>CM077675.1:146385385-149232885 GCA_039707655.1 Elymus sibiricus
CTTCTTGAATTCCACATGCATGTCTCCGGGTTGAGGTAGTGGGTCATCCTCTTCCTCAGAGCTATCATCCTTTGTTTCCTTCATGGCAGCGTCTTCCTCCTTCTCTGAGGTCCATCCATAATGCTCCACTTCTCCATAGATCTTGGGGTTTGCAATATAGTCAGCAACATAGCTCTCCCCCTCTCAATCTTGACACGACATATTTTCAGATCTGTCAGGAAAATAGCACGAAACAAGAACAGAGGATTTTTTTTGCGATGCGGTGGTCAAAATAGTCGGGGTATATATAGAGAATTTTTATTCTTGGGAAGCAATCATATGGAAGGAAAACGGAGTCGGGAAGGTGTCTGAGGTGGGCACAACCCACTAGGGCGCGCCTGGCAGGGCTGGCGCACCCTGGTGTATCATGCTCACCTCGGTTGCTTTCCTGTTTATTTCTTATTTTCCTATTTTTTGTAATATTCCAAAAGTGACCAAAAATATTTTTGCGGATTTTTCGGAGTCCGTTTACTTACCGTATCACGTACCTCCTCTTTTTCAGAATTCTGGAGTGTTCCGGGAGGTTTCTTTTATGTGTTCCTCCGGTGTCATGGTTTGGATAACATTGCTTTCAACATTAATAGGCGTACCTAAGATATAGTGTTTAATTCTTTGTCCATTGACCACCTTCGGGTTAGTACCTTCGGCATTATTAATCTTGATAGCTCCAGAACGATAAACCTCTTCGATAATACACGGTCCTTCCCATTTGGAGAGAAGCTTGACGTAGCTCGAGACTGCGTCAAGCTTCACTGACGAGAAAACAGCACGAAACAAGAACACAGAATTTTTCTGTGATGCGGTGGTCAAAACAATCGGGGGTATATATAAAGAATTTTTTATCTTGGGAAGCTAGAATATGGAAGGAAAACGGAGTCGGGAAGGTGTCTAAGGTGGGCACAACCCACCAGGGCGCGCGTGGCAGGGCTGGCGTGCTCTGGTGTATCGTGCTCACCTCGGTTGCTTTCCCGTTTATTTCTTATTTTCCTAATTTTTGTGATATTCCCAAACTGACAGAAAATATTTTTGCGGATTTTCCGGAGTCCGTTTACTTACCGTATCACGTACCTCCTCTTTTTTAGAATTCTGGAGTGTTCCGGAAGGTTTCTTTTATGTGTTCCTCTGGTGTCATGGTTTGGATAACATTGCTTTCAACATTAATAGGCATACCTGAGATATAGTGTTTAATCCTTTGTCCATTGACCACCTTCTGGTTAGTACCTTCGGCATTATTAATCTTGATAGCTCCAGAACGATAAACCTCTTTGATAACATATGGTCCTTCCCATTTGGAAAGAAGCTTGCCCGCAAAAAATCTTAAACGAGAGTTGTACAAAAGAAAATATTCTCCAACTTTAAATTCTCGCTTTTGGATTCTTTTTTCATGCCATCTTTCAACTTTTTCTTTGAATAGTTTGGCATTTTCATAAGCTTGGGTTCTCCATTCATCTAATGAGCTAATATCAAATAACCTCTTCTCACCGGCAAGTTTGAAATCATAATTGAGTTCTTTAATTGCCCAAAATGCTTTATGTTCTAACTCTAGAGGCAAATGACAAGCTTTTCCATATATCATTAAGTATGGAGACATACCCATAGGATTTTTATAAGTTGTTCTATAGGCCCAAAGTGCATCATCTAGTTTCTTAGACCAATTCTTTCGAGACCTATTGATAGTTTTTTGTAATATTAATTTTATTTCTCTATTGCTAAGTTCAACTTGACCACTAGATTGAGGATGACAGGGTGATGCAATTCTATGGTTAACATCATATTTAGCAAGCATCTTACGGAAAGCACCATGAATAAAGTGTGAACCACCATCAGTCATTAAATATAAAGGGACTCCAAACCTCGGGAAGATAACTTCTTTAAGCATTTTAATGGAGGTGTTATGATCAGCACTACTAGTTGGAATAGCTTCTACACACTTAGTGACATAATCAACAGCAACCAAAATATGAGTATACCCATTGGAGGAAGGAAAAGGTCCCATATAATCAAAACCCCATACATCAAATGGTTCGACAACAAGTGAATAATTCATAGGCATTTCCTGATGCTTACCGATATTACCAATTCTCTGACATTCATCACAAGACAAGACAAACTTATGGGCATCCTTGAAGAGAGTAGGCCAATAAAAACCAGATTGCAATACCTTGTGAGCAGTTCTATCTCCCGCATGATGTCCTCCATAAGCTTCGGAATGACATTTCCGTAGGATTTGTTCCTGTTCATGCTCAGGTACACAACGTCTAATAATACCATCTACCCATTCTTTATAAAGATGTGGGTCATCCCAAAAGTAATGTCTTAAATCATAGAAGATTTTTTTCTTTTGTTGGTATGTGAAACTAGGTGGTATATATTTAGCAACAATGTAGTTAGCATAATCATCATACCAAGGAGTGTTTTGATAAACATTTATTGTAGCTAACTGTTCATCAGGAAAAGTATCATCAATATGTAGTGGGTCATCAAGAATATTTTCTAATCTAGACAAGTTATCAGCTACGGGGTTCTCAGCTCCTTTCCTATCAGTGATATGTAAGTCAAATTCTTGAAGCAAGAGAACCCACCTAATGAGTCTAGGTTTAGCATCTTTCTTTTCCATAAGATATTTATAGCAGCTATTGGAAATATGCCCTAGAGGCAATAATAAAATGGTTATTATTATATTTCCTTGTTCATGATAATCGTTTATTAGCCATGCTATAATTGTATTGATTGGAAACTCAAATGCATGTGTGGATACATAGACAACACTGTGTCCCTAGTATGCCTCTAGTAGACTAGCTCGTTGATCAAAGATGGTTAAGGTTTCCTAGCCATAGACATGAGATGTCATTTGATAACGGGATCACATCATTAGGAGAATGATGTGATGAACAAGACCCAAACTATAAACATAGCATGTGATCGTGTCAGTTTATTGCTATCGTTATCTGCATGTCAAGTATCTGTTCATTGACCATGAGATCATGCAACTCACTAACACCGGAGGAATACCTTGTGTGTATCAAACGTCACAACGTAACTGGGTGACTATAAAGATGCTCTACAGGTATCTCCGAAGGTGTCTGTTGAGCTGGCATGGATCGAGACTGGGATTTGTTACTCCGTATGACGGAGAGGTATGTCAGGGCCCACTCGGTAATACAACATCACAATAAGCCTTGCAAGCAATGTGACTAAAGAGTTAGCCACGGAATCTTGTATTACGGAACGAGTAAAGAGACTTGCCGGTAATGAGATTGAACTAGGTATAGAGATACCGACGATCGAATCTCGGGCAAGTAACATACCGAAGAACAAAGGGAACAGCATACGGGATTAACTGAATCCTTGACATAGAGGTTCAACCGATAAAGATCTTCGTAGAATATGTAGGAACCAATATGGGCATCCAGGTCACGCTATTGGTTATTGACCGTAGAGGTGTCTCGGTCATGTCTACATAGTTCTCGAACCAGCAGGGTCTGCACACTTATGGTTCGGTGACGTTTCGGTAGTATTGAGTTATGTATGGTGGTGACCGAAGGTTGTTCGGAGTCCCGAATGAGATCTCGGACGTCACGAGGAGCTCCGGAATGGTCCGGAGGTAAAGATTGATATATAGGAAGTCCCGTTTTGGCCACCGGAAAAGTTTCGGGTATTTCCGGTAGTGTACCGGGAGTGCCGGAGGGTCATCGGGAGGGGCCACCCACGCCGGGAGGCCACATGGGCCTGAGGGGGGGGTGCACCAGCCCTTAGTGGGCTGGGCAAACCAGCCCCACAAGGCCCATGCGTCCAGGAAGTGGAAAAAGGGAAAAAGGCCCAAGTGGGGAAGGTGAACTCCAAGTAGGAAAGGAGTCCTACTAGCAGTAGGATTGGAGGTGGATTCCTCCACCTCCACCTGGTTCGGCCGTCCCCTCGGGGGAGCCCTAGGGCGGCTGCCTCTTCCCCCTCCCTCCTATATATACTAGAGGAATAGAGGCCCCAAACACACAAGGCCACGTGCTGCCCTCTTCTTCCTCTAGATCGTTTCTCCTCTAGTCTAGTTTCGGCGGTGCTTAGGTGAAGCCCTGCCGGAATAGTTCCACCACCACCGCCGCCGCGCCGTCATGCTGCCGGAGAACTCATCTACCTCTTCGCTCCCTCTTGCTGGATAATGAAGGCAGAGATCGTCATCGAGCTGTACGTATGCTGAACGCGGAGGTGACGTCCGTTCGGCACTAGATTGGAAGGACCGTGATTGGATCATGGGACGGATCGTGATTGGATCACGAGACAGATCGTGATGGGATCGCGGGACGGCTTGCGATTTGGATCGCGAAGACGTTCGACTACATCAATCGCTTTTCTTAACGCTTCCCGCTTAGCAATCTAGAAGGGTATGTAGATCCACTCTCCCTCTCGTAGATGCTCATCACTATGGATAGGTCTTGCATGTGCGTAGGAAAATTTTTGTTTCCCATGCAACGTTCCCCAATAGTGGAATCATGAGCTAGGTCTATGTGTAGATGAGATCACGAGTAGAACACAAAGGTGTTTGTGGGCATTGATATTCAGATTGCTTCCTCCCTTGGTCTTTTCTTGATTCGGCAGTATTGTGGGATGAAGCGGCCCAGACCAACCTTACTCGTACGCTTACGAGAGACCGGTTCCATCAAGTGACATGTAACTTCGTTGCATAAAGATGGCTGGTGGGTGTCTGTCTCTCCCACTTTAGTTGGATCGGATTCGACAAAGGCGGTCCTTGAGAAGGTTGAATAGCAATTTGTGTATCACCGTTGTGGTTTTGCGTAGGTAAGAATTATTCTTGCTAGATACCCGTAGCAGCCACGCAAAACATGCAATAACAATTAGAGGACATCTAACTTGTTTTTGCAGGGTATGTTGTGATGTGATATGGCCAATTACATGATGAGATATATGTGATGTATGAGATGATCATGTATTGTATAGAATATCATGACTTGCATGTCGATGAGTACGGCAACCGGCAGGAGCCATAGGGTTGTCTTTAATTTATTTTCGCCGTTTTGCTTTACTTTATCGCTATGTGTTAGCAATAGTCGTAGAAGCAACAGTTGGCGCGACAACCTCATGGCGACACGTTGATGGAGATCATGGTGTCATGCCGGTGACGATGGAGATCATACCGGTGCTTTGGAGATGGAGATCAAAAGCACAAGTTCATGGCCATATCATGTCACTTAAGATTTGCATGTGATGTTAATCCTTTTATGCATCTTATTTTGCTTAGGACGACGGTAGCATTATAAGGTGATCCCTCACTAAAATTTCAAGATAAAACTGTGTTCTCCCCGAGTGTGCACCATTGCGAAAGTTCGTCATTTTGAGACACCACGTGATGATCGGGTGTGATAGACTCTACGTTCGCATACAACGGGTGCAAGCCAGTGTTGCACATGTGGAACACTCGGGTTAAACTTGACGAGCCTAGCATGTACAGACATGGCCTCGGAACACAAGAGACCAAAAGGTCGAACATGAGTCATATAGTAGATATGATCAACATGAAGATGTTCACCATTGAAACCACCTCATCTCACGTGATGATCGGACTTGGGTTGGTGAATTTGGATCATGTGACACTCGAATAACCAGAGGGATGTCAATTTGAGTGGGAGTTTTTAAGTAATATGATTAACTAAACTCATTATCATGAACATAGTCAAAATGTCTTTGCAAATTATGTTGTAGATTACTAGCTCGCGCTGTAGCTCCCTTGAATTTTTATATGTTCCTAGAGAAATAGAGTTGAAAGATGATGGTAGCAATAATGCGGACTGGGTCCGTGATCTGAGGATTGTCCTCATTGCTGCACAGAAGGCTTATGTCCTTAATGCACCGCTCGGTGCGCCACCCCCTCAAGCGTCATCTGTAGATGTTATGAACATCTGACAAGCATGTTCTGATGACTACTTGATAGTTCAGTGCGTCATGCATTACGGCTTGGAATTGAGGCTCCAAAACGTTTTGAACGTCACGGAACATATGAGATGTTCTAAGAGCTGAAATTGGGATCTCAGGCTCGTGCCCGTGTTGAGAGGTATGAGACCTCCAACAAGATTCTTTGCCTGCAAGATAAAGGAGAATAGCTCAATCAGTGAGCATGTGCTCAGATTGTCTGGGTGCTACAATCGCTTGAATCGAGTGGGAGTTGATCTTCCAGATAAGATAGTGATTGATATTGTTCTCCAAGTCACTCTCACTAAGCTACTAGAGCTTCGTGATGAACTATAAAATGCCAGGGATGGAAATAATGATCCCTGAGCTATTCGTGATGTTTGACACCGCGAAGGTAGAAATCAAGAAGGAGCATCAAGTGTTGATGGTTAGTGAAACCACTAGTTTCGAGAAGGGCAAGGGCAAGGAGGGAAACTTCATGGATGGCAAGTCAGTTGCTGCTCCAGTGAAGAAACCCAAGGTTGAACCCAAACCCGAGACTAATTGCTTCTATTATGAGAAGAACGTTCGCTGAAGCGGAACAACCCTAGATACTTGGTAGATAAGAAGGCTGGCAACATCGACAGAAGTATATTTGATATACGTGTTATTGATGTGTACCTTACTGGTACTCCTAGTAGCACTTGGGTATTGGATACCGGTTCGGTTGCTAAATGTTAGTAACTCTAAATAAAAGCTAAGGAATAAACGGAGGCTAGCTAAGGGTGAGGTGACGATGAATGTTGGAAGTGTTTCCAAGGTTGATGTGATCACCATCTCACGCTCTCTCTACCTTCGGGATTAGTGATGAACCTAAATAAATGTTATTTGGTGTTTGCATTGAGGATGAACGTGATTAGATCATGTTTATTGCAATACGGTTATTCATTTAAGTTAGAGAATAATGGTTATTCTGTTTACATGAATAATACCTTCAATGGTCATGCACCCAATGAGAATGGTTTATTGAATCTTGATCATAGTGATATACATGTTCATAATATTGATGCCAAAAGATACAAAGTTAATAATGATAGTACCACATACTTGTGGCACTGCCGCTAAATGTCATATTGTTGTAAAGCGCATTAAGAAACTCCATGCTCATGGATCTTTGGACTCATTCGATTTCGAATCGGTTGAGACATGCGGACCATGCCTCATGGGCAAGATGACCGAGACCCCGTTTTCCGGTATGATGGAGCGGGCAAGTGACTTATTGGAAATGATACACATTGATGTATTCGGTCCAATGAGTGTTGTAGCGTGCGGTGGATATCGTTATTTTCCTACCTTCACTGATGATTTGAGTATATATGGGTATATTTACTTAATGAAACACAAGTCTGAAACGTTTGAAAAGTTCAAACAAATTCAGAGTGAAGTTTGAGATCATCGTGACAAGAAGATAAAATGTCTACGATATGATCGTGGAGGTGAATATCTGAGTTACGAGTTTGGTATGCAACTTAAGACAATGTGGAAGTTGTTTCACAACTCACGCCGCCTGGAACACCATAGTGAGATGGTGTGTCCGAACGTCGTAGTCGTGCTCTATTGGATATGGTGCGTACTATGATGTCTCTTATCGTTTTGCCACTATCGTTTTTGGGGTTATGCATTAGAGACAACTACATTCACTTTAAATTAGGGCACCATCTAAAGTCCGTTGAGATGACACCGTATGAATTTTGGTTTGGCAGAAACCTAAGCTGTCATTTCTCAGAGTTTGGGAATGCGACGCTTGTGTCTAATAAGCTCGAACCCAAAGCGGAAAGGTGCATCTTCATAGGATACCCTAAGGAAACAGTTGGGTATACCTTCTATCTCAGATCCAAGGGCAAAGTGTTTGTTGCTAAAACGGGTCCTTTTTCGAGAAAGAGTTTCTCTTGAAAGAATTGAGTGGGAGGAAGATAGAACTTGATGAGGTTGTTGAACCTTTGTTTCAACCAGAGAGTAGCGCAGCGCAGAAAGTTATTTCTGTGGAGCCTACGTTAGTTGAAGAGGAAGTTAATGATGATGATCATGAAGCTTCGGATCAAGTTATTATCGAACCTCATAGGTCAACAAGGATGCGTACTGCTCCTGAGTGGTACGGCAACCCTGTCTTAGAGGTCATGTTGTTGGACAACGATGAACCTACGAGCTATGGAGAAGCGATGATGGGCCCGGATTCCGAGAAATGGTTAGAGGCCATGAAATCCGAGATTGGATCCATGTATGAAAACAAATTATGGTCTTTGGAAGTATTACCTGAAAGGCAAAAGGCCATTCAGAACAAATGGATCTTTAAAAGGAAGACGGACGCGGACGGTAATGTCACCGTCTATAAAGCTCGACTTGTGGCAAAGGATTTTTCACAAGTTCAAGGAGTTGAATACGATGAGACTTTCTCACCCGTAGCGATGCTAAAGTCTGTTGGAACTATGTTAGCAGTTGCTGCATTTTTCGATTATGAAATCTGGCAGATGGATGTCAAAACAGAGTTTCCTTAACGGTTTCCGTGAGAAAAGGTTGTATGTGATACAACCAGAAGGTTTTGTCAGTCCTAAGGATGCTAAAATGTATGCAAGCTCCAGCGATCCTTCTATGGACTGGAGCAAGCATCTCGGAGTTGGAATGTACGCTTTGATGAGGTGATCAAAGTTTTTGGGTCTATACAAAGTTTATGAGAAAATTGTATTTACAATAAAGTGAGTGGGAGCACTATAGAATTTCTGATAAGTATATGTGGATGACATATTGTTGATCGGAAATGATGTAGAATTTCTGGAAAGCATAAAGGGTTGTTTGAAAAGGAGTTTTTCAAAGGAAAACCTGGAATGAAGCTACTTAAATATTGGGCATCAGGATCTATAGAGATAGATCAAGACGTCTGATAAAACTTTCAATGAGTACATACCTTGACAAGATTTTGAAAGAGTTCAAAATGGATCAGTCAAAGAAAGAGTTCTTGCCTGATTTGTAAGGTGTGGAGTTGAGTAAGACTCAAAGCTCGACCACAGCATAAGAAAGAGAAAGGACGAAGGTCGTCCCCTATGCCTTATCCATAGGCTCTGTATAGTATGCCATGCTGTGTACCGCACCTGTGTGTGCCTTGCCATGAGTCTGTCAAGGGGTACAAGAGTGATCCAGGAGTGGATCACTGGACAACGGTCAAGATTATCCTTAGTAACTAGAGGACTAAGGAAATATTTCTCGATTTTGGAGGTGATAAAGAGTTCTTCGTAAAGGATTACGTCGATGCAAGCTTTAACACCAATCCGGATGACTCTTAGTAGCAATCCGGATACGTATAGTGGAGCAGCCATTTGGAATAGCTCCAAGTGGAGTGTGGTGGCAGTATCTATAGTATGACATAGATATTTGCAAAGTACACACGGATCTGAATGTCGCAGGCCCATTGACTAAAACCTCTTTCACATGCAAAACATGATCCAACCCCAGAACTCATTGGGTGTTAGATTCATAGCAATGTAAATCACATAGCGATGTGAGCTAGATTATTAACTCTAGTGCAAGTGGGAGACTGTTGGTAATATGCCCTAGTGGCAATAATAAAATGGTTATTATTATATTTCCTTGTTCATGATAATCGTTTATTATCCATGCTATAACCGTATTGGTTGGAAACTCAAATGCATGTGTGGATACATAGACAACACTGTGTCCCTAGTATGCCTCTAGTAGACTAGCTTGTTGATCAAAGATGGTTAAGATTTCCTAGCCATGGACATGAGATGTCATTTGATAATGGGATCACATCATTAGGAGAATGATGTGATGGACAAGACCCAAACTATAAACATTGCATGTGATCGTGTCAGTTTATTGCTATGGTTTTCTGCATGTCAAGTATCTGTTCATTGCCCATGAGATCATGCAACTCACTGACACCGGAGGAATACCTTGTGTGTATCAAACGTCACAACATAACTGGGTGACTATAAATATGCTCTACAGGTATCTCCGAAGGTGTCTGTTGAGCTGGCATGGATCGAGACTGGGATTTGTTACTCCGTATGACGGAGAGGTATCTCAGGGCCCACTCGTTAATACAACATCACAATAAGCCTTGCAAGCAATGTGACTAAAGAGTTAGCCACGGGATCTTGTATTACAGAACGAGTAAAGAGACTTGCCGGTAACGAGATTGAACTAGGTATAGAGATACCGACGATCGAATCTCGGGCAAGTAACATACCGAAGAACAAAGGGAACAGCATACGGGATTAACTGAATCCTTGACATAGAGGTTCAACCGATAAAGATCTTCATAGAATATGTAGGAACCAATATGGGCATCCAAGTCCCGCTATTGGTTATTGACCGTAGAGGTGTCTCGGTCATGTCTACATAGTTCTCGAACCCGCAGGGTCTGCACACTTAAGGTTCGGTGATGTTTCAGTAGTATTGAGTTATGTATGGTGGTGACCGAAGGTTGTTCGGAGTCCCGGATGAGATCCCAGACATCATGAGGAGCTCCGGAATGGTCCGAAGCTAAATATTGATATATAGGAAGTCCCGTTTTGCCACCGGAAAAGTTTCGGGTATTTCCGGTAGTGTACCGGGAGTGCCGGAGGGTCATCGGGAGGGGCCACCCATGCCGGGAGGCAACATGGGCCTGAGGGGGGGTGCACCAGCCCTTAGTGGGCTGGTCAAACCAGCCCCACAAGGCCCATGTGACCAAGAAGTGGAAAAAGGGAAAAAGGCCCAAGTGGGGAAGGTGAACTCCAAGTAGGAAAGGAGTCCTACTTGGAGTAGGATTGGAGGTGGATTCCTCCACCTCCACCTGGTTCGGCCGACCCCTAGGGGGAGCCCTAGGGCGGCTGCCTCTTCCCCCTCCCTCCTATATATACTAAAGGAATAGAGGCCCCAAACACACAAGGCCACGTGCTGCCCTCTTCTTCCTCTAGATCGTTTCTCCTCTAGTCTAGTTTCGGCGGTGCTTAGGCGAAGCCCTGCTGGAATAGTTCCACCACTGCCGCTGCCGCGACGTCGCGCTACCGGAGAACTCATCTACCTCTTCGCTCCCTCTTGTTGGATCAAGAAGGCGGAGATCGTCATCGAGCTGTACGTGTGCTGAACGCGGAGGTGCCGTCCGTTCGGCACTAGATTGGAAGGACCGTGATTGGATCGCGGGACGGACGTGATTGGATCGCGAGAGAAATCGTGATGGGATCGCGGGATGGCTTGCGATTTGGATCGCGAAGACGTTCGACTACATCAACCACGTTTCTTAACGCTTCCCGCTTAGCGATCTACAAGGGTATGTAGATCCACTCTCCCTCTCATAGATGCTCATCACCATGGATAGGCCTTGCGTGTGCGTAGAAAATTTTTTGTTTCCCATGCAACGTTCCCCAACAGCAGCATGATCGGTGTGAACAATGACTTTGGAATCAACAATGTAGGATCCAAATTTATCACAAGCAAACACAATTGCTAAAAATTCGTTTTCAATAGTAGCATAGTTTCTTTGGGCACTGTCTAGAGTTTTGCTAGCATAATGGATAACATTTAACTTCTTATCAACTCTTTGTCCTAGAACAGCACCAACAGCATAATCACTAGCATCACACATAATTTCAAAAGGCAAGTTCCAATCAGTTGGTTGAACGATAGGTACAGAAGTTAAGGCTTTCTTGAGTGTTTCAAAGGCTTCTACACAATCATCATCAAAAACAAATGGAATATACTTTTGTAAAAGATTAGTAAGAGGCCTAGAAATTTTAGAGAAGTCTTTAATAAACCTCCTATAGAAACCAGCATGACCAAGGAAACTTCGAATACCTTTAATATCTTTAGGACATGGCATTTTCTCAATTGCATCAACTTTAGCTTTATCCACCTCAATACCTCGTTCAGATATTTTATGCCCCAGGACAATACCTTCATTAACCGTAAAGTGGCACTTCTCCCAATTCAAGACGAGATTAGTTTGTTCACATCTCTGCAAAACTCGATCAAGGTTGCTTAAGCAATCATCAAAAGAAGTTCCATAAACGGAAAAATCATCCATGAAAACCTCCACAATCTTTTCACAAAAATTAGAGAATATAGCAGTCATACATATTTGAAAGGTAGGAGGTGCATTGCATAAACCAAAAGGCATATGTGTATAAGCATAGGTTCCAAACGGACAAGTAAAGGTGGTTTTCTCTTGATCAGATTGTGATATGGGTATTTGAGAGAAACCAGAATATCCATCCAGAAAACAAAAGTGTGTGTGCTTAGATAATCTTTCTAGCATTTGATCAATGAAAGACAGAGGGTAATGATATTTTCTAGTAGCTTTATTTAATTTTCTAAAATCAATTACCATTCTATAGCCAGTGATGATTCTGTGTGGAATGAGTTCATTCTTATCTTTAGGCACAACAGTAATACCTCCTTTCTTAGGGACACAATGAACGGGGCTTACCCATCTACTATCAGCTATGGGATAGATTATACCTGCTTCAAGAAGCTTTAATATTTCAGCTCTTACCACTTCTTTCAACTTAGGATTCAATCGTCGTTGGTGATCAACAACGAGTTTAGCATCAGGTTCCATATTGATCTTGTGCTGACATAGAGTGGGACTAATGCCCTTAAGATCATCAAGAGTATATCCAATAGCAGCCCGGTGCTTCCTCAGAATTTTTAATAATCTTTCTTCTTCATGTTCTGAAAGGTTAGCACTAATAATAACAGGATATATCGTTTTCTCATCAAGATAAGCATACTTCAAAGTGTCAGGCAATTGTTTTAATTGAAACACAGGATCACCTTTAGGTAGAGGAGGACCTCCAAGAGTTTCAATAGGCAAATTGTGTTTTAGGAGTGGCTGTTGTTCAAAGAAATTTTTATCTATTTCATTTCTTTCACGCAAGTGCATATCATTTTCATGGTCAAGCAAATATTGTTCTAGTGGATCGGTAGGAGGTATGGCAATAGAAGCAAGACCAATTATTTCATCCTTACTAGATAATTCTTTATCACGAGGTTGTCTACTAAACTTGGAAAAATTAAATTCATGAGACACATCACCAAAACTAACACCGATAGTTTGTTTCTGACAGTCTATCTTAGCATTAACGGTGTTCAAGAAAGGTCTACCAAAGATAATGGGACAAAAGTCATCTTGTGGGGAACCAAGAACTAGAAAATCAGTAGGATATTTTACTTTCCCACAAGACTTCAACATCTCTAACAATCCCAAGTGGTGTGATGGTGTCTCTATTAGCAAGTTTGATAGTAACATCAATGTCTTCTATTTCAGCAGGTGTTATATCATTCATAATTTCTTGGTATAAGGTAAAAGGAATAGCACTCATGCTAGCACCCATATCACATAAACCATGATAGCAATGATCTCCTATTTTGACTGAGACAACAGGCATGCCCACTACGGGTCTATGTTTATCTTTTTCATCAGGTTTAGCAATTCTAGCAGCTTCATCATAGAAGTAAATAACATGCCCATCAATATTTTCTACCAAGAGATCTTTAACCATAGCAACACTAGGTTCCACTTTAATTTGTTTAGAGGGTTTACGTGCTTTAATATTACTTTTGCGAACCACAGTTGATACCTTAGCATGTTCCTTTATCCTAACAGGGAAAGGTGGTTTTTTAATATAAGCAGCAGGCACAACTGGATCAACATTGTAAATGATGGTTTCATCCTTAGCTTTTACCGGTTCTTTAATTTCTTCTTTAATACGGGGATGATATTTAAACCACTTCTCCTTAGGGAGATCTACATGAGTAGCAAATGATTCACAGAAAGAGGCTACTATCTCAGAGTTAAGGCCATATTTAGTGCTAAACTTGTGAAAAGCATCGGTAATCATAAAAGATTTAACACAATCAAACTCAAGCTTAATACCAGACTCATTACCTTTGTTGAGTTCCCAATCTTCAGAGTTGTGTTTAATTCTTTCTAAGAGATCCCACTTGAATTCAATAGTCTTCTTCATAAAAGAACCAGTGCAAGAAGTATAGAGCATGGATTGATCATTATGAGAAAGCCGAGCATAAAAGTTCTGAATAATAATTTCTCTCAGGATATCATGATTGGGGCATGAATATAAAATTGACTTAAGCCTGCCCCAAGATAGAGCGATGCTTTCTCCTTCACGAGGCCAAATATTATATATATAATTCCGATCACGATGAACTAGATGCATAGGATAAAACTTTTGGTGGAATTCTAATTGCAATCGATTCCATTTCCATGATCCAATATCATCACATAGCCTATACCATGTCAATGCTTGTCCCTTCAAAGATAAAGGGAAACCCTTCTTCTTAACTTCATCTCTGGGTAAACCTGCAAGCTTAACTAATCCACAAACTTCATTCACATTTATTAGGTGCGTATCAGGATGTTCTGTTCCATCTCCTGCATAAGGATTAGCTAGTAGTTGCTCTACCATACCCGAAGGAATTTCATAACCAATATTTTCAGTAGGTGCAGTGGTTTGACGGGCAACTAATTGTGGTTTCGGTCGAGGCAAAGATACCCCAAACAAACCACTCAAAGGATTGTTTTCCATAGTAGCAAGTGACAATAAATTTCAACACGTAGTATAAGTTTTTCCATACCGATTTCCACTTACCAAGAGCGCTTCACTCCCCGGAAACGGTGCCAGAAAAGAGTCTTGATGACCCACAAGTATAGGGGGTCAATCATAGTCCTTTAAATAAGTAAGAGTGTCGAACCCAACAAGGACCAGAAGGAAATGACAAGCGGTTTTCAGCAAGGTAATCTCTGCAAGCACTGAAATTGTAGGTAACAGATAGTTTGATAGCAAGATAATTGGTAACGAGCAAGTAACGGTAACGGTAAATAAAGTGCAGAAAGGTAGACCGATCCTTTTGTGGCAAAGGACAGGCCAGAACAGTCTCTTATAATATGCAAAGTGTTCTTGAGGGTACACGGGAATTTCATCTAGTCACTTTTATCATGTTGGTTTGATTTGCGTTCGCTACTTTGATAATTTGATATGTGGGTGGACCGGTGCTTGGGTGTTGTTCTTACTTGAACAACCCTCCCACTTATGATTAACCCCCTCGCAAGCATCCGCAACTACAAGAAAAGTATTAAGATAAATTCTAACCATATCATTAAACGTTTGGATCCAAATCAGCCCCTTACGAAGTAGCGCATAAACTAGGGTTTAAGCTTCTGTCACTCTAGCAACCCATCATCTAATAACTACTCCACAATACATTCCCTTAGGCCCAAGGATGGTGAAGTGTCATGTAGTCGACGTTCACATGACACCACTAAGGGAATCACAACATACATATCATCAAATATCGAACACATATCAAATTCACATGATTGCTTGCAACATGACTTCTCCTGTGACGTCAAGAACAAAGGTAACAACTCACAAATAATACTCATTCTCAAGATCAGAGGGGTATTGAATATCATAATGGATCTGAACATATAATCTTCCATCAAATAAACCATAAAGTAATCAACTACAAGATGCAATCAACACTACTAGTCACCCACAGGTACCAATCTGAGGTTCCGGTACAAAGATTGAACACAAGAGATGAACTAGGGTTTGAGAGGAGATGGTGTTGTTGAAGATGTTGATGAAGATTGGCCTCCCAAAGATGAGAGGGGTGTTGGTGATGATGATGGCTTTGATTTCCCCCTCCGGGAGGGAAGTTCCCCCGGCGGAATCG
The DNA here is from genome assembly GCA_039707655.1 of Elymus sibiricus. Taxonomy (NCBI): domain Eukaryota; kingdom Viridiplantae; phylum Streptophyta; class Magnoliopsida; order Poales; family Poaceae; genus Elymus; species Elymus sibiricus. Next base: position 146,401,076 of record CM077675.1, read on the forward strand.
CTCCGCTAGAGGGCAAAATTGCTCCTGCCCAAGTTCCGCCTCGAGACAGCGGTGTTTCGTCCCAAAAGTCCTCTCCTTATTTTTTTTTCTAGGTCAAACAACCTTAAATACCAGAAGATGGGCACCGGAGGTGGGCCGTACTGAGCACAACCCACCAGGGCGCGCCTGGGGGGCCTGGCGCGCCCTGGTGTCTTGTGCTCACCAGGTGGCCCCCTCCAGTAGTTATTTGCTCCAGTATTTTTCCTATATTCTAAAATTATTATCCGTGAAGTTTCACCTTATTTGGAGATGTGCAGAATAGTTATCTCTGATATGCTTTTTCAGGTCTAGAATTCCAGTTGTCGGTATTCTCCCTCTTCGTGTAAACCTTGCATATTATGAGAGAAAAGGCATTAGAATCACTCCCTAAAGCATTATTATGCATGAAAACATTATAAATAACAGTAGGGAATCATGATGCAAAATGGATGTATCATTGCCCAATAGTAATTTGTTTACCCACCGTATGCCTACTAAACGAGAGAAGCCACTAGAGAACACTAAGGCCCCCGGGTCTAGTCACATATAAATTTACAAAAGCCTTCATTACCTTGCTTCCATTTATTTAATTTTATTTTATTTTGGAATTTAGAATATTCATCTATCATCCATATACTTCACTAGCTTGCAAATAACGAGTCCAAGGGGATTGACAACCCTCTTGCCTGCGTTGGGTGCAAGTGTTTGCTTCTTTGTGTGTAGTCGCCGAACACTGGCATTGCGTGTTACTCCTATTGGTTCGATAAACCTTGGTTCTTAAATGAGGGAAATACTTATCAGTATTGTGTTGCATCACCCGTTCCTCTTCACGGAGAACCCAACGCAGATCACAAGTATCAGCCTGCTTTGCCGCAGCCTTCTGCTGCTCGGCTTCCTGGCGAGCTTTTTGCAGCTCGGACCAGAGCTTTTCAAGCTTCGCGGAGGAAGATGTAGATACTTAAAGAAATAAGATTTAGAGCTCTAAGAAGTAGTAACATTGTTTAGAAATTCTCAAAGCTTTTTGGTATTCACCTTCAGCTTCCTCCATCTGCTTCTTCAGCAGATCCGCGTCCTTCTCGGACCGATCAAGCTTTTGGTTTAGTTCTTCCAACTCTCTCGATTTGGATACTGAAACCGAGGCCGATGATATGTCTCCAACGTATCTGTAATTTTTTAATGTTCCATGCTATATTATCATTCTAGCATGCTTTTTGGGTGTTTATTTATGAATTCATATTATTTTTGAGCACTAACCTATTAACCCAGTGCCCAGTGTCAGTTGCTGTTTTCTGCATGTTTTTGGCTTTTCAGGTTTACAATACCAAACGAAGTCCAATTGCCCCAAAATATTTTTATGATTTTTTCTGGACCAAAAGAAGACCTGGAAGCATCGGGACGAGACCGGAGGCCGCACGAGGGAGCGGGCACACAACAGGGTGCGCCCAGGGGGTGGTCGTGCCCTGTTGTGTGTTGGCCCCCTCTGGCGTCCCCCAACGCCCCTCTCTGGCCTATAAATTCCAATAAATGCCCAAAACCTTTTCCGCCACCGAAAGTCTCTGTTCAATAGATTGGAGAGCCTCCCAAAACTATTTCAATAGATTGGAGAGCCTCTCGAAACACTTTTTCCGCCACTGCAAGTCTCTGTTCTGCCGTGTGTCCATCTGGAGCCCTGTTCCGGTGCCCTGTCGGAGGGGGGATTGATCACGGAGGGCCTCTACATCAACCTTTCTGCTCCCATGGTGATGGGTGAGTAGTTCCCTATAGACCTACGGGTTAGTACCTAGATGGTTATCTCTCCCTCTCTCTTGATCTTCAATACAAAGTTCACCGCATCTTCACGGTGATCTATTCGTTGTAATCACTTTGTGCGGTGCGTTTGTTGGCATCCGATGAATTGTGTGTTTATGTTTAGATTATTCGTGAAAAAGATTTGAGTCTTCCTTATTTCTATTATGATTATTATGTGCATGATTATTGTAGCTTCGTAAATCTCTCCAATCTATTGAAATAGTTTGGCCAACTAGATTGACATTTCTTCAGTGAGAGGGGTGCGTTGTAGTGGGTTCAATCTGGCGGTGCTCTATATCCCAGTGACAGAAGGGGACAAGACACGTCTTTGTATTGGTGTCACTAAGGATAAAACATTTGGGTTAATTCATATTGATTGAGTTTTCTTTGTCTACATCATGTCATCGTTCTCCAAGCATTACTCTGTTTGTCATGAACTTAATACTTAGAGCGGCAAGCATAGAAGCGCTCTCGACGTGGAGTAATAGTAATAGGTGTAGGCAGGAGTCATCCTATTTGCTTATGGGTGTGATGCCTATATACACATGATCATTGTCGTGAATAAATATTGCATAACTATGCGCTCTTCTATCAATTGCCCAACAGTAATTTGTTTACCCACCGTATTCCTACTATATGAGAGATGCGACTAGAGAACACTACGGCCCCCGGGTCTATTCACTTATATATTTACAAAAGCTTTCAATACCTTGCTGCCATTTATTTACTTTTATTTTATTTTGCAATTTACTTTATTCAACTATCATCTACACACTTCATTTGCTTGCAAATAACGAGTCCAAGGGGATTGACAACCCTCTTGCCCGCGTTGGGTGCAAGTGTTTGCTTCTTTGTGCGCAGTCGCTGAAGACGGGGGTTGTGTGCTACTCCTATTGGTTCGATAAACCTTGGTTCTCACTAAGGGAAATACTTATCTATACTGTGTTGCATCACCCGTTCCTCTTCACGGAAAACCAACGTAGATCACGAGTATCAGCCGACACCTGAAAAAATGCAATATTAGCTTCCTCGCACGATATTGATCTCCTGATTAGCTTTGTCTATCCGATCAGGGTCTCAGGGGATACTAAAATTGCTCTTATATATTTTCCTTATTAGGACCCCTGAGTAAGATATTTGAATCTAACTCAGGGCTCAGGGCTACTATCGTTATACGCTTATGGCATGTGTCCACAGTAGTATAAAGGCTTTGGACCTCTTATTTTCTATTTATCCCCTATGGGCTATTGAATACATCTAGTTCCCAATAGCTCTATGCATTAATAAAATTTCTAAATAAGGATCGAAAGTTTACCTCAAAGCCTTGATAGAGGCCTCCAAAGACCTACCTCATACCGGCCTTCGCGGACCGGTAATTTTGTAGCGCCGCACCCAGAAGGGCGCGGTACTCGATGAGGATGGAGGAGCCCGTCATGGCCGTGATACTTGTGATCTGCGTTGGGATTTCCGCGAAGAGGAGCGGGTGATGCATCACAACATAGATAAGTATTTCCCTCAGTGAGAACCAAGGTTATCGAACCAATAGGAGTAGCATGCAAACTCCGTCTTGAGCGACTGCACACAAAGAAGCAAATACTTGCACCCAACGCGGGCAAGAGGGTTGTCAATCCCCTTGGGCTCATTATTTGCAAGCAAATGAAGTGTGTAGATGATAGTTGAATAAAGTAAATTGTAAAATAAAATAAAAGTAAATAAATGGCCGGAAGGTAATGAACGCTTTTGTAAGTATATAAGTGCATAGACCCGGGGGTCATAGTGTTCTCTAGTGGCATCTCTCATTTAGTAGGCATACGGTGGGTAAACAAATTATTGTTGGGCAATTGATAGAAAAACGCATAGTTATGCAATATGTATTCATGGCAATGATCATGTGTATATAGGCATCATGTCCATAAGCAAATAGGCCGACTCCTGCTTGCACCTATTACTATTACTCCACGTCGAGTGCGCTTCTATGCTTGCCTCTCTAAGTATTAAGTTCATAACAAACAGAGTAATGCTTGAAGAACGATGACATGATGTAGACAAAGAAAACTCAATCAATATGAATTAACCCCATCATTTTATCCTTAGTCGCAACAATACAAAGATGTGTCTTGTCCCTTTCTATCACTGGGATATAGAGCACCGCCAGATTAAACCCACTACAACGCACCCCTCTCACTGAAGAAATATCAATCTAGTTGGCAAACTATTTCAGTAGATCGGAGAGATTTACGAAGCTATAATAATCATGCAAATAAGAATCATAATAGAATTCAGAGAAGACTCAAATCTTTTTCATGAATAATCTGAACATAAACCCACAATTCATCGGATCCTAACAAACGCACCGCACAAAGTGATTACATTTAATAGATCACCGCGATGATGCGGTGAACTTTCTATTGAAGATCAAGAGAGAGAGAGCCATCTAGGTACTAACTACGGACCCGTAGGTCTGTACGGAACTACTCACACATCACCATGGGAGCACCAAGCTTGATGTATAGGCCCTCCGTGATTGATCCCCCCTCCGACAGGGCACCGAAACAGAGCTTCAGATGGGCACACGGCGGAACAGAGACTTGCGGCGGTGGAAAAGTGTTTGGGGAGGCTCTCTAGGGTTTTTGGGAAATATTAGAATTTATATGCCAGAGAGGGGTGTCAGGAGACGCCAGGGGGAGCCACCACACATCAGGGCGCCCCCCTGGGCGTGCCCTGTTGTGTGGTCCCTCCCTCGTGCAACCTTCGGTATCCTCCCAAAGCTTGCAGGTCTTCTTTTGGTCCAGAAAAAATTAAAAAAAAGTTTCGGGGCAATTGGACTTCATTTGGTACTGTAAACCTGAAAAGCCAAAAACATACAGAAAACAGCAATTGGCACTGGGCACTGGGTTAATAGGTTAGTGCTAAAAAAATATGAATTGGTAAATAAATACCCAACAAGCATCCTAGAATGATAGTATTATAGCATGGAACAATCAAAAATTATAGATATGTTGGAGACGTCAGCATCCCCAAGCTCAACTCCTACTCGTCCTCGAGTAGGTAAATGAAAAAAACAGATTTTTTGATGTGACATGCTACCAACTTGTAATCTATTGCAGGTATGATCATTGAGAAATGATGAATTAATAAACATCAACATAGTAATACTTATAAACATAAGTAAGATAATCATCAAGTTTCAAAATATACGATCCTTAAAGAATGTTCACCCCCTATTCATTTTATCATATTAGCATGGCATGGCTCTGTCTTCACCATATAAATACAAGTGTCAAGCACCACGGTGTCAAGTCAGGCAATTGGATCGTAATTTTTAACGCGCTTCAGCATTTTATTTCTCACGCAATATATGAGCGTGAACCATGGATATAGCATAAAAGGTGGAATAGAATATGGTGGTAGGTTTCAAAGGGGTAATAGTGGAGAAGAAAGTCTCGCATCAACTAGGCGTATCAATGGGCTATGGAGATGCCCATCAATAGATATCAATGCGAGGAGTAGGGATTGCCATGCAATGGATGCACTAGAGCTATAAGTGTATGAAAGCTCAAATGAAGCTAAGTGGTTGTGCATCCAACTTGCTTTCTCATGAAGACCTCGCGCAATTGAGGAAGCCCGTCATCAGAATATACAAGCCAAGTTCTATAATGAAAAATTACCACTAGCATATGAAAGTGACAAAACAAGAGACTCTCTATATGAAGAAAATGATGCGACTTTGAGGCACAAGTGTGGAAAAAGAAGTAGTAGCACTATCTCTTCTCTCTTTTCTCTCATTTATTTTTTTCTTCTTTTTTCTTTTTCTTTTTCTCTTTTTTTTTCTTTTTCTTTTTTACTTTTTCTTTCTTTCTTTCTTTCTTTCTCTTTTTTCTTTTATTTTTCGTCTGGAGTCTCATCCCGAATTGTGGGGGAATCATTGTCTCCATCATCCTTTCCTCACTGAGTCAGTGCCCTAATAATGATGATCATCACACTTTTATTTACTTGCAACTCAATATTAAAAACTATAGTATGACTCTATATGAATGCCTCTGACAGTGCACCAGGATGTGCAATGATCAAGTGTAACATGTATAAAAATGATGATCGGTGGCTTTGCCACAAATACTATGTCAGCTTATATGATCATGCAAAGCAATATGACAATGAAGTACTAGTCATATGGTGTAACGGTGGAATTTGCATGGCAATATATCTCGGAATGGCTATGGAAATGCCATAATAGGTAGGTATGGTGGCGTTTTGAGGAAGATATAATGAGGCTTATGTGCAATAGAGTGTATCATGTTACGGGGTTTGGATGCACCGGCGAAGGTTGCACCGATCCTCGAGGTGAGAATGGACAATGCATGGTGCCGAAGAGGCTAGCAAATACGAGGTGGTGAGAGTGCGTACATCCATGGTTTCACATTAGTCATAAAGAACTCAAATACTTATTGCAAGGTTTTATTAGCTCTCTTGAAGTAAAGCACTACTCGCGTGCCCCTAGGGAGGAGGTTGGGAGGAGTTAACCATCGCGCGCCTCCGACTTAAACAACACTAGGTTTTCAATGAGGAATAAGAATGCCCACACATCATCACCATGCCATAAAAATATTTAGATGAAGAGCAAGTTAACAACCTCTAATTCACAATATTCTTACTAGCCAATGATCATGCACCCATGCCCTTTCACATTACCACATCAATATCATTAACCCACAATTTCTCTTTTATGTGCTACATGAAGGTTTTGATTATCCACTCATTGAATACCTATTACTTTTGGACTAGTCTTATAACCCATGAAAATTACCGTCACTATTTATTAACTCTCAAACACATATAAGTTAAGAACAAGAGTGCAATTATTTCTTTAAAATCTATACGCCACCGTGCTCTAAAAGATATAAGTGAAGTACTAGAGCAATTGCTAAGCTCAAAAGATATAAGTGAAGCACAAAGAGTATTCTAATAAATCATGGTGATCTTGTGTCTCTCTCAAGTGGGTGTGTCCAGCAAACAATGATTGTGGAAAACTAAAGCAAAAGCGAACTAAAGCAAATGATGCTCCAAGCAAAACACATATCATGTGATGAATAAAAATATAGCTCCAAGTGACATACTGATGGATTGAGACGAAAGAGGGGATGCCTTCCAGGGCATCCCCAAGCTTAGACACTTGAGTCTTCCTGGTCATTTAGGGGTCTTAGCTGGTGATCCGGGCTGTTTCCCTCTCGACGATGAAGCTTATCCCCCATCGTCTCACTGGCCGACCTTGACCCCTGTTATTTTTGGGTCATATCTAGTATTCAGAGTTTGCCTCGATTTGGTACCGCTCGCGCAGCCCGCACCGAAACAGTGCTTTACCCCTAGATGTCCAGTCAACTGCTGCGCCTCAACGCATTTCGGGGAGAACCAGCTAGCTCTGGGTTCGAGTGGCATTTCACCCCTAACCACAACTCATCCGCATCGTCCACAAGACGTGTCACCGGCCGGAGCAAGCCATCTCGGGGGATCATGTTGTCCCTCCATGCATCTGTGCTCTCCCCCGTACCAATGCGGCAGATAAGGAGTATTAATTGACTGCGCCCCGTACTTTTCACACAAGAACCGCTTTTCGTATTAAGCACGGGAGTCGTAAGGAAAGACCTCTGCGTAGCTATCAGAACGAATTAATGAACGAAATAAACGAATTCCGGTGAAACCAAGGCGAATTTATGAGCCAGCAGTGGGAAAAAGATGCCAAGTATTGAGATGCAACATTATGAATGGTGCGATCCGAAGTCTTACTATTTACTCAAAATTGACTCAAATGGTTGACTGAACTTCACAGAGGACTAAAGCCGGGAACTTAAACTAATGGTTTTGCCTTTCCACTTCCCAATTGACTCTCATAAAAGGCTAGGCTACCTCTTCACATCGCACCTGATCCCGAATCATGTGCTCTGTTCAGGGGATCAATAGTGGCTATTAAGCTTTTCCCTTTCTATATATTCTTGAGAATAAGTAAATACCATCCTTTTTCCTATCAGCATCTCTCTATCTGACAGTAAATATTGCTTTCAATCGATCAGGCACTAGGTTATTCATTTCCACGATTAAATAATATATCATTCTGGTTGTTGCCACCAAGTCTCTTGCTCCTATTAAGCTCAGCCTTAGTAGAAGTGGGCAGCGGCACTGGGTGGACAGTCTATCCGCCCTTAAGTGGTATTACCAGCCATTCTGGATTACCTTGGGGTGCCTTGGGCATCCCCAAGCTTAGGCTCTTGCCACTCCTTATTCCTTCATCCATCGTGATAGCACCCAAAACTTGAAAACTTCAGCACACAAAACTCAACAAAACCTTCGTGAGATCCGTTAGTATACTAAACATATCAAATACTTTAGGTACCATTATAAATTGATTCTTATTTTATTATTGCATGAGGTACTGTATTCTAACTTATCCATGGCTTATACCCCCTGATATAATCCATAGCATCATCAAAACTAGCAAACTATACAAGCAAAAACAGAATCTGTCTAAAAGAGAACAGTCTATAATGATATATAGAGAACCTATACTTCTGTAACTCCAAAAATTCTGAACAATTAGGAAATTCTAAAGAATTTGTATATAAATAATGTGTAAAAATTTCAGATCAAAAAGACGTTTCACTAAAATCATAGAAATTCTGCACTGAACGCTAAAGTTTCTACTCATCATGCAAGTCATCCCAAAGGCTTTACTTGGCACAAACACTAATTTAAACATAAAAACACAATCATTACAGAGGCAATAATCATGTTATCACACACAAACAGAAATTATTGGGTTGTCTCCCAACAAGCTCTTTCTTTATAGCCATTAAGATAGGCTTGGGATAATAATGATGCTCACAGAAAAAACAAGAATTTAAGCACAATGAGAGCATCATATAGCAAGTAATGAACACATTTAAGTCTAACAGGCTTCGTATGCATGGGCATTTTATAAGCAAAAAAATTATCAAGACAAAAAGTGTGTACTATATGCAAGTAGGAAGAATAAAACATTAACAATTTGAGCAAGAGAGTTAAGTGAGTAACGTGCAAATTGCTATAATCATATTTGCCTCTCTCATAACAATTACATGTAGGATCATATTCAAATTCAACAATATAACTTTCATATAAAATATTTTCTCCATGATCCACATGCAAAAAAGTTTTACAATCTTCCAAGATAGTGGGTTTAACATTAACAAAAGTGATGACCTCTCCAAACCCACTTTTATGAAAAAATTCAAAAGATTGATCATTCTCCAAAGTACTGGGACCATTGCTACCTAAAGTTGACGCTCTTCCAAACCCACTTTTAGTAGTATTGCAAATATGATTATCAATAATAGATTCATCATGAAGCTCATAATTCTCAAGATCACAAGAAACATCATGATTATCACCCCAATCATGATCATTAGCACAATTGATATTCACATAATTTATACTAACAAAATTGCAATCATGCTTTTCATTCAAATGTATCCCAATAGTATTTTCATTCATCACATCATTATGAGCTATTGGTTTACATTAAGCAGCAAGTTTGAAAATATTAGCAAGTGGATGAGGATCCATTTATCTTAATTTTTTGCATTTACTTCTTGTTTTGGTGTGACGAAGATAAAGATAACATAACTAGGCAAGTAAGCAAATAGAAATATTTTTGTATTTTTGATTTTTATAGCAAGCAAAATATAACAGCAAATAAAAAGTAGAACAAGTGAATGATAATTTGTCCAAAGGTACTTGATAGTAGGTTGGTGATACTCCCCAGCAACGGCGTCAGAAATCCTTCCTGATACTTGTGATATGCGTTGGGTTTTCCGCGAAGAGGAGCGGGTGATGCAGCAAAGTATAGATAATTATTTCCCTCAGTGAGAACCAAGGTTATCGAACCAATAGGAGTAGAACGCAACCCCCATCTTGAGCGACTGCACACAAAGAAGCAAACCCTTGCACCCAACGCGGGCAAGAGGGTTGTCAATCCCCTTGGACTCATTATTTGCAAGTAAATGAACTGTGTAGATGATAGTTGAATAAAGTAAATTGCAAAATAAAATAAAACTAAATAAATGGCAGCAAGGTAATGAAAGCTTTTGTAAATATATAAGTGAATAGACCCGGGGGTCGTAGCGTTCTCTAGTGGCATATCTCATTTAGTAGGCATACGGTGGGTAAACAAATTACTGTTGGGCAATTGATAGAAAAGCGCATAGTTATGCAATATTTATTCACGGCATTGATCATGTGTATATAGGCATCATGTCCATAAGCAAATAAGCTGACTCCTGCCCGCAGCTATTACTATTACTCCACGTCGAGAGCGCTTCTATGCTTGCCTCTTTAAGTATTAAGTTAATGACAAACAGAGTAATGCTTGGAGAACGATGACATGATGTAGACAAAGAAAACTCAATCAATATGAATTAACCCCATCATTTTATCCTTAGTGGCAACAATACAAATACGTGTCTTGTCCCTTTCTGTCACTGGGATATAGAGCACCGCCAGATTGAACCCACTACAACGCACCCCTCTCACTGAAGAAATATCAACCTAGTTGGCCAAACTATTTCAATAGATCAGAGAGATTTACGAAGCTATAATAATCATGGAAATAAGAATCATAATAGAATTCAGGGAAGACTCAAATCTTTTTCATGAATAATCTGAACATAAACCCACAATTCATCGGATCCCAACAAACGCACCGCACAAAATGATTACATCGAATAGATCACTGCAAAGATGCGGTGAACTTTGCATTGAAGATCAAGAGAAAGAAAGAAAGAGAGAGAGAGAGAGAGAGAGAGAGAGAGAGCCATCTAGGTACTAACTACAGAACCATAGGTCTATAGGGAACTACTCACACTTCACCATGGCAGCAGCAAGGTTGATATAGAGGCCCTCCGCGAATTATCCCCCTTCCGGCAGGGCAACGGAACATGGCTCCAGATGGGCACACGGCGGAACAAAGACTTGCGGTGGCGGAAAAAGTGTTTCGGGAGGCTCTCCAGGGTTTTTAGAAAATATTAGAATTTATAGGCTAGACAGGGGCATCGGGAGACCCCAGGGGGAGCCACCACACATCAGGGCGCGGCCACCCTCCTGAGCACGCCCTTTTGTGTGGTCCCTCCCTCGTGCAGCCTCTGGTATCCTCCCTAAGCTTCTATGTCTTATTTTGGTCCAGAGAAAATCATAAAAATGTTTCGGGGCAATTGGACTTCGTTTGGTACTGTAAACCTGAAAAGCCAAAAACATGCAGAAAACAGGAATTGGCACTTGGCACTGGGTTAGTAGGTTAGTGCTAAAAAATAATATGAATTGGTAAATAAATACCTGAAAAGCATCCCAGAATGATAATATTATAGCATGGAACAATCAAAAATTATAGATACGTTGGAGACGTATCAGGCCACCTCCATCTCTTCGGTCCACCCCTTGGGCGCTTGCCCTCTGGTAGGCGGGGATGGACGGGCCACCTCGGTTCTCTCCATTGAAGGAGAAGCCTCCGCTGGGGTAGGCTGTCGAGGTGGCTCGGGATCCATAGGGGCCGAGGATGTTGGCTACCCCAGCTTTTCCCCTTCCATTGAGGAAGGGTCTTTTCCCAATGGATCCTCAGCGACCGAGGTCTCCACCTTGGCCATGGGAACGTTGGTGCCGTCGGTCGTGGTGAGAACAGGTGGGGCGTGAGAAGTCACCTCGCCCAACCCGTCATGGGCAGGAGGGGAAGTGTGACACCCCCCTCACGCGCTCGCTGGAGGAAGCCCGCTCGATGACTCCTTGTCGCTTAGGCCAAAGCGTTGCGGGCTGAAAAAGACAAAAGACTAATCAAAACTTGTGGAAGAATGGAACCATAGCATGGGAATACAATCGAGCAGAGGCCCTACCTCCTCGGTGGTGGTTTGGTCCTACGGGGCTCGGAGTGGTCGCCCTCTGAATTGTAGAGGACGATGTAGGCCTTTTTTAAGGTGTAAATAGTAGGGGAGGTCCCTACTGTATGTGTATTAACAAATCAGATGAGAGTACAAGTTACATGGGTGTTACAAGCCAGTATCTCATCACTGCAAATGTAGTGTTCAACAAAAAAAAGAGTAAAAGGCCCAAGCGCTCTAGTGGGTGGTGTTGGGGGGAGAGAGGTCAGGAAGACAGTAATAAACTGTCTCTTCTTGTCAGATGTCCTATGTGATGTATCTGGAAAATCCTTGACAAACCTACACCTCCAGGACTCAAAGGTAGGGGTGACACTTCTAAATTGTTTCTTGTTGCATTCCTTCCAAAGGCTTCAGACCGCAATTAGGACCACATCAAGAAACATAGGCCTTCTCCAATCATCTCTAGCATGTTCAATAAGTTGGAGACGATGGTTGTAGTCATCCCAGTTGATCCCAACATAATTCCAGCAGGGGGCAATAAAGGTGCAGTGGAAGAAAATATGTTCAATTGTTTCTTTAACGTGTAGGCCACAGAACAAGCAGTCGAGATCATCTCCCACATTGTAATGTCTTTGTTTCAACGTGTTTCTGGTGTTTAGTCTGTCAGACAGCATAATCCAACTAAATATCTTAATCCTTGGAATGCAACTTGTTTTCCATAGCCATCTGAATGCATCATGCGATAGCACATATCGAAATGGAATGCATAGTAGTCTTTGGACTTGAACCCCACTGATCCCCAAACATACTTCCACTTGTCAGGTGTATAATTGTTTACAGCAGCGGCAGCCATGCCGATCTGCATGTTTCTCACCTCCTCATACACCTGGATTGAGAGTGGGAGATGAAATGCCTCACCAAGATCATTTGTGAGAAGGAAATCTCGTACTGAAATGTCCTCATTCCGCGCATATGAGTATGCTCTGGGGTACACTTTGCATATGACCTCATTAAGCCATTGATCTTTCCAAAACAGTGACGTCATACTAGAACCCTTCTCAATCTTAGTAATCCCACGGTACATCGGGCTAAGCTGCATCACATCCCTCCACCACTGCAATCCGCACGGGTCAGTAGCATGTGGTATGAAATCTTCATAGTATGTCCCCAAGACGAGCGTCACCCAGGGTATATCCATCCGGTTGTAAAATTTGTGCAAGAATTTCATCAGCATGGCTTCGTTCTGCACTCTGAGGTTCATCACCCCTAGCCCACCATGTTTCTTGGGTCCACAGACCATTTCCCACACTAGTAGGGAGTTACATCTCTCACCATTCTCTGTTTTTTCATTCCAAAAACAATGTCTTGTGATTTTATCAAGTTCTTCTAGGATTTTCAGGTTGATTTTGATGGTGCACATCGCATAGATTTCCAGAGAAGTGACAATTGAGTTTAGTAGAGACAACTTCCTGGCATACGACATAGTTGATAGGGTGGTTGTGATGCTTCTTTCTGTTTTGCACACTAGCGGCATCAAATCTTCTACTCGACGGCCTGGTGGTTCCGAGGGGCAGCCCAGGATAAGGGAATGGCATCCCTGCTACCTTACACCCAAATATGTTGGCGGTATCATTGCATAGCCCAGTGGGCAAGTTAAGAGGAATCAGGGTGGATTTTTGGAAATTTTGATTCAGGTCGATCGACGTAGCATAGTCTTCCAGGATGGTTTTCATGATTAGTGCCTGGTTCGGGCAAGACGGCATCAGAATGATCGTATCGTCGATATACTGAATCACTGGGTAGTCCTTGTTGCTTCGTGGCGGGATTGGGTGACTAATCAAAGCCCGAGCGCAAGCGTCGTTGATGGCAGACTGTAATAGGTCCGCTGCCAAGACAAAGATTAAGGGCGAGAGAGGATCCCCCTGTCTGGCTCCGCTTTTATAGTGAAATTGTTTGCCTAGAACCCCGTTCAAAAGGACCGAAGACTTACCCGAGTCAAACATGGTTTTGATCCAGCCGGCCCATTTGTCATTGAAGCCCATGTGTTTCATGATCGGGAGCATAGCTGTATGATCAATGATGTCGAAAGCCTTCGCAAAATCGAGCTTGAGTAGGATTATTTCCTTCTTGGAGCTATGACATTGATGTATAAATTCAAAAGGCCAGGCTATGCAATCTTGGATGGATGATAACCCACAAGTATAGGGGATCGCACTAGTTTTCGAGGGTAGAGTATTCAATCCAAATTTATAGATTCGACACAAGGGGTGCCAAAGAATATTTGCAAGTATTAGCAGTTGAGTTGTCAATTCAACCACACCTAGAGATTAAATATCTGCAGCAAAGTGATCAGTAGCACAGTAGTATGATAGTTTTGATAGCAGTAGTAGTAGTAACAGTAACAGTAACAGCGATAGCAATAGTTTTGTAGCAAGTGTAACAGTAGCAGTAGAAATAGTAACTCAGCAAGAACAATATGTGGAAAACTCGTAGGCACTGGATCGGTGAACTCGTTGGATAATATTCATCATGTAACAGTCATAACCTAGGGCGACACAGAACTAGCTCTAGTTCATAAATGTAATGTCGGCATGTATTCCGTAAATAGTCATACATGCTTATGGAAAAGAACTTGCATGACATCTTTTGTCCTACCCTCCCGTGGCAGCGGGGTCCATAAGGAAACTAAGGGATATTAAGGCTTCCTTTTAATAGAGAACCAGAACAACGCATTAACACATAGTGAATACATGGACTCCTCAAACTACGGTCATCACCGGAAAGTATCCCGACAATTGTCGCTCTGGGGTTTCCGCATCATAACACATAGCAGGTGCATATGACTAGCAAGATCGGATCAATAACATAGATATAATGGTGATAACATAAACGGTTCAGATCTGAAATCATGGCACTCGGGCCCTAGTGACAAGCATTAAGCATGGCAAAGTCATGGCAACATCAATCTCAGAACATAGTGGATACTAGGGATCAAGCCCTAACAAAACTAACTCGATTACATGATGGATCTCATCCAACTCCTCACCGACCAGCGAGCCTACGAAAGAATTACTCACTCCCGGTGGGGAGCATCATGGAATTGGCGATGGAGAAGGGTTGATGATGACGAAGACCGAAGATTCCCCTCTCCGGAGCCCCAAACGGGCTCTAGATCTGGCCTCCCGATGAAGAACAGGAGGTGGCGGCGGCTCCGTATCGTGAAACGCGATAAAACTTTCTCTCCTATTTTTTTCCTCCGAAAATAGGATTTTATAGCGTTGGAATTAGGGTCAGTGGGGCCACGAGGTGGGCACAACCCACCAGGGCGCACCTGGAGGGGGTGGCGTGCCCTGGTGTATCGTGCCCAACCAGGGCAGCCCCTTCGGTGGTTCTTGGCTCCAGTATTTTTTATTTATTGTGAAATAAATCTCCAAAAAGTTTCGTCCAGTTCCAAGAACTTTTATTTCTGCACAAAAACAACACCATGGTAGTTCTGCTGAAAATAGCGTCAGTTTGGGTTAGTTTCATTGAAATCATGCAAATTAGAGTCCAAAACAAGAGCAAAAGTGTTAGGAAGCTTAACCCATTGCTTGTCCTCAAGCAATTCAGTTGACAAACTGAAAGTGATAAAGAAAAATATTTACGAAAACTTTTGTTCTTGTTTACATATATATGCTTAAGTAGCACCCAGGTTTTCAGCAAAGATTATGACTAACCATGTCAGCAATAACTCTTAAAAATTATACTAACTCATATCAATGGCATAACTAACTAGCGAGCAATAATAAAATATCTCAAAGGCAAACACTTTGTCAAAACAATCATGATATAATATGACAATAGTGGTATCTCACTAGCCCTTTCTGAGACCGCAAAACATAAATGCAGAGCACCTCCAAAGTTCAAGTAGCGACTAAACATTGTAATTCATGGTAGAAAAGATCCAGTCATGCTGCACCCAACATTAACTATACACAATGCATGAGGATGACAATAGTGCTCTCAGATCTGGCGCTTATTTCAGAAGGTGATGACTCAACATAAAAGTAAATAGATAGCCCTTCGCAGAGGGAAGCAAGGATTTGCAGAGGTGCTAGAGCTCAAAGCTTAAATCCGAGATAAATATAATTTGGGGAGGTACACCCTTCCTGTCAACGTTACGACCAAGAGTTATCAATATATTCCATGCTAAACACATTAGCGGCAGTTCCCAAGCGGTTAAAGTAAAGGTTTAATCCCCATTCCACCAACAAACACACTCCATGACTAGCCGAATCCATGGGTACCGTCCATACCAACAACATTCCTGGGGGAGTTTTGTTTAATTATTTGCAATTTTTAATTTTGGGACTGGGAATCCCTATTACCGCCCCTCTCATGTAAGGACGAGTGAATAAACACTCATCATGAGAATAACCCGCTTAACATGGAAGATACTGACCGCCCCCTGTCGCTCCATGAGCGGTCCAGGCACACAAAACAGATGTTCATTTGAAATTTTAGAGGTGGCACATGCAAATTTACTTGGAACGGCAGGGTAATACCGCATATAGGTAGATATAGTGGACTCATCTGGAATAACTTTGGTTTAAGGATTTTGACGTACAAGCAGTATTCTCGCTTAGTACAGGTGAAGGCTAGCAAATAGGTTGAGAAGCGGCCAGCTAGAGAGCGAAAACGGTGATGAACATGCATTATACATAATCAACATTGAATACTAGCATGAGTAGGATATGGACACCATGAACATAAATATCATGAAGGCTATGTTGGTTTTGATTCAACTACATGCGTGATAATGTGCAAAGTCAAGCCACTTGAAACAATCGGAGGAGGATACCATATGATCATACTACATCACAATCATTTTAATGCATGTTGACATCGAAGATAAATCATTATCCACTCCTAGCTACTTAAGCCTGGCATGAGCAACTATAATATCTAATTGTCATTGCAAACATGTTTGATCATAATATGTTGAATCATGGATACTAGGTTAAACATATTTACAAAAACAAAAACAAGTTGAGTTCACACCCGCTTCTCTCTGCCACAGTCACTTCGTCAAATATCGTCATTATTGCCTTTCACTTGCACGACCGAATGATAAAGAAAATAATAATAGTGCAAGAGTGTCGTGGACTAAGCTGGAATCTACAAACATTTTATTCAAGAGGAGAAGACAAGGTAACATGGGCTCTTTGTTAGATTAACAACAATGCATATTTTTTGTAGTCTTCTCCTTCGTACGACTCGAACAAAAGGAAAAGAATTTCAGAGAAACACACTGAAATATTTTTTTGAGTTTTTGATTTTTCAAAAAGAAAACAAATTAAAGAGGGGAAAACAAAAAGAGAAAAACTATTTACACGGGAGAGCTCCCAACAAGTAAAAGAAGAAACGAGAAATCTTTTTGGGTTTTCTTTTGCTACTACAATTAATTTAAACTAGAAAGAAAAACAAAAAAGAAGTAGGAAATGTTTTTGGATTTTCTCAAAGTTTTTCAAACACATAAGAAGAAAGCGAGAAAATAAATCTAGCATGGATAATACAATAAAAAAGTGTGGACACCGACAACTGAAATGAAATGTGTAAACATGAATATAATGTCGGTGGAAATACGTACTCCCCCAAGCTTAGGCTTTTGGCCTAGCTTGGTAATCACCATCTACGGCCTGGATAATAGTCTGAGTGATAGCCCACCGAGGTTCTTGGCGCACCTTCCTCAGCCCACCTGGCAGCTTCAACCTCCGCATTGTACGCACGGGCCTCGCTCTCAAGAACATAGTATCTTCCCCTACTGTGATAATCAAAGAGAGCAGGAGCAGGCAAAGTAACATGTACAATGGGATCTTTATTGAATCTTAAGTTGTAAGTATAATTAGTGATTGTGCCCTTAAGGAACCTATAACGTTTCATGGCCTCAAAGTCTAAGTACTGAGTAGGTAAAATGGGATCGTTAGGCCAAGGTGTTACATTTAAATTCTTAGCTACACAGGAGGCATAAATTCCTCCATAAAAATGACCACTAGCGGCGTTGTGCTTCAATCTCCATGCAACAATTGCTCCAAGATTATAACGTTTATCTCCTGTTATAGCAGTGTGTATAAGACTCAAATCAGGGGCACACAGTGTGCTGCAATCTTGCTTGCCTACGATGCATTTGCCATTAAAGAGTGCAAAGTAGTGTATTGATGGGAAATGGATGCTTTTTATTCTACCTTGTGTCACTCCTCTATCTTCACCGTAGCAAAGATTAATCAAAAATGACTCATACTCAGATGTTGGTGGTTCGTCTAGCGAACCCCAATATGGAATTTTGCATGCTTCACAGAACATCTCTAAGGGCATGGTAAAGGGATGGTCGTAAAGGTTGAATGAAACTCTGGACTCACGAGGAAAATATTTAAATTTCTTTGTGAATGTTTTCATGAGTTCGATATGTTGAATGCACTTATCTGCGGTGAAGGGGGCAAGTTCTGCGTTGTGGATGAATTGCTCGAATTCCTCCCTGGTACCTATACCTTCCATGAATTCGTTGCATGGCCATAAGCATGATTTGGTAGCGGCATCTCGCATCTTTCACTTGGCTCAACATAAGATTGTCGGACCGAGCTTCCACTTGATGATGCCTCCGAGGACCTCCTCCTCGAAGAAATCCTAAAGAATTGCATTTTCATCTGCGAACAAATTTCAAGTACCAATCCCCCAAAACAGTTTCGGAAATGGAGCTTCAAGCAAAGAGATCGAAATCCGCGGGTTTGAGAGCAAGAACACGGGAGTGAGAGCTATGGTGATTTTTTTCTGGAGGTAGGAGATGACATGGGCTAAAGGGATAAGTGAGGGGACCCACGTGGGGACCACAACCCACCAAGGCACGCCTGGGGCTGCTGGCGCGCTCTGGTGTCTTGTGGACACCAGGTGCACCCCCTCTGATGTTATTTGCACCAGAAATTCAGAAATATTCAGAAAAAATTCGTGTTAAATTTTCAGAACATTCTGAGAAATTTATTTTTGGGTCATTTTTTTATTGCACGGAGAAAACAGAAAACAGGATAAACATGGCATTTTATTTTATTTTACTAAGAAGAATAAAAAGAAAAGGTGGGAGCAGAAGGTTGTGCCTACTAGATTCATCAACTTCATACCTCTCAAAAATGATCCATTAATAAGGTTGATCAAGTCTTATTAACAACCACTTCCGATTAGCATGAAACCGAAGAACTTTCGTAAAACACTAGGTTAGCTCAATGGGGATATGCATATCCCCAACAATAACTATGTCATATTTCTTTTTGGCAGTAGGTAGAGGTAGTTGAAAACTTCCAATAGTGAGTGTCGGAGATTCTTCAATAACATTTATACCATTCACTTTGAATTGTTTCTTTGGAAAGTGCACAGTATGCTCATTACCAGTGATATGAAAAGTGACTTTGCTTTTATTGCAATCAATAACAGCCCATGTAGTATTCAAAAAGGGTCTACCAAGGATAATCGACATTTTGTCGTCCTCAGGCATCTCAAGAATAACAAAGTCTGTTAAGATAGTAACATTTGCAACAACAACGGGCACATCCTCACAAAATACTGATAGGTATGGCAGTCGATTTGTCAGCCATTTGCAATGATATTTCAGTAGGTGTGAGTTTATTCAAATCAAGTCTTTTATATAAAGAGAAAGGCATAACACTAACACCAGCTCCCAAATCACACAAAGCAGTTTTGACATAATTTCTTTTAATGGAGCAAGGTATAGTTGGTATTCCAGGATCTCCAAGTTTTTAGGTACTCCATCCTTGAAAGAATAATTAGCAAGCATGGTGGAGATTTCAGCTTCATGTATCTTTCTTTTATTAGTGATGATGTCTTTCATGTATTTTGCATAAGGGGCCATCTTTAAGATATCAGTTAAGCGGGTACGCAAAAAGACTGGCCTGATCATTTCAGCAAAGCGTTCAAATTCTTCATCATCCTTTTTCTTAGATGGTTTAGGTGGAAAAGCCATGGGTTTCTAAACCCATGGCTCTCTTTCTTTACCATGTTTTCTAGCCACAAAGTCTCTCTTATCATATCGTTTATTTTTAGGTTGTGGGTTATCAAGATCAACAACACGTTCTATTTCAACATCATTATCTAGTTCTTTGTCATTGTTCGGTTGGGTATCTTCATGAACATCATCATTATTATTTTCATTATCATTAGGTGAATGTTCATTACCAGACTGAGTTTCAGCATCAGAAATAGAGACATCATTTTTATCAGGAGGTTTTTCTATCTCAGGTTCACTAGAGGTATGCAAAGTGCTATCATTTTTATTTTTCTTTTTCTTTTTCTTTTTAGATAGACTAGGTGCATCAGTATTAATTCTCTGAGAGTCCTGTTCAATTCTTTTAGGATGACCCTCAGGATAGAGAGGTTCTTGGGTCATTCTACCTCCTCTAGTTACTACTCTAGCAGCAAAATCATTCATATTATTATTCATTTCATCAAGCAATTCTTTTTGAGATTTAGCAACTTGTTCTAACTGGGTTTGAACCATGGAGGCATGTTTTCCTACACCTCTAACATCATTACTGATCCTAAATAAAAAGTCACTCAAGCGAGCAATCGTATCAGAATTATATTTCAATTGTTTCAGAACATTTGCATTGAAGTGATCTTGTTTCATAATGTAGTTATCAAACACATATAAGCACTGACTAGGATGTTTATTATAAGGGATATCACTTTGATCAAACTTTAATAAAGAATTTACCTCTACCACCTGTGGAGGTGGTGGTGCATCAAGGCCATGTATTTCTTCAATAGGTGGTAAATTCTTAACATCCTCCGCTTTAATACCTTTTTCCTTCATACATTTCTTTGCCTCTTGCATATCTTCAGGACTGAGAAATAAGATACCCCTCTTCTTTGGAGTGGGTTTAGGCGGTGGTTCAGGGAGATTCCAATCATCATAATTCTTCAATATATTATTCAATAGTTCCTCAGCTTGTTCAACAGTTCGTTCCCTGAAAACACAACCAGCACAACTATCTAGGAAGTCCCTAGAAGCATCAGTTAGTCCATTATAGAAGATATCAAGTATTTCATTTTTCTTAAGGGGGTGATCAGACAAAGCATTAAGCAATTGGAGAAGCCTCCCCCAAGCTTGTGGGAGACTCTCTTCTTCAATTTGCACAAAGTTAAATATTTCCTGTAAGGCAGCTTGTTTCTTATGAGCAGGAAAATATTTTTCAGAGAAGTAATAAATCATATCCTGGAGACTACGCACACAACCAAGAGCAAGAGTATTGTACCATATCTTAGCATCACCCTTTAATGAAAACGGAAATAATTCGAGGATATAGTAATAGCGAATTTTCTCATCATGAGCAAAAAGGGTGGCTATATCATTCAACTTAGTAAGATGTGCCACTACAGTTTCAGTTTCGTAGCCATGGAAAGGATCAGATTCAACCAAAGTAATTAACTCTGGGTCGACAGAGAATTCATCATCCTTATCGATAACAAAGATAGGTGAAGTAGCAAACTTAGGATCACATTTCATTCTAGCATTCAAAGTCTTTTCCTTATACTTGCATAATAGTTTCTTAAGGTCATCTCTATCCTTACAAGAAAGGATTTCTCTAGCTATCTCCTCATCCAGAACATAACCTTCAGGTATCTTAGGCATTTCAAATCTAGGAGAGATAGGTCTAATAGGTGTTTCATAGTTATCAGTTTCAAAGACTTCATCAATTTCAGTAGTTTCATCAGTTTCAGTAATTTCATTCTCTTTAGCATTAGCAATTTTTTCATCAAGAAAGTGGCACATTATCATCAAGCATGGTACTAGCATCATTGATACGTCTCCAACGTATCTATAATTTTTGCTTGTTCCATGTTGTTATATTATCATTCTTGGATGTTTTACAATCATTATATTAAAACTTTATATCATTTTTTGGGACTAACCTATTGACATAGTGCCAAAGTGCCAGTTGCTGTTTTTGCTTGTTTTTTTACTTCACAGAAAATCAGTACCAAACAGAGATGAAACGCTGCGGGGATTTCTGTGGATTTTTTTCGGACCAGAAGAGACCAGATGGGCCAAAGAACACCAGAAGAGGGGGCCCAGGGTGGCCAGCACCCACCAGGGCGCGCCAGAGGCCCCCTGGCATGGCCTGATGGGTGTCGGGCACCTCGGGCACCCCCTCAACCGACTATCGTGCCTATAAATTCCCAGAAAATCCAAAAACCCTAGAGGAGTCGACGAAACACAATTCCAGTCGCCGCAAGTTCCAGAACCTCGAGATCCAATCTAAACACCATCACGGAGGGGTTCATCTTCTTCATAGGTGCCTCTCCGATGATGCGTGAGTAGTCCACCATAGACCTACGGGTCCGTAGGCAGTAGCTAGATGGCTTCTTCTCTCTCTCTCTTACGATTCTCAATACAATGGTCTCTTGGAGATCTATTTGATGTAAACTTTTGCGGTGTGTTTGTTGGGATCCGATGAATTTTGAGTTCACGATCAGTTTCTATCCATGAATATTATTTGAGTCTTCTTTGATCTCTTATATGCATGATTACTTATAGCCTCGTATTTCTTCTTCGAATCTTTGGTTTAGTTAGGCCAAATAGATCGATTTTTCTTGCCATGGGAAGAGGTGCTTTGTGATGGGTTCGATCTTGCGGTGTTCTTTCCCAGTGACAGAAGGGGCAGCAAGACACGCATGTATCGTTGCTATTAAGGATAACAAGATGGGGGATATTCCTACATGAATAGATCTTGTCTACATCATGTCATCGTTCTTATTACATTACTCCATTTTTCCATGAACTTAATACACTAGATGCATGCTGGATAGCAGTCGATGTGTGGAGTAATAGAGGTAGATGCAGGCAGGAGTCGGTCTATCTATCTTGGACATGATGCCTATATAATGATCATTGCCTTGGATATCGTCATGACTATTCGATTTTATATCAATTGCCCAACGGTAATTTGTTCACCCACCGTGCGCTATACTCATGAGAGAAGCCACTAGTGAACCCTACGGCCCCCGGGTCTACTTTTCCATCATATTGCTTTCCGATCTACGTTTTTTGCAATCTTTATTTTTAGATCTACAAAACCAAAAACCCAAAAATATATTGCTGCATATTTACTCTTTTTATTTGTGTTCTTGAGAGATCTATCTCTCCTATCTATCACTACCTAATATATCTTATTACCATAGAGAGATTGACAACCTCTCTTTCGCGTCGGGTTGCAAGTATTTGTTGTTTGTGTGCAGGTGTTGTTTATTGGGTGGTGGTGATCCTCCTACTGGTTCGATAACCTTGGTTTCATAACTGAGGGAAATACTTACCGTCGCTATGCTGCATCATCCCTTCCTCTTTGGGGAAATATCGACGCAGTCCAAGCCACGTCAATCATCATAAGCATCATTCATAGCAGAAGTAGCATCATCAAAAACTTGCGACATATCAGGATTAATAGCATGTGGTGGTGTTGCAAGTTTACTCATAACCGAAGGTGAATCAAGTACAGAACTAGATAGCAATTCCTTACCTCCCTTCGTCTTACAGGGAAAAATCTTGGTTCTTGTATCCCTCAGATTCTTCATAGTGATCAATTGATATAAATCCCAAGTGACTCAACAAATATAGCTATGCTCCCCGGCAACGGCGCCAGAAAAAGGTCTTGATAACCCACAAGTATAGGGGATCGCAACAATTTTTGAGGGTAGAGTATTCAAACCAAATTTATAGATTCGACACAAGGGGAGCCAAAGAGTATTTGCAAGTATACAGCAGTTGAGTTGTCAATTCAACCACACCTGGAGATTAAATATCTACAGCAAAGTGATCAGTAGCACAGTAGTATGATAGTTTTGATAGCAGTAGTAGTAGCAGTAACAGTAACGGTAATAGCGATAGCAATAGTTTTGTAGCAAGTGTAACAGTAGCAATAGCAATAGTAACTTAGCAAGAACAATATGTGGAAAACTCGTAGGCACTAGATCGGTGAACCCGTTGGATAATATTCATCATGTAACAGTCATAACCTAGGGCGACACAGAACTAGCTCCGGTTCATAAATGTAATGTAGGCATGTATTCTGTAAATAGTCATACGTGCTTATGGAAAAGAACTTGCATCACATCTTTTGTCCTACCTTCCCGTGGCAGCGGGGTCTATAAGGAAACTAAGGGATATTAAGGCCTCCTTTTAATAGAGAACCAGAACAAAGCATTAACACATAGTGAATACATGGACTCCTCAAACTACGGTCATCATCGAAAAGTATCCCGACTATTGTCACTCCGGGGTTTACGGATCATAACACATGGCAGGTGCATATGACTAGCAAGATCGAATCAAGAACATAGATATAATGGTGATAACATAAACGGTTCATATCTGAAATCATGGCACTCGGGCCCTAGTGACAAGCATTAAGCATGGCAAAGTCATAGCAACATCAATCTCAGAACATAGTGGGTACTAGGGATCAAGCCCTAACAAAACTAACTCGATTACATGATGAATCTCATCCAACTCCTCACCGACCAGCGAGCCTACAAAAGAATTACTCACTCCCGATGGGGAGCATCATGGAATTGGCGATGGAGAAGGGTTGATGATGATGAAGACCGAAGATTCCCCTCTCCGGAGCCCCAAACGGGCTCCAGATCTAGCCTTGCGATGAAGAAAAGGAGGTGGCGGCGGCTCTGTATCGTGAAACAAGATGAAACTTTATCTCCTATTTTTTCTCTGAAAATAGGATTTTATAGCGCTGGAATTAGGGTCAGTGGGGCCACGAGGAGGGCACAACCCACTAGGGCGGGCCTGGAGGGGGTGGCGCGCCCTGGTGTATCGTGCCCATCCAGGGCACCCCCTTCGGTGGTTCTTGGCTCCAATATTTTTTGTTTATTGTGAAATAAATCTCCAAAAAGTTTCGTCCAGTTCCGAGAACTTTTATTTCTGCACAAAAACAACACCATGGTAGTTCTGCTAAAAAAAACGTCGGTCCGGGTTAGTTTCATTCAAATCATGCAAATTAGAGTCCAAAACAAGAGCAAAAGCATTAGGAAAAGTAGATACGACGGAGACGTATCAATGGACCGGGTCGTCAAGAACCCATATTGGTTTCTGTGGACTATGTTTAAGATCACTTTCCTAAGGCGATTGGTGAGAAGTTTAGTGACCAGTTTCAGATAGCAGTTTAGGAGAGTGATTGGTTTGTAATCGTTGATGGTTTCAGGGAGCTGTTTTTAGGAATGAGAGTGACAAAACCGTAGTTGAGGCTCTCAAGACTGACTTGCCTTCAAAGAATTCATAGCACAAGTGATAGAACTCATTCCTAATTATCGGCCAGCATGCCTTGAGGAATGCGCCACTGAAGTCATCCAGACCTGGTGCACATTCAGTTGGCATCTCTTTAATCACCTCGGCAATCTCTTTTGTAGTGAATGGCACAGTGAGGGCATCTAGCCACGGAGTGGGTTGTATCAGAGCATTGAGATCAAAGCGCATTTCATGTGTCGACGAGCTGCCCATTCTTTGTTTGAAAATGGAGAATATGATTGACTCTTTGCCCACATGGCCATCAATCACAGAACCATCATCTGCTCTGAGAGTGGCGATGCAATTCCTTCTATAACGTTCGGTGGCAACATACTGGAAAAACTTGGTATTCTCATCTCCAAAACGAATCCAGCGGACAGTGCAGCGCTCTTTCCAGTATTATTTTTGATGTTGCAGTAAACAGAGCAGATGGGTCTTTAGTATTTTCCTGACGTTAGTTTCTAAGATAGTTAGAGATGTTTTCTCTTCCAGGGTATCCATTTTCAGAATCGCGTGGTTTGTGTTCTGTATGGCAATGGAGAGCTGAGAAATATTTTTGCTCCACCTGGACAGGGCTTGTCGAACCATTTTCAGCTTCTGACAAAGAGTGGAGGCTGCATTTTTGTTCTTACCAAACTTAATGGGGCGGTCCCAAGCTTGTTTAACCACATCCATAAACCCTAGATGTGCAATCCAGTAAGATTCAAATCTAAATAATCTGGTTTGGGGTATCTTTGTTTCAATGATCACATTGCAGGGTATATGGTCGGAAGTTCGTCTGCCCAAAGCTTTAACTATTGTATTGGGCAATTAGGTTGTCCAGTTCAAGGAAGTGAGGAACAAGTCCAATTGCTCTAAAAGGGGATCTTGTTGCATATTACTCCACGTGAATAGTCTTCCTTTAATGGGGATTTCAATGAGTTGTTGCTCTCTGATAAATCATTAAAAGTGAGCATGTCCAAGGCAACTCCACCAGGTTTATTGTGGTTATCATGTGATCTCGTAAAGTTAAAATCCCCCATGAGTAGCCAGCTTTGCGAGTTGGGTATGTCAAGCTCGAAAAGCCATGTGATCAAACGTTGCCTATTTTCACCTCTACACGGCCCGTAGATGTTAATTAGCATCCATGTGCGTGCTGAAGCCTGGCCGTGAAAGTAACACCTAGCGCAAAAGTTTCAGAGATTGAGATCATGCCAACAAAGACTAAGCTATTACAGATCATGAGAATTCCCCCAGACGCCCCCATCGAAGGAACAAATGCAAATTTATCAAAGTTTTTTAGGCATAAGGATCTAATCGTGGCCATATCAATCTCTTGCGTTTTCGTTTCTTGGAGGCAAATGACCGCACAGCCACTGGCGTTAATAGCATTCGAGAGCGCTAATTATTTCTTACACGAATTAAGGCCACGTACGTTCCAACACAAAATATTCCAGTTCTGCAGAAGTACCATGAAGCATGAAATAAAGAGCGAAAATTAAATATTAAGCTGACCCCGCTTGGTCAGTGGCCTCCTTCATCAGAGCTTCAGTTGTGAGTTCCTCTGCGGGTACCACGCAGAGGTGGATGCCTTAGGCCGGTGATGTCTACTACACAACTTTATTCTTGTAGACTCGTGTTGGGCCTCCAAGCGCAGAGTTTTGTAGGACTGTAGCAATTTTCCCTCAAGTGGATGACCTAAGGTTTATCAATCCGTGGGAGGTGTAGGATGAAGAAGGTCTTTCTCAAACAACCCTGCAATCAAATACAAGAAATCTCTTGTGTCCCCAACACGCCCAATACAATGGCAAATTGTATAGGTGCACTAGTTCGGCGAAGAGATGGTGATACAAGTGCAATATGGATGATAGATATAGGTTTTTGTAATCTGAAAATATTAAAACAGCAAGGTAGCAAGTGTAAAACAGCAAGCAAAACGGTGTATAAATGCTTGGAAATAAGGCCTAGGGTTCATACTTTCTCTAGTCCAATCTCCCAACAATGCTAACATAGTTGAATCATATGATCATCCCTCAACGTGCAACAAAGAATCACTCCAAAGTTCCTATCTAGCGAAGAACAATAAGATAAAATTGGTGTAGGTAGTAGAACCACCTCAAAGTTATTCTTTCCGATCAATCTATTGGGCTATTCCTATAAGTGTCACAAACAGCCCTAGAGTTCCTACTATAATAACACCAATGATACATATCAATCAACCCTAATGTCACCTAGATACTCCAATGTCACCTCAAGTATCCGTGGGTAAATTATGTCACATTGACGTGGCTTGAGACTGCGTCGGTATTTCCCCCAAAGAGGAAGGGATGATGCAGCACAGTGACGGTAAGTATTCCCCTCAGTTATGAAACCAAGGTATCGAACAAGTAGGAGGATCACCACCACCTAATAAGCAGCACCTGCACACAAATAACAAATACTTGCAACCCGACGCGTAAGAGATGTTGTCAATCTCTCTACGGTAAAAAGATAGATTAGGTAATGATAGATAGGAGAGATAGATCTCTCAAGAACACAAAATAAAAAGGGCAAATAAAAGGTGCAACAACATATTTTCGGGTTTTTGGTATAGTAGATCTGAAAACAAAGAGGCAAAAAGATAGATCGGAAAGCAATATGTTGGAAAAGTAGACCCTAGGGCCGTAGGTTTCACTAGTGGTTTCTCTCATGAGTATAGCACATGGTGGGTGAACAAATTACTGTTGGGCAATTGATAAAAGATCAAATAATCATGACGATATCCAAGGCGATGATCATTATATAGGCATCACGTCCAAGATAAGTAGACCGACTCCTGCCTGCATCTACCACTATTACTCCAGACATCGACCGCTATCTAGCATGCATCTAGTGTATTAAGTTCATGGAAAAACGGAGTAATGCAATAAGAACGATGACATGATGTAGACAAGATCTATTCATGTAGGAATAGACCCCATCTTGTTATCCTTAATAGCAACGATACATGCGTGCCTTGTTGCCCCTTCTGTCACTTGGAAAGGACACCGCAAGATCGAACCCATCACAAAGCACCTCTTCCCATGGCAAAAAAAATCGATCTAGTCGGCCTAACTAAACCAAATATTCGAAGAAGAAATACGAGGCTATAAGTAATCATGCATATAAGAGATCAAAGAAGACTCAAATAATATTCATGGATAGAAACTGATCATGAACTCAAAATTCATCGGATCCCAACAAACACACAGCAAAAGTTTACATCAAATAGATCTCCAAGAGACCATTGTATTGAGAATCAAAATAGAGAGGGGAAGCCATCTACCTACTGCCTACGGACCCGTAGGTCTATGGTGGACTACTCACGCATCATCGGAGAGGCACCTATGAAGAAGATGAACCCTTCCGTGATGGTGTTAGATTGGATCTTGATGCTCTGGAACTTGCGGCGGCTGGATGTGTTTTTTGTCGACTCCCCTAGGGTTTTCTGAATATTTGGGTATTTATAGGCATCAGAGGCGGTGGAGGGGGGGCGTGGAGGGCACAGCCCATCAGGGCGTGCCGGGGGCCCCCTGGCGTGCCTTGGTGGTTTGTGGCCTCCACAACCCACCTCTCTAGCACTTCTTTGGCCCACTGGGTGTCTTTTGGTCCAAAAAAATCTCCAAAAAGTTTTGTCGCGATTGGACTCCGTTTGGTACTGATATTCTGCGAAGTAAAAAACAAGCAAAAACAGCAACTAGCACTTTGGCACTATGTCAATAGGTTAGTCCCAAAAAATGATTTAAAGTTGCTATAAAGTGATTGTAAAACATCCAAGAATGATAATGTAACAGCATGGAACAAGAAAAATTATAGATACGTTGGAGACGTATCAGACATGCATCAAACAATTTCAGATCTATCATATTCAATCCAACACAAAGAACTTCAAGGAGCACCCCCAAGATTTCTATCGGAGAACGTGGTATGAAAACGTGCAATCAAACCCTATGCATAGATCCCCTAGGTCACCGGAATCCGTAAGTTGATGCCTCAACATATATCAAGTGAATCAATAGAATACCCCAATGTCACTACGGGTATCCCACACAAGACGTACATCAAGTGTTCTCAAACCATAATATTCAATCCAACATAACGAGATATCAAAGGTAAAGATTCAATTCATCACAACAAGGTAGCAAGGGAATAACATCATATGATCCAACTATATTAACAAAGCCCGTGATACATCAAGACCGTGCCATCTCAAGAACACGAGAGAGAGAGAGAGAGAGAGAGAGAGAGATTGAACACATAGCTACTGGTACATACCCTCAGCCCCGAGGGTGGAGTACTCCCTCCTCATCATGGCCTCTGCCGGGATGATGAAGATGGCCACCGAAGATAATCTACCCTCTCCGGCAGGCTACTGGAATGCCTCCAGATTGGTTTTTCGTTGATACAGAGAGTTGCGGCTGTCGGATTCAGGGCTCCGTAGACCCAAGAAGGTTTGAACTCTGGGGCGTGTGCGAAGATCCCCACCAGCTCAAGTTCCAAGCCTGCCGCTCCACAGCCAGGCCCTGCCGAAGATGCGTGAGGGCGCAAGAAGATGGACACGAGACATTTACCTAGCTTCGGGCCACCTTGCGGTGTAAAACCCTACTCCTGCTTTGGTGGATTGGCCTCACGAGGAGGTTTGTGGATGAACTAGTATAGTGGTTGAGCGACCTCGCGAGGGCTCTTGGGTGTGGGTGGATCCGATCACCCTCTACGGTGGTGGCTAGTCCCTATTTATAGCGGGCCTTGGTCCTCTTCCCTTATCGCACTGGCGGGAAGGGATCCCACAATGGCCAAATTTGAGAGGGGACAAGACGTACAGCTTATCCTGACTAAAGGTGGTCTTCGCGTGCAAAGCTCCCGGCGTGACATAGAGGTGGGCTCGGCGATGACATCCTCTCTGCCGAGCTCGTGGTTGTAACGCCCCTGGATCAGTGCAACAGTGAACCATGTAATTAAACTAATGTTTTTGCTAATCCAATTACGATCGCGGTTGGAATTAATCCCTAAATTAATTTCTTTTGCGATTAAAAATTCATCTGACAGGTGGTTTTAAAAGTTTGGCGAAACTGAAATTTAAATTCATGGATGGGTTGCAAATATTCCCCAGATAATTTTAAAATTGAAACCAACATTTTTGGAATTATTTTGGTGCCTCAAATTGATTAAAATTGCTGTTTAAAAAAAAGGAAAAAGAGGAAACGAAAACGATCGAACGAACGAACCGGCCCAGCTGGTTCCTATAAAGGAACCAGCCGGACCGTACCTTAACCCTAGCCCTCCTCCTCGCGCCCCCATCTCGCCCCTCTGCCGCTCGTCGCCGCTCGCCGAGGACGCCGCCCCGACGCCCGTCGCCACATCGCCGTCGCTCGACCCCGTCCCCTCCTCGCCGGCTTCCTCGAGCCTCGCCGGCGTACATCGACACCGGGAGTGAGCTCCCCGTCCCCGCGTTCGTCTCCCCCTCTCCACTCTGTCCGGTCGTAGGACGTCGTCCGCCGCGTCCCCTCCGCTCGCCCCGCTCCCGCGCTGAGCTTCGGCCGCGCCCGAGACCCACCCTGCTCGCCGCCGTTCGCGCTCACTGCCCGGAGGCCGCGCCCGCGCCTCGCGCCCGACTGGCCCGTGCGCGTCCACAGGCGCCCGCGCCTCATGCTCGCCCCGGCTTGCCGCCCCTCTGCTGCTCCCGTGCCCCTGCTCGCCGCACCGCCGCGCCTGGCTCCGCCCGCCTCCGGTCGTCCGCTGGACGCCGCCGCTGCTCCGCTTGCCCGCGCCGCCCTGCGCCGCCTCCGCTGCCCGCCGCCGTCCGCGCGTGGCCGTCGCGCCCAGCCGCGCTAGCCGCTGCTGCCGCATGCGTGCTGCTGCTATGCTGCTACAGTAACATTCAGTTACTGTAGCAGTAGCTAGCTTTGCGAATATTACCCTGTGTAGCCCTCTAAACAGCCCCTAAACAGCGATAATACAAGTCCTAACATGGGTAAACATTATATGAACGGAAAGTAGACGTAACAAGCTTCATTTTGTTCAAGTGGACCTGTTTCAGATAATGCGTGGATTAATTCCTACGAAAATCACAAAGTTCAATGTTCTGTTAACAGAAAAACCGAAAAACAGCTTTATTTTCATAGCTACTTTAGAGCTGTTGATGATCAAGCAAATAAACTCCAATATGGATGAAAGAGATACTAACATATAGATCGTGGAAAAATGCTCACAATTGATATAAGGCACAAAATCATAGGATGTACAGAACAATAGCAATAGCCTTCGGAAAACGGCTAAGTGATGTTTAAAACTGTCGAATTCTCAGACTTAGCAAATTTTCGGAGATATTCAGAAAACTTCGGCAATTCGTAGGAATTCATCCGTAACCCGGATCGAAAAACTTTGTACATGAAAGTTGCTCAGAACGACGAGACGAATCCGAATACGCGCTCCGTTCGTTCACCACATGCCTCTAACTACCCGAACATGCAACCGTTCCCCTCCGGTCATCCGTCTGACAAATGTCCGGAACCGGGAAAACTTTCCCGGATGGGTTCCCCCTTCATCGGTATCGAGTAACACTGCGTTAGGTCACACCCGGCACAACTTGTTGCCATGCTATGCTTTGTGTTACATTGTTTGCTTTGTATTTACTGTTTCTTCCCCCTCCTTCTCTCTCGATAGACGCTGAGACTACCGATGATACTGCTGTGTACGACTACGTCGTCGACGACCCTTCCTTCTCAATAGAGCAACAAGGCAAGCAAAACCCCTTGAGCATTCTGATATCATCTATTCTTTCTCCTGTAATTAAACAAGGCAGCAGAGGCGGCGCAGGGCGGAGAACCCCTTGAGCATTCTGATATCATCTATTCTACCGATGATACTTCCGTTAACGCAGGGACCTTGACGGAAGGCATGCTAGGACTGACACCGGCCGATGGCGTAACGTGCAGGATAGCGAGGGCGATGGCCCAAGACCCCGAGCTATTAGGATGTAAACAGGCGTGCTGGCCTCTCTGTTGAGCCTAGGTAGGACTACGTCGTGTCGATCGGCCGAGGCCGGGTATGACCCGAAAATTGTATCCGGCCAGAGTTTATCGAGCGTGTTGGGTAAGTTTGTGCACCCCTGCAGGGAAGTTAAACTAATCGATTAGCCGTGTCCACGGTAAAGGACGCTCAGAGTTGTATCCTGGTCTATGATAACTAGAACTGGATACTTATGTTGTTACTTGAATTATTTGGCTCCGGGATTGCTTTCTCGCAGGGCGTCGAGGAAGGATCTCTGGGCCTTGTTGCATTATAACCTGTTAATTAAAATATGCTGCTCAACTCTCGTCTTATGCTGCAAGACGCTGAAGATGCTAGTCTTCGATAGGACTAGGCCTTCTTCCCTCTTCTGGCATTTTTGCAGTTTAGTCCAAAGATATAGCCCCATTCCTTTGATACTGGTGCATATCTAGTTTAGTTCTGATATAAGTCTTGCGAGTACTTTGGATGAGTACTCACCGTTGCTTTGCTCCCCTTTACCCCTCGATACGATACCGCGATCAGATGATGGAGCCCAGGAGACCCAGGATGCAGTTCACCCCGTCGACGACTACAGCTACCCCAACAGAGGCCACTACTACCAGGATGGAGCCTACTACGACGTAGACTTCTCTGACGTCCAGGAGTAGTTCGGAGGTTCCCAGGCAGGAGGCCTCGCCTCTTTCGATCCGCTGCTTATGTTCGTGCTAGCCTTCTTAAGGCAAAACTTGTGTACCTTTATGTCTGTACTCAGATATTATTTGCTTCCGCTGACTCGTGCTTGTCGAGCTTTGTATTCGAGTCCTCGAGGCCCCTGGCTTGTAATATGAAGCTGTATGACTTTAATTTGTGTTTAGAGTTGTGTTGTGATATTAATCAGTGAGTCCCTAATCTTGGTCGTACGCCTTGCGTGTATGTTTAGCGTACGGTTAAGAATGGGGGCGTCACAGTGGTCTTGGTCTTGTTGCACCAGAATGGAAACCTTTGGGGGGTTCCTTGGGAACTCGCGTTCGTCCTTGCCTTCTTAGCACGAAAGGGGAAAATGTCTCTGTTGCGCCCGCTTGCGCCCGCCTGCCATGGTCATCATGGCTCGCGTCATTGCAGCCTCCTAAGGCTGGGTACCTGCATAGGAATCTCCGCTCCTCGGGAGGCAGCCTGGGGAGGCCGCTCCCTTGGAGGTCTAAGTGTCGTCCTCCTCGCGAGGCGGGGGCCCTCACGAGGGTCTTGTTTTGAGGGGTTTGTCGCCAGGCCGTACGGGGCCATCGTGGTGGGCCACGCGTTGGGCCGCAGGCAGGCAGGTCTGGGTACCCCCGATCCCAGAACGCCGACAGTAGCCCCCGGGCCCAAGGCGCGCTCGGGCCGGCTTCGGGGCGAAGCCAAGGAGTGGAGCCCGAAGCGCCGCGGGCCCCAACCGCCTGCGGGCCAACCTTGACGCGTGGCGCATGACGGGGCACGGACGCCTCCACTTCCCCATGTCGCCTCGGTAACCGCCCCGACTAGCAAGGGTTGGCGCGCGCTGCGGGGCCATCATTGCTCGGAATGCAGAGTGACACCGGGTGGCCTCTGTTCAGCTATAAGTAGGCGTGGGGAGCAGAGCCCCCTTAGCCTGTCTTCGTCTTCTCGCTTCTTCACTCCAATCCACCACTTCCGCAGCCATGACACAAGTGAGGAGGTTTTCCGCTGCCGAGAAGGGGAAGGGCCGCCTGGAGGGACCGAGC
The DNA here is from genome assembly GCA_039707655.1 of Elymus sibiricus. Taxonomy (NCBI): domain Eukaryota; kingdom Viridiplantae; phylum Streptophyta; class Magnoliopsida; order Poales; family Poaceae; genus Elymus; species Elymus sibiricus. Next base: position 146,434,837 of record CM077675.1, read on the forward strand.
TCGCCACCGCCCAAGAGGGGTCGCGGCCGTCCCCGCAAGCACACCGCGACGCCGGCGGTGGCCCCTCAAGGACGCAGGCGCATTCCAGTGCGGGCCGGTGCTGCCTCCGGCAGCCGTGGGAAGGTCCCCCTCTCGCGCGGGCGGCAGCGGTAGCCGTGGCGTTCGAGGCCGAGGGGGAGGCCCGCGGCTGGTACCCGGTCGCCCCGCTCGCAATCTCACTGGGCCGATACAGCCCTAGAGTTCGTGGTGTGGGAGGAGAGGCCGGCCATCTCCTGGGTCCAGCTCCCGCGCTTCTTCGCAAGGGCGCTGCCAGCCGGAGGGCCCGCCGGTCTATGGCTGCAGGCCAACGGTTGCTGCAGCCGAGCCTCGTGGGTGGAGGTCGAGGTCACCCCCGCGGGCTACGTGTTCCTGACTCATGGGTGGCAGGCGTTCGCCCGCGCCTGCGGCCTGCAGGGGAGGTGTACCCTCCACTTTAAGTATGACGGGGCAGCGATGCTCTTCGTCAAGGCCTTCAGGGAAGACGGCCGGCGCCCGTGGTGCTGTCTGGAGGGCGACAACGATGACAGCGACCCCTTCTCCGCCGACAATGACCACCGTGGTGGCGGCGTCCTCGGCGATGAGCTCCCTTGGCGACGGACGCGACATCTCCAGCAGCAGCAGTGCTACCTCCGGGGGAAGCTCGAGCGACGACGACTACGATGAGCCGCCATGCCGGCGGGCCCGGACCAAGGAGGGTTGCGAGCCGCCGTGGCGCCGCGCCCCTGCCCCGAAGGCCGTTGAGCCGTCATGCCACTGCGCCACCGTTAAGGAGGAGGAGGACTCCGACTGAGGGTAGCGTCGGAGCCAGGCCTCAGGGGTGGCGATCCTCGGGAGGCCGCTTTGTTTTTTTTTATTTCCTGCATTCAAGAACTATGGAGAGCCCCGCGGGGGCGTGTAAAGAACTATGGTGCTTGCGCCTTTATGTTAGCGTTTTGTTGCTCATATGGCTACCAATGGAAAGTTCCTGCTTGCCGCGGTTAAGGTAACTTAGCTTGGCGTACTCGTAGCGAGCTCCTGCGTTGCGAGGTGCAGCTGGGGCGCCGGGGCAGCTTGGAAGTCTTGCCGAGGGGGCCTCTTCCTTGCGGACCGGGCAGCTTTGCTGCTTCGAGAGGCGCCTGCCACTCGCGAGGCTCTCGGGGTGTCGAGGAGTCAGGGTCTTCGGAGGTGCCTCCTCAGGGCTCCGCCCTTCTCGAAGGTGCTGAAAAGTGCTTTATGCAGGGTTAGAATTCCTTGATAACGAGCTGGATCATGACTTTTCTTCCCTTGGTTGTCTTCTCCCCAGTGGCCATTTTGGCTGGAGCCCCTGAGTGAGGGTCCATCGCTGCGGGTATGTCGGGTCGCAGTGCCTGGAAAGGTCGGGGGACGAACGCTCCTGAGGCCGGGGGCCTGAGGCAACATGCGCCTGCCGGCCTGTGCTTGTACTAACTTCATCTGAATTATGTGATTTCCTTTTGTGCCTCATTCCCCGTTTCCTTCCTGCTTGCTTTTGTGCTCTGCGTCGGCGGGGCCCAACCTCGCCCGTACTTCGACCGCTGTTGGGGCGTCCGGATCACCAGGACGGGGCCCAATCTCGCGCGTACCTCGACCGCCATTGGGGCGTCCAGATCACCAGGACGAGACCAAGGGGCGAGGGGCTACGTGACTAGTGAGGCCCCTGGGTCGCGATGCCCAGGGGTCCCCCTTGTCATGCGAGCAGCGGGAGTCTGAGGCAACTTGCGCTTGCCGGCTCGCTCGAGAGCGCCGCACGAGGATCAGAGCGCCAAAGCTTTGGCGAGGTGCATACCGTGCCCAGTCCCCTCCCGCGGGGTGCGAGAGAGAGAAAACTGGCAGGTACCAAACTTTAAAGCCAAGACTGTAAAACGAGAACACTGCAAAGGAGAAAAAATTCCCACCCCATTTTCCAACAAAGACGCGAAAACTTCAAGTTTCATTCCAAAAGACGGCAAATTCGGTTTACAAAAGAGAGCAAAGAACAGCCGCATCCAGCACCTAATAGCTAGTCTTCGTCTTCCCCCTAGCGCGGAGCATAGGGCTTCCACTAGGCGTGGGCATAGTCATTGGAGGATAGTGTCGTCCGCCAGCGCGGAGCATGAGGCTTCTACTTGGGCGTGGGTGGGGGCCCCTCCGTGTCCTCGGGGGGCCCCGGGCGTATACAGCCCACTCATTATTACGTGAGAGTGTCACGGGTAGAACTTGCAGAGATGCTGGATGTTCTAGGCATTCTGGATGGGGACCCCGTCCTGAGTCTCCAGGCATAAGGCGCCAGGCCTGGAGACACGGGCGATCCTGAACGGGCCCTCCCACATGGGCGAGAGCTTGTGCAAGCCCTCCCTAGAGAGGACCCGCCTCAGGACGAGGTCTCCGACTTCAAGGGTCCTGGAGCGAACGCTACGGCAATGGTAGCGCCGCAGCGCCTGCTGGTACCTCGCTGCGCGGAGCAAAGCTTGGCGGCGGCCCTCCTCTCCGAGCACGAGGTTTGTCCCTCGCGAGGCATCCTGACGCTCCTCGTCGAATGCCAAGACCCGCGGGGAGCGATGCTTGACCTCGTGCAGGAGGACCGCCTCTGCCCCGTAGACGAGGAAGAATGGGGTTTCTCCGGTGGGCTTAGTCGCGGTGGTGCGGATGGACCACAACACGGATTGAAGCTCACCGAGCCGACCCCTGTCGTAGGCCTTGAGCTTCTTCTTGAAGCTCCTGGCTTTGAGGCCCCTTAGGACCTCCGCGTTGGCGCGTTCGGCTTAGCCATTGCTCCATGGGTGCGCCACTGAAGCGTATCATATCTGCGTTCCAAGGTTAGCACAATATGTTCTAAAGAGGTTGCTTGTGAACTGTGACCCATTGTCGGTAATAATACGGTTGGGGACGCCGAAGCGGCTCACGAGGCCCTTGATGAACTTGACGGCCGAGCCGGCGGGGATGGTGCGCACGGGCTCCACCTCCGCCCACTTGGTGAACTTGTCGATGGCGACGTAGAGGTAGCGGTAACCGTCGGCCGCCCGAGGGAAGGGTCCCAGTATGTCCAGCCCCCAGACCATGAAGGGCCAGGAGAGCGGGATGGGATGGAGACCCTGCGCGGGCTGATGAATCTGCTTGGCATGAAACTGGCAGGCTTCGCCGGATCGGACCAGCTCAGTGGCGTCTTGGGGCGCCGTGGGCCAGTAGAAACCACTGCGGAACACCTTCCCCACGAGGGTACGAGACGAGGAGTGGTGCCCGCAATCACCCCCGTGGATGTCGGCCAGCAGCTCGAGCCCCTGCTCTTTGGATATGCACCGCAGCGAGATGTCGTTGGGGCGCCTGCGGTACAACTCGCCGTCCTATAAACAATAAGCAGTGGCCTGGCGGACCACGCGCTCCGCGTCCTCCTCTTTCTCCGGCAAGGCGCCGCTGAGCAGGTATGCCTTGAACTCTTCAGTCCAGTCGCCGGCCTGAGGTTCCAGTGCCAGGAGCAGATGGGCTCCTGAGGCCGGACCGCAGGCCGGGGCGCCTAAGGGCGGGGCCGGTGGCAGCTCCTCCTGAAGCGACGCCGGTCCTGCGGTCGTGGTTGCCGCGGACGGCTTGAAGAGCCTCTCCTCGAAGACTCCGGGCTCCTAAGGCTCGCGACGTGATGCCCTCTTGGCGATGTCATCTTCTTCCTTGTTCGCACTACGCAGGACGTGTTGCAACTCCAAGCCCTGAAAACGTTTTTCCATCTTACGTACCTCCTCCAAGTAGGCCTCCATGTGTTCGTCCTTCGGCGTGTACTCTTTGTTGGAGAAGTTGATGAGGAGCTGGGAGTCGCCCTTGATGGTGAGGCGCTTGACCCCCAGGGCAGCGGCGGCCCTGAGGCCGGCGATCAGGCCTTCGTATTCCGCAATGTTGTTGGAGACCTTCTCACCATGTTGGAAGCAAAGTTGGACAGCGTAGTAAAGCTTGTCTTGGGTTGGGGAGATGAGGACTACTCCAGCCCCCGCGCACCGGCGTGCGAAGGCTCCATCAAAGTGCATGATCCAGCCGTCGGGCGCCTCATCACCGGGCGCTAGAGACTGGCCCTCATCCAGCCCCCGGTCGGGAGCGTCTGTCCATTCCGCCACAAAGTCAGCGAGGGCCGCGCCTTTGATGACTCTGGTGGTGCTGAACTCCGGGTGGAACGCCTGCAGCTCGATGTTCCACTCTGTGACTCCCAGTAGCGTTGGGGTTGCGCAGCACCTTCTCCAGGGGGTACGCGGAGACGACCTTGATGGGGTGGCACTGGAAATAGTGGCGCAGCTTCCTTGAGGTGACGAGGAGTGCGAGCAGAAGTTTCTGCTGCATAGGGTAGCGTGCACGCACATCTCGCAACACGGTGCTGACGTAGTATACCGGGTGCTCGATCAGGGACGAGGTATTGGCGTCGCTCGGCTCCTCATGAGGCTTGAGGGACTTAGGTGCCTCGGGGGTTGATAAAGCGACGTGGGCCTCAGGAGCGTCGTCCTGAGGTGGCGAGCGTCGCGCGGCTCTGCACGAGCCACCCTGCTTCACGCCCGCACCAGCGCTCCCCTCTAGGACTGCCACGAGCGCCGCACTGGCTGAGTGGGGGGTGGCAGCCAAGTAGAGCACCAGGGGCTCGTAAGGACGTGGCGGGCTCGTGAGATACTGCTTGAGGTCCTCGAAGGCCGCGTCCGCCTTCGGAGTCCACTCGAAAGGGCCCTTTCTCTTCATGAGCTTGAAGAAAGGGAGGGCGTGCTCACCCAGCTTGGAGATGAAACGTCCCAAAGAGGTCACGCAACCCGCAAGCTTCTGCATTTCCTTGAGGGTCTGAGGCGGGCTCATCTTCCCGATGGCTTTGACCTTCTCCGGGTTGGCCTCGATTCCTCGGTGCGATACCAAGAAACCGAGTAGCTTGCCGGATGGGACTCCAAAGACACACTTTTTCGGGTTAAGCTTCAGGTTCACTTGGCGCAGGCTGGCGAATGTCTCCTCCAGGTCCTCGACTAGGGTCTTCGCCTCTCGCGATTTGACCACAATATCGTCGACATACGCCTCCACATTCCTCCCGAGCTGCTGCCCCAGGGCAATGCGCATCAACCGCTGGAAGGTCACACCGGCGTTCCGCAGCCCGAAGGGCATGCAAACGTAGCAGTACACACCACAGGGGGAGAGGAAGGCCGTCTTCTCGACGTCCTCCACTACCATCCTGATTTGGTGGTAACCTGAGAAGGCATCTAGAAAGCATAGCAGGTCACACTCAGCGGTGGAGTCCATGATCTGGTCGATGCGCGGGAGTGGGAAGGGGTCCTGAGGACAAGCCTTGTTGAGGCTCGTGAAATTGACGCACATGCGTTCCTTCCCACCCTTCTTGGGGACAACCACTGGGTTGGCCAGCCAGTCCGGGTACCGCACCTCCCGAACAACTCCAGCATCCCGCAGCTTGCCGACCTCTTGAACGATGAACGCTTGCTTCTCTTGTGCTTGTCGCCTTGCCTTTTGCTTTACCGGGCGCGCATCGGGGTGCACCCTTAGGTGATGCTCGATCACCTCTCTCTGGACGCCGGTTAGGTCGCGTGCCTCCCACGCAAACACGTCCTTGTTCGCGCGGAGGAAGTCCACCAGCGCCTTCTCCTGCTCCGGGGAAGGACCAGCGCCAATGGTGAAGGTGTGGCCCGGGCTCCCGTCGTCTGTGGGCACCTGCTTCGTCCCAGCCTAGTCCTGAGAGAACAGCTGCTTCTTCTTCGCGGGTGCAGCCTCCGGGGCCTGCGCGATGCTCTTCGGGGGTGGGACGCCTCCTTCCCCGTGTGCGATGCACTCGGCGTCTGGGCGTGTGGCCGCTGCGGCCTTGTAGGCGAGATTGAGGGCTCGAACTACGTCCTTGGTATCTCCGGGCACGTTGGCGATACCGCTGCTGCTAGGCATCTTGATGACGTTGTAGCCTGGGTGCGTTGCCGCCATGAACTTGGCGAGGGCCGGATACCCCAGGACGGCGTTGTACGGGAGGCCGATGCGGGCGACGTCAAAGTCGATCAGCTCGGTGAGGTAGTTGTCGCGGGTGCCGAAGGTGACGGGGAGGCGCACCTGCCCCAAGGGGGTGGCGGAGCCCCCGACCACTCCTGAGAAGGGCCCGAAGGGTGCGAGTTGGTCGTAGGGCATTTGGAGCATGTAGAAGGCCTCCACAGAAAGGATGTTGAGGCCGGCGCCGCCGTCGATGAGGGTCTTGGTGACCTCAACGCCGCAGATGGTGGGCGTGCAGATCATGGGCAGCGCACCCGCAGCGACCGTCGTCCTGGGATGGTCCCTGGAGTCGAAGGTGATGTCGGTCTCCAGCTCTGCCCCGCTTTGCGGGGCCTCGAGCCGCGGCCGAACTGCACCCGCCCGGCGAAGAAACTGCTTGACATGGCGGGCGGATGCGGGTGCTTGCGACCCGCCGAGGATACAAGCGACTGCGGGCGCAGCCTGACAAGCCGCAGCATCTCCACAGGCCGCGGGCTGCCAGGCCTTGGGGGCAGCGCCCGCCATGGGGACGACGAGGCGAAGGTGAAACGCGGCTGGTGATGGTGAAGCTCCGACACGCCCCTACCTGGCGCGCCAAATGTCGGATTCAGGGCTCCGCAGACCCAAGAAGGTTCGAACTCTGGGGTGTGTGTGAAGATCCCCACCAGCTCAAGTTCCAAGCCTGCCGCTCCACAGCCAGGCCCTGCCGAAGAAGCGTGAGGGCGCAAGAAGATGGACACGAGAGATTTACCCAGGTTCGGGCCACCTTGCGGTGTAAAACCCTACTCCTGCTTTGGTGGATTGGCCTCACGAGGAGGTTTGTGGATGAACTAGTACAGTGGTTGAGCGACCTCGCGAGGGCTCTTGGGTGTGGGTGGATCCGATCCCCCTCTACGGTGGTGGCTAGTCCCTATTTATAGCGGGCCTTGGTCCTCTTCCCTTATCACACTGGCGGGAAGGGATCCCACAACGGCCAAATTTGAGAGGGGACAGGAGGTACAACTTATCCTGACTAAAGGTGGTCTTCGCTTGCAAAGCTCCCGGCGTGACGCAGAGGTGGGCTCGGCGATGACATCCTCTCTGCCAAGCTCATGGTCTTGGTCTTGTTGCACCGGAATTGAAACCTTTGGGGGGTTCCTTGGGAACCCGCGTCCGTCCTTGCCTTCTTAGCACGAAAGGGGAAACTGTCTCTGCTGCGCCCGCTGGCGCCCGCCTGCCATGGTTGTCATGGCTCACATCATTGCAGCCTCCTGAGGCTTACCTCCATAGGAATCTCTGCTCCTCGGGAGGCAGCCTGGGGAGGCCGCTCCTTTGGAGGTCTTCGCGTCGTCCTTCTCGCGAGGCGGGGGCCCTCACGAGGGTCTTGTTTTGAGGGGTTTGTCGCCAGGCCGTACAGGGCCATCGTGGTGGGCCACGCGTTGGGCCGCAAGCAGGCAGGTCTGGGTACCCCCGATCCCAGAACGCCGACAGCGGCGGCAAAACGAGGAGTCTCCGTTTATTTCTAGGGTTTCTGGTATTTATAGGATTTTTCAGCGTTGTCATCACGTGCAACGGAGCTACGAGGGCCCCATAAGCCATCTGGCCGCGCCCCTAGGGGGCGCGGCCGGTTGCGTGATGGCCTTCTGGCCACCCCCTCCGGCAGTTCTTTGCTCCAATATTGCTTATTTTGTCCAGAAAAATCACCAAAAAGTTTCAGGTGATTCCGAGAACTTTCATTTTCTGCACAAAAACACCACCACGGTAATTCTGCTTAAAATAGCATCAGTCCGGGTTAGTTCTAAATAAATCATATAAAGTGCATCAAAACCATATAAAAGTATTGTAAACATAGGTGAATATGGCATGAATACTTCATAAATTATTGATACGTTGGAGACATATCAGCTGGCGTTTCAGAAATATGGGTTGGAGGTGGGATCTCTTCAGTAGCAGGCTGGATGATTTGAGTGTGTGCAGAGCTAGAACTAGGGGCCGCAGGAGTAATTTTGGTCTTCACTTTGGACTTGTAAGGGCGGGTATCTGTTGGTGGTGCAACTCTGAACCCATCATATCTGTTGGCTCTAGTGCTACGACACAGAGAAGTGGTGTCCACCGGAGTTGTAGATTTCCCTCGACGCCCCCACAACATTACTAGAAGAGACTGGCATGGGTGTAGTAGAAGCAGACACCTCCATATTTGTCCCAGGTGCAGTTTCAGTTAACATATCATGAGTTGCAGTCACAGGAGCAGTGATCAGAAGGTTATCCCCTGGCTCAGAGGCATTCGGCAGAGGTGTGTTGTTATGGTCACCCTCCAATAATTCTTCGATCAAAACCGAGGAATTAACTTGGGCATTCACTGCAATGGGTGTAGCATGGGAGAATTGGAGCCCCACCTCAGTTGTATCTTTCTGAACAGAGACCTGCAAGTTTTCCTGACGAGTTCCATATCCACCATTACAGGGCGCAACTGACACTAGCAGAGGACGAAGTGCAGCAGACAACATGTTGTTGAGATGCTGGCATGGGACAAGGTTAGTGAGAAGAAGTGCCAGAATTTTATCCCCAAGAGCTGAGAGACCAAACTGCAGACCCTACGAGTGCATTCCCACCGTGATATTCAACCTGTCAGATACTTGCATAGTCTGTGTAGGGTTGTTAACTGAATTCTCAGCTATGATCAGAGAGACATTAGAACCATTCGAGTTGTCATCCTCAAATGTCGGCCATGGCAGGAGCCTTGCAGGGTGCAGCGTCGGAGGCCTTTACAAGGCGTCTCCGTATGCGGCGGATATCGGACCCCACGACCTCTTCGGACGCCGCCCTCTTCCTCTTTGGGGACAAAGTGCCTTCGCTCCCCTTCTCCTCCTCTTCCTCTCCTTCCTCCTCGTCAGAGGAGACGGCCCTGGCGTCCTCGGACTTAGTATTCGAGGGATCTTGGATCCGGAGACTTCCTTTCTTCTTCCCCGGCCCCTTCTTGGCCTTAGCCGGAGCCTTTGAAGGCACCACGATAAGGAGAGCTTGGAGCTTGGGAGTCATGTCGCCCTCGGGAAGGGGCGCCAGGCACTGGATGTGTGCCTCTAGGGATGCCCATTTCTAGAGACAAGGGAAAGATTTAGACTAATACTAAATTTTGGAGTGATTGGGATCTAGAGCATTGATAATTACCTTGGATGGGGCGCGTGAAGCCTTGTAGCCGTTGTCTAGCCCGTCCTCGGGGAATTCGGTCTGGGATGGCTTGAAAAGAGCCGTCCACATCCCGTCAATGTTGGTGTGAAAGAAGTGCTGCGGTGTTGGAATGTCCTCGGGCTTGTGGAGCCACATCGGGATGGCCCGAAGCTGGAGTGGTAAAATACGGTGATGCAACATCACATCTACCACATTCACCAGCTCAACGTTCTTCTTGAGGACTCGGATTCTCCCCTGAAGAGCGGCGACCTCTTCTGGATTGCCCCACTCTAAATTTTGCCTTTGCCAGGATACCAGCTTCCTCGGAGGCAAACTTGTGAAGGAGGAAGCGTGGCCTGGCCTACGGCAAGGGGCTCGGTGATGTAGAACCACTCGCGCTGCCAAATCTTCACGGTTTGGATGAAGGTGCTCTTCAGCCACTCTGGTTTCTCGAGTTTGTTGATCACGGCGCCTCCGCATTCGGCGAATTCGGCATCGCTGCTCTTCGGCTTGACGCAAAAGGTCTTCAACCACAGGTTGAAGTGCGGCTCCACCCGCTGGAATGCCTCACACACCATGATGAAGGTGGTGAGGTGGATGATGGAGATCGGGGCTAGATTGTACAAATCTAGCCCGTAGAAGAAAATGACCCCCCGCACGAAAGGGTGCAGGGGGAATCCCAGATCTCGAATGAGGTGGGGGATGAAGACGACCCGCTCCCCAGGACGGGGAGTAGGAATGCACTGGCCGAGCTCTGGGGCTCTGCAGGCGATGTCGGCGGAGATGTACGCCACCTCCCGGAGCTCGTCGATGGTGTCGTTGGTGACCCTAGAAGGCACCCACTTCCCCTTCAGACCCGCTTCATCCATGGATGCGGAAAGCTTTGAGCTTGGAAATGGATTGGAGGTGCTAGGAGCAGGGAGGATTTGGGCGCTAGAGCAGAAAGAGAGCTTGGGGTAAAAGATTCACAAACCCCTACTCTTTATAAGCCAGTAAAAAGGTGAAGCGTCCCCTCCGTTGCATCGTGAAAATCGCCACATTTCGGCTAATCGTGTCATTATAGCCGCATGGGGTGAAGCAATCACTTGATGATATCCCCAGAAATGTGGGGCACGATCTCTGCTTTGATACGACATGCCAATTAGAGGGTTTCCTCGAACCGCGATGCGAGTAAGCAGTAACCGATGCACATGATGTCACGAGTGGTGACGCTTCGAAAAAAACTGTCAGTAATTGACAGCCGAACATCTAGTCCTCGAAACTAGGAAGGTTGTGCACCTCGGAAAGCAAAAGCGTGTTTCAATAACGTGTGGTTGGACTGGCTTTATCCTTTGTTAAGAGTAATATAAGTTGGTTCTACGGGTTTTGTGCGGTTGCTTAGGTTGTGTTGTTGAACTTGCTTGCTAAGCCAAAGACTATCAGGCCGAATACATTATCCGAAGACATTTATCATCCTCGGCTTCGAAGACAAGCTCGGGGGCTACTGACGGTGTCCTGGACTAGGGGGTCCCGGCCGAGCTGGTCCAGTCCATGGGCCGGGCTGGTGGCCCGTCAAGAAGGAAGGACTCCGGAGGTCTTTAAACCGTGGCGTAAGCACATCGGACTTCACCGAAGACCTGACGTGTACTCCAAGAATGGCCATTAGATTCGGCATGTAATCCCAGATGGCAACCGACCATGTGTAACCTTAGATACCCCCAGTGCCTTAAGCCGGAGGGTTTAGTCCGTAAAGACACGTAGACATTCATCATCATCACCCCTAGGGTTTAGACCACAACTTACGATCTCGAGGTAGATTAACTCTGTACTTTGATACACCCATAATATAAACAAGAGCAGGACGTAGGGTTTTACCTTCTTAAAGAGGGCCCGAACCTGGGTAAAAGCTTCGTGTCCCCTGTCTCTTGTTACCCATCGATCCGATCTCGCAGCTCGCCCCCCCCCCCCCCCCCTACCCGAGGTCTGCCGGTTTTGACACCGACACCCAGCCTAGCAAGATGATGGTTTGAAACTGAGTCACCGAAAGAGGGTAAAAAATCGTTTGCATAGGACGCGTCTGCACTAGTTAGTGAGGGTCGCGACGCCACAAGTGGAAGGAAGATCCTGAGCCGCCACGGCCGCCAGCTTGTGCGCAGAACCATGACTTTGGCATGGTGTGGATTGGGAGAGGAGGAGAAGTTCGTAGAAGCATCTAAGTGTGGAACCGTGGATTTGGACATCACCGGAACACGAATTATATATGCGCGTCCAAGCTACGCGGACAGACGGTTAGTCCGCTTCAATGATGCGCAATGGTCGGAGTTGGTTTCTCGAGTCGACTCGCCCGCATTGAAGCGGCGACGCCTGTGTGGTCGTGTCGGTCAGCGCCGCTCCCCCGTCCAGTCACATCACCTGGCATCAATGTCGACCGCTGCGGCTTTGGGCCGACAAGCATGCGGTACGGGAAGCGGCGCTCCGTTTGAGAGAAAGCGCGAGAGAGGGTTTTGGGTGGGTCCAGGGTGTCGGACGGCGCAAAATTTACTTCCGGTTTGCGGCAAAACGAACATCGAGACCGATCCATAGACAAATGTGGAATCGTGTTGGATGACAAAATAAGTCCAGAGCGTGTAGTCTGAATGAATCCTGGGGAGGCAGGGGTTGTGGGTGAGCGTTAGAGATGGCCTGGCCGCGAGTCCGTTCCTTGTGTCCACATCAAATCAAATAACGACTCAGGATTCATTATTTGTCTTGAACAAAGTATATTTACAAAAACCATGACCTGATGGTGCGAGAAACCGAATGCAACAAAGTTGGAGATGACCCGACAACGTCGGCAACGCAGGGCGGGTCACATCTCCAACGTCATGCACATGATTGTATACGTTTATACGTAGAGTTCCATATACATCTCCCCTAATAAGCTAACTACAGCAACGGACGGCGAGAGCACTACAGTTTGCAGCATGTTGTTATCACAGCCTGAGAACACAAACAGAGAGGAAAACGACACTCCATGCCGTATGAGGAAGCGAGGCGAGGCGCGAGGCAGGAAACCGTCGGCGGCCTCCCCTCTCCAACTCCGGCAACCTGTGGTCGATCGATCCATCACTGGTAAGAAAATGACCGGTGACGCGAGCACGCTGGGCCTCTGCAGACCCGTTCGTCCACGCTCTGAATGTGAAGGGGGCCATCAACATGCTCGCGGTGCTGCAGACAGTAATGAGCTCTCTCGCTCCAGGCGGACGAAGAAGTCACGCTATGATCTCATCCGGCAAGGCCACGAACCGCGTTCGCTTCTGAAACACCACAAACGAAATCAGAGGAGAAGATGTCAGCAAAAGCGACGGACAATTCGTTTCAGGCCAAATGCTAATCCGTTTGCGCATTACGCGAAAACGATAGGAGCCAGGATTTGAACAGGCAGTACAGGGAACCAAGATCGCCAACATTAATTTAGTGTACTTGTGAGAAAAAAAATCAAAGGAAATCCTAATGAAAAGCTCTGCTGATGTATTATCCCTCATCTGCGAGCGAGAAAAATTTGCACACATAGAAAACGATTGCTAATGGTGTCATGGTGGTGAATTGGTGATAAGCTTAACCTCAATGAGATGGCCCCCCTGGGAAAAGCTTCAGTGAGATGGTATCATATCAATCATCTAACGGTTGCCTGATGCTGCCTAAGCTACTTTGATGGTCTGGATTGCCGGCTTGACTTTGAGGTGCTCAACAATAAATCAAACCAGTAAGTTGCAGCATTAGTGACGGTGACCCCAAAGAATCGGCCAGAGCTACACTAATGGGCATAAAGAGGATCAAGCAACTTGTCTCGTTATGATCCCTGAAAATTTCTCTATCTGGACACTTGGTCAGACATGCGCCTCTCAGACGTGCTTCTTCTGCTACCATAGGATAATTCTGGTACGTCTAATGTTTTGAAACGGCAATTTAAGATCATCCTTGGTACGCATAGACTTTCTACAAATCTGACTGTAGATCAGCTCCCACTAGATTAGATATCTGTAAACAAATGTGGAAGGGGCATCACAATGGCTGCTAAAATATCTGTTGACAACATTTAAGATTCAGAGAACTGGCTCTGAAACTTCAGCATGCGATTTTTTTTTCAAATGGTAGATCTATGACTGCTACTGCTATGCTTGATCCGCAGCCAGAGAGTGAGAATGGTCTCATGCCTCCAGATATTCAAGTAGGAGTACGACAAGCAACTGTATTTTGCATCATCACTGAACCAGTCAAATCCTAGAATTAATCGCCAACAAATAACTAACGTAGTAACGTGTCAGGAAAAAGCTCGAACACGCTACTCAATACTTAAGACACATCTGCATCGGCCGAAAATAATGGTCACACCATTAACAGCTCAAGATGGCGCCCCATTAGACACGTAGGGATCCAATGGCGTAGGATTTTTTCTTAGTTTTTTTTTTTCTGTTTTGACAGTCCATAAAGAGATATAAACCCATGGCTTGTTTACATATTCCGACATGAACCGAGCGAAACAGAGAAAAATATCTGCACGCCATATTTTAATTAGATATAATGGCATGAATTAGTCAAAGATAAATTGCATAGGAAATTTTATTGGTTAAACTGTGGACCATTTACAAAATTATATATTTAAAAAATTTAGACTCTCATGAGGGCGGGGGCCCGTTTCATTTCATGAATAAAACCAGAGAGACGCATACAGCATGCAGGTTCAACAGAGTATCAAAAAATAAAATATGCTATATATTGTTATTTATTATCAAAAATTGCGTTGGTCGTCTTGAGAGCTTGGACATTTCCGCTTGGCACATGGACGACTCTGTTAAGATATGGTGGGCAAATAGATCCGGCGCGATACTCACAATTGAAATGTCATGGCTTCGCTCACAATGCTTGTGTCGTGGACCATTTGAAATGAGTAGAACGCCCGGGTTTCCGGCACAAGAGCGCAATACCATCAATTCTATTCAACACCATCTTAGAAGAGGTGAAGCTTTGTGTCACCGCCGGGGCGAAGAAACTACGGGGTGGGGTTCACTTGTAACAAACTTTATTCTCTTCTTATTTAATAGATGACGCAAATCTTTTACCTTCATTTCAAATTAAATAAATTATGTTGGTCAAAATAAACAGTTGTAATACATGCTTTGGATGAAAGGTTCCGCATTATTTTTTTGACCGGGTAATGAGATACCACTGTTGCTTGAAAGGAAAAAACATCGTTTCCCTCCCCACGGAACTTTTTGTTTGAAATGCAGATGAACGAAAAGCAATACAAAAGGACCAAATTATACAGTGATTATTTTTAGATTGGAATCAAGTTATTTGATTCAGACCTTAATAGCATGGCTCTGTCAAAATAATAAATATAGTAATATATTTTGAATAAAAAACTTTGAAAGAAGCACTGCATTACCTCCTTCCGGCTGGCTTTGACGTCCGCTGATGCATGCTCCGGCGTGCGGGGTAGAGGGGACCACCTATCCGGCGTCTTGGCCGTCTCTACACCCCTCTCCGGTGTCTGCATCATGAACCTGGCACACCACTCGGGCGTTGCGGCGAACCTGGGACTCCGCTCTGGGGTCTGCGCGAACCTGCCGGCGCCCCAGTCCGGCGTTGGGACGAACCGCGGGCTCCGCTCTGGCGTCTGCGCGAACCCACCAGTGCCCCAGTCCGCCGTCGGCAGGAACCGCGGGCTCCGCTCCGGCGTCACAGCGCCGTTGGCGGCGCAGAGTTGCATGATCTTAGCGGCCGCCTCGGCGGGGTCCCGGCTCTCGCCCATAAGCTTGGCGACTTGCGCCTTGGGCAGGCGCATCCTGAGCTGGACCGGCCCGCCCTCGGAGGCGGAGGACATCGGGGAGGGCGGCGCGGTGCCGGCGCCGGCCGAGGTCGGGAAGTTGAGGTCGGAGGTGGAGCGGCGCGTGAGCATGAGCGACTCGAGCCTCTCGCGCGCGCCGACGTGGAGCGCGCCGGACCAGGCGCGGCGCGGGGCCACGGTGGGGCGGGGCAGTGCGACGAGGAAGTAGAGCCGGCCCGGCCGGAGCAGCGCATCGTGGTCGAGCGGGCGCGCGCGCACGCCGAGCAGCTTGACCTGCTCCGACTCGAGCAGCTGGAAACCCGGGTGGTCGCGCAGCACCGCGCCCGCGTGCGCCGGGGGCTTCACCCTGAACGCGGTGCCGTCCAGCTGCATCACCTTGGCGCCCTTACGCCGGCCGCCGATGCTGTTGCCCATTGCCTGCCGGCCGCAGCTCCTCGCTCCCACGCTACGCTTTCTTGCCGGCGGCGGCTGCGTTCTCGCTTGTCTTTCGCCGCCTCCTGCTCGGCTCTCTCCTCTTCCCTGGTGGTGCGAGGCGAGGTGAGGTTCGGCTCGCGTGGGTTCTTTGCGGTGCTTGTGCGTGTGGGGTGTGGGGATTTAAAACGGGCGATCGGAAAGGTTTCGGAGTCAAAGGTTGTGGTGAGTTCACGCGAGTAGTACTATACTATTATTGAGCTTGACGTCGACTTGAACCACGGGTATGTTATTTTCTTGCCAGTGCTAGGCGCCGGCGGACCGGCCCAATTTTCGGCCGGTCGCCAAGCACTGGCGTACTCCTTCGCGTATTTGTACTTGTGTATCAGAGAAAGAAAAAAAAAAGACTCGAGGCGATTGCGGTGCTCGTTTTCTTTGTAACTTTGTACGTGTGTATGTAAAAAAAAGACTCGATGTGCTTATTCATTCAGGCAATGATCTGCGCCGGTGCGTCGGCCGAACAATTCGGCCGGTCGCCTGCCCAGCGTCAGATCCCTTTGCCTAGGGCCGTTAGATCACACCGTTGTATCGCCTCCTTTCTCGCGCGCACGAGCAGCAACAACGTCCTTCATCCCCGCAGCGCCGCCCTCGTCGCCGCTCTCGCCAACGATCACCGGTCGACGTCCTCATCGCCGCCTGGTCACCGTCCTCGCCTTCGGTCACCGTCCTCGTCACCACCGGTCGCCGCCCTCGCCCTCGGTCGCCGTCCACGTCACCACCGGTCGCCGCCCTTGCCCTCGGTCGCCGGTCGCCGTCCTCGTCGCCGGTCGCCGTCCTCGTCGCCGTCGGTCGCCGCCCTCGCCCGAGGTGGAAGATTTTTTCTCATGCCGCTTTGAAGCTTTTCCTCTAGCCGGATGAAGTTTTTTCACAAATGGTTGAAGCATTCTCTCCCTGGGTGAAAGCTAGAAACGGTTCCAGCAAAAAGCGATGCCGGATGTAGCAAAAAACGATGCCGGATGTAGCAAATTTTGCTGGTCCAGCAAAAACGACTCCGATGGAACCATTTTTGGGTGGTACTTCCAGCAAAACATTGCGCCGGTTCCAGCAAATATCGAAGCCGGTTCCAGCAAATGTTGCGGATGGTTGCAGCAAAAAACGATGCCGGTTGTAGCAAAAAAGTTTATTGCTTCCAACAAAAAAAGCTTACCGCTGCTCTCCGCAGTCGCCATTGTAGCAAAAATGTTGATCAGATGTAGCTTTCGTAGTTGCCGGTTGCAGCAAAAAAAAATGACGTGGTTGTAGCAAAAACAAAATAAACGTCACGCCGGGCGCCCTTTATGGTGGTAACAAAACCTGTAGCCGATGGTAGCAAAAAACATCATGGTTTGCAGCAAAAAAACGTTGTAGGAGTTTCAGAGTTGTAGGGAAGAAGAAGAAGACGTACGTGGAAAAAACGATTCGAGGAGCGCTCCCGTGATGCATCTGGAAAAAACGATTTAAAAAGCGCTGCCGTTTCCTCAAAAAAAAAAGAGAACGCTCCCGTGACGCAGGATGGAAAACGATCGTAAGGCTCGCGCGCGACCGGCCGAGCGTTCGGCCGGCGCCCCGGCTCCTCCCTATTTTCTTTCTTTGCTTGGGCGTCTACAAAGCTTAGCTAGCCGTCCACCATGCCATAGATAGCACTGTGGAAGTGAAAGTGGAAGGGAAAGAGAGGAGGTTAAAGTCGGTTCTAGTGCATGCATGTCTAATTAACAACGAGTGAAGCTGTGAAGGATGAAAACACGTTTTTGACCGTCCAATTAAGCTCGCACTTCCAGGAGCAGAGCAAGAAATTCAAGGGAAGCAAAACTTAGTTACTGCCATCTTTTTTACTTTTTAAGCGTACTTGTCTGAACACTTTGGTTATTTTAGGGTGGCAAAGGCTAGGTTCGCTTCGGCTGCGCAGAACTGAGGAAGCATGCTGCATGCGTAAAACATAAATTAGCCAGGTAGCACGTACTCTGCCTGCAAAACAGACTTGGCACCTAATTTGGCGGGAGGAAATTAGCCAGAGACTTTAATTACCACGAGCAGCGTTTGTGGCACAGCTTCTCCTCTCTCGGCATCGGATCACGTCATTTCACCGTGCTAGCAAACGTAACGAGTTCGACCAGTCGAGGAGCGCGGCGAAATATATCGCCAACTTTACATCTACGCCTGGACGTTTTAAAAATATCGCCTCCGTTTTGAACCCCTGGACGTTGATCTTGCACCAATAACCAGTAACCAATAACCTCCGTTAGTATGAAACGAGTGGGTTCGTACGTGGCCTGGTCTCATTGTTCTGGAAGCCATAGCGAGTTAATGGCGGTCCAGCAACAACACGTGTCCCGTGCTGCCGGAGTCGCCACGGCGGAGGCCCGCATGGTGCGTCCTTCACGCCACAGATCGGTGCAATTACGGTCTTCCTTTTTGATTGCGCCCGTCACGGCACGGGGTCGGACCGAGGAATGTCATGCGGCGGCGGCGGCGGCGAGGTCAACCGGCCGCATCGTATTAATGCGGATGTAGCTTAGCCGGCGCCCTGCCAATCCGTTTCGCGGGATCGGGTGCCCGGAGGAGTCCGGCGATCCACGGCAACCGTCGTGTCGCGTTGTGGATCTGCATGCGGACGGACGTGCGCGGCCGTTGTCGTCTGTGGGGCTGTAGCCGGGATTGACCTCCCACTGAAGGCGAGAGCAAGCACATGTCCTGCTTCTGTGCATGTTTGAATCAATCGAGTTTCCGTCGTGTAACATGGTAACGTGGTCAATTTTAAGCACTTAGATTACGTCGTTGCAGATTAATTAGTTACCTCTAACTTTGCGTTTTAAAATAGTACTCCCTTCGTTTTTATTTACTCTGCATATTAACTTTGGTCAAAGTCAAGCTTTGTAAACTTTGACAAAGTTTATAAACAAAAATATTAACATATACAATGATAAATCAATATCATTAGATTCATTATGGAATGAACTTCCACATCATAGAGATTTGTTACGATAAGAGCAACTCCAACGCGGCGACCCATTTCGTCTGTGTGTGTCCATTTGGGTCGTCGCGGACAAAATCGGTGGCCCAACGCGTCGACCCATACCTAAATCGTGTCCGTCCCCAGTCCGTGCCGACCCATTTCAGACCCAATTTTGGGCCGGATTTGCGTCCGCTGCGGGAGCACCAGTCAGCCCTTCAACCACCGCCCGCTATTAAATGCCAGCGCCTTCCTCCGGGCCCGCCTGGCAGTGGGTGGAAGGTCCGTGTGGCCGTTCTTTCTAATGGAAGCGTGCGGCAGGGCCATCCTCATCCACTTCCTCGCTTTCGTCCACATCTAGCCACGCCTGCTCCCTCGTCGGCGACCAGAAAACCCTAGTAGCCAGCCACCCACCCATGGGGTTTTTCAATGGGAAGTGGAAGGGGAGCGCCGGCGCGAGCTCTTCCCGCGGGCGCTCGCCTACGCCGCCGCCACCACCACCGCCGTGAGGCTCACCACCGGCGCGGCTCCAGCTATACATACCAGTCCACCAGGCGCGGTGGCACGGGCAGTACTGTCGGCCGCTGCAGTATCCAGACATCAACCTGCCCCATGGTTGGCATCTGGATCCGCAGCGCATCCCCATTCCGGCAGTGCCCCGATCGGCGCGGGCACACGCGGAGGAGGTTCACCGGCGCCGGAAGCTCCTCACGCCGGAGCAGCGGGCCATGCGTGCCTACGCGCCAGACTTCCCCAACTGGGAGCGCTGGTTCGCGCTAGAGCACGAGGAGGAGCGCCGGCGGGGAGTCCACGTCGACCCCTCCGTCCCTCCTTCGCCTCCCGAGGTCCTGCCGGAGGAGGAGGACGAAGAGGCGGCGTACCAAGCCTCCCTCGAGCTTGCCCTCCAGCAAGCGCTGGAGGCCAGCATGATCGAGGAGGACGCACGGTGGGAGGGCCTGGACCGCGCCCTCGCCTTGTCGGCTGCGGGGGACTCCGTCCACACCCCGCTGGAAGTCCCGGAGCTTCCATCGCTGCCGCCACCGCCCACTGTCGAGCCCAAGGCGGAGCCGGAGCCCACGCCCTCGCCGCCTCCGCCCACTTGTCCAGTCGAGAAGTACGAGTGGGTGGGCATGCTCCGCGAGTGGGTGAGCGCGCCAGCCGTCTACTACAACGCCACGCCGGAGGAGGAGGCGGCCCACCTCGAGGAATGGAGGCAGCACTGGCTCGCCAAGGAGGAGGCGGGCGGCCTGCTGGAGATGCGGTGGGAGCAGGAGGAGGAGGCGCTATGCCTCGAGGAGGAAGAGGAGGAGCACGCCCGGCTTGCCGCAATGCCATCGTCGCAGCACACGCAAGAGGAGGCTGTCCTGGCAGCCTACCATGCGGCATTCCCGTGGGCTGGGCTGGCCCCCACCTTCATCGACCTCACCAGCGGCGATGAAGACGACAAGGGCAAGGGCAAGGTGGACGGCTAGGGCAGCGTCAGGCGCGAACTTTTTTTGTTTTAATTAATGTTTAATTATGTTTTAAGTGGACTTTGACCGGCCACGTATGTTTAATTATAACTTTATTAACGTCTGCATGTGGCCCCGTGTTTTTTTTCGGACGCAATTTTGGGTCTCGCTCCCGTTGCGCGCACCAGCCGACCCAAATAAAAAAGCAGACACGCCCGTCCGCCTGGCCGACCCAAACGGACGAAAAGCGGAGAAACCGCGCGTCCGTTTGGGTCGCCCGGTTGGAGTTGCTCTAAATGTTTATTTTCTACTACAAACTTTATGAAATTTGACTTCAATTAAGTTTACGGTAATGATAAATCCCGAACGTTCGGATTTTAGCATTTCGCCCCGAACTGGCAACTTTAGTTGCCACGAGGTGGCAAGTTTAGTTGGCAGGAGGTGGCAACTTTAGTGGCAAACAGGACAATTTTCTGAACTGGGACAAAGTTGCCATGTCTTAGCAACTAAAGTTGCCACCTCGCGTCAACTGAAGTTGCCATCAAAAACGTTCGGAACGAAATGCTAAAATCCGAACGTTCGGGACTTATTGGATCCCAAGTTTAATATGGAGAGTAAATAAGAATGGAGGGAGTACTACTATATGTGCTACGGCGACCAAGGCAAATTATGGTTACGGCGACCAAGGCAAATTATGGTGGTACCATAGGAAATGAGCTCACACGTATGCTGCTAACCAGCCATACTGTAGGCCGTTAGACTAGCCAACCATGTTGATACTGTACGCTAACTCAGGGCCGGTTTAGGCAGCAAGGAAGAACGAGTCTTTCTTTCGCCACCAAATGTGCCACGACCGTCCGAGACCTATGACCAACCAATCCATACACCAGGTGCAAACGTAGACCACGTGTTCCTTTTTCCTCTCTGGACCTTCCATGGATCCTGACTCAGTATCCTACTAGTACATGACATGTGCTCGGTCGTCACGAGTCACGACGCACCTTCCTTCTTTCCCGACTGATACGTACACGATGGTACATGCATGCATGATGTTCTTTCTGCTGCGGTCGTTGGGCTTGGGCTTTATCTGCATACGGTTCCTTCTCAGCAGGGAATCAGCAACGGCATCCATCCATGATCCATCCATCCAACGTGCAAGCGGCCAAAAGCCATCTATTGGTTTTTGCTCGCTTCTACACCGATCTCGTCGTTTTCGCCGGCCGGTTGCACTTGCAGGCACGCCTCCCCGGCCGGACACCGTTCGTTCGTTAGCATGCACGGCGCCGTACGTTGTCCACTCCTCGTCCTCTCTGTTCGGATCAGGTGTGTATGCGCCTGCAGATAGGCTTTGCTGTCACGCCGCTGCCATTGTGATCGTCTTGTCGATGGTCAAGTTCATGGACAGACAGTAGGCCCGTAGTACGTGGTAGATGGATCCTTGAGTTTCAGCGGGGAGCGCTGATTTCGGACTCGGTGCACACCGGTTAACGACTTTCGGGGCAGGGAGATGTCAAGGACCGGACGTACGCCGGCACATGCGTGCGGGCGCGAGATGCGACACGCCTTTGCACTGGCAGGGTCAGCTCTCAGCTGGATATATGGGTGGCTGTGGCGCCGGCGACAGGGGCCGCGACGGCCTGCCTGACCAATCAATCGGTCGCCGGCCGCGGTGGCTGGTGCCGCGAGGCAGGGCGTCGAAGTCGCAGGGGCACGTAGGTGCCCACGGCAACGTGGCGCGCGGTGGCGGTGCGATCAGCTGAACCACGCACGCGGGCGAGCTGCGTGCATCGAGGTCTCTCTGCCAGGCGCTGGAGCCGATGAATTGTTGCGGCGTTCGCACCGCGCCGGTGATGCGAATGTGGGTGTCGGCTGTCGACGGCGATGCTGTATGATTGCTCGGGCAGGGTTGAAATTGGCCTGCGGAACGGCCGGGCGGGCAGAAATGCATGACGGCTGGTGTGGTGCGGGGAAGCGGCGGGGTTGTTGGGGTCAAAGCTCCGTACACTGCTGGCACGCAGGGCGTGTTCTCGTTTAGTCTGAACGACAAATACGAAACAGACGGTTTGTATTCCAGCCATTTCCAGGGAGGGATGCATGTTATCCTGCGGAGTGCATTGAAATTCCGGACTCGCTTGCTCATGCGTTCGCCGTCGTGAGGGGTCAGTGGCGGCGCTAGGAAATGAAGGCTGGGTATTCATTCAAATATATTTTTTCTCTAAATGTAGTATATGAACCAAACAACACAACACTAGCAATATATGAACAAAACGACACTAGCGTAACGGCAATAGCAATATTTCAATGTATCAGACCATAACAACATGAATACATAAGTACCTTTTGATTGATAAAGTGATGATATTCTTCTTACAATATAACTCTGCGGTCGTTTTTTTGGAAGAGATTGATGACATCTTCATCCTTCACTTGATTGAAAAATTCTCTCAATTATTCATTCTGATACACATCACTAGACTCATCTGCAAGTATTGCAAAATGACGACCATCAAGTTCTTCAATGACTAGTTTAGTAGTCTCTTGTCCACAACATTTTATCACCTCTTGAAAGCCATCTAAATGAGCAGATTGCCCGCCTGCTACGCGAGGAAGAGATTAAATGGTACCAACGTTGCAAGGCGGACTCGCTCGTGCAAGGTGACGATAATACGAAATACTTTCAAATGCTCGCCAATGGCAGACATAGAAAGAAACGTATATTCGCTCTTGACCAGGAGGAAGGCCGAATTGAGGGGGATGCACCACTCAGAAATTTTATTACTAAGTATTACAAAGAGCTTTTTGGACCTTTAGCTGAAACAACTTTTCAGTTGGACGAGTCTATTACTCATGACATTCCTCAAGTTTCGGAAGTGGAAAATGAATTCTTAACCTCTCCGTTCTCTGAGGAGGAAATTCGAACCGCGGTGTTTCAAATGGAACACAACAAGGCTCCGGGACCGGATGGCTTTCCGGCAGAGTTTTATCAATGTTTTTGGAACGTGATTAAGGCAGACTTGGTTCAGTTGTTTAACCAACTGCATACCGAAGACCTTGATATTTCTCGTTTAAACTTTGGGGAAATTATCCTTTTGCCTAAGATTAAGGAGGCTAGTCGTATTCAACAATATCGACCGATTTGCCTTCTAAATGTAAGTTTTAAAATCTTTACGAAGGTCGCAACTAATCGGTTGAACGGGGTGGCTGACCATGTCGTCAAACCCACTCAAACAGCATTTATGCAAGGCCGCAACATATTAGATGGAGTTGTCGTGCTGCATGAAACTGTACATGAGCTTTACCGTAAAAAGTTGAATGGAGTCATCTTTAAAATAGATTTTGAAAAAGCCTATGATAAAGTTAAGTGGCCCTTTCTGTTGCAAACTTTACGCATGAAGGGGTTTTCGCCAAAATGGTGTCGCTGGGTAGAGAGCTTTGTTTCTAGAGGTAGTGTGGCCATCAAAGTTAACGATGATGTTGGCAACTATTTTCAGACAAGGAAGGGGCTTCGCCAAGGGGACCCCGCATCCCCTATTTTGTTTAACATTGTGGCCGACATGCTAGCTACCCTTGTTGAGCGGGCTAAGCTGGCCGGTCAAGTTAGCGGTGTCATTCCACATTTGGTATAAGATGGTCTATCTATTCTACAATATGCGGATGACACTATACTTTTCATGGATCATGATCTAGATAAAGCAAGAAATCTCAAGTTGCTTTTATGTGCTTTTGAGGAACTTTCTGGTCTCAAAATTAATTTTCATAAGAGCGAACTTTTTTGCTTTGGCGATGCTGCAGAATCAGCACCTGAGTATGCTGAGATTTTTGGATGCCAGCTCGGGCAGTTCCCGATTCGATATCTGGGTATCCCCATACACTATCGGCGTTTAACTATCGCTGAGTGGAAGCATGTGGAAGAGAGACTTGAGAAACGACTAGCCAGCTGGAAGGCCAAACTCTTGTCTTACGGGGGGGCGATTGATCTTGATCAATTCTGTTCTCAGCAACATGGTTTTATACATGTTGTCATTCTTCCACCTCCCGAAAGGGGTTCTTCAGCGCCTCGATTACTTTAGATCCAGATTTTTTTGGCAGTGTGATAATGAATCCAAGAAATATCGACTGGCTAGGTGGAGTGTATTATGTAGACCTAAAAGTCAAAGGGGACTGTGAATTCAAGACCTTGAGATTAAAAACATTGCTCTTCTCAGCAAATGGGTTTACAAACTACTCACTGAGAATGGAGCGTGGCAGGAAATCATTCGTAACAAGTATGTGGGATCCAAAGCCATTTCTCAAGTTCATTGGAAACCTGGGGATTCATATTTTTGGTGTGGCGTGATGAAGGCCAAGGAATTCTTTTTCCAATTTGGAACCTTCTCGGTTAGGGACGGTTCTCAGGTTCGATTCTGGGAAGACACCTGGCTAGGGACCAACCCACTCATGGTGCAATACCCGAGCTTGTACAGGATTGTCAGACATAAATTTGTCACGATCAAACAAGTTTTGGGACAAGAAAACCCTGATATTTCTTTCCGTAGGGACCTTTTAGGTCCTCGCCTGGCAACATGGAATGAATTACTCATTCGCCTGGAGGATATTCAGCTGTCAGGTGAACCGGACATTTTTCGATGGAATTTGCATCAGAATGGCAAATTTCCAGTCAAATCCATGTATGATGCAATGGTTCATTGTGATGTTCCGATAGATAACAGGAAATTGTGGAAGCTCAAAATTCCTCTAAGAGTGAAGATATTCCTCTGGTTTCTAAATAGAGGAGTCATCTTAACTAGAGATAATCTGGCACGACGCAACTGGCATGGTACCAAGACATGTGTCTTTTGCCAACATGACGAGTCTATTAAACACTTATTTTTTGAGTGTAAGTTCGCTCGGGCAGTTTGGGCCATAGTTCAAGTAGCTTCAAATTTATACCCACCACGTAGTGCACGTAACATGTTCGGCAACTGGTTGCGGGGTATTGATAAACAATTTTCTGCATATATTCTTGCGGGGGCGGCTGCCTTATGCTGGGCATTGTGGCTTACCAGGAATGATGTGATTTTTAATAATAAATGTGTCTCATCTCCAATGCAGGTTATTCATGTATGTACACAATGGCTCCGTACTTTGTCTATCCTGCAGAGGCCGGAGGACAGGGACCTTTTTATGATGGCGTCTACACGGCTGGAGCGTACGGCCAGGGAGGTTTTCTACCCCCATGGTTGGCGGTGTGATCTCCGGATAGGATCTGCCATACCTTAGGCTGGACTTGATTTATTTTCGTAGCTGTAAAGCGAATTTTATTTTTGGGTACTTTGGACTTTTTGGCTGTGTGCATCAAGCTATGCAGAGGCCGGGCTTTCTTTCGATGCGATTGTATCACCTCGATATATCTATTCAATGAAATGTCCTTTATCGAAAAAAATGTATATCATGGTGAGTCATCCTGCAGTTCCGTGGAGCATTCTTGAGAACAACCCTGTCAACATTTTATCCTTGAACAAATAGCAAATGAAGCAGAAAGCGGCTTCTTTGTCCACACTATACTCAATCCATGGAAATTCTTTAAACCAAGCACGGCAAAAGCGACGCTCTTTTTCATTTTTATTTGTAAACTTGAACTTATGATTCTTTGGTTGACATGACCCCATCTCAATATATTTCCTTCTTACTCTATCTTGGTCATTAACAACATACATTGAGATGGGAATCCGCTTTCCAGGATCATGTTTGAGTGCCTCCAAATCTGCTTGCATCAGTTCATCATCTTCATCAATAGATTCATCATCTTCTACATGAGGTGTTGAGGTTTCTCCTCTACTCTCTGGTTCTTGCCATAACACCAATTGCAAATTGCTCTCAAAATGAACAGAAGTACAAGTACTAGATGCAGCTACTGTCTGATTCGGTGTGGATACTTCATCTGTTTTTCTTGCCTTTGAAGCCTTTTCCCACATTGCAAATATGCTACTGCCAACAATTCCACTCTTCTTCATCTACATTAGGAAAACAAGGGGAACATAAATTTAAATACCTGCATCTGTTTCAAAATACGTCTCTTTCAAAATTGGGGACATCTCAAGAATGCTCAAATTGGGGGCAGGGGCGCACCTTCTGTTTCTGTGCCGCGGGGGGGAGGGGGGGGGGGCGGGCCGAGCAGCCCGAGCTACTGCTCCCTCCGAGCCGAAGAGGAGGGGCGGGTGGGGGGCCGGCCGGCCGGGCGCCGCCGACGCGGGGGGCGGGGCGCCGCCGCCAGGGTTGCCCGAGCCGAAGAGGAGGACGGGCGGGGGGCCGGCCGGCCGGGCGCCGCCGGCGCGAGGGGCGGGGCGCCGCCGCCAGGGTTGCCCGAGCCGAAGAGGAGGGGCGGGCGGGGGGCCGGCCGGTCGGGCGCCGTCGGCGCGGGAGGCGGGGGCCACGGGGCGCCACCGCCAGGGTCGCCCGTCCCGGCTCGGCTGCTGCTCCCTCCGACGGTTGACATCGGCTTCGGCGGCGCTGCGAGGAGTGCGAGGTCCCTCCGTCCCTGGCGAGTGGCGAGGAGTCGATGGCTCGATGCGAGTCGATACGGTTGACTTCTCAATGCGAACGAGATGAGATAGGAAAATTATATGGGTTGGGCCTGCTTCGTGTGCTGGGCTGTGGGCTGACATACATATAATTTTTTTTCCATCCAAATCTTGGGTATTCCTGTGAATACAGAGGCATACACCTGTCGCCGCCACTGTGAGGAGTTATGTGGTAGTATGTGTGGTCTTGCTATATATCAAAAACACACTATGAAGCAAGTGCACTCTTATTTATGGATAAACACCAAATACTATGATACACTTTGAAATGAGAAAAATACCTGGTAAAACATTACAAAACAAATGAAACATGACATGAATCCAAAGCAGTGGCAAACGATGGATATTCTATGCATGATTTTCTCAAAAAAGGAGTTTTCTATTAACTCATGATGAAGCATTAAGTGGAACAAAACACCATGAGCATATACTCAACCTCTGTGTAACTAGAATGCACACACACGCGCGCGCACACGCACACGCACAAAGTATCATGTCGGCAAGTAGCAAAGCCGTGCAGGACCAACGCTGTGCCTAGGCATATAAAAAAGGCAACTTATAACCACTGAAAAATATGTAAGCACATATGATCCAAAATTGATATCCACGCGGGTTATAAAATATGCACACATCAAGCAAATAGCCAATCAGTGGCGGAGCATGAAGCATAACCAAGAACGGGCAAGGGGGGGGGGGGGGGATACCTTACTCATTGGGCCATCTTTTATTATTGGGGAAAATTCACATCAAATTGTTTGGTCCCCAAGAGGATCCACCTCCGTACCCAGTCACGAGGACATTGATCGCAGGGCGAGAGAAGATGGCACCATCGAAATCACACCTTGGAGGCAATCCGGCAATCTCACGCGTTTGTCGGTGGTAAATCCAAACACCCGGGACAATACGCCATGAGTTGTCACTGACCATCCAAGGCCGTGATTATCACCGAAAAATAGAAACGCACCATCTTTGTAACGCGGCGTCCCGAGGAAGGATCGCCGCCACATGTCGCCATGCTCCGCCTCGTCAGCAACCCAAAACATCATGATCACAAGTCTGATAGCATGCAATCTATAATTAGTTAGATAACACACAGTATCAAGCGGAAACCTAGTTTGGGAATCATTTTTTTGCAGGGATGACGCAGTGACAAATTTTTCATGAGACAGAAACCAATGGCCGGAAGCACTGAGATTCGGAAAGCATTGCCCTTCCTCCGAGTCGATATGCTCCATTTGTCCATTTCAGTCGAGGCGCGTGGAGAGCATGATCTCCATCCCACCGTCCACAACTTCCCCTGACGAGCACCCCTACGTACACGTACGGTCCCGACGCCATCGACCAGCGGGCCGGCGTTCGCCACATTGCTCCGTCACCTTACTCCTACTCCGAGCTAGTAGTAGTAACACTGACGCAAGAGCGTAACCGTCGATTTTATTTCCCTTGCGTCGACGCAGCCCGCAGGCGCCACACGTATAAAACTAGCTACACTGACGACGCAGGAGCACACATGACACATGGCTACCTCTGCCTCTCTCTCTTCCGATCACCGTCCATGGAAGCAACGGCCGCGATGCGACGGCGACGGCGACGGGAAACGAAGATGCCGCCGCGGGGGACATGTGCACTACACAACAACCGGAAACCAGCTGCAAAAAATCTCGCTTCTTCTTTCTTGCACACGTTGCAGAAACGTAGTACGGTGCGTCAGTCTTTTGTCGATCGCCCGTGATGCGCGGAGCGAATGGCTCCATGGATTAAGCCTAATTCAGGAGAGCCATTGACGAAATGGGGCTACGGAAGTGGAGCCATGCATAGTATGAGAATGTCTTCCGTTGGATGATCCACGGAAAGAAACCAACAGTATAGTATCATCTGGGAGTGCCAGATTTCTCATACCCCATGTGCTCTGCTAGATCGAATCGGAGAATAACCAACTTCGGTTGCGGGAATCTTTGAAAATACAGCTTACCTAAGTTGTGCGTTCGTCAGCAAGGGGGCGTCCGAGTTTTTTTGTACACATTTTCCATGTACGATTTCGTATTCTAGGACAATAAGGTCAAAATATTACAATGACTGACGAAATGTGATTAAATGCGGCGACATAAACAGTGTGAACAATGTACGCCAACTTAACATGTGCTAGGAATCTGCTAAAGTCAGGATATCAGCTCCGGCTGTTTCTTAAGAAATTGTTGTGCTGACACGGAAATTTGAGCTAATTTGTACTGTATTACCCTTTCCCCTCAAAAAATGGTACTCCCTCCGTCTCAAAATAAGTGTCGTAGATTTAGTATCAAGTTAGTACAAACTTTGTACTAGATCAACGTCACTTATTTTGAGACGGAGGGAGTAATCTCTATCCATTTTGGCCCTTAACCGGAGATCATGGAAAAAGAAGTTCCAAACTAGCTAGGGTGTGTCTACTGTCCAGTACGCCATACTCCATAGGCACGTGGAAGTGGTGAAAGGGAACGGAATCTATGGAGCGAATTTTGCAGTGCTTGACCCATCTTTGTATAACGGCTACGGATAAGCAACTCAAGTGCTTCCTCAAATCGATCCCTATGCCTTTTATGTGGGGCTTATAGCAAGATTAGGACTTTGTCCTAACCGCAAAGCTGTCTTATTATTCTAGCCAAGTGTGTACTGAGCACCATCTCCTTGCGGCGCCAAACAAAGAGCACATGGACACATTCTAGCCAAGTGCTCGCCTACGTTCGGAGCCTACCGGAGCTGGCAAAGTGAGGCAGTTTTTATCTTTACAGAAGCTACTCTAAACGAGGGCAAGTCAAATACTAGCTCTTTGAGCCTTTGATTTGAGGAGGCATGAATCAGGGGGACGATGTAGCCACACCGGCCGATTTCTGAAGTGTAGGAGTGTTTTTTAGCAGGGTGTGGATATGAGCAAACAGTGATATCAGGATTGCAGAACTTTCAGGAATTTCCGGAACCCGAGAGTCCGTCAGATACCCCAAAACTGCAGGCCGTTGCTTTCTTGAAACAATGTTGGCGTTAGGCATCTTTCTATTCCGGGATTTGGATGGTTCCCACTGTGTTCAACGCAGCACGACGCGCGTGCCGATACTGTGTATATAACTGAAAGACACTGTCGAAAAAAGGATGGTGATGGTGTAGGGTTTTATGGTTCAGACTGTTCTAACTTGCTCGTGACATGCTCAGAACGTCTCGCACGGTTTCGCGTGTCTGGAAAAGGCTCGATCGGTACTGACTGTGAGCGAGTTCAACCAAAGCTGCCCTAGATTCTGGATCATGAGCATAGCATGCATGTGCTTCAGGCTTGAAAGACTGCCTGCACCAATGGCCAAACCTATTTACCATGTTATCTACTTTTCATGATTAACCAACATAAAAAAAAACATTTTCATGATTAACTACTACTACTACACACACGCGCGCACGCTTTCTAGAAGTGGTACCGGACTACAGATTGATCCACTGGGGTTGAAAAAATAAGAATTGTTGAAAACAATTATGGATCCAGCCAGTATTAAACAGTTGAGGACATGAATAGGCCCAGCGGTGGATGCTTCACCAACCAGCGAGTTAAATCACTTAAACAAGGCTGTCTGCCGCCCTTAAATTGTTTGGGGCTCGTCGTGAGGGACCCCCGTTGGCGAGTCCTTTCTGCACAAAGGACATGGAAGATCGGCATTGCCTGTATCTTTCAACAGTATCAATCTGCCTTCCACAAATTTTCTTCTGCCTCTTTTGTTTGGTAATGCACTAATCTGGTCCGTGGCACGGTTTGTCTGGAGCCTTGCATGGCTGCGTCTGTAGAAAATGCAGGAGGAGGACACATTCCCACGACGCGACCGGCGATGATGATAATGAAAAGACCAGGTAGATTTATGGGCTTGAATCGCATTTCGTCGCGCTTATTTTCTATGCTATCTTGCTAGCTAGAATAGGTTGGTTTTGAACCAATCCCATCTCAAGACGCTGCGGTGCTGCAGACACCTGACCTGACCCAAGCCAACTCTTCTTTGGCACGTCCAGAAGATAGCAAGACTTGCAGACAGAAGAAAAAGGAGCAAAAATTCCAATTTTACTTCAAGAGAAAAGGTAAACGAAAGAATATGGACAGAAATTAGTAAGCAAGACGGACTGAAACCAAAGGGCCTCGTGCTCAATCAGGCCGTTACTTATAACGAATCATAAAGGTCGCCGGACAGCAACAGTGCGACCGGACCGGACGGTCACTCCGGCAACCCAGAAGATATAGAGACAGAAATGCTGAAAAAGGATTGCACAGGTGAAAACCGATTGATTGGTCGGCGCTTCGCACTGCCCAGTTAATCCGCACGTCTGAAGAAGTCGGAAAGTTACAGGAGCAGAGACGGATGGGGTAGGTGATTGGCGAGAGCATCCATCGCGGCCGCAGAATCACGAACAGAAGTGGGCCGAGTGGCTCAGATTAACTCGCTAAGCCCGTGTCCGGTCAATCGGGTCATAGGGTTTACAGTTTTTGCACGCGTCAAACCAGAGCACTAAGCCACTAATTGAGTGCCTTTCTTCCTTCGTTGCGAGAGCCTGCGCACCTTCTTTCTGTGCAGCTCGCAACTTCACCGGCCAATTGTTTGACCGCACCAACTCGTGCGCTTGGACTTCAGGGGCTGCAATTCTTTACCCTTTTTCAGCACTGGCAGACCAGCAGTTTGGTTCGGTGACAGGTATATTTCTTCGCAATATTCGTACAAAACTGAACCGAAGAAACGAGAGCAAGCAGACGAGCAGGAATGAGCGCAGCAGAATCGGAAAAAATGCAGCCTTTCCGTGCCAGGCCCATGCTCCTTATCTTCAGGTTTGATAGGATTTCAGACCGTCTCCATGGCAGTATCTGCATCACGCATTTGACAATTCGGACCCCTGCTATGTTTGGTCGCTCGTCGATCGATGGAGAAGCAGGGGATGGTGTGCAGTTTGACCCATGGAGGGGGCATCTGCTGGGTTGGGTCATGGAATGTGTGAACACATGATCGGAGCAGTCAGATGTTAGAAGAGGATTTCGTCAACGGTTAACGCCCACACCCTCACACACACACGAGTCTGGTCCGTTGGTTAGTCATCACGCCGTACCATTTCATAGAATAGTATTCCCTTTGGTTTGGTAGCTTCAGAAACTGTATCCAGTTTTTGTATAGTAATCCTCAAGTTTTGTCTTGTTATCTTTTGAGTGTTAGCACTCAGCACGCAGTGCCGGCTTCAGCTTCATCGGAGGATTTGGAAAATCCTATAAAGATACGAGCAATTAGCGCATTTTCAGTGCATCTTCCTGACCGGATCGTTGTTTAATCAACCCAAATGAGTAGTGGGGTCAGAAGATTAGGCAGGTTGGGGCAATGTGATGAGAAAAGATCAGAAAGGTCTCGTGGTCATGAGAAAAAGCTACCTGGCACGCTGGTAAAGGGTCTTGGCGCTTTCAAAAGCCACCGGAATTGGCCCAATCAGAGGAATGTCAAGCTAGTGTGTTGCATGCCATTGAAATGGCTTATGAATAGACATCCTGAACACGGATACATACGAACCCGTTTTTCAAAAATATACTTTAAACACGTTTTGTAATGTTAAAAAATTCAAAACGAAAATTTATGCATACATGTTCGCAAAAATATGTCTGCGGCACAAAGTTTTGTGAAAAAATGTCTTTTTATTTTGTCTCCGCAAAAAAGACAAATTTTAGTGCTTCTAAATAGCATTTCACAATAGAATGTTTTGTCTTTTTTGCACAGGCCACAAAAAAAGTTATTTTTTCGTGAAACTTTCTACACGCACATAGAATATGAAGACGTCCGTGTGCACTTTTTTTTGAATTTTTATTGTCATTTCAAAATGTGTTTTCAAAGCGGGTTCATATGTATCCGGATTCATCCACGACTTTTCCTCCTAATTGATGGCGAAGTTTCAATGGAAATTCAATATGCATGAATAAGTTGCTTGACCAACACTTCTGCTGTGAATGATGATTCAGTGAAATGAGCACCAGGGGGAGGTAAAAGTGAAAATTGACATGCCAGCACTCCATTCACTGCCAAGGGAATGACAGCATGATCGCAATCTCGTGTGTCGTGTGTGAGTCGTCGTGTGTAGACATGCATATGTGGTAGATACACTGGAGGTGAGCATGAATTGGAGTTCAAAGGACTGGTAAGTGGAAACTTGAGCACATGCAACTTACTGATATTCTCCGGGAGTAGCTTTTATGCATGTATGTGTCTATCCTAGACTTTGCGATATCTATCAGACCAACTTACTGATATGCATGTCTATGCCTCCCACTACGAGCAATTTCCACACTCCTGGCTCAAAAGTGTAATCTATGGTAAGGGCAATGGCCTCCAACCAACAAGTGAACTAGGAAAAAGACGATTCCTATTCTCCACGTAGGTCGAGGGAAGTCGAGCAAACACTGAAACACGCGAGATCTATATCGCACTTCACGCGAGACTACTACCTACCGCCTGGCCTGAAGATTTTCGCCATGAGTACAGCACGGGCCCGGCCCGTTTCATACGTTGTTCGCTCGCTCACGCTAGCTACCTAGGTTTTTTTTTTTTGTATTTCTCAAAAAATAAAAAGGTACCTAGGTTGGCTTTGCGTGTTTGCTTTGGATTTTTTTTCTTTTGGTTCATCTGTTTCTTCATTGTTTTTTTTAGTTTTTTTTTCAACGGTTTTTAGCAACTTTCAACGGTTTTCTTTAGTTTCGTTCTCGGTTTTCATTGGTTTTTGCTATTCTTTTTTTTGTTTCTTTCATGGGTTTTCCCCCTTGTTTTTTTTATTTAATCACTATTTTATTTACCTTTTCCATTGGTTTCTTTTTTTCTCAGTTTTCACTCTCTTTTTCCTTCCTTTCTTTATTTTTCCTCGTTCTTTGATTTTTTTTTCTATTTCTTTCGTCGGTTTTCATTGATTTTTTGGTTTTCTTCATTTCTCCTTCTCTTTTACTGGTTTCTATGGTTTTTATTTC
Organism: Elymus sibiricus; assembly: GCA_039707655.1. NCBI lineage: Eukaryota > Viridiplantae > Streptophyta > Magnoliopsida > Poales > Poaceae > Elymus > Elymus sibiricus. The sequence continues at coordinate 146,468,177 of CM077675.1, forward strand.
TTTCTATTATTGTGATTTCATTTATGGTTTTAATAGGTTTTGAAACCATTTGATTGACTATTTTGCTTTCTATGGATTGTCTGGATTGTTTTCCCTGAGTTTTCTACTTAAATATTCCATGTACACATGAAACATTATCTGATAAATTGTAAACATTTTTAAAATGTAGAATTAATTTTTGAAAATAAAATTGTTTTATTTCTTTATTCTTGTATACATCGGCAACATATTTTTATACATTATATACAATGTTCAAATACAGCATTATGATTTTTTAAATATACTTGATGACTAATTTATTCATACACATTGCATATTTTGTTTTGTATAGATCAGAAACATTTTATTATACTTTTTTAGCATTATTAAAATACATGATTAACATTTATTTCAAAATTTTGATGATTAATTTTTCCATAAACATTGTGCATTTTCCATATATATCAGGAAAATTATTTTTGAAATATATGATTAATATTTTTTAGATACAAGATCAACATATTTAAAAACTTTATGTTTTGATGTTCAAATTTTTTGAATACATGTTCTACATTTTCCATATACATCAGGAATGAAAAAAATTACTGGTTAAACATTTTGGAAATAGATAATTAATATTTTTATAAGAGAATTGTTTTTTGTGACTAATTTTCATACACATTTTACGTTTATTATTTTATACCAGGAATTTTATAATAATTTTTTGAATTATACGATTCAATTTTTATATGCAATCATTTTATATAACTAGCAAAACAATTAAAGATTTACCATCATATATACTAAACAGAAAAAACCACAAAAGATGGGCGCTTGGGCCAGCAGGATTCGATCCTTCGCTGCTGCTAAAAAAATCTAATTGATGGGTACCCCTTGCGGGAGGCCCTCAAGGGTCAATTTTGGTGGACTGAGAGTGCGCCATTTGGCGTGCTCTTAGTTGCGGCCATGTGTAGCTTGTTGGACGCTCTTTCAGAAATTTATATTTTTGTACGCGCTTTCGGGGTTTCGATGTTTTTTTTTTTACCTTTTTTGGCTTTTCAGTTTTCACCTCGGTTTTCTGAGATTTTAAAGAAAAAAAGATGCACATATTTTTTTCTCGTGGCGGCCCAGGTTTGCTTTTGCGAGAGGCACAACAGAAAGAAAAAATACACATTTTTTTTGTTTCCACGAGAGGCACATGTTTGCTTCTGGTGGAGGCATAATTTTGCTTCCGCGAGAGGCACAACTATGACTCTCGGAAAAAAGAAAAACTTTTTTTCTTTTGTGAGAGGCATAAATTTACTTCCCGTGGAGGCAAAGATTTTGTTTCGTCAGAGGCACAACTATGCCTCTCGGAAAGGAGAAAACACTTTCTTTTTTTCATGAGAGGCATAAGTTTGCTTCTTGTGGAGACACATATTTGCTTCCACAAGAGGAAGAACTATGCCTCTCGGAGGATAAAAAAACATATTTGTGCCTCTCGTGGAGCCAGGTAAAAAAATGTCTTTCTGACTACATCTTTTTCTATCATTTTTTTTGTGTGAAAAAATTTCGTCAAAACCTATTAACATGCGGTCTAGTTTTGGAGATCATGACGCAAGAAATCTAATGGTGAAAACGGTTCGGGGTTTGAGTTTAATATATAAAACATTTTGAAAAACAATCTATGAAAAGGGAAAACTCCCAACCTGCCACTTGTCAGCCCCTCTAGAGGTGGGAGTGACATTTGCAAGGGTACCCCTTAACTACTGATTTCGAGTCAAAAGCGACAGCTCCAGCCAATGGGACATTGTGCGTTTGTTACTCATTGCGGCTCGCCTGGCTGTGGACATGAGCTCCGTGTGCGCGAGAGTTCCTTCCACCACGTTTGAAGCGATGTATAGTCATGCTCGACAAAATGAGCAGCCCCACCAGTGCTCGTTAAGTGAGTTAGGCCGGCCCAGCGCAAGATCCCTCTTCGGTTTTGGGAAGGAACCTTCAGACATGGTTTTTTTATTTCTATTTTACTTTTATATTTTTTCCTTTGGTGTTTTCTTTTTTTCACATCCTTTTTTCGTTTTTTATTTTTTTATTCTCCTTTTATTTTTCAGAAAATATTCATCGAATTCAAAAATTGTTTGTCAAATTCAAAAATAATAATCATCAAATTTAAAAATACTCCCTATGTCCCGTAATATAAGAGCGTTTTGACACTAGTGTAGTGTTAAAAACGTTCATATATTATGGGACGGATGAAGTATTCATCACGTGTTTATCGAATTCAAAAAGTGTTCATCATATTAAAAAATGTCCATGAATTTCAAAAAGTATTCATAAAATTGGAAAATGTTCATACAATTCAAAAAAATTGTTATTAAATTAAAAATATGTTCACCAAATTCAAAAATATTCACGAATTCAAAAAATGTTCTTAAAATACAAAATGTTCATCAATCTTTAAAAAATGTTCGTAAATTTTTTTAAAAATGTTCATAAAAATGCAAAAAATGATTTCTCGAAAGCATGATTTTGTAATTGAATTCAAAGAATTTATTTAATTCATTTTTTTGAAATTTGGACTTTTGTCAAAATCCAAACTTTTTTAAAGAAGCAAAGAAATACCAAAAACAAAAAACCAAAGGAAACAAAAAGGAATAGGGGAGCCCCGCCCCTAGTTCTCGCGTGGGGAACTAGGGGTGCGTGTTACGTCATTTTCCACAGCGTAAATAGGGAATATGAGGTCCTGGAAAAAGAGGAGGTAGATAATCGGCTCATACTACTGCTAGCCCATAGCCTAGTACGAATCCCTTTGATCAATGGCAGCGCGAGCCTAAAATATCTGTGGAGTCAATGTTTTTTTTTTCTTCAAGATGAACAATAATTCTAGGCTGTTTTCCAAAAAAAGTTGTGGACCCCATGACTGACATATAGATTCGCCGTTGCCTTTGATGACAGGTAGCAAGCCCATCAGCTGGTGACAGCCCACAGTGTGATGCTGGTCGGGGTTCCGCTGCAAAATGTACTAAAAAGGTTTTATGGAGCTTACGTTTATGTAAGCCATTTTATGAATGTTGGAAAACTTTGGAAACAAATATGTTTTTTTTTCTTGGTAAAACTGAAAAAAACTACTCCCTTTTATGAAAATAGTTGGCGTTTTTATTTAAAAAAGTCTTATATTTTGATACGGAGGGAGTATGTTGTAGTAGCAAAAAGTACAATCATGCTTAAAAAAGTAGATCCAGATTCCAAACTTACTATGAGAAACACAAATAACAAACTTCATTGATGCTAAAGAAAATGAGCTGAATTCAAGGCCTGGTTCGCAATAGCTAATAGTCGCAGCGTGTTGGTTTTATGTTTCTAGATAATAATTTTGAATTCAGATATGAAATTTTATATCATATACTCCCTCTATCCATATATATAGGGCCTAATACGGTTTTCAAATTTAACTTTGACCACGGGTTGGAGAAATAATATATGACATGCATGTTAAACAAAGCATATCATCAAATTTGTATGTGAAAGAAGTTTCTAGTGATATAATTTTTTATATCATGCATTTCATATATTATTAATCTTATCAGTGGTCAAAGGCAGCATTGTAAAACACATTAGGCCCTATATATGTGGATGGAGGGAGTAGACATATATCTCATTTACCCGAAAAAATAATATTTTATTCATATCCACACAGATTCTTGTAAATGTTCAACGTTTACCCTCGGCACAAGGGCTTCAATCAGGCCTAGGCTTTAGGCCCGAGCATTTATGGCCCTGCCTAGTTTCAACGACTTTGTCTGATAGAGCATAGAGCTCGCTGCAGAAGTTGGTGTTAGACGGTCACGGAGTCATGGAAATTCAGTTATGAACTAGCCTGCGCTCATGTGCATCTGGATAACTGTAAAATCAGAAGAACTAAAAAGCAAAACAAGAAGAAATGTGATTTATTGAGAATGAGTTTGTTTATGGAAATTCGCATGAAGAGATAAATTTTTTGGTACTATGATCAAAATATAAATATAAATAAGTGTTATAAAAAGTTTCAAAAACAGAATTTTTTGGAACACCATTTTTTACAGAGCAGCACGAATGCCATTTCTTCATGGAAATTTTGATGCAGTTGAACACACAAACATGTATATATACAAATATTAAACATGCTAAGCTATAGCAGCTGCCGTGAGTTTGAGGCGTTAGGCATCCTTTCTCCTACCTTTCACACGTGTATGTTTTACTTTTTACTACTTTGATTTGGTTCATCATTCTGTGTACTAATATCTACAGATTATTGACCCAGTATAGCCACCGTATCTGGCCCATATATTTTTCTATTGTTGGCCCCGCTACAAAAACATATGACCATATGTTTACAATCAACCAGTTTCATATCAAACTATTTTTTTTTTAAAAGTACTGAAGTGGTGCGGATGGACTACCGCTTCACCTCAGCCACACACGTGCAACGTGTACTTCGGACATACGTCTAGCTGCATCCACAACTGCGTATTATCCTGATGTAAAACTATCCACCCTTGCTATTTATTATTTTTTAACCGAACATTTGTTCAAATATTCAAAAAATTAGTTGTAAATCCAAAAAAGCTTAGATCTATAAAAAAAATAGACTATGCGCTTACTTTAATTTTTAACATTGTGTAGGGAAATTCAAAAAATATGCTTGCAGGTAAAAAAATAGTGAAACTACTTTGCACATGATGTATAACTTTTCAATCCTTATACGATCGATGATGAAAGGACATGGTGAATCGTCATACAAATAGTACCATACATGTAGCATTGCTAAAAAAATAAACCTTACACTTAACTCAATTAAGTAACACCTTTCAGTGGTGAGAAAAAAAATCCATTTACCCATGAATGAAGAAAAAAAAGAAACATGACCATTTATTTAGCAATGACAACTTGGCCCACCAGAATTCGGTACAAGATTAAATCATCTTTTCTGTTTTAAGTTTTTCTCTCTCTAATGGCCAACAAAACATTATGGCCTGATGGCCCAAAGAATACATATAGCATGGCCCCGCCATTGCTGGGCCTAGCACATTATTAGCGGAGTCAACTTCTAAATTTAGTGGTGAAATCACTTTACCACATTAAAGGGACTTTCTATTTTAAATATACGTAAAAAATAAAAATATTTACATGTGTGCGAGTTCTTCCCAAAATTCACTGCACATTTGGTACTGCCACTATCATCTGTTTTGACATAGCTAGCACACACGCGTCAACGCATACACATTTGACATGCAAGAATTGGCAACGCACTAGAAGGGTTGGACACGCTTTGCTGCGTCGTTAGTGTTGTTGGGTTTCTTAAAGAAACACTCTATTTCAAATATAAGATGTATTACTTTTTTGGAAATTAAAACCTTTTCAATTTGATTAAATTTTGTAGAGAAATATATTAAAATCCATAATATCAAATTGGTATGATTAGATTCATCATGAAATGAATTTTCATACCTTTTTGTTTAATATTGTGGATGTCGATATTTTTACTCTTAACTTGATCAAAGTTAAAGAAATTTGACTTTCCAAAAAAACTAATACCCGTTATATTTTGGAAAGGGTGGGGAAGATGATGGAATGCGTTTTATTTTTATTCATAATGTGGTGATTGGTGGGCCTTTTCGTGGTGTGGTTCACAATTTAGCGAAGCATGCACTTACCCTGGGTGGTGGCCGCCATGTTTGGTTAGGTCACCCGGGAAATCTTCCATCCGTCCCTGTAAACATTGTGACGAATTAATAAAGCTTTCCAGAATTGTCTCAAAAAAGTTTATGTTGGTAAATTTATACATCGTGACTGCATGTACTATATTGATGCTACAATATTACATGACGACGCTTCTTTTTTAGATGATGAGTGGGTGTGCAGGATTGATATTCTTTTATAGTCCGGTTGTTGCTGATTGCTTTGAAATATCGTTAGACCGGTCAAAATTATAAACCAAATTTAGAATTGAATAAGTCAATTGAATGAAAGACATTCAGAATTAGGCAACATAGTGAATTAAAAGAATTGAATGAGAGATCTCGAGAAACTGTTGACCCGGTCAAAATCGAGTGACCCAATTGTAAATTGAATACCTCAATTAATTGTGATGCCTTAAAAATTAGGAAGCATAGTATATAGTATAAAAGAATTGAATGAGAGAGCTTTGAGAAATTGTTGACCTGGTCAAAATCGGGTGACCCAATTTCATTTGGAGACTTCAGTTAAACGTGGGCTCTTTAAAACTAGGGACCTTAGTGTTATAAAGGATATGTACCGGCCCACTATCACAATTACCGCCCTACTACGAGTATATAACCAGTAGTAAGAATTCCATACAACTCTCTAAGTCTTTTATCGATAATTTCTACAGATCATACCTGACCACTTTGTGCTTCTGGTACAAATCGCCGGCAGTGAAGCGGCTTAAAGGTATATGATCTTCCATCAATTGCCTACCTACGGTAGTTTACTATTTCTGCCTCTTTTTCATCACGATTATTTTGGGCACAAAAGATTAAACACATCCGCTAGCTCAAGCTTAAACTCCACGTGGAACGAAAAGATGGAAGACTATCCCCAGTAGCATTTATTTCATCATAAAGTAAACTATTTCATTAGGCTTTGATGCATGCAGATCTATAAAATTTCATATGCACTCATGTGAGCTTCACACAACACGAGACCACGCATATATTACAAAGTATTAAAGCGGCTAAGCTATGGCTCCTCGGGTGAGTTCCCAGTTATGGCAGTAATTCTCTCATTTGCTGCCACGTGGATATGGTTTTCTATCAGTTTTTTTTGCACTCGCCAGGTTTGACCGGTTCGATAGGACCGTGCTGGGTTGCTGGGCCAGTTGTTCCCGATATTTCTGCCGCTTACGAGGATCTCTCGCGAACCCACGTCCCCGACTTCTCTTGACTCTTCCCCTCGCTCCTCCCTCCTTCCTTCTCGAGAAACAGCGGTAGCACCTCCTCCACGGCTTTCACTGCCACGCCTACACCCCTCCCCCCATCCCCCCCACCCAACTCGCCATCCCCGTCGTTTCCCGACGAGCCGACGAACAGCCGGTGCGCGCGGTGCCCCAACGCGGCAGCGTGCAACCATCGCCGGTCTTCTTGGTGTCGTCTTGCCACCCGTCCATCCCTCTCCCGCGCCGATGGCACACAGGGGGAGCCGAGGAAGGGGAGGAGGACTCCGGGGAGATGGACAGGGCTGGGGAGCGCAGCGCGCCGGCAGGGAAAGCGAGTCCCGGCGAGGCAAGTTCCGACTGCGGCAACGGCCGTCCCGTGGCGTCGCCCACCAGAGCGCTCAGTTCAAAAATTCGCCACACACAACAAGGACACTGATTACGGGGATTGTGTTATTTGGTAGGGATTATCATGGGCACATCCACTGCACATGTCATTCTTATTACATTGTAGGAGTACCAGATTAGAGAAAGACGTGGAAGGTACTATGCTTACATGTTAATTAGGCAATCTGAGCCTGTTTAAATTGACGCCCTGAAGTAGTGTCCGCCTTCACCTTCAGATTTCTTTCTTCAAACTTTCATGTTGTATAAGATTATGTGCTTCAGTGCTTCCACCCCTGATCAAATCTACTGGTGTGACTAGCCAGTGATGCACTTATTTTTTTCTATGAGTATGATTATTGGATCTCTTCGTGAGGGGAAGCGCCCTCTTCGAGAGATTCTAGAAATGCAGTATGTGTGTGATTATATGATTATTGGATCTTTTCTGGAATCTCTTGAAGCCGAGGTACATCTGTGTGATTATATGATTATTGGATCTCACATATTTTTGTAAGCAATGCAGTATGTGGTATTGTGACTAGCCAGTGATGCACTTATTTTTTTCTATGAGTATGATACATCTGTGTGATTATATGATTATTGGATCTCACATATTTTGTAAGCAATGCAGTATGTGGTATTGTTTTTCATTTGTGATAGACAATATTAAATAGGAAATCTGTCGAAAAGTATGTGGTCTATAGTTTATAAAAAACTTGCCGGACTGACAACAACAAAATATGATTTAGTGTTACCGGAAGAGAGATCTTGATTTGTGACTTTGGTTTAATTTGAGTTTTTATTTTAAATATGATTTAGTGTTACCGAACTGACAACAATGAAATATTTCCAGTTACTGCAGTTAAGCAATGCAGTAAGTCAGTAATGCTGACGCGTCGTACTATAATCATGTGACCTACCAGATCAAAGCTCGGATACGCAACAGGCAGTAGCAAGCAGCTTTAAACCGGTGGCGGCAGCCAACAACTCTTCGGCGACAGCAACAACAAGGTATGTTGCCTTCTATTAGTTTTTCAGAACCTAGCTGTTTGTGTGCTTTTCTTATCAGCTGAACTAATCGTTGGCCATGATCTGCCGTCTGTTTCTAAGTGTGGTCGTGGCCATGGTACAGGATAATTCCTCTTTCTGCTGGTTGTTCTTCTTCGGTGGATTCTCTGGGTGTGTTGCATGGTTCCTTTTATGCGTCACTGTCTTCATCTTCTGCCGCTGAAGTGCATGGAGCGGCTGCTCCTTTTGTTGGTATGGTTTCTGTTGTAATTCTCCCCTCCCCCCTCTGGTTCTATCTGTTATTGCTGTGCTTAGAATTGTGTTTTTGCGATCAGTTTGTTGATCCTGCTGAGGCGCTCCGCCGCCGTCGGGATATTCGTGAGGGGAAGCGCCCTCTTCGAGAGATTCCAGAAAAGGAGTATGTTACCTCGGCTTCTTCAGGTGTGCCTCTTTTTCTCTTGGTCTTTTGTGAATATTTGAATTGACACTTTTGTCTTATGTTGTTCTCTTTTTGTTCTTTCTTTGTTCACAACATTGACTCTTCCTTCCTATGTTGCCCAAGGTGATTGTTTTGGAGCGTTGTCTTCATCCTGTAGGCCGATTACTTTGACACGATCTGTGGATCCTTTTTTGGACTCTGCACAATCTTTATATATGGTTTTCGGTCTGCTTTGTGTGCCTTGCCGACTCCATTGGGTATGTTTTGCTTCATATGCTTATTAATTTTGTCTTCTCTGCTGTATTGTTGGTGTTTAGGGTTTGTGTCTCCTACTCAATCAATGTGTTTTTTCCTTCTCCAGTGTTTCCCTGGCCATACATTGATTTCTGTGCAAGCTGGCCTCAATAAAAGGAAGCGGAACTTTCTTTGGAGGCACCGATCGGGCAAGAGTGAAGGTATGTGTTTTACTACTTAAGTATGCTGGCTATTGCTCTTTTTTCCTTTGTATTTTTCCTTTGTATTAATAAGTTTATAAGATATAAGATTACTGTATTTATTCCTTCCTAGACAAAAAAATACATCTTCTGACTCTTATACTTATCCATATACTTTTCTGGAATTTTCACACACAGGCGCACAGACACACACACACACACACACACACACACACACACACACACACACATAATTAATATAGTTTTAATCATCTAGATTTACCATGAAGCTCAGCAATCAGCCTTTTAAAGAGGTGTTCATGAGCGATGGACAGCTGCACACAAGGATGTGTGTCATGTGGCACTATCCGTTTACCATTGAGCCCCTTCCTCAGATTGGCAGGCAACCAGCCGAGCCTATTCTCACTGGTATAAATCAAATACTACTTGACACTGATGCCAAATACTTGACATTGAAGTTGAACCAATCATCCATAGGACCAGTGAAGAAAGAAAAGGTGTTTCTTTTCCAGACCATTGGGAAGTTGTCTAGGTATTCAGACTAGCAGAAAAATAGAACCCTTTATGCAAACGGTGTTCCGTACTGTTCTATAATTGACTTTCTGCAATCACATCTGATGACAGTTCCAAGCCACCAGAGAATCACAATATCTACGAAAGGTCTTCCCCTCTATCTTGCATCAGATCCAGTTGTAGAACCAATATTGAGCCTGTATTGTCTACTTGATTATGTTCCTGACGACATAGAATCAATGGTTGGTCTAACAGTTTTTACTTGCATGGCCTACACCCAGCAAAGCATACTGCTTTCCCAATGATATAGTTGTAAAACTCAATTATGTATAGTTTGAATGATTTGATTATCTAGGCCAGTAATATGCAGCATCCTTTAGTGTCTATACAATTAAACTGCAGTGCAAAAATTACAGTGATGACACCTATGGAGCAACAACATGGAGCACCAGCAGAATGATTTATTTCCTGTGCACTTTTGGACGACAGTCTCATCAACAAGTTTCTCCACATAGTGATACTACTACTAACAAGTTTCTCCACATAGTGATACTAACAAATAAACCATATGTGGGTATTTAGGTGACTTACTTTGTTTCCTTGCACTCATGAAAACAACCATGCTCTATATGCTTAGTTTCGTCTTCTCATATCAGCTTTGCATCCACACAGAGTGAAAAATAATAGTGGCATCCAACTTGGCCTAGGAAAATATGATACTCCATGGCTTTCCTTTTAATTTTATTCACTGCTTTCTTGCAACAAAAAAACAATGGTACTGTGGCGGCGAGTAAGCAACAATCTGTAGCATCATGCATTATCTCGGTAGGATCTTCCTGGTGCTGCATGGTGCCAGTAGTGAGAAAGGTGTTATTTTTCTCATAGTTCTGGGGATTTTGTTTCCTAATTGATGGTACTGGGCTTCTTAGGTCCTTGCTAATCTTCCATGCTCAGCGCGCAATTCTTTTAGCATTTGTGTTTTATTGGGTTGTTGCTAAAGTTCCCAGCATTTTAACAATCCCATGTTTCATTCATAAATCTGGGGCGCAATTGTTGTTAATTTACAGATGAATCATTCGCTATTAGAACCTAGCATGCATATATATTATTATTATTGTCTTTATGATTCCATAAAAATGTGTACTGTTAACCATGGTTATGTTGTAAAAATAAATCTGGGCCCAATCTGGGACAAAATATTATATGTATTGTTACATGCATTCATTATAAATTGTATATTCCAAGAAGATTGACTACATACTTCCAACCTCTCACTGGAACCTTTTCCCTTACTACATCTCAGTAATCACATACATGGTATTCCCCGCTTTCTTCATGGTCTTTTGTAGGAGAAGATTGTTTTCGATAAAGGTAGGAGAAGATTGTAGCACTTCTAATGATTTCTTCCCTCTGACAGTTCAATCCAACATCACTCCCCGAAGAACTAGAAGTGACAAGCTTGGCATCACTGCTTGCCAAGACGAAGGAGAACAAACCCAGGAGAACTAAAAGAATCCCAGTTTGGCATCACTTCTTGCAAAGACAAAGAAGACCAGCTCTTATGGCTTGCAGAAATAGAACAAGAAGTAAAAGAAGAGTACGCAAATCCTGCAAGCCACCTTGCTGACACGCTTCAAATTAGCATTCTTTCTTCTAATTAGGAAAGTGATGACAAAGCATAACCATTTTATCAAATCGAGTTACGGGACATTAGCAGAAACCGGCGTCAGACAACTAAGTAAACTATTGATGATTTAGTTGCTATAGAACCAACCAATATCATGGTATTAGACTGATTATTTATCTGCATAACTATTTCCAGTTTATTTAGTATTCCTGCAAAATTTAGTATCACCCTATTAATTGCCACTATATGATTTATTGGCATGCCTTGCATCAAAGGCATGTTTGTTTTTTCCAACTCATCATCAGTTATAAGAAGAGTGTTCTCATGTTGATACCTGACCAAAACTTCATAATAGATGTTTCATTAACAATGTATCATCAGGTAAACCGGCAAGGTTGTTTTTTGGCTTTTGATGTTCAGTCCAGAAATATTTGGTACTTATCATGATCAAAATTCACCTTTATCATTGGTACCCTCTGCATCATGTTCTGGTGCCATGTGTGCTCCTCCCTGCAATTACCCATTGATAATTTTACAATTAGTTCCTTATTAAAGGTCACGGGTTAATCTGCTGAAACAATGATGTGCAACCAAACTATAGTAAATCATTTGAGTTCTTCCACATAGATTTAAACCATCATTTCCCATTCTTCCAGTTTCAATATATTTAATGTTTTTCATTGTTTAACTCTCTTACTTTTCATATCCTCTACAGTGAGAATTTCTCCAAATTGATTACCATCCGCACTCTCTTTTGTCCCAAGTTTCTTTGGTTACAAAACCGCCCATTAATGTTATATTTTTTATGATTTGTAATACTAAACTCAATGAAGCATCAGTGATGATTAACTAATTAACGTTACAGGTAGCGTCTTGGTTCAGATGGCAGAAACCAAAGATGATGTTACCCCATTGTTTTGTAATCTGCAAGTTAAGCTTCTTACGCTAGATGACATGCAACAAAATCTAACAATGATTGATACAGTGGCAGACAAAGTGACAGAAGCTGGTTTCGCGGATTCATTCATATTTCAAAGTTACCTGAGCTGGCCACTATCCTTGCTTATACATACAAGCTAATCAACGACGGGCCTGTAGGAGATATGCCCTAGAGGCAATAATAAATGTTATTGATTATCTCCCTGTTCATAATTATGTTTATGTTCCATGCTATAACTGCAATGATTCTCGAGTCTGCAAATAAAACGAGGCTTGGAGGGAAACTCATGTGCACGTGTGGGATAATAAACGGTAAAAAGTATTCCTAGTCAAGCCTCTATGACTGGCTCAAGTATTGCATGATGATCCTGTTTTCCTGATCATGGGCATGACTATGCCGGCAATTTTGAGGGCACAATTGTTGGTAGAACACTTGTGTTGAATCGACCCGAATTGATGTTATGCTATGAGATACATTCGTCATTAGTTAATGGTTAATAACACAGAGATGGTTAATGTTTGCATGATTCCTTAGACCATGAGAGTATCGAGTTTCTTCATGCTTGCTTCATGAACTTTGGGGTTTGTTAAACGTCATCCGTAAATGGGTGGCTATTACGGCGGCTTACGGGTTCATGGAAAAGTATGTCAAGTAACTTGATAGCTCAAGATTGGGATTTGCTCCTCCGACGATGGAGAGATATCTCTGGGCCCTCTCGGTGTTACGGTATCCATCATCGTCTGGCCAGACACTTTGTGATTTGATCACGGGGATGCCGGAACACGGGAACGAGAAAAGAGAACAATACCGGTAACGAGGTAACTGGCATAGTGGACAAGTTGTTGATCCATGGGGATGCCTACATGTCTCACCTCGGGTATTTGTAACATATCGCGAAGCAACAGGAATAGCACACGGCAACTGGAGGTTCACTCGAATATTCATTCGTGTGGGTATAGGGGTCAATATGGGTGTCCACGGCTCCGATGTTGATCATTGATCGGAAAGTGTTCCGGGTCATGTCTATACTTCACCGAACCTATAGGGTCACACGCTTAAGGGTCATCTATCTGCTGAATACTAGACGGGGAGTCTGAGAGAAATTCACCGAAAAAGTTTCGGACGAAACGGAAACGTTCCGGAGAGGATATCGGAATAGTTCCGGTGAAACTGAAAAGTTGTTTCAGGGTATTCCATAAAGTCAAATTGGTTTCGGCACATGCCTGGAAATTATTGAAAGGTACCAGAATTGTTCCGGTAACTTCTGAGATTTTTCAGAGACAAAAACCGGAAATGTTCCGGACTGCCGGAACCGCTTTAGTTGCTTTTCACAGATGAAAATCACTAAACCGAAAAGTTGTTTCGGAGTACACCATAAAGTCAAATTGGTTTCGGCACATGCCTGATAATTCTTGGAGGGTGCCAGAATCATTCTGGAAACTTTCTGGAATTTTCCGGAATGAAAACCGGAAATGTTCCGGAGCTGCCGAAACTGCTTCAGATGCTTTTCACAGATGAAAATCACTAAACCGGAATTGTTCCGGCTCGCGTTGAAAATTATTTTGGTGGGTACTGGAAATGTTCTAAGCCCACATGAATATTTTCAGTTCGATCAGACGCTGAAAAATGTCGTCGTGAATAGTGAAATCAGATTTATGGATATGGTTGGAAGTTGGCTTTCCACAAATATCTTCCCAAGATATTTTGGGATGACATGGCATTTTGGATATGCCCATCCTACCCCTTGTTTTTCCTATAAATAGAGGGGAGGAGGCAGCCCCATATGCTTCATCCTTGCTCTCACATACACATGCCATGACATTTCTGGCTTCTCTCTCCCTCCCAGCGAAATAGTTTCGTAGAGCCGAAAGGCTGTCTGGGTTCCGGTGGGAACTAGTTCTGGACGGCGAAGCCCTGCCGGATAGATGACACCGTATGTGTGCAACTCTGTAGAGAGATCGTAGTTTCGGTCTTAGTTCGAGAGTGCCTCCCGAAGGGCTGTCCGTGTGACCGTCCGAGTTTTGGAGGTCCTCCCGAAGGGCTGTCCGAGTGACAGTCCGAGTTTCGGAGGTCCTCCCGAAGGGCTGTCCGCGACACCGTCCGGGGGACTGTGCGACCGCCTCCCGGAGGGCTGTCCGCGGGGCAGATGAGGGTATAAATCCTCGCGGTTGGGAGGTTGTAAAATCCTAGCTGCGGGGATCTGCACCGCCGTTCGTCATCGACTCTACTTCCGCTGCGCTACGAGTCGGTAACGAAAATGATCAAACCTTGTATGCAGTCTCCATAGTGGTCCTGGGCTGGTGCGTAGGTCGGAAATTTTTTGTTTTCTGCTGCGTTACCCAACAGTGGCATCAAGAGCCGTGCTATGCGTAGATGCAGGTTGCGATCTAGAATACATAGAGATGTATGGGTGTTGCACAATATAATTAGGTAGTAGATGAGATCTATTGCTGAAAATTATTTGTGCGGGTAGCAGATGAAGTCTGTTACCCGATGTTCTTGTTGCTTCCCTAGAATTTGCGTTTGCTCAATCTCGAGACAGTATGGTGGAATTTCACAAAGTTCTGGCAATCCGCGATCCTGATTGATCAACGAAGTGCTTCAGTTCTTTGGGTTCCGCCATAGTCAAAAGAAAGATGAAATTCGCAGATGAAAGGGCAATGCAGATATGATCTGCACGGGGGTCACGCGTATGACGAAGTTTAGTATGGGGCTCGAGATTTTATTATCTCGTGTTTCATACACCCCGCAATGTTAATCTAGCGACTTGGATTATCATGCTTGATGATGGACGTTGGTAGCTTCGGTTTGTTTCGAAACCTTAGAAGCCACGTAAAATAAAATCTTGTATAAACCGATTAGAGGCGTCTAACTTGGTTTTGCAGGATGGTTTGCATGTGCTTGTGATGTGGTATAGCAGTGCTCATTATAATTTGATTATGTATGAGATGACTATATAATGTAAATTGATTAACATGACCTGCGTGTCATGATTCGGCATGATGGCTGGAGCCATATGATTGTCACTTTAATGACCTGCGTGTCAACCTTCAGTAATGCACTTATTTTATTAGCTATAGAGATAGCAATATTATCTGGTGCATCGACAAGGTGGTGGCAATCTTCGCGAAGGTGAACACCGACGCGAATGCCGAAGACGAAGAAATGAAAGACTTCTCCGTCAGAAAGGGCTATACCATATCTTGCTATTATGAATTGCCTGAGATGTTTATCCCTTATGATGCACCCTTTTGATTGCGCGGTAGTCGCTTTTATTAGGGTGATCTCTCACAACAAATATCAAGTAGTTAGTGTTCTCCCAAGTGTAGCACCGTCACGACACCTAACTTTTCGGAGTGTCACATGCTAACATGGGCACGAACGATTAGAGAAGTGTGAGGCGGGTGAGTTGAGACCTCGCAGCGAGATCACTTGGTTGTCTTGACGTTCAGGCATGAAAGTCATGAGCTCGGAACACACGCATCGAAAGATGAACAAGAGTCACATAGAGATGTGATTGGCAAGTTGGCCTACCGGTTGAGATTTTTCGTCATCTGTGATGCTACCATCGTGGCGAACAATCAAAAATCGGGTCTTGTATCACTCATAATCAATTTTGAGAGATATTGATTTGAGTGGGAGCGCACTGTAGAATTACCTTGTTTAATTCTCAGTGCAATTAATCTTGAACACTGTCTAAGTGTGATTTGCATAATAAGTAGAATAATGGCTCGCGTTTCCACCTTCCCTATTAAAATTGAATAGCTGTTAAATATTTGGTTAAAACTTTACGGTTGGTAACGTAATGTGAGGATTGTCCTCAAGAGTGCCGAGAAGGACTTTGTCCTATCGCATACTTTCGGTATTCTCCCGCTAATGCTATGGATGATATGACTCTCGTCCTTCGATCCAAAAGCTAAAATTCCGTTACGGTCAAGTGAAATATGTTTGCTTCCATGAGACCCGAACTTCGAAAGTTGTGGGATAGTTATGTGATATTCATGGAACTGAAAATTAATTTTCAGATACAAACAAAGGCTGAAAGATATGAGATATCTAAAGCCATGTTTGTTTGCAAACTATTAGTAAAAGTGTTTACTAGGCATTTGACTGATAAGAGGGGATCCAGAAGAACGCCTGTCATATGATGATGGTGAATAAAACGACAACTTAAAGAGAAAGGAAGTGTCCGAAGGGTGTTAGTGAAACTTTCACGCCTAGGAAGTCCGGGGCTAACGCCACTCTTAAGTTGGGTGCTTCTTCTGAGAGTAGGAGAAATACTGAAAGTGAAACTGTTAGAAGTATAATGGCAAAAGGAAAGAAGACTGGAATATCCAGCTCATGTATGAATGTCATACAAGTTTTTGATGTATAGAAGGCTGGTCAGAGATATAGTTCTTTGGAATTATGGTTAAACATGTTAATCACTAATTCTTGGGTATTGTGAGTTAATCACAAAGATACCCGCTCGATTGCATTCTGTTGCAACTCGATGTAAGAACTACTATGGCTTGAAAGACTAGCCAGGAATGAGGTTTAGATACACGCAGGGAACATAGTAAATGTTACTATACCTTCCATAGGTGTATTCCCTATGTATTTACTTTCATAAATCATTTTAGAGTTTTACACACTCTAGCCCATTGCATAAAGTATCTTGCAAGAAGGTTGTTCATAAGAGAACTTTTAATGTTCGGAGTTATGAATAACAAAAGGGCCATACTTTCATTATGAATGAGAAGTATGTTATGAATATTGATAATAATACATTACCTCTGTACTTACTTTCATAATTCATTTAGAGTTTCAATACACTCTAGCCCTTTGCATAAGGTATCTTGCAAGGAGGTTATTCATAAGAGAACTTTTGATGTTCGGTGTTATGAATAACATGAAGGGCCATGCTTCCATCCAGGATGGGATGTATGTTATGAATATTGATGGTAATATGATACATCCATAACACTGACGCTAAATGTCGCAAGACTAAAAGAATACCACATATGTGTGGCACTGCATTTGGTCACTTTGGAGAAACCCGCATGGAAAATTCCATTATGATGGATTTTAAAGTCATTTGATTTTGAATCATCTGACACTTGCAACTTTCCTCCGAAAAGTGAAGTGACTGAAATACCGTTCACAGGACATAAGGAACGAGCAAAGAACATATTGGTGATCATACATTATGATGTGTGTAGTCCAATAAATGTTGTTGCAAGTAGTGGATTTATCTATCTTCAGAAATGACTCAAGTAGATATATGGATATTTACTTGTTGAGACGTAAGTCTGGATCTTTTGAATTCATTCAGAAGGTTTTCAAAAATGAAGTAGAAGTTATTGTAACAAGAAAATTATGTTTCTACAATTCGATTGCAGAAAGGAATATTTGAGTTACAAGTTTAGCGAATGTCTGATGAGTTGTGAAAGGGGTTTCACAACTTGCACCTCCCGGAACACCACTGCAAGTGGAGAGTCTGTGTAGATGTAATCAAACCATTCATGACATGGTAAGATCAAAGATGACATAAATAAATTTGCCATTACCCTTTTTAAAAAGGTGATGCTTTAGAGACTGCGGCTTTTACACTGAAAAGAGCTCCATCGGGTCTGTTGAAATGATGCCATGGTATGGTACGCCCAACCATGTTATATCTTTTCTTAACATTTGGAATATGGGGCTTGTGTAAAAGGTTACAAACCTATTTCAAATCAGGCAAGTGCTACTTTGTAAGGTTATCCCAAGTCATTGGGTATTCCCCACCACTATACCAAGGCAAAGGATTTTTCCGCAAAACGGTATGCTTTTAAAGAGAATAGTTCTTACAAAAGGCGAGTGGGAGGACAGTGCAACTCGACGAGATAACCAGTATCTTCGTCATCAGATCAAAGGAAAGAAACCTTGGAAGTGATTCCGGAGTTTCCTACTGCGACTGATACGGAAGTCTCTACAATAAAATGTATGGACTTCAGTCGAACTTGCAGCTGAACCACGTAGGCAAGGCTCGTGCAAACCTCTCAGGTGCGTAAACGAGATATTGTTGTTGGACAACAGTATACCTACGATACATAAGGAAGCGATGATGGGCCCTGACTCCGGAATTGGCTAAATGCCAATACAATCTGAGATAGTTTCCATATCAATGTTTCAAGATTAAAATCTTGATACACCTTTCGGAAGGCTTAGAGTCTAACGGATATTTATGGAACTAAAACTGATACGGATACAAATGTTTTATCCATAAAGCTCGACTTGTTGCAAAAACAAGTTCAAAGAGTTGACTACGATGAGATTGTCTCACCGTAGCGATGCTTGAAGTCGGTTCGGGTTGAACTAGCAATTAATACATATTTCAATCATGAGATATGAAACATGGATGACAAAAAGGATTTCCATCTGATGGGAATGAAACCTAGGACTTGTATGTGATACAGTCCAAAGTAATTTGTCGATCCAGAGGATGCTAGTAAGTATGCAAACTTCAGAGTTCCAGCGATGGACAGAAGAGAGCAAAGTGGAGTTGGAATCTTCGTTTTTGATGGAATGGTCAAAAGGGTTTTTTGACTTCATCAAATGGGTATCGAAGATGCTTGTGATTCAAGAAAGTAAGTGGGAGCATAATAATATTTCTAAAAACCTTGTGTACTTAACACATTGTTAATTGGAAATAAATTTCTTGACACGAATTAGGACTTCATTTGAAAATAGTTTTTCGATGAAGTGCTTAGGCTAAATAGCCTTAATATTAGGCATGATGATCTATGGAGATAGATTTACCTAATGGGGCTAAGCTATGAATACATATTGACAAGGTGCTAAAAACCTTTTAGCATTTAAAACGCCAAGGAGTGATTCTTGCCGAAGTCACATGGAAAGGGTTTTGCAAGACTCGGTGTCTCAAAACACTGATGAGCAAAATACATGATGGTGATTCCACACACTCTTGTGTTTGGATTAATCATGTATTCCATGGTATGTAAAACAACCAGATATGTCCAATACTCCAAAGTTGTTGCGAGTATAGATACCATAGTGATCAAAGTACTGATCATGGGACAACAGTGAAAGATGTCATTAAGTACTAGAGCAGTACCGATGACATGGTTTCTCGCAAGTGGAGATCATGAAGAGTTCGTTGTAAAAGGTTACATCGATACAGTCTTCATCGATGCTCCATGCGATTTTCGATTTAAGTTGAGGGTTTTGTGATACACATCATGGTGGCACGGTAGTTGGAAATTGTTCCAAACAAGATACTGCGGCGAATTCTATAACAAAGGCTAAGTATGTTGACACTTAAGAAGTGACAAAGAAGTTGTTGAATCATATAGTTCATTCATGAACTTAGTATGGTTCCAAGATGGCTTTGGTCTATGGGACACTATTGCAGATAGCTGCTCCATAGCTCAGTCTGAGGAATCAGGTTTCGACCAATGATTCACACATATGCAAAGCCAAGTCCACACAAAATATGAATTTTGTGAAAGCGTGAAAACGCGGGGATATGCAAAGTTACACACGGAGCTGAAGTCGTCAGATCCGTTGGACATCAGGCTATACCACATGCGAAGCATATTTTACACCAGTATGCCATAGGTGTAAAGTGCATTAGCATTGACTAGATTATTGACTCTAGTGCAAGTGGGAGTCTGTAGGAGATATGCCCTAGAGGCAATAATAAATGTTATTGATTATCTCCCTGTTCATAATTATGTTTATGTTCCATGCTATAACTGCAATGATTCTCGAGTCTGCAAATAAAACGAGGCTTGGAGGGAAACTCATGTGCACGTGTGGGATAATAAACGGTAAAAAGTATTCCTAGTCAAGCCTCTATGACTGGCTCAAGTATTGCATGATGATCCTGTTTTCCTGATCATGGGCATGACTATGCCGGCAATTTTGAGGGCACAATTGTTGGTAGAACACTTGTGTTGAATCGACCCGAATTGATGTTATGCTATGAGATACATTCGTCATTAGTTAATGGTTAATAACACAGAGATGGTTAATGTTTGCATGATTCCTTAGACCATGAGAGTATCGAGTTTCTTCATGCTTGCTTCATGAACTTTGGGGTTTGTTAAACGTCATCCGTAAATGGGTGGCTATTACGGCGGCTTACGGGTTCATGGAAAAGTATGTCAAGTAACTTGATAGCTCAAGATTGGGATTTGCTCCTCCGACGATGGAGAGATATCTCTGGGCCCTCTCGGTGTTACGGTATCCATCATCGTCTGGCCAGACACTTTGTGATTTGATCACGGGGATGCCGGAACACGGGAACGAGAAAAGAGAACAATACCGGTAACGAGGTAACTGGCATAGTGGACAAGTTGTTGATCCACGGGGATGCCTACATGTCTCACCTCGGGTATTTGTAACATATCGCGAAGCAACAGGAATAGCACACGGCAACTGGAGGTTCACTCGAATATTCATTCGTGTGGGTATAGGGGTCAATATGGGTGTCCACGGCTCCGATGTTGATCATTGATCGGAAAGTGTTCCGGGTCATGTCTATACTTCACCGAACCTATAGGGTCACACGCTTAAGGGTCATCTATCTGCTGAATACTAGACGGGGAGTCTGAGAGAAATTCACCGAAAAAGTTTCGGACGAAACGGAAACGTTCCGGAGAGGATATCGGAATAGTTCCGGTGAAACTGAAAAGTTGTTTCAGGGTATTCCATAAAGTCAAATTGGTTTCGGCACATGCCTGGAAATTATTGGAAGGTACCAGAATTGTTCCGGTAACTTCTGAGATTTTTCAGAGACAAAAACCGGAAATGTTCCGGACTGCCGGAACCGCTTTAGTTGCTTTTCACAGATGAAAATCACTAAACCGAAAAGTTGTTTCGGAGTACACCATAAAGTCAAATTGGTTTTGGCACATGCCTGATAATTCTTGGAGGGTGCTAGAATCATTCTGGAAACTTTCTGGAATTTTCCGGAATGAAAACCGGAAATGTTCCGGAGCTGCCGAAACTGCTTCAGATGCTTTTCACAGATGAAAATCACTAAACCGGAATTGTTCTGGCTCGCGTTGAAAATTATTTTGGTGGGTACTGGAAATGTTCTAAGCCCACATGAATATTTTCAGTTCGATCAGACGCTGAAAAATGTCGTCGTGAATAGTGAAATCAGATTTATGGATATGGTTGGAAGTTGGCTTTCCACAAATATCTTCCCAAGATATTTTGGGATGACATGGCATTTTGGATATGCCCATCCTACCCCTTGTTTTTCCTATAAATAGAGGGGAGGAGGCAGCCCCATATGCTTCATCCTTGCTCTCACATACACATGCCATGACATTTCTGGCTTCTCTCTCCCTCCCAGCGAAATAGTTTCGTAGAGCCG
Source organism: Elymus sibiricus (assembly GCA_039707655.1). NCBI lineage: Eukaryota > Viridiplantae > Streptophyta > Magnoliopsida > Poales > Poaceae > Elymus > Elymus sibiricus. The sequence continues at coordinate 146,489,799 of CM077675.1, forward strand.
AAAGGCTGTCTGGGTTCCGGTGGGAACTAGTTCTGGACGGCGAAGCCCTGCCGGATAGATGACACCGTATGTGTGCAACTCTGTAGAGAGATCGTAGTTTCGGTCTTAGTTCGAGAGTGCCTCCCGAAGGGCTGTCCGTGTGACCGTCCGAGTTTTGGAGGTCCTCCCGAAGGGCTGTCCGAGTGACAGTCCGAGTTTCGGAGGTCCTCCCGAAGGGCTGTCCGCGACACCGTCCGGGGGACTGTGCGACCGCCTCCCGGAGGGCTGTCCGCGGGGCAGATGAGGGTATAAATCCTCGCGGTTGGGAGGTTGTAAAATCCTAGCTGCGGGGATCTGCACCGCCGTTCGTCATCGACTCTACTTCCGCTGCGCTACGAGTCGGTAACGAAAATGATCAAACCTTGTATGCAGTCTCCATAGTGGTCCTGGGCTGGTGCGTAGGTCGGAAAATTTTTGTTTTCTGCTGCGTTACCCAACAGGGCCAATATGCGGGCGCGGCGTGCCGCCGCGCTTCTGCCTGCTAGTACTACTATATTAAAGCTGCTAAGCTATCCAGCCTCCGGTGCGTTTGCCATTGTGAGGTAAGTTGCTTCATGCATTGACACGTGTTCATATGATTTTCCTTTTTCCTTTTCTTTTTTACTTTATTTGCTAGCTACAACTAGAGGCTGTCAAAATATAGGCACGAGGCTTGCTATCCACACCAATTTCTCCCATTCATAGTACTCCCTTCGTTCCTAAAGATTAGCTCTTTTAAAGATTTTAGTACGAATTACATAAAGTAAATGAGTTAATCTATACTCTAAAATATGTCTATATATATGCATGTAGTCGTATTTTAATCATATTTTAGTAAAAAAACATAGCCACGAGGTCTTCTATGAGCGACACATGTGTCTGGTTTTTCTCTACTTCACTCTTGATTTTTTTAACACTGTTCATTCTCGATTTTGTAGTGTGTCTACACAAAGGAAAAAAATATCACGCTATAGCGTTCTGTGCAATCCATCGCTAAATAAATCAGTGTATAATATCTCGCTAATAGTGTGTTTTAAAGGTAGCGCTATAGCCCATTATTTTTTCCATTGGTTTAGACTACACTAGATGTTTCTCACGAACTCCAGAAACGGCGTTGGTCCCACCCTATCACTTTATCATCTCACATCGGTTTAGCGCAATCGCGTCTTCTTCACTTCTTTCTTCTCCCGGTTCAAATCCACCTTTCCATATGCATCAGAAGCGTCGACTTCCCCGTGGCTGTCGAACGACGCCCCGCCTCTCCCCATGGCAGAAGAGCACCGCATGCCCCCAACCTCGCCCACTCAACCTTGCCTATCCTGGCTGGCTATGGGAACCAGAGTGGCCGCCGGCATGGATTTCTTGGGATGGGCTGCTCACACCCGACCTCACCATGAAGCACTCTTTGTCAATGCTTCTCCCCGCTGGTCGTGGGAACCAGCGCCATGAACTCGGTAGCCTCACCGTACTCCAGTACCTGGCATCCTCCGTCGACCCCTGCCCACTTCGGCTACCTCGCCAACCTTACCACGGCCGTCTCCCTCACTTCCCGGTTCCAGCGCCTTGCCTCAACCGCTTTCACCTTGCCGACCGCCTCCGTTACATCACGACGGACGCGTCCCCGACTTAAACTCTGGTACCGCTTCCTCCTATTTGAGCACATACGATTTTCCTTTTTTGCTACGACATGTGACCCTACGTCCTATGTGTTTTCGTGCAAGTAATATATTGTCAGTTTCAGAGGCTGCAATTTTCTAGATTTTGTAGGATAAGCATTTCAATATGCTACTTTCCGAAGAAAGAAGGTGTACACACATGTTGAATTTGATGCTTATCCCTTGTGGACCGAGCTGTGATAGTTTATAGTTAGCATACAAAGGCTGATTGGCTAACATAATAGTTTTATCATCTTAAAAAGGTTGTCAAATATTGCGCCAACGAATGTTCATGAGCAAACCTTGGTAATACTGCTTGCGGTATTGGCAAATTGTGTGATGATTATATTTGATTAACTCTTCTACCTATTTAAAGGTTTTGCATCTATACATTTGATTGGTAATAGGAGGCGTTGTTGAAAGACAAAAATGTTGAATAGGGATTAAGATGAATATGTGAGGTTCGATGAGTATGCGAGCTCCATTTCATTTCTGCATACAACAAATTAAGCAAACCTTATATAATCAGAGAAGTTTTGACTATTTGAGGTTATACACAATGTAGTAAATGTACCGTCTACATGACCATATGTTATAGTTCAAATGCATGAAAGGCTCATGGTCTCATCTTCCGAATGCAAAAATTGAAATGAAAGAATGGTTCATGACCTGATGTTCTAAATATAGTGTCCTTTTCTGTACAAAGAGTTCATCTTGGATGCTTGATAGCTCTACTATGCATGGTCTAAGGTACCGGACAATGTTCTGCTAATTGTTACCATGTTACCTGATCGCTACATCAAATGAATGAAAAAAATTGAGAAATAATTGGCATGTCCGCTTTAGTTGAGAATTGTTTTTGCATTATCTTTTGTATATTGAAAGCCTTCAATTACCCTTTATTACTACACTAAGTAATTTTATTTGCTTTTGCAGAATAAATCAAACATATCTATAGTATGCTAATTAAGCCTGACAGAATCCACATGAGGATAATATGAGGGAAGTGGATAAGTGGAAGGGAGCAATCACATGAGGATAATATGCACTGGCAGCTACCAAGCTACAAAAGCTGGTTATTTTCACTTCATAAAGTGTATGACCTTTTAGTCCAATGTTCACTTCAGTTGTACTCCTTCGTTCATCTTTGTATGTATGCCACTAGAGTTTATAATCGAACCAACAATTTATAATTATTTTGACAGTATGTAATCTTCTCACGCTATTTAGTAAAACTGAATAACATAAAATAAACACGAGCAATCAATAAATTAAGCTACAATTTAGCCAACAACAGGTTCATACACGGGCGCGGCGTGGCGCCGCGCCTTCCGTCTGCTAGTATTTCATAATTGTGTCTTTAGCTATTGCAACCATCATGAGTTTGAGGCGTTGGTCATTGAAATGTGCCTTTTACTACTTTGGTTTGGTTGGTCGTTCTGTGTTTTAGTCAGTATAACCACCAAATCTGGCCCGTATAGCATTTTCTGTATAGCATTTTCTGTTGCTTCCCCTGTTAAAAGAACATATGACCATGTGTTTATGATCAACCAAGTTTTATATCGAGCCATTTAAGAGAAAATTGCTTAAGCGGTGCAGAGACCATGTGTCTACGATCAGGCCAGTTTTATATTGAGCTATTTTAGAATAAAATTGCTTAAACGGTGCAGATGGACTACCGCTTCACCTCTGCCATACACATGCTACGTGTACTCCGAATGCGCATCCAATTGCGTCCACAACAACTTATTCCCCTGATGTAAATGTTTCATCATTGCAATTTATTAATATTTAAAACTTGAAAGTCGTCCAAACCTTAAAATGTTATTTTAAATCCAAAAGAAATCCTTACCTCTACAAAAATAGACTATGCATTAATTTAATTCAGTAACATTTTCTAGGGAAATTCAAAATAAATGCTTGCAGGTAAAAAGTAAATAAACTGTGCACTTAACTCAATTGAGTAAGACCTATTAGGGGTTAGAAAAAACCATTTACCAATGAATGAAAAAAAGGAACATGACCAATTTATTAGACGACAACTTGGCTTATCAGAAATCCTTACAAGATTAAAACACTCTTTTCTGTTTTTAAATTTTTTCCTCAACTTTTATCAGCGTTAATAAAAATTCTATTTTTTACCAGCTCGCACCCAAACCAACTGACGCCTTTTCTCTAATTAAAAATTACAATTTATATGCACGCACATGATTCTCAACCGGCGAGGCATGTCGCCGCGCCTCCACCTGCTACTTGTGTTTTATTGTTGCTAATTTCCCGACTTTACTGTTCATCCCGATGCATATATATTTTTTAAGACAAAGGAGGATTACCTGATGCACATGAGCTCGGGAGCCGAAACTCCACGTCCAGCAGAGTTATCGTTTCCCAGGTCCTAAAAAAAAGAGTTATCGTTTCCCCGCAAAAAAAGAAAACAGAGTTACCGTTTCCATGACATTCTGGATATTGGATTATGAGTGTATTTGCATCCTCTCTTGCGTGCACAGTCCCGTACTACTACCCGTTGTTAATGCCCGATTGACATTTGGGAGACACTGACATCAAAAGCTACTACTGAAAACCCCTTTTTACGGTCATATATCGAGGGATCAGCAGAGAAGTAACTGCAAAAGCTTTTGCAATTGGGTGTCCTGGCGTCTGCTAGTAGTACTGTTGTCCTGCCAAAGAAATAATGTAGTCCATCGTTTACGCAATCTTTGGCAACGATCCATCGTTCTTACCATCTCTAGGAGTCCAATTCCTTCTTCCTGACAGAACTGCATGGCCGTAATGCTGAACATACTGTTCGGATTCAGACTTCAGAGTTCGGAGTACGGTCCTGGAGAGGTACCCACAGCCACAGCCCACAGGCAATCCATCTTTGGGTGAAGCCGTTTGAAACATTTGCAGCATTACAAATGTTGATTTCCAAAACTGTTGGGTTTGCAGAATCAAGAACTCCAAACTTGCCTTGTCCTGCAGTAACTGACTGGTTTTTTTCCTAACATCCGATTTGTTGACGTTCATTTCAGGGAAACAAAACATCCAGTACGTAGCAAATTCGTAGTTTGGGAGTGCTGTTTCTGTTCCTTGGCTTAGCCGGTTCTTGTGGTGATTGTGATTGCGTTTCCCTCGACTTGAATGCTGTACATGGCTCCTGCCAGTTCCCGTCAAAAGTAGCAACTTCGCAGTCCCTGCTCCTCCGAAAGGTCTCCACAGTTCTCACACATGAAGCGGTTGGGTTTGATAGGCCATACCTCCTATTGAACTCTGGTCAGATATCCCACAGTATCTGCAGTCTGCATCAACCGCCGGTGCTCACATGATCGAACAGAACGGCAGCACCGGTAGGGCTGAAATCACTGTTCTGACCTTAACAGCAATCTTCGTCACAAAATGAACTGGACTTGAAAGTATTTCACAATCTGACCCTTTTAGAAACGCCAGAGCCCGCGGCGTTGCTGATCCACATAGAAACGCCGAGGTATACTGCGTTTCTGCTCTGCTGACGTGGCAGGCCAGAAACGCCGAAGTTTCCCACGTTCCTGGAAACGCCATGGGTGTTGGCGTTGCTGGTGACTATGGAAACGCCATGGGCTGTGGCGTTTCTGTTTTGGCCCACTGTCAGGCCTAGCTGGCCTAAGTGGCGGTCAGAAACGCCAAATACGTTGGCGTTGCTGAGAACGCTATGCCCCCTGGTTCACTTCGGCGTTTCTATGTGGATCAGAAACGCCGCGGGCTCTGGCGTTTCTAAAAGGGTCAGATTGTGAAATACTTTCAAGTCGAGTTCATTTTGTGACGAAGATTGCTGTTAAGGTCAGAACAGTGATTTCGGCCCACTAGTAGCAGGAAAAAAAGAGAGGATCAGGTGCAGTAGTGCTATCTGCAGGATCACAGCTGCGTTATAAATGTTGTAGAATCTTTGGACCTGGTCGCCTTACCCACAATGGTCAAACACACAACGAGTAAAACAAGGGCCCTATTTGATACTCAACACAGCTAAAGGGTAGAGTTAGTTTCTAACTCGTGACTAACCCTGAACCAACTCTAGCCAAATGTGGTGTTTGGATGACAGGGTTAGATTAACAATAAATGCACTTTCTCCCTCCTTCCAGCCGGATTTGGCGTGGCCGGCTCTTGTGTGGCCTCTGTCCGCTCACAAATGACGTAAACAAATTATTTTTTACAAATCCGACGCCGGAGCTTGCGAGTTGAGGTCGAGACCGGCCTGGGTAGCTGGGCCGCTTGCCGACGGCTGCGAACCCCACACGTCAAAGCCCTCTCCGTCCATCGCAGGGTGGGTCGACCGGTGCGGCTCGGGAGGCCGAAATCACTGTTGTGACCTTAACAGCAATCTTCGTCACAAAATGAACTCGACTTGAAAGTATTTCACAATCTGACTCTTTTAGAAACGCCAGAGCCCGCGGCGTTTCTGATCCACATAGAAACGCCGAGGTATACTGCGTTTCTGCTCTGCTGACGTGGCAGGCCAGAAACGCCGAAGTGTCCCGCGTTTCTGGAAACGCCATGGGTGTTGGCGTTGCTGGTGACCATGAAAACGCCATGAGCTGTGGCGTTTCTGTTCTGACCCACTGTCAGGCCTAGCTGGCCTAAGTGGCGGTCAGAAACGCTAAACACGTTAGCGTTGCTGAGAACGCTATGCCCCCTGGCACACGTGAAGTCACTGTCACAAAGCTCCCTCTCTCCTCACACACGGATTCCCACATGCATGCACAAGCACACGCTCTCACACGTACACATACGCATGCACAAGCTCTCTCACACACAGATTCTCTCACACACTATCTCTCTCTCTTCTTCCATCAGAAAATATGCTGTCTCTCGCACGGACTGTGAGAATCTGACAACCACTGCTCCATCTCTCTTTAGAAAAAGATCAAAAGGAGGAAGACCACCGCACGTGAACCAGGGGCATAGCGTTCTCAGCAACGCCAACATATTTGGCGTTTCTGACCGCCACTTAGGCCAGCTAGGCCTGACAGTGGGCCAGAATAGAAACGCCACTGCCCATGGCGTTTCCATGGTCATCAGCAACGCCAACACCCATGGCGTTTCCAGGAACGTTGGAAACTTCGGCGTTTCTGGCCTGCCACGTCAGTAGAGCAGAAACGCAGTATACCTCGGCGTTTCTATGTGGATTAGTAACGCCGCGGGCTGTGGCATTTCTAAAAGGGCCAGATTGTGAAATACTTTCAAGTCGAGTTCATTTTGTGACGAAGATTGCTGTTAAGGTCAGAACAGTGATTTCAGCCGGCTCGGGATGGATGGGCCAGACGGGGGCGGCAGGCTGGGGGCGGCTGGGGCGGACGGGGGCGGCTGGGGCGGCGGGATGGGGCGGATGGGGCGTACAGGGGCGGCTGGGGCGGACGAGGCAGACGGGGGCGGCGTGATGGGGGCGATGGGGGCGGCGGACGGTTATGAAAACCGGCTGGGCGACAGGTGCGGCGGCCGGCGACGGGAGGCAGGCGGACGGGGGCGGCGGGATGGGGCCGGACGGTGGTGGAGAGATGGGACGGACGGGGACGGCGAGATGGGGCAGGCGGGGGCAAAGCGATGTGTGGACGAGGGACGGGGTTGACGGGAGTGGATAGGATCTGGTGCAGTCAAGGCAGAGAAAAAAAATCATTTTTTGTGGGCCCCACCTAAACTAACTCAAATAAGCACCTCTCCACCGGGATAGTTTTTTTGATGGGTTAGATGCAACTAACCCCACTGTAACCCTCCTGTTTGGATATTTTTGGGTTATTTGAGCCCACAACTAACCCAAACTAGCTCTAATCCATGGATCCAAACAGGGGCAAGATGCAAGGATGTCACCTTTTTCTTATTGATTTGGTTCTCTTTACGGGAGAGGGTCATTGAGCTTCAATTTTTTCGATAGAAGATGGATTTTATCGATTTAAAATTGAGCATAAAAAAAGATACAAACACAATAAACATATATCCAGTATCTGCATAGCTGAATGCACACAGCCAATACCAACAGACGCACACAAAAAATTAAGCCTGCAAAATAGTAAAATAATATAAGACCAAAGCTATGCGTTGGCGAGAAAAAAAAGAGCCCCACGATTGACAAACTACAATATCCACACTAACCAACTCATGAAATCACACGAACAACTAAATTCTTTAGCAACAACGCCTCCAGGAAGGGAGTGACGCTCAAGTATCACCGTCACCGGATCCAAGTACCCAAGGTCAGATTCTAGGTTTTCACCCTGAAGAACCAGTCCGAGCAATACCTTCAACAAGGTAACGATGAGAAAACATAGCCATTGCCGTGTATAACCAACTCAGGTCAGACCTAGGCTTTCACCCCGGAGCTCGAGACCAGGTGCTCGAGAAGTACCACCATTGAAGCCACTCATGTGTTGTCGACATCACTTTTCCGCCATCCCAACAGCTGCACGCGATGTATTGTCGTTGCTGCACAACAATCCCTCGTCAAGTTCGTCTCCAATAGCTTGCATCTCACCGTCAAAGTCAACCATTGTATGTGGAGATCGATGGCCACCACAATTAATAGTGAGGTTGCCGCAACAGGTCAGAGTGACAAGGACCAACCCGACGACGGAGCACACTACCGCCGACTACCACTTTACCGGAGAAGGCACCGCATAGGCCCATCGACCTAAGGCTGACATTACCAGAGCTGGAGCACAAATGGTAGATCATCATCACCATCGTGCACCTTCAGAGCCCGGTGGTCGCTAGATCCGGAGCGCATAGCCGCGTGCAAGCGAACGAAGGTTGTCGCAACATGTGAAACCTCTGGATCTGGAAACTGAGCAACACTTGATCTAACCGACGGTGCTCCTTGCACAGTCATGCTGACACAACCGATTTGCCATGTAGGCCGCAACAGCCAACCACCTCGTCCACCAGCAAAGGGGAACGACCGCCACCCCACTCTGAAGGCATAGGTCTGCCGCACTGCAAGAGACGCCGTTGTGCCATGGCAGGCACCTAGCACCGCCTCTAGATGTGAACTACCGCCACTCTGCATGGGGCAATGCTACTTTAGGATCCGTATGTAGGATCCAAAGTATGTCTAGAGGGGGTGGGGTGATTAGACTACTTGACCAAATAAAAACCTAACATTTTCCCAATTTTATTGGTTGGCAAGTTTTAGCAATTTTACCAAGTCTAGCACACCCTACACATGCAAGTTTATGAGTATAGCAGCGGAAAGTAAAGGCATGCAAGTTTAAGTACATGGTAGGGATAGGAAGATTAAACACAATGAAGTGACAGAGATTTTTGGCATGGTTTCGATAGGTGGTGCTATTGTACGTCCACGTTGATGGAGACTTCAACCCATGGAGGGTAACGGCTGCGTGAGTCCACGGAGGGCTCCACCCACAAAGGGTCCACGAAGAAGAAACCTTGTCTATTTCACCATGGCTTATGTCCACGAAGGACTAGCCTCACTCAGGTAGATCTTCACGAAGTAGGCGGTCTCCTTGCCCTTACAAACTTCTTGGTTCAACTCCACATGATTTAGAGGCTCCCAACCGACACCTAACCAATCTAGGAGACACCACTCTCCAAAAGGTAATAGATGTGGTATGGATGATGAACTCCTTGCTCTGGTGCTTCAAAAAATAGTCTCCTCAACACTCAATCACTCTCTCATAGAATTTGGCTTGGTATAAGAGATTGATTGGGTGGAAAGCAACTTGGGGAGGCTAGAAATCAAGATTCATATTTTTGGAGTGGAAGATCTTGATCTCAACACATGAGTAGGTGGTTCTCTCACAGAAAATGAATGGTGGAAGTGTTTGCTTGTTCTGAGTGCTCTCTCTGCAAATGAGAGGGAGGTGCAGGGGTATATATAGCCATCTCCAAAAATCCAACCGTTACAACATCATTGCTCAACTCGGTGGAACCGGAGTAAAAACTCGGTTTCACCGACTAGTGCAAAATGTCCTAACTTTTGGGTTCTCGGTGAGACCAATATAAAGCATCTCGGTGAGACCGATTCGGTTGGCCTGGATAGTTCCTCACTTCGGTGGCACCGATTTGTAAAACTCGGAAATTTCGATTTTCAGCAATTGGACACCAGAAGGTTGGTCACTACTTTTCGGATTTATCGAAGCGAAACTCGGTTGTACCGATTTGCTAGGGTTTGGCTTGGGTTCTGTCAAAGGAAAACTCGGTGTGGCCGATATGTGGAATGTTGGTGGCACCGAATTTGATCTTTAGGGTTTGGGACAGAATGTTTTGTGGGAGAAATGTTGAGGTTTTTGGTGGCTGATAACCCACAAGTATAGGGGACCGCGACAGTCTTCACGGGTAGTATTTCACCCTAATTTATTGATTCGACACAAGGGGAGCCAAAGAATATTTATTGGCCTTGACAGTTGAGTTGTCAATTCAACCGCACCTGAGATATCTCTCTACAGCAAAGGTTTAGTAGCACAGCAAATAGTAGTAGCAAAAGTAACAGTACTAGTGACATCAGCAATTTTGTAGTAGTTGTGATAGTAGTAGTAGTAGCAATAGTAACTTAGCAAGATTCAGTATATGTAAAGCGTAGGCACGTGGATCGGTGATGGATAACGATTTAGATAACATCAATCATGTAACAGTTACACACTAGGGCGGCACAAAACTAGCTCCAATTCATCAATATAATGTAGGCATGTATTCCGTATATAGTCATACGTGCTTGCGATAAGAACTTGCATGGCATCTTTTGTCCTATCCTCCTGTGGCAGCGGGGTCCTACTGGAAACTAAGGGATATTAAGGCCTCCTTTTAATAGAGAACCGAAACAAAGGATTAACACATGGTGAATACATGAACTCCTCAAACTACGGCAATCACCGGAAAGAATCCCAATTATTGTCACCTTCGGGTATGCGGATCAAGACACGTAGTAGGTGCATACAACTTGCAAGATAGGATCCAAATCAATCTTATATTCAAAGGTAATATAATACGTTCAGATCTGAAATCATGGCACTCGGGCCCTATTGACAAGCATTAAGCATAGCAAAGTCATAGCAACATCAATCTCAGAACATAGTGGATACTAGGGATCATACGCTATCAAACTTAACTCGATTACATGATCAATCTCATCCAATCCCACCACCGTCCAGCAAGCCTACAAAGGAATTACTCACTCCCCGTGGTAAGCATCATGGCGGTGTTGATGGAGAAGGGTTGGTGATGACGACGGCGATGATTTCCCCTCTCTGGAGCCCCAAACGGACTCCAGATCAGCCCTCCCGAGGAAGAACAGGAGGTGGCAGTGGCTCCGTCTCGTGAAATGTGATGAAAACTTCTCTCTCATTTTTTCTCCGAAGATGTGATTTTATAGGACTGGAATCATGGTCAGAGGAGCCTCATGGGCCCCACAAGCCATCAGGGCGCGGCCTAGGGGGGGCCTGTTGGCTTGTGGCCCATAGATGGCCTTCCTCTGACAGGTCTTCGCTCCATAATTCATTATAATTCCCAGAAAAAATCCACAAAAAAATTCGTCCAATTCCGAGAACTTTTATTTCTACACAAAAATAACACCAAGGTAATTCTGCTGAAAACATCGTCAGTCTGGGTTAGTTCCATTCAAATCATGCAAATTAGAGGTCAAAACCAGAGCAAAAGTGTTTGGAAAAGTAGATACGTTGGAGACGTATCAACTCCCGCAAGCTTAACTCATTGCTTGTCCTCAAGCAATTCAGTTGACAAACTGAAAGTGATAAAGAAAACTTTTACAAACTCTTTTGTTCTCGTCATTATACACCTGCTTAGCTAGTGCTCAAGTTTTCAACATAAATTATAAATAACCACATCCATGATAACAATTAAACATCATATTAACTCATGGCAATACATAACCAACTAGCAAGCAAATAATAAGACATCTCACATGACAACAATTTATCAAAACAATCATGATATAATATGGTGACATGGTATTTCGCTAGCCCTTTCTGAGACCACAAAACATAAATGAGCATCTCTGAGGTTCAAGCAGTGACTAAACATTATAATCCAGAGTAGAAAATATCCAGTCATGCTCACATCCAACATTAACTAGACTCAATGCATAAGAATGACAATAGTGCTCTCTGGTCTGGTGCCTTTAGTAAGAGGATGATGACTCAACATAAAATAAATAGATAGGCCCTTCGCAGAGGAAAGCATTGATTTGTAGAGGTGCCAGAGCTCAAGTTTTAAAATAGGATTGAAATGTAGTTTTTGAGTGGTGCACTTTTCTTGTCAACATTACGACAAAGATTTTCAATATCTTCCATGCTAAACTCATTATTGGCGGTTCCCAAAGAGAATAGTATAGTTTACTCCTATCCACCATTCATACACAAACCATGGCTGACCGAATCCACGGATGCCTGCCAACATATCAACTGTCCCAAGGAGTTTTGTTTAATTAATTTTGATTATACAGGACTGGGCATCCTTTTTACCAGCCACTCTCGTGCAATGACGGCGAATAAATGACCGTCTTGAGAATAACTCACTTAGCATGGAAGATACTGACGGCCTCGTCGCTCCATGAGCGAGATGCGTGCACAAAATGGAAGTTTGTTTGAATAATTAGAGATGGCACATGCAAATTTACTTGGAACGGCAGGGTAATACCGCATATAGGTAGGTATAGTGAACTCATGTGGAATAACTTGGTTTAAAGGTTTTAGATGCACAAGCAGCATTCCCGCTTAGTACAGGTGAAGGCTAGAAATAGGTTGGGAAGCGACCAGCTAGAGAGAGAAAATGGTCATAGGTATGCATTATGAATAATTAACATTGGACATAGCATGAGTAGGATATGAACACTCTGAATTTAAACATCATGAAGGATGTATTGGTTTTGAATCAACTACATGTTTGCACATGGTCCAAGTCAAGTCGCTCGAATTTCTCATAGGGAAATACCATACTACCATACCACATCATAACCATTTTAATACATGTTGACCTATAAGATAAATCATTATTCACTACTAGCTATTTAAGCATGGCATGAGAAGCTATAATCTCTAATTGTCATCATGAACATGTTCACTCATAGTTTACTGAATCAAGATCGAACGAGCTAAACATATTTACAAAAATGGAAAACAAGGAGAGTTCATACTAGCTTCCTTTGCCACGATCACTTCGTCAAATATCGTCATTATTGCCTTTCACTTGCATGACCAAATGATGTGATAATAATAATAATGCAAGAATATTGTGGACTAAGCTGGAATCTGCAGGGCAGCTTTAGACAAAGGAGAAGACAAGGTAATATTCACTCTCTGTTAGATGAACAATAAAGCATATAAGAGCCACTCAACATTTTCATCGTGGTCTTCTCCTTTCAAAGACTCAAGAAAAAGAAAAGAAGTTCAGAGAAACACACTGAAATATTTTTGGAGTTTTTGTTTTTCTCAAGTGAGCAAATAAACTACGGGAAAACAAGAAAGAGAAAAACTATTTACACGGGAAAGCTCTGAACATGCAAAGGAAATCTTTTTGGGTTTTCTTTTTTAGTGCTAACGATAATTAAACGGGAAAAGAAAACTAAAAAGAAGCGAGAAATATTTTTGGGTTTTCCAAAGTTTTTCAAACACACAAGAAGAAAGCGGAAAAACAAAACTAACATGGATATACAATGAAAGAGGATGAACACCGACAATTTATATGAAGTGTGTGAACATGAATGTAATGTCGGTGAGAAATACGTACTCCCCCAAGCTTAGGCGTTTGCCTAGCTTGGTGATCACCACTGATAATAGCCATCAGGTCCAGGAAAGTGTTCCTGCTGGGGCACCTGAGCATCCCACGCCTGGACCTCGGCCTCCGCAGCAGCCAGTTCGTTCCGGTAAGTGATTATATCTTTTGGCATTATTGTGTATCCATTCCTGGCATGATAGTTAAACAAAGAGGGTGCGGGCAAAGGAATAATGTCGCAAGTCTTCTCACTAAATACTAAGCTATAACGAAGATGTTGCGGTGGTTGTGGTTCCTCAAAGAATTGGTGTTCCATCATAGACTGGTGATCAAGATAAACCTTAGGCAGTAAGTAATCAGTAGGGCGTATAGCAACTTCAAAACGCTTTGCCAAGCGAGTGGCATAAATACCACCCTAAACCCTGCCCTTGTTTCAGTTAAGATTTAATCGACGCGCAACAACGGCTCCTATGTTGTAAGTATTATCACCATAGAGTGCACGACATAGAATAGCCAGGGTAGGGGCACTGAGGCCACCACCCTGTTCCATGGCAGTTATGCATTTTCCTATAAACAGAGAAAAGTAGTGCAGAGAAGGAAATTGCAAACTAGTGGCTCTAGCATTCGACACGCCCCTAGTTTCTCCCACAATTAAGGTTTGGAGGAAGCCATCAAACTCCTTGAGCTTAGGCTCACGCATTCCCCCGTCAGAAGGAAGCAAACATATTTCACAAAAAGCATGTAGAGACAATTCATAGTTGGTGGCATAAAGATCAAATTGTACTGTGGGAGCACTAGGCGTATTTGTGAAGTAAAAGTTTTGCACGAAGGAATTAGTAAGGAGATAATATTGGTCACACTCATCTGCGAGGAAGTCGGTAAGCCTGGCATTTGCAACGAATTGCATGAATTCTTCATAAAAACCCGCTTCGTTCATGAAGGGCGTGTGTGGCCATTCACAAGGCCTAACCTCCATGTTGTGAACAATGTTGATGTCGCGGTCCTGAGTTCTCCTAACAACTTCCTTGGGGCTCCGGCTTGAAGAACCTTTCCTTAAGAAATTCATTTTCCTAAGCCCAAATTTCAGCAATAAATTTATGTCAATAAAACTTTGCAAGATTGATAGCAACTACTCATAATGATGCCTAGAGGCCATATCAAGCATTCATACTACTTGGAACTCAAAGAATTCTACATGCAAGCTCATTTTCTGTAGCACCAAGTGTAGCATATTATGCAAAATATAAACCACTAAAACAAAAACTAATTGGAGGAATGGAGGAGTCACATACCAAGGAACAATTCCTCAAAATAGTTTTGAAAACGGAGTTCCGAGCAAAGATATCGAAAATTTTAGCTTCTAGAGGAAGAACACGGGAGAGAGAGAGAGAGAGAGAGCTAGGGATTTTTTTTTCTGGAGGTAGGAGAAGGAGTGGGCTGAAGGGATAAGGCAGGGGGTCCCTATGGGTCCCACAAGCCATCATGGCGCGGCCTAGGGGGGGCGCCCTGTTGGCTTGTGGCCCACATGTGCACTCCCCTGCTACAATTTTTACGCCAAAACTTCTTTTATATTCCAGAAAAATGCAGGTTAAAATTTTGTGGCAATATGAGACTTTTTATTTTCAGGCATTTTTCTATGCCTGGGAAAAACAGAAAAACGGAAAATCATGCTAATTTATTTTATATAAACTGAAAATAACAGAGGATAAACCTTTGATACAGAGAGTTGTAAGTACTAAATTCATCAATCACATGCCTTCCGAAAAGGATCCATTAATAAGCTTGATCAAGTCTTATTAACAACCGTTTCCGGTTAACATGCAACCGAAGAATTTTTGTATATCACTAGGTTACCTCAATGAGGATTTTCATCTCCCCAACAATAAGATGACAATATTTCTTCTTGACAGTAGGTAGAGGAATTGCAAAACTTCCAATGATAACTGTGGGAGTAGGCTCAATGACATTAATATTATGGACGTGGCTAGCCAGCGCCGGTGCGCTCGATCATTGTGTCGAGCGCACCCTGCACGCCCGCGAACACAATGTCCTCCGCCCGCGATGCATACAACATACGTAGCTAGCAATCACAACCACGTCCTCACCCACCACACATCCATCCATCGGCAGCAGCTAGCCAGCACGTACATGTGCATCGGAAATTGCAGAGTTCCTCGTATCTAGCACTTAGCATGTTGCTGCTTTCTACTTTGCTATCTCTGTTTGAACATGTATGACGGTTTGTGAGAGCAATTCCAACCGGGCGACGCCCGTTCATGTCTTTTTAGATCACCGTGGACAAGAACGATGACCCAACGCGCGGACCCATTCCCATTTTCTGTCCGTTCTGTGTTTGTCTCGACCCATTTCAGTCTTTAATTTGGGTCGCATTTGTGTTCGAGGCAGACAGAAAGCGGACGAGCTGTGTGTCCTCTTCGTCCGCTGCATGCGAGGCTAGCCCACCTATCACAGAACCAACATGTCCCACCTCTCTCTCTCCTCTTTTACTCTGACCAGCCCGCGACCATGCACCCACGCTGGCGGCCGGCCTCGCCTCACATCGCCTCCCCCGCAACCGGCCATCGCAGCAGCTGGAGTCGGAGCGCCGCCGGCCCCGGCCTCCTCGTGCCGCGTCCGGCCTCGTCTTCCTCGCGCCGCCGCCCCCGCGTCGCTCGCCCCGGCCGGCGCTCCTAGCCGTTGGCTACGCACGTGCTAGCTAGTGTTGTTGGCCGCTGGCTGCGCGCGTGCTAGCTAGTGTTGACGGCCGCTCGTTGTACGCGTACTAGCTAGTGCTGCTGCCTGCCGCTAGCCGGGCGACGCGGCACGGGAGCACGCGACTGTGGGAGCTCGCGACGACGCGGCACGGGAGCGCGCGGCACGGCGGTGCGGGAGTTCGCCCACCAGATGTTCGACCGAATGTCGGGCGGACATCAGAAAATGCGTCATCCATCCCCGTTGGGTGCACCTGCAGACCCAAACAAAAAAACGGACACAGACGAACGCACGGGCGACCCAAACGGACAAAAAGCGGACAAAACCGGTGTTCGTTTGGCTCGTGTAGTTGGAGTTGCTCTGATGCCTACCTCATTGTCTGCCGGTCGCCAATATCTCCGACCGTTGTCTGACGATGCCCTCTTCATCGCTCCCGAGCAAACACGACGTCCAAAACTAGATATCGCGTAAAGGAGCAGACATCGTCCCCACTGTGCCAACCATTTCTATTGTAACAAGGTGGTGGCAACAATAACTTCGAATATTGATAAACGCAGCCACATATAGAAAAGACTAAGTTCATCCAACGGAGCCCATTGGGGGTAGAAAAGAAAAACAACTATGTGACTTATATGCATTGGAGTTGTACTTTAAAAAGGCAGCAACTTTTGGGGTGTTTTTGTGCAACTCCAATGCATTCACCAGAAAACTCGTGTGTAGTCCTAGTCTGACTTGGTATCTAGATAAAGCGGTGACATATAGAAAAGACTAAGTTCCTCAGGCAACTTGTGTGTAGTCCAAGCCTGAAAAACTCCACAATTTTCCATGGGCAATTAGGCAGTAACAGAGGAGAAAACACACACACACACACACACACACACACACACACACACACACACACACAGTAATGTGCCTCATATCTCCAGCTAGGAAGCCTGACCAGTTCCACCCGCTCCCCTCTATGGTCGCACTAATGGCTCCCACCCGAGGAGAGGAAAATCTTGACTCCACCTCTATGGCACAAACTTAATTACATGTATCTAAAACCTTTAGATACTTACCAAATAATGGTCTCGGTAAATGTTTCTGTTCATGAGGATTGGGCAACTGGATACATTGTTTTCGGCAAACTGTATGGTCGATTATGGGCAACTGGATACTTGGTTTTACGCAATTGTATGGTTGATTGTGGGCAACTATGACACCTGAAAAGGGATAAAGAACATACACATGTTCATTTTTGGAGGGTTCACAGATAAATTAATCTCTTGAAAACACTTCGTGGTTTTAGTTACGTCCCCATGATCAACTCCACCCTGCTCCCCCTCTATGATTATTCGCCAAGTATTTACGATCATAACAAAGGATCCCACCCCGAGGAGATAAATTCTTGACGCATCTCTATGACACAAACTTGAAATGTATCTAAAAGCTTTACATATTAGTCAAATCATGGTCTTGCTAATGTTTCTGTTCATGAGGATTGGGCAATTGGATACATGGTTTTAGACAACCGCCTGGTTGATTGTGGGCAATTGGATACATGGTTTTAGACAACCGTGCAATTGATTGTAGGAAACTTAATACATGATTTTAGGCAACATTATGGTTGATTGTAGGCAACTATGACACCTAAAAAAAGGGATAAGAACATACACATTTTTATTTTTGAAGGGGGTGACAAATAAACTTCATCCAGTAAAAACAGTTCGTGGTTTTAGTTATGTCCCCATGACCAGATCCACACCGCTCCCCCGCTATGATCATTTTTCCTAGTATCTACGATCATACCAAGGGATCCAACCCCGAGGAGATGAAATTATTGATGCATCTCTATGACACAATCTTAATTGAAAGGTATCTAAAACTTTTACATATTAGCCAAATTATGGTCTTGGTAATGTTTCTGTTCATGAGGATAGGGCAACTGGATACATGGTTTTAGACAACCGTATGGTTGATTGTGGGCAACTAGATATATGGTTTTAGACAACTGTACGGATGATTGCGGGCAACTGGATACATGGTTTTAGGCAACATTATGGTTGATTGTAGGCAACTATGATACCTAAAAAAGGGATAGGAACATATACATGTTTATTTTCGAAGCGGGTGACAAATAAACTTAATCAAGCAAAAACACTTCGTGGTTTTAGTTATGTCCCCATGACCAGCTCCACACCGCTCCCCTGCTATGATCATTTTGCCGAGTATCTACGATCATACCAAGGGATCCACCCCCGAGGAGATGAAATTCTTGATGCATGTCTATGACACAATCTTAATTGAAAAGTATCTAAAACTTTTGCATATTAGGCAAATTATAGTCTTGGTAATGTTTCTGTTCATGAGGATAGGACAACTGGATACATGGTTTTAGGCAACTGTAGGGTTGATTGTGGGCAAATAGATACAAGGTTTTAGACAACTGTATGGTTTATTGTGGGCAACTGCATACATGGTTTTAGGCAACATTATGGTTGATTGTAGGCAACTAGGACACCTAAAAAAAGGGATAAGAACATACACATGTTTATTTTCGAAGGGGGTGACAGATAAACTTAATCGAGTAAAAACACCTCTCGGTTTTAGCTATGTTCCCATGACCAGCTCCACACCGCTCCCCCTCTATGATCATGCGCCTAGTATCTACGATCATACCAAGGGATCCACCCTCGAGGATATGAAATTCTTGATGCATCTCTATGACACAATCTTAATTGAAAGGTCTGTAAAACTTTTACATATTAGCCAAATTATGGTCTTGGTAATGTTTCTATTCATGAGGATTGGGCAACTGGATCCATGGTTCTAGGCAACTGTACGATTGATTGTGGGCAACTGGATACATGATTTTAGGCAACATTATGGTTGATTGTTACTATCACATGAGACCAATTATGGAGTAAATTGATATCCAATTACTACCCCTTTTAAAATATCAATTTACTCTATTATGCTTGCCCTGTTACTATCACATGATTGTGCTTGCATTCAGTAATTTCTTGTGATTTTGTTACTATGATTGCAAGGGATTTTACTAGGAGTCATTTGGGTGAATAGCTAGTGGGGGCTGGGTGAGGTGTGGTTCATGTTACTTGTCATGAAATCAATCACATATTTACCCCATGACCAGTTGCAACCCCTCACCCTTTTACGATCGCTCGCCAAGTATTTACGATTGCACCAAGGGGTCCTACCCAAAGAACAAGAAATTTTGGACGCACATCTACAAGATAAACTTAATTGCAGGTATCTAAAACCTTTGTATATTGTCCAAACTATGTCTTGGTAATGACTCTAATCATAAGGATTGGGTAACTGAATACATGTTTTAGGCTACTTTATGGTTGATTGTAGGCAACTATGTTGTCTTTTCTGTATTGTACACAAAAGAAGGATCCAAATTGTATAGGGAAACTCTAGTATCTTTTTTATGTTTTTGTTGCTTTTGTTATGTGGTAGTTCTTCCCAAATGACACCGTTTTTCATTTTATGGACCTTTGTGATTTATGGCCCGGAGTTGCTCTATTCTGCTTCAAATTTGCTCTTCCTATTTGCAGACATGCTCTGTCGCCACTGACCCCTTTTTGTGTTGCTCTTTCCTGAAGCAGGATGATGCAGATGATGCCATTCTCTATGGGAAAGAACTAATCATCACATACAACTATGCACCTTTTGATCCACTACTAGGCAACTCTTTATGATATCTATGCAACTCTGGTGATAAAAGAACACCCCCGGTAGCTTGTGAAACTTCTAATCCACTTATTTAGGAAACTCCGATGATGTCTTTTTTTATTTTGAAGCAACTTTACTTGTAATTGTAGGCAACTCATGCTAAAAAGTGAAGCAACTAGAATGGATGAAAATTCCTGATGGTAAAAATCAATATAATCTCCAAGCAAAAACACTGATTCCATTTTCTATAAGTAGTAAAAAAGCAACTAATTGCATTTTAAGCGGACAGTTTGCAAAACTCCAGCTTGGAAACTGTAGGCAAGTCTTGCCTGAAATATAAAGCAACTAATTGCTTTTCCTCAAAAAAGTAGACACTATGGGCGTGTTGTCCCTGAAAAAACTTGAAGCAACTTTACTTGTAATTATAGGCAACTCATGCTGAAAATTCAACCAAACTAGAATGCAAACAAATCATGAAAATAAATATCAATTGCCATCTCAAAAGACAAAACATGTACAAACCAAAAACATATGAGATGATTAGCAAAACAAAAACATGCATTTTCTTTGAGTTTTTAAAAAGCAACTCTTACACGACCGATGCTCAATTAATCGTGCAGTTAACGCCTAGTATTTTTTTACTTTGGGCATAAAAGTAGTCAACAGTTATAAATTATTTCAATTGGATCAACTCTGCATGCTAGTTAACTTCATATCAAGTACATGATTGAATTATCAATTGGACAAACAAATGTTACTGCTAGTGAATTCTTTTGTCAGCAATCAAGAGAACAGAGCAGAGCGTATGATAGCACTATAAATGTTGATTTGTTCTGCCCACCAAGTTCCTGAAACATGATCCTTCTAAACAATTATATCTGGAAAATAATCTTTTCTGGAAACTTAGATAGTTTGTTATAAATCAAACTGGACCTGATCACCTGCGTAGTTGCATCCACTTGTTGCATGTGTTGACTGATTCTTTTGTGTAGGAACTAATCTTCGTGAGATACTACTAGTCCGGTGAACTACAACTGATCAGCTTGTATGTTGCATCCACCTGATCACCAGCGTAGTTGCATCCACTTGTTGCATGTGATCAGTGTCATTTCAACATACAAACTGACTGTATAAGAACCTTGTGTGTATGCAACATACAGGGGGGAATGAACAAAACAAAAAGAGACAGTGGGCAATCATAAATGGTTATCAATTGGATCCGATCTGCACACGTAGGAAACATACATCCTACATGTATCATCTGATTTTGTGAGCAACTCTAACCCCGGCAAAAAGCAACTGCTCGGCCTGCCTCCACTCCCTAACCTCTCATCCATCGGTAGCTACAAAAATTTTGAGCAACTCTTACAGCCGTCGTGAGATACTACTAGTCCGGTGAACTACAACTTATGCAGAAATTTACCACTTCAGAAGCAAGCCAGCTGTGAACGCCAGCCGTGCTATTCTGCTCGAAGAATGCAGCAGGCCCAGAGCTCCGAGTGCACCCTAGTGGACAAGCACAAGGACTCGTTCGCCCGGACTAGTAGCTCGGTGTGGCTGATGTCGCTCCTTCCAGGACCCTCACCTTGAAGGACCATGCCCGCCGGCGGTGCCACCCTTCCCGTGGTCTCCATGGACTCCTTGAGCACAACCACCAGGCGCCCACCTAGCGGAGGGAGGTAGTATGGGCTGGCGACCGTGGCGCGGGGGAGCAGGCCCTGCTGGGCGCGGCGTGCATTCCCAGGAGGAGGCAGGAGAAGGGGGTGGCCGGGTGCGTGCTGGGCGTGGCGCTCGTCGCCGGGAGTAGGTAAGAGGAAGCGGCAGCCGGGGTTTGCTTGGCGCAACGCGCATCGGAGGAAGGAGGAGCGAAGCAGAGGGCGCGTCTCACGGAAGAGGCGTGAGGCGGCAGGTGGTTGGACGGAGTGTGGGTGGTGGGACGAGTGGATAAGGAGTGGGAGGTGGACGACTTTGTCGGTAGTGCGTGCGCTCGAGACAACTAGAAAGCGCAGCTGCGTTTTTTAGCATTTAGGTAATATTATTAACCAAAGTTTGCTTCTTCGGGAAATGCACGACATGTTGCTTGCCATTGACATGAAATATAACCTAGCTTTTATTGCAATCAATAACAGCCCCTGTAGTATTTAAAAAGGGTCTACCAAGGATGATCGACATATTGTCGTCCTCAAGCATATCAAGAATAACAAAGTCTGTCAAGATAATTGTTGGGAACATTGCATTGGAAACAAAAAATTTCCTACGCACACACAAGATCTATCCATGGAGATGCATAGCTACAAGAGGGGGAGTGTATATACATACCCTTGTAGATCGCTAAGCGGAAGCGTATATAACGCGCTTGATGTAGTCGTACTCTTCACGATCCAATCGCGATCCAATCTGATCAAGCACCGAACGGACGGCACATCCGCGTTCAGCACACGTACAACTCGATGACATCTTTGCCTCCTTGATCCAGCGAGTGAGGGAGGAGTAGTAGATGGGTTCTCCAGCAGCACGACGGTGTGGTGGAGGTGGTGGTGGAGCTAGTCCAGCAGGGCTTCGCCAAGCACTACTAGAACAAGGACGGAGGAGCTATGGAGTAACGGGAGAGAGAGGGGCGCCAAAGGCTTGTGTGTCCTCTTGGGGCACCCCTCCCCTCTATATATAGGTGAAGGGGCATGGGGAACAGCCCCTCCAAGCCCTAGGGCGCAGCCAAGGGGGAGGAGTTGGAATCCTAGTCCAATTCCCTCCCTTTCCATACACAGGTGGACTTTCCACCTCTCCCAAGCCACATGGGCCTTGAGGGACTTGTGCTCCTGGCCCAATAAGGCCAAGTCGCCTCCCCTCATCCCATGCAAACCCTTGGGATGTGGTGGAACCCTTGGTGGACTTTCGGACTCCTCCGGAAGTTTCCGGAACCTTCTAGAAGCTTCCCGATACAATACCAGAAAACCCAAAACTTTTCCGGTAGCCAAAATATGACTTCCCTATCTAAATCTTTACCTTCGGACCATTTCGGAGCTCCTCGTGATGTCCGGGATCTCATTCGGGACTCCGAACAACATTCGGTCACCAACATACATAACCCAATAATACTATATCGTCATCGAACATTAAGCGTGCGGACCCTACGGGTCCGAGAATGATGCAGACATGACCGAGACACTCTCCGGTGAATAACCAATAGCGGGACCTAGATGCCCATATTGGTTCCTACATATTCCATGAAGATATTTATTGGTCGAACCATGATGTCAAGGATTCAGTCAATCCCGTATGTTGTTCCCTTTGTCCATCGGTATGTTACTTGCCCGAGATTCGATCGTCGGTATCTCCATACCTAGTTCAATCTCGTTACCGGCAAGTCTCTTTACTCGCTCAGTAATACAAGATCCTGTGACTAACTCCTTAGTCACATTGCTTGCAAGCTTCTTGTGATGTTGTATTACCGAGAGGGCCCAGAGATACCTCTCCGTCAAACGGAGTGACAAATCCCAGTCTCGATCCATACCAACCCAAAAGACACCCTTGGAGATACATGTAGAGCATCTTTATGATCACCTAGTTACGAAGTGACGTTTGATACACACAAGGCATTCCTTCGGTGTCAGGGAGTTGCATGATCTCATGGTCTTAGGAACAGATACTTGACATGAAGAAAATAGTAGCAATAAACTTTAGTGATACGATCGAATGCTATGCTTATGGTTTGGGTCTTGTCCATCACATCATTCTCCTAATGATGTGACCCCTATAGGGTAACGCAGCATAAAACAAAAAAAATTCCGACCTACGTACCAGCCCAGGACCACTATGGAGACTGCATACAAGGTTTGATCATTTTCGTTACCGACTCGTAGCGCAGCGGAAGTAGAGTCGATGACGATCGGCGGTGCAGATCCCCGCAGCTAGGATTTACAACCTCCCAACCGCGAGGATGTATACCCTCATCCGCCCCTCGGACAGCCCTCCGGGAGGCGGTCGGACAGACCCCCGGACGGTGTCGCGGACAGCCCTTCGGGAGGACCATCGAAACTCGAACAATCACTCGGACAGCCCTTCGGGAGGACCTTCGAAACTCGTACGGTCACACGGACAGCCCTTCGGGAGGCACTCTCGAACTAAGACCGAAACTACGATCTCTCTACAGAGTTGCACACATACGGTGTCATCAATCCGGCAGGGCTTCGCCGTCCAGAACTAGTTCCTGCCGAAACCCAGACAGCCTTTCGGCTCTACGAAACTATTTCGCTGGGAGGGAGAGAGAAGCCAGACAAGTCAAATGGCATGTGTATGAGAGAAGGTGTGTTAGATGGCAGCCCTCTCCACCTCTATTAATAGGAAAGCCTAGGGGTAGGATGGGTATTCAAAATACCAAAACTTGCTCATGAAGGAAACACTTTCCAAGGGCAAAATGGGAAAGCAAGTGGGCAAGTGGGGCTCCAAGGTGGAGCCCCCTTCTTGGCCGGCCACAACCCTTGTGGGCCCCCCCAAAAGTGGTCCTCATCCATCCATCCCTTCTAGAAGCCTTTTGGGAAAATATCCCAAAAGGTGACTTTCCAAAAATATCCCAAAAAGCACTTTCACTATTCACGACGACATTTTTTAGCGTTCGGTCGAACTGAAAATATTTATGTGGGCTTAGAACATTTCCAGTACCCACTAAAATAATTTTCAATGCGATCCGGAACAATTCCGGTTTAGTGATTTTCATCTGCGAAAAGCATCTGAAGCGGTTTCGGCAGCTCCGGAACATTTCCGGTTTTTCTTCCGGAAAATTCCCAGAAGTTTCCAGAATGATTCTGGCACCCTCCAAGAATTATCAGGCATGTGCCGAAACCAATTTGACTTAATGGTATCCCTTGAAACAACTTTTCAGTTTTACCGAAACTGTTCCGGTGTTCTCTCTGCGGAACTTTTCCGGTGTCCAAAACTTTTCGGCGTTTTTCTCTCAGACTCACTGTCTAGTATTCAGCAGATAGATGACCCTTAAGCGTGTGACCCTATAGGTTCGGTGAAGCATAGACATGACCCGGAACCCCTTCCGATCAATGATCAACATCGGAGCCGTGGACACCCATATTGATCCCTATACCCACACGAATGAATATTCGAGTGAACCTCCAGTTGCCGTGTGCTATTCCTGTTGCTTCGCGATATGTTACAAATACCCGAGGTGAGATTTATCGGCATCCCCGTGGATCAACACATGTCCACTATGCCAGTTACCTCATTACCGGTATTGTTCTCTTTTCTCGTTCCCGTGTTCCGGCATCCCTGTGATCAAATCACAAAGTGTCTGGCCAGACGATGATGGATACCGTAACACCGAGAGGGCCCAGAGATATCTCTCCATTGTCGGAGGAGCAAATCCCAATCTTGAGCTATCAAGTTACTTGACATACTTTTCCATGAACCCGTAAGCCGCCGTAATAGCCACCCATTTACGGATGACGTTTAACAAACCCCAAAGTTCATGAAGCAAGCATGAAGAAACTCGAACTCTCATGGTCTAAGGAATTATGCAAACGTTAACCATCTCTGTGTTATTAACCATTAACTAGTGACTAATGTATCTCATAGCATAACATCAATTCGGGTCGATTCAACACAAGTGTTCTACCAACATTGCGCCCTCAAAATTGCCGGCATAGCCATGCCCATGATCAGGAAAACAGGATCATCATGCAATACTTGAGCCAGTCTTAGAGGCCAGACTAGGAATACATTTTACCGTTTATTATCCCACACGTGCATATGAGTCTTCCTCCGAGCCTCGTGGTTATTGCAGACTCGAGAACCATAGCAGTTATATCATGGAACATAAACCTAATTGTGAACAGGGAGATAATCAATAACATTTATTATTGCCTCTAGGGCATATCTCCTACAGACTCCCACTTGCACTAGAGTCAATAATCTAGTCAATGCTAATGCACTTTACACCTATGGCATACTGGTGTAAAATATGCTTCGCATGTGGTATAGCCTGATGTCCAACGGATCTGACGACTTCAGCTCCGTGTGTAACTTTGCATATCCTCGCGTTTTCACGCTTTCACAAAATTCATATTTTGTGTGGACTTGGCTTTGCATATGTGTGAATCATTGGTCGAAACCTGATTCCTCAGACTGAGCTATGGAGCAACTATCTGCAATAGTGTCCCATAGACCAAAACCATCTTGGAACCATACTAAGTTCATGAATGAACTATATGATTCAACAACTTCTTTGTCGCTTCTTAAGCGTCAACATACTTAGCCTTTGTTATAGAATTCGCCACAGTATCTAGTTTGGAACAATTTCCAACTACCATGCCACCATATTGTGTATTACACAAAACCCTTAACTTAAATCAAAAATCGCATGGAGCATTGATGAAGACTGTATCGATGTAATTACTTACAACGAGCACTTCATAATCTGTGCTTGCGAGAAAACATGTCATCAGTACTGCTCTAGTACTCAATGACATCTTTCACTGTTGTCCCATGATCAGTACTTTGATCACTTTGGTATCTATACTCGCAACAACTTTGGAGTATTGGACATATCTGGTTGTTTTACATACCATGGAATACATGATTAATCCAAACACAAGAGTGTGTGGAATCACCATCATGTATTTTCCTCATCAGTGTTTTGGGACACCGAGTCTTGCAAAAACTCTTTCCATGTGACTTCGGCAAGAATCACTCCTTGGCGTTTTAAATGCTAAAAAGTTTTTGCATCTTGTCAATATGTATCTTTGCTCAGCCCCATTAGGTAAATCTATCTCCATAGATCATCATGCCTAATATTAAGGCTATTTTGCCCAATCACTTCTTCGAAAAACCCTTTTCAAATGAAGTCCTAATTCATGTCAAGAAATTTATTTCCAATTAACAATGTGTCAAGCACACAACGTTTTTAGAAATATTATTATGCTCCCACTTACTTTCTTGAATCACAAGCATCTTTGTTACCCATTGATGAAGTCAAACCCCTTTGACCATTTCATCAAAACACGAAGAATCCAACTCCTCTTTGCTCTCTTCTGTCCATCGCTGGAACTCTGAAGTTTGCATACCTACTAGCATCCTCTGGATCGACAAATTACTTTGGACTGTATCACATACAAGTCCTAGGTTTCATTTCCATCAGATAGAAATCCTTTTGTCATCCATGTTTCATATCTCATGATTTGAAATATGTATTAATTGCTAGTTCAACCCGAACCGACTTTAAGCATCGCTACGGTGAGACAATCTCATCGTAGTCAACTCCTTGAACTTGTTATTGCAACAAGTCGAGCTTTATGGATAAAACATTTTATCCGTATCAGTTTTTAGTTTCATAAATATTCGTTAGACTCTAAGTCTTCCGAAAGGTGTATCAAGATTTTAATCTTGAATCACTTATATGGAAACTATCTCGGATTGTATTGGCATTTAGCCAATTCCGGAGTCAGGGCTCATCACTGCTTCCTTGTGTATCATAGGTATACTGTTGTCTAACAACAATATCTCGTTTGCGCACCTGAGAGGTTTGCACGAGCCTTGCCTACGAGGTTCAGCTGCAAGTTCGACCGAAGTCCATACATTTTATTGTAGAGACTTCCGTATCAGTCGCAGTAGGAAACCCTGGAATCACTTCCAAGGTTCCTTTCCTTTGATCTGATGACGAAGATACTGTTTATCTCGTCGAGTTGCACTGTTCTCCCACTCCCCTTTTTGAAAGAACCATTTTCTTCAAAAAGCATACCGTTCTTTGTGGCAAACCTATTTGCCTCGGTATAGTGGTGGGGGAATACCCAATGACTTGGGATAACCTACAAAATAGCACTTGTCTGATTTGGAATAGGTTTGTAACCTTTTACACAAGCCCCATATTCCAAATGTTAAGAAAATATATAACATGGTTGGGCGTACCATACCATGGCGTCATTTCAACAGACCCGATGGAGCTCTTTTCAGTGTAAAAGCCGCAGTCTCTAAAGCATCACTTTAAAAGGGATAATGGCAAATTTATTTATGTCATCTTTGATCTTACCATGTCATGAATGGTTCGATTACATCTACACGGACTCTCCACTTGCAGTGGTGCTCCGGGAGGTGCAAGTAATGAAATCCCTTTCACAACTCGTCAGACATTCGCTAAACTTGTAACTCAAAAATTCCCTTCTGCAATCGAATTGTAGAAACATAATTTTTCTTGTTACAACAACTTCTACTTCATTTTGAAAACCTTATGAATGAATTCAAAAGATCCAGACTTACGTCTCAACAAGTAAATATCCACATATCTACTTGAATCATTTCTGAAGATAGATAAATCCACTACTTGCAACAACATTTATTGGACTACACACATCATAATGTATGATCACCAATATGTTCTTTGCTCGTTCCTTATGGCCTGTGAACGGTATTTCAGTCACTTCACTTTTCAAAGGAAAGTTGCAAGTGTCAGATGATTCAAAATCAAACGACTTCAAAATCCATCATAATGGAATTTTCCATGCGGGTTTCTCCAATGTGACCAAATGCAGTGCCACACTTGTGTGGTATTCTTTTAGTCTTGCGACATTTAGCGTCAATGTTATGGATGTATCATATTTCCATCAATATTCATAACATACATCCCATCTAGGATGGAAGCATGGCCCTTCATGCTATTCATAATACTGAACAACAATTGTTGTTTTCATGAACAACTCTTTTGCAACAAACATTGTGCAATGGGCTAGAGTGTATGAAACTCTAAAATGAATTATGAAAGTAAACCCAGAGGTTATGTATTATTATCAATATTCATAACATACGTCTCATTCATAATGGAAGTATGGCCCTTATGTTGTTCATATCACCGAACATCAAAAGTTCTCTTATGAACAACCTTCTTGCAAGATACCTTATGCAAAGGGCTAGAGTGTGAAACTCTAAAATGAATTATGAAAGTAAATACATAGGGAATACACCTATGGAAGGCATAGTAACATTTACTATGTTCCCTGCGTGTATCTAACCTCATTCCTGGCTAGTCTTTCAGGCCATAGTAGTTCTTACATCGAGTTGCAACAGAATGCAATTGAGCGGGTATCTTTGTGATAAACTCACAATACCCAAGAATTAGTGATTAACATGTTTAACCATAATTCCCAAGAACTATATCTTTGACCAGCCTTCTATACATCAAAAACTTGTATGACATTCATACATGAGCTGGATATTCCAGTCTTCTTTCCTTTTGCCTTTATACTTCTAACAGTTTAACTTTCAGTATTTCTCCTACTCTCAGAAGAAGCACCCAACTTAAGAGTGGCGATAGCCCCGGACTTCCTAGGCGTGAAAGTTTCACTAACACCCTTCGGATACTTCCTTTCTCTTTAAGTTGTTGTTTATTCACCATCATCATATGACAGGCGTTCTTCTGGATCCCTCTCTTATCAGTCTAATGCACAGTAAACTCCTTTACTAATAGTTTGCAAACAAACATTGCTTTGGATATCTCATATCTTTTAGCCTTTGTCTGTCTCTGAAAATGATTTTCAGATTCCATGAATATCACATAACTATCCAAACTTTCGAAGTTCGGGTCTCATGGTAGCAAACGTATTGCACTTGACTGAAATAGAATTCTAGCTTTTGGATCGATGGACGAGAGGCACATGATCCATAGCATTAGCGGGAGAATACCGAAAGTATGCGATAGGACAAAGTCCTTCTCGGCACTATTGAGGACAATCCTCACATTACGTTACCAACCGTAAAGTTTTAACCAGATATTTAACAGCTTATTCAATTTTAACAGGGAAGGTGGAAACACGAGCCATTATTCTACAACTATTATGCAAATCACACTTAGACAGTGTTCAAAATTAATTGCACTGAGAATTAAAAAAGTTAATTCTACAGTGCGCTCCCACTCAAATCAATATCTCTCATAATTGATTGTGAGCGATTCAAGATCCAAACTACAATTCAACGCCAAGGATGTATCCATCTCAAGTGACGAGAATTGCAATCGGTAGGCCAACTTGCCAATCACATCTCTATGTGACTCTTGTTCATCTTTCGATGGGCGTGTTCCGAGCTCAGGACTTTCAAGCTAGAACGTCAAGACAACCAAGTGATCTTGCTGCGAGGTCTCAACTCACCCGCCTCACACTTCTCTAATCGTTCGTACCCATGTATCCATGTGATACCCCGAAGAGATAGGTGCCGTGACGGTGCTACACTTGGGAGAACACTAACTACTTGATATTTTTGTGAGAGATCACCCTAATAAAAGCGACTACCGCGCAATCAAAAGGGTGCATCATAAGGGATAAACATCTCAGGCAATTCATAATAGCATGATATGGTATAGCCCTTTCTGACGGAGAAGTCTTTCATTTCTTCGTCTTCGGCATTCGCGTTGGTGTTTACCTTCGCGAAGATTGCCACCACCTTGTCGATGCACCAGATAATATTGCTATCTCTATAGCTAATAAAATAAGTGCATTACATAAGGTTGACACGCAGGTCATTAAAGTGCAATCATATGGCTCCAGCCATCATGCCGAATCATGACACGCAGGTCATGTTAATCAAATTACATCACATAGTCATCTCATACATAATCAAATTAATATGAGCATTGCTATACCACATCATATGCACATGCAAACCATCCTGCAAAACCAAGTTAGACGCCTCTAATCGGTTGATGCAAAAACTTGTTTTACGTGGCTTCTAAGGTTTCGAAACAAACCGAAGCTACCAACGTCCATCATCAAGTATGATAATTCAAGTTGCTAGATTAACATTCCAGGGTGTATGAAACACGAGATAATAAAATCTCGAGCCCCATACTAAACTTCGTCATATGCGTGACCCCCGTGCAGATCACATCTGCATTGCCCTTTCGTCTGTGAAACATCCATCTTTCTCAACTATGGTGGAACCCAAAGAACTGTTAGCACTTCGTTGGTCTGTCAATCAGCATACTCAGGAGCAGCATGAAAGGATCGCGGATTGCCAGAACTTTGTGAGATTCCACCATGCCGTCAAGATCAGGACTACGCAAATTCAGGGGAAGCAACAGGAACATCGGGTAACAGATTTCATCTGCTACCCGCACAAATAATTTTCAGTAATAGAACTCATCTACTACCTAATTATATTGTGCAACACCCATACATCTCTATGTATTCTAGATCGCAACCTGCATCTACGCATAACACGACTCTTGATGCCACTGTAGGGTAACGCAGCAGAAAACAAAAAAATTTCCGACCTACGCACCAGCCCAGGACCACTATGGAGACTGCATACAAGGTTTGATCATTTTCGTTACCGACTCGTAGCGCAGCGGAAGTAGAGTCGATGACGATCGGCGGTGCAGATCCCCGCAGCTAGGATTTACAACCTCCCAACCGCGAGGATGTATACCCTCATCCGCCCCTCGGACAGCCCTCCGGGAGGCGGTCGGACAGACCCCCGGACGGTGTCGCGGACAGCCCTTCGGGAGGACCATCGAAACTCGAACAATCACTCGGACAGCCCTTCGGAAGGACCTTCGAAACTTGTACGGTCACACGGACAGCCCTTCGGGAGGCACTCTCGAACTAAGACTGAAACTACGATCTCTCTACAGAGTTGCACACATACGGTGTCATCTATCCGGCAGGGCTTCGCCGTCCAGAACTAGTTCCTGCCGGAACCCAGACAACCTTTCGGCTCTACGAAACTATTTCGCTGGGAGGGAGAGAGAAGCCAGACAAGTCAAATGGCATGTGTATGAGATAAGGTGTGTTAGATGGCAGCCCTCTCCACCTCTATTTATAGGAAAGCCAAGGGGTAGGATGGGTATTCAAAATACCAAAACTTGCTCATGAAGGAAACACTTTCCAAGGGCAAAATGGGAAAGCAAGTGGGCAAGTGGGGATCCAAGGTGGAGCCCCCTTCTTGGCCGGCCACAACCCTTGTGGGGCCCCCCAAAAGTGGTCCTCATCCATCCATCCCTTCTAGAAGCCTTTTGGGAAAATATCCCAAAAGGTGACTTTCCAAAAATATCCCAAAAAGCACTTTCACTATTCACGACGACATTTTTCAGCGTCCGGTCGAACTGAAAATATTTATGTGGGCTTCGAACATTTCCAGTACCCACTAAAATAATTTTCAATGCGATCCGGAACAATTCCGCTTTAGTGATTATCATCTGCGAAAAGCATCTGAAGCGGTTTCGGCAGCTCCGGAACATTTCCGGTTTTTCTTCCGGAAAATTCCCAGAAGTTTCCAGAATGATTCTGGCACCCTCCAAGAATTATCAGGCATGTGCCGAAACCAATTTGACTTAATGGTATCCCCTGAAACAACTTTTCAGTTTTACCGAAACTGTTCCGGTGTTCTCTCTGCGGAACTTTTCCGGTGTCCGAAACTTTTCGGTGTTTTTCTCTTAGACTCCCTGTCTAGTATTCAGCAGATAGATGACCCTTAAGCGTGTGACCCTATAGGTTCGGTGAAGCATAGACATGACCCGGAACCCCTTCCGATCAATGATCAACATCGGAGCCGTGGACACCCATATTGATCCCTATACCCACACGAATGAATATTCGAGTGAACCTCCAGTTGCCGTGTGCTATTCCTGTTGCTTCGCGATATGTTACAAATACCCGAGGTGAGATTTATCGGCATCCCCATGGATCAACACATGTCCACTATGCCAGTTACCTCGTTACCGGTATTGTTCTCTTTTCTCGTTCCCGTGTTCCGGCATCCCTGTGATCAAATCACAAAGTGTCTGGCCAGACGATGATGGATACCGTAACACCGAGAGGGCCTAGAGATATCTCTCCATCGTCGGAGGAGCAAATCCCAATCTTGAGCTATCAAGTTACTTGACATACTTTTCCATGAACCCGTAAGCCGCCGTAATAGCCACCCATTTACGGATGACGTTTAACAAACCCCAAAGTTCATGAAGCAAGCATGAAGAAACTCGATACTCTCATGGTCTAAGGAATTATGCAAATGTTAACCATCTCTGTGTTATTAACCATTAACTAGTGACGAATGTATCTCATAGCATAACATCAATTCGGGTTGATTCAACACAAGTGTTCTACCAACATTGCGCCCTCAAATTGCCGGCATAGCCATGCCCATGATCAGGAAAACAGGATCATCATGCAATACTTGAGCCAGTCTTAGAGGCCAGACTATGAATACATTTTACCGTTTATTATCCCACACGTGCATATGAGTCTTCCTCCGAGCCTCATGGTCATTGCAGACTCGAGAACCATAGAAGTTATAACATGGAACATAAACCTAATTGTGAACAGGGAGATAATCAATAACATTTATTATTGCCTCTAGGGCATATCTCCTACAACCCCGTTATCACATGACAACTCATGTCCACGGTTAGGAAACCTTAACCATCTTTGATCAACGAGCTAGTCTAGTAGAGGCTCACTAGGGACACAGTGTTGTCTATGTATCCACACATGTATCTGAGTTTCCGATCAATACAATTCTAGCATGGATAATAGACATTTATCATGAACAGGGAAATATGATAATAACCAATTTATTATTGCCTCTAGGGCATATTTCCAACAGTCTCCCACTTGCACTAGGGTCAATAATCTAGTTCACATCGCCATGTGATATGAGTTCTGGGGTTTGATAATGTTTTGCTTGTGAGAGAGGTTTTAGTCAATGGGTCTGCAACATTCCGATCCGTGTGTACTTTGCAAATCTCAATGTCATATTGTAGATGCTGCTACTACGCCCACTTCTAGCTATTCCAAATGACTACTCCACTATATGTATCCGATTTCCGACTCAGAGTCATCCGGATTGGTGTCAAAGCTTGCATCGACGTAACCCTTTACGACGAACTCTTTATCACCTCCATAACCGAGAAACATTTCCTTAGTCCTCTTTTGGTACTTAAGGATAATTTTGACCGCTGTCCAGTGATCCACTCCTGGATTACTCCTGTACCCCCTTTTGCCAGACTCATAGCAAGGCGCATATCAGGTGCAGTACACAACATGGCATACATTATAGAGCCTACAACTGAGGTATAGGGGACGCCCTTCGTCCTTTCTCTTTCTTCTGCCGTGGTCGAGCTTTGAGTCTTACTCAACATCACACCGTACAATACAGGCAAGAACTCCTTCTTTGACTGATACATTTTAAACTCCTTCAAAAATCTTGTCAAGGTGTGTGCTCTGTGAAAGTCTTATCAAGCGTCTGGATCTATCTCTATAGATCTTGATGCTTAATATGTAAGCAGCTTTACCCAGGTCTTCCTTTGAAAAACTCCTTTCGAACAACTCTTTATGCTTTCCAGAAATTCTACATCATTTCCAATCTACAATATGTCATCCACATATACTTATCAGAAATGTTATAGAGCTCCCAATCACTTTCTTGTAAATACAAGCTTCTCTAATCTTGTATGAACCCATCAGCTTTGATCACCTCATCAAAGCGAAGATTTCAACTCCGAGATGCTTGCACCAGCCCATAAATGGAACACTGGTGCTTGCACACTTTGTCAGCATTTTAGGATCGACAAAAACTTCGGGTTGCATCATATACAACTCTTCCTTAAGGAAACCATTAAGGAACGCTATTTTGACATCCATCTGCCAGATCTCGTAATCAAAAAATGCAGTTATTGTTAACATAATC
Source organism: Elymus sibiricus (assembly GCA_039707655.1). Taxonomy (NCBI): domain Eukaryota; kingdom Viridiplantae; phylum Streptophyta; class Magnoliopsida; order Poales; family Poaceae; genus Elymus; species Elymus sibiricus. The sequence goes on from CM077675.1 coordinate 146,524,250, forward strand.
CTGACAGACTTAAGCATCGGTACGGGTGAGAAAGTCTCATCGTAGTCAACTCCTTGAACTTGTGAAAAACACTTTTACGACAAGTCGAGCTTTATAGACGGTGACATTACCATAAGTGTCTGTCTTCTTCTTAAAGATACATTTGTACTTAATGGCCTGCCGATCATCGGGCAAGTCTACCAAAGTCCATACTTTGTTTTCATACATGGATCCTATCTCGAATTTCATGGCTTCTAGCTATTAGTTAGAATTCGGGCCCACCATCGCTTCCTCATAGTTCATAGGTTCATTGTTGTCTAACAACATGACCTCCAAGACGAGATTTCCGTACCACTCAGGGGCAGTGCTAGTCCTTGTCAACCTACGAAGTTCGGTAGTAACTTGATCCGAAGTTTCATGATCACTATCATTAGCTTCCTCTTCAACTGGTGTAGGCATCACAGAAATAACTTTCCGTGTTGCTGTACTCTCTGATTGAAGTGAAGGTTCAGTAACCTCATCAAGTTCTACCTTCCTCCCACTCACTTCTCTCGAGAGAAACTCCTTCTCTAGAAAGGATCCATTCTTGCCAACAAAGACTTTGCCTTCGGATCTGAGATAGAAGGTGTACCCGATTGTTTTCTTAGGGTATCCTATGAATACACAATTTTCCGCTTTGGGTTCGAGCTTATTAGGATGAAGCCTTTTCACATAAGCGTCGCAACCCCAAACCTTAATAAACGACATCTTAGGCTTCTTGCCAAACCATAATTCATACGGTGTCGTCTCAACAGATTTAGATGGTGCCCTATTTAAAGTGAATGCAGCTGTCTCTAATGCATAACCCCAAAACTATATATAGTGGCAAATCGGTAAGAGACATCATAGAACACACCATATCCAATAGAGTACGGCTACGGCATTCGGACACACCATTACACTGTGGTGTTCCAGGTGGCATGAGTTATGAAACAATTTTCACACTGTCATATGCATACCAAACTCGTAACTCGGATATTCACCTCCACGATCACATCGTAGACATTTTATCCTCTTGTCACGATGATCTTTAACTTACTCTGAAATTTGCTTGAACTATGCAAAAAGTTTCAGACTTGTATTTCATTAAGCAAATATCCCAATATCTCCTTAAATCATCCGTGAAGTTAAGAAAATAACAATATCCACCGCGCGCTTCAACACTCATTAGACCGCATACATCAGCATGTATCATTTCCAACAAGTCACTTGCCCGCTGCATGGTACCGGAAAACGTTCATCTTGCCCATGAGGCATGGTCCGCATGTCTCAAGCGATTCGAAATCAAGCGAGTCCAAAGATCCATCAGCATGGAGTTTCTTCATGCGCTTTACACCATTATGACCTTAGCAGCAGTGCCACAAGTATGTGGTGCTGTCATTATTAACTTTGCATCTTTTGGCATCAATATTATGAACATGTGTATCCCTACGATCGAGATTCAATAAACCATTCACATTAGGTGCATGACCATAGAATGTATTATTCATGTAAATAGAATAACCATTATTCTTTGACTTAAATGAATAACCATATCGCAATAAACATGATCTAATCATGTTCATGCTCAACGCACACACCAAATAACATTTATTTAGGTTCAACACTAATCCCCAAGGTAGAGGGAGCATGCGATGGTGATCACATCAACCTTGGAAACACTTCCAGCACACATCATCACCTTGCCCTTAGCTAGTCTCCGTTTATTCCGCAGCTTTTGTTTCGAGTTACCAATATTAGCAATTGAACCAGTATCTAATACCTAGGTGCTACTACGATTATTAGTAAAGTACACATCAATAACATGTATATCAAATATACTTTTGTTGACGTTGCCAGCCTTCTTATCTGCCAAGTACTTAGGGCAGTTCCGCTTCCAGTGACAATTCCCCTCACAATAGAAGCACTTAGTCTCGCGTTTGGGTTCAACCTTGAGTTTCTTCACTGGAGCGGCAACTCGCTTGCTATTCTTGAAGTTTCCCTTCTTGCCCTTCTTGAAACTAGTGGTCTTGTTAACCATCAACACTTGATGCTCCTTCTTGATTTCTATCTCCACGGCCTTAAGCACCGTGAATAGCTCAGGGATCATCATATCCATCCCTTGCATGTTATAGTTCATCACAAAGCTCTAGTAGCTTAGTGACAGTGACTGGAGAACTCTGTCAATCACTATCTTATCTGGAAGATTAACTCCCACTTGATTCAAGCGATTGTAGCACCCAGACATTCTGAGCACATGCTCACCGACTGAGCTATTCTCCTCCATCTTGTAGGCAAAGAACTTGTCAGAGGTATCATACCTCTTAACACGGTCATGAGCCTGAAACACCAGTTTCAGCTCTTGGAACATCTCATATGCTCCATGGCGTTCAAAACGTCTTTGGAGCCCCGGTTCTAAGCCGTAAAGCATGGTGCACTAAACTACCGAGTAGTCGTCAGAACGTGTCTGCCTGACGTTCATAACATCCACAGATGACGCTAGAGGGGTTGGCACACCGAGCGGTGCATCAAGGACATAAGCCTTCTGTGCAGCAATGAGGACAATCCTCAGATCATGGACCGAGTCCGCATAATTGCTACCATCATCTTTCACTTACTTTTCTCTAGGAACGCATCAAAATACAGGGGAGCTACAGCGCGAGCTATTGATCTACAACATAAATTGCAAAAACATTTTGACTATGTTCATGATAATTAGTTTAGTTAATCAAATTACTAATGAACTCCTACTAAAATCAACATCCCTTAGGTTGTCTATGTGTGACATTATCCAAATCCACCAACCCAAGTCCGATCATCACGTGAGATGAGGTGGTTTCAATGGTGAACATCTCCATGTTGATCATATCTACTATATGACTCATGTTTGACCTTTCGGTCTCCTGTGATCCGAGGCCATGTCTGTACATGTTAGGCTCGTCAAGTTTAACCCAAGTATTCTGCGTGTGTAAATCTGGCTTACACCTATTGTATGCGAACGTAGAGTCTATCACACCCGATCATCAGGAGGTGCTTCAAAACGATGATCCTTCGCAACGGTGCATACTCGAAGAGAACACAATTTATCTTGAAATTTTAGTGAGGGATCATCTTATAATGCTACTGTCGTCCTAAGCAAAATAAGATGCATAAAAGGATAAACATCACATGCAAATCATATAAGTGACATGATATGGCCATAATCGTATTGTGCTTTTGAACTCCATCTCCAAAGCACCGGCATGCTCTCCATCGTCACTGGCATGACACCATGATCTCCATCATCGTGTCATCATGTGATTGTCGCGCCAACTATTGCTTCTACAACTATTGCTAACTCATAGCGATAAAGTAAAGCAAATGGCATAGATTAAAGACAACCCTATGGCTCCTGCCGGTTGCCGTACTCATCGACATGCAAGTCGTGATAACTATACAAAAAATGATCATCTCATACATCACATATATCAAATCACGTCTTGGCCATATCACATCACAACATGCCCTGCAAAAACAAGTTAGACGTCCTCAACTTTGTTGTTGCAAGTTTTACGTGGCTGCTATGGGCAACTAGCAAGAACCGTTCTTACCTACGCAAAGCCACAACGGTGATATTCAACTTGCCTTTTAACCTTCTACAAGGACTGCCTCTATCGAATCCGATTCAACTAAAGTGGGAGAGACAGACACGCGCAAGCCACCTTTATGCAAACAAGTTACATGTCAGTTGGTGGAACCGGTCTCTTGTGCGAGGACAAGTAAGGATGGTCTAGGACGCTTCATCCCACAATACCGCCGAATCAAAATAAGACTAAGGAGGTAAGAAATCTGAGCATCAACGCCTACAAACACTTTGTGTTCTACTCGTGCATATCATCTACGCATAGACCTAGCTCATGATGCCACTGTTGGGGAACGTTGCATGGGAAACAAAAATTTTCCTATGCACACGCAAGATCTATCCATGGAGATGCATAGCTATGAGAGGGGGAGTGTATCTACATACCCTTGTAGATCGCTAAGCGGAAGCGTATATAACACAGTTGATGTAGTCATACTCTTCACGATCCAATCGCGATCCAATATGATCGAGCACCGAACGGACGACACCTCCGCGTTCAGCACACGTACAGCTCGATGATGTCTCCGCCTCCTCGATCCAGCGAGCGAGGGAGGAGTAGTAGGTGGATTCTCCGGCAGCACGATGGTGTGGTGGAGGTGGTGATGGAGCTAGTCCAGCAGGGCTTCGCCAAGCACTACTAGAACGAGGACGGAGGAGCTATGGAGTAATGGGAGAGAGAGGGGCGCCAAGGGCTTGTGTGTCCTCTTGGGGAACCCCCTCCCCTCTTTATATAGGTGGAGGGGCGTGGGGAACAGCCCCTCCAAGCCCTAGGGCGCAGCCAAGGGGGAGTTGGACTCCTAGTCCAATTCCCTCCCTTTCCATACACAGGTGGATTTTCCACCTCTCCCAAGCCACATGGGCCTTGAGGGACTTGTTCGCCTGGCCCAATAAGGCCAAGTCACCTTCTCTCATCCCATGCAATCCCTTGGGACATGGTGGAACCCTTGGTAGACTTCCGGACTCCTCTAGAAGTTTCTGGAACCTTCTAGAAGCTTCTCGATACAATACCGGAAAAACCCGAAACTTTTCCGGTAGCCAAGATATGACTTACCATATATAAATATTTACCTCCGGACCATTCCGGAGCTCCTCGTGATGTCCGGGATCTCATCCGAGACTCCGAACAACATTCGGTCACCAACATACATAACCCAATAATACTATATCGTCACCGAACGTTAAGCGTGCGGACCCTACGGGTTCGAGAATGATGCAGACATGACTGAGACACTCTCCGGTGAATAACCAATAGCGGGACATGGATGCCCATATTGGTTCCTACATATTCCACGAAGATATTTATCGGTCGAACCACGATGTCAAGGATTCAGTCAATCCCGTATGTTGTTCCCTTTGTCCATCGGTATGTTACTTGCCCGAGATTCGATCGTCGGTATCTCCATACTTAGTTCAATCTCATTACCAGATAGTCTCTTTACTCGTTCCGTAATACAAGATCCCGTGACTAACTCCTTAGTCACATTGTTTGCAAGCTTCTTGTGATGTTGTATTACCGAGAGTGCCTAGAGATACCTCTCCATCAAACGGAGTGACAAATCCCAGTCTCGATCCATGCCAACCCAACAGACACCCTTGGAGATACCTATAGAGCATCTTTATGATCACCCAGTTACGAAGGGACGTTTGATACACACAAGGCATTCCTCCGGTGTCAGGGAGTTGCATGATCTCATGGTCTTAGGAACATATACTTGACATGAAGAAAATAGTAGCAATAAACTTTAGTGATACGATCGAATGCTATGCTTATGGTTTGGGTCTTGTCCATCACATCATTCTCCTAATGATGTGACCCCGTTATCAAATGAAAATTCATGTCCATGGTTAGGAAACATTAACCATGTTTGATCAACGAGCTAGTCTAGTAGAGGCTCACTAGGGACACGGTGTTGTCTATGTATCCACACATGTATCTGAGTTTCCGATCAATACAATTCTAGCATGGATAATAGAAATTTATCATGAACAGGAAAATATGATAATAACCAATTTATTATTGCCTCTAGGGCATATTTCCAACAATAGTAACATTTGCAACGACAACAGGAACGTCCTCGCAAATTCCAATAGGTAAAACAGTGGATTTATCAGCCATTTGCAAAGATATCTCAGTAGGTGTAAGCTTATTCAAATCAAGTCTTTTATAAAGGTAGAAAGGCATAACGCTAACACCGGCCCCTAAATCAAATAGAGCAGGTTTTACATAATTTCTTTTAATAGATCAAGGTATTGTGGGTATGCCAGGATCTCCTATCTTAATAGGTATTCCTCCATCAAAAGAATAATTGGCAAGCAATTTTAGTTTCAGGTATTTTTCTTTTGTTGGTAATAATATCTTTCATATACTTAGCATACGGGGGCATTTTCAGTATATCGGTCAAACGAGTACGCAAAAGGACAGGTCTAATCATTTCAGCAAAGCGCTCAAAATCTTCATCGTCCCTACTCTTAGAAGACTTACAAGGGAATGTCATAGGTTTTTGAACCCATGGCTCTCTTTCCTTGCCATGTTTTCTAGCAACAAAGTCTCTCTTATAATAACGTTTATTTTTAGGAGGTGGGTTATCAAGATCCTCGACAGGTTCTATTTCTACATCGCTATCATGTTCTTTGTTATCATCTCGTTGAGCACCTACATGAACATCATCATTATTATCATTTTCATTATCACTAGGTGCATGTTCATTACCAGACTGGGTCTCAGCATCAGAAATAGAAACATCATTATGGTTCTCAGTAGGTGTTTTTGTAACAGGTTCACTAGGAGCATGCAAGTTCCTATCATTTTTCTTTTTCTTTTTCTTATTAGAGGAACTAAGTGCATCAACATTAATTTTCTGAGAATCATGTTCTATTATTTTAGGATGACCTCCGGATAGAGAGGTTCTTGGGTCATACGACCTCCCCTAGTCATTACTCTAAAAACATGATCATTCATATTATTATTTACTTCAGGAAGCAAATCATTTTGTGACTTAGCAACTTGGTCTAGTTGAGTGTGAACCATAGAAGCATGTTTACCTAGACCTTTTACATCATTAGCAATTCTAAACATCAAGTCACTTAGGCGGTCTATCATCATGGCATTATGTCTCAATTGATCCTTAACATAGTTATTGAAGTGTTCTTGCTTAACAACGTAATTGTCATATTCATCCATGCATTGTTCAGGAGTCTTAGTGTAAGGTATATCATTTTCAATAAAGGAAAGGAGAGAGTTTACCTCTACTACCTGTGTCGGGGTATCAAGTCCATGTATTTCTTCAATAGGTGGTAGTTTCTTGATATCCTCAATTTTAATACCTTTCTCCTTCATAGATCTTTTTGCTTCTTGCATATCTTCAGGGTTGAGGAATAGAATACCTCTTTTCTTTTGAATAGGTTCCGGAGGTGGTTTAGGAAGTGTCCAATCATCGGAATTTTGCAATATGTTATTCAATAATTCTTCAGCTTGACTGACAGTTCCTTCCCTGAAAACACAACCAGCACAACTATCTAGGAAGTCGCTAGAAGCATCGGTTAGTCCATTATAAAAGATATCAAGAATTTCATTTTTCTTAAGAGGACAATCAAGCAAAGCTCTAAGTAACTGGAGAAGCCTCCCCCATGCTTGAGGGAGATTCTCTTCTTCAATTTGCGCAAAGTTAAATATTTCCTTTAAGGCAGCTTGTTTCTTATGAGCAGGAAAATATTTTTTAGAAAAGTAATGAAGCATATCCTGGGGACTACGCATACTACCAGGTGCAAGAGAAAGGAACCATTCCTTAGCCTCGCCTTTTAGTGGGAAAGGAAAAAAGCTTAAGGATATAATAGTAGCGTATCTTTTCATCATTGGTGAACAAAGTAGCAATATCATTTAATTTCATAAGGTGTTCGACAACAGTTTCATTTTCCTAACCGTGGAAAGGATCAGACTCTACTATAGGAATTAATGCAGGGTCCACAGAGAACTCATAATTCTTATCAGTAACAAATATAGGAGAAGTAGCAAATTTAGGATCATATTTCATTTTCTCCATCGTAGATTTTTCTTTTAGTTCGCATAGCAGCTTCTTCAAGTCATCTCTATTTTCACAAGAAAAGAAATCCCTAGTTGTTTCCTTATCCATGACATAACCTTTAGGTATATAAGGCAATTCATATCTATTAGGAGAGCGAGGTGTAACAGGTGATTCAAAGTCCTCATCAGTTTCAACATTTTCAAGTTCTCTAGCTTTAACAATATGAGCATCAAGTAATTCATTCAGTGGCACAGTTTCAGTTTCAACATGTGTAGCAATAGTATCATCATTAATTTCAGAAGTAGCATCATCAAGTACATGTGACATATCAGGACGATCGACAGGCGATGGTGTAACAAGCTGATTCAAAACAGTAGGTGAATCAAAAGCAGAGCTAGATGGCAGTTCCTTACCTCCTCTCGTGCGAGAGGGGATGATCTTAGTTCGATTATCCTTCAGATTCTTCATAGTGGCAATTGGATATCCTCAAGTTAACACAATAAATAGAGCTATGCTCCCCGGCAACGGCGCCAGAAAAAGGTCTTGATAACCCACAAGTATAGGGGATCGCGACAGTCTTCACGGGTAGTATTTCACCCTAATTTATTGATTCGACACAAAGGGAGCCAAAGAATATTTATTGGCCTTGACAGTTGAGTTGTCAATTGAACCGCACCTGGGATATCTGTCTGCAGCAAAGGTTTAGCAGCACGACAAATAGTAGTAGCAAAAGTAATAGTAATAGTGACACAAGTAATTTTGTAGCAGTTGTGACAGTAGTAGTAGCAATAGTAATTTAGCAAGATTCAGTATATGTAAAGCGTAGGCACGTGGATCAGTGATGGATAATGATTTAGATGACATCAATCATGTAATAGTTACACACTAGGGCGACACAGAACTAGCTCCAATTCATCAATATAATGTAGGCATGTATTCCCTATATAGTCATAGGTGCTTGCGATAAGAACTTGCATGACATCTTTTGTCCTACCCTCCCGTGGCAGCGGGGTCCTATTGGAAACTAAGGGATATTAAGGCCTCCTTTTAATAGAGAACTGGAACAAAGCATTAACACATGGTGAATAAATGAACTCCTCAAACTACGGCAATCACCGGAAAGAATCCCAATTATTGTCACCTTGGGGTATGCGGATCAAGACACGTAGTAGGTGCATACAACTTGCAAGATAGGATCCAAATCAATCTTATATTTAGAGGTAATATAATATGTTCAGATATGAAATCATGGCACTCGGGCCCTAGTGACAAGCATTAAGCATAGCAAAGTCATAGCAATATCAATCTCAGAACATAGTGGATACTAGGGATCAAGCCAAATCAAACTTAACTCGATTACATGATCAATCTCATCCAATCCCACCACTATCCAACAAGCCTACAAAGGAATTACTCACTCCCGATGGTGAGCATCATGGCGGTGTTGATGGATAAGGGTTGGTGATGATGACGGCGACAATTTCCCCTCTCCGGAGCCCCAAACGAACTCCAGATCAGCCCTCCCGAGGAAGAACAGGAGGTGGCGGTGGCTCCATCTCATGAAACGCGATGAAAACTTCTGTCCCATTGTTTTCTCCGAAGATGTGATTTTATAGGACCGGAATCAGGGTCGGAGGACCCTCGTGGGCCCCACAAGCCATCAAGGCGTGACCTAGGGGGGTCGCGCCCTGTTGGCTTGTGGCCCACAGGTGGCCTCCCTCCGGTAGGTCTTCACTCCATAATTCATTATAATTCCAAGAAAAAATCCACAAAAAGTTTCGTCTAATTCTGAGAACTTTTATTTCTGAACAAAAATAACACCAAGGTAATTCTGCTGAAAACAGCGTCAGTCCTGGTGAGTTCCATTCAAATCATAAAAATTAGAGGTCAATACTAGAGCAAAAGTGTTTGGAAAAGTAGATACGTTGGAGACGTATCAGTGGCTAATCTCTAAGCACTTTGAGCAACCATATCATCATAGATACCTCATCCCCTTTTAATAGTATTGGCTTTCCCATGGACTCAAATGTGATTTCTCACTTAAAGTAAAAAGTAGAGTCATAAAGATTTTGCCAATTGATGTTCCTTGCATCTAGGGAATCTACTCACAATCCTAGCCAATCCATTCATTGAACTTTTCCTGAAATATACTTGATAGACATATTAGTTCAATGAACTATATGTTGTTATTGATTACCAAAACCACCTAAGGAGAAGTTGTGCTTTCAATCTCCCCCCTTTTGGTAATTGATACTCGTGATCTGCGTTGGGTTTTCCGCGAAGAGGAACGGGTTATCGCAGCACAAAGTGGGTAAGTATTTCCCTCAGTTATGAAACCAAGGTTTGTCGAAGCAATAGGAATATCAATCCTCAACCGTCTTCAGCGGCTGCACACAAATGAACAAACAACTTGCACCCAACGCGGGCTAGAGGGTTGTCAATCCCCTTGATCTCGTTATCTGCAACCAAATGAGTTGTGTAGATAATTGTTGATAATTGTAAATTGTAAAATAAAATAAAAAGTAAATAAAGGCAGCAAGGTAATAGTAGCGTTTGTAAATATATAAGTGAATAGACCCCGGGGCCATAGTTTTCCCTAGCGGCATGTCTCATGTAGGCAGCATACGGTGGGTAACAAATTACTGTTGGGCAATTCATAGAAAAGCGGATAGTTACGTTTTTCATGGCAATGATCATGTGTATATAGGCATCACGTCCATAAACAAATAGGCCGACTCCTGCCTGCACCTATTACTATTACTTCACTCATCGACCGCTATCCAGCATGCATCTAGAGTATTAAGTAAAACAGAGTAATGCATGGAGAACGATGACATGATGTAGACAAAGTAAACTCAAGCAATATGAATGAACCCCATCGTGTTATCCTTAGTAGCAACAACACAAAGACACATCTTGTCCCCTACTTTGTCATTGAGATATAGAAACTCGTCAGGTTGAACCTACCACAACGCACCACTCCCACCGATGAAATATCAATCTACTTGGCCAAAGCACATCAATAAATCGGAGAGCATTACGAAGCTATAATGATCATGCAATTAAGAGACAATATATATCAGAGGTATCTAAAATACTTTTCATGAATAATCTGAACATAAACCCACAATTCATCGGATCCCAACAAACACACCGCACAATAGGATTACATCGGATAGATCAAAGCGAAGATGTGATGGCCTTTGTATTGAAGATCAAGAGATAGAGATATTACCATCTAGGTACTAGCTATGGACCCATAGGTCTGTGGTGAACTACTCACAAATCATCATGAGGCAGCAAGGTTGATGTAGAGGCCCTCCCTGATCGATCCCCCCTCTGGCAGGGTGCCGGAACGGAGCTCCAGATGGCCTCGTGACGGAACAGAGACTTGTGGCTGCGAAAAAGGGTTTTGGGACTGCTTCTGGGGTATTTGCGATATTAGAGAATTTATAGGCCAGAGAGGGGCGTCGGGAGGCAGCCGAGGGGGCCACCACATATCAGGGCGTGCCCCCTAGGGCGTGCCCTGATGTGTGATGGGGCCCTCGTGCGCCTCCCGGCCTCCTTCCAAAGCTTCCAGGTCTTCTTTTGGTTCAGAAAAAATCATCAAAAAGTTTCGTGGCAATTGGACTTCGTTTGGTACTGTAAACCTGAAAAGTTAAAACATGTAGAAAACAACAACTGGCACTGGGCCCTGGGTCAATAGGTTAGTGCTCAAAAATGTTAAAAATTGGTAAATAATGACCCAAAAAGTATCCTAGAATGATAATATATCAGTATGGAACAATCAAAAATTATAGATACGTTGGAGACGTATCAAGCATCCCTAAGCTTAATTCCTGCTCGTCCTCGAGTAGGTAAATGATAAAAACAGAATTTTTGATGTGACATGCTATCCATTATGTAATCCTATGCATGTATGCTCATTGAGAAAAGATGATTCAACAAATATTAACACAACAATATTTAAAGTGTAATAAACAAAATCATTAATCCTTAAAAATATATGATCCTTAATAAATGTTTACCCCCATCCATCTTATTATATTAGCAAGGCATGGCTCCATCTTCACCACATTAATACAAATGTTAAGCACCACGGTTGTCCAAGTCAGGAAATTGGATCGTAATTTTTCTATATGCATCAACTTTTTATTCTTCACGCAATACATGAGGCTGAGCCATTGGACATAGCATTTAGGTGGAATAGAGTATGGCGATAGATATCAAAGGGGTAAAAAGTGGAGAAGATAGTCTCACATCTACTAGGCGTACCAACGGGCTATGGAGATGCCCATCGATAGATGTCGATGCGAGGAGTAGGGATTGTCATGCAAATGATGCACTAGAGCTATAAGTGTATGAAAGCTCAAATGAAGCTAAGTGGGGTGTGCATCCAACTTGCTTGCTCATGAAGACCTCGGGCATTTGAGGAAGCCCGTCATAGGAATATACAAGCCAAGTTTGTAATAATGAATAGGTAATTCCCACTAGCATATGGAAGTGACATATCATGAGACTCTCTACATGAAGAGCATGGTGCCACTTTGAGGCACAAGTGTGGTAAAAGATAGTAGCAAAGTCCCTTCTCTCATTTTCTCTATTTTTTTCGAATGGTGGGCTCATTTGGCCTCCCCCATCTTTATCTTTCGTCCGGAGTCTCATCTCGACTTGTGGGAGAATCATAGTCTCCATCATTCTTTCCTCATTGGGACAATGCTCTAATAATGACGATCCTCACACTTTTATTTACTTACAACTCAATATGGAGAACTGATATGAAGATATGACTTTGTATGACTGCCTCTAGTAGTGTACCAGGATGTGCAATGATCTAGCGTGACATGTATCAAAAATATTATGAATGGTGGCTTTGCCACAAATACTATGTCAGCTCTATATGATCATGCAAAGCAATAAGATGATGAACGAACTAGTCATGTGAAGTGACGATGGAATTTGCATTGCAATATATCTCGGAATGGCCATGGAAATGCCATGATAGGTAGGTATGGTGGCTGTTTTGAGGAAGATATAATAAGGCTTATGTGCAACAGAGCGTATCATGTCACGGGGTTGGATGCACCGGCGAAAGTTGCACCGATCCTCGAGGTGAGAATGGGCAATGCACGGTACCGAAGAGGCTGCCAAATATGAGAAGGTGAAATTGCGTATGTCCATGGTTTCACATTATTCATAGAGAACTCATATACTTATTGCAAATTTTTATTAGTTTTGTCATAGATCAAAGTACTACTCGCATGCCCCGAGGGAAGAGGTTGGTAGGAGTGAACCATCGCGCGCTTCCGACCCGAAACAACACTAAGATTTGAACGAGGAATAGAAATGCTCACACATCATCACCATGCCTCTTTAATTTTTAGATGAAAAAAAGGTCAACCTTTCTTAATATCAACACTTTTACGGATCAACAATTGTGGACTCACACCTTTTTCATATTACCTCATTAATATCATTAACCCACATTTTCTCAATATGTGCTACTTGATGGTTTTGATTATCACTCATTGAATACCTAACATTTTTGGACTAGTATTATGATCCATGCAAATTACCATCACTATTTATTAACTCTCAAACAAATATAAGTGAAGAACGAGAGTGAAATCATTTCTATAAAATCTACATGCCACCGTGCTCAAAAAGATATATGTGAAGTACTAGAGCAACTGCTAAGTTCAAAAGATATAAGTGAAGCACATAGAGTATTCTAACAAATTATGATGAAGGTGTGTCTCTCTTAAATAGGTGTGTCTAGCAAACAATGATTCTGGCAAACTGAAAGTAAAAGCAAACAAAAACAAACGACGCTCCAAGCAAAACTCATATCATGTGACGAATAAAAATATAGCTTCAAGTGACATACTGATGGATTGAGACGAAAGAGGGGATGTCTTCTGGGGCATCCCCAAGCTTAGATGCTTGATTCTCCTTTAAAATATTACCTTGGGGTGCCTTGGGCATCCCCAAGCTTAGGCTCTTGCTACTCCTCATTCTGTGGTCCATCATAATAACACCTAAAACTTGAAAACTTCAATCACACAAAACTCAACAAAACTTCGTGAGATCCGTTAGTATAAGAAACATATTGCATACTTTAGGTATTGTTATAAATTGATTTTTATTTCATAATTTCATAATAGTTACTGTATTCTAACTTCTCCATGGCTTATACCCCCCCGATACAATACATAGCATAATCAAAACAAGCAACTATGCAAGCAAAAACAGAATCTGTCTAAAACAGAACAGTCTGTAGCAATCTGCAGAGAACCTATACTTCTGTAACTCTAAAAATTCTGAAGCATTAATACAACCTCGAAAATGTGTATAGCAACACTGTGCAAAAATTTCAGATCATTATCACGCGCCTGTAAAAAATGAAAATACCTGTACCGGAGTTAAAAGTTTATGTTTTGTTTCAACATCGATTCTACTTATCTTGTGAGTCATCCCAAAGGCTTTACTTGGCACAAACACTAATTTAAACAAAAAAACATAATCATTACAGAGGCAATAATCACGTTATCAAAAATAAATAGAAAGTTTAAAGCAAAAATTTAAAGATAACTATTGGGTTGCCTCCCAACAAGCGTATTGTTTTATGCCCCTAGCTAGGCATAATGCATAGTTTCAAGTATTGTCATCTTTGACATCGAGCTCCTTAATGACACAACCATGGATAATAGGTGCAATAGGAGGCTTGGCAATAGGATCCTTTATCAAGTTTATAAAGTTGGGATGAACACTAATCATCTTTAGATCCTCGTTTCTTTTGGTAGGAGGTGTACTAATGGTCTTAGGAATATATATGAACTTGGGGTTTTTGTTTTGCGAGGTACTAGCTTTAGTTTTAGAAGGTGTGAAAGTGGAACCTACTTTGTCAATGACCCCTTCCATTTTATCAATTATATTAAAGCCTTGTTCTATCCTCTTATCAATAGTAGTGTCTTTCTCCTTTAAATCTTTCAAAGTCATTCCTACCCGTGACCCAAGTTGAGTGATATGATTATGATTTTTTTTATCCAACTCCTCAATTGGTTTGTTTGTGATAATTTTCTTTTCAATAGCATCAAGCCTTTGCATAAAATGTTCCAAGGTCAAACTAGTCTCATTGACAATAATGGGTGGTGTCCCTACAAGATTTTCAATTGCATTATAAGCATCAAGAGTGTGACACATTAAGAAATTCCCACCAGTGATGGTGTCAAGGACGAACCTATACCAAGTGGTCACACCAACATAAAAAAATGTGAAGCAAGGTAGTAGTGGATAACTTTTTAGTTGCTTTATTTTGAGCAAAGCAATTTCTATACCATGCATCTTTCAAACTTTCTCCTCCCCTTTGTTTAAAATTTACAACATCATCATTGGGAGTAAAGTGAGCGGAAGAAGAACTAGCCATGATTTCAAACAAGAAAACTAGTAACAAGCAAAGATAAATAATTTTATATTTTTGATTTTTATTAGACAAGCTAAGTATAACAACAAATAAATAGAAGAACAAGTGAATGAAAATTTGTGTGAAGTTACTTGATAGTTGATGACGATACTCACCGACAACGGCACCAGAAATCCTTCCTGATACTCGTGATCTGTGTTGGGTTTTTCGTGATGAGGAATGGGTTATCGTAGCACAAAGTGGGTAAGTATTTCCCTCAGTTATGAAACCAAGGTTTATCGAACCAATAGGAATATCAATCCTCAACCGTCTTCAGCGGCTGCACACAAATGAACAAACAACTTTCACTCAACGCGGGCAAGAGGGTTGTCAATCCCCTTGATCTCGTTATTTGCAAGCAAATGAGTTGTGTAGATAATTTTTGATAATTGTATATTGCAAAATAAAATAAAAAGTAAATAAAGTCAGCAAGGTAATAGTAGAGTTTGTAAATATATAAGTGAATAGACCCGAGGGCCATAGTTTTCCCTAGCGGCATCTCTCATGTAGGCAGCATACGGTGGGTAACAAATTACTGTTGGGCAATTGATAGAAAAGCGGATAGTTATGTGATTTTCACGGCAATGATCATGTGTATATAGGCATCACGTCCATAGACAAATAGGCCGACTCCTGCGTGCACCTATTACTATTACTCCACTCATCGACCGCTATCTAGCATGCATCTAGAGTATTAAGTAAAACAGAGTAATGCATGGAGAACGATGACATGATGTAGAAAAAGTAAACTCAAGCAATATGAATGAAGCCCATCGTGTTATCCTTAGTAGCAAAAACACAAAGACACATCGTGTCCCCTACTTTGTCACTGGGATATAGAAACTCGTCAGGTTGAACCTACCACAACGCACCACTCCCACCGATGAAATATCAATCTACTTGGCCAAAGCACATCAATAAATCGGAGAGCATTAAGAAGCTATAATGATCATGCAATTAAGATACAATATATATCAGAGGTATCTCAAATAATTTTCATGAATAATCTGAACATAAACCCACAATTCAACGGATCCCAGCAAACACACCGCACAATAGGATTACATCGGATAGATCAAAGCGAAGATGCGATGACCATTGTATTGAAGATCAAGATATAGAGAGATTGCCATCTAGGTACTAGCTATGGACCCGTAGGTCTGTGGTGAACTACTCACACATCATCATGAGGGCAGCAAGGTCGATGTAGAGGCCCTCCGTGATCGATCCCCCCTCCGGCAGGGTGCCGGAACAGAGCTCCAGATGGCCTCGCAACAGAACAGAGACTTGCGGCGGTGGAATAAGGGTTTCAGGACTGGTTCTGAGGTTTTTGCGATATTAGAGAATTTATAGGCCAGAGAGGGGCGTCAGGAGGCAGCTGAGGGGGCCACCACATATCAGGGCGCGCCCCCCTAGGGCGCGCCCTGATGTGTGGTGGGGCCCTCGTGCGCCTCCCGGCCTCCTTCCGAAGTCTCCAGGTCTTGTTTTGGTCCAGAAAAAAATCATCAAAACGTTTCGTGGCAATTGGACTTCGTTTGGTACTGTAAACCTGAAAAGTAAAAAAACATGCAGAAAACAGCAACTGACACTGGGCGCTGGGTCAATAGGTTAGTGCTCAAAAATATTATAAATTGGTAAATAATGACCCAAAAAGTATCCTAGAATGATAATATATCAGCATGGAACAATAAAAAATTGTAGATACGTTGGAGACATATCAGTAATTGATGACAATATATAGATAAAAGCTTCGACAAAAGATATAATCAATGCATAGTGTTGGGGATATACCCCATAGTATGACCCGACCCAAATAAGACCTAGTGGTCCGGGGCGACTCATAAGCAGACTCATTGTATGGGTCGTAGCCAACCAGGAGGTTCAAGGCCCAGAAGGCGAATCGAAGGAGGAGGCCGACTCAAGCTCAGTTCTTGGCAGGCGGGCGTATGGAAGGAATCATAAGGAAACTCCCTTACTTGGGAGACAAGATGAGTAGGAGATAGATTAGGTCACGGGTTATACTGCGACCCGGATTCTATTGTAACCTCTGGGCCTCAACCTATATATAAAGGAGAGCCCCTGAGGCAGAAAGACTAGGGAAGAAATCCTCGAGAGCTAGGTTAGCGATTCCGCACCCTTGTAATCGAGATCATCATTATAAATAACGCACAAAGCAGGACATAGACTTTTACCTCCATTGGAGGGGCCGAACCTGGGTAAACCCTTGTCTCTCGTTCCCGATCAACCCCATCCAAGCGACCACCTAGTTGTGATGGCTCCTAGACTTAGTCCTCTCGCTAGGACATCTGCCGTGACAAAACCACGACAGTTGGCGCCCACCATGGGGCCTGCGCATGGTGGTCCTGAGTTCTTGGAGGAAGCTCTCCCAAAGATCGAGGGATATGTGATCGGCCGTATAACCAAGAGTCGTCGCGGCAAGCTCTACATCGATGATTCAGGATGGGGTCCCAAGGATGTCTCAATCGAGTACAGGTATCGGGTCCCCTTTGGCAAGATCCACGTCTTCATCGGCAAAATCGGCGAAACAGGACCCGAGCCAGACATCTGCGTCGACATCGTTGAGTCGACTAGGCGCACCCAACCCGGCCGGGCTCAAGCCAGCTGGAACCACGTCTACGTCGGCTTCACTCAGGGAGTCGACCACGTGGACAACTCTGCGGCTAGCGAAGACACCCTCGTCTTCTCTGATAGCGAGTCTTCGATCGGAGACACCGAATCGATCCGCCCGCTTTTTGATGGCAGGCTTGGTGGCTACTCAGACGATGAGGCTGATCAAGAGTCCCTCGAGCCGCCTTGGCAAGCCGCCATTTTCATGGCGGGAACAGCGGCGGCCCTCTACTCCGCGATGGCTGGTGCGACTGCCGGGACTGGCCCTTCAGCGTCAGCTCCAGGCGCGGCCGACTCAGGCAAAATGCTGGCTCAAGCTATGGCCGACTTGATGGCTGCCATGGCGACACTCGTGGAAACACCGGTAACTGCGGAGAATCAGGCGGAACGTAACACGGAATTGCCAAGCTTCGTGAGCAGATGGCTAAGGTTCAGGAGGAAATCGACGCTGAGAATGCTCGCATAGCTTAGTTGCAGGCTCACATCCACAACGAGGTTGAACACCTAAAGGTGGAGGCCTGACAGCTAGGTCTTTGTCGGGACGCTTTAGAGGCGATTAATCGGAGGAGGCACGTAAGCCGCCTGCCCCCCAATTACGAACCGACACGCCTTTTTGACACACCACAGCGCATGCTAGGGACTGGGCAGCCACATTTGGATCAACCTCGTCGGCTGGCTCAACAGCATGAGCTAGCCCACCCACCGCCGGCTCAGTCGCCACCCCATCGTTTTCAGACGCCGGTGGGTCACTTCTCCTATCTTGTGGATAATATGCTGGCGGCGACTCGCAATCTTGAAGAGCTCCCGATCACAGGAAACACCCCAATTGAGATTGAGGCCAGGAACACCATCGAGATGCGGAAGACTGCTGTCACCCAACAGGCGCAGTACTCCTATAGCCGGGATCGGGTTCACTCTACCCCTTATCAGAGTCGCAACAGGAGTCGACACGTGGAGTCTCATGCAGTCTCTAGCAGTGGGCACATGCAGAATGCTCAGAATTCCCCAGTCCGGCCAGCAGCATCAGACGAGCAGGCAATCGTCGATGCGGCTTGGGCCATGCAAGAGGCAGAAGCGGCGGGTCATGTACCCCCTCCACACCCTAGCCATTTTCCTCTGGGGCGGGTTTAAGCACCAGAACTATCGGAGTACCGTGCCTCACCTGCTTTACGCAATGAGCGTATGCCAAAGGACTTCAAGGGCCCTCGCAAAGTTCCCAATTACACGGTTGATCTCGAGCCAACTGCATGGATAGATATCTATGAGATAGACATGGACATGCTAGATGTCAGTGATGCAGTCTGCGCTAAGTACTTAACCGTGATGTTGGAAGGACCGGCTCGCACATGGTTGAAGAACTTACCTCCCAATTCAATCAATACTTGGGCAGAGTTGAAGGACTGCCTCATCAAAAACTTTCAGGGAACCTACAAACGCCCATTGACGATCATTGATTTACAACATTGTATCCAACGAATGGATGAGTCTGCCCATCACTGGACTCGCCGGGTCACGGAGATCATTCACTCCTCTGTCAGTATAACAGCAGCTTAGGCTGTCTTAATTCTGGAGAAGAACTATCACTTCCAGCCTCTTGTCCAGAAGCTTGGGCACCTTAAGCGGAAGGTTCAAGACATGGGAGACCTCATGGATGTCCTTACTAGGTATGCTGAATCAGTCATCACAAAAGATCCTAGTTGAGACGATGACAAGTCTGGCAAAGGCAAGAAAAACGATGGCGGAAAAGGTCACCGGCAGAACAATTCAAAGCATAATGGAAATCATGCTGATCAAGGCAACGATGGTAAGTGCAAGCACCAGAGGGAGGATTGGATTTTGTTGCTAACACCAACACTGACTTCAAGGGTCAGCAACGGAACTACAATTCCGGCAGGTCTTACAATGGGAACAAGCCTCGTAATTATGAGGAAGCACTTAAAGGTTCTTGTCCCAAACATAGTTTCCAAGATAAGCCGGACAACCACTCGTGGGATAACTGCTTCATCATGCAGGAATTTCACAATCAAGCTTATCAGAATTACCCCGGAGGCGGTGGCGATGGACATTAGGGCCGACCCGGCACCGCCGGGGTCTGTGGCCGGCTTCCCAGGAGCCAACTCATTCGAAGGTTTCTTGAATTCTAGCTTCCACGGATCAGGTGGCTCGGGGGTTGGTTTCCAGGGTTGACAATAATGGCGGTGGAAATCATCATTCCGGGCAAGGTAATTGGTAACATAGCAATGAAGCCGGTTTTCAGAGCAACCCTAAACAGTTGAACAGTGGGCAGTATCACGTGTTCACAATTAGTACTTGCAAGCGCGATTGCAAGATTCAATAGAGAGCTATCAATATGGTCGAGCCGGCTATCCCCACATACTTAAACTGGTCAGAGCAACCAATAACTTGGAGCAGAGATGATCATCCTCCCTGGGTTGATAATCCGGGTGGTCTCGCTCTAGTGGTGGCACCTCAAGTTGGAGGTTATACGCTAACAAAGGTACTCATGGACGGGGGAAGCAACATCAATATCTTATATTACGACACGTTCAGACGGATGAACCTGTCGGAGCAACAACTGCAACCCTCCTCCACAATATTTCACGGGATCGTTCCTGGGAAATCAGCATATCCAATTGGGCGAATCAAGCTAGAAGTTGCTGTCGGTACGGAATTCAATTACAGATATGAATCTCTGTCCTTTGAGGTGGTCAAAATTAAAAGCCCTTATCACGCCCTCTTCAGACTGTCGGCCTATGCCCGCTTCAGGGCACGGCCTTGCTACATCTATCTCAAGCTCAAAATGTCTGTTCCCAATGGGACCATCACAGTTGATGGCAGCCGAAAAATCGCTCAAGAATGTGAGGAGGGAGATGCAGCCTATGCCGAGTCGGCTTGCGCAGCAGAAGAGCTGAAATTCTACACAACCAATGTTGACCCGACAAACATGACTCCCCTGAAAAAGCCCACCACGGAGTCTGGCCCCTTGCTCAAATTCAAGCTGACCGATGAGACCAAGCAGGTTGATTTCACTGCAGGAGATTTGCCCCAACAGTTTACTATTGGGACTGGCCTGGATCCCAAATAGGAAAGCGCCCTCATCGAGTTCATTTGTGAGAATCGGGATATTTTTGCATGGAAACCTTCTAACATGCCTGGTGTACCGAGAGAACTCGTTGAGTACCACCTCAATGTGGATCCCAAGATGAAACCTGTTCGGAAATACCTCCGTCGTTTTAACGAGGAGAGACGAAAGGACATAGGTGAAGAAGTAGCCCGACTCTTAGCTGCCAATTTCATTATCGAAGTCTTCCACCCTAACTGGCTGGCTAATCCAGTGCTTGTCCTGAAGAAAAATGGCACTTGGTGTATGTGTGTTGACTACACAAATCTTAACAAGGCTTGTGCTAAGGACCCGTTCGCTCTTCCTCGCATTGAAGAAATTATTGACTCTGCCGCTGGTTGTGAGAGCTTGTGTTTCCCTGATGCTTACTCCAGTTATCACCAGATCAAGATGGCCATTGAGGATCAGGAAAAGACGTCCTTCATGATACCTTTTGGAGCTTTGTGCTTCTGTCTATGCCTTTTCGACTTAAGAGTGCGGGGGCTACTTATCAATGTTGCGTGTGCAGAATTGTCTTCACAAACAGATCGAGCGCAATGTTCATGCTTACGTTGATGATATTGTGGTTAAGTCCCAGAAGAAGGAGACTCTGTTGGATGACCTCAAGGAGACTCTTGATAATGTTCGGGTTTACAAGATGAAGCTTAACCGGCCAAGTGTGTTTTTGGTGTCCCTGCATGCAAGTTGTTGGGTTTTCTGGTGTCTGAGCCGGGCATCGAGGGTAATCCGGGCAACGTAAGCCGATTCATAAGCCGCCTCGGTGATAAGGCGATTCCCCTCTACCAATTATTGAAAAAGAAAAACAATTTTGTCTGGAGTGATGCTGTAGACAAAGCTTTTGAAGCCCTTAAGAAGCAATTGGTTGAGTCGCCCGTCCTGGCCGCCCCACTTGATAAAGAGTCTATGCTCCTGTACATCGCTGCCAATAACAAGGCGGCGAGTGTGGTGATACGTCTCCAATGTATCTATAATTTTTTATTGTTCCATGCTATTACATTATCATTGTATGACACTTTTTGAGTAATAATTTACCAATTTATATTATTTTTGAGCACTAACCTATTGACCCAGTGCCCAGTGACAGTTGTTGTTTTCTGCCTGATTTTTACTTTTCAGGTTTACAGTACCAAACGAAGTCCAATTGCCCCAAAACTTTTTTATGATTTTTTCTCGACCAAAAGAAGACCTAGAAGCTTCAGGAGAAGACCGGAGGCCGCACGAGGGAGGCACAAGCCAACAGGGCGCGCCCAGGGGGGGTCGGTGCGCCCTGATGGCTTGTCACCCCTAGTGGCCCTCCTACCCCTGTTCTCTGGCCTATAAATTCACATATATTCCAAAACCCTAGGGGGCATCTCAAAACACTTTTTCCACCACCGCAAGTCTCTGTTCCACCGCGATCCCATCTGGAGCTCCGTTTTGGCACCCTGCCGGAGGGGGGATCAATCACGAAGGGCCTCTTCATCAACCTTGCTGCCTTCATGATGATGTGTGAGTAGTTCACCACAGACCTACGGGTCCGTAGTTAGTACCTAGATATCTCTCTCTCTCTCTCTCTCTCTCTCTTGATCTTCAATAGAATGATCATCGCATCTTCGCTTTGATCTATCCAATGCCATTCTTTTGTACGGTGCGTTTGTTGGGATCCGATGAATTGTGTTTTTATGTTCACATTATTTATGAAAAGTATTTGAGTCACCTCTGATATATATTATGATTCTTATTTGCATGATCATTATAGCTTCGTAAATCTCTCTGATCTATTGAAATAGTTTGGCTAACTAGATTGATATTTCTTTGGTGAGAGGGGTGCGTTGTAGTGGGTTCAATATGGCGGTGCTCTATATCCCAGTGACAGAAAGGGACAAGACACGTCTTTGTATTGTTGCCACTAAGGATAAAATGATGGGGTTAGTTCATATTAATTGAATTCTCTTTGTCTACATCATGTCAATGTTCTCCAAGCATTACTCTGTTTTACTTAATACTCTAGATGCATGCTGGATAGCGGTCGATGGGTGGAGTAATAGTAATAGGTGCAGGCTAGAGTCGGTCTATTTGCTTATGGACATGATGCCTATATATACATGATCATTGCCATGAATATCACATAACTATGCGCTTTTCTATCAATTGCCCAACAGTAATTTGTTTACCCACCGTATGTTGCCTACATGAGAGATGCTTCTAGGGAAAACTATGGCCCACGGGTCTATTCACTTTTACAAATCGTATCATTACCTTGCTTCCATTATTTACTTTTTATTTTATTTTGCAATTTACAGTTATCTACTATTATCTACACACTTCACTTGCTTGCAAATAACGAGATCAAGGGGATTGACAACCCTCTTGCCGCGTTGGGTGCAAGTGTTTGCTCTTTTGTGTGCAGCCGCTGAAGATGGTTGTGGATTGATATTCCTATTGGTCCGATAAACCTTGGTTTCTTAACTGAGGGAAATACTTATCCGTGTTGTGCTGCAATTACCCATTCCTCTTCATGGAAAACCCAACGCAAATCACAAGTATTAGGAAGGATTTCTGGCGCCGTTGCCGGGGAATATCATCACCAACCATCAAGTAACTTCACACAAATTATCATTCACTTGTTCTTCTTTTTATTTGCTGTTATATTTAGCTTGCTTCATAAAAATCAAAAATACAAAAATATTTATCTTTTCTTTTTATTATTTTGCTTGTTGCTTGTTACTATGTCTAGTTTTTCTTGTGTTCTTGCTGCTCCCGATAATGAGGTACTAAATTTCAAACAAAGGGGAGGAGAAAATTTGAAAGATGCATGGTATAGGATTTGAAATGCTCAAAATAAATCAACTCGAAAGCAATCCACTAGTACCTTGCTTCGTAATTTTTATGCGGGTGTGACAACTTGGTATAGGTTTATTCTTGACACCATTACGTTTGGCAATTACTTAATATGTCACACTTTGGATGCCTATAATGCTATTGAAAATCTTGTAGGAGCACCACCTATTATCATTAATGAAACTATTTTGACTTTGGAACATGTTATGCAAAGGCTTGATGCTATTGAAAAGAAAATTATTACTAGTGAACAAATTGAGGAGTTAGATAAAAAACTTCATAATCATATCACTCAATTAGGGTCACGGGTAGGAATGACTTTCAAAACTTTAAAGGAGAAGGACATAATTATTGATGAGAGGGTAGAACAAAGTTTGTATAGGATTTATAAAATGGAGGAATTCATTGATAAAGTAGGCACCGCTTTCACAGCCTAAAAGGCAAATGCTAGTACTTCTCGGAATAAAAGTCCCAAGTTCATCTATATTCCCAAGATCATTAGTACTCCTAGCAAAAGAAACGAAGATCTCAAAATGATTAGTGTGCACCCCAACTTTATAAACCTGATAAAGACCCTATTTTCAAGACTCCTATTGTTCCTAACAATCATTGTGTTATCAAGGAGCTTGATGTCAAAGATGACAACACTTGAAACTATGCATTATGCCTAGCTAGGGGCATAAAACAATAGTTCTTGCTGGGAGGCAACCCAATAGTTATCTTTATTTTTGCTTTTTTACTTTCTGTTTGTGTGTGATAACATGATTATTTCCTCTTTAATGATTGTGTTTTTATGTTTTAATTATTTTTTGTGCCAACTAAAGCCTTTGGGATGACTCACAAGATGAGTAGAATTGATACGGTGCAAAAACAGAAACTTTAGCGTCCAGTGCAAAATTTCTCTGATTTTACTGGAACGTCTTTTTGATCTGAATTTTTTACAAATTTTTTCTATAAAAATTCTTCAGGTTGTCCTAACTGTTCAATTTTTTTTAGAGTTTTAGAAGTATACGTTCTCTACAGATCTTTACAGACTATTCTGTTTTAGACAGATTCTGTTTTTTGCTTGCATAGTTTGCTTGTTTTGACGATGCTATGAATTGTATAGGGGGGTATAAGCTATGGAGAAGTTCGAATAAAGCACCTATTATGCAATAATGAAATATGAATCAATTTATAACGGTACCTAAAGTATTTGATATGTTTCTTATACTAACGGATCTCACGAAGTTTTGTTAAGTTCTGTGTGATTGAAGTTTTCAAGTTTTGGGTGTTATCACGATGGACGAAGGAATAAGGAGCGGCAAGAGACTAAGCTTGGGGATGCCCAAGGCACCCCAAGGTAATATTCTAGGAAGACTCAAGCATCTAAGCTTGGGGATGCCCCGAAAGGCATCCCCTCTTTCGTCTCAATCCATCGGTATGTCACTTGAAGCTATATTTTTATTCGTCACACGATATGAGTTTTTCTTGGATCGTCGTTTGCTTGTTTTTGCTTTTGTTTTTAGTTTGCCACAATAACAATTTTTTTGGACACACCTAGTTGAGAGAGACACATCTTCATCATAATTTATTAGAATACTCTATGTGCTTCACTTATATCTTTTGAGCTTAGCAGTTGCTCTAGTACTTCACTTATATCTTTTTGAGCATGGTGGCGTATAGATTTTGTAGAAATAATTGCACTCTCATTCTTCACTTATATTTGTTTGAGAGTTAATAAATAGTGAAGGTAATTTGCATGGGTCATAAGACTAGTCCAATAATAATAGGTATTCAATGAGTGATACTCAGAACCATCATGTAGCACATGAAAGAGAAATTGTGGGTTAATGATATTGATGTGGTAATGTGAAAAAGGTGTGAAGATCATTGTTTATTCGTATAAGTATCAGTATTAAAAGGTGTTAATTTCCCGTTTGTCTAAATATTAAAAAGGCATGGTGGGGATGTGTGAGCATTTCTATTCCTCGTTGAAATCCTAGTGTTGTTTCGGGTCGGAGGCGCGCGATGGTTAACTCCTCCCAACCTCCTCCCTCGGGGCATGCGAATAGTGCTTGGATTTGTGATAAAACTAATAAAAATTTGCAATAAGTATATGAGTTCTTGATGACTAATGTGAACCCGTGGACATACGCAATCTCACCACCTCATATTTTGCTAGCCTCTTCGGTACTGTGCATTGCCCATTCTCACCTCGAGGATTGGTGCAAACTTTTCCGGTGCATCCAAACCCCGTGGCATGACACGCTCTGTCACACATAAGACTTCTTATATCTTCCTCAAAACAGCCACCATACCTACCTATTATGGCATTTCCATATCCATTCTGAGATATATTGCCATGCAAATTCCACCGTTACATCATATGACTAGTTCATTCATCATCATATTGCTTTGCATGATCATATAGAGCTGACATAGTATTTGTGGCAAATCCACCGTTCATCATATTTTTGATACATGTCACGCTAGATCATTGCACATCCTGGTACACTGCCAGAGGCATTCATATTGAGTCATATTGTTTCATAGTTCTTGATATCGAGTTTTCATATTGAGTTGTAAGTAAATAAAAGTGTGAGGATCATCATTATTAGAGCATTGTCCCAGTGAGGAAATAAAAATGGGGGAGGCCAAATGAGCCCACCATAATAAAAAAATGAAAAAATGAAAAAGAGAGAAAAAGAGAGAAGGGACTTTGCTACTATCCTTTACAATACTTGTGCCTCAAAGTGGCACCCTGTTCTTCATATAGAGAGTCTCATGTTATGTCATTTTCATATGCTAGTGGGAATTACTTTTTCATTATTATAAACTTCGCTTGTATATTCCGACGACAGGCTTGCTCAAATGCCCGAGGTCTTCATGAGCAAGAAAGTTGGATGCACACCCCACTTAGCTTCAGTTGAGCTTTCATACACTTATAGCTCTTGTGCATCATTTCCATGGCAATCCCTACTCTAGTTGATGTGAGACTTTCTTCTCCACTTTTTACCCCTTTGATATCTACCACCATATTCTATTCCACCTTTATGCTATGTCCATGGTTCACGCTCATGTATTGTGTGAAGAATAAAAAGTTGATGCACATTGAAAAACTACGGTCCAATTGCCTAACTTGGACACTATGGTGCTTGACATTTGTATTAATGTGGGGAAGACGGTGCCATGCCTTGCTAATATGATAAAATGAATGGGGGTAAACATTCTTTTAGGATCGTATACTTTGAAAGATTGATGATTTTGTTGCTTGTGCTTATAAATATTACTATGTTGATGTTTGTTAATTCATAGTTTCTCAATGAGTATACATGAAAAAGATTACATATTGGGTAGCAAGTCACATGAAAAATTCTGTTTTTATCATTTACCTACTCGAGGACGAGCAGGAATTAACCTTGGGGATGCTTGATACGTCTCCAACGTATCTATAATTTTTGATTGTTCCATGCTATTATATTATCATTCTACGATACTTTTTGAGTAATAATTTACCAATTTATAATATTTTTGAGCACTAACTTATTGACCCAGTGCCCAATGCCAGTTGTTGTTTTCTGCATGTTTTTTACTTTTCAGGTTTACAATACCAAACGAAGTCCAATTGCACCGAAACTTTTTTATGATTTTTTCTGGACCAAAAGAAGACCTGAAAGATTCAGGAGAAGACCAGAGGCCGCACGAGGGAGGCACAAGCCAACAGGGCGCGCCCAAGGGGGTAGGCGCACCCTTATGGCTTGTCCATCCCTGGTGGTCCTCCTACACCCGTTCTCTGGCCTATAAATTCACATATATTCCAAAAACCCTAGGGGCATCCCGAAACACCTTTTCCACCGCCGCAAGTCTCTGTTCCACCGCGATCCCATCTGGAGCTCGGTTCCGACACCCTGCCGGAGAGGGGATCGATCACGGAGGGCCTCTTCATCAAACTTGCTACCCACATGATGATGTGTGAGTAGTTCACCACAGACCTACGGGTCCGTAGTTAGTACCTAGATGGCTATCTCTCTCTCTCTCTCTTTTGATCTTCAATACAATGATCATAGCATCTTCACTTTGATCTATCCGATGTAATTCTTTTGTACGGTGTGTTTGTTGGGATCCGATGAATTGTCGGTTTATGTTCAGATTATTCATGAAAAGTATTTGAGTCACCTCTGATATATATTATGATTCTTATTTGCATGATCATTATAGCTTCGTAAATCTCTCCAATCTATTGAAATAGTTTGGCCGACTAGATTGATATTTCTTCGGTGAGACGGGTGCGTTGTAGTGGGTTCAATCTGGAGGTGCTCTATATCCCAGTGACAGAAAGGGACAAGACACGTCTTTGTATTGTTGCCACTAAGGATAAAACGATGGGGTTAGTTCATATTAATTTAATTCTCTTTGTCTACATCATGTCAATGTTCTCGAAGATTGCTCTGTTTTACTTAATACTCTAGATGCATGCTGGATAACGGTCGATGGGTGGAGTAATAGTAATAGGTGCAGGAAGGAGTGACCTATTTGCCTATGGACGTGATGCCTATATATAAATGATCATTGCCGTGAATATCACATAACTATGCGCTTTTCTATTAATTGCCCGACAGTAATTTGTTTACCCACTCCACGTTGCCTACATGAGATATGCCTCTAGGGAAAACTATGGCCCCCGGGTCTATTCACTTATATATTTACAAATCTTATCATTACCTTGCTGCCATTATTTACTTTTTATTTTATTTTAAAATTTACAATTATCTACACACTTCACTAGCTTGCAAGTAACGAGATCAAGGGGATTGAAAACCCTCTTGCCGCGTTGGGTGCAAGTGTTTGCTCTTTTGTGTCCAGCCACTGAAGACCGTTGTGGATTGATATTCCTATTGGTTTGGTAAACCTTTGTGTGATGCCCGGATAATTAAGCTACAGTGATCATTGTAATTGAGCACAGTGACCATCTGATAAACATGCCAAGTCATCATCATTTGCAGTGCTTGATCACAGTGATTTAATATCTCATTTCAAATTCCTTCTCTGGATTCTATTCAAATTCAAAGTGAAATTTGAAGTTGCTCAAATATTGCTGGAAAAATGTTCATCATTTAGCAAACATTCCAAAACAATTTATTGTTAAGGAAAACAACATCACTCCTATGCTAAAATGGATAGTAGCATTTAAACAGTGCTATTCGAGCAATTTAATTTGCAAGATCATTTGTAAAAAAATGCAAATTAATTCCTATGCCTCCCATAATAATTGTGGCTGTACCTAAAAATGCACTGGAATTAAAGGGACAAGTCCCATATTTTCCTAATTCATTTGGATGCCCAATTAAATCCATTCTCTCTCTGTTTAATAAATAAAAGAGAAAACAGAGAAAAATAAAAAGGGGCGAGGCCTACCTGCTACTGGGCCGAGCCCAGCCCAACTCACCTGCTCCCTCCTCCGTGTCGTCACCGCCGTGGCTGAGCGCGCGTAGCTCCGGCCACTGGCCGCCACGGCGCCGGGGCAGTTGGGGCGAGGGGATAAGGCCTCCCCGAGCCGTCTCCCCTGCTCGCCATCGCCATTCCCCTTCCCCTCTCTCTGGCCTCGCTCTCCTCTCCCTCTCTGACCGAGCGCGCCGCCGCCGCAGCTCCGACGCCACCGCGGCCACCGACGACCCCTCGCCTCGCTACGGTGCCGTAGGAGACCGCCGTCTTGCTCCACGTCGATCGGTGCAAGCCGTTGCGGCTGGGGAGCTCCATGACGAGCGCCTCGAGCTCGTCTTCCTTCTCGGCTCCGGCGAGATCCTCCGTCAATTCGCCGCCTCCACTGCGTCCCCCGCTGCACCGGGCCTTCCCTCCAACGCCAGTGAGCTCTCCTCGCTGCTCCTCTCTCTCTGTGCGTGCCCGTAGCCCTCCTAGCTAGCTGCCCACGACGCCGAGCTCCGGTCGCCGCCATGGCCGACGAGCTCCTCGTTGCGGGCCCCATCTGCTCGAGCGCGACGCACCCACGCGTTCGTGGCGTTCCGTAGGTGCCACCGGTGCCTTTAGCTCGCGCGCTCGCCTCGTGCATCGCCGTTCCCGTCGTAGCCCGAAGCCGCCGCCGCCCGCCGTCGTCGCGCCGCCTCATTCCGACCACCCCAGCTCCGGCCGTGGCCACCATCGGACGCGGCTTGGAGAGGCCGCCCCTGGACGATTTCCGACGCGCGCCCGACCCGCCGCTGTCATTTTGACCACCGGCGGCTGAATGCCGGCCCCCCGCTAAGTTGGCACCCCCGGGGCCACCCCCAGGGTCACTGCCAGTGGACCCCGGGAGCCCCTGTTGACCAGTTGACCAAGTCAACTGGCTGACTGGGCTCAGCCAAGTCACTGACTGGTGGGGCCCAGCACCACTGTGTCTATGACAGTGGGCCAACCCTGTCTGTTAATTAATTTAGTAATTAGGTTAATTAAAATAATTAATTTAGCCTAATATGTCTGTGACAGATGGGTCCCACTCACTAATTAATCCCTGTTAGTATAATTTAACCCTGATTTAATAATGAGTCTATGACATGTGGGACCCACTGGTCAGGTTTGACCTGGTCAGCCCCACTGTTGACTGCTGATGCAATGCTGACCTCATGCTGACGTCACTCTATACTGTTCTGGATAATGTTGATTTAATTAAATAGAATAATTCCAGAAATTGATTAAATCTTAGAAAAATCATATAAAATAAACCGTAGCTCAGATCGAAAAACTTTATACATGAAAGTTGCTCAGAAAAATCCCATGAATCTAACCGTGCTACATGTTTCCATGTTGGGACCCTCTACGTAGGTGAACCCGCAACTTTTCGCCTGTTTCCGGCAGATGAATAGTGTATAACTACCGACTATTAATTCCAACTTTAATCCTAAAATAGCCAAAATGGTTTAGACATGATTTTAGGCAACCCTACACTGCATCCTAGCTGTCACATGCCTCTAACACCGCAAACCTGGAACATTTCCCCCCTCCGGTCATCTGTCCGACATTTGTCCGGAACCGGGAAAACCTTCCCGAATGGGTTCCCCCTTCATCGGTATCGAGTAACACTTCGTTAGGTCACACCCGGCACAACTTATTACCATACTATGCTTTGTGTTACATTGTTTGCTTTGTATTTACTGTTTCTTCCCCCTCCCTCTCTCTCGATAGACGCTGAGACTACCGATGATACTGCTGTGTACGACTACGCCGTTGACGATCAGCCTTTTGCCGCAGAGCAGCAAGGCAAGCAAACCCCCCTTGAGCATTCCGATATCGCCTATTCCTTTCCCTCTTATTATTGCATTAGATTTTGCTACTGTATTAGTTAGCTCCTATTCTGATGCATAGCCTGATTTTGATAAACTGTTACTATACCTGCACTCATATCAACTGCTTAGTATAGGTTGATCAGTGAATCCCCAGTGACCCCTTAGTCCCAGTTGCCCCTGCTTCTTCATCGACGACTCGACGACTCGAAGACGCGAAGACTCGGTCAACCGACCAACGAGCCAGACCCCTCACATCACCGCACACCCCTTAATTATGGCACTGTAGAGCTACTATCGAGTGCCGAGGGTGATACCTCACTTAGCACTCCCGATGTTAATTCTGTAGCGTAGTTAATCGATCGTGGGTAACGAGGGTGATTCCTCCTTCCCATTTATCGATAGCGACTCTTGTCATACACATACCTCGAGTGGGATCCATCGAGGGTGATTCCTCGGATATCCACTTGGTGTATAACCACACAATTACTTTAACTTGACCTTGTTACATGTGAAAGACGGGACTGGAGGGACAGGCGGTACCACCCTGGTTGAGGTGGACCTGAGTTCCCGACAGTCTTGAGACGGGTCGGCCCCAAGGGTACCCGTGTGTGAGATGTGGTGGGATGCGCCGTTAAGGCATCCGGGTTATGTTGAGGCGTGGACTGGAGAGAGAGGCCTTTGCCACACATCCTCGAGTCGGGGTGACGGGACCGCACTTTGAGGGTCACGCTTGCCCCACATTAATAAAATGCTAATGGGTTGGGTATTTGATCTGAGTTGGGTCGTTGGCCTTTTTACGCACCAAACCATCACGTGGGAAAGTTATGGGCACTCAGCGTCGTTGTATCAGCCAAAGCTCTTCAGACGTCAGCAATGGAGCGGCGCGCGACGGATTGGACTGGACGGTGCAGCTCTTGGACTAGAGTGTACTAGGTCTGTTTCCGGCCGCGTACGCATCGTGCAGGAGCGCAAGGGCAAGTGGGCCCACGAACCTGCGCGCTTAGGATTTAGACCGGCGGGCTGGCCTCTTCGTTGAGCCTACGTGGGGCGACGACGTGCTGCTATCCCGAGGCCGGGCATGACCCAAGAAAGTGTGTCCGGCCGGAGGTGATCAGGCGTGTTGGAAATGCGGTGCACCCCTGCAGGGATGAATAATCTATTCGAATAGCCATGTCCACGGTAACAGGACGACTTGGAGTTATGCCTTGACCTTATACAACTATAATTGTGATTTAATTTGAAATGAATTGTGGCTCCGAGATTGCTTCCTCGCAGGGAGTCGAGGAAGGATCTCTGGGCGTGGTTACTTAATAAATTTGTTACAATAATATGACTATATATGAGATACTGGTCTACTCTCTTCTAATGCTGCAAGATGCTGAAGATGCTAGTCTTCGATAGGACTAGGCCTTCTCCCTATTCTTGCTTTCTGCAGTCAGTCCAGATATACCCCATTCCCTTGATAATGATGCATACTTAGCATAGTTCTGATGTCAGTCTTGCGAGTACTTTGGATGAGTACGCACCGCTGCTTTGTTTTCCCTTTACCCCCTCGATACGATTCTGCGTTCAGACGATGGAGCCCAGGAGATGGAGTACGCCATAGACGACTACTACACCACTGTTGGAGCCTACTACTACGCGGAGAACGCCGACGCTCAGGAGTAGTTAGGAGGTCCCCAGGCAAGAGGCCTCGCCTCTTTCGATCCGCTGCTTATGTTTGTGCTAGCCTTCTTAAGGCAAAACTTGTTTAACTTATGTCTGTACTCAGATATTATTTGCTTCCGCTGACTCGTGCTTTGTCGAGCTTTGTATTCGAGCCCTCGAGGCCCCTGGCTTGTAATATGAAGTTGTATGACTTTAATTGTGTCTTTTGTTGTGTTGTGATATCAATCAGTGAGTCCCTAATCTTGGTCGTACGCATTGTGTGCATGATTCGCGTACGGACGAGAATGGGGGCGTCACAAGTTGGTATCAGAGCCAACTGCCTGTAGGTAGCCCCCTTTCCAACTCCTTGGCCGAAGTTGAGTCTAGTCATTGAAAAACTTTTACTAACATAGTTGTGTGGCTTATGGGCCCACATCTCAATCGGGTGGTATTAGGATCTTTTATTCCTCGTCTGTACTCTGGGTTCTGATCTCTCTTCTCTTTCGGGTTAAAGATTTTACTAACTCTGACTCTAGGTTCTCGTAACTACTTTTCCCGGAGAGCCCTCATACCAGAAGATAACCTGCTCCATTAGAAGATTCTGAAGATAACCTTCTGATGTTTTCCGAGACTTTGTGCTCATCGGCTTTTCAATTCCCTACCACCGATAAGTCTCTACGGATGACTAATTGCACTTGTCATTCATACATTCTTTTCTCGTTACTCTTGTTATTACAAGATGCCCCGAAATACTCTCCATTGCCCCGATAGCCCTTCGAGTTTACTTTCTTATAGTTCGTTTCCGCATGGAAGCCTTACGGGTAATTCCTCACAATTGTCGAGGGTCCGTTCGTCCCAGTTGTTCATGTGTTTCGCAAAATTCTTCGAAATACTTTTCGATCTTCTGAAAATCCTCTGCAGCTTGTTGCTCTTGAAATTCTTGCCTGCTGGCATTATGGTTAATTCCATATGTCTAGTAGTCTTCGTTGACATCCCTTGTCTTTGTCATTTTGAGCCTATTGATTCAATGTGTGCATATGCACGCAGTCATCAGGTGATCCGTTTATATTATCTTTCCGGCTCAGACGTCCTTCCGGACATGAGTTGATTCTCGGCAAATTCAAACCTTTATTGATTGTCCGACTAAGACTTTTCAACTTATCCATCCTTGATCAGAGCGTCTACTTCTGATCCTTCAATTTGGAAATCATAATTCCTTTGTATTTAAGCATCAGACTATTCAGGTGTTTCTTGAATCCGATGCCTCCACATTCTTTATTCCTCTGGATGAGTACCGATACTCACATCAGCTTTGTTGTGGATCTCTCGATTCATTGTTGGATTATTATCCGATAGCATCCTTCACATTCAAAATTCTTGTGATGGTCTTTCCCTGATACATGATGCTATTGGTAAATTGTGTCTTTTCCCTCTGATAAGTTGTATCCTATACTTTTGTCAGCCATGCTCTGTTGTCAAGCATGTGTTAAATACTCTTGAAACTTGTGGTATATGTTCCTAAGATGCCCCGATGGGTTGGACCTATGCCTTCCTTAATACGCGTGAATCCGACAATTTCAAGAGTCATACTTTTCTGGTGTTTTACCAGATAATCTTTTAAAACTATAATTTCACCAAAGGCGAGGTGTAAATGGAAGGTAATGCATTGATGAAGTGGGAGCCGACCTTGAACCTTGTGTTCATGCCCATGGAAACGATGTTGATCTTATCATACAAGCTCCTCCTTTCATATAATCATTCATTGTATGATTTGATATTGTATCTTTGCTTTTGTCCTTTGCGATTGTGGTTCCGACCATGTTGTTCTACTTTGATTTCATTCTCAGACAAGTTAAAGTGCTTGTCTTCCACAGATCAATACACCAGTCTAACCTCTATTCTGATCTACCTTCGGGTATTATCCTTGGTATCTTGATAAATGTCACGGAGCTTTATAACTTCTTATGAGCTCCTAATCAACTATGATGTTTCTCTGACTCCGGTTCCCTCGTGTTCTGAGTTGTTGGACAATCAAGGACACTGATATCTGAATCGAGTACGCATTGCGATTCGACAACTCTTAGTAATCCTCTTTGATTATGAGTTGTACTCGATCTTGACATTCCAAACTATTAGATGCTGAAGTCTTCCAATATCGATCTCATTCTCGGAATGGATTGGTTGAAAGCACGTATTGCTTCAATTGTTTGTGACACCAAAACCATCCACCTCCGGCATCCTTCGAATGAGATTGTAAGCTATCATGCTCATCTTGTTCGGAATGCTGAAGCCCTACTATATGCCATGAATGCATTAAATGAGTCACCTCTTGAAGGGATTGAAAGCATTCCATTTGTCCGGGATTTCCAAGATGTTTTTCCGGAAGAACTTCCAGGGATCCCCCCCTGCTAGAGCTGTCGAGTTTGTCATCGACTTGGTACCTGGTACCACTCCTATAGCCAAGCGTCCGTATAAGATGCCACCGCATGAACTCCTTGAACTTAAGCAAGAAATTGACAATTCGCTTCTCTGGGTTTCATTCGTCCAAGTTCCTCTGCTTGGGGAGCGCCTTCTCTCTTTGTCAAGAAGAAAGATGGTACGAATCGGTTGGTCCAAGATTACCGTCCCATCAACCAGGCAACGATTCAAAACAAATACCCGCTTCCTCGGATCAACGATCTGTATGATCGACTTGCTGGTTCACCAGTGTATTCAAAACTCGACTTGAGGTTGGGTTACCATCAGATCCGGGTTCGAGAAGAGGATATTTCCAAAACTGCATTTGTTACTCACTATGGTTCTTACGAGTACACCGTCATGTCCTTCGGCTTAACCAATGCCCCAGCAACCTTCTCTCGCCTGATGAACTAGATATTCATGGATTACCTCGATAAATTCGACGTGGTTTATCTGGATGACATCCTGGGTTACTCCAGGAATAAAGAAGAGCATGCTGAACATCTTCGTCTTATACTGGAGATGGCATACAGATACATCCCGTATGTTCCTGCTGGAGTTGATACTGCAGCCGACACTGAGATCTTGTCCCCTTTCACGCGTAACAGTGTCCCGTCTTGCAGAGACCTCCATCCATGGCCACGTGCCATATGTCCTGGTCGATCGGTGGTCAGTCCCAGGTCTATCGTCCACGGTGACCTCTCAGCTGTTCTTATCCAAGGTGGACAGGCAACACTGTTAAGCACCGCCTGGTCAGTCTATCCATACATGCGCCAATACGGTACATGTCACGCGTGTCCCTCCACGAGAGAAGCCAGCCACGCATGGACCCTCCGTGCCATGCATGCAACAATAGGCGCGCATAGTGAAACTCTTTACCTAGCTCATGGGTCGGTGGATGGGTGGTGTTTACCGTCTCGTCCTCACGCAGATAAGTATCAATTATCTCCACCCCCACCTCCCAGCAATAAAAAGTAACCGCGTCCACATCCACACTTCCGTGGATCTCGCATCCCCATTGTTGTAGTACCAAGCATCTAAAATACCTATTTACTCAGCCAGATCTGAATCTCAGTCAGATATGATGGTTGGGACCTTTTCCAAGAAATATAACATTGGTCTCTGTTACTCGGTAAGGTGATGTTATGGCTAGCACACCTGGCCGGAGCAACTAATGCTATAGTATCTTGCTCAGCAAGGTTAGCCATTCTCCTATGAGGAAATTGAATGACTTATTTTATAAGTTGTTCCCACTGGCTCCTTGTGTAACCAAAGACTGACCTTTACCTGGTGGCCATGTCTTTGCTATCTCGAAGCATGTCTGTGGTACACCAATCATCAAAACAAGAACATGGGGGGGGGGGCATACTGCTAAATGTTTCTGGATCCATTATCCAAACATCGTTGTATGGGTAAACATCATAAATTCCTTGCCCCTTAGTCTTAATGGTTACCTACCCGGAGCCTTGACATGATTGTCTCGCTGTGCTTGCTCTTGGAAAGGATATACACCTAATGCTCATGTATACACATTTTCCTTTCCATTGGTCTGTTTAATGTGATAATCACATTTTCCTTTCCATTGGTCTGTTTAACCTTTTCTTGAGATTTATTTGATCTGAGCAGTGATAATTCCCTGCTTAGGTAAACACCTTGGTGAACAACTCTGTCAGTAAGACCCTGTTACTATTGTTGTTAACATTTCGGTAACCGCAGGTGGACAAGAACTTTGCCTATTGGTCCGCCTCGTTTCGACTAGCAGGAAGATGGTTCTCTTCGTCCCCCGCCCATGGTACCGATGTTGTTGCCGACATAGTTGACAGACTATCTTCTGACATGTCTTGCTAACATGACCGTGCAAGATGTCACCTCTCTTCCTACTCTTAATCCACATGATGGGCCCATAACCCATAGTTCCACAGGATCGAAACCTGACTCTCCTGTACCACTTTGATTCCAAGGTATCTTTTGCACTTGGCTTCGTATGTAATTCCCGACCCATCGTTCAGGGGATGATCTATTCTAATATCAGACGCAATAATTATTTTCATTGCTCTGAACCCTTTTTCACCTTCTATTTGGGCATCGAATGATTGCCTACCCGTTTGAAACTTTTACACCGTCGAATTTTGCTCTTAGTGGTTCCTCGAGTCTTAACTTGAGAAATAAATCTGGTGCTCCTCCCTGAGTTCGCCGTCAGATGCCCAGTTTTGTTTAGATTCGTTCTTCCAGAGTTTTTCCTCTAATCTCATTCGTAGGGCGATGGAGATCCCGAAGAAAGGATGACGACTTGATCATGATGACCTGAAGCAGAGGAATCCAGACGTCAATATAATGGATCGACTCCTTCGAGAAGAACAACAGAGACGAGAAGATCCGTTAGAACTTCGTAACCGGAACTTTTTCCCCTTACCCTACCTCTTAATTCTCGGGACGAGAATTCTTGTTAGAGGAGGAGAATTGTGACGCCCGGATAATTAAGCTACAGTGATCATTGTAATTGAGCACAGTGACCATCTGATAAACATGCCAAGTCATCATCATTTGCAGTGCTTGATCACAGTGATTTAATATCTCATTTCAAATTCCTTCTCTGGATTCTATTCAAATTCAAAGTGAAATTTGAAGTTGCTCAAATATTGCTGGAAAAATGTTCATCATTTAGCAAACATTCCAAAACAATTTATTGTTAAGGAAAACAACATCACTCCTATGCTAAAATGGACAGTAGCATTTAAACAGTGCTATTCCAGCAATTTAATTTGCAAGATCATTTGTAAAAAAATGCAAATTAATTCATATGCCTCCCATAATAATTGTGGCTGTACCTAAAAATGCACTGGAATTAAAGGGACAAGTCCCATATTTTCCTAATTCATTTGGATGCCCAATTAAATCCATTCTCTCTCTGTTTAATAAATAAAAGAGAAAACAGAGAAAAATAAAAAGGGGCGAGGCCTACCTGCTACTGGGCCGAGCCCAGCCCAACTCACCAGCTCCCTCCTCCGCGTCGTCACCGCCGTGGCTGAGCGCGCGCAGTTCCGGCCACTGGCCGCCACGGCGCCGGGGCAGTTGGGGCGAGGGGATAAGGCCTCCCCGAGCCGTCTCCCCTGCTCGCCATCGCCATTCCCCTTCCCCTCTCTCTGGCCTCGCTCTCCTCTCCCTCTCTGACCGAGCGCGCCGCCGCCGCAGCTCCGACGCCACCGCGGCCACCGAGGACCCCTCGCCTCGCTACGGTGCCGTAGGAGACCGCCGTCTTCCTCCACGTCGATCGGTGCAAGCCGTTGCGGCTGTGGAGCTCCATGACGGGCGCCTCGAGCTCGTCTTCCTTCTCGGCTCCGGCGAGATCCTTCGTCGATTCGCCGCCTCCACTGCGTCCCCCGCTTCACCGGGCCTTCCCCCCAACGCCAGTGAGCTCTCCTCGCTGCTCCTCTCTCTCTGTGCGCTCCCGTAGCCCTCCTAGCTAGCTGCCCACGACGCCGAGCTCCGGCCGCCGCCATGGCCGATGAGCTCCTCGCTGCGGGCCCCATCTGCTCGAGCGCGACACACCCACACGTTCGCGGCGTTCCGTAGGTGCCGCCGTTGCCGTCGTAGCCCGAAGCCGCCGCCGCCTGCCGTCGTCGCGCCGCCTGATTCCGGCCTCCCAAGCTCCAGCCGTGGCCACCATCGGACGCGGCTTGGAGAGGCCGTTCCAGAGGACCTAACC
This sequence comes from Elymus sibiricus, assembly GCA_039707655.1. Classification (NCBI taxonomy): domain Eukaryota; kingdom Viridiplantae; phylum Streptophyta; class Magnoliopsida; order Poales; family Poaceae; genus Elymus; species Elymus sibiricus. The sequence goes on from CM077675.1 coordinate 146,562,991, forward strand.
GCGCCCAAAACCGCCGCCCCTAGACGATTTCCGACGCGCGCCCGACCCGCCGCCGTCGTTTTGACCACCGGCGGCTGAACGCCGGCCGCCCCACTGAGCTGGCACCCCCGGGGCCAACCCCAGGGTCACTGCTAGTGGACCCCGGCAGCCCCTGGTGACCAGTTGACCAAGTCAACTGGCTGACTGGGCTCAGCCCAGTCACTCACTGGTGGGGCCCAACACCACTGTGTCTATGACAGTGGGCCAGCCCTGTCAGTTAATTAATTTAGTAATTAGGTTAATTAAAATAATTAATTTAGCCTAATATGTCTGTGACAGATGGGCCCCAGTCACTAATTAATCCCTGTTAGTATAATTTAACCCTGATTTAATAATGAGTCTATGACATGTGGGACCCACTCGTCAGGTTTGACCTGGTCAGCCCCACTGTTGACTGCTGATGCAATGCTGACCTCATGCTGACATCACTCTATACTGTTCTGGATAATGTTGATTTAATTAAATAGAATAATTCCAGAAATTGATTAAATCTTCGAAAAATCATATAAAATAAACCGTAGCTCAGATCGAAAAACTTTATACATGAAAGTTGCTCAGAAAAATCCCACGAATCTAACCGTGCTACCTGTTTCCATGTCGGGACCCTCTACGTAGGTGAACCCGCAACTTTTCGCCTGTTTCCGGCAGATGAATAGTGTATAACTACCGACTATTAATTCCAACTTTAATCCTAAAATAGCCAAAATGGTTTAGACATGATTTTAGGCAACCTTGCACTGCATCCTAGCTGTCACATGCCTCTAACACCGCAAACCTGGAACATCCCCCCCCTCCGGTCATCTGTCCGTCATTTGTCTGGAACCGGGAAAACCTTCCCGGATGGGTTCCCCCTTCATCGGTATCGAGTAACACTGCGTTAGGTCACACCCGGCACAACTTATTACCATACTATGCTTTGTGTTACATTGTTTGCTTTGTATTTACTGTTTCTTCCCCCTCCCTCTCTCTCGATAGACGCTGAGACTACCGATGATACTGCTGTGTACGACTACGCCGTTGACGATTAGCCTTTTGCCGCAGAGCAGCAAGGCAAGCAAACCCCCCTGGAGCATTCCGATATCGCCTATTCCTTTCCCTCTTATTCTTGCATTAGATTTTGCTACTGTATTAGTTAGCTCCTATTCTGATGCATAGCCTGATTTTGATAAACTGTTACTATACCTGCACTCATATCAACTGCTTAGTATAGGTTGATCAGTGAATCCCCAGTGACCCCTTAGTCCTAGTTGCCCCTGCTTCTTCATCGACGACTCGACGACTCGAAGACGCGAAGACTCGGTCAACCGACCGACGAGCCAGACCCCTCACATCACCGCACACCCCTTAATTATGGCACTGCAGAGCTACTATCGAGTGCCGAGGGTGATACCTCACTTAGCACTCCCGATGTTAATCCTGTAGCGTAGTTAATCGATCGTGGGTAACGAGGGTGATTCCTCCTTCCCATTTATCGATAGCGACTCTTGTCATACACATACCTCGAGTGGGATCCATCGAGGGTGATTCCTCAGATATCCACTTGGTGTATAACCACACAGTTACTTTAACTTGACCTTGTTACATGTGAAAGACGGGACTGGAGGGACAGGCGGTACCACCCTGGCTGAAGTGGACCTGAGTTCCCGACAGTCTTGAGATGGGTCGGCCCCAAGGGTACCCGTGTGTGAGATGTGGTGGGATGCGCCGGTAAGGTATCCGGGTTATGTTGAGGCGTGGACTGGCGAGAGAGGCCTTTGCCACACATCCTCGAGTCGGGGTGACGGGACCGCACTTTGAGGGTCACGCTTGCCCCACATTAATAAAATGCTAATGGGTTGGGTATTTGATCTGAGTTGGGTCGTTGGCCTTTTTACGCACCAAACCATCACGTGGGAAAGTTATGGGCACTCAGCGTCGTTGTATCAGCCAAAGCTCTTCGGACGTCAGCAATGGAGCGGCGCGCGATGGATTGGACTGGACGGTGCAGCTCTTGGACTGGAGTGTACTACGTCTGATTCCGGCCGCGTACGCATTGTGCAGGAGCGCAAGGGCAAGTGGGCCCATGAACCTGCGCGCTTAGGATTTAGACCGGTGGGCTGGCTTCTTCGTTGAGCCTAGGTGGGGCGACGACGTGCTGCTATCCCGAGGCCGGGCATGACCCAGGAAAGTGTGTCCGGCCGGAGGTGATCAGGCGTGTTGGAAATGCGGTGCACCCCTGTAGGGATGAATAATCTATTCGAATAGCCGTGTCCACGGTAACAGGACGACTTGGAGTTATGCCTTGACCTTATACAACTATAATTGTGATTTAATTTGAAATGAATTGTGGCTCCGAGATTGCTTCCTCGCAGGGAGTCGAGGAAGGATCTCTGGGCGTGGTTACTTAATAAATTTGTTACAATAATATGACTATATATGAGATACTGGTCTACTCTCTTCTAATGCTGCAAGATGCTGACGATGCTAGTCTTCGATAGGACTAGGCCTTCTCCCTATTCTTGCTTTCTGCAGTCAGTCCAGATATACCCCATTCCCTTGATAATGATGCATAGTTAGCATAGTTCTCATGTCAGTCTTGCGAGTACTTTGGATGAGTACTCACCGCTGCTTTGTTTTCCCTTTACCCCCTCGATACGATTCTGCGTTCAGACGATGGAGCCCAGGAGATGGAGTATGCCGTAGACGACTACTACACCACTGTTGGAGCCTACTACTACGCGGAGAACGCCGACGCTCAGGAGTAGTTAGGAGGTCCCCAGGCAAGAGGCCTCGCCTCTTTCGATCCGCTGCTTATGTTTGTGCTAGCCTTCTTAAGGCAAAACTTGTTTAACTTATGTCTGTACTCAGATATTATTTGCTTCCGCTGACTCGTGCTTTGTCGAGCTTTGTATTCGAGCCCTCGAGGCCCCTGGCTTGTAATATGAAGTTGTATGACTTTAATTGTGTCTTTTGTTGTGTTGTGATATCAATCAGTGAGTCCCTAATCTTGGTCGTACGCATTGTGTGCGTGATTAGCGTACGGACGAGAATGGGGGCGTCACACTTTGTTTCTTAACTGAGGGAAATACTTATCTGTATTGTGCTGCAATTACCTGTTCCTCTTCAAGGAAATCCCAACGCAGATCACAAGTATCTTGTGGCAGTTGTCGTGGAACGGAAGGAGGCCGGGAAGGAATACCCAGTACAAAGGCCAGTCTATTATATTAACGAAGTTTTGACAGAGTCCAAACAGCGATATCCACACTGGCAGAAACTGGTATTTGGTGTCTTCATGGCTAGTCGCAAGTTGAAGCACTAATTCCAAGAACACCCGATTACTGTGGTCAGTTCAACTCCACTAAGGGACATCATCTAGAATCGGGAGGCTACCGGCCGGGTCACTCAATGGGCAATCGAGCTTGCACCACATCATCTGAAGTATGTGCCTCGAACGGGTATCAAATCTTAGGCATTGGTGGATTTCATCTATGATTGGACTGAGTTGCAATTACCTAAGGAAAAGCCCGATAACACGTACTGGACGATACACTTCAATGGTTCTAGACAATTGGAAGGCTCGGGGGCTGGAGTTGTCCTATCTTCTCCACGAGGTGATAATTTTTTTTACATTTTAAGGCTCGTGTTTCCCTATACTAACAATGCAGCTGAATATGAGGCCCTCCTCCATGGGCTCCGCATGGCTAAGTAAAGGAATTTAAGCCGGGTCAGATGTTTGGGCGACACAGATTTGGTCACTCAGCAAGTATCTAGGACTTGGGACTCAAAGGATCCCCTTATGGCGGCTTATTAGCGTGCACTCACCATCATCGCTGGTCATTTTAAGGGTTACCAAGTTGATCATATTGATCGCCGGCTCAACGAAGCTGCTGACGCTTTGTCACGTTTGGGTTCTCAGCGTAAGTCAGTCCCTCCAAATGTTTTCCTCGATGTCCTTCATAATACTTCCATTAAATTACCGCCGAAAGAAGATATCGCTATTCCTGACCCGGAGGCACAATTGGTGGCTGCTCTTCATGCTATTCCTGATTGGACAATTCCCTATCTGGCTTAACTAACTCGTGGCGAGCTCCCAGATGAGGAAATCATCGCCCGACAGATTATCAGACGTTCCAAGTCCATGACTATCGTCAATGGCGAGTTACACCGACGAAGTATTACCGGTGTATTTCAACGTTGTGTTTCCCCTGAAGAAGGCCGTGAGATTCTCAATGAAATCCATGCAAGTGACTGTGGTCATCATGCCGACTCAAGATCCCTGGTATCAAGGCTTTTCGACGCGGTTTTTATTGGCTTACAGCTCATGCAGATGCCGAAGACATTGTACGGAAGTGCGATGGTTGTCTGCGCGGTAGGCTCATGTGCCGGCTCAAGAATTACGGATGATTCCAATCACTTGGCCGTTTGCAGTATGGGGGCTAGACATGGTCGGCCCGTTCAAGACATCCTTAGATAAGAAGTCCCACCTTCTGGTGGCGGTTGATAAGTTCATCAAGTGGGTCGAAGCAGAGCCAATCAGTAATTGTGATACAGAGACATTAGTAAAATTCCTGAAAAAGCCGATTGTTTGTTTTGGTTATCCACATAGCATCATCACAGACAATGGCACCAACTTATCCAAGGGAGCAATGGAACAGTTCTGCCAACGTGAGCATATTGAAAACACAACTTCTCCCTAGGTGGTTTTGGTGATTAATAACAACATATATTTCATTGGACTAATGTTTCCACTAAGTTTATTTCAGGAAAAAGTTCAATGTTATATTGGCAAAGAATTGTGAGGAGACCCCAAGATGCAAGGAATAGGATTGGCCAAGCTACAAGCATGAAGACTATACATTTTACTTTGTGAGAAATCACTTTGAAGCCATAGGAAAGCCAATACCATCAAAAGGGGGCGAGGTAATAATGGTGAATGAAATGCTCAAAATGATTAAGTGTTAGCCACCAAAAACACTCACAAGCTCTCCCACAAATATTCTGTCTTAGACCCTACCACTCAAAATCGATGCCACCAATGATACGTCTCCAACGTATCTACTTTTCCTCACTCTTTTGCCCTTGTTTTGGACTCTAATTTGCATGATTTGAATGGAACTAACCCGGACTGACGCTGTTTCCAGCAGAATTGCCATGGCGTTGTTTTTGTGCAGAAATAAAAGTTCTCAGAATGGAACGAAACTTTCTGGAGATTTATTTTGGAAAATATAAAAAATACTGTAGCCAGAAACCACCGGAGAGGGGGCCCAGGGTGCGCAACACCCACCAGGGCGCGCCATTCCCCTCCCGGCGCGCCCTGGTGGGTGGTGGGCACCTCGGGGGCCCACTTGACCTATCTCCGCCACTATAAATTCCTAAATTTGGAGAAAAACATAGGAGAGAAAGAATTATCGAGTTTCACGAGACGGAGCCGCCGCCACCTCCTGTTCTTCATCGGGAGGCCAGATCTGGAGCCCGTTTGGGGCTCCGGAGAGGGGAATCTTCGGTCTTCGTCATCATCAACCTTTCTCCATCGCCAATTCCATGATGCTCCCCACTGGGAGTGAGTAATTCCTTCGTAGGCTTGCTGGTCGGTGAGGAGTTGGATGAGATTCATCATGTAATCGAGTTAGTTTTGTTAGGGCTTGATCACTAGTATCCATTATGTTCTGAGATTGATGTTGCTATGACTTTGCTATGCCTAATGCTTGTCACTAGGGCCCGAGTGCCATGATTTCAGATCTGAACCGTTTATGTTATCATCTCTATATCTATGTTCTTGATCTGATCTTGCCTAATCATATGCACCTATTACGTGTTATGATCCGTCAACCCCATAGTGACAATATTTGGGATACTTCGCGGTGATGACCATAGTTTGAGGAGTTCATGTATTCACCATGTGTTAATGCTTTGTTCCGGTTCTCTATTAAAAGGAGGCCTTAATATCCCTTAGTTTCCTTATGGACCCCGCTGCCACGGGAGGGTAGGACAAAAGATGTCATGCAAGTTCTTTTGCATAAGCGCGTATGACTATTTACGGAATACATGCCTACATTACATTGATGAACTGAGCTAGTTCTGTATCGCCCTAGGTTATGACTGTTACATGACGAATATCATCCAACGAGTTATCAATCCAGTGCCTACGACCTTTCACTTATTGTTCTTGCTAAGTTACTACTGCTGTTGCTGCTGTTCCTACTGCTACAAAACTATTGCTACTACTGTTACCGCTACTTTTACCATTGCTACTGCTATCAAACCTATCATATTACTGTGCTACTGATCAATTTGCTGCATATATTTATCTCCAAGTGTGGTTGAATTGACAACTCAACTGCTAATACTCTCAAGTATTCTTTGGCTCCCCTTGTGTGGAATCTATAAATTTGGGTTGAATACTCTACCCTCGAAAACTGTTGTGATCCCCTATACTTGTGGGTTACCAAGACCTTTTTCTGGCGCCGTTGCCGGGGAGCATAGCAATATTTGTTGAGTCACTTGGGATTTATATCAATTTATCACTATGAAGAATCTGAAGGATCCAAGGACCAAGATTTTTCCCTCTACTACGAGGGGAGGTAAGGAACTGCCATCTAGCTCTGCACTCGATTCACCTTCTGTTATGAGTAAGCTTGCAACACCACCACATGCTAGTAATCCTGATATGTCGCAAGTTATTGATGATGATACTTCTGCTATGAATGATGCTTATGATGATGCTAGTACCATGCTTGATGATAATGTGCCACTAGGAGAATTCCTTGATGAACAAATTGCTAGAGCTAAAGAAAATTAAATTGCTGAAACTGATGAAGCTTATGAAACTGATTATGATTATGAAACTCCTATTAGTCCTAGCTCTCCTAAGTTTGAAATGCCTAAGATACCTGACGGTTATGTTATGGACGAGGAGATATCTAGAGAAATTCTTTCTTGCAAGGATAGAGATGATCTTAAGAAACTGCTATGCAAGTATAAGGAAAAAACTTTGAATGCTAGAAGGAAATGTGATCCTAAGTTTGCTACTTCACCTATCTGTGTTACCGATAAGGATTATGAGTTCTCTGTCAACCCAGAGTTAATTACTTTGGTTGAATCTGATCCTTTCCATGGTTATGAAACTGAAACTGTAGTGGCACACCTTACTAAGCTGAATGATATAGCCACCCTCTTTACTCATGATGAGAAGATTCACTACTATTATATCCTTAAGTTGTTTCCGTTCTCATTAAAGGGTGATGCTAAGACATGGTACAATACTCTTACTCCTGGTTGTGTGCGTACTCCCCAGGATATGATCTATTACTTCTCTGAAAAATATTTTCCTGCTCATAAGAAACAAGCTGCCTTACAGGAAATATTTAACTTTGTGCAAACTGAAGAAGAGAGTCTCCCACAAGCTTGGGGGAGGCTTCTCCAGTTGCTTAATGCTTTGCCTGATCATCCTCTTAGGAAGAATGAAATACTTGATATCTTTTATAATGGACTAACCGATGCTTCTAGGGACTTCCTAGATAGTTGTGCTGCTTGTGTTTTCAGGGAACGAACCGTTGAACAAGCTGAAGAATTATTGAATAATATATTGAAGAATTATGATGATTGGACTCTTCCCGAACCACCACTTAAACCCACTCCGAAGAAGAGGGGTATCTTATTTCTCAGTCCTGAATATATGCAAGAGGCAAAGAAATCTATGAAGGAAAAAGGTATTAAAGCTGAGGATGTTAAGAATTTGCCACCTGTTGAAGAAATACATGGCCTTGACACACCACCACCTCCACGGGTGGTAGAGGTGAATTCTTTATTAAAGTTTAATGAAAGTGACGTCCTTCACAATAAACCTCCTAGTCAATGCTTATATGAGTTTGATAACTATATTATGAAGTAAGATCATTTCAATGCCCATGTTCTGAAATAATTGAAATATAATTGTGATATGATTGCTCGCTTGAGTGAATTGCTATTTAGAATCAGTAATGATGTTAGAGGTGTAGGAAAGCATGCCTCTATGGTTCAAACTCAGTTAGAACAAGTAGCTAAGTCTCAAAAAGAATTGCTTGATGAAATGAATAGTAATATGCATGACTTTGCTGCTAGAGTAGTAACTAGAGGAGGTAGAATGACCCAAGAACCACTTTATCCTGAGGGTCATCCTAAAAGAATTGAACAAGACTCTCAGAAAATTAATCTTGATGCACCTAGTCCTTCTAAAAAGAAAAAGAAAAAGAAAAATGATAGGACTTTGCATACCTCTAGTGAACCCGAGACACAAAAACCTCCTGATAATAATGATGTCTCTATTTCCGATGCTGAAACTCATTCTGGTAGTGAACATCAACCTAGTGATAATGAAAATGTTAATGATGATGTTCACGATGATGCTCAACCTAGTAATGATAGAGAACCAGATAATGATGTTGAAATAGAGCCTGTTCCTGATCTTGCTAACCCACAACCTAAAAATAAACGGTATGATAAGAAAGACTTTGTGGCTAGGAAACATAGTAAAGAAAGAGAGCCATGGGTTCAGAAACCCATGCCATTCCCACCTAAGCCATCTAAGAAAAAGGATGATGAAGAATTTGAGCGCTTTGCTGAAATGATTAGGCCAGTCTTTTTGCGTACCCGTTTGACTGATATTTTGAAGATGGCCCCTTATGCAAAGTACATGAAAGACATCATCACTAATAAAAGGAAAATACCTGAAGCTGAAATCTCCACCATGCTTGCTAATTATTCTTTTAAGGATGGAGTACCTAAAAAACTTTGAGATCCCAGAATACCAACTATACCTTGCTCCATCAAAAGAAACTATGTTAAAACTGCTTTGTGTGATTTGGGAGCCGGTGTTAGTGTTTTGCCTTTCTCCTTATATAAAAGACTTGATTTGAATAAACTCACACCTACTGAGATATCACTGCAAATGGCTGACAAATCAACAGCCATACCTATTGGTATTTGTGAGGATGTGCCCGTTGTTGTTGCAAATGTTACTATCTTAACGGACTTTGTTATTCTTGAGATGCCCGAGGACGACAACATGTCGATTATCCTTGGTAGACCCTTTTTGAATACTACAGGGGCTGTTATTGATTGCAATAAAAGCAAAGTCACTTTTCATATTAATGGTAATGAGCACACGGTGCACTTTCCGAAGAAACAATTTCAAGTGAATGGTATAAATGTAATTGAAGAATCACCGACCATCACTATTGGAAGTTTCCAATTACCTCTACCTACTACCAAGAAGAAATATGATATACTTATTGTTGGGGATATGCACATCCCCATTGAGGTAACTTAGTGTTTTACGAAAGTTCTGCGGTTTCATGCTAATCGGAAGTGGTTGTTAATAAGACTTGATCAACCTTATTAATGAATCATTTTTGAGAGGTATGACGTCGATGAATCTAGTAAGCACAACTTTCTGCTCCCACCTTTTATTTTCTGTTTTAGTTAGTCAAATAAAATAAAATGCCAAGTTTATCCTATTTCCTGTTTTCTCCGTGCAATAAAAAATTACCCAAAAATAAAAATTCTCAGAATGCCTTGAAAATTTAACACGAAATTTTCCTGATTATTTATGAATTTTTGGTGCAAATAACACCTGAGGGGAGTGCCCAGGGTGCACAGCACCCACCAGGGCGCGCCAGCACCCCCCAGGCGCGCCCTGGTGGATGGTGGCCCCCACGTAGGCCCCCTCACTTATCCCTTTAGCCCACATTGCCACCTACCTCCAGCAAAAAATCACCACAGCCACCATTTTCGTGTTCTTGCTCTCAAACCCGCGGATTTCGATCTCTTTGCTCGAAGCTCCATTTTCGAAACTGTTTGGAGGGATTGCTAGTTAGTATGTGACTCCTCCATTGCTCCAATTAGTTTTTGTTTTAGTGGGTTATTTTTAGAGTAATTAGCTACTCTTGGTGCTGCTGTAGATGAGCTTGCATGTTGAATTCTTAGAGTTCTAAGTAGTTTGAATGCTCTATATGGCCTCTATGCATGCTTAGGAGTAGTTGCTAACAATCTTACAAGGTTTTGTTGACAAATTTTTGTGGACTAATTTTTTTTCAGATTTTTTATAGGAATAAAATGAATATCTTTAGGAAGTTCTCCTCCAAGAAAAGTACCAAGGGAGTCATTGGGGAATCATCGGACAATGACCTTCATATCCCAAGAAAGGTGGAGGTGCGGCCATGTGAATGGCCGCATGATGCCTTCCTGGAGGAGGCCGGGATCCACCAAGAGTTCGCTCAGTTTGTCGCAAACGCTGGGTTAACCGAGTTCCTCACAGATAAGTGTGACCAATATCACATCCTTACAAATTCCTTTGCACAAAGTTTAATTATTTAGGGAGAAACAATCCTCCTGAAGTAGAGTTTAACCTTTATGTTGAACCTCACACAATGTCACTAACCGACTTCTGTAACATATGCTTGATTCCTTCTGCTGGGGACTTGAGAGAACCTAGGCCATCTGAGTTTGAGGATTTTCTCCTCGCATTAACCATGGGTGAGGATAGAGGCATGTCGAAGGCCACTGCTATTAGCTTACAGTTTCCCTCAGTACATTATTTCGCCTTAGTCATCACTAAGTGTTTAACCGCTAGGGAGAAGGTCAGCTCGCTCAGTGCTCCTGACCTCGCTATTTTACGTCGCGCACTTTATGATGATCACACCTTTAGGATGGGGGCCATTATTGCCCGGCGCTTACATCTCAATAAACTAAGGGAAAGATACATGGTGGTATTTATGCTACTCGCTTAGCGAACCACTTTAGAATTCCCTTTCGCCCACATGATTACCACTTACCCCGAGTTTACCTCGATCTTAAGACACTGCAGGCTCACCATTTTATTGATGTAACTGACTCTCCATGTGATATTCACTATAACTTAGTATTTATCAAGGAAACACGTGATGTTATTCCGTTGCCTACACCTACTTTGTTTGATCCTATTGCCAGGAACGGATACAGGATTATGCCAGATGACATTACAGCTTACCGAAACAACCTAGCAGCAGCTGAGGAGGAGCACCAGGGGTGGGACGCTCAGGTGCCGCCTCAGCCTCACTATGACCTGGGACCAGACGGCTACTACGGATGGTGATTACCAAGCTAGGCCAAAAGCCTAAGCTTGGGGGAGTACGTATTTCCACCGACATTACATTCATGTTCGCACATTTCATTCCAGTTGTCGGTGTTCATACTTTTTCATTGTAATATCCATGTTAGATTTGTTTTCTCGCTTTCTTCTTGTGTGTTTGAAAAACTTTGAGAAAACCCAAAAACATTTCCTACTTCTTTTTATCTTTTCTTTCTAGTTTAGTTTAATTGTTGCTTTCAAAAGAAAACCCAAAAAAAATTGTCGCTTCTTCTTTTACTTGTTGGGAGCTATCCCGTGTAAATAGTTTTTCTCGTTTTAGTTTTTCTTCTTTGTTTTGCTTCCTTCAAGAAAAACCAAAAACTCCAAAAATATTTTAGTGTGTTTCTCAGAAATTCTTTTATTTTTACTTAAGTCGTACCGAGGAGAAGACCACGATGAAATTGTTGAGTGGTTCTCATCTGCATTATCGTTTACCTAACAAAGAACCCATATTGTCTTGTCTTCCCCTCTTGAATAAAATGTTTGCAGATTCCAGTTTAGTCCACGGCATTCTTGCACAATGTAAGTGCATCTAGTGCAACCCTTGTTTGGTTTTGGAGTATTGAAGACAAACGTGGTTGAGGGACTAATGTGTTTGTGAGAGTTCACAGGTTAACACAGAGAGAAGTCCCTAGAGTTTCGATTTAGCTGTCGAAGATGACCCCCAAAAAATTTCCGAAGACATTGATGACGGCTGAAGCCATTGGTGGTAGACGAAGACTTTCATCCGAAGACAATGAAACGCGAAGATGAAGTCTTTTGGTAGTTTTGTTTCTTCTTTCCTGAGTCATAGGAACCACCGTACTATTAAGTGGGGTCGATGTGATCGAAGTCAGATGCTGACGTGATGCTCAACCCATACCTATGTCTTCGAGTGAAGACAATGAGAGGAAATCTCTTCCAGAGTTGGTTGAGTCAGCTTTACTTGTAGCCCAACTAAAGTTGCCGCGTGTGTTTGAAATCCGACCGTTGTGACACGTGTCGGTTGGCCATTGACCTAGGGTCATTTCGGTCATATCAGGTCGGGTTGCCCGCTGGCTATAAATAGCCCACCCCCTCCACCATAAGAAGGTGGCTGCTTAGAGAGAGATACGGCTGTTGTCGTTTTGGAGCAACCCACCTCGAAGACATTGAGAGAGACACATCCCGCGAGGGTACACCTAAACACCTAGAGCTAGAGTGTTTTAGCATCACCGAAGTCATTCTGTTCTGAGAGAACTGAAGACTTATTACACTTGAAGACTGTGATCTTCCAGATGGTTAGGCGTCTGGGTCTAGAGCAATCCAAGAGTCATTGTGGATCGCCGAGTGACCAAGTTTGTACGGGTTTCGGAAGTCTCCCCTGAAGACTTACCAGAGTGATGGGGCGCTGTCTAAGTGACTTCGGCTCAAGGGGAGTAAGGTGAAGACGAGGTCTTCTGAGTTCAATCTCAGCCTCCCTAACCAGATGTACAGTTGTCACAGCAATTGGAACTGGTCCAACAAATCCTGTGTCTTCGTGAAGCAACTGGTTCTATCCTTCACTTTCTTACATTCCTGTTCTGTATCGTGAAGCTTTTCCTTGTTCATCACTGAAGACTTGTCCTGAAGACATTCATGCCTGCTGTTTATCTTCGTACATTGTAAGTTTATCTTCGACTGATCTTATTGTGCATGATGTTAAAGCTTAACCTGTTTGTATGTCTTCACTGTGATGCATGCCTAGATTAGATTCTTGATTGTATCCCTACCTGCTCCTATTTACGTTTCCGCTCTATTCGAATAGATTCCCTGTTTCAAAGACTTTCATAAAAATCGCCTATTCACCCCCCCTCTAGTCGATAACTAGCACTTTCAATTGGTATCAGAGCAAGGTACTCCCTTGTTCTGTGTTTCGGTTTAACCACCGTGGAGTTTTAGCTATGTCGACTGCAGGGATAATCAAGGTCTCCGCTGCATGCCCTGTCTTCGATGGCACTGACTACCCCTACTGGAAGAACAAGATGCGCATGCATGTCGAAGCCATTGACAACAACCTATGGTATGTCGTCATGGCGGGCATTCCCGAAGTTGGCAAAGGTGTTACTGCTGCTGATGTGAAGAGGTTCGCACAGCTGGACTCCACCGCCAAGAACATCATCTGTGGTCATCTGACCAAAGGACAGTATGGCCGTGTGAGTGCACTTAACATTGCTAAACAAATCGGGGAATGGCTGTCCAAAGTGAATGAAGGTGTCTCATCTCAAAGAGACTCTCGTGTTGATGTGCTTCGCAACCTGCTCAACCGCTTCAAGAGACTTGACAACGAAAACGTTCAGCTCACATTTGATCGACTCGCCGACATCTCAAATGAGCTGAATGCACTTGGCGCCACCGATATCACCAAACATGAAGTCGTGAAGAAGCTACTCAGATCACTTGACAGTTCCTTTGATACTCTAGCACTCATGATCCAAGAGCGCCCTGACTTCAAGAGTTTGGATCCCGCCGATATCCTCGAGAGATTGAACACTCACGAGTTCCAACAAGCTGAGAAGAGAGATATCTACGGACCAAGCTACAGTCGCTCCCGTGCATTGAAGGCCAAAGCTGTGTCTTCATCTGAAGACAACTCTGAATGCAGTTCTGTTGGTGCTGAAGACTTTGGAAAAGAACTCGCCTTGCTTGTCAGAAAGTTTCGGAAGTTTGCCAAGTCAAAGCGCTACACAAAATCTTCAAAGCGCGATTCCAAGAGGTCCGGTGAAATGTCTTCAAGAGACAGCAAGAAGCAAACCTATCATAAGTGCAAGAAAGTTGGCCATTTCATCGCTGATTGTCCTCGATGGGAGAAGGAATCCAAGAAGAAGAGCAATGACTATGATTCTGATGACAAGAAGAAGAAGAAGTATGCAAAGGTTTCATCACACAAGAAGAGTTCATCTGGCAAGGCACATGCGTTCATCGGAAAGGAGATGGATTCATAGTCTGCATCTGGTTCAGAAGTTGAGGAAGCATCTGAGGAGGAATCTGACGCTGAAGTAGCTGGATTAGCAATGGCTTCGGAATATCTCTCCACCTCTGTCTTCGAACCCGAAGACAATGATTCCTTCTTCAACAACGAAGCCGGTGATGATGATGCTACTCCAGCCTACTGCTTCATGGCAAAAGCCTCCAAGGTATCCTGAAAATCCTCACGTCATGACTCTGAATCTGAAGCTGAATCTGATAATGACAAGAAACCTAGCTATGCTAAACTTGTAAAAATTGCCACCAAGCAACAACATGCCATGGAGAAAATGCAAACTACTCTAGAGAAAAGCGATGACCTGTTACGCGAAGAGATGAGTCCGAACGAAACTATGGCTGAAGACATGCGTAGTCTTTGTTCAAGGTTTGAGGATCTCCAAAGTCGTCATGATGCCCTCTCAACTGATCATGAAAAGCTTTCTCTTGAATATCTTTAGAAGAAGATTGATCTAGAAAAGTTGAGGGAAGCACTTAATGACCTACAGAAGGAAAACGACTCACTCCTAGCAGAGCAGATCAGTACCGCTCAGGATGAATTTGAGGCTCCATGCTTAAAGTGTATTGCACATGAAGCAAATGATTCAACTGCCGAATGTTCAAATGCTTCTGAAAATGCTTTATCTTCAACTGTATCTATGGCACCTAACCCCTCATCCGAGGAAGACACTGCTATCACTAATGACAATGACAGGTTGAAGACATTGCTTGAAACTGGCATGTACAGGAGTCTGAAAGGGCATCAGATTCTTTGTGATGTCCCGAAGAAGACTATACTGAACAAAAACCCTAGGAAAGAGGGTGTAGGTTTCGAAAGAAACCTCAATGTTGATGGATCCTACTGGACACCTGAGCAGTACCCCAAAACCACATGGGTTGCCGCAAAAGGTCCTTCAGTTGATCCTTCCACATTATCAGGCTTCAACTGTGCGAATACTCTCATTATTGATGAATCCTTTGATTCCAATTATAAACAGTTCAAATATCAAAATGGTGAAGTGTTTGCCAGATTTATTGGAACTAACTGCAGGAATGGTTCTCCTATGAAGAAGATCTGGGTTCCCAAATGTCTTCTTGAAAAGCTTCGCGTGAATGTCTTGACGACATGTCACAAGAAGAAGACAAACTCTGGATCAATGTCTTCGAGAAGACATAAGTCTTCATATGTTGGCACTAACCATTCTGTTTCGCAGGAAACGACTCATATGACTCATGAATACGTATACAATGGCATGAACCGCTATGTTCATCCAACCAAGAACTTCTCTGCTTATTCATTTGAGTACACAAACCCTCCTGTGAAACGTACTATTAGGGCATCTTTGCCTAAATTCTCTGATGCTGCCTTACGTCTCATTGCTTCTAAGCCACCCCTTCGCATGTGGGTGGTTAAGAAGAACTAATATCTTCTATGCAGCATCGGGTCTCCAGATAGGACGAAGCCTATCCCGAAGATCATCTCTGGGGACCCAAAAATATTCTTGTCTGAACGCAAGAGAATTAATGCATACCTCGTTCAGAATACCTACCACTGTCTTCTGCTACATCTTCATCATAGCATGTTACTCTTACATGCTTTGGTGAACTCGACTAATTCTCAATGCAGGAAGACAAATCCAATGCCACCGAATGGATTATGGACAGTGGATGCACAAGTCATATGATTGGTGATCGAAGCCTATTGATGGAGCAAACCCTTTGACCTCCAACAAAAGATCACATCTTCTTTGCTGACAAGAGCAGCAGCAAAGTGTTGGGGCTAGGTAGAGTTGCTATCTCAGGGGACCGGCACATGGAAAACGTCATGCTTGTCGAATCTCTTGGTTACAACTTGATGTCTGTCTCAATGCTCTGTGACTTAGATATGCTTTTCATCTTCGGCAAATTTCGATGTGTGGTACTAATGGCCTCTGACAAAACCAAAGTCTTCGAAGGTTTTCGAAGAGCTGACTTGTACATGGTAGACTTCTTTGCAGGACCACAGGTTGCCTCATGTCTTCTAGCAAAAGCTTCGGAGTGCTAGCTATGGCATAGAAGGCTAGGGCATGTTGGGATGAGGAACTTGCACACACTCGCCAAGAAGAAGCTCATCATTGGCGTCGAGGGTGTCAAGTTCAAGAAGGACCACCTCTATGGGGCTTGTGAAGCCGGGAAAATGACCAGGGCCAAACACCCCTCGAAGACAATCATGACGACCTCACGTCCCTTCGAGCTGCTACACATGGACTTATTTGGCCCTACTCACTATTCCACCTTCTCTACCACTTCAAATCTATATGGCTTCATGATCGTTGATGACTATTCTCGATTCACTTGGGTGCATATCATTCTTTACAAAACTGAAGTGCAGGATGTCTTCAGGCGCTTCGCAAATAGGTGTATGAACAACTACAACATCAAGATCAAGCACATCAAGAGTGACAATGGCACTGAATTCAAGAACATAGGCCTGGACACCTTTCTTGATACCCTTGGCATCACTCATGAGTTCTCTGCTCCATATACTCCTCAGCAGAATGGTGTCGTGGACCACAAGAATAGAACTCTTATTGAGATGGCTCGCACCATGCTTGATGAATACAAGACACCACGGAAGCTATGGCCTGAAGCCATTGATACTGCATGTCACATCATCAACAGAGTTTATCTTCACAAGTTCTTCAAGAAAACATCATATGAGCTTCTCACTAGTAAGAAACCCAATGTAAGTTATTTCAAAGTCTTCGGTGCAAGATGCTGGATAAGGGATCCACACCACACTTCTAAATTTGCACCGAAAGCACATGAGGGTTTCATGCTTGGTTATGGAAAGGATTCGCACACCTACAGGGTCTTCAACATCCTTCACAACAAGGTTGTTGAAACTGTAGATGTGCGATTCGATGAAACTAATGGCTTGCAAAGAGAGCACCTGCCTCCTGTGCTAGATGAACTACCTCCTGATGAAGCCATTCGACTGATGGGCACTGGAGAAATTGTGCCTGAAGAACCTGTGGTTGTAGAAGAAGTCATCATTCCTCCATCTACTCAGCGCGAAGACAATGCTGAACCCGAAGATAATGCTGCTGATGAAGAAAATACTCAGCAGCCCGAACAAAGTCTTTGCCCTACTCATCCACGTGTGGCAAATGAAGTCCAAATTGAGAGAATGCTTGACAACATAAATGCACCAGGTCCACTTACTCGCTCAAGAGCTACTCAACTGGCTAACTTTTGTGGGCACTTTGCTTTTGTATCTATCACAGAACCCACCAAAGTAGATGAAGCTTTCAAGGAACCAGAATGGATTCAAGCCATGCAGGAAGAGCTTCACCAGTTCGAGCTAAACAATGTGTGGGAGCTCGTAAAGTGTCCTGATCCAAGGAAGCACAACATCATCGGTACCAAGTGGATCTTCCGCAACAAGCAAGATGAGTCCGATCAAGTCGTCAGAAACAAGGCCAGACTTGTGGCCCAAGGTTACACACAGGTTGTGGGTATTGACTTCGGTGAAACCTTTGCACCTGTCGCTAGACTCGAAGCCAATCGTATACTACTTGCTTATGCTAACCATCAGTACATATGCTTATATCAAATGGATGTCAAAAGTGCATTCCTCAATGGTAAGATTGAGGAAGAAGTATATGTTGCTCAACCACCAGGGTTTGAAGATCCAAAGCATCCGGACAAAGTCTTCAAGCTCAGCAAGGCACTCTATGGCCTCAAGCAAGCACCAAGAGCTTGGTATGACACACTCAAGGAATTCCTCAAGAAGAAAGGCTTCAAACCTGGTTCACTCAATCCCACTCTCTTCACTAAATCCTATGATGATGAACTGTTTGTATGCCAAATATATGTGGACGACATTATCTTCGGCTGTACTAACAGCAAATACAGTGATGAGTTTGCTTATGTGATGCAAGAAAAATATCAAATGTCGATGATGGGAGAATTAAAATTCTTCCTAGGGCTTCAAATTCGACAACAACCAAATGGCATCTTCATATCCCAGGAGAAGTACCTCAAGGACTGCCTCAAGAAATTTGGCATGAACGAAGCCAAAGGTTACAAGACGTCAATGCCTACCAATGGACACCTCTGCACTGACGAAAATGGTAAAGATTTCGATCAGAAGGTATATCGCTCCATGATTGGATCGTTATTGTACTTATGTGCATCTAGGCCAGATATAATGCTTAGCGTTTGCATGTGCGCCCGATTTCAAGCGGCACCAAAGGAGTCGCATCACCTTGCTGTGAAGCGAATACTTAGATATTTGGCTCACACCCCAACACTAGGATTGTGGTATCCAAAGGGTTCGAAGTTTGAGCTGATTGGCTATTCAGATTCTGACTTCGCTGGCGACAGAGTTGATCGCAAGTCTACATCAGGCACTTGTCACTTTCTGGGACGATCACTAGTGTGTTAGTCTTCGAAGAAGCAGAACTGTGTTTCACTCTCCACTGCTGAAGCCGAAGACATTGCTGCTGGCGCATGCTGCACTCAGCTTCTCTGGATGAAGCAGACACTCAAGGACTACGGCCTCAACCTGAAGCATGTACCTCTCTACTGCGACAATGAAAGTGCAATCAAGATCTCCCACAACCCCGTACAACACTCGAAGACAAAGCACATTCAGATACGACATCATTTTCTTCGGGATCACGTGATGAAGGGCGACATCAACATCAAGCATGCTGACACTGAAGATCAACTGGCAGATTTCTTCATGAATCCTTTGGATGAGAAGAGGTTTTGCAAGTTGCGGTGTGAGCTAAATATCTTAGAATACTCAAATGTCCTTTGAATGGGAATACATCCTAACGCTTATGCATGTTGATGACTTTGATGCACAACACACGAAGTAACGTATGTCTTCAATTCATGAAGACTTACAATCTGAGTGTGAATACATTAACGAAGAATATGACTTCAGAGCGCCATGATAATTGTGCGCCGTGTCTGAGTCAAACATTCTTATACGGTGGGTAACGCCACCAACCAAACTCGAAGACACTTTTTTTCTCATCTTCTTCACATATCTTCGAGAGTTGAATGTCTTCGGAACTAAATTTATATGTGTTTCAGTTGAAAAATATTTGCAGATCTACATTTGGATTAGAGCTTTGTCCTATACATCATTTGTCCTATAGCTTTGTCTTCAACTTTTTCCTAGGCAAATGCGATCGGACCCGACATTCTCTTCTATTCTTCCTTGTCCAAGTCTGTTCTAATCCAGTCATATGCATTCTATATTGACACGTGTTGACTGTCTTCTCTGTGTCCTTGACAGTTGAATACAAATCAACCACATATTTAATTCTAAAATCTCAACTATCTCCGCATAATTAGCAACAACTCCCGCGCCACCGCTTCGATTATGGTAGTGGGTTGTCAGGTGGTTTGCATGTATGCCACGTGTCCACGTAAACCGAGGAGTCAGGGGCATATCCGTCCAACTTGTTTGGACGTTTCCACACCCTATAAGTACAAGTTGCCCCCTTACATTATTACTTTCCCCTTCCACCACCTCCCACGTGCTCAAAACCCTAGCGCCGTCGTTGGATTCCATCGCCGCCGGAGACGACGTGCTTCGCTGCCACGCCCTCTCCGACGACATACTCACGCCGGCCGCGTTCATCCTCCGCTCGCCACCGCCGTAGCTGTCTGCCTCCACCAAGTTAGGGTGAGGCAGATCGAACCGCTTGGCCTCTTCGCCTCGTCGAGCTGTTTGTCGCGTTCTTCCTTGTGGTAAATAAAAAGCTATTTTTTACCGCATGTTTGATCTGAAATTTCTACTAAAAATAGTCGGTTGTTGTTTCTTCACTTTCCACTCAACAGCATATAGATCTAGATCTCTATTTTGCCAAATACTTTCACCTTTGGTCTGAAGATTGGTTTGATTCCTCACTTGTACGATTCCTTGGACTTGTACAAATATGAAATCACCATATAAGCTATAAAAGTGAATGTCTTCGGTAAAAGGTCAATGTCTTCTAAACACAATGCTATCTTCCAAATCTTCTGAGAATGCATATGACCTCTCCTCTTCCCTCGCGTCTCTAACTCTTTCACAGGTACATGTCCGCAGCAGAATCGCTTGGATCTCATAGTTTGAATTCATTTGCAGACTACTTGTAGATACATCTGGAATCCTCTGGTGCGTGTTCATATTTGCGCACTCCTGTGAAGCCATTGCTGAAGCCTTTGTCGAAGCCAATGGCAGATGATAAACCCATCAAGAAGGGAGGGAAACAGAGATGTAAGAATACTACTAAGGATCTTCCTCCAGCACTTTATGAGCAGTACAAGTCAGATGAGGAGGAAACTTATCATCAGCGCAAGATTCGAATCCAATGGATTCGAAGATATTGGAGTGTGGAGTGGTTCAACTACCACTTTGTCACCAAGGAATATGCCGAGAAGTGTGCTGAAAAGGCACCATGGACGGACATCATTTAGAGAAATCTTCATCCGAAGACTAAGGCTGAAGCCATCAATATGGGCTTTTATCCGTGCATGCTCAGGCCCCCAATGCCGAGCAATCATCATCCATCAAGCATTCTTGGCTGCCCAGATCCTACACAGTCTGACTCTGATGATGATGATAATGAGCGTCCACCAGCACCAAGGATGAAGCCTCTGAAGAAGTCAAAAGCTTCAAAGCCCAAGGCTTCAAAGCCTCCCAAGCCATCTGTCCGCTCACCTCAGGCTTCGCGCTCTCCCACTGACAATCCAGAAGAGCCTGAGGAAGAAGATCGCCTTCATAGGCGTGTGAAAAGGAAAGCTGTTGCATCCAGAGGTCCGAAGCCTACTCTATCACTAATGGACGCATCAAATATGATTGAACTGTCTCACGATGAGTTCGACGATGAAGCCTTAGCTAGGCTCATCCAGCAGAAAGAAGAGGAAGCCAAAAGGCTTGAAGACTTACCTCTGTTTGATCCTGTCATTTTTGAATACTTCATTGATGAATGGTTCGCCGATCCCTCTCTCAGCATTGATGCACTTCAGCTCCCAATTGGCCTGAGTGTCACGTTCCAAGGTCTTGTGAACGAGGAACTCACTGTGGCTCAGAAGGCCAAGCAAATGAAGGCCAAGATCAGCCATGAAAAGGAGCTCTTCAAGCAAAATGTGCACAGACTCAATGCCAAGCAGATCAAGGGATATCAGCTGATGATGACAGATCTCAAGGCTGCCTTCGAGAAGCGATGTGAAGTTGTCAAGGGAGCCCTTGCGCGCCTCAAGAGAAAGACTGCTATCATGGTACATGCTCATAAAGACATGCTAAAGAGAAAAGCACTTGGCCAGCCCGCACTTTCTCCCGAAGTCATTGCACGCTCCAGGCAAGCTTCGATGTCTTCGGATGTGCCTTCTCCTACACAGTCTGTGCGTCGTGGCATTGAGTTTCCAGCTGGCTTCTCCAGTCCTCGTGCACCTCCCTCTTCCTCTGCCGCTGATAGCAAGAAGACCAAGAAAGCCGAAGCTGAAGCCAAGAAGCGCAAGGCAGCTGCCTCTGAAGCCCAACCTTCGAAGAGGTTGAAGACAAGAAAATCAAAGTCTTCAGAGCCAGCTCAAGACCAAACACCAGTACCCCCTACTGCTCCGTCCTCAACTCCCGCTCCTCAACAAGAGCCTCTGCTCATCAAGCCAATCTCAGTGGCTCCTCCCGCCTCCGCAAACTTAGAAAGAAGAGTTGTTCTGCATGAGTTTGCTTCCACGGAGACTCAGAATCGAGAAGATACCCCAGCTGCTGAAGACACTGCAGCAGCTGAAGATTTTTCTCATGACGACATTGGTCCCGAAGCCAATGTTGAGCCCGAACATGTTCCACAGGTGAACGCGCCAATGGATTCCTCCCCACAGCCAACAAGTGACTTTGTGGATATTGGGACTCCCCTCCGGCCAGAAATTACTGAAGCTGAACCTGGTACACCATCACCACCCTTCTTCCCACTAGTGTCTGCCTCGCCAGAATCTCCATTTGCTCTAGAGGAGATTGACGCCACCACTCGCACTTCCCCACTCAAACGTCTGCGTCGAGGCCCTTGCGCTCTCATGTCTCCTATTCCCGAAGATGAAGTACGAGTTTCACCGACTGCACCAGTCGAAGGAGTGCTGATGATTGAAGGTGTACCTCCCAGTCAACCTGCAACAGACAATACGGCAGCCGAAGACATTGCTGCCGATGCCACTATGGGCGATGCCAATGCCCCCTCCCCAGATGAACCTCCTGTTCCTGCCACGCCATCAACTGAAGACAATGAGGACAACATTGTGATGGCTCGCAATATGGAAGGAGAGATGGTTCCTATCAGATGGCCTCGTCTGGTTGCACCACCAAGGATGTGACCACAGTATGAGTTCCACCTTGAATGACGCCCCAATGTCATGAACCCCATGCCGCGTCTTCCATGTCTTCACCAGTCTGGCCCAGCAAGACCCTTAGTCTTCGAGTTGGAAAGGTTCAGGATGAACAACACCTTCTTCAACTCTGAACGCAATCCATACAAGCGTGCAAGAATACAGTCTGACAGGTTCTGGAGTGCTCCACAACGTCAGTACTACATGTGTGTGTGCTCTATGGTCAGAACAGGATCTTTCCCCACAAACATCTTAGTTTTGAAGCTATGAAAGGTCTTCCCTGTTATGATCAAGCACTGGACTGTCTTCACGATGTGGGTCTCCTTCCTTTCTGCACTGACCATGAAGACTGGAATGAAGAGCTCATCCTCCAGTTCTACGCAACTCTCCACATCTCTGGCTTCGGTCGTGACTTGAACACTTGGCAGCTGGAGTTTATGATAAGGGATGAGCATATTACTGCTTCACCACTGGATTTATTTCCTGCAAGACCACTTGCTGCCTCTGGTGAAGAGTTGGATCCTCGCTCTGAAGCCTATGCGATTGCTACTCAAAGCCTCTTCCAAATGCGAGAACCCAACATGACTGAAATGCTAACAATGATAAAGCCTTTGGCTAGAGATGCAGAATTGCCCACTTCCTTCTTTGTGGATGATCTTCAGTACTTGCCCAGGACTATCTATCACATTCTTCGGCACACTATCTGGCCGATTAAAGGGCACAACTCATCTCGCAAGATTGAAGGGCCTCTGAAGACATTGCTCTACAGCATTGTATATGGCATCAGGTTCAATCTTCAAGACTTATTTCTTCGCAACCTTGCGGCAAATGGTTTCAATGTCCTCGAGCCGAAGATATATGCTCCCTGGATCATGCGCTTCATCAAGTATAGAACCAACACCAGGTTTCTTCCTTCTGCTCGCAACCATGGCATTTATCTTCCAGATATTGAAGTTGTGCCAGCAGATCTTTATCAATCCAAGAGCAAGAGTCCTATTGTCGAAGGCACTAGTGGCACTGCTGATGACGAAGGTCTTCACATTCCTTCTGATCCATAAAGGGCAAGACTTATTGGTGCATTTCGACAGCCAAGATCCGGTGCTACCAACACCGAATCCACTGCTAGCACTCTGCCTCGTCATCGCCTGCCAAGGAGAGAGCGTGCCCTCACTGATCGTGAACTTCTTGTTTCACTGATTCAAAGGCAAGACAAGCACCATGAATGGACTCGGTGCCAGATGCATGCCATGATGCAAGATATCAATCATGTTCGCAACCTCGCCACCAAGAATGCCTTTGTGGCTTATGAAACCAGTTGCCGCTCATGGAGGACTCTCACTATGCTGGCTCCTGAAGACGAGCTTCGAGAAGATGGCTTTCACCCCCGCTACAGATTTGGTGCACCACCTCCCAGTGTTGAAAAATGGCGCAACACCCCATCCCTCGAAGAAAGTGATTTCTCATCTTCAGCTCCCTCCGCCAACGTCAGGCTTGCAGATGAAGCTGATGATGCCACCTCTTCGCCTCCATCGACTCGGTGTCGCGACACTGCACCAAGCTCCTCTGCACCACCTCCCCGCAACCCTGCTGCACCGTCTTCATCGACACCTGCTGGGAACGTTTAGTTCTTCCATGTCTTCGTCCCTTTTTGGTCATTCAATGACAAAGGGGGAGACGCATTGGATGACAGTCTTCAAGCGGGTCTACTAATAAGAGCTGGGTGTTATTTTTGCTGAAGTTTACAACTCTCGTTTCTGAACATTTGCTGTTTTGGGTTGTAAAACTTAAGTCCAGATGGACGTCTGCACTACATGTTTACCATACTCTTTGGCGCTTCTTCAAGTTATTTTATGCGCTTGAAGTCATTCTGCAGACGCCCATTTTTCATTATGCATTTCATTATCTTCGACATATCTATTAATGCATAGTGATTGGATTACAAGGTATAGGGAGAGATCTCCACAAACTACAACCTGCCATGTGCACTTGCATTCAAAGCAAAATTTTCATATGCACATCTTTAGGGGGAGCTCTCTATATCTTGTAATCAAAATCTTCAAAACCTTATCTTCAAATATTTTTTATCCCCGTTGAAAACTTCAACCAGTTTGTCATCAATCACCAAAAAGGGGGAGATTGTAAGTGCATCTAGTGCCACCCTTGTTTGGTTTTGGAGTATTGAAGATAAACGTGGTTGAGGGACTAATGTGTTTGTGAGAGTTCACATGTTAACATAGAGAGAAGTCCCTAGAGTTTCGGTTTAGCCGTCAAAGACGACCCCCAAAAAATGTCCGAAGACATTGATGGCGGCTGAAGCCATTGGTGGTAGACGAAGACTTTCGTCCGAAGACAATGAAACGCGAAGACAAAGTCTTTTGGTAGTTTTGTTTCTTCTTTCCTGAGTCATAGGAACCACCGTACTATTAAGTGGGGTCGATGTGATCGAAGTCAGATGCTGACGTGATGCTCAACCCATACCTATGTCTTCGAGTGAAGACAATGAGAGGAAATCTCTTCCAGAGTTGGTTGAGTTAGCTTTACTTGTAGCCCAAGTAAAGCTGCCACGCGTGTTTGAAATCCGACCATTGTGACACGTGTCGGTTGGCCATTGACCTAGGGTCATTTCGGTCATATCAGGTCGGGTTGCCCGCTGGCTATAAATAGCCCACCCCCTCCACCATAAGAAGGTGGCTGCTCAGAGAGAGATACGGCTGTTGTCGTTTTGGAGCAACCCACATCGAAGACATTGAGAGAGACACATCCTGCGAGGATACACCTAAACACCTAGAGCTAGAGTGTTTGAGCATCACCGAAGTCATTCTGTTCTGAGAGAACTGAAGACTTCTTACACTTGAAGACTGTGATCTTCCAGACGGTTAGGCATCTGGGTCTAGAGCAATCCAAGAGTCATTGTGGATCGCCGGGTGACCAAGTTTGTACGGGTTTCGGAAGTCTCCCCTGAAGAGTTACCAGAGTGATTGGGCGCTATCTAAGTGACTTTGGCTCAAGGGGAATAAGGTGAAGACGAGGTCTTCTGAGTTCAATCTCAGCCTCCCTAACCAGACGTACAGTTCTCACAGCAACTGGAACTGGTCCAATAAATCATGTGTCTTCGTCAAGCAACTGGTTCTATCCTTCACTTTCTTACATTCCTGTTCTGTATCGTGAAGCCTTTCCTTGTTCATCACTGAAGACTTGTCCTGAAGACTTTCATGCCTGCTGTTTATCTTCGTACTGTCTAAGTTTATCTTCGACTCATCTTATTGTGCATGATGTTAAAGCTTAACCTATTTGTATGTCTTCACCGTGATGCATGCCTAGATTAGATTCTTGATTGTATCCCTACCTGATCCTGTTTACGTTTCCGCTCTATTCGAATACATTCCCTGTTTAGAAGACTTTCATAAAAATCACCTATTCACCCCGCCTCTAGTCGATAACTAGCACTTTCACACTATTATTATCTTCTTATCGTTCGGTCATGCAAGTGAAAGGCAATAATGACGACATTTGATGAATTGATTGTGGCAGAGAAAGGCGGGTATGAACTCAACTTGTTTTTGTTTTTGTAAATATGTTTAACCTAGTATCCCTTGATTCAGCTCATTATGATCAGACATGTTTGCAATGACCATTAGAGGTTATAGATGTTCATGCCATGCTTAAGTAGCTAGGAGTGGATAATGATTTATCTTGGGTGTCAACATGCATTAAAATGGTCGTGATGCGGTATGATGATATGGTATCCTCCTCTGAATGTTTCAAGTGGCTTGACTTGGCACATGTTCATGCATGTAGTTGAATCAAAACCCACATAGCCTTCATGATATTTATGTTCATGGTGTCCATATCCTACTGATGCTAGTATTCAATGTTGATTATATGTAATGCATGTTCATGACCATTTTCGTTCTCTAGCTGGCCGCTTCTCAATCTAATTGCTAGCCTTCGCCTGTACTAAGCGGGAATACTGCTTGTGCATCAAAACCCTTAAACCAAGTTATGCCAGACGAGTCCACTATATCTACCTATATGCGGTATTTCCCTGCCGTTCCAAAGTAAATTTGCATGTGCCACCTCTAAAATTTCAAATAAACATCTGTTTTGTGTGCCTGGACCGCTCATCGAGCGATAGGGGGTGGTCAGTATCTTCCATGCTAAGCGGGTTATTCTCATGACGAGTGTTTATTCACTTGTCCTTACATGAGAGGGGCGGTAATAGGGATTCCCAGTCCCGAAGTCAAAAATCAAAAATAATTAAGAAAAACTCCCCCAGGAATGTTGTTGGTTTGGACGGTACCCATGGATGCGGCTCGCCGTGGAGTGTGATTGTTGGTGGAGGGGGAGTAAACCTTTACTTTTACCGCTTGGGAATCGCCGCTAATTTGTTTAGCATGGAAGATATTGATAACTCTTAGTTGTGACGTTGACAGGAAGGGTGTACCTCCCAAAATTATATCTATCTCTGTTTTAAACTTTGAGCTCTGGCACCGCTGCAAATCCATGCTTCCCTCTGCGAAGGGACTATCTATTTACTTTTATGTTGAGTCATCACCTTCTCAATTAAGCGCCAGACGTGAGAGCACTATTGTCATCCTCATGCATTGTGTATAGTTGATGTTGGGTGCAGCATGACTGGATCTTTTCTACCATGAATTACAATGTTTAGTCGCTGCTTGAACTTTGGAGGTGCTCTGCATTTATGTTTTGCGGTCTCAGAAAGGGCTAGCGAGATACCCTTATTGTCATATTGTATCATGATTGTTTTGACAAAATGTTGGCGCTTGAGATATCTTATTATTGCTCGCTAGTTGCTTATGTTATTGATATGAGTAAATATAATTCCTAAGAGTTATTGTTGAAATGGTTAGTCATAATCTTTGCTGAAAACCTGGGTGCTACTTAAGCATATATATGTAAACAAGAACAAAAGAGTTTATAAAAGTTTTTCTTTATCACTTTCAGTTTATCAACTGAATTGCTTGAGGACAAGCAAAGGTTTAAGCTTGGGGGAGTTGACACGTCTCCAACGTATCTACTTTTCCTCAGTCTTTTGCCCTTGTTTTGGACTCTAATTTGCATGATTTGAATGGAACTAACCCGGACTGACGATGTTTTCAGCAGAATTGCCATGGTGTTGTTTTTGTGAAGAAATAAAAGTTCTCGGAATGGAACAAAACTTTCTGGAGATTTATTTTGGAAAATATAAAAAATACTAGAGCCAGAAACCACCAGAGAGGGGGCCCAGGGTGCGCAACACCCACCAGGCGCGCCAGCCCCCTCCCGGCGCGCCCTGGTGGGCACCTCGGGGCCCCACTTGACCTATCTCCGCCACTATAAATTCCTAAATTTGGAGAAAAAATAGGAGAGAAAGAATTATCGCATTTCACGAGACGGAGCCGCCGCCACCTCCTGTTCTTCATCGGGAGGCCAGATCTGGAGCCCGTTTGGGGCTCCGGAGAGGGGAATCTTCGGTCTTCGCCATCATCAACCTTTCTCCATCGCCAATTCCATGATGCTCCCCACCGGGAGTGAGTAATTCCTTCGTAGGCTTGCTGGTCGGTGAGGAGTTGGATGAGATTCATCATGTAATCGAGTTAGTTTTGTTAGGGCTTGATCACTAGTATCCATTATGTTCTGAGATTGATGTTGCTATGACTTTGCTATGCCTAATGCTTGTCACTAGGGCCCGAGTGCCATGATTTCAGATCTGAACCGTTTATGTTATCATCTCTATATCTATGTTCTTGATCCGATCTTGCCTAGTCATATGCACCTATTACGTGTTATGATCCGTCAACCCCATAGTGACAATATTTGGGATACTTCGCGGTGATGACCGTAGTTTGAGGAGTTCATGTATTCACCATGTGTTAATGCTTTGTTCCGGTTCTCTATTAAAAGGAGGCCTTAATATCCCTTAGTTTCCTTATGGACCCCATTGCCACGGGAGGGTAGGACAAAAGATCTCATGCAAGTTCTTTTCCATAAGCACGTATGACTATTTATGGAATACATGCCTACATTACATTGATGAACTGAGCTAGTTCTGTATCGCCCTAGGTTATGACTGTTACATGACGGATATCATCCAACGAGTTACCAATCCAGTGCCTACGACCTTTCCACTTATTGTTCTTGCTAAGTTACTACTGCTGTTGCTGTTGTTCCTACTGCTACAAAACTATTGCTACTACTGTTACCGCTACTTTTACCATTGCTACTACTATCAAACCTATCATATTACTGTGCTACTGATCAATTTGCTGTAGATATTTATCTCCAGGTGTGGTTGAATTGACAACTCAACTGCTAATACTCTCAAATATTCTTTAGCTCCCCTTTTGTCGAATCTATAAATTTGGGTTGAATACTCTACCCTCGAAAACTGTTGCGATCCCCTATACTTGTGGGTTATCAACCAACAATATCCTATGGGCTACACCGAGTCAAAACCCTAGAGAGAAACCCTAGCCAAAACCTACCTCTCGGTACTACCAAGTTTCTTATTGGTGCAACCGAGTTTCAGTGACCAACTTCCTGTTACCTCATTTACAAGAATCGGAATTTCCGAGAATTGTGAATCGGTCTCACCGAGTTGTGTAACTGCCCTCGGCCAATCATATCGGTACCACCGAGAATTCTATATCGGTCTCACCGAAAATGCCAAAGTTGCCATATTTTGCACTAGTCGGTGCAACCGAGTTTTCACTTTGGTTTTACCGAGTTGGGCAATATACCCCTCCACCACATCCCACTCGCAAGAGAAGCACTCAAAACAAACCCACACATCCCATATCCAAATTTCAGAGAGAGCACCACCTATCCTTCTGTTGAGGTCAAGATCATCCACTCGAACCATATGGATCTTGATTTCTAGCCTCCCCAAGTTTCTTTCCATCCAATCAGTCTCTTCTACCCCAGCCAAATCTGTGAGAGAGTGATTGAGTGTTGAGGAGACTATCATTTGAAATACAAGAGCAAGGAGTTCATCGTTACTATCACATCTATTACCTTTTGGGGGGTGGTGCCTCCTAGATTGGTTAGGTGTTGCATGGGAGTTTGTAAGGGCAAGGAGATCGCCTACTTCGTGAAGACCTACCCATAGTGAGGCTAGTCCTTCGTGGATGGAAGCTGTTATGGAATAGTCGAGGTTGCCACTTCGTGGACCCTTATGGGTGGAACCCTCCGTGGACTCTCGGACCGTTTCCCTCCGTGGGTTGAAGACTCCATAAATGTGGACGTACGATAGCACCACCTATCGAAACCACAGGAAAAAAATTGTGTCTCCAAATTGCGTTTGACCTTCCTACCCTTATCCTCTTACATATGCTTGTCTTTACTTTCCGCTGCAATACTCGTAGACATGCATGTTTAGGGTGAACTTGATAGGCTAGAATTGCTAAAATTTGCCAACAATTAACTTGGGAAAAGGTTAGGTTTTTATTGGGTCAAGTAGTCTAATCACCCCCCTCTAGACCTACTTTCGATCCCTACAAGTGGTATCAGAGCATTGGTCTCCATTGCACTAGTCTCACAACCAAGGAGAGTATGACGTCTAGTGAGAGAAATTATCACCGTAGAGGTCCATATTTTGATGGTACAAATTTTTCTAGTTGGAAGCACAAGATGAAAATGCATATTCTTTGTCATAACCCCGCCGTATGGGCTGTTGTTCGTGTTGGCTTGCAAGGTTAATTCTTTGGCAATGGAAAGGAACCGGATCGTGAAGCGACCGCGGAAGAATTGAAGATGTTGCAATACAATGCTCAAGCATGTGACATTCTATTCAACTGCCTATGCCCCGAAGAATTCAACAAAATCAGCCGTCTTGAGAATGCAAACGAAATTTGGGATACTTTGGTTGATATGCACGAAGGTACCAAATCCGTCAGGGAATCTAAGTTGGATGTGCTTCAAAGTCAACTTGACAAGTTCAAGATGAAGGATGGTGAAGGAGTTGCGGAAATGTACTCTAGGCTTGCTCTCATCACAAATGAGATTGCCAGCTTAGGAAGCGAAGAAATGACCGACAAATTCATCATCAAGAAGATACTTAGAGCCTTGGATGGAAAGTATGACACCATATACACATTGATCCAAATGATGCCAAACTACAAAGATCTCAAGCCTATGGAAGTGATTGGAAGGATTGTTGCTCATGAGATGTCACTCAAGGACAAAGAAGAACTTCACACCAAGTCAAGCGGTGCTTACAAAGCTACAAATTACACTCCCGCTACATCAAGTGACAACCTTGTAACCAATGAAGAGATAAGCCTCATGGTCAAGAAATTCAACAAGT
The DNA here is from genome assembly GCA_039707655.1 of Elymus sibiricus. Taxonomy (NCBI): domain Eukaryota; kingdom Viridiplantae; phylum Streptophyta; class Magnoliopsida; order Poales; family Poaceae; genus Elymus; species Elymus sibiricus. The sequence continues at coordinate 146,593,785 of CM077675.1, forward strand.
TCTACAAGAGTAGAGGCAAAGAGAGAAACTCCAACTCAAGATATGAAGAGAAGCGTTCATCTAGTCGTGACCGGAATTGTTACAATTGTGGAAGGCCCGGACACTACTCCAATGAGTGCACAGCCCCCCACAAAAGAAGAGAAGAGTCACCTAGAAGAAAGAGCTCAAGATATGAGTCACCTCGAAGAGAGAGAAGGAGTAGAGATGATCGTTATGAACAAAGACCCTCAAGGAGAAGTAGGGACTCGGAGAAGAAGGACAAGTACACCAAGAGCTACACAAGAAGAAGACATCAAGCTCATGTTGGTGAATGGGTTTCTGGCTTCGAATCCGACAACCACTCCGAGAGAACCTATCACTCTGATTCCGACTATAGTCAAGATGAAGGTGTTGCCGGACTTGCACTCATTTCCTCCAACTCCTATGACATATTTGACTCACCAAATGAAGGGAGTGGAAGTTTCTTCATGGCTAAAGGCCCCAAGGTATCACACTCTGAATACATTGACTTCAATAGTGATGAGGAGGACTTACTTGGAGATGATGACTTGCTATTTGATAAAACTAGTGATAGTAGTCAAAATGAGCTAGATAATGATCATGCTAGTTAAGATAAGTCGTGTGATGATGATAAGAAGGAAATAGAATGACTAACTAAAGAATTAAACACTCTTAAGTTATTCCATGAATCTACTTTAGAAGATCATAGAGAGCTTGTAAGAACTCATGAGAAGCTACGCTTCGAGAAGCTCAATTTGGAGCAAGAACATGAGTTTCTTAAAGCAATCAATGACGATCTCCGAAAGAAGACTTCTTCTTATGTAGCCAAATGACTACTCTTGTCTACATTTATTCCACAAGTTAAGACTAAGCAATCTAGTAACAAAGGCAAGAAAGGTTCTTCAACTAGTAGCAATAAAAAAGATAAATCTAATGATATTGCTTCTAGTAGTTCTATTGATTCCACTAATGATTCTCTTAGCCAAGTTACACTTGAGCAAGAAAATGATCTATTGAAAGGGATTATAGAAAAGGGTATCTACAAAAGTCTTGCCTGATGTAAGCAATTCGAGGAAATTGTACGCAAGCATGGAGGATACCGGAAGAACCATGGCATTGGCTACTTCAACGCCAATGGAGTTGAATGGGAAGAAGGTCAATACCCCAAGTCCAAGTTTGTTCCTCAAAAGGAGATGTATGAATATACTCTCCCCAAGGGAACAAAAGCTCAAGATGACCTTCCACCACAAGACCACAAGGTCAAGGGCAAGGATTAGCTTCAAGAGGAGATTGACTCATATGAAGATGAATCCTAAGCTTTGATCAAGTGGGTTCCCAAGGCTGCCACAAGCTCAACTTCTACAAGTGCTACTTCAACTCCAAGGATTCCCATCAAGTTGATGTGGATCCCAAATAAGAAGAACTAGAGAAGTTCTTGAGGGGTGACTCCGCCAATGAATTTCACTCAAGTTCATTATTGGCAAGGACTATTTGCAATCAACTCCGACCTTATGCAATAGTTCAAGGAGTGACACATTCCCTCAAAGGTAAGCAAGGGACAAGGTAATAAAACAATCCATGGACATCATCATGTATGAATTGCACTCCATGTCCATAGATATCCTTGTATTTGTCTCTTGTGTGGGACTAACCCATATAGGTGAGAAGAGTAAGAAAACAACGAGGATGGCTCCCAACTCAAGATGATCTTCATCAACTATGAGCATCCACCACTACATCACCCACATGAAGTCTTCTATGACAAACCCAAGGTTAGTTTATCCCTCTTAGGGGGGATGTCACATGATGGGGGAGCTTTACTCTAAGACTTGAGTTAAAGCATCTCTTAAAAGATGTGAACACATTAAAGGCTTTATGTAAAAGTGCTAACCCCACTTGTGCTTAAACGATGAGTATGACCTATGATCAAGTATTCTTACCTGGCTCCTAAGTCAATATACTCATATATAGATGACTCTATCATCGCCAAAGTGCTTGGTAGATACTAGAGTGGTTTTGCATGTTTGCCATATTTCATTTGACATCTTATTGTGTGAGCATGTTGGTCTGCATGTCTTTACTCATTCGAGGATATCCAATTGTTATTATTTGGGTTTCATTTTTTTCTGGCCAATTGGATATACAAGAATTCCTAGGACCCCTCTCTAGCTATCTATGTTTTCTCGTCTCAAGTTCTATTCATGCTACATCACAAAACTTGAACAAGCACTTCTCGAACCCTCTGTGTGAGGAGCACTCGGAGTTCCGTTTCGTCAAGAGCTGACCACCAAAACCTCCCCAGTGCAACTCGGTGCAACCAACTCCAAAATCTCGATTTCACCGATGCCTAGGGTTGATCTGGTTTTCCCATCTCGGTAACACCGATTCCATAATCTCAGCTTCATCGACTTTCCCTATCAACTGACAGTTGAGGAACTCAGTGGCACCGATATTTTTGAACCTGTCTCATCGAGAGCGAAGGGTATATTATCTTGGCGGACCCAACTTTTGAAATTAAATCTTTAAACGTTTGTTCCTCCAACCCTAAGCTGCTGCACTTGGACTCCTGGTCATCGCCCTTGCCTCCTTATGCGCCCTCGCCGCTGGGATCCTCGTCGTCGACGGTAATCTTCACCACCGTTGCCGTTGTAGCCGAGCCATCACCGAGTTAGGGTATGGATTCGATCCCTTCTTGCGCTCCCATGTCTAATTATAGCGCATTAAGGTTGTTTCATTATCTTGCCACAGTTTGAGATCGTTCCATCCCATGAGAAACCTCCATAGATTAGAGAATGAGGAATTTTTAGGTCTGACCTTCCGCAAATCGCATCTCGGTGATACCAAGTTGAAAAAGTCGGTTCTACCAATTTTTGCTTTTAGGGTTATTGAGAACCACTTCGGTGAGACCGAGCTGTTCTTTTTGGTGAAACCGAAAAGACAGCCAAGTCTCTGTTAAGGCAAGTGGTCAGTCTCGGTGGCTCCGAAAATATCAACTCGGTGCAACCGAAATCCTTTTGGCAGAAGTTCAAAACTAAGATTCTGAGTTCAAATTTTGAAAAATGATCTGTGTTTTCTGATGCTCAACCTCTCTGCTCTTCTATGCTATATTCACAGGATCATCATGTCAGGATCTGATGACAGCCAGAACAACTTCAAAGAGAGAGATGTGGACATAAGTTCAGGCACTAGCCCTGAAGCTAGCTCATATTCTTCTGATGACAACCCCAGTTCACCTGATTTGCCCAAGGCTGCCACCAGGGCAAGGAAGAAGCCGAATTCTGATGAAGAGGATTCTGATTTTGTGCCAGAGGAAGAGATATCCAAGAGGCAGAAAGAGAAGGTTGCCAAGAGCACAGCTACAGAGGCTACTTCTTCTAAGAGATCAGTCAAGAAGGTCTATGCAAGTGCTGATGCTATGAGGGCACCTGATAGTGCCAAGGCCAACACTTCTGTTTCTGTTGAGCCAGCAAAGAGTTCCATGCCTAAGAAGGCAGGTGATAAGTAAAGAGCCAGAAAGAGGATAGTCAAAGTCATTGGAAGGCCCACTTCCATGTATGAAGATCCAACTATTGATAAAGAAGAAGAAGAGGAGGAAGAGCCAGCTGCCAAGGCTCCTCCTGCCAAGAAGAATTAATTGCTTGCTCATGCTATGCCCAAGCAAGCTCCTTCAAAAAGCAAGAAATCTGCACCAAAGAAGCCAGTTGCTCCAATGTCCAAGAAGACTACTAGGGACATCCCTCTTGCTGCCAAGAAGAAAACTTCATGTTCCAGAGAGGTTGAGGAAGATTTTACTGTGTTGAGCAAACTCAGGCCCCATTTGCCAGCTCATGATGTTGCTCATCCTATAGCTGAGGATATGAAGAAGAGGAAGGACTCAAGGCTGAGGTTGTGGAGAGCAAATGACCCCTATGCCTCCAGGAGAAGGACTGTTGTGGATACCAGATTTCACACCAAGGAATAGTAGGACTTTTATGAGACTGTCCTATTGGACAAGAGCACAATAGTCAGTGACATCAGATATGTTGACAACGCATATATCAAGGAAAATGAAGATTATTTTCCAAGTGTGCAAGACAACTTCCAGTGCATTGATATTGCAAATTTTGTTGGAAGAGAGTTCACTGCCTGGAACAATGAGATGATCATGCAGTTCTACTCTACTGCTCACTTCTACCTAGATGGCAGGATCATATGGATGACTGAAGGTGATAGGTACCAATCCACTGTTGATGAGTGGACTACCATCTAGGAGCCCCACAGGTACAAGAAGGTGACTTGGATGTGTACACTGAGGCCAAGATGAGTCACAACTTTATGGCAAATATGTACAAGGAGATCCCTGCTGATTATCTGCATTCACATAAGAGAGAGAGAGAGAGTGTTTCATTTTGATCTCTATGTTTTTTAAAAACATTTGGTTTATCGTTTGGTGTTGCAAACCTTGTCGGTGTTTGATCATACACTCTTGTGTGATTCTACTATTGCCTATCTTTGAGATGTCTATATGATGATCATTCACTTGATGATTGGTGTGATGTGCTTTATGTAATTCACTCATATTAATTTTTGCACACCACCAAGTTGTATGTGACATGGAAGAGTGACCCATGATCCTAATCGATTGTGCATTTGCATTCAAATGCAAATTTAAATTAATGCACAAATTTAGGGGGAGCTCTTGCTTATCACATACCTCTCAAAGCGACGATGCTATTCATCGATTATATCTCTATCGAAGCTTTGATCTATATGTTGTCATCAATTACCAAAAAGGGGGAGATTGAAAGCACAACTTCTCCCTAGGTTGTTTTGGTAATTAATAACAACATATATTTCATTGGACTAATGTTTCCACTAAGTACATTTCAGGAAAAAGTTCAATGTTGGATTGGCAAAGGATTGTGAGGAGACCCCAAGATGCAAGGAATAGGATTGGCCAAGCTACAAGCATGAAGACTCTACATTTTACTTTGTGAGAAATCACTTTGAGTCCATAGGAAAGCAAATACTATCAAAAGGGGGTGAGGTAATAATGGTGAATGAAATGCTCAAAATGATCAAGTGTTAGCCACCAAAAACACTCACAAGCTCTCTCACAAATATTCTGTCTTAGACCCTACCACTCAAAATCGGTGCCACCAATAATATCCTATCGGCTACACCGAGTCAAAACCCTAGACAGAAACCCTAGCCCAAACCTACCTCTCGGTACTACAAAGTTTCTTATCGGTGCAACCGAGTTCCAGTGACCAACTTCCTGTTACCTCATTTACAAGAATCGGAATTTCCGAGAATTGTTAATCGGTCTCACCGATTTGTGTAACTGCCCTCGGCCATTCATATCGGTACCACTGAGAATTCTATATCGGTCTCACCGAAAACACCAAAGTTGCCACATTTTGTACTAGTTGGTGCAACCGAGGTTTCACTTCTGTTTCACCGAGTTGGGCAATAATGTTGTAACGGTTGGATTTTTGGAGATGCCTATATATACCCCTCCACCACATCCAACTCGCAAGAGAAGCACCCAGAACAGACCCACACTTCCCATATCCAAATTTCTAAGAGAGAACCACCTAACCTTGTGTTGAAGTCAAGATCATCCACTTCAACCATATGGATCTTGATTTCTAGCCTCCCCAAGTTGCTTTCCATCCAATCAATATCTTCTACCCAAGCCAAATCTGTGAGAGAGTGATTGAGTGTTGAGGAGACTATCATTTGAAACACAAGAGCAAGGAGTTCATCGTTACTATCACATCTATTACCTTTTGGAGGGTGGTGCCTCCTAGATTGGTTAGGTGTCGCTTGGGAGTCTCCTACTTCGTGTTGTGGAGTTGAACCAAGAAGTTTGTAAGGGCAAGGAGATCACCTACTTCGTGAAGATCTACCCATAGTGAGGCTAGTCCTTCGTGGACGGAAGCCGTTATGGAATAGTCGATGTTGCTACTTCGTGGACCCTTATGGGTGGAGCCCTCCATGGACTCTCGCGACCGTTACCCTCCGTGGGTTGAAGACTCCATAAACATGGACGTACGATAGCACCTCCTATCGGAACCACGGGAAAAATCTTTGTGTCTCCAAATTGCGTTTGATCTTCCTACCCTTATCCTCTTACATATGCTTTTCTTTACTTTTCGCTGCAATACTCGTAGACATGCATGTGTAGGGTGAACTTGATATGCTAGAATTGCTAAAATCTGCCAACCAATTAACTTGGGAAAAGGTTAGGTTTTTATTCGGTCAAGTAGTCAAATCACCCCCCCCTCTAGGCCTACTTTTGATCCCTACACATATCTAGCTTGATGTATCCTCAGTTGCACATCCACTGTTCAATGGAAAAGCTGAGTGAGCTAATTAGGAGATACTACGTGGAATTAAGCCCGGACTTGTGGTTCCACTAGAACAAACTCCTGGCTGCTGGGTTGAGGAACTCCCCGCGGTACTTTGGAGCATACAGGCTACTCCCAACATATCCACAGGTTACATGCAACTTTTCCTAGTCTATGGAGCAGAAGCTATTTTGCCAAGTGACATCTGTCATGACTCGCCCAGGGTTGCCACCTATGTCATAGTAGATAATGAACAAACTCATCAAGAGTATCTGGATGGGTTGGAGGAAGAACGTGATCTTGCAGCATCACGATCAGCTATCTATTAGCAAGACCTACGTCGCTATCATGGCCGTAGAATTCGCAGCCGGACTTTCCAGGAAGGTGACTTAGTGCGCCGTTTGATTCAAGACCAATTAGGCATGCGTAAGCTTTCACCACCATGGGAAGGGCCCTTTGTCTTCAGCAAGAACCTCAACAATGGGTCATATTATCTTGTCGACATACGTGAAAACAAAAAATCATGTACCTCTGAGGAGAAAACCAACAGGCCTTGGAATATTGCTCATCTTCGGCCTTATTACACTTAGAGTCACAGGCTCCAACTCATTGTACATACTCATGTATATATATACATTTATTATCAATATAATAAAGCTGGCACCCCGAAACTCGGGGTCTCTGTCGTTTCATCCCAAAAATTGTGTATGAGTCTTTATTCTTTGATCATAGGTCACTTGGGGGCTTCCAACTCATCGAGTTTAGCTATTAACACCCCTTTTGACCCAACATATGCCATTGTATAACTTGGTTAAACCTGCCTGTCTGCTTGATGCTACTCCGAAAAGGTGACCCGGCGTACTCTTGATAAGTAAATCCATATGGACCCAGAACTTGTCAAGGTTAAAACACTGGCTTAAGTCACGGGAGAGCCGGCTTACAGAAAGCAAGGATAAACCAAGCGCTATCATGTCAGCTTCATTGAAGCAAGACTTGAGCCTCAAAAGCCGGTCTAATATCAAGCCTCAAAAAAATGGCTTAGAAATTATGCAACTTATTAGTTTTTTGTGACAAATTATATCCATTTTTTGTTTTCTGTTTTACAGGGATAATTATGCTACCATCATTTGCCGGGTCAATAATGTTCCAGGTTATTATCTTCAGTGTCTCAAAATGATGGGACACTGGATCGCATGACGGATAGTTGTTGACCTTATAATGTCGACTTATGGTAAGCTGTGACAACCAGCTCATTTAGGAAGAATAAATCAAGGGAAACATATGCAATGCCGTTTTCCTATTGAAAAGAGCCGGCACATTGCCTTCAGAAGAGGACATTTCAAAGCATTCAATGCACGATGGCACAACAGAGGACAAAGTGTTTTGACTACTCATATTAAAAGCCCACCTTGGGCCACAAAATCATCAAGTTTATAAAAGCACGAAGACTACTCCCACGCGCCGGTTCTTGAACCGTCCGGGTCGACATCTCCCTGCTAGTCTTCCGCGCCAGAGGCTTCTGGGTCAACCTGTGCCGGCTCATCCCGCTCCGTCTGAGGGTCTCTTGCCGTCCACTGGATTGACAAAGCTAGGAAAATTGAGTCTTCACGAGTGATAACAGATGGGTCGACATCAGGGGCGAAGGTTTTCTTATGATAAGGAGGAGTCAGCTCAACTGTCTTATACCCAGGCAGGTTGATGCGTTTGTTATCCTTCGTGTAGCCGGGTTGATATTTTGCAAGGTCGAGCTCTTCCGAGAGTTGAGTCGCCAGCATACGGGTTTCCCTCACACACCATGCATAGTCTTCCTGAGAAAACTCTGAGCCATAAACATTGAACTGTGGAAACCCGCCCTCCATTTCAGTCGGCTCCATCTTAGGCAAATAAGCCTTTGCATGAGCAAGCGCCGAGTTGGCTCCAGCACGAGCCGCCGATTTCTTCAACTCATGGATTCGCTGAGGAACCGTGATAAATCATTAAGGATGTATTTCAGCTGTAGCAGGGTTTTCTCGGTCTTTATCACTGTTTTTATTACGTAGACACAACTCGTGAACATCTGCTCCACGTATGTGAATATGGCCTTTAACTTCATGATGGGATGTTGAACAACATTGTCACTTCTTCTGCCTGCATAAAGGAGAAGCACATATATAAGCTGGCTGACAACCTAACCCGGAGTATGATTACAGTGATGTCAACACTTACCAAAGATAGCCAGAGTCAGGTTGGTAATGTAGCCCTTCAGAGTTTTCAACTCCTCTTTCACCAGGCCGAGTTGGCTCTCCGCTACGTCTACACGATTTTGCAAGATGCATTTTTCTTCGTCAAAACCAGCCTGGGCTTTGTGCAAGATGTCACTTGAATGGCACAAGACTTTTGGAGATTAGTCGCCAGGTGTTCCATTTTTTTCTTGAGCTCTCTTTCTTGCTTAAGTTTCTTTTGTAAGCCGACCACTGACAACTCGGTCGCATCCAACATTTCATGTATAGAAAAATCATCAGAGATAGCGTACAAGTTCCGAGCAGCCGCAGACAGACGACCCGACACTTGGGGGCTACAATGCACAAAAATTGCTCTATGATTCAAGTCCCATGTAGTTGCAAGCATTCTACATGGCACTTGGGGGCTAATGCAAGTCACTCTTTTTCCTTTATGCGAAGACCCAGCTATCTCAAAGAGATGAGCCGGCCCTTGGGGCTACATGTTTAACTTTCTTTGTCATAATGATTTGAGGCGTCTTAAAGCACCAACTCGTTATTATCAGAATGACCCGGTCCTTGGGGGCGACAGTCAGTTCTCACAAATTACAAATCGTTTCTTGAAGACCCAGCTCACTACTTATCTTACTGAGCCGGCCCTTGGGGGCTACAAGAGTATTATGACAGGGAAAAAGGATGGGTATTTCATACTGCATATTTGCACTTGAGCATGCTTATAAGATTCACCTCAGCATCTCGGCTCTCAAACAGCCGGGTCAAATATTCTTGATGCAGATCATTGACACCAAGATTGACAAAGTTAGGGACCTCTAATTTGGCTTTCCCTTTTTGCAACATTACCGGCTCATCCTTGGCTACGATTTTAGCCAAGGCACTTGAAGCTTCGGGAGCTTTGTAAGCCTCTCCAACAATGGTCATTCATAACCCACAAGGGTAGGCGGTCGTTTGTAGCCTTTTTCGATAAGTAAGAGTGTCAAACCGAACGAGGAGCTAAAGGTAGAATTAATATTCTCTCAAGTTCTATCGACCACCGATACAACTCTACGCACACTAACGCTTACTTTACCTAGAACAAGTATGAAACTACTTTGCGGGAAAGAAACTAGAAGTGCTTAGTAGGTGTAAAGATAGTTTTGCAAGGTAATAAAGAACAAGTAAATAAAAGTTAGGGGCTGTTTATAAAATATTAATTTAGTTAGTTGTTTAGTAGAAAGCTTTTTATAGCATAAGAAAAAGATTTGTCCCTAGGCAATCGATAACTAGACCGGTTTCATTGTTGCAGTTTTATATGAGGGAGAGGCATACGCTAACATACTTTCCGTACTTGGATCATATGCACTTATGATTGGACCTCTAGCAAGCATCCGTAACTACTAGAAATCATTAAGGTAAACCCAACCATAGCACTAAACATCAAGTCCCCTTTATCCCATACGTAAACAATCCCCTTACTCGGGTGTAAGCATCTCTCACTCTAGCCGCCCACTATAAGTGAATCATAAACATATTGCAACACCCTACAGCGGGGATCCCACACGCTTGGGCGACACGGCGGGCAACATTGGACAACACCAAAATAGAACATACAACTCAAACCAATCATGATCATCAATCAACCCATAGGACAAAAGAGATCTACTCAAACATCATAGGATAGCCACACATCATTGGATAATAATATATTGCATTAAGCACCATGTTTAAGTAGAGATTACAGCGGGGAGAAGATGTTTTACACTGCTGCATAGGGGAAGAGAGTTGGCGGTGACGGCGGCGAAGTTGTTGGTGTAGATCGTCGTCACGATGGATGCCCCAGCGGCGCTCCGGCACCACCGGGAGAGAGAGGGAGAGAGCCCCCTCCTTCTTCTTCTTCCTTGGCCTCCTTCCTAGGTGGGAGGAGGGTTTTCCCTCTGGTCCATGGCCGCCATGGCTCCCGGAGGGCAGGAGCCCCTCCAAGATTGGATTTCTCTCTCGGTTTCTCTTCTGTTTTCGCGACTGGTTTCTGACCCCTTTACCGTTTCTTAAATATCCGGAGCTCCATAACTCCGATCGGGCTGAAATTTTGAGGGGATTTTTATCGCAAAAATTATCTTTCTTGCGGCTAAAGGAGAGCCTCAACCGCCTTAAGGGGGAGGCACAAGCCATCAGGGCGCCCCCCTAGGCCTCGCCCTGTTGGCTTGTGCAACCCTCGGGCATCGTCTTGCATTGATTCCGACTCCCAAAATTCACATATATTCCAATAAAAATCTCCATAAATTTTTATCGTGTTTGGACTTCATTTGATATGAAATTTCTATGAAACAAAAAACATACAAAAAACAAGAACTGACACTGGGCACTGGATAAGTAAGTTAGTCCAAAAAATAATATAAAATGTTGCCAAAAGTATATGAAAGTTGTAGAATATTGGCATGAAGCAATCAAAAATTATAGATACGACACAGATGTATCAGTCATTTCTGCATCACCCATTGTGGGCGATGGGACAGTGTTATCCACCTCGTGTGTAGGGCTGGAGGCGTGAGTAGGGCTTGGCGGGTCAACTTGCTGGGTTGGGTCATCAATGGCAGTCTGATCTTGGACTGGCCTTTCCATCGTCATCAGATCTTCAGCATAAACCGACTCATTTTCACAAGGAGGCCCAAACCCTAAGTCTAGGTTATGCTGGCTAGCAGGCTCAGTTTGGAGTTCTAGATCGACCGTTGGCGAGTCTTGAGTGTTAAGACCGGCAACAACAGAAGACAACCCCACCAATTTTCTTCTTTGCGATGGCTTTGGCTCTGCAAACATGAAAACAACATCAGATTAAGGGAGTCACTATGATGATAAAAAAAGAGCATGGGTCAAAGATACTTACCCGCTATTTATTGTGAAAGCAGGGAGCTGAGTTGTGGATGACTCGCCAGAAGAGGGCGATATTTCCTGATAATTCGAATCAGAAGGATTGAGTGGTTGTTCAAAAAGACCGTCTCACGGACGGGATGAAGTTGGACTATGAGGCACCTCAACTCATTGTTTGCGGGCGGCTGGCTCTAGGGATAAGCCGGAAGATAACTCCCTGGAGCTGCTTTGGGTCTTACGTTTCGACGGACCGGCATCTTGGCTTTTCTTCGAAATAAATTGTGGGTCTAAGTGAGCGTCTGGATGTGAAAATGGAACTTTTCTGATGGCCCGTCTCGTCCTCTTCGGGATATATGTTTTTGATGAGTTGGATGAGATTGAAATTACCTCGATGTTGCCGTCTCGACTGGTTTCGATATTATCCTTGCAAGAAGGGGCGTCAGCAAGTTTGATAAAAAAACGGCCAAGTGATTCAAGCTCTACCTCTGAATCCTCTCCAGCAGCCGCTTCACCAGCCCGGTCATCTGCTTGCTCAACCAGAGGAGGAGCAAGGTTCTGGGCTCTACGCATGATAAGCCGAAAGATAAGTACAAGCATGAAATCAAAATTATTGAAAACAAACATGAACAATTCCAAGAATACTTACTGGAGGAACGGGGTTCGTCAAGTAAAAGGGTGCAAGCCCAGTCAAATTGCACTTTTCTTTGGGATCAACCAACAGTTCTTTGTGGCTTTGGTAACTTCATCTTCATGAAAATTGCTCTGACTGAAGCGTTGTGCATCAGCCGGCTTGCCAGTGTAGTTACACATTAAGTCGCCCCTTAGGCTAAGGGGCTGAATCCGCCAACATATCCAACACCGGGTCAGGTCGATCCCGGTGAGGCCAAGAGCTATTAAAGCCCTTAACTTCAAATAAAGTGGTGCCATATGTTTCCATTCTTCGTCGGTTGGCCAACCCGAAAAGGAAACAGTAGTGTTGAATCGCTCTAGTCTATAACCCGACAAGGGATTCTGACCTTGTGGAGCAGTGTTCTTGTAATAGAAGCAAGTCTTGTTCCAACCCTTGGGATGACTCACCAGTTTTGCTTCCGGAAAAGAACTATTCTTTCTCTTTTGGATTGAAATTCCACCAAGTTCCACGCTGGGTCCATCTTTGAACTCAGTCTGATGGTTGATGTAGAAGAATTCCTGAAAGAGAGTAAGAGTTGGTTCTATCTGAAGATATAGTTGGCAAAGCACTTGAAACTGACAGAGGTTGGTGATCGAATTTGGGCCAATATCTTGTGGCCTGAGATTGAAGAAATGGAGCACGTCCCTCAAAAACTTCGACCCAGTCGGTCGGAAGCCTGTGTGTAAATGATCTGTGAAGATAACAATTTCACCCTATTGAGGTTGGGGGGAAGATTCTTCTTTAGGTGCCCGCCAGCTGATCTCTGCCTGAGCCGGCTGACGACCTTGGCTCACAAGATCATCCAACGTGTGCGTTGACACCTGATACCTAACCCAGCCAACGGCTTTGCTGTTCTCCGGGGCCATTGAATTCTCAGTCAACTGCAGGGTGGCAATAAAAGTACATAAGCCAGTGGAGCTATGTTCAAATGGGACGAGTCGGTGTTTTCGTAAAAGGACATCAGGGTCTTGATATTAATAAGATAATAAATAAAGGAGCCGGATACGGGTATTTGAGCCGTAATTTTCAAGGCTAAAAATGGACCTTTATGCTAAGACGGCTAATGACATGATTTCTTGATGAGCCAGCAATTTGGATAAGTCGGCATTACTAAAGTGAGTCGGCAAAAGCGACAAGTTGACAAGTGATGAAATAAGATGGTGTCCACATGAGCCGGCTAATGGCACACAAAGGGTTTGAAAAGACTTGGCAGTTCTCGCGTGCACGAACCATTTCCTCCCAAAGCGAAAGGGTGGTAGATCTGATAAATAACATGAAAGGAAAATAAAAGCCCTAAGAACTAGCGGAGGCACCCGAAGGGAAGCATTCGTGGGATCTTACAGATTAACTATCATGAATCTAAAGTACTATGAAAATATGGCGGAGGTGAAACTAAACATTATTGATAAGAGGCTACGGGGGTAGCTAGATCTACGGCTAAAATTTTGATACGGATCTATGAACTATGACGAACTCCGAAGAACTACTAAGAACAATGAAAACCTAAATGAGAGGAATGAGACTCACCAGATCCAACAAGTAGAGGGTTCGGGACTTTGGTGCTCTTGGAGAAGGCCGCGTCTGACACAGATAAACTCTGGCAGCGACGACGACAAGGATGGCTCTTCTCGCGAAGATGAGTTCCGGCGAGCTCGGGTGGTATTTCGGAGGCAAGAGGATGAAGACGAGGTAAAAAGTGAAAAGGGGGGCCTCGTGATTTATTTATAAGGGAGGAGAACCTGAAACGGCGCGGTGTGTGGGCTGTCGCGGTAATTTATGGCTACAAAGATGCCTCGATTCCCATGCTTGACCAGATTTGACATCTATTTAAAAAGATTTGCCATGATGACACGCAACGTCTGAGGTCAGCAAGACGATGTCATGGCGGCGATAGCCAAAAAGCTAAGTCGTGAAAGAGAGAAAATGACCTGGCAGAGCATTGACCCGGACGAAACTTTTGGAAGGGATGCTTGGAGAGAAGAGAAATGCTAGCTCATCAGTTAAATTCAAACTGAACCTTCGTGATTTAGTTTATTTGTTTCAGGATAGAGTTTAACATGGATAAATCCAACTTAAACTGGGGGCTAATGTTGGGGATACACAGTATGACCCGGCCCAGATAAGACCTAGTGGTACGGGGCGACTCATAAGCGGACTCATTGTATGGGTCATAGCCAACAAGGAGGTTCAAGGCCCAGAAGGCGACTCGAAGGAGGAGGCCGACTCAAGCTTAGTTCTTGGTGGACCGGCTTATGGACGGAATCATAAGGACACTCCCTTACTCGGGAGAAACGATGAGTAGGAGATAGATTAGGTCATGGGTTATTCTACGACCCGGATTCTATTGTAACCTCAGGGCCTCAACCTATATATAAAGGAGAGCCCCTGAGGCAGAAAGACTAGGGAAGAAATCCTCGGGAGCTAGGTTAGTGATTCTGCACCCTTGTAATCGAGATCATCATTATCAATAACACACCACGTCGGACGTAGGCTTTTACCTCCATTGGAGGGGCCGAACCTGGGTAAACCCTTGTCTCTCGTTCCTGATCAACCCCATCCAAGCGACCACCTAGTTGCGATGGCTCCTAGACTTAGTCATCTCGCTAGGACATCTACCGTGACAAAACCACAACACATAGCATCGTCGCTTTGAGAAGTATGTAATAAGAAAGAGCTGCCCCTAAATTTGTGCATTATTTTAAATTTGTGTTTGAATGCAAATGAACAATTGATTAGGATCATGGGTCACTCTTCCATGTCACATACATCTTGGTGGTGTGCATAAAAGATACGAATGGATTACATGCACATAACACCAAGCAGATGAGTGAATGATCATCATATGAATATCACAAAGATAGGAAATAGTAACATCAATCACAAAGCGTATGATCAAACACAACGTAGTTTAAGACGAATAAAAGATAGGCCAAATGTTTTTAAAGTCAAGAGAAGCAACCTGACAGCAACGCTCTCTCTCTCTCTCTCGAAGCCCTATGATCTATACAATTTCCCCCCTTTGGCAACAAGTTACAAAAAGCTCGAAAGGTATAGAGCTAGACGTCACTCTAGGCTGGATCTCCTCCATGGGGCGATGAAGCTGCTCTGGTGGTCGTGGAAGGAGTCGAAATGAGAGCGTCGGAGAATGCTTCTACAAAAGTCCTCTGAGCTGGTGGAGTGGACACTAGAGGTGCTGAAGGAGGCATGGTAGATGTTTCAGCAGGTGCAGACACTGAAGGTCTCGTCTCTCGGGCAGCCACAGTAGCAGATCTAGCCTGACTCCTCAACTGAGTGTGAGCACGTAGTGTAGGGATATCATCATCTTCTGAGCTTGGCATGGGCACTGCATCTACCTCTTGCTTCAAAGTGTTGACCGTGATGGTCAGCCTAGTCACCTTGTTGTCAAGATCATGAAATTTTGTCTCCATAATTCTCTCTTGGATCTTATGGTTCAGCAGTAGCTCAGCTATGTTCTTCTCCATACTCTGGATAGTACTGACAAGATAGGCCATTTGATCATTCTTCGTCTTGAGGACTGGAGCACTAGCGGCTCTTGCTGCTTCTGCCTGGGCATCTTCCTCAATTTCTGCGTGTGTAGTAGATGAAGTGGGATGAGATGGATCCATCATCACAACATTGTCCTCGAACTCTGGCTGGAGGGGCAGGTGTGGTCGATCAAGTAGATAGAGTCTTTCCAATCTTGGAATTGATGAGCATCTGAAATATATGGACCATATCCACAAGATCTCTTCTGATCTACATCAGTCCTCTTGATGGTATCAACTATGAGATTCGTCACCCTGATCTTGGTGTGGCTGTCCACATGATGCAGCATGTTAATAGAGTATCCACAAATCATCTTATCATCTCCTGATTGTGTTGAAGGTAGGCAATCCCGCTTGCAGAAAGTAGACTGAGCCAAGCTTGTGAGTCTTCACATACTCCTTGGTAATTGGGTTGTACATGTTTGCCATAGAGTTGTGGTTCATCTTGGACTCTAGGTACACGTCCAAATCTCCCTCTTGCACCTTTGGGACTCCTAAGATGGTATCCCACTCATCAACTGTAGACTGATATCTGGTGCCTTCTGTCATCCACACTATCCTCCCATCTGGATAGAAATGGGCAGTAGAGTAAAATTGCATGATGAGCTCAGCATTCCATGCACTCATCTCTTTACCTAAGAACTCATCAATGTCCATCATCTTGAAACTTTCCTGGACATGAGGGAAGTAGTCTTTATTGGAATTGATGTACTTCCAGTTGACATATCTCATGTCACTCACAGCTGGGTTCTTGTCAAGCAAGATTGTCTCATAAAAATCCTGCTGCTCCTTGGTGTGAAAGCTAGTGTTAATAGTGTCGGCGTCCTGGGAACGGGGGTACCCAGGCTTGCCTGCCTGCGGCCAAAGGCGTGGCCCACCTCGACGACCAAGTACGGCCCAGCGCAGCCTCACTCAACACAAGGCCCTTGCGAGGCCCCGAGCTCGCGGGGGAAACAACGCCAAGGCCCGCGGGGAGGTAGGCCTCCCTAGGCCCCCTCCTGAACGGCGGAGACTTCTATGCAACACACGACCTCAGGAGGCCAAGGGTGACGCCAGCCAGGCCAGGCGGGCGCCAGTGCGCCAGAGGGGATAGTTTCCCCTTTGGTGCAAAGGAGGCAGGGGCGCACGCAAGTTCCCAAAGCGCCCCCCCAAAGGTTTCCACTTCGGTGCAACAAGACCAAGACCCCAAGCCCCGCAGGACGGACGTCATCACCGAGCCCACCACTGCATCACCGTCGACCACTTTGCAGGCGAAGACCACCTTTCTTCAGGATAGGGTGTACCTCCTGTCCCCCTTTGAATTTGGCCGTTGTGGGATCCCTTCCCGCCGTTGCGATAAGGGAGGAGGACCCGTGCCGCTATAACTAGAGGCTAGGCTGCTCTGTAGAGGCGATGACACAACCACCCGCAAACACAGCGCGAGGACACTCACCACTATACTACTTCATCCTCGAACCTCCTCGTGAGGCAATACACCAAAGGCAGCAGTAGGGTTTTACACTTCGCAGCGGCCCGAACCTGGGTAAACTCTCGTGTGCTATCTTCTTCCTTGCCATTGAGCGGAGTTATTGTGTCGTGGGCTTGGTGGGGGTGAAGCTGTTGGGGATCTTCGCACATGCCCCCGGGTTCGAACTTCCTAGGGTTTGCGGAGCCCCAAATCCGACATTTGGTGCACCAGGTAGGGAGTCAGAGTCTTCAGCGAGCTTCGCTTCTTGTTCACCCCGTCGTGTCGATGGCCGACGCAGTCCCCGAGGCCGGGCAGCCCTTGGCGCGCGGTGGCACCTCGGCTCGCAGGGTCGGCCCGGCGGTCGCTTGCATCCTCGGCGGATTGCAGGCACCCGCCTCCAACCGCCAGGTCAAGCGGTTCCTCCGCCAGGCAGGCGCAGTCCGGCCACGGACCGAGACCCCGCAGCATCGAGCATGGCCAGAGATCGACATCACCTTCGGCCCCGACGATCACCCCAGAACAACGACTGCCGCCGGTGTGCTCCCCATGCTGTGCACACCAACCATAAACAGTGTGGCCATCACCAGGACCCTCATAGATGGCGGAGCCGGCCTCAACGTCCTCTCCGTGGAGACCTTCAACGCGCTGCAGGTGCCCAAGGCTAGCTCGCACCTTCAAGGTCTTTCTCCGGGGTGGCTGGGGGCTCCGTCGCCCCCATGGGGCGGGTGCGCCTCCCCGTCACCTTCAGCACCCGCTCTAACTTCCGCACCGAGCAGATTGACTTCGACGTCGCCCACATCCACCTCCCTTACAACGCGATACTTGGCTATCCCGCCCTCGCCCAGTTCATGGCGGCAATGCACCCGAGCTACAATGTCATCAAGATGCCCGGGATCGGCGGCATCCTCTCCGTCGCTAGAGACGGACGCGGCCCATGCACTCAAGCTTGCCTACAAAGCCGCGGCCGCCGCGCGCTCCAGCACCGGCAATGCTGCGCAGGCCTCGGAGGGCGTTGAGAACATCGCCAACGTTGCGCCAGTGAAGAAGAAGCAGCTGTTCTCTCAGAGTCGGGCTGAGACGAAGTAGGTGCCCATAGGCGATGAGAATCCTGGCCTTACCTTCACCATCGGTGTTGGCCTGCCTCAGGAGCAGGAAGAGGGGCTGGTAGCCTTCCTCCGCGCGAATAAGAATGTGTTCGCATGGAACGCTTTGGACCTGGTGGGGGTCCCGAGGGATGTGATTGAGCACCACCTCATGGTGTGTCCCAACGCGCACCCAGTGAAGCAAAAGGCGAGGAGGTAGGCTCAAGAAAAGTAAGCGTTCATCACCCAAGAGGTTGGCAAGCTGAAAGAGGCAGGAGTCATCTGGGAGGTGGAGTACCCGGAGTGGATCGCCAACCCGGTAGTCGTACCAAAGAAGTGCGGGAAGGAGCGCATGTGTGTCGACTTCACAAACCTCAACAAGGCCTGCCCTCAGGACCCATTCCCGCTGCCGCGCATCGACCAGATCGTGGACTCCACCGCCGAATGCGACCTCCTGTGCTTCTTGGACGCCTTCTCGGGCTACCATCAGATCAAGATGGCGGTGGAGGACGTTGAGAAGACAGCCTTCCTCACCACGTGCGGTTTGTTCTGCTACACGTGCATGCCCTTCCAGCGACTGATGCACATCACCCTGGGGCCGCAGCTCGGGAGGAACGCGGAAGCCTAGGTCGACGACATCGTGGTCAATTCGCAAGAAGCCAAGACCTTGATCGAGGACCTGGAGGAGACGTTCGCCAGCTTAAGGCAGGTGAACCTGAGGCTCAACCCCGAGAAGTGTGTCTTCGGGGTCCCATCGGGCAAGCTGCTCGGTTGCTTGGTGTCGCACCGGGGGATTGAGGCGAACCCGGAGAAGATCAAGGCCATAAGCAAGATATGCCCGCCTCAGACACTCAAGGAAATGCAGAAGCTGGCGGGCTGCGTGACCTCCTTGGGGCCCTTCATCTCGAAGATTGGTGAGCGGGCCTTGCCGTTCTTCAAGCTCATGAAGAGGAAGGGCCCCTTCGAGTGGACTCCGGAGGCAGACACGGCGTTCGAGGACCTAAAGCAGTACCTCACGAGTCCACCAGTAATGGTGGCACCTCGCCCTCGGGATCCCCTGGTGTTGTACCTAGCTGCCACCCCGCACTCCGCTAGTGCTGCGCTCGGGGAGAAGCATGCAGGCAAGCGCGCTACGCCATCAGGCACGGGTGAGCCCCCAGGCGGGGGGCAAGGTGACTCGTCGGACGCCAAGGAACCTCCATCCCCTCGAGACAACGCTCCCGAGGCCCCAGCCGCCCTGGCGACCCCCGAGGCACTCGGGCCTCGAGAGCCCACAGTGGAGAAAGGCGGCGCAGAAGGCCTCTCCCTCGTCGAACATCCAGTGTACTACGTCTGTACAGTGTTGCGGGACGCGCGCTCGCGCTACCCTATGCAGCAAAAGCTCTTGCTCGCACTCCTTGTCGCCTCAAGGAAACTGCGCCATCAGAGTCGTCTCCGCGTACCCCTTAGAGAAGGTGCTGCGCAACCCCAACGCAGCAGGGAGGGTGGCAGAATGGAACATCGAGCTGCAGGCCTTCAATATAGACTTCAGCACGACCAGGGTTATCAAGGGGGCAGCCCTGACAGATTTTGTAGCCGAATGGACAGACGCTCCCGACCGGGGGCTGGGTGAGGTCCAGTCCCTTGCCCCCGGCGACGAGGCGCCTGAGGGTTGGACCATGCACTTCGATGGGGCCTTCACGCACAGGGGAGCAGGGGCCGGAGTCGTGCTCATCTCCCCGGCCAGGGAATAGCTCTACTACGCCGTGCAACTTTGCTTCCAGCATGGTGAAAAGGTCTCCAACAACATCGCGGAGTACGAGGGCTTAATCGCTGGCCTCCGGGCCACAACCGCCTTGGGGAATCAACGCCTCAGCATCAAGGGCGACTCCCGGCTCCTCGTCAACTTCTCCAACAAGGAGTACATGCCTAAGGACGAGCACATGGAGGCATACTTGGCAGAGGTACGTAAGATTGAAAAACGTTTCCAGGGCTTGGAGTTGCAGCACATCCCGTGCGGCGCAAACAAGGAGGCCGATGACATCGCCAAGAGGGCATCGCGCCATGAGCCTCAGTTGTCGGGCGTCTTCGAGGAGCGGCTCTTCAAGCCATCCGCGGCACCACCAACTGGGGATCGGGCATCGCGGAGTGAGGAGCCGCCCCCGGCGCCACCCTCAGGAGCTCCAACTTGTGGTCCGACCTCAGGATCCCGACTGCTCCTGGCGCTGGAGCCCCAAGTTGACGACTGGACCCAGGAGTTCAAGGCGTACCTGCTCCATGGCACATTACCCGAAAAGGAGGAAGACGCGGAGCATGTAGCACGATAGGCCACAGCCTATTGTCTGCGGGATGGCGAGCTGTACCGCAGGCGCCCAAATGACGTCGCGTTGCGGTGCGTATCCAGGGAGCAGGGGTGCGAGCTGCTGGCTGACATCCATGGGGGAGACTGCGGGCATCACTCATCATTGCACACCCTTGTAGGGAAGGCGTTCCGCACTGGTTTCTACTGGCCCACGACGCTCAACGACGCCACCGAGCTGGTCCGGTCTTGTGAGGCCTGCCAGTTCCACGCCAAGCAGATTCATCAGCCCGCGCAGGGCCTCCAGACCATCCCGCATTCCTGGCCCTTTCCGCGGGCAGCAGGCGGGTACCGCTACCTCTACGTCGCCATCGACAAGTTCACCAAGTGGGCGGAGGTGGAGCCCGTCCACACCATCCCCGCCGGATCAGCCGTCAAGTTCATCAAGGGCATCATGAGCCGCTTCGGCGTCCCCAACCGCATCATCACCGATAACGGTTCGCAGTTCACAAGTAACCTCTTCAGAACCTATTGCACTAACCTAGGAACGCAGATATGCTACGCATCAGTGGCGCACCCACGGAGCAACGGTCAGGCAGAGCGCGCCAACGCGGAGGTCCTACGGGGCCTCAAGGCAAGGAGCTTCAAGAAGAAGCTTGACGCCTGCGGCAAGGGTTGGGTCGACCAGCTTCAATCCGTGTTGTGGTCTATCCGCACCACCACGACTAAGCCCACCGGCGAGACCCCGTTCTTCCTCGTCTACGGAGCCGAGGCCATCCTCCCGCACGAGGTCAAGCACCGCTCCCCGCGAGTTTTGGCATTTGACGAGGAGCGTCAGGATGCCTCGCGGGGGATGGGTCTCGCGCTCGGGGATGAGGCCCGGCGTCGAGCCTTGCTCCGAGCTGCGAGGTACCAGCAGGCGCTGCGGCGCTACCATTGCCGTAACATCTGCTCCAGGACCCTCGAAGTTGGAGACCTCGTCCTGAGGCGGGTCCTCTCCAGGGAAGGCTTGCACAAGCTCTCGCCCATGTGGGAGGGCCCGTTCAAGGTCGCCCGCGTCTCCAGACCTGGCGCTGTGCGTCTGGAGACTCAAGACGGAGTTCCCATCCAGAATGCCTAGAACATCCAACACCTCCGCAAGTTCTACCCGTGACATTCTCACGTAATAATGAGTGGGTTGTATACGCCCGGAGCCCCCCGAGGACGCGGAGGGGTTCCCACCCACGCCCAAGTGGAAGCCCCATGCTCCGCGCATGCGGACAACACTGTCCTCCAATGACTATGCCCACGCAACGTGGATGCCCTATGTTCCGCGTTGGGGGAAGACGAAGACTAGCCTGGGTGCCGGATGCGGCTATTCTCTACCTTTCTTATGTTTGCATTTGCCTTTTTCCTGGAACGAAGTTCGAGGCTTTTTGTTGACTCTATTTAAAGGAAAAGGGGCGGGAATTTTTTCTTTGCATCCTCTCTCTTGAGATTTCTTTCTTCGAGATAACGCCTGCCAGTCTCTCCCTCCCGCGCCTCGTGAGCGGGGGCTACTGGCACGGTGCGCACACCTCGCCAAGGCCTTGGCGTCCTGGTCCCCGCATGGCCTTGGCGTCCTGGTCCTTGCGTGGCACTCTCGAGCAAGCTAGCAGGCACGCGCCACCTCACCCTCGCTCGGGGGCTCCGCCATGGCTCGGTGCGTTGTTTTAAAAACCTTTGGGGGCTCACGCCCCCTGGGGACAAGAACTGGCAGAAAGGATTGGTCGCCACTTGAACATCGAGGGAGGCTACTGAGCACTGCGCTTCAGGAGTCTCACCGATCGCATGACTACTCGCTCGGTATTTGGTCTCGTCCTGGTGATCTGGACGCCCCAATGGCAGGCGAGGCCTCACGTGGCACTCTCAAGGTGGCACGGTGCGCACACCTTGCCTAGGCCTTGGCGTCCTGGTCCCCGCATGGCCTTGGCATCCTGGTCCTCGCGTGGCACTCTCGAGAAAGCTAGCAGGCACGCGCCGTCTCACCCTCGCTCAGGGGCTCCGCCGTGGCTCGGTGCGTTGTTTTAAAAAACCTTGGGGGCTCACGCCCCCTGGGGACAAGAACCGGCAGAAAGGATTGGTCACCACTTGAACGTCAAGGGAGGCTCCTGAGCACTGCGCTTCAGGAGTCTCACCGATCGCGTGACTACTCGCTCGCTATTTGGTCTCGTCCTTGTGATCTGGACGCCCCAACGGCGGGCGAGGCCTCGCCCCTTTTGTCTCGTCCTGGTGATCCGGACGCCCCAACGGTGGTCGAGGCATGCACAGGATCGGGCCTCGCCGACGTAGAGTGCCGCTTGAGCATCAAAGGGGGCTCCTGATCACTGCGCCTCTGGAGCCTCACTGATCGCGTGGCTACTCGCTCGCTATTGGTCTTGTCTGGTGATCCGGATGCCCCAATGGCGATCGAGGCCTCGCCCCCTTTGGTCTCGTCCTGGCGATCCGGACGCCCCAACGGTGGCGGGGCATGCACGGGATCGGGCCCTGCAGACGTAGAGCGCCAAAAGCCCCCCCCCCCCAAGTCGCCTCATTCACAGGAAGGAGGAACCTCCCCAAGCTCCCCAAGAGCTACCGGCTCACTGGGCGCCACCGCTAAACCTCACGACACGAAAGATCGCCGCGCATGCATCAAGCTAGGCACACTAACTACGATCAAAGGGAGGCCTCAGTTAACAGTAACACATCAACTGTAATACGAAATGAAAATGCTAATAAGAGAGCGCAAGCGCCAAAGTTTCTCACACACCCTAAAGGGCCACCCATGATTTTGATTATAGGCAGAAGAGAAGAAAAGAAGGCGAAGGAGCCCCCGCCCCGGGGGGCCGTCGCTCCTGAGGCCCCGGCCTTGGCGCGCCGGCGCTCAGTCGGAGTCCTCCTCCTCCTTGATGGCGCTGTGGTGGCACGTTGGCGTGGCCGCTTCCCGAGCGGGGGAACGGCGCCGCCGCGGCTGGCTTCCCCCCGAAGTCCGGGTGCGCCGGCGTGGCGGGGCGTCATAGCTGTCGTCGCCCGAGCTCTCCTCGGAGGATGTATCGCTGCTGCTGGAAACATGGCGGCCGTCGCCAAGGGCAAGCTCACCTCCAAGATCGCCGCTGCCGCCTCCCTCCGGGCAGCACTCCAAACGCCTGCCATGCACGCCGAAGATCTTGACAAAAAGCGTCGCGGCGCCGCCGTGCTTAAAGTGGAGCGTGGGCCTCCCCTCCAGGCCGTGGGCGCGGGCGAAGGTCTGCCACCCGCGGCCCAAGAAGGCATTGCCTGTGGGGGTGACCTCGACCTCCACCCACAATGCACCGCTGCAACACCCGTCGGCCTGCAGCCATAGGCCTGTGGGCGCGTCAGCCGGCGACGTCTCTGCGAAGGAGCGCGGGAGCTGCTACCAGGAGCTCGCCACCCTTTCCACCGGCACCAGGAACTCCAGGCCCGCGTCGGCCGCGCGGGCTTGCGGACGCGGCGACCGGGCACCGACTACAGGCCTTTTCCCCCTGCCAGGGCCACCGCGCTCACCGCCTCCGGCTGCGCCAGGGAAGCGCCGGGCCCCACCGAAGGGCGCCCACGCCCACGGGGTGCCGCCGGAGACGTCCCAGCATACTTGCGAGGGTGACCCCTAGTCCTCTTGGGAGGTTGTTGGCCTGGCGCCCCCTGGTAGGCCTTTCCTTTCTCGGCGGCGGAGAACCTCCTCACCGGCGTCATGATGGAGAAGACGAAGGACGAAGGCGAGGGAGTAAGAAGTAGGGATGGGCTGGGGGCTCAGTTTCACCCCGCCCATTTATAGCGGGATGAAGGCCAACCAGCATTTTCCCAACCACGGGTATTGATGGCCCCGCAACGTGCGCTGATTGAAGGTCAGACGGAGCGGTTGCCAAGGCGTCGTGGGGAGTGGAGCAGTCGTGCACCATGAGCGACGCGTGCCAGGCTCGATCGGCGTGCTACACTGCCTCACGTCGCTTCCTCTACACCCGTCGGGTCACATCCGCGTGGCTCGGGAAGGGGGAGGACGCAAGGGGTCAGCCGTATTCAAATAAGAGCAATGATGGCCAAGGAGGCACGCAGGCCTCACATCAGCCCGACTCAGGGCGGTTCCCGATGTCTTCGGGGAACCGGGACGCCCACGTCTCATTGTGCGCCACGCGTCCAGACGGGCCCGCAGGCGTTGGGGCCCATGGCGCTTCGGGCCATACTCCGTGGCTTCGCCCAGAAGCTAACCCGAGCGTGCCTCGGGCCTGGGGGCTACTGTCGGCGTCCTGGGAACGAGGGTACCCAGGCTTGCCTGCCTGCGGCCCAAGGCGTGGCCCACCTCGATGACCAAGTACGGCCCAGCGCGGCCTCACTCAACACAAGGCCCTCGCGAGGCCTCGAGCTCGCGGGGGAAAGATCGCCAAGGCCCACGGGGAGGTAGGCCTCCCCAGGCCCCTCCTGAGCGGCGGAGACTTCTATGCAACACACGACCTCAGGAGGCCAAGGGTTTCGCCAGCCAGGCCAGGCGGGTGCTAGTGCGCCAGAGGGGACAGTTTCCCCTTTGGTGCAAAGGAGGCAGGGGCGCACGCGAGTTCCCAAAGCACCCCCCAAAGGTTTCCACTTCGGTGCAACAAGACCAAGACCCCAAGCCCCGCAGGACGGACATCATCACCGAGCCCACCACTGCATCACCGTCGACCACTTTGCAGGCGAAGACCACCTTTCGCAGGATAGGGTGTACCTCCTGTCCCCCTTTGAATTTGGCCATTGTGGGATCCCTTCCCGCCGCTGCGATAAGGGAGGAGTACCCGGGTCGCTATAACTAGAGGCTAGGCTGCTCTGTAGAAGCGACGACACAACCACCCGCAAACACACCGCAAGGACACTCACCACTGTACTAGTTCATCCTCGAACCTCCTCGTGAGGCAATCCACCAAAGGCAAGAGTAGGGTTTTACGCTTCGCAGCGGCCCGAACCTGGGTAAACTCTCGTGTGCTATCTTCTTCCTTGCCATTGAGCGGGGTTATCGTGTCGTGGGCTTGGTGGGGGTGAAGCTGTTGGGGATCTTCGCACACGCCCATGGATTCGAAGTTCCTAGGGTTTTGCGGAGCCCCGAATCCGACAAATAGCAGTTCTCCTCTTGACAGTATATGGATCATTGAATCTCCACTTCCTCAGCCTATGGTCCTTCCCCTCCTTCATATTCTCAGAAATAGGGTGATCATCATTATGATGTAGAAGGTGGGGCCTGAGCTTCCTCAACACAGCTACATCCTCATCATCATCAGCTGGAGGTGCAGTATCTTCAGCAGTTGAACCCTTGTTCTCCTCTGCAACTGAAATGTCTCTTGTGGTCCTCTTGGGCTTGGGGGCTTGCTTGGCCTTGGTGGGTGGCTTGCTAGGCATAGCATCTACCATGATATTTCTCTGCTTGAAGGAGGAGGGTTAGCAGCTGGTATCTCCTCTTCTTCCTCTTCATCATCCTCACCTGGGCCCTTGAACATGGAGGTTGGCTTCCCAACCACATGAATAGTCCTCTTCCTCACTCTCTTTTGTCATGCGTTCTTGGTCAAGGACTTGGTCCTTGTTGAGCTTCCTGAGTTCTCTAGGGAAAGAGACATCCCTCTCTAGGCAGCAACTAATTCAGGAACTTTCCTAGCCACTGCTCTTTCCTTCCTCTCGGGTTGTCTCTTGGAAGTGACCTCCTTTGGGACAAAATCCTCATCCTCCTCATATGAGTTCTTTTGCTTCCTAGCCCTGGTGGCTGCCTTGGGCAAGCCATGTGAGCTTGCGGTCCCTGGGTCCTCAGAACTGCCTTCAGGACTCGTGCCTGCATTCAAGTCTGCACTTGGCTCTCTGTACTGGTTCTGACTGTCATCTGATGATCTCTGACCCTGTGAAGTATATATGGAGGAGTAGAGTAGATGAGCATCACAAAATTCAGAGACTTTTGCAAATTTGAACACAAAATGTTAGTTTTAGGTTTTCACAATATGAAATTCGGTTCCACCGAGTTCTAGATTTTGGAAATTCCGAGGCAACTACAGAAACTTGGTCACACCATTTTGGTTTCACCGATGTGTGATTCGGTCTCTCAAAAGCTGCACACAGAAACCCTAAATCCCAATTCGGTGACACCGATAGGAATTTTTTGGCTTCACCGAGAAGCCCTTGTGTTGTGGTTGAATCCACATCGGTGGCACCGAGACGTTTTGACTCGGTGACTCCGAGATCACATACCGCGGAGACCTAACCCTAAATGTTTTTGGTCGAGCCAATCTAAGGAAAATTTGAGTGGATGGATTTGTGCAAACTGTGGCCAGAAGATGGGCTAAACCTATTGCGCTTGAATTAGAATTAGAGGGTAGTAGGGATCGAGGAATACCCTAACTTGACGGATCCTCTCTACAGCGATAATGACGGGGACGAATGTCGTTAATTGCAACGAATTCTGACGGTGAAGGCGCGCTGGACGATGGAGAACGTCCGAAGACAGGGGCAGCAACAACAGTGGGGTGCGGGAGTCGAGCGTTTGAAGGAATTTTCAAAGACCATATGCGCGGATATATATACCCATCTACTATCGGTGACACCGAGAAAGAAAAATCGGTTCCACCGAGATGCATAACTATCAGTCGACAGAACATATCGGTGACGCCGAAATCTCTTGATCGGTGGTACCGAGGTAGAAAACCTGATCAACCCTAGTGAATCGGTGGAGCCGAGTTTGGAGGTTTTGGTCACACCGAAAATCACTTGGGAGGTTTTGGAAGTCAACCCTTGTCGAATCGGTGGCTCCGAGTGCTCCTCACCCGGAGGGTTCGAAAAGTGCTTGCTCAAATTTTGTGATGAAGCATGAATAGAATTTGAGACGAGAAAGAATAGATAGCTAGAGGGGGTACTTAGTCATTCTTGTACATCCAATTGGCCAGAAAAATAAAGGCCAAAAATAGAACAATAATTGGATGTCCTTGAATGAAGAAAAATATGCATACCAACATGCTCACACAATAAGATGTCAAATAGAATAAGTCAAACATGCACAACCACTCTAGTATCTACCAAGCACTTTGGCGATGACGGATTCATATATATATATATATATATATATATATATATATATATATATATATATATATATATATATATATGAGTATATTGACTTAAGGATCCAAGCAAGAATGCTTGATCATAGGTCATACTCATCATTTAAGCACAAGTGGGGTTGCCACTTTTACATAAAGCTTTTAATGTGTTCACATCATTTGAGATGCTTTAACTCAAGTCTTAGAGCAAAGCTCCCCCTTGATGTGATATCCCCTTTTAGAGGGATGAACTAACCTTGGGTTGTGTCGTTGAAGACGTCATGTAGGTGTTGTAGTAGTGAATGCTCATTGTTGATGAAGATCATCTAGAGTTGGGAGCAATCCTTGTTATTTTGTACTCTTCTCACCTACATGGGTTAGTCCCACACAAGGATCAAATACAAGGATATCTATGGACATGGAGTGAAGTATACATGTGATGATGTCCATTGATACATTAATTACCTTGTCCCTTACTTACCAATGAGGTATTTTGTGACTGCTTGAACTATTGCATAAAGTTGGAGTTGATTGCATTAGTTCTTGCCAAGAATGAATGTTAGTGAAATTTGTTGGCGGAGTCACCCCTCAAGAACTTCTCTAGTTCTTCTTCTTGGAGACCCACATCAACTTGATGGGGATCCTTGGAGTTGAAGTAGCACTTGATGAAGTAGAGCTAGTAGTGGCCTTGGGAACCCACTTGACCATGAGATTCTTCTTCAAATGTGTCAATTTCCTCTTGAAGCTTGTCTTTGCCCTTGAGCTTGTGGTCTTGTGGTTGAAGATCATCTTGAGCTTGTGTTCCCTTTGAGAGAGTAGGATCATACTTCTCCTTTTGGGGAACAAACTTTGTCTTGGGGTATTGATCTTCTTCACATTCAACTCCATTGTCATTGAACTTTTGTTCAAAACCAATACCTTGATTCTTCTGGTGCCATCCTTGCTTGTGCACAATCCCCTCAAATTGCTTACTTCCTGCAAGACTCTTGTAGACACCTTTCTCTATAATTCCTTTCAATAAATCATTTTCTTGCTCAAGTGTAACTTATCTAAGAGAATCATTACTGGAACCAATAGAACTACTAGAAGCAACATCTTTAGATTTAGCATTTTTATTGCTGCTACTAGATGAAGAAACTTTCTTGCCTTTGTTACTACTTTGCTTAGATTTGACTTGTGGTACAAAAGTAGACAAGAGTGATCATTTAGAAAGATAAGAAGAACTCTTCTTTCGAATATCGTCATTGATAGCTTTAAGAAACTCATGCTCTAAATTTAGCTTCTCAAAGCGTAGCTTCTTGTGAGTTCTTAGAAGCTCTCTATGATCTTCTTGAGTAGATTCATGAGCTAACTTAAGAGTTTTTAGTTCTTTAGTTAAGCGCTCAATCTCCTTCTTATCATCATCACACAATTTATCTTGACTAGCATGATTATTATCAAGTTTATTTTGGCTAATGATACGTCTCCAACGTATCTATAATTTTTGATTGTTCCATGCTATAATATTATCATTCTATGATGCTTTTTGGGTGATTATTTACCAATTCATATTATATTTTAGCACTAACATATTAACCCAATCCCAGTGCTAGTTACTGTTTTCTGCATGTTTTTGACTTTTCAGGTTTACAGTACCAAACGAAGTCCAATTGCCCCCAAACTTTTTTATGATTTTTTTAGACGAAAAGAAGACCTGGAAGCTTTGGGAGGAAACTGGAGACCGCACGAGGGAAGGAGCACACAACAGGGCGCACCCAGTGGGTGGCCGCGCCCTGTGCTGCCTCCCTTGGGTGGCCCCCGACGCCCCTCTCTGGCCTATAAATTCTCATTAATCATAAAAACCCTAGAGAGCCTCCCGAAACACTTTTTCCTTCGTCGCAAGTCTCTGTTCCGCTGTGTGCCCATCTGCAGCCCTGTTCCGGTGCTCTGCCGGAGGGGGGATCGATCACGGAGGGCATCTACATCAACCTTGCTGCTCCCATGGTGATGTGTGAGTAGTTCCCTACAGACCTACGAGTCCATTGTTAGTACCTAGATGGCTATCTCTCTCTCTGTCTCTTGATCTTCAATACAAAGTTCACCGCATCGTCGCGGTGATCTATTTGATTTAATCACTTTGTGCGGTGCGTTTGTTGGGATCCGATGAATTGTGGGTTTATGTTCAGATTATTCATGAAAAAGATTTGAGTCTTCTCTGATTTCTATTATGATTATTATTTGCATGATTCTTATAGCTTCGTAAATCTCTCCGATCTATTGAAATAGTATGGCCAACTAGATTGATATTTCTTCAATAAGAGGGGTGCGTTGTAGTCGGTTCAACCTGACACATTTCTAGATTCCAGTGACAAAGTAGGGGACAAGATAAGTCTTTGTGTTGCTGCCACTAAGGATAAAACGATGGGGTTAATTCATATTGAGTGAATTCTCTTTGTCTACATCATGTCATTGTTCTTCAAGCATTACTCTGTTTTACATAATACTCTAGATGCATGATGTATAGCGGTCGATGGGAGGAGTAATAGTAATAGGTGCATGCAGGAGTCGGCCTATTTTCTTATGGACGTGATGCCTATATATACATGATCATTTTTGTGAATAAAGATTGCATAACTATGCGCTTTTCTATCAATTGCCCAAAGGTAATTTGTTTACCCACCGTATGCCTACTACATTCGAGAAGCCACAAGAGAACGCTACGACCCCCGGGTCTATTCACTTATAAATTTACAAAAGCCTTCAATACCTTGCTGCCATTTATTTGTTTTTATTTCATTTTTGAATTTAGAATATTCCTCTATCATCCATATACTTCACTAGCTTGCAAATAATGAGTCCAAGGGGATTGACAACCCTCTTGCCCGCGTTGGGTGCAAGTGTTTGCTCTTTTGTGTGCAGTCGCTGAAGACGGGGGTTGCATGCTACTCCTACTGGTTCAATAAACCTTGGTTCTCTACTTAGGGAAATAACTATCTATACCATGCTGCATCATCTGTTCCTCTTCACGGAAAACCCAATGCAGATCACAAGTATCAGGAAGGATTTTTGGCGCTGTTGCCGGGGAGTATCACCAACCGACTATCAAGTAACTTTGCACAAATTATCATTCACTTGTTCTACTTTTTATTTTTTATTATATTTTATTTGTTTCATAAAAATCAAAACTACAAAAATATTTATCTTTGCTAGTAGCTAGTTTACTTCTTTGCTTGCTAGTTTACTTGTCCTGCATGTTACTTTGCTTGTTCGGTCACCATGTCTCAAGTTAGATTCCACAATATTTCCTGTCGTGGGAATGAACCTGACAATAGTACTAGGGGGTACGAAAGGAGGGGCGAAGTCTAACTACGGCACAAGTGTGCACTCGGTATGTACGAGTTCAGGCCTCACTCGGAAGTGATAACAGCACTACGTCTCGAGCCCGGGGGCTGTGGTGTTTGCTTATGGTGGTAGAAGATTACCTAGGGTCTGAACCCTTGCACTGGCGCCCGGGGGTGGCTTATATAGAGTGCGCCACCACCGGCTGAACGCCATGATTAGGATAATAAATGCCAATGAAGGCTGCGTTACAGGAACGGCTGTTCTTAACCAGGCGTTACTGGTAACGGGAAAATAACATCATAACGAATGACTGCTCGAATTCTACGGACGCTTTGTCTTCCGGGTCGCCTGAGCTCCTGTTTGTCCGAATGTCGCCATGTAGTCCGAGTGACATGAATAATCCGAGTGAACAGCCATATTCATCCGAATGAATCTTTGCCCGGGGGCTTTAATGAAATCGAAGGACCACAGGTGAGCCTTAGATGTCAGGCCTATGACCCTACCCAGGGTAGGCATCCTCATCAGTAGCCCCCAAATCCATGAGGTTTTAGTGGTCGAGTGACTGACACTCGGAAGCGTCGATGATCTCTTAGAAGAGTCCGAGAAACGGACTTGCCGTTCCTCGCTCGACTTCTAACCATGATGGATTCAGGATTGATGTCTCTTGACCAAACTGTCTTGTCACTTAATCCGAGTGTTTAACTGCTGTGAATCTTTCACTCGGTTCGCAGGAGAAAGTCGTCGAAGCCTTCGAAGCGCGGAGCCTGTCCCATTCCTAGCACGGAGAAATTTCCGCGCGTTCGAAATCGTCAAAGCTGCGCGCGGGCACGCGGCGGAACGGTCACGTCGCGGTAATTTGGGGTAGTGGGCCGACGCCTCGATAACTATGCTGGGATTTTCGCCACGTGTCCTCGAAGCTCTGAACAGTAGATCCACGGATCTCACTCCATTCGCGGATTGATGGCCAGAGATTTCGCCGGATTTTCGATATAAAAATTAGAAGCACTGTTGAGGGTGAGAAAAGATCTCATTTCCTCCCTCTATCTCGTCTTCTTCGACCCCCACCCGTGCTCCTCCCACCTTTCTCCAGTCGAAGGCCATTCCGAGCTCGCCGGCGAAGATGCGCGCGTCGGTTGCGACCGCAAAGGCCGAGCGGGCAAAGAAGAGCTCGCGCGCCTCCTCCTCCAGC
Source organism: Elymus sibiricus (assembly GCA_039707655.1). Classification (NCBI taxonomy): domain Eukaryota; kingdom Viridiplantae; phylum Streptophyta; class Magnoliopsida; order Poales; family Poaceae; genus Elymus; species Elymus sibiricus. The sequence continues at coordinate 146,625,767 of CM077675.1, forward strand.
GCCGGAGCACTGGCTGGATGGACGCAGGTTGAGTGGTTGTCGTCGCGGGTCACCAAGGCCCGGATGGTCGAGCTGGAGGGCCAAGGGTTCATGTGCGAGGGGAGCTGGCGGCTACCGGCGACGGGCGAGGATGAGCCTTCGCCGAAGGGAGACGAGCGCGTGCTCTTGGTGACCCACCTCGAGCGAGGTTTCTCTCTGCCGCCCCATCCCTTCTTCCGAACATTTCTGGATTTCTTTGGTGCTCTACTCCATCATATCCCTCCCAACGATGTCGTTTATCTAGCTGCATTCGTATCCCTTTGTGAAAACTTCTTGGGTTGTCGTTCTCACTTGGGCTTGTTCAAGCACCTCTTTACTTGCCGAGTGATGACCGTAAAAAAGCCCGCTCGGTCGAAAGACAAGACGAATGTGGCCCAGCTGTGTGGAGGTCTGGGAATTCAACTGCGGGGGAAAGTCTGTTTCCCGCAATTGACGTTCCCTGATTCGGTGAAAGGGTGGCAGGAGAACTGGTTTTACTGCCAGGACATTTCAGTCGGCGAAGGTCAGTTGGGACTTCTGTCGTATACTTCCGAGCGCATTCGGCCAGTTCCCAGGTTGACTGTGACCAAAGAGGAGAAGACCGAAGTGGATATCTTAGTGATAGCGCTGGTAGCTCTGGTGCAAAAAGGTGTCAACGGCCTCAACTTGCTGGAGGTTTTCCTCCAGAGGAGGATCCAACCGCTGCAAGCCAGGGCTCACCCCATGTGGGAGTATGCCGGACCGAGTGACCCCACTCGAACTCACCCGGAAGAGCTCAAGGAAGACGAGGTGGAGGCCAAGATCATGGCGATTACCCCAGCGCGTGATAACCCCAGGGGGAGCAGGCTGGTGGCTCCACTCTCATCAGAAAATCCGCCGAATGAGGTAACTCCGATGGTCCATCATCCGAGTGATATTTGTGTTTATTGTAGTTGATCCGACTGATCTTGCTCTTCATTCGACAGGCCTTCACATAGATGAGCAGCCACGTGCCAATCGTGGACAGGGGCCCGGTCGATGTTGCGAGCGATACCGATCATCCAGAAGATTTGGCCGAAGCAGGGGAGTATGAAGAGCCCGATGACGACGAGGATGATGAAGAAGATGAAGAGGAAGGCTCGGAAGGCGGCGACGAGGTGGAGTCATCACGCTCGGATGACCGTGTGCCTGAAAGCCGTTCCAAGGCGTGTCATGACTTGGGAGTCCGTGGTGGCAGTCCCAAGGGACCAAAAGCCGCCAAACCGACTGGGTCTTCCCTTCCAACTCGCAGTTCGAAGCGCGGGCGTGGAGAGCTTGTCTCTTCACCTGAGAAGGCGGCGAAGCAGCCCAAAGTCACTACGGCCAAGCCTCAGAAGGGGGTCTTCATCCCGAAGATTAAGATGACCATTCCCGTGGCCTCAGCGTAAGCATTTCCATTCTAACAATTGTTGTCTATATTTGTCCGAGTGATGAAATGATCCGAGTGTTTCCTTTATAGTGCTGATACTTCAACTGCTTCACCTGATCCCCACAATCTGGAGAAAGAACGGGCCGACGCTGATGTTGCGTCTTCAAAAGGCAAGCTCCGGACTCACTCGGTAACTATGGACATTCCCGAGTGTATAATTTTTACTCATCTTCAAGTGCCTTGAACGCTTGCAGCTCCGCCTGAAGTGATCGACATTGATGCGGACGACAAGGTTGACCTGCCAAACCCTTCGGTCAACGCGGACGTCGTGATGCAGGAGTCATCGCTTGCCGATACTTTGGTGCCAGCACGAGAGGCCAGCTCGGGAGCTGTCGGGGGGATTACCCCCGGGTAGGCTCAAGGAGACGACTCAACATTTGAAAACATAGGGGGAGTCACTCCCGGTACGCCAAGCCCCACAAATCAAGAAGACAATCGAAGAAGCGAAAACAGAAGACAAAGATGCGACCTGGCTGGCTGGCTACTCTTGGCCGGCTGCAGGCTACTCCTGGCTGGCTGGAGGCTGGCCGGCTGGAGCCTGGCCGGCTAGAGGCTGTCGGCTGAAGACTGGCCGGCTGGAGCCTGTTGGCTGGAGACTGGCTGGCTGGAGGCTGCCAGCTGCGGCCCGACGAAGTCAGCTCCAGGCGTCCCACCGGACACGAGCAGAAGACACTATAGCTGACGGACTGCAGAGTCAGCCACCCCGCTACAGTCAGGCACTATTGGCAAACAGTGCCCCACTGTGCACCTGTCATGCGTCACTTCACTGCGCTCCAATAGTGATGCACTGTAGCCTGGATCATGAGTCACATCACATGTCACCTCCAATAGTGTAGTTAGGCCATGTGGGCCACCCCTTGTCCCCTGGGCCTCCCTATATAAGAGGCACCAGGGGAGCTCACCCACGGGCAAGCAAGCTCCTCTCATTCTCTGATCCTCTCCCATTTCTCTCATTCTCAGACACATGAGGCCATGGAAAGGAGCAGCCAGCTCCCTCTTCCTCCTCAAACACAGCTCCGGGAGTAACCCTGTACAGCATATACACTTCATATACAGACATGCAGGAGTAGGGGTATTATCTCTCCGGAGAGCCCCGAACCTGGGTAAACCACCGCGTGCCACTACCCTATCCCGTCCCGGATCTTCCACAGCAGCCATGCTCTCACCTCGATTAGCCACCCCCTGGCATCTGTTGTGAGAAAACGATGACAGTTGGCGCCCACCGTGGGGCTAGCTGCTGCTGGAACCGTGATCCGGGCGGGATCATCTTCGTCACCGCCGCCGCGACGTTGCCGCCGTCTCTCCAGCGGCACTCGGGGGCTCGATCGACATCAACGCGCCCCCGGGACGAATGTGCCGGGCCACGTCCTCGCTGCCGGTCTCATCATCGCCACCTCGACGCCGCCCGCCCGTCGCCGCGCCCGCGTTCCCTCACCCGCGTTCGGCCTCGACACGCTCGCCTCGCCGACCGATTCCCTAACCCCGCGCACGCTTCCCCCTGCGGTACGCGACCACAATGGGTTGCCACCGCGTCCTCCTCGCATCGGCGCAGCCCTTGGCCGTCGTGCTCGCGTCGGCACCGGCGCCGACCGCGTTCCGGTGGCTACAACGGCCGCTGCTCGAGTAGGCTCGAGCTCGCTCACCCTCTCCCTCGTAGAAAAAATCAAGCTCATGGATGTCTTGCGCCTCTCCTCCCTCACATGCATACGCCACCACCTGCCTTGGCCACTGCCACACAGCTAGCCACGCTGCCACCGCCACCGCGGTTGCTCGCCGCCTCCGCGCTCAGGCGCGGTCCCTCCCCCGTAGTTCGCTGCGCGCGTGCGCTGCTCCCTCCGCATGCCTCCGGGACCGCCAGGGCCGCCGTCCCGTTTACCCTCGCCCGGTGCGAGGACGAGCCGTGTTGCCGCGTCACTCCAGCCTGCGCGCCTTGCCTCTGCCTCCGCGCGTGCCTCGCCTCCGCGCCGCGGCACCACTCGGGCCCGCCGCACCACTCCGTCCGCAATCACGACGCTGCCCGGGCCCGTCGCGCCGCGACCCAGCGCCCAGCTGCACGCGCGCCCGCCCGTCCTCCTCCAACACCGGCTCCTCCACCGCCCGTGCCGGCTCCCGCGCCCGGTCGGTGGGCCGCCCAGCGTCGGCGCCTCCTCCTCGCCCGCCTGTGTACCCACCAATCCGGTCCGGCTCCCGCGCCTGGTCCGATGGCCGCCCCGCGCCGGAGGCTCCTCCGCCCAGTCCGGCTCCCTCCTCCGCGCGCCGCCCAGGCCCTGTGCGCCCTACCTCCACAGCTGCCGCACCACGCTGCCGGGCGGCCGCTACGGCCGCCTACTACCGCGCGACCACACGCCCTGCTCCCCCCGTGGTGCGCCGGCAGCCCGCCGCTCCGGCCAGCTCCGCACGTCCGGCCCCACAGGCCGGCTTGGCCTCCTCATGCCTCGGCCGGCTCCGCGCGCCTGCTGCGTCGCCCTCCGCCGGCTCCGCCTCGCCGCAACCGCGCGCCCCCGTCCGCCTCGCCGTGCACCACCCCACCTCCGGGTCTGGCTGCCCGCGTGCGCCCCGGGCTGGCTCCCGCCACGGCCGCCCGCCCACGCATGTCGCCGGCCGGCTCCCGCCGCGCCCGCCTACCCCGCCCGCGCGCGCGCCCCTGACTCCGCGCACCCGGCCATTCCCACCTCTGTGCGTCCGCGTCTGCGCCCTCACGCGCCTCGCCGGCTCCGGCCACGCAGGCAGGCTCGCGGGCTCCCCCCCGCTCCGGCTCGTCGCCCCGCTGGCTACGCCTCGCGTTTTTCCCTGTCGGCTGGAAAGAGATAAGAGAAACAAGTGGGGGGCCGGCCCAAAAAAAACCTTGAAGGAAAAGAAAAAAGGGAAACTCGTGCCTGCCTCCCGCCGTCTCCACTCGGTCAGCTGACCCACGCCACCACCTGGCCGGCCGGCCTGCCAGCCTACTTCGACTCCGGGTCAGCTGGAGAACCGCCTCAACGCCTAGCCGGTCGGGTCCGGCCGGCTGGCACGCCATCGACCGCCGAGGCTTCGACGGCCACACCCAGCGGGTGCGTCGGCACGCCGGCGCGGTCCGCTCGCAGAATGATGCACCCATTGCCATGGACAACAACCACCTCAACAAACCGACTACACCTAGCTGGTGCGACGACAGTTCGCTCCGCTGGCAAAAAGTCACGCCGGCTGCCTTCGACAACAACCATCTCGCCGACGCCCAAAAGCAATATGAGATCTCGACCCGCATATCTTTGCACCATGCACGCAAACGAATTACCCCAGCAACCCTCGGGTTCGTCGCTGCATTTATTCAGCTACTTTACTGTTCACCTCAGCGCCAGCTAGTCTCGCCCGAGGCCGGCCGCTTGGCCCAGTACGTTCATTCCCGCAAGAGGACTTAGTAGCGTGTACGGTACCAAGTCCCACTCTTTGTCTCAGCTATAGATCGCACCACGACTGTTCGGCTATCGAGAGCACAAGCTGGAGGTCACCCCACGCGAAAAACGTCCCGGGAGAAAATGGCTTGGGCAACCCGGTCATTTCATTTGTGAGTATCTACTCGGTCGAGTTTGCTCCTAGAGTCCGAGTACTGTACACTCCACTCCACGGCCCACTCTTCGCCTCAGCCACAGACCGCCTCCCGGCTGTCCGGCTGACAAGAGCAAAAGCCAAAGAGCGGGGAGCACATGAAAAAGACTAAAGGAGGCTCAGACGAAACCGAGTCGGCACCCTTTGCATAAAGCTTGCACTACCAAAACTAGATATTTGACACATCTGCATCGTCTAAGCTTGTCTTCTGCACGATCATTTCCATGAGAACCCCCTCGCTCGGAGGCTTGGAAGCCACGCCCGGCAGCGCCCCGCGCTCAACAACCGGCGGACCCAGTGTCCGCCCTCGGCAGGGCTTCGCGCCAATCAGCCGGCGGACCCCGCGTCCGCGCCCGGCTGCGCCTCGCGCTCGGCAGCCGGCGGACCCTGCGTCCATCCTCGGCAGGGCTCCGCGCCCATCAGCCGGCGGACCCTGCGTCCATCCTCGGCACGGCTCCGCGCCCATGAGCCGGCGGACTCCGCGTCCGCTCCCGGCTGCGCCTCACGCTCGACAGCCGGCAGACCCTGCGTCCGTCCTCGGCAGGGCTCCGCGCCAATTAGCCAGCGGACCACGCGCCCGCGCCTGGGAGGGCCCCGTGCCCATTAGTCGGCAGACCCCGTGTCTGCACCCGGCGTCCTCAACGCCACTATCTGCTTCAGCAATAGCAAAGACCCTCCGCCCGACACTTTGAGTCGCCCGGAGGCTCGGAGGCTACACCCAGCGGGTGCGCTGGCGCGCCCCCGCTGGAAACAGCCAGCCGACAGACTCCGCGTCCACGCCCGGCAGGGCTCCGCGCCCATCATCCGGCGGACTCCGCGTCCGGCTCCGGCAGGGCTCCGCGCCCATCGGCCGGCGGACCCCGCGTCCGCGCCCGACAACCTCGACGCCACCGTCTGCTCCAGCGACAGCAAAACCCTCCGCCCGACTCTTTGAGACGCCCGGAGGCTCGGAGGCTACACCCAGCGGGTGCGCTAGCGCGTCCCCGCAGGAAGCAAGCCGCGCCGTCCCCGACCCGCAATCGACCATCACCAACAACTTCTGCAACAAGAACGACAACGGCGAAAACCATCCGCCCGACTCTCCAAGTCACCCGGAGGCTCGGAGGCTACTGTCGGGGGGATTACCCCCGGGTAGGCTCGAGGAGACGACTCAACATTTTAAAACATAAGGGGAGTCACTCCCGGTACGCCAAGCCCCACGAATCAAGAAGACAATCAAAGAAGCGAAAACAGAAGACAAAGATGTGACCCGGCCGGCTGGCTACTCCTGGTCAGCTGCAGGCTGCAGGCTACTCCTAGCTGGCTGAAGGCTGGCCGGCTGGAGCCTGGCCGGCTGGAGGCCGGCCGGCTGGAGGCTGCCGGCTGAAGACTGGCCGGCTGGAGCCTGTCGGCTGGAGACTGGCCGGCTGGAGGCTGCCGGCTGCAGCCCGACGAAGTCAGCTCCAGGCGTCCCATCGGACACGAGCAGAAGACACTGTGGCTGACGGACTACAGAGTCAGCCACCCCGCTACAGTCAGGCACTATTGGCAAACAGTGCCCCACTGTGCACCTGTCATGCGTCACTTCACTGCGCTTCAATAGTGATGCAATGTAGCCTGCATGATGAGTCACTTCACATGTCACCTCCAATAGTGTAGTTAGGCCATGTGGGCCACCCATTGTCCCCTAGGCCTCCCTATATAAGAGGCACCAGGGGAGCTCACCCACGGGCAAGCAAGCTCCTCTCATTCTCTCATCCTCTCCCATTTCTCTCATTCTCAGACACATGAGGCCATGGAAAGGAACAGCTAGCTCCCTCTTCCTCCTCAAACATAGCTCCGGGAGCAACCCTGTACAGCATATACACTTCATATACAGACATGCAGGAGTAGGGGTATTATCTCTCCGGAGAGCCCCGAACCTGGGTAAACCATCGCGTGCCACTACCCTATCCTGTCCCGGATCTTCCACGGCAGCCTTGCTCTCACCTCGATTAGCCACCCCCTGGCATCTGTTGTGAGAAAACAACGACAGGACCCGGGTCAGCACTCGGGACTGGCACATCATCCCCCTTGTTGACTCCCGCTGTGACCAACATCTTTGCGCTACACTATGTCCCGGAGGACCAAGTGGGAGTGAGCAAAGAGGCGTTAATCCAGCTGGAGGTGATGAGTGAACGATTGAAGACGGCGTACGACGCAAGTGAGGCATTGAAGAAGAATGTCCGAGTAAGTACTCTTGTAAGTACCTTCCTCGGTCGGAATTTTTATATCTGTCTTGAGAGAATTTGCATCCGAGCACACCGGCTGGGTGTCTTTGAGTTCCAGTGGGGGCGCGTTGAGCGCACCCACTGGGTGTAGTCCCCAAGACTGCCGTCGACTGAAGCACTCGGCGGGAGTCTTAGAGTCCGAATGAATTTAATGTTCGATCCGTCTATTAAGTTTGGATCAAAAAACCTTGTATTTGATTTTCCAGTGGGGGCGCGCTGAGCGCACCCACTGGGTGTAGTCCCCGAGACTGCCGTCGACTGAAGCAGTCGGCGGGAGTCTTAGAGTCCGAGTCAAAATTTTGACCAATGCCTTTTGCTTTAATTCTTGTTTGCAGTCTGTTTGTGAGCTCGGAAGTCACTACAAAGCTTTGGAAAAAGAGGTGCAGGACCTGTGCATCAGCCTCGAGGCCGAGAAGGCCAAGAACGTCTGACTGTAGGAGGAGAAGAAAGCAATTGATGGTATGCTCATCTTGCCCGACTGCTGCAATAACTGCCGTTCCTCCCCGTTCGACTGAGTCTATTTCATCAGATCTTCGTGGCGAAGATCGTAAACTTGTTGAGAGGCTGAAGTATTCTATTTCTTTAGAAACTGTGAAGATGGCCCTCGAGAAGAAGGATACGGATCTGGCGGCTGCCCAAAAGGAGGCGAGCTGAAAAACCAAGGAGGCCGAAGAAAAGCTGAAGGCAGTCGGGAAGCTGGAGGAAGAGGAGAAGGTTCTTGAAGCTGCAGCGACGAAGTCCAAGGAGGAGCTCACTGATCTGAAGAAGTCATACACCGAGTGGGAGACCAAACTCAAGCATATCACCGCGAAGAAGAACGAGCTGGAGCAGTTCGTCGAGGAGTATGGCGACTCCGTGAGCGAAAAACTCAAAGGTAATGTTCCCGAGTGATCCTTGTCTGGCCGAGTGAATTCAGATCACTTATGACTTTTTTCTTCGCCCGACGCAAACCCAGATTTCTGTGATGACGTCGCCGAGGAGACTGACAAGATCAAGAAGGAGTTGGACCCGTCTCGAGAGCTGCTCAAGGACAGTGCTGCTATGGCCATTCTTCGCTTGGAAGAACGTGTCGATCAAGTGACTTCGTATATGAAGAGGCTCAGCACTACCGTCTCGGAGATTGACCGAGACGTCTTGTCTGACGAAGAGCCCTCGAAGGATCTGGAATCAGCCCTTACTCGACTGAGGGACGTACCAAGCCGAGTGAAAGCTTTGAAAAATCTGCAGCCCGGGCCGGAGCCGATATTGCCCTCTCACTCGTCCGCGTCCACTGCAAGGGAGTGGATGAGAAGAAGATGAAGTCCCAGGAGGTCGCCAACAGGAATCATGCCAAGGTCAAAGACTTCATGGAGATGTTCATGGAGGCTGCCACTCGGATTGGAGATAGCATCGACCTGGACACCTTCGTCGAAGCAGTGCCTCAGCCCGAGTGATCGTCGGGTTTAAAACTCTTTAAACTTTTGCCTCAGAATGCCAAGTGGTAGCTGTAACCGTAAGACTTTGAATGAGCATGAGGCTCCTGTCGTCAAGACTTTTATCCGTACTCTTATTTCGAGTGACGCAGTTCTTATTTGCCTTGGTTTCATTCGACCTTTGCTTTCTGAACATTTACACTTAGGCGATGCGATGCCACAACTAAGTCCCCGAGTGTGGGCGAAGACCGCACTCGGAATTGTTCGTGAGAACAATGATGGTCCTGTCCATCCTAGAATTCGAGTGTGGAGGATGTCCCACTCAAGACGGTTCATAACTTAGCCAACGCGGGATTGCAGCTAAGCCCCCGAGTGTGGGTGAGACCCGCACTCGGAATTGTTCGTGAGAACAATGATGGTCCTGTCCATCTTAGTAATGATGGTCCTGTCCATCTTAGAGTCCGAGTGTGGAGGATGCCCCACTCGAAATGGTTTTTAACTTACGCGACGCGGGGTCGCAGCTAAGCCCCCGAGTGTGGGTGAGACCCGCACTCGGAATTGTTTGTGAGAACAATGATGGTCCTGTCCATATTAGTAATGATGGTCCTGTCCATCTTGGAGTCCAAGTGTGGAGGATGCCCCACTCGAACCGGTTTTTAACTTAGGCGACGCGGGGTCGCAGCTAAGCCCCCGAGTGTGGGTGAGACCCTGTCAGGACCGGTTTTGCAGGATATTAATTTCCCAGTAAATGGCCCTTGTGCTCACCAGATCCAGGATTACTGTTAGCTGATGAGACACAATCTTGATACAGAAATTCCAAGCAAAATACAACATTTGAAGTACATGACCAAAGTGGTCTCTGAGTACAACAAAAATTTCTAGTGGTTGATGGCGGAAGCGGTTCGGGGTCATCAGCGTCTATGGGACTCCATTTCCCACAGGAACAGCTGACCTGGATAACTCCTATCTTCGCGTGGCTGCTATCTTCGATGCCTAGGTTGCGGGGCTGTCGCCATAATGCTCCTCTCCACATGTGCAATCTGGCCAAGACAATAGCCAGGGACAAGCCAGTGAGTACTTTGAATGTACTCGCAAACATCATGAAAACATGTTTAATATAACAGGTGATAATTATGCACTGAAATAATCCATGATCACTTAATCAGTCATAAAATAATATTCAAGATGCACGCAAGCAGGTCATTCATATTAAACATGAATAAGCAATCAGAGAATAAAAATAAAATACACCGATCGGGTGTCTGAAGCAACGCCTCAAAAGGATAAAATATAAAGCATGCCTCAGTCGGGCGTCTGAGCGACGCCACATAAAGAGCTTATAAGAAAAATAAATAATATGTGTGCCACAGTCGGGCGTCTGAGCGACGCCACATAAAGGGCTTATAAAGGAAATAAATAACAAGCATGCCACAGTCGGGCATCTGAGCGACGCCACATAAAGGGCTTATAAGGAAAAATAAATAATCAGCATGCCACAGTCGGGCGTCTCAGCGACGCCACATAAAGGGCTTATAAAGAAAATAAATAACAAACGTGCCACAGTCGGGCGTCTCAGCGACGCCACAGAAATGGCTTATATGATAAAGCAAACAGCATGCATGCCACAGTCTGGCGTCTGTGCGACGCCACATAAAGGGCTTATATAAGAATAATCACAATGAGTATCCAGGAGGTAGAACCATCCCAGGGATACTCAATAATTCAAATAATATAAATGGTTAGTCCACACAAATAATAATCATAATCATCATTGGTCACACGTCATGATCAATGTTCCGGTTTAGAAGTTTTTCCTCCGAAGACCGACACTAAGACCGACACTTGACCCATCCCAAACTGTAGTCCTTAACCGCAGACACGGCTATTCGAATAGATATAAACTCTGCAGAGGGTGTACTATTTACCCACGAGTAACAGATTCCTTTAGTCCACCGGGACTAATCCCGTTTACAGTCTTTGAATTGAAAACACACCTGACCCGCACACACCAGCTGAACTTACCGGTGCCTGGTATCACCCACGACACTCGTTAAGCAAAACTCTAAGTGGGGAGGCTCCAACCTCGATTAGCATGGGATCGCAAAATTTATATTGCGCGCAAAACAGGGGAGCTACCTCTTCGGACTCGCCGGAACACCCATGCCCCCGGACCAAGTGACATGCCTACCAGGGGCCACTGGTATCTTTCACTATGGCCTCTCTGTACGGTGTGTGCTAAGAAAGGGGTTGACAACTTACTGAACTGTACCCCACCTGCGGCAGGGACGAGTGGTAGCACGGAACAAGTATGGGGGTTACTGGCACAAGACTCGATCTACGGTCGACTCAGGAGGTTTAAGTGTTTCCTGCATGATTAGCATAACAAATATGTTTCACACCAATAGACAGAATCACCACTCATCATACCTTGCCATGCCTTACTGATCATACTCGTTCCAACGAAATATCAGTATCAAGCTCATGTCTACCCAAGACAGAGACTTCTCCGTATTCCTTCCGGGAGGCATGAAAGGCAGACGAGGGTGATTACTATCACAAGCATATAAATTCCAACAGCAAAGAATCTTCATCATGCACTCATGAGCATGATCATATCATCACATAAAATAACGCATACTTCGAGTCAACTTGGTGTTGTAGTCACATCAAACAACACACAACAATTATTATGCCAGGGTTCAGAATGCTTGCCTTCCATGTGTAGGTAGGTGATGAGCACTCCAAAACTTTTGAAAGTTTTTGTCTCTCCCCATTTCCTATTTTGAAAAGTATTTGAATCATCACGCAATTCAAAAACAGTGCAAAAAGTTGTCTTGGAAATTTTTCAAATAAATATGAAAATAAACTAGGTGAAATTTGAGTGACAACAGAAAAAGAATCAATTCAATTGCAATTGTGGTTTAAAAGATATGACCAGTCAAAGTCAGGGTCAAATCTGTTTTTAATAAAAGACTGAAAAAGAACACGGTTCGGGGAAGAATACGCTTTAGAGAAGGGAAAACGTACTTCGGGCTTTACGCTTTCACTTAAACTAGCGCTGGCCGTCGCTATGTTGCTGACAGTGGGTCCATTGGGCCCACTGGTCAGGTTTGACCAGTTGCCCGCGCCTCTTTCCTCCTCTGGCCGAGCGGAGACGGAGCTCCGGCGGTCCTTGCCGACGGACGGCGGCTCCTGGGGTTCTTCCGAGGGCGGGAATGGATCCACCACCTCTAGGCGGTCCTTCAGGTGGTCGCCACGACCAGGGGGTTGGAGGGATTCGCCGGCGGCGAGCTCCGAGGCGGGCGGTGGCTTCGGGTCCATTGGGGTTTCGGCCTACGATGGCTCCCGACCGATTTAGAGGGGTTGGGCGGCTCTGCAAGGTAGAGGGGAAGCGGATGGTGGCGTGGGAGAGGCTAGGGGGCTCTGGCTTAGCCGAATTTCACCGGAGGGCTGCAGCGGCCAAGGCTACCGGAGGTGGGGAAGACGGCCTCCCTCAGTCGATTGCTTGCTATGGGGGCTCTAGAGGGATGGCAGGAGGTCGACTGAGGGTCTGGTTGAGCTCGGGGGCTCCTAAAATAGGCGAGCAATGGCGGTTCGGTGCCGGCTGCGGATAAGAACGCCGGCTGACTGTCTCTGCCACAGCAGGGCGACGCGGTGCTGGTCAGCACTAACAGATGAGCTCGAGCTATTCCAGAGGGCAGCTGGCGCGCGGCGAAGGCTCAGGCGGCGCCGTCCAAGGCAGAGGCTGGCTGGACGGCAGTGGCGTCTTGCGGTGGTGACTCTGCAGTGATGGGCCTGGTCGGTGCTATCCGACGAACTTGGAGATGAGGACGGCCTGCTCGCGAGGGCAGCTGGCGCGAGGCTGTGGCTTGGGCGGCGCTGCCATGGCAGGGGCGCGTTGCGGATGCCGGCGTGCCGCCAAGGGAGCTCTGACGGCGGCGCTGTAGGGCGCCAGGGGTGGCAGCGTGGCTCTGCCGAATGGATGAGATCGGGGCGTGGCCCTGGGGCGAGCAAATGCCAGGGGCACGGGGGTAGGTGAGACGCGGCGTCTCGGTCGAGCAAACAGCAATATGCGCGCTCCGGCCGCGCCCAGAGCACGCTCACCAACCATTCAACGAAATGCCACGGCACTCCAGAGGGTCCCTATGCCACTGAGACTCCCCAGGCTTAGGTTAGGAGGCAAGGTTGGGTCAGTAGACAAGATGGTTTGGTAATTAAAGCAAGTCCATAATGCAGACTTGGAAGTATGCCAAAACTGGTCAGACACACCAGGTGTTTGACAAAATGCCAAGGGCATCTAGGTGACTTTGCTTGGACCCAAAATTTCCAGAGAGGGGTCTCTCTAGATGCTAAAAGTGATGGCAAGGTTATTTGGGCAAAACCAGAAACTTCCTAGTGCAAGTTTTACAAAACTACAATTCTGGACAGAAACTATAGGCCATTATTGCATGTGTTTAAAACCTTCTAATGGGTCTGATCTCCTGGACTTAAGGGTTTGGTAGGGATCACTAATAGTAGGAAAAATCCCAAGGGCATTAGAGAAAAACAAAATAGGGTTGCTGTACAAACTTCCTAACTGGACCAAAATGAAGATGAGGATGGTTTGCTCCAAATTTCCAAAACACAAGGCTATTCCTTTGCATAAATGTGATGTAGGAACCTCACATGTCTTCTACAAATTTTTGTAGAATTTTTAAATGAAGTTATCCAATAGTTGTAGTGCAAATGAGGCTCTAAAAATTATGAAAGGCCATTTTTAAAGAATCAAAACTTGGCAAAATAATATAAATAGGTTTTCACTGGTCATATATAAATAAAAATGGAATGTTCTTGAGTAGGCACTCAAGTCCAAAATTATTTTTGAAAAGTTTCTACTAGGAGGGAAAACTCCACAACTCAGAAGAAAGGAGTGATTCTGAAATCCATAGATGATCCAGAAAATAAAAATTTGATTTCCTGGCAAAATTTTAATTAATAAAACATGGTCATTTTTTTGGGCGTTACAACATTACCCCCCTTAAAAAAAATTCGTCCTCGAGATTTGCTAAGAACGGTTTCAAAAATATTACTCCTGCATTCATGCAATAATAACTCGAAAATCAAATATCCTGCTCACGCGATACGCTGTGGTTACAGTGAGAGGGCAAATAATTGGGGTAACGACAGTGAGGTACTGGCGCTGCGTGGAAAAATCTACAGTTGGGAAAACCGAGAGATTTCTACTTATGGCTATGGTAAATTTAGAATTAATAAAATTCTAAATTCCCATATTACGCTGGTCGTACCCGAGTGCACAGTGCTCTCTCTGGCTGATAGGTGGACCCGGGGCCCACTGTCAGTCTCTTCTTCTACCTCTGGCTCTCATCTCTTCCTCTCTCTCGTGCGCTTTCCCGCGCTTTCTCCACCGGCGGCGTCTAGAACGGAGGGCAACTAGGCCGTACTGCGGTAGTGCGTGGCATGCTAGCTTCCGGCGCAGCGTGCACTCACCTCGCGGGCCAGTGCTCTATCGGCACTGCTTGCGGATTTGCCTCCGAACACCGGTGATGGAGCGACGAGCGGCGCTGGTGGACTTCGTTCACCGTACACCGATCTCGAGCTATAAAATGACCGCGGTGCTTCCCTCTTCTTCCTCACACCTGGCCTCGTTTCTTCTTCTTCTTCCTTCTCCTCCATTTCTGTTTGTAGGAGCTCGAGGCAAGGCTCTAATGGCAGAGGTGATGCCGGATTGGTACACGATCCTGATGTGCGGAGGGTTGGCGGCAGTGCTGGGGTTCTCCGTGCTCTTGTGCGCGATAATCCACGATGATCGTCGTGATGCTGCTGCTCGAGTGTTGGCTCTTCGCGGTAACAGTGATCATGAGGATTAGGTGCTGGTGTCAGGTACTGACTGTTGTCAGTATGCTGGAGGCAATCTGTACTAGAATAATTACCCACAAATTTCTCCTTCAGAAAAACTATGGTGTGTTAGTGTGGTGATCAGTTAGGTGCTAAATGTGTACGTGGTTTTGTAATTAGTCCATGTGGTCGAGTGGTTGTGGCTGTGAGCCTGCTGTCGTGGTGCTGCATGAATTTAAATCTATGTCATGGAAAAATGTTTGTTGCAATAGCTCAAGGAAAATCCCACCTCGGAATTTTACTGAGAGCGAAAACAGTTGATAAAAAATCATAGCAGTAAAAATTACTCACATTCAATTAAAACCAAACAATTTATTCATAGCACAAACTTAGGATACAACGCATAAGCTAGAACACATAAATAGATGCTAGGCTAACAAACATAGCAGTGGTGTCTACGACGCAGACGAAAAATATACTGGGTCCTGAGAAAATGTCTCCGGCACTGGGGCACATTCTTCTTCTACCAAAGGAAGCGGATTGACTAGTCGAAGAACGCGCCTTTCCTGGTCTGGCCTCAGTGGTCTGCCAATGGCGATCTGAGGATTCAAATCAGCGAGGTTCTGGAGATAACCCATTACTCGCTGGGTCAAACGCTTTTGCGCGATGACGTACTGGGCAAGGTTGGCCAGTACCGGGTCACTCTCTATTTGTCCACCGGCAAAGGATGCTACTTCCCCGGGTGCTGCACGACTCGGGAAGTAATAATACCCCCTTTTGCTGGGATAGGGTACTGCGAAGCGAACATGAGTAATCGCTTCATACGCAGCAGCTTCTATGGCCATTTGTGGAGTCGGCATAGATTTCCCCACGAAGGAGACTTCCGTTGGGTCTTGGTTTGGGTTTGCGGGAGGGATGTGCACTACTGCCCAATATTTCGTGGCGGATGGGGTGATTCTCATTTTGAATAGCTCGTACTGGGGTGGATGGGTAGAACTCATGGTACTGCAGGTAAAGTCCCACAATATTTTAACAAAACTACCTGGGGTTGCATCTGGAGTTCTCAGATGAATACTAGGGTCGGCATGGCAAAAATGGATGTGAGAGCTGTGCACAAAGTGAGGGATGCTTGGCAAGGTCACGGGGTGGCCTCTTATATAGCATCAGTGCTGGGTTACCGATTGTGGTGTGGGGGCAAACTAGTTTGTCGGTTCTGCTCTATGGGGGTCGGGGTCAAAGCCACAGATATACATATCTCACAAAAGTGACGTATTACTGTGGGTGTCGTCTGGGGTGGTTTTTGGTAGCTACGCCCGGAATTTAATATGCAACCGCACGCCAACATACTTATGCATGGCTACTATTAAAAACAAAGGTACACAAGCAGTCTACATTTTATTCATGGCGATTTACAAGGTCACACTATTACATGGCGTAGAATACTAAGACTCGGTACTACTCGAGTGACTTAGTCTACCTCGTTAATATATAATCGAGCGTGCCTTGTGGACGTCGAGGCTTCTCCATGGGCTTCGCCGTCGTGGTTTGCTGGATGGGGTTGTGCAGGGTCGGGGTAGCGATGATGACCATCGCGGGGATTGGTGGTCACAATCTCGTTGGAGCGTGTCCCCAAAAGGCGACGAAGCTCCTCCGGGGATACAAATGCATTCCGGTCGGCTGCAGGGGCAGACCTCAAGGACTCGATCGGCTGTCCGAACAGCACGACTGGGTTGTCGGCGTCGGGCACCTCTTCTCCTCTTGCCGGGGCTCGACGGGCAAGCTCTCCACGGGCGGCGATCAGATCAAGAGTGACCTGATCGAACAATGCTTCTAGTGCACTTACATAGCGCACCAGATGCAGCAATGCAGGGTCCGTCTCGTGATCTCCGTTGGCAACCTGGGGTGGCCTACTATACCCGTCACGGCTTGGGTAGTAGTAGAATGAGCGGCAGTTAACTCTTGGCGACAGGTGCCGGAGTTGAACTATAGCCTCTCGAGCTGCTAACTGGATGGCTTGTGGCTCAAAGGAAGTTGTCCTTCCGGTGAACCTGTAGGGGCGTTCTGGCGCTATACCCCTACCATAAACGTGCACCGTGGCCCAGAACTGACGATTCTCACCGCTCGTGAGCCCTTGGTACACCACATATTCTGGGGGCTCTTCTAATGCAAAGGCACGACGGGTGAGGTTTGCTAGCACGGTTACAAAACCTCCAAGGTTGGTTGTTGTGGTCTCATTGTGAACAATGGGGCCAGGCATCTTGGCTGGGTTTTGGGGTAGAGGTTGTGATGTGCTGTGTTGGGGCTAATGTTCCCTTTTATAGAAAAAGATAACGGAGTCTTCCTTCGCACGCTTGCGAATGAGACAAATTAGGTGTCGGTCACTGGCGCGTGATCGACAGGCTAGGCTGATAGGTTGGGCACCGACTGCCAAAAAGGTGTCGGGGTCACTGTGTGGCTATCGTATAGGATAAGCTTGGCTGTGATTAGGTTAAGGCATGGTGGGTGGTAACCTAGGTTTTATTGACCCGGCTAAGATAGAATTAGCCAATGGTTAGCCTGGCTTTGATACCAAGGTTGTCAGGACCGGTTTTCCAGGATATTAATTTCCCAGTAAATGGCCCTTGTGCTCACCAGCCCCAGGATTACTGTTAGCTGATGAGACACAATCTTGATACAGAAATTCCAAGCAAAATACAACATTTGAAGTACACGACCAAAGTGGTCTCTGAGTACAAAAAAAAATTCTAGTGGTTGATGGCCGAAGCGGTTCGGGGTCATCAGCGTCTATGGGACTCCATTTCCCACAGGAACAGCTAACCTGGACAACTCCTATCTTCGCGTGGCTGCTATCTTCGATGCCTAGGTTCCGGGGCTGTCGCCATAATGCACCTCTCCACATGTGCAATCTGGCCAAGACAATAGCCAGGGACAAGCCAGTGAGTACTTTGAATGTACTCGCAAACATCATGAAAACATGTATAATATAACAGGTGATAATTATGCACTGAAATAATCCACGATCACTTAATTAGTCATAAAATAATATTCAAGATGCACGCAAGCAGGTCATTCATATTAAACATGAATAAGCAATCAGAGAATAAAAATAAAATACACCGATCGGGTGTCTGAAGCAACGCCTCGAAAGGATAAAATATAAAGCATGCCTCAGTCGGGCATCTGAGCGACGCCACATAAAGGGCTTATAAGAAAAATAAATAATATGCATGCCACAGTCGGGCGTCTGAGTGACGCCACATAAAGGGCTTATAAAGGAAATAAATAACAAGCATGCCACAGTCGGGCGTCTGAGCGACGCCACATAAAGGGCTTATAAGGAAAAATAAATAATCAGCATGCCAAAGTCGGGCGTCTCAGCGACGCCACATAAAGGGCTTATAAAGAAAATAAATAACAAACGTGCCATAGTCGGGCGTCTCAGCGACGCCACAGAAAGGGCTTATATGATAAAGCAAACAGCATGCATGCCACAGTCGGGCGTCTGTGCGACGCCACATAAAGGGCTTATATAAGAATAATCACAATGAGTATCCAGGAGGTAGAACCATCCCAGGGATACTCAATAATTCAAATAATATAAATGGTTAGTCCACAATAATAATAAGCATAATCATCATTGGTCACACGTCATGATCAATGTTCCGGTTTAGAAGTTTTTCCTCCGAAGACCGACACTAAGACCGACACTTGACCCATCCCAGACTGTAGTCCTTAACCGCGGACACGGCTATTCGAATAGATATAAACTCTGCAGAGGGTGTACTCTTTACCCACGAGTAACGGATTCCTTTAGTCTACCGAGACTAATCCCGTTTACGGTCTTTGAATTGAAAACACACCTGACCCGCACACACCAGCTTAACTTACCGGTGCCTGAATCACCCACTACACTCGTTAAGCAAAACTCTAAGTGGGGAGGATCCAACCTCGATTAGCATGGGATCGCAAAATTTATATTGTGCGCAAAACAGGGGAGCTACCCCCTCGGACTCACCGGAACACCCATGCCCCCGGACCAAGTGACATGCCTACCAGGGGCCACTTGTATCTTTCACTATGGCCTCTCTGTACGGTGTGTGCTAAGAAAGGGGTTGACAACTTACTGAACCGTACCCCACCTGCGGCAGGGACGAGTGGTAGCACGGAACAAGTATGGGGGTTACTGGCACAAGACTCGATCTACGGTCAACTCAGGAGGTTTAAGTGTTTCCTGCATGATTAGCATAACAAATATGTTTCACACCAATAGACAGAATCACCACTCATCATACCTCACCATGCCTTACTGATCATACTCGTTCCAACGAAATATCAGTATCAAGCTCATGTCTACCCAAGACAGAGACTTCTGTGGATTCCTTCTGGGGGGCATGAAAGGCAGACGAGGGTGATTACTATCAGAAGCATATAAATTCCAACAGCAAGGAATCTTCATCATGCACTCATGAGCATGATCATATCATCACATAAAATAACGCATACTTCGAGTCAACTTGGTGTTGTAGTCACATCAAACAACACACAACAATTATTATGCCAGGGTTTAGAATGCTTGCCTTCCATGTGTAGGTAGGTGATGAGCACTCCAAAACTTTTGAAAGTTTTTGTCTCTCCCCATTTCCTATTTTGAAAAGTATTTGAATCATCACGCAATTCAAAAACAGTGCAAAAAGTTGTCTTGGAAATTTTTCAAATAAATATGAAAATAAACTAGGTGAAATTTGAGTGACAACAGAAAAAGAATCAATTCAATTGCAATTGTGGTTTAAAAGATATGACCAGTCAAAGTCAGGGTAAAATCTGTTTTTAATAAAAGACTGTAAAAGAAAACGGTTCAGGGAAGAATACGATTTAGAGAAGGGAAAACGTACTTCGGGCTTTACGCTTTCACTTAAACCAGCGCTGGCCGTCGCTGTGTCGCTGACAGTGGGTCCATTGGGCCCACTGGTCAGGTTTGACCAGTCGCCCGCGCCTCCTTCCTCCTCTGGCCGAGCGGAGACGGAGCTCCAGCGGTCCTTGCCGACGGACGGAGGCTCCTAGGGTTCTTTCGAGGGCGGGAATGGATCCACCACTTCTAGGCGGTCCTTCAGGTGGTCGCCACGACCAGGGGGTTGGAGGGATTCGCCGGCGGCGAGCTCCGAGGCGGGCGGTGGCTTCGGGTCCATTGGGGTTTCGGCCTACGATGGCTCCCGACCGATTTAGACGGGTTGGGCGGCTCTGCAAGGTCGAGGGGAAGCGGATGGTGGCATGGGAGAGGCTAGGGGGCTCTGGCTTGGCCGAATTTCACCGGAGGGCTGTGGCGGCCGAGGCTACCGGAGGTGGGGAAGACGGCCTCCCTCAGTCGATTGCTGGCTATGGGGCTCTAGAGGGATGGCAGGAGGTCGACTGAGGGTCTGGTTGAGCTCGGGGGTTCCTTAAATATGCGAGCAATGGCGGTTCGGTGCCGGCTGCGGATAAGAACGCCGGCTGACCGTCTCTGCCACAGCAGGACGACGCGGTGCTGGTCGGCACTAACAGACGAGCTCGCGGATGAGCTCGAGATGTTCCAGAGGGCAGCTGGCTTGCGGGGAAGGCTCGGGCGGCGCCGTCCATGGCAGAGGCTGGCGGGATGGCAGTGGCGGCTTGCGGTGGTGGCTCTGCGGCGATGGGCCTGGTCGGTGCTATCCGACGAACTTGGAGATGAGGACGGCCTGCACGCGAGGGCAGCTGGCGCGAGGCTGTGGCTTGGGCGGCGCTGCCATGGCCGGGGCGCGCTGCGGATGCCGTCGTGCCGCCAAGGGAGCTCTGACGGCGGCGCTGTAGGGCACCAGGGGTGGCAGCGTGGCTCTGGTGAATGGATGAGATCGGGGAATGGCCCTGCGGGCGAGCAAAGGCCAGGGGCACGGGGGTAGGTGAGACGCGGCATCTCGGTCGAGCAGACAGCAATATGCGCGCTCCGGCCGCGCCCAGAGCACGCTCACCAACCGTTCGACGAAATGCCACGGAACTCCAGAGGGTCCCTATGCCACTGAGACTCCCCAGGCTTAGGTTAGGAGGCAAGGTTGGGTCAGTAGACAAGCTGGTTTGGTAATTAAAGCAAGTCCATAATGCAGACTTGGAAGTATGCCAAAACTGGTCAGACACACTAGGTGTTTGACAAAATGCCAAGGGCATCTAGGTGACTTTGCTTGGACCCAAAATTTCCAGAGAGGGGTCTCTCTAGATGCTAAAAGTGATGGCAATTTTATTTGGGCAAAACCAGAAACTTCCTAGTGCAAGTTTTACAAAACTACAATTCTGGACAGAAACTATAGGCCATTATTGCATGTGTTTAAAACCTTCTAATGGGTCTGATCTCCTGGACTTAAGGGTTTGGTAGGGATCACTAATAGTAGGAAAAATCACAAGGGCATTAGAGTAAAACAAAATAGGGTAGCGTACTAACTTCCAAACTGGACCAGAATGAAGATGAGGATGTATTGCTCCAAATTTCCAAAACACAAGGCTGTTCCTTTGCATAAATGTGATGTAGGAACCTCACATGTCTTCTACAAATTTTTGTAGAATTTTTAAATGAAGTTATCCAATAGTTGTAGTGCAAATGAGGCTCTAAAAATTCTGAAAGGCCATTTTTAAAGAATCAAAACTTGGCAAAATAATATAAATAGGTTTTCACTGATCATATATAAATAAAAATGGAATGTTCTTGAGTAGGCACTCAAGTCCAAAATTATTTTTGAAAAGTTTCTACTAGGAGGGCAAACTCCACAACTCAGAAGAAAGGAGTGATTCTGAAATCAATAGATGATCCAGAAAATAAAAATTTATTTCCTGGCAAAAATTTAATTAATAAAACATGGTCAAATTTTTGGGTGTTACAGACCCGCACTCGGAATTGTTCGTGAGAACAATGATGGTCCTATCCATCTTAGTAATGATGGTCCTGTCCATCTTAGATTCTGAGTGTGGAGGATGCCCCACTCAAAACGGTTTTTAACTTACGCGACGCGGGGTCGCAGCTAAGCCCCCGAGTGTGGGTGAGACCCGCACTCGGAATTGTTCGTGAGAACAATGATGGTCTTGTCCATCTTAGTAATGATGGTCCTGTCCATCTTAGAGTCCGAGTGTGGAGGATGTCCCACTCGAGATGGATTTTAACTTAGGTGACGCGGGGTCACAGCTAAGCCCCCGAGTGTGGGCGAGACCCGCACTCAGAATTGTTTGTGAGAACAATGATGGTCCTGTCCATTTTAGTAATGTTGGTCCTGTCCATCTTAGAGTCCGAGTGTGGAGGATGACCCACTCGAGTAAGATTTTAACTTAGGCGACGCGGGGTCGCAGCTAAGCCCCCGAGTGTGGGTGAGACCCGCACTCGGAATTGTTCGTGAGAACAATGATGGTCATGACGATCTTAGTAATGATGGTCCTGTCCATCTCAGAGTCCGAGTGTGGAGGATGTCCCACTCGAGATGGTTTTTAACTTAGGCGATGCGGGATCGCGGCTAAGCGTTTTACACCCACTGGAGGTGACACATGAGATTGATTCACCAGGGTGAAAAGAGTTAAATTTCGACAAAATATAAAGGAACGAATCTTAAATCATCGAGATCACTCGGATTCATTACTGGAATGACAAACTAAAGTAGTCATGTTCTAGGTGTAGAACTTGCGAAGCAGGTCCGCGTTCCAAGTTCGGGGCTCTTCTACGCCATCTTCGATGTTGTAGAGCTGGTAGGCTCCATTTTGCAAGACTTTGGAGATTGCATACGGCCCCTGCCACGAAGGCGCTAGCTTGTGGGGGTTTTGCTGGTCCAGTCAGAGGACAAGATCTCCTTCCTGAAAAGCTCGGCCCTAGACGTGTTTGTCATGGTAGCGCTTTAGATCTTGCTGATAGAGCGTCGATCTAATGAGGGCCAGCTCTCTCTCTTCCTCTAGAAGGTCAAGACCATCTTGCCGTGCAGCTTCAGCTTCAGCTTCATCATATAGTTCCACTCAGGGGGAATTGTGCTGAAGATCGGCAGCACAGCTTCTGATCCGTACACCATGAAGAAAGGAGTGCATTTCGTAGAGTGGTTCGGGGTTGTCCGAATGCCCCATAAGACGGAAGGCAATTCTTCAACCCAGGCCCCCGCAGCATACTTCAAGTCTCTCATCAATCGAGGCTTCAGACCTTGGAGAATCATTCCGTTTGCCCGTTCTGCCTGTCCATTCGATTGCGGATGAGCCACTGAGGCATAGTTAACCCGAGTGCCTTGAGAGAAACAAAACTCGCGAAACTCGTCCGAGTCAAAGTTCTTTCCATTATCTGTGATAATGTCATGTGGCACGCCGAATCTAAATATGATCTGCCGAATGAAACTGACGGTCGTACCTGCATCCAAACTCTTGATGGGCTTCGCTTTGACCCACTTGGTGAACTTGTCAACCGCCACAAGCAGGTGGGTGAATCCACTCATCCCAGTCCACAGGGGACCGACCATATCGAGGCCCCATACTGCAAACGGCCAGGTGAGCGGGATCGTCTTTAGCGCGGATGCAGGCTTGTGAGACTTATTTTTATAGAACTGACACCCGACGCATAGGTCGACTAAATCTCTTGCTGCTTCATTGGCTCGGGGCCAGTAAAAACCCGCTCGGAAAGCCTTAGCAACCAAAGTCCGAGAGGACGCGTGGTGGCCGCAAGTTCCCGAGTGGATTTCGTGTAAGATTTGCAGCCCTTCCTCTGGGGAGATGCATTTCTGAGTGACTCCTGTAGTGCTTTTCTTGTATAACTGGTCCCCCAAAACTTCGAATGACTTGGATCGACAGACGATCCGACGAGCTTCTTCTTCATCTTCGGGGAGTTCTTGCCTGAGCAAGTATGCCAAATATGGTTGAGTCCACTCAGGAGTGATTACCAGCATTTCATGGACCAGATCCACTACAGCCGGAATGTTAACCTCAGTCGGATTAGATGGGCTGACTGCTTGTGGGGGCTCTTCTGTAAAAGGATCTTCTGCAATCGTTGGGGCGCACAGATGTTCGAGGAATATGTCCTTAGGGACTGCTCGCCGAGTGGACCCAATCTTCGCCAAGTCGTCTGCTGCCTGATTCTTTGCACGAGGAATGTGATGCAGCTCCAAACCTTCAAAATTCTTCTCCAGCTTTCTGACCGCGTTGCAGTAACCGGTCATTGCTAGGCTCTGAATGTCCCACTCTTTCATCACTTGGTTGACAACGAGGTCCCAATCGCCGTAGACCATCAAGCGATGAATGCCGAGTGATATGGCCATGTGAAGCCCGTACAGGAGGGCTTCATACTCAGCCTCGTTGTTTGATGAAGCAAAATGGATTTGGAGGACATAATTCAGCCAGTCTCCTTTGGGAGAGACAAGAACCACACCAGCCCCCGAGCCATTGAGCATCTTGGATCCGTCGAAGTACATAGTCCAGTGTTTGGGAACACTCGGAATTGGCTGCTCTTGCTCAATCCACTCGGCCATAAAATCAACCAGTGCCTGAGACTTGATTGCTTTCTTGGCTTCAAACCTGATCTCCAGCGGAAGGAGTTCAATTGTCCACTTTGCCACCCGGCCAGCAGCGTCTCTGTTGTGCAAGATCTCCGACAGGGGAGCGTTGCTGATGACCGTGACCGAATGATCTTGGAAGTAATGAACCACCTTTTTAGCAGTCAGGTAAATACCATAGACCAGCTTTTGGTAGTGCGGGTACCTTTGCTTGGAAGGGGTTAACCCTTCTGAGATGTAATATATGGGTCTTTGAACCTTGAATGCTTTTCCCGGCTCTTCACGTTCTACTGCGAGGACTGTGCTCGCCACCTGGCTAGTCGCCGCGATGTACAGGAGTAAAGGTTCCTGGCTGCCCGAAGCAGCTAACACCGGCTGGGGTGAAAGCAATGCCTTGAGTTCTTCGAACGCGGCTTGCGCTTCATTGGTCCACTCGGACTTGTCAGACTTTTTCATCAGTCGGTAGAGAGGGAGTGCCTTCTCTCCAAGTCTTGAGATGAATCGGCTCAGGGCCGCAAGTCATCCTGTCAACCTTTGCACGTCGTGTAAGGGCTCCGGTTGCTTCATTCGGACTATAGCGCTGATTTTGTCTGGATTGGCATCGATCCCTCGTTCGGAAACGAGAAAACCGAGTAACTTTCCTGCCAGCACTCCAAATGTGCACTTAGCTGGATTCAGCTTTATTCTTTCGCGAAGATCTCGGCAAGGTCGGTCAGGAGGTCAGAACCTTTCCTAGACTTGACTACGATATCATCCATATAAGCCTCCATGTTCTGACTGATCTGCTTTTGCAAGCATTTCTGGATCATGCGCTGGAAAGTGGCTCCAGCGTTCTTCAGGCCGAGTGGCATCGTGACGTAGCAAAAGCACCTGAATGGGGTGATGAAGGTTGTTTTTATTTCATCAGGACCGTACATTCGGATCTGGTGGTATCCGGAGTACGCATCCAGGAACGACAGACATTCGCATCCAGCAGTAGAGTCTACTATCTGATCTATCCGAGGTAAAGGGAAATGATCCTTCGAGCAGGCCCGATTGAGGTGTTTAAAGTCAATACACATACGGAGCGATTTTTCCTTCTTCGGAACCAAGACGACATTCGCGAGCCACTCTGAGTGGTAAACCTCGCGAATGAACTCGGCGGCTAGGAGCCGAGCTATCTCTTGACCAATCGCCTTGCGTTTCTCGATGGAGGATCGGCGCAAGTATTCTTTGACTGGCTTGGCCTTGGGATCGGTTCGGAGTCGGTGCTCAGCCAGTTCCCTGGGAACACCAGGCATGTCAGACGGCTTCCATGCGAAGATGTCCCAGTTCTCAGGGAGGAACTGGATGAGCTCGGCTTCCTATTTCTCTCCTAGTGAGGTGGAGATGTTCGTCGGAGCAGCACTTGGGTCACTCGGATGAACGTGGACTTGCTTGGTCTCCCCAGCCGACTGGAAGGCTGATTCTTAAGCCGGCCGCTTTGATCTGAGCAGATCAGCCGTATCTACTTCCTTCTTGTACCCTTCAAGCTCGACTGCAAGCACTTCTCGTTGGCGATCTTTGAGCCCTGCTGGAGGCACTCTTCGGCGATCTTTCGGTCGCCGGTCACTGTGATCACGCCCTTAGGTCCTGGCATCTTGAGTTTGAGATACACGTAACATGGTCTGGCCGTGAAACGTGCATAGGCAGGCCTACCCAGGATGGCGTGATAAGCACTGCGGAAGTCAACCACCTCGAAGGTTAACCTTTCCTTTCGGAAATTCTTTTCGCCTCCGAATACGACGTCCAAAGCGATCTGGCCGAGTGACTCTGCCTTCTTCCCAGGGACAATCCCGTGGAAATGCATGTTGCTCTTGCTCAGTTGAGACATCGGGATGCCCATTTCCTTGAGCGTATCAGCATATATGATATTGAGCCCGCTACCGGGTCGACGACCAACGCCTGCCTCCCAGGGGTGGCTATGTGAGGCGGATGGTCGGACTGGTCGACTGTGACAGGTGTCTTCGTCCAATTGAGGTACTTGGGAGCAATCAGAACTACCATGTTGACCTCCCGATTGACAACTTTCAACTTCCTCTTGCTTTCGACGTCGGCAAAGATCACGTTGAGGACTTTATCGACTTTCGGATACTCGGAAGTATCTTCCTCATCCTCTACGTCGGCATTTTCACTCGAGGGCTTAGTGCCCATCTCCTGCTTGAGCAGGCGACATTCCCGAGTGGTGTGCTTCGGGAGCACAACGTTGCCTTCTTAATCTGTCTTGGTATGAATTGGGCACGGTTGATCGAGAATGTCGGATTTGTAGTCGGACTTCTTCTTGGGAGTCCACTCTTTCTTCTTTTTCTTGGGCTTCGGCTTGCCTTGTCCTTGCCCTTGGACGGCTGCCACCTCTGCCTTGCCGGAGGCGTCAGCCTTTCGCTTCTGATTTTTCCCGGCATTGCCTCCCGATTGGGGGGCATTGCCGGTTCTCCCTTTGCCACTACGAAGGCGGTCTTCTTCCTTGCCATTGGCGTACTTGTTTGCGATCTCCATGGCTCGACTGAGGGACAGATCCCTAGACCGGCCGAACTTCAAGATCAACTCCCGATATCGAGTGCCGGCCTTAAAGGCGCACACGGCCTGATGATAGGTCACATTTTCCACGGTGTTGTGCAACGTGGTCCAGCGCTGGATGTACTCTCGGAGAGTCTCGTTGCTCTTCTGGACATAGTGCTGTAGTTCTGTCAGCCCACCCGGGTGCTTGTACGTGCCCTCGAATGTCTTGACGAACACTCGGGCCAAATCATCCTAGCAGTAAATGCAATTGGCGGGCAATTGATTCAACCACGCACGCGTAGACCCTTCCAACATGAGCGGGAGGTGCTTCATTGCAACGAAATCATCGCCGCCGCCGATCTGGACAGCGACTCGATAGTCTTCGAGCCAAGTCTCTGGCTTGGATTCGCCATTGAACTTTCCAATTCCGGTTGCCAACCGATAATTTGGGGGTATCTCCACCTCTCGGATGTATCTGCTGAAACACCCGAGGCCGGTAACTCCCCAGCCACTCGCTCGGTCTCTGTCATGCCTGTTCCGATCGACAACTCGCTGAGTGATGTCAGACTGGGCATCGTAGCCTCTATGCCGAACAGGGCTCCGCTCACGGTTCCTCCCAAGTGGGTAGCCTCCGGCATACGGACGTTGGCCCCGCAGACCGCCCCTCGGAGGGGGAGTCCGACTGAAATCGCGGTCGTCGTGCCCGTGTCCTCCGTGGGGACCTCTCGGAAGAGCAGGAGTTCGCGGGTCTTTCCTCGGCGTAAGAGGACTGTGAGCCGACTGGATGGTGTCTGCCCGAGTGGACTCGTTGCGAATGCGTTGGTGAGAATGTGATACCTCTGAGTTTTGTTGCAGGGCGGTCTTCAGCAAAGCCTAGATTTGCCGAATGCCCTCGCTTGCCGCCGAATCAGACGGCTGGATCGAATCTGCAATCCGAGTGGCCGCGGCCAGAATCAACAAAGGCGTGCGCATCACTGGGATGGTGTACGGACGATCCTTTGTGAATAACTGACGACGGCTACGGCTGGAGCTGGGAAGGTCTCTTGCCGCGCGTTCGTCGAGTGAATGTTGTAGCCACTCGAGTCGCTCGTGCTCAGCCAGGGTGGCTTGGCGAGCAGCCTCCAAGGCTATCTCTTCTGGGGTATTCCCCGCTATGGGCGTCAGAAGGACCTGATCGTTCCTGCGCCTGATTTCCTCCCGTTGCTCCCGGGTGAAGGGTCAGGGAACATAGCCATCGGAGCTGGTGTTGTGGCGGTCGCCATCCCGATCGCGGGTATCTCCCGCGGAGTGCCCAGGAGGAGCCGCATCTCGGGCTGGGCCGGCCATCAAGACCTCCGCTACGTGGCCGCTGCTCTCGTGCTCAGCAGTTTCGGAAGGTTCATCATCCGAAGACGGGAAGAGGCAGTGGACGGACTCTTCGGCTTCGAGCGGGACCACCTGCTGTCCTGCGGCTTGGGCTGCCATAGCGTGCTTGATCCAACGCTGCAACCGTGAGCGCCCGGAGCGCCGGCGACAAGCCGCAAGACGGGTCGGAGAAGCTGGCCGATAAGGGGTAGACGGTTGTTGAAGAAGAACTCCGAACGTCGTCGCGCTGAATTGCACCACACCTCGGGTGGGCAGTGCCTCAGCATCCAGCGATGCCTCCTGCAGCCATGCCAAATCGTCGACGGCGAAGCTGAGGGACCCGAAGAGGATCTCGCCGCCGAATGTGTCGGAATTCCACCTGCGCCGGAATTCGCTAGACGCGCAGCCCCACGGTGGGCGCCAACTGTCGTGGGAATGAACCAGACAATAGTACGAAAGGAGGGGCGAAGTCTAACTACGGCGCAAGTGTGCACTCGGTATGTACGAGTTCAGGCCTCACTCGGAAGTGATAACAACCCTACGTCTCGAGCCTGGGGGTTGTGGTGTTTGCTTATGGTGGTTGAAGATTACACAGGGTCCGAACCCTTGCACTGGCGCCCGGGGGTGGCTTATATAGAGTGCGCCACCACCGGCTGAACGCCATGATTAGGATAATAAATGCCAATGAAGGCTGCGTTACAGGAACGGCTGTTATTAACCAGGCGTTACTGGTAACGGGAAAATAACATCATAACGAATGACTGCTCGAATTCTACGGACGCTTTGTCTTCCGGGTCGCCTGAGCTCCTGTCTGTCCGAATGGCGCCATGTAGTCCGAGTGACATGAATAATCCGAGTGAACAGCCATATTCATCCGAATGAATCTTTGCCCAGGGGCTTTAATGACATTGAAGGACCACAGGTGAGCCTTAGATGTCAGGTCTATGACCCTACCCAGGGTAGGCATCCTCATCATTTCCTATCACCAAAGAATGTCTAAAATTGAATGCGCCATGAAAACTTTCATGACTTCACAATATGCGCATAATAATTTTTTGCTGCTGAAATTAAGGAACACTCAACTATCCTTGATGCGATTAGTAAACAACTTGATGAAGTTAAACAGGAAGTATCCAATCTTCAATTACAATTTTCTCAAACTGAAGAATTGATAGGGAAGATTTTCGATAAAGAAACCACTCTAGTAAATAGGATGGCTGCTAAACCGGAATCTCTCTCCATTAATAATCATGATGAAGATCTTAAAACGACTGGTACTTCTCCTATTGAATCTTTATTTACTAATCTGAAAGTAAATGATAAAGGGACTGAAGATGAGTCAACTCTAGCTAGAGAGTGTCCCGTTTTCTTGGAGGGTGATGATTCTAATGCTAAAATTGAAAAAAGTGGGTTTGAAGAGGTTAAAACTTTGGGTTTTTTACATTTGTGCCCCAGGTTCCTTAGCTCTACTGATTCATCCCCACGCTCTTAACTTTTGCTCACTTTTCCCCACTCCTTTGTCCGAAACCCTCAGAAATGGTCACACCGGGGGATGTCGTCGGGTCAATGGTTTGACCGTTAACTACTGACGAGTGGGGCCGCGCTGGACTGTGTCGCCCATTGGACCTGACGAGCGAGTCCGGCCAGCCCCATTTACGGCCACAACGACGCCGAACGGACGCGCACGCGCTTTCTCCTCGCCCGCTTCAGGGACGCGTGGCGGCCTTCCAACTACCCCCACATCCCAAAGTAAATGCGCACGCGTGGCGGCCCCGGTCGTCAGCCACCCATGTTTGGGTCATCGTCCTTCTTTAAGTGGAAACCCGTGGACCGGCCAGTCCATAGCAGTTTCCACCCTTCTAAAGCGAAGCCTTCCCCCTCCACCCCAGCAGGATCTGCAAACCCTAGCCAGCAGCCACCATGGGCATCTTCTCAGGGGCCGGCTCGAGCTCCGGCAAGAGGAAGGGCAAGGCCCGTGCCGTCGTCTTCCCGTCCGCCTCGGTAGTAGATTAGTGTCCCAGTGCACCAGGCAAGGTGGCACTGGGAGCATCACATCCCTCTCCCCTACCCCGACGTGGTCCTGCCACATGACTGGCACTTGGATCATGAGAGGATCCCAGTGCCACGGTCGATGCGGGCGCATGCGGAGGAGGTGAGGTGCTGGCGGCAGCAGCTCACGCCTGAGCAGCGGCTCAACCCGGCTTACGCTGAAGACTCTGCCAATTGGGAGGTCTGGTTTGCATTTGAGCATGAGGAGCAGCGCCGGCGTGGCGTCCGCGACGTGTGGGCTGGCACCCCGCCGCCCCTCGTCGTGCGGGATGAGGACCAGGAGGTGGAGGCCGAATACCAGGAGGCGCTGGCAACAGCCCTCTGTGAAAGCAAGGAGGAAGAGTGGCGCAAGGAGGAGGAGGAGGAGGCGGCTTACCAGGCGCGGATGGCGGAGGCCATTGCGCTCTCCACTGCCGGCGACTGCATCGTGCCGCCGCTGGCCCCGCCATCCCCTGCCAAGCTCGAGCCGGCGCCGACCGCCCTCAAGCCCCAGGAGTACATCTGGGAGGGGGTGGTGCGCGAGTGGGTGAGTGCGCCACCCATCTGGATGCTGGCGATGCCGAAGTAGGAGCGGGACTACCTGGAGTTCTGGCGACAGCAACACCTATGGGCGGAGCGTCGCGAGGGTCAGCGGCTCGAAGATGGAGAAGGATGCCGAGGCAGAGGAGGAGGAGTGTCGTGCCGAAGCCCAGGCAGTGCAGTGCAGCCACCGGCGGACGACGTCGCCACCGCCTGGGAGACGGCGTTCCCCTGGGCTGGCCCGGCGCCGACCCTCGTCGACCTCACCGGCCCCGACAACGACGACGAGGACGCCTAGGGAAGTGCACCTCCTTGTTTTAATTTTAATTTTAATGTTTTTAGTTAATGCCTGGCAGACTTGTGAACTATCACCGGCCTTTGTGGCCGGCATTAATGTATAATTAAAGTTAACGCATGTTGATGTGATTTGATATGATGTTTGAATGTGATGTGATGTTTGAATTTGAATTTGGACTAGCCTTTGAATCACAAGCAACATTTGAAATCCATTGCTCTGTGTTGTTGCAACGGTCATGTTAGCCTAGGTTGCAATGATCTAACAACAAATAAAACAAAAATACAAACAAATGATCATGTTAGCCTATGTTGATAAGCCCCGGAAGTTGGGGTAAACAAACCATTTCTAATAGAAATCATTATAAAAACAATTTAAAATTTCAATAATGAAAAAATAAGTTCAAATCCTTCTTATTGACACTAAAATGATTCTTTGGTGATTTTTTTAATTTTTTGTAAACCCAAACCCACTATCACTCTCTTCTCGGACTCTATACAATCTCGTACGTGATAGCTCATTTGTGTGAAGGAGTTTTCATGAAAATGTCCATTATTTTTTGTCATAACCATGTTGCGTATAACGGCATTGTGCGTAGGTCTTCCATTTTTTTAAATTTATTGAATTTGTTCTGCTCATTTGAACTTGGAAATGGTAGCTTACCTCAAAAAAAGATTTTCCATAAAAATGTCCCTAAAGCAAGTTTATATTTTTTATGGTAACTATGTCTTATAAAATGACGAACCGCGAAGGTTTTCTATTTTTTTTTCTATTTTTGAAATAGTTAAGATCATTTGAAAGTTGGTCAAACCTAAGATAACCCCGCTGACCGGCTCAAAACCCCGCAGCATCTCTGCAAACCCTAGCGTCGAACTACAGCCGTCCGATCATACCCTAGCGCCAAGTGACAGCCCTCAGATATGGTCTTCTAGAAGGACTTCAGAGGGCAGGCTGCATGCAGGCTTTGCGCCGTTGGATCACATGGACGGCTCCGCATCGTTGGATCGTTGGGCGATCCGCGAGAGGTTGATTCTGCTCGCCCATTCGTCTGTCCAAAAATGAAACCAAGTCCTTGTGGGGCCTTCGCAAGGTGTTGAACTATCGAAGGCCCACAAGGATAAAAGAGGCCTATAAAATGGTGCACGCGCTGGTTCTATTTTTTTTCTTTATTGATTTGATTGCACCATTTTTTCCTTTATTGATTTGATTGCACCGTTTTTTTCTTTATTGATTTGATTGCACCGTTTTTTTCTTTATTCATTTGATTGCACTGTTTTGTTTCATGCAATATGGCCACCAACAAGTAAAAAATGGGCTACCAAATTACTTTCATCATGCAAAAAAATAGTTTCTTTTCCTTCTTCTTTTTCAACATCAACATGGCTCATATTAGATTGAAAACTTCATTACACAAACGGACATCTCATATTAGAAAGGGTAAATCCATACAAAAGCATGCAAGATGTAAAACCTACGTACTACATAGTAGAACATATCTACTCTTCGTCGGAGACATCTATGATCTCCGTGCCCTCCGGTGGATAAATGGCCGCATGTCATAGCTCCGCCCCCTCCGGCGCCTGCGGCTGCTCCGCTGCCGCCTCCTCTGCCTCTATCTCCGCCTCCAGCTCATCGAAGAGGGCGCTGGCCTCCACCTGCCTCTGCCGGATGAGCCGGCAGTTGGCCTCCACCTCGGCCTCATCTCGGATGGAATCCAGGATGGTCTGCTACTGAAAGCACAATATGCTCCCTTGGTGGTTTTGATAATTCATGACAACATACATTGTCTCTTGGACTAATACTTTTACCTAGTGTATTTCAGAGAAAGTCCACAGAGAGGGTTGGCAAAAGGATTGTGGAGATTGTGGAGAAACCCCAAGATGTAAGGAAATGGATTGGCAAAGCTTCAAGCAAGAGGACTCTACATTTTACTTTGTGAGAAATCACTTTGAGTCCATAGGAAAGCCAATACTATTAAAAGGGGGTAAGGTACTGTTGGTGAACAAAATGCTCCACGTGCACAAGAGATAGTCACCAAAAACACCCACAAGCTCTTCCACAAAATTCTGTCCAAAGCCAAATATCCAAAATCGGTGCAACCAACAATTCCCACTCAGTGCCACCGATTCCCAAACTCAGACAGACCCATGCCAAACCCTAGCACATCAGTGCAACCGATTCCACTTCGGTGCCACTGAGTTTGGGTTGCCAACTTTCTGTTTAGCCATCTTTAGTCTTCGGTACCACCGGGTTTTGCCAGTCGGTCTCACCGAGTTTCTGGACCAACTCTCTGGATAACCATTCACAAGAATCGGTACCACCGAGAATTGTGAATCGGTCCCACCGAGTTCCTGGACCAACTCTCTGGTTAGCCATGGTCAAGGATCAGTGCCACCGAGACATGAGAATTGGCATCACCGAGTTGTGCAATCTGACCGTTGGTCACCTAATCGGTACCACCGAGAATTATATATCGGTCTCACCGAGATTCAAAAGTTACTGCCTTTGGTCACTTTGGTACCACCGAGATTAACACATCGGTGTCACCGAGTTGGTCACTTTAGGTGTAACGGTTGGATTTTTGGGGATGCCTATATATACCCCTTCACCACCACCCACTCGAAAGAGAAGCACTCAGAATTATTCCATACTTGCCCCATCCAATTTTCTGAGAGAGAGCCACCTACTCATGTGTTGAGATCAAGCTATTCCACTCCATCCATATGAATCTTGATCTCTAGCCTCCCCAAGTTGCTTTCCACCAAATCAATCTCTTCCACCATAGCCAAATCTGTGAGAGAGTGATTGTGTGTTGAGGAGTCTATCATCTTGAAGCACAAGAGCAAGGAGTTCATCGACATTACCGAGCCTATTACCTTTTGGAGGGTGGTGCCTCCTAGATTGGTTAGGTGTCTCTTGGGAGCCTCCTACTTCATGTTGTGGAGTTGAACCAAGAAGTTTGTACGGGCAAGGAGATCACCTACTTCATGAAGATCTACCCATAGTGAGGCTAGTCCTTCGTGGACGGAAGCCGTTATGGAATAGTCAAGGTTGCTACTTCATGGACCCTTATGGGTGGAGCCCTCCATGGACTCTCGTGACCGTTACCCTTTGTGGGTTGAAGACTCCATAAACGTGGATGTACGATAGCACCACCTATCGGAACCACGGGAAAAATCTTCGTGTCCCTCATGCCTTTGATCTCCCTATCTCAACTCCTTACTTCCATGTGCAATGTCTTTACTTTCCGCTGCCATACTTGTTGACATGCATGTGTAGGGTGTGCTTGACTTGTCATAATTGCTAAAATCTGCCAACCAATTAACTTGGGAAAAGGTTAGGTTTTGATTCTTGCAAGTAGTCTATTCACCCCCCCTCTAGACACACACTTCTAGTGATCCCTCAATTGGTATCAGAGCTTTGGTCTCCATTGCATTGGTCTCACAACCTAGGAGAGTATGGCGTCTAGTGAGGGAAATTATCACCATAGAGGTCCATACTTTGATGGCACTAACTTTGCTAGTTGGAAGCACAAAATGAAAATGCATATTCTTGGTCATAACACCGTCGTTTGGGCTGTTGTTCGTGTTGGCTTGCAAGGTGAATTCTTTGGTGATGGAAAGGAACCAGATCGTGAAGCGACCGCGGATGAATTGAAGATGTTGCAATACAACGCTCAAGCATGTGACATTCTCTTCAACTGCCTATGCCCTGAAGAATTCAACAAAATCAGCCATCTTGAGAATGCAAAAGAGATTTGGGATACTTTGGTCGATATGCATGAAGACCGAATCTGTGAGAGAATCCAAGTTGGATGTTCTTCAAAGTCAACTTGACAAGTTCAAGATGAAGGATGGTGAAGGAGTCGCAGAGATTTACTCTAGGCTAGCTCTCATCACCAATGAGATTGCCGGCTTAGCAAGCGAAGAAATGACCGACAAATTCATCATCAAGAAGATACTTCGAGCTTTGGATGAGAGATATGACACCGTGTGCACATTGATCCAAATGATGCCCAACTACAAAGATCTCAAGCCTACAGAAGTCATTGGAAGGATTGTTGCTCATGAGATGACACTCAAAGACAAAGAAGAGCTTCACAACAAGTCTAGCGGTGCTTACAAAGCCACAAGTGATGCTCCCGCAACTTCAAGCGACAATCTTGTCACCAATGAAGAGATAGGTCTCATGGTCAAGAAATTCAACAAGTTCTACAAGAATAGAGGCAAAGAACGAAGTTCCATCTCAAGATATGAAGAGAAGCGTTCGTCAAGTCATGACCGAAACTGCTACAATTGTGGGAAGCCCGGACACTACTCCAATGAGTGCACGGCTCCCTACAAACGAAGATAAGAGTCACCTAGAAGACGAAGCTCAAGGAATGAATCACCTCAAAGAGAGACAAGGAGTAGAGATGATCGTTATGAACGAAGACCCTCAAGGAGAAGTAGGGACTCGGAGAAGAAGGACAAGTACACCAAGAGCTACACAAGAAGAAGACATGAAGCTCATGTTGGTGAATAGGTTTCCGGCTCCGACTCCGACAACAACTCGGAGAGAAGCTATCACTCCAACTCCGACTACGGTCAAGATGAAGGTGTTGCCGGACTTGCACTAGTAACTACCAACTCCTATGATCTATTTGATTCACCAAACGAAGGGACTGGAAGTTGCTTCATGGCTAAAGGCCCCAAGGTATCACACCCCGAGTATCTTGATTTCGATAGTGATGAAGATGATTTACTTTGTGATGATGACTTGCTCTTTGATAAAACTAGTGATGTTAGTCAAAATGAACTTGATAATTCTCATGCTAGTCAAGATATGTCGCTGGATGATGATAAGATGAAAATAGAACGACTAACTAAAGAATTAAACACTCTTAAGTTAGCCCATGAATCTACTCTAGAAGATCATAGAGAGCTTGTAAGGACTCATGAGAAGCTACGCTTCGAGAAGCTCACCTTGGAGCAAGAGCATGAGTTTCTTAAAGCTATCAATGACGATCTCCGAAAGAAGACTTCGTCTTATCTAGCCAAACGATTACTCTTGTCTACATTCATGCCACAAGTTAAATCTAGACAAACTAGTAACAAAGGCAAGAAAGGTTCTTCATCTAGTAGCAACAATAAAAATGCCAAACCTAATGATGTTGCTTCTAGTAGTTCTATTGATTACACTAATGATGATTGTCTTAGCCAAGTTACACTTGAGCAAGAAAATGCTTTATTGAAAGGAATTATAGAGAAAGGTATCTACAAGTGTCTTGCCGGGTGTAAGCAATTTGAGGAAATTGTACGCAAGCATGGAGGATACCGGAAGAACCATGGCATTGGCTACTTCAACGCTAATGGAGTTGAATGGGAAGAAGGTCAATACCCCAAGCCCAAGTTTGTTCCTCAAAAGGAGAAGTATGAACATACTCCTCCCAAGGGAACAAACACTCAAGATGACCTTCCACCACAAGACCACAAGCTCAAGGGCAAGTACAAGCTTCGTAAAGCTCTTTATGGTCTTAAGCAAGCCCCACGTGCTTGGTATAAATGCTTAACGAAGTTTCTCATTGAAAAGGGCTTTGAAATTGGTAAAATTGATGCAACCTTATTCACTAAGAGAGTTAATGGTGAATTATTTGTGTGCCAAATCTATGTGGATGATATTATCTTTGGATCTACTAACCCACAATTTAGTGAAAGATTTGGAAGGTTGATGTCCGAGAAGTATGAGATGATGTGTGAACTGAAATTCTTTCTTGGTTTGCAAATCAAGCAAACAAGAGAAGGAACTTTCATCTCTCAAACCAAGTATACCAAGGACTTGATCAAGAAGTTCAACATGCAAGAGTGTAAAGGTATGAAAACTCCTATGCCTACTAGTGGAGATGTTGATCTTACTAAGGAGGACGAACCGGTTGATCAAAAGGTGTATCGATCTATGATCGGTTCATTGCTATATCTATGTGCCTCCCGTCCCGATATTATGCTTAGTGTTTGCATGTGTGCTAGATATCAAGCTGCACCTAAAGAGTGTCATAGTTTGGCCATAAAACGTATTGTGAGATATTTGATTCAAACACCAAACTTTGGCATTTGGTAT
This sequence comes from Elymus sibiricus, assembly GCA_039707655.1. Classification (NCBI taxonomy): domain Eukaryota; kingdom Viridiplantae; phylum Streptophyta; class Magnoliopsida; order Poales; family Poaceae; genus Elymus; species Elymus sibiricus. The sequence continues at coordinate 146,662,639 of CM077675.1, forward strand.
CCCAAGGGATCTTCCTTTAACCTTGTTGGCTATTCCGATTCGGACTATGCCGGTGACAAGGTTGATATAAAATCCACCTCGGGTACATGTCAATTTCTTGGTAGATCTCTTGTGTCTTGGTCCTCCAAGAAACAAAACTCGGTATCTCTATCTACCGCCGAAGCTGAGTATATTGCTGCTAGATCGTGTTGTGCACAATTACTATGGATGACACAAACGCTTAAGGATTATGGAATTCATGTTAAAAATGTTCCATTACTTTGTGACAATGAGAGTGCTATTAAGATAGGTCATAATCCTGTGCAACATTCTCGAACTAAACATATTCAAGTTCGACATCATTTCATTTGTGATCATGTTGCCAAAGGAGACATTGATCTTAAGCATGTTCGCACTAACAAGCAATTGGCCGATATCTTTACTAAGCCACTTGATGAAAAAGTGTTTTGTCACTTAAGGAGTGAGTTGAACATCATTGATGCTTCAAACTTGAGCTAGACTCACTCGGATGCATGCAAGGGCATGAGCTTACATGATACTTCCATGATACGCTTGACATATTATTTTATTCCATGGAATTCTATGCTCCCTTGTATTGCATCTAACATGTTGTAGGTACTTGGAAGAACAACACTCCACAAGATTGCCATCAACTCCAATCATAAGCAATCTTGTCTTAGCCAAGTATCCACAACCCCTGTTGATGATGGAAGGAAGAAGACAACTCAACCATATCCTTGACATATATTTGATGTGACCATATTTGCTAATTCTCAATTGATATCATGTCAAATGGATATATATTGTTCTTCCTTGCATGACTAACCTATGTAGGTGATAAGTGTATCAAAACAAGAAGGATTGCTCCCAACTCATGATGAACTTCATCAACATCGAGCATCCACAACAAGTTCACCTACAAGCCATGTCATCAACATCACTCAAAGGTATGTACTCATATCCTTGAAAAAGGCTTTACTCCAAGTCATGAGCTAAAGCAACTCAAGTGATATGAAAACATTAAAATGCTTAATCGAAAAATGGTAACCCCATTTTGAGCTTAACGATGAGTATGACCTATGATCAAGTATTCTTGCTTGGCTCCTAAGTCAATATACTCTAATATAGGTGACCTAGTCACCGCTCATCATCTAGTGAAGAATCTTGTTTGGTTCATTCTCAATTTGCAAGATTTCTTGGAACCACTCAAATCTTCTCTAGTTGATATCTCTTTGTAAAATCTTTTGCATTTCCTTTGAAAATCCTTCTGGCACTTTGTTACAAAATTTTCAAAATTAATTTGCAAGTTTCTCAAACATTGCCAAGTTCCTATTTAAGCCTCGGAGCCTCCGATACAAATAACTCGGTTCTACCGACTTAGTAGAAGAGCTGCATAACAACATATCGGTTCCACCGACTTGTCTGTCTCGGAGCTACCGATTTGATATCTTCTCCAGTCTGTGTTCATGTCAGTAAACCTTTGTTTCCTTAGTGATCCTATTGTGACATTTTCATTCTTCGATGATCCTTCATTAAACAAAATTGGGGGAGAAATTTTATTCAAGGATCACTAACTCAAAGGAGGAGAAGTCTTACAAGCTCTCAGATCAGCCAAAGGGAGAGAAATTGACATCTGTAAACCCTACATTCTATGACCCTTGTTCTCAAGGATCCCTTCTTAATCAATGATCCCCGTATCTAACCCTATGTATGACCTTTTTGGAAATTAATGCCAAAGGGGGAGAAATACCAAAGCTTCAAAAGCTAAAGGGGGAGACGCATGCTTATGCAAAAGGGGGAGATATAATCAAGCAGGAGAGGAGAATATCAAAGCTTATACTTATATAGACAAGGTGAGAACACCAAAGTAGGGGGAGAAAAATATGTTTGGAGAAAAATATGTTTGGAGAAAAATATGTTTGAGAAAAATATGTTTATTTCATTTGACTACTCATGTTAGACTTTTCTCACCCTATCCAATCCCAATATCTACATGCTAAGATTCAGAGGGAGAGGATGACCTACTATTTCATATCTAGGCGAGAAAGTTTCTAAATATTCTTGGAGACATATCAATCTTAAGGACTATTACCTTCTATATGTTCTCCACATCTTGGTACTATTGAGCTCTATTGCTTTTTGATTGGTAGAATACTGTTGTGTTTCCTAACATTGTTTTCTCAAGTGTGCTTCTACTACCAAAATGCTCAAGAACTCAAGGTAAGTATATGCATCATATCTTTGATCAGGATGATCTCTTGCTTCTTGCACATATTGTTTGCAAGAGTGAAGTCTTGAACAAGGATGTAACTCATTCACATATATTTGATGCATATAGCCAAGATACACATGACTCATTATATCCCTTCTACTACATGTGTGTCCATGCATTCCAAGGCAACTATCCTTTAAAGGGATTGCACACATTTAGGGGGAGCACATCTAAGTCATGTGTCTCTCAAAGTTTTCATTATATCTTTGCATATCTTTATTTGAAGCTTTGATTGTATGTTGTCATCAATTACCAAAAAGGGGGAGATTGAAAGCACAATATGCTCCCTTGGTGGTTTTGATAATTCATGACAACATACATTGTCTCTTGGACTAATACTTTTACCTAGTGTATTTCAGATAAAGTCCACAGAGAGGGTTGGCAAAAGGATTGTGGAGATTGTGGAGAAACCCCAAGATGTAAGGAAATGGATTGGTAAAGCTTCAAGCAAGAGGACTCAACATTTTACTTTGTGAGAAATCACTTTGAGTCCATAGGAAAGCCAATACTATTAAAAAGGGGTAAGGTACTATTGGTGAACAAAATGCTCCACGTGCACAAGAGATAGTCACCAAAAACACCCACAAGCTCTTCCACAAAAGTTTGTCCAAAGCCAAATATCCAAAATCGGTGCAACCAACAATTCCCACTCAGTGCCACCGATTCCCAAACTCAGACAGACCCATGCCAAACCCTAGCACATCGGTGCAACCGATTCCACTTCGGTGCCACCGAGTTTGGGTTGCCAACTTTCTGTTTAGCCATCTTTAGTCTTCAGTACCACCGGGTTTTGCCAGTCGGTCTCACCGAGTTTTTGGACCAACTCTCTTGATAACCATTCACAAGAATCGGTACCACCGAGAATTGTGAATCGGCCCCACCGAGTTCCTGGACCAACTCTCTGGTTAGCCATGGTTAAGGATCGGTGCCATCGAGACATAAGAATCGGCGTCACCGAGTTGCGCAATCTGACCGTTGGTCACCTAATCGGTACCACCGAGAATTATATATCGGTCTCACCGAGATTCAAAAGTTACTGCCTTTGGTCACTTCGGTACCACCGAGATTAACACATCGGTGTCACCGAGTTGGTCACTTTAGGTGTAACGGTTGGATTTTTGGGGATGCCTATATATACCCCTTCACCACCACCCACTCGAAAGAGAAGCACTCGGAACTATTCCATACTTGCCCCATCCAATTTTCTAAGAGAGAGCCACCTACTCATGTGTAGAGATCAAGCTATTCCACTCCATCCATATGAATCTTGATCTCTAGCCTCCCCAAGTTGCTTTCCACCAAATCAATCTCTTCCACCATAGCCAAATCTGTGAGAGAGTGATTATGTGTTGAGGAGTCTATCATCTTGAAGCACAAGAGCAAGGAGTTCATCGACATTACCGAGCCTATTACCTTTTCGAGGGTGGTGCCTCCTAGATTGGTTAGGTGTCGCTTGGGAGCCTCCTACTTCGTGTTGTGGAGTTGAACCAAGAAGTTTGTACGGGTAAGGAGATTGCCTACTTCGTGAAGATCTACCCATAGTGAGGCTAGTCCTTCGTGGACGGAAGCCGTTATGGAATAGCCAAGGTTGCTACTTCGTGAACCCTTATTTGTGGTGCCCTCTGTGGACTCTCGCGACCGTTACCCTTCATGGGTTGAAGACTCCATAAATGTGGACGTACGATAGCACCACCTATCGGAACCACGGGAAAAATCTTCGTGCCCCTCATGCGTTTGATCTCCCTATCTCAACTCCTTACTTCCATGTGCAATGTCTTTACTTTCCGCTGCCATACTTGTTGACATGCATGTGTAGGGTGTGCTTGACTTGTCATAATTGCTAAAATCTGCCAACCAATAAACTTGGGAAAAGGTTAGGTTTTGATTCTTGCAAGTAGTCTATTCACCCCCCCCCCCTCTAAAGACACACTTCTAGTGATCACTCAGCTACCACGCCATCTCCTCCGGCTGGTCGACGGCATACTCCGCCTCCGCCTCCGGGTCATCCACCCCCATGGCCGCCGGCTAATGCTCCTCCTCCTGCTGCTCCTCCTCTTCCTCCTTCATCTCCGGTGAATCCGGAGGGAGACCCGCAGCGATGCGGGCGGCGCGACGAGCCTGCATCTCCGCCTCGATTTGCAGGCGCCGCTCCGGAGTGAGTTGCGGGTAGGTGGTGATGGGCGCCTGACCATCCTAGCGGCGAGGGAAGTGCGAGAGGAGGCGGATGTGCTTGGGCGGCGGCGGGGTGGAGGGAGGAGGAGTATGTGCAAGGGCTGGGGGACGTCGGCCGGCTTAAATAGCCGGCTATGGCCTGTTGGGGAACGTTGCATGGGAAACAAAAATTTTCCTACGCACACGCAAGATCTATCCATGGTGATGAGCATCTACGAGAGGGAGAGTGGATCTACATACCCTTGTAGATCGCTAAGCGGGAAGCGTTAAGAAACGTGGTTGATGTAGTCGAACGTCTTCGCGATCCAAATCGCCGAGCGTCCCGCGATCCCATCAGGATCCATCTCGCGATCCAATCTCGATCCGTCCCGCGATCCCATCACGATCCGTCCCGCGATCAAATCATGAACCGTCTCGCGATCTTGATCACGGTCCTTCCGATCTAGCGCCGAACGGACGGCACCTCCGCGTTTAGCACACGTACAGCTCGATGACGATCTCCGCCTTCTTGATCCAGCAATAGGGGCGGAGAGGTAGAAGAGTTCTCCGGCAGCGCGACGGCGTGGCGGCGATGGTGGTGGAATTAATTCCAGCAGGGCTTCGCCTAAGCACCGCTGAAACGATCTAGAGGAGAAACTGCGATCTAGAGGAGAGGCTAGCAAGTGGCTATTAGGGTTATTTTTCTCCTCTAAATCCTCTAGTATATATAGGAGGGAGGGAGGGGAGGAGGCAGCCTCAAACCCTCAAGGGCTAGCCGAAATTGGAGGTGGAGGAGTCCTACTCCAATCCTACTAGGAGTAGGATTCCTCCTCTCCACTTGGAAACACTTTCCACCTTTCCACCTTTGGGTTTTTTCCACCTCCAGCCACATGGGCCTTAGTGGGGGGCTTGGCAAGCCCACTAAGGGCTGGCTTGACTCCTCCCACAGCCCATGAGGCCCCTTGGGTCGAAATACCCCTCCCGATGGTCCCCGGTACCCCTCCCGGCACTCCCGGTACACTACCGAAGTACCCGAAACTTTTCCGGTGACCAAAACGGGACTTCCTATATATCAATCTTTACCTCCAGACCATTCCGGAGCTCCTTGTGACGTCCGGGGTCTCATCCGGGACTCCGAACAACCTTCGGTCACCACCATACATAACTCTACTATACCGAAACGTCACCGAACCTTAAGTGTGCAGACCCTGCGGGTTCGAGAACTATGTAGACATGACCGAGACACCTCTACGGCCAATAACCAATAGCGGGACCTGGATGCCCATATTGGTTCCCACATATTCTACGAAGATCTTTATCGATTGAACCTCTATGTCAAGGATTCAGTTAATCCCGTATGTTGTTCCCTTTGTTCTTCGGTATGTTACTTGCCCGAGATTCGATCGTCGGTATCTCTATACCTAGTTCAATCTCGTTACCGGCAAGTCTCTTTACTCGTTCCGTAATACAAGATCCCGTGGCTAACACTTTAGTCACATTGCTTGCAAGGCTTATAGTGATGTTGTATTACCGAGTGGGCCCTAAGATACCTCTCCGTCACACGGAGTAACAAATCCCAGTCTTGATCCATGCCAATTCAACAGACACCCTCGGAGATACCTGTAGAGCATCTTTATAGTCACCCAGTTACATTGTGACGTTTGATACACACAAGGTATTCCTCCGGTGTCAGTGGGTTGCATGATCTCATGGTCATAGGAACAGATACTTGACATGCAGAAAACAATAGCAATAAACTGACATGATCATATGCTATGTTCATAGTTTTGGTCTTGTCCATCACATCATTCTCCTAATGATGTGATCCCGTTATCAAATGACATCTCATGTCCATGGCTAGGAAACCTTGACCATCTTTGATCAACGAGCTAGTTTATTAGAGGCATACTAGGGACACAGTGTTGTCTATGTACCCACACATGTATTTGAGTTTCCAATCAATACAATTATAGCATGGATAATAAACGATTATCATGAACAAGGAAATATGATAATAACTAAATTATTATTGCCTCTAGGGCATATTTCCAACAGTCTCCCACTTGCACTAGAGTCAATAATCTATTTCACATCACCATGTGATTTACATTGTTATGAATCTAACACCCAATGAGTTCTGGGGTTCGATCATGCTTTGCATGTGAGAGAGGTCCTTAGTCAATGGTCTGCAACATTCAGATCCGTGTGTTCTTTGCAAATCTATATGTCATACTGCAGATGCTACCACGCTCCACTTGGAGCTATTCCAAATGGTTGCTCCACTATACGTATCCTGACTGCTACTCAGAGTCGTCCGGATAGGTGTCAAAGCTTGCATCGACGTAACCCTTTACGACGAACTCTTTATCACCTCCATAATCGAGAAATATTTCCTTAGTCCTCTAGTTACTAAGGATAATCTTGACCGCTGTCCAGTGGTCCACTCCTGGATCACTCTTGTACCCCTTGACAGACTCATGGCAAGGCACACACAGGTGCGGTACATAGCATGGCATACTATACAGAGCCTATGGATAAGGCATAGGGGACGACCTTCGTCCTTTCTCTTTCTTTTGCCGTGGTCGAGCTTTGAGTCTCACTCAACTCCACACCTTACAAATCAGGCAAGAACTCTTTCTTTGACTGATCCATTTTGAACTCTTTCAAAATCTTGTCAAGGTATGTACTCATTGAAAGTTTTACCAAACGTCCTGATCTATCTCTATAGATCCTGACGCCCAACATTTAAGTAGCTTCATTCCAGGTTTTCCTTTGAAAAACTCCTTTTCAAACAACCCTTTATGCTTTCCAGAAATTCTACATCATTTCCGATCAACAATATGTCATCCACATATACTTATCAGAAATTCTATAGTGCTCCCACTCACTTTATTGTAAATACAAGTTTCTCATAAACTTTGTATAGACTCAAAAACTTTGATCACCACATCAAAGCGTATATTCCAACTCCGAGATGCTTGCTCCAGTCCATAGAAGGATTGCTGGAACTTGCATACATTTTAGCATCCTTAGGACTGACAAAACCTTCTGGTTGTATCACATACAACCTTTCCTCACGGAAACCGTTAAGTAAACTCTGTTATGACATCCATCTGCCAGATTTCATAATCGAAAAATGCAGCAACTGCTAACATAATTCCAACAGATTTTATCATCGCTACGGGTGAGAAAGTCTCATCGTAGTCAACTCCTTGAACTTGTGAAAAACCCTTTGCCACAAGTCGAGCTTTATAGACGGTGACATTACCGTCCGCGTCCGTCTTCCTTTTAAAGATCCATTTGTTCTGAATGGCCTTTCGCCCTTCAGGTAATACTTCCAAAGCCCATACTTTGTTTTCTTACATGGATCCCATCTCGGATTTCATGGCCTCTAACCATTTCTCGGAATCCGGGCCCATCATCGCTTCTCCATAGCTCGTAGGTTCATCGTTGTCCAACAACATGACCTCTAAGACAGGGTTACCGTACCACTCAGGAGCAGTACGCGTCCTTGTCGACCTACGACGTTCGATAGTAACTTGATCCGAAGCTTTATGATCATCATCATTAACTTCCTCTTCAACTAATGTAGGCTCCACAGAAACAACTTTCTGCGCCGCGCTACTCTCTGGTTGAAACAAAGGTTCAACAACCTCATCAAGTTCTATCTTCCTCCCACTCAATTCTTTCGAGAGAAACTCTTTCTTGAGAAAGGACCCGTTTTAGCAAAAAACACTTTGTGCTTGGATCTGAGATAGAAGGTTTACCCAACTGTTACGTTAGGGTATTCTATGAAGATGCATTTGTCCGCTTTGGGTTCGAGCTCATCAGGTTGAAAACCTTTTCCACATAAGCGTCGCAGCCCCAAACATTAAGAAATGACAGCTTAGGTTTCTACCAAACCAAAATTCATACGGTGTCATCTCAAAGGACTTAGATGGTGCCCCCTTTTAAAGTGAATGTAGTTGCCTCTAATGCATAACCCCAAAACGATAGTGGCAAATCGATAAGAGACATCATAGTACGCACCATATCCAATAGAGCACGACTACGACGTTCGGACACACCATCACACTATGGTGTTCCAGGTGGCGTGAGTTGTGAAACAACTTCCACATTGTCTTAAGTTGTATACCAAACTCGTAACTCAGACATTTACCTCTACGATCATATCGTAGATATTTTATCTTCTTGTCACGATGATCTCAAACTTCACTCTGAATTTGTTTGAACTTTTCAAATGTTTCAGACTTGTGTTTCATTAAGTAAATATCCCCATATGTACTCAAATCATCAGTGAAGGTAGGAAAATAATGATATCCACCGCACGCTACAACACTCATTGGACCGAATACATCAACATGTATCATTTCCAATAAGTCACTTGCCCGCTCCATCATACCGGAAAACGGGGTCTTAGTCATCTTGCCCATTAGGCATGGTCCGCACGTGTCAACCGATTCGAAATCGAATGAGTCCAAAGATCCATCAGCATGGAGTTTCTTCATGCGTTTTACACCAATATGACATTTAGCGGCAGTGCCACAAGTATGTGGTACTATCATTATTAACTTTGTATCTTTTGGCATCAATATTATGAACATGTGTATCACTACGATCAAGATTCAATAAACCATTCTCATTACGTGCATGACCATTGAAGGTATTATTCATGTAAACAGAATAGCCATTATTCTTTAACTTGAATGAATAACCGTATTGCAATAAACATGATCTAATCATGTTCATGCTCAACGCAAACACCAAATAACATTTATTTAGGTTCATCACTAATCCCGAAGGTAGAGAGAGCGTGCGATGGTGATCACATCAACCTTGGAAACACTTCCAACACTCATCGTCACCTCACCCTTAGCTAGCCTCCGTTTATTCCGTAGCTTTTATTTCGAGTTACTAACATTTAGCAACCGAACCGGTATCCAATACCCAGGTGCTACTAGGAGTACTAGCAAGGTACACATCAATAACACGTATATCAAATATACTTCTATCGACTTTGCCAGCCTTCTTATCTACCAAGTATCTAGGGTTGTTCCGCTTCAGCGACCGTTCTCCTCATAATAGAAGCACTTAGTCTCGGGTTTGGGTTCAACCTTGGGTTTCTTCACTGGAGCAGCAACTGACTTGCCATCCATGAAGTTTCCCTCCTAGCCCTTGCCCTTCTCAAAACTAGTGGTTTCACTAACCATCAACACTTGATGCTCCTTCTTGATTTCTACCTTCGCGGTGTCAAACATCGCGAATAGCTCAGGGATCATTATTTCTATCCCTGGCATTTTATAGTTCATCACGAGGCTCTAGTAGCTTAGTGACAGTGACTTGGAGAACTATATCAATCACTATCTTATCTGGAAGATCAACTCCCACTCGATTCAAGCGATTGTAGCACCCAGACAATCTGAGCACATGCTCACCGATTGAGCTATTCTCCTTCATCTTGCAGGCAAAGAATCTTGTTGGAGGTCTCATACCTCTCAACACGGGCACGAGCCTGAGATCCCAATTTCAGCTCTTAGAACATCTCATATGTTCCGTGACGTTCAAAACGTTTTGGAGCCTCAATTCTAAGCCGTAATGCATGACGCACTGAACTATCAAGTAGTCATCAGAAGGTGCATGTCAGATGTTCACAACATCTACAGACGACGCTTGAGGGGGTGGCGCACCGAGCGGTGCATTAAGGACATAAGCCTTCTGTGCGACAATGAGGACAATCCTCAGATCACGGACCCAGTCCGCATTATTGCCACCATCATCTTTCAACTCTATTTCTCTAGGAACATATAAAAATTCAAGGGAGCTACAGCGCGAGCTAGTAATCTACAACATAATTTGCAAAGACATTTTGACTATGTTCATGATAATGAGTTTAGTTAATCATATTACTTAAAAAACTCCCACTCAAATTGACATCCCTCCGGTCATTCGAGTGACACATGATCCAAATCCACCAACTCAAGTCCGATCATCACGTGAGTTGAGGTTGTTTCAATGGTGAACATCTTCATGTTGATCATATCTACTATATGACTCATGTTCGACCTTTCGGTCTCTTGTGTTCCGAGGCCATGTCTGTACATGCTAGGCTCGTCAAGTTTAACCCGAGTGTTCCGCACGTGCAACACTGGCTTGCACCCGTTGTATGTGAACGTAGAGTCTATCACACCCGATCATCACGTGGTGTCTCAAAATGACGAACTTTCGCAACGGTGCACAGTCGGGGAGAACACAATTTTATCTTGAAATTTTAGTGAGGGATCACCTTATAATGCTACCGTCGTCCTAAGCAAAATAAGATGCATAAAAGGATTAACATCACATGCAAATCATAAGTGACATGATATGGCCATGAACTTGTGCTTTCGATCTCCATCTTCAAAGCACCGGCATGATCTCCATCGTCACCGGCATAACACCATGATCTCCATCATCTTGATCTCCATCAATGTGTCGCCATGAGGTTGTCGCGCCGACTGTTGCTTTCACGACTATTGCTAACTCATAGCGATAAAGTAAAGCAAAAACGGCGAAAATAATTAAAGACAACCCTATGGCTCCTGCCAGTTGCCGTACTCATCGACATGCAAGTCGTGATATTCTATACAATACATGATCATCTCATACATCACATATATCTCATCATGTAATTGGCCATATCACATCACAACATACCCTGCAAAAACAAGTTAGACGTCCTCTAATTGTTGTTGCAAGTTTTACGTGGCTGCTATGGGTATCTAGCAAGAACAATTCTTACCTACGCAAAAACCACAACGGTGATACAAAAATTGCTATTCAACCATCTCAAGGACCGCCTTTGTCAAATCCGATCCGACTAAAGTGGGAGTAACAGACACCCGCCAGCCATCTTTATGCAACGAAGTTACATGTCAGTCGATGGAACCGGTCTCTCGTCAGCATACGAGTAAGGTTGGTCCGGGCCGCTTCATCCCACAATACCGCCGAATCAAGAAAAGACCAAGGGAGGAAGCAATCTGAATATCAACGCCCACAAACTCCTTTGTGTTCTACTCGAGATCTCATCTACACATAGACCTAGCTCATGATGCCACTGTTGGGGAACGTTGCATGGGAAACAAAAAATTTCCTACGCACACGCAAGATCTATCCATGGTGATGAGCATCTACGAGAGGGAGAGTGGATCTACATACCCTTGTAGATCGCTAAGCGGGAAGCGTTAAGAAATGTGGTTGATGTAGTCGAACGTCTTCGCGATCCAAATCGCCGAGCGTCCCGCGATCCCATCACGATCCATCTCGCGATCCAATCTCGATCCGTCCCGCGATCCCATCACGATCCGTCCCGCGATCAAATCACGAACCGTCTCGCGATCTTGATCACGGTCCTTCCGATCTAGCGCCGAACGGACGGCACCTCCGCGTTCAGCACACGTACAGCTCGATGATGATCTCCGCCTTCTTGATCCAGCAATAGGGGCGGAGAGGTAGAAGAGTTCTCCGGCAGCGCGACGGCGTGGCGGCGATGGTGGTGGAACTAATTCCAGCAGGGCTTCGCCTAAGCACCGCTGAAACGATCTAGAGGAGAAACTGCGATCTAGAGGAGAGGCTAGCACGTGGCTATTAGGGTTATTTTTCTCCTCTAAATCCTCTAGTATATATAGGAGGGAGGGAGGGGAGGAGGCAGCCTCAAACCCTCAAGGGCTGGCCGAAATTGGAGGTGGAGGAGTCCTACTCCAATCCTACTAGGAGTAGGATTCCTCCTCTCCACTTGGAAACACTTTCCACCTTTCCACCTTTGGGTTTTTTCCACCTCCAGCCACATGGGCCTTAGTGGGGGGCTTGGCCAGCCCACTAAGGGCTGGCTTGAATCCTCCCACAGCCCATGAGGCCCCTTGGGTCGAAATACCCCTCCCGATGGTCCCCGGTACCCCTCCCGGCACTCCCGGTACACTACCGAAGTACCCGAAACTTTCCGGTGACCAAAACGGGACTTCCTATATATCAATCTTTACCTCCTGACCATTCCGGAGCTCCTCGTGACATCCGGGATCTCATCCAGGACTCCGAACAACCTTCGGTCACCACCATACATAACTCTACTATACCGAAACGTCACCGAACCTTAAGTGTGCAGACCCTGCGGGTTCGAGAACTATGTAGACATGACCGAGACACCTCTACGGCCAATAACCAATAGCGGGACCTGGATGCCCATATTGGTTCCCACATATTCTACGAAGATCTTTATCGGTTGAACCTCTATGTCAAGGATTCAGTTAATCCCGTATGTTGTTCCCTTTGTTCTTCGGTATGTTACTTGCCCGAGATTCGATCGTCGGTATCTCTATACCTAGTTCAATCTCGTTACCGGCAAGTCTCTTTACTCGTTCCGTAATACAAGATCCCGTGGCTAACACTTTAGTCACATTGCTTGCAAGGCTTATAGTGATGTTGTATTACCGAGTGGGCCCTGAGATACCTCTCCGTCACACGGAGTAACAAATCCCAGTCTTGATCCATGCCAATTCAACAGACACCCTCGGAGATACCTGTAGAGCATCTTTATAGTCACCCAGTTACGTTGTGACGTTTGATACACACAAGGTATTCCTCCGGTGTCAGTGAGTTGCATGATCTCATGGTCATAGGAACAGATACTTGACATGCAGAAAACAATAGCAATAAACTGACACGGTCATATGCTATGTTCATAGTTTGGGTCTTGTCCATCACATCATTCTCCTAATGATGTGATCCCGTTATCAAATGACATCTCATGTCCATGGCTAGGAAACCTTGACCATCTTTGATCAACGAGCTAGTTTATTAGAGGCATACTAGGGACACAGTGTTGTCTATGTACCCACACATGTATTTGAGTTTCCAATCAATACAATTATAGCATGGATAATAAACGATTATCATGAACAAGGAAATATGATAATAACTAAATTATTATTGCCTCTAGGGCATATTTCCAACATGGCCTCGGGCGGCGATCTGAAGCGGCGCCACACGGCGTTCACACCACGCTAACGGTCGAGGCGCCCGTTGGACCGTCGGGTTTCGTGGCGAGTCCACATGGGTCCATGTCGTCAGCCCGACGTGGCGGGCGCCTGTGAAAAGACGCCTGTAAAAGGGATGGAGGGAGTGGCGCGCATCAGCCCAACAGTCCACCGAAACCAGGGCCCCGCTCGTCAGCAGTTAACGGTCAAACCATTGACTTGACGGCATCCTCCGGTGTGACCATTTGTGAGGGTTTCGGACAAGAGAGTGGGGAAAAGTGAGCAACTGTTAAGAGCGTGGGGGTGAATGAGTACAACTAAGGAACGAGGGGCACAGGAATAGAAAACCCTAAAACTTTAACTAGTGATGTGCCCACTATCTTGGATTACAAGGACTTTAATTATGAAAGTTGCTCTTTAGTAGAATGTATTTCCTTGTTGCAATCCATTATTAGCTCACCCAATGCTTATGAACAAAATAAGGCTTTTACTCAACATATAGGAGAAGCGATGATTAAAGCTTATTATGAGAAACTTGAACTTGAAGTTTCTATTCCTAGAAAATTGCATGATGAATGAGAACCACTATCAAAATAAAACTGAAAGAATATGAATGCAATGCTTTGTGTGAACTTGGTGCTAGTGTTTCAACAATACCTAAGTCTCTTTGTGATGTGCTTGGTCTCACCAATATTCAAGATTGTTCCCTAAATTTGCATCTTGCGAATTCTACTATCAAGAAACCATTGGGTAGAATAAATGATGTGCTTATCCTTGCGAATAGAAATTATGTGCATGTAGATTTCATTGTGCTTGACGAATGCAATCCTACTTGTCCAATAATACTTGGAAGACCTTTCTTACGAACTATAGGTGCAATTATTGATATGAAAGAGGCAAACATAAGGTTACAATTTCCATTAAAGAAAGGGATGGAACACTTCCCTAGGAAGATAATTAAACCACCTTATGAATATATCATTAGGGCTACTTATGGGTGGAGTGTCAAAGATGACAACACTTGAAACTATGCATTATGCCTAGGTAGGGGCGTAAAACAATAGCGCTAGTTGGGAGGCAACCGAATAGTTATCTTTAATTTTACTTTTTTATTTTCTGTTTGTTTTTATAACATGATTATTGCCTCTATAATGATTGTGTTTCTATGTTTTAATTAGTGTTTGTGCCAAGTAAAGCCTTTGGGATAACTCACAACATAAGCAGAATTGATACGGTGCAAAAACAGAAACTTTAGCGTCCGGTGCTGAATTTCTCAGATTTTACTGGAACGTCTTTTTCATATAAATTTTTTACACAGTATTTCTATATAAATTCTTCAGGATGTCCTAATGTTTCAGAATTTTCAGAGTTACATGAGTATAGTTTATCTACATATCTTTACAAACTGTTCTGTTTTTGACAGATTATGTTTTTGCTTGCATGTTTTGCTTGTTTTGATGATGCTATGGATTGTATCGGGGGGTATAAGCCATGGAGAAGTTAGAATACAGTACCTTATGTAATAAGAAAATAATAATCAATTTATGATGGTACTTAAAGTATTTGATATCTTTTCTATACTAACTAAGGTTTTGTTGAGTTTTGTGTGCTGAAGTTTTCATGTTTTGGGTGCTATCACGATGGATGAAGGAATAAGGAGTGGCAAGAGCCTAAGCTTGGGGATGCCCAAGGTACCCCAAGATGATATTCAAGGAAGACTCAAGCGTCTAAGATTGGGGATGTCTCAGAAGGCATCCTCTCTTCCGTCTCAATCCATCGGTATGTCACTTGGAGCTATATTTTTATTCATCACATGATATGTGTTTTGCTTGGAGCGTCATTTGCTTTAGTTTGCTGTTTGCTTTTTATTTTCCACAATAACTTTTTGCTGGCAAAACCCACTTGAGAGAGACACAAGATCACCATGATTTATTAGAATACTCTTTGAGCTTCACTTATATCTTTTGAGCTTAGCAGTTGCTCTAGTACTTCACTTATATCTTTTAGAGCACGATGGTGTATATTTTATAGAAATAATTGCACTCTCGCTCTTCACTTATATTTGTTTGAGAGTTAATAAATAGTGACGGTAATTTGCATGGGTTATAAGACTAGTCCAAAAATAATAGGTACCCAATGAGTGCATAATCAAAACCACATGTAGCACATAAAAGAGAAATTGTGGGTTAATGGTATTGATGTGGTAATATGAAAGGTCATGAGTGCATGATCATTGGTTAGTAAAAGTATTGTGAATTAGAGGGTGTTAACTTGTTGTTCATCTAAATATTTTGTATAGCATGGTGATGATGTGTGAGCATACTTATTCCTCGTTGAAATCCTAGTGCTGTTTAAGTTGGAGGCGCGCGATGGTTAACTCCTCCCAACCTCCTCCCTACGGGCATGCGAGTAGTACTTTGCTTCGAGAGAGATAATAAAATCTTGCAATAAGTATGTGAGTTCTTTATGACTAATGTGAATCCATGGATGTACGCACTCTTACCTTCTCATATTTTATAGCCTTTTCGGTACCGTGCATTGTCCATTCTCACCTCGAGGATCGGTGCAACCTTCGCCGGTGCATCCAAACCCCGTGACATGATACACTCTATTGCACATAAGCCTTATTATATCTTCCTCAAAAAACACACCATACCTACCTATTATGGCATTTCCATATCCATTCCGAGATATATGGCCATGCAACTTCCACCGTTACTTCATATGACTAGTACTTTCATTGTCATATTGCTTTGCATGATCATATAAGCTGACATAGTATTTGTGGCAAAGCCACCGTTCATCATTTCTTATACATGTTACACTTGATCATTGCACATCCTGGTACACTGCCAGAGGCATTAATATAGAGTCATATTATAATTTTTCATGTTGATTTGTAAGTAAATAAAAGTGTGATGATCATCATTATTAGGGCATTGTCTCAGTGAGGAAAGGATGATGGAGACAATGATTCCCCCACAAGTCGGGATGAGACTCCGGACGAAAAATAAAAGAAAGAAAGGAAGAAAAAGAAAGAAAAAAAGAAAGAAAAGAAAGAAAAGAAGAAGAAAAAGAAAAAGGAAAAAAATGAGAGAAAAAGAGAGAAGGGAGAGTGCTACTACTTCTTTTTCCACACTTGTGCATCAAAGTGGCACCATGTTCTTCATATAGAGAGTCTCTTGTTTTATCACTTTCATATGCTAGTGGGAATTTTTCATTATAGAACTTGGCTTGTATATTCCGATGACGGGCTTCCTCAAATGCCCGAGGTCTTCATGATCAAGCAAGTTGGATGCACACCCACTTAGCTTCATTTGAGCGTTCATACACTTATAGCTCTAGTGCATCCATTGCATGGTAATCCCTACTCCTCGTATTGATATCTATTGATAGGCATCTCTATAGCCCGTTAATACGCCTAGTTGATGCGAGACTTTCTTCTCCACTTTTACCCCTTTGAAACCTACCACCATATTCTATTCCACCTTTATGCTATATCCATGGTTCACGCTCATATATTGCGTGGGTAATAAAAAGCTGAAGCGCGTAGGAAGTAAGATCCAATTGCCTGACTTGACACCGTGGTGCTTGACATTTGTATTTATATGGTGAAGACGGAGCCGTGCTATTTTTATTTGATAAAATGAATAGGGGGTGAACACTCTTTAAGGATCGTATATTTTGAAACTTGATGATTATGTTCCTTATGTTTATAAGTATTACTATGTTGATGTTTGTTAATTCATCATTTCTCAATGATCTTAACTACAATAGATTACATGTTGGGTAGCATGTCACATCAAAAATTATGTTTTTATCATTTACCTACTCGAGGACGAGCGGGAATTAAGCTTGGGGATGCTTGATACGTCTCCAACATATATATAATTTTTGATTGTTCCATGCTATAATATTATCAATCTAGGATGCTTTTTGGGTGATTATTTACAAATTCAGATTATTTTTTAGCACTAACCTATTAACCCAGTGCCCAGTGCCAGTTGTTGTTTTCTGCATGTTTTTGCCTTTTTAGGTTTATAGTACCAAACGAAGTCCAATTGCCCCGAAACTTTTTTATGATTTTTTTCTGGACCAAAAGAAGACCTCAAAGCTTCGGGAGGAGACCGGAGACCGCACGAGGGAAGGAGCACACAACAGGGCGCGCCCAGGGGGGTGGTCGTGCCCTGATGTGTGCTGCCTCCCTTGGGTGGCCCCCGATGCCCCTCTCCGGCCTATAAATTCTCATTAATCCCAAAAACCTTAGAGAGCCTCCTGAAACACTTTCTACGCCGTCGCAAGTCTCCGTTCCGCCGTGTGCCCATCTGGAGCCCTGTTTTGGTGCCCTGCCGGAGGGGGGGTCGATCACAAAGGGCATCTACATCAATCTTGCTGCTCCCATGGTGATGTGTTAGTAGTTCCCTACAGACCTACGGGTCCGTAGTTAGTACCTAGATGGCTATCTCTCTCTCTCTTGATCTTCAATACAAAGTTCACCGCATCTTTGCGGTGCTCTATTCGATGTAATCACTTTGTGCAGTGCGTTTGTTGGGATCCAATGAATTGTGGGTTTATGTTCATATTATTCATGAAAAAGATTTGAGTCTTCTCTGATTTCTATTATGATTCTTATTTGCATGATTATTATAGCTTCCTAAATCTCTCCGATCTATTGAAATAGTTTGGCCAACTAAATTGATATTTCTTCAGTGAGAGGGGTGTGTTGTCGTGGGTTCAACCTGACGGGTTTCTAGATCCCAGTGACAATGTAGGGGACAAGATACGTCTTTGTGTTGCTGCCACTAAGGATAAAACGATGGGGTTAATTCATATTGATTGAATTCTCTTTGTCTACATCATGTCATTGTTCTCCAAGCATTACTGTGTTTACTTAATACTCTAGCTGCATGCTGGATAGCGGTCGATGAGTGGAGTAATGCCTATATATACGTGCTCATTGCCGTGAATAAAGATTGCATAACTATGCGCTTTAATCTCAATTGTCCAACAGTAATTTATTTACTCACTGTATGCCTACTACATGAGAGAAGCCACTAGAGAACACTATGGCCCCCGGGTCTATTCACTTATAAATTTACAAAAGCCTTCAATACCTTGCTGCCATTTTTTTTATTTTTTTTGCAATTTATAATATTCATCTATCATCCATATACTTCACTAGCTTCCAAATAACGAGTCCAAGGGGATTGACAACCCTCTTGCCCGCGTTGGGTGCAAGTGTTTGCTATTTTGTGTGCAGTCGCTGAAGACGGGGTTGCGTGCTACTCCTATTGGTTCGATAAACCTTGGTTCCCTACTGAGGGAAATACTTATCTATATTGTGCTGGATCACCCATTCCTCTTCATGGAAAACCCAACGCAAATCACATGTATCAGCTAACATCACTAGTTTTATCAAAAAGCAAGTCATCATCTCCTAGTAAGTCATCCTCATCACTATTAAAGTCAATATATTCGGGGTGTGATACCTTTGGGCCTTTAGCCATGAAGCAACTTCCAATTCCTTCATTTGGTGAATCAAATAAATCATAGGAGTTGGAGGAAACGAGTGCTAATCCGGCAACACCATCATCTTGACTATAGTCGGAGTTGGAGTGGTAACTTCTCTCGGATTGGTTGTCGGATTCGGAGCCAGAAACCCATTCACCAACATGAGCTTGATGTCTTCTTCTTGTGTAGCTCTTGGTGTACTTGTCCTTCTTCTCCGAGTCCTTGCTTCTCCGGAAGGGTCTTCGTTCATAGCGATCTACTCTACTCCTTCTCTCTCTCTCCGAGGTGACTCATCTCTTGAGCTTCTTCTTCTAGGTGACTCTTCTCTTCTCTTGGAGGGGGTCATGCACTCATTGGAAAAGTGTTCGGGTCTTCCAGAATTGTAATAATTTCGGTAACGACTAGAAGAACACTTCTCTTCGTATCTTGAGTTGGAGCTTCTCTCTTTGACTCTATTCTTGTATAACTTGTTGAATTTCTTGACCATGAGGCTTATATCTTCATTGGTAACAAGGTTGTCACTTGAGGTTGCGGGCAGAGACGAAGCTAGGAAAAATCGGCACCGGTGTCAGCCACTACAGTACCCACTACTGAAATATGGCAAGGGCGTATGAGTAACTTTTGGAAAACAATACGGAGATTGAAAATATACATCAGCAGAAAATATAATGCAAATTATGAACAAGCAAAACATATTATACTGACAACAATGGTACAAAACAAATAATACTTAAAACTACATCAGCAAGAGAAAATTTAAAGTGACTTGACACTCACATTTCATAAATTCCCTACACGACCTTTTGCCTTCTTGAAGAGATCAATCATGTCATCATTCGTAATGGTAGAAAAAACATTTTTTCACAAATAGCAAATCAGTTAATCACTCAGAAGTGCTCTCATTTTGTTTCGCAAAATATTGTTGCCAATATTAATTTAATTGTTGAAATCATCGACTATACAAAAAGAAATAGCACCAAATTTAGAAGTCGATGCACCAAATGAAAAAGTAGGATTCTTCTTAGAGTCCACAAATATTATAGCAAGACTAGCTAGCAATACCATACAAATTGGCAAATCTTTGATTTGCCCGTACAGTCCCAATGTAAATGTGAAGTTCATGACCAAGATCCATCAATTGTGTTGCATTGAAATCATCTTTGTAGTTTGGCATCATTTGGATCAATGTGCACACTATGTCATATTTTCCATCTAAGGCTCTAAGGATCTTCTTGATGATGAATTTGTTGGACATCTCTTCACTTCCTAAGCCGGTAATCTCATTTGTGATGAGAGCAAGCATAGAGTACATTTTTGCGACTCCTTCACCATCCTTCATCTTGAACTTGTCAAGTTGACTTTGTAGCACATCCAACTTAGATTCCCTGACGGATTTGGTTTCTTCGTGCATATCAACCAAAGTATCCCAAATTATCTTTGCATTCTCAAGACGACATATCTTGTTAGGCAGTTGAATTGAATATCACATGCTTGAGCGTTGTATTGCAATATCTTCAATTCTTCTGCAGTCACTTCACGATCCGGTTCCTTTCCATCACCAAAGAATTCACCTTGCAATCCAACACGAACAACAGTCCAAGCGGTGGGGTTACGACCAAGAATATGCATTTTCATTTTATGCTTCCAACTAGCAAATTTTGTACCATCAAAATGTGTACCTCTACGGCGGTAATTTCCCTCACTAGACGCCATACTCTCCTAGGTTGTGAAACCAATGCAATGGAGACCAAAGCTCTGATACCAGTTGTAGGATCCAAAGTATGTCTAGAGGGGTGATTAGACTACTTGACCAAATAAAAAGCTAACATTTTCCCAATTTTATTGGTTGGCAAGTTTTAGCAATTTTACCAAGTCTTGCACACCCTACACATGCAAGTCTACAAGTATAGCAGCGGAAAGTAAAGGCATGTAAGTGTAAGTAGAGGGTATGGATAGGAAGATCAAACACAATGAAGACACGGAGATTTTTGGTGTGGTTCCGATAGGTGGTGCTATCGTACGTCCATGTTGATGGAGACTTCAACCCATGGAGGGTAACGGCCGTGAGAGTCCACGGAGGGCTCCACCCACAAAGAGTCCACGAACAAGCAACCTTCTCTATTCCACCATGGCTTACGTCCACGAAGGACCACTAGTAGAAAACAGACCTTTTGTCCACATCATTAGTCCCGGTCTGGTTTTGAACCGGCACTAATGTGACCATTAGTCGCGGTTCGTGACGGGCATCATTAGTGCCGGTTCGTTCCAGACCTTTAGTCCCGGTTCGTGCCACGAACCGGGACTAAAGGGGTGGTGGCAGGCTGGTGTCAGCCTGGGGCCCCACGATAACCTTTAGTCCCGGTTCGTGCCACGAACCGGGACTATAGGCTAACCTTTAGTCCCGGTTTGTGTCTCGAACCGGGACTAAAGGTCCCCTATATGAACCCTTCGGCCAGCCCAAGCTCTCTGTTCTTCCCCTTTCCTCTCCTCTGGTTCTTCCTCTCTTCCCCGAGCTCATCCTCCATTTTTGCCAATATTTGTCAAGATTTGGAGGCACCCCATCCATCCAAGTGTTCACAAAGGTTAGCAACTTTGTCCTTTCATCTCTCATTGCTAGATTAGCTCTTGCAATGCTCTATAAGTATAGTGATTTGTGGGTTTTAGTTTGGGAGTATTTATATGTGGTAGTTTATTTGATTTATATGCAATTTGAGCTCAAATTAACTTCTTACTTTGCATGTGTAGGTGTGGTTTACTTAGTGCCTTCCCGTCCCCGTCCTAACCACCGTCGATTGCCCGCACCGTCCCGTCGCCGGCACCACTTTGGTGAGCCTCTTGTTCTTATCCTTTTTTTATAAAAAAAAATCATGTTTGTCAGATTTAGTTAGTTACTTGTATAGTTTTCTTACCTATATGGTTGTTTGTTATACATAGTGGCATGGTTTTCATATCCGTCCCTGTCGTCCCTCGTCCGGTTTATGATTCGGATGTGGTGTATACTCTCTTTTATAACTATTTGTTGCATTTCGTGTTTATGACAATTATGCCCATCAAGTTGACATAGATATTTTTATCTAGGAGGTATGTGAACCAGAAATTCCAACCGACATAGATATTCTTGTCAAGAAGTTAAATTTAGTTGAAAAAGAAAACGAGTATTTGAAAGAAAAATTGAAAAGAGTTGAAGAAGAGAAGATGAAACTGGAGTTGTATGTTGCCGATGTCGTCGATGATCACAAGATCAAGATGGATGCAATGCGCTTGAAGATTAGAAAATTTAAAAAATATGCCATTGATAGTGAGGCTTGGTATCACTATGTTGTTGGATCAATTGTTACCTTAGTTGCGATCTTGATCGCATTTGTTGTTGCATTTAAATGCTTTAGCTAGAGAGTTTGTATGTTGTTTTATGAGAACAGGTGTGTATGAACTTTATGTATGAACTTGTATTAATTTGGTCTTTTCGGTGTTGTGTAATGAATATGAGCTGGCAATGGATGTACGATGACCAATGCTCTCCCCAGTTCATTAATGGCGTGAATACTTTTCTGGTTGCGGCTGAGGCAAACAAGTGGGCGGATGGTTTTATGTATTGTCCATTTGCTGGCTATAAGAATGATCGAAATTACTCTAACTCAAGAACCATTCATGTCCACCTGTTTGAGTCCGGTTTCATGTCCGGCTATAACTGTTGGACCAAGCACGGAGAAAGAGGGGTCCTAATGGAAGAGAATGAAGAAGAAGAGGATGACGACAGCTATCCTGGCCATTGGTTCCATGAATACGATGGTACAACAATGGGGGAAGAAGCTGAGCCGGCAATGCGGGAAGGAGCTGAAGAAGAGGCATCAGATGAGCCCGCTGATGATCTTGGTCGGGCCATTGCCGATGCAAAGAGAAACTGCGCAAGTGAAAAGGAGAAGCTAAAGTTGCAGCGCATGTTAGAGGATCACAAGAAATTGTTGTACCCAAATTGCGAAGATGACAAGAAAAAGCTGGGTACCACACTGGAATTGCTGCAATGGAAGGCAGAGAATGGTGTACCTGACAAGGCATTTGAAAAGTTGCTGAAAATAATGAAGAATAAGCTACCAAAGGACAACGAATTGCCCGACGGTACGTAAGAAGCAAAGAAGGCCGTCTGCCCTCTAGGATTAGAGCTGCAGAAGATACATGCATGCCCTAATGACTGCATCCTCTACCGCGGTGAGTACGAGGATTTGAATGCATGCCCGGTATGCTGTGCATTGCGCTATAAGATCGGCCACGATGACCCTGGTGATGTTGAGGGCGAGCGCCCCAGGAAGAAGATTCCTGCCAAGGTGATGTGGTATGCTCCTATAATACCACGGTTGAAACGTTTGTTCCAAAACAAAGAGCATGCCAAGTTGATGCGATGGCACAACGAAGACCGTAAGAAAGATGGGAAGTTGAGAGTACCCGCTGACGGATCGCAATGGAGAAAAATCGAGAGAAAGTGGAAGGACTTTGCAAAGGACGCAAGGAACGTATGGTTTGGTTTAAGTGCAGCTGGCATTAATCCTTTTGGGGAGCAGAACAGCAATCATAGCACATGGCCAGTGACTCTATGTATCTATAACCTTCCTCCTTGGTTGTGCATGAAGCGGAAGTTCATTATGATGCCAGTGCTCATCCAAGGCCCCAAGCAACCCGGCAACGACATTGATGTGTACCTAAGGCCATTAGTTGAAGAACTTTTACAGCTGTGGAATGGAAAAGGTGTACGTGCGTGGGATGCGAAAGAACAGGAGGAATTTGACCTACATGCGTTGCTGATTGTAACCATCAATGATTGGCCTGCTCTCAGTAACCTTTCAGGACAGACAAACAAGGGATTACACGTATGCACGCACTGTTTAGATGATACCGACAGTATATATTTGGATAAATGTAAGAAGAATGTGTACCTGGGGCATCGTCGATTTCTTCAGAGCAGGCATCCCGTAAGAAAGAAAGGCAAGCATTTCAAAGGTGAGGCAGATCACCGGAAGAAGCCTCGCCACCGTACAGGTGATGATATACTTGATGTGGTCAAGGATTTAAAAGTAATCTTTGGAAAGGGTCCTGGCGCACAATCTGTTCCGAATGATGCTGACAATCGCGCACCCATGTGGAAGAAGAAATCTATATTTTGGGACCTACCCTATTGGAAAGACCTCGAGGTCCGCTCTGCAATCGACGTGATTCACATGACGAAGAATCTTTGCGTGAACCTGCTAGGCTTCTTGGGCGTGTATGGGAAGACAAAAGATACACCGGAGGCACGGGAGGACCAGCAACGTATGCACGGAGAAGACGGCATGGATCCAAAGCAGTTTCAGGGTCATGCCAGCTACGCTCTTACCAAAGAAGAGAAGGAAATCTTCTTCGAATGCCTGCTCAGTATGAAGGTCCCGTCTGGCTTCTCGTCGAATATAAAGGGAATAATAAATATGGCAGAGAAAAAGTTCCAGAACCTAAAGTCTCATGACTGCCACGTGATTATGACGCAACTGCTTCCGGTTGCATTGAGGGGGCTTCTATCGGAAAACGTTCGATTAGCCATTGTGAAGCTATGTGCATTCCTGAATGCAATCACTCAGAAGGTAATCGATCCAGAAATCCTACCAAGGTTAGAGAATGATTTGGTGCAATGTCTTGTCAGTTTCGAGTTGGTGTTCCCACCATCCTTCTTCAATATCATGACGCACGTCCTAGTTCACCTAGTCGAGGAGATTGCCATTCTGGGTCCTGTATTTCTACACAATATGTTCCCCTTTGAGAGGTTCATGGGAGTCTTAAAGAAATATGTTCATAATCGTGCTAGGCCAGAAGGAAGCATCTCCAAGGGACATGAAATAGAAGAGGTCATTGAGTTTTGTGTTGACTTTATTCCTGACATTAAGCCGATTGGTGTTCCTGAATCGCGGCATGAGGGCAGACTGGGTGGAAAAGGCACGCTAGGAAAGAATTCACTAATATGCCAGGACGGGCATTCTTTGGCGCAAGCACACTACACAGTTCTACAAAGTTCCACCTTGGTGGCTCCGTATATCGAGCAACACAATAATATTCTATGCTCCAAACACCCGGAGCAGTCTGACGACTGGATTACACATGAACAAACGGTGACTTTCGCCGGTTGGTTGCAGACACGTCTCATGCATGACGACACTGTTGAAGATGACATGTACTTGCTTTCCAAGTTACCATCTTCGACTATATTGACTTTCAAAGGGTACGAGATAAATGGGAATACATTTTACACGATCGCCCAAGATAAAAAGAGCACCAACCAAAATAGTGGTGTCCGCTTTGATGCAGCAAACATCAATGGGCCAAAGGACACATATTATGGTTACATAGAGGAGATGTGGGAACTTGACTATGGACTTGGTTTGAAGGTCCCTTTGTTTCGATGCAAATGGGTCAATCTGACAGGAGGCGGGGTAAAGGAAGACCCGCAGTACGGAATGACAACAGTGGATCTCAACAATCTTGGGTACGCATACGAACCATTCGTCCTAGCCAATGATGTGGCACTGGTTTTCTATGTGAAGGACATGTCTACCAAGACGAGAAAAAGAAAAGATAAGGAAGCGAATACATCATACGATGAGCCAAAGCGCCACATAGTTCTTTCAGGGAAAAGAAACATCGTGGGAGTGGAGGACAAGACAGACATGTCAGAAGATTATGAAAAGTTTCATGAAATTGCTCCCTTCACAGTGAATGTTGACCCGAGCATCAAGTTAAACGATGAAGATTGTCCATGGTTACGACGCAAAGGGACACACGCGAAGAAAAAGTTTTATACCCAAAGATCCCACTCTGGGATGTGACCGGCTTCTCTAGTTAGTTTCCGGAATTATATACCTGGAAAGTCCCACTTCGGACAAACCGGAGGGAATCTTTGTAATAGTAGTGTACTTATGTGTTTTGGCATTTGAAACGCGAAGAAATATTATGTCGAAGTATCAGGGTTTCAGACGAAAACTCTCTGTTACAAAGGCATTTCATTTTTTTAAACTTATTTCAACTCCAGACTTTTTGTGCGTTCAGTATGCACCATTCGAAGCCACACCATCAAATTTCAACCCTTTCTGACTTCATTTGCTATTTTTCATGCATTTACTGATTTTTTTGAGCTAAATGACCCTGAAATTGAAAATCACTACAAATGAACTTTGAAAAGGTTGAAAGTTGGCATGGTATCATCATTTCACCCGCATTGCATGTGCTAAAAAGTTAAGAGGGTTACGGCAAAAACTGGATGCACTTCGTATACAAAATGGACAATCTCTTTCGAAGTATCAGGGCTTCAGACGAAAACTCGTCTGTTACAAAGGCATTTCATTTTTTTAAACTTATTTCAACTCCAGACTTTTTGTGCGTTCAGTATGCACCATTCGAAGCCACGCCATCAATTTTCAACCCTTTCTGACTTCATTTTCTATTTTTCATGCATTTACTGATTTTTTTGAGCTAAATGACCCTGAAATTGAAAAGCACTACAAATGAACTCTGAAAAGGTTGAAAGTTGGCATGGTATCATCATTTCACCCACATAGCATGTGCTAAAAAGTTGAGAGGGTTACGGCAAAAACTGGATGCACTTCGTGTACAAAATGGACAATCTCTTTCGAAGTATCAGGGTTTCAGACGAAAACTCGTCTGTTACAAAGGCATTTCATTTTTTTTAACTTATTTCAACTCCAGACTTTTTGTGCGTTCAGTATGCACCATTCGAAGCCATGCCATCAATTTTCAACCCTTTCTGACTTCATTTGCTATTTTTCATGCATTTACTGATTTTTTTTGAGCTAAATGACCCTAAAATTGAAAAGCACTACAAATGAACTCTGAAAATGTTGAAAGTTGGCATGGTATCATCATTTCACCCACATAGCATGTGCTAAAAAGTTGAGAGGGTTACGGAAAAAACTGGATCCACTTCGTGTACAAAATGGACAATCTCTTTCGAAATATCAGGGTTTCAGACGAAAACTCGTCTGTTACAAAGGCATTTCATTTTTTTAAACTTATTTCAACTCCAGACTTTTTGTGCGTTCAGTATGCACCATTCGAAGCCACGCCATCAATTTTCAAACCTTTCTGACTTCATTTGCTATTTTTCATGCATTTACTGATTTTTTTGAGCTAAATGACCCTGAAATTGAAAAGCACTACAAATGAACTCTGAAAAGGTTGAAAGTTGGCATGGTATCATCATTTCACCCACATAGCATGTGCTAAAAAGTTGAGAGCGTTACGGCAAAAACTGGATGCACTTCGTGTACAAAATGGACAATCTCTTTCGAAGTATCAGGGTTTCACACGAAAACTTGTTTGTTACAAAGGCATTTCATTTTTTTAACTTATTTCAACTCCAGACTTTTTGTGCGTTCAGTATGCACCATTCGAAGCCACGCCATCAATTTTCAACCCTTTCTGACTTCATTTGCTATTTTTCATGCATTTACTGATTTTTTTTGAGCTAAATGACCCTAAAATTGAAAAGCACTACAAATGAACTCTGAAAATGTTGAAAGTTGGCATGGTATCATCATTTCACCCACATAGCATGTGCTAAAAAGTTGAGAGGGTTACGGCAAAAACTGGATCCACTTCGTGTACAAAATGGACAATCTCTTTCGAAGTATCAGGGTTTCAGACGAAAACTCGTCTGTTACAAAGGCATTTCATTTTTTAAAACTTATTTCAACTCCAGACTTTTTGTGCGTTCAGTATGCACCATTCGAAGCCACGCCATCAATTTTCAAACCTTTCTGACTTCATTTGCTATTTTTCATGCATTTACTGATTTTTTTGAGCTAAATGCCCCTGAAATTGAAAAGCACTACAAATGAACTCTGAAAAGGTTGAAAGTTGGCATGGTATCATCATTTCACCCACATAGCATGTGCTAAAAAGTTGAGAGCGTTACGGCAAAAACTGGATGCACTTCGTGTACAAAATGGACAATCTCTTTCGAAGTATCAGGGTTTCAGACGAAAACTCATCTGTTACAAAGGCATTTCATTTTTTAAATAACCTAAGAATTACCAAATTGAATATGATGATAAAACACAATAATATTAAATAGCATAAAAAGAATCACTGCAAAATCTATTTTTAAAGTAAAGTTATTCACAAACTAGTGATTCACACAAATTTCAAATAATTCGAATTTAAACTATTCAAATTTGAAAACTACTGCCACTAACAGAAAGTTTATAAATTTTTTGACCTAACGCAAAAAGATTCATTCATTAATTCTAAATAAAGCAAAAAAAACTCAGACACAAAAGAAAATAAATAAAACAGAAATTAAAAAAAAAGTAAAAAGTAAATAAAAAAATGCCCGCCTACTGGGCCACCAAGGCGTATTGGGCTAGGATGCAGGACCAGTAGGCCCAACAGGGCAGAACAGGTGCGGTAGGCCTAGAAGGCCTGCATTAGAGAGGAGCTTGACACGGTAGCCGCGTCGGGGCTTATAAACCGGTGCGAGCTCCTCTCAACTAGCGAGGTGGGACTAAACATTCGACACGGGAAGCCAGACCTTTAGTCGCGGTTGGTGGTTCCAACCGCGACTAAAGGCCCCCCTTTAGTCGCGGTTGGAGCCACCAACCGCGACTAAAGGCCTGCGCTTCCCGCCGCTTCGGCTGGGTGAATTCACCTTTAGTCGCAGTTGGTGGCTCCAACCGTGACTAAAGGGGGGTCTTTAGTCGCGGTTGGAACCACCAACCGCGACTATAGGTGTTTGTATATAAGCTCCAGTTTGCAAATTTTCAGAACTCGTCGCTTTTCCCCCCTCGACGACGCCGAACAGGACGCCGCCAGGCTGCCGGATCAGCACCCCGCCGCCGTCGCAGTCGACTCGCCTCGCCGTCGCCATCGCCGTCGAATCGCCTCGCCACGCCATTGCGATCGCCGTCGCGCGTTGACCTCGCTGCCCCCCTCGATCGATCTCCTCCTCAACCTCTCGCGCGTCGTCGCCGTCGTCGTCGCAGTCGCAGTCGCCGTCGCCGTCGACTCGCCTCGCCTCGCCGTCGCCCCGCTGTGAGCCCCCCCCCCCTCTCCTCTCCCTGCCGCGCGCCATGTAAGGGTTCAGGCCTTTACACACGCACACACACACACACACACACATGATGCATGAACACACACACACACATATGTTAGAATGATGTATTTTTGTGTAGATGAATGTTATGTTAGAATGAATGATATGTCAGAATGATGTATTTTTGTGTAGATGATGTATTTTTGCAAATTTATATATATATTTGTGTAGATGAATGTTATGTTAGAATGATGTATATATGTAGAATGATTATGGATAAGTTATAATTAGATGGACAAAAGTAGATTGGATGATGGATATATGTAGAATGATGTATATATTGGATGATGTAGAATTACAAAAATCATAATCAAGCCAGTTGATGTTAAATTTGCATAGAATTTGTTCTCGACGTCTACGATGCCCGGCCCGCATCCTCGTCGTCGGATCGGTGGCGAGAACCTGCTTCAGAGGCGCCATGTCCGAGACTGGGCTCCGCCGGGCTGGCACTGGGAGGTGCTACCTTCCGGGGCACGCAGCTTGGTGAGGAACCCGGCCCCGGGTCCCGTCGTCGACCCGGAGCTTCTTTGGTGGCGTTCGCGTGGGCCACTTTCGGTGCGGAGGCAGCCGGCCCCGCCGGAGGTGGTACGTCGCCGTGTCAGGGAGGAGGACGAGCACGTCCGTCGCTACATGGATGCGTTGGACGTCAGGTTCTCCAATACCTGGCAGGTTCTTCAGGGATCTCACCCGAGCTATGATCCTGAGATGGTTCCTTCTCTTTGGGTGTCCACCGCCCGCGCCTCAGGAACTGCGAGTGAACTAGATTCTTCGATAATATTCGATCTGTATTAGCTAGTGATAATACTCGAGATGTATTCGAGATTATATTCGATAATATTCGAGACGATTTATTCGAGATTATATTCGATGATGCATATTATATGAATTATTCGAGATGCATATTATGTACTATGATTCAGTTTTTCCTTATTGATTGCATGCATTCTAATTTGAATACTAAATTGTTTTATCTTTCTTCTGGATTAGTTAAATAAAAGCTATGGACAATACCGGCAGAGAAGGAGAAGAGGCTCTGTTCGACCTCATACGCTCCATGAGCCCAGAGCATGAACCTGAAGATGATGACGGCTCGCAATATCTGAACAATTCCGGTGAGGGTTGTATGATATTTGATGAAGACGAACGAATAGATGAAGGCGACGACAACGATGTTGACGAAGAAAATGTTCTTCAAATAACAAAGACCGGCGAGGTATATTTATTATATAAGCCATCCGGTGATCATTACATGTCTTAATTGATTTGTATGTATTAACGAATCGATCTTTCTTCTTTTAGGCCTCCGGATCGAGCAAATCTTCTACAAGCGACAGGGTAGTTCGAGGCCCGGCCAAAAAGTTGGATAAAGGCGTAAAGTTCAACAACGATTCCATCAAAACATCAACTGGCGAACCGCTTGAACCTAGGAAAAATGCGACCAAGTTCAAGAATCAATGCGGAGTTATTGTCAGGGACCAAATCCCGATCTCCGTTCAAGAATGGAAAAAGCCAGCAAAGGGAGATCGAGCAGGCCGAGTTACTTTTGTCGACAAAAGAGCAAAAGATGTGCTTTGGACTACGCTCATGGAACATTTCACCCTACCAGATAATTTGACAGATGCAGATCTGAAGAAAGTCAGAAACTATGCTCTTAAAAGGATGGCGGTCGCATTCAACACCTTCAAGAAAAATACATGGACTAAGTACGTCAAATCTGGAAAGAAGACTCCAGAATTCACAGGAGCACTGGTGAAGGCAAAAGATCACTGGGACGCTTTCGTGAAGTTCAAGGAATTGGAAGAAGCTAAGGAACGGTCGAGAAAAAACAAGATTAATGCTGCGAAAAAGAAGTGGCACCATCATATGGGGCCAGGTGGCTACCAGGTGGCCCTGCCTAAGTGGGATAAATCTGAGCAAGAGATGATTAGTGCAGGGGTCAGTCCAGTTACATTGACATGGCCCCCCAGGTGCAGGACATGGTTTTATGCGCATGGGGGGAAGTTGGACCCAGAGACAGGGCTGG
This sequence comes from Elymus sibiricus, assembly GCA_039707655.1. Classification (NCBI taxonomy): domain Eukaryota; kingdom Viridiplantae; phylum Streptophyta; class Magnoliopsida; order Poales; family Poaceae; genus Elymus; species Elymus sibiricus. Next base: position 146,693,727 of record CM077675.1, read on the forward strand.
TTATGGTGAAGGCAAGTCTTAAAGAAGCGACAGACGAAATACTTATTGCAATAGAAGAAGCTCGAACGGGGGTGTTCATGCCCAATAGAGAGAACGACGAGCTTACGCGCGCCCTGAAGAATCCTGAACACCCGGGAAGAACACGAGGCAAAGGCATTGTTCCGTGGTTTGAGGGGTTTGCGGATTGGAACGACGACTATAGAAGCCGTGCGAGAAAGAAGATGCAGGAGGAGAAGAAGAAGAAGGAGGAAGCACTCCGCCTTGAAGGCCTAGAATCAAAGCACCTGGAGTTGGAACGATTTGTCAGGCGGCAGCAGGAGCAGATCGACTCACTCAGCCAGGAAAGGGCGTCTCAGCGGCAGCATGAGCAGATCGATCCAGCATTGGATAGCACCGTCCCATCTATGCCGAGAAGCAACGTGGGTTCCGCCCCGGCCGATATCGATAATGCCCTGCTAGCTAGCTACCCTGTGGATGATATCAAAGACAGGACTAACTGTGAGCTACACATGAAAGTGAAGAACTTATCCATGAAGGTGGCGGACGGCTATGCTTTAGCAAATCCCCCTGAAGCAACCTTCCATTGCAATCCCATTCCAGCAGGCTATGCTCGTGTCGGGGTTGATGAAGTGATGTCAGGATATAACGAGCTACAACTTGACATTCTTGGAGGTGACGAGGAGAGAACACTGGGAGAGGCCATACATCGTATCATTCTATGGAAAAAGGATTGCATCGTCTTCCCAAGGCCACCGACTCCTCCTCCTCCAAGTCTGCCACCGTGTCAGTCGACTCCTCCTCCTCCAAGTCCGGCACCGCGTCAGCCGACTCCTCCTGCTAGAGTTTTTGAAGCAACTAAACACCCAACCAGAAATACTACTTCCTTACAACTTCGGGTGAGTGTTACTATATCTTGTACTACAAATTCTATTTTTTGCTTAATTACTAGATGTTAATAAGTGTAGTTGATGAGTTATGCACGTGCCCGCTTATTTATACAAAATGTGTGCGCATGCAGTTACCACTGGATCTTTTTAATCATTGAAGTTGACAAGGCAAAAGTTGAAGTACTGGACTCACTATATAAGAATCCATCCGAATACGCAACCGTGAGGGGGATGGTCGACGAGTAATTTCAATCATTATCGCACTATGTCGGCCTCTTTACTTCATTTCCTGATATCAACTAGTTAATAACTCCTTTATTCATTTTCTTTGCCGGCGGGCAGGGCTTGGGCCAAGTTCGTCAAACAGGTCCCAGGCGACTCGGAACAAAAGCTGACATGGGTGCGACCCAAGGTAATTAAGTAGTACTAGCTAGCTACGTCCGTGCATCTCTTTAATTCTAGTTTCAATACCATTATCATGCTTGATTAATTATTACATGATTGAATTTTATTCTCGTAAAGTGCATGAAGCAGGAGCAGGGGAATGCTTTATGCCCATACTACGTTTGCGAGAACATTCGCATGATCACGTCTGAAAGGAGCAGAAACGAAAGAAATCTTTGGGTACGACGTTTGCCAGAACACTATCCATAATTTTTTTATCATGATCTAGCTAATATATATACACACAACTAATATATTCATCATGATCTCCTGATTATAGCTGAACGAGATGCGGGGCCAGCTCCTACCAACGGCTCGCGTACGAGCAATTCAATAGGAAATAGCTGGATTTCTGGTCGACCAGGTCATAGATCCCAAAGGAGAATACCATTACAAGATCAAGAAGTAATGCCCTGCATATATGTAATGATCCGCAAATTGTAGGAGAAATTGTATATACCAAATTGTACATATATATGTATGTGAATGGTCGTCGTACGAGAAATTCGATGATATATATTGTGGCACCCCAATAGAGGGCCGACGCACGCCAGTCCCCAGGATAAGACCTGACGCACGCCAAAGACATGATACAGCAATTCCAGGCAAAAATGGCTTTATTGATTATAATGGAGTATTACAATACTGTTGCTTACAACAATATTACATAACTCCAAGGCTAACTAAAAGGCAGTAGGGGTCTTGGTTCAGCGGCAACTACGTCTCTGGCTGGGCTCCATAATGCACAGGACTGGCTTGGTTACGCTCTAGCACGACGGATCTTCTCCTGCAACTGGCCACGTGCAAGGCCAGGTGAGTACTTTGAATGTACTCGCAAGACAACCAAATACATAGCATCCAAACAAACAGATGACAAAGCAAGCCCTATGCTATGCATGAATTAATCCTAAGCATGGCATGAATTTTAACAAGGAAAGCATGGATCAAACATGGCATATCAAGGATCAGGTATATTATCTATGGCAAGATCACACTAAATGCTTAGAATACTTACTGTACCGAATACCAACTTACTCACTTCTGGGTTGTCCCACAACCCTCGACATACTCATGATCCAACTTGAACTGACTCAAATCCAATCCAAATCATGTGGTCAATCCGACCACGCATCATATAGCCAACCTTTGGCTAACATATCATATGTCTGACATCATCTGTTGTCTACCCAAGATGAGTTTTTCCACCATTATTATCATTATTACGGTTGACCACCTACTGAGGTCTGGATGGGCTGTCCAATACCGTGGACGCGGCTATTCGAATAGATTTGACACTCTGCAGAGGTTGCGCACTTTACCCACACCATGAAGCACCTGGCCCTGGCCTCGAGACCACTCGGGTGGACCAGCATTGCTTCAACAAAACCTGCCTGACCCGTGACCCTTCATCGTACCACCGGCACTCTTCCTCCTCCGGAGGTCAGCCTTGGGTGGCCCCTGTGTCCTCATGACACCTGCCACCGTCGTGGCCAAACTCTGTAAACCCAAACGGGGCCTACTGTCCCAAACGGGGACGTGCCCACAAAAACTCAACAACAACTGGGCTCACAAGGTTATCGCTGCTTACCTGATCAGGGTAGCACGCCGCGCATAACCTTCCCTCTTTGGAGGTACCGGTGAAAGATCACGCAGTCAGACCCGGTTAGGGCCGTCCCATACCGACAAATGTGGTTGCACGAGTATGCCCGGACAGGTGACTCAAGATCAACCGACTAAATATCCTTTATTCAACCCACTCAGCATATCCATCATCGTACTATTCCACTGACAATAGTGAGTGCTATCATAGCAAGATCATAGTACTGATAATCATGGCATGCGATCAATCATAATATTAACATGGCAATGCTATTAATAATATCATTATTATGGCAATATGGAAATAAGACATGGCACTAGATGAATGGAAATGCTAGTGTCTAATACCGATGTCACCACCGGTGCATGCAAGTGCAGCCTAACAGGCGATACAGATAAACACACATGTGCAAGCAAAGTCATCACGCAAGTACGGAGCTCATGGAAGAGGTTGGCTTGCCTGAGGGTCGACGAATACGCTGGGAGGAAGAGCGATCACCTCGCGGAAGCATTCGCCGGAAAGGGGTCTCTCTCGGAGGGCTCGATCGGAGGGCAAGGGCAAAAATGCTTATTTCCACTATGTGAACACAATATGGAAATAGTACCATCGGAACGGGCTCGACGAGACGAAAACGTAGGCGCTGGTTTTGCCTCGATTGGAGCTACGGTCGCGGAGATACGCGCGTTTACTCATCAGGGACCAATCTGTAAAAAGAATCCCTACAAATAGGTCCCTGGCTGAAAAACAGAACGCGTATTTCTCCATAATACGCCTCCTGAGCAGGAAAACGTATTTTCGGCCAAAGCAGAGCAGAGTACGCTTTCTAACTCTGAAAGCGTATTTTCAGGAATACGTCTTCACTTAACAGGAGCTGGGCCCGTCCTGGAGAGAATGACGCGAGGGGCCCACGGCATCTCTCTCTCCTCCTCCCTGGCCTTCTTCTCCAACGCGACAGAGAGGCAGGGGAGGGCTTCGGTCGCCGGCGTAGCAGGCGCCTCGCGGCGCGGGAGGGCCGGCCGGCGAGCGCGGCAGCTTCGCCGTTCCACCCCGCGCCCGCAAGAGGTCGCGAGACTGCTTGGGGCGGCCGGCAGTGCGAGCTCCGCGGCTCGGGTGCCTCGGCCAGAGCACGACCGGAGGAGGGAGGGCGCCGGCGGGGCTTCCCGACTGAGCTAGAGAGCGGCTGCGGCACAAGGTCGACAAGGGGGAAGCAGGGGGCACCAAAGGGAGGGAGGGGAAAGACCATAGGCAGGGGCCGGCCGATGGGAACGGTGACGGCCTTCGGCCATTGAAGCTGCAAGAGCTCGAGGAGCTCAAATGGGAGGGGGCTGGGCTCGATGGGGGCTAGAGGGGCTCGGGCACGCTATATATAGCTGCGGAGGAAGGCTCGGGAAGGAGCTAGCCAACGATAGACGGCGCTCCGAGAAGCTCCTCGCCGACGACCGAGGCTTCGAGCATTCCACCAGCTAGGGGATGAGGGGGAGAGACCTCTGGATGGATCACGCGCGCGCTAGAGAGCTCTACGACACTACTGGACATGCTGGAGCCAGCTGGAGACGAGCTCCCGTCAACTCCAATGCACAGAGCACCAATTTGGCACGCTCTGCCCGTGGTCACCGCGTGGCCACGGCGTTGCCACGCCGCACATGAAGCCAAACCATGTCTAGGCTATTCACCGTCCTACTCTGAGTTGACCTATGCGGCTGAATGACCTGAGAGAAGCCTGAGGTGACTGCACCATGGTCAAACAGTTGCCAACAGCAACTTGTTTGTGCTGTGGTGTGGCCACCACAGTACTTCCCTGGGCCTGATCTTTGGCATGGGTCAATCAACTACTAGGTTCACTCACCCGGAAAAATCTCAGCTCAAACAAACCATTATAGATAGCACTTCCTTTGTAACTTGCTAATGGAAGTGGTGCTCAAAATTTGAATTGGGGAACTTGATATTTTGATGGAAATGGAGAACATATGGATATGAGAAGCTCCACAAATTATTTAGGATTTTTCCTAGCTACCAAAATGGTAGTTCCTTTGGAAAGGCCCCAAATTGAAATATTGGCTTTAAATAGGAAAAGGCAATTTCCCTAGTTTAATTATGGCCAATATTTTTATGAGAGCTCAATATATCCACAAAGAATATTTCCACAAGTTTTCATGACCTCTGGAGATGGATAGATATTTTCCTGGATTTAATTCCTCTGAAAGGCAGAAGGAGGAATTAATTCTAGATAAGAAATATTGCATATGACTTAGCAATATTTTTGCACATCTAGGGTTTATGAGGGAATAAGGGTCTCTGGAAATTTTGGGAGGATCAACAGAGCAAGGAAACTGATAGCTCCTTTGTAAGCACAAAGGCAGGATTCCCAGTTCCAATAATTCGGAACTAGGATTGGAATGAGGCTCGGGGTTTACTAACGGAGGGTTGACTGGCACCTGGGCATAGGAAGAGCACTGAGAGGTTGAGGATTGATTGGATTCACCTGGTCACTTGCCAAATTCCAGAGGAAAAATTCAGGAGAGAAAAGCTAGGAAGGAATAACAACACAAAAATCGATAACCCGATTTTTGGCGTGTTACAAACCTTCCCCCTTAAAAGAATCTCGTCCTCGAGATTCCTAGGGTTAGCTTAAAACAAAACTACTACGCCTCCTAGAAAAAAAAACTCTGGGCTGGGTCTTAACTCTGCGGTTGAAAACAACCGGGTTAAAAGTACCGAAAACTGGTACACCCAGATCGAGACACGGATATCGCGGGATCTACTCCATAGGCAGGGGCCGCTGGGTAGCCCTGGCATTTTCAGAAAAAGCAAAATCTCCTTTTTCCAAAATGCTCGCGGTACCGCAATGAACAGTGGCCTCTCTCGCTGACAGGTGGGACCAGGGTCCACTGGCAGCCTTCTTCTTCTTTCTCCAGCCAACGGCTCTCTCTCTCACTCTCGCTCTTGCGCTGTCCCGAGTGCGGCTAAGCACTGCGCACGCATAGCTCCCGGGGCATAAAGCACCCTACGACGCTAGTGCGCGGCGTGCACGAGGGCAACGCAGAGAGCACTCCCATCGCGGGCCAGCGCCGGTCGGCACTGCTCGCGGATTCGCCTCCTGGACGCCGGTGATCGAGCGGCGCGCGGTCTCCTGGACCTCGCTCACTGTACACCGGACTGGGGCTATAAAAACGACCGCGGGTTCTCTACTCTCTTCCTATCACCTCGCACTCTACCTCACTTCTTCTATTCCTTCTCCTTCTGGTTGCAGGAGAGCGAGGCAAGGCGCTAATGGCGGGCGTGGGCTCGGAGCTAATCACGATCCTCCTGGCTGGCATGCTGGCGGCGTTGGTTGGCGGCTCGCTGTTGCTGTGCGCGATGATCCTCGACGATCGCCAGGATGCTGCTGCCAGAGAGGCGGCTAGGGGGTCAACTACGCCGTCTCAGGCCGGCGGAATAAGCGCGGCTGCGGCGGCGAGGGGCGGCCTGTCAACATCACACAAGACGGTGACAGAGGCGCCGCTAGGTCCATGGCTAGTGTGGTGCAGTCAGCGGAGCTTCTACCAGTGTGGAGGTCACGCTGCTAGTTGCTCCTTGCTGAACGACATCCACAATGGGTGGGGGCTGGGGTCAAATCCGGGTTTAGGTCTTGGGCTCGAAGGGTTGCGCCGGTCTATGCTGCAATAAAAATTCCTAGAATTTCTCCGAGGTTGCCACCGGCGTGCAGACTTTGCTTACAAAATACACATGCACTCCATCTAGACTAATATGCAGGCAAATGCAGAATGCACCTAGTAGCAAAATGCAGGCAGAAGAAAGAAGCATATCAAGCAGATTACACTAACGTTTTAATGCTGGTGGGTGTATGTACTCCTGGTATACATACGCCTACACCGGCTCGCGTTTTAATTAGGGACTCCAGAAGAGTCCAAGGTTGTTATTAAGTGTAAGTGCTCTACTGACTAAAATCTTGTTAAGAGTCCACTGCCAGCTCTGTTAAACATTTCTGCTTAACGGAGTGACAGACGAACCAAGCACACAGAGAAAACAGGCATGCATAACATTACAACAACACACAAGCACAAGCAGTACAGGTAATACAAGCAAACAACAACACGCAGCATTACTAGGCAACTAACAACAACTCACTCCAAATTACAAGGTCCTATTCTAGACGCAGGCACAGAAACAGTCTTCGCACACACGCCTACTCGCGGCATCTCCTGGCTTCGATCACCGTCGGAGCCACAATAGAGCCTACTTCCGCTGGGGCTCTCCTGGGGAACGGAGACTGAGCCAACTTCCATCTTAATCGTCGGACACCTCTATGGGATGGGGCTCAACTGCTGGAGCTGCAGCGGGAACTTGACCAAACACATCCCGACGACGAAGTCGTCGGATAGCTCCTTGGATGGAATTTGGGTGGATGTTGACTGGGCGGAATAGGTTTACAGATTGCGAGGGTGGTACTGGCTATGAAGGTGGCACTGGGTTTGGCAACAGGGAACGGGTGGTCTGGGATGCAATTTGACGGGCCGCACGGTATGCTTCCGTAACAACCCATGTGGTGTCTTGGTCAATGGCTTGGAACTCTCTCAGAATGCCAGAGAGCAGAAGTCCCTGGGCATCAATATACTGGACTAGGCGAGCTGTGGTTGGGTCAACATCTCCCACTATGCTGGAGAACCTGCCAGCTATGTCCGACGAAGATGGAAAATAGCGGAACTCTTGCATCTCCGCTACTTGCAGAAACTGGCTACGAAGACGGGCGATGGCTCCTGCGGCAGCCATCTGAACAGCCAACGCGGGAATGGGCATGGGTTTGCCCTGAAAATTCATGGGCTTCCCATCCGCTGTTGGAACTGGGCTGATATACACCCTTGCATAAAATCGGCAAAGGTGGGGAACAGGGTCTGACTGGTACACCAGATACACCGGAGGGGTACTACAGCCAAGGGCTCGAGTGAGTACACTCGAAAGGTGAGGGATCACTAGAAGAGTGTCTAGAGGGGGGGTGAATAGACTACAAGCAGGAATTAAAAACCTAACCTTTTCCCAAGTTAATTGGTTGGCAGATTTTAGCATTTCATGACAAGATAGCAAGTCTAACAGCCCTACACATGCATGTCAAAAATATGGCAGCGGAAAGTAAAGACATTGCACATGAAGTAAAGAGTAGAGATATGGAGATCAAACGCAATTGGAGACGCAAGGATTTTTTTCCCGTGGTTCCGATAGGTGGTGCTATCGTACGTCCACGTTTATGGAGTCTTCAACCCACGGAGGGTAATGGTCGCGAGAGTCCACGGAGGGCTCCACCCATAAGGGTCCACGAAGTAGCAACCTTGACTATTCCATAACGACTTCCGTCCACGAAGGACTAGCCTCACTATGGGTAGATCTTCACGAAGTAGGCGATCTCCTTGCCCTTACAAACTTCTTGGTTCACTCCACAACACGAAGTAGGAGGCTCCCAAGCGACACCTAACCAATCTAGGAGGCACCACCCTCCAAAAGGTAATAGGCTCGGTAATGATGATGAACTCCTTGCTCTTGTGCTTCAAGATGATAGACTCCTCAACACACAATCACTCTCTCACAGATTTGGCTTGGTGGAAGAGATGGGATTGGTGGAAAGCAACTTGGGGAGGCTAGAAATCAAGATCCATATGGTTGGAGTGGAAGATCTTGACCTCAACACAAGACTAGGTGGTTCTCTCTCAGAAAACTGGATGGGGCAAGTATGGAATAGTTCTGAGTGCTTCTCTTCCGAGTAGGTGGTGGTGAAGGGGTATATATAGGCATCCCCAAAAATCCAACCGTTACACACAAAATGACCAACTCGGTGACACCGATGTGTTAATCTCGGTGGTACCGAAGTGACCAAAAGGTGGCAACTTTTGAATCTCGGTGAGACCGATATAGGAAACTCGGTTGCACCGATAAGGTGACCAACGGTCAGATTGACAATCTCGGTGACGCCGATCCAACAATCTCGGTTGCACCGATATTGTGAATTTGCATAACAGAGAGTTGGCAACCCAAACTCGGTGGCACCGGTACGAAATCGGTTGCATCGAAGTGGCTAGGGTTTGGCTGAGTCTGTCTGAGGTGAGAATCAGTGGCACCGGAATGGAAAAGTTGGTTGCACTGATTTTGAGTATTTGGCTATGACACACTTTGGTGGGAGAGCTTGTGGGTGTTTTTGGTGACTATCACTTGTGCACGTATGAGCATATTGTTCACCAACAAAACCTTACCCCCTTTTAATAGTATTGGCTTTCCTATGGACTCAAAGTGATTTCTCACAAATATAAAATGTAGAGTCCTCTTGCTTGAAGCTTTGCCAACCTATTTCCTTGCATCTTGGGGTATTCCACAATCTCCTCAATCCTTTTGCCAGCCCTTCTCTATGGACTATATCTGAAATACACTAGGTAAAAGTATTAGTCCAAGAGACAATGTATGTTGTCATGAATTATCAAAACCACCAAGGGAGCATGTTGTGCTTTCAAAAGGATGCGCGGGAAGCCAGAACATCCATCACCCAAGGTTCGGCTATGGAAAGTGGGTGCTATGGGGGTTTTGGAGGAGCTGGCCATGGCTACTGGTTTGGGGGTACTAGCCTGGGTCTCTCTTGCAGGGATCTGGCTTACTGAATGGTGAGAGCTACGGCTCGCAGCTGGGAGGGGCTTAAATAGGCAGTCGGCGGGAACACACCAACATGGCGTGGATCCTTCTCGTGCCGGGTAGAAGATACACCGGTACGGACGACAACGAAGTGGGGTCACGGTCTAATCCAGGGTGGCTGGGTGGGCAGACAGCTAGGTAGGGTCACGTCCATTCCGAGTGCGCCGACTATTGATCCACAGTGGCCATGTCGGTTGCCAGAGACGGGTCAAATCTATTGGGCTCACTACCGGTTAAACCTAGGAGTCGGGTTTGGGCTAGGGTAACCTATAGCCAACCTGGCTCTGATACCAAGTCTTGTGGCACCCCAATAGAGGGCCGACGCACGCCAGTCCCCAGGATAAGACCTGACGCACGCCAAAGACATGATACAGGAATTCCAGGCAAAAATGGCTTTATTGATTATAATGGAGTATTACAATACTGTTGCTTACAACAATATTACATAACTCCAAGGCTAACTAAAAGGCAGTAGGGGTCTTGGTTCAGCGGCAACTACGTCTCTGGCTGGGCTCCATAATGCACAGGACTGGCTTGGTTACGCTCTAGCACGACGGATCTTCTCCTGCAACTGGCCACGTGCAAGGCCAGGTGAGTACTTTGAATGTACTCGCAAGACAACCAAATACATAGCATCCAAACAAACAGATGACAAAGCAAGCCCTATGCTATGCATGAATTAATCCTAAGCATGGCATGAATTTTAACAAGGAAAGCATGGATCAAACATGGCATATCAAGGATCAGGTATATTATCTATGGCAAGATCACACTAAATGCTTAGAATACTTACTGTACCGAATACCAACTTACTCACTTCTGGGTTGTCCCACAACCCTCGACATACTCATGATCCAACTTGAACTGACTCAAATCCAATCCAAATCATGTGGTCAATCCGACCACGCATCATATTGCCAACCTTTGGCTAACATATCATATGTCTGACATCATCTGTTGTCTACCCAAGATGAGTTTTTCCACCATTATTATCATTATTATGGTTGACCACCTACTGAGGTCTGGACGGGCTGTCCAATACCGTGGACGTGGCTATTCGAATAGATTTGACACTCTGCAGAGGTTGCGCACTTCACCCACACCATGAAGCACCTGGCCCTGGCCTCGAGACCACTCGGGTGGACCAGCATTGCTTCAACAAAACCTGCCTGACCCGTGACCCTTCATCGTACCACCGGCACTCTTCCTCCCCCGGAGGTCAGCCTTGGGTGGCCCCTATGTCCTCATGACACCTGCCACCGTCGTGGCCAAACTCTGTAGACCCAAACGGGGTCTACTGTCCCAAACGGGGACGTGCGCACAAAACTCAACAACAACTGGGCTCACAAAGGTTATCGCCGCTTACCTGATCAGGGTAGCACGCCGCGCATAACCTTCCCTCTTTGGAGGTACCGGTGAAAGATCACGCAGTCAGACCCGGTTAGGGCCGTCCCATACCGGCAAATGTGGTTGCACGAGTATGCCCGGACAGGTGACTCAAGATCAACCGAGTAAATATCCTTTATTCAACCCACTCAGCATATCCATCATCGTACTATTCCACTGACAATAGTGAGTGCTATCATAGCAAGATCATAGTACTGATAATCATGGCATGCGATCAATCATAATATTAACATGGCAATGCTATTAATAATATCATTATTATGGCAATATGGAAATAAGACATGGCACTAGATGAATGGAAATGCTAGTGTCTAATACTGATGTCACCACCGGTGCATGCAAGTGCAGCCTAACAGGCGATACAGATAAACACACAGGTGCAAGCAAAGTCATCACGCAAGTCCGGAGCTCATGGAAGAGGTTGGCTTGCCTGAGGGTCGACGAATACGCTAGGAGGAAGAGCGATCACCTCGCGGAAGCATTCGCCGGAAAGGGGTCTCTCTCGGAGGGCTCGATCGGAGGGCAAGGGCAAAAATGGTTATTTCCACTGTGTGAACACAATATGGAAATAGTACCATCGGAACGGGCTCGACGAGACGAAAACGTAGGCGCTGGTTTTGCCTCGATTGGAGCTACGGTCGCGGAGATACGCACGTTTACTCATCAGGGACCAATCTGTAAAAAGAATCCCTACAAATAGGTCCCTGGCTGAAAAACAGAACGCGTATTTCTCCATAATACGCCTCCTGAGCAGGAAAACCTATTTTCGGCCGAAGCAGAGCAGAGTACGCTTTCTAACTCTGAAAGCGTATTTTCAGGAATACGTCTTCACTTAACAGGAGAATGACGCGAGGGGCCCACGGCATCTCTCTCTCCTCCTCCCTGGCCTTCTTCTCCAACGCGATAGAGAGGCAGGGGAGGGCTTCGGTCGCCGGCGTAGCAGGCGCCTCGCGGCGCGGGAGGGTCGGCCGGCGAGCGTGGCAGCTTCGTCGTTCCACCCCGCGCCCATAGGAGGTCGCGAAACTGCTTGGGGCGGCCGGCAGCGCCAGCTCCGCGGCTCGGGTGCCTCGGGCGGAGCACGACCGGAGGAGGGAGGGCGCCGGCGGGGCTTCCCAACTGAGCTAGAGAGCGGCTGCGGCACAAGGTCGACGAGGGGGAAGCAGGGGGCACCAAAGGGGGGGAGGGGAGAGACCATAGGCAGGGGCCGGCCGATGGGAACGGCGACGGCCTTCGGCCATTGAAGCTGCAAGAGCTCGAGGAGCTCAAATGGGAGGGGGCTGGCTCGATGGGGGTTAGAGGGGCTCGGGCACGCTATATATAGCTGCGGAGGAAGGCTCGGGAAGGAGCTAGCCGACGATACACGGAGCTCCGAGAAGCTCCTCGCCGACGACCGAGGCTTCGAGTGTTCCACCAGCTAGGGGACGAGGGGGAGAGACCTCTGGATGGATCACGCGCGCTAGGGAGCTCTACGACACTACTGGACATGCTGGAGCCAGCTGGAGACGAGCTCCCGTCAACTCCAATGCACAGAGCACCAATTTGGCACGCTCTGCCCGTGGTCACCGCGTGGCCACGGCATTGCCACGCCGCACATGAAGCCAAACCATGTCTAGGCTATTCACCGTCCTACTCTGAGTTGACCTATGCGGCTGAATGAACTGAGAGAGGCCTGAGGTGACTGCACCATGGTCAAACAGTTGCCAACAGCAACCTGTTTGTGCTGTGGTGTGGCCACCACAGTGCTCCCCTGGGCCTGATCTTTGGCATGGGTCAATCAACTACTAGGGTCACTCACCCGGCAAAATCTCAGCTCAAACAAACCATTATAGATAGCACTTCCTTTGTAACTTGGCAGTCTGACCAGAATTGGAAATGATGGAGCTGGGGTCAAATGGCTAGATGGATATGGATGATTTTTGGAGGAAAGCTATTATTTGGACACAAGAATGCACTGGACAAGTTTCAGATCAAATTGATCATCTATGATGGTACTTCCTTCACAGAGATGCAATCTGGTCAGAAACTTGAGAAAATTTTCTGAGGGAGATTGGCTAGATGGAATGGGCTAAATTTTGGTAGACATGAATAATTTATCATAATGAATTACCCTGCAAAAGTTTAGCCCAAGGAGATCAAGGAATCATGCACTTCCTTTGCAAACAGGAAATCTGGACAGAATTTGCAAATGGAAGTGGTGCTCAAAATTTGAATTGGGGAACTTGATATTTTGATGGAAATGGAGAACATATGGATATGAGAAGCTCCACAAATTATTTGGGATTTTTCCTAGCTACCAAAATGGTAGTTCCTTTGGAAAGGCCCCAAATTGAAATATTGGCTTTAAATAGGAAAAGGCAATTTCCCTAGTTTAATTATGGCCAATATTTTTATGAGAGCTCAATATATCCACAAAGAATATCTCCACAATTTTTCATGACCTCTGGAGATGGATAGATATTTTCCTGGATTTAATTCCTCAGAAAGGCAGAAGGAGGAATTAATTCTAGATAAGAAATATTGCATATGACTTAGCAATATTTTTGCACATCTAGGGTTTATGAGGGAATAAGGGTCTCTGGAAATTTTGGGAGGATCAACAGAGCAAGGAAAATGATAGCTCCTTTGTAAGCACAAAGGCAGGATTCCTAGTTGCAATAATTCGGAACTAGAATTGGAATGAGGCTCGGGGTTTACTGACGGAGGGTTGACTGGCACCTGGGCATAGGAAAAGCACTGAGAGGTTGAGGATTGATTGGATTCACCTGGTCACTTGCCAAATTCCAGAGGAAAAATTCGGGAGAGAAAAGCTAGGAAGGAATAACAGCACAAAAATCGATAACCCGATTTTTGGGGTGTTACATATATATATGATCGGTTCTACGAGAAATTCTATTTATATATATATATATATATATATATATATATATATATGCACAATGTGTACAGTATGTAGTAGCGTAATATATGTTTGAAATGAAAAATAATTTAATGGAATACACAAAATTAAAAGGAAAAATAAACCATAATTAATTCATAAACCCGTGAAGGATTAAAAGGAAAAATAAACCAAAATTAAAAGAATTAAATACTTTTAGTCCCGGTTGGTATTACCAACCGGGACTAAAGGTCCCCCAGCCCACGGCGCCGGCAGGTGCCATGTGGTGGGCCTTTAGTGCCGGGCCGTGTTGAACCGGCACTAAAGGGGGGGGGCTTTAGTCCCCACCCTTTAGTGCCGGTTGGAGAACCGGCACTAAAGGCCCTTACGAACCGGCACTATAGGCCGATTCTGCACTAGTGGACTAGCCTCATTCGGGTAGATCTTCACGACGTAGGCGATCTCCTTGCCCTTACAAACTTTTTGGTTCAATTCCACATGATTTGGAGGCTCCCAAACGATACCTAACCAATCTAGGAGACACCACTCTCCAAAAGGTAATAGACGTGGTATGGATGATCAACTCCTTGCTCTAGTGCTTCAAAAGATAGTCTCATCAACACGCAATCACTCTCTCACAGAATTTGGCTTGGTAGAAGAGATTGATTGGGTGGAAAGCAACTTGGGGACGCTAGAAATTAACATTCATATGGTTGAAGTGGAAGATCTTAATCTCAACACATGAGTAGGTGGTTCTCTCTCAGAAAATGAATGGTGGAAGTGTTTACTTGTTCTGAGTGCTCTCTCTGCGAATGAGAGGGCGATTGAGGGGTATATATAGCCATCTCTAAAAATCCAACCGTTACAACATTATTGCCCAACTCAGTGGAACCGGAGTAAAAACTCGGTTTCACCCACTAATGCAAAATGTCCTAACTTTTGGGTTCTCGGTGAGACCAATATAAAGTATCTTGATGAGACCGATTCGGTTGACCTAGGCAGTTCCTAATGATATTGCACTAGAGATCATCATTGTAGGCTGTTGGAGCATTTGGTCATGCAGAAATGATAAGATTTTCATATCAGTTGTTCCTCATATGATGTGTTGAAAATATCATCTCAGGGAAGGTCTATGGACATCACAGATTAGAGCAAGACTCAGAAAGCAGAAAGCATAAAATCATGGATTGATCAGAACCCAGGAGATTTCTGATTAGCTTCAGCGGAGAGGACCCTTAGATCCGAAGCAGAGTCATCATGGTCCTCTTTAAACGTCTTAATGTTTTCTAGAACTGGCATTGGTTAATTGTTGTAGTTGCTATATTTATACTTGTATTTAATTTATTAATTATTCTACAGTTTCAGCTTAATAAACAACTCCAACCGGCGAGGATGATTCTTAGGCCCCGTTCGGCAATTCATCAGCTCCTTAAAATCTAAGGATCTGCGAAGCACCTGTTTAATCGCTCTAACATTTAATACTGCAGCTCCGTCAGCTTCGGAAACGGAGCCGTGAAGCGGAGGGAAACCGAACGGATCCTTAAGAGCAAGGGTGGAAAAAAATGAGAGCCTGGTCTGCCTCGCACCGACACGCCATGTTGTCAAAACGTTAAATTTACGATGGGAAATCATGAAATCGATTAAATGCCCGCATGCAGAGGCGAGGCAAAAAACACATATTTGACCTTTGTGCGAAACTAATTCACGATCTGGACTGCACTTCGAAAAAAATTCACAAACTGGCCGTTTTGTGTGGCGCCTGACATTCGGGCGCTGCACTGCACTATGCAGCGCCTTGGCCTTAGGCGCCGCACTCCCGGCCAGCGTGGCAGCCCGAGGCCAAGCGAGGCCCCACAGCCAGCCGTGCAGCGCTTGTGAGATAGGCGCTGCACTGTGTAATGTGCAGCGCCCAGCCGTTAGGCGCTGCACATTGAGTTAAGCCGCATCGGGCCAGCCCTTCCCAGGCAGTTCTTCCTCTCCCTCCCAGGCCGTTCCTCTCTGTCCAGAGAGCAACGGCGGCGCCCCCTTCGACCCCCCGCCCCCCCAAACTCCTCTCAGATCTGAAGATTTGAGCCGTGGAATCGATCTCTAATCCCTCCTACTAGGTAAACTCCTCCGTTCCCCTTTCTTTTCCTCCATAAATTCTTTGCCATTTTAGAGATTTGTCCAAGATTGGGTGGAACCATTGATTTGCTTGGATTGGATCTTTATTTGTCCAAGATTGAATCTTTATGTGATTTAGGATGTGTAGTATTGTTCATTAGTTCACAATGTATGATTCTTGTTAGTGAAACCCTAGAAATTGTAGCGATGTTGAGTTTATTTGAAATGTGAGATGTTGTGAGTTGTGTACATATATATGAGATTTGTCCAAGATATATATGAGATGTTGAGTTTATTTGAAATGTGAGATGTTGAGATGAACACATATGACATAGGAGATATATATGAGAATTTTTCAAATGAGTATTGTAAATCATTTATTCATTGTGTGAGAAGGAGATGTTGAGATTCTTGTAGATGAATACATATGAGATGTTTAGATGAACACATATGAGATGTTGACTGTATGCCGATATTGGAGATGAACTCATATATGTGTATTGTTTGAATTTTGTAAGGATTGTTTGGCTTCTCGACGATGCCTATGACACACGACACCGGGCGTACATGAAGTGCGAGCAGGGGATGGAATAATGAGTAATGTAAATATTTTGCAAATTTGCCTTTAGTTGAAATTCACATGCCCTAAGATTTGTCATTACTTGTTTTTTGCAGAAGCTTGAACCTCTGAAGATTCGGTATCACGGGGTCTCTGGTGCTGCCATGCCCTACGATAAGCGGTACACACCCTACATCCAGCAGGCAGGACTCCTCCCGTGGATTCAGTTGGTCAGCCGGTCCACGCCGAACCTCAACGCTCCACTGGTGTGCTCTCTTGTTGATCGGTAGAGGCCGGAGACGCATAGTTTCCATCTTCAGACTGGGGAGATGACCGTGACGCTCCAGGATGTCTCCTTGATCACCGGTCTTCCTATCGACGGGAGGCCTCTCTGTATGAGCACCGATTCTGATGGGTGGCGCCAGCAGATGACTGCTCTTATCGGTATGGCTCCTACCGAGGCTGAGGCTGATGTAGAGGAGGGACAATAGAAGAAGAAGAAGAAGGAAAGGAAAGCAGTCAGAACTCCTTTCACGTGGATTCAAGCAAACTTCGCGCATTGCCCTGAAGGTGCCACTGATGATGTGATCCAGACACATCCTCGTGTCTATATGTGGTACATTATCTCTAGGACTTTGTTTCCTGATGCCACAGGCAAGAACGCTCCATGGATGTGGCTGAAGGCGTTGACCGTCTTCGAGAGCAGATCGAGCTGGGGTTCAGCGACTCTTGC
The DNA here is from genome assembly GCA_039707655.1 of Elymus sibiricus. Taxonomy (NCBI): domain Eukaryota; kingdom Viridiplantae; phylum Streptophyta; class Magnoliopsida; order Poales; family Poaceae; genus Elymus; species Elymus sibiricus. Next base: position 146,711,004 of record CM077675.1, read on the forward strand.
CTACTTGTACCGACAGGTAAGGTTTGTTTTGTTATCAATTCATTTCTTCATTAGCAATGCAACCTTGCTGTCAAGTTAACATTGTTTTCTTTGATATGCAGCTGGACGATGCGTGTTGCAGGATCACAGATAGTGCATGCATTGGTGGTAATATGCTTCTACTTTCTGTATGGAGCTGGGAGCGTCTGCCTGTTGGACGACCGAAGAGCGTCAAGTTTAATCCTTGGGATGAAGAAGCCGATTTACGGCGGCCCACTTGGGCTTACACTTCATACATCCAATCGTTGTCGTCATATAGTACAGCTTCTTGGGAGTCTGCCTTCCGTGATTGAAATTCCAACCAATCTTCAACCTTTGGTGGGAAATTATACTTTTGCTTTTCCTTGTTCTCACCAGCAATCTGCTTATCCGTCTCCATTGAGTACTTTAAAAAGTACGCATTCATCTTGTCAAATGTGTTTTGAACTATTGCCGTCACGGGTAATGCACGTACACCCTTGAGTACCTTATTGAAGCATTCTGCCATGTTGCTTGTCATTTGACCGTACCTCCGGCCATCTTCATCGAAAGCACGTGCCCACTTATTCCTTTCTACAATGTTCTTATTGAGAAAGTCAAGACCTCCTGCATCAAGTTTCTTGTGTGTGAGCAATGCATTGTACAAGTTGGCGAACCGCTTTTCGGAGAAAGCGAAACAACAATCTTGAAGATCATCGGCCAACTCCTTGATACCACATGCCCTATAAAAGTTTGCACAAAAGTGCCTCATGCACCATCTATGGTGCAACTTTGCATGTCCGGGAATGTCAATCACCACCGCGTTTAGAATTCCTTGATGACGATCCGATATGACACAAATTTCCCTTTCAGCCGGTATTACCCTTGTTCTCAATTGACGCAAGAACCACTCCCAGTTATCATTGTTCTCGACCTCAACCAAAGCGAAAGCCAAAGGCAAAACCCGGTTATTGGCATCACTTGCTATTGCAACCAATATAGTGCCCTTGTATTGTCCGGTCAAGAACGTGCCATCAATGGCGATGACGGGCCGACAATGCTCAAAAGCCCTCACGCATTGCTCAAAGGCCCAAAATGCACGGCCAAATACTCTGACGGTCCTCCCGTTGTGAATCAATGTTTGGTGCCCATGAGGCTCGACCACGTGAACCATGCCTGGGTTTGTGGCAGCCATAGCTAACAACAACCTAGGGAGTCGGTTGTATGCTTCCTCCCAATTGCCATACAACATCTTGAATGCGGCTTGCTTCGCCTTCCATGCCTTGCCGTACCTCACCTTGTAATGAAAGATGGCTTTCACAAGGTCAATGACACTCTTAATGGTCATTGTTGGAAGTGTGGATATTGAGTTGGAAAACCTGTAAGCGATGAACTCGGACGTGAGTTGTCTGTGTTCTTGGGACACAAGCTTGCCATCCGCATTCTTGTGTCGGCACATGTGACTTGGTACACAACTCACTATGCGCCAAGTGGGACCTCCTTTCCATGGCCTTGCACGCACAATCCATGGACATGTTGCCACTTCACATTTAACCGTGTAACGCACATTGACGTCTGAGTTGGCCACTCTATGTGGATGATAATGCGTAACCGAGTAGTTGTCGAGCCACATCTTCAATTCCAAGAAGGATTCAAACTCACAACCGGGATATATCCCGTTCTTGCCATCTCCCAAATCACGGTGAGAACTTGGCCTAGCTCCAAGAGATATACATTTGCCACCATCTACAACGGCTTCATCCGCGAGACTAAAATCCTTGAACAATGCTGTCTTGTGATCCCGTCGGAATACCTTCTTAAATGCTTCGGCCTCCTTTGCCGTGAACCCCTCCTCATCAACTTCTTCATCGGGACCATCATCATCCGAGTCCGATGCATATGAACGGGAAAAAGGGATGGATTGGTCCATTGTCTCTTGCAAATTATATTTGTCGAGATCACCCACATTGTTCTCATGGAGATCAACTTCGTTGTCATCCTCCTCGTACTCATCATTATCCTCTTGAAAAGCTTCATTTTGGTTGTCTGAAATCGGGCTCAATGTTGGCCAAACTTGTTGCGTGAAATGAGGTTCACTCATTTGATCTTGGCTCACGGGTGGAGGAGTACTAGCAACCAACGGGGAGGGGTTCCGGTTTAAGTCCAAATGCAAACTAGACTCAACCTTCTTGGAGGCAAATAACTCAAGAGCCTTGTCTAGAGATTCGGCAACCGTCTCCTTGTATGCAACCCAACGTTGCTCGGAGTTCACACGCATTGTCTTCCAACGGATGTGCATTCCAAAGCCAACATTATGCCTTCCCTCCAACTCAACAACGTCACTTGGGTACATCCAATTCAAATCCTTCCTCACTTGTTCCAAGACATCCGCATAGCTAGGACTACTATCAAACACCATGTCAAGCTCATCCGGGTCCGGCTCAACATTGCCTTTCAAAAAGGCCTCTTTATCCGCATGATGAACATAAACACATGTTCTTCCCATCCCTACAAAAATCAAAAACACACATATATCCAATAAGTACTTAACCGAATATTTGCACAAAGTACATAAGCCCTAACATAGATATGAAACAATAACCCTAACCCCCACTTAACAATAACCACAACCCTAACAGTAGCATAACCCTAACCCTAACCCCAACATAACAACACACATAACCCTAACCCTAGCATAGTAGGAAGCCTAACCCTAGCAAATTGGGAAAGATACATAACATGTTTCCACACAAATTTCCAAATCCAAGCAACAACTAGGGTTTCCCCAAACTAGCAAGATATGAGCTAATGTGACAATTCCTATGGATGAAAACGAGGGGATCGGAGGAGATTACCTTAAGGGAGGGGTTGGCTTCGAAATCCACGGACAAATACTCCGGATTTGCAAAATTTGAGAAGGATTTGAGAGGGGGAGAGCGGGGGAGAGAAGGGTGTGGGTGGGGTGGGGGTGTGTGGGGTGGGGGGGCAGACTAAGTGACACACAGGCAGTGCAGCGCCTAACGGCTGGGCGCTGCACATTACACAGTGCAGCGCCTATCTCACAAGCGCTGCACGGCTGGCTGTGGGGCCTCGCCTGGTCCCGGGCTGCCACGCTGGCCAGGAGTGCGGCGCCTAAGGCCAAGGCGCTGCATAGTGCAGTGCAGCGCCCGAATGTCAGGCGCCACACAAAACGGTCAGTTTATAAATTTTTTAAAAATGCAATACAGATCGTGAATTAGTTTCGCACAAAGGTCAAATATGTGTTTTTTGCCCAGAGGCGACCACATCATACGCAGCCGGTGGAAACTGAACGAAGCTTCGTTTCACGTTCGATTCCCAGACTCTGTCAAACGTTATCCAGTCTTCCCAAAGCTGCAGGTGCTTTTGCAGAGCGGACTCCATTGACTCGATCATTCATGGCTTCACGAAGCTGCCTACAGCTTGACTCGTTCTTCCTACAGAATCATAGTTCACTGTTCGTCGGCTTGAATTGAGCTGAGCTCCTGTCTCCTCATTTACGCCCCCAGATATCACATCACATCAGCGGTCGCAAATCGGCAGCAGAAAAGCGGGAGACATCAAGGTTGTATCATCATCAACCGCCAACGCCGACCGGTCGACAAGGGTGAGACCGCGAGAGGGTCCGCCATGAAAATGGAAACCAAGGAACGAAACAAGTGCATGCATCAGCATCTGTGTGATGATCCTCCCCCACGCATGGATTCAGATCCTGATCAGCAATCAATCCTCTCGAACGGGCGCCGATTTTAAAGCCACATGTGGCAATGCTGCCTGGATCGGAAGGCGTTACATTGCGCGTTCTAGGCGCGACACCAAGGTTCAATAATGGTAGCAGCACGGCAGCCACGGCATCACGGCGAAGAAGGAGGGCGAAACTGGCAAGATTGCCCTTCACGAACGGGGCTGCAAGAGAGCACGCGGCATTCATGGCTCCCCATTGCAGCCCGGCCTACTGCTCCCCAACTCCTCCATGCCACATTTACTTCCACCCTCCCACTCTTCCTACCTTGCTTCAGCACGGCACCACTGCCAGCGCCAGGCCCATTAATTCGATCTCCATCGCGGGAGAGGAAGCACACAAGGATGGGTTAGGAGTTTGGAAGTGCACGCAAAGGATATGGTAAATGCAGGCCCTCGTACGCTCGTACAAAAGGCAAAGCCTCCGGAAGGAGTATATTTTTTGAAACAAGGCAAAAGACTTGCCATTTTTATTAATTAAAGAGAAGGTTTAGACAAGAGCTGCAAAGCGGCAAAACTAAAAGATTACTCTCGCGACATAAGTGCACTCAGGTGTTTAGTTCCCGCCAACGTCCAGAGATGGGCCTCCTCTTTGATCTTAGCGACAATAATGATGGTCGGTGAAGCCGTGTTACGAAAGACTCGCGTTTCTGTCAGAATCGAGACTAAAGCTTCTTCATCCAACAATCTTGGACCGTGTCTTCGTTACGCCAAGCCAGTGGGGAGTGGTCGTATATGCCGAGCCAGGCGACCACCTCATTCCAGACACGGGCAGTGAACCTGCACTGGAAGACAAGATGGGCGGCGGACTTGATTGCATAGAGGGTATTGAGCGCAGTTTGGTCATTCACGTCGCTGCAACCGATCCACGGTCCACACACGATTTTGGATGATAAGCGAAGTGAAGACCTTGCATTTCGGGGGAGCCCACTTCCTCCAGATTGTAGGGAAAGTTATGCAGTGATATATATGTGCAGCTAGTAAATAAAATTGCAAATGTATAATGTAGTATCTCTTTATCAGCATGGAGATAGTAGTAAACTATTTCCGGTACATTGATTTATTGTCAAACTCGTAGTACAATTTAGTTCCTTTTGCCCTTCAATGGAGATAAAATAAAGTAAAGGACCGAAATTAACAAGAGAGAAGAGGTCCGGGAGAACGGGAAGGAAGAACAGTAAAATGAACAAGAGAGAAATGGGGGGAAAAAAGAGTACGCTCGCGATGGAGGACCACGATTATACGTTTATGAATGACCGGAAGAAATTAAGCCCTTTGTGCCGGAGCGCAACCACCGGCCGTCGGTGTCGCGCCTCACATGCGCGCGTCAGACAGATCCGGCATATTTAACTCGGCCACCGCGGCTGCTATTACGCCGGCCGGCCCAGCTGCGTCTCCGGCCGGCCGGCCGGCCGTGTCGTCCTCGACGTACGTCATGGGCACGAGCGCTCCGGCCGATCCATCGGACCGATCAGGTTTAGCCACGAGGGAAACACACACCAGACTGATAGTAGAAGAAATGCATGCATGCATGGGGCATACATACTGGTTACCTACAGATACAATCGAGAGAGAAAGCGATAGAGGGAGAGGGACCATGTTGTGTTGCAGACCGCGAGACGTTGACTGGTTAATGCTTGAGCACCTCCGGGATGAAGACCGGGTAGCGGCTGACGCACTGGGCCCACGGGCCCTGGGCGTCGCGGGCGGGCTCGATGCACTCCCACGCCGCGCTGTTGCACTTGAACCCGGAGCCAAAGCCGATCATCCACACGCGGTCGCCCTTGCGCATGCGCCCCTTGGCCTCGATGTACGCCAGCTCGTACCACAGCGAGCTGCTGGACGTGTTGCCGAACCGGTGCAGCGCCATGCGCGACGCCTCCACGTGCTCGTCCGACAGCCCCAGGCTGTTCTGCAGCTCGTCGATCACGGCGCGACCGCCCGCGTGGATGCAGAAGTGCTCGAACGCCATGCGGAAGTCGGGCAGGTACGGCTTGATGCTCTTGTTGTTGAACACCCGCCGCGCGATGAAGGACAGCGCGAAGAGCAGCTGCTCCGACGCCGGGAGGACCAGGGGCCCGATCGCCGTGATGTTGGCCTTCAGCGCGTCGCCGGCGATGGTCATGAGGTCCTTGTTCAGGTTGATGCCACGGTGGCCCTCGTCGTCCTCCTCCTGGTACACGCACCGGTACGCGTTGTCCTGCGCGCCGGTGAGCGTGCGCACCACGCGGGAGAGCCGGAAGCGGGCCTTGGCGCGGGACGTCGACAGCAGCGCCGCCGCGCCGCCCATGCGGAAGAGGCAGTTGGGCAGGAGCATGGCGCGCTCTTTGCCGACGTAGTAGTTAGGCGTGATGGTCTCCGTGGACACCACCAGCGCGTGCGAGCCCCGTGGCGCCACCTGCAGGAAGTTGCGCGCGAGACCCACGGAGATGAGCCCAGCGCTGCACCCCATGCCGGAGAGGTGCACGTTGCGGATGTCGCTGCGCATCTTGTACTTGCGGATGATCATGTCGGTGAAGGACGGGATGGGCGCGAAGAGGCTGCAGTTGACGACGAGGAAGTCGATGGCGTCGGGGCTGATGCCCGTCTTGGCGAGCAGGTCGTCGATGGCGGAGAAGATGACGAGCTCCACCTCCTCGCGCGAGGCCTCCAGGTTCCGGTACGGCGGGATGAAGTGGTGCGCGGGGGGCAGGCACGTCTCCTCCCCGAGCCCGGACCGCTCCAGCAGCCGCGTCATGAACCGGACGCTGCGCTCGTCAATGGAGGCCCCCTCGATGAAGGTGACGAGCTTGGCGTGCTCCAGGAACGTGCCGAAGGGGACGCGGTGGCTGGGCTTGGTGCGGAAGCAGGCGTAGTCGACGAGGTACACGGAGCGCGGCCGCATCATGAGGTACAGGGTGGCCGCGGCGGCCGGGAGGAACGCGGCCAGGAAGACGTGCACGGGCCTGAGCGCGTGCATCCTCGCCAGCAGCTCCTCCGGCCCGCCGCGCGCCGCGCTGACGGCGCCGGCGACGGCCAGCGGCACAGCAAGCACGGCGAGGAAGTTGTTCACCACGTACTGGAACGCCGGCTTGAGGCGCCGGAGCTGGGGTGACGACGAGCTCATGCTGTCCGTCGCTGCGGCTTGCACGCACGCGTGAGTGAATGTGTCACTGTGTCTGCCGCGCGCGTGTACCGATCGACTGGTGCTGAGTTGAGTTCGGGAGAGGGAGGGAAGCGGGGACGAGTATAAAAAGGAGGTTAAGAGCGCGTTGGTGGGCCATGTTGCTCTTTACGAGCACAGGCTGCTAGCGCTCATAGCTTTTGTTCACCGATAAATCTGATGACGACGATAAGATAATTGATGTTGCTAATCCAGGACCATGCTTTGGCCTCCCTCCGTGATAGGACAGTCTCGTCGCTTCAATACATTTGCGGCCCCCATATTTAGGGTCACTACTATAGAGTACTAAGTATTGTCCCACCAGAATACTAATCATAGATCGATGATAGATCTCGGGGAACATGGAGGCTGGAGAAGTAAGAGCACTGACATCTAAATAAAAACAAACATATCATTTCCCCCCTTTTTTTAATAGTAGAGATATAGCTGGGCAAGTTCTTCAAGTTTAAATAAAACAAGTAAAAAAAACTAACCTTCAAACAAAAAAATTCAGACAACTGTCGCATAGGCGGCCCCTTAATAGAAGAGATAGTGATTTCCCCGCTTTTTTCCTATAAAATACAGGGAGGCAAATTGATTACTAGTAGTATACAAGACTAAGACATCCCCTCAGAGCAGGTTCTTCAAGTTTCACTATGGTACCGGTGGTCCTTACTAAACATTTAGGCATTTGGTTTACTGGAATTCAGTAGTAATTCTATCAAATATTAATACAATAGAAAAAATTCTTTTTGAGCCCTTTAATTTGTAGCAATGCATTTTTGTTACTATCTAGAATTGGTTCCTATTCATCACATTTTAAATGAAAGAAAACATTAGCTTAGATCTAATTTTAAAAAATCTATTTTATGACCCAAATGACATCTCTTTTTTAACAGAAATTGAGATACATGCCTCACTTTTCCATTCCTATGACATTCCACCCTATAAACAAAAGAACACTCCAGGGCATCTCCAACGCGTGACCTTCAAAACGTCATGACCGATGTGTCCACACAGTGCAAGCTATCTAATGCGGTGCCACATCGATCCACAGACGCGCCCGCATGTCCGAAATCCTAAAAACCAGGCCACATCCTAACCGCCGCATCCCACCCAAAACTTTGTCCACACAAGAAAACGTCTTCGCGTGAAACGGTTGCCGCACATTCAAGCCGGCCAAGCCACTCCAGAGCGGACATGACTTCACGGCATTGATGTCGATTAGAGCGTCACGACCAAACAAGCGGGCGGTGTTGCTTCAATCATGACACGATAACCAAGAATCCTACTCCGGCCGGTGCACAAGTCGGATGCCCGTCCATTCACCTGATAGCGGGTCGTTAAGCACGACACAGGCGCCATCCACACCACACCTCACATCCTCTTCTCTCCTCTCACCATTGATCCACTCTTCTTTGTCTCTGCTCACCGTCGTCGATGATGTCGAAGTCCTGGTTCTTTATGCCGACAGGTGGTGCATCCGGATCTCTTCTAGATCAGGGCCCATCGTCGTCGCTCTCCCAGGCCATCGACCTTCATGGCACCTACCTTCTTCTGCAAGGAGGACATCATCCTTTCCTTCGACAACAAGGAGGAGCAAGAGCCGCACCAGCCACAACTGCACCTCCTTGTGGAGGCCGCATTGAAGGATGAGGAGTACTAGGCGCACCTGGAGCTCCTCCTTGAGCGGTCACTAAAGGATTGCGGTCCGGGGCCGCCCTCGCCGCCGCTCTACCGCATCAAGGCGGAGCCGGCGTCGTCGGCTCTCCGTCGGGTCAAGTCGGAGCATCCCTCCCCTCGGTGCAACCACCGCATCCAAATCATAAGCCGCGTGTAGGAGAAGCCGATGTGTCTCCACCGCACGGCCTGTTCGCCCACATCAACATGTCAATGTCACTGTCGTGTCGCGTGTAGCGTGACTAGGCTATGAATGAGGGGGTGCCCCTGACGGTCACGAAGGCGCACAAGTGCCTCCTCCACTACCTCGACCGCGGAGGCAGTGGCTCCTCGTCGCGAAACATCGTGACATCGGAGGAGAGGACGGCCAGGGAGGCGTGGAGGGACCGACGCACGTGGCGTTTGTGAAGTTCGACGTCAGGCCGGACTGGGTCCTCATGGATCCCGACTTTGTGGAGGCCTCGGTCCGGAACCAGTCAGTAACCATCATGGATAAGTTCGTGTGGTGACTACACTACCTCCATGGGGAGCTCGCAAAGATCGGGGAGTGATGGTCATTGAGCGACACATGTGCTGCCGCCAGCAATGTAAAGGGCATGGCTCTCCGGACAGGGGCGGTGTTGGCCGATGCGACCATTTGCTCGACACAGGAGGAAGCCGAGCGGGTTCTCCGCGAGAGCCAGGCGGCGACCGGGCTGGGCTGTCGCCTCCCTGCGCCCTTCCGTCGCTCGAACCCTAACTCCGACAACGATGACATAGACTGGAAGGAGGTGTCGCCGGCCAGCCTCGCTAGGTCATCTTCTGCTATAAGTTACTTTTTTTTTAGTTGAACGGATAAAATATTGTCTGATTTATGTAAATTATATCAAACTTATCTTGTTTGCATGAACTATGTCGTCTTTGCATAAATTATGTCTATAGACAAATACTATGCCCCTTAGGGCATCTCCAACGCTATTCCTTAAAACGAAGATTTAGTATCCACCCGCAGAGCATCTACACGCGTCCGCGGACATTGATATGGGGGGCGACCATTCAACACTATCCATCGAATGTCCATACACATTTCAAATGAAATGTGAACAAACCGGACAAATTTCATGGAAATCAGACGACAGCCCAGTCCATAAAGCGCCTACAGGAAGGAGTGCATGGTAGTAGCTTAGCAGCTACTGCCCAGTGTGCAGCTACACAGCACCAGGTGGCGGGCACCTTCGCACACGTTTGCCACCAACCGTCTAGCAGAGGGGTGTTATTGTTGCTGTGCAGAAGAGCCAAAAGACACGCGGAATTGTTTTCACTGTACGCAGGAATTTACGTCTCGATAAGACCCGGAAGTCCAAGCATGCATTCCCATTCCTTGGGGTTGGATGGCAAGACGAGCGTTGGCATAGTGCATGAAGCGACTTCAAGCGTGCCGTATTGTCCTGGTCAAAAGCAATGTATCGATGGGAACGTTGAGTGAATTGGAGAAGAAATGCAGTGCACCGCCGTGGTGCCAGCCATCTCTCCCATGCTCAGTTTCCTGAAACCAGATGGTCCGTTTTCGGATGGGCACTGGTTGACCCGAGGTCGGCATGGGCGGTCGTGGTATGGGGTGCCCATGAAGCTGCATTTGCCATTTGGTACCGTGACAAGTACGTAGCAGCTGCAATAAATAAAGAGGAATAATAAGCCTCAAATTTCATTCTTTTATAGTAGAAGCGACTCGCTAGTAGCATATGTAGAAGGCTTAGAGCAGGCGTTAAAAAAGGCAGCGCATCAATTAGTTTACGCAACCTAAAGTTTGCCTATTTTGTAATTTTGGGGCCTGAAATAGAAGGCCGAAGCAAGCCGTTAAAGGCAGCGACGTACGCCGCTTGTGGCGTTGGCGATCGACAGCCCATCGGTGCCGGACGGGGAAGGTCGGTTGGTAAGCCCACGTGCATGGTGATGATGACTGCTTTTGCTTAGCCAGCACGAGATGCACCGTACTATTAAGTGCAACGTGCCAACGTTTTTCGGGTCTAATTTGGATGGAATCCACACCTGTAAATTCGTATATCTACGGAAGTTAGGGCATCCATAACGGTAATCCGTAAATTTTTTACCGCGTCCGTCCGTAGACCGAGGGACCATTCCACGGACACGAATGCGGAAGGGCGACATCCAACCGTAGCCACATACATCCGTCCAACAACTCAAACTAACATGATGAAATTCATGCAAATACGGTCGGATTTCATGCAAACACGACGTATTTCATACAAATACAGCGGATTTCATTACAGTTCGAACATTTAGAAAAAAAGACCCGCCCCTAAACCTATCCTACGGCGGCGGCACCCGGTGTCCAAGCCCGCGTCGTCCTCCCACCGGCCGTCTCCATGAGCACCGGCGACCCACATGGGACGAGTATTTGACGAAAAACTACCACATTAGGGGTTGCCGTCCCACTGAACTACCACATTCAAAAAAGTGACTGATGACTACCAAAATTTTCTAATTTTGTGGCTAAAAACTACCACTTTTGAAAAATGACCAGTTTAGACGATTTAAACACGTTTATGACATGCGGGACCCACCCGTCAGAGCTGATGTGGCGGCAAAGTCAACTCCGTTTAGTTTGACCGTTACGTTGACTGTTATTACGAGTGGGGCCCCCTCTTCCACCCCGGTAGCGACAATCCTGTCCATCTCGGCGTAGATATTAGCCACCAGTGCCGGCCCGAGCGTGACACGCTCCCCGAGGCTAATCCACGCGGCGAGCGCGAACACGCACTCCGGTAGCTCGCCGCCTTTGGACCGCAGCCGCGGGGTGACGAAGAAGGCGAGCCAGTAGGCGAGGAAGCCAAGCCGACGCAGCTCATCGTCCTCCCCAGGGCAGATTCTGCTCTCGAACCACTCGAGCCAGACCTCCGTGGACACGCGGCGGGCCTTGCGGGCGCACTGGTGGCGGAAGGAGAGCCGCGGGACGGGGCTGGGCGGGAAGGCGGCGCACGGCGGCGGCGGGGGTGGCGTCGGGGCCTGGGGCGGGATGGGGACGGTGAGGAAGGTGGGGCCCTGGAGCTCGCCGTTGCGGAGGTCGTAGCCGTCGGGGTCTGGCATCCTAATCTGCGGCAGGGCAGAGCGGCGGCGAGGGTGGAGGGAGGGAGGGTGGCGCTGACGGCCTCGGAGGAAATTCCGTTAGCTTCGGCGCCCGCTTCCACAGTTCCAGCCGTCGTGGTTGCGCCGCCGTTCCAGTCCCCAACCAACGCGAGGGAGGTGCTGCGCCGGGGCGTCGCCATGGACGAGTTCGGAGCTCAAGCCCGGGTGCACAGGAGGTGTTCAAGGAAATGCCACAGAGAGAGAGGAGGAGGAGGAGGAAGAAGATTGCTGCTGACAAGTGGGGCCCACTCGTAATAACAGTCAACGTAAAGGTCAAAATAAACGGAGTTGACTTTGCCGCCACATCAGCTATGAAGGGTGGGTCCCGCATGTCATAAACGTGTTTAAATCGTCTAAACAGGTCATTTTTCAAAAGTGGTAGTTTTTAGTCACAAAATTAGAAATTTTTGGTAGTTATCAGTCACTTTTTTGAATGTGGTAGTTCAGTGGGACGGCAACCCCTAATGTGGTAGTTTTTCGTCAAATACTCCACATGGGACAGAAGGCTCCACCGCCTCCCGTGGCCTATTCATCCTCAGATGAGTCCGCGACCTGTCCGTCGCAAGTGGACGTGATGTCGATGATGGAAATGGTGGCGTCGGCGCTGTCTTCGTCCCACTGGGCCAGCTGATGGTTCATCGATGGCGCGTAGGAGGCGCAACTGGTGTTTTCTCCTCCACGGTCGCCTGTAGCTGCGCCTCCGCGGCGGCCGCTTCCTGGCAAGCGGCGGCTTGAGCGCGGATGTCATCGCAGATGGCCCGTTGTTCCGCGACGAAGTTCGGGTTCGTCACGGCCATGGTCGCCAGGGCCTCTTGGCTCGCGCGCTCGTCGTTGATATGACCCAACGCGAGCCGATGTTGCTCCAGCGCCCGCTCTAATACCGACGTACGCATGGGCGCAGGCTGCCGCTCCGTCAGGGCAGCATTGTAATGCGCCTGCGCCTGCACCATGGTAAAGACGGAGTGCATAGGAGGCGCGGGAGCCGGGGCGGTGTCATTGAAGCCGGTCTCCATCGTGGTGTCGTCCTCGTCGTAGTCGGAGACCTCAGGCGAGCTGGCCGGCAAGCCAGCCTCGATCCGCTTGGCACGGCGGCTCTGCCAGGCAGCGGCAAGGGCGGCCACCTCATGCTTCATCTCGGGAGAAAGGCTGTCCCATAGAGCTTCGCCGCCTACATTCATGGCGGATGTGGTGAAAGGAAGGTGGATGTGGAGCGGATGCGTTGCGCTGTGGAGATAGCCGGGTGTGGCTGCCCTTAAATAGGGGATTCCGACGAGGCCAAGCGTCAATGCGGGACGCTAGAGTGGGTTTCTTGTAGGATAACGCAGTAGAAAACAAAAAATTTCTGACCTACGCACCAGCCCAGGACCACTATGGAGACTGCATACAAGATTTGATCTTTTTCGTTACCGACTCATAGCGCATCGGAAGTAGAGTCGATGACGATCGGCGGTGCAGATCCCCGCAGCTAGGATTTACAACCTCCCAACCGCGAGGATGTATACCCTCATCTGCCCCTCGGACAGCCCTCCGGGAGGCGGTCGGACAGTCCCCCGAACGGTGTCGCGGACAGCCCTTCGGGAGGACCTTCGAAACTCGGATGGTCACTCGGACAGCCCTTCGGGAGGACCTTCGAAACTCGGACGGTCACTCGGACAGCCCTTCGGGAGGCACTCTCGAACTAAGACCGAAACAACAATCTCTCTACAGAGTTGCACACATACGGTGTCAACTATCCGGCAGGGTTTCGTCGTCCAGAACTAGTTCCTGCCGGAACCCAGACAGCCTTTCGGCTCTACGAAACTATTTCGCTGGGAGGGAGAGAGAAGCCAGACAAGTCTATGGCATGTGTATGAGAGCAAGGATGAGGTTTGGGCAGCCCCCTCACCTCCTATTTATAGGAAAACCAAGGGGTAGAGTTGCCATTCCAAAAACCCAAAAATGCCCCCACTTTATGTCATACACAAAGGGCATAAAAGGGAAAAGGGATGCCATGTGGAGCTCCATGGAGCTCCACTCACCTTGGCCGGCCACCCCCTTGGGGGCCCCCCATGAGGGGCTTCCTTGGCCCCCAAGGCCTTCTAGAAGCCTTTTGGGAAATATCCCAAAAGGTGGTTTTCCATAAATATCCAAAAAGCACTTTCACTATTCACGGCGACAGTTTTCAGCGTCCGTTCGAACTGAAAATATTTATGTGGGCTTAGAACATTCCCAGTACCCACTAAAATAATTTTCAATGCGTTCCAGAACAATTCCGGATTAGTGATTTTCATCTACGAAAAGCATCTGAAGTGGTTCCGGCAGCTCCGGAACATTTCCGGTTTTTCTTCCGGAAAATTCCCAGAAGTTTCCAGAATGATTCTGGCACCCTCCAAGAATTATCAGGCATGTGCCAAAACCAATTTGACTTAATGGTATCCCCTGCAACAACTTTTTGGTTTTACCAAAACTATTCCGGTGTTCTCTCTGCGGAACTTTTACGCTGTCCGAAACTTTTTCGGTGATTTTCTCTCATACTCCCTGTCTAGTATTCAGCAGATAGATGACCCTTAAGCGTGTGACCCTATAGGTTCGGTGAAGTATAGACATGACCCGGAACCCCTTCCGATCAATGATCAACATCGGAGCCGTGGACACCCATATTGACCCCTATACCCACACGGATGAATATTCGAGTGAACCTCCAGTTGCCGTGTGCTATTCCTATTGCTTCCCGATATGTTAAAAATACCCGAGGTGAGACATGTTGGCATCCCCGTGGATCAACAACTTGTCCACTATGCCAGTTACCTCGTTACCGGTATTGTTCTCTTTTCTCGTTACCGTGTTCCGGCATCCCCGTGATCAAATCACAAAGTGTCTGGCCAGACGATGATGGATACCGTAACACCAAGAGGGCCCAGAGATATCTCTCCATCGTCGGAGGAGCAAATCCCAATCTTGAGCTATCAAGTTACTTGACATACTTTCCCATGAACCCGTAAGCCGCTGTAATAGCCATCCAGTTACGGATGACGTTTAACAAACCCCAAAGTTCGTGAATCAAGCATGAAGAAACTCGATACTCTCATGGTCTGAGGAATCATGCAAACATTAACCATCTCTGTGGTATTAACCATTTAACTTGTGACGAATGTATCTCATAGCATAACATCAATTCGGGTCGATTCAACACAAATGTTCTTCTAACATTGTGCCCTCAAAGTTGCTGGCATAGACATGCCCATGATCAGGAAAACAGAACCATCATGCAACACTTGAGCTAGTCTTAGAGGCCAGACTAGGAATACATTTTACCGTTTATTATTCCACACGTGCGTATGAGTCTTCCTCCGAGCCTTGTGGTTATTGTAGACTCGAGAACCATAGCAGTTATAGCATGGAACATAAACCTAATTATGAACAGGGAGATAATCAATAACATTTATTAGTGCCTCTAGGGCTTATCTCCTATAGACTCCCACTTGCACTAGAGTCAATAATCTAGTTAATGCTAATGCACTTTACACCTGTGGCACACTGGTGTAAAATATGCTTCGCATGTGGTATAGCCTGATGTCCAATGGATCTGACGACTTCAGCTCCGTGTGTAACTTTGCATATCCTTGCGTTTTCACGCCTTCACAAAATTCATATTTTGTGTGGACTTGGCTTTGCATATGTGTGAATCATTGGTCGAAACCTGATTCCTCAGACTGAGCTATGGAGAAACTATCTGCAGTAGTGTCCCATAGACCAAAGCCATCTTGGAACCATACTAAGTTCATGAATGAACTATATGATTCAACAACTTCTTTGTCGCTTCTAAAGCGTCAACATACTTGGCCTTTGTTATAGAATTCGCCACAATATCTTGTTTGGAACAATTTCCAACTACCGTGCCACCATGTTGTGTATTACACAAAACCCTTAACTTAAATCGAAAATCGCATGGAGCATTGATGAAGACTGTATCGATGTAATTACTTACAACGAGCACTTCATAATCTCTGCTTGCGAGAAAACATGTCATCAGTACTGCTCTAGTACTCAATGACATCTTTCACTGTTGTCCCATGATCAGTACTTTGATCACTTTGGTATCTATACTCGCAACAACTTTGAAGTATTGGACATATCTGGTCGTTTTTACATACCATGGAATACATGATTAATCCAAACACAAGAGTGTGTGGAATCACCATCATGTATTTTGCTCATCGGTGTTTTGGGACACCAAGTCTTGCAAAAACTCTTTCCATGTGACTTCGGCAAGAATCACTCCTTGACGTTTTTCAATGCTAAAAGGTTTTAGCATCTTGTCAATATGTATTCATTGCTCAGCCCCATAAGGTAAATCTATCTCCATAGATCATCATGCCTAATATCAAGGCTATTTAGCCCAAGCACTTCATCGAAAAAACTATTTTCACATGAAGTCCTAATTCGTGTCAAGAAATTTATTTCCAATTAACAATGTGTCAAGCACACAAGGTTTTTAGAAATATTATTATGCTCCCACTTATTTTCTTGAATCACAAGCATCTACGTTACCCATTGATGAAGTCAAAAACCCTTTTCGACCATTTCATCAAAACACGAAGATTCCAACTCCATTTTGCTCTCTTCTGTCCATTGCTGGAACTCTGAAGTTTGCATACTTACTAGCATCCTCTGGACTGACAAAATACCTTGGACTGTAACACATGCAAGTCCTTGGTTACATTTCCATCATATGGAAATCCTTTCGTCATCCATGTTTCATATCTCATGATTGAAATATGTATTAATTGCTAGTTCAACCCAAACCGAGTTTAAGCATCGCTACGGTGAAACAACCTCATCGTAGTCAACTCCTTGAACTTGTTATTTCAACAAGTCGAGCTTTATGGATAAAACATTTTTATCCGTATCAGTTTTTAGTTCCATAAATATTCGTTAGACTCTAAGCCTTTCGAAAGGTATATCAAGATTTTAATCTTGAAACATTTATATGGAAACTATCTCGGATTTATTGGCATTTAGCCAATTCCAGAGTCAGGGCCCATCACCGCTTCCTTGTGTATCGTAGGTATACTGTTGTCCAACAACAATATCTCATTTGCGCACCTGAGAGGTTTGCACGAGCCTTGCCTACGTGGTTCAGCTGCAAGTTCGACCGAAGTCCATACATTTTATTGTAGAGACTTCCGTATCAGTCGCAGTAGGAAACTCCGGAATCACTTCCAAGGTTCCTTTCCTTTGATCTGATGACGAAGATACTGGTTATTTCGTCGAGTTGCACTGTTCTCCCACTCACCTTTTGTAAGAACTATTCTCTTTAAAAGCATACCGTTTTGTGGCAAAATCCTTTTCCTCGGTATAGTGGTGGGGGAATACCCAATGACTTGGGATAACCTACAAAGCAGCACTTGTCTGATTTGGAATAGGTTTGTAACCTTTTACACAAGCCACATATTCCAAATATTAAGAAAAGATATAACATGGTTGGGCGTACCATACCATGACGTCATTTCAACAGACCCGATGGAGCTCTTTTCAGTGTAAAAGCCGCAGTCTCTAAAGCATCACTTTAAAAGGGATAATGGCAAATTTATTTATGTCATCTTTGATCTTACCATGTCATAAATGGTTCGATTACATCTTCACGGACTTTTCACTTGCAGTGGTGTTCCGGGAGGTGCAAGTTATGAAACCCCTTTCACAACTCATCAGACATTCGCTAAACTTGTAACTCAAATATTCCTTTCCGCAATCAATTTGCAGAAACATAATTTTCTTGTTACAATAACTTCTACTTCATTTTTTAAAACCTTATGAATGAATTCAAAAGATCCAGACTTATGTCTCAACAAGTAAATATCCATATATCTACTTGAGTCATTTCTGAAGATAGATAAATCCACTACTTGCAACAACATTTATTGGACTACACACATCATAATGTATGATCACCAATATGTTCTTTGCTCGTTCCTTATGGCCTGTGAATGGTATTTCAGTCACTTCACTTTTCAGAGGAAAGTTGCAAGTGTCAGATGATTCAAAATCAAACGACTTCAAAATCCATCATAATGGAATTTTCCATGCGGGTTTCTCCAATGTGACCAAATGCAGTGCCACACTTGTGTGGTATTCTTTTAGTCTTGCGACATTTAGCGTCAGTGTTATGGATGTATCATATTTCCATCAATATTCATAACATACATCCCATCTAGGATGGAAGCATGGCCCTTCGTGTTATTCATAATACTGAACAACAATTGTTGTTTTTATGAACAACTCTTTTGCAACAAACATTGTGCAATGGGCTAGAGTGTATGAAACTCTAAAATGAATTATGAAAGTAAACCCAGAGGTAATGTATTATTATCAATATTCATAACACATGTCTCATTCATAATGAAAGTATGGCCCTTATGTTATTCATAACACCGAACATCAAAAGTTCTCTTATGAACAACCTTCTTGCAAGATACCTTATGCAAAGGGCTAGAGTGTGAAACTCTAAATGAATTATGAAAATAAATACATAGGTAATACACCGATGGAAGGTGTAGTAACATGTACTATGTTCCCAGCGCGTATCTAAACCTCATTTCCGACCAGTCCTTTAGGCCGTAGTAGTTCTTACATCGAGTTGCAACAGAATGCAATCGACCGGGTATCTTTGTGATCAACTCACAATACCCAAGAATTAGTGATTAACATGTTTAACCATAATTCCCAAGAACTATATCTTTGACTAGCCTTCTATACATCAAAAACTTGTATGACATTCATACATGAGCTGGATATTCCAGTCTTCTTTCTTTCTGCCTTCATACTTCTAATAGTTTAACTTTCAGTATTTCTCCTACTCTCAGAAGAAGCACCCAACTTAAGAGTGGCGTTAGCCCCGGACTTCCTAGGCGTGAAAAGTTTCACTAACACCCTTCGGACACTTCCTTTCTCTTTAAGTTGTTGTTTTATTCACCTTCATATCATATGATAGGCGCTCTTCTGGATCCCTTTTTTTATCAGTCCAATGTATAGTAAACACTTTACTAATGTTTTGCAAACAAACATTGCTTTGGATATCTCATATCTTTTAGCCTTTGTCTGTCTCTGAAAATGATTTTCAGATTCCATGAATATCACATAACTATCCAAACTTTCGAAGTTCGGGTCTCATGGAAGCAAACATATTTCACTTGACCGTAACGGAATTTTAGCTTTTGGATCGAAGGACGAGAGTCATATCATCCATAGCATTAGCGGGAGAATACCAAAAGTATGCGATAGGACAAAGTCCTTCTCGGCACTCTTGAGGACAATCCTCATATTTCGTTACCAACCGTAAAGTTTTAACCAGATATTTAACAGCTATTCAATTTTAATAGGGAAGGTGGAAACACGAGCCATTCTTCTACAACTATTATGCAAACCACACTTAGACAAATTTCATAATTAATTGCACTAAGAATTAAACAAGGTAATTCTACAGTGCGCTCCCACTCAAATCAATATCTCTCATAATTGATTGTGAGCGATTCAAGATCCAAATTACAATTCAACGCCAAGGATGTATCCATCTCAAGTGACGAGAATTGCAATCGGTAGGCCAACTTGCCAATCACATCTCTATGTGACTCTTGTTCATCTTTCGATGGGCGTGTTCTGAGCTCAGAACTTTCAAGCTAGAACGTCAAGACAACCAAGTGATCCCGCTGCGAGGTCTCAACTCACCCGCCTCACACATCCCTAATCATTTGTACCCATGTATCCATGGCGCACCCCGAAAAGTTAGGTGCCGTGATGGTGATACACTTGGGAGAACACTAACTACTTGATATTTTTGTGAGAGATCACCCTAATAAAAGCGACTACCGCGCAATCAAAAGGGTGCATCATAAGGGATAAACATCTCAGGCAATTCATAATAGCATGATATGGTATAGCCCTTTCTGATGGAGAAGTCTTGTATTTCTTCGTCTTCGGCATTCGCGTCGGTGTTTACCTTCGCGAAGATTGCCACCACCTTGTCGATGCACCAGATAATATTGCTATCTCTATAGCTAATAAAATAAGTGCATTACTTAAGGTTGACACGCAGGTCATTAAAGTGACAATCATATGGCTCCAGCCATCATGCCGAATCATGACACGCAGGTCATGTTAATCAATTTACATCATATAGTCATCTCATACATAATCAAATTATTATGAGCACTGCTATACCACATCATATGCACATGCAAACCATCCTGCAAAACCAAGTTAGACGCCTCTAATCGGTTCATGCAAAATTTTATTTTACGTGGCTTCTAAGGTTTCGAAACAAAACGAAGCTACCAACGTCCATCATCAAGCATGACAATCCAAGTTGCTAGATTAACTTGCGGGGTGTATGAAAACACGAGATAATAAAATCTCGAGCCCCATACTAAACTTCGTCATACGCATGACCCCCGTGCAGATCATATCTGCATTGCCCTTTCGTCTGCGAAATTTCATCTTTCTTTTTAACTACGGTGGAATTCAATGAACTGTTAGCACTTCGTTGATCAATCAGGATCGCGGATTGCCAGAACATTGAAACTCCACCATGCTGTTATCAAGATCAGAAATATGCAAATCCCATGGAAGCAACAAGAACATCAGGTAACAGATTTCATCTGCTACCCGCACAAATAATTTTCAGTAATAGAACTCATCTACTACCTAATTATATTGTGCAACACCCATACATCTCTATGTATTCTAGATCGCAACCTGCATCTACGCATAGCCCGGCTCATGATGCCACTGTAGGGTAACGCAGTAGAAAACAAAAAAAATCCGACCTACGCACCAGCCCAGGACCACTATGGAGACTGCATACAAGGTTTGATCTTTTTCGTTACCGACTCGTAGCGCAGCGGAAGTAGAGTCGATGACGATCGGCGGTGCAGATCGCCGCAGCTAGGATTTACAACCTCCCAACCGCGAGAATGTATACCCTCATATGCCACTCGGACAGTCCCCCGGACGGTGTCGCGGATAGCCCTTTGGGAGGACCTTCGAAACTCGGATGGTCACTCGGACAGCCCTTCGGGAGGACCTTCGAAACTCGGACGATCACTCGGACAGCCCTTCGGGAGGCACTCTCGAACTAAGACCGAAACAACGATCTCTCTACAGAGTTGCACACATACTGAAAATATTTATGTGGGCTTAGAACATTTCCAGTACCCACTAAAATAATTTTCAATGTGTTCTGGAACAATTCTGGATTAGTGATTTTCATCTGCGAAAAGCATCTGAAGTGGTTCCGGCAGCTCCGGAACATTTCCGGTTTTTCTTCCGGAAAATTCCCAGAAGTTTCCAGAATGATTCTGGCACCCTCCAAGAATTATCAGGCATGTGCCAAAACCAATTTGACTTAATGGTATCCCCTAAAACAACTTTTCAGTTTTACCGAAACTGTTCCGGTGTTCTCTCTGCGGAACTTTTCCGATGTCCGAAACTTTTCCGGTGATTTTCTCTCAGACTCCCTGTCTAGTATTCAGCAGATAGATGACCCTTAAGCGTGTGACCCTATAGGTTCGGTGAAGTATAGACATGGCCCGGAACCCCTTCCGATCAATGATGAACATCGGAGCCGTGGACACCCATATTGACCCCTATACCCACACGAATGAATATTCGAGTGAACCTCCAGTTGCCGTGTGCTATTCCTGTTGCTTCGCGATATGTTACAAATACCCGAGGTGAGACATGTTGGCATCCCCGTGGATCAACAACTTGTCCACTATGCCAGTTACCTCGTTACTGGTATTGTTCTCTTTTCTCGTTCCCGTGTTCCGGCATCCCCGTGATCAAATCACAAAGTGTCTGGCCAGACGATGATGGATACCGTAACACCAAGAGGGCCCAGAGATATCTCTCCATCGTCGGAGGAGCAAATCCCAATCTTGAGCTATCAAGTTACTTGACATACTTTCCCATGAACCCGTAAGCCGCCGTAATAGCCATCCAGTTACAGATGACGTTTAACAAACCCCAAAGTTCATGAATGAAGCATGAAGAAACTCGATACTCTCATGGTCTGAGGAATCATGCAAACGTTAACCATCTCTGTGTTATTAACCATTTAACTTGTGACGAATGTATCTCATAGCATAACATCAATTTGGGTCGATTCAACACAGATGTTCTTCTAACATTGTGCCCTCAAAGTTGCTGGCATAGACATGCCCATGATCAGGAAAACAGAACCATCATGCAACACTTGAGCTAGTCTTAGAGGCCAGACTAGGAATACATTTTACCGTTTATTATTCCACACGTGCATATGAGTCTTCCTCCGAGCCTCGTGGTTATTGTAGACTCGAGAACCATATCAGTTATAGCATGGAACATAAACCTAATTATGAACAGGGAGATAATCAATAACATTTATTATTGCCTCTAGGGCATATCTCCTACATTTCTCGGCTGGTGAGCCTGTTTAATGGCGGAATATGGATGGATGGGGCATTGAATGGCCGTGGTAGATATCCGTCCCGTCCCGTCCAGTCACGCGTCTCCGGCACTGAACAAGCGCGGACACCAGAGACACGTCGCGAGCGGCGCTCTCGACCGGCGAGCCGCTTCAATACCGGCACCAGTGAGAGGTTGCATCCGCTCTTCAATGGGGAGCGGCCGCTCTACAACGTCATGAATGCGGGCAGTTGGAGCCGGCAGGGAAGCACATGCGGGAGAGAGAGAGAGGGGTTTTTGGTGGGCCCGTGCGGTCAGAATCGGGCGAAATAGCGGTCCGGACTCCCGCAAACCTCCCCCACGTTTGTTTTCGGTTTGCGGGAGAAATCTCGTTCGGACCGCCCCATGGACCGATACAGGACCATGTTGGATGGCTTCCGCGGTCCAGACAATTGCGGGAGGTTTGTGGGTCTGCCTTGGAGATACCCTTATCTGGCGACCAGTCGCCAGGAGAAGGGTGGCAAGTGAATCCTTTTTACGACGATTTCAGCTACGAAACGAGATTAAACAATGGTAGTTTAAAAAGAAAATTTCCTTCAAACTGTCATGTCACTGAAAAAATTGTCATCCCCTCAAACTAAAAATGCCATCAAAATCATTTGTAAATGCCATCCCTTCTTGATGACCACTCGCCAACTAAGGAGGTACTATATATATATACTTGAGGCACTATTGCATCACGGTGAACGATTTAGCCTACCATAAACATGTTATAATTTAGGACTGGGGAAGTAGCATATATAAAAGGCCAGAGCAGCCTTGTTTGGGGTCTAACTTTGATAGAAACCACATCAGTCCATACTATACCCGGCCATCCATTGGGCCAGGCCGGGCTTCAGGCCGAGCCTAACCAAGCCCGAGGCAGAAAACCTAGGCCAGAGCCAGGCCTGGCCCGGCTGTCAGGCCTGGTTTTCAGGCCCAAGCCCGTCCCGTCAGTGACAAAGCCCGTCGGGCCTCGGGTCTAGGGCCGGGCCCCTTCCCTAAAATGCCAAAATGCCAAGCCTAAGCCTGGCCTGACGTGTGCTTCGGGCTCAAATCTCAGGCCCAGGCCCAGCCCGCAATCAAGACCGGGTCGGGTCGGGCCGGCTGGGCTGGGTAACCCATGGCCAGGTATAGTCAATGCGTATATCTATACTTCACGCATTGTGAAGCTGCGAAGGCTGGTTGATTAATAATCTTTCTCCAACAAAGTTAGATGATCTATATGGATTCTCACATGTCGCCCCATCTATCCTTCCAAAGAGAAGTTTGTTTTAGGTCAAACTTTGATTCTAATAGAATGGGGTATACCATTGCTAGTTATAAGCTATTTTGGATTTCTTCCCTGAAGAGAAAGTGTGAAGCAATATAGTAGCGATAAGTATTTTCCTTAGTGAGAACCAAGGCTATTGAACCAGTAGGAGATCACAACAACTTTGCGTCAATAATACCTCCACACACAAAACCAAACACTTGCACCCAACGCGGGCAAGAGGGCTGTCAAGCCCCTTGAACTCATTACTTGCAAGGATTACTTTGATAGTGAAATATAGATAAATATAAAAGTAAAAAATAAAATGAAAGTAAATAAATTACAGCAAGGTTTTTAGGTTTTTGTAATATGGTTTGAATAGTTATGATGTTATTCATGACAATGATCTTAGTTTTCACTAGAGGCTTCTCTCTCGAATGCATAGCATACGGTGGGTAGACAAATTACTGTTGGACAATTGATAGAAAAGCACATAGTTATGATGTTATTCATGACAATGATCATGTATATAGGCATCACATCTGTGACAAGTAGACTGAAATGACTCTGCATCTACTACTATTACTCCACCAATCGACCGCTATCCAGCATGCATCTATGGTATTAAGTTCATGACGAACAGAGTAACACTTTAAGCAAGATGACATGATGTAGACAAAGTAATACCAAGCAATATGTTCAAACCCCGTCGTTTTACACTTAGTAGCAATAATAAAATACGTGTCTTGTCCCCTTCTGTCACTGGGATATAGAGCACCGCAAGATTGAACCCACTACAATGCACTCCTCTCACTAAAGATAAATCAATCTAGTTGGCCAAACCAAATGGATAGATTGGAGAGACTTGCAAAGCTATAACAATCATGCATAATAGAATTCAGAGAAGACTCAATACTTTTCATGAATAATCTCGTCATAAAACCACAATTCGTCAGATCCCAACAAACACACCACAAAAGAAGATTATATTGGATAGATCATCGTGAGAATCGCAAAGAACATTGTATTGAAGGTCAAAGAGAGATAAGAAACCATCTAGCTACTAGCTATGGACCCGTAGGTCTGTGGTGAACTACTCGCACATCATCATGGAGGTAGCAAGGTTGATGTAGATGGCCTCCCTGATCGATTCCCCCTCCGGTAGAGTACTGGAAAAGGTCTCCAGATGGAATCGCAGAAGAACAGAGACTTGTGGCGACGAAAAAAGTGTTTCGGGTGTCTCTGTCTTGGTTTTGGGGTAATTGAGGATATATAGAAGTGGAATTAGGCCAGGAGGTGCCACGAGGGGCCCACGAGCCAAGGGGCGCGCCCTACCCCCAGGGCGCACCCTGGTGGCTCGTGGCCACCTCGTGGGTCTTCTGACCTCCTCCCGAAGCTTCCTCGGTCTCTTCTGGTCCAAAAATAACTCCCATAAATTTTTAACCAATTTGGACTCGGTTTGGTATTGATTTTCTGAAAAGTCTAAAAACAGAAACTGGCACTAGGCATTGAGTTAATAGGTTAGTCCCAAAAATGATATAAAATAACATATAATTGCATATAAAGTATTCAAGATTGAATAGCATGAAACAATAAAAAATTATAGATATCTCGAAGACGTATCAGCATCCCCACGCTTAATTCCTGCTCGTCCTCGAGTAGGTAAATGATAAAAATAGAATTTTTGATGTGGCATGCTACCCAACATGTAATCTCTTTCAGATGTAAATATTGAGAAACGATGAATCAATTAATATCAACATAATAATATCCATGAACATAAGAAGCATGATCATTATTGTTTCAAAATATACAATCATTAAAGAATGTTATCCCTACTCATTTTATCATATTAAGCATGGCATGACTTTGTCTTCACCGCATAAGTATAAATCATGAGCACCACGGTGTCAAACCAGGCAATTGGATCGTACTTCTAACGCGCTTCAGTATTTTCAACTTCACGCAATACATGAGCGTGGGCCATGGATATAGCATATGGGTGGAATAGTATGGTGATAGATATCAAAGGAGTCAAAAGGTTGGAAAGTCTCACATAAACTAGGTGGATCAATGGGCTATGGAGATGCCCATCAATCGATATCGATGCGAGGAGTAGGGATTGCGATGCAACGGATGCACTAGTGCTATAATTGTATGAAAGCAAATGAAACTAAGTGGACGTGCATCCAACTTGCTTTCTCATGAAGACCAGGGGCATTTGAGGAAGCCCGTCATCGGAATATACAAGCCAAGTTCTATAATGAAAAATTCCCACTAGTATATGAAAGTGACAAAACTGAGACTCCCTATATGAAGAACATGATGCCACTTTGAGGCACAAGTGTGGTAAAGGATAGTAACATTTCTCCTTCTCTCCTTTTCTCTCATTTCTTTTTTTTCTTTTCTTTTTTTCTCCTTTTTCTCTCTTTTTTCTTTTCTTTTTCTTGGTGGGCTCATTTGGCCTCCCCCATTTTTTATTTTTCATCTGGAGTCTCATCCCAACTTCTGGGGGAATCATAGTCTCCGTTATCCTTTCCTCACCGGGACAATGCTCTAATAATAATGATCATCACACTTCTATTTACTTACAACTAGAAATTACAACTCGATAAAGAACAATATGACTCTATATGAATGCATCTGGCAGTGTACCAGGATGTGCAATGATCTAGCGTAACATGCAATCAATGATGAAGGGTGGCTTTGCCACAAATACTATGTCAGCTCTATATGATCATCCAAAGCAATATGATGATGAACACAGAAGTCATGTGATGGAACGGTGGAAGTTGCATGGCAATATATCTCGGAATGGCTATGAAAATGCCATGATAGGTAGGTATGGTGGATGTTTTGATGAAGATATAAGGTGGCTTATGTGTGATAGAGCGTATCAAATCACGAGGTTTGGATGCACCGGTGAAGTTTGCACCGACTCTCGAGGTGAGAAAGGACGGTGCACGGTACCTAGGAGGCTAGCAAATTACAGAGAGGTGAGAGTGCGTGTATCCAAGGACTCACATTAGTCATAAAGAACTCATATACTTATTACAAAGCCTTATTATCTCTCTCGAAGCAAAGTACTACCTCATGCCCCTAGGGAGGAGGTTCGGAGGACTTAACCATCGTGCGGCCCCGATTCGAACAACACGATAGGATTTCATTTTAGACATAAAAATGCTCACACCTCATCACCATGCCATCACCAATATTTAGATGAGAAGTAAATAAAAAACTTCAATAGCGATACTCCTACTAACCAATGATCATGAACCTATATCCTTTCATATTACTACATCAATATAATTAACCATGTTTCATCTTTGGTGAGCTACATGAAAGTTTTATTATATCCCCCTTGAATACATATCATTTTAGGACTAGTCTTGTAACACGTGCAAATCACCATTCCTTATGCTTTATACTCTCAATAAGATTTAAGTGAAGCATGAGAGTTCATATATTTCTATAAAATACGACCGCCGTCGTGCTCTAACAAGATATAAGTGAAGCACTAGAACAACTGCCTAGCTCAAAAGATATAAGTGAATCACACAGAGTATTCTAACAAATTATGATGAAAGTGTGTCTCTTTCGAAAGGTGTGTCCAGCAAACAATGATTGTTGCAAACTAAAACAAAAATAAACTATAATACACAACGCTCCAAGTAAAACTCATATCATGTGATGAATAAAAATATAGCTCCAAGTGACATACCGATAGATTGGAGACGAAAGAGGGGATGCCTTCCATGCCCCGGAAGGCATCCCCAAGCTTAGATGCTTGGATCTTTCTTGAATATTACCTTGGGATGCCTTGGGCATCCCCATGTTTAGGGTCTTGTCGCTCCTTATTCCTTCATCCATCGTTGTCTCACCCAAAACTTGAAAACTTCAGCACACAAAACTCAACAAAACCTCGTGAGATCCGTTAGTATAATAGACATATCAAATACTTTAGGTAGTGTTATATATTGATTCACATATCATTATTGCATAATAGGTAATGTATTCTAACTTCTCCATGACTTATACCCCCCCTCGATATAATCCATAGCATCATCAAACCAGCAAACTATGCCAGCAAAAACAGAATCTGTCTAAAACAGAATAGTTTTTAGTGCTCTGTACTAAAACCATACTTTTGTAACTCTGAGAATTCTGAAAAACTAGAAAAACCTGGGAAATTTGTATATAAATACTATGTAAAAAATTCAGATAAAAAATAGGTCCCTTAAAATCAGAGAAATTATGCATTGGGCGTAAAAGTTTTTGTTTTTGCACATAATCGATTCTACTATCTTCCAAATCATCCCAAAGGCTTTACTTGGCACAAAACTAATTAAAACATAAAAACACATCCATTACAGCTGAAAACTTTTTGTGAACTCAAAATAACAGAAAGTGAAAGCAAAAGTTTGAGATAACTATTGGGTTGCCTCCTAAGAAGCCCTATTGTTTTATGCCCCTAGCAATGCACTGTTTCAATATTGTCATGCTTGGCATCCAACTCCTCAATTATGCAACCATGCTTTCTAGGAGGTTTAGCACACAAGTTATTGATAATCATGCTCCTAGGAACAAAATTAGTATGTTTGTTTTTAATGATAGGTTCCTTTATTATATCAATGAAGTTTGGGTGCACACTAATCATTTTAAGGTCCTCGTCCCCTTTTCTAGATGTGGCACTTTTATTCTTAGGAACATACATAACATTTGGGTTCTTCTTAGGAGTAGTCCTATCGATAGTTTCAGGGGAAGTGAAAGCGAACCTAATTTATTAATGATTTCTTCCAACTTATCGATTCTGGAGGGACTTTGTCCTAATCGTTCGCTAACTATGGGTTCATTTCCTTTTAGAGTCTTTAGAATAATTCCTACTTTAGAACCCACTAGATCAATTTGACTTTGGAACTTTTTTTTCTAGATTTTCAATACGCTCAATAGTAGGCATTTTATTCTCAATAGCTTCTAGCCTATGCATACCATCTTCCAAATTCAATATAGTTTCATTAACAGTAATAGGTCATGATCTCACTAAATTTTCCATAGCATTGAAAGCATCCACATCGTTACTACTCAACATATTCCCTCTGGTAATAGTGTCACGCAAATATATATACAAACTAGTAACACCCACATAAAAATTATGAAGCATAATAGTGGTGGATTGCTTACGAATGATCTATTTTGAGCATCGCAAATCCTATACCAAGCATCCTTTAAATTTTCTCCTCCCCTTTGTTTAAAATTAAGCACTTCACTCTCGGGAGTACAAGGAACTAAAGAAGAACTATCCATAACGAAAAAGCAAGCAAACTAGCAAACAAGTAAATAGAAATATTTTTGTGTTTTTGATATTTTTATAAAATCAAATATAAAATATAAATAAAAAGACAAGCAAAAAGTAGAACAAGTGATTGATAGTTTGTGTGAAGGGACCTCGTGCCAAGTTGGCGATACCTCCCCGGCTACGGTGCTAGAAATTCTTTCTTCTACTTGTGAGTTGTGTTGGTTTTTCCCCCGAAGAGGAAGGGTGAAGCAATATAGTAGCGATAAGTGTTTCCCTCAGTGAGAACCAAGGTTATTGAACCAGTAGGAGAATCAAAACAACTTTGTTGGAAATATGCCCTAGAGGCAATAATAAAGTGATTATTATTATATTTCCTTGTTCATGATAATCGTTTGTTGTCCATGCTATAATTGTATTGATTGGAAACTCAATTGCATGTGTGGATACATAGACAACACTGTGTCCCTAGTATGCCTCTAGTAGACTAGCTTGTTGATCAAAGATGGTCAAGGTTTCCTGGCCATAGACATGAGATGTCATTTGATAACGGGATCACATCATTGGGAGAATGATGTGATGGACAAGACCCAAACTATGAACGTAGCATATGATCGTGTCAGTTTATTGCTATTGTTTTCTGCATGTCAAGTATATGTTCCTATGACCATGAGATCATGCAACTCACTGACACCGGAGGAATACCTTGTGTGTATCAAACGTCACAACGTAACTGGGTGACTATAAAGATGCTCTACAGGTATCTCCGAAGGTGTCTGTTGAGCTGGCATGGATCGAGAGTGGGATTTGTTACTCCGTATGACGGAGAGGTATCTCAGGGCCCACTCGATAATACAACATCACAATAAGCCTTGCAAGCAATGTGACTAAAGAGTTAGCCACGGGATCTTGTATTACGGAACGAGTAAAGAGACTTGCCGGTAACGAGATTGAACTTGGTATAGAGATACCGACGATCGAATCTCGTGCAAGTAACATACCGAAGAACAAAGGGAACAGCATACGGGATTAACTGAATCCTTGACATAGAGGTTCAACCGATAAAACTCTTCGTACAATATGTAGGAACCAATATGGGCATCTGCTACTTCTTGAGCATGCGTTGGTTTTCCCATGAAGAGGAAAGGGTGATGCAACAAAGTAGATAAGTATTTCCCTCAGTTGTTGAGAACCAAGGTATCAATCTAGTAGGAGATACAAGCAAGTCCCCAATAGGTGTACCTACACAAATAATCAAACACTTGCACCCAACGCTATAAAGGGGTTGTCAATCCCTTCATGGTTAATTGCAAGGATGAGATCTGATAGAGATAGATATATATGATTGCTTGAACGGAAAGTAAAACAACAGTAAAAAGATTGCAGCAAGATATTTTTGGTATTTTTGGTTTTAGATCTGAAAGTATAATATGGAAAATAGACCCGGGGGCCATAGGTTTCACTAGCGGCTTCTCTCATGAAGGAAAATAATACGGTGGGTGAACAAATTACTGTCGAGCAATTGATAGAAAAGCGAATAATTATGAAGATATCCAAGGCAATGATTATGCATATAGGCATCATGTCCGGGTCAAGTAGACCGAAACGATTATGCATCTTCTACTATTACTCCACACATCGACCGACTCCTGCCTGCATCTAGAGTATTAAGTTCATGAAGAATAGAGTAACGCATTAGGTAAGATGACATGATGTAGAGGGATAAACTCAAGCAATATGATGAAAACCCCATCTTTTTATCCTCGATGGCAACAATACAATACGTGCCTCGCAACCCCTACTTTGTCACTGGGTGAGGAAACCGCAAGATTGAACCCAAAACTAAGCACTTCTCCCATTGCAAGAATTACCAATCTAGTTGGCCAAACCAAACCAATAACTCGAAGAGACTTGCAAAGATATGAAATCATGCATATAAGAATTCAGAAAATACTCAAATAATATTCATAGATAATCTGAACATAAACCCACAATTCATCAGATCTCGACAAACACACCACAAAAGAGTATTACATCGGATAGATCTCCATGAAGATCATGAAGAACATGGTATTGAAGAACAAAGAGAGAGAAGAAGCCATCTAGCTACTAGCTATGGACCTGAAGATCTGTGGTAAACTACTCACGCATCATCGGAGGGGCAATGGAGTTGATGTAGATGCCCTCCGTGATCGAATCCCCCTCCGGCAGATTACTGGAAAAGGCTCCAAGATTGGATCTCACGGGAACAGAGGCTTCCAGCGGCGGAAAAGTATTTTCGTGGCTCTTTTTGGTATCCAGGGAATATTTGTGAATTTATAGGCCGAAGAATAGGGTTAGAGGGGTTGTCGTGGGGCCACAAGCCAGGGGGGCGCCCCCCCCTAGGGCACGCCCCTGTGGCTTGTCGCCACACGGTGGCTCCCCTGCCTTCATCTCCAAGTCTTCTGGGTTGCTTCTGGTCCAAGAAAAATTATTCCGAAGATTTTATTCCGTTTGGACTCCGTTTAATATTCCTTATCTGCAATACTCAAAAACAAGGAAAAAACAGAAACTGGCACTAGGCTCTAGATTAATAGGTTAGTCCCAAAAATAATATAAAATAGCATATTAATGCATATAAAACATCCAAAACAGATAATATAATAGCATGGAACAATCAAAAATTATAGATACGTTGGAGACGTATCAAGCATCCCCAAGCTTAATTCCTACTCGTCCTCGAGTAGATAAATGATAAAAACAGGATTTTTGATGTGGAATGCTACCTAACATATTTATCCATGTAATATTCTTTATTGTGGCATGAATATTCAGATCCATAAAATTCAAAACAATAGTCTAATATTGACATAAAAACAGTAATACTTCGAGCACACCAACAAGGCAATTGCGTCCTTTCAAAATAACATGGCCTTAGAAAGTTATCCCTACAAAATCATATGGTCTGGCTATGCTCCATCTTCCCCAGACAAAGTATCTAAATCATGCACAACCCGGATGAACAAGCCAAGCAATTGTTTCACACTTTTAATGTTCTCAAACCTTTTCAACTCTCACGCAATACATGAGCGCGAGCCATGGATATAGCACTATAGGTGGAATAGAATATGGTGGAGGTTGCAAGGAAAAAGGAAAAGATAGTCTCACATCAACTAGGCGTATCAACGGGCTATGGATATGCCCATCAATAGATATCGATGTGAGTGAGTAGGGATTGCCATGCAACAAATGCACTAGAGCTACAAGTGTATGAAAGCTCAAAAAGAAAACTAAGTGGTTGTGCAAAAGATGAAAAATTCCACTAGTTATGTGAAAGTGACAAAAAAGGAGACTCTCTATCATGAAGATCATGGTGCTACTTTGAAGCACAAGTGTGGAAAAAGATAGTAGCAATTGTCCCTTCTCTCTTTCTCTCATTTTTTTTTATTTTGGTGGGCATCTTTGGCCTCTTTTTTTATTTGGGCTTCGCTGGCCTCTTTTATTTTTTGTAAAGTCCGGAGACTCATCCCAACTTGTAAGGGATTCATATCTTCCATCATCCTTTTATCTCATGGGATCAATGCTATAATAATGAAAATCATCACACTTTTATTTACTTATAACTCGAAAGAAAAATTACAACTCGATACCTAGAACAAAATATGACTCTATATGCAATATGAATGTGATGGTGCATGTCATGAAAAACGGAACGGTGGAAGTTGCATGGCAATATATCTCGGAATGGCTATGGAAATGCCATAATAGGTAGGTATGGTGGCTGTTTTGAGGAAAATATATTGTGGCTGTTTTGAGGAAGGTGGGTTTGATCCACCGGCGAAAGTTGCGCGGTACTAGAGAGGCTAGCAATGGTGGAAGGGTGAGAGTGCGTATAATCCATGGACTCAACATTAGTCATAAAGAACTCACATACTTATTGCAAAAGTCTATTAGTTATCAAACAAAGCATTGGACGCATGCTCCTAGGGGAGAGGTTGGTAGGAGTTAACCATCGCGCGCTCCTGACCCTCACACAAAGGTGTACAATCATTAAACAAATCATGCTCTGACTTCGTTACATAACGGTTCACCATACGTGCATGCTACGGGAATCACAAACTTCAACACAAGTATTCTTCCAATTCACAACTACTCACTAGCATGACTCTCATATTACCATCTTCATTATCTCAAAACTATATGCAAGGAATCAAACTTCTCATAGTATCCAATGCACTTTTTATGAAAGTTTTTATTATATCCCTCTTGGATGCCCATTATATTAGGACCAAATTCATAACCTAAACCAATTACCATGCTGTTTTAAGAAACTCTCAAAATAATATAAGTGAAGTACAAGAGTTCAACAATTTCTATAAAATAAAACACCACCGTTCTCTAAAAAGATATAAGTGAAGTACTAGAGCAACATTGCCTAGCTCAAAAGATATAAGTGAAGCACATAGAGTATTCTAATAAATTCACGATTCAGCGTGTCTCTCTCAAAATATGTGTGCAGCAAGGATGATTGTGGCAAACTAAAAAGCAAAGACTCATATCATACAAGACGCTCCAAGCAAAACACATATCATGTGGTGAATAAAAATATAGCCTCAAGTAAATTTACTGATGGATTGAAGACGAAAGAGGGGATGCCTTCCGGGGCATCCCCAAGCTTAGGCTTTTTGGTATCCTTGAATATGGCTTGGGGTGCCTTGGGCATCCCCAAGCTTAGGCTCTTAACACTCCTTATTCCATAGTCCATCAAATCTTTACCCAAAACTTGAAAACTTCACAACACAAAACTCAACAGAAAACTCATGAGATCCGTTAGTATAAGAAAAATAAATCACCACTTTAGGTACTGTTGTGAACTCATTCTTTATTTATATTGGTGTAATATCTACTGTATTCTAACTTCTCCATGGTTCATACCCATAGATACATCAAAATAAGCAAACAACACAAAGAAAACAGAATCTGTCTAAAACAGAACAGTCTGTAGCAATCTATAGACTTCGAATAGTTATGTAACTTAAAAAATTCTGAAAAATTAGGACAATCATGGGAATTTGTATATCAAGCTTGTGTAAAAATTTCAGATCAAAAGCACGTTCCAGTGAATTTACAAAATTCCTGGACTGAGAGCAAAAGTTTCTGTTTTTCAGCAAAATCAGATTGCAAACACCGTAGACCATCCCAAAGGTCTTACTTGGTTCAAACACTAATTTAAACAAGAAAACACAATTATTACAGAGGTAATAATGTGTGAAACATTCAAGAACATAAGCAAAAACAAAAGCATAAAAATAAAATTGGGTTGCCTCCCAACAAGCGCTATTGTTTAACGCCCCTAGCTAGGCATAACGCAATAGATCTAGGTATTGTCATCTTTGGTATGCAATCCATAAGTAGCTCTCATAATAGATTCATAAGGTAATTTTATTTTCTTTCTAGGAAAGTGCTCCATGCATTTCCTTAATGGAAATTGGAAACTAATATTTCCTTCCTTCATATCAATAATTACACCAATCGTTCTAAGGAAAGGTCTACCAAGAATAATAGGACATGTAGGATTGCAATCTATATCAAGAACAATGAAATCTACGGGCACATAATTCCTATTTGCAAAAATAAGAACATCATTAATCCTTACCATAGGTTTCTTAATAGTGGAATCTGCAAGATGCAAATTTAAAGAGCAATCATCAAATTCACGGAAACCTAGCACATCACATAAAGTTTTTGGAATCGTGGAAACGCTAGCACCCAAATCACACAAAGCATGGCACTCATAATCTTTAATTTTAATCTTAATAGTAGGTTCCCACTCATCATAAAGCTTTCTAGGTATAGAAACTTCCAACTCAAGTTTTTCTTCAAAAGATTTCATCAAAGCATCCACGATATGTTTAGTAAAAGCTTTATTTTGATTATAAGCATGAGGAGAATTCAACATGGATTGCAACAAGGAAACACAATCAATCAAAGAACAACTATCATAATTAAATTCCTTGAAATCCAAAAGAGTGGGTTCATTGCTATCTAAAGTTTTGACCTCTTCAATCCCACTTTTATCAATCTTAGCATTAAGATCTATAAACTCCGAATCATTGGGACGCCTTTTAACTAAAGTTGACTCATCTCCAGTCCCATCTTTATCAAGATTTACAATAGAAAACAAAGATTCAATAGGAGTCACACCAATCGCTTTAAGATCTTCATCAATAATATCACGAGAACACACTTTTTCAAGCCATTCACGCTTAGCACGTATTCTAGCGGTTCTTTCCTTACACTCATCAATAGAAATTCTCATAGCTTTTAAAGACTCATTAATATCATGCTTGGGAGGAATAGATCTAATTTTCAAAGAATCGATCTCAAGAGAAATTCTATCCACGTTCCTAGCCAAATCATCAATCTTGAGCAGTTTTTCTTCAATCATAGCATTGAAACCCTTTTGTGAACTAATAAATTCCTTAATATTATTCTCAAGATCAGAGGGCATATTATTATAATTTCCATAAGAATTGTTGTAGGAATTACCATAATTATTAGAGGAATTACTAGGAAAAGGCCTAGGATTGAAATTACCTCTATACGCATTATTACCAAAATTGTTCCTACCAACAAAATTCACATCCATAGATTCGTTACTATTTCCCATCAAAGAAGACAAAGGCATATCATTAGGATCAATAGGAGCACTCTTAC
Source organism: Elymus sibiricus (assembly GCA_039707655.1). Taxonomy (NCBI): domain Eukaryota; kingdom Viridiplantae; phylum Streptophyta; class Magnoliopsida; order Poales; family Poaceae; genus Elymus; species Elymus sibiricus. The sequence goes on from CM077675.1 coordinate 146,746,407, forward strand.
TAGCAAACAATTTCATCAATTCATCCATCTTTTCACTCAAAGTATTAATCTCTTCAATAGCATGCACTTTTTTACTAATAGGAGATCTTTCGGTATGCCATTGAGAGTAATTTGCCATAATATTATCTAGGAGTTTAGTAGCTTCTCCTAACGTGATTTCCATAAAAGTACCACCCGCGGCGGAATCTAAGAGATTCCTAGAAGCAAAATTCAATCCCGCATAGAAAATTTGTATAATCATCCATAAACTCAAACCATGCGCGGGGCAATTTCTAATCATTAATTTCATCCTCTCCCAAGATTGTGCAACATGCTCATGATCAAGTTGCTTAAAATTCATAATATCGTTCCTAAGGGAGATGATCTTAGCGGGCGGAAAGTACTTGGAAATAAAAGCATCTTTACACTTATTCCATGAATCAATACTATTTTTAGGCAAAGATGAAAACCAAGTTTTAGCACGATCTCGTAGTGAGAACGGAAATAGCTTCAATTTAACAATATCATTATCCACATCTTTCTTCTTTTGCATATCACACAACTCAACGAAAGTATTTAGATGGGATGCGGCATCTTCACTAGGAAGGCCAGAAAATTGTTCTTTCATAACAAGATTAAGCAAAGCAGCATTAATTTCATAAGATTCCGCACTAGTGGCGGGAGCAATCGGAGTACTAATAAAATCATTATTATTAGTATTGGAAAAGTCACACAACTTGGTATTCTCTTGAGACATCGTGACAAAGCAAGCAATCTAGCACACAAGCAAACAAAAAGCAAACGAAAAGACGAACGGAAGAAGGGCGAATAAAAAGGCAAATCTTTTTGGAAAATCGTTTTAGAAGTGGGGGAGAGGAAAACGAGAGGCAAATGGCAACTAAAGTAAATGCAAGAGATGAGTTTGTGATGGGTACTTGGATGGCTTGATGTAGACCTCCCCGGCAACGGCGCCAGAAATCCTTCTTGCTACTTCTTGAGGATGCGTTGGTTTTCCCTTGAAGAGGAAGGGTGATGCAGCAAAGTAGATAAGTATTTCCCTCAGTTGTTGAGAACCAAGGTATCAATCTAGTAGGAGATACAAGCAAGTCCCCAATAGGTGTACCTACACAAATAATCAAACACTTGCACCCAACGCTATAAAGGGGTTGTCAATCCCTTCACGGTTAATTGCAAGGATGAGATCTGATAGAGATAGATATATATGATTGCTTGAACGGAAAGTAAAACAAAAGTAAAAATATTGCAGCAAGATATTTTTGGTATTTTTGGTTTTAGATCTGAAAGTATAATATGGAAAATAGACCCGGGGGCCATAGGTTTCACTAGAGGCTTCTCTCATGAAGGAAAATAATACGGTGGGTGAACAAATTACTGTCGAGCAATTGATAGAAAAGCGAATAATTATGAAGATATCCAAGGCAATGATTATGCATATAGGCATCACGTCCGTGTCAAGTAGACCGAAACGATTCTGCATCTTCTACTATTAGTCCACACATCGACCGACTCCTGCCTGCATCTAGAGTATTAAGTTCATGAAGAACAGAGTAACACATTAGGTAAGATGACATGATGTAGAGGGATAAACTCAAGCAATATGATGAAAACCCCATCTTTTTATCCTCGATGGCAACAATACAATACGTGCCTCGCTACCCCTACTTTGTCACTGGGTGAGGACACCGCAAGATTGAACCCAAAACTAAGCACTTCTCCCATTGCAAGAATTACCAATCTAGTTGGTCAAACCAAACCAATAACTCAAAGAGACTTGCAAAGATATGAAATCATGCATATAAGAATTCAGAAAAGACTCAAATAATATTCATAGATAATCTGAACATAAACCCACAATTCATCGGATCTCGACAAACACACCGCAAAAGAGTATTACATCGGATAGATCTCCATGAAGATCATGAAGAACATGGTATTGAAGAACAAAGAGAGAGAAGAAGCCATCTAGCTACTAGCTATGGACCCGAAGGTCTGTGGTAAACTACTCACGCATCAACGGAGGGGTAATGGAGTTGATGTAGATGCCCTCCGTGATCGAATCCCCCTCCGGCAGATTACCGGAAAAGGCTCCAAGATTGGATCTCACGGGAATAGAGGCTTCTGGCGGCGGAAAAGTATTTTCGTGGCTCTTTTTGGTATCCAGGGAATATCTGTGAATTTATAGGCCAAAGAATAGGGTTAGAGGGGCTGCCGTGGTCACTCTGTGCGTTCGGTTTATTCGGTTTACATGGTTCGGTTTATACGGTTTTTCGGTTTGTACGGTATCAATACTTCGGTAAATACGGTATGAGATTTATATACGGTTCGGTTTCGGTATATACCAAATTATTTCGGTATGGTTTCGGTATATACCGTATAAACCAAAGTTGACGCGAATTTGAAAATGGCATATAACAATTTACAAATTTATGACTCAAAACACATATCTTTTTATACGATGAGTATATAACTATATGAAGTGCATATGCATGCATAAATTCGATGGTTATGGACGTGCTTAGCATTCTTGTGAAGAGAAATATGACTTCATATAGTTATATACTCTGTTTTGGACCTCGTTGTCGGGAGGAAAACAGATGCACTTAACAGGAAATCTAGCTTCTGCACACAAAAATGACTACGTGTATGGTTGGTCATCCCAAGATATATAAATATATTTTGTACTTCGGTTTATTCGGTTAACCATTCGGTTTTTCGGTATATACCATAAAAAACCAAACTTCAAAACTGTATGAAAAGTTCATACCATACCGAAACCATAAAACCATAAAAACCATAAAATTGGTTCGGTTCGGTTTATTTTCGGTATGGTTTTTCGGTTCGGTTTTAAAATGCACAGGGTGATGCCGTGGGGCCACAAGCCAGGGGGGCGCGCCCCTGTGGCTTGTCGCCACACGGTGGCTCCCCTGCCTTCATCTCCAAGTCTTCTGGGTTGCTTCAGGTCCAAGAAAAATTATTCCGAAGATTTTATTCCGTTTGGACTCCGTTTAATATTCCTTATCTGCAATACTCAAAAACAAGGAAAAAACAGAAACTAGCACTAGGCTCTAGATTAATAGGTTAGTCCCAAAAATAATATAAAATAGCATATTAATGCATATAAAACATCCAAAACAGATAATATAATAGCATGGAACAATCAAAAATTATAGATACGTTGGAGACGTATCAGCATCCAGGTCCCGCTATTGGTTATTGACCGTAGAGGTGTCTCGGTCATGTCTACATAGTTCTCGAACCCGCAGGGTCTGCACACTTAACATTCGGTGACGTTTCAGTAGTATTGAGTTATGTATGGTGGTGACCGAAGGTTGTTCGGAGTCTCGGATGAGATCCCGGATGTCACGAGGAGCTCCGGAATGGTCCGGAGGTAAAGATTGATATACAGGAAGTCCCGTTTTGGCCACCGAAAAAGTTTCGGGTATTTCCGATAGTGTACCGGGAGTGCCGGAGGGCCATCGGGAGGGGCCACCCACTCCGGGAGGCCACATGGGCCTGAGGGGGGTGCACCAGCCCTTAGTGGGATGGGCAAACCATCCCCACAAGGCCCATGCGGCCAGTAAGGTGGGAAAGGAATAAAATCACAAAGAGAGGGAAGGATTCCAAGTAGGATTGGAATCCTACTTGGAGTAGGATTGGAGGCGGATTCCTCCACCTCCTCCCACTTCGGCCGAACCCCCTAGGGGAAACCCTAGGGCTGCCTCCTCCCCCCTCCCTCCTATATATACTAGAGGAATAGAGCCCCCCAAAGACACAAGTTCATGTGCTAGTTCTCTATTCCCTAGTTTCTCCACCAAATAGATTCCGACGGTGCTTAGGCGAAGCCCTGCCGGAATAGTTCCACCACCGCCGCCGCCACGCTGTCGTGCTGCTGGAGAACTCATCTACCTCTCCGCTCCCTCTTGCTGGATCAAGAAGGCGGAGATCGTCATCGAGCTGTACGTGTGCTGAATGCGGAGGTGTCGTCCGTTCGGCGCTAGATCGTGGTTGGATCGCGGGACGGCTAGCGATTTGGATCGCGAAGACGTTCGACTACACCAACCGCATTTCTTAATGCTTCCCGCTTAGCGATCTACAAGGGTATGTAGATCCAGTCTCCCTCTCGTAGATGCTCATCACCATGGATAGATCTTGCATGTGCGTAGGAAAATTTTTGTTTCCCATGCAACGTTCCCCAACAGTGGCATCATGAGCTAGGTCTATGCGTAGATGAGATCACGAGTAGAACACAAAGGAGTTTGTCGGCGTTGATGCTCAGATTGCTTCCTCCCTTGGTCTTTTCTTGATTCAGCGGTATTGTGGGATGAAGCGGCCCGGACCAACATTACTCGTACGCTTACGAGAGACCGGTTCCATCAACTGACATGTAACTTTGTTGCATAAAGATGGCTGGCGGGTGTCTGTCTCTCCCACTTTAGTTGGATCGGATTCGACAAACGCGGTCCTTGAGAAGGTTGAATAGAAATTTGTGTATCACCATTGTGGTTTTTTGCGTAGGTAAGAATCGTTCTTGCTACATACCCGCAGCAGCCACGTAAAACATGCAACAACAATTAGAGGACGTCTAACTTGTTTTTGCAGGGTATGTTGTGATGTGGTATGGCCAATTACATGATTAGATATATGTGATGTATGAGATGATCATGTTTTGTATAGAATATCACGACTTGCATGTCGATGAGTACGGCAACCGGCAGGAGCCATAGGGTTGTCTTTAATTAATTTTCGCCATTTTTGCTTTACTTTATCGCTATGAGTTAGCAATAGTCGTGGAAGCAACAGTTGGCGCGACAACCTCATGGCGACACGTTGATGGAGATCAAGATGATGGAGATCATGGTGTCATGCCGGTGACGATGGAGATCATGCTGGTGCTTTGGAGATGGAGATCAAAAGCACAAGTTCATGGCCATATCATGTCACTTATGATTTGCATGTGATGTTAATCCTTTTATGCATCTTATTTTGCTTAGGACGACGGTAGCATTATAAGGTGATCCCTCACTGAAATTTCAAGATAAAAACTATGTTCTCCCCGAGTATGCACCATTGCGAAAGTTCGTCGTTTCGAGACACCACGTGATGATCGGGTGTGATAGACTCTACGTTCGCATACAACGGGTGCAAGCCAGTGTTGCATGTGCGGAACACTCGGGTTAAACTTGACGAGCCTAGCATGTACAGACATGGCCTCGGAACACAAGAGACCAAAAGGTCGAACATGAGTCATATAGTAGATATGATCAACATGAAGATGTTCACCAATGAAACCACCTCATCTCACGTGATGATCGGACTTGAGTTGGTGAATTTGGATCATGTGACACTCGAATGACCGGGGGGATGTTAATTTGAGTGGGAGTTTTTAAGTAATATGATTAACTAAACTCATTATCTTGAACAATAGTCTAAGTTGTCTTTGCAATATTTATGTTGTAGATCAATGGCTCGCGCAGTAGCACCCCTGAATTTTAATGCGTTCCTAGAGAAAGATAAGTTGAAAGATGATGGAAGTAACTTTGTGGACTGGTCCCGTAATCTAAGCATTATCCTTACGGCTTCCCAAAAGCCTTATGTCCTTGATGCACCGCTTGGTGAACCACCCGCTCCAGTAGAGTCTACAGACGTTGCGAACGCCTGGCAGGCATGTTCTGATGATTACTCAATGGTTCAGTGTGCAATGTTGTATGGCTTAGAACCGGGACTTCAAAGACGTTTTGAACGTCATGGAGCATATGCTATGTTCCAGGAGTTGAAGTTTATCTTTCAGAAGAATACCCGGATCGAGAGGTATGAGACCTCCGATAAGTTCTATGCTTGCAAGATGGAGGGGAACGGGTCTATCAGTGAACACATACTCAGAATGTCTGGGTATTCCACCCGTCTGGCTGAATTGGGGATGCCCCTTCCGCCAGAGGCGATCACTGACAGAGTTCTTCAATCACTGCCACCTAGCTACAAGAGCTTCGTGTTGAACTATAACATGCACGGGATGAACAAGTCAGTCGCCGAGCTGTTTGCGATGTTGAAAGTCGCTGAGTCTGAGATTCAGAAGGAGCATCAAGTGTTGATGGTCAATAAAATCACTAGTTTCAAGAAGAATGGCAAGGGTAATAAGGGTAACTCCAAGAAGAGTGGCAAAGCAGTTGCCCCTCCCCTGAAGAAACCCAAGGCTGGACCCAAGCCAGAAACTGAGTGCTTTCATTGCAAGGGAACTGGTCACTGGAAGTGGAACTGCCCCAAGTATCTGGCTGACAAGAAGGCGGCCAACGCCAAACAAGGTATATGTGATATACATGTTATTGATGTGTACCTTACCAACTCTCGTTGTAGTGCCTGGGTATTTGATACCGGTTCGGTTGCTCACATTTGCAACTCAAAACAGGAACTGCGGAATAGACGGAGGCTGGCAAAGGACGAAGTGACGATGCGTGTGGGAAATGGTTCCAAGGTTGATGTGATCGCCGTCGGCACGCTCGCTCTTCGATTACCATCGGGATTAGCGATGAACCTGAATAATTTTTATTTAGTGCCTGTGTTAAGCATGAACATTATATCTGGATCTTGTTTATTGCGAGATGGTTACTCATTTAAATCAGAGAATAATGGTTGTTCTATTTATATGAGTAATATCTTTTATGGTCATGCACCCAATGTGAGGGGTTTATTCTTATTGAATCTCGATAGTGATGATACACATGTTCATAACATTGATGCCAAAAGATGTAGCATTGATAATGATAGTACCACTTTCTTGTGGCACTGCCGCTTACGTCATATTGGTGTAAAACGCATGAAGAAGCTCCATGCTGATGGACTTTTGGAGTCACTTGATTTTGAATCACTTGACACATGTGAACCATGCCTCATGGGCAAGATGACTAAGAACTCGTTCTCTGGAACAATGGAACGGGCAAGTGACTTGTTGGAAATCATACATACTGATGTATGCGGTCCGATGAGCATTGAGGCGCGCGGTGGATATCGTTATTTTCTCACCTTCACTGATGACTTAAGCAGATATGGGTATATTTACTTAATGAAACACAAGTCTGAAACATTTGAAAAGTTCAAGCAATTTCAGAGTGAAGTTGAGAATCATCGTAACAAGAAGATTAAATTCCTACGATCTGATCGAGGAGGAGAATATCTGAGTTATGAGTTTGGCAGTCACTTAAGACAATGTGGAATTGTTTCACAATTGACACCGCCTGGAACACCACAGCGTAATGGTGTGTCCGAACGTCGTAATCGAACCTTATTAGATATGGTGCGTTCTATGATGTCTCTTGTCGATTTGCCACTATCGTTTTGGGGTCATGCATTAGAGACAGCTGCATTCACTTTAATTAGGGAACCATCGAAATCCGTTGAGACGACGCCATATGAACTGTGGTTTGGCAAGAAGCCAAAGTTGTCGTTTCTTAAAGTTTGGGGATGTGATGCTTATGTCAAAAAGCTTTAGCCTGAAAAGCTGGAACCCAAAGCGGAGAAATGCGTCTTCATAGGATACCCAAAAGAGACAGTTGGGTATACCTTCTATCTCAGATCCGAAGGCAAAGTGTTTGTCGCTAAAAACGGAACATTTCTTGAGAAAGAGTTTCTCTTGAAAGAATTGAGTGGGAGGAAAATAGAACTTGATGAGGTTATTGAACCTTTACTTCAACCTGAGAGTAGCGCAGCGCAGAAAGATGTTTCTGTAAAGCCTACATCGGTTGAAGAGGAAGTTAATGATGATGATCATGAAGCTTCGGATCAAGTTGCTATCGAACCTCGTAGGTTGACAAGGACGCATACTGCTCCTGAGTGGTACGGCAACCTTGTCATAGAGGTCATGTTGTTGGACAACGATGAACCTACGAGCTATGGAGAAGCGATGATGGGCCCGGATTCCGAGAAATGGTTAGAGGCCATGAAATCCGAGATGGGATCCATGTATGAAAACAAAGTATGGGCTTTGGAAGTATTACCTGAAGGGCGAAAGGCCATTCAGAACAAATGGATCTTTAAGAAGAAGACGGACGCGGACGGTAATATTACCGTCTATAAAGCTCGACTTGTGGCAAAGGGTTTTTCACAAGTTCAAGGAGTTGACTACGATCAGACCTTCTCACCCGTAGCGATGCTTAAGTCCGTCAGAATCATGTTAGCAATAGCTGCATTTTTCGATTATGAAATTTGGCAGATGGATGTCAAAACAGCGTTCCTTAATGGTTTCCTTAAGGAAGAGTTGTATATGATGCAACCAGAAGGTTTTGTCGATCCAGAGAATGCTGACAAAGTTTGCAAACTCCAGCGATCCATTTATGGACTGGTGCAAGCATCTCGGAGTTGGAATCTTCGCTTTGATGAGGTGATCAAAGCGTTCGGGTTTATATAAGTTTACGGAGAAGCTTGTATTTACAAGAAAGTGAGTGGGAGCTCTATAGCGTTTCTGATATTATATGTGGATGACATATTGCTGATTGGAAACAATATAGAAATGTTGGAAAGCGTGAAGGAATATTTGAACAAGAGTTTTTCAATGAAGGACCTAGGAGAAGTTGCTTTCATATTAGGCATCAAGATCTATAGAGATAGATCGAGACACTTAATAGGACTTTCACAGAGCACATACCTTGACAAAGTTTTGAAGAAGTTCAAAATGGATCAGTCCAAGAAGGGGTTCTTGCCTGTATTGCAAGGTGTGAAGTTGAGTAAGACCCAATGCCCAGTGACTGCAGAAGATAGAGAAAAGATGAGTGTCGTCCCCTATGCTTCAGCCATAGGCTCTATCATGTATGCAATGATGTGCACAAGACCCAATGTCAGCCTTGCCATAAGTATGGCTGGAAGGTTTCAAAGTGATCCAGGAATGGAACACTGGACGGCGGTCAAGAATATCCTTAAGTACCTGAAAAGGACTAAGGACATGTTTCTCGTTTATGGAGGTGATCAAGAGCTCGTCGTAAAGGGTTACATCGATGCAAGCTTTGACACTGATCCCATGACTCTAAATCTCAAACCGGATACGTATTTATTCTTAATGGGGGTGCGGTAAGCTGGTGCAGTTCCAAGCAGAGCGTGGTAGCTGATTCTACATGCGAAGCGGAGTACATCGCTGCCTCGGAGGCGGCGAAGGAAGGTGTCTGGATGAAGGAGTTCATGACAGATCTTGGAGTAGTGCCCAATGCACTGAACCCAATGACTTTGTTCTGTGACAACACTGGTGCCATTGCTCTGGCTAAGGAACCAAGGTTTCACAAGAGGACCAGACACATAAAGCAACGTTTCAATTCCATCCACGATTACATCAAGGAGGAGGACATAAATATTTGCAAAGTACACATGGATCTGAATGTCGCAGATCCGATGACTAAACCTCTTCCAAGGGCTAAACATGATCAACACCAGAACTGTATGGGTGTTAGATTCATTACAATGTAAATCACATAGTCATGTGAACTAGATTATTGACTCTAGTGCAAGTGGGAGATTGTTGGAAATATGCCCTAGAGGCAATAATAAAGTGATTATTATTATATTTCCTTGTTCATGATAATCGTTTATTGTCCATGCTATAATTGTATTGATTGGAAACTCAATTGCATGTGTGGATACATAGACAACACTGTGTCCCTAGTATGCCTCTAGTAGAATAGCTTGTTGATCAAAGATGGTCAAGGTTTCCTGGCCATAGACATGAGATGTCATTTGATAATGGGATCACATCACTGGGAGAATGATGTGATGGACAAGACCCAAACTATGAACGTAGCATATGATCGTGTCAGCTTATTGCTATTGTTTTCTGCATGTCAAGTATATGTTCCTATGACCATGAGATCATGCAACTCACTGACACCGGAGGAATACCTTGTGTGTATCAAACGTCACAACGTAACTGGGTGACTATAAAGATGCTCTACAGGTATCTCCGAAGGTGTCTGTTGAGCTGGCATGGATCGAGACTGGGATTTGTTACTCCGTATGACGGAGAGGTATCTCAGGACCCACTCGGTAATACAACATCACAATAAGCCTTGCAAGCAATGTGACTAAAGAGTTAGGCACGGGATCTTGTATTACGGAATGAGTAAAGAGACTTGCTGGTAACGAGATTGAACTAGGTATAGAGATACCGATGATCGAATCTCGGGCAAGTAACATACCGAAGAACAAAGGGAACAGCATACAGGATTAGCTGAATCCTTGACATAGAGGTTCAACCGATAAAGATCTTTGTAGAATATGTAGGAACCAATATGGGCATCCAGGTCCCGCTATTGGTTATTGACCATAGAGGTGTCTCGGTCATGTCTACATAGTTCTCGAACCCGCATGGTCTGCACACTTAACGTTCGGTGACGTTTCGGTAGTATTGAGTTATGTATGGTGGTGACCGAAGGTTGTTCGGAGTCCCGGATGAGATCCTGGACGTCACAAGGAGCTCCGGAATGGTCCGGAGGTAAAGATTGATATATAGGAAGTCCCATTTTGGCCACCGGAAAAGTTTCGGGTATTTCCGGTAGTGTATCGGGAGTGCCGGAGGGCCATCGGGAGGGGCCACCCACGCCGGGAGGCCACATGGGCCCGAGGGGGTGCACCAGCCCTTAGTGGGCTGGGCAAACTAGCCCCACAAGGCCCATGCAGCCAGGAAGGTGGGAAAGGAAAAAAAACCCAAAGAGAGGGAAGGATTCCAAGTAGGATTGGAATCCTACTTGGAGTAGGATTGGAGGTGGATTCCTCCACCTCCTCCCACTTCGGCCGAACCCCCTAGGGGAAACCCTAGGGATGCCTCCTCCCCCCTCCCTCCTATATATACTAGAGTAATAGAGCCCCCCAAAGACACAAGTCCACGTGCTAGTTCTCTATTCCCTAGTTTCTCCACCAAATAGATTCCGACGGTGCTTAGGCGAAGCCCTGCCGGAATAGTTCCACCACCACCGCCGCCGCGCCGTCGCGCTGCCGGAGAACTCATCTACCTCTCCGCTCCCTCTTGCTGGATCAAGAAGGCGGAGATCGTCATCGAGCTGTACGTGTGCTGAACGCGGAGGTGCCGTCCGTTCGGCGCTAGATCGTTATTGGATCACGGGACAGCTAGCGATTTGGATCGCGAAGACGTTCGACTACACCAACCGCGTTTCTTAACACTTCCCGCTTAGCGATCTACAAGGGTATGTAGATCCACTCTCCCTCTCGTAGATGCTCATCACCATGGATAGATCTTGCGTGTGCGTAGGAATTTTTTTGTTTCCCATGCAACGTTCCCCAACAAACTTTGCGTCAATAATACCCCCACACACAAAACCAAACACTTGAACCCAACGCGGGTGATAACCCACAAGTATAGGGGATCGTGACAGTCTTCACGGGTAGTATTTCACCCTAATTTATTGATTCGACACAAGGGGAGCCAAAGAATATTTATTGGCCTTGACAATTGAGTTGTCAATTCAACCGCACCTGGGATATCTCTCTGTGGCAAAGGTTTTAGTTGCACGGCAAATATTAGTAGCAAAAGTAACAGTAGTAGTGACAACAGTAATTTTGTAGCAGTTGTGACAGTAGCAGTAACAATAGTAACTTAGCAAGATTCAGTATATGTAAAGCGTAGGCACGTGGATCGGTGATGGATAACGATTTAGATGAAATTGATCATGTAACAGTTACACACTAGGGCGACACAGAACTAGCTCCAATTCATCAATGTAATGTAGACATGTATTCCGTATATAGTCATACGTGCTTGCGATAAGAACTTGCATGATGGGTATGTTTGGTTTGTGCCCATGCTAGCCCAACCAAAAAATTGGCATGACCAAAGTGATGGCATGAACAAAATTTTGGCAAGATATAATTTTTTGGATTGTAGCCAATACACTTGCCAAAAATAGGCAAAATTGCTAAGACTTCATTTGGTTTGCCACCAACCGAGTTGCCAAATACTACTCCCTCCATCCCAAAAATAAGTGTCGATGATCTAGTACAAAATTTGTACAGTTTAGTACAAAATCTGCGACACTTATTTTGGGACGGAGGGAGTATTTGGTACGAGTAACTTGGATTGATTAGTGTTTGATTTGAATTTAATCTAGATGTACCTTGAACCAACAAAGAAAGGGATACGTAAAAAGCTTATTTTTAGTTTTAGTAATTAGTAATATAAAAAATTAATTAACTATAATATGCCAAAATAAAAAAAATGAGCATGCAAGAGTATCAGAGATTCACGACTGAACCAAGACAATTAGTAGTGGCTTTGGGACAATTAGTCCAGTAAAAGATATGTTGGGCTGCCGCTTACACGGTATTCATCCATCCAAACGAACACGCCAATGCAAAAGGTTGTTCGGTCATTAGACAGCTTCCCATGCAATTAATCCGTTGTATTGATTGTCCCTTAAAAAACAGACGAGACCGTCGTAAACCGAACGAGACCCACGTAATAAAGCGAAACAAGGGGACAAGAGCGCGCTGCCAATTATTTGGCGACCATTTTCTGCGCCCTCGCGGCGCCCGTGAATTGGTGAGAATAACACGCGGGCACTCCGGGCGGGCTGGGCGAGCCGATTTTTTGATGCTAGTCCAAACGACAGCCAAATCTCGTGGGCGAGCCAATTTTTTGGTACGGCTAGCATTGGTGGCAAACCAAACGCACCCGACATCTTTTGTCATACCCTCCCGTGGCAGCCGGGTCCTATTGGAAACTAAGGGATATTAAGGCCTCCTTTTAATAGAGAACCGGAACAAAGCATTAACACATGGTGAATACATGAACTCCTCAAACTATGGCAATCACCGGAAAGAATCCCAATTACCGTCACCTTGGGGTATGCGGATCAAGACACGTAATAGGTGCATACAACTTGCAAGATAGGATCCAAATCAATCTTATATTCGTGAAAACATAATATGTTCAGATCTGAAATCATGGCACTCGGGCCCTAGTGACAAGCATTAAGCGTAGCAAAGTCATAGAAACATCAATCTCAGAACTTAGTGGATATTATGATCAAGCCCTATCAAACTTAAGTCGATTACATGATCAATCTCATCCAATCCCACCACTGTCCAGCAAGCCAATAAAGGAATTACTCACTCTTGGTGGTGAGCATCATGGCGGTGTTGATGGAGAAGGGTTGGTGATGACGACGGCAACGATTTCCCCTCTCTGGAGCCCCAAACGGACTCCAGATCAGCCCTCCCGAGGAAGAATAGGAGGTGGAGGTGGCTCCGTCTCGTGAAACGCGATGAAAACTTCTCTCTGATTTTTTTCTCCGAAGATGTGATTTTATAGGACTGGAATTAGGGTCGGAGGAGCCACGAGGGCCCCACAAGCCATCAGGGTGCGGCCTAGGGGGGTCGCGCCCTGATGTGTGGTGGGCCCCTGACACACCCCCTCCGGCAGGTCTTCGCTCCATAATTCATTATAATTCTCAAAAATAATTCACAAAAAGTTTCGTCCGATTCTGATAACTTTTATTTCTGCACAAAAATAGCACCAAGGTAGTTCTGCTGAAAACATCGTCAGTCCGGGTTAGTTTCATTCAAATCATGCAAATTAGAGGTCAAAACCAGAGCAAAAGTGTCTGGAAAAGTAGATACGTTGGGGACGTATTAACTCCCCCAAGCTTAACTCATTGCTTGTCCTCAAGCAATTCAGTTGACAAACTGAAAGTGATAAAGAAAACTTTTACAAACTCTTTTGTTCTCGTTGTTATACACATGCTTAGCTAGTGTTCAAGTTTTCAGCATAAATTATAAATAACCACATCCATGATAAAAATTAGGTATCATATCAACTCATGGCAATACATAACCAACTAGCAAGCAAATAATAAGATATCTCACATGCCAACAATTTATGAAAATGATCATGATATAATATGGTGACATGGTATTTCGCTAACCCTTTCTGAGGTTCAAGGAGCGACTAAACATTATAATTCAGAATAGAAAAGATCCAATCATGCTCGTATCCAACATTAACTAGACTCAATGCATAAAGATGACAATAGTTCTCCCTGGTCTGGTGCTTTTAGTGAGAAGATGATGACTCAACATAAAAATAAATAGATAGGCCCTTCGCAGAGGGAAGCATTGATTTGCAGAGGTGCCAGAGCTCAAGTTTTAAAACAGAATTGGAATATGGATTTGAGTGGTGCACTTTTCTTGTCAACGTTACGGCAAAGGTTTTCAATATCTTCCATGCTAAACTCATTATTGGCGGTTCCCAAACAGAATAGTAAAGTTTACTCCTATCCACCATCCATACACAAACCATGGCTGACCGAATCCAGGGATGCCTGCCAACATGCCAACTGTCCCAAGGAGTTTTGTTTAATTAATTTTGATTATGCATAACTGGGCATCCTTTTACCAGCCTCTCTCGTGCAATGATGGCGAATAAACAACTGTCTTGAGAATAACTCATTTAGCATGGAAAATACTGACCGCCTCGTCACTCCATGAGTGAGATGCATGCACAAAATAGATGTTTATTTGAATGTTTAGAGATGGCACATGCAAATTTACTTGAAACAGCAGGGTAATACCGCATATAGATAGGTATGGTGGACTCATGTGGAATAACTTAGTTCAAAGCTTTTGGATGCACAAGCAGCATTTCCGCTTAGTACATGTGAAGGCTAGCAATAGGTTGGGAAGCGACCAGCTAGAGAGCGAAGATGGTCATGGGCATGCATTGCGAATAATTAACATTGGACATAGCATGAGTAGGATATGAACACTCTGAATTTAAACATCATGAAGGCTAGATTGGTTTTGAATCAACTACATTTTTGTGCATGGGCCAAGTCAAGACGCTTGAATTTCTCAGAGGGAAATACCATACTACCATACCACATCATAACCATTTTAATGCATGTTGATCTATAAGATAAATCATTATTCACTACTAGCTGTTTAAGCATGGCATGAGAAGCTATAATCTCTAATTGTCATCATGAACATGTTCACTCATAATATACCGAATCGAGATCGAACTGGCTAAACATATTTACAAAAACTGAAAACAAGAAGAGTTCATACCAGCTTCCCTTGCCACGATCACTTTGTCAAGCATCGTCATTATTGCCTTTCACTTGCATGTGTGAATGATGTGATAATAATAGTAGTGCAAGAGTACCGTGGACTAAGCTGGAATCTGCAAGGTAGTTTTGGACAAAGGAGAAGACAAGGTAACATTGGCTCTATGTTAGGTAAACAATAAAGCATATAATGGCCACTCAACATTTTCATCGTGGTCTTCTCCTTTCAAGAACTCAATAAAAAGAAAAGAAATTCAGAGAAACACACTGAAATATTTTTGGAGTTTTTGTTTTTCTCGAGAAGGCAGATAAACTAAGGGAAAACAAGAACGAGAAAAACTATTTACACGGGAAAGCTCCCAACATGCAAAGGAAATCTTTTTGGGTTTTCTTTTTAGTGCAGAAGATAATTAAACGGGAAAACTAAACTAAAAATAAGTGAGAAATATTTTTGGGTTTTCCATAGTTTTTCAATACACACAAGAAGAAAGCGGAAAAATAAAACTAACATGGATATACAATGAAAGAGGATGAGCATCGACAATTTATATGAAGTGTGTGAACATGAATGTAATGTCGGTGAGAAATACGTACTCCCCCAAGCTTAGGCGTTTGCCTAGCTTGGTGATCACCACTGATAGTCTGGAAAATGGTCAAAGTGATAGCTTGCGGCGGCGTTCCTGGCCGCTTCCTCCGCTAAACGAGGAGCCTCCACCGCAGCTTTGTATTCCCGCACTTCCTCCTCGAGGACATAATAACGCTGTTGAGCCTGAAAATCAAAGAGGGCAGGTGCAGGCAAAGTGACAGACACAGGCGTATATTTACCAAATATTAAATTATATTAATAACACCTAGCGCGGTTTGCAATAAACTCATGATAGTGCATAGCGTCAAAGTCTAAATATCTCTCAGGCAGGATATGATCATTAGGTTGAGGCGACACTCCTAGATTTGCAGCTACCCGCGGAAGGCATAAATCCCTCCATACAAATCACCGGTGCTAGAATTAGAGTTCAGCCTTCGGGCAACAATTGCACCAAGGTTATAGTGTTGTTCACCAATTACAGCGGTGTGAATAAGGCTTAAATCAGGGGCACACAAAGCACTACAATCTTGTTTTCCTACCACGCATTTTCCATTAAACAGTGCAAAGTAACGAATAGAGGGGAACTATATGCTCTTAATTCTTGCCTGTGTCACTCCCCTATCTTCACCAGCGCATAGACTCTTGAGAAACATATCTACTACCCCTATAAAAGCAGCAGAGGGGGCAGATCCAAACAATCTCATCCCTCTGATCGAAGGATCTAACGATCAAAATCAGCCCAATGTTTAACATTAACCATGGCTTGCGTACGGTTAAGCCACTAAAACTTTCACTGCGATGCATCCCACGATCAGAACGTTGTGATGTCAACTGTCAACAACGTTAGAAGCATACGTATGGTTAACCATCGCTTAGCGCTCACACGCCCTGGCCGCCGCCGCACGCCATGCCCAGCGCTCGGTTGCCGCCTCATGGGCGCTCCTCTGCTCCATGCCTCCCCAGTCCCCACACGCCCCGCCGCCGGCCCTACATGTCTCCCACAACACGTACAAGTCGTGCTTCCTCCCTGGTCCACCCCTTGGAGCCATGGATGAGATCTAATCGGGGGATCAGGAAATCCCCGTCCCCGCGTATGAGCCTCGCCACCCTCCGCAACGGCCTGACCTTTCGTCCGCTCCTCCTCCCCCCAACGGACGCCAACATTCGCCGGAGCACGGGCGGGCCTCCGTCGCCGCACTAAATCCTCGCCCTACTCTGCTCCTGTTCTACTTCCTTGCAGACAAACGCGACCGTGAGCAGCCCCACGCGGGTCCTCCTCTGATGCCCCACGAACGTGGGAGCGGGCGCCCGCCGCTGCCTCGCATTCCTCCATGTGCGGCCGCCGATGATGAGGCAGAGCCCTCACGCCCAGCTGCCGCCTCGCGTTGCTTCGCGCCCGGCCGCCGCCGCCGAGGCAGAGGATCCCCGCGAAGGGGAAGTCCCTCTAGGGTCGGCGCGGTCGGTGAGGGCCGTGTATGTGTTGGGAAGGACATGGACGAGGGAGGTGGAGAGGATGACACATCCGCGTGAGCACAACTGCGAGGCAGACGCCGACGGCGCTGGCGAGGAGGATTGTGACAGGGAGCCCGTCTTGAGCCATGCCGCCACAACCACGTCGCGGCAGACCCCTCCGTGCCCGAGCGCTCTCCCCCGCTCCGGCACTTCAATCGCTGCCGAACCAGCGCCTTCCTCTATCTTCGACTCGCGGCCCCTTCATGCTTCACACTTCACACTCCAGGACGGCTGCACTGGTATGGGTCTGACATCGTCATACTAATTTCTGAATTTATCTGTGTAACTAGTTCATAGTAATATTCAGCTTTGTCCATTTTGCAATGGCAATTTATTGTATAATTCTTCCCGTGTTCAATGCCGATGGCTGCTATCTACTTTTCTTCTCGGAAGGACCTCGGATCAGTTAAACATCCACCCATAGATACAAGGCACCCCACACGGTGTGCGTGATTTACTCCAAGTTCTAAGCTATCCAAGACGTTTGATTTTTTCTGGACATGGTTCAGAACGAAGATTGTACCGACATATAATTGCAAAGCTTACACATACGTAAAAACTGATATGCAAACAAATGTATTGGAACAATGATGTGGGTTTTAGATATGAAGAAGATTCCCTGAAAGAATCACTTTTCTGAACCATGCACATTTTCTCACATTATGCTCGTTAGAAAGGAAGAAAGTTATAAACATTAACACATATCTTTGGGGAATATGGTTATACTATGTCCAGTGACATACCAAGCCCAGTAAAAGGTTAAAAGTGACAAATAACTAGCAAAAGAAACAATGTCCAGGAGCTAGATAAATTTTGGCCAAATAGATTTTGAAGAAGGGAGCTGGAATACTAGGGAGAGCAGGTCCGGCACATTGTTCTTTGCAGTTGATTTTCTTCATCAAATTTGGTAGCTGGAGATGCATAAGGAGTAGGCACAAGGAGGCGAACGCGTGTAGCAAATGTAGTATGTATTAGTTGTTAAATATAAGCTATAGGTTCAAATGTTGATGCTCCTGCTTACAAGTTGTATGAAATGTTTTTTCAAATGCTCATATGTTCAATGAACCATCGGGATGTTTTTGTTTAGTTGCCTCTGAAGTACATAACTTTATTTTCTCCTTTTCTCGTAATGCCTAGCTTTCAGATAGGATATGGGAAGAGATGGGTGAATGATCTGTCGGATTTAATAGCCCGTTGTCCTTTGTTGTCCGCCCACAACACAAGCTCATGCTCTACTAGAGCGATGCCGCGGTCATACGAGGACATCATCAAGAAGATCTTTCATCGGTGCAGCCGACTGATTGATGTTGCTGTTTGTATGGCTTGTAGGTCGAGTCATTCTGGGTTTTCTACTGCTATACCTCGCATCAAGAAGATCTCCGGGGGTTTCATAATCATAAGCTCAACTGTCATTATACAAATTGGGTGTTATTACCATGCATGTGAATTTTTATTTAAGGTAAGTCAAACTCTGTTAGTTATGTGATGCTTCCAAATTGAATAAGTGGAAGTGAACATTTGACATATATCTCGAATTAATGGTTTTAGAAATAATGAATTAAATTTATGAACACCAACGGGCAAACATTTTTTATTTAATTGATGATCAAGTGAGAGATCAACTTCCATTTTTATTGTCATTAACCTCTATTGCCATCTTGATAAGAACATGGTGAATTGTGTACTAGCAAGTGTATATTTATTGCATGTTACAAGCTCTCGGATCAATCCTGATGCTCCTGCTTCTCCTTCTATTTCTCATATATTATAAGCTGTTGGAATGATTTGTAGTTTCCATGGCATGTTTGACATTTGGTGTTATTTAAATGCAGATGAAAACAATAATCTAGATGCATCTCTGTTTGGACCAGGGGAGTGTTCCTCATTTGAATACCTAACAAACACAACTATAGAGTGGGAGTATTGTTAACGGTGAATAGCAATTATATTATCTGTAGGTTATACCAGCTTGAGGAAATATTTTGACTAAAAATATATGTATAGGTTATATGGCCAGTCTCCATTGTCGACGCCACCTTGATTGTTGTACTTAGATTTGGGGCCAACAAAACCGTGTAGTCGTCTGTCATACTGGAGGTCTCAATATGAGGTCGTGCCCAAGAAGCTCCGGAGTCTAGCTAGAATGGTAATTCCATGCCTTTTCTTTAGAAATTATGGTTTCATTTGTGGATTAGTAGTTATTATCTTCCGATGGTTTATATGTTTCTGTCACTTGCAGAGTTGGAGCAATACAATTATTAAGCACATCAAGCCACAAAGCACAAATAAGAACCTTCTCCATGGTACCTACCATTTTGATCAAGTGCATTTTCATCTGCACTGCATGTGGTTGTAAGCTACCTCGTGTTTCTAGGCTACATTGTTTTTTCTAATAGCTATCCAGGTGTGGGAAAATATCAGGTGATACGAGAGCTTAGGTGATCCTGTGATACAGACTCCCACGAGCCATTGGATCTGATATCCAAGGTTCATGGGCCGAGTTCTTGGAGTACTAATACCAGATTCTTGGATTTTTTTTTTGCAAACTTGCATGAGCTCTGCCTGCGACTGTTGGATCTCAGTCCAACAGCTCACGTGAGCTCATATCACGAGAACACCTAAGCTCCCATATCACCTAATACTCGCCTATCCAGATGTTTGTCTTTGTAGGAGAATTATACTCTCTATATATATTTATTTTAATGGATATCTGGAGTATCTTGCCAAAGTAAAGGAATGTTTTTATTTAAATATATGTTTAAACCATAAAATCAGATTTGTTCGTTACAATAGGTATGTCAACACACATGTCCAAGTGTGCACTACATGCTCTATCAAATGATTCAGTTCTAATGCATTGCTTCCTAGCTGAATATATGTTTGTTTATTGTACTTTTTTCCTTAGGAACTATTGTTCTCAAGTGGTGAGTGGAGACATGATTGTAAACACGATCTCTGTTGTAATCTCAAATGAAATAAGCATATTTTGAATATACCTTTGAAGCTGATGAAAATGATCCGGCCGTGTCATGTAAATTTGATACATCTGCTTCATATTTGAATATCTTATTAATTTCTGCATCAGTTAGTTTGCTGCAAAAGGTTGTATTTTGATTTGACCTATATGAATTTTGTTTTTGATTCATGTTATGGGCATGATGGATGGATATAAAATCTTTGAAAAATCAGACAATAGTTAGATATAAAGCATATCCATCTTATTACAAGTCGACATGTAAAATCTGTGTACAAGAAAAATCTGTGAAAACTCAGGCGAGAGTTAGCTACGATGTACTTGATTCAGACTCTTCTCAACCATCAAAAAAGAAAAGAGTTGGTTCGGACAAGTAGGCCGCTTGCAGGTATTTTCGTGGGTAACAATTCGGATGCTTCATTAGGATACAAAGACGCTACAGCCTACACCAAGTTTATGTCATGTTTACTAATCCAGGCCCGTGTGAAGTTTCATCTTGCTGATGCACGTGAATTTCATATGCATGTTTACTAGTTATAATCAGTTTTTGAAGGTTTCTCGGTTGAGACCCAAAGTGGGAGTTTGGAAGCAATAGAGAAATCTTCTAGAGTCATGCTAAAGGATTTATCATAAAGTTTAAATAACACTCTAGAAGCATGTGATTGATAACGAAATCCTTGCGTAAATGTATGGGTAAGGTCATAGTGTTGGACAGAATTATCTGCGAGGAAATCGGTGAGGCTGGTATTATAAATGAACTGGTCAAATTCATCCTTAATGCCTGCACCTATCATGAAATCTTCGTTTGGCCATCGACATGATTTGGCGTAAGCCATGATTATTTGGTTATCTCGAGGCTCGATGTAAGCTTGCCGTATGGAGTTCTCACTAGATGACTCACCCGAGGTGAGTCTTCTTGAGGAGCTCCTCCTAAAGAAACTCATCTTTCCAAGAACAAATTTCTGAAATTTTTGAGCCACAAATTTTCATCAATAAAACTTCACAAGATTGATAGTAACTACTCATATGGATGCCTAGAGGCCATATCAAGCATTCATATTACTTAGAACTCAAAGAATTCAACATGCAAGCTCATTTTTTGTAGCATCAAGTGCAGCACATTATGCAAAATATAAACCACTAAAACAAAAACTAATTGGAGGAATGGAGGAGTCACATACCAAGGAACAATTCCTCAAAACAGTTTCGGAAACGGAGTTCCGAGCAAAGAGATTGAAAATTTCACTTTCTGGGTGAAGAACACGGGAGAGAGATGGCTAGAAATTTTTTGCTGGAGGTAGGAGAGAGTGTGGGACGAAGGGATAAGGCAGGGGGCCCTGTGGGCCCCACAAGCCATCAGGGCACGGCCTAGGGGGGCGTGCCCTGATGTGTGGTGCCACACAGGTGCAGCCCCGTGCTGTTATTTTTATGGCAGTATTTTTTATTTATTCTAGAAAAATGCATGTTAAAATTTGGTGGCAATCTGAAACTTTTTATTTTCTGACATTTTCTACGCACGGGAAAAACAGGAAAACGGAAAATTATGCTAATTTATTTTATTCAAACTGAAAATAACAGAGGATAAACTTTTGGTACAAAGAGTTGTGAGTACTGAATTCATCAATCACATGCCTTCCGAAAAGGATTCATTAATAAGGTTGATCAAGTCTTATTAACAATCGCTTCCGGTTAACAAGAAACCAAAGAATTCTCGTATGTCACTAGGTTACCTCAATGGGGATTTGCATCTCCCCAACAAAAAGATTATAATATTTCTTCTTGACAGTAGGTAGAGGAATTGCAAAGCTTCCAATGATTACAGAGGGAGTAGGCTCAATGACATTAATATTATTAACCAAAGTTTGGTTCTTCGGAAATTGCACGGTATGTTGCTTGCCATTGACGTGAAAGGTAACCTTGCTTTTATTGCAATCAATAACAGCCCTTGCAGTATTTAAGAATGGTCTACCAAGGATGATCGACATATTGTCGTCCTCGGGCATATCAAGAATAACAAAGTATGTCAAGATAGTAACATTTGCAACCACAACAGGAACGTCCTCACAAATTCCAATAGGTAAAGGAGTGGACTTATAAACCATTTGCAAAGATATCTCAGTAGGTGTAAGCTTACTCAAATCAAGTCTTTTATAAAGGGAGAAAGGCATAACACTAACACCGGGTCCTAAATCACATAAAGCAGTTTTAACATAGTTTCTTTTTATATAGCAAGGTATTGTGGGTATGCCAGGATCTCCTAGCTTCTTAGGTATTCCTCCATCAAAAGAATAATTAGCAAGCATAGTGGCAATTTCAGTTTCAGGAATCTTTATTTTGTTGGTAATAATATCCTTCATATACTTAGCATATAGAGGCATTTTCAATATATCAGTCAAACAAGTACGCAAAAAGAGAGGTCTAATCATTTCAGCAAAGCGTTCAAAATCTTCATCATCCTTATTCTTGGAAGTCTTACGAGGGAATGGCATGGGTTTTTGAACCCATGGCTCTCTTTCCCTTCCATGTTTTCTAACAACAAAGTCTCTCTTATCATAACATTTATTTTTAGGAGGTGGTTTATCAAGATCTTCAGCAGGTTCTATTTCCACATCATTGATGTCAACTACGCAACTTTAATCTTGTAGACTCGTGTTGGGCCTCCAAGCATAGAGTTTTGTAGGACAATAGCAATTTTCCCTCAAGTGGATGACCTAAGGTTTATCAATCCGTGGGAGGTGTAGGATGAAGATGGTCTCTCTCAAACAACCCTGCAATCAAATACAAGAAATATCTTGTGTCCCCAACACACCCAATACAATGGCAAATTGTATAGGTGCACTAGTTCGGCGAAGAGATGGTGATACAAGTGCAATATGGATGATAGATATAGGTTTTTGTAATCTGAAAATATAAAAACAGCAAGGTAGCAAGTGTAAAACAGCGAGCAAAACGGTGTATAAATGCTTGGAAATAAGGCCTAGGGTTCATACTTTCGCTAGTGCAATCTCCCAACAATGCTAACATAGTTGAATCATATGATCATCCCTCAACGTGCAACAAACAATCACTCCAAAGTTCCTATCTAGCGAAAAACAAAAAGATGAAATTGGTGTAGGTAGTAGACCCACCTCAAAGTTATTCGTTCTGATCAATCTATTGGGCTATTCCTATAAGTGTCACAAACAGCCCTAGAGTTCCTACTAGAATAACACCAATGATACATATCAATCAACCCAAATGTCACCTAGATACTCCAATGTCACCTCAAGTATCCATGGGTAAATTACGCGACATGCAACAAACAATTTCAGATCTATCATATTCAATCCAACAAAAAGAACTTCAAGGAGCACCCCAAGATTTCTATCGGAGAACGTGGTATGAAAACGTGCAATCAACCCCTATGCATAGATCCCCTAGGTCACCGGAATCCAGAAGCTGATGCCTCAACATATATCAAGTGAATCAATAGAATACCCCAATGTCACTATGGGTATCCCACGCAAGACGTACATCAAGTGTTCTCAAACCATAATATTCAATCCAACATAACGAGATCTCAAAGGTAAAGATTCAATTCATCACAACAAGGTAGAAAGGGAATAACATCATATGATCCGAATATATTAACAAAGCCCGTGATACATCAAGATCGTGCCATCTCAAGAACACGAGCGAGAGAGAGAGAGAGAGAGATTGAAAACATAGCTACTGGTACAAACCGTCAGGCCCGAGGGTGGACTACTTCCTCCTCGTCATGGCCTCCGTCGGGATGATGAAGATGGCCACCAGAGATGATCTACCCTCTCTGGGAGGGTACTGGAATGCCTCCAGATTGGGTTTTCATCGATGCAGAGAGTTGCAGCGACGGAACGAGGAGTCTCTCTTTATTTCTGGGGTTTCTGTTATTTATGGGATTGTTCAGCGTTGGAATCACGCCAAACGGAGCCACGTGGGCCCCACCACATATCTCACCGCGCCACTAGGGGGCGCGGCCTGTTGCGTGGTGGCCCACTGGCACACCCCCTCCGACAGGTCTTCGCTCCAATGTTGCTTATTTCCTCCAAAAAAATCACAAAAAAGTTTCAGGGGATTCCGAGAACTTTCATTTTCTGCACAAAAACAACACCACGGTAATTCTACTGAAAACAGCGTTAGTCCGGGTTAGTTCTAAATAAATCATATAAAGTGCATCAAAACCATATAAAAGTATTGTAAACATAGGTGAATATGGCATGAATACTTCATAAATTAGCGATACGTTGGAGACGTATCAGCATCCCCAAGCTTAATTCCTGCTCGTCCTCGAGTAGGTAAATGATAAAAGAAATAAATTATGAAGTATGAATGCTAGCTTTGTGAATAGTTTTGATCATTGATAATTTCAGTCACTTTTCTAGCATCATAACCAGCAACTTTTTATCATAAAAATAATCATGATAGAGTAGCAATCAATTCACATGTCATGGTTCAAACAATGCATTCTATTGAAACTTAACAATCTATGTTCTTGGTCACCAAACAATTTCAATACATCATCAAGTCTAAGTAAGATCTCCACATACTCAATTATCATATAGTCTTTTATGATTGCTAATACTCAAGGCATATTTTTAAAACAAACAACCTCCATCGAACACAGAGAAAGATAGGGGCTTGATGTTTCGCCTCCCAACACACTTATCATAAAGATAATTGTCAACAATAGTGAATCATGATCAAATATATTTGAGTGGATATGTATGTTTGGGTCTTTCCCCACCACATGGTGCTTGCCAACTAATAGATTGAGGGTGGAATAAGAAGTTGACTCAACATGAAAGTAAGTAACATGAAAGTATGTAAGGGCATATTTATACCCTAATGGTTTTGGTGATTGATGACAATGCATTTGCGGACTAATCGTGTGCATTAAGCTTTCAGAGAATATCAGGTGGCACGAGACGATTATCTTACCCCTCAGGAAGCTAAAAAGAAGATGGTGTCTTTTCGACAATTTAGTGTCGGTGGACTTAAGTCGTAGGAAAATCCGTATTATCAAGAGGGGGTCCGCGGTGGGAAAGGTTGGGAGGAATCATCACGTACACACTCGCACCCCCATTCGTTTCCCGACAACATGGAGTCTCTGTCCTTGCCCTGCTCTCTCTTTCTTTCTCTCAGTGGTAGTACCGTTCTAGGAAGCGGTAGTACCGCGCGCAGCCGGTACTTCCGCCCCAGCCGGTGGTAGTACCGCTTAGGGAAAGAAGGGAGGGCTGGGCACCTCGCGCGAGACATCAGACACATATCTGGGAGTGTCTGGTGCCCCACGCCAGCACCCAGCCACAACGGTAGTAGGGGCGGTAGTACTAAGCGGTACTACTGCCGCCCCTTTTACTGGTTCACAGATGGGCAGTAGTACCACCCCAACCAGCAGTACTACCGCTGAAGTGCGGCTGGTTGGTGGGTAATGGGCAGATTCCCTTCCCCACTATATAAGGGGTCTTCTTCCCCAAGAAGCTTTACCTCTTATCCTTCCCCAAGCTCCATTGTTGCCCAAAGCTCATTCTTGCCCGATCTCTCTCCCTAGCCAAGAAAACTTGTTGATACTCTAGGGTTTGGTTGAGAGGGCCCCGATCTACACTTCGACCAAGAGAAATTTGATTCCCCCCACTAATCCCTTGCGGATCTTGTTACTCTTGGGTGTTTGAGCACCCTAGACGAAAGAGGTCACCTCGAAGCCATAGTCCATTGTGGTGAAGCTTCGTGGTGTCGTTGGGATCCTCCAATTCAGTTGTGGAGATTGCCCCAACCTTGTTTGTAAAGGTCCGGCTGCCGCCTCCAAGTGCACCACTAGTGGAATCACGGCACCTCGCATTGTGTGAGGGCGTGAGGACAATACGGTGGCCCTAGTGGCTTCTTGGGGAGCATTGTGCCTCCACACCGCTCCAACGGAGACGTACTTCCCTTTACCAGGAAGGAACTTCGGTAACACATCCTTGTCTCCATTGGTTCCTCTTGTGGTTATTTCTTACCTTTACTTCACGCAAGCTACTTACATTGTTTATCTTGCTTGCTTGAGGTGCTTGTTGTGTTTAGCATCATATAGGTTGCTCACCTAGTTGCATATCTAGCCAACCTATTTATTGCTAAGCATAAATTGTTAAAGAAAAGTTAAAAACTGGTAGTTGCCTATTCACCCCCCTCTAGTCAACCATATCGATCCTTCCAATTGGTATCAGAGCCTCGTCTCTTTATTAAGGATTTCACCACTCGAAGAGTATGGTTAACGACGGGGACCTGCCGGTTGAACTCCCCGAGGCCATGGGTGTGAACAGGGTCTCTCGTGAGGATTTAAACGAGGCCATGTCCTCTCTTAAATCCTCCATGATGACCGAGGTCAAATCCATGTTTAAAGAATTCCTTGATACTCTTGAACTTTCCACCGATGCGGTGCAAGTGGCTAATCCCACTAACTCGACATCGGATGTCAACTCCGGTAAGGAGGGGGCTAGTGCTGATAAGGACACTTGTTCTCAAGGAATTAATGGGTCGGGGACCTTTGCCTCAGTTCCCCCTCCCTTGGTCTATGGAGGACCGGTGCACCCACCTCATATAGTTAATCTCGGTCCTCCTCCTAAACTTGTTAAGAATGATTTTGCTAATTAGGTTTTTCGTATCAAGTCTCATTTGGATCACAGCTCAATTCAACTCATGAGAGTCATTGAAGAAGGATACTATCCTCGTGATCCACGCAACCACACTCCAAGAGAAGAAGCTGATAAACAGCTAAATTCCTCCGCCTTGTTCATACTCCAAGCTGTTGTTCCTACATAAGACATACCTCACCTACGTCCCTTCACTGTTGCTAATGAGTGTTGGGAACACATTGTCTCCATGTACAAGGGCAGCTCAAGCATTCAACGGTCGAACTATGAGGTCATGCTTGATCAGTCAGATGAGTTTGTAATGATAGAAGATGAGGAACCACGTGAGCTCTATAGGAGGGTAACTACTCTTGCCGTTGCCCTCTGAGATCATGGCAGCAAGGATGTGGATGACACCTGGATCAAGCGTAAGTTTCTGAAGGCCATCATGCCCTTCAACAAGGCCATGTCTGCCGTCATCCGCCAAAGACCGAACTTTCACAACTTGTCCTCTAGTGATGTGTTGGATGAATTTATTGCAATGAACATCTTGAACACGACCGCAGACAATGCTCTTGCTCGTGTGCAACGGTCAAAAAAATCATCTCCCAACCTTGCTTTGAAGGCCAAGGTTAGTCAAGAGGAAGAGGAAGAAGAACAAGAGGAGGGTTGCCCCGAGGACACCAAATATGCTTACCATGAGCATATGGCTCTGGCGTCTAGGCAATGCTGGGGCAACAAGAGAAACACAAGGCCCAACTTCTCCAAGAACAACTCAAGCGGGTCAAAGGGCAAGCAACAGACCTTCTACAACTGTGGTAATGTGAGTCACTTTGTGGTGGATTGTCCATATGAGAAGAGGGAAGACAATGGTGGTAAGCTCATCCGCAAAGATAAGGCCAAGTCTTTCCCCAACAAGACCAACTTCACCAAGAAGGCTCCTCACAAAGTGTTGGTGGCTCAAGAAGAGTATGTTTCCGATGATGATGGAGATGACGAAGACACAAGTGGTGAAGGAATGGCAATGGCATCTGTGGCAATTGCATCTTCTACCCCAACAAAGGTGTCACTCTTCGATGCCCCCAACGAGAACCACATTGCTCGGTGCCTCATGGCAAAAGGTATCACCAAGGTAATCTCCAATGCCAAAACCTCAAACATTAATACGTCCATTTCTTCCACTCCGTCTTTAGATTGTGTGGATGAACACGAGGAGGCAAAAGAGAGTGAGAATGAGTTTGACAAGTTCTTATGTAAACTCAAGGGGGAATCCAAGAAGCACTTCGTTGCTCTCTTGGAACAACTTGGTGAGGCTAATGACACTATTGAATCTCAAGAAGAATATCTAGAGGAATTGAGAGGGCATAGTCGTGATTATGCCGATGAGATAGCAGATCTTTCTATTGCTGACCGAGGTCTTCGTTTGACTCTTGAGGAGTCACAAAATGATAACCTTGCTAAATTACGTAAAGATTATGATCATGCTATCGTTCTTAACCGTGTGCTCAAATCTAAAAAGGTTGCACTTGGGATTGGGCATGATCATCTCAAGGATGAGTTTGACACACTTGACAATGCTCACAAGGCATTGAAGAGTGTTCATGCTTCTCTTAAGGAGTCGCATGATCAACTCCAAGTAAAACTCACTAAGGAAATTGCTACGTGTCCTCCTTTTGTTTTAATTGATAATGCCTTTGCTACTAACCCGTGTTGTGAGCATGCACATCTTGTGAAGGAAAATGCCAAGCTGAAAGAGCAACTTGAGAAAGGCCTTGTGACATGTATCCAAGGTGAGAAGAATCTCAATGACCTTTTGAGCAATCAAAAGGAAGTGGTTGCAAAGGAAGGTGTTCGGTTTGCACCCAAGTCCAAAAAGAAGAAGAAGAAGAAGAACACGCAGGTTCTTCCGCTCAAGGAAACATTTGTCAAAGCGGGGAACATTACTCATGAGAAGAAGAAGGACAAGGTTGTGAGTGATAGTGCCAAGAAGGGCAAGATCACTCCCTCCATCAGAGCCGGCGATTTTAACCCCTCCTATGTTTTGTGCCATGCTAGTGATGGGCATGTTTATGCCAAATATGTTGGTTCTTCTTATGAGTACATTGAGTGGTCTATTTGGGTTCCTAAGACCCTTGTCACTAGCATGAAAGGACCCATTCAAGAATGGGTACCTAAATCCAAGCATTGATCTATTGTAGGACTTTGCTTCCGGGGGAGTCTCATGGTTGCTCGATAGCGGAGCAAAAAATCATATGACCGGAAGCAAGGACTTGGTGGTGGATGTTCGACCCGATGCATCCGTGGCCACCCAAGTCTCCTTTGGCGATGACGCAATCTCAAAGGTATTGGGTCTTGGCAAGGTGGTTATCTCTCCAACCTTAACCATTGAGAAAGTCATGCTTGTTGAGACCCTTGCATACAATTTACTTTTCGTTCGTCGACTTGCACTCATGGGTTTTAGTACCTTCTTTGGCATTGATACCGTGACCCTTTTGTGTAGCAAGACTCTTAAAGTAGCCTTTGTTGGTCATGTCGAAAATGGTCTCTATGTGATTAACTTCTCGGAGCGACCCACTAAGACCGCGACATGTCTAATGGCTAAAGTTGATGTGGGATGGCTTTGGCATCGCTGACTAGCCCATGTCAATATGAGATCTTTGCAAAGTCTCCTCAAAGGGGATCACATTCTTGGACTAACAAATGTGAGTTTTGCTAAAGATCGTGCTTGCAGTGCTTGTATCGAAGGAAAGTTACATGAAAAAGCTCATCGTCCTACTACTACAATCTACTCAAAGAGAACCTTAGAGCTCCTTCACATGGATCTCTTCGGTCCTCCATCTTTTGACAGTCTTGGAGGAAGAAAGTATTGCTTGGTGATTGTGGATGATTACTCATGATACACATGGGTATATTTCTTCAAGAGGAAGAGTGAGACCCAACAGACCGTCATCAACTTTGCAAATGAAGTCCAACGTCAACATGAAGCAAAGATCTTGATGATTAGAAGTGACAATGGCACTGAGTTCAAGAACTACACCTTGGATGAGTTTCTCAGTGATGACGTGATAAAGCACCAATATTCCACCCCTTACACCCCTCAACAAAATGGTGTTTCGGAGAGGAAGAACCGGACGTTGATGGATGCGGCAAGAACCATGATGGCAGAGTTTAAATCTCCATACAACTTTTGGGCCGAAGCCATCAACACCGCGTGTCATGCATCAAATCGACTCTATCTTCGGAAAGGCTTGAACAAGACTCCTTATGAGATTCTTACCGGGAACAAGCCCAACCTCAATAAAGTTTGGGTGTTCGGCTGTAAGTGTTTCATTCTCAAGAAAGGTGTACGTTTGTCAAAATTTGAATCTCGAGCTCATGAGGGCATATTTGTTGGTTATGCTGCAAACTCTAATGCTTACCGTGTCCTCAACAAGTCCACGGGACTCATTGAGGAGACGAGTAACGTAGAGTTTGATGAAAATAATGGCTCCCAAGTGGAGCAAAGTGGTCTTTGTGATGTAGGTGATGAAATTCCTCCCCAAGCCATAAGAAGAATGGGTGTGGGATACTTCCTACCCATTGAGGAACCTCTTGTGGCTGAAGGAGAAGGACAATGTTCCACTCAAGTGGAACCATCACCGACGCAAGACCCACACGCTTCCGAAGAACAAAGTGAAGACCCTCAACCCCGTGATCAAGATCAAGGGCAAGATCAACTAAATGGTGATGATTCTACATCACATGATGCTCAAGATCTTGCTCACACCCCCGTGCCAGCTCAAGATCAAGATGAAACTCAAGACCAAGATCAAGCTCAAGATGAAGGTCAAGCTAAAGATCAAGACCATGCTCAAGATCAAGAGCAAGCCGGTGCTAGTACCAAGCCTCAACTTTCCATGGAGGAAATTCTTAAAAGATGAGCTGCCAAGATCGCTTCCAAACTAAGAGTCAAGCAACACCTATTAAAGAATGTTTATGGAAGTTTGAAGAGAGGGGTAACTACATGTCGTCAATTAACAAACTTTTGTGCACATCATGCGTTTGTTTCTTGCTTTGAACCCCTCAAGGTACAAGATGCGCTTGAAGACGAGGAATGGCTTGAAGCCATGCATGAAGAAATCAACAACTTCGAGCGCAACAAAGTGTGCCGATTGGTGCCAAGACCAAAGGAGAAGCACAATGTCATTGGAACCAAATGGATCTTTAAGAACAAGCAAGATGCACATGGTATTATTATTCGCAACAAGGCAAGACTAGTGGCTCAAGGCTACTCCCAAGTCGAGGGCATCGACTACAGTGAAACCTTTGCCCCTGTTGCTTGCCTTGAATCTATTCACATGTTGCTTGCTTATGCCTCCCATCATGATTTCAAATTATATCAAATGGATGTGAAGAGTGCTTTTCTTAATGGTCCTCTAAAGGAGTTGGTATATGTCAAGCAACCCTCGGGGTTTGAAGATCCCAAGTTCCCCAATCATGTATATGTTCTCGATAAGGCACTCTATGGCCTTAAACAAGCCCCACGTGCGTGGAATGAGCACCTTACCGAGATGTTGCAAGATCGTGGGTTTGAAATTGGGAAAATCGATCCCACTCTTTTTACTAAGAGGGTTAACAGGAACTTGTTCATATGCCAACTATATGTAGATGATATTATCTTTGGTTCTTCTAACAAAGCTTTTAATGATGAGTTCGCCGCACTAATGACCAAAGAGTTTGAGATGTCTATGATGGGAGAATTGAAGTTCTTCCTTGGATTCGAAGTCAAGCAACGAAGCCAGGGAACCTTCATCAGCCAAGCAAAATACACTCAAGACATGCTCAAGAGGTTCAAGTTGGATGAGCTCAATCCTCCCAAGGCCAATACTCCAATGCCGCTCAAATGCCAACTTGACAGTGATCCCAATGGTAAAGCTGTGGATCAAAAGGTATATCGCTCCATGATTGGATCTCTGCTTTACCTTTGTGCATCTAGACCGGATATCATGTTGAGTGTGGGAATTTGTGCAAGATTTCAAGCTGCACCTAAGGAGAGTCACTATGTGGCTGTCAAGCGAATCTTTCGATATTTGGCTCATACCCCAAACTTTGGCTTATGGTACCCCAAAGGTGCTTCATTTGATCTCATTGGATATACTAACTTGGATTGGGCGGGAGACCGTGTGGAAAGGAAGTCCACTTATGGAGGCTGCCAATTTCTTGGTCGCTCTTTGGTAAGTTGGTCTTCAAAGAAACAACACTGTGTTTCTCTCTTGTCCACCGAGGCCGAGTATGTAGCCGCCGCAAGCTGCTGTGCTCAGATTCTTTGGATGAGGCAAACCTAAAAGGATTATGGTGTGAACTGTGACAAAGTGCCTATTTACGTCGACAATGAAAGCACGATCAAGATCTCCAACAACTCGGTTCAACACTGCAAGACGAAGCATATTGAGATTCGTCATCACTTCATCCGGGATCACATCAAGCATGGAGAAATTGATTTTATTCATCTCTATACCAAGGAACAGCTTGCAGATATTTTCACGAGGCCATTGGATGAAGCAAGATTTCGTGAGTTAAGGCATGAGCTAAATATCATTGATTCAAGCAATGTGGCTTGACTTAGTGCACACCCCACCACACTCATCATTATGTCTTGTTTAGATGTAGGCATGGACTTAGGGGGAGTCTAGTTCTCTCAATGAACTATCCATCCTCCTATTATGCATAAACTAATCAAAGTCTTTCACATCCGCCATTTTTGATGGTTTTTGTGCTTCAAAGACGAGTTTTGGTCATGGGCCCAAGGTTCAAATCTTCGCGGTGCCATACCATTTGATTCAAACATAGGTGGCCTCGGCCACCGCCCCTCCTAGCGAGGCATTTGCTTTTGAGAAGCACGTTTTTGTGTTTTCGGGGTCACTCCAACCTTTTTGATTTGTTTTGGAACGGCATCATCGGAGTGTTTCCTGATTTTTGGATGGTTTTGTTGTGTCCAAACTTTTAACCAAACAAAATCTTGCATAAGCCACACTCTTGGTTTTTATTTCCTGCCTTGGGTGGTAGTACTAAGCGGTACTACCGCGCAGGCCAGCGGTACTACCGCTCGTGAGTCTCCACGAAGGGATTTGGGGCGGGGCAGGGGAAGTGGCAACTTCCCCGTACCCATTCACCCCTCTCTCTCGTGGCTCTCTCTCCACGGCGTTTACAAGGTCGCGGAGGCCGTCGCCGGTCCTCCGATTCCGGCCAAGCTTTCACAAAACCGTCCGGAGGAGTTGATCTCCAACCCCCCCTCTCGCCATGGATGCCGGTATTGTCCCGTTTTTCTCTCCCTAGGTTCTCCTATTTTTGAATCTAGGTATTGGAAAATGCATGGAGTTTCCATCTTTTTGGGTCAAATCTGGGCGTGATTCTCTTATACAAGTTTGCTAGGAAGTATTTCTCAAGGTTTAACAGTCAAATATGTGCATTTGACATCTCCGGTAGTACCGGATCTCACCAGCGGCTGTAGGTTCGCCTGCAGTTTTAGCCCGCACGGTACTACCACCCCTTGGAGCGGTAGTACTAAGCGGTACTACCACTGGTGACATCGGTACTACCGCTGGTGATGCCAACTGCAGCTGTTTTTCTTTTAAAAACTTCAGAATTGCTTTATATATTTTCTGGCTTATGCAAACTGGTTTACACTCTTCTTCTCTCGTTTGGTGTTCTCGTTCGGTTTCTAGGTGGTAGTAGGAGGAACCCGAGCCGTGAGACAGGATCCAAGCGACCGCGCACCACAGAAGAAGATAGCTCAGTCAACCCTCCCAAGCAGCAGACGAAGAAGGCTGCCTCCAAAAGGTTGCAGCCATCCCTGGACAAGATCCCTCTCAAAGATTACTGGGCCATTCGCCGTCGTGATCCATATGTCACTCCTCAAGAGAATGTTGTTCGCAACCGTCCCTTCTGGACCAAGCAGCAGTTGTGTATTTACAATGACGTGCTTCTGGGTAAGGAAAACATCTATGTGCCAAATGTCAAGTCGATTGATATGGAGTGCTTGGAAAAGAATGCCCAATACTTTGGCCAGGCTATTGAGCTCTGTCAGAAGCTTCAGATCGCCCATCTCATGGAATTCAACAAGGATTTTGATGCTGAGATGATTGCCGTGTTTTATGCTACCGTTCAGTTTGGGACTGATGACGACAGGACTTTGACTTGGATGACTAATGGGAGGAGGTTGTCTGCTACATGGAAGGAGTTCATGGACCTTCTTCACGTTGAGGACAGGGGGCTCGATGACCCTGTCGGTTTCCGCCCACACAAGGAATCTACGGCAACTCACAAGCGCCATATTTGGCCCTACTCCACTGAGAAGGTATCCTCCACTACTGGCAAAGCTACTTATGTTCTGCAGCCGTTCCTTGATATTATGCACCGCATATTCCGGAACACCTTGTTTCCTCGTGTTGTCAACTTGGACATAGTGCACTCCTACCTTGTGGATCTGTTGCTCTTCTGTCAGCATATGAAGGACTCTGCTGAGGTGCCTGCTCTGGATATTTCTCACATCATGTGGTCTGAACTCCACTCT
Source organism: Elymus sibiricus (assembly GCA_039707655.1). NCBI lineage: Eukaryota > Viridiplantae > Streptophyta > Magnoliopsida > Poales > Poaceae > Elymus > Elymus sibiricus. The sequence goes on from CM077675.1 coordinate 146,780,704, forward strand.
GCTGTCTTTGATCGTAAGGTTCCTATTTATGGCCCGCACTTGATGCTTCTTCTTGAGAGCACGTGGGCTAAGACCCATCCAGGCATCATCTTTGAGCATGGTGAGGTGGTTTCTCATAAGGTTGTGCAGCTCCGTCAGAAGGACAAATGGGCAAACTATGTTGCTCCCGAGGCTGTTCTGGCTGATGATGATGTTGAGGATGAAGATGAGGATGATGAGGATGATGAGGACTTTGTGGTCTAGGGTGGTGCGGCTCCTCGTTCTGCATCTTCTCTGGCTGAACCATCTTGGGCTAAGAAGCTCAAGGAGAAGATGAAGAAGTTGTTCTGTTCACAGGCTAAGGGTCAGTACAGGGCTCATGTTGCTAAGAAGGAAGCTAGACGGCGTCACAAGGCTCTTGGCAGACACGTTGGGTTGGAGGTTCCCAGTGGTTCTGAAGAGTTTATTACTGATGAGGAGGTCTGGATCTCATGGCACTGCAAGGGGGACTCTGAGGATGATCTTCCTGGCTCTTCTGCTCCAGCTCCGCCCGGCACCGTTTCCCACACTCTAGAGTCTGGAGAGTACCGATGATGGGTCCTTGTGTTCTGCCACCTGTGTGTCTTAGTCCTCCCTGCCCTTTTGGTGTCTCGCTGCCAAAGGGGGAGAGAGTGTAGGGATTTGCCGAGTCACGAGCATGCGTTTGCTTTCTGAGTTGCCTTCTTTTATGTCATTGCTCGTGAACTCTTTCTAGTTGCCTTGCTTTGCTTTGCTTATGGTTGTGAGACTTCAGTCACTTCGTCGTATGGTGTAAGACATATGCTACCCTTAATTATCCTTATATGTCTCGTTTTGTGAGTTAGTTTTATTATACCATCTGTGTTATACTCTCACATAGTGCTCCTTGCTTAGTTATCTATGTCATTTTATATATTGTTGCAAGGAGTATTCGTCTCTAAAATATAGGGGGAGTGTTGATCCTAGCATGTGTGTTTTGCATTCCAAAAGCATATCAATTATTGTACACATCTAGGGGAGCCCGTCTATATTTTTGTAGACTTTTGGGTTTGCTTTCTTTCTCTTACTTATTATCAATGCAAATCCAGTGTTGTCATCAATCCACCAAAAAGGGGGAGATTGTAAGGGCATATTTATACCCTAATAGTTTTGGTGATTGATGACAATGCATTTGCGGACTAATCGTGTGCATTAAGCTTTCAGAGAATATCAGGTGGCACGAGACGATTATCTTACCCCTCGGGAAGCTAAAAAGAAGATGGTGTCTTTTCGATGATTTAGTGTCGGTGGACTTAAGTCGTAGGAAAATCCGTACTATCAAGAGGGGGTCCGCAGTGGGAAAGGTTGGGAGGAATCATCACGTACACACTCGCACCCCCATTCGTTTCCCGGCAACATGGAGTCTCTGTCCTTGCCCTGCTCTCTATTTCTTTCTCTCAGCGGTAGTACCGTTCTGGGAAGCGGTAGTACCGCGCGCAGCCGGTACTTCCGCCCCAGCCGGCGGTAGTACCACTTAGGGAAAGAAGGGAGGGCTGGGCACCTCGCGCGAGGCATCAGACACATATCTGGCAGTGTCTGGTGCCCCGCGCCAGCACCCAGCCGTAGCGGTAGTAGGGGCGGTAGTACTAAGCGGTACTACCGCCGCCCCTTTTACTGGTTCACAGATGGGTGGTAGTACCGCCCCAACCAGCGGTACTACCGCTGAAGTGCGGCTGGTTGGTGGGTAACAGGCAGATTCCCTTCCCCACTATATAAGGGGTCTTCTTCCCCAAGAAGCTTTACCTCTTATCCTTCCCCATGCTCCATTGTTTCCCAAAGCTCATTCTTGCCCGATCTCTCTCCCTAGCCAACAAAACTTGTTGATACTCTAGGGTTTGGTTGAGAGGGCCCCGATCTACACTTCCACCAAGAGAAATTTGTTTCCCCCCCACTAATCCCTTGCGGATCTTGTTACTCTTGGGTGTTTGAGCACCCTAGACGGAAGAGGTCACCTCGAAGCCATAGTCCATTGTGGTGAAGCTTCGTGGTGTCGTTGGGAGCCTCCAATTCAGTTGTGGAGATTGCCCCAACCTTGTTTGTAAAGGTCCGGCTACCGCCTCCAAGTGCACCACTAGTGGAATCACAGCACCTCGCATTGTGTGAAGGCGTGAGGAGAATACGGTGGCCCTAGTGGCTTCTTGGGGAGCATTGTGCCTCCACACCGCTCCAACGGAGACGTACTTCCCTTTACCGGGAAGGAACTTCGGTAACACATCCTCGTCTCCATCGGTTCCTCTTGTGGTTATTTCTTACCTTTACTTCATGCAAGCTACTTACATTGTTTATCTTGCTTGCTTGAGGTGCTTGTTGTGTTTAGCATCATATAGGTTGCTCACCTAGTTGCATATCTAGCCAACCTATTTATTGCTAAGCATAAATTGTTAAAGAAAAGTTAAAAACTGGTAGTTGCCTATTCACCCCCCCTCTAGTCAACCATATCGATCCTTTCAAAGTAAATAGATTGTCCCTTCGCGGAGGGAAGCAGGGATTTGCATATGTGCCAGAGCTCATTGTTTAAAACAGAGATGAATATGTAATTTTGAGTGGTGTGCCTTTCCTGTCAACGACACAATAGAGTATTCAATATCTTCCATGCTAATCACATTATTGGCGGTTCCCAAACAGAATTTAAATTTTTACTCCCCCTCCACCATTCAAACACATTCCATGGCTGGCCGAATCCACGGTTGCCCTCCAAACAATCAACATTCTAGGGGGAGTTTTGTTTATTTATTTTTGTATTATACAGGAGTAGGAATCCTTTTTACCGGCGTCTCTCGTGAAATGACAAGTGAATAAACACTCATCTTAAGAATAACTCGCTTAGCATGGAAGATAATGACCGCCCCGTCGCTCCATGAGCGGTACGAGCACACAAAACGGATGTTTATTTGAATGTTTAGAGGTGGCACATGCAAATTTACTTGGAATGGCAGTGAAATACCATATATAGCAAAGCCCTGTTGGAAATATGTCCTAGAGGCAATAATAAATTGGTTATTATTATATTTCCTTGTTCGTGATAATCGTTTATTATCCATGCTATAATTGTATTGATTGGAAACTCAAATGCATGTGTGGGTACATAGACAACACTGTGTCCCTAGTATGCTTCTAGTTAACTAGTTCGTTGATCAAAGATGGTCAAGGTTTCCTGGCCATAGACATGAGATGTCATTTGATAACGGGATCACATCATTAGGAGAATGATGTGATGGACAAGACCCAAACTATAAACATAGCATATGATCGTGTCAGTTTATTGCTATAGTTTTCTGCATGTCAAGTATCTGTTCCTATGACCATGAGATCATGCAACTCACTGACACCGGAGGAATACCTTGTGTGTATCAAACGTCACAACGTAACTGGGTGACTATAAAGATGCTCTACAGGTATCTCCGAGGGTGTCTGTTGAGTGGGCATGGATCAAGACTGGGATTTGTTACTCCGTGTGACGAAGAGGTATCTCAGGGCCCACTCGGTAATACAACATCACAATAAGCCTTGCAAGCAATGTGACTAAGTGTTAGCCACGGGATCTTGTATTACAGAACGAGTAAAGAGACTTGCCAGTAACGAGATTGAACTAGGTATAGAGATACCGACGATCAAGTCTCGGGCAAGTAACATACCGAAGAACAAAGGGAACAACGTACGTGATTAACTGAATCCTTGACATAGAGGTTCAACCGATAAAGATCTTCATAGAATATGTAGGAACCAATATGGGCATCCAGGTCCCGCTATTGGTTATTGACCGTAGAGGTGTCTTGGTCATGTCTACATAGTTCTCGAACCCGCAGGGTCTGCACACTTAAGGTTCGGTGACGTTTTGGTATAGTAGAGTTATGTATGGTGGTGACCGAAGGTTGTTCGGAGTCCCGAATGAGATCCTGGACGTCACGAGGAGCTCCGGAATGGTCCGGAGGTAAAGATTGATATATAGGAAGTCCTGTTTTGGTCACCGGAAAAGTTTCGGGTATTTCGGTAGTGTACCGGGAGTGCCGGGAGGGGTACCAGGGACCATCGGGAGGGGTGTCTCGACCCAAAGGACCTCATGGGCTGTGGGAGGAGTCAAACCAGCCCCTAGTGGGCTGGCCTAACCCCCCCACTAAGGCCCATGTGGCTTTGGGTGGAAAAAATCCAAAGGAGGAAAGGTGGAAAGGGTTTCCAAGTGGAGAGGAGGAATCCTACTCCTAATAGGATTGGAAGTAGGACTCCTCCACCTCCAATTTCGGCCAAACCTTGAGGGTTTGAGGCTGCCTCCTCCCCTCCCTCCCTCCTATATATACTAGAGGATTTAGAGGGAAGAGCTAACCCTAATTGCCACGTGCTCCCTCTACTTCATCTAGATCGGTTTCTCCTCTAGTCTAGTTTCAGCGGTGCTTAGGCGAAGCCCTGCCGGAATTGTTCCACCACCATAGCTGCCGCGCCGTCGCGCCGCCGGAGAACTCTTCTACCTCTCCGCTCCCTCTTGCTGGATCAAGAAGGCGGAGATCATCATCGAGCTGTACGTGTGCTGAACGCGGAGGTTCCGTCCGTTCGGCGCTAGATCGGAAGGACCGTGATCAGGATCGCGAGACGATTCATGATTTGATCGCGGGACGGATCGTGATGGGATCACGGGACGGATCGAGATTGGATCGCGAGATGGATCGTGATGGGATCGCGGGACGCTCGGCGATTTGGATCGCGAAGACGTTCGACTACATCAACCGCGTTTCTTAACGCTTCCCGCTTAGCGATCTACAAGGGTATGTAGATCCACTCTCCTTCTCGTAGATGCTCATCACCATGGATAGATCTTGCGTCTGCGTAGGAAATTTTTTGTTTCCCATGCAACGTTCCCCAACAGTGGCATCACGAGCAAGGTCTATGTGTAGATGAGATCTCGAGTAGAACACAAAGGAGTTTGTGGGCGTTGATATTCAGATTGCTTCCTCCTTTGGTCTTTTCTTGATTCGGCGGTATTGTGGGATGAAGCGGCCCGGACCAACATTACTCGTACGCTTACGAGAGACCGGTTCCATCAACTGACATGTAACTTCGTTGCATAAAGATGGCTGGCGGGTGTCTGTTTCTCCCACTTTAGTCGGATCTGATTTGACAAAGGCGGTCCTTGAGAAGGTTGAATAGCAATTTTTGTATCACCGTTGTGGTTTTTGCGTAGGTAAGAATTGTTCTTGCTAGATACCCGTAGCAGCCACGTAAAACTTGCAACAACAATTAGAGGACGTCTAACTTGGTTTTGCAGGGTATGTTGTGATGTGATATGGCCAATTACATGATGAGATATATGTGATGTATGAGATGATCATGTATTGTATAGAATATCACGACTTGCATGTCGATGAGTACGGCAACCGGCAGGAGCCATAGGGTTGTCTTTAATTATTTTCGCCCTTTTTGCTTTACTTTATCGCTATGAGTTAGCAATAGTCGTGGAAGCAACAGTCGGCGCGACAACCTCATGGCGACACATTGATGGAGATCAAGATGATGGAGATCATGGTGTTATGCCGGTGACGATGGAGATCATGCTGGTGCTTTGAAGATGGAGATCAAAAGCACAAGTTCATGGCCATATCATGTCACTTATGATTTGCATGTGATGTTAATCCTTTTATGCATCTTATTTTGCTTAGGACGACGGTAGCATTATAAGGTGATCCCTCACTAAAATTTCAAGATAAAATTGTGTTCTCCCCGAGTGTGCACCGTTGCGAAAGTTCGTCGTTTTGAGACACCACGTGATGATCGGGTGTGATAGACTCTACGTTCACATACAACGGGTGCAAGCCAGTGTTGCACGTGCGGAACACTCGGGTTAAACTTGACGAGCCTAGCATGTACAGACATGGCCTCGGAACACAAGAGACCGAAAGGTCGAACATGAGTCATATAGTAGATATGATCAACATGAAGATGTTCACCATTGAAACCACCTCAACTCACGTGATGATCGGACTTGAGTTGGTTGATTTGGATCATGTGTCACTCGAATGACCGGAGGGATGTCAATTTGAGTGGGAGTTTTTAAGTAATATGATTAACTAAACTCATTATCATGAACATAGTCAAAATGTCTTTGCAAATTATGTTGTAGATTACTAGCTCGCGCTGTAGCTCCCTTGAATTTTTATATGTTCCTAGAGAAATAGAGTTGAAAGATGATGGTAGCAATAATGCGGACTGGGTCCGTGATCTGAGGATTGTCCTCATTGCTGCACAGAAGGCTTATGTCCTTAATGCACCGCTCGGTGCGTCACCCCCTCAAGCGTCGTCTGTAGATGTTGTGAACATCTGACAGGCACGTTCTGATGACTACTTGATAGTTCAGTGCGTCATGCATTACGGCTTAGAATTGAGGCTCCAAAACGTTTTGAACGTCACGGAACATATGAGATGTTCTAAAGAGCTGAAATTGGGATCTCAGGCTCGTGCCCGTGTTGAGAGGTATGAGACCTCCAACAAGATTCTTTGCCTGCAAGATGATGGAGAATAGCTCAATCGTTGAGCATGTGCTCAGATTGTCTGGGTGCTACAATCGCTTGAATCGAGTGGGAGTTGATCTTCCAGATAAGATAGTGATTGATATAGTTCTCCAAGTCACTGTCACTAAGCTACTAGAGCTTCGTGATGAACTATAAAAGGCTAGAGATGGAAATAATGATCCCTGAGCTGTTCGCGATGTTTGACACCGCGAAGGTAGAAATCAAGAAGGAGCATCAAGTGTTGATGGTTAGTGAAACCACTAGTTTCGAGAAGGGCAAGGGCTAGGAGGGAAACTTCATGGATGGCAAGTCAGTTGCTGCTCCAGTGAAGAAACCCAAGGTTGAACCCAAACTCGAGACTAAGTGCTTCTATTATGAGGAGAACGGTCGCTGAAGCGGAACAACCCTAGATACTTGGTTGATAAGAAGGCTGGCAACGTCGATAGAAGTATATTTGATATACGTGTTATTGATGTGTACCTTGCTAGTACTCCTAGTAGCACCTGGGTATTGGATACCGGTTCGGTTGCTAAATGTTAGTAACTCGAAATAAAAGCTACGGAATAAGCGGAGGCTAGCTAAGGGTGAGGTGACGATGAGTGTTGGAAGTGTTTCCAAGGTTGATGTGATCACCATCGCACGCTCTCTCTACCTTCGGGATTAGTGATGAACCTAAATAAATGTTATTTGGTGTTTGCGTTGAGCATGAACGTGATTAGATCATGTTTATTGCAATACGGTTATTCATTCAAGTTAGAGAATAATGGTTATTCTGTTTACATGAATAATACCTTCAATGGTCATGCACCCAATGAGAATGGTTTATTGAATCCTGATCGTAGTGATACACATGTTCATAATATTGATGCCAAAAGATACAAAGTTAATAATGATAGTACCACATACTTGTGGCACTGCCGCTAAATGTCATATTGGTGTAAAACGCATGAAGAAACTCCATGCTGATGGATCTTTGGACTCATTCAATTTTGAATCGGTTGAGACATGCGAACCATGCCTCATGGGCAAGATGACTAAGACCCCGTTTTCCAGTATGATGGAGCGGGCAAGTGACTTATTGGAAATGATACATGTTGATGTATTCAGTCCAATGAGTGTTGTAGCGTGCGGTGGATATCATTATTTTCTACCTTCACTGATGATTTGAGTAGATATGGGGATATTTACTTAATGAAACACAAGTCTGAAACGTTTGAAAAGTTCAAACAAATTCAGAGTGAAGTTTGAGATCATCGTGACAAGAAGATAAAATATCTACGATATGATCGTAAGAGGTAAATATCTGAGTTACGAGTTTGGTATACAACTTAAGACAATGTGGAAGTTGTTTCACAACTCACGCCACCTGGAACACCATAGTGTGTTGGTGTGTCCGAACGTCGTAGTCATGCTCTATTGGATATGGTGTGTACTATGATGTCTCTTATCGATTTACCACTATCATTTTAGGGTTATGCATTAGAGACAACCACATTCACTTTAAAAGGGGCACCATCTAAGTCCGTTGAGATGACACCGTACGAATTTTGGTTTGGCGGAAACCTAAGCTGTCATTTCTTAATGTTTGGGGCTGCGACGCTTATGTGAAAAAGGGTTTTGACCTAATGAGCTCGAACCCAAAGCGGACAAATGCATCTTCATAGAATACCCTAACGTAACAGTTGGGTAAACCTTCTATCTTAGATCCAAGCACAAAGTGTTTGTTGCTAAAACAGGTCCTTTCTCGAGAAATAGTTTCTTTCGAAAGAATTGAGTGGGAGGAAGATAGAACTTGATGAGGTTGTTGAACCTTTGTTTCAACCAGAGAGTAGCGCAGTGCAGAAAGTTGTTTCTGTGGAGCCTACGTTAGTTGAAGAGGAAGTTAATGATGATGATCATGAAGCTTCGGATCAAGTTACTATCGAACCTTGTAGGTCGACAAGGACGCGTACTGCTCCTGAGTGGTACGGCAACCCTGTCTTAGAGGTCATGTTGTTGGACAACGATGAACCTACGAGCTATGGAGAAGCGATGATGGGCCCGGATTCCAAGAAATGGTTAGAGGCCATGAAATCCGAGATGGGATCCATGTATGAAAACAAAGTATGGGCTTTGGAAGTATTACCTGAAGGGTGAAAGGCCATTCAGAACAAATGGATCTTTAAAAGGAAGACGGACGCGGACGGTAATGTCACCGTCTATAAAGCTCGACTTGTGGCAAAGGGTTTTTCACAAGTTCAAGGAGTTGACTACGATGAGACTTTCTCACCCGTAGCGATGCTAAAGTCTGTTGGAATTATGTTAGCAGTTGCTGCATTTTTCAATTATGAAATCTGGCAAATGGATGTCAAAACATAATTTCTTTAACGGTATCCATGAGGAAAGGTTGCATGTGATACAACCGGAAGGTTTTGTCAGTTCTAAGGATGCTAAAATATATGCAAGCTCCAGCGATCCTTCTATGGACTGGAGCAAGCATCTCGGAGTTGGAATATACGCTTTGATGAGGTGATCAAAGTTTTTGAGTCTATACAAAGTTTATGAGAAACTTGTATTTACAATAAAGCGAGTGGGAGCACTATAGAATTTCTGATAAGTATATGTGGATGACATATTGTTGATCGGAAATGATGTAGAATTTCTGGAAAGCATACAGGGTTGTTTGAAAAGGAGTTTTTCAAAGGAAAACCTAGAATGAAGCTACTTAAATATTGGGCATCTTGATCTATAGAGGTAGATCAAGACGTCTGATAGAACTTTCAATGAGTACATACCTTGACAAGATTTTGAAAGAGTTCAAAATGGATCAGTCAAAGAAAGAGTTCTTGCCTGATTTGTAAGGTGTGGAGTTGAGTGAGACTCAAAGCTCGACCACGGCAGAAGAAAGAGAAAGGACGAAGGTCGTCCCCTATGCCTTATCCATAGGCTCTGTATAGTATGCCATGCTGTGTACCGCACCTGGTGTGTGCCTTGCCATGAGTGTGTCAAGGGGTACAAGAGTAATCCAGGAGTGGATCACTGGACAGCGGTCAAGATTATCCTTAGTAACTAGAGGACTAAGGAAATATTTCTCGATTATGGAGGTGATAAAGAGTTTGTCGTAAAGGGTTACGTCGATGCAAGCTTTAACACCAATCCGGATGACTCTGAGTAGCAATCCGGATACGTATAGTGGAGCAGCCATTTGGAATAGCTCCAAGTGGAGTGTGGTAGCAGTGTCTATAGTATGACATAGAGATTTGCAAAGTACACACAGATCTGAATGTCGCAGACCTGTTGACTAAAGACCTCTCTCACATGCAAAGCATGATCGAACCCCAGAACTCATTGGGTGTTAGATTCATAACAATGTAAAACACATGGTGATGTGAACTAGATTATTGACTCTAGTGCAAGTGGGAGACTGTTGGAAATATGCCCTAGAGGCAATAATAAATTGGTTATTATTATATTTCCTTGTTCGTGATAATCGTTTATTATCCATGCTATAATTGTATTGATTGGAAACTCAAATGCATGTGTGGGTACATAAACAACACTGTGTCCCTAGTATGCTTCTAGTTAACTAGTCCGTTGATCAAAGATGGTCAAGGTTTCCTGGCCATAGACATGAGATGTCATTTGATAACGGGATCACATCATTAGGAGAATGATGTGATGGACAAGACCCAAACTATAAACATAGCATATGATCGTGTCAGTTTATTGCTATAGTTTTCTGCATGTCAAGTATCTGTTCCTATGACCATGAGATCATGCAACTCACTGACACCGGAGGAATACCTTGTGTGTATCAAACGTCACAACGTAACTGGGTGACTATAAATATGCTCTACAGGTATCTCCGAGGGTGTCTGTTGAGTGGGCATGGATCAAGACTGGGATTTGTTACTCCGTGTGACGGAGAGGTATCTCAGGGCCCACTCGGTAATACAACATCACAATAAGCCTTGCAAGCAATGTGACTAAGTGTTAGCCACGGGATCTTGTATTACAGAATGAGTAAAGAGACTTGCCGGTAACGAGATTGAACTAGGTATAGAGATACCGACGATCGAGTCTCGGGCAAGTAACATACCGAAGAACAAAGGGAACAGCGTACGGGATTAACTGAATCCTTGACATAGAGGTTCAACCGATAAAGATCTTTGTAGAATATGTAGGAACCAATATGGGCATCCAGGTCCCGCTATTGGTTATTGACCGTAGAGGTGTCTTGGTCATGTCTACATAGTTCTCGAACCCGCAGGGTCTGCACACTTAAGGTTCGGTGACGTTTTGGTATAGTAGAGTTATGTATGGTGGTGACCGAAGGTTGTTCGGAGTCCCGAATGAGATCCTGGACGTCACGAGGAGCTCCGGAATGGTCCGGAGGTAAAGATTGATATATAGGAAGTCCTGTTTTGGTCACCGGAAAAGTTTCGGGTATTTCGGTAGTGTACCGGGAGTGCCGGGAGGGGTACCAGGGACCATCGGGAGGGGTGTCTCGACCCAAAGGACCTCATGGGCTGTGGGAGGAGTCAAACCAGCCCCTAGTGGGCTGGCCTAACCCCCCCACTAAGGCCCATGTGGCTTTGGGTGGAAAAAATCCAAAGGAGGAAAGGTGGAAAGGGTTTCCAAGTGGAGAGGAGGAATCCTACTCCTAATAGGATTGGAAGTAGGACTCCTCCACCTCCAATTTCGGCCAAACCTTGAGGGTTTGAGGCTGCCTCCTCCCCTCCCTCCCTCCTATATATACTAGAGGATTTAGAGGGAAGAGCTAACCCTAATTGCCACGTGCTCCCTCTACTTCATCTAGATCGGTTTCTCCTCTAGTCTAGTTTCAGCGGTGCTTAGGAGAAGCCTTGCTGGAATTGTTCCACCACCATAGCCGTCGCGCCGTCGCGCCGCCGGAGAACTCTTCTACCTCTCTGCTCCCTCTTGCTGGATCAAGAAGGCGGAGATCGTCATCGAGCTGTACGTGTGTTGAACGCGGAGGTGCCGTCCATTCGGCGCTAGATCGGAAGGACCGTGATCAGGATCGTGAGATGATTCGTGATTTGATCGTGGGAAGGATCGTGATGGGATCACGGGATGGATCGAGATTGGATCGCGAGATGGATCATGATGGGATCGCGGGACGCTCGGCGATTTGGATCGCGAAGACGTTCGACTACATCAACCGCGTTTCTTAACGCTTCCCGCTTAGCAATCTACAAGGGTATGTAGATCCACTCTCCCTCTCGTAGATGCTCATCACCATGGATAGATCTTGCGTGTGCGTTGGAAATTTTTTGTTTCCCATGCAACGTTCCCCAACAAGCCCGTACCAGTTCGTTCCAGGGGCGTTGAACATCCAGCAAAGCCCTCATGGACGTCTGCAGAGGAACATGGTGGTCGTCGATGACCCGCCTCTCGATCATGGGCAACATGCTCTGGTATTTGTTGTTCCTCCTCCTCCTGATTTGCAAAGAGAAGCAGTGCTTGCCGAGGTTAGAAGGGTTTTGGATGAAGATCATAATGCGGAAACTTTAGAGGGTGAGATTTACCCCTTTTGTGTTGGGTTAGTCCGTTTCATTGACAGATTGATCAGGTATGCTATGGTGGATTTGGGGGAACAAGCTTTAGATGAAGTCTCCACTTTCTACCTCCTGAGGCATGATGAAGGGCCGAACATGCGACGTCCGATGATTGAAAGAGAAGCTTGGGTTATGTTATTAGGATTCCCACTGAATTGTCAGACCGAGTACTATATCATCAAAGCTGTTTCTTGTTTTGGTCGTTGCTTATTTTGGCACAGGCCAGGCTACAAGAAGTCTAGGGTACTTGTCAGGGTCCTGATTAATGAGTTGACACTGGTGCCGTACAGTTTAGTCATCAAGAGATTTACGGATATTAGCGGAATGGGGCAATCCTGGACTATCCCAGTTTATGTTCTCAATGGTAGAGATGCCACTCAGGGGCTGTCGAGTAATGAGGATGAGGTGCCTCCCATGGGTGCATCTCCACATCCAGATCAACCACTGTTTCTTACAGCTATACAACAAGCCCAACATGATGCTCAAGTTTGGCAAATGGAGAATGCTAACAATGCTTGGGATGCTGCTCCCAATCCTGCACCAGCTCCACCTCAGCAGGGCTGGGGGGTTTGGCATGTCATTCCTCCAGTGCCTGCTGCATATCAGGGGATTAGATATAGACAGATCACAGGGTATGAAGGACCTTCTATGATGGATGGTGTACGCACTGATGATTCTGGACAGGATGATGGCCTACGTCTTTGGAATGAGCATGTTCAGATGATGGAAGAAGCTTCTGACAATTTGCTCCTTGGAAGGCACAATGGACAGCTGGAATTTATCCAGTTTAACTCTCACCAGGTGGTTCTGGACATGCATATGCCTGCTACAATGCTTGATTTCTTTAATTGCTTTTATTCAGCAGTCCACACCAAGAGAATTGGAGCAGTTCCACATTTGGATTGGTATCAGGTGATGCAGGGTATACAGTTTTGGATGTTTCAGTTGGTGGACTCAGCTTGCCACTATGTGTTTCCTTTCTCCCCATTTACAGCAGGGACAAAGACAATTTTTTGTTCCAAGGCAGTTTGGAATGTTTGTTTGGATTTCATGGCATGCAAGTTCCAGATGTTGCTGAATACTCTGCATGTACACTCCTTGGATGAGGTCTGCAACAGTCATTCTCGGGAAACGAACTCTAAATCTGATTCAATGGAGGTGCAAATGGTGGCTGACACTGCCACTTCTCGCAAAAAAAGACCAAGGGCACCACTGGATGTGTCTACTGTGCGTAGAAGTGTCAGATCTACTAGGTTTCAGTGTAGGAGATATGCCCTAGAGGCAATAATAAATGTTATTGATTATCTCCCTGTTCATAATTAGGTTTATGTTCCATGCTATAACTGCTATGGTTCTCGAGTCTGCAATAACCACGAGGCTCGGAGGAAGACTCATATGCACGTGTGGGATAATAAACGGTAAAATGTATTCCTAGTCAAGCCTCTATGACTGGCTCAAGTATTGCATGATGATCCTGTTTTCCTGATCATGGGCATGGCTATGCCGGCAATTTTGAGGGCACAATTGTTGGTAGAACACTTGTGTTGAATCGACCCGATTGATGTTATGCTATGAGATATATTCGTCATAAGTTAATGGTTAATAACACAAAGTTGGTTAACGTTTGCATGATTCGTTAGACCATGAGAGTATCGAGTTTCTTCATGCTTGCTTCATGAACTTTGGGGTTTGTTAAACGTCATCCGTAAATGGGTGGCTATTACGGCGGCTTACGGGTTCATGGAAAAGTGTGTCAAGTAACTTGATAGCTCAAGATTGGGATTTGCTCCTCCGATGATGGAGAGATATCTCTGGGCCCTCTCGGTGTTACGGTATCCATCATCGTCTGGCCAGACACTTTGTGATTTGATCATGGGGATGCCGGAACACGAGAACGAGAAAAGAGGACAATACCGGTAACGAGGTAACTGGCATAGTGGACAAGGTGTTGATCCACTGGGATGCTAACATGTATCACCTCGGGTATTTGTAACATATCGCGAAGCAATAGGAATAGCACACGGCAACTGGAGGTTCACTCGAATATTCATTCGTGTGGGTATAGGGGTCAATATGGGTGTCCACGGCTCTGATGTTGATCATTGATCGGAAGGGGTTCCGGGTCATGTCTATACTTCACCGAACCTATAGGGTGACACACTTAAGGGTCATCTATCTGCTGAATACTAGACAAGGAGTCCGAGAGAAAGTCACTAGAAAAGTTTCGGAGACAACGGAAAAGTTCCGGAGAGAACACCGAAAAAGTTTCGGTAAAACCGAAAAGTTGTTTCGGATAAAACCATTGATCCTAAAAGGTTTCGGCAAGCACCGGGAATGTTTTGGAGGTTGCCAGATTGGTCTGGTAATTTCTGGATTTTTTTCGGAGAAAAAACCGAAAAAGGTTTTCGGAGCTGCCGGAATAGTTTACCGGGTAAACGAAGATGGTTTTAAATTAAACCACCATACCGGAAATGTTCCGGAGCATGTCCAGATAATTTAGAGGGTGCTAGAAATGTTCTGGGGCCTTCCGGAATTTTTCAGAAGTAATAGTCGCGGAAAACATCTTGTCCCAGCGTGAGGGGACAAGATCCCACGATGCGTGGGGCTGTTTTGGGGGCGCCCCCCTTGAGGGGGCAGCCCCTTGTGGCTGGACAAAAGTGTTGGGGGGCCCCCCCATGGTGGGGGGCAGCCTCCACAAATGGTGGAGAGTGTTGGGAGGAAGGTGGGGCCCCATGGGGGAACACCATGGACAAGGGAACATGTCTTCTCCATGTTTGGTGGGAACATGTTTCCTTGTTTGGTGGATGCATGTTTTGTGGGCTGAATTTCAGCCCCCCGTCACCCCTTCCACCACTATATAAGGAGGTGGAGAGGAGCTCTCCATCCTCACTCTTGCTCTCATACACAAGCCATGCATGATCTGGCCTTCTCTCTCCCTCCCAGCGAAATAGTTTCGTAGAGCCGAAAGGCTGTCTGGGTTCCGGCAGGAACTAGTTCTGGACGGCGAAGCCCTGCCGGATAGATGACACCGTATGTGTGCAACTCTGTAGAGAGATCGTAGTTTCGGTCTTAGTTCGAGAGTGCCTCCCAAAGGGCTGTCCGTATGACCGTCCGAGTTTCGAAGGTCCTCCCGAAGGGCTGTCCGAGTGACAGTCCAAGTTTTGGAGGTCCTCCCGAAGGGCTGTCCGCGACACCGTCCGGGGGACTGGCTGACCGCCTCCCGGAGGGCTGTCCGTGGGGTGGATGAGGGTATTCATCCTCGCGATTGGGAGGTTGTAAAATCCTAGCTGCGGGGATCTGCACCGCCGTTCGTCATCGACTCTACTTCCGTTGCGCTACGAGTCGGTAACGAAAATGATCAAACCTTGTATGCAGTCTCCATAGTGGTCCTGGGCTGGTGCGTAGGTCGGAAAACCTTGTATGCAGTCTCCATAGTGGTCCTGGGCTGGTGCGTAGGGACAAAGACAATTTTTTGTTCCAAGGCAGTTTGGAATGTTTGTTTGGATTTCATGGCATGCAAGTTCCAGATGTTGCTGAATACTCTGCATGTACACTCCTTGGATGAGGTCTGCAACAGTCATTCTCGGGAAACGAACTCTAAATCTGATTCAATGGAGGTGCAAATGGTGGCTGACACTGCCACTTCTCGCAAAAAAAGACCAAGGGCACCACTGGATGTGTCTACTGTGCGTAGAAGTGTCAGATCTACTAGGTTTCAGGGCTTCAAAACACCCTACATGGCTGATTCTAAAAAGAAAGTTTCATATGTCAAGCCACGTTGCTCTCCTGTGTTTAACGACTAGGATGCTCCTGACTCAATGGAGATAACTGCGGAACAGATGGTAATTCCCCCACCCACTCCCATTACTACTATTCACCACATTGGTTCTGTCCAGTGTGGAATCCCCAGGGAGGAGCTGACTGTGGAGATCCTGATGACCCAGAAGAAGCAGGCCCATGAAGAGGCCCAGGAGGACATGGATATGGCCCCCTACTGGGCCGGGTGCTCCATTTTATCGTGTTTGAATTTGCTTGTTTCGCGCCTTCTTTTGATGTCGACTGTTGCTTGGAACATTTTATGTTGGAACATGTGTGGTATGAATGATGATGCTAAAAGTTTGGCTTTGCGCAACAAAGTAGATGAATCAAATTGCTCGGTCATTTGCTTACAGGAAACTAAAAAAGTGGATTTTGATCACTCTTTCATTCGAAAATGCTGCCCTAGAAGATTTGATAAATATGAATTTGTTACTTCTGTGGGAGTCTCAGGTGGTCTCATTATTATTTGGTGCAGTAGCCATTTCACCGGTGTGGTGTTACATAAATTACCTTTTGCCCTAACCTTAAAATTCACCTAAGTCCACTCGAATCAACAATGGTTGCTCACAAATATTTATGGCCCCTGCACGGGTCCGGAGAGAAAGAATTTTACTCAGTGGTTTGAGGGTCTCAATATTGAAATTGATGAGTTATGGGTTTTCATGGGCGACTATAACTTCATTCGTTCTTTAGAGAATCGTAATCTTCCAGGTGGTAATATTGATGATATTATTAAATTTAATGAAATTATTAGTTCTCTAGCCCTGATCGAAATCCCAATTAAAGGCAGAAAGTATACTTGGAGTAATATGCAAGATACCCCACTCCTAGAGCAACTGGATTGGTTCTTCACAACTCCGGAATGGACATCATGATTTCCTAATACAATGGTGAAACCTCTTGCTAAGCCGATTTCTGATCATATACCATGGGTAATGTCTATTCAGACATCTATTCCGCGATGCAGTCTCTTTAGATTTGAGAACTTTTGGCCACAATGTCCGAGTTTTATGGACACAGTGAAGAATTCTTGGAATAAACCAATCAAAGCAACATCTTCTGCCACTCGTATCTCTGCTAAACTGAAAAGATTGAGATATGCTCTTAAGCAATGGAGTAAAAGCCTATCCAAACTCAAGCTTTTAATAGAGAATTGTAATGCGCAACTGCTTCATTTAGACAGTTTGGAGGATCTTCGTATGCTCTCCTTGCCTGAATCTAACTTCAGGATTATTGTCAGGACCGGTTTTCCAGGATATTAATTTCCCAGTAAATGGTCCTTGTGCTCACCAGCCCCAGGATTACTGTTAGCTGATGAGACACAATCTTGATACAGAAATTCCAAGCAAATACAAAATCTAAAGTACAAGACCATTGTGGTCTATAAGTACAACAAAAGATTCTAGTGGTGGATGGCGGAAGCGGTTTGCGGATCATCAGCGTCTATGGGACTCCATTTCCCACAGGAACAACTGACCTGGATAATTCCTATCTTCGCATGGTTGTTGTCTTCGTTGCCTAGGTATCCGGGGCTGTCGTCATTGCACTCCTCTCCAAGCATGAAATCTGGCCAAGACAATAGCCAGGGACAAGCCAGTGAGTACTTTGAATGTACTCGCAAACATCATGAAAACAGGTATAATATAGCAGGTGATAAGCATGCGCTGAAACAATCCACGATCACTTAGTCAGTCACAAAATAAAAATTCATGATGCACGCAAGCAGGTCAATCCAAGAATAAGCAATTAGAGAAAAAAAATAAAATAAACCGATCGGGTGTCTGAAGCGACGCCTCGAAAGGATAATAATATAAAGCATGCCTCAGTCGGGCGTCTAAGCGACGCCACATAAAGGGCTTATAAGAACAAGAAATAACATGCGTGCCACAGTCGGGCGTCTGAGCGACGCCACCTAAAGGGCTTATAAGGAAAATAAATAACAAGCATGCCACAGTCGGGCGTCTGAGCGACGCCACATAAAGGGCTTATAAGGAAAATAAATAACAAGCATGCCACAATCGGGCGTCTGAGCGACGCCACATAAAGGGCTTATAAGGAAAATAAATAACAAGCATTCCACAATCGGGCATCTGAGCGACGCCACATAAAGGGCTTATATAAGAATAATCACAATGAGTATCCAGGAGGTAGAACCATCCCAGGGATACTCAACATTTCAACAATATAAATGGTTAATCCACAATAATAATAATCACAATCATCATTTGTCACATGCCATGATCAATATTCTGGTTTAGAAGTTTTCCTCCGAAGACCGACACTAAGACCGACACTTGACCCATCCTAGACTGTAGTCCTTAACCGCGGACACGGCTATTCGAATAGATGTAAACTCTGCAGAGGGTGTACTCTTTACCCACGCGTAACGGATTTCTTTTGTCCACCGGGACTAATTCCGCTTACGGTCTTTGAATTGAAAACACACCTGACCCGCACACACCAGCTCAACTTACCGGTGCCTGGAATCACCCACGACACTTGTTAAGCAAAACTCTAAATGGGGAGGCTACTACCTCGATTAGCATGGGATCAAATTTATACCGCGCGCTACTAAGGGGTGCCCCCCTCTCGGTCCTAACCGGAAACACCCATGCCCCTGGACCAGGTGGCATGCCTACCGGATGCACCCGGTATCTTCCACCATGGCCTCTCTATACGGTGTGTGCCAAGAAATGGGTTGACAGCTTACTGAACCGTACCCTACCTGCGGCAGGGACAAGTGGTAGTACGAAACAAGCATGGGGGTTACTGGAACAAGACTCGATCTATGGTCGACTCAGGAGGCTTATGTGTTCCCTGCATGGTTAGCACAATAAATAGTTTTCCACACTCTCAGGCAGAATCACCACTTACCACATCCCATCATGCCTCACTGACCATTCTCGCTCCAACGAGATGTCAGCACCAAGCTCATGTCTACCCAAGACAGAGACTTATCTTGGATTCCTTCCGGTAGGCAGGGGTGGCACAAGGTGGTGACTACTGCCACAAGCATCTCAAGTTTAATAGCAAGAATCATCATCATGTATTGCAAGCATGATCACACCTTCACATGAAATAACGCGCATTTCATGTCAACTTGGTGCTGCAGTTTTATTCATCACACCAAACATCACACAACAAATATTATACTAGGGGTTCAGAATGCTTGCCTTTAGTGTGTGGAGAGGTAGGGTGCACCACAAAACTTTTTGAAAGTTTTCTTCTCTCCTCATTTCCTATTTTGAAAATATCCGAATCAACACGCAATTCAAAAACAGTACAAAATGTTGTCTTAAATATTTTTGAAATAAATGTTAAAATAAACTAGGTGAAATTTGGGAGAGGTAGGAAAAAGAATCAACTCATTTGGAGTTTTATTTTAAAAGTTATGCCCAGTCAAAGAGGAGTCAAACTTCTGTTTTTGAATAAAAGAATAAAAGAAAACGGTTCAGGGGTAAATACGCTTTCTAGAAACTGAAAGCGTAAAGAAGGAAGTACGCTTACTCGCAGAGAAGGCGTACCCTGGGGCCAGCGCCACTGGCGAAGGGATGACTGGCCAACAATGGGAACCACCTGTCGGGTTCATCCTCTTCCCCACCCCGCGCGTCTGGCAAAGACAGGAGTAGACTCCGGCGATGTCCTCGGGCGCTAGAGGGCTCCGTTCCCGGTGCTGGGCGGACCGGCGTGCTCAGGATGGACGGACGCATCGTATGGAGCGGAAAGGGGTCGCCGGCGAGCTCGCAATCGGGCGGGGCATCGGGTGGGGCGGAGGACAGCTTCGGGTGGAAAGGGGCTTTCGTCCCTGGTTGATTAGGGGAGGAAGGGGAGGTTGGAATGGGCTTGTGGCGGCTCCGGGAGTGCTAGGATGGACGGACTCAGCTCGGGGCAGAAGGAAAGCTCGAATTCGGCCGGAGCTTGCTTTCGGCAATGGCGGTCGATAGCTACGGAGGTGGGCACGGGGGCTCGGTTTCTTCGAGAGGGAGGTTGCTGAGATGTCGCAGGCTACTGGGTGAACTCAGGAGGGCTTAAATAGGCGGGCTACGTCGGTTCCCGCGGCTCCGAGGATAAGAATGGCGGCGGCTATGGCGGTTCGTCGCCTCTGTTGCAGGGGCGACGTGGCGATGACCGGCGGGGCTGCGAGCTAGCGGACGAGGAGGGGCCTGTGCCAGGGGCTAGCTGGCGCGCTGCGGTGGCTCGGGCGGCGCCGGCCATGGCAGAGCGGAGGTGTGGCCGCAGGCTAGCCGCCAGGAGCTTCTGACGGCGGCGCGCTGCAAGGCGCCAGGGGGCGGATCCAGCGGCTCGCATGGGTTGGGGCAGCGGCTCTGCGGGTGGCCAAGGGCCAGGGTGGGGTTAAGCGAGCGCGGCGGCTCGGTTGCGCGCGCATGCAAAACGCGCGCTCTGGCCGCGCTCTGGACACGCGCGCCAGACGCTCGACGAAATGCCAGCGTGAGCTAGGGGCTGCGGATAAGGATGGAACTTAACAGGGCTACTAGTGGGTCTTCTATAGACACCGTAGACACGCTGGTTTGGCTAGATAAGATGGATCCTAACACAATCATAGCATCATGCCAATTCTGGCCATGCACTAAGGTGCTCGACAAAATGCCAAGGCCACCTAGCAGGCTTTCCTGGCCACCAAAATTTCCAGGTTGGGGTCTCTTTAGGTCCACAACATTATGGCAAGATCATACTGGCAAAAGCAAAAACTTCCTAGTGCAAGTTTTTGAGAAAACCATTTCTAGACAGAAACTACAAGGCATTATTCCATGGGCTTAAATTAATGCAATGGGTCTAAACTCTTGGAATTAAGAGTTTGATAGGGTTGACTACAAGTAGGAAAAATCCCAAGGTCACTAGAGGAATCTAAAATAGGGTTGCAGTGCAAAATACCAAACAGGACCAGAATGAAGAAGAGGATGATTTGCTCAAAATTTACAAAACACATGGCTGGGTTTTTGCATAAAAGTTATCCATGGACATCACATGTCATCTACAAATTTTTATGGAATTTTTAAAAGGATTTATGAAGTAGTTGTAGTGCAACTTAGGTCTTTAAAAGAATAAAAATGCTATTAAAAGAATTACAACTTGGCAAGTTTTATTATAAAAATAATTCCACTGGTTTTACTAAATGAAATAAAATGATTCACTAAAACATTCAAGTTACACCACATTATTCAAACATTTGAAATAAGAGGGAAGAATTTTGGAATTCAGACAAAAGGAGAGGCTCTCACATCAACATCAATTCCAGAGAAATAGAAAATAAATATTCCTGGCAAAAATTTAATTAATAAAACATGATTAAATTTTTGGGGTGTTACAATTATTCTGAAAAATCATTTGATGAAACTGCTGAAATATAAAAGTGCTTACTGGAAGAAATGATGTACATACAGATGGGCAGTTGAAGGGGAAGATAACACTAAATATTTTCAGGCAAGTGTGACAGAAAGGTACATGCGCAATGCTATCCCATCTTTACAATTGCCAGATGGCACGACTATGGAAAATCATGATGAAAAAGTAGCTGCCTTTTTTCCAATGTTTTAAGAACAGAATGGGCATTGTTACAGAAACATCTGCTGAGTTTGAGCTCCAGGATCTGGTTCAAAGCGTTGAGGGTCTGGAAGCACTGTCTTCCCCCTTCACTCATGAGGAAATAGACAGATTTATCAAAATTATACCTTCAGATAGGGCACCTGGACCAGATGGTTTTAATGGTCTTTTCCTCAAGGTTTGTTGGGACATCATTAAACAGGACTTCTACCAGCTTTGTCATGATTTCTGGGAAGGTAAAATTAATCTTAAGTGCCTGAATACCTCATTTATTACTCTCATACCAAAGACAAGCTCCCCTGAGAATGTAAATGACTTCAGACCAATCTCTCTGCTAAACTGTGTTCTTAAAGTTTTAACAAAGTTGTTAGCAGAAAGATTGCAACAATGCATCCTGAATATTGTTCACCGCAACCAGTATGGATTCATAAGATCTAGGACTATTCAAGATTGCCTAGCGTGTGCCTATGAATTTCTACACCAATACAAGCAGTCTGGTAAGGAAATTGTTGTTCTAAAGCTAGATTTTGCTAAAGCATTTGATACAATGGATCACTCGTTCATCCTCAATATGCTGAGATGCAGAGGGTTTGATGCCAAATGGTGTTCATGGGTTAAAATGATATTGGAATCCGGATCATCTTCTGTTTTATTGAATGGAGTACCAGGGAAGGAATTTGAATGCAAACGAGGAGTTAGACAGGGTGACCCATTCTCACCCCTGTTATTTGTCTAAGCAGCTGATTTGCTGCAATCTATGGTTAATAGAGCTTGGGCTGAAGGACACCTCTCCCTACCAATTGATCAACCAGCTTCAGAACTATATCCTGTAATCCAATATGCAGATGATACATTGCTTATCCTCCCTGCAAAAAGTACAGAGATAAGAATCATTAAGCAGTTGTTGGATGCATATGCCAATATCACAGGATTAAAGATAAACTATTCAAAATCACAGCTCATGCCTATTAATGTTAACCAGGAAACAACGAATGAACTGGCCTCATTACTTGGATGCCAGGTGGGCTCCATGCCATTTACATATTTAGGTCTTCCAATGGGCACAACAAGACCTACAGTCAGAGATTTGATGCCGCTCGTCGATAGGATTGAGCGCAGATTAACAAGCACATCAATTTGGCTCTTGTATGGGGAGAGAGTGCAGTTAATCAATTCTACTTTTTCATCACTTCTATCATTTGCTATGTGTGTGTGCTTAAACTGCCCATCAAAATCATTGATATATTTGATAGAGCCCGAAGACATTGTTTATGGAGGAAAGTAGCAGACAAAGATGCAAAAACGCACTCCCTGGCAGCGTGGGATCTAGTATGCTGACCAAAGGATAAAGGGGGCCTTGGTATCATTGACCTAAAAATACAAAACAAGGCTCTGTTGCTAAAATTCCTACACAAGTTCTATCATAAGGTGGATACTCCCTGGATCATGATGGTCTGGAATGCATATTATGACATGACACCACCACACGCTATCCCAATCTGTGGATCGTTTTGGTGGAGAGATGTACTATCCCTATCGCACATCTACCGAGGTATTACAACCTGCATTCCAAACTCGGGTGATACTATTCTTCTTTGGAAGGACCAGTGGTATAATGAGCAGGTATTAGCACAATCGCATGAACACTTATTCTCTTATGCAACAAATGAAGATATATCGCTGACCGAATTCAAGATGGACACATACCCTGCTTCCAATTTCCATCTACCTTTATCAAGAGAAGCACGACTAGAGCTAGATGACCAGATGATCACCATAAACATGATAACCCTGAACCCCATGACAGCTGATGAATGGATCTATTGTTGGGGGGAGGTACAATTCAAACCAAAGAGTTTCTACCGATACCTCTTAAGGAATGTGCAGACGCCGAATTACCTGACGAGCATATGGAAGTCAAAGTGCATCCTCAGACATAAAGTCTTTGCTTGCCTGCAAAAGAATGGACAGACTAAATACACGCGATCTATTAGTAAGAAAGCACTTTACAATAGGCGAGGACCACTCATGTGTGCTGTGCAATGAAGGTTCGCTGGAAACTAACGAACACCTCTTTTTCCAATGTGCATTTGCAACTAGTTGTTGGGATAAACTTGGCATAGTATGGGACATGTCATTGGATATGCAAACAAGATTCGACATGGTGGGGAATAGCTGGACTAAACCTCTATTCAAGGAAATCTGCATGTTGGCTACATGGAATATTTGGAAGCAACATAACCGGACTGTG
This sequence comes from Elymus sibiricus, assembly GCA_039707655.1. NCBI lineage: Eukaryota > Viridiplantae > Streptophyta > Magnoliopsida > Poales > Poaceae > Elymus > Elymus sibiricus. The sequence continues at coordinate 146,804,427 of CM077675.1, forward strand.
TTTGATGGACTGTGTTTGATGGAGTGCTTATGGACCAGTTCCCGAGGCCGAATATGAATCAACAGCCAGCCCCAATGACTCTGCAAGACTTCATGCGTCTCAACCCTGCGATCTACCGTAGCTCAACTCAGCCGCTTGACGTAGATGACTGGCTCCGTGACATCACTTATGAGCTGGAGTCCTCAGGCGCCCCAATGGCTAGCTATGTCACCTTTGCCTCGTACTTTCTGAAGGGTCCCACTGCTCAATGGTGGGACAGCCACAGGCGCTCACAGCCTGTTGGAACAATCATCACCTGGACGGAATTCCAAGCTGCGTTCCGTGCTCGTCACATTCCTCAGGGACTGATGGACAAGAAGAAGCGTGAGTTTCGCAATCTCGTCCAGGGCAACAAAACTGTGGATGCTTATCAGCGGGAATTTCTGGACTTATCTCGCTATGCTGAAGAAGACGTCGCAACTGATGCTCGTAGGCAGGAGAAGTTCCGTGAAGGCCTCCACCCGGATATCAAGCTGGCACTCCTTGTTCAGGACTTTGATAACTTCGCGACCTTGGTGAAAAAGTCTATTCTAGTGGAAACAGGTCTGCAGGACTACAAGGACAGCAGCAAGCGCAATCGTGACACGGGCTCATCTTCGGGCTCAGGAACTCAGAAGCACAAGATCTGGATCCCCCACAACATGTACCATGCACCGCCTCCTACTCCAAGGCCGTCCTATGCTGCACCTCGTCTGCCTCCACCCCCACCTAGGCAGCCAAGGCTCCCAGCTCCGCCAGCATGGGCTCCTGTTCCCCCTTCTCATCCTGAGGATGGGCTGTGCTTCAAGTGTGGTCACCCAGGACACCGTGCTAGAGAATGCAGGAAGAATCAGAAACAGCTTGCACTGCCTTCCAACCAGCCCCGCAACAACAATGTCGGGCCTGCTCAGGGACGTGTTCAAGCTAACAATATTGATCTGAATCAAGTTCAATACCAGCCTGCTACTGTGATGGGTACTCTTCTCGTCAACTCAGCCCAAGACTGCATTTGTTACTCGCTATGGTTCATACGAGTACACTGTCATGTCCTTCGGCTTAACAAATGCCCCAGCAACCTTCTCTCGCCTGATGAACTATATATTCATGGATTACCTCGATAAATTCGTCGTGGTTTATATGGATGATATCCTGGTTTACTCCAAGAATAAAGAAGAGCATGCTGAACATCTTCGTCTTATACTGGAGAGGCTTCGAGAACATCAACTTTATGCAAAGTATTCAAAGTGTGAGTTCTGGATGGAAGAGGTAACCTACCTTGGTCATGTGATTTCCAAGGATGGTATTGCGGTCAGTCCTAAATGAGTTCAGACTATTCTTGACTGGACTCCCCCGAAGAATGTCAAGCAAGTCAGAAGTTTTCAAGGACTCGCCAGCTATTGCCGTCGATTCGTCAAGAACTTCTCCAAGATTGCAAAACCCTTAACCAATTTGCTTCACAAAGGTGTTAAATATGAGTGGACAGAAAAATGTCAGGAAAGCTTCCAGGCACTTAAGGACAAACCGACGTCTGCTCCAGTGCTTGCTCCTCCGGATACTCATAAGGACTTCGTCATTTATTGTGATGCTTCACGTCAAGGAATGGGATGTGTCCTAATGCAAGAACGCAGAGTGGTTGCTTATGCATCTCGTCAATTGCGTCCTCATGAAGAGAACTACCCAGTTAATGACCTTGAACTTGCTACAGTAATTCATGCACTGAAAGAGTGGCGGCAATACCTTGTTGGTAATCGTTGCGAGATCTACACCGATCACCAAAGTCTGAAGTACCTGTTTACTCAACCAGATCTGAACCTCCGTCAACAAAGATGGATGGAACGAATAGCAGATTACAATGTGGGTATTTCATATACACCAGGCAAGGCTAATGTAATGGCTGATGCTTTGAGACGCAAATCATACTGCAACCACCTTCAGGTTCACAAGGTTCACCCCCTTCTTCAAAAGGAATTCCGCAAGCTGAACCTCCATATTGTTCCTCAGGGTTATCTCGCTCCCCCTCCTGAAGGATCCTACAAAATGAACCTCCACGTTGTTTCCCAGGGTTCTCTTAATACCTTGGTTGCTAAACCAGATCTTGTGGACGTCATCAAGTGGATCCAGAAGTGTGACAATGAAGTCGAGAGAATTAAATTCGATCTCGCAGAAGGAAGGCCCTCACCCTTCACTATTGTTGAGGATGGCGCTTTGTACTTCAAAGGCCGCCTAGTGGTACCGAGTAAGGAGGAAAACAATGATTTGACTCAGGAGGTCATGAAGGAAGCACATGACACTCCGCTGTCTATTCATCCTGGTAGTACCAAGATGTACCAAGACATTCGTCAAAGATACTGGTGGTCTAACATGAAGCAAGACATTGCTCGCTATGTTGCTGAATGTGATGTTTGCCGTCGTATCAAAGCAGAACATCAAAAGCCTGCTGGAACCCTACAACCTATTACAGTTCCTGAATGGAAATGGGACCATGTTGAAATGGACTTCGTCACTGGTTTTCCCAGATCGCAGAAAGGTAATGATGCTATTCTTGTCGTCATTGACCGACTGTCCAAAGTTGCACATTTTCTGGCTGTCAAGGAAACTATTACTGCTAGTCAGCTAGCAGATCTTTACATGTCCAGAGTTGTTTCACTCCACGGTATTCCACTGGTGATTAGTTCAGACCGTGGCATTTTATTCACTTCAAGATTCTAGGCAAGTTTCCAGGAAGCTATGGGAACTTATTTGTCCTTCAGCACCGCTTTTCACCCTCAATCCCAGGGACAATTTGAAAGAGTCAATCAGATTCTCGAAGACATGCTTCGAGCTTGTGTCATTTCTTTCGGCAAGAAATGGGAGGAATCTCTCCCGTATGCTGAGTTCTCCTACAACAATAGCTATCAAGCAAGTCTGAAGATGGCTCCCTTTGAAGTGTTATATGGACGTAAGTGTCGGACTCCTCTGAATTGGTCAGAAACTGGGGAACGTACACTTATCGGTCCGGATATTATTCAACATGCTGAAGATCAAGTCCGCATTATTCATGCAAATCTGAAGGCTGCTCAGTCTCGTCAGAAGAGTCAGTATGACCGTCATCACAAAGATATGGTCTATCAACCTAGCGAAAAGGCTTATCTTCGAGTCACGCCAATGAGAGGTACACACCGTTTTGGAATCAAGGGCAAGCTGGCTCCTCGATATATTGGTCCTTTCACTGTTCTCGAAAGGCGTGGTAAGGTGGCATATCAACTGGAACTACCGCAAAACCTTTCTCAGGTTCACGATGTGTTCCATGTGTCGCAACTTCGTCGCTGCTTCAAGGATCCTATCCGAGCAGTGGATCATGATATGCTTGAGCTGCAACAAGACCTCTCTTACAAAGAGCAACCAGTCCGCATTCTCGATGAAACTGAACGTCGGACTCGTCAGAAGGTTACCAAGTTCTTCAAGGTACAGTGGGCAAATCATTCTGAAGATGAAGCCACTTGGGAACGCGAAGATCTTCTTCGTGCAGAATACCCCGGGCTCTTTCCTTCTACTTCTAAATTTTCGGGACGAGAATTCTTGTTAGTAGGGGAGAATTGTGACGCCCTGGTTTTGTGCTACAATAATCTCTGTAATTAAGCTACAGTAATCCCACGCTAATGTTGCCACGTCACCGCGATTACTGTTGTTAAACTCGCGTTGGTTCAAACCCCGTTCAAATTCCGTTGCAATTTAAATTCGTCTGACAGGTGGATTTAAGAGTTGCGCAAAACTGAAAATAAAAATGTTGGATGTGTTGCAAATATTCCCTAAGACTTTATAAAATTGAAACCAAAATTTTTCGAAGTATTTTAGAGCCGCTAAATATTTAAAACAGACGATGTTTAATAATAAAAAAAAGGAAAAACCCCTACTGGGCCTAAACAGGCCGGCCCAGCCGGCCACTATAAGGGGGCCAGGGGCAACCCTAGCGCCCCCAGCCCCCGATCCCATCCCTCCCCCCCGCGCCGCCAGGAGCCCGCCCGGCTCCTCCCGATCCCCCCCCCCCCCCGCCGACGGCTCGCCCGCCCGCCCGCCCGATTGCCCCCCCCGCCGGCGACCTGGGCCGGCCCGGCTGCCCCGCCGCCCGTTCCCGACCGTCTCCCCCCACCCCGCGCCGACCGGATCCGGCCGGCCCGACCGCGCCTTCGCCGCCGGACCCCGCCGCGTCGCCTGTGCCGCCCCGCCGCCACGCCCCCTCGGCCCGCGCCCGCGCCGCCGACCGCCTCGCCAACCGCGGTCGCCGCCGCGACACCGCCTCCGACCGCCTCGTCGCCCCGCCACCTCACGCCACCGCCGACCGTCGCCGCCGCCTCCTGCCGGCGCCGCCTCGGCCTCCCCCCCCTATGAGCCGCCCCCCCTCCCCCCCCCCGGCCGCCGTTCGGCCTCGCCGGCCTCTGGCCGTGCGGGCGTGGACGCGCCCCCGGCCGGACATGTCCGGCGCCCGAATGGGTGCCGCCCGGACATTGTCCGGCCTAGCCAATGACACGCGGGGACCATGCCCCTGTTAAAAAAAATGAAAAAGAAAATGTTTATAAAAAAATAAATTAAATTAATATATTAATTAATTAATTAGTTAATTAATTAACTTAATTAACCTAAACCTAATTAGACTAATTAATTCTGTTAATTAGCTATTTGACTTAATTAATCCTAGGTTAATTAGGGCAGTCAATGACAGTGGACCCCACCTGTCAGTTGACCAGGTCAACAGTCAAATAGTTGACTGCTGATGTCATGGTGACATCATGCTGATGTCATAAATGATTATTGAATAAAAATAATCTGTTTTAATTTCTGAATATTAATAAACCTTTGAAAATTAATATAAAATAATCCGTAACTCGGATGAAAATAATTTATACATGAAAGTTGTTCAGAAAAATCCCACGAACCCGAATACGCTGTCCGTTAATCTGTCATGTGCTCCTAGCATAGCAATCATGGAAATTTTCCATCGGTTTCATCTGTTCGGTAAAAGCCAGAGACGCGGGAAATATCGTCAGATATTCTTCCAATCCGTCTGCGACGGGTAGTACTGCGTTAGTGCATGCCTAGCCCTGCATATTGCCATGTCATGCATCGTGATGCATTTGTCTGCTTTGTATTTATTATTTCTCCCCCCTCTTCTTACCGGTAGACCCCGAGACTGACGGTGCTGTCGGGTACGACTACGCCGTTGACGATCAGCCCTTTGCCGCAGAGCAGCAAGGCAAGCAACCCCCCTTGAGCATTCCGATATCGCCCATTTCTTTTCCTCTCAGTCTTGCATTAGATTTTGCTACTGTATTAGTTAGCTCCTATTCCGATGCATAGCCTGCTTTTGATAAATTGCTACTATACCTCCAATCATATCAACTGCTTAGTGTAGGTTGATCAGTGAATCCCCAGTGACCCCTTAGTCCCAATTGCCCCTGCTTCTTTATCGAAGACCCGAAGACTCGGTCAACCGACCGATGAGCCAGGCCCCTGACATCACCGCACAGCCCTTATAGTATGGCACTGCAGAGCTACTATCGAGTGCCGAGGGTGATACCTCACTTAGCACTCCCGGTGTTAATTCTGTAGCGTAGCTAATCGGTCGTGGGTATCGAGGGTGATTCCTCCTTCCCATTTATCGATAGCGACTCTTGCCATACACATACCTCGAGTGGAATCTATCGAGGGTGATTCCTCGGATATCCGCTTGGTGTATAAACACACAGTTACTTTAACTTGACATTGTTTACATGTGAAAGACGAGACTGGAGGGACAGGCGGTACCACCCTGGTTGAGGTGGACCTGAGTTCCCGACAGTTTTGAGACGGGTCGGCCCCAAGGGTACCCATGTGTGAGATGTGGTGGGATGCGCCGGTAAGGCATCCAAAGGTTTATTATGAGGCGTGGACGGGCAGGAGAGGCCCTTGCCACACATCCTCGAGTCGGGGCGACGGACCGCACTTCATGGGTCGCGCTTTCCCCGCATTAATAAAATGCTAATGGGTTGGGTATTTGATCTGAGTTGGGTCGTTGGCCTTTTTACGCACCAAACCATCGCGTGGGAGAAGTTATGGGTACTCAGCGTCGTTGTATCAGCCGAAGCTCTTCGGACGGCAGCAATGGATTGGCGCGCGCCGGATTGGACTGGACGGTACAGCTCTTGGACTGGAGTGTACTAGGTCTGCTTCTGGCCGCGTACGCATCGTGTAGGAGTGCGTAGGGCAAGTGGGCCCACGACCCCTGTGTGCTTAGGATTTAGACCGGCGGGCTGGCCTCTTCGTTGAGCCTAGGTGGGGCGACGACGTGCTGCTATCCCGAGGCCGGGCATGACCCAGGAAAGTGTGTCCGGCCGGAGGTGATCAGGCGTGTTGGAAATGCGGTGCACCCCTGCAGGGATGAATTATCTATTCGAATAGCCGTGTCCACGGTAATAGGACGACTTGGAGTTGTACCTTGACCTTATACAACTATAATTGAGACTTTAATTTGAAATGAATGTTGGCTCCGAGATTGCTTTCTCGCAGGGAGTCGAGGAAGAATCTCTGGGCGTGGTTACTTAATAAAATTGTTACAATAATATGACTATATATGAGATACCAGTCTACTCTCTTCTAATGCTGCAAGATGCTAAAGATGCTAGTCTTCGATAGGACTAGGCCTTCTCCCTATTCTTGCTTTCTGCAGTCAGTCCAGATATAACCCCTCCCCTTGATACTGATGCATACTTAGCATAGTTCTGATGTCAGTCTTGTGGGTACTTTGGATGAGTACTCACCGCTGCTTTGCATTCTCTTTCCCCCTCGATACGATTCTGCGTTCAGACGATGGAGCCCAAGAGATGGAGTACGCCGGAGACGACTACTACACCACCGCAGGAGCCTACTACTACGTGGAGACTGCCGATGCTCAGGAGTAGTTAGGAGGTTCCCAGGCAAGAGGCCTCGCCTCTTTCGATCCGCTGCTTATGTTTGTGCTAGCCTTCTTAAGGCAAAACTTGTTTAACTTATGTCTGTACTCAGATATTATTTGCTTCCGCTGACTCGTGCTTTGTGGAGCTTTGTATTCGAGCCCTCGAGGCCCCAGGCTTGTAATATGAAGCTGTATGACTTTAATTTGTGTCTAGTGTTGTGTTGTGATATCAATCAGTGAGTCCCTAATCTTGGTCGTACGCATTGTGTGTATGATTAGCGTACGGTCAAAATTTGGGGGCGTCACAAACATCATATGATCCGACTATATTAACAAAGCCCGTGATACATCAAGATCGTGCCATCTCAAGAACACGAGAGAGAGAGAGATTGAACACATAGCTACTGGTACAAACCATCAGCCCTGAGGGTGGACTACTCCCTCCTCGTCATGGCCTCTGCTGGGATGATGAAAATGGCCACCGGAGATGATCTACCCTCTCCGGCAGGGTACTGGAACGCCTCCAGATTGGTTTTTCATTGATAGAGAGAGTTGCGACGGCGGAACGAGGAGTCTCTCTTTATTTCTGGGGTTTCTGTTATTTATGGGATTTTTCAGCGTTGGAATCACGCCAAACGAAGCCACATGGGCCCCACCACATATCTCACTGCGTCACTAGGGGGCGTGGCCTGTTGCGTGGTGGCCCACTGGCACACCCCCTCCGGCAGGTCTTCGCTCCAATGTTGCTTATTTCCTCCAGAAAAATCACAAAAAAGTTTCGGGTGATTCCGTGAACTTTCATTTTCTGCACAAAAACAACACCACGGTAATTCCGCTGAAAAGCGTCAGTCCGGGTTGGTTATAAATAAATCATATAAAGTGCATCAAAACCATATAAAAGTATTGTAAACATAGGTGAATATGGCATGAATACCTCATAAAGTATCGATACGCTGGAGACACATCAATCATCATCATGTTCTTTATTATCATCTGGTGGAGCATCTACTTGCACATTACTATCCTCCTTTTCATTATCACTAGGTGCATGTTCACTACCAGATTGTGTCTCAGCATCAGAAATAGAAACTTCATTATGTTTATCTGTAGGTGTTTCTATAACTGGTTCCCTAGAAGCATGCAAGTTCCTATAATTTTTCTTTTTCTTCTTATTAGAGGAACTAGGTGCATCAACATTAATTCTCCGGGAATCATGTTCTATTCTTTTAGGATGTGGTTTAGGGTAGAGAGGTTCTTGAGTCATGCGACCTCCCCTAGTCATTACTCTTACAACATGATCATTCATATTATTGTTTATTTCAGCAAGCAAATCATTTTATGACTTAGCAACTTGGTCTAGTTGGGTGTGAACCATAGAAGCATGTTTACCTAGACCTTTTACATCATTAGCAATTCTAAACATCAAGTCACTTAAACGGTCTATCATCATAGCATTACATTTCAATTGATCTTTAACATAGTTATTGAAGTGTTCTTGCTTTACAACATAATTATCTTATCCATCCATGCATTGTTCAGGAGTCTTATTGTAAGGTATATCATTTTCAGTAAAGGAACGGAGAGAGTTTACCTCTACTACTTGTGTCGGGTTATCAAGTCCATGTATTTTTTTCAATAGGTGGTAATTTCTTGACATCCTCAATTTTAATACCTTTCTCCTTCATAGATCTTTTGGCTTCTTGCATATCTTCAGGGTTGAGGAATAGAATTCCTCTCTTCTTTTGAATACGTTCCGCAGGTGATTCAGGAAGTGTCCAATCATCCGCATTTTGCAATATGTTATTCAATAATTCTTCAGCTTGGGTGATAGTTCTTTCCCTGAAAACACAACCAGCACAACTATCTTGGAAGTCCCTAGAAGCATCGGTTAGTCCATTATAAAAGATGTCGAGAATTTCATTTTTCTTAAGAGGACAATAAGGCAAAGCTCTAAGTAATCGAAGAAGCCTCCCCCAAGCTTGAGGGATATTCTCTTCTTCAATTTGCACAAAGTTAAATATTTCCTGTAAGGCAGCTTGTTTCTTATGAGCAGGAAAATATTTTGCAGAAAAATAATGGAGCATATCCTGGGGACTACGCATACAACCAGGAGCAAGAGAAAGAAACCATTCCTTAGCCTCGCCTTTTAGTGAGAAATGAAAAAGCTTAAGGATATAGTAGTAGTGTATCTTTTCATCATTGGTAAACAAAGCAGCAATATCATTCAGTTTCATAAGGTGTTCGACAACAGTTTCATTTTCACAACCATGGAAAGGATCAGATTCTAGTATAGGAATTAACTCAGGGACAACAGAGAATTCATAATCCTTATCAGTAACAAAAATAGGATAAGTAGCAAATTTAGGATCATATTTCATTTTCTCCATCATAGATTTTTCTTTCAGTGTGCATAATAGGTTTTTCAAATCATCTCCATTTTCACAAGCAAAGAAATCACTAGTTGTTTCCTTATCCATGACATAACCTTCGGGCACATGAGGCAATTCATATATAATAGGAGAGTGAGGGGTAACAGGTGATTCAAAGTCCTCATCAGTTTCAACATTTTCAAGTTCTCTAGCTTTAGCAAGATGAGCATCTGATACGTCTCCAACGTATCTATAATTTTTGCTTGTTCCATGCTATTATATTATCATTCTTGGATGTTTCACAATCATTTTATTACAACTTTATATCATTTTTTGGGACTAACCTATTGACCTAGTGCCAAAGTGCCAGTTGTTGTTTTTGCTTTTTTTTACTTCGCAGGAAATCAGTACCAAACAGAGATGAAACGCTACGAAGATTTTTGTGGATTTTTTACGGACCAGAAGAGTCCAGATGGGCCAAAGAACACCAGGAGAGGAGGCCGAGGGTGGCCAGCACCCACATGGGCGCGCTAGAGGCCCCCAGGCGCGCCCTGGGGGGTGCTGGGCCACTTCGGCACCCCCTCAACCGACTATCCTGCCTATAAATTCCTTGGAAATCCAAAAACCCCAGAAGAGTCGACGAAACACAATTCCAGCCGCTGCAAGTTCCAGAACCACGTGATCCAATCTAAACACCATCAGGAAGGGGTTCATCTTCCTCATAGGTGCCTCTCCGATGATGCGTGAGTAGTCCACCATAGACCTACGGGTCCGTAGGCAATAGCTAGATGGCTTCTTCTCTCTCTCTCTTATGATTCTCAATACAATGGTCTCTTGGAGATCTATTTGATGTAAACTTTTGCGGTGTGTTTGGTGGGATCCGATGACTTTTGAGTTCATAATCAGTTTCTATCCATGAATATTATTTGAGTCTTCCTTGATCTCTTATATGCATGATTACTTATATCCTCGTATTTCTTCTTCGAATCTTTGGTTTAGTTAGGCCAACTAGATCGATTTTTCTTGCCATGGTAAGAGGTGCTTTGTGATGGGTTCGATCTTGCGGTGTTCTTTCCCAGTGACAGAAGGGGCAGCAAGACACGCATGTATCGTTGCTATTAAGGATAACAAGATGGGGTCTATTCCTACATGAATAGATCTTGTCTACATCATGTCATCGTTCTTATTGCATTACTCCATTTTTCCACGAACTTAATACACTAGATGCATGCTGGATAGCGGTCGATGTGTGGAGTAATAGAGGTAGATGCAGGCAGGAGTCGGTCTATCTATCTTGGACGTGATGCCTATATAATGATCATCGCCTTGGATATCGTCATGACTATTTGAATTTCTATCAATTGCCCAACAGTAATTTGTTCACCCACCGTGCGCTATACTCATGAGAGAAGCCACTAGTGAACCCTACGCCCCCCGGGTCTACTTTTCCTATCATATTGCTTTTCGATCTACGTTTTTTGCAATCTTTTTTTTCAGATCTACAAAACCAAAAACCCAAAAATACCTTGTTGCATATTTACTCTTTTTATTTGTGTTCTTGAGAGATCTATCTCTCCTATCTATCACTACCTAATCTATCTTTTTACCGTATAGAGATTGACAACCTCTCTTTCGTGTCGGGTTGTAAGTATTTGTTGTTTGTGTGCAGGTGCTGCTTATTGGGTGGTGGTGATCCTCCTGCTGGTTCGATAACCTTGGTTTCATAAATGAGGGAAATACTTACCGTCGCTCTGCTGCATCACCCCTTCCTCTTTGGGGAAATACCGACGCAGTCCAAGCCACGTCAAAGGAATTTCTAGCGCCGTTGCCGGGGAGGAAGCAGTCTCTTCTACGTGCCTATCGTAGGCGCCGAGGGACTCCACCACCATCTACCAGGTTTCTAATCACAAATCTCATCTCCTTGCAATTACATTATTTGCCATTTGCCTCTCGTTTTCCTCTCCCCCAGTTCACCAATTTGCCGTTTTATTCGCCCTCTTTTTCATTTGCCCTTTTTCTTGCCGGATCTCTTGCCTAGTCATTATGGCTAGTTCTTCCTTTGTTGCGTGTACTCCCGATAATGAGGTTCTGAATTTTAAGCAAAGGGGAGGGGAGAACTTAAAAGATGCTTGGTATAGGATTTGCAATGCTCATAATAGATCTATCCATAAGCAATCTACCGTTGTTCTTCTTCGCAGTTTTTATGTTGGTATCACCACTTGGTATAGATTCGTCCTTGATACGATCACCGGTGGGAATTTCTTGATGTGTCCATCTTCGGATGCTTTTAATGCTTTGGGAAGTTTAGTGGGATCACCACCTATCATGATCAATGAAGCAACTTTGACTCTCGAACATGTTATGGAGAGATTAGATGCTATTGAAAAGAAGTTGGTTACTAAGGAACATCTTGATGATCTAGATAAAAGGTTGCATAATCTTGCTAATAAAATTGGGGCTAAGGCGGGAGATGCCATTAAATTACTCAAGGCAAAAGAAACCGTAGTTAACGATAGGGTAGAAGAAAGTCCTTACCGTATTGATAAGTTGGAAGAGATCTTTAGTAATTTGGGTTCGGCTTTTTCTTCTATCAAATCTATTGAAAAAACTCCAATAAAAATTGGCAAGACCACTCAAGTTACTAAGAACAAAGTTGCTACACCTAGTGGGCACAAGGGAGATCTTAAAATGATTAGTATGCATCCCGACTTTGTTGAAATGATAAGAGATCCTATTTACAAGAATGAATTTTTTGGTTTTCTTCCTAGGAGTGTTATCGTTAAGAGCATGAATACTAAACCCTTGAAGAAATCTAGTTGTGTGATTGAAGAGTTGAAAACCAAATATGACAATACTTGAATCTATCCAATATGCCTAGCTAGGGGCGTAAAACGATAGCGCTTGTTGGGAGGCAACCCAATGAATGAATAAATTTTTGTTTTTTCCTTTATATTTTTGAGTGTTGACACAATTATGCCTCTGTTATGATTGTGTTTTTATGGTTTATTTAGTGTTGGTGCCAAGTAGAACCGTTAGGATGATTCATAGGATGAGTAGAAGTGATGCTGAATCTGAAACAGAGACTTTGCGTCCAGTATATGAATTTTCATTTTTTGCTGGAACGTGATGTTGAGCTGAAATTTCAACACAGTGTTGCTATACAAATTCCTTACGTTGTCCTAATGTTGCAGAATTTGTAAAATTACAGAAGTATGGGTATGGTACATATTACTACAGACTGTTCTGTTTGAGACAGATTCTGTTTTTGTTCCATTGTGTGCTTGTTTTGATGAATCTATGGTTTGTATTGAGGGGTATAAGCCATGGTAAAGTTAAAATACAGTAGGTATAATGCAATTATAAAATTTGAATGGGTTTACAACAGTACCTAAAGTAGTGATTTGCTTTCTTATACTATCGGATCTCACGAAGATTTTGTTGAGTTTTGTGTGATTGAAGTTTTCAAGTTTTGGTGAGATCACGATGGATGAAGGAATAAGGAGTAGCAAGAACCTAAGCTTGGGGATGCTACCGCACCCCCAAGATATATCCAAAGAGTAACAAGCAACTAAGCTTGGGGATGCCCCCGAGTGGCATCCCCTCTTTCTTCTAACGACCATCGGTATTTTACTTGGAGCTATATTTTTATTCGTCACGTATCATGTGTTTTGCTTGGAGCGTCTTGTATGTTTGCTTGCTTTGTTTTTTAGTTTTTCCTTTGTATCCTTGCTGTACACACCTATTTTAGAGAGCCACAATCATGCTATGATTTGTTAGAATTGCTCTATGTGCTTCACTTAAACTTTTTGAGCTATAGGAATTGCTCTAGTGCTTCACTTATATCTTTTTGAGCACGGTGTGCTAGGAAAATTTTGTAGAAATACTCTCATGCTTCACTTAGATTAATTTGAGAGTTAGTAAAAATTTGAAGAAATCCTCTCATGCTTCACTTATATCTTTTTGAGAGATGAAATCTTTATGCTCATGTGCTTCACTTAAATTTGTTTGAGCTTGCCAAAAAGCAGTGGCAATATATGAAACTAGTCCCAAAGTGATAGATATCCAAGGAGGATATAATAAAAGCTTTCATGAAGATCATTGGAAAAATTAAACTTGATTCCTTGTAATAGTTTTGAAACATGATGATAGTAATATGTGAGTCATGTTAGTGAGTAATTATGCTTAGTAGGAATATTGGTGTTAAGGTTTGTGATTCCCTATGCATGCACGAAAGTCAATAGTTATGCAATGAAGTTACATCCTACTTGTGGTGCATTATTCGGTGTTAGTTATGTTCAATGCTCACTTATGTGATTTTTCGTTTCTTGGTTTGGTTGCTTCCCAATCTTTTGCTAGCCTTCATTTGTACTAAGTAGAAATACTACTTGTGCATCCAAAATCCTTAAACCAAGTTTTGCCTTATGAGTCCACCATACCTACCTATATGCGGTATTTTCATGCCGTTCCAAGCAAATTTGTATGTGCCATCTCTACATTTTCAAAATAAATTTTCTCTTTTGTGTGCCCGTACCGCTCATGAAACGGTGGGGAGTGTCCAATATTTTTCCATGCTAGATGTGTTATTCTCAAGATGAGTGTTTATTCACTTGTCATTGCACGAGAGTGCGGCGGTAATAGGGATGCCCATTCCGAAATAAAAAAGAAAAAAAATATTTACTTTATGTTGTCAAATAATAAATTCCTTGGAAAGTGTTGGTATGGAAGGCAACCGTGGATACGGACCGCCATGGAAAGTGAAAGTTTGGTGGAAAAAGGAATTAACTTTATTTTCTGTTTGGGAACCGCCTATGATATATCTAGCATGGAAAGTATTGTGATCTACTTTGTCGTTTTCGTTGACAGGAAAAGCATGCCACCCAAAATATTTTTCTCTCTCTCAATTTAAACCTTGAGCTCTGGCACCTCTACAAATCCCTACTTCCCTCTGCGAAGGGCCTATCTATTTACTTTATGCAATTTTTATTTTTGCTTTGAGTCTCCATCTTCTCTTATAAGCACCAACTAGGGGGCACTATGATCGTACTTGAGCATTGGGCATAGCTAATATTTGAGTGTGTTTCATGAATGGATCAATGATTGAGCATGATGGGCTAGGGATAACTTTCTTTAGTGTTGATATTTTGAAAGACATGGTTGCTTGTTGACATGCTTGAGTATTGAAGTCATTATGTTAAAACTAGACTATTGCTTTGAATCATTTACAAGTCCAAATGTCCATGCTATACAAAAGAAAAGAATATGATGAACATGTTAGGCAGCATTCCACATCAAAAAAATCTGTTTTTATCATTTACCTACTCGAGGACGAGTAGGAATTAAGCTTGGGGATGCTTAATACGTCTCCAACGTATCTATAATTTTTGCTTGTTCCATGCTGTTATATTATCATTCTTGGATGTTTTACAATCATTTTATTACAACTTTATATCATTTTTGGGACTAACCTATTAACCTAGTGCCAAAGTGCCAGTTGCTGTTTTTGCTTGTTTTTTACTTCGTAGGAAATCAGTACCAAACAGAGATGAAACGCTGCGGTGATTTTTGTGGATTTTTTACGGACCAGAAGAGTCCAGATGGGTCAAAGAACACCAGGAGAGGAAGCCTAGGGTGGCTAGCACCCACATGGGCGTGCCAGAGGCCCCCCGGCACGCCCTGGAGGGGTGCTGGGCCACTCCGGCACCCCCTCAACCGACTATCATGCCTATAAATTCCCTGGAAATCCAAAAACCCTAGAAGAGTCGACGAAACACAATTCCAGCCGCCGCAAGTTCCGGAACCACGTGATCCAATCTAAACACCATCACGGAGGGGTTCATCTTCCTCATAGGTGCCTCTCCGATGATGCGTGAGTAGTCCACCATAGACCTACGGGTTCGTAGGCAGTAGCTAGATGGCTTGTTCTCTCTCTCTTATGATTCTCAATACAATGGTCTCTTGGAGATCTATTTGATGTAAACTTTTGCGGTGTGTTTGTTGGGATCCGATGAATTTTGAGTTCATGATCAGTTTCTATCCATGAATATTATTTGAGTCTTCTTTGATCTCTTATATGCATGATTACTTATAGCCTCGTATTTCTTCTTCGAATCTTTGGTTTAGTTAGGCCAACTAGATCGATTTTTCTTGCCATGGGAAGAGGTGCTTTGTGATGGGTTCGATCTTGCGGTGTTCTTTCCCAGTGACAGAAGGGGCAGCAAGACACGCATGTATCGTTGCTATTAAGGATAACAAGATGGGGTCTATTCCTACATGAATAGATCTTGTCTACATCATGTCATCATTCTTATTGCATTACTCCGTTTTTCCATGAACTTAATACACTAGATGCATGCTGGATAGCGGTCGATGTGTGGACTAATAGAGGTAGATGCAGGCAGGAGTCGGTCTATCTATCTTGGACGTGATGCCTATATAATGATCATCGCCTTGGATATCGTCATGACTATTTGATTTTCTATCAATTGCCCAACAGTAATTTGTTCACCTACCGTGCGCTATACTCATGAGAAAAGCCACTAGTGAACCCTACGGCCCCCGGGTCTACTTTTCCTATCATATTGCTTTCCGATCTACGTTTTTTGCAATCTTTTTTTTCAGATCTACAAAACCAAAAACCCAAAAATACCTTGCTGCATATTTACTATTTTTATTTGTGTTCTTGAGAGATCTATCTCTCCTATCTATCACTACCTAATCTATCTTTTTACCGTAGAGAGATTGACAACCTCTCTTTCGCGTCGGGTTGCAAGTATTTGTTGTTTGTGTGCAGGTGCTTCTTATTGGGTGGTGGTGATCCTCCTACTGGTTCGATAACCTTGGTTTCATAACTGAGGGAAATACTTACCGTCGCTGTGCTGCATCATCCCTTCCTCTTTGGGGAAATACCGACGCAGTCCAAGCCACGTCAGCATCAAGTAATTCATTTATTGGTATAGTTTCAGTTTCAACATGTGTAGCAATAGTATCATCATTAATTTCAGAGGTAGCATCATCAAGTTCATGTGACATATCCGGACGATTAACAGGCGGTGGTGTAACTAGCTGATTCAAAACAGTAGGTGAATCAGAAGAAGAGCTAGATGGCAGTTCCTTACCTCCTCTCGTGCGAGAGGGGACGATCCTAGTTCGAGTATCTTTCAGATTCTTCATAGTAGCAATTGGATATCCTCGAGTTAACACAATAAATAGAGCTATGCTCCCCGGCAACGGCGCCAGAAAAAGGTCTTGATAACCCACAAGTATAGGGAATCATGACAGTCTTCATGGGTAGTATTTCACCCTAATTTATTGATTCGACACAAGGGGAGCCAAAGAATATTTATTGGCCTTGACTGTTGAGTTTTCAATTCAATCGCACCTGGGATATCTCTCTGCAGCAAAGGTTTTAGTAGCACGGCAAATAGTAGTAGTAAAAGTAACAGTAGTAGTGACATCAGTTGTGATAGTAGTAGTAACAATAGTAACTTAGCAAGATTCAGTATATGTAAAGCGTAGGCACGTGGATCGGTGATGGATAACGATTTATATGACATTGATCATGTAACAGTTACACACTTGGGCGACACAGAACTAGCTCCAATTCATCAATGTAATGTAGGCATGTATTCCGTATATAGTCATACGTGCTTGCGATAAGAACTTGCATGACATCTTTTGTCCTACCCTCCCGTGCCAGCGGGGTCCTATTGGAAACTAAGGGATATTAAGGCCTCCTTTTAATAGAGAACCGGAACAAAGCATTAACACATGGTGAATACATGAACTCCTCAAACTACGACAATCACCAGAAAGAATCCCAATTATTGTCACCTTGGGGTATGCGGATCAAGACACGTAATAGGTGTGATACGTCCATTTTGCATCATGATTTCCTACTGTTATTTACTATGTTTTGTTGAATAATAATGCTTTAGGGAGTGATTCTAATGCCTTTTCTCTCATAATATGCAAGGTTTACACAAAGAGGGAGAATACCGGCAACTGGAATTCTGGACCCAAGAAAAGCACATCAGAGATACCTATTCTGCACAACTCCAATGAAGCTGAAATTTTACGGAGATTATTTTTGTATTTAATAAAAAAATGTTGGAGCAGAAAACTAAAGGAGGGGGCCAGCCTAGTGGGCACAACCCACCAAGGCACGCCAGACCCCCCTGGGCGCGCTCTGGTGTATCGTGGCCTCCTTTGCCCACCTCCGGTACCCATCTTATGGTATATAGTCACATTTCACCTAGAAAAAAATCAGAGGAGGACTTTCAGGACGAAGCGCCGCCGCCTCGAGGCGGAACTTGGGCAGGAGCACTTTTGCCCTCCGGCGAAACGATTCCGCCGGGGGAACTTCCCTCCCGAAGGGGGAAATCGAAGCCACCGTCATCACCAACACCCCTCTCATCTTTCGGAGGCCAATCTTCATCAACATCTTCAACATCACCATCTCCTCTCAAACCCTAGTTCATCTCTTGTGTTCAATCTGTGTACCAGAACCTCAGATTGGTACCTGTGGGTGACTAGTAGTGTTGATTACCTTGCGTAGTTGATTACTATATGGTTTATTTGGTGGAAGATTATATGTTCAGATCCATTATGCTATTTAATACCCCTCTGATATTGAGCATGATTATTATTTGTGAGTAGTTGCCTTTGTTCTTGAGGTCACGGGAGAAGTCATGTTGCAAGTAATCATGTGAATTTGATATGTGTTCGATATTTTGATGATATGTGTGTTGTGATTCCCTTAGTAGTGTCATGTGAATGTCAACTACATGACACTTCACCATTCATGGGCCTAAGGGAATGCATTGTGGAGTAGTTATTAGATGATGGGTTGCTAGAGTGACAGAAGCTTAAACCCTAGTTTATGCGCTACTTCGTAAGGGGCTGATTTGGATCCAAACGTTTAATGCTATGGTTAGATTTTATCTTAATACTTTTCTCGTAGTTACGGATGCTTGCGAGGGGGTTAATCATAAGTGGGAGGTTGTTCAAGTAAGAACAGCACCCAAGCACCGGTCCACCCACATATCAAATTATCAAAGTAGCGAACACGAATCAAACCAACATGATAAAAGTGACTAGATGAAATTTCCGTGTACCCTCAAGAGCACTTTGCCTATTATTAGAGATTGTTTTAGCCCGTCCTTTGCCACAAAAGGATTGGGCTACCTTGCTGCACCTTGTTTACCATTACCGTTACTTGTTGGTTACCAATTATCTTGCTATCAAACTATCTATTACCTACAATTTCAGTGCTTGCAGAAATTACCTTGCTGAAAACCGCTTGTCATTTCCTTCTGCTCCTCATGGGGTTCGACACTTTTACTTATCGAAAGGACTACAATTGATTCCCTATACTTGTGGGTCATCAAGACTCTTTTCTGGCGCCGTTGCCGGGGAGTGAAGCGCTCTTGGTAAGTGGAAATCGGTAAGGAAAAACTTATACTACGTGCTAAAATTTATTGCTACTATCTACTATGGAAAACAATCCTTTGAGGGTTTTTTTCGGGGTATCTTCACCTCGACCGGAACCACAATTAGTTGCCCCTCAACCTACTGCACCTACTGAAAATATTGGTTAGATTCCTTCGGGTATGGTAGAACAACTGCTTGCTAAACCTTATGCAGGAGATGGAACTGAACATCCTGATATGCACCTATTATATGTGAACAAAATTTGTGGATTATTTAAGCTTCCAGGTTTACCCAGAGATGAAGTTAAGAAGAAGGTTTTCCCATGGTATAGGCTATGTGATGATCTTGGATCGTGGAACTGGAATCGTTTGCAATTGGAATTCCATCAAAAGTTTTATCCCATGCATCTAGTTCATCGTGATCGGAATTATATATATAATTTTTGGCCTCGTGAAGGAGAAAGCATCGCTCTAGCTTGGGGGAGGCTTAAGTCAATGTTATATTCATGCCCCAATCATGACATTCTGAGAGAAGTTATCATTCAGAATTTTTATGCTCGGCTTTCTCATAATGATCAATCCATGCTCAATACTTCTTATGTTGGTTCTTATATGAAGAAGACTATTGAATTCAAGTGGGATCTCTTAAAAAGGATTAAATGCAACTCTGAAGATTGGGAACTCGACGAAGGTAATGAGTCAGGTATAAAGCTTGAGTTTGATTGTGTTAAATCTTTTATGAATACTAATACTTTTCACAAGTTTAGCACTAAATATGGACTTGACTCTGAGATAGTAGCCTCTTTCTGCGAAGCATTTGCTACTCACGTTGACCTCCCTAAGGAGAAGTGGTTTAAATATCATCCCCTTATTAAATAATAAATTAAATAACCGGTCATAGCTAAAGAAGAAACCATCTTTTACAATGTTGATCCAGTTGTGCCAACCGCTTATATTGAAAAACCACCTTTCCCTATTAGGATAAAGGAACATGCTAAGGTATCAACTATGGTTCGTAAGAGTAATATAAGAGCATCTAAGCCCCCTAAGCAAATTAAAGTAGAACCTAGTGTTGCTATGGTTAAAGATCTCTTGGTAGAAAAT
Organism: Elymus sibiricus; assembly: GCA_039707655.1. Lineage (NCBI taxonomy): Eukaryota > Viridiplantae > Streptophyta > Magnoliopsida > Poales > Poaceae > Elymus > Elymus sibiricus. The sequence goes on from CM077675.1 coordinate 146,824,253, forward strand.
ATTGATGGGCATGTTATCTACTTCTGTGATGAAGCTGCTAGAATTGCTAAACCTGATGAAAAAGATAAACATAGACCCATAGAAGGCATGCCTGTTGTCTCAGTCAAAATAGGAGATCATTGCTATCATGGTTTATGTGATTTGGGTGCTAGTGTGAGTGCTATACCTTTTACTCTTTACCAAGAAATTATGGATGAAATAGCACCTGCTGAAATAGAAGACATTGATGTTACTATTAAACTTGCTAATAGAGACACTATCACACCACTTGGGATTGTTAGAGATGTTGAAGTCTTGTGTGGGAAAGTAAAAGACTCTACTGATTTTCTAGTCCTTGGTTCCCCACAAGATGACTTTTGTCCCATTATCTTTGGTAGACCCTTCTTGAGCACCGTCAATGCTAAGATAGATTGTGAAAAACAAATTGTCGGTGTCAGTTTTGGTAATGTGTCTCATGAGTTTAATTTTTCCAAGTTTAGTAGACAACCTCATGATAAAGCGTTACCTAGTAAGGATGAAATAATTGGTCTTGCTTCTATTGTTGTGCCTCCCACTGATCCATTAGAACAATATTTGCCTGACCATGAAAATGATATGCATTTGCGTGAAAGAAACGAAACAGATCAAATTTTCTTTGAACAACAACCTCTCCTGAAACACAATTTGACTATTGAAACTCTTGGAGGTCCACCTCCACCTAAAGGTGATCCTGTGTTTGAATTGAAACAATTGCCTGACACTTTGAAGTATGCTTATCTTGATGAGAAAAAGATATATCTTGTTATTATTAGTGCTAACCTTTCAGAACATGAAGAAGAGAGATTATTAAAAGTTCTGAGGAAGCACCGGGCTGCTATTAGATATACTCTTGATGATCTTAAGGGCATTAGTCCCACTCTATGTCAGCACAAGATTAATATGGAACCTCGTGCTAAACCCGTTGTTGATCACCAATGGCGGTTGAATCCTAAGATGAAAGAAGTGGTAAGAACTAAAATATTAAAGCTTCTGGAAGCAGGTATAATCTATCCCATAGCTGATAGTAGATGGGTAAGTCCCGTTCATTGTGTCCCTAAGAAAGGAGGTATTACCGTTGTTCCTAATGATAAGAATGAACTCATTCCACAAAGAATTGTCACTGGCTATAGAATGGTAATTGATTTTAGAAAATTAAATAAAGCTACTAGGAAAGACCATTACCCTCTGCCTTTCATTGATCAAATGCTAGAAATATTATCTAAGCAAACACACTTTTGTTTCCTAGACGGATATTCTGGTTTCTCTCAAATACCTGTGTCACAATCCAATCAAGAGAAAACTACCTTTACTTGCCCTTTTGGAACCTATGCTTATAGATGTATGCCTTGGGGCATAAAATATCTGAACGAGGTATTGAGGTGGATAAAGCTAAAGTCGATGCAATTGAGAAAATGCCATGTCCTAAAGATATTAAAGGTATCCGAAGTTTCCTTGGTCATGCTGGCTTTTATAGGAGGTTCATTAAAGACTTCTCTAAAATTTCTAGGCCTCTTACTAATCTTTTGCAAAAGGATATTCCTTTTGTTTTTGATGATGATTGTGTGGAAGCCTTTGAAACACTCAAGAAAGCCTTAACCTCTGATCCTATCGTACAACCACCTGATTGGAACTTGCTTTTTGAAATTATGTGTGATGCTAGTGATTATGCTGTTGGTGCAGTCCTAGGACAAAGAGTTGATAAGAAATTGAATGTTATCCATTATGCTAGTAAAACTCTAGACAATGCCCAACGAAATTATGCTACCACTGAAAAAGAATTTTTAGCAGTTGTGTTTGCCTGTGATAAATTTAGATCCTATATTGTTGATTCCAAAGTTATTGTTCACACCGATCATGCTGCTATAAAATACCTTATGGAAAAGAAAGATGTTAAACCTAGACTCACTATGTGGGTTCTCTTGCTTCAAGAATTTGACTTACACATCGTTGATAGGAAGGGAGCTGAGAACCCCGTAGCTGATAACTTGTCTAGGTTAGAAAATATTCTTGATGACCCACAACCTATTGATGATAGTTTCCTTGACGAACAGTTAGCTGCAATAAATGTTTCTCAAAACACACCTTGGTATGCTGATTATGCAAACTACATTGTCACTAAATATATACCGCCTAGCTTCACATACCAACAAAAGAGGAAAAATTCTACGACTTGAGGCATTACTTTTGGGATGACCCACATCTTTATAAAGAAGGAGTAGATGGTATTATTAGACGTTGTGTACCTAAGCATGAACATGAACAAATCCTACGGAAATGTCATTCCGAAGCTTATGGAGGACATCATGCGGGAGATAGAACTGCTCATAAGGTATTGCAATCTGGTTTTTATTGGCCTACTCTCTTCAAGGATGCCCGTAAGTTTGTCTTGTCTTGTGATGAATGTCAAAGAATTGGTAATATCGGTAAGCGTCGGGAAATGCCTATGAATTATTCACTTGTTATCGAACCATTTGACGTTTGGGGTTTTGATTATATGGGGCCTTTTCCTTCCTCTAATGGGTACACTCATATTTTGGTTGTTGTTGATTATGTCACTAAGTGGGTAGAAGCTATTCCAACTAGTTGTGCTGATCACCACACCTCCATTAAAATTCTTAAAGAGGTTATCTTCCCGAGGTTTGGAGTCCCTAGATATTTAATGACCGATGGTGGTTCATACTTTATTCATGGTGCTTTCCATAAGATACTTTCTAAGTATGATGTTAACCATAGAATTGCATCACCCTATCATCCTCAATCTAGTGGTCAAGTAGAACTTAGCAATAGAGAAATAAAATTAATATTACAAAAAACTGTCAATAGGTCTCCTAAGAATTGGTCTAAGAAATTAGATGATGCACTTTGGGCCTATAGAACAGCCTATAAAAACCTATGGTTATGTCTCCATACAAAATGGTGTATGGAAAAGCTTGTCATTTGCCTCTAGAATTAGAACATAAAGCATTTTGGGCAATTATAGAACTTAACTATGATTTCAAACTTGCCGGTGAGAAGAGGCTATTTGATATTAGCTCACTAGACGAATGGAGAACCCAAGCCTATGAAAATGCCAAATTATTCAAAGAGAAAGTAAAAAAGATGGCATGACAAAAGAATCCAAAAGCAGGAATTCAAAATAGGAGACTATGTTCTTTTATTCAACTCTCGTTTAAGATTTTTTGCAGGTAAGCTTCTCTCCAAATGGGAAGGACCATATATTATCGAAGAGGTTTATCGTTCTGGAGCTATCAAGATTAATAACGCCGAAGGTACTAACCCGAAGGTGGTCAATGGACAAAGAATTAAGCATTATATCTCAGGTACGCCTATTAACGTTGAAAGCAATGTTATCCAAACCATGACACCGGAGGAACACATAAAAGAATCCTTCCGGAACACTCCAGAATTCTGAAAACTAGGAGGTACGTGATACGGTAAGTAAACGGACTTCGAAAAATCCGCAAAAATATTTTTTGTCAGTTTTGGAATATTAGAAAATTTAGGAAATAAATAAATAAACCGGAAGGTGATCGAGGTGAGCACGATACACCAGGGTGCGCCAGGCACCCCTGGGCGCGCCCTGGTGGGTTGTGCCCACCTCGAACACCTTCCCGACTCCGTTTTCCTTCCATATGCTTGTTTCCCAAGAATAAAAATTCTCTATATATACCCCCGACTGTTTTGACGACCGCATCGCGGAAAAATCCTTTGTTCTTGTTTCGTGTTGTTTCCCTGACAGATCTGAAAATATGGCGTCTCAAGATTCGGAGGGGGAGAGCCATGTTGATCCCTATGTTTCAGACCCAAAGATCTTTAGGGAAATTTACCCCTATCTATGAACCTCGGAGGACGAAGAAGATGCTACCATGAAGGAAACAAAAGATGATAGCTCTGAGGAAGAGGATGATCCATTACCTCAACCCGGAGACATGAATGTGGAATTTAAGAAATCAAGCCTCCCTATAAGATACAAAACTAAGGTCCAATTTATCCCATCTCGTTTTTTGCAGGAGAGCAAGGCGGCATTATGCAAAAAGATATTAAAGCTTGAGTTGGAGAATGATGATCTAACGGAGGAAAACTTTATGCTTAAATATAAGTTGAAGAAGAAGGCTGCATCAACACCACCACCTTCTTCATCACCACCACCAAAGGAGACTTGAGCACACGGGTATGGGCACTCCCCTTGGCTTGAGCCAAGCTTGGGGGAGGTGCCCCGGTATCGTATCACCACCACTTTTATTCACCTTTACCTATTTTAGTTCGATCTTTAGTTTCCCTTTGTTTTAGTTGACTAAAAGCTTAGCATGATCTATTTTCGTGTGTTAGTTTCGCGGCCTATCTATCTATGTAATCGAGTGCGAGTTATGTAATAAAGTTTAGTTTGAGTTTTTTCCTCTCTACTTTCTTGTTGCAATCAAAATAAAGGAAAGGAAAATAAATGAAAATAATCATATGCTAATTGATGTCTACTATGCAACCTTCTTCTTGTAGACTCGTGTTGGGCCTCCAAGTGCAGAGTTTTGTAGGACAGTAGCAAATTTCCCTCAAGTGGATGACCTAAGGTTTATCAATCTGTGGGAGGCGTAGGATGAAGATGGTCTCTCTCAAACAATCCTGCAACCAAATAACAAAGAGTCTCTTGTGTCCCCAACACACCCAGTACAATGGTAAATTGTATAGGTGCACTAGTTCGGCGAAGAGATGGTGATACAAGTGTAATATGGATAGTAGATATAGATTTTTGTAATCTGAAAATATAAAAACAGCAAGGTAGCAAGTAACAAAAGTGAGCAAAAACAAGATTGCAATGCTTGGAAACAAGGCCTAGGGTTCATACTTTCACTAGTGCAAGTTCTCTCAACAATACTGACATAGTTGAATCGTATGTAAATCCCTCACGTGCGACAAAGAGTTCACTCCAAAGTCACAAATAGCGGAGAACCAACGAAGAAATTATTGTAGGGTACGAAACCACCTCAAAGTTATCTTTTCCGATCAATCGTATGAGCTATCCCTATAAGTGTCACGAACAGCCCTAGAGTTCGTACTAAAATAACACCTTAAGATACACATCAACCAAAACCCTAATGTCACCTAGATACTCCAATGTCACCACGAGTACCCATGAGCTTGATTATACGATATGCATCACATAATTTCAGATTCATCATGTTCAATCCAACACAAAGAACTTCAAAGAGTGCCCCAAAGTTTCTACCGGAGAGTCAAGACGAAAATGTGTGCCAACCCCTATGCATAGATTCCCAAGGTCACGGAACCCGCAAGTTGATCACCAAAACATACATCAAGTGGATCAATAGAACATCCCATTGTCACCACGGATATCCCATCGCAAGACATACATCAAGTGTTCTCAAATCCTTAAAGACTCAATCCGATAAGAAAACTTCAAAGGGAAAACTCAATTCATCACAAGAAGATAGAGAGGGGAAAACTCCATATGATTCATCTATATTAATAAAGCTCGCGGTACATCAAGATCGTGTCATCTCAAGAACACGAGAGAGAGAGATCAAACACATAGCTACCGATACATACCCTCAGCCCCGAGGGTGAACTACTCCCTCCTCGTCATGGAGACCGCCGGGGTGATGAAGATGGCCTCCAGTGATGGTTTCCCCCTCCGGCAGGGTGCCGGAATGGGCTGCCGATTGGTTTTTCGTGTCTATAGAGGCTTGCGGCGGCGGAACTCCCGATCTAGGTTTCTTTTTGGGGGTTACGGGATTTATAAGAGTACTTGGCATTGGAATCAAGTCAGGGGGACTCCCGAGGGGCCCACAAGCCAGGGGGGCACGCCATAGGGGGGCGCGCCCCCTAGGCTTGTGGCTGCCTCGGGACTCCTCTCCGGTATCTTTTTGCTCCAGTATTTTTTTTATTTTCCAAAAATATTCTTCGTAAATTTTCAGCCCATTCCGAGAAATTTTATTTCTACACAAAAAAACGACACCATGGTAGTTCTGCTGAAAACAGCGTCAGTCCGGGTTAGTTCTAATAAAATCATACCAAAATCATATAGAATTATTGTAAACGTGGCATGAATACTTCATAAATTATAGATACGTTGGAGACGTATCAGCATCCCCAAGCTTAATTCCTGATCGTCCTCGAGTAGGTAAATGATAAAAGAAATAATTTATTAAGTGTGAATGCTAGCAAGTGCACAAGTTTGATCAATGATAATTCCAATCACTTTTTCTAGCATCAATATAAACCATAAACATTAGCTCATCTCATAAAACTTCTCATGATCAAGTAACAAGCTATTCACATGTTAAAGTATAGACCAGAAAGTTTCTTGAAAACTAACAAACCATATTCCTAGTCATCGAACAATTGCAATTCATCTTATTTTCAGGAAGGGTCTATGTAAGAGCTTTGATTTAGCAAATTCCACATACTCAACTATCATATAGTCTTCCATGATTACTGACACTCAAAGCATATTTTTAGAACAAATAGCGTCCATCAAACACAGATAAAGATAGGGGCTTAATGTTTCGCCTCCCAACTTATTTATCATATAGATAATTGTCAACAATAATAATTCATGATCAAATATATTTGTATGGATATATATGTCTAGATCATTCCCCAACACATGATGCTTGCCAAGAGAAAAAGGCGAAATATAGGAAGTGGTGAAGATCACCATGACTCTTGCATAAAGGTAAGTACTAGAAAGTAAAAGATAGGCCCTTTGCAGAGGGAAGCAGAGGTTGTCATGCGCTTTTTGTTTTTGGATGTGCAAACCCTTAATGCAAAGGAACGTCAGGTTGTATTGCCCTTTGTGATAGCAACCTTTATTATGCAGTCCGTCGCTTTTATTTCTTTACCATCACAAGTTCGTACAACGCTTATTTTCCCTTAAAATAAAAGATCATACATATTTAGGAGCAATTTTTATTGCTTTTTGCACCGATGACAACTTACTTGAAGGATCTTACTCAATCCATAGGTAGGTATAGTGGACTCTCATGGCAAAACTGGTTTAAGGGTGTTTGGATGCACAAGTAGTATTTCTACTTGGTGCGGAAGTTTTGGCTAGTATGAGGTGGAAGCAAACACCACATGTTGGAGGATCCATAACAATATAACTTCTATACAAATATACCCAAACATAACTCATTAAGTTGTCTTCCTTGTCCAATTTTTAACTAATTTGCTCGAGTTTGAAAATAATTAATGAGCTCACAATCATAGAAGATGTCCAAGATAGTATATTTATATGTGGAATCTCTCTTCCTTCAATATTCTTTCATGAATTTTTCAAGTGACCAATGCGGTGTTTGCTAACTTTCAATAAATCTTACCACCTATACTTATTATGTGTGAAGTCATTACTCCCCATGGGATAAGTATATGAAGCATATTTAATTTCAGATTTATGATATTCAATTCATTCAACCATTTACTCATAGGATATAAGTGAAGCACGAGAGTGAATGACAAACTACTCCAAAAAGATATAAGTGAAGATCAATGCGTAGTCAATTAGTTAAATATCCATGTGAGGACTCTCTCTCTCTCTCTTATTCAAAATTTCAGATCCAATGCTTTTATTCAAACAGCAAAACAAAATAAAATGATATTCCAAGGATAGCACATATCATGTGGACGAATAAAACTTTAGGCTCAACATAGGCTAACCGATAATTGTTGATGAAGAGAGGTGGGATGCGTAGCATCCCCAAGCTTAGATGCTTGAGACTTCTTGAAATATTTACTTGGGGTGCCTTGGTCATCCCCAAGCTTGAGCTTTTGTATCTCGTTCAATCCTCTCATACCGCGGTTTCACCTATTCTCAAAAACTTCATCCACACAAAACTCAAAAAGAACTCGTGAGATAGGTTAGCACACATAAGAACAAATCAACACTTTTTATGTACTGCCAAGACAAGTTGCACAATAATTTTCAAACATCATCTACTGTTTACCATCGTTTCCACAATTTATATCTACCAATATAGGCTATGGAAACTATAGGATAAGTAGATAACAAAACTATGACAGCAATCGGTCCAAACAGAACAGTCTGTAGTAATCTATTAAACCAGTGTACTTATGTAACTCAAAATATTATAAAAATTTAGGACATGCTAAATAATTTATATGAAAATACTGTGTAAAAATTTCAGAAACTTTCCACGTTCCAGTAAAATATGAAAATTCAAACACTACAGCCAAAGTTTCTGTTTTTACACAGCACTCATCAAAACATGCAATGCAAGCATCCTAAGACAATTCTTGGAAATTTTTATTGAAAACAAGATTATAAATAACACCTAACATAAAATAACAAAATAATATGACGCTCCAAGCAAAACTCATATTATGTGACGAATAAAAATATTGCTCCAAGTAAGATATACCGATAGTGTTGAAGACGAAAGAGGGGATGCCTTCCAGGGCATCCCCAAGCTTAGGCGCTTGAGTCTTCCGTGGATATTACCTTGGGGGTGCCTTGGGCATCCCCAAGCTTAGGTTCTTGTCACTCCTTATTCTCCTCATATCGGTGTCTCATCCAAAACTTGAAAACTTCAATCACACAAAACTTAACGGAACTTCGTGAGATGGGTTAGTATAATAAAGATAGATCATTCACTTAGGTACTATCAAGACAAGATTCATCATTGTTACCACATGATACCTACTGTATTCTACCATTCCCATAATTTATACCACTAAATATAAGCTATGGAAACACTAAAACAAGCAAACTATGCATGCAAAACAGAATCTGTCAAAAACAGAACAGTCTGTGAAGATCTGTAGTATAACCATACTTACCTGTCTCTAAAACTTCTGAAAAATTAGGACAACCTTAATAATTTGTATATTAAGACTTTTTAACAATTTCATATCATTATCACGCTCCAGTAAAAAATGAAAATTCCTGTACTAGAGTCAAAAGTTTCTGTTTTGGTTCAGCATCAATTCTACTCATCTTGTGAGTCATCCCAAAGGCTTTACTTGGCACTTTATTGAAATAAAAGACACAAAACATGATTACTACAGTATATTAATGATGTGATCACACAAAAACAGAAAGGAAAAGTGTTGGGTTGTCTCCCAACAAGCGCTTTTCTTTAATGCCTTTTAGCTAGGCATGATGATTTCAATGATGCTCACATAGGAATAATAATGGAAACATGCAAAGAGCATCATGAATCTCATGACAAGCACATTTAAGTCTAACCCACTTCCTATGCATAGGGATTTTGTGAGCAAACAATTTATGGGAGCAATAATCAACTAGCATAGGAAGGCAAAACAAGCATAACTTCAAAACTTTGAACACATAGAGAGGAAACTTGATATTATTGCAATTCCTACAAGCATATGTTCCTCCCTCATAATAATTTTCAGTAGCATCATGAAGGAATTTCACAACATAACTATCACATAAAGCATTATCTTCATGATCCACAAGCATAGAAAATTTGTCACTCTCCACATACGCAATTTTCTTCTCATTCATAATAGTGGGAGCAAACTCAACAAAATAAATATCATGAGATACTTGATTGACATAACCACTTTGAATATTAAAATCATGATACAAGTTTCATGGTTACTATCACTCGTTATAGCATACATGTCATCATCATAATCATCATAGATAGTAGGCATGTCATTATCATAACAAATTTGCTCATCAAAACTTGGGGGACTAAAAATGTCATCTTCATCAAACATAGCATCCCCAAGCTTGTGGCTTTGCATATCATTAGCATCATGGATATTCAAAGAATTCATACTAGCAATATTGCAATCATGCTCATCATTCAAGGAATTCTCATTAAGTATTTTCATAAATTCTTCCTCTACCAATTGAGCACAATTTTCCAAACCATCATTTTCACGAAAGACATTAAAAAGACGAACCAATTGATGCAACCTAAACTCCATTTTTTTGTAGTTTTATTTTAAAGACTAAACTAGTGAATAACAAGAAACTAAAAGATTTAATTGCAAGATCTAAAGATATACCTTCAAGCACTCACCTCCCCGGCAACGGCGCCAGAAAAGAGCTTGATGTCTACTACGCAACCTTCTTCTTGTAGACTCGTGTTGGGCCTCCAAGCGCAGAGTTTTGTAGGACAGTAGCAAATTTCCCTCAAGTGGATGACCTAAGGTTTATCAATCCGTGGGAGGCGTAGGATGAAGATGGTCTCTCTCAAACAACCCTGCAACCAAATAACAAAGAGTCTCTTGTGTCCTCAACACACCCAATACAATGGTAAATTGTATAGGTGTACTAGTTCGGCGAAGAGATGGTGATACAAGTGTAATATGGATAGTAGATATAGATTTTTGTAATCTGAAAATATAAAAACAGCAAGGTAGCAAGTAACAAAAGTGAGCAAAAACGATATTGCAATGCTTGGAAACAAGGCCTAGGGTTCATACTTTCACTAGTGCAAGTTCTCTCAACAATACTGACATAGTTGAATCATATGTAAATCCCTCACGTGCGACAAAGAGTTCACTCCAAAGTCACAAATAGCGGAGAACAAACGAAGAAATTATTGTAGGGTGCGAAACCACCTCAAAGTTATCTTTTCCGATCAATCGTATGAGCTATCCCTATAAGTGTCACGAACAGCCCTAGAGTTCGTACTAAAATAACACCTTAAGATACACATCAACCAAAACCCTAATGTCACCTAGATACTCCAATGTCACCACGAGTACCCATGAGCTTGATTATACGATATGCATCACATAATTTCAGATTCATCAGGTTCAATCCAACACAAAGAACTTCAAAGAGTGCCCCAAAGTTTCTACCGGAGAGTCAAGACGAAAACGTGTGCCAACCCCTATGCATAGATTCCCAAGGTCACGGAACCCTCAAGTTGATCACCAAAACAAATATCAAGTGGATCAATAGAACATCCCATTGTCACCACGGATATCCCATCGCAAGACATACATCAAGTGTTCTCAAATCCTTAAAGACTCAATCCGATAAGAAAACTTCAAAGGGAAAACTCAATTCATCACAAGAAGATAGAGAGGGGAAAACTCCATATGATTCATCTATATTAATAAAGCTCGCGGTACATCAAGATCGTGTCATCTCAAGAACACGAGAGAGAGAGATCAAACACATAGCTACTGGTACATACCCTCATCCCCGAGGGTGAACTACTCCCTCCTCGTCATGGAGACCGCCGGGATGATAAAGATGGACTCCGATGATGGTTTCCCCCTCCGACAGGGTGCCGGAACGGGCTCCCGATTGGTTTTTCGTGTCTACAGAGGCTTGCGGCGGCGGAACTCCTGATCTAGGTTTCTTTTTGGGGGTTACGGGATTTATAGGAGTACTTGGCATTGGAATCAAGTCAGGGGGACTCCCGAGGGGCCCACAAGCCAGGGGGCGCGCCCCTTAGGCTTGTGGCTGCCTCGGGACTCCTCTCCGGTATCTTTTTGCTCCAGTATTTTTTTATATTTTCCAAAAATATTATCCGTAAATTTTCAGCCCATTCCGAGAACTTTTATTTCTGCACAAAAAAATGACACCATGGTAGTTCTGCTGAAAACAGCGTCAGTCCGGGTTAGTTCTAATAAAATCATACCAAAATCATATAAAATTATTGTAAACATGGCATGAATACTTCATAAATTATAGATACATTGGAGACGTATCACTAATCTTATGGTGAGTAATGACATCAAATAAGGAAAAGTATAAGTAGTAAAATTTGTTGGAGATTGACAAACATAACATTGGTCAATGATGCAATTCATGAAAGAATTAATAAGGGAAGAGAAGATTCACATGCAAATACACTATCTTGGACATCTTTTGTGATTGTGAGCCCCCATCAAATATTATATGTCAAAATTGTTGATGTTGGACAAGGAAGACAGCATAATGATTTATGCTTGTTCATATCCACATAGAAGTTATATTGTCATAGATCCTTCAACATGTGGTGCTTGCTCAATATCTTTGCTAGCCAAAAATTCCGCACTAAGTAGAAATACTACTTGTGCATCCAAAAACCCAAACCCCAAATTCATTCTTTGAGTGTCCACCATACCTACCTACGGATCGAGAAAGATCCTTCAAGTAAGTTGTCATCGGTGCAATAAGGCAATAAAATTGCTTCTAAAAGTGTTTGATCAATTAGTGTAAGAGAAAATTGAGCGCTATACGAACTTATGATGGCAAAGTAATAAAAGCGACGGACTGCATAATAAAGGTTGCTATCATAGGGGGCAATATAGATTGACATTCTTTTACATTAAGGGATTGGGCATACAAACCAATAAGAGCATGACAACCTCTGCTTCCCTCTGTGAAGGGCCTATCTTTTAATTTCATGTATTTACTTTTATGCAAGATTCAAAGTATTCTTCCCTATTCCTTTTTTTTTGCAAGCATCATGTGGTGATGAAAGATCTAGGCACATATATCCAGTTGGATATGAGTGGGCATGAGTATTATTGTTGACATCACCCTTGAGGTGAATACGTTGGGAGGCGAAACTATAAGCCTTTGGGATGACTTGCATGATGAGTAGAATTGATACGGTGCAAAAACAGAAACTTTAGCGTCCAGTGCAGAATTTCTCTAATTTTACTGGAACATCTTTTTATATGAAAGATTTACACAGTATTGCTATACAAATTCCCCAGGTTTTCCTATTTTTTCAGAATTTTTGATGTTACAGAAGTATAGTTTCTTTACATATCATTACATACTGTTCTGTTTTAGACAGATTCTGTTTTTTGCTTGCATAGTTTACTTGTTTTGATGATGCTATGGATTATATCGGGGGGTATAAGTCATGGAGAAGTTAGAATACAATACCTTATGCAATAATAAAATATGAATAAATTTATAATAGTACCTAAAGTATTTGATATGTTTATTATACTAACGGATCTCACGAAGGTTTCTGTTGAGTTTTGTGTCCTAAAGTTTTCAAGTTTTGGGTGTTATCACGATGGATGAATGAATAAGGAGCGGCAAAGAGCCTAAGCTTGGGGATGACCAAGGCACCCCAAGTCAAATTCTAGGAAGACTCAAGCGTCTAAGCTTGGGGATGCCCCGGAAGGCATCCACTCTTTCGTCTCAATCCATAAGTATGTCACTTGGAGCGATATTTTTATTCATCACATGATATGAGTTTTGCTTGGAGCGTCGTTTTATTTCGTTTGATTTTGTTTTAGTTTTCCACAATCATTGTTTGTTGGACACACCTAATTGAGAGAGGCACACTTTCACCATGATTTGTTAGAATACTCTATGTGCTTCACTTATATCTTTTGAGCTTAGCAGTTGCTCTAGTACTTCACTTATATCTTTTTGAGCACGGTGGCGTATAGATTTTATAGAAATAATTTCACTCTCGCTCTTTACTTATATTTGTTTGAGATTTAATAAATAGCGATAATATTTTGCATGGGTTATAAGACTAGTCCAAAAATAATAGGTATTCAAGGAGTGCATAATCAAAACCACATGTAGCACATAAAAGAGAAATTGTGGGTTAATGATATTGATGTGGTAATATGAAAGGGCGTGAGTGCTTGGTTGTTGGTTAGTAAAAATATCGATAGTTAAAGGGTCTTTATTTTCTGTTCATCTTAATTTTGGTTATGGCATGGTCATGATGTGTGAGCATTCTTATTCCTCGTTGAAATCCTAGTGTTGTTTAGGTCGAAGGCGCACGATGGTTAACTCCTCCCAACCTCCTCCCTAGGGGCATGCGAGTAGTACTTTACTTCGAGAGAGCTAATAAAACCTTGCATTAAGTATGTGAGTTCTTTATGACTAACGTGAATCTATGGATGTACGCACTCTCACCTTTCCATATTTACTAGCCTCTTCGGTACCGTGCATTGGCCATTCTCACCTCGAGGATCGGTGCAAACTTCGCCGGTGCATCCAAACCCCGCGACATGATACACTCTGTTGTACATAAGCCTCACTGTATCTTCCTCAAAACAGACACCATACCTACCTATTATGGTATTTCCATAGCCATTCCGAGATATATTACCAACCAACTTCCACCGTCACATCATATGACTTGTGCACCCATTGTCATATTGCTTTGCATGATCATGTAGCTGACATAGTTTTGTGGCAAAGCCACCATTCATCATTATCATACATGTTTATGCTAGATCATTGCACATCCTGACACGCTGCCAGAGGCATTCATATAGAGTCATATTGTTTAATGGGCACTTTCTCAGTGAGGAAAGGATGATGGAGACAATGGTTCCATAACAAGTCGGGATGAGACTCCGTACAGAAACTAAAATAAAGAAAAGAAAAAAGGAGAAAAGGAAAAAAAGAAAAGGAAAGAAAGAAAAAAGGGAAATAAATGAGAGAAAAGAGAGAAGGGACAGTGCTACCAACTTTTTTTCCACACTTGTGCCTCAAAGTGGCATCTTGTTTTCATATCGAGAGTCTCATGTTTTGTCACTTCCATATGCTAGCGAGAATTTTTCATTATAGAACTTGGCTTGTATATTCCGATGACAGGCTTCCTCAAACGCCCGAGGTCTTCATAAGCAAGCAAGTTGGATGCACACCCACTTACCTTCATTCGAGCTTTCATACACTTATAGCTCTAGTGCATCCGTTGCATGGCAATCCCTACTCCTCACATTGATATCTATTGATGGGCATCTTTGTAGCCCGTTGATATGCCGAGTTGATGTGCCCATCGTCTCACTGGTCGACCTTGACCCCTGTTATTTTTGGGTCATATTTAGTATTCAGAGTTTGCCTCGATTTGGTACCGCTCGCGCAGCCCACACCGAAAACAGTGCTTTACCCCTAGATGTCTAGTCAACTGTTGCGCCTCAACGCATTTCGGGGAGAACTAGCTAGCTCTGGGTTCGAGTAGCATTTCACCTTCTTCTCCACTTTTTACCCCTTTGATACCTACCACCATATTATATTCCACTCATATGCTATATGCATGGTTCACGCTCATGTATTGCGTGAGTAATAAAAAGCTGAAGCACGTTAAAAAGTAGGATCCAATTGCCTGACTTGACACAGTGGTGCTTGACATTTGTATTTATGTGGTGAAGATGGAGCCATGCCATGGTAATATGATAAAATGAATGGGGGGTAAACGTTCTTTAAGGATTGTATAGTTTTAATTTGATGAATATGTTACTTATGTTTATGGATATTAGTATGTTAATGTTTGTTAATTCATCATTTCTCAATGATCACACCTGCAATAGATTACATGTTGGTTAGCATGTCACATCAAAAATTCTGTTTTTATCATTTACCTACTCGAGGACGAGCAGATATTAAGCTTGGGGATGCTGATACGTCTCCAATGTATCTATAATTTTTTATTGTTCCATGCTATAATATTATCATTCTAGGATGCTTTTTAGGTATTTATTTGCCAATTCATATTATTTTTTGAGCACTAACCTATTAACCTAGTGCCAGTTGCTATTTTCTGCATGTTTTTGGCATTTTAGGTTTATGGTACCAAACGGAGTCCAAATAGCACGAAACTTTTTGACGATTTTTTCTGGACCAAAAGAAGACTTGGGAGCTACGGGAGATGGCCGAGAGCCACACGAGGGCCCCACGAGCTAACAAGGTGCGCCTAGGGGGGTGGTCGCGCGCTGTTGGGTCGTTGGCCCCTCGTGGCTCTCCTGATCTCGTTTTGTGGCTTATAAATTCTCATATTCCCCGAAAACCCTAGGGGAGCTCCCGAAACAATTTTTCCGCCGCCGCAAGTCTCTGTTCCACCGTGTGCCCATTTGGAGCCCTGTTTCGGTGCCCTGCCGGAGGGGGAATCGATCACGGAGGGCCTTTTCATCAACCTTGCTGCTCCCATTGTGATGTGCGAGTAGTCCACCATAGACCTACGGGTCCATAGCTAGTATCTAGATGGCTCTCTCTCTCTCTCTCTCTCTCTCTCTCTCTCTCTCTCTCTCTCTTCTCTTCAATACAAAGTTCATCAAATCTTCGTGATGATCTATTCGATGTAATCACTTTGTGCGGTGTGTTTGTTGGGATCCGATGTATTGTGGGTTTATATTCAGATTATTCATGAAAAAGATTTGAGTCTTCTCTGAATTCTTTTATGATTCTTATTTGTATGATTATTATAGCTTCATAAATCTCTCTGATCTATTGAAATAGTTTGGCCAGCTAGATTGATATTTCTTCAGTGAGAGGGGTGCGTTGTAGGGGGTTCAATCTTGCGGTGCTCTATATCCCAGTGACAAAGTAGGGGACAAGCCACGTATTTGTATTGTTGCCACTAAGGATAAAACGATGGGGTTAATTCATATTGATTGGATTCTCTTTGTCAACATCATGTCATCGTTCTCCAAGAACTCTGTTTGTCATGAACTTAATACTTAGAGAGGCAAGCATAGAAGCGCTCTCGACGTGGAGTAATAGTAGTAGGTGCAGGAAGAAGTCGGCCTATTTTCTTATGGACGTGGTGCCTATATACACTTGATCATTACCGTGAATATCACATAACTATGCACTTTTCTATCAATTGCCCAACAATAATTTGTTTACCCACCGTATGCCTACTTCGAGAGAGATGCCACTAGAGAACACTATGGCCCCCGGGTCTATTCACTTATAAATTTACAAACACTACTATTTCCTTGCTGCCATTATTTACTTTTTATTTATTTTGCAATTTATATTTATCCAACTATCAACTACACTACTTATCTACTTGCAAATAACGAGTTCAAGGGGCTTGACAACCCTCTTGCCTGCGTTGGGTGCAAGTGTTTGCTCGTTGGTGTGTAGGCACTGAAGACGGGGGTTGCGTGGTCCTCCTATTGGTTCGATAACCTTGATTCTCACTGAGGGAAATACTTATCTATACTGTGTTGCATCACACGTTCCTCTTCACGGAAAACCCAACGCAGATCACAAGTATCAGGGGCCATAGTTTTCACTAGAGGCTTCTCTCTCGAACGCATAGCATATGGTGGAAAGACAAATTACTGTTGGCCAATTGAGAGAAAAGCGCATAGTTATGATGTTATTCATGGCAATGATCATGTATATAGGCATCACATCCGTGAAAAGTAGACCAAAACGATTCTGCATCTACTACTATTACTCCACCAATCGACCGCTATCCAGCATGCATCTATGGTATTAAGTTCATGACGAACAGAGTAACACTTTTAATCAAGATGGCATGATGTAGACAAAGTAAGACCAAGCAATATGTTCAAACCCCATCATTTTACCCTCAGTAGTAACAATACAATACATGTCTTGTCCCTTCTGTCACTGGGATATAGAGTACCGTAAGATTGAAGCCACTACAATGCACTCCTCCCACTAAAGATAAATCAATCTAGTTGGCCAAACCAAATGGATAGATCGGAGAGACTTGCAAAGCTATAACAATCATGCATAATAGAATTCAGAGAAGACTCAATTACTTTTCATGAATAATCTGATTATGAACCCACAATTCATCGGATCCCAACAAACGCATCACAAAAGAAGATTACATCGGATAGATCAGCGCGAGAATCGCGAAGAATATTGTATTGAAGATCAAAGATAGAGAAGAAGCCATCTAGCTACTAGTTATGGACCCGTAGGTCTGTGGTGAACTACTCACACATCATCATGAGGCAGCAAGGTTGATGTATATGGTCTCCATGATCGATCCCCCCTCCGGTAGAATACCCAAAAAGGCCTCTAGATGGGATCGCGGAAGAACAGAGACTTGCGGCGAAGGAAAAAGTGTTTCAGGTGGCTCTCTGTTGTTTTTGGGGTAATTGAGGTTCTATAGAAGTGTAATTAGCTCAGGAAGTGCCATGAGGGGCCCACGAGCCAGGGGTGCACCCTACCCCCAGGGCGCGCACTGGTGGCTCGTGGCCACCTCGTGGGTCTTCTGGCCTCCTTCCTAAGCTTCCTGGGTCTCTTCAGGTCCAAAACTAACTCCCGTAAATTTTTATCAAATTTATACTCCCTTTAGTATTGATTTTCTGAAAAGTGAAAAAACAGTAAAAAACAGAAACTGACACTGGGCACTAAGTTAATAGGTTAGGCCCAAAACTGATATAAAATAGCATATAACACTAGTGCTGAAAAGCCTAGCTATGGCGTGGCAAAAAAGGCTTTGCTGGCATGGTAGCCCGACGCCACCAATATGTCGCCATTGTTAAAAAATATTGGTGGCGTTGACCCCACGTCAGCGGTATTCTACGTGTTAATGGCGTGCCGCGTGGACAATGCCACCACTATAATCTCTCACCATTGCACGCCAGGAACGTTTCGTGCGGCCAAAAAAATCCCACCACATAACATTTAACATTTGACTTTAGGCACTAGAACTAGAACAATATCAACTAATAGAACAATTCATTCCATTTAATAATAAGTGACAATCTCACAAGCAGTACTAGTAGAGCTAGGTAGCTATTTAATAAACGACAATCCAATCACAAACACGAGCAAACTAACATAGTTAATAATGAGTTCATTTCACATCGATGGCCCGGCCATAAACATACTTTTAAAGGAGGTCGATGATGATCATCATCCTGAAGTCATGGCGTGGGGTGTTCCTGATAGTGACTAAGACGACATGTCCAACCTGGAGATTCTTGCCAGCAAGGAAGGTTCTCCACCAAGCCGCAATGAAGACAGTGCGATCGTCCGTGTCCACTACGTAAACACATGTGGTGAGGGAGGCCCTTGTGGTAAGGCGTAGTCCAGCAGTGCCTGCTTCATCCGGCTCGATGCCACATCTCGCACACAGCCTCTTCGGTAATTTCTAAAGAAAAAACAAATATGATAAGAGAATGTCACATTACTACACTATAAGCATATCACCACATTAATATGCTAAGCATATCACGTTACTACACTATAGGCATATTAGGACATTAATTACTACACTATGCATATCATCAAATTCTACACTAAGCATATCATCACATTACTACACTATAATCAATATATCACATTACTAAAGCATATCACATTACTAGACTAAGCACATCACAACATATACTACACAAAGCAATCCATGGAACTAATATAGTATCATCAAATTACTACACTAAGTAGCATACCATGACATGGCGGTTAACGTTCGTCTATGTCAGGCGGGTCACGAATGGCATCCCGACGTAGGCATCACGTGGCCAAAGTTTTTCCCAGAGGTTGTCCATTTCATCCTCACCCAGCCTCATTCTTTGGGCATAGAGGGCTTCATCAAGTGGGTCCTCATCTTCTTCCTCCAAGTTGAGATAGATAACAACCAGCCTTGGAGTTTGTCTTCTGAAGGAGAAGCTGATCAATTCACCCCCATTGAGATGCATGCGGGCGATCAAACGATCCCATTCATCTCCTCAAATCTGGGTTATCTTTCGTCCCTTCTTGACCTCCATAGTGGAGGGGCCCCCCAAGAGCGTCGAAGATCACAATGTCTCCAGTAATGAGCTCACTAAAATCCAATCTCACATTGCAAGGGACGATCCGCGTAAGAAAAACCAAAAAACACACACAATGCATTAGTGTAAATAGCAACAAAAATAAAAGAACAAACTTTTAGAAGGTTCATATCATGTGTTACTGCCACAGGGACAAAACACGACTAGAAGTAAATGACGAACAACGTGCCATTTGCAAGGCTGGTTGTGCACCTTGACTTGCACACTCAACATGGTGATGGTTGCATGTAGCATCCCGACTCAAAACGAGTCAAGCCTCTGTGTGTTAGTGCCATCCCTGGATCAGTATGCTGGCACACACAGTACATCAATGTATATATCAAAGTGCAATCACATGTAAATAACGTAAAACTGATATATACCTCTTAAATCTCAGCGGAAACAGTCACGGGAGTGGAGTCCCAATAAACACCAACGGCAAGTTGAGTGTAGACCGTAACCCTGAATCGTACTCTTACTCGTCGTAGAAAAGATATCTGCAACATAAGACGTTGCAGCCGTGTAGGTCAGTACATTGAATGTACCGGCAAGATCACCATAGGATAAAATGATAAGACTATTCTATATGCAAATGGCTTTGTGGCTCTGTGTCTGAGTTTTTGCAGAAAAGCTAGTTTTATTTTCCCTACAACAAAGGAGTCAAACGGAATATCACTATAAAAGTTGGTTGTTAATGAGATGGTTCCACCAACCAATTCTCATGTCCCAAAATTATTAATAGACCCACTCATCATAATGATTTATTAATTGTGTTGAGACTGGCTGATAGTATCATCTCCGGTGCTCATGTTGTCCATAACCGGGGACACGGCTAATCGATTAGTTTAACACTCTGCAGAGGTTTGTACACTTTACCCGCAAGATTCGATCCCTCTCGTTGTGTCCTCGCACTGCCTGGTGTTTGAGAACGAGACGATCGAAACATGGCCTTCCAAAGCGATCCTCTGGTAGAAAGTCAGTGCCCATCCAATCCTACCGTTCTTCTACATCTCGTAGCAATCTGACCTACCAGAGTCACCACTAAGGTTAACCAAGCCAGAGCCCATATTGACTTGCGGTTGCACACGTAAGCTTTCCGGCCTTGAAGTATCCATCCATCTCTTTGAGCCTGGGTGGCATTCCGTTGGGATGATCACAGGTAGATACCAGGATTCCCGGCATAACCATGATAGATATCAGGCTGCCAAAATGCATGTCCAATCCACCCAGAGGTATATTGAGTCCTTGAAGTCTTGAAGTCTTGATCATCATGTAGGTCTTGAAATAATTAATTAACCTCACAACACTCCTGAATCTCACAACCAAACCCCGTCTACTAAAGCGTAGCAATTGTGAAGTAACGTCCCTTCCCGGGCAATGGTAACAGGGTGTTGGGTTTCTCCTACCTCATGATACTACAACAATTTCAAGCTCAATATCCTACTGGATGTATGATGGAGAGATTTATTCTAATGCAAATAAAACATAGGTAATGTAAGATGATCAAAGTGAAGTTGCCTGTACAGTTGATGAAGATAAATATCGCTCTCAGAAATAACTTGATAGAACTATTCGTCACTCTCCGATGAAAATCTATATAATCAAACATTGCACTCATATAAGCAATCATACTAGCAATCAATACTAACAATCAAAAAACACAAAAACCAAACACAAAAGTGTTGTGATGAAGGAAATACTTAAGACAAAAGTTAAAATCAACAAAATTTCATCACAACAACCAAAGGTAGTTTTCCCTACAAATAACCTATTTTCAAATGCAACAAAACAATAACAAAGCAAAATCTAACAAAGGCATTTATCAAATATTTTTACTAGCAAAAGAATTACTTTTGAAGAACAACTAAGAACTATGAAAACAACACACTAAACAATATGAGTTTTCTAACTAATAGAACATAACAGCCAAGAAAACACTAAGATAATAAAAATAACAGAAATCAAAATATAAAACAACTAAGCTAACAGAAAGTAAAACCTAAAAAACACTTTATTAAAATATTTTCAAATAGGAAATCAATCTAGCAATGAAAATCAATTGCAAGTTATAACTGAACTAGAATTGATTTCATGCAAACAAAAAGAATAAACAACATAGAAATAAACTTGGTTGAAATACTACTGCTAACTAACAGAAAACAAGGTAAAACTTGTCAACTAATATAAAAGAAAATAAATTTAAAACTATAAAAACAAAAGAAATAGAAATAAACCTAAAAAGAATTAAAACAGAATCTGTTTTGCTTGAAACCCTAAATTAAGGTATGCTACAAATTCCCACATTGTTCCTACTGATAAACAAAGTCACTAGTGACCAGTAGCAAAAAGATTCACTCAAAAAAATATTTTTAAACTCAAGTTATAAGCAAAACAAGTTTGAATTCAAATCTGTTTGAATCTGAATTTAAAATATTCAAATATGGTCAAATTTTATATATACAGAAACTAGATAAAATTTGTGACACAATGCAAAAAGAATCAAGTTAAAACAAGTAAAAACATAAAAGATATAAAGAAAACAAAAACAGAACTAATTCTGTAAAAGAAGCTAAAACAGAAAAAGAAAAATCCATCCTAACGGACAGGGGCTACGTGGCAAGCTGTGAGTGGCCGAGTGGTGCGCGTGAGCGAGTGCTTCGGGCGGATGGCCGTTTTCTAGAGCGTACCGGTTCGTTTATTAAAACGGATCTAATCGCATACGTTGAAAATAGATCGGACGGTGGGGGTCAAATCTGAGGCTTACAGAGAGGAGATGAACTCCGGCGATGTTCAGGTGACGGCGGCGGCGGCGGTTTGATGCGGGCGAGCTCTCCGGTGGGTCTCCGACGACGGCGAGGTCACCGCTCGATGCGGAAGGGCACGGCGGGGCTTCTGGTGGTCGAGGGCGAGCTCGGGGACGATGGTGGTGAGTACGGCGAGCTTCGAGGCGGCAAGGTGTTCGGGTGGTCGACGGAGAGGTCGATCCGGTGGCTCTGGAGCTCAGGCGAGTGCACGGGGAGGCGCGGACGGTGACGATGGCGGCGATGGTGGTCACGGCGACGGTTGGGGGCAACGGAGGTGAGCGGGGGAGCGACAATGGCGCAGCGGCGGCTTCGGACTCCGGCGAGAGATTGCGGCGAGAGGAGAGGGTCGGGCGAGCGGGATTCGGGCGAAACGGGGTGCGGGGCTCCCGGCTTTTATAGCCCTGGGGTCAGGGGTGCTCGGAGGGAAGGGGATCGACGAGATCCCGTCGGATTCGAGGCGGTCGCCGGCGAAGGAAGGAGGAGGTGAGGGAAGGAAGGAGAAGAGCGTCGGGCGAGGGTGATCGGCCAGTGGGCCCGGCGTGTCACTGGGGGAGAGGGAGATCGTGCGGGATCGGGTGGCCGATCCGAAGGGATTCGGATCCGGCGAAGCAGATCTGGCCCTGACACTATTCCAAATGGGCCTCGGTCGGTTTCCTAATAAACACAGTTTTTTTTCCTTTTATTAAAACAGGAAAGAATAAAATATGATTTGGGCAATCAAATCCAATCTAAATATAGAAGTTTTATATATCAAAATGATCAGAAAATTAAATTCAACAAGATGAACATTTTTCCACGGCCAAAATAAATACTTTAAAAAAAACCATTTTCAGAAAATGCCTAAATTGGTTTTATTTATTTTTGCAAATATTTTTTTCAAATAACCCCTTGGGTTTTAGGGTTAAAATATTTCACAAAAATTCCCCTGGTATGGAGGGTCATGTTCCTCCTCTCATTTTTTTTTGAAATTTGGGGTAATGAACTTTGAATTCTTTCCAACTTTGAAATGGAACCAAATATGAAATATATTCCAAATAGAAATTTTCAAATCCACTTTTCAAATCCTTTATTTTGAAGAAGTCATGTCATCTTGTCTCACTGATTTGAATTAGTTGAATTTGAGTTCATAAGCAAAGGGGAAAGTCATTTTATTCCCTCTCATTCCAAGTTCAAAAATGGTTTTCAAAAGTTTCAAATCACTCAATTCAATCACTCAATCAAACAATCATTCATTCAATTCATTTATTTAACATTCCAAATTTTGGGATGTTACATTGCATCATTCTACACAAAATATATTAAAAACTAAGTATATAATCGGATTCAAGACTAGTGAACCAACACTAAGTATAATCGGTTTCTACGATGCTAAATATAATTCTACACTAGTAATTGTATACACAAATAAACGAAATCCACGGAGGGAGACACAAATAAACAAATTCTACACAGCCAATCTAATTTATAGGAGTTCATTTATTTATTCCTGGCATTCCAGACTACACTACCAAATTAAGTTGAACTTGAATCATTAATATTTTTGAGACTCAAAAAATTTCTACTCGAAATGCACTATTAAAATCGGATTTTACATCGGATTATCACTAAAATTTCTACACATAGCAATCCATGGAACTAAATTTCGATTCTACATCACATAAAGGAATCCATTATATATATGTACTAAAATTTCTACACAAAGCAATCCTAAATAAATTTATAGATGAATCCCATATGGATTCCGCGTGAACAGAGGAGGTGCGAGTGGAGAGAAAGGAGATGCAATGGGAGGGGAAGGAGAGGATTGAACCTTGCTTGTTGGTCAAGAGGAGGCGACGGGGCGGCGACGGGCGGTGGCGGCTGGTCGAGGGGGAGTGTAAGTACTTGGTGAAATGAGAGTGCCGCGACCTAGGTCTTTTACTAAGGCGTGAAGTTGACTCGGGTGGGCCGTTGTTGGCGTGGGCCTAAAATGCAACGTCATAGCTAATAATAGCCCAAATAAAAACTTAAGATTAATGAAAGACTTAACTTAATTAAATACTCAAAAAATAGAACTGGTAGCAATAATATGTCAAAAATATAATATACTATGTTTATTATTTTTTACTAGTATAATGATTAAATAGCTAAAATACCAGTTTACGTGGAAAAATTATTTTTGGCGTAACATAACTTGGCACGCCAACACTAATTAATTAACTACTGCATGCATAGAAATTCTACGCCACCACTATCTTCCAAACGGTGAGTACAGGACCGCCAACAGATTTGTGGGGTGTCCAAAAATAGCTACGCCAACACTAACCGTGTACTAATTTAGCCGACGCCAGCACTATTTGAAAAAAAATAGTGCTGGCATTGCTTGAAAATGGCGCGTCACCAACAAGAGTTATGTCTAGCCATTTCTCCACTAGTGTAATTGCATATAACGTATTCAAGATTGATAATATAATAGCATAAAACAATCAAAAATTATACGTCGGAGACGTATCAACCATGCTAATGTGTCTTGGATGATTCACATCTTCGGATCAAACGTCGGTGAGCGCACTGAACTATCAATGTGGCTGAGATCCCTCATGACCCAAACATAACGAAGGACGCTCAAGTATTGAGCTAATAGCTCGCCACACAACCCTTTCCAATTGGTGCCACCCATTGTACTATATTTCCATCTTCCCCATGAGTTTCAACAATAAAATTCTTCCCTTTCGTATGAATTACGTAGGGCCAACCGTCTACTCATCCTCTTTCGGTGATAAGTTACACTGACATCTCCAGGTTTTCTGGGAAGACTACAAATAGATCAAAAGAATCTATGTATTTCTCCAAATCCTGGAGATAAACATTCAAACATTGACCGCTTATTTTTTTAATAAATTTTACTAAGCTTGCGGAATGATCTATGGGCACATTCAAAATTTCATGATGGACTTTTATCGAAATAAGTTCGTATTTTTAAGATTTTGAATCCACAAAACTTTCGCAAGAAATGGATGAAGTGAATGGTTCAATGACCAAGAACCAACTTTTAAGTCAACAATAATTCTTTATTTTTTGCGGAAAAGTCAAGAGTTATTCAACTTTCAAAGTTATTATTTCACGTAGATGGAAAAAGGGCAAATGAATGTGGCTTCCCTTAACTCTACATCTCATCGCCAAAACTGGAGGATGGTGGCAGAGGATGGTTATGGCGTGACAGAAGGGCTGGATGCATCGACCACCACCCATGTAGGGATCCTAGGGTATATGCATCTGCAGCTAATATCAAAACATTGAAACCGTAACATATGTTTGTCGTGTTGTTAATACCACTAGATAGGTCTCCATCTTGCATAAGGGGGCAGAAAATGGTGGCGAGAAGTGGTTCAGAGTCAGGGATGGAGATGGCTCTATAGTAATGGGGTCAGCTAGCCCAATGACTTCATCGAACCCTCTATCTCAATAAATTAAGACTATTCATTGTTCATGCATGAACATTGAACCCACAGTAACAGAGATAACACCATCAGATTTATTTTCTAGTCTTTTCCACGTTAAGAGTGATGTAACGGTGTGCTTGTTTGGTGCTCAACGACTACATGTGAAGCACAAGGAATGACGCCCGATGATGGAAAATTGTTGGGACCCCAATTGCACTAACCCCAATAATTAGTCAACTTGAATAACATTACCATTATAATGATATTAAATAGCTTTACACCTAAAAATTATAGCCACGGATAGAGTTGTGCACAAACAATAATCATAGTTTATTTGCTCTAGAGTCTTGTAGCGAAAATACATAGGGAAGATACATTGAGCCTAGCGGTATGCCAAACCCTTAGATGAATGATTATATGTCGCATCTTAGCCCTCATAGTCATTATCAATGTACTCACTAGTGGCCTTTTGAGCTAGCTAAGTTTAACAATCCATATCAATACATTGAATGCACAATCACAGGCCTAATCTAATGTATACTATGATCATTACTGCTAGACTTAAAAATATATTGCAATGTGTAGAACAACAACCTACAAATGGTCGGATAAACAAATAGATTTTTGTACTAAACAACTTAGCTATTGAAATCTGGCAAACACAAGCAAGATATCATGCCCGAAGAAAGTTTGTTAGAGCATACTGGTTGTGGCTTGACTGCAAAGTGCAAGTATAGTGTGCACCAATCAAGCCGAGGGGCGTCGCATTCGAGCAACAACAATACAATAATGTTGTGGTGCAAATGCCTCATAATATCGGAAGTTGCTTATGCTCACCCAAGGCAAGTTTTTTCTAGGGATTAAGTAGAGGCAAGTTAGCTCAGGTATTACCTGGTTCACCTTGAACTCGAATCAGACGAAGAGAATTAAAGAAGAACCAAACTGTAATTTGTGCCAGCTCGTGTATAATATGCACATGGACCGCATTTGACGGTGAATCCGATTCCATGTGTAAGGCGTGGAAAGCCGGGTGCTCCTGTTCCCGCTTGCTGCCTGAACCACGTTGTCGCCCAAACAAACAGACCGTGCGCAACTGCACCCGTGTTGGCGTACTGTAGCAACTCGACTAATTATATTTTTGCATACTACAATGGTTTTCACGAGAGAAAAACATGCAGTAGAAATGTTTTTGAAAAGGCATAGAACTGAAAATGTGGACTTCTTTAGAAACTTTTGACCAACTTTTTCAAGATTCTGCAAATTCTAACATGCACACTTGTTTTAAGAAAGAGAACATTTTAAAGACTTTGAGTTCTTTTGAGAAAGTGAATATTTTAAAAGTTTTATAGGTATTTTTTCTAAACACATTTTTTTAAACAAAATGAGAACGTTTTAAAAATCTCACCTTTTCAAAATTTTGTGAACATAGTTCAGAAATTGAACGTTTTGAAAGTTTTTGAACATTTTTTTGGAAATAAAAAATATACAAGAAAAATAAAAGGAAAAAAGAAAAGGAAAATACAAAATGAAAAAAGAAAACGAAAACCGGTAAAAACTGCTACAGAGAAACATAGGGAAAAACAAAAACCCGGAACAATACCTTCTAGAAGTTTCCTAGAAAAATATTATCTAAATCGAAATAGTATGTAGCGGTTACTGCTTATTTAGGCCAACACATTTATTCGCTCAGTTCGCTCCCCTCTGTGTGTTTCAACAACAATTTAGGGCGGGAATCTGTTCCCTGCGCGGGTCGAGGGTTAGCGACCAAACTCGCATCCCAGGCCGTTGTAATAGGACAGATCGTTAGTCTGTTTCTGCTTTTTTGTCCGTCTCTATTTCTTTTTTTAACCTTTTCTTTTCCGTTTTGGTCTTTTCCTTTTTTCTCAAATTTAGTTGCTTTTTTATAAATTTGTGACTTTTTTTGGAAATCACAAACAATTAGCAAATTTATGAAGTTTTTTAAAATAACAATTTTTAAGTTCTGAACTTTTTTCAAAAATCAAAACGCTTTGCAAATTAGTGACTTTTATAATAATGCCAAAAGTTTTCAAATCCGAGAACAATTTCCAAAGTTGTGAAGTTTTTAAAATACATTAAAAAATTCAAGATTTCGAATAGTTTTTGAAATTTATGAACACTTTTTGAATTATCAGACATTTTTTGATTAATCAACATTGTTTTGAAATTTATGAACATTTTCAAACTCGTGATTATTTTTGAATTCCTGGACATTTTTAAAATTCGTGGATATTTCTTAAATTGCAGTCTTATGAATTCACAAATAAATTTTGAAATTTTCGAGAGTATTTTGATAGAAAAACAGGGCAAAATAAATAAATTTTGCATAAAAACCATCACGGAAACAACAACAATGGAAACACTAGGGAGCGTTGCATGCACACTTGTTAATGAGCTGGCCCACTTACTTGCGCTGCGGAGGAGGTGCTTGTTTGCTCAGTTTCTGGTGTGCAGGTCGCTGGAGAGCTTCTATATGGTGCCTTCAACGGTAGTTCGTGAGTTGGCGCTCGCACGAAGCTCGTTGTCCGTCAGCCCAACAAAGCGAAAAACTCGTTCTGTCTTTTCCTCGTCCCGCTAGATCCACGGCTTGCTCGCTTGGCAGAGCGGTTAAGATTTACCGTTGACCGCTACGAGATGGACCAGTTGATCGGTGGTTCAGTTGAGCATTAACAATTGATCATTTGTCTAGTAGCACATGACCATCGAAAAAAGAGGAGCAAGTATTGGTTCAGAAAAACCGGCTTCCGGTTTTCAGAGATAAAAATATTACATTCAAAACATGATCGTGTACTTTCAAAAATCATGAATTTGAAAAAAGGTTTGTGAATTCAAAAGTAGTTCATGAATATGGAAAAAAGTTTCTTGAGTTTGAGCAGAAATTCACAATTTTAAGAAATGCCCGTGAATTTGAAGAAGAAAAATCACGGATTTGAAAAAAATCATAAAATTGAGAAAAGTCCATGAATTCAAGAAATGTTCAGGAATTCAAAAAAGCTCATGATTTTTTGAAAAATCATGAATTTGAACTAAGTTTAGAATTCAAAAAGAATCATGAATTTGGTAAAAGTTGGTCAATTCAGAAAAGTCCTTCAATTTTAAAAAGTTATGAATTAAAATAAGTTCATGATTTTCAAAAAATTTGACAAAAACTTTAAAAAAAATCATGAAAATTAAATTAAAAAGGATAGGAAGATAAGAATAGGAAATGTCGAATGAAACTAAAAAAGAGAAAATCAAACAAAAATCATTTTCTGAACTTCCCAAAACCAGAGTCGAAGATTCTGGGAAATTCCCAAAGCTTGAGAGTTTCCGACATGCAAGCAACGCACATGAATTAGTGAAGCTTTATATGGGCTAACCTAGTATATAGCTACACGCGCTCGTTACTTAGCATTTTGCAAACAGGCGCGTGAAGACCTCCAATCTGGACCGGCTCGTTTAGCTATTTTTTCCTATTCTGTTTATAGTGAAATAAATAACGCGCGTGTGGAGAGTCGAACAAGGGATCTCTTGTCCCAGGTAAACTATACTAACCACCCTACCACAACGCTTTGAGGTGATAACTTCTTCATTTCTTCTTTTTTCATTTCCATTTTCACTTCTTTCCTTTTTCTTTTATTACTTTTTGTGTGTTTTCTTTTTACCTAAAATTCGTGAACTTTTCCACGATCGGTGATTTTTTTATAAAAACGACGAAGTTTTGTAGGATTTCTATTTTTTTACATAATTTGATGAACCTTTTTTTATATCAATTAATTTTACAGAAAGTTCTGTAAAATCGAAGATTCATCTTTTAAATCTGATGAACTTTTTTCAACATTTGAAATTAAGTGATCTTTTAGAAAGAATTGATAAAGATTTTCAATTTTAATGAAATTTACTCAATTCTGATTAGTTTTTTAAAAATAATGATTTTTAAAAAAATTCATGAATTTTTTCCTGAATTTCTGATATTTTTTAATTCAAAATTTACTTATTTTTGCGATTTTTTCTTTTTTTCCTCAAATGTGAACGGTACATGGGCCGGCCTACCAGCGCCGAATAGGAGCTACCCGATCCCAGTATATAGCTTGTGTGTCAACTAGGGAAGACAATTGAAACTAGCCGAACTCCTATTTGACGCTCGTTGCACCGGTTACAACGCTTTTTGAAAGCTGCGCACACCCCCGCTTCGATCGTTTTTTATGTATTCCAGCCTATTAACAGGTACTCGGGTGTAAGTTCAAGCGCTGATTTGCAGAAACTTGGTTTTGGGACGCTTCTCGAAGCTTCCGGACATTTTCTTTTGTGTTTTTTAGATGGTTTTATTTGTTCTTTTTCATGTTTTTTTCCTTCCCTTCAATTTTTATATTTTGCTCTATTTCTAAAATGCATGCACATTTAGCAAACTTTGAAACTATATTCAAATTTATATATTTTTTCCAAAATTGATGAAATTTTCCAAATCTGAGAACTTCATCTCAAAATCAATAACTTTTTTTTCAAATTCGTGAACAACATGTGGCGCACTTACAATGCACCATTTCTTAAAACAAAGAAGGTAGGAGAGTGACATTTGTATGAAGTACCCGTAGGCTCACGAACAAAATTTGCAGGCGAAGGCTCCTAACGGGAGGATATATATAGAATAACATAATAATATTCTGTTACTATATATAGCACGCCTACTAAAAACTAAGGAACCAAAGGCTTAGATGATGGGCTGCACCGCAACATTCTGTTGAGCCCATTAGACAAAAGTACACTTTTTCGTTCATTTTCTTCTTCTAAAATTCAATTAAATGTTTCCTACTATCCAGAATATCTGTCAAAACAGATATTATGTATGCATAATATTTAATATATAAGAATATTTGGTGGTATATATGTACAACTTTTATGTATTATGTACTGCTTTTAGTATATTATTTTATACTTCAAATATATATGTATTTTTAAAAATATACTATAATTTATGGACTCACTGCAAAGAAAGTCAGATAACACACTTTGGAGAATCTTAAATACATCATGAACATACTTACAATAATAAACCGCATATGTGCAACTATCACTAGGTCGTAGGACGTATCTGTAGGAGATATGCCCTAGAGGCAATAATAAATGTTATTGATTATCTCCCTGTTCACAATTAGGTTTATGTTCCATGCTATAACTGCTATGGTTCTCGAGTCTGCAATAACCACGAGGCTCGGAGGAAGACTCATATGCACGTGTGGGATAATAAACGGTAAAATGTATTCCTAGTCTGGCCTCTAAGACTGGCTCAAGTATTGCATGATGATCCTGTTTTCCTGATCATGGGCATGGCTATGCCGGCAATTTTGAGGGCGCAATGTTGGTAGAACACTTGTGTTGAATCGGCCCGAATTGATGTTATGCTATGAGATACATTCATCACTAGTTAATGGTTAATAACACAGAGTGTAGGAGATATGCCCTAGAGGCAATAATAAATGTTATTGATTATCTCCCTGTTCATAATTAGGTTTATGTTCCATGCTATAACTGCTATGGTTCTCGAGTCTGCAATAACCACGAGGCTCGGAGGAAGACTCATATGCACATGTGGAATAATAAACGGTAAAATGTATTCCTAGTCAAGCCTCTATGACTGGCTCAAGTATTGCATGATGATCCTGTTTTCCTGATCATGGGCATGGCTATGCTGGCAATTTTGAGGGCACAATTGTTGGTAGAACACTTGTGTTGAATCGACCCGAATTGATGTTATGCTATGAGATACATTCGTCATAAGTTAATGGTTTATAACACAGAGATGGTTAACGTTTGCATAATTCCTTAGACCATGAGAGTATCGAGTTTCTTCATGCTTGCTTCATGAACTTTGGGGTTTGTTAAACGTCATCCGTAAATGGGTGGCTATTACGGCGGCTTACGGGTTCATGGAAAAGTATGTCAAGTAACTTGATAGCTCAAGATTGGGATTTGCTCCTCCGACGATGGAGAGATATCTCTGGGCCCTCTCGGTGTTACGGTATCCATCATCGTCTGGCCAGACACAGGGTGATTTGATCATAGGGATGCCGGAACACGGGAACGAGAAAAGAGAACAATACCGGCAACGAGGTAACTGGCATAGTGGACAAGTTGTTCATCCACGGGAATGCCAACGTGTCTCACCTCGGGTATTTGTAACATATCGCGAAGCAACAGGAATAGCACACGGCAACTGGAGGTTCACTCGAATATTCATTCGTGTGGGTATAGGGGTCAATATGGGTGTCCACGGCTCCGATGTTGATCATTGATTGGAAGGGGTTCCGGGTCATGTCTATACTTCACCGAACCTATAGGGTCACACGCTTAAGGGTCATCTATCTACTGAATACTAGACAAGGAGTCCAAGAGAAAGTCACTGAAAGAGTTTCGGAGACGACGGAAAAGTTCCGGAGAGAACACCGGAAAAGTTTTGGTAAAAGCGAAAAGTTGTTTCGGATAAAACCATTGATCCTAAAAGGTTTCGGCATGCACCGAAAATGTTTTGGAGGTTGCCAGATTGGTCTGGTAATTTCTGGAATTTTTCCAGAGAAAAAACCGAAAAAGGTTTTCGGAGCTGCCGGAATTGTTTACCGGGTAAACGAAGATGGTTTTAAATTAAACCACCATACCGGAAATGTTCCGGAGCGAGTCCAGATAATTTTAGAGGGTGCCAGAAATGTTCTGGGACCTTCCGGAATTTTTTCAGAAGAAATAGTTTCAGAAAACATCTTGTCCCAGCGAGAGGGGACAAGATCCCACGGATCGTGGGGGCTGTTTTTGGGCTGGTTTTTGGGGCGCCCCCTTTAGGGGACAGCCCCCTTGTGGCTGGAAAAAGTGTTGGGGGGCCCCCCATGGTGGGGGGCTGCCCCCACAAATGGTGGAGAGTGTTGGGAGGAAGGTGGGGCCCCATGGGGGAACACCATGGACAAGGGAACATGTTTTCTCCATGTTTGGTGGGAACATGTTTTCCTTGTTTGGTGGGTGCATGTTTAGTGGGCTCAATTTCAGCGCCCCCACACCCCTTCCACCACTATATAAGGAGGTGGAGAGGAGCTCTCCATCCTCACTCCAACTCTCTCACACAAGCCATGCATGATCTGGCATTCTCTCTCCCTCCCAGTGAAATAGTTTCGTAGAGCCGAAAGGCTGTCTGGGTTCCGGTGGGAACTAGTTCTGGACGGCGAAGCCCTGCCGGATAGATGATACCGTATGTGTGCAACTCTGTAGAGAGATCGTAGTTTCGGTCTTAGTTCGAGAGTGCCTCCCGAAGGGCTGTCAGTGTGACCGTCCGAGTTTCGAAGGTCCTCCCGAAGGGCTGTCCGAGTGACTGTTCGAGTTTTGATGGTCCTCCCGAAGGGCTGTCTGCGACACCGTCCGGGGGACTGTCCGACCGCCTCCCGGAGGGCTGTCCGTGGGGCGGATGAGGGTATACATCCTCGCGGTTGGGAGGTTGTCAATCCTAGCTGCGGGGTCTGCACCGCCGATCGTCATCGACTCTACTTCCGCTGCGCTATGAGTCGGTAACGAATATGATCAAACCTTGTATGCAGTCTCCATAGTGGTCCTGGGCTGGTGCGTAGGTCGGAATTTTTTTGTTTTCTGCTGCGTTACCCAACACAGAGATGGTTAACGTTTGCATAATTCCTTGGACCATGAGAGTATCGAGTTTCTTCATGCTTGCTTCATGAACTTTGGGGTTTGTTAAATGTCATCCGTAAATGGGTGGCTATTACGGCGGCTTACGGTTCATGGAAAAGTATGTCAAGTAACTTGATAGCTCAAGATTGGGATTTGCTCCTCCGACGATGGAGAGATATCTCTGGGCCCTCTCGGTGTTACGGTATCCATCATCGTCTGGCCAGACACTTTGTGATTTGATCACGGGGATGCCGGAACACGGGAACGAGAAAAGAGAACAATACCAGTAACGAGGTAATTGGCATAGTGGACATGTGTTGATCCACGGGGATGCCGATAAATCTCACCTCGGGTATTTGTAACATATCGCAAAGCAACAGGAATAGCACACGGCAACTGGAGGTTCACTCGAATATTCATTCGTGTGGGTATAGGAATCAATATGGGTGTCCACGGCTCCGATGTTGATCATTGATCGGAAGGGGTTCCGGGTCATGTCTATGCTTCACCGAACCTATAGGGTCACACGCTTAAGGGTCATCTATCTGCTGAATACTAGACAGGGAGTCTGAGAGAAAAACACCGAAAAGTTTCGGACACCGGAAAAGTTTCGGACAGCGGAAAAGTTCCGCAGAGAGAACACCGGAACAGTTTCGGTAAAACTGAAAAGTTGTTTCAGGGGATACCATTAAGTCAAATTGGTTTCGGCACATGCCTGATAATTCTTGGAGGGTGCCAGAATCATTCTGGAAACTTCTGGGAATTTTCCGGAAGAAAAACCGGAAATGTTCCGGAGCTGCCGAAACCGCTTCAGATGCTTTTTGCAGATGAAATTCACTAAACCGGAATTGTTCCGGATCGCATTGAAAATTATTTTAGTGGGTACTGGAAATGTTCTAAGCCCACATAAATATTTTCAGTTCGACCGGACGCTGAAAAATGTCGTCGTGAATAGTGAAACTGCTTTTTGGGATATTTTTGGAAAGTCACCTTTTGGGATATTTTTCCAAAAGGCTTCTAGAAGGGATGGATGGATGAGGACCACTTTTGGGGGGCCCCACAAGGGTTGTGGCTGGCCAAGAAGGGGGCTCCACCTTGGAGCCCCACTTGCCCACTTGCTTTCCCATTTTGCCCTTGGAAAGTGTTTCCTTCATGAGCAAGTTTTGGTATTTTAAATACCCATCCTACCCCTTGGCTTTCCTATAAATAGAGGTGGAGAGGGCTGCCATATCACACACCTTCTCTCATTCACATGCCATTTGACTTGTCTGGCTTCTCTCTCCCTCCCAGCGAAATAGTTTCGTAGAGCCGAAAGGCTGTCTGGGTTCCGGCAGGAACTAGTTCTGGACGGCGAAGCCCTACCGGATAGATGACACCGTATGTGTGAAACTCTGTAGAGAGATCGTAGTTTCGGTCTTAGTTCGAGAGTGCCTCCCGAAGGGCTGTCCGTGTGACCGTACGAGTTTCGAAGGTCCTCCCGAAGGGCTGTCCGAGTGACTGTTCGAGTTTCGATGGTCCTCCCGAAGGGCTGTCCGCGACACCATCCGGGGGTCTGTCCGACCGCCTCCCGGAGGGCTGTCCGAGGGGCGGATGAGGGTATACATCCTCGCGGTTGGGAGGTTGGAAATCCTAGTTGCGGGGATCTGCACCGCCGATCGTCATCGACTCTACTTCCGCTGCGCTACGAGTCGGTAACGAAAATGATCAAACCTTGTATGCAGTCTCCATAGTGGTCCTGGGCTGGTGCGTAGGTCGGAATTTTTTTGTTTTCTGCTGCGTTACCCTACAGTGGCATCAAGAGCCGTGCTATGCGTAGATGCATGTTGCGATCTAGAATACATAGAGATGTATGTGTGTTGCACAATATAATTAGGTAGTAGATGAGTTCTATTACTGAAAATTATTTGTGCGGGTAGCAGATGAAATCTGTTACCCGACGTTCCTGTTGCTTCCCCTGAATTTGCGTAGTCCTGATATTGATGGCATGGTGGAATCTCACAAAGTTCTGGCAATCCGCGATCCTTTCATGCTGCACCTGAGTATGCTGATTGACAGATCAACGAAGTGCTAACAGTTCTTTGGGTTCCACCATAGTTGAGAAAGATGGATGTTTCGCAAACGAAAGGGCAATGCAGATGTGATCTGCACGGGGGTCACGCGTATGACGAAGTTTAGTATGGGGCTCGAGATTTTATTATCTCGTGTTTCATACACCCTAGAAAGTTAATCTAGCAACTTGAATTATCATACTTGATGATGGACGTTGGTAGCTTCGGTTTGTTTTGAAACTTTAGAAGCCACGTAAAACAAGTTTTTGCATGAACCGATTAGAGGCGTCTAACTTGGTTTTGCAGGATGGTTTGCATGTGCATATGATGTGGTATAGCAATGCTCATATTAATTTGATTATGTATGAGATGACTATGTGATGTAATTTGATTAACATGACCTGCGTGTCATGATTCGGCATGATGGCTGGAGCCATATGATTGCACTTTAATGACCTACATGTCAACCTTATGTAATGCACTTATTTTATTAGCTATAGAGATAGCAATATTATCTGGTGCATCGACAAGGTGGTGGCAATCTTCGCGAAGGTGAACACCAACGCGAATGTCGAAGACGAAGAAATGAAAGACTTCTCCGTTAGAAAGGGCTATACCATATCATGCTATTATGAATTGCCTGAGATGTTTATCCCTTATGATGCACCCTTTTGATTGCGCGGTAGTCGCTTTTATTAGGGTGATCTCTCACAAAAATATCAAGTAGTTAGTGTTCTCCCAAGTGTAGCACCGTCACGGCACCTATCTCTTCGGGGTATCACATGGATACATAGGTACGAACGATTAGAGAAGTGTGAGGCGGGTGAGTTGAGACCTCGCAGCAAGATCACTTGGTTGTCTTGACATTCTAGCTTGAAAGTCCTGAGCTCGGAACACGCCCATCGAAAGATGAACAAGAGTCACATAGAGATGTGATTGGCAAGTTGGCCTACCGATTGCAATTCTCGTCACTTGAGATGGATACATCCTTGGCGTTGAATTATAGTTTGGATCTTGAATCGCTCACAATCAATTATGAGAGATATTGATTTGAGTGGGAGCGCACTGTAGAATTAACTTGTTTAATTCTCAGTGCAATTAATTTTGAACACTGTCTAAGTGTGATTTGCATAATAGTTATAGAATAATGGCTCGCGTTTCCACCTTCCATGTTAAAATTGAATAAGCTGTTAAATATCTGGTTAAAACTTTACGGTTGGTAACGTAATGTGAGGATTGTCCTCAATAGTGCCGAGAAGGACTTTGTCCTATCGCATACTTTCGGTATTCTCCCGCTAATGCTATGGATCATGCGACTCTCGTCCTTCGATCCAAAAGCTAGAATTCTGTTTCAGTCAAGTGCAATACGTTTACTTCCATGAGACCCGAACTTCGAAAGTTTGGATAGTTATGTGCTATTCATGGAATCTGAAAATCATTTTCAGAGACAGACAAAGGCTAAAAGATATGAGATATCCAAAGCAATGTTTGTTTGCAAACTATTAGTAAAGGAGTTTACTGTGCATTAGACTGATAAGAGAGGGATCCAGAAGAACGCCTATCATATGATGATGGTGAATAAAACAACAACTTAAAGAGAAAGGAAGTATCCTAAGGGTGTTAGTGAAACTTTCACGCCTAGGAAGTCCGGGGCTATCGCCACTCTTAAGTTGGGTGCTTCTTCTGAGAGTAGGAGAAATACTAAAAGTTAAACTGTTAGAAGTATAAAGGCAAAAGGAAAGAAGACTGGAATATCCAGCTCATGTATGAATATCATACAAGTTTTTGATGTATAGAAGGCTGGTCAAAGATATAGTTCTTGGGAATTATGGTTAAACATGTTAATCACTAATTCTTGGGTATTGTGAGTTAATCACAAAGATACCCGCTCGATTGCATTCTGTTGCAACTCGATGTAAGAACTACTATGGCCTGAAAGACTAGCCAGGAATGAGGTTAGATACACGCAGGGAACATAGTAAATGTTACTATGCCTTCCATAGGTGTATTCCCTATATGTATTTACTTTCATAATTCATTTTAGAGTTTCACAGTCTAGCCCTTTGCATAAGGTATCTTGCAAGAAGGTTGTTCATAAGAGAACTTTTGATGTTCGGTGTTATGAACAACATAAGGGCCATACTTTCATTATGAATGAGACGTATGTTATGAATATTGATAATAATACATAACCTCTGGGTTTACTTTCATAATTCATTTTAGAGTTTCATACACTCTAGCCCATTGGACAATGTTTGTTGCAAAAGAGTTGTTCATGAAAACAACAATTGTTGTTCAGTATTATGAATAACATGAAGGGCCATGCTTCCATCCTAGATGGGATGTATGTTATGAATATTGATGGAAATATGATACATCCATAACACTGACGCTAAATGTCGCAAGACTAAAAGAATACCACACCAGTGTGGCACTGCATTTGGTCACATTGGAGAAACCCGCATGGAAAATTCCATTATGATGGATTTTGAAGTCGTTTGATTTTGAATCATCTGACACTTGCAACTTTCCTCTGAAAAGTGAAGTGACTGAAATACCGTTCACAGGCCATAAGGAACGAGCAAAGAACATATTGGTGATCATACATTATGATGTGTGTAGTCCAATAAATGTTGTTGCAAGTAGTGGATTTATCTATCTTCAATAATGCCTCAAGTAGATATGTGGATATTTACTTGTTGAGACGTAAGTCTGGATCTTTTGAATTCATTCATAAGGTTTTCAAAATGAAGTAGAAGTTGTTGTAACAAGAAAAATTATGTTTCTACAATTCGATTGCAGAAGGGAATATTTGAGTTACAAGTTTAGCGAATGTCTGATGAGTTGTGAAAGGGGTTTCATAACTTGCACCTCCCGGAGCACCACTGCAAGTGGAGAGTCCGTGTAGATGTAATCGAACCATTCATGACATGGTAAGATCAAAGATGACATAAATAAATTTGCCATTATCCCTTTTAAAGTGATGCTTTAGAGACTGCGGCTTTTACACTGAAAAGAGCTCCATCGGGTCTGTTGAAATGACGCCATGGTATGGTATGCCCAACCATGTTATATATTTTCTTAACATTTGGAATAAGGGGCTTGTGTAAAAGGTTACAAACCTATTCCAAATCATACAAGTGCTACTTTGTAGGTTATCCCAAGTCATTGGGTATTCCCCCACCACTATACCGAGGCAAATAGGTTTGCCACAAAGAACGATATGCTTTTTGAAGAAAATGGTTCTTTCAAAAAGTTGAGTGGGAGAACAGTGCAACTCGACGAGATAAACAGTATCTTTGTCATCAGATCAAAGGAAAGGAACCTTGGAAGTGATTCCAGGGTTTCCTACTGCGACTGATACGGAAGTCTCTACAATAAAATGTATGGACTTCGGTCGAACTTGCATCTGAACCTCGTAGGCAAGGCTCGTGCAAACCTCTCAGGTGCGCAAACGAGATATTGTTGTTGGACAACAGTATACCTACGATACACAAGGAAGCGGTGATGGGCCCTGACTCCGGAATTGGCTAAATGCCAATACAATCCGAGATAGTTTCCATATAAGTGATTCAAGAATAAAATCTTGATACACCTTTCGGAAGACTTAGAGTCTAACGAATATTTATGAAACTAAAAACTGATACTGATAAAATGTTTTATCCATAAAGCTCGACTTGTTGCAATAACAAGTTCAAGGAGTTGACTACGATGAGATTGTCTCACCGTAGCGATGCTTAAAGTCGGTTCGGGTTGAACTAGCAATTAATACATATTTCAAATCATGAGATATGAAACATGGATGACAAAAGGATTTCTATCTAATGGAAATGAAACCTAGGACTTGTATGTGATACAGTCCAAAGTAATTTGTCGATCCAGAGGATGCTAGTAGGTATGCAAACTTCAGAGTTCCAGCGATGGACAGAAGAGAGCAAAGAGGAGTTGGATTCTTCGTGTTTTGATGAAATGGTCAAAGGGGTTTTGACTTCATCAATGGGTAACGAAGATGCTTGTGATTCAAGAAAGTAAGTGGGAGCATAATAATATTTCTAAAAACGTTGTGTGCTTGACACATTGTTAATTGGAAATAACTTTCTTGACATGAATTAGGACTTCATTTGAAAAGGGTTTTTCGATGAAGTGCTTGGGCAAAATAGCCTTAATATTAGGCATGATGATCTATGGAGATAGATTTACCTAATGGGGCTGAGCAAAGATACATATTGACAAGATGCTAAAACTTTTTAGCATTTAAAACGCCAAGGAGTGATTCTTGCCGAAGTCACATGGAAAGAGTTTTTGCAAGACTCGGTGTCCCAAAACACTGATGAGCAAAATACATGATGGTGATTCCACACACTCTTGTGTTTGGATTAATCATGTATTCCATGGTATGTAAAACAACGAGATATGTCCAATACTCCAAAGTTGTTGCGAGTATAGATACCAAAGTGATCCAAGTACTGATCATGGGACAACAGTGAAAGATGTCATTGAGTACTAGAGCAGTACTGATGACATGTTTTCTCGCAAGCAGAGATTATGAAGTGCTCGTTGTAAGTAATTACATCGATACAGTCTTCATCAATGCTCCATGCGATTTTCGATTTAAGTTAAGGGTTTTGTGTAGTACACAATATGGTGGCACGGTAGTTGGAAATTGTTCCTAACAAGATACTGTGGCGAATTCTATAACAAAGGCTAAGTATGTTGACGCTTAAGAAGCGACAAAGAAGTTGTTGAATCATATAGTTCATTCATGAACTTAGTATGGTTCCAAGATGGTTTTGGTCTATGGGACACTATTGCAGATAGTTGCTCCATAGCTCAGTCTGAGGAATCAGGTTTCGACCAATGATTCACACATATGCAAAGCCAAGTCCACACAAAATATGAATTTTGTGAAAGCGTGAAAACGCGAGGATATGCAAAGTTACACACGGAGCTGAAGTCGTCAGATCCGTTGGACATCAGGCTATACCACATGCGAAGCATATTTTACACCAGTATTCCATAGGTGTAAAGTGCATTAGCATTGACAAGATTATTGACTCTAGTGCAAGTGGGAGTCTGTAGAAGATATGCCCTAGAGGCAATAATAAATGTTATTGATTATCTCCCTGTTCACAATTAGGTTTATGTTCCATGCTATAACTGCTATGGTTCTCGAGTCTGCAATAACCACGAGGCTCGGAGGAAGACTCATATGCACGTGTGGGATAATAAACGGTAAAATGTATTCCTAGTCTGGCCTCTAAGACTGGCTCAAGTATTGCATGATGATCCTGTTTTCCTGATCATGGGCATGGCTATGCCGGCAATTTTGAGGGCGCAATGTTGGTAGAACACTTGTGTTGAATCGACCCGAATTGATATTATGCTATGAGATACATTCGTCACTAGTTAATGGTTAATAACACAGAGATGGTTAACGTTTGCATAATTCCTTAGACCATGAGAGTATCGAGTTTCTTCATGCTTGCTTCATGAACTTTGGGGTTTGTTAAACGTCATCCGTAAATGGGTGGCTATTACGGCGGCTTACGGGTTCATGGAAAAGTATGTCAAGTAACTTGATAGCTCAAGATTGGGATTTGCTCCTCCGACGATGTAGAGATATCTCTGGGCCCTCTCGGTGTTACGGTATCCATCATCGTCTGGCCAGACACTTTGTGATTTGATCATGGGGATTCCGGAACACGGGAACGAGAAAAGAGAACAATACTGGTAACGAGGTAACTGGCATAGTGGACATGTGTTGATCCACGGGGATGCCGATAAATCTCACCTCGGGTATTTGTAACATATCGCGAAGCAACAGGAATAGCACACGGCAACTGGAGGTTCACTCGAATATTCATTCGTGTGGGTATAGGGATCAATATGGGTGTCCACGGCTCCGATGTTGATCATTGATCGGAAGGGGTTCCGG
Organism: Elymus sibiricus; assembly: GCA_039707655.1. Lineage (NCBI taxonomy): Eukaryota > Viridiplantae > Streptophyta > Magnoliopsida > Poales > Poaceae > Elymus > Elymus sibiricus. Next base: position 146,865,603 of record CM077675.1, read on the forward strand.
GTGATGTCTATGCTTCACCGAACCTATAGGGTCACACGCTTAAGGGTCATCTATCTGCTGAATACTAGACAGGGAGTCTGAGAGAAAAACACCGAAAAGTTTCGGACACCGAAAAAGTTTCGGACAGCGGAAAAGTTCCGCAGAGAGAACACCGGAACAGTTTCGGTAAAACTGAAAAGTTGTTTCAGGGGATACCATTAAGTCAAATTGGTTTCGGCACATGCCTGATAATTCTTGGAGGGTGCCAGAATCATTCTGGAAACTTCTGGGAATTTTCCGGAAGAAAAACCGGAAATGTTCCGGAGCTGCCGAAACCGCTTCAGATGCTTTTCGCAGATGAAAATCACTAAACCGGAATTGTTCCGGATCGCATTGAAAATTATTTTAGTGGGTACTGGAAATGTTCTAAGCCCACATAAATATTTTCAGTTCGACCGGACGCTGAAAAATGTCGTCGTGAATAGTGAAACTGCTTTTTGGGATATTTTTGGAAAGTCACCTTTTGGGATATTTTCCCAAAAGGCTTCTAGAAGGGATGGATGGATGAGGACCACTTTTGGGGGGGCCCACAAGGGTTGTGGCCGGCCAAGAAGGGGGCTCCACCTTGGAGCCCCACTTGCCCACTTGCTTTCCCATTTTGCCCTTGGAAAGTGTTTCCTTCATGAGCAAGTTTTGGTATTTTAAATACCCATCCTACCCCTTGGATTTCCTATAAATAGAGGTGGAGAGGGCTGCCATCTCACACACCTTCTCTCATACACATGCCATTTGACTTGTCTGGCTTCTCTCTCCCTCCCAGCGAAATAGTTTCGTAGAGCGAAAAGGCTGTCTGGGTTCCGGCAGGAACTAGTTCTGGACGGCGAAGCCCTGCCGGATAGATGACACCGTATGTGTGCAACTCTGTAGAGAGATCGTAGTTTCGGTCTTAGTTCGAGAGTGCCTCCCGAAGGGCTGTTCGTGTGACCGTACGAGTTTCGATGGTCCTCCCGAAGGGCTGTCCGAGTGACTGTTCGAGTTTCGATGGTCCTCCCGAAGGGCTATCCACGACACCGTCCGGGGGTCTGTCCGACCGCCTCCCGGAGGGCTGTCCGAGGGGCAGATGAGGGTATACATCCTCGCGGTTGGGAGGTTGTAAATCCTAGCTGCGGGGATCTGCACCGCCGATCGTCATCGACTCTACTTCCGCTTGGCTACGAGTCGGTAACGAAAATGATCAAACCTTGTATGCAGTCTCCATATTGGTCCTGGGCTGGTGCGTAGGTCGGAAATTTTTTGTTTTCTGCTGTGGTACCCTACAGTATTCTCCCTATATATATACTAGTTGCTGGGGTGCTCCCCGGACGCATCCATTGAGGCGTTATTGTGAGTACTAATCAGGTTGTTGTACTTGTTAGCGTGTTGACAATGCAGATAGGCGACAATGGTGAAAAATATAACAAAACACTCTCTCACGCATAATTAAAACTTTAGAAGTATAACAATGCAATCTAATAACTAATTAGTTTTCTGTGTAAAGATGAATGGATTGTTAATTGATAAGAAATAAGATCACACTAACATAAGAACAATGTTATCACTCTAAGAAATTGCATAGACACGTTAGCTTGTTTGTCCATACAACCACCTTGCCACCTTGCAATAGCCATCAGTTTAAACCATCAAACTAAGGCCTTTTTCGTTGGCCTATGTTTCAACTTTCGCAGCTTTTTCACTTTGGCTTAAAAGTCAAAAAAGTTCATAAATAGGGGCTTTTAGTTTACGAATCAATATTGTTATATGACTAGGAAACTTTCCCGTGCATTGCAACAACAAGATAAAAGAAAATAGATCTCTTGAACCTGATGTTAGTGTTTCCTCTCCATCTGTAATTTTGTGAACTCATAATACATTTTGTTGTGGTCATGAGAGTTGGCTAGTCTTAGTTTAGAAGATAAACAGTTAGTGATTGATACTTTTGGAAGACTATTGATCACACTGTAATGCATGCTTTCATCTTAGGAAACCTACCAGTGTCATTTTAGTTTCTATTATAGCACATATTGATTTTGATTTTTCAGTTGATAAGTATAGCTAGGCATCTGAAAGAAATTATGTAATAGCTCTTCTTGGAAAAGATCCACATGCAACCGGAGACATTAATGGCCAAGAAATCAAGGCTAGCATGGGAGAACTCCGTGCATGTCTTGAAAATTGCTTCATGCGCGAAAGAGTATTATGATGTGTGGTGGAATGTGAAATTAAAGACCAACTCAGGGTGCAATGGATAAGTTATAGAACAATTATGATTATGCGCACAATACTGATAGTTCTACCCTTTATTTCTAGTTGCTTCAGCAAGGAACAGAACAAAACAAGGAAAATATAAAATGAGCGAACTTACATATTACGAGAACAAAAAATGCAAATACAATCAATTGAACATGACGTCCATATCGAATTTGATATTGTCATCTCCGAAGTTTCTTACATAGTGCTCCAAGCTAACCATAAGGTTTCATATTGTATGCAACCCCATCGCACGTATTTAAGCAACTCATGATACTTTTAGAGTATCCATCTAAGCCCTACAACAAAGAATGTCAATATAAGGATATACTAAGCTTCAAACTGAATCATATTGAACAATGGATGTTAGCACCATTCAAGTAAGATCCCAATCACATGACCCAACTGATAAGTTGTGAGAGGGATTGCCTCTTCAACCTTCTATTTGTCCGGACGTGCCCACCTCATAGTTCTTTTTTTGTACTTGATTGTAGGCTTAGGTTTCAAGGCACTCGACAATTCGCACGCTTTCACAATATTATACAGACGTTCTTTGTGTGTGTCAGCAGATGATTGTTCAACATCACCCTCTCGTTCATTTGGAATGACATGACGATCCAATATTAGCACGGGCACTTACTAACGTTTTGTCCCCACGATGTGCATCTTCTTTTGCTCTTGCTGAACTCAACTATATAGAGCCAGATGATTCATTGGAGCTATCAGGTTCTAGAATATGCATTTGATCCCGACGCTACTAATTGAGAAAAATAGCAATACATATTACCTTTATATGCGGACTCTGTAAAGCACTGGATCTCCACCAATATAGTACCAGTTGTCCAAAATTATAAAAAAAATAAGAAGAAATATATCTTCAGAAGTCTACTTTGAGATAAAGCAACTTGAATAGAAACTATTGTTCTTCATGTGGTTTCAGATGTGCCACACTATGGAGATGGTCCTGCCGGTAATGGTGGTGAGTGTGAGCCATCTTGTTGTCACTGTTGTCCTCTCACAAGCATGTTTCCAATGTTCATAGGGACGACCTCCTTCAATTTGCATCAGCATTACAATATATTAAACATTCGAATAATTGAGATTAACTGCACTTGATACTTTTTTTTGAAACAAGCTGCACTTGATACCTATGGTACTAAGGTGGAATCTTGCCGTGTTTGGATTTGAAATAAAATCTGCCATATTTGTAAGATATTAAACTTTTTTGATTGTGGACATCCCATTGCCGATTGCAGTGTACTTCAACCCTGCATCACCATAAAACATCTTAAGCTTACGAATAACTGAGATTAAACATGCTTGATAGTTGATACTGATTCTACCGAAGGTGCAATCTTGCATGTACTTCAATCTGCATCACCATCGTTTGTAACTGATGCCTGCTACTTATGCGGCCTAATTCAAAAAACAAATCAAAAGGACGTCTGTGCCTACTGGTGCAGAGGGACTCAATATATGTAGCTTTCGAGTTCGTGGCAGGAAATCAGCTGCCTAAGATCCTAAAGTAGCAAATGCTATCTCACTTCTGCCTATAACTGAAGACAGAAGGTTATAACCAGCAGACCTTGTTAAATGGTCTTCCAAAAGGAATCCGTTCAACCATAGCATACACATTCTTCTCCTTCCCAATCATATGACTGTCCTACCTCTTCCATGGAGTATCCAACAGGTAATTCGTCTAAACAAAAAACACCTTTTCATGCTAATGTACGAAAATTGAAGCTACTAGAAATTTTACCTGAAGTGAATCAACGAGACCAAAGAACAATGTTAATTAGCTTCTCTAGGACATGGCATGTAAGCATTATGAATCAAAGAATGAGAAATTAGTTGTCCCTCAATTAAAAAATCCACAATGGTTGGGTGTAGTTCTGAGTGACATGGTGGCCACTTGTACATACTTAATCATTATCTTAGACAATGTTAATTATTTTCTAAATTAACCTAGTATCCGTAGCTTGTGGATAGACTAACTAAACAACAATCAATCAATGAATAATTAATGAAAGACCATGAAGTAGCACATTAAGGTTCAGTTTGTGTTTGTTTCATTAAGTGTAGGTTTCCAGAAAAAACAAATAACATGATTCCAATCCTAATTGTGGCTTCAGTATGCAATACCTCATATAGAACTAGCACCCAGAGTTCCAGCGATGTTTGGAGCACCGTCGGACGGTGGATGGTCTTCCGACGAAGTAGGTGGAGGCGACATTGGACGTTTGATGTTTCCCGCATAGCAACCTTGTCTTACGATCTAGCAATGTGATTTACGTGTGCTTCCACTCTGGGATTTCTTCTTATGGCGGGGAAATTGGTGTGAAATATGGGTCGGCCCCATGGATACGTGTTGGAGTTGTTGTCTTGCGTGAACACACCATCGAATCCTATCCAAATCGGAGATGTCTGCCTCAAGGTGGAGGAGGGTGGGGGTGAGGAGTTGGGGGAGGGTGGGGAGGGGAAGAAGAACACGACAACGGCGGCGCTGCTGGAGGGTAGCTGCAGAGGAAGACCGAGTGCGTGTGGCTACGACATTCATGGCGGCGGTGCCGTGCCATGTCGTGTAGGGAGAGGACCCCGTGCTGCCATGCGTGCGCATTGATGCAAGGACATGCCGTCGTACTCTTCTTCTTTTCGGGCCGTCGAGCTAAATTTTTTGGCCCTAAAGGCCGAGCCGAGGCCCAAGCCCAATATACGAAACGTTTTTCTCTATTTATTACCACTAAAAACTATAGTGTTGGTTAATTACCAAAAATTAAATGGTCTTCTATGCAAAATGACCGAGGCAGACAGGCAGAAGCACTAATGACTTTATTATCAAGGTATAGATGGTATAAGCCAAAAGCCAAAGTCGAAAGCCCCTAAATAGGAGTTTTTTGGCTTTTAAGCCCAAGTGAAAAAGCTGCAAAGGTGAAGCATAGGCCCAAACAAACAGGGTCTAACACCACAAGATACACAGAAGGAAAATTTCATTCCTAGAAAGAAATGGAACCACCTCTCTTGTATTGCCACAAAACTAAATCTCGATCGAAAAAACAATATGAAACACTTGCTAACTAGTGTTCGTAAAGTAGAATTGCATCCTGTGATCAATTCATGACGTAAAGTAGATGAGTTGTATACAATGATGCATACCTCTGTCACAAAAGAGCAGACACCCTGAAATAAAATAACACGAAACACACTAGCTTCCTCTAGAACAAGGGGGGTCCAAACCATGTCAATGGTTTTTTTAACTCTAGATATTAGAATTGGCTTGCAAAAAATGGCTAATTACGAGCTAATTCTTCTATAATATTAGTTAGAAGGTGTAAAAAATGCATATCAGCTAGAGTACATAATAAAGATTAAACTTTAATAACATGCTTACCATTTCTTCAAAGAGAAACCGAGAAACATAATTCAATTATAAGTATCCCTAACATTGCGCGTGTGACCTTGGATTTGGCTTCACAAACATAAGTTGTTAAAATATGTTCATGCAAGTTATACTCGTCTAACCAGAATTCGTATACAGTTGCAGTTCATTACTCCAGTTAGCTGTTAAATATATTCATGTAGTCCTTAAACATGATTTAATTCTTCTAACACAGAATCGACATAATAATGCTTCAATGGCAGTAACATGCCGACCATTTTTCCAAAGATAAACTGGAAACAATAATCAATTATTACTATCCGTAACATTCCGCATCTTGGATTTAGCCTCATGTCCAGTTTTGTCGGTAGCTTCGATGTTCCTAGAGCCAGCCCACAAGCATGAGCCTTCCTCCCACTAATGGCATAACCACGATTATTTAGACAAGCAACACAAAGCAGAACCAATGAAGAGGCACATTTCTTATAAAGAACATGCTTACAAGTTCATATATAAGTCAGAGAACAACCATGAAGTTGCTCCACGAACTCCTCGTGTTACAGCTCGTGCCTTTCACAGTGTGCCACTTCTCTACTTTGGCAACATTTCTTGATATCTTTCCTGCTTCATTTCCAAATATGTATGTTGCATTTTTATCTCTTGTTCCCTTCAGTTCTAGCATTGTCTGTACATCGTGCATTACAAAGATTCAACCAAATTATATCAACCAAAAAATTCCCTGTGACAGACTACACCATCCTTGACCAAATTGTATCTAACCACATGCCAGGGATATGTAAACTGCATTGTAATGGTCTCACTATATTTGGCACATACATAAACCTCCATGTTATAACATCAAACATTGTAGATCAACCGTAAGAGGGGGAAATGGCCCAAGGCATCCTAAATTCCTAATCACCACACTCTTGACTGTATTTTGGTGGATCCCCCATGACAAATTCAGAGTCCCATGCGTGACTATCACAAAATTGAGGAGTTGCTGCCAAGGATATGGAGTGCATTCTTGGCTTTTATTTCCATTACACGCTCCATGCTGACATATAGTTGTATGCAACACCCTCAGCGCCCAACGCATGTTGGAGCCGCTGAGCCTGTGCAACACCACATCCGCCTAATCAGCAAAAATCTGATGTCACAACTAACACATTGCAAGCTAGCGGTGGTGCAACTGGCGAGGGGAAGAGCTACCTCGGGCGTACCTACCTCGGAAGTGGCCATCCATAGGGTTGTAGTACACTAAAGCCCACGCCATGGCTGCCCAGATGTCCGACGGATCGCCGCTCTCTCTTTGGCGCGACGAATGTGTAGGAGAACGCAGCAGAAAACAAATATTTTCCGACCTACGCACCAGCCCAGGACCACTATGGAGACTGCATACAAGGTTTGATCATTTCGTTACCGACTCGTAGCGCAGCGGAAGTAGAGTCGATGACGAACGGCGGTGCAGATCCCCGCAGCTAGGATTTTACAACCTCCCAACCGCGAGGATGTATACCCTCATCTGCCCCGCGGACAGCCCTTCGGGAGGCGGTCGCACAGTCCCCCGGACGGTGTCGCGGACAGCCCTTCGGGAGGACCTCCGAAACTCGGACTGTCACTCGGACAGCCCTTCGGGAGGACCTCCAAAACTCGGACGGTCACACGGACAGCCCTTCGGGAGGCACTCTCGAACTAAGACCGAAACTACGATCTCTCTACAGAGTTGCACACATACGGTGTCATCTATCCGGCAGGGCTTCGCCGTCCAGAACTAGTTCCTGCCGGAACCCAGACAGCCTTTCGGCTCTACGAAACTATTTCGTGGGAGGGAGAGAAGAAAGGCAGATCATGCATGCCATGTGTGTGAGAGTTGGAGTGGAGTTGGAGAGCACCTCTCCTCCTCCTTATATAGTGGTGGAAGGGGTGGAGGGGGCTGAAAATTCAGCCCACTAAACATGGGGAAAACATGTTCCCACAAAACAAGGAGAACATGTTCCCACCAAACAAGGGAAAAACATGTTCCCTTGTCCATGGTGCTCCAACATGGGGCCCCACCACCTCCCAACACTTCCCACCAATTGTGGAGGCTGCCCCCCACCATGGGGGGCCCCCCCAACACCTTTTGTCCAGCCACAAGGGGCTGCCCCCCCAAGGGGAGGCGCCCCAAAACAGCCCCCACGCTTCGTGGGATCTTGTCCCCTCACGCTGGGACAAGATGTTTTCCGTGACTATTACTTCTGAAAAATTCCGGAAGGTCCCAGAACATTTCCAGCACCCTCTAAAATTATCTGGACGTGCTCCGGAACATTTCCGGTATGGTGGTTTAATTTAAAACCATCTTCGTTTACCCGCTAAACAATTCCGGCAGCTCCGAAAACTTTTTTCGGTTTTTTCTCCAGAAAAATTCTAGAAATTACCAGACCAATCTGGCAACCTCCAAAACATTCCCGGTGCTTGCCGAAACCTTTTTGGATCAATGGTTTTATCCGAAACAACTTTTCGGTTTTACCGAAACTTTTTCGGTGTTCTCTCCGGAACTTTTCCGTTGTCTCCGAAACTATTCCAGTGACTTTCTCTCGGACTCCTTGTCTAGTATTCAGCAGATAGATGACCCTTAAGCGTGTGACCCTATAGGTTCGGTGAAGTATAGACATGACCGGAACACTTTCCGATCAATGATCAGCATCGGAGCCGTGGACACCCATATTGACCCCTATACCCACACGAATAAATATTCGAGTGAACCTCCAGTTGCCGTGTGCTATTCCTGTTGCTTCGCGATATGTTACAATACCCGAGGTGAGATTTATTGGCATCCCTGTGGATCAACAACCTTGTCCACTATGCCAGTTACCTCGTTACCGGTATTGTTCTCTTTTCTCGTTTCCGTGTTCCGGCATCCCTGTGATCAAATCACCCTGTGTCTGGCCAGACGATGATGGATACCGTAACACCGAGAGGGCCCAGAGATATCTCTCCATCGTCGGAGGAGCAAATCCCAATCTTGAGCTATCAAGTTACTTGACATACTTTTCCATGAACCCGTAAGCCGCCGTAATAGCCACCCATTTACGGATGACGTTTAACAAACCCCAAAGTTCATGAAGCAAGCATGAAGAAACTCGATACTCTCATGGTCTAAGGAATTATGCAAACATTAACTTCCTGTGTTATTAACCATTAACTTATGACGAATGTATCTCATAGCATAACATCAATATTGGGTCGATTCAACACAAGTGTTCTACCAACAATTGTGCCCTCAAAATTGCCGGCATAGCCATGCCCATGATCAGGAAAACAGGATCATCATGCAATACTTGAGCCAGTCATAGAGGCTTGACTAGGAATACATTTTACCGTTTATTATCCCACACGTGCAAACGAGTCTTCCTCCGAGCCTCGTTTTATTTGTAGACTCGAGAATCATTGCAGTTATAGCATGGAACATAAACATAATTATGAACAGGGAGATAATCAATAACATTTATTATTGCCTCTAGGGCATATCTCCTACAGAATGATGGATGAACGACGAGAACATCGTAGACTGGTTAGCCTCCTCTTATATCTCTCCAGAGACGCACAACAGGAAGCGAGGACGATGATGAATCCGCCACAAATTGCAGCCCTTTCTACAGTGGCAAGCGCGTCAGCGGCAAATGATTGGGATGGGAGGAGGAGGCGGCATCGACAACCCTAGCTGGAGGAAAAAAACAAGAGAAGGGACGTTGAGTGTCGGTAGAAAGAGTCGCTGCCCCATCGGCACACTCAACTAAAAACACATTTTCTACCCCTCGCGAGCCCCTACTACCCACGTGGTTCATGCGAGAAGGCGCCCTTTGTGCGACTTTTAATGGGGTTAAGTTCATATACTACGGAAGAGAGAGAATTTAATTCAATAATTGTAGATTAACATTTTAAAATAATAAAGCAAAACATTGTCCACGCGCTGTAAAAACAAATGTCCACGTGTATGGGAAATATATTTCATAACATCCATATAGTTCAAAGCATGTTTAAGTGAGTTTGAAAACTGTTCACTTATTTTTTAAATGTTCCGTTATATTGGGAAAATTTCATGTAATTACAGAATATTCACATGTTTAGCATTGAGTTTTATTGATTTTTTATTGTGTACGTGTTTATAAAAACATTACTCCATGTACATAAATGTTTGTGGAATTTCAAAGAAATTCAACACGTTGTCAATTAATTCACGTGACTAAATATGTGCACATATTTCAAATGTTCATGTGTTATGCTAATTTTTAGAACAATCATGTAATTTCAAAAAATGTTCATGACTTTATAAAAAAATAACTATAAAAAATCACATTTTTATTATAGTTCCGCGTATATTCTGAATATATATATTGAACTTATCTTGTGAAAACTAAATGTACAATACAAAATTGAAATAAAAGAAAAAGGAAATAATAAGCATAGAAATAAGAAAAGAGCAAGCAAAAATAAAAGAGCCCAGAAAGAGTGCTATGAAACTAAAACCAACAAAACTAACTCGAAGTGAAAAACCATTGATAGTCGGAAACAACATTAGTGTAATTTTAAAAAGTGAACCAACCATTTTTTCGAATTGAAGTGTAATTTAAAAGTGTTAATGTACTTTAAAAACAACATAGTTCGGACAAAAGTATGTAATTTGCCAAAAAGAAAAAAACATTGCAAGGAATATCCAAGAGTGGCGTTTCGGAGCTCGGGTGGATCTGCAGGAGTGGACGGAAAATTTGAATAAGTACCAAACAAATTTCAAAGAACTATTCTTTTACACATCAAAGATGAGAGGCTATTCTATGTGCTTACAAACTTTTGCGCCGAGGAGCTCGGTAAAAATATTGACCAGAGCTTAAAAAATGTCACAAGCCGTAACAAATTCAAGCTCCGATTTTGTTTACTTTGTAGTGAGCTCCTCGGATCTCATCTCACTGCAAAAATTTATAAGCACTTAAAAGAGTCTTCCATTTGTATGTCTAAAATTTTCTGTTTTTATTAATTCGTTATTTATTTTATTTTAGTTTACCTTTCATCAGTGGAACATATGAGTTCACGATGAGAGTTATCTTTTTGATAAAAAAGGAGAAAGGTAAAGGAAACAAATAAAAAGCTTATATGAAAAAACATAATAACAATTGATAAATTAAAAAATAAAAGGAAATATGAAATAAAAAACCTAAACTCTAAAGGACACAAAAAAAAACATAAAAAATGCTCTATGTGTGGTCGCTCCCCATGTGGAAAGCGGGATGAGCAAGTGATGTCTATACCTCGTAGTAGGCGAGCTGTAACTTTATTGTGTCCTCACTTAAAATGCAATATATTGCTAGTTTATAGCACAAAATCACCTATGGGACGCCACATGTGGGCTCAGCCAATTTATTGACGTGTATGATCGGATTTTGCAGGTTTTGTTTTGTTTTCTCTCTCATGTTTGTGTATGGTTTTGTGCCTTATTTCTATTTTGAAATGTTCTTTGGTTGTCTTTTTCCTTGCCCTTTTATCTTCTCTCTCTCTTTATTTTTGTTTTGCGCTTTTATTTTTTAGTACTTTTTTCGTGTTTCTTCATTTTCCCTTTTCATTTCTTATTGTTTAAAATAAATATACCATTATGAGATAAATGCGTGAACTCTTTCTAAAAGCTCATATATGTGTTTCTAAAAGGATGTGTACACCTGTCCAAACTACCCAAAAATTACTTTATAAATTTGGTGAATAATGTTTTAAATGCATTAACTTAATTGAAAATTATATGAATAAAATTTAAAACATTTGAAAGCTTCTAACATATAATAACATTTTTAAACACATAAACACCTTCTTTGATCACATGAATATGTTTTAGTTTCATTTTTTTAAATGAATATTTAGAATAAATATAACACTATTGATAAACAACAATAAATTATTTTTATATGCGCGAGTATTTTTGAAATTCCAACGAAGGAAAAAAAATTGTACCTATTATTGGGCGCACCAATTGTGGCCAATTCGGGAGCGGTTGTGAATGATACTACTGGCTTGGGATTGGGGGCACTGCGATGTGCCGCCCGCAGCCAGGGCTGGGCGTTCGGTTTATATGGTTAATACGGTTTGGTTTATTCGGTTTTTTATAATTTCGGTTTTGAAGAAATGGAAACCGAAATAATCACACAAAATTTAGAAACCGAACCATATTAACCATTATATATCGGTTTGGTTTGTTCGGTTAACCGGAAAACCAAAATACTTGCACTCTCAGTATAAGCGTAATGATTAATTAGTACTGATTTGCATTGTACGTAATGCATAAATTAATCACAGGAGCTAGCAAACTTATCATCAATCAATGCTTTACTTGGTGAAGCAAACTAGTGACATCATTAAGTGGAAATATCACATGAGACGTGACATGTATTATATATGGAAGAATATGTGTGATGCCCAACCCTAATTACACGTCTATCCTACATGTCGGTTTGTTCGGTCTATTCGGTTTATGGGCAGTGAAAACCAAAAAAAAAACCAAACACCGAACAACCTTCAAAATTCCCACCGAATTGAAAATCCAACCACCGAATTATTCGACAAATCGGCTAATACGGTTCGGTTCGGTTCGGTTTTTCGGTTTTCGGTTCAACAGTGCCCAACCCTACCCGCAGCACACCTTGATGGGCTGCAATAGTACGATCCATTAGAAAAGGTACATTATTCTATTTCGGAACAAATAAGTTATAATATGCTTAAAAATTTGAAAGTAAACTATTGGTGTACTATAGAAATTTCCCCGGTATAATTTTAAAAAAATATTTATTTGTTTTTTATAAAAAAATTACATTGTTTTTAAACAGTTTTCTATGTTTAAAAACTGCTCTATGTTTTTTAAATGTTCTAAAATTTTAAAATCTTGTAATCTAAAATTTGATATGTTCTTCTGCACATAATTAGGGAAATGTTCATGTACTTTTGGAAAACTGTTCATGCTTTTTTGGATAAGTGTGAGATATTATGTTTAAACCTTCATTCCTTTTTAAGAAGTGTTTGTGGATTTTTAAAAGTGTTCATATTTTTTACATGTTCACATAAAAATTTAAATTTCATGAATTAAAAATAAATAAATCATTTCCAAGGTTTGCGAGCTCTGAAGTAATGTAAAGTGTTCCCAAAAAATAAAACTAGACAAGAAAGGAACATAAAAATAAAAGTAACCAAGAAATTAAAACAGGGAAAACGAAAAGATGGAATAAGTATCCCGCTGTTGGGCCTGAGCTCATCTAGTGCTCTCTTGGGCGATCACCCATTATATACCGAATTGGGCGGTATATTTGAAGATGGTGGAGATGCAGACCTTTGGGCCAACAACCAACCTCATTGAGAGCGACAGAGAAGATTAGGCTTCCGAGCCACCGCGGAAGACGGGTTGACCCGTCAAGGGTACGGACGTTCTCAGCTAGGGTCTCGGACTCTCGGCCTTGCTAGCATGCAGCAACAAGTCCGGTGTGCAGGCTTCATGAATTGATCTTCTCGTGTGTGTACTGCTTGCACGCTATGAGGAAATCATCCACAGCTTTGTTGGCGTACAGCTTCCCTGATGGTGCTTAGGGAACTCGGTTGTTGATCGGATCTGAAGAAAACTTTGGATTTGTTCAAGCTTTTTTGTCCCGGCGCTGCCTGGTGCAGTGATCGGTTTTTTGTCCCGGCGTTGGTTGGCAGCGACCGGTTTTCTTTACTGCTGATCTGGCTATTTCCTCGGCGAGTTTTTCGCAGTTCTTTTCTCCATCTATTCAGATCTGAGGGAGTTTACCAGGAGCAATGAAAATATTATCCTGGAATTGCCGCAGTTTGGCCAGCACCACGGCAGTGAGATCACTTCTGGATGCCCAGAAGCAGTTTGGGCCAGATGTGTTATTTCTGTCCGAAACGCATCTGAATACAGCAAGGGCAGAGAAGCTTAGGAGAAAACTGAACATGGATCATTTGGAAGTGGTTGAGAGCGTTGGGGCCAGTGGAGGCCTCATACTACTCTGGCGAAACCCTCTCACGCTGGAAGTGATGGATAAGACCAAAACTTTCATAGATGTGAAGGTTGGAAATACACCGGAAGAAAGCTGGAGGTTTACTGGTTTCTATGGAGAACCTAAGTGGGAGGATAAATACCTCTCCTGGGACTATTTGAGGAATCTGCATACACAATCGTCCCTGCCTTGGGTGGTTGTAGGCGATTTTAATGAGATTCTCTACTCACACGAGAAGGAAGGGGGCGCCCCTCGCCCAGTCCGGATGATGGAGAATTTTCGGGATGCGCTTGTTGACTGTGAGCTTGATGATATGGGCTTTTTCGGGGAGCAGTTTACCTGGAGACGGCGGCGTATACGAGAACGGTTGGATCGAGCCGTGTGTAATGCAGGGTTCCATGGTCTTTTCCCGCATGCAACTGTAACTAATGCGCCTCATTTAAAATCTGATCACAGGCCCGTTGTGCTAGATACCGAAGGCGATGTGGCTATGCACATGCATCAGGGGAACAGACAACGGCAGTTTGAAGCTCGTTGGTTACAAGAGAATGGAGTGATGGATATAGTCGCTAAGGCGTGGGCGCGTACACCAGTCTCGGCATCTCTATCTGAGAGAACGGCTGGAGTGCATGGCGAACTCCATGAATGGGACCGAATGGTACTGAAGTCGCCACAGCGCAGACTGAAAAACTTAAAGGAGGAGCTGGAGGTTCTACGGTCGGGGCCACTCACTGATGAGTCGGCAGACCGGCAGAGGCAACTCTTGATTGAAATAGAAGAGGCTATGGAGAAAGAAGAAATTTATTGGCTTCAAAGAGCAAGGGCAAACTGGTTAAAATATGGTGATCGCAACACAAATTTTTTCAACAATTTTGCATCAGCAAGAAAGAAGCGGAACTTCATACGTCGTCTTATGGATGAGAATGGTGAGTGGAAGGAGGATAATGGAGCTATGAAACAGCTGATAGATGGTTACTTCCAGCAATTATTCATGGCTGAGGTTCATGTACCGAACCAAGAGGTTCTTGAAAAAGTAAAGCCAAAAGTTTCTCCTTATATGAATGAAAGTTTACTTGCTCCTTACACAGAGGAAGAAGTTAGGAGAGCGCTCTTTAGCATAGGAGATCTTAAGGCCCCGGGACCGGACGGACTCCATGCAATTTTTTATAAAAAGTTTTGGCGCCTGTTGGGGGAAGATCTAGTAAAAGAGGTATTGGAGGCCGTGAACAGTGGGGTGATTCCTGCTGGCTGGAATACAACCACCATAGTTTTAATCCCGAAAGTTGAAACACCAGAGAAGGTATCACAGTTTAGGCCCATTAGCCTTTGTAACGTGGTGTACAAGGTAATTGCAAAAATGTTGGCAGCAAGATTGAAAGTCTTTCTTCCAGAAATTATTTGTGAGACCCAAAGTGCGTTTGTACCAGGACGTATCATAACAGATAATGTGATAGTTGCGTATGAATGTCTACACTCTATGAAGAAGAAGAAGGGAAAGAGTGGCTCTTGTGCAGTCAAGCTTGATATGCACAAAGCATATGACAGAGTTGAATGGGCTTTTCTAGAAGCTATTTTGCTGAAACTTGGTTTTGACCCACAGTGGGTTCATCTCATAATGGCTTGTGTTACTTCGGTTGAGTACAAGGTGAGGTTCAACTCAAATGAAACAGATGTTTTCTCCCCAAGTAGGGGACTACGGCAAGGGGACCCTCTCTCCCCCTATCTGTTTTTGCTATGTGCTGAAGGTCTCTCGGCATTGATCACCCATGAGGAAGAACATGGGAACTTGAAGGGAGTCCAGGTTTGTCGGGACTCCCCTTTTATCACTCATTTGCTCTTTGCGGATGACTCTTTGATTCTTATGAGGGCAGATGCAGCTAATGCCATCACTTTAAAGAGGATTCTAGATGACTATTGTGAAGCTTCGGGGCAAATGGTCAGTGCCGCAAAATCATCTATATATTTCAGCCCAAACACCAATGTTGAAGATAAGGTAGAAGTGTGCCAAATCCTTGATATTATGACCGAGTCTTTGTCTGATAAATATTTGGGACTCCCTTCAATGATTGGTGTAGATCGAGTGGATTGCTTTAAACATCTTATTGAAAGAATTCAAAAGTTGGTCAACGGTTGGAAGGAATGTAACTTGTCTTATGGAGGAAAGGAGGCTCTTATCAAAGCGGTGGCTCAAGCCATCCCAACCTTTGCGATGGGTGTATTTAAATTCCCGAAGAAAATTTGCAAGGGAATCACTGATACTATATCGCACTTCTGGTGGGGTGATGGTGAGGACCAGCGTAAACTGCATTGGTTTGCTTGGTGAAAGATGTGTATTCCCAAATCTTGGGGAGGTATGGGTTTCCGTGATATCCATAGTTTTAACTTAGCAATGCTTGCTAAACAGTGTTGGAGACTCATAGATAATTATGATTCACTTTGTGCTAAAGTTCTGAGAGCTAAGTACTACCCATCGGGAGACTTACTAAATTGTGATTTGAAGAAGGGTTCATCCTATGTGTGGCAAAGCATATGGTCAGGGGTACAGACCTTTAAAGGGGGATGTATTTGGAGGGTTGGAAATGGAATGAAAATCGACATTTGGGATGACTGTTGGATTCCTAACAGCAGCTCAAGGAAGATAATAACAGTGCGGGGAAACTGTGTCCTCTCTAAGGTAAATGAGCTTATCGATCCAATCACAGGTGAGTGGGATGAGCTGCTTATTCGTGACAACTTTTGGCATGTAGATGCTGAAAGGATCCTACAGATTCCTATATACCAACATGAGACTGAGGACTTTGTAGCTTGGCATCTCACAAAGTCAGGGATCTTTACAGTTCGGTCTGCTTACTACCGGCAATGGGAGTTGGCTTTTGCGCCCAGCATTGACAATCCTTTGATGGCACAAGGTTCCTCTCCACATCCCATCTGGGGGATTCTATGGTCTTTGAAGATCCCGAGCAAGGTTAAAATATTTATATGGAGATGTTTGCACAATGCTATTCCTTGCAGCTGTATTCTCGCCAACAGACACATTGCCCACTCCTCGCAATGTCCCATCTGCTCGTTGCATGCGGAAGATACGGCACATTTGCTCTTTAAGTGTGGCCGAGCAAAGGAGATTTGGGCAAACTTAGGACTACATGAAATCATACGTACAGTGGCAACGCCGGATCGCTCGGGTGCTGAAATTCTTGAGATCTTCCTCTGCGAACCGGCCCATAGTGTCAATTACATGGATGTGGTGCAGCTACCAGAATTAATATCCATTACATGTTGGTACCTCTGGTGGCAGAGGAGACTTATTGTGCGGGAGGAAGAGGTTCAGCCACCGAGTCAATCTGGCCAAGCAATTTGGGCTCTGGTTCTCAGCTTCGTTCGTGCTTTGAGTAAACCAACAGGGACCCCTCGAGTGGACAGATGGTATAAACCTCTTCATAACCAGCTGGCTCTTAATGTGGATGCTTCTTTCTCTGAAGAAGATCATACGGGGGCTGGTGGAGCGATTCTGAGAGACAACTTGGGCACTTTTATTGGAGCACTGACAGCAAAGTTTGATGATGTGGCGGACGTGGTCTCAGCAGAAGCCGCAGCCCTAGCAGAGGGCCTGAGACTTGCATCAAGTGTGGGCTGCACATCTATTCGCATACAATCAGACTGTTTGGTGTTGATACAAGCATTACAGAACAATGAAGGGCATTCCATGGTTGCTGCTCCACTTCTGGATAGTTGTCGTTTATCACTTCTAGATTTCGGGAAGGTTGTTTTAGAGCATTGTAATCGAGAGGCTAATATAGTAGCTCATGTGCTAGCGCAGAATGGTCGTGTTGATCCACCGAATTTGTGGTTGGACTCACCTCCGGGCTTTATTCTTGAACCTTTAGCGGACGATGTAAGCGTTGTTTAAACTTTAATAAAGCTAGCCATGATGGCCTTCCCCTCAAAAAAAAAAAACTCCCAACGGGTCGTCGGCCTGATATTATAGAGGTTTAGGGACCCGTCATCAGTTATGTATTTTGTAGTAGTAGTAGTATTTCTATGTCTAGATCTGGTTTATCTAGGAATACAGAAATGATGTTTATTTCAATGGTATGATTTCTCAAGGTTCTAGCAGTATAATCTTTCAATTTGATTGTTTTTTTCTTATTTTGTCTGGAATTCAGAAGTCAAACCTACAAGGACGTCAACAGTTTTTACAAATCAAAGGTCTTTATCATGGTGCCACTGATTCTTCCAGAGGAGAGATCAGTGGCGGAGGCAGGGGGACCAGCCAGGGCCCCGACCCTTTCCAAGATCAGCTACTCCTTTGTATTTTTGATACGAACAATACCAATTCTCTTATATTTTCCATATTGCCCCTCCCCCCTGAACATCAGTAATTAATGAATCTTGACTCTGCCATTGGGAGAGAGGGCTGTGGACTTGCAATGGCGTGCTTGAAATTATACACATCAAAAAGTATATGTTGCAATCTGAAGCTTTGTCGAAGAAATTTGGCCTTGTAGAATGGATGGTTCGCTTTAAACTTGTAACGCTTGTTGAAGCTTGGATGTTTTCTTACCAGTTTTATGGAAATGAAAGTAAAGACGGCTGATTTCTAGTCGGAAAGAAAATCCAACTTGCAAATATAATTTTTTGGCACATCTCATTAACTCAACGCGGAATACATAATCCCAATCCTCAGTAGTTGAAAGTTGAAACTCAATACTCCTGTTGCGAAATTATATTATGAAAGTATTTTTGAACAAATCTATTTAATAATGATATTATTGCATGGATTCAGCTAAGAGCATTGAGACCTCGGGGAAGTGGTAGTAGTTGTTATAACCAGCCTTGTTATCACGACCAACTGTTCCATGGCATGGGTACATAGTCAACATTATGACACTGGTTGTATGCAGTACCTACGATACATAATTCGAAGGATGTTATTGTATATGTGGTAAGCAACACAAACTTGATATAAAAAAGCTTCTATTTAGAAAAAGAACATGAACAATGCTGGAGTATGTTTCTAGGCAGCCTGTCATTTAACCGAGGGCATACTCTACACCTCCTTAGGAACATCTATTGGGTAGCGATATATGCAATCTTGCCATGCCTTATCAACATTGTTTGCTGGCTGGATGCACTTTAACACCGCACTGTTACACTTGTATCCTGAGCCAAACCCAATCATCCAAACACGGCCCCCCTTCCTCATCCGACCTTTGGCCTCACTGTAGGCCAGTTCATACCATACCGAGCTACTCGATGTGTTCCCAAACCTGTGAAGTGTCATCCTTGATGGCTCAACATGCTAATCAAGCAGACGGAGGCTACGCTGTACGGCGTCAATTACCGCTCGTCCACCCGCATGGACGCACAAATGGTCGAAAGCTGTCCGGAAATCGGGCACACGTGGCTTGGCGGTTCCATTTAGCACCTTTGGTGAGATTTTTTTTTTTTTTTTTGGAAAAGGAGGTTAAACCTCCGGCCTCTGCATCTATCGATGCATGCAGCCATCTTTATTAATTATTCCATAAAGGTCTGACAAGAACATACATTAATCCACCCGAAGCCATCATTCACACCTACAAACTCGATAATGTGGAGTGCTCTCACTCTCCATATCTAAAATCGGTGTCGTCGCCAATCCATCCACATAACGTATCGGGACCAACAGCCGGTGCAGCAGACCTGAAACGTACACCACATGCACACGTTTTAGAAGCCGCCATCATCATCGTACCACTGACCCATCTTCAGGAAAGATATCCGCATCATCCTTGCCAGTCCGAACATCCGTCGACGCCACCACGGCGCCCAACGGCACCACCGCCCTGCGCTCATCTGTCCAGACGCGAAGACTCTGGAAGAACTGTCATGCGTGGCACCTGCCAACCAGGCATGACTCTGCGTAGCACCTGTCGGCCAGGCATGACTTGACAGCTCCACCAAAGCTCCGTGCAAGACGAAGCCGGTCCACCTCCTGCCTCTGTCATCCAGTGCTGCTCCACAAACGATGCTCCCAAGAGAGAAACCGCACCGTAGTACCGCCATCGTCCGATCTGGAAGACCAGATCCTAGGGTTTCCCCCGAAGCAGTGCCCATCACCAGCAACCATCAAGGACCCACACAGTGCCCACCACCACCCAGCCCTCAAGGCGACGCCTTCAGGAAGGTCACGACGTCAAGGACGCCGCCGCCGCCCACCGGAGATAGGGTTTTCACCCGAAAGGCAGGTAGGGGGGAAGTGGAGGAGCAGACGTAGACCGACGTCTCCAAGAAGAAAAGCGGCGCCCTTGAGCGTCGTCCTCGGTGCGGCCAGCCAGGGCCGATCAAGGGGTTTCCCCCAATCTGGATCTCCTCCACCAGCATCACCCGCGGCCACCGGCCAGGGTCCCGGCAAGCCATGCCGGCACCGCCAGGAACCCACAGGAGAGAAGCACACCGATCAAGGTCGAAGGACAGCGGCCAGATCAGGCGCCGCCGGCCGCCAGAGCAGCCACGCCAGACCACCGAAGATCCGTCGACCGTCCGACCAGACCACCGGCACCACGCCGGCCCCGCCGATCGCCGCAACACGGAGGGGCCTCGCCGGAAGGGCCGCCGCCCCAGATCCAATCACTCTCCAGCGCGCAAGGCGAAGCAGCAAGGGCCCCGCCGCCGCAGTCCCCGGCTGGGCCACGGGCTTGCCCGGCGCCAGCCTCATGCGACGGCGAGGGAGGGATGAAGAGGAGGTGGCTACGCCGGCGGCGGGAGGAGGGTCGCCTCCGAGTCGCCCGAGAGCGCTGGACTCCGGGATGGATGGGGAGAGGGTGAGGAGAGGGTTTCGGATCTAGTCTCTGTTGTGTAGGAGGAGGCCGGAGGTGGGAGATCAAGCGGCGACGGCGGCGGATCTCTCTCCTGCTGCGGTCAAGGGAGCCGCCCGAGGCGGAGCGGTACGAGGCGGAGCCTTCGTTCCATTTGGTGAGATGGATGAGAGCAAAATTGCAATCTTGACTGACAATGGAAGAATAAGCGGTCCAATCGTGATGATGTTAGCTCTGAGAGCCTTGCCGGCGACGTCCACAAGGTCCTTGGATAAATTGAGACCAAGATTCCCCTCGTCATCTTCCTCATAGAATACACATCGGTATGCATCGTCTTGGGACCCGGTGCATGTCCGAATCACTTGCGCTAGCTGAAAACGAGCTTTGGCACTCGAGGTTGAGAGGAGCACCGCAGAGCCACCCATACGGAACAACATGTTGAAGAATTTTTGTCTAAAAGGACCACCTGCCGAATGGAATTGCTAGAAAGGACTACCTGCGGTACAGATTGGCAAAAAAGATGTAGGAGATATGCCCTAGAGGCAATAATAAATGTTATTGATTATCTCCCTGTTCATAATTAGGTTTATGTTCCATGCTATAACTGCTATGGTTCTCGAGTCTGCAATAACCACGAGGCTCGGAGGAAGACTCATATGCACGTGTGGAATAATAAACGGTAAAATGTATTCCTAGTCTGGCCTCTAAGACTGGCTCAAGTATTGCATGATGATCCTGTTTTCCTGATCATGGGCATGGCTATGCCGGCAATTTTGAGGGCACAATGTTAGAAGAACATTTGTGTTGAATCGACCCGAATTGATGTTATGCTATGAGATACATTCGTCACAAGTTAATGGTTAATAACACAGAGATGGTTTACGTTTGCATGATTCCTTAGACCATGAGAGTATCGAGTTTCTTCATGCTTGCTTCATGAACTTTGGGGATTGTTAAACGTCATCCGTAAATGGGTGGCAATTACGGCGGCTTACGGGTTCATGGAAAAGTATGTCAAGTAACTTGATAACTCAAGATTGGGATTTGCTCCTCCGACGATGGAGAGATATCTCTGGGCCCTCTCGGTGTTACGGCATCCATCATCGTCTGGCCAGACACTTTGTGATTTGATCACGGGGATGCCGGAACACGGGAACGAGAAAAGAGAACAATACCGGTAACGAGGTAACTGGCATAGTGGACAAGTTGTTGATCCACGGGGATGCCAACATGTCTCACCTCGGGTATTTGTAACATATCGCGAAGCAACAGGAATAGCACACGGCAACTGGAGGTTCACTCGAATATTCATTCGTGTGGGTATAGGGGTCAATATGGGTGTCCACGGCTCTGATGTTGATCATTGATCGGAAGGGGTTCCGGGTCATGTCTATGCTTCACCGAACCTATAGGGTCACACGCTTAAGGGTCATCTATCTGTTGAATACTAGACAGGGAGTCTGAGAGAAATTCACCGAAAAAGTTTCGGAGACAACGGAAGAGTTTCGGAGAGAGAACACCGGAAGAGTTTCGGTAAAACCGAAAAGTTGTTTCGGAGTGTACCATAAAGTCAAATTGGTTTCGGCACATGCCTGGAAATTATTGGAAGGTACCAGAATTGTTCCGGTAACTTCTGAGATTTTTCAGAGACAAAAACCGGAAATGTTCCGGACTGCCGGAACCGCTTTAGTTGCTTTTCACAGATGAAAATAACTAAACCGAAAAGTTGTTTCGGAGTACACCATAAAGTCAAATTGGTTTCGGCACATGCCTGATAATTCTTGGAGGGTGCCAGAATCGTTCTGGAAACTTTCTGGAATTTTCCGGGATGAAAACCGGAAATGTTCCGGAGCTGCCGGAACCGCTTCAGATGCTTTTTGCAGATGAAAATCACTAAACCGGAATTGTTTTGGATCGCGTTGAAAATTATTTTAGTGGGTACTGGAAATGTTCTAAGCCCACATGAATATTTTCAGTTCGAACGGACGCTGAAATATGTCGTCGTGAATAGTGAAAGTGCTTTTTGGATTACTTTATGGAAAGCCACCTTTTGGGGCTTTACTCACAAATATCTTTAGGGATGACATGGAAGGATAAGGGCTGCCCACTTGCTTTTACCTTTGTGCCCTTGTGAAGGGCATTTTGGGTATTTCAAGTGTCACCCTACCCCTTGGGTTTTCCTATAAATAGAGGTGGAGATGCACTCTCCACACTCACTCTTTCTCACATACACATGCCATCTGATGTTATCTGGCTTCTCTCTCCCTCCCAGCGAAATAGTTTCATAGAGCCGAAATGCTGTCTGGGTTCCGGTGGGAACTAGTTCTGGACGGCGAAGCCCTGCCGGATAGATGACACCGTATGTGTGCAACTATGTAGAGAGATCGTAGTTTCGGTCTTAGTTAGAGAGTGCCTCCCGAAGGGCTGTTCGAGTGGCTGTCCGAGTTTCGAGGGTCCTCCCGAAGGGCTGTCTGAGTGACTGACCGAGTCTCGATGGTCCTCCCGAAGGGCTGTCCGTGACACCGTCCGGGGGACTGTCCGACCGCCTCCCGGAGGGCTGTCCGTGGGGCGGATGAGGGTATACATCCTCGCGGTTGGGAGGTTGTAAAATCCTAGCTGCGGGGATCTGCACCGCCGATCGTCATCGACTCTACTTCCGCTGCGCTACGAGTCGGTAACGAAAAGATCAAACCTTGTATGCAGTCTTCATAGTTGTCCTGGGCTGGTGCGTAGGTCGGAAATTTTTTGTTTTCTGCTGCGTTCCCCTAAAGTGGTATCAGAGCGAGGTTATGCGTAGATGCAGGTTGCGATCTAGAATACATAGAGATGTATGGGTGTTGCACAATGTAATTAGGTAGTAGATGAGTTCTATTACTGAAAATTATTTGTGCGGGTAGCAGATGAAATCTGTTACCCGATGTTCCTGTTGCTTCCCCTGAATTTGCGTAGTCCTGATCTTGGCGGCATGGTGGAATCTCACAAAGTTCTGGCAATCCGCGATCCTTTCATGCTGCTCCTGAGTATGCTGATTTACAGATCAACGAAGTGTTAACAGTTCTTTGGGTTCCACCATAGTTAAAGAAAGATGGATGTTTCGCAGACAAAAGGGCAATGCAGATGTGATCTGCACGAGGGTCACGCGTATGACGAAGTTTAGTATGGGGCTCGAGATTTTATTATCTCGTGTTTCATACACCCCGCAATGTTAATCTAGCGACTTGGATTATCATGCTTGATGATGGACGTTGGTAGCTTCGGTTTGTTTCGAAACCTTAGAAGCGACGAAAAATAAAATTTTGCATGAACCGATTAGAGGCGTCTAACTTGGTTTTGTAGGATGGTTTGCATGTGCATATGATGTGGTATAGCAGTGCTCATAATAATTTGATTATGTATGAGATGACTATATGATGTAATTTGATTAACATGACCTGCGTGTCATGATTCGGCATGATGGCTGGAGCCATATGATTGCACTTTAATGACCTGCATGTCAACCTTAAGTAATGCACTTATGTTATTAGCTATAGAGATAGCAATATTATCTGGTGCATCGACAAGGTGGTGGCAATCTTCGCGAAGGTGAACACCGATGCGAATGCCGAAGACGAAGAAATGAAAGACTTCTCCGTCAGAAAGGGCTATACCATATCATGCTATTATGAATTGCCTGAGATGTTTATCCCTTATGATGCACCCTTCTTGATTGCGTGGTAGTCGCTTTTATTAGGGTGATCTCTCACAAAAATATCAAGTAGTTAGTGTTCTCCCAAGTGTAGCACCGTCACGGCACCTATCTTTTCGGGGTGCGCCGTGTCACACGGGTACGAACGATTAGAGAAGTGTGAGGCGGGTGAGTTGAGACCTCGCAGCGAGATCACTTAGTTGTCTTGACGTTCAGGCATGACCGTCATGAGCTCGGAACACACGCATCGAAAGATGAACAAGAGTCACATAGAGATGTGATTGGCAAGTTGGCCTACCGGTTGAGATTTTCGTCATCAGTGGTGTTACACCAATGGCGAACAATTTAAATGCGGGTCTTGTATCACTCACAATCAAATATGAGAGATATTGATTTGAGTGGGAGCGCACTATAGAATTAATTCTTTTAATTCTCAGTGCAATTAATTATGAACACTGTCTAAGTGTTATTTGCATAACAGTTGTAGAATAATGGCTCGCGTTTCCACCTTCCCAATTAAAATTGAATAAGCTGTTATATATCTGGTTAAAAACTTTACGGTTGGTAACGTAATGTGAGGATTGTCCTCAAGAGTGCCGAGAAGGACTTTGTCCTATCGCATGCTTTCGGTATTCTCCCGCTAATGCTATGGATCATGTGACTCTCGTCCTTCGATCCAAAAGCTAGAATTCCTTTTCAGTCAAAGTGCAATATGTTTGCTTCCATGAGACCCGAACTTCGAAAGTTTGGATAGTTATGTGATATTCATGGAATCTGAAAATCATTTTCAGAGACAGACAAAGGCTAAAAGATATGAGATATCCAAAGCAATGTTTGTTTGCAAACTATTAGTAAAGGAGTTTACTATGCATTAGACTGATAAGAGAGGGATCCAGGAGAACGCCTGTCATATGATGAAAGGTGAATAAAACAACAACTTAAAGAGAAAGGAAGTGTCCGAAGGGTGTTAGTAAGACTTTCACGCCTAGGAAGTCCGGGGATAACGCCACTCTTAAGTTGGATGCTTCTTCTGAGAGTAGGAGAAATACTAAAAGTTAAACTGTTAGAAGTATAAAGGCAAAAGGAAAGAAGACTGGAATATCCAGCACATGTATGAATGTCATACAAGTTTTTGATGTATAGAAGGCTGGTCAGAGATATAGTTCTTGGGAATTATGGTTAAACATGTT
This sequence comes from Elymus sibiricus, assembly GCA_039707655.1. Classification (NCBI taxonomy): domain Eukaryota; kingdom Viridiplantae; phylum Streptophyta; class Magnoliopsida; order Poales; family Poaceae; genus Elymus; species Elymus sibiricus. The sequence continues at coordinate 146,890,925 of CM077675.1, forward strand.
AATCACTAATTCTTGGGTATTGTGAGTTAATCACAAAGATACCCGCTCGATTGCATTCTGTTGCAACTCGATGTAAGAACTACTATGGCCTGAAAGACTAGCCAAGAATGAGGTTTAGATACACGCAGGGACATAGTAAATGTTACTATGCCTTCCATCAGTGTATTCCCTATGTATTTACTTTCATAATTCATTTTAGAGTTTCACACTCTAGCCCTTTGCATAAGGTATCTTGCAAGAAGGTTGTTCACAAGAGAACTTTTAATGTTCGGTGTTATGAATAACATAAGGGCCATACTTTCATTATGAATGAGACGTATGTTATGAATATTCATAATAATACATTACCTCTGGGTTTACTTTCATAATTCATTTTAGAGTTTCATACACTCTAGCCCATTGCACAATGTTTGTTGCAAAAGAGTTGTTCATAAAAACAACAATTATTGTTCAGTATTATGAATAACATGAAGGGCCATGCTTCCATCCTAGATGGGATGTATGTTATGAATATTGATGGAAATATGATACATCCATAACATTGACGCTAAATGTCGCAAGACTAAAAGAATACCACACAATTGTGGCACTGCATTTGGTCACATTGGAGAAACCCGCATGGAAAATTCCATTATGATGGATTTTGAAGTCATTTGATTTTGAATCATCTGACACTTGCAACTTTCCTCTGAAAAGTGAAGTGACTGAAATACCATTCACAGGCCATAAGGAACGAGCATAGAACATATTGGTGATCATACATTATGATGTGTGTAGTCCAATAAATGTTGTTGCAAGTAGTGGATTTATCTATCTTCAGAAATGACTCAAGTAGATATGTGGATATTTACTTGTTGAGACGTAAGTCTGGATCTTTTGAATTCATTCATAAGGTTTTCAAAAATGAAGTAGAAGTTGTTGTAACAAGAAAATTATGTTTCTACAATTCGATTGCAGAAAGGAATATTTGAGTTACAAGTTTAGCGAATGTCTGATGAGTTGTGAATTGGGTTTCATAACTTGCACCTCCCGGAGCACCACTGCAAGTGGAGAGTCCGTGTAGATGTAATCAAACCATTCATGACATGGTAAGATCAAAGATGACATAAATAAATTTACCATTATCCCTTTTAAAGTGATGCTTTAGTGACTGCGGCTTTTACACTGAAAAGAGCTCCATCGGGTCTGTTGAAATGACGCCATGGTATGGTACGCCCAACCATGTTATATCTTTTCTTAAACATTTGGAATATGGGGCTTGTGTAAAAGGTTACAAACCTATTCCAAATCAGACAAGTGCTACTTTGTAGGTTATCCCAAGTCATTAGGTATTTCCCCACCAAGATACCGAGGCAAATAGGTTTGCCACAAAGAACGGTATGCTTTTTGAAGAAAATGGTTCTTTCAAAAAGGTGAGTGGGAGAACAGTGCAACTCGACGAGATAAACAGTATCTTCGTCATCAGATCAAAGGAAAGAGACCTTGGAAGTAATTCCGGAGTTTCCTACTGCGACTGATACGGAAGTCTCTACAATAAAATGTATGGACTTCGGTCGAACTTGCAGCTGAACCACGTAGGCAAAGCTCGTGCAAACCTATCAGGTGCGCAAATGAGATATTGTTGTTAGACAACAATATACCTACGATTCACAAGGAAGCGTTGATGGGCCCTGACTCCGGAATTGGCTAAATGCCAATACAATCCGAGATAGTTTCCATATAAGTGATTCAAGATTAAGATCTTGATACACCTTTCGGAAGACTTAGAGTCTAACGAATATTTATGGAACTAAAAACTGATACGGATAAAATGTTTTATCCATAAAGCTCGACTTGTTGCAATAACAAGTTCAAGGAGTTGAGTACGATGAGATTGTCTCACCGTAGCGATGCTTAAAGTCGGTTCGGGTTGAACTAGCAATTAATACATATTTCAATCATGAGATATGAAACATGGATGACAAAAGGATTTCCATCTGATGGAAATGAAACCTAGGACTTGTATGTGATACAGTCCAAAGTAATTTGTCGATCCAGAGGATGCTAGTAAGTATGCAAACTTCAGAGATCCAGCGATGGACAGAAGAGAGCAAAATGGAGTTGGAATCTTCGTGTTTTGATGAAATGGTCAAAAGGGTTTTGACTTCATCAATGGGTTACGAAGATGCTTGTGATTCAAGAAAGTAAGTGGGAGCATAATAATATTTCTAAAAATGTTGTGTGCTTGACACATTGTTTTTTGGAAATAAATTTCTTGACACGAATTAGGACTTCATTTGAAAAGGGTTTTTCGATGAAGTGCTTGGGCTAAATAGCCTTAACATTAGGCATGATGATCTATGGAGATAGATTTACCTAATGGGGCTGAGCAAAGATACATATTGACAAAATGCTAAAACCTTTTAGCATTGAAAACCGTCAAGGAGTGATTCTTGCCGAAGTCACATGGAAAGAGTTTTTGCAAGACTCGGTGTCCCAAAACACTGATGAGCAAAATACATGATGGTGATTCCACACACTCTTGTGTTTGGATTAATCATGTATTCCATGGTATGTAAAAACAACCAGATATGTCCAATACTCCAAAGTTGTTGCGAGTATAGATACCAAAGTGATCAAAGTACTGATCATGGGACAACAGTGAAAGATGTCATTGAGTACTAGTGTAGTACTGATGACATGTTTTCTCGCAAGCAGAGATTATGAAGTGCTCGTTGTACGTAATTACATCGATTCAGTCTTCATCAATGCTCCATGCGATTTTCGATTTAAAGTTAAGGGTTTTGTGTGATACACAACATGGTGGCACGGTAGTTGGAAATTGTTCCAAACAAGATACTGTGGCGAATTCTATAACGAAGGCTAAGTATGTTGACGCTTAAGAAGAGACAAAGAAGTTGTTGAATCATATAGTTCATTCATGAACTTAGTATGGTTCCAAGATGGCTTTGGTCTATGGGACACTATTGCAGATAGTTGCTCCATAGCTCAGTCTGAGTAATCAGGTTTCGACCAATGATTCACACATATGCAAAGCCAAGTCCACACAAAATATGAATTTTGTGAAAGCGTGAAAACGCGAGGATATGCAAAGTTACACACGGAGCTGAAGTCGTCAGATCCGTTGGACATCAGGCTATACCACATGTGAAGCATATTTTACACCAGTATGCCATAGGTGTAAAGTGCATTAGCATTGACTAGATTATTGACTCTAGTGCAAGTGGGAGTCTGTAGGAGATATGCCCTAGAGGCAATAATAAATGTTATTGATTATCTCCCTGTTCATAATTAGGTTTATGTTCCATGCTATAACTGCTATGGTTCTCGAGTCTGCAATAACCACGAGGCTCGGAGGAAGACTCATACGCACGTGTGGAATAATAAATGGTAAAATGTATTCCTAGTCTGGCCTCTAAGACTGGCTCAAGTATTGCATGATGATCATGTTTTCCTGATCATGGGCATGGCTATGCCGGCAATTTTGAGGGCACAATGTTAGAAGAACATTTGTGTTGAATCGACCCGAATTGATGTTATGCTATGAGATACATTCGTCACAAGTTAATGGTTAATAACACAGAGATGGTTTACGTTTGCATGATTCCTTAGACCATGAGAGTATCAAGTTTCTTCATGCTTGCTTCATGAACTTTGGGGTTTGTTAAACGTCATCCGTAAATGGGTGGCAATTACGGCGGCTTACGGGTTCATGGAAAAGTATGTCAAGTAACTTGATAGCTCAAGATTGGGATTTGCTCCTCCGACGATGGAGAGATATCTCTGGGCCCTTTCGGTGTTACGGTATCCATCATCGTCTGGCCAGACACTTTGTGATTTGATCACGGGGATGCCGGAACACGGGAACGAGAAAAGAGAACAATACCGGTAACGAGGTAACTGGCATAGTGGACAAGTTGTTGATCCACGGGGATGCCAACATGTCTCACCTCGGGTATTTGTAACATATCGCGAAGCAACAGGAATAGCACACGGCAACTGGAGGTTCACTCGAATATTCATTCGTGTGGGTATAGGGGTCAATATGGGTGTCCACGGCTCTGATGTTGATCATTGATCGGAAGGGGTTCCGGGTCATGTCTATGCTTCACCGAACCTATAGGGTCACACGCTTAAGGGTCATCTATCTGTTGAATACTAGACAGGGAGTCTGAGAGAAATTCACCAAAAAAGTTTCGGAGACAACGGAAGAGTTTCGGAGAGAGAACACCGGAAGAGTTTCGGTAAAACCGAAAAGTTGTTTCGGAGTGTACCATAAAGTCAAATTGGTTTCGGCACATGCCTGGAAATTATTGGAAGGTACCAGAATTGTTCCGGTAACTTCTGAGATTTTTCAGAGACAAAAACCGGAAATGTTCCGGACTGCCGGAACCGCTTTAGTTGCTTTTCACAGATGAAAATCACTAAACCGAAAACTTGTTTCGGAGTACACCATAAAGTCAAATTGGTTTCGGCACATGCCTGATAATTCTTGGAGGGTGCCAGAATCGTTCTGGAAACTTTCTGGAATTTTCCGGGATGAAAACCGGAAATGTTCCGGAGCTGCCGGAACCGCTTCAGATGCTTTTCGCAGATCAAAATCACTAAACCGGAATTGTTTCGGATCGCGTTGAAAATTATTTTAGTGGGTACTGGAAATGTTCTAAGCCCACATGAATATTTTCAGTTCGAACGGACGCTGAAATATGTCGTCGTGAATAGTGAAAGTGCTTTTTGGATAACTTTATGGAAAGCCACCTTTTGGGGCTTTACTCACAAATATCTTTAGGGATGACATGGAAGGATAAGGGCTGCCCACTTGCTTTTACCTTTGTGCCCTTGTGAAGGGCATTTTGGGTATTTCAAGTGTCACCCTACCCCTTGGGTTTTCCTATAAATAGAGGTGGAGATGCACTCTCCACACTCACTCTTTCTCACATACACATGCCATCTGATGTTATCTGGCTTCTCTCTCCCTCCCAGCGAAATAAGCCGAAAGGCTGTCTGGGTTCCGGTGGGAACTAGTTCTGGACGGTGAAGCCCTGCCGGATAGATGACACCGTATGTGTGCAACTCTGTAGAGAGATCGTAGTTTTGGTCTTAGTTCAAGAGTGCCTCCCGAAGGACTGTCCGAGTGGCTGTCCGAGTTTCGAGGGTCCTCCCGAAGGGCCGTCCGAGTGACTGTCCGAGTCTCGATGGTCCTCCCGAAGGGCTGTCCGTGACACCGTCCGGGGGACTGTCCGACCGCCTCCCGGAGGGCTGTCCGTGGGTCGGATGAGGGTATACATCCTCGCGGTTGGGAGGTTGTAAAATCCTAGCTGCGGGGATCTGCACCGCCGATCGTCATCGACTCTACTTCCGCTGCGCTACGAGTCAGTAACGAAAAGATCAAACCTTGTATGCAGTCTTCATAGTGGTCCTGGGCTGGTGCGTAGGTCGGAAATTTTTTGTTTTCTGCTGCGTTCCCCAACAAAAGACCCCCTGGATTTTGGCGGCAGGCGCGCCAGGTGACGCGTGTCACCTGCCGCCATGGTGCGAGGCGGCCGGCACCTGCCGCCACCACCCGAGGCGGCCGCCCGGGATCCCGTTCCCGCCACTGTTCCGACACGGAACGGCCACAGGGTTGCGGGCCCTGCCGCCACTGACCGGGGCGGCAGCCCTGTGCACCACGCGCGCCGACAAACGCCACTGACGGCTCTGATTTGTACGCGAGACGACGCTGATTTCCACACGAGACGGCGCTGATTCCCCTGCTTTCTTAAAAACTAGATGATGATGATGCTGCTGCTTTCTAAAAAAAGATGCTGCTGCTGCTACCCGAGAGACAGCGGTTCTGTTGCTCGGCGGACGCGACAGCTGGTTTTAACCTGTTCTGCCGACACTACAGTATTCCTATTCTTTTTATACGCGATGCTGTTGCTGCTGCTCTATCTCACACACACTCTGCCTGCTCTCTCGCTCTCTCACGCACACACTCTGCCTCTCCTGCTCTCTTATCTTTCTGAGTGTCAAGAACACGAAGGAAGAATAGCTCAATAGACCGCGATTTAGGAAGGTTTAGATTTGGATTTTGAAGATGTTGTAGTTGACGAAACGATATATCAAGGTAAGAGTTGTCCATTTTTGTTGGTTGTGTTCGCATGCATGACATTTTTCCTCCGTTTGATTTGTGTCTAAGTGTGTATTATCTGTTGTTATAGGGAGCATTTCGTCACTTCGTGGAGTAATTTGGAGCTTTAGGAGTACGATATTGCGTGTGAAGTGAACTACTAAGTTGAAGATCAAGGTATGATATTTGCAGTACATGAAATTTCTTGTGCATGCACGTTGAAATTAATTCGCTTTGTAGCCCGACATTAGTTATGCGATGTTTACTGCTTAGAGGTTATAAACGTTTTCATATGCGATATTTTGCATTTATAGTAATAGTTGTCAGACCAGTATGTTGAAGATGTTATAGATCAATGTTAGCTGTGTCTAGTAGTACTATATTTTTTGACATGCAAGATGTCTTTTTGGTCATTAAGTCATAATTAGGACTTCTGTTAAATGTCTAGGTTGAGTTAGAGCCGGAATTTGGACAACAGATATTTTATTGTATCGTAGATCATCGTTATGCCTTTAAGACGAATCATTTTAGTTAGACATGCAAGAAGTTCTTAATATGATAATTAAGAAAATGATTGTACTTGGTCATTGCATGCTTTTCTCATTCACGCAACATTAAGTTCATCAAAAAATGCATCAAAAAATGTTGTGCGTGGATGAAAAAATGTGTTGTTATTTCATGTGTCATGTTTATTAATAAGTTATATAGTTTGGAAATCGTAGGTCGACTTTCTTAGCTAATTTGGTAAAGTAGGAAACCGTTCATGACATGCAACATAAGTGCTAATATCCTTGATGATGTATGTAATTAGGTAAATCAAATAGCATCTGAGTAGCAAACAAGGAGGAGATGACGTGATTGAAGAAATTGTTTTTCATTCATCGATATCCCTTTTGAGGTGATGCCCACATGCATGCAACTACTATTTTAAAACTTTAGGCGGGATAAAAAAATTGTGTGTCTAAAATTTTTGTTCATGTGATAATAGGTCGACTTCGTTCATATATTACTGCTGACGGATATTTTTTATTCGGAAGGATATCCTCATTGAAGCAGAGGTATAAATGACGTTGTGTAATTTTGCGAATATTTATTTACATTGATGTACTGTTGTGGATGATGTTACTGCTGTTGTGAATATTTACCGAATTATTACAATATAAATATATTAATATGATTTCTAAAGTTTCAGTTGACTAACAATGTATATATGTATGTCGTTTTATTATTTCTAAATAAAATCAAAACATGTTAAAAGTACATGCTGTTGTTTTTCTAAAATACACCGATTAAATATTTCGAAGTTTTAATCGTCTAACAATGTAAATACGGTTGCTCATTAGGTACTATGAAATTTTTTTTAGTATTCTATGGGGACATCGTACGCGACACTCCTTTCGGTGTGGATGTGTCGAGGTGCGGTACGACTATGGTTGTAGTGAAAGACATGGTCAATGTATGGTATGCGGCAGTTAGAAGGTGCATCCGAGCAGTGTTTGGGCCAGCGATGGATGGAAAAAAGATGACCATGGAGGCTTTCGTGGTTGCCGGGGAAAATGATGGGACAGTTCCCCGCTGGGGTCTGCGGCCGGTTACTGGTGAAAGATCGTGGTGTTCGTACCTGGGGTTTGCAAGCAATCCGAAGAACTGTATGTTTGGACAACCCATGGTGTATGTGGAGTTCATTTCTGTCACTGATGTTGCCGGCTGCAGTAGCGAAGGCGGTGAGTACGAGTTGGCCATCACTGTAGCCCCCAGCGCCGGCCCATCGGAACCGACAGGCGGCCAAGAAGTGTATGACACAGGATACTGGTCTGCGGTCGTTGACATCAGCGAACACGTGAAGGGATTGCCGGAGGCGCTAGATGATGATGATGATGGTCATTCTTCTGCCTCTTCGGACTCAGATGATGAAGAAGTTGTTCCTCCTGAGAGGGCGGTTGCGGGACCAATTAACCCAGAGTTTTTACAGGTTATGAGCATCACCAATGAATTTCACTCTGTTCCTAGCCTAGAAGCGGGAAGTCTGGCCGTTGGGCAGGTTTTCCCTGATAAGAAATCTGCTTACCAGGCAATGAATAGCTATGCAATAGGCATACACCGCCAGCATAGAGTGAAGCAGTCTGATAAAAAGGAGTTGAAGGTCATATGCCTCCATCACGAAGGGGGTTGCCGCGGAAGAGTTATCGCTCGCCGGAAGCCTGGGGTATGTCAGCCATGGCATATCACAAAAATAGTGGAACATGGCTGTGAGCAAACCGGGACTCTTTCGGATCACTGCAATGTGACTGCAGAATATGTGTCACAGAGGATGCAAACGACTGTGCAGGAAAGTCTTAATATTAGTATTAGGGCTTTACAGGCAACAACAGCTGATCAGATTGGCTTCCGTGTCAGCTATAGCAAAGCTAGGCGTGCAAAGGAAAAGATATTCCAGAGGTTGTATGGAACCTATGAGGAGGCCTATTCTTATGCACCGAGGATGCTTCATCAGATAGCAACTGCTAACAGGGGGACTCAAGTTTGGCGGAAAGAACGTGAAAACCCATTGAACCCACGCGAAAAAATCCTGGACCGCTTATTCTGGGCATTCGCCTAGACTATACAAGCATTCATGCACTGTCGCCCGGTATTATCAATTGATGGTACATTTCTCACGGGCAAATACAAGGGCAAACTGTTGGTGGCGATTGCTGCAGATGCAAATAATCAACTTCTTCCAATTGCATACGCACTAGTCGAGAGCGAGAACAAAGATAGCTGGTTGTGGTTCCTGAGCTGCCTGAAGATGGGGGTCATGAAAGATCGTCGCGGCGTTTGCATCATCTCTGATCGCAACACCGGGCTATTAAGCGCGCTCGACACAATTAAGGCGTCAGAAGATCCAGAGTGGCGGTGTCCCGATCTAGAGACAAGGTGGTGCATGAGGCATTTGGTAGCAAATTTTTACTCCAAATTCAAGAACAAAGATTGGTTCAAGTTATTCAAGAGGATGTGCATGCAGAAAACTGAAGTCAAAATGAATGCTATCTGGGCAGGTATCAATGGGGAGATCGAGCGCGCATATGTGCCAGTGGGAGAAGATCGCAGGGGTCGTCGGACGGCAATAAATTTGAGCCAGTGGATCGACGAGAATTGCCCTGATTTGTACAAGTGGGCGCAATGTCACGACACCGGGGCTCGGTATGGAATAATGACTAGCAACATGTCAGAGGTGTACAATGCTGTTCTTAAAGGTGTGCGAGCCCTACCTATCACAGCCCTAATAGATGAGACTTGGAACCGAATTCTGTCATACTTTGCAGACAGAGTCACCGTCACCAAGGCACTAGTTGAATTGAACAAGCCCTGGTCTGAGAAGATGCAAAGACATCTGGATGAGAAAGCAAAGAAGTCGCAAATCCATGGTTGTAGGAAAGTGGATGCACTTAGGAATAAATGGGAAGTCAATGTGCGAGCCAAGTATGTTAAGGGTCACCACAGAGGATCAAAAAAACAAGCTGTCACCCTCGGCCCAACGTCGTGTGAGTGTAGTTGCAAGAAGCCCAATCTTCTGGGATACCCTTGCACTCACGTCCTCCTGGCAGCTGCAGATCAAAACATCAGCGTCGAACCATACGTGTCGCTGTACTTCAACATGTACAATTTATACAACACCTGGAATGGTGAGTTCTGGGCATGGGGCATTGATATGCACTACAAGCTATTATGGCCAGGAGGGACGAAATGGGTTCCTAATGCCGCGTTGAAGAGAACCGCGAAGGGACGACGTCAGTCTAGGCGTCATCACAATGACATGGACCATAGCCAGGTGGGAGAACCAAGGCGATGTCGCATTTGCAGGTGCCCCGGGCACTCGCGTAGGGAATGCCCATATCGCAAAAACAACACCGCATGATGTTCTTATATTTGTAATCGTGACGTAATCTTTAGATATTTAATTGAATTTAATCGTGATGTAATCTTTAGATATTTAATTTCATCATGATGTAATCTTCAAATATTTATTTTAATTTAATCGTGATGTAATCTTTAAATATTTAATTTAATTAAATCTTCATGTTGTTATATTTGTTAACTTATGTATATAATCCTGACTGCAGGTTATGGCTGAATTGCCAATCCTTTTGCAGGGGCACGACGACGCCCACCATCGTTGCCACCTTTTCTTAAACCCAAATCATGAAAGTCCTCCTCAGACCTTCAGGCTTCGAACCGTAAAGAACAAATGGAGAATACACAATTGTTTCCTTCAACACCTTCAGGCTTATGGACTACTTGGTTTTGCTAACCTCGCAACTCGTCCAGGCACTTTCACTTCGGACCCATCTCTTTTGACATCCCTCGTTGACCGATGGAGACCTGAGACCCACACCTTTCACTTTTGTTGTGGAGAGCTTGCACCTACGCTGAAAGATATCTCAATGATCACAGCTCTACGAATTAGAGGTAAGCCATTAGTCCCTCCACGAGTTAATCCATCTTTGCCAGACACTGTCTCGGATCGTCTTGGGCTGATAATGCCCGTATCAGATCGTAGCGGTCCGGCTCGGGGGGTCCCACTCAGCTGGCTTTTTAAAAACTTTGAAGATTTATCTAGCTACGCTGATCCTGAGTCGAGGAAGAGACACTTGTTTGCATATTTGTTGTGGCTATTTGGTCTGATGTTTCCGAATTCTCACGGTGAGGTAGTTCTACCTGGTCTCATCTACTTTGCCGAGAAGATAGTGGACGAACCATTACCTGCGGATCCAAAATACAGCTTTGGTTCTGCTATGCTTTCTCATACAAATAGAGGGTTGTGTGATGCAACACAGAAATCTTCGTTCGGGACGAAAGCTCCATTGCTTTGTGTCTCGTACGAGTTTCTACAGTTGTGGTCATGGGAATACCTACCTGTTGGACGACCCCAGATAGTAAATCCCGTAACCCCATACGACTGTGGTGAGGGCATTGTAACTATGTCCAGTCGGTGGACACTAGGTGGGAAAAAATGGTCTCCAAGAATCGCGAAAAGTTGTTACCCCATATACCATGATCAGTTTGAGCTTCTTGATGCATCCCAAATCACATGGAACCCGTGGACTGAGCTTCAAATTAACATGGTATTTGGTTCGCAACGCATCCCAGTCGAATGCGTGAGAGATAGTGGCTTCTGGTTGACTCGCTGCAATTTATTATATCTGTGGTTTGTTGAACCGTACAATCCTGAGCGTGTCATGAGACAGTTTGGTCTATATCAAGATATTGCACCACCTCTTCCGAGATGTATCGACGAAGAAACTCATAAGTAAGATGAGACCTCACTAAATAGTCAATTTCTTTTAAATTTACAAAACTCCCACTTTGTTACATAATTTTCAGGTTGAGTAATATGGGAAAGAGTGGTTACGATTGGAGGGCACTAAACATTCAATGGGTAGACCAGTGGAATAATGAAGAACTGCAAAATATAGTGCGTCAACCTAGGTAAATTTTATTTATGGTATTTTATGTACATACACATGTTGATGTAATTATTTAATTATGCAGACCATACGATGCAACTAGAACTCAGGCGTATAACGAGTGGTACTGCATGAGCACACGTACTCGCCTAACCGCTCAACCACCTTCGAGGCCAACACATCCCACACACACATCATCAACTTACTATCATGACTCCACGGTAATACAAATTAAATTATTCATGTCCATTATTTCATGAACAGTTCAATCTAACAACAATCAAATTTTGTACAGGTTGATATTTGCAACCAAGTAGGGATGATGGCGACGGAAGGCATGCGGGCCCGGGGTGTCGCTCATTCAAGGGGAGGCTTCCGGAAAATTATAGACTTCGTCTCCGCTAGGATGGGATGCGGTAGAGGCGACGACGTTGTCACCGGAGCGTACAACATGCCGGAACCGAGGTCAGCCAGAACGAGTGCGGCGACGTCGTCCAGACGATGGGGGGAGGGTACTAGCGGTACAACAACATTGCCACGGCATGACTCGTCTCTCCAAATACATCGCTCTCCTTCGGGGGCAGACAACCAACGAACTTGGTGCGGCCTTGGATTCGGTGCCCGAGCAGACTCATTTCGTGGACCCAAATGCATACACAGGATATGGCGCATACACAAAAGGCGAGGGATCTCAGCCGTATCCCTCCACGCGAGGGATCTCGATGCCCGAGGAGACTCGTTTGCCAGAGATAAACCAGTACACTGGAGGCGATGGATCTCAACAGGTACTCATGTCTACATTTTTACTGATTTTACAATGATATAGTACGCTAACACAGTATATTTCCAGTACGGCGAACAATGGCCATACACTGGAGGCGAGGGATAACAAAGCTACAACAGCCCTCAAGTATGTTCTTCCATAATAGGCAACTACAGGCATACAACATTTTCATGACTTTTATTTACATACGGTTTTTCTGTGCAAGAAAGTGCTGATCCAACATGACATGATGAGGAATCCCAATCTGCTAGCCTAAACCCGGCCGTCCTTAGAGCTTCAGTTGATACTACGTACACGGGAATAATTACAGACTTCTTCCACGAGAACGTTATTGGCCCATCTTATATCCCTCCACAGTCACAACCAAACACCTATAATTTCGCATCAGCATCTCAATATGGATTGCAGACTCCACCACCTATGCACGAGTCACAGACACAGCAAGACGAGGAGCAGTACGGCCGTGGTCTTTGTGAACACCGACCACCTAATCGCTTGTTGCCTTCCGGTCGTCGTGAAAGGCCAGCTGGCCGTCGTCAAGTAGAGTGATTCGTCTATGTATGTGTGCGAACTATTGTATCTATCTATGTCAATTTCCAACTTTCAGATGTATGTACGAGACATCTATGTACTATGACAAAATAAAAGTTCTCGATTTATTTCGAGGCATTTTTTTAAATTGAAATTAACATGCATAAAATAAGATACATTAAACTGTTGAAATTAAGATGCATTGAAAATAACATGCATAAAATAAGATACATAAAATAACATGCATACAATAAGATACATAAAAATTAACATGTTCAAATTAAGATACAACTTGCTGCGAATTTTAAGATACAACTTGCTGCAATGCGAATTTTAGGATACAATAACATGAATCTACTGAGTCCAACGTTGATATTTTTCTTTTCCATCACTAGCTTCTTCGGCTGCCTTGGCTGCACGAGCCCTTTCTTTCTTTCTCTGCCTCTCAGCCTCACGGTCCTCCTGTCGCTGTCGTTGCACCTCCGCCAGTCGAAGTCCCTCTTCTCGGTTTTTCTTCTTCATCTCATCAAGAAAAGCCCTCTGCTTCACACAGTACTCTTGCCACTCTCTCTCCTGCTCTGATTTCTCCTCTGCTGCCGCCTTCTCGCGGCGCTCTTCCGCGTCCAAACTTTGCCATGCACGACGACCTCTTTCACAAATCTCGGTCACCGCCCAGTCCGGTATTTTCGTGTCAATCCAACGATAGTACATGCACAGAGGCGGAGGAGACTACAACAAAAATAGAAATATAAATATCAAATCAACAATAATATCAACAACGTGTTTATTCTTGGTGACTGAAACATACCGGAGGCCTGATGTACGGTGAAGTAGCAACGGGTGGATCTTCCTCATAATTGGCGCACATGAAAAACTTCATGCCCAAACAATTTGAAAAATCCGTCACCTCCTTCACCTTGCAGAGATCGCCACACCAACAACGAAGTACTTCCACCCCCCGAGGCAAAGTCGCACTCTTCATTTTCTTAGGTCTAATGCTTTGATCCGGGCAAGGCAAACTCATAATGACTAGCGCGTTGGTGTTTTGAAGTGTGGCAGAAGCATAGCGAAGAGCGTGAGAGAGCAGGCAACGTCATCTCGTATATAAAGAGGAGGAGCACTGTGTTGTCGGTAAAAGAAAATAAAACACGCGCGCGTCCGCCGCAGCAACAGCACCGCTGTCTCCAACGTGCCCAGCAGCATCAGCATCTTTTCAAACAAAGTAGACAGCAGCAACAGCAGGAATCCGCATCTTGTAAAAAAAGCAGACATCAGCAGCATCTCAGCCGTTTCCCGCGCAGCTCGGCCCAATCCTTGCCTCGGTTTTAGTGCCGTCAACGTCGTTTTCAGCGCCGTCAACATCGCGTCCGCGCGTGAGTGGCACAGTGGCTGCCGCCTCGGCTGGTGGCGGCAGGGCCCGTAGCTACCCGTCCATTCTGTCGCGTGGTAGGCTGCAACGGGATTCTCGGCCGGCCGCCTCGCGCCGTGGCGGCAGGCCCCAGCCGCCTGCGCTGGTGGCGGCAGGTGCCACGCGTTGTCGGGGAAACGACACCTATGGAATCACGGGATCCCTTAACGATTCGGCAAGGGGAAGGGTTTGTACAGAGAGCAGATCTGATGATCAACACGCGGGAATTTTACCCAGGTTTGGGCCGCAAAGATGCGTAAAACCCTACTCCTGCTTGGTTGTATTAGGTGTGTTCTGGCTCTAGTTCTAGGAGCGCTACAGTACTCAGCAGCTACACATGCAGAATGGGCTAGAGAAGATCCGATCCCCCTGTAGCTACCCCTTGGGCCTCCTTTTATACGTTCGAAGGGGTCACCAACAGTGGCGTACAGGGCATACATGAGGTGTAAAAGTAGCTACAGTGTTATCATACCTAACACTGACGGTTTAGGACAAGAACATTAAATGCTCCGTTGAGGTGTCCCCTAGCGTCCTTCTATTCTGTTGCCACGCCATGAGACGGGTGGAAATAAAGTTGATGTGTGCTTATCTTCTCTGCCACGCGGCCTGACAATCCGCACCCAAAAGCCTGCCCCCGTCAGAGCCTCCAGACGACATGGTTATCCAGTCGTGCGGGCTGGATGACAGCTTGGCGGCGGAAGTCTTGCCGGGAGGCGCTCGTAACTGGTTCTTCTGGTCCCCGGCAAGGGGGCCTTGCCGGGGGACTCGGTCCTTCCTCCGAGCTTAGAAGCAAAGAGGCTTGCCGGGGACTGGCACGCACCCGGGAAGGTCTTGCCAGCCCCAGGAATCCTGCCGTGGTCGCCCGCGCACCAGTCAGGGTAATAAGTACCCTGGTTCTTAGTGCACTGACAGGAGCCCCCGGGCCTGGGCCACACATGCGCGCGCGGCGCTTGTTGGGCTAGGCCCAAAACAGTGCGCGGGCACACGCGGCCGCAGTTTTTGTAATGATGATGGTTGATGGCTTCTCCCCTCGTTGCATAGTAACTGCAGGTCTTGGGAGTAGTGGAGTGAGGCGGTCCACCTTCTTCCTCGGGAGGGGAAGCGACGAACAGTGCGGCGCTCGTTCGCCTTCACCATTAACGCCTTTGCTCCCACCCCTGACTTATTCGCGCCTTGGGTGACGCGTACTGACCAGGATTACGAAGAGTCGGCCTCCCTCTTCCCTTAGCACCCAGCCCTATAAAAGGGAGGTGAGGGAAGAAGAAGAACGCCGCTCATCCGCAATCCTCCACCTTCTCCTGCTGCTCAGTGCTTCCCCATTCTGTCTTTCGCCATTTACCCCGACGCGCTGCCCCAAAATGGTGAGGGGACGTGGCCGTGCCCGGGGTTCCCATAGCGCCGCGAGGAGTAGCCCCCGGACTCCGGCGCGCGTGGTAGTGACGGTGGCGGGCTCGAGCTCCCGCGGCAGGACAACATCTCGTGGCCGCGTGAAGGCGACTCCGGCGGGGCGCGGGGGTCGCAGCAGTGCACCTCTCCCGCAGCCCCACGTGGGGATCCACGCGGGGGAGGAGGTGCAGGAGTTCGTCGTGGTCCTCCCCCGCCGGCTCCGGAGTTGGCTGCGCCTCCCTGATCCCTTCGCAAGGGCCATGGAGAGTAGCCGGCCTCGCGGCCTGTGGCTTCGAGCAGACGGCTGTAGCAACGGTCCTTGGTGGGTGGCGGTAGACCTCTCCCCCGGAAGCGCCATGGTCCTGAGAAGGGGATGGAAGTCGTTCGCCCGTTCCCGGGGCCTCACCCCTAGGCAGCTGCTTCACTTCAAGTTCGACGGTCCCGCCACCCTCTCCGTGAAGTTCTTCAGAGCGACTGGCGTCCGCCTGGAGTGCTGCGCTGAAAGCTCGAGCGGCAGCGACTCCGATTCCTCCAGCGACAGCGACGACGAGGATAGCGTCTTTGGCATGAAGCACGAGGACTCCGACTAGGCATGTCTGGCGCCGTAGTTAGGTCCTGGCGCTCCATCCGCGAGACCTCGTTTCCGGATCAGTCGCCGTGTCATAGCGGTATATCTCCTTTTGTATTCAGATTATACCCGATGTAACTCCGTGATCGTTCAAGAAGCAATGCATTGGGTATCAATCTTTTAAAAATCCTTGGCTCTTGCGTGCGTTTTTGTCTCCTGCTGTCCCTCGACAAGTATCTTGCCGGTGGGGCCCTCTGGCACACCCTCAACGGGAGCGCGCAGACCTGTTCCCGGCTACTCCTCCCGCCTGGAGGCCGTGGTTTGCCGGGGAGCTCTCTGGCACGCCCTCAACGGGAGCGCAGCACTCCGAAGAGGTGCGCTTGCCGGAGTGCGCGCTAGAGGTCTTGCCGGGCCTTGGGCTTGCCGGGGTGCGCAGACCTGTTCCCGGCTACTCCTCCCGCCTGGAGGCCGTGGTTTGCCGGGGAGCTCTCTGGCACGCCCTCAACGGGAGCGCAGCACTCCGAAGAGGTGCGCTTGCCTGAGTGTGTGCTAGAGGTCTTGCCGGGCCTTGGGCTTGCCGGCAGTGTGGGTAGACAGAGCAGGATGGTGACAAGAATCGCGGGCTCAAAAGGGAGCGCCGCGCCGTGCGATGAAGAGCCAGCCCCCGGGCTTCCCCGTAAAGGTGACCGCGGGTGCAATGCTCGATCCATACACCCATCTTTGTCGTCACTACCATCTACTGCGGATGTCTCACCGCCATCTTGTCGACCTCCAGCACGGCGTTCCTGGCTTTCCCAGCTGCCGGAAGGAAAGTACTTTTCCGCATACATGTTGCTGCAATGGCACACATAAGAAAGTAATTTAGCTTAGTCAGACCGACCTTTATGTACACAACACACGCTTCTTTATGCTAGATGAATGTTTGCTCTCCTCTTGATTAAGCCCGTCCTCATACACATCTTATATCCTACGCTATTTGGAAACCTTGCCGGCGCGCACACTTGCCGCGAGCGCTTTGAGGAACGGGTCCTTAGCAGCCTGCTGGAAATGCCGCCACCGGCAAGGCGCCTTGCCGGGCCAAAACGCAGCTGCTAAGTTTGCCGAGCAGACTCGAGGCGAAACTAGAGCGCGGGCTAACCACGGCAAAGTTCCTCCGCGTGCAGATTGATGTACAAGGACGGAAGAATCAATCAAGACAACCCACGCTTGCCGGATGACTTTCCGGTGCGCACACCCCAGTCGGCAGCGCCCGAGGAACGGGTCCTTAGCAGCTCGCCGGGGACGCCGCCTCCCGGAAAGATTAACCCTCCTGAAGCTTACGCAGCCGTCTAGGTTGTCGAGCGGACTCAAGACAACTCGGGGCGCTATTGGCTCTGGGAAGGCTCCTTCGCGTGTTGGTGCAAGGAGCAAATGAAGACAGCAAAAGAAGCATGATTGCCACAAGTCCTCGAAACTTATCTTTTCTGTCGCTCATCTCGCATGGCGAGGCTGCGCTCGCGGTGGTGGCCAGCGGCTCTCAGGAAGGTTACTCTCTAGGGCGTTGCCAGCCCCCGAGCTCGCCTTCCATGCCTCAGAGGAACTGGCGCGCTAATCACCAGATCAGGTCCGCACAACCTCTCTTCCCCTACCTGGCGCGCCAAAGATGTCGGAGAAACGACACCTATGGGATCGCGAGGATCCCTTAACGATTCGGCAAGGGGAAGGGTTTGTACAGAGAGCAGATCTGATGATCAACACGCGGGAATTTTACCCAGGTTCGGGCCGTAAAGATGCGTAAAACCCTACTCCTGCTTGGTTGTATTAGGTGTGTTCTGGCTCAAGTTCTGGGAGCGCTACAGTACTCAGCAGCTACACATGCAGAATGGGCTAGAGAAGATCCGATCCCCCTGTAGCTACGCCTTGGGCCTCCTTTTATACGTTCGAAGGGGTCACCAACAGTGGCGTACAGGGCATACATGAGGTGTAAAAGTAGTTACAGTGTTATCATACCTAACACTGACGGTTTAGGACAAGAACATTAAATGCTCCGTTGAGGTGTCCCCTAGCGTCCTTCTATTCTGTTGCCACGCCATGAGACGGGTGGCAATAAAGTTACTGTGTGCTTATCTTCTCTGCCACGCGGCCTGACAATCCGCACCCAAAAGCCTGCCCCCGTCAGAGCCTCCAGACGACGTGGTTATCCAGTCGTGCTGGCTGGATGACAGCTTGGCGGCGGAAGTCTTGCCGGGAGGCGCTCGTAACTGGTTCTTCTGGCCCCCGGCAAGGGGGCCTTGCCGGGGGACTCGGTTCTTCCTCCGAGCTTAGAAGCAAAGAGGCTTGCCGGGGACTGGCACGCACCCGGCAAGGTCTTGCCGGCCCAGGAATCCTGCCGCGGTCGCCCGCGCACCAGTCAGGGTAATAAGTACCCTGGTTCTTAGTGCACTGACACGCGTCATCTGGCGCGCCTGCCGCCAGGAGAGGTGGGGGTCTTTTTTGCCATCCGGTGTCGCATGTGGTCCTTTTTAGCAATTCGTTTCGACAGATGGTCCTTTTGGACAAAAATTCCATGTTGAACACCTGCATTTCACGCTTCCTCCCAGAGTAGTAGGTCCTATTCATGATATCCGTGGACACAACCAAGGCATGTGCATTGGAGGGAGCGGTCTGCAGGAGGTCCTTCGCAAGACCAACCGCGATTAGCCCTGCGCTACAGCCCATCCCAGAGAGTTGCACGTCGCAGATATCATCCCGAAGCTTATATCTTGCAATGATCATGTCAGCGAGGGACGGAGTTGGGTTGAAGACGCTGCAGTTCACGACGAGTATGGTGATTGCATGAAGGTTGATAGATGTCTTCACGAGTAGGTCGTCTATGGTAGTGAAGATGGTCGATTCCGCCTCTGCACGGGCTTCACTTAAAGAATAATACGGTGGGATATAGTGGTGGGGAGGCGGGAGGCAGGTCTCATCGCCAAGGCCTGACCGTTCAGAAATACGGGTCAAGAAGCGATGATTGTCGTTGTCGTGAGACTGGGAGTGATGAATGTTCTCAATCCATGCGGCCTTGCTGATGCGGTGGTTGGCATTAGGCCGGAAGCAGGCATAATCGATAAGATATACAGTGCGCGAACGATTAATGAGGTACAGGATGACTGCAGTGGTAGCACACAGAAAAAGTATGAAAAGGCGTATGTGTGCGGAAGCATCATGCCAAATGAGAAATATATCGTCTAAGAGTACCACTACCATGGCGTCGATAGAGTGGTGGCAATGAAAGTTGTGAACGTCCACACTGCTACCAGGTAGATGAATCGAACCAAACTAAGAGAAAGTGGAGAGCTGAGCACGTATTTATATAGAAGCAAAGGATTGTGAAGAGGGGGCGTGGATTACAGAGCGGCTAGCATCAATGCTTGAACTGTTTAACCACAAAGGTCATACCAGCCAGCAATATTTTCATTATTAAGATCCATCGGTTGAATGAGATTTTCTTACGTCTCATTCCATTATGGAAAGTACAACTGACACGTATCACACAACTGAATTCTTCAAAAAAAACGTGGAAGTCACACTGCACTTAGTGCACTACACTGAATTTGCATTTTTCAGAAATCGAGTGGCACTCCCTCTGTAAAGAAATATAAGAATGTTTAGATCTTTAAAGTACTTAAGAAAACACCGATCCTAAGAATTAGTAAACCCATTATTTGTTGGCAAGTAGCTAACACAGGGGCCCGCACATATGCATAGGCAGCCTTTTTTTGTCACTTTGGTTATACTTATTATTAGAAGTAAGAGCATATACAGTTAATATTTATGCTCAAAAGTATATGTACAGACGGAACAGGTGTTGTTGCTCGTCAGACGGACCCTGCGGGCATTGTAATCTGGAAGTGTCGTGCACCTATGCGGTGCAAATTCTTCGCATGTGTGGTACAGATGGACCAGGAGAGTCCCGGGGGTGCTCCTCCCATAGTAGTCACATATTCTTCTTTCCAGCGGCGATGGATGGCCGGCTTGTTCAGCAGAGCGGGGTTTCTGTCGGTCTGTGTATGTGTGGTGGACGCTTGTTGTGTCGTTCGGCATGTTGTCAGCGAGTGTGAGCTTGGCCTTATGTGGTTCGATGTCTGTGAGTGGGCTCGGTCTTTGATGTATCGGTTTTTGCTCGGTTTTCCACTAATTAACTGGGCAACTTTTTTCTGCTTAATTAATGGAGAGGCAAAGGAAAGGCTCGCCGGGAGGGGATTGCCGCATTGGACGGCTCGCCCGTTCTGTGACCAGGAGGTGGAAGACATCGGTCACCTTCTTGTTTGATGTTCACTCGATCACGCTCTGCTCACAACGTCTAGCATGGCGGGCGAGACCCCAACAATACAGTGCACTCTTCCAATGGGGAAGATCTCATAGCGTTCCTACTCAGTCCAGGAAGGAGTTCAACAGCATACTGGTATTGGCACTTTGGGAGCTTCGGAAGCATAGAAATGCAATTGTGTTCAACGAGCTTCTCCCTCCGTGCCGGAAGTAATTGCGTGAATTCTCGGAGGTTGGATGATGGACAATGACGGGTTTGCTAAGGTCTAATCTACAAGCAGTTAGGGAGGATCTAGCTAGGTGGATTAGTGGTGAGTAGTCTTGTGTGTGGGTAGGGCTGCAGACCCGGTTTGTAATACAGTGGATGAGTCCTTGTACCCTTTCTTCTCTGAATGCAATATATGCATGCTTGTGCACATCCTCAAAAATCTATATTATATGTACATCTTTTGTTAGTATAATAACAACTAGTAGGGCAGAAGGTGCGGCGACACGCCGCACCCGAGTTTAAGCCCGTCATTTAGCAAATTTGTTTTTTATGTAATATTTGTTTTCATTTTTTTTTTGGTAATTTTATCTTTTCATTTGGAAAAAATCGTGAAAAATTGTTCGTCATAATTATTGGTTAGCTATAGTTACCGTTTACCCACTATTATTATTTGTAGAAAACTGATGTAATATTTGTTGTTTTTTTTTTAAATTTATCTTTTTATTTTTAATTTTAAAGAAGAAGGAAAAAATGTGGAAGTATTGTTCAGGGGAGCTAATGTTCATTGTAACCATAGTTTATTGTTGGATCGCAATTACTATTTACAAAAAAATGATGTAATGTTTCTTTTTAGTTTTTTTGGTAATTTTATATTCTTAATTTAAGTTTTGAAGAAGAAGGGGAAAAATTGGTAATTTTATAATCTTAATAATTTTAATTTCAAAGGAGAAGGGGGAAAAAGAGAAATAATATATGTTTTCATTTTTCTTGGGAATTGTATCTCCTTAATTTAATTTTTAAACAAGAAGGGGGAAAAAGAGGTAGGTTGTTCGGGGGGGGGGGGGGGGGGAGGTATTGTTCATGGTACTCGTAGTTATTGTTTGACCACCATTACTATTTTATAGAAAAGCCATGTTTTTTTTATTTTCACTTTTTTTGGTATTTTTATCTCCTTAATTTTAAAAAGGGGTGTAATATTTGTTTTAGAACTTGGGGAAACGTATTTTTGTAAATTTTAACTTTCAAATTTTAACTTCAAAAAAGAGGGGAATTTCAAAAGGAAAAGGAAAAAAGGGTTATTGTTCATCGCAGGGTTCATTTTTTTTATCTCCTTAATTTTAATTTCAAAGAAGATTTCGTGCAGGGGAGAGCCACAAATCGGGGAAATGTTTTCTTGTAATTTTTAATTTTTTTAATTATTTTTAAAAGGGGTTCTTAAAATAAAGAAGGTGAAATATAAGAAATTATTGTTTATTACAGAAAAGGGGTGTAATATTTGTTTTAAAACTCGGAGAAACATTTTTTTTTAAATTTTTAACTTTTAAATCTGAATTTAAAAAAAGGGGGGGAATTTTAAAAAAAGTGGTGTAATAATTATTTTAAAACTCGGGGATTTTTTTTAAATTTTTACCTTTTTAATTTTATTTTATTTTTAAAACAGGATTTTTTTTAGGAAAAGGGAAAAAAATAAGAAAGTACTGTTTGTTACAGAAAAGTGGTGTAATATTTGTTTTAAAACTCGTGGAAATGTTTTTTTTTGTAAATTTTAACCTTTTAATTTTAATTTCAGAAAAAGGGGGGTTAAAAAAATGGGGGAAACACAAGGCACTATTTCGTTTTAAAACTCGGGGAAAAGGGAAAAAAATGAGAAAGTACCGTTCGCTAAAGGTACTGTTCATCAAGGGCACTGTGCATATATACATAAGTATTATAGTTTAATTTTTAAAGTTGAATTTAGGAACCGATTGAGCTAGCATGGGCCTTTGGTCCTTTTTTATACCAAATTTGTTGTTGTATCAAAGCATGGTTACAATATGGATTGCCAATTGGATGTTTTTTTATTAGTTCCAAAATTAACAAATAGAATTAATTTAAGAGTGGAAGTTCAGAAAATCTAATGTGAAAAACCTGTTGGGAAGCTTGTGTGTGTGTGCTTTTCAGTAAAGTTCTTAACATATTTTGTTTTGTGCGTGTGTGTTTTACAGAGCTTCTTGGCAGGATGATGGAGCGGAGCATTGTGAGGAAGACAAATTAGTATAGATATTATTGTTGGTATGCTCAGTGTTTCAGCTGGGTATTTCAGCTGGCTGGAATAAAAATTCCTTGCAATTAGTGGTGGACATTAAGGTGGAGGGAGAATAACAGGAAAATGCTTAAGCATGCTACTTGTAGGCATGTGGAACTCATTAGCTAGCATTTTTTTCTTCTATGTATGCACCCAATATCGGATCGGCATAAAGCAACTTTGATAGGCATAACTCGCACTAATTGATTGCACTCTTTAGGAGATACGTTTAGATGTTGTAGTGATCTGTAATTGTAGTAAGCTACAATGTTGATCAGATCTTAACTTATATCATATTACAAAAAAAGTGATGTTCTCAAGGTGGTAGTTGTGTACTATATATTGTAAAAATACTCCAGAGTAATTGATCTTGTCCTTTTAAGAGTAATAACAATATCTTTGTGACAAACCAATGCAAATAGTTGTAGCATTATTGTGTACATTTTTAATCACTTCTTGAGGATTTGTATAAAATGGAGGCTAAAAAAAATACTACTTAACCTATCATCACATTAGCATTATATTTAGATATCATGTACTCTATGTTTGACACAAATCGAAAAGAAAAACAAATAGGTAAGACCTACGTTTTTTACCATGTTGTTAAAAAACTTTTAGAAAACTGGACGCGGTATCTTCCAAATGGCCATCATAAATGGTAAAGGGACCAAGTTTGTGATTATTTTTGAATTTATACTCAGCTGCATAGTAGTCTTCCATGTCATGGTCAAATTTTCCTTTAGCTAAGTGAAATCTATGCATTACTTTGTTGTTTGAGAAATTACTCCATCCTCTTCTAGTTTTAATAAGATGATGAATTGAAACATACTACACTAAAATTGGAGTGAAAGGACGATCATTTAATTATCACTAAGAGCATGCCAATAGTTTAAATTAATTGTCACATAGTGTGAATATAGTTCAGATCAAACTAAAATTAGTATTTATTACGGCCATATTTTTTTTTTACTTCTGTGTTTTTTAAGTAATCCATAAGCTTCAAACGGTGTTCATCTAATTAAAAAAAAGAGTTTTTGTAAATTTAAAAAGTGTCGCTCATTTGAAAAGAATTTGTATAATTTAAAAAGTACTTGTGAATATTATTGAAGTGTTCATATTTTTAAATTGTTAATATAATTTCGCAAAAAAAAGTCTATGTATTTTAGAAAATCTTCATACAATTTTGAAAAGTTTTGAGGCATTTTTTTTAAATATTCAGGTATTTTAAAAAGGTGTTCATGCAATTTTGAAAAGTTGTCAAACATTCTAAAAAAATCATGTATGTTTAGATCGTTCACGTATTTTTTTTAAACAAATCTTGTAATTTAAAAAGTGTTCAGGACATTTATAACAGAATGTTCATCTATTTTGGGAAAAAATGTGTCATTTTAAAAAGCATTCACGTACTTCGAACAAAAATCATGTAATATATTAAAAATTGTCTGTGCATTGCACTCTTTAGGAGATACGTTTAGATGTTGTAGTGATCTGTAATTGTATTAGCTACAATGTTGCTCAGATCTTAACTTATATCATATTACAAAAAAAGTGATGTTCTCAAGGTGGTAGTTGTGTACTATATATTGTAAAAATACTCCAGAGTAATTGATCTTGTCCTTTTAAGAGTAATAACAATATCTTTGTGACAAACCAATGCAAATAGTTGTAGCATTATCGTGTACATTTTTAATCACTTCTTGAGGATTTGTATAAAAGGGAGGCTAAAAAAATACTACTTAACCTATCATCACATTAGCATTATATTTAGATATCATGTACTCTATGTTTGACACAAATCGAAAAGAAAAACAAATAGGTAAGACCTCCGTTTTTTACCATGTTGTTAAAAAGCTTTTAGAAAACTGGACGCGGTATCTTCCAAATGGCCATCATAAATGGTAAAGGGACCAAGTTTGTGATTATTTTTGAATTTATACTCAGCTGCATAGTAGTCTTCCATGTCATGGTCAAATCTTCCTTTAGCTGAGTGAAATCTATGCATTACTTTGTTGTTTGAGAAATTACTCCTGTAGGAGATATGCCCTAGAGGCAATAATAAATGTTATTGATTATCTCCCTGTTCATAATTAGGTTTATGTTCCATGCTATAACTGCTATGGTTCTCGAGTCTGCAATAACCACGAGGCTCGGAGGAAGACTCATATGCACGTGTGGAATAATAAACGGAAAAATGTATTCCTAGTCTGGCCTCTAAGACTGGCTCAAGTATTGCATGATGATCCTGTTTTCCTGATCATGGGCATGGCTATGCCGACAATTTTGAGGGCACAATGTTAGAAGAACATTTGTGTTGAATTGACCCGAATTGATGTTATGCTATGAAATTCATTCGTCATAAGTTAATGGTTTATAACACAGAGATGGTTAACGTTTGCATAATTCCTTAGACCATGAGAGTATCGAGTTTCTTCATGCTTGCTTCATGAACTTTGGGGTTTGTTAAACGTCATCCGTAAATGGGTGGCTATTACGGCGGCTTATGGGTTCATGGAAAAGTATGTCAGGTAACTTGATAGCTCAAGATTGGGATTTGCTCCTCCGACGATGGTGAGATATCTCTGGGCCCTCTCGGTGTTACGGTGTCCATCATCGACTGGCCAGACACTTTGTGATTTGATCACGGGGATGCCGGAACACGGGAACGAGAAAAGAGAACAATACCGGTAACGAGGTAACTGGCATAGTGGACAAGTTGTTGATCCACAGGTAAAGGCACTTTTCCAAAAATATCCTAAAAAGCACTTTCACTATTCACGACGACATATTTCAGCGTCTGATCGAACTGAAAATATTCATGTGGGCTTAGAACATTTCCAGTACCCACCAAAATAATTTTCAACGCGAGCCGGAACAATTCCGGTTTAGTGATTTTCATCTGCGAAAAGCATCTGAAGCGGTTTCGGCAGCTCCGGAACATTTCCGGTTTTCATTCCGGAAAATTCCAGAAAGTTTCCAGAATGATTCTGGCACCCTCCAAGAATTATCAGGCATGTGCCGAAACCAATTTGACTTAATGGTATCCCCTGAAACAACTTTTCAGTTTTACCGAAACTGTTCCGGTGTTCTCTCTGCGGAACTTTTCCGCTGTCCAAAACTTTTCCGGCGTCCGAAACTTTTTCGGTGATTTTCTCTCAGACTCCCTGTCTAGTATTCAACAGATAGATGACCCTTAAGCGTGTGACCCTATAGGTTCGGTGAAGCATAGACATGACCCGGAACCCCTTCCGATCAATGATCAACATCGGAGCCGTGGACACCCATATTGACCCCTATACCCACACGAATGAATATTCGAGCGAACCTCCAGTTGCCGTGTGCTATTCCTGTTGCTTCGCGATATGTTACAAATACCCGAGGTGAGACACGTTGGCATCCCCGTGGATCAACAACTTGTCCACTATGCCAGTTACCTCGTTGCCGGTATTGTTCTCTTTTCTCGTTCCCGTGTTCCGGCATCCCCGTGATCAAATCACAAAGTGTCTGGCCAGACGATGATGGATACCGTAACACCAAGAGGGCCCAGAGATATCTCTCCATCGTCGGAGAAGCAAATCCCAATCTTGAGCTATCAAGTTACTTGACACACTTTTCCATGAACCCGTAAGCCGCCGTAATAGCCACCCATTTACGGATGACGTTTAACAAACCCCAAAGTTCATGAAGCAAGCATGAAGAAACTCGATACTCTCATGGTCTAAGGAATCATGCAAACGTTAACCATCTCAGTGTTATTAACCATTAACTTATGACGAATGTATCTCATAGCATAACATCAATTCGGGTCGATTCAACACAAATGTTCTTCTAACATTGTGCCCTCAAAATTGCCGGCATAGCCATGCCCATGATCAGGAAAACAGGATCATCATGCAATACTTGAGCCAGTCTTAGAGGCCAGACTAGGAATACATTTTACCGTTTATTATTCCACACGTGCATATGAGTCTTCCTCCGAGCCTCGTGGTTATTGCAGACTCGAGAACCATAGCAGTTATAGCATGGAACATAAACCTAATTATGAACAGGGAGATAATTAATAACATTTATTATTGCCTCTAGGGCATATCTCCTACAGACTCCCACTTGCACTAGAGTCAATAATCTAGTCAACGCTAATGCACTTTACACCAATGGCATACTGGTGTAAAATATGCTTCGCATGTGGTATAGCCTGATGTCCAACGGATCTGACGACTTCAGCTCCGTGTGTAACTTGCATATCCTCGCGTTTTCACGCTTTCACAAAATTCATATTTTGTGTGGACTTGGCTTTGCATATGTGTGAATCATTGGTCGAAACCTGATTCCTCAGACTGAGCTATGGAGCAACTATCTGCAATAGTGTCCCATAGACCAAAGCCATCTTGGAACCATACTAAGTTCATGAATGAACTATATGATTCAACTTCTTTGTCGCTTCTAAAGCGTCAACATACTTTCCCTTTGTTATAGAATTCGCCACAGTATCTTGTTTGGAACAATTTCCAACTACCGTGCCACTATGTTGTGTATTACACAAAACCCTTAACTTAAATCGAAAATCGCATGGAGCATTGATGAAGACTGTATCGATGTAATTACTTACAACGAGCACTTCATAATCTCTGCTTGCGAGAAACCATGTCATCAGTACTACTCTAGTACCTAATGACATCTTTCACTGTTGTCCCACGATCAGTACTTTTGATCACTTTGGTATCTATACTCACAACAACTTTGGAGTATTGGACATATCTGGTTGTTTTTACATACCATGGAATACATGTTTTAATCCAAACACAAGAGTGTGTGGAATCACCATCATGTATTTTTGCTCATCTGTATTTTGAGACACCGAGTCTTGCAAAACTCTTCCCATGTGACTTCGGCAAGAATTACTCCTTGGCGTTTTAAATGCTAAAAGATTTTAGCATCTTGTCAATATGTATTCATTGCTTAGCCCCATTAGGTAAATCTATCTCCATAGATCATCATGCCTAATATTGAGGCTATTTAGCCTAAGCACTTCATCGAAAAACTATTTTCAAATGAAGTCCTTAATTCGTGTCAAGAAATTTATTTTCAATTAACAATGTGTCAAGTACAAAAGGTTTTTAGAAATATTATTATGCTCCCACTTACTTTCTTGAATCACAAGCATCTTCGATACCCATTTGATGAAGTCAAAACCCCTTTGACCATTCCATCAAAAACGAAGATTCCAACTCCACTTTGCTCTCTTCTGTCCATCGCTGGAACTCTGAAGTTTGCATACTTACTAGCATCCTCTGGATCGACAAATTACTTTGGACAGTATCACATACAAGTCCTAGGTTTCATTTCCATCATATGGAAATCCTTTTGTCATCCATGTTTCATATCTCATGATTGAAATATGTATTAATTGCTAGTTCAACCCGAACCGACTTCAAGCCTCGCTATGGTGAGACAATCTCATCGTAGTCAACTCCTTGAATTTGTTATTGCAACAAGTCAAGCTTTATGGATAAAACATTTTATCCGTATCAGTTTTTAGTTTCATAAATATTCGTTAGACTCTAAGCCTTCCGAAAAGTGTATCAAGATTTTAATCTTGAAATATTTATATGGAAACTATCTCGGATTGTATTGGCATTTAGCCAATTCCGGAGTCAGGGCCCATCACCGCTTCCTTGTGTATCGTAGGTATACTGTTGTCCAACAACAAAATCTCGTTTGCGCACCTGAGAGGTTTGCACGAGCCTTGCCTACGAGGTTCAGCTGCAAGTTCGACCGAAGTCCATACATTTTATTGTAAAGACTTCCGTATAAGTCGCAGTAGGAAACCCTGGAATCACTTCCAAGGTTCCTTTCCTTTGATCTGATGACGAAGATACTGTTTATCTCGTCGAGTTGCACTGTTCTCCCACTCACCTTTTGAAGAACTATTCTCTTTGAAAGCATACCGTTTTGTGGCAAAACCCTTTGCCATGGTATAGTGGTGGGGGAATACCCAATGACTTGGGATAACCTACAAAGTAGGACTTGTCTGATTTGGAATAGCTTTGTAACCTTTTACACAAGCCCCATATTCCAAATGTTAAGAAAAGATATAACATGGTTGGGCGTACCATACCATGGCGTCATTTCAATAGACCTGATGGATCTCTTTTCAGTGTAAAAGCCGCAGTCTCTAAAGCATCACTCTTTAAAAGGGGTAATGGCAAATTTATTTATGTCATCTTTGATCTTAACATGTCATAAATGGTTCGATTACATCTACACGGAGTCTTCACTTGCAGTGGTGTTCCGGGAGGTGCAAGTTATGAAACCCCTTTCACAACTCATCAGACATTCGCTAAACTTGTAACTCAAATATTCCTTTCTGCAATCGAATTGTAGAAACATAATTTTCTTGTTACAACAACTTCTACTTCATTTTTGAAAACCTTTCGAATGATTTAAAAAGATCCAGACTTACGTCTCATCAAGTAAATATCCACATATCTACTTGAGTCATTTCTGAAGATAGATAAATTCACTACTTGCAATAACATTTATTGGACTACACACATCATAATGTATGATCACCAATATGTTCTTTGCTCGTTCCTTATGGCCTGTGAACGGTATTTCAGTCACTTCACTTTTCAGAGGAAAGTTGCAAGTGTCAGATGATTCAAAATCAAATGACTTCAAAATCCATCATAATGGAATTTACATGCGGGTTTCTCCAATGTGACCAAATGCAGTGCCACACTTGTGTGGTATTCTTTTAGTCTTGCGACATTTAGCGTCAGTGTTATGGATGTATCATATTTCCATCAATATTCATAACATACATCCCATCTTGGATGGAAGCATGGCCCTTCATTTTATTCATAATACTGAACAACAATTGTTGTTTTATGAACAACTCTTTTGCAACAAACATTGTGCAATGGGCTAGAGTGTATGAAACTCTAAAATGAATTATGAAAGTAAACCCCAGAGGTAATGTATTATTATCAATATTCATAACATACATCTCATTCATAATGAAAGTATGGCCCTTATGTTATTCATAACACCGAACATCAAAAGTTCTCTTATGAACAACCTTCTTGCAAGATACCTTATGCAAAGGGCTAGAGTGTGAAGCTCTAAAATGAATTATGAAAATAAATACATAGGGAATACACCGATGGAAGGCATAGTAACATTTACTATGTTCCCTGCGTGTATCTAAACCTCATTCCTGGCTAGTCTTTTTAGGCCATAGTAGTTCTTGCATCGAGTCGCAACAGAATGCAATCGAGCGGGTATCTTTGTGATAACTCACAATACCCAAGAATTTAGTGATTAACATGTTTAACCATAATTCCCAAGAACTATTTTTTTTTTGACCAGCCTTCTATACATCAAAAACTTGTATGACATTCATACATGAGCTGGATATTCCAGTCTTCTTTCTTTCTGCCATTATACTTCTAACAGTTTAACTTTCAGTATTTTTCCTACTCTCAGAAGAAGCACCCAACTTAAGAGTGGTGTTAGCCCTGGACTTCCTAGGCGTGAAAGTTTCACTAACACCCTTCGGATACTTCCTTTCTCTTTAAGTTGTTGTTTTATTCACCATCATCATATGACAGGCGTTCTTCTGGATCCCTCTCTTACCAGTCTAATGCATAGTAAACACCTTTACTAATAGTTTGCAAACAAACATTGCTTTGGATATCTCATATCTATTAGCCTTTGTCTGTCTCTGAAAATGATTTTCAGATTCCATGAATATCACATAACTATCCAAACTTTCGAAGTTCGGGTCTCATGGAAGCAAACATATTTCACTTGACCGTAACGGAATTTTAGCTTTTGGATCGAAGGACGAGAGTCATATCATCCATAGCTTTAGCGGGAGAATACCGGAAGTATGCGATAGGACAAAGTCCTTCTCGGCACTCTTGAGGACAATCCTCATATTACGTTACCAACCGTAAAGTATTAACCAGATATTTAACAACTATTCAATTTTAATATGGAAGGTGGAAACGTGAGCCATTCTTCTACAACTATTATGCAAATCACACTTAGACAGTGTTCAAAATTAATTGCACTGAGAATTAAAATAATTAATTCTACAGTGCGCTCCCACTCAAATCAATATCTCTCATAATTGATTGTGAGTGATACAAGATCCACATTTCAATTCAACGCCATTGATGTGGACATCACTGATGACGAGAATTTCAATTGGTGGGCAAACATGCCGATCACATCTCTATGTGACTCCTGTTCATCTTTCGATGGGCGTGTTCCGAGCTCAGGACGATCAAGCCAGAACGTCAAGACAACCAAGTGATCTCGCTGTGAGGTCTGACCTCACCCGCCTCACACTTCTCTAATCATTCGTACCCATGTGGACATGGCACACCCCAAAAAGTTAGGTGCCGTGACGGTGCTACACTTGGGAGAACACTAACTACTTGATATTTTTGTGAGAGATCACCCTAATAAAAAGCGACTACCGCGCAATCAAGAAGGGTGCATCATAAGGGATAAACATCTCAGGCAATTCATAATAGCATGACATGGTATAGCCCTTTCTGACGGAGAAGTCTTTCATTTCTTCGTCTTCGGCATTCGCGTCGGTGTTCACCTTCGCGAAGATTGCCACCACCTTGTCGATGCACTAGATAATATTGCTATCTCTATAGCTAATAAAATAATGTATTACAACAAGGTTGACACGCAGGTCATTAAAGTGCAATCATATGGCTCCAGCCATCATGCCGAATCATGACACGCAGGTCATGTTAATATTACATCATATAGTCATCTCATACATAATCAAATTAATATGAGCACTGCTATACCACATCATATGCACATGCAAACCATCCTGCAAAACCAAGTTAGACGCCTCTAATCGGTTCATGCAAAATTTTATTTTTCGTGGCTTCTAAGGTTTCGAAACAAACCGAAGCTACCAACGTCCATCATCAAGTATGATAATTCAAGTTGCTAGATTAACTTTCCAGGGTGTATGAAACACGAGATAATAAAATCTCGAGCCCCATACTAAACTTCATCATACGCGTGACCCCCGTGCAGATCATATCTGCATTGCCCTTTCGTCTGCGAAACATCCATCTTTCTCAACTATGGTGGAACCCAAAGAACTGTTAGCACTTCGTTGATCTGTCAATCAGCATACTCAGGAGCAGCATGAAAGGATTGCGGATTGCCAGAACTTTGTGAGATTCCACCATGCCGTCAAGATCAGGACTACGCAAATTCAGGGGAAGCAACAGGAACATCGGGTAACAGATTTCATCTGCTACCCGCACAAATAATTTTCAGCAATAGATCTCATCTACTACCTAATTATATTGTGCAACACCCATACATCTCTATGTATTCTAGATCGCAACCTGCATCTACGCATAGCACGGCTCTTGATGCCACTGTAGGGTAACGCAGCAGAAAACAAAAAATTTCCGACCTACGCACCATCCCAGGACCACTATGGAGACTGCATACAAGGTTTGATCTTTTTCGTTACCGACTCGTAGCGCAGCGGAAGTAGAGTCGATGACGATCGGCGGTGCAGATCCCCGCAGCTAGGATTTTACAACCTCCCAACCGTGAGGATGAATACCCTCATCCGCCCCACGGACAGCCCTTCGGGAGGCGGTCAGATAGTCCCCCGGACGGTGTCGCGGACAGCCCTTCGGGAGGACCTCCAAAACTTGGACTGTCACTCGGACAGCCCTTCGGGAGGACCTTCGAAACTCGGACGGTCACATGAACAGCCCTTCGGGAGGCACTCTCAAACTAAGACCGAAACTACGATCTCTCTACAGAGTTGCACACATACGGTGTCATCTATCCGGCAGGGCTTCGCCGTCCAGAACTAGTTCCTGCCGGAACCCAGACAGCCTTTCGGCTCTACGAAACTATTTCGCTGGGAGGGAGAGAGAATGCCAGATCATGCATGGCTTGTGTATGAGAGTAAGGAATGAGGTTTGGGCAGCCCCCTCACCTCCTATTTATAGGAAAACCAAGGGGTAGGATGGGCATTTCAAAAATACCAAAACTTGCTCATGAAGGAAACACTTTCCAAGGGCAAAATGGGAAAGCAAGTGGGCAAGTGGGGCTCCAAGGTGGAGCCCCCTTCTTGGCCGGCCACAATGCTTGCCGGCCCCAAGGTGGTCCCCATCCATCCATACCTTCTAGAAGCCTTTTGGGAAAATATCCCAAAAGGCACTTTTCCAAAAATATCCCAAAAAGCACTTTCACTATTCACGACGACATATTTCAGCGTCTGATCGAACTGAAAATATTCATGTGGGCTTAGAACATTTCCAGTACCCACCAAAATAATTTTCAACGCGAGCCGGAACAATTCCTGTTTAGTGATTTTCATCTGCGAAAAGCATCTGAAGCGGTTTCGGCAGCTCCGGAACATTTCCGGTTTTCATTCCGGAAAATTCCAGAAAGTTTCCAGAATGATTCTGGCACCCTCCAAGAATTATCAGGCATGTGCCGAAACCAATTTGACTTAATGGTATCCCCTGAAACAACTTTTCAGTTTTACCGAAACTGTTCCGGTGTTCTCTCTGCGGAACTTTTCCGCTGTCCAAAACTTTTCCGGCGTCCGAAACTTTTTCGGTGATTTTCTCTCAGACTCCCTGTCTAGTATTCAACAAATAGATGACCCTTAAGTGTGTGACCCTATAGGTTCGGTGAAGCATAGACATGACCCGGAACCCCTTCCGATCAATGACCAACATCGGAGCCGTGGACACCCATATTGACCCCTATACCCACACGAATGAATATTCGAGCGAACCTCCAGTTGTCGTGTCCTATTCCTGTTGCTTCGCGATATGTTACAAATACCCGAGGTGAGACACGTTGGCATCCCCGTGGATCAACAACTTGTCCACTATGCCAGTTACCTCGTTGCCGGTATTGTTCTCTTTTCTCGTTCCCGTGTTCCGGCATCCCCGTGATCAAATCACAAAGTGTCTGGCCAGACGATGATGGATACCGTAACACCGAGAGGGCCCAGAGATATCTCTCCATCGTCGGAGGAGCAAATCCCAATCTTGAGCTATCAAGTTACTTGACACACTTTTCCATGAACCCGTAAGCCGCCGTAATAGCCACCCATTTACGGATGACGTTTAACAAACCCCAAAGTTCATGAAGCAAGCATGAAGAAACTCGATACTCTCATGGTCTAAGGAATCATGCAAACGTTAACCATCTCAGTGTTATTAACCATTAACTTATGACGAATGTATCTCATAGCATAACATCAATTCGGGTCGATTCAACACAAATGTTCTTCTAACATTGTGCCCTCAAAATTGCCGGCATAGCCATGCCCATGATCAGGAAAACAGGATCATCATGCAATACTTGAGCCAGTCTTAGAGGCCAGACTAGGAATACATTTTACCGTTTATTATTCCACACGTGCATATGAGTCTTCCTCCGAGCCTCGTGGTTATTGTAGACTCGAGAACCATAGCAGTTATAGCATGGAACATAAACCTAATTATGAACAGGGAGATAATCAATAACATTTATTATTGCCTCTAGGGCATATCTCCAACATTGGGATATTTCCAAAAGGTTTCTAGAAGGACTTGGAGGCTAAGCAACCCCCTTGGGGGGCCCCCATGAGATGGTGGCCGGCCACATATGGGGCCCCACTTGTTCCATTAATTCCCTAATATGCCCTTGTGGAAGTGTTATTTCATGGGCATTTTTGGGTTTTTGGAAATGGCCACTTTACCCCTTGGTTTTCCTATAAATAGAGGTGAGTGGGCTGCCCACAAAACTCAATCCTTGCTCTCATACACAAGCCATGCATGATCTGGACTTCTCTCTCCCTCCCATCGAAATAGTTTCGTAGAGCCGAAAGGCTGTCTGGTTTCCGGCAGGAACTAGTTCTGGACGGCGAAGCCCTGCCGGATAGATGACACCGTATGTGTGCAACTCTGTAGAGAGACCGTAGTTTCGGTCTTAGTTCGAGAGTGCCTCCCGAAGGGATGTCCGTGTGACCGTCCGAGTTTCGAAGGTCCTCCCGAAGGGCTGTCCGAGTGACTGTTCGATTTTCGATGGTCCTCCCGAAGGGCTGTCCGCGACACCGTCCGGGGACTGTCCGACCGCCTCCCGGAGGGCTGTCCGTGGGGCGGATGAGGGTATACATCCTCGCGGTTGGGAGGTTGTAAATCCTAGCTGCGGGGATCTGCACCGCCGATCGTCATCGACTCTACTTCCGCTGCGCTACGAGTCGGTAACGAAAAAGATCAAACCTTGTATGCAGTCTCCGTAGTGGTCCTGGGCTGGTGCGTAGGTCGGAAATTTTTTGTTTTCTGCTGCGTTACCCAACAACTCCGTCCTCTTCTAGTTTTAATAAGATGATGAATTGAAACATACTACACTAAAATTGGAGTGAAAGGACGATCATTTAATTATCACTAAGAGATGCCAATAGTTTAAATTAATTGTCACATAGTGTGAATATAGTTCAGATCAAACTAAAATTAGTATTTATTATGGCTATATATATATATATATATTTTACTTCTGTGTTTTTTTAAGTAATCCATAAGCTTCAAACGGTGTTCATCTAATTAAAAAAAAGAGTTTTTGTAAATTTAAAAAGTGTCGCTCATTTGAAAAGAATTTGTATAATTTAAAAAGTACTTGTGAATATTATCGAAGTGTTCATATTTTTAAATTGTTAATATAATTTTGCAAAAAAAAGTCTATGTATTTTAGAAAATCTTCATACAATTTTGAAAAGTTTTGAGGCATTTTTTTAAAATATTCAGGTATTTTTAAAAGGTGTTCATGCAATTTTGAAAAGTTGTCAAAGATTCTAAAAAAAATCATGTATTTTTAGATCGTTCACGTATTTTTTTAAACAAATCTTGTAATTTAAAAAGTGTTCAGGACATTTATAACAGAATGTTCATCTATTTTGGGGGAAAATGTGTCATTTTAAAAAGCGTTCACGTACTTCGAACAAAAATCATGTAATATATTAAAAATTGTCTGTGTATTGCACTCTTTAGGAGATACGTTTAGATGTTGTAGTGATCTGTAATTGTAGTAAGCTACAATGTTGATCAGATCTTAACTTATATCATATTACAAAAAAAGTGATGTTCTCAAGGTGGTAGTTGTGTACTATATATTGTAAAAATACTCCAGAGTAATTGATCTTGTCCTTTTAAGAGTAATAACAATATCTTTGTGACTAACCAATGCAAATAGTTGTAGCATTATCGTGTACATTTTTAATCACTTCTTTAGGATTTGTATAAAAGGGAGGCTAAAAAAAATACTACTTAACCTATCATCACATTAGCATTATATTTAGATATCATGTACTCTATGTTTGACACAAATCGAAAAGAAAAACAAATAGGTAAGACCTACGTTTTTTACCATGTTGTTAAAAAGCTTTTAGAAAACTGGACGCGGTATCTTCCAAATGGCCATCATAAATGGTAAAGGGACCAAGTTTGTGATTATTTTTGAATTTATACTCAGCTGCATAGTAGTCTTCCATGTCATGGTCAAATCTTCCTTTAGCTGAGTGAAATCTATGCATTACTTTGTTGTTTGAGAAATTACTCCGTCCTCTTCTAGTTTTAATAAGATGATGAATTGAAACATACTACAGTAAAATTGGAGTGAAAGGAAGATCATTTAATTATCACTAAGAGCATGCCAATAGTTTAAATTAATTGTCACATAGTGTGAATATAGTTCAGATCAAACTAAAATTAGTATTTATTACGGCCATATATATATATATATATATTTTACTTCTGTGTTTTTTTAAGTAATCCATAAGCTTCAAACGGTGTTCATCTAATTAAAAAAAAGAGTTTCTGTAAATTTAAAAAGTGTCGCTCATTTGAAAAGAATGCGTATAATTTAAAAAGTACTTGTGAATATTATCGAAGTGTTCATATTTTTAAATTGTTAATATAATTTCCCAAAAAAAAGTCTATGTATTTTAGAAAATCTTCATACAATTTTGAAAAGTTTTGAGTCATTTTTTAAAATATTCAGGTATTTTAAAAAGGTGTTCATGCAATTTTGAAAAGTTGTCAAACATTCTAAAAAAAATCATGTATTTTTAGATCGTTCACGTATTTTTTTAAACAAATCTTGTAATTTAAAAAGTGTTCAGGACATTTATAACAGAATGTTCATCTATTTTGGGAAAAAATGTGTCATTTTAAAAAGCGTTCACGTACTTCGAACAAAAATCATGTAATATATTAAAAATTGTGTGTGCATTTTTTTAAATGGGCATGTGTTTAGAAAGAGAAGTATGTTTTTGTTAACATTTTTTCGGGGCACTGTTCATAAGCGGGGGGGGGGGGGGGGGGGGTTACTCAAGCGGGGTACTGTTCACGAAAGGTACTGTTCGCCTGGGGATACTGTTCACGGATTGTTACTGTGCGCTAGCTGTCACTGTTCATGTGGTATTACTGTTCACCAGTGCTCACTGTTCACTGGGGACACGTGGCGGCACGGGGGGAGGGCCGGCCACAACGGGCGAGCGCCCTGGGAGCTCGCTGCTTAGCAGCTTTAATATAGTAGTATACTAGCAAGGTGTCATGCGCAATTACGCGTTGAACATCACTACTTTAATCTATTTCACACAGATATAAAAAATAGAGTAGATTCCATTTTGTTCACCAAAATGAGCCGAAGTGACAGAAATTACCCCCAAAACAAGAAATAGTCAAGTTTTTACCCCTAATTTATAGATTCCTTCTACATTTTGCACCCACTCGAACACCCCACCCCCAAAATGAGTTCTGACTAGGCAAGCCACATAGGTAGTTTTTCTTTTGGTCTTGATTTAATCTGGGTTTTTTCCTTGATAAAACCAGTTCAGGTCGGTCCGCGCCTGTTATGGCCCGGACTGTGCCGCACCACACCTTGGGTCCCTGACCTGTTCCGGTCTCCCTCTCTCCCATCGCCCTCTCCGCCTGAAACCCCAAGTCCCAAATCGCCCCATCGTAGCTCACACTCTCTCATAGACCACTCTCTCTCTCCCTCTCATAGTTGCTCCAACGCCGTCGTTCCTTCTCGTCTATATTGAGTTATGCCGTCATTGAAGGACGGGGATGAGAGCACGTATGATGATGCGTCCATGGTTGGCATGGCGAATGAGCTCTTCTTAAGTCAAATCCATCTCTAGAGTTAGGTCTTGTGAATTTGGCCGATGTGCTCCTATTCAACCCCTAATTTTTCTTCAATGCTTATAGGAAACTCCTGACACTATAGTGGATCCATCTTTCTCTGGCTCGACGAGATCTGATCCAAAGTGCATCCTCCATGGTCATAGGCCTAAGAATATGGTTGCTTTTGAAGTGAGTTTACACCCTTAATGTCAATGGTGAAGTCCTATTGCATGCTACACTCCATGTCAGTATCAATTAAACAATTAACTCAGCTGAATTTTGCATGTCAAATTAACTTTGAGTGAATGCGGAGGACCATGTTACTGATAGTGTGCCCTGTCATTTCTAGGTTTGTGTTTAATTGCAACTGCATTTTGATTGTCAATCCATTTTCATGTCACTATACATGTAAATGAGACTGATTATGAGAGGAAAAAATTATTTAAATGCTTGCTGAAGTATACTTGTCCCTGTTAAATTACTTATGTTTTTTTCTCTAATTGGGCTACATTTGTAGTGTCTTTTCTGCACAAAGCTATATTGGTAGTGCCTTTTCTGCATAGAGTTACTGTCAATTTGAGCAATTTCTGCTTCTACTGTTGTTTTTTTTTTTGTATTTGTTGTGATCTGTGCTACGCTCTGATATAACTGAATGTGTCTTAGTGAAGTAATGTGTTTTGCAAATGTGTAAGTAGTTTAGAATTATAGAATGAATGTCAATGGTGATATCCTATTGGATGCTTACACTGCTTTTCAAAAAGAATTAAATAGTTAAGTAAACTGAATGCTGCAGCCAAATTAACTTTGAGTGAATCTAGATGATCATGTTACTGATAATATGAATTAAATAGTTAAGTTAACCAAAAAATAATTTAAATTACTGAATTTTGCTTGTCCATGTGAAATTAGTTAGTGCTTTTCTGGAGATAATTGCTTTCAGTTTGAATAGTCTCTCGTACTATTGGATTTTTTTGCATTTCCAGGGAGGTGTTAATTTTGGATAGTGGAGTGGGTTGATGGTCCTTGGGGTTGAGCTACTACAAATGTGTCTCACAAAACTGTGGCACATGTACCATGAGCAAAATCGTGAAAGGGTGTACGACCAAGAGGCTCATGAGAAAGAGGTGTCCAAGCTAAAGAAGGAGATGGGCAACTTTTTAACGGGTACAACGAGTTACTTACTGATGTATCCAACCTCTTTGACTATCAAGATAAACAGTACCCTTCCTTGGTGCATTTCATATCCGGATGTCGCTTTCTTCTCACCCCACTCTAGTATTATATTTCTCTATTTTTTTAAACCTAAATTTAAAACCCAAAGAGAAATTGGTCTCGCTTTCTCCATCTCAAAGTGATACACACTCATCGACTCACCACTAGGAAGGCTTATCGAAAGAAATAGAGAAATGAAAAAAGAGGCCACAACATCCGTACTGACACCGACGATCTTAAATCCACATAAAGATGTTAGCTGTGTGAAGTCTAATGACATTGACTACATTATCCAGACAATCATAGATCTTAAGAATAAGAGGCAACAACTGGAGGATCAGTCTAAGATTAAGATATAGATGGAGAAGATCAAGCTCGTCAAGGAGCAAAGCTACATCCTTCAATATCAAGCAGATTTGATCCACAACATCAGGAAGGATATGAAGGAGATTCATGTGGACATCATCAGGGTAATTATGTACGAGTGAATTGGTAGCTATGTTGGTTAAATAAATATAAGGCATTTATATATAGCTAGTCTTGAAATGTGTTGCGTTAACTTATGTAATGCCTTGGCACTGGTTATGAATTGTAATGTGCTAAGAACCAAGTTGTATTATTTATGATCTAATAATTGGTAAGATAAGATTAGAACGAGGTTACATTATGATGTTCTTGGTATCATATATTCCTATTGAGATGATTTGCTTTAGGCACTGAAAATAGCATGTATGACCACTGCTGATCTCTGTTGAACTACTGAACTTATGTGTTTGGGAAAGTTCTCTGAATTTGTGTGCAGATGTTAAAAATTTAGTTTAATTGTGATATGAGAGCATCTACAGCGGACCTTGCAAATCCGGTCCCTCAAACGCCCATGGACGCGCCCGCGGACACTGACCGGTCAATGCCTCAAAAAAAAGACTATTGCATCCGGACATCTCATATTTCATTCCTCAAATCCATACAAAAGCATGCAAGTAAAAAACCTACGTACTACGTGAAGAGTTATCTACTCTTCGTCGGAGATGTCGACGATCTCCATCCACTCAGGCGGATAGATGTGCGGCAGCCGCAGGTCCGCCCCTCCGGCGCCGTTGCTGCGGCCCCCTCCGGCGCTGCTGCCCCCTCTGCTACGGCTTCCTCGGCCTTCAGCTCGTCGAAGAGGGCGTCAGCCTCCGCCTGCCTCTGTCGGATGAGCCGGTGGTTGGCCTCCACCTTGGCCTCATCCCGGATGGAATCCAGGATGGCCTGCTGCTCCGCCATCTCGTCCGATTGGGCGACGGCGAACTCTGCCTCTGCCTCCGCCTCCGCCATGGTCAAGCCGGGAGCCTCCTGCTCCGGCTCATGCTCCTCCATTGCCTCCGGCTGCTCCTCCTCCTCCACCTCCTCCTCTGTCATCGGCGAGTCCGGAGGGAGACCCGCAGTGATGCGGGAGGCGTGGCGAGCCTGGTACTCCTCCTCGATTTGCCGGTGCCGCTCTAGAGTCAGCTCCGCGTAGGTGGTGATGAGCCGGCGGACCATCTTGATGGAGAGGGAAGTGCGAGAGGAGGTGGAAGGGCTCGGGTGGCGGCGGAGAGAGGGAGGAGGCGGATGTGCTAGGGCTGGGGGGCGCCGGCCGACTTAAATAGCCGTCCCCGACCTCGGGCGGAGAGCCGGAGCGGCGCCACACGGCGTTTACACCACGGCGATGGTCGAGGTGCCCGTAAGACCGCCGGGTTTCCCGACGAGTCCGCATGGGGCCATGTCGTCAGGATGACGTGGCGGGCGCGCCCGGGCTCCCCATATCCGCCCCATATTTGGGCTGGAAATGAGGGGTGCCGGTCAGCCCAGGCGTTTGAGGCCGGTTTGAGAGGCCCGTCTGGGTCGCATTTTTGTGACCGGGCAGTGACCGGGAGGCCTGCCCGGGCGTTTGAGACGGGTATGAGGGGTCCAGCTGTAGATGCTCTGATATATGCATTTGGAAGTTTGAATTCATCTGCATTTTCTAACATATGAGTAGTTCAATTTTGACGTTTGAATTCGTGTACAACTACCATCAGATTGTTGGAAGTTTGAAACTTTGACCATCATACCCCTCAATTTTTACCCAACCACGAAATATTTACACAACCCCTGCGTACATTGAGTACTGAATCGTCCAATCAACACTTGTGCAGAAGTTACTACTTGTACACTATTGCACTCGACCACGCCTCTTCCCTGTCTCTTGACAACTGCTCCACTCTTCCTCTTCCTCTTCCCTGCCTCTTCCGTTCCCATGGAGAAAACCACCAATAGTGAGTCCGCCTATGCTTGGAAGGACGCCATAGAGAAAATCTGCAATGGTGACAAGCATGTGCTGGCGGAGTTGTAGGAGATCTCCATGTGGTTCACCAACGTCAATCAAATGGTGAAACACGTGAAGGGGATACTGAACATCCTCAAGATGGATGAGAAATCTCGCCTCTTGGGAGACGACAAAAAAGTTCCTTCACCGCAGATCATACAGTGGGCCATGCGCAAGGCCGCGTACTCCTCTATTCCAGGACAACGCGCACTGGTTCATGTACAGCTCGTGCGCGTCACCGCCTAGTATAATAATGTTGATTCCTGGTATAGGAAAAATAAAAAACTATGATTCTTGCTAAGTTGGATTCAACGATAAAAATGTTAAGATTTATGGTTTTTCTAGTTGTGGTAGAAATGAGAAGAAATAACTTAAATAATAGTTGTGGAGACTCGTGAAACAAGAAGAGTTGAAGTGACTTCAGAGATGTACAAATAGGGAAATTAGGGGGGGGGGGGGGGGGGGGGGGGGGGGGGGGGTAATACCATATACTATCATGCTAAAGAGAAGGAAAATAGAATTATCACTCTGGAACATGAATAATGAGAGATTGTGGGAGAAGCTCAATTAACGAGTTATGCTACAAATTTTATATAAAAATATATTTGGACATGGTGATGAATCTTCCATCTCCTTGAATGTCCAAGAGGCCTCTCAAATGTCTAGAAGGGATGTTGATAAACTAGTGGAACCATTTACTATGGAATAATTACATAATGTAGTGTTTTCGATGAAGAAAAATAAGAGTCCTGGACCTAATGGATTACCTATTAACTTCTATTAAAATTTCTGGGATAAATGGGATTTGAAAGATATTTTGGATGATTTTAATAGAAGGGTTTTGGATATTGCCAGACTGAATTATGGCATTATAACTTTGGTTCCTAATACCATAGATGCTAAAAGGAATTAGACCTATCGTCCTGTTAAATGTGAGATTAAAATTATTACTAAATTCCTAATGAACAAACGTGGTGATCCCTGTCATATCTCATACTTAGAGTGCTTTGGTGAAAGGCAAATATAATATGGAGGGGGTGGTAGTTTTACATTAAGCCTTGAATACTATACATCATAGATGACGTAATGCCCTTCTCTTCAAAGTTGACTTTGAAAAAGCTTATGATAAAATCAAATGGGAATTTTGTGCATCAGATGTTGAAGGTCGGAGGGTTTGATGATGTGTGGTGTGGATAGATCATGTATACCATCAGGGGGGACATGTACGAATTAGAGTGAATGATAACATTCGAACTTATTTTAAAGCTCATAAAGGATTTTTGAGACAGAAGCCCTCTCACCTTTATTGTTTGATTTGATTGCTGATGCTTTGGCGATTACTATGGGTAACGGTAAACAAAATGGTTTGTTAAAGGGGTGTTAGAAGACTCTTTAGACGAAGGGGTGAATATGTTGCAATATGTCGATCATACAACATTTCTATTGCGAGATGATGAGAATATTGCTATAAATTTCCAATTTATTCTCTGTGCATTTGAAAAAATGTCATGAGCATTTCCTTTTTGGCAAGGCTATGGAAAAATCTAGTCTGTATCATGCAACCTTTGCATGTGAATTAGGTTCTGACCCCCTAAAATATATTTGTATACATGCTTCTAATGTGAGAATTAGAAACAAACACTGGAATGGGGTGATAGAGTAAATAGGGAATAGGTGTGGGTGCTGGCAAGAAAAAATATTGAATATGGATGGTAGGCTTACTCTGCTTCAGGCCTTCTTGACTAAAGTCCTTATCTTTATGATGTCCTTCTACGCAATTCCTATCACGGTGAGGAAAAAACTGCTTTTTGTAGGGCTAGGTTGTAGGAGATATGCCCTAGAGGCAATAATAAATGCTATTGATTATCTCCCTGTTCATAATTAAAGTTTATGTTCCATGCTATAACTGCAATGATTCTCGAGTCTACAAATAAAACGAGGCTTGGAGGGAAACTCATGTGCACGTGTGGGATAATAAACGGTAAAATGTATTCCTAGTCTGGCCTCTAAGACTAGCTCAAGTATTGCATGATGATCCTGTTTTCCTGATCATGGGCATGGCTATGCCGGCAATTTTGAGGGCGCAATGTTGGTAGAACACTTGTGTTGAATCGACCCGAATTGATGTTATGCTATGAGATACATTCGTCATAAGTTAATGGTTAAATAACACAGAGATGGTTAATGTTTGCATGATTCCTTAGACCATGAGAGTATCGAGTTTCTTCATGCTTGCTTCATGAACTTTGGGGTTTGTTAAACGTCATCCGTAAATGGGTGGCTATTACGGCGGCTTACGGGTTCATGGAAAAGTATGTCAAGTAACTTGATAGCTCAAGATTGGGATTTGCTCCTCCGACGATGGAGAGATATCTCTGGGCCCTCTCGGTGTTACGGTATCCATCATCGTCTGGCCAGACACTTTGTGATTTGATCACGGGGATGCCGGAACACGGGAACGAGAAAAGAGAACAATACCGGTAACGAGGTAACTAGCATAGTGGACAAGTTGTTGATCCGCGGGGATGCCAACATGTCTCACCTCGGGTATTTATGACATATCGCGAAGCAACAGGAATAGCACACGGCAACTGGAGGTTCACTCGAATATTCATTCGTGTGGGTATAGGGGTCAATATGGGTGTCCACAGCTCCGATGTTGATCATTGATCGGAAGGGGTTCCGGGTCATGTCTATACTTCACCGAACCTATAGGGTCACACGCTTAAGGGTCATCTATCTGCTGAATACTAGACGGGGAGTCTGAGAGAAAATCACCGAAAAAGTTTCGGACGAAACGGAAACGTTCCGGAGAGGATATCGGAATAGTTCCGGTGAGACTGAAAAGTTGTTTCAGGGTATTCCATAAAGTCAAATTGGTTTCGGCACATGCCTGGAAATTATTGGAAGGTACCAGAATTGTTCCGGTAACTTTTGAGATTTTTCAGAGACAAAAACCGGAAATGTTCCGGACTGCCGGAACCGCTT
Source organism: Elymus sibiricus (assembly GCA_039707655.1). Classification (NCBI taxonomy): domain Eukaryota; kingdom Viridiplantae; phylum Streptophyta; class Magnoliopsida; order Poales; family Poaceae; genus Elymus; species Elymus sibiricus. The sequence goes on from CM077675.1 coordinate 146,935,441, forward strand.
TAGTTGCTTTTCACAGATGAAAATCACTAAACCAAAAAGTTGTTTCGGAGTACACCATAAAGTCAAAATGGTTTCGGCACATGCCTGATAATTCTTGGAGGGTGCCAGAATCATTCTGGAAACTTTCTGGAATTTTCCGGAATGAAAACCGGAAATGTTCCGGAGCTGCCGAAACCGCTTCAGATGCTTTTCGCAGATGAAAATCACTAAACCGGAATTGTTCCGGCTCGCGTTGAAAATTATTTTGGTGGGTACTGGAAATGTTCTAAGCCCACATGAATATTTTCAGTTCGATCAGACGCTGAAAAATGTCGTCGTGAATAGTGAAAGTGCTTTTTGGGATATTTATGGAAAAGTCACCTTTTGGGATATTTTCCCAAAAAGGTTTCTAGAAGGCTTGGGGGCCAAGAAACCCTACCCCTTGGATTTCCTATAAATAGAGGTGGAGGGGCTGCCTCCACACTCACTTCCTTCTCACATACAAGTGCCATGACATTTCTGGCTTCTCTCTCCCTCCCAGCGAAATAGTTTCGTAGAGCCGAAAGGCTGTCTGGGTTCCGGCAGGAACTAGTTCTGGACGGCGAAGCCCTGCCGGATAGATGACACCGTATGTGTGCAACTCTGTAGAGAGATCGTAGTTTCGGTCTTAGTTCGACAGTGCCTCCCGAAGGGCTGTCCGTGTGACCGTCCGAGTTTTGGAGGTCCTCCCGAAGGGCTGTCCGAGTGACAGTCCGAGTTTCGGAGGTCCTCCCGAAGGGCTGTCCGCGACACCGTCCGGGGGACTGTGCGACCGCCTCCCGGAGGGCTGTCCGCGGGGCATATGAGGGTATACATCCTCGCGGTTGGGAGGTTGTAAAATCCTAGCTGCGGGGATCTGCACCGCCGTTCGTCATCGACTCTACTTCCGCTGCGCTACGAGTCGGTAACGAAAAGGATCAAACCTTGTATGCAGTCTCCATAGTGATCCTGAGCTGGTGCGTAGGTCGGAAATTTTTTGTTTTCTGGCGCGTTCCCCTACATAGGTTTGTGTGACGGGTTGATGAAGACAAACAATAACATCATTTGGTGAACTGAAAACCTGCTGCCAACACAAAGATCAGGGGGGCTTATGCATTTCAATTTAGAACTTATGAATAAATTTCTCCTGACTAGATAGTTCTGAAGGTAGATACTGGATGTGAGCTGTGGGAAGAGCTTCTTATAAATAAATATGTTAAATGGAAATGCATTTTTGGCATCAAGCCTAAAGTTTGAGATTCCCATTTTGGACTAGCATTTTTTAAAGTTAAAGATCTATTTTATTAACATTGTAAAAAAGGAGTAGTAAAAAAAAACATTGTAAAAAGGTGATCCGGAATGGGGAAAATAAAGGATTCTTGAACGATTGGTAGGTGGGTGATAAACTATTGCTAGGCTTCTTGGGAGCTTATTGAAAGGTGCTTTTGATCTGAAATCTACTTCTGTTAGTCTGTCTACATTCTTAGGGAGCTGGATTAAGGGATTCCCCAAAGAAGACGGTTGGTGCTTGTAGGCATTGCTGTAATGTTTTGGACAATTTGGAGATGCAGAAATTATATTACTTTTGAGAGAAAATTATCTCTGATCCTATGAGCTTGATCCAAATGATGTGTTCCTGGATAATGAGCTGGTCTATTTTGCAGATAATGAGCTGGAACTTCAACATCAAATGTTTATGTTGCCCTTTCAGTTGATTTGTTTTGGAGTCTGGGGAGGTTTCCAGCCGATGGTTTGGCCTCGTTTTATGTTCTTGGATGATCTGGTTTGCGACATGGGTGTTTGTATCCCAGTGATGTATGCCTGGTTATTTTTTCTGGAGTCTTTAGTTGCAGTAGTTATGTAGTTTGTAAAAGACCAGTTGATTTCTTTATACGAAATCGGAGGGGCAACCACTCTTCCACTAACAAAAGTAATCTTGTTCATGTATTGGTTGGTTTCGCACCCAGAATTAAAAAAATTAATTTGTATATTCCCAAAAACAAAGTGCCCTTACAAACAGAAATTTTGGATTTCTTTTCATATGAGTTTATAACCCAAAAGGAAGGGAGAATTTTTTAGCTCACGGATAGAACTTATAGAAAACGTTATTTTGAAGAGAAAAAATCCCAGTGTGACTTCATAGAAAATAGTTTGTGTTGCAGTAAAGTGGAGGACAATGGTTATGTAATCACCTTTGATTTGTGGGTGACCCGTGATTACGGCTCGACGTCCTCGTCTGATAAGCATAAGCTAGTTTGCACCGCGTCGATCACTGCACGGCCACCAGAATGGATGCAGAAGTGCTGGAAGGCCGTGCGGAAATCAGGCACATATAGCTTGATCTTTCTGTTCAACAGCTTCCGCGCAACGAACGACAGCGCGAAGAGCAGCTTCTCCGAAGGTGGGAGGACCAGCGACCCTATTGCGACGATGTTTGCCTTGAGCGTCTCGCCGGCGATAGCCACGAGGTCCTTGGACAGGTTTATTCCCGTCTGTCCCTCCTCGTCCTCCTCCTGGTACGCGCACCGGTAGGCTCTGTCCTGCGCGGCGGTGAGCGTCCGCACGACGTGCGTGAGCCGGAACCGGGACGTAGACTTGGACGTCGATAGCAGCACCGCGGCCGCGCCCATGCGGAACAGGACGGCAGGCAGCAACATCGCGCGGTTCTTCCCCGTGTAGTTGATGAGGGAGGTGGTCTCCGTGGACACCACCAGGGCGTGCGCGCCACGCGGCGCCGCCCGCAGGAGATTCCTCGCGACCTCCATAGAGATCACCCCCGCGCTGCACCCCATCCCGGAGATGTGGGCGTCCCGGATGTCGCTTCGGAGCTTGTACTTGTTTATAATGGTGTCAGTGAAGCTCGGCGTCGGGTTGAACGCGGTGCAGTTGGTGACGATGATGTCGATGGCTCCAGGACTTATGCCCGTCTTGGCAAGCAGGTCGTCGATGGCTGCAAAGATGACCTGCTCCGCCTCGTCGCGGCTGTCGCCTAGGCTGCAGCGCGGGGGGATATTGTGCAAGGAAGGGTGGAGGTAGGTCTGGTCACCGAGGCCCGAGCGCTCGAGCATGCGCGTCAAGAAGCGGAAGCTGCCATCGTCGAGGTACGGCATGTTGCGAGCGTTCTCGGTGAAGGAGCCCATGGATACGCGGCAATTGGGCTTTGGCCGGCAGCAAGCGTAGTCCACGAGGTACACGCTGCGAGGGCGGCGCATGAGGCAGATGGTGGCCAAGGCGATCGGGAGGAAGACGGCCAGGAAGACGTGGACCTGCCGCAACCCATGGAGCCGGACGAGTAGCTCGTCGGGGCCGAGCTGCGCGGCCTTGCGGAGAACGCCGACGGCCGTCGCCGGCACCACGACGACGGCGAGGAAGTTATTCACAAGCAACTGGTAGAGGGGTTTGAGGACGTGCTTGTTGGGATTGAGTGGTGAGCTCACCATGTTGCCGGCGGAGTGGACGTACGTTGATGATTCATGTGTGTTGAGGTCGCCGAAAAGAACTTGGGGTCGTTTTAAAGCGCTAGCAGGGCGGTCCATGCGTGTAACTGTTTTGCGTCGTGCCGTCTGCGCTGGTAGCCGACACACTGCCATTACAACGTCATGGAGGAAATATTCCGATCCGAAAGATCATACTGTAGCATCTACCATTATTCCATGGTCCTACTAGTAGTAGAAATAAATGAAGCACATGCATGGTCCGTTGCAAATATTCCATCTTGTCAGGCTTCTCCTGAATGAAACTTGGATTATAGCAAGTAGATCGCCGAAAATGCCTTTTGGAGCTCGGCCTCTATGGAGGCCGGTTTTTGAAAAACACAAAATTCATGAAAATTCATATTTTTACAATTCAAAAAAATCTGAAAAAAATACAGATATACATGGAGGCATAACACACATGTGTGTAAATTTTTAGGATGAAATACGTTGAAATGAAGGCTGTGCAAAAAAGACAAATCTGAGGCTTTTTAACACATGATACTATTCATCCTCAAAGTCTAGAAATTTGTCTTTTTTGTACAGGTCGCATTTCCAAGTATTTCATCTTGAATTTTTACACACACATACATTTCATCCTTGTATAGTTGCATATTTTTTTTCGGAATTTTTTGAAGTCGAAAAGTTTGAATTTTGAATTTTTCAAAAATAAAGGGCTTCATGGAGCTCGGTCACCAAAACGCCCTACTCGTAGATCGCATGTGTCTTGCCACGGGCTGCAATGGCGATTTTTTTTTACCCTTAAATTGCTCTTTTTCTTCCTTTCCTCATTTCCAACTAGAGGCTAACGTGTGTTGGCCCCGCCATTTTTTTTTGCGGGGGTAAAAGAGTTTTATTGCATAAATGCAGAGTTACAGTCAGCTGACAAAAGCTCAGCGATACAAGGTGGGCAATTTTGTAGCCAACAAGCCGTGCTACACTCTACTCTCCCATGGTTCGCCAGGCGATCTGCTATTCTGTTTTGATCTCTAGAAATTTTCATAGGAAAAAACTCTCTACCAGCTAAGAGATGCTTAATCTCCATGACTAAATGACCATAAGCCGATCGATCAAGACTATCTGAGGACAATGAAGAAAGTGCCGTCGAAGAGTCAGTTTGGATTACCACGGGAAGGTCTGATCGCTCCAAAGCTAGTGCTAGACCCTCCCTAATTTCTTGTAGTTCTGCTTCGAGTGCATCGTTGCAGAAGAAGAGGTGTCGATAAGCAGCAAAGATCAAGCTTCCATCCGGATTCCTGAGGACCATCCCTGAACCTGCAGTCCCGTCTAAGGAGAATGAACCGTCGACCGAGAGGGCGACCCATCCCAAAGAAGGAGCAGGCCATAGTCTGACCGACGTAGTTTCCTTGATCCTGCGTTCTAACTACCCCTACCATTTTACCTTTGATCATCTCCTCCATGCTGTACTTTTTTTGCATGCCATAAAGAGTTCAGATAGCTATTCAAAAAGTTGACTGATATTTTTATCGAAACTTGGTCCTTTTCATGCAATAAATCGTTCCGCAAATTCCATACTCTCCATATTAAAATCAGCACCATGTCACGTACCCTCTCGGTGCAGTTAGCTAGCACATTGAGCAGCCATTCCTCTCCAGTATTTACTAGACGTTCATTGCTTGGGATTGGCCATATCCTCCTCATTCCTCCCCAGAGTTGCACTGCTTCCTTGCACGCCACCAAAGCGTGGAAGGAGCTCTCATCTTCGACACCACACAACAGGCAAGTTACACGCGTTCGAAGGTGTCTATATTGCATGCACTTAAAGGTAGCTAGGGCACCAGTCGCCGCCTTCCATGCCATCACTTTCATTTTTTGCGGGACAGTGGCTTGCCAGATAAGGTTCCAAATCGGTCGCGTACCATCAGGTTGAGCGCTGGATGCACCATTAGAAAAGGCTTCCTCATGGTTTTGCATAGCTAGATGATAGGCACTCCTAACTGTGAAGCATCGGCAAGCGACTGCGAGCTAGCTCCAGCTGCAGCCCCGTCCCTGGACAGCTGGGCTATGTGTGCTACAGCTGGGCAAGCAGCGGCAAGTAGACACAGCAAGCAGCGGCAACAACCAACATTTTACTTGGTAGCTTCTCGTAATCACCTTGCTAGCTTCCTTTTTCTAATCATGGCAAGCTCAATTTTGAGTAAATGACTTGTAGTTTGACATTATATTGGTGGATGCCTTGTATATGACATGAATAAGATGGATGGCTTGTATTTTGATAGGTATATGACTAAAGTAGTATGACTAAAGTAGTATTTTCTTTGGCAATTATTTATTACTATGTGTTAGAAATACAAATACTAGCGGCAATTGTGCCTATATATGTGAGAATAAACATTATTTTTATTAATTTTGCGAAATAAAAAACATCATTATTTTATGCAAGAGGTGAGATGAACCAAAATACATCCCATTCCATATCTCCAACAAACACTAAATTCCATTTCACCTATTTGCTCAGACCAAACATAGGAATGGAACCGATCCATTCTAGTGAAATGAAACCATGACATTCCATTCTACTCCCTCCGTCCCAAAATAAGTGTTGCTGATTTAGTACTAAATTATACAAATTTTATACTAGATCAACGACACTTATTTTGGGACGGAGGAAGTACTTTGTTTCCCAACCAAACACACTCGTTGTATATTAATTAGATGCATGAGTCTGCCACCGATGTTAGGCAAAAACCATAACTCTAACTTCAGATACATGTCTGGATGTGTTTTATGTATTGCTCTACTTGTCCACAAACATGATTTATTTCCTGTTTGTAACCTCATTTCAATTCATGCATGTAGTTATTTTTGTCCTACCATGCAACGAGTGTGAAAGTATTGTTCGTTGTTGCAATGACAAGTCAATAATAGTATTGTACGAATTGAGTCGGACCTTTTAGCCTACTTCCGAGATGTTCAGCGGATACAGATGAATAGAATCAGCCCATGGCGCACCAACAGTTGTGTTGCTGGGTGACCTGATGCACTGCCACACCGCACTGTTGCACTTGAAACCAGAACCAAACCCGACCATCCACACCCGGTCGCCCTTGCGCGTCCGCCTCTTGGCCTCGATGTATGCAAGCTCGTACCACAGTGAACTGCTGGATGTGTTTCCGAATCGGTGAAGCGTCATCCGCGATGGCTCAACATTCTCATCTGATAAGCATAATCTAGTTTGCACCGCGTCGATTACTGCCCTGCCACCAGAATGGATGCAGAAGTGCTCGAAGGCCGTGCGAAAATCAGGGACATATAGCTTGATCTTTCTCCCCAGCACGTTCCGCGCAATGAACGAGATCGCAAAGAGCAGCTTCTCGGAGGGCGGGAGGACGAGGGGCCCTATTGCCGTGATGTTAGCCATGAGCGCTTCGCCGGCGACTGGCACAAGGTCCTTGGACAGGTATGCTCCTGTTTGTCCCTCGTCGTCCTCTTTCATGCACAAGCACATGTAAGCTCTGTCTTGCGCGGCGGTGAGCGTTCGCACGATGTGCGTGAGCCGGAAGCGGGACATGGACCTGGACGTTGACAGCAGCACCGCGGCCGCGCCCATGCGGAACAGGGCAGCTGGGAGCAGCATCGCCCGGTTCTTGCCGGTATAGTTGAGGAGAGAGGTGGTCTCTGTGGACACCATCAGGGCGCGCGCGCCCCGCGGCGCCGCCTGCAGGAGGTTCCTCGCGACCTCCAAGGAGATCACCCCCGCGCTGCACCCCATCCCAGATATGTGCACGCTTCGAATGTCCGCTCTGAGTTTATACTTGTTCACGATGATGTCAGCCAAGCTCGGGGTCGGGCTGAAGACACTGCAGTTGGTGACGATTATGTCGATCGCACCAGGACTTATGCCTGTCTTGGAGAATAGATCGTCGACAGCGGCAAAGACCACCTGCTCCGCCTCGTCGCGGCTTCCACTTAAGCAGCATCGCGGGGGGATATAGTGCATCGATGGGTGGAAGTAGGTCTGGTCACCGAGGCCCGAGCGCTTAAGCATGCGCGTCATGAAGTGGACACCGCCATCATCGAGGTATGGCAAGAAGCGGACGTTCTCGACCAAGGATCCTATGGAGACGCGGCAATTGGATTTAGGCCTGCAGCAAGAGTAGTCGACGAGGTAGACGCTACGAGGGCGACTGATGAGGTAGAAGGTGGCCAAAGCGAACGGAAGAAACACGGCCAAGAAGACGTGAACCTGCCGCAAGCCATGGAGTCGGGAGAGGATCTCCTCCGGTCCGAGCCGCACGGCTTCACGGAGAACGATGATGGATGTGAGCGGTGCGGCGATGACGACGAGGAAGTTGTTCACGACAAGCTGGAACGAGCGTTTGAGGTGCTTGTTGACATGGGGTGGTGAGATGACCATGTTTCTGAAGCGCCCGCGTAGTGATGGTGATGAAGGTGTCGGAACTTAGAAGATTTTATAAAGCGCGCCGCAGCGTTCACGCAAGCAACTGTTTAGGTCATTCCATTTGCGTTTCTAGTTGTAGCCCATGCTGTCACCATTACAAGAAACCATTTTGGCTGGACACCATCTTGTGAAAGTTGTCATTGGTGTCTTCTCGACTCGGTCCCGTGGATACAAACTTGATTATTTCATGTTTCCAATCTTAGAGAACACATGATAATGTGTCTTGGATGAGCTGTTGATGTGTATCGGAGATTAATTCATCTGTCCTAACAAAGAACGTTATAGCTCTTTAATCAGTTGTTGGTGGGTGACAATATTGGTGAGAGTGGTCTATACAGAAACACGTTTTTCTTTGTTCAGGAAAAAGGAGAGATACTTTTTTTACAGTTTTGCTCTGCTATGGAAACACAAGAGTGATTATCAAGTACATGGATTGTCTAGCATCATCGGGTGGACGTGTGGAGGTGGATTTGTCTTTGATGGATATGTTTGGATTTGATCATCGTTCGTCTACGTTTGTGTGTCTTCACGTTAGATCCTTCCTATCTACGCTACTCTTCATCAGCGACGGCTGTTGTTCTGGTACGCTGGTCCTATGAAAGCTTGGCACAATGACTTCCCGACTATCTACTAAAATAAGTTTAAGCCGATTTTAACAAGGGAGGGGCAATGACGGCGGCGTACCTTCGGCTCGCTTTAGTGCTTGCAGTCGTCACTAGGTGGTGTACATATCTGAATATAATTTTTATTATTTCTGATATTCGTTGTACCGTCATGACTGAAAATAAATAGATTGAAAGTTTTACTCGTAAAAAAAACATCAATCGTAAATTTGGAGGACAAACAAAATTGTTTCTTGCCTAGGGGCATTCGTACGCCAAATCATTTTAGGTGAGGTGGGCATCTAATCCGATGCATTAAATAGAAGCATACACGATATTTCTATTAATGTTAGTTTTCACAAATAAATTAATCTGTCCTACTATACTCTTCATCGGAATCCGCTGGATGGTCGTTGATTTCATCGGTGAAGGTGACGTCGGCAATCAAACCAGACGGCAGGGGCGGAGACAGGGGGTGAGCAGGGCCAGCACCCCCCCCCCCCCCCCCGGTGCGTTAATATATTACAGCGAGGACACTCGCTGGGCTGAAATGGGCTGCAATAAGTGCGGCCCATTTTTCCCGTGTTAGTGTTTTTTTGGAAATATTGGTAAAACTTATGTATGTAATAAAAACAATGTCCAAATATTCATGTGGTGCAAATAGTGTACATGTAAACGATGATTAATTAGTAAATATAAACATTTTAATACACTGGTAAATTATGTTAAAAACGTTCACTTATTATTTGAAAATATTTATAATTACTCAAGATAATATTTATAAATTATAAAAAATTTCTCTTTAATTTAAAATAATACGAACATTTCGAAAACTATAATTTATAACTATTATTTTAATTATAGAAACATTTCAACAATTATATGCACATTTAATAACTCATAAGTATGTTGTTTAAGAAATTTTTTGTATAATTAAAATATTCATAATTTAAAATTAAAATGTTTATATGGATGTTGAATCATAGCTAATGTTTAAATTTTTATGTTTTTTAATATAAGTCGCGAGTGAAAATTATACACTAGTGAATCTTCATAATTTTTTAGCAAATGTTTGTATTCAGTATTTTTGTATAAGTTAAATATAAGCCAGGAGTGCATAAAAATATTTTAATTCATTAAACATATGACATGTTTGTATTTATTAACATTTTTTAAATGTCATCTGCGAGTGTATATGTAAATGTTTTTATTTACTAATTATTCATTATTTGTATGTATAATATTTATAACACATGAATATTTGAACATTAATTTTATTACTTATATACGTTTTACAAAAGAATATTAGGCTAGCCACAGACTTTATTTATTGCTCAATGATGATTTGAGGTATACAATTAAAATCAGGGAATGCAAGAGCCAAACATGGTGGCCTACAGAGAGACGAAGTGTGTATAGCGAGTCTATGTGCCTCAACATTCTATACCCTTCCTTCAAACAGAAAAGAGCAGTGTTGGAACTCCAAAGACATGACATGAATTTCACGTATAATGTGCCCGTGGTTTCCTCCATTTCCTTCCTTGATGTTGGCAACTTCTTTGCAGTCCGATCCAACCACCACATGTGTTTGCATTAGATCACTTGCCAAAGCTAAAGCCTCCCCACAGGCTAAGGACTCGAGGATTGCCGGGATCAGTAACGCCACGCTCGTCCTCCTTTTCAAGTTGGACATTAGAAAGGCCTTCGACTCGGTCAAATGTGAATTCATCCTAGACCTCTTGCAGCGCAAGGGCTTCCCTAGCAAATTCCGGGATTGCGTTGCCGCACTATTATGCTCGTCATCTTCACGCTTCCTGCTCAACGGTCTTCCCGGGCCCCCAATCAAGCATGGTCACGGATTCCGGCAAGGAGACCTACTATCCCCGTTGCTCTTTGTGCTCGCCATTGATCTGCTTCATCAAATTCTTGACCTGACAACCTGTGACACCCTGGTTTTGTGCTACAGTGATCATTGTAATTAAGCACAGTGATGACCATGATCAGTGCCTAATCATTTTGCTAAACAATGCATGATCAATATGGATTTCAAATCTCATTTCAAATTCCACTACTAAATGCCCTAGGATTTTATTGTGATAAAATAAATCCTCAAACAGCATAAGAAAAATGTTGCACATTTGCTAAAAGTCACCAAACAAATAATGTTTAGGAAAACAACGTCACCTTGATGTTGGTGTGGCCCCCACCATCAATAACAGCAACTTAAATCAATTTAAAGTGCTCTTTAATTTAAATGGAAAATGTAAACAGATTCCAAAAATCCCCAAACCTTTTGTGGCCATGTGAAATATTGCAGGATATTTATTGGGCCATGTTACTTATTTTTGCTGTGAAGAAATATGGCCTAAAATAAATAAAACAGAAACTTATAAAAGAAAACAGAAAAGAAAAATAGCAAAAAAGGAAAAGAGGCCCACTGTGCCAGGGCCTAAGTCTACAGTGCCGGCCCAGCCCACTCCCCACGTCGTCCCCTTCCTACTGCTCACGCGCACGCGCGCTGTCGCCGCTGCCGCGCTCGCCGCCCCGGCCCCCCCTCGTCCCCGGTCGACAGCGGCCTCGTCCGCGCCTCTGGAGGGGATATGAGCGCCTCCCCGACCCCTGTGGCTAACCCTAGCCGCCTCACCCTCTCCCTCTCTCGCTCTCCACCCTCATCCGAGCGGCGCCATGGCCGGCCCGTCGTAAACCTTGCGACCACCGTGCCCCTCTCGTCGCTCCGCCGTGTCCAGCGTCACCGCCGACCTCGACTCCGCCGCCTACGCCTCGCTGTTGGAGCTCGGAGCCACCACAACGCCCACGACGCCGTCGTCTTCAACCTACGGCCAACCACGTCGCCGTCGTCGATTCACCGCCGTCGCGCTTCCCCGAGCTCGCTTTCGCACACCTACGGGCTCACTGTGAGCCTCCGCTTCCTCCCCTCTCTCTCCCGTCGCCGTTTGCTACCTCTAGCTCCGTCCCCGACGTGCGCCCGCACGCATCGCCGCGGAGCTCGTCGCCGGCGAGTCTCCGGTGACCAAATGGTCACGGGCGTGTGTCCATTTGCTCCGCCGCGTCGCGTAGAGCCCGCCTAGCCCATCCGTTCGAGCTGTTGCACGCCGAGCGCCGTTTCCGTCGAGCTCCCGTACGCGCCGCCGCCTCCGCTCGTCGCCGTCGCCGTTTCCGGTCAAGTCCGGCTGTGCCACCGCCACCATTCGACGCGAATCGTTCGACTCGTTCGAACGAGCCCAGCCGAACGGCCCTCCGTAGCGCTTTTCCGACGACCCCCGTGGCTCGCCGCCGCGTTTAAGCGTCGCCGGCGTTGAGCCGCCGGCCGCCGCCTGTAGGGTAACGCAGTAGAAAACAAAAAAAAATCGACCTACGCACCAGCCCAGGACCACTATGGAGACTGCATACAAGGTTTGATCATTTTCGTTACCGACTCGTAGCGTAGCGGAAGTAGAGTCGATGACGAACGGCGGTGCAGGTCCCCGCAGCTAGGATTTTACAACCTCCCAACCGCGAGGATGTATACCCTCATCTGCCCCGCGGACAGCCCTCCGGGAGGCGGTCGGACAGTCCCCCGGACGGTGTCGCGGACAGCCCTTCGGGAGGACCTCCGAAACTCGGACTGTCACTCGGACAGCCCTTCGGGAGGACCTCCAAAACTCTGACGGTCACACGGACAGCCCTTCGGGAGGCACTCTCGAACTAAGACCGAAACTACGATCTCTCTACAGAGTTGCACACATACGGTGTCATCTATCCGGCAGGGCTTCGCCGTCCAGAACTAGTTCCTGCCGGAACCCAGACAGCCTTTCGGCTCTACGAAACTATTTCGCTGGGAGGGAGAGAGAATGCCAGATCATGCATGGCTTGTGTATGAGAGCAAGAGTTAAGCATATGGGGCTGCCCACACACCTCTATTTATAGGATAGCCAAGGGGTAAAGATGTCATACAAAAAACCCCAAAGTACCCCCACTTTATGCCTTTTCATAAAAGAATAAAGATAAAAGGGGTGCCATGTGGAGCTCCAAGGAGCTCCACCATGCTTGGCCGGACACACTTGGGGGCCCCCCCACATGGGGGTGCCTTGGCTCCCAATTCCTTCGAGAAGGCCTTTTGGAAATATCCAAAAAGGTGCTTTCCCATAAATATCCAAAAAGCACTTTCACTATTCACGACGACATATTTCAGCGTCTGATCGAACTGAAAATATTCATGTGGGCTTAGAACATTTCCAGTACCCACCAAAATGATTTTCAACGCAAGCCGGAACAATTTCGGTTTAGTGATTTTCATCTGCGAAAAGCATCTGAAGCGGTTTCGGCAGCTCCGGAACATTTCCGGTTTTCATTCCGGAATATTCCAGAAAGTTTCCAGAATGATTCTGGCACCCTCCAAGAATTATCAGGCATGTGCCAAAACCAATTTGACTTTATGGTATCCTCTGAAACAACTTTTCAGTTTCACCGAAACTGTTCCGGTGTTCTCTCTGCGGAACTTTTCCGCTGTCCGAAACTTTTCCGGTGTCCGAAACTTTTTCGGTGATTTTCTCTGAGACTCCCTGTCTAGTATTCAACAGATAGATGACCCTTAAGCGTGTGACCCTATAGGTTCGGTGAAGCATAGACATGACCCGGAACCCCTTCCGATCAATGATCAACATCGGAGCCGTGGACACCCATATTGACCCCTATACCCACACGAATGAATATTCGAGCGAACCTCCAGTTGCCGTGTGCTATTCCTGTTGCTTCGCGATATGTTACAAATACCCGAGGTGAGACACGTTGGCATCCCCGTGGATCAACAACTTGTCCACTATGCCAGTTACCTCGTTGCCGGTATTGTTCTCTTTTCTCGTTCCCGTGTTCCGGCATCCCCGTGATCAAATCACAAAGTGTCTGGCCAGACGATGATGGATACCGTAACACCGAGAGGGCCCAGAGATATCTCTCCATCGTCGGAGGAGCAAATCCCAATCTTGAGCTATCAAGTTACTTGACATACTTTTCCATGAACCCGTAAGCCGCCGTAATAGCCACCCATTTACGGATGACGTTTAACAAACCCCAAAGTTCATGAAGCAAGCATGAAGAAACTCGATACTCTCATGGTCTAAGGAATCATGCAAACGTTAACCATCTCTGTGTTATTAACCATTAACTTATGACGAATGTATCTCATAGCATAACATCAATTCGGGTCGATTCAACACAAATGTTCTTCTAACATTGTGCCCTCAAAATTGCCGGCATAGCCATGCCCATGATCAGGAAAACAGGATCATCATGCAATACTTGAGCCAGTCTTAGAGGCCAGACTAGGAATACATTTTACCGTTTATTATTCCACACGTGCATATGAGTCTTCCTCCGAGCCTCGTGGTTATTGTAGACTCGACAACCATAGCAGTTATAGCATGGAACATAAACCTAATTATGAACAGGGAGATAATCAATAACATTTATTATTGCCTCTAGGGCATATCTCCTACAGACTCCCACTTGCACTAGAGTCAATAATCTAGTCAATGCTAATGCACTTTACACCTATGGCATACTGGTGTAAAATATGCTTCGCATGTGGTATAGCCTGATGTCCAACGGATCTGACGACTTCAGCTCCGTGTGTAACATTGCATATCCTCGCGTTTTCACGCTTTCACAAAATTCATATTTTGTGTGGACTTGGCTTTGCATATGTGTGAATCATTGGTCGAAACCTGATTCCTCAGACTGAGCTATGGAGCAACTATCTGCAATAGTGTCCCATAGACCAAAGCCATCTTGGAACCATACTAAGTTCATGAATGAACTATATGATTCAACAACTTCTTTGTCGCTTCTAAAGCGTCAACATACTTAGCCTTTGTTATAGAATTCGCCACAATATCTTGTTTGGAACAATTTCCAACTACCGTGCCACCATATTGTGTATTACACAAAACCCTTAACTTAAATTGAAAATCGCATGGAGCATTTATGAAGACTGTATCGATGTAATTACTTACAACGAGCACTTCATAATCTCTGCTTGCGGGAAAACATGTCATCACTACTACTCTAGTACTCAATGACATCTTTCACTGTTGTCCTATGATCAGTACTTTGATCACTTTGGTATCTATACTCGCAACAACTTTGGAGTATTGGACATATCTGGTTGGTTTTACATACCATGGAATACATGATTAATCCAAACACAAGAGTGTGTGGAATCTCCATCATATATTTTACTCGTCAGTGTTTTGGGACACTGGGTCTTGAAAAACTCTTTCCATGTGACTTCGGCAAGAATCACTCCTTGGCGTTTTAAATGCTAAAAAGTTTTAGCATCTTGTCAATATGTATTCATAGCTTAGCCCCATTAGGTAAATCTATCTCCATAGATCATCATGCCTAATATTGAGGCTATTTAGCCTAAGCACTTCATCGAAAAACTATTTTCAAATGAAGACCTAATTCATGTCAAGAAATTTATTTCCAATTAATAATGTGTCAAGTACACAAGGTTTTTAGAAATATTATTATGCTCCCACTTACTTTCTTGAATCACAAGCATCTTCGATACCCATTTGATGAAGTCAAACCCCTTTGACCATTCCATCAAAAACGAAGATTCCAACTCCACTTTGCTCTCTTCTTTCCATCGCTGGAACTCTGAAGATTGCATACTTACTAGCATCCTCTGGATCGACAAATAACTTTGGACTGTATCACATACACGTCCTAGGTTTCATTTCCATCAGATGGAAATCCTTTTGTCATCCATGTTTCATATCTCATGATTGAAATATGTATTAATTGCTAGTTCAACCCGAACCGACTTCAAGCATCGCTACGGTGAGACAATCTCATCGTAGTCAACTCCTTGAACTTGTTATTGCAACAAGTCGAGCTTTATGGATAAAACATTTTATCCGTATCAGTTTTTAGTTCCATAAATATTCGTTAGACTCTAAGTCTTCCGAAAGGTGTATCAAGATTTTAATCTCAAATCACTTATATGGAAACTATCTCGGATTGTATTGGCATTTAGCCAATTCCAGAGTCAGGGCACATCACCGCTTCCTTGTGTATCATAGGTATACTGTTGTCCAACAACAATATCTCGTTTGCGCACCTGAGAGGTTTGCACGAGCCTTGCCTACGAGGTTCAGCTGCAAGTTCGACCGAAGTCCATACATTTTATTGTAGAGACTTCCATATCAGTCGCAGTAGGAAACCCTGGAATCACTTCCAAGGTTCCTTTCCTTTGATCTGATGACGAAGATACTGTTTATCTCGTCGAGTTGCACTGTTCTCCCACTTACTTTTTGTAAGAACTATTCTCTTTAAAAGCATACCATTTTGTGGCAAAATCCTTTGCCTCGTTATAGTGGTGGGGGAATACCCAATGACTTGGGATAACCTACAAAGTAGCACTTGTCTTATTTGGAATAGGTTTGTAACCTTTTACACAAGCCCCATATTCCAAATGTTAAGAAAAGATATAACATGGTTGGGCGTACCATACCATGGCGTCATTTCAACAGACCTGATGGATCTCTTTTCAGTGTAAAAGCCACAATCTCTAAAGCATCACTCTTTAAAAGGGGTAATGGCAAATTTATTTATGTCATCTTTGATCTTACCATGTCATAAATGGTTCGATTACATCTTCACGGACTGTCCACTTGCAGTGGTGTTCCGGGAGGTGCAAGTTATGAAACCCCTTTCATAACTCATCAGACATTCGCTAAACTTGTAACTCAAATATTCCTATCTGCAATCGAATTGTAGAAACATAATTTTCTTGTTACAATAACTTCTACTTCATTTTTGAAAACCTTAGGAATGAATTCAAAAGATCCAGACTTACGTCTCAACAAGTAAATATCCATATATCTAATTGAGTCAATTCTGAAGATAGATAAATCCACTACTTGCAACAACATTTATTGGACTACACACATCATAATGTATGATCACCAATATGTTCTTTGCTCGTTCCTTATGGCCTGTGAACGGTATTTCAGTCACTTCACTTTTCAGAGGAAAGTTGCAAGTGTCAGATGATTCAAAATCAAACGACTTCAAAATCCATCATAATGGAATTTTCCATGCGGGTTTCTCCAATGTGACCAAATGCAGTGCCACACTTGTGTGGTATTCTTTTAGTCTTGCGACATTTAGCGTCAGTGTTATGGATGTATCATATTTCCATCAATATTCATAACATACATCCCATCTAGGATGGAAGCATGGCCCTTCATGTTATTCATAATACTGAACAACAATTGTTGTTTTCATGAACAACTCTTTTGCAACAAACATTGTGCAATGGGCTAGAGTGTATGAAACTCTAAAATGAATTATGAAAGTAAACCCAGAGGTTATGTATTATTATCAATATTCATAACATACGTCTCATTCATAATGAAAGTATGGCCCTTATATTGTTCATAACACCGAACATCAAAAGTTCTCTTATGAACAACCTTCTTTGCAAGATACCTTATGCAAAGGGCTAGAGTGTGAAACTCTAAAATGAATTATGAAAGTAAATACATAGGGAATACACCTATGGAAGGCATAGTAACATTTACTATGTTCCCTGCGTGTATCTAACCTCATTCCTGGCTAGTCTTTCAGGCCATAGTAGTTCTTACATCGAATTGCAACAGAATGCAATCGAGCGGGTATCTTTGTGATTAACTCACAATACCCAAGAATTAGTGATTAACATGTTTAACCATAATTCCCAAGAACTATATCTTTGACTAGCCTTCTATACATCAAAAACTTGTATGACATTCATACATGAGCTGGATATTCCAGTCCTCTTTCCTTTTGCCATTATACTTCTAACAGTTTAACTTTCAGTATTTCTCCTACTCTCAGAAGAAGCACCCAACTTAAGAGTGGCGATAGCCCCGGACTTCCTAGGCGTGAAAGTTTCACTAACACCCTTCGGATACTTCCTTTCTCTTTAAGTTGTTGTTTTATTCACCATCATCATATGACAGGCGTTCTTCTGGATCCCTCTCTTATCAGTCTAATGCACAGTAAACTCCTTTACTAATAGTTTGCAAACAAACATTACTTTGGATATCTCATATCTTTTAGCCTTTGTCTGTCTCTGAAATTGATTTTCAGATTCCATGAATATCACATAACTATCCAAACTTTTGAAGTTCGGGTCTCATGGAAGCAAACGTATTGCACTTGACTGAAACAGAATTCTAGCTTTTGGATCGAAGGACGAGATTCACATGATCCATAGCATTAGCGGGAGAATACCGAAAGTATGCGATAGGACAAAGTCCTTCTCGGCACTATTGAGGACAATCCTCACATTACGTTACCAACCGTAAAGTTTTAACCAGATATTTAACAGCTTATTCAATTTTAACAGCGAAGGTGGAAACGCGAGCCATTATTCTATAACTATTATGCAAATCACACTTAGACAGTGTTCAAAATTAATTGCACTGATAATTAAACAAGTTAATTCTACAGTGCGCTCCCACTCAAATCAATATCTCTCATAATTGATTGTGAGCGATTCAAGATCCAAACTACAATTCAACGCCAAGGATGTATCCATCTCAAGTGACGAGAATTGTAATCGGTAGGCCAACTTGCCAATCACATCTCTATGTGACTCTTGTTCATGTTTCGATGGGCGTGTTCCGAGCTCAGGACTTTCAAGCTAGAACGTCAAGACAACCAAGTGATCTTGCTGCGAGGTCTCAACTCACCCGCCTCACACTTCTCTAATCGTTCGTACCCATGTATCCATGTGATACCCCGAAGAGATAGGTGCCGTGACGGTGCTACACTTGGGAGAACACTAACTACTTGATATTTTTGTGAGAGATCACCCTAATAAAAGCGACTACCGCGCAATCAAAAGGGTGCATCATAAGGGATAAACATCTCAGGCAATTCATAATAGCATGATATGGTATAGCCCTTTCTGACGGAGAAGTCTTTCATTTCTTCGTCTTCGGCATTCGCGTTGGTGTTCACCTTCGCGAAGATTGCCACCACCTTGTCGATGCACCAGATAATATTGCTATCTCTATAGCTAATAAAATAAGTGCATTACATAAGGTTGACACGCAGGTCATTAAAGTGCAATCATATGGCTCCAGCCATCATGCCGAATCATGACACGCAGGTCATGTTAATCAAATTACATCATATAGTCATCTCATACATAATCAAATTAATATGAGCATTGCTATACCACATCACATGCACATGCAAACCATCCTGCAAAACCAAGTTAGACGCCTCTAATCGGTTCATGCAAAAACTTGTTTTACGTGGCTTCTAAGGTTTCGAAACAAACCGAAGCTACCAACGTCCATCATCAAGTATGATAATTCAAGTTGCTAGATTAACATTCCAGGGTGTATGAAACACGAGATAATAAAATCTCGAGCCCCATACTAAACTTCGTCATACGCGTGACCCCCGTGCAGATCACATCTGCATTGCCCTTTCGTCTGCGAAACATCCATCTTTCTCAACTATGGTGGAACCCAAAGAACTGTTAGCACTTCGTTGATCTGTCAATCAGCATACTCAGGAGCAGCATGAAAGGATCGCGGATTGCCAGAACTTTGTGAGATTCCACCATGCCGTCAAGATCAGGACTACGCAAATTCAGGGGAAGCAACAGGAACATCGGGTAACAGATTTCATCTGCTACCCGCACAAATAATTTTCAGCAATAGATCTCATCTACTACCTAATTATATTGTGCAACACCCATACATCTCTATGTATTCTAGATCGCAACCGGCATCTACGCATAGCACGGCTCTTGATGCCACTGTAGGGTAACGCAGTAGAAAACAAAAAAAATTCGACCTACGCACCAGCCCAGGACCACTATGGAGACTGCATACAAGGTTTGATCATTTTCGTTACCGACTCGTAGCGCAGCGGAAGTAGAGTCGATGACGAACGGCGGTGCAGATCCCCGCAGCTAGGATTTTACAACCTCCCAACCGCGAGGATGTATACCCTCATCTGCCCCGCGGACAGCCCTCCGGGAGGCGGTCGGACAGTCCCCCGGACGGTGTCGCGGACAGCCCTTCGGGAGGACCTCCGAAACTCGGACTGTCACTCGGACAGCCCTTCGGGAGGACCTCCAAAACTCGGACGGTCACACGGACAGCCCTTCGGGAGGCACTCTCGAACTAAGACCGAAACTACGATCTCTCTACAGAGTTGCACACATACGGTGTCATCTATCCGGCAGGGCTTCGCCGTCCAGAACTAGTTCCTGCCGGAACCCAGACAGCCTTTCGGCTCTACGAAACTATTTCGCTGGGAGGGAGAGAGAATGCCAGATCATGCATGGCTTGTGTATGAGAGCAAGAGTTAAGCATATGGGGCTGCCCACACACCTCTATTTATAGGATAGCCAAGGGGTAAAGATGTCATACAAAAAACCCCAAAGTACCCCCACTTTATGCCTTTTCATAAAAGAATAAAGATAAAAGGGGTGCCATGTGGAGCTCCAAGGAGCTCCACCATGCTTGGCCGGCCACACTTGGGGGCCCCCCCACATGGGGGTGCCTTGGCTCCCAAGTCCTTCAGGAGGCCTTTTGGAAATATCCAAAAAGGTGCTTTCCCATAAATATCCAAAAAGCACTTTCACTATTCACGACGACATATTTCAGCGTCTGATCGAACTGAAAATATTCATGTGGGCTTAGAACATTTCTAGTACCCACCAAAATGATTTTCAACGCGAGCCGGAACAATTCCGGTTTAGTGATTTTCATCTGCGAAAAGCATCTGAAGCGGTTTCGGCTCCGGAACATTTCCGGTTTTCATTCCGGAATATTCCAGAAAGTTTCCAGAATGATTCTGGCACCCTCCAAGAATTATCAGGCATGTGCCAAAACCAATTTGACTTTATGGTATCCTCTGAAACAACTTTTCAGTTTCACCGAAACTGTTCCGGTGTTCTCTCTGCGGAACTTTTCCGCTGTCCGAAACTTTTCCGGTGTCCGAAACTTTTTCGGTGATTTTCTCTGAGACTCCCTGTCTAGTATTCAACAGATAGATGACCCTTAAGCGTGTGACCCTATAGGTTCGGTGAAGCATAGACATGACCCGGAACCCCTTCCGATCAATGATCAACATCGGAGCCGTGGACACCCATATTGACCCCTATACCCACACGAATGAATATTCGAGCGAACCTCCAGTTGCCGTGTGCTATTCCTGTTGCTTCGCGATATGTTACAAATACCCGAGGTGAGACACGTTGGCATCCCCGTGGATCAACAACTTGTCCACTATGCCAGTTACCTCGTTGCCGGTATTGTTCTCTTTTCTCGTTCCCGTGTTCCGGCATCCCCGTGATCAAATCACAAAGTGTCTGGCCAGACGATGATGGATACCGTAACACCGAGAGGGCCCAGAGATATCTCTCCATCGTCGGAGGAGAAAATCCCAATCTTGAGCTATCAAGTTACTTGACATACTTTTCCATGAACCCGTAAGCCGCCGTAATAGCCACCCATTTACGGATGACGTTTAACAAACCCCAAAGTTCATGAAGCAAGCATGAAGAAACTCGACACTCTCATGGTCTAAGGAATCATGCAAACGTTAACCATCTCTGTGTTATTAACCATTAACTTATGACGAATCTATCTCATAGCATAACATCAATTCGGGTCGATTCAACACAAATGTTCTTCTAACATTGTGCCCTCAAAATTGCCGGCATAGCCATGCCCATGATCAGGAAAACAGGATCATCATGCAATACTTGAGCCAGTCTTAGAGGCCAGATTAGGAATACATTTTACCGTTTATTATTCCACACGTGCATATGAGTCTTCCTCCGAGCCTCGTGGTTCTTGTAGACTCGAGAACCATAGCAGTTATAGCATGGAACATAAACCTAATTATGAACAGGGAGATAATCAATAACATTTATTATTGCCTCTAGGGCATATCTCCTACAGCGCCGACGTGGCTGGCCGGACCCCACCCCTGGGTCGCTGCCTGTGGACCCCGCGGTCCCCAGTTAACTGGGTTGACCCAGTCAACTGCTGACTGGGCAGCCCAGTGTCAATGACAGGTGGGGCCCGACCCCCCCCCCCCTGTGTATGACAGGTGGACCAGCCCTGTCAATTTGCTAATTAGGAAATTAGATTAAGAAAATAGTTAATTAACCCTAATGTGTCACTGACAGATGGACCCCACCTGTTAATTAATCTGTTTTAAGTTTAAAATAACCCTGGTTAGGCCCTGAGTCACTGACAGCAGGGCCCCACATGTCAGTTTGACTAGTCAGCTGAGACTGTTGACTGCTGATGCAGTGATGATGTCATGCTGACGTCATAAAGCATTTTTCGAATTAATAATAATCTCTTAATTTCAGAAAGTGATTAAAACTTTAAAAATTAATAGAACATAATCCGTAGCTCAGATGAAAAAGTTTTATACATGAAAGTTGATCAGAAAAATCCCACAAATCTGATTATGCCTTCCGTTCATCTGTCACATGCTCCTAGCATGATGAACATGGGACTATTCCCCTCCGGATCGTCTGTCCAATAATTCCAAAGACCCGGAAAATATCGTCAGATATTCTTCCGACCCGTCTGCAACGTGTAGTATTGCGTTAGTGCATGCCTAGCTCTGCATTTTGCCATGTCATGCATCGTGATGCATTTGTCTACTTTATATTTATTGTTTCTCCCCCCTCTTCTTATCCGGTAGACCTCGAGACTGACGGTGCTGTCGGGTATGACTACACCGTTGACGATCAGGCCTTTGCCGCAGAGCAGCAAGGCAAGCAACCCCCCTTGAGCATTCCGATATCGCCTATTCCTTTCCCTCTCATTCTTGCATTAGATTTTGCTACTGTATTAGTTAGCTCCTATTCTGATGCATAGCCTGTTTTTGATACACTGCTACTATACCTGCAATAATACCAACTGCTTAGTATAGGTTGATCAATGAATCCCTAGTGACCCCTTAGTCCCAGTTGCCCCTGCTTCTTCATCGACGACTCGACGACCCGAAGACTCGAAGACTCGGTCAACCGACCGACGAGCCAGGCCCCTCACATCACCGCACACCCCTTAGTTGTACGACTCTGCAGCGTTACTATCGAGTACCGAGGGTGACACCTCGTGAAGTACTCATGATGCTAGCTCTGTAGTGTAGCTAGTCGGTCGTGGTTATCGAGGGTGATTCCTCCTTCACCACTCCCGACGATGACTCTGTCGTGCAACCCCTCAAGTGTGGGACCCTCGAGGGTGATTCCTCTAAGTCCACCTTGACGGTTTCATCGAGCGGGGCCCTTTGAGGGTGATTCCTCAGGTTCCGCCTTGATGTTTTATACACACAGTTACTTTAACTTGACATTATTTACATGTGAAAGACGGGACTGGAGGGACAGGCGGTACCACCCTGGTTGAGGTGGATCTGAGTTCCCGACAGTCTTGAGACGGGTCGGCCCCAAGGGTACCCGTGTGTGAGATGTGGTGGGATGCGCCGGTAAGGCATCCAAAGGAATATGTTGAGGCGTGGACTGGCGAGAGAGGCCTTTGCCACACATCCTCGAGTCGGGGTGACGGGACCGCACTTTATGGGTCGCGCTTGCCCCGCATTAATAAAATGCTAATGGGTTGGGTATTTGATCTGAGTTGGTCGTTTGGCCTATTACGCACTAACCTTCACGTGGGAGAAGTTATGGGTACTCAGCGTCGTTGTATCAGCCGAAGCTCTTCGGACGTCAGCAATGGAGCGGCGCGCGCCGGATTGGACTGGACGGTGCAGCTCTTGGACTGGAGTGTACTAGGTCTTTTTTCGGCCGCGTACGCATCGTGCAGGAGTGCAAGGGAAAGTGGGCCCACGAACTTGCGCGCTTAGGATTTAGACCGGCGGGCTGGCCTCTTCGTTGAGCCTAGGTGGGGCTACGACATGCTGATATCCCGAGGCCGGGCATGACCCAGGAAAGTGTGTCCGGCCGGAGGTGACTCAGGCGTGTTGGGGAATATGTGGTGCACCCCTGCAATGAAGAAATTATCTATTCGAATAGCCATGTCCACGGTAACAGGATGACTTGGAGTTGTACCTTGACCTTATACAACTATAATTGTGATTTAATTTGAAATGAATTGTGGCTCCGAGATTGCTTCCTCGCAGGGAGTCGAGGAAGAATCTCTGGGCGTGGTTACTTAATAAAATTGCTACAATAATATGACTATATATGAGATACCAGTCTACTCTCTTCTAATGCTGCAAGGTGCTGAAGATGCTAGTCTTCGATAGGACTAGGCTTTTCCCCTATTCTTGCTTTCTGCAGTCAGCCCAGATATCACCCCTTTCCTTGATAATGATGCATACTTAGCATAGTTTTGATGTCAGTCTTGCGAGTACTTTGGATAAGTACTCACCGCTGCTTTGCATTCTCTTTCCCCCTTGATACGATTACCGCGTTCAGATGATGGAGCCCAGGAGATGGAGTACGCCGGAGACGACTACTACACCACCGCTGGAGCCTACTACTACGTGGAGAACGCCGACGCTCAGGAGTAGTTAGGAGGTTCCCAGGCAGGAGGCCTCGCCTCTTTCGATCCGCTGCTTATGTTTGTGCTAGCCTTCTTAAGGCAAAACTTGTCTAACTTATGTCTGTACTCAGATATTATTTGCTTCTGCTGACTCATGCTTGTCGAGCTTTCTATTCGAGCCCTCGAGGCCCCTGGCTTGTAATATGAAGCTGCTTGACTTTAATTGGTGTCTAGTGTTGTGTTGTGATATCGATCAGTGAGTCCCTAATCTTGGTCGTACGCATTGTGTGTATGATTAGCGTACGGTCAAGATCGGGGGCGTCACAAGTTGGTATCAGAGCCGACTGCCTGTAGGTAGCCCCCTTTCCAACTCCTTGGCCGAAGTTGAGTCTAGTCATTGAAAAACTTTTACTAACATTGTTGTGTCTCTTATGGGCCCACATCTCAATCGGGTGGTATTAGGATCTTTTATTCCTTAGCTACACTCTGGGTTCTGATCTCTCTTCTCTTTCGGGTTAAAGATTTTGCTAACTCTAACTCTAGGTTCTCGTAACTTCTTCCTCCCGAAGAGCCCCTACTTCGAGATGATGGTTTGATTATATTGTTGTCTCTGACGTTGGTGTAGCATATCGCTATGCCTCGTTGTTGTATCCCTCCACCGCGTGCCTGTGTGCCGCCTAGTTGTCTAGGTTAATTTCATGCCGGATCTATCGTCTATTTCGTAACGAACTTATGGTTTGTAATAGACCTATGTATGGATCTGTATGTTGGAATTTGAACTACTATGTCGTATCTATTGCACTGCCTTCTTTGTGCAATTTACTTCATGAATGATTCATTGCTTTTGCAATTACCCGATGCTAAACTACCACTGTTAAAATTTGACAGAATGGTTAGGCCAGCTGGTCGTGGTCGTGGTGCTCCTGAACCACCACCACCACCGGAATACATGGCTGGTATGATGCAACAGTTTGAACTGAATCGCCAGTTTATGCAAGGGCTTATGAACCAGTTCCCGAGGCCGAACATGAATCAGCAGCCAGCCCCAATGACTCTGCAGGACTTCATGCATCTCAACCCTGCGATCTACCGCAGCTCAACTCAGCCGCTTGATGCAGATGACTGGCTCCGTGACATCACTTATGAGCTGGAATCTTCAGGCGCCCCAGTGGCTAGCTATGTCACCTTTGCCTCGTACTTTCTGAAGGGTCCCGCT
This sequence comes from Elymus sibiricus, assembly GCA_039707655.1. Classification (NCBI taxonomy): domain Eukaryota; kingdom Viridiplantae; phylum Streptophyta; class Magnoliopsida; order Poales; family Poaceae; genus Elymus; species Elymus sibiricus. The sequence goes on from CM077675.1 coordinate 146,960,694, forward strand.
GCTCAATGGTGGGACAACCACAGGCGTTCACAGCCTGTTGGAACAATCATCACCTGGCCGGAGTTCCAAGCTGCGTTCCGTGCTCGTCACATTCCTCAGGGAATGATGGATAAGAAGAAGCGTGAATTCCGCAACTTAGTCCAGGGCAACAAGACTGTGGATGCTTATCAGCGGGAATTTCTGGACTTATCTCACTATGCTGAAGAAGACGTTGCAACTGATGCTCGTAGGCAGGAGAAGTTCCGTGAAGGCCTCCACCCGGATATCAAGCTGGCACTCCTTGTCCAAGACTTCAATAACTTTGCCACCTTGGTGAACAAGTCTATTATGGTGGAAACGGGTCTGCAGGACTACAAGGACAACAGCAAGCGCAATCGTGACATGGGCTCATCTTCGGGCTCATCTGCTCAGAAGCGCAAGATCTGGATCCCCCACAATATGTACCACGCACCGCCTCCTGCTCCGAGGCCGTCCTATGCTGCACCTCGTCTGCCTCCACCCGCACCTAGGCAGCCGAGGCTCCCAGCTCCGCCACCACGAGCTCCTGTTCCCCCTTCTCGTCCTGAGGATGGGCTGTGCTTCAAGTGTGGTCATCCAGGACACCGTGCTAGAGAATGCAGGCAGAACCAGAAACAGCTTGCACTGCCTTCCAACCAGCCCCGCAACAACAATGTCGGGCCTGCTCAGGGACGTGTTCAAGCTAACAATATTGATCTGAATCAAGTTCAAGACCAGCCTGCTACTGTGATGGGTACACTCCTTGTTAACTCCGTACAAGCTTCTGTATTGTTTGATACAGGAGCATCGCATTCTTTTATGTCTGAAGATTTTGCATACATGCATGGCATTAAGTACGAGGAGATGAGCATTCCAATAGTGGTAAACACCCCCGCTGGCCAGTGTCAAACCTCCATGGTTTGTCCAGATGTCCCCATCGAAATAGAAGGACTGTAATTCCATGCTTCCCACATTATATTGAAGTCTTCCAAGATCGACCTTATTCTGGGAATGGATTGGTTGAAGGCACATATTGCTTCCGTCGTTTGTGCCACCAAAACTATCCACCTTCTGCATCCTTCGGATGAGATAGTCAACTACCATGCTCATCTTGTTCAAGATGCCGAAGCCCGACTATATGCCCTGAATGCATTAAATGAGTCACCTCTTGAAGGGATTGAAAACATTCCAGTTGTCCGGGATTTCCAAGATGTTTTTCCGAAAGAACTCCCAGGGACCCCCCCCCTGCTAGAGCTGTCGAGTTTGTCATCGACTTGGTACCTGGTACCACTCCTATTGCCAAGCGTCCGTATAAGATGCCACCACATGAACTCCTAGAACTTAAACAAGAAATTGACAATTCGCTTCGTCTGGGTTTCATTCGTCCAAGTTCCTCTGCTTGGGGAGCACCTTCTCTCTTTGTCAAGAAGAAAGATGGTACGAATCGATTGGTCCAAGATTATCGCCCCATCAACCAAGCAACGATTCAAAACAAATATCCGCTTCCTCGGATCAACGATCTGTATGATCAACTTGCTAGATCATCAGTATTTTCAAAACTCGACTTGAGGTTGGGTTACCATCAGATCCGAGTTCGTGAAGAAGATATTCCCAAGACTGCATTTGTTACTCGCTATGGTTCATACGAGTACACCGTCATGTCCTTCGGCTTAACCAATGCTCCAGCAACCTTCTCTCGCTTGATGAATTATATTTTTATGGACTACCTCGATAAATTCGTCGTGGTTTATCTGGATGATATTCTGGTATTCTCCAAGAATAAAGAAGAGCATGCTGAACATCTTCGTCTTATACTGGAGAGGCTTCGAGAACATCAACTTTATGCAAAGTATTCAAAGTGTGAGTTCTGGATGGACGAAGTAACCTACCTTGGTCATGTGATCTCCAAGGATGGTATTGCGGTGAACCCTGAACGAGTTCAGGCTATTCTTGACTGGACTCCCCCGAAGAATGTCAAGCAAGTCAGAAGTTTTCTCGGACTCGCCAGCTATTGCCGTCGATTTGTCGAGACTTCTCCAAGATTGCAAAACCCTTAACCAATCTGCTTCACAAAGGTGTTAAATATGAGTGGACAGAAAAATGTCAGGAGAGCTTTCAGGCACTTAAAGACAAGCTGACGACTGCTCCAGTGCTTGCTCCTCCGGATACTCGTAAGGACTTCGTCATCTATTGTGATGCTTCATGTCAAGGAATGGGTTGTGTCCTAATGCAAGAGCGCAAAGTGGTTGCTTATGCATCCCGTCAATTGCGTCCTCATGAAGAGAACTACCCAGTTCATGACCTTGAACTTGCTGTAGTAATTCATGCACTGAAAGAGTGGCGGCAATACCTGGTTGGAAATCGTTGCGAAATCTACACCGACCACCAAAGTCTGAAGTATCTGTTTACTCAGCCAGATCTGAACCTCCGTCAACAGAGATGGATGGAGCGCATAGCAGATTACAATGTGGGTATTTCTTATACGCCAGGCAAGGCTAATGTAATGGCTGATGCTTTGAGCCGCAAGTCGTACTGCAATCACCTTCAGGTTCACAAGGTTCACCCCCTTCTTCAAGAAGAATTTCGCAAACTGAACCTCCATATTGTCCCTCAGGGTTATCTCGCTCCCCTTCCTGAAGGGTCCTACAAAATGAACCTCCACGTTGTTTCCCAGGGTTCTCTTAATACCCTGGTTGCTAAACCAGATCTTGTGGACGTCATCAAGTGGATCCAGAAGTGTGACAATGAAGTCGAGAGGATTAAACTCGATCTTGCAGAAGGAAAGCCCTCACCCTTCACTATTGCGGAGGATGGCGCTTTGTACTTCAAAGACCGCCTAGTGGTACCGAGTAAGGAGAAAAACCATGATATGACTCAGGAGGTCATGAAGGAAGCACATGACACTCCGCTGTCTATTCATCCTGGTAGTACCAAGATGTACCAAGACATTCGTCGAAGATTTTGGTGGTCTAACATGAAGCAAGACATTGCACGCTATGTTTCAGAATGTGACATTTGCCGTCGGATCAAATCAGAACATCAAAGGCTTGCTGGAACTCTACAACCTATTTCTATTCCTGAATGGAAATGGGATCATGTTGAAATGGACTTCATTACTGGTTTTCCCAGGTCACAGAAAGGTAATGATGCTATTCTTGTCGTCATTGACCGGTTGTCCAAGGTTGCACATTTTCTGGCTGTCAAGGAATCTATTACTGCTAGTCAGCTGGCAGATCTATATATGTCCAGAGTTGTTTCACTCCACGGTATTCCATTGGTGATTAGTTCAGACCGTGGCAGCTTATTCACTTCAAGGTTCTGGGCAAGTTTCCAGGAAGCTATGGGAACTCGTTTGTCCTTCAGCACCGCTTTTCACCCTCAATCCCAGGGACAAGTTGAAAGAGTCAACCAGATTCTCGAAGACATGCTTCGAGCTTGTGTCATTTCTTTCGGCAAGAAATGGGAGGAATCTCTCCCGTATGCTGAGTTCTCCTACAACAATAGCTATCAAGCTAGTCTGAAGATGGCTCCTTTTGAAGTATTATATGGACGTAAGTGTCGGACTCCTCTGAATTGGTCAGAAACTGGGGAACGTACACTTATCGGTCCGGATATTATCCAACATGCCGAAGACCAAGTCCGCATTATTCATGCAAATCTGAGGGCTTCTCAGTCTCGTCAGAAGAGTCAGTATGATCGTCATCACAAAGATATGGTCTATCAACCTGGCGAAAAGGCTTATCTTCGAGTCACGCCAATGCGAGGTACACACCGTTTTGGGATCAAGGGCAAGCTGGCTCCTCGATATATTGGTCCTTTCACTGTTCTCGAAAGGCGTGGTAAGGTGGCATATCAACTGGAACTACCGCCAAACCTTTCTAAGGTTCACGATGTGTTCCATGTGTCACAGCTTCGTCGCTGCTTCAAGGATCCTATCCGAGAAGTGGATCATGATATGCTTGAGCTGCAACAAGACCTCTCTTACAAAGAGTAACCAGTCCGCATTCTCGAGGAAACTGAACGCCGGACTCGTCAGAAGGTTACTAAGTTCTTCAAGGTGCAGTGGGCAAATCATTCTGAAGATGAAGCCACTTGGGAACGCGAAGATCATCTTCGTGCAGAATACCCCGGGCTCTTTCCTTCTACTTCTTAATTCTCGGGACGAGAATTCTTTTTAGTAGGGGAGAATTGTGACACCCTAGTTTTGTGCTACAGTGATCATTGTAATTAAGCACAGTGATGACCATGATCAGTGCCTAATCATTTTGCTAAACAATGCATGATCAATATGGATTTCAAATCTCATTTCAAATTCCACTACTAAATGCCCTAGGATTTTATTGTGATAAAATAAATCCTCAAACAGCATAAGAAAAATGTTGCACATTTGCTAAAAGTCACCAAACAAATAATGTTAAGGAAAACAACATCACCTTGATGTTGGTGTGGCCCCCACCATCAATAACAGCAACTTAAATCAATTTAAAGTGCTCTTTAATTTAAATGGAAAATGCAAACAGATTCCAAAAATCCCCAAACCTTTTGTGGCCATGTGAAATATTGCAGGATATTTATTGGGCCATGTTACTTATTTTTGCTGTGAAGAAATATGGCCTAAAATAAATAAAACAGAAACTTATAAAAGAAAATAGAAACGAAAAATAGAAAAAAAAGGAAAAGAGGCCCACTGTGCCTGGGCCTAAGTCTACAGCGCCGGCCCAGCCCACTCCCCACGTCGTCCCCTTCCTACTGCTCACGCGCGCGCGCTGTCGCCGCTGCCGCGCTCGCCGCCCCGGCCCCCCTCGTCCCCGGTCGACAGCGGCCTCGTCCACGCCTCTGGAGGGGATATGAGTGCCTCCTCGACCCCTCTGGCTAACCCTAGCCGCCTCACCCTCTCCCTCTCTCGCTCTCCACCCTCATCCGAGCGGCGCCATGGTCGGCCCGTCGTAAACCTCGCGACCACCGTGCCCCTCTCGTCGCTCCGCCGTGTCCAGATTCACCGCCGACCTCGACTCCGTCGCCTATGCCTCGCTATTGGAGCTCGGAGCCACCGCAACGCCCACGACGCCGACGTCTTCAACCTACGGCCAACCGCGTCGCCGTCGTCGATTCGCCGCCGTCGCGCTTCCCCGAGCTCGCTTTCGCACACCTATGGGCTCATTGTGAGCCTCCGCTTTCTCCCCTCTCTCTCCCGTCGCTGTTTGCTACCTCTAGCTCCGTCCCCGACGTGCGCCCGAACGCATCGCCGCGGAGCTCGTCGCTGGCGAGTCTCCGGTGACCAAATGGTCACGGGCGTGTGTCCATTTGCTCCGCCGCGTCGCGTAGAGCCCGCCTAGCCCATCCGTTCGAGCTGTTGCACACCGTAGCGCCGTTTCCGTCGAGCTCCCGTACGCGCCGTCGCCTCCGCTCATCGCCGTCGCCGTTTCCGGCCAAGTCCGGCTGCGCCACCGCCACCATTCGACGCGGATCGTTCGACTCGTTCGAACGAGCCCAGCCGCACACCAAACGGCCCTCCGTAGCGCTTTTCCGACGACCCCCGTGGCTCGCCGCCGCGTTTTAGCGTCGCCGGCGTTGAGCCGCCGGCCGCCGCCGACGTGGCTGGCCGGACCCCACCCCTGCGTCGCTGCCTGTGGACCTCGCGGTCCCTAGTTGACTGGGTTGACCCAGTCAACTGCTGATTGGGCAGCCCAGTGTCAATGACAGGTGGGGCCCGACCCCCCCCCCCTGTGTATGACAGGTGGGCCAGCCCTGTCAATTTGCTAAGTAGGAAATTAGATTAAGAAAATAGTTAATTAACCCTAATGTGTCACTGACAGATGGACCCCACCTGTTAATTAATCTGTTTTAAGTTTAAAATAACCCTGGTTAGCCCCTGAGTCACTGACAGCAGGGCCCCACATGTCAGTTTGACCAGTCAGCTGAGACTGTTGACTGCTGATGCAGTGATGATGTCATGCTGACGTCATAAAGCATTTTTCGAATTAATAATAATCTGTTAATTTCAGAAAGTGATTAAAACTTTAAAAATTAATAGAAAATAATCTGTAGCTCAGATGAAAAAGTTTTATACATGAAAGTTGATCAGAAAAATCCCACGAATCTGATTATGCCTTCCGTTCAGCTATCACATCCTCCTAGCATGATGAACATGGGACTTTTCCCCTCTGGATCGTCTGTCCGATAATTCCAAAGACCCGGAAAATATCGTCAAATATTCTTCCGACCCGTCTGCAACGTGTAGTATTGCGTTAGTGCATGCGTAGCTCTGCATTTTGCCATGTCATGCATCGTGATGCATTTGTCTGCTTTATATTTATTGTTTCTCCCCCCTCTTCTTATCCGGTAGACCTCGAGACTGACGGTGCTGCCGGGTACGACTACACCGTTGACGATCAGGCCTTTGCCGCAGAGCAGCAAGGCAAGCAACCCCCCTTGAGCATTCCGATATCGCGTATTCCTTTCCCTCTCATTCTTGCATTAGATTTTTCTACTGTATTAGTTAGCTCCTATTCTGATGCATAGCCTGTTTTTGATACACTGCTACTATACCTGCAATAATACCAACTGCTTAGTATAGGTTGATCAATGAATCCCCAGTGACCCCTTAGTCCCAGTTGCCCCTGCTTCTTCATCGACGACTCGACGACCCGAAGACTCGAAGACTCGGTCAACCGACCGACGAGCCAGGCCCCTCACATCACCGCACACCCCTTAGTTGTACGACTCTACAGCGCTACTATCGAGTACCGAGGGTGACACCTCGTGAAGTACTCATGATGCTAGCTCTGTAATGTAGCTAGTCGGTCGTGGTTATCGAGGGTGATTCCTCCTTCACCACTCCCGACGATGACTCTGTCGTGCAACCCCTCAAGTGTGGGACCCTCGAGGGTGATTCCTCTAGTCCACCTTGACGGTTTCATCGAGCGGGGCCCTTTGAGGGTGATTCCTCAGGTTCCGCCTTGATGTTTTATACACATAGTTACTTTAACTTGACATTATTTACATGTGAAAGACGGGACTGGAGGGACATGCGGTACCACCCTGGTTGAGGTGGACCTGAGTTCCCGACAGTCTTGAGACGGGTCGGACCCAAGGGTACCCGTGTGTGAGATGTGGTGGGATGCGCCGGTAAGGCATCCAAAGGAATATGTTGAGGCGTGGACTGGCGAGAGAGGCCTTTGCCACACATCCTCGAGTCGGGGTGACGGGACCGCACTTTATGGGTCGCACTTGCCTCGCATTAATAAAATGCTAATGGGTTGGGTATTTCATCTGAGTTGGTCGTTTGGCCTATTATGCACTAACCTTCACGTGGGAGAAGTTATGGGTACTCAGCGTCGTTGTATCAGCCGAAGCTCTTCGGACGTTAGCAATGGAGCGGCGCGCGCCGGATTGGACTGGACGGTGCAGCTCTTACTGGAGTGTACTAGGTCTGTTTTGGGCCGCGTACGCATCGTGCAAGAGTGCAAGGGCAAGTGAGCCCACAAACCTGCGCGCTTAGGATTTAGACCGGCGGGCTGGCCTCTTTGTTGAGCCTAGGTGGGGTGACGACGTGCTGATATCCCGAGGCCGGGCATGACCCAGGATAGTGTGTCCGGCCGGAGGTGACTCAGGCATATTGGGGAATATGTGGTGCACCCCTGTAGGGAAGAAATTATCTATTCGAATAGCCGTGTCCACGGTAACAGGACGACTTGGAGTTGTACCTTGACCTTATACAACTATAATTGTGATTTAATTTGAAATGAATTGTGGCTCCGAGATTGCTTCCTCGTAGGGAGTCGAGGAAGAATCTCTGCGCGTGGTTACTTAATAAAATTGCTACAATAATATGACTATATATGAGATACCAGTCTACTCTCTTCTAATGCTGCAAGGTGCTGAAGATGCTAGTCTTCGATAGGACTAGGCTTTTCCCCTATTCTTGCTTTCTGCAGTCAGCCCAGATATCACCCCTTTCCTTGATAATGATGCATACTTAGCATAGTTCTGATGTCAGTATTGCGAGTACTTTGGATGAGTACTCACCGCTGCTTTGCATTCTCTTTCCCCCTCGATACGATTACCGCGTTCAGACGATGGAGCCCAGGAGATGGAGTACGCCGGAGACAACTACTACACCACCGCTGGAGCCGACTACTACGCGGAGAACGCCGACGCTCAGGAGTAGTTAGGAGGTTCCCAGGCAGGAGGCCTCGCCTCTTTCGATCCGCTGCTTATGTTTGTGCTAGCCTTCTTAAGGCAAAACTTGTCTAACTTATGTCTGTACTCAGATATTAATTGCTTCCGCTGACTCGTGCTTGTCGATCTTTGTATTCAAGCCCTCGAGGCCCCTGGCTTGTAATATGAAGCTGCATGACTTTAATTGGTGTCTAGTATTGTGTTGTGATATCGATCAGTGAGTCCCTAATCTTGGTCGTACGCATTGTGTGTATGATTAGCGTACGGTCGAGATCGGGGGCGTCACACAACCAGGAAGGGTCTTCTGCATAAGATTAGGGGGGCGGGGAGCTCTGATGAGAACCTCTCTATATGCGGACGACACCACTATCTTCATGGCCCCAATTAAACACGACATCGACAACCTCTCCACCATCTTGGGCTTCGGTGAGGTCACGGGTCTATGCACCAACTTCCACAAGAGCTCGGTTGTGCCCATTCGGTGCGCCAACGTTGATCAGGATCATATTCTTAGCGGTGTGCCGGTGACCAGAGCCACTTTCCGGATGAAATACCTGGGTCTCCCACACTCGGTATGGCAACTTAAGTCGGTGTATTTCCAATACTTGGAGGACAAGGCGGCCAGCAAGCTCACCACTTAGGACGGGAAAAACAACACCGCCATTGGACGCACGAACCTTGTCAAATCGGTCGTCGCCTCCCAGTCGGTTTATGCCATCACGCCTCTCATCGTGCCGCTGAGCTCTCTTCACAACATCAAGAAAATAGAGAGGGCCTTTCTTTGTTCCGGAACGGATAGAACCACGGGAGCCAAATGCAAGGTAAATTGGAAGGTGGTCTGCCGCCCCAAGGAATATGGAGGCCTTGGGGTCCTGGAAACTAGCAAATTCGCCAAGGCTCTGCGCCTCAGATGGCCATGGTATGAATGGAAGGAACGAAGTAGACTTTGGGTGGGACTAGGGAACCCATGCATGGAGGAGGACATGGACTTCTTCTACGCCTCAACGACCATCATCTTGGGCAACGGTGCCAAAACACCTTTTTGGGACTCCTCATGGCTTCTTGGGAGGAAGCCAAAATACATCACTCCTTTAATTTTCGAGGCCTCCATGCGCAAGAATTGGAAAGTACGCGAGGCCCTCAATGGAAATGCTTGGATTCTTAAGATCAGTCACAACACCGTCATTTCTGGCGCCCACATATGCCAATTCTTCATCCTATGGATGCTTGTGCATGACCTACACCTGGATGAACAAACCGCCGATGACATTATCTGGAAGCACACTAACGACGGGGCATATTCGGCGGCCACCGTATACAAGGCCCAGTTCCTTGGATTGACGCTTTTGCCCATGAACTTTATGATCTGGAAAGCCCGGGCTCCCCAAAAAATCAAGTTATTTGCTTGGTTGGCTATCCAAGACCGAATTTTGACCGCCGACAGACTGGAACGGCGCCGTTGGGAAAATTGTGGGCCATGCCCGCTTTGCAGGCGAGAAAATAAGACGGGCGCACACCTCTTCTAAAAATGTCGCTACACCATTAGGTTATGGAACTCGGTCATCCTCAAGTTCTCCCTCGCGCACATGACCACCTCCTCCAGGTATTTGGATGGATCCATTTGGAATGGTGGGAAAAGCGAGCCGGCTTGCAAAAGCCGAATTGACGTGGCTTGGCCTCTCTTACAATGCTTGTCTCTTGGGCAATTTGAAACGAGCATAATGCTAGAGTCTTTCGTCACAAGAGTGCGCCGCCTCCAATACTCCTACCAAGGTGATAGCGCTGATCTGAAAAAACCTTGGTGTCAAAACGGAGGCAAAAGATTTGCCTCATTCATTAATAAAAGAGAAGAGTTTTAGAGTGTTACAAATAGCCCACTGCACCACATGATAATTACTCGTACATCACAAGAGACCCTAATTTCTTGGCACCCGTGATAACCCAAAGCTTGGGGTTGTCAATGAGGCAATTACTGTTTCTGCAGATAGCGTTGATCGCACCAAGGTTGGATGTTTTTGACACCGCTGCATCTACCTTTAGCTTTGCAAGATGGACGATGGAGTGGTGTTTCGGGGAGCCTCCGTAGGCTTAGAGCATCTACAGCCGGACCCCTCATATCCGACTCATACGCCCGGGCAGGCCGTCCGGTCACTGCCCGGTCACGAAAAATCGACCCAGACGGACTCCCTAAACGGGCCTCAAACGCCCGGGCTGACCGGCACCCCTCATATCCATCCCAAATATGGGGCGGATATGGGGGAGCCCGGGCACGCCCGGGCACGTCCGCTTGACAGGCCCGGCCCACCGTCGACCCCACGGCTATCCCACAAAAAGGTGCATTCGGCTCATCGCTCTGAAACCCTAGCTCACTCACTCTCCTCTCTCGCTCCGCCCTCTCCTCTCCCCGCACCAATTCCAATCGAATCCGGTGGAATGCCGAGCTCCGGCAGCCGCTCCGACGACGAACTGGATCCGGAGTATGAGCTTGCCCTCCGCATCGCCTTGGAGCGGTCCAAGGTGGAGACAGGGGGCAGCTCCGGATCTGCAGCCTCATCGCTTCCCCTCCGTCGTAGCTCGGACGCCGGCGCTGGCTCCTCCCGGCCCGTGCGTAGCTCCGGCAGGCGGCCTGCGCAATCCGCGCCTCCCCTGCGCCATCCCCTGGCCCCGCCGTCCGCTCCCCCAAGTGGGCAACGGTGGGTCCTTGTGCCCGTCAGGCCGGCCCGGACGCGCACGCCGGAATCAGAGGCGCGCGCCGCCCGCCGCGAGTGTCAACGGCAAAGGGAGAGGTTGGAGGCGGAGCAATCCGTGCGCCGCCGCCGCGGGATGGAGGCGGAGCCCGACGAGGACGCGCAGCTCCTCGAATGGGTCTACCGCCGGTCGCTTACGACCGCGGAGACGAACGCACGGCAGCTCCGGCGGAAGAACGCGAAGGCGCTCCGGATTGCCATTGAGCAGTCCGAGTGCGAGGCGGCGGCGGAGGCGGCTCGGCTCGCCAAGTTCAAGCAGCGGCAGGACAGGGAGGTTCGGCGGCTACACAAGGGCTCGTCATCCTCTCCGACGACGACAATGACGACCACGGCTCCTCGTCGGACGACTCCGACGATTCCCCACCAGCCGCCGACTCCTACAACTGCGCCGGCGACCGGAAGGGCAAAGGGCCGGCGAGGAAGTGGTGACTGTCCTCCGTCTCCGTTTGTATTTTAATTATGTTTATAGCTAGTTCGTAGTTAGGATTTGTCGATGAACTATGCTCCTTTTGTTCGGCATTTGCAATCCGATCCGACGAACATGTGTGTTGATCTAATTTTATGTAGCGTTGCATGGGTTGTATGGTTTTGAGGGTTCGAATATGAGAGACGCGGATGTGGAAGCCAACAAATGAGACGTGTCCGGTCAGTGTCCACGGACGCGCCCGGTCGCGTCCGTGGGCGTTTGAGGGGCCGGATTTACAAGGTCCGGCTATAGATGCTCTTAGAGGAACTGATTTTCCTGAAGATATCGATCAACAAACGAATGAGTGCTGGCCGGACTCAAGAATTCTTGTCCATGGATCAAGTAACACAAGAATTCTTGTCCATGGATCAAGTAACACAAGAATTCTTGGCGTTCATGGATCAACTAACTGGTCAATTCACTTCAAATCACATCATAAATCATGGCATGCATGCAGAAAAAGACACCATTCATCTACTCGTCTCTCACACTCGAAAAGAAAAATATTCTACTCCCTCCGTCCCAAAATAAGTGTTTAAAGTTGAGACACTTATTTTGGGACGGAGGGAGTACTCGTCTCTCAAATAGCAAGGATCGTCTCTCAAACAGCAAAGGAGCAGCAGAGCGCACGGCCACCACCGCAAATCAGTCTCACTGGGCCGTGGCCACCGGGTAACGATGCATGCAGCCCTCCCATGGCCCGCTTTCCAGAGGAACCGGCGACCGGATGCACACCCACACTGCGCTGTTGCACTTGAACCCTGACCCAAACCCGACCATCCACACACGGTCTCCCTTGCGCACGCGGCACTTGGCCTCCAGGTAGGCCAGCTCGTACCACGTCGAGCTGCTCGACGTGTTGCCGAACCGGTGCAGCGCCATGCGCGACGGCTCCACCTGCTTGTCTGACAGCCCGAGGCCGCGCTGCAGCTCGTCGATCACCGCACGGCCGCCCGCGTGGATGCAGAAGTGCTCGAAGGCCATGCGGAAGTCGGGGACCCGCGGCTTGCTGCTGTCCTTCTGCCCCGCCATGAGCAGCAGCCTGCGCCTCGCGAACGAGAGCGCGTACGCAAGGAGCTCCGACGCCGGGAGTACGAGGGGCCCGAGCGTGGTCATGTGCTCCTTCAGCGTGTCGCCGGCCACGGGCATGACATCCTTGGACAGCGCGATGCCGCGCTCGCCCGCCGCGTCGTCCTCCTGCTGCACGCACCCGTATGCGCGGTCGTCGTGCCCCGCGTGCGTGCGCACCACCCGGGCGAGGCGGTACCGCGCGTGTCGCGCCCGCGCGGGGGACGTGGACAGCAGCACCGCGGACGCGCCCATCCGGAAGAGGCAGTTCTGCAGCAGCATCGCGCGCTCGTTGCCGGAGTAGTAATCCGAGGTGAGAATCTCCGTGGACACCACGAGCGCGTACTTACACCTGCTGTCGCACTGCAGGATGCTCTCCGCGAGCCCGATGCCGGCTATCCCGGCGCTGCACCCCATCCCGGAAAGGCTGAAGCACCGGACATCACTGCGGAGCCCGTACCTGCGCACCACCATGTCAGCCATGGACGGCGTTGGGGCGAACAGGGTGCAGTTCACCACCACCACTCCGATGTCCTCCACGCAGACGCCGGTCTTGGCCAGAACGGCATCGACGGCGGAGAATATCCCTTGCTCGGCCTCGGCGCGGGCCGCGTTGATCGTCTTCTCCGGAGGTATGACGTGGCAGGCCGGCGGGAGGCATGTCTCCTCGCCGAAGCCCGAGCGCTCGATGAGGCGCGACTGAAAGCCGACGCTCTTGTCGTCAAAGCACGGCGCGAGCCCGGTGTGCTCGATGTACTTGGAGAGCGGCACGCGGAGGGCGGCCGGCGGCCGGAAGCATGCATAGTCCACGAGGTACACCGGGCGCACCCTGGTCGACATGATGTAGAGGACTAGTACGACGGCGAGCAAAGTGAGGCCGGCGTAGAGTAGGGTGCAGAGATGGGCGACGCTGCTGACAGTGGGGTAGAGCCAGGAGGTGAAACGCAGCGCGGCTGTGGCTGAGAATGGGAAGGCGGCGAGGCTTAGACGGTGGCTCGAGACAAAGCTGTATGCTGGAGCTAGGAGGCTGAGCGGGAGTGAACTCGCCATTGTCGAGGAGTCCTAGGAGGCGGGATTGTGACGGCTGTTGTCGATCCTCTGGTTTGAGAGGGAAGTGTATTTTTTGGTTGGAAGGTAGCCGGCCGGAGTTATATATAGATATAGACTACTGTCACTGTAGGGCACTTACAGATAATTGCTGCCCTGAGGCCCTGAATATTGTCGCTACTGCCTAAGAGCAGCCGGACTTCCCAAATACGGAACCCTATACGCCTTCGGCGCGTCCGCAAAAAGTAACCGAACAGTCCCTAAATATGCATCTTTACAGCGGCGTATCTTATATTTGGCATCATATACGAAAATGCCTTTTGGAGCTCGGCCTCCATGGAGGCCGGTTTTTGAAAAACACAAAATTCATGAAAATTCATGTTTTTACAATTTTAAAAAATCTGAAAAAATACAGATATACATGGAGGTATAACACACATGTGTATAAATTTTTAGGATGAAATACGTTGAAATGAAGGCTGTGCAAAAAAGATAAATCTGAGGCTTTTTAACACATGATACTATTCGTCCTCAAAGTCTAGAAATTTGTCTTTTTTGTACAGGTCGCATTTCAAAGTATTTCATCTTGAATTTTTACACACACATACATTTCATCCTTGTATAGCTGCATATTTTTTTTGGGATTTTTTTGAAGTCAAAAAGTTTGAATTTTGAATTTTTCAAAAATAAAGGGCTCCATGGAGCTCGGTGACCAAAACGCCCTACTCCATCATATATCATTACAAAATCATGCAACATAATACGTAGATGATCAGACGAGCAATCGATAGCATACGGACATAAATTCACATATAAAGATCACCAAAAGATCAGTCATAATTCACACAGTTCATATTATCCAGCAAATGCTAACTAATACTAGGAGGTAGATACAACGAGCTAGATATGAGAGGGTGGAGCTTCAACACTTCCTCGTCGGCCCTTTGCCTTCCGGTCGCAGGCGCTGTTGTAGGCGTCCGCGACAGGAGGTGGGTCGATGTGGGAGCCGTCGGAGTCTGACCCGATGTCAGAGGAGGAATCGGAGATGACAATGTAGCCCTGCAAGCGCCGGACGATGTGGTCCTGCCTGCGCTTAAGCTTGGCCACCCTTTCCGCCTCCGTCGCCTCCCGCTCAGACTGCTCAATGTCGAGCCGGGCTGCTTGGCATTGACCCTCCGTAGCCGTCGGGCATCTGTCTCCGCCGTGGTCAGTGACTGACGGTACACCCACTGGAGGAGACGCTCCTCCTCGTCGGGCACCGGCATCACGAGGCGGCGGCGGGCGGATTGCGCACCAGCGTCGGACGCGGCCCCCCATCTCCCTTGCCCTCTGCCTCTCGCGGCGGGCCGCGCATGCCTTCGACTCCGGAGTCCGCATCCGCGGCGCCGGCGGAGCGGGCACTAGAACCCATCGTTGTCCGCGTGGAGCGGCGACTGGAGGTGAGGGAGGCCGTCGGGCGGGCAACGCCGATTGGGCTACCCTCACAGATCCGCGCGCGGGGCGGGAAGTGCTGGTGTCGGGGTCGGCGCTGCCATGACGGACGACAAGTGGCGTTGCACCCGAACCAGACCTGCCACCTGTATCGAGCCGCGAGCGCTCCAGCACGATACGGAGCGCCAGCTCGTCCTCGTCTCCGAAGCTGACGTCGAAGTGGCTGTCGGTGTTGGACATGGTCGCCGAGGCTCGGGATTGGACGGATTGGGGAAAGGGGGGACGTCTGGGAGCGGACTAAAGTGAGCCTAGGGTTCGCTCCGAAGGGGGGTTTTGTGGGGTCGGGGTGGATCAGCGGTGGGTCGGGCGGACGTGGCGGACGCGCCGGGGGCGCTCGGGCAGCCTCATATCCGCCCTACATTTGGACTGGATATGAGGGGTGCCTTTCAGCTGGGCGTTTATCCGCGGTTTGAGAGGGCTGGTTGGGTCACTTTTTTGCAACCGGTCAGTGACCGGACGGCCTGCCCGGTCGTTTGAGATAGGTTTGAGATGTCCGGCTGTAGATGCTCTAAGTACTTGGAGCATTTAAAGCCGGACTTGACAAATCCGACCCCTTAAATACCTGCGGACGCACCCGGGCATGTCGGCGGACACTTAGCGGTCAAGCTTCAAAATTAACTTCTCACAACTGGACACCTCAATTAGCATACTTCCAATCCATACAAACTCATGCAATTGCGTAAAACGGTTGATTACACACATCGTCTAGGTACTATAGCACAACATGCCATCGGATATCAAAATTTGGCATGTTTGGCTATGGTGGAGAAGATCATCCACGACTACCCTTGCCCTTCCCGGTGCCCTTGCCGTCCTTCTTGTGGAAGTACCGGTCAAAGACGCATTAGGGATCAAGCCGGATCTGCTCGTTGCCAGAGCTATCCCGCCCTTCGCTATCCTCCTTCTCCTCCTTGGGTGGCAGTCCGGCCATGGCACAGACCGCTCGATTCTGCTCTCGGGTGAGGGCGCGCGTGTTTCTCCACTGCCACTTTTTTACAATGCAGACGCGGATGGCTTTCTCCTCTGTAGCCGCCCACGCCGCCGTAATGTCAACAACAAGGTGGGCCTTGTCCGTCCTTATTCTCTCCTTCCCACGGCGGGCTTACCGATCTTGATGGGACTCCGACTCGGCCAGACCGGTGCTGGAAAAGGGGAGATTTTAAGGCTCCCGGGACTGCGATGATCCAGCCCCGGAGGATCCGTGCGCCCGATGCGCTAACGCAATGTAGTCGTACCGGACAAATCCCTCCGTCGGTCGGGGGATGTCCTCCCAGGAACGGCTGAGTGCAATGCGGGCGGTCATTGCGTCCTTCAACCCGCACAGGATGACACCCTAGTCGACGGATCCAGACTGGTTGGAGTCAGATCTGTTGCCCGGCATGGCGGAGATCGCCGAAAGGGAGCTTGGGTGGCGGAGTGGAGTGGTGGGGAGTGGAATTGAGTGGCTAGGATTTGGTCCGGGAAAGGGATGGTGACGAATATATGTGGGGTCGGGTGAGCCAGCATGGGTTGAATATGAGGGGTGTCAGTCAGTCTGGGCGTTTGAGGCATCTTTGAGGAGCACGTCTGGGTCGCGTTTTTGTGGCCGGTCAGTAAATGGGCCGCCCGCCTGGGGATGTAACCATATCGGTGAACCTCGTTACCAAATCTCGATGTCGTGGCTCGTGTGATTGCTTGGTCCTCGATAGATCAACTACGCGCCTCGGATTTATTCTAACATCTATGTAAATATATTAAAACTATAACATTATTCCACAATCCCCACAGGACTGCAAAGGAGGCAACGTATAAATGTAGATTTATCTTGTTACACAACCAGAAACTAGCTAAAAATAATTCAAAATCAATAATGTTACACTAATAAATGCTATTGAATTCTTCCCACACTACTCTAGCTACAATACATTTGGAAAAAAAGATGATACACAAATTCTTTCTCAAAGCATAATATACATTCTAGTGGTTTAGCAAGACGTAGTTTCCTCAAATTATCACATGTATTAAATTTATTTTGAGGAATAGCTAAAGGAAACACCAGATCCTAGGAGGCACTTTAATATGCCAAACGTCAGGTAGATATACTGGTTGCACATCTCAAAAATTAACAATTTCATATAAAGACCTATGGGAGTAAATGGTTTAGACTCATATTGCCACAACAGAGAGTCATCAAGATCTCTAAACAAAATAGGATCCTAAATTCATATCATGTAGGTTAGGGATCTGCTTACCCCCAAACTCTTTCTTCATGCAAATAGAAGATCAATTAACTAAATGTATCGTATATTTACTTTCACTGTCACTGCATAAATAGTTGGACAATTGGTAATTCATCAGATAAATTGCCCACTTAGGAAATTTAAAGAAAGACAACATATAAAATGGGATGCTAGCTAAATAAGATCTAATTAGAGTAATTTTCCCAAGGTAAGAGAGAAGTTTTCCTCACCAACTAGCAATCCTAGCCAACATCTTATCTAAAAACGTTGCAAATCCTCCCTGCAAAGTTTCTCAAAGTGCAGAGGTAATACTAGATACTTAATAGGGAAACTACCATCGATACATTGAAATATTTCAATTCAGAGGATCAATTTCACCTTCTTCAGAATTAATGAGGACTCACTCACTATTATGATAGTTGATACTTGATACTCATATGAGAAATTAACTTAAAACCTAAAATGCATTTATATCAAGAACAACTTTTATGTCCTTTTCTAAGAATAGCAGGGTATCATCCGAAAGTGTTTTTCATCTGCATATTATAAACACATGACCCCCTGTGGAATACAATTAGAGCGAAGCCCAGTAACTAGACTAGTTTGATCCCTTGACTAGCATCCTAAACATCAACCACTAGGTTAAAAAATACTGGGAGAGAGCCCCCCCCCCCCCCCCCCCCCCCCCTTATCTCAGGCCTTTGCATGTGACGAATATGTCACTCTCTGATTCCTTAAAAAATTGCGTCAAAAAAAGAGTCAGTCCCCGCTCCATTTAATTTAACACGTAAAGACCCTTGTTGGGTAATGCTTTCGATTCAACCTGTCCATTTCTTACCAAGACATATGATAGATAAATCCTCATATAAGAAATATAAATTTACTCTATCATAAGCCTTCTCCTAGTCGGTAACTACACTTTCTAAGATAAACCTACATCTAATATAGGCAGATTGATGACATCATATTAATGTGCCAATCATCAAATCTAATCTATTAGTTATCACTTTAGTAAAAAAATGAAACAACAAATTAGTAGACTAATAGGTCTAAATTTCTTCATATTTCTAGCATCATTCTCTTTAGGGATCAGAGTAATAGCAAAATTAAGTCTAAAGATATCTTGATCTTCCTCAACCCATTTATGAAGCATATTAATACACCCCCTTTGATGATTTCCCCCCAAAACTTTGAAAGTACACAAATTGCAGCCTAGCTGCATCAGGGGGCAAATCGGAATTAGAGCTAAAACTTGCATTCTTAATTTCTTTCTCAGTACATTTAAATTCCATATTCTCCTTTTGGGATATAAAGCGGGGCGAAAACCTTTATGGGTTAGTCTCCTCTTGGGATATTTTCTCTCCCTAGGCAAAGAAATCTGCCGTAAGACACATCCTAGGTCTAGGTTCCAACACAAAAGATCTTTATAATAATCTACAACTATTTTCCTCATTCCTATCATCTAAACAGGATTCTGCGTGGACTTGGTTCCTAATAGAGATATTACTAAAACTGTTTTTAGATCTTGCTTTGAGTTTTTTTACGGTTTATGTCCTGTTTAGTAAGGCAAGGCGTCGGCGGCTTCCTGAAGATGGAATAAGTTTCTCTCCCCCTAGCCCCTGTTTCAGTGGTGCGTTTAGCATCGTCGGTAATTGTTGTGTCTCCGACGGATCTGTCTTTGGTGAATCTGCTCGGATCTGGTCATCGTTCGTCTTCGTTCGTGTGTCTTCAGATTGAATCTTTCCGATCTACGCTACTCTTCATCGGCGACAGTTGTTGTTCTGGTGCGCTGGTCCTACGTGACCTTAGCATGACAACTTTCCGACTGTATACTACATCACGTTTTGCCCATCTCCGGCAAGGGAGGGGCGATGACGGCGGCGCGCCTTCAGCTCGTTTCGGTGCTTGTAGTCGTTGCTAGTTGGTCTATGGATATGAATGTAATTTTTATTTCTGGTGTTCGTTCTACTGTCATGATTGAAGATGAATAGATTAAAAGTTATCCCGGAAAAAATCTATTAAGTTATTCACGGTCGAATACTCGCTGTTTTTTTTGGGTCCTTTTAAGCTGCTCTGTGGTGGTTTATTGATTCTTGATTTTATTGGTAGTGAACGGTGAAAACTTAACGCGACTTTAAGTGTCGTGTCTGCCATTTCATTTTCAAGCACTTCCTCTGTACTAGCTCAGTACTATTATCTAGCTGCAATGACGCCTCTTGACAAAACAGGTCCGCCTATCAGTGCTCCCGTGAAACACCCCTTGTGTACACGAACAGGACACGCCTTGCACGAAAAGGCAATAAGAGAACCATAACATCTCGAAAACATAAAGGCCGATGATAAGCACCAGCGCGCCTGTTCAAATTTGGGGATGTCGCGCCGCAGCCGTTGGATGCGAGCCGCGTGGGCCGTTGGATCCTGTCGAAAAACGGTTAGCCCTACCTTCTTCTTCCTTGCACCGCGTCACGCCTCTTGTTGCCTCCTGTTGAACAACCACGCCGCCCCCGCTGCTCCAAGCGTTGCGCCGCCTCGTCGTGCTCGTCACCGTGCTCATCGCTGCCGTCGTGGTTCGCAGAAACCCACTGCCAACATCTCATTCTGACTGAAGCATTCGTGGGTAGTTTCGTCGGTAGTAGCAAAACAAGTCGCCGATAATAGCAAAAAATAAGCCCGGTTGCAGCAAAAACGCCTCGTCATCGTCGTCGCCGGTTGTAGCTCGCCGTGCAAGGTCGCAACAAATTGCGTTGACGGTTGGAGCAAACGACGCCACCGGTTCCAACAAAAATGATACCGATGGTTACAACATTTTGGTTGAAACTTTCTCAATCTCTGGTTGAAGCTTTTTCATCTGTGGGATGAAGATTTTTTCTAACCGGTTGCAACTTTTCATGTGCTCCAAAAAATCTGGTTGAAAGTTTTGCAGTGGCTGCCTGGAGATTTTTCAATATCTGGTTGTAGGTTTTTCATCTGCGGGATGAAGCTTTTATTAAAACGGTTACAACTTTTCATGTGATCTAAAGTCTGGTTGAAGCTTTTTTATCTACTAGATGAAGCTTTTTGCATCCATGGTTGTAGCACGGGCACCATCGTTTGCAGCTATCCTGACTTCGTGGTTGCAGCTCCCGTAGTCGCCATGGTTGTAGCTAGGGGGCACCTCAGTTCAAGTGTTTTGGCATGCCATAGGCTGTCTGCCGCGTGTTGTCGTGTTCATCTCCGATGAGAGATGGCCATCGGGAATTAGGGGATCGGGCCCCTGAGCATTGGTAATCGGAGAGAAAAAGGAGAGGGAATAGGGAGATTTGGGTGGGGGAGGGTGCGGCGGCGACCGATAGTGCGGGACGGACGGCGGGGCTGCGACGACGCCGTGCTACGCGGCGGGGGAGCTGCGCAGCTGAGCACGTGGAGAAGGAAGGGAGGGGCGCGTGTTGTTGTTGTCAACAAGATGGCGATGGATCCCATGGCTCGCCTGTGACCGGCGAGCGCTTGGCCAGCGCGTCGTCTCCAAACGTTTCCCAAAAATAAATAAATAAAGACAGCCATAAAAGATAGAACCGTACGTGCGGGGCACGGTGGAGCAGAAAGGGACGCCACCATTACCACGCGCTTGAATGCTCTTCATGTTCATCGCTTAATGGGCGCACCTACAGTCCAGACTGGCCTCACAATCTCCACGGCAGCGGACGCATATATTGTCTCCATGTGGCTCGAACAGTACCAAGTTGACAGAGGCTATTTGTTCATGGGTATGACGACGGTGCATGATCGCTCTGGCGCGTAGAACGTGGACAGCCAGATTGTACGGGCAGTGGATCACGGAATTTGGCAAGTAGTCGGATGAACATTTCAAACTCAAAGACAGACCAATGACATGGTAGCCAAACTGCTACGAGAAAAGAGCTAAAAATGGTAGTGCAAACATTTTTACATGAAGCATGCTTGCTTAAGATTATGACATACAAAGCTTTTCCGGAATTGCTATTACAGTGATTTGTTACCTTGGCCATAACCATTAAGTCCGAACTAAAGCTCGTCCGCTCCGCTCGACCCCCCGCGGGTGACGGGCGGACGCCGACCCCCTGCGCCTCCAGCTCCCCTTCCCTCCGCCCCCCTGGCCGCCGTCGTTGGCATGGTCCGCCGGGTCCTGCCCGTGCGGCGCTGGCCGCGGCGGGCAGGCTTTTCCCCGCGCGCGTGTTGGGGGGTGCGGGGGCCCGTTGACGGCGGCGTTGCTGCTCGGCCGCGGCGGTGTGGCTCGGCGGCGGAGATCCCGCAGGCCACGGGTGCCCTTGACGCGGCGGCGCGGCCGTTGGTCGCGGGGCGGCGCGGTGTGCGGCTGGCCGGCAGCGCCCGCTCGGCCCAGATCTGGGCCCTTTCGGGCCCCATCTGTACTATGGCGGGCCGGCGGTTCAGGTCGCGGCGGCGCGACTCCCTGGTGGTGCGGCGAGGCGGCTATGGCTGCGGTGGTGATGGCTCCGGCGGCCGGCTTGCTGCAGCGTGGCAGCTGGGACTGTCCGGACCTGTTGGGGTCCGGCCGGGCCTGTGCTGGCCTGGCAAGTCCCTGCTGCTACGTCCGGTCGGCTCCGCGCTGCGGTGGAGGTTGTCCCCTCCGGTCGGCTGCATTGCGGTTGCCCCCGAGCCCGGTATCTCCTCGCCCTCCCTCCAGGTCTCGTGTTGGTGGCCTCGGTGAGACGGTGAAGTTGGTGCGGTGACTGTGGTGGCACAGACGGGTTGGCGACATGGTGGGCGGTGCACTTCCGACGTCCGGGGTGACGGTGGTGGTTTCGGGGCGGGTGAAATCCCTGGCGGTTCGTCCGCCACCGGCGCGGCTGCGCCCGTGGGCGCTGCCGAACCCTCCTGAGGGGCGTCGGTGATACCCCCTTCCCCACTGCCATCCGCGTACCGGGGGAAACCCTAGGACTTGTCTGGGCAGCAGCGTCGTCGTCGCTTTCCTTCCTGAAGGTGTTGCTTGGTACGCGAGGCTTCGGAGTGCTTGGCATGCGGTGGTACTTCTCCGGAGGGTGCAACAGTTGTCGGCCATCTTCTCTTAGTTGAGGTGACGGCGTCGGCATTTGTTTCTCTTCACTTTCTTCTTTTTTTTCTTTCGGCTTGTTTGTGCTGCGTCCCCAGTGAGCTGGTTGTATCGGTCGGTTGTTGCTTTATAATATAAAGTGGGGGGGGACCCTTTTTCGTCTATTGCTATTACTGTTGGAATATTAGGCAAGTTCGTGATTAATTCCAGTAAATAATTCATGATTAGAACAGAAAATGGCATGGAACAGTTTAGCATACTAGATGAACAGAAAAACATGCACACCAACATCATACACGAAACAACAATTACACATAAAGACATGAACATATCACGATGGATGTATTGTTCATTAGCTGTTGCGGGAACGATGTTGGTGACGATGTTAGCGACGATCTGTTGCTGACGGTGATGAAAACGACGATGAGTAGCACCGTACGACTTGAACGGAAGACGACCCGTGATGACGAACTTGAGCTGTTGCGTAGAGCGCCTTTCCAAAACCTAATTCGTCCTTTTCCGGTGCAAGATCGCAAGTACAAACGGTTTCGGAGACGTGCTCTCTTGCACGCCGACGTTTCGGATAGAGCACACTACGTGGTGGCGCAAATTATGAGATGAGGCAAAATATGAAGTGTTTTCGTTGTGTCTTTGGCCACAGCCGGTAGCAGTATATATAATAGGACCAGATGTCGTATCGTATCGCGATCAAGGTCTAAAACTAATTTGGATTCTAAGGCGTATACGTACCGATCCAGAAAGAATTACTTATGTGCCAATACATTCAAAATGGCAAACGAAAGTTGCACCCCTGCAAGGCAACTGGCCTGATTTCGGCGGACCATTCACGTGCATGTTGCGTGTGTGCACGTGCCGCCATGGCCCGAGCCCGGCCAGGCGAGGCGAGTGAGCGCGCGCGTGTGCTCTCCTATTTCTCTCCTCAACACACCACTTAGAGTGGTGGATAGAATCCACTTTATAAAGATGTCCAACAATTTTTCAACTAGTGGTATGGAGCTAAAGTTTAGCACCACCATTTGTCATTTAACTCATGACCTGATTTGAGATTGCATAAATTTCTAATGGCCAAGCCCATTTATTTCTAACAATCCCCCACCAGATCTCAAACACCTATTTAGAAATTTGCCTTTTCTCACTACTTGTTTCAGCAGAGACTGTTAAGTTGAACTTCTGCCTAGAGCTTTAAGTTAGATCGATCCACAACTTGACAATGGACTATGTTTGGTATGAACATGTTTCACTTAAACTCTTAACCAGTACCTGGCTGCCAATAGGCTACCCCATAGTTTGAAGCATATGCATTGTATTCACTGGTCTCTTCGTGAACTTGTTAGAGATCATCCAAGTCTCATAGGTTGCGACGTTTACAGTTGAAGCTCATATAAGTGAGTTCTTTCAAGACTGCTCTATAGGACATCATCTTTGCTAATTACAGCCAATAGAACCACACTAAGGCATGTTGCAAACCTGCTTTACAGCTCTGAGCCTTACAACTCTGAGAGTTTTGCATCTTCACTTAGAGACGGTCACATATTACTCTCCTTAGCTAACCAATTGCTTGTTCTCTCGAGGTCCTAATTCACGGGATCTCCAATCACAAAGGTTGGTTACTACTATGGTGTAACATCTATGGGTCTCATAACCATCTCCCATGATGCATTATCTATCACATTTCCTGGTAGTCCCTTTCTAAAGGGATCTGTCAGGTTTTTGTCTGTTTGAATATACGTAACCGTTATTACTCTGAGTTTCTCAACTTCCTGGTAGATTTCAAACGTCTCTTCACGTGTCTTGATGACTTCGCATTATCTGTAGAATTTTTAACAGTAGTTATAACCGTTTGATTGTCACAATTCATAATAATAACCGGTCCAGGTTTTTCTACCAACAAGTCCATCAAGAGCTCACGAAGCCATTGTGCCTCAACAGTGGTTGTGTCTAAAGCAATAAGTTCTGCTTCCATAGTTGACCTCGTCAGTATGATCGGTTTGCAAGATCTCCATGACACTGCACCACCTCCATGAGTAAATACATACCCACATGTGGCGCAAAGTACATCAAGTTGGAGGTTTAGTTCGAATCACCATATCCATATAGAACTGTAGGGATGCCCTGAATAGTGAATTTCAGAACTCACAGTGCCTCTCAGATAGCGCAAGACCCTTTCTAGTGCATGCCAATGATCATCACCCGGGTTGGACATGAAACTACTTAGTTTGCTTACATTAAAAGAGATATATGGTCTTGTTGCACTAGATAAGTACAGGAGTGAACCGACAATTTGAGAGTATCTTAATTGGTCTCTCATGTCTTTCTTATTCTTTCTGAGTGTCACACTGGGATCATAAGGTGTTGGAGAAGGCTTGCTATCCATAAATCCGAACCAGCTCAAGACCTTCTGAACATAGTGAGATTTTGTTAAAGGTAATCTCACTCTCATCCTTAATAAATTTGATGTTCAGAATCACTTCTTCTAGATCTTTCATGCCAAAGCTCTTTGATAGAAAAGTCTTGACCTCATTGATCTAAACAATGTTTGTACCAAAGATCGGTATTACATCCACATACAAACATAATACTCCCCCCGTTCCACAATGTAGTGCGCTCGCGCTTCCCAAGATCTAAGTTTGACCATACATTTAACCAACGAGACCGACTGCGGCGGGAGCAAAAATTATACCACTGAATTCATATCGAAAATTCAGTGGTATAATTTTTGCTCTTGCTGCAGTCGGTCTCGTTGGTTAAATGTATGGTCAAAACTTAGGTCTTGGGAAGCGCGGGCACACTACATTGTCGATCGGAGGGAGTATAACACTATTGCCCCCACCATGATGATAGTAAACACACCTATCAGCCTCATTAATGACAAATCATGCAGAAGGCAAAGTTCTTTCAAACTTCTCATGCCATTGTTTAGGTGTCTGTGTCAGACCGTACAAAGATTTTAATAACTTGCACACCTTTCTGTCTTCATACCTTACCACAAACCCATCATGTTGATCCATATAGATTCCTCTTCCAACTCTCCATTTAAGAAAGTTGTCTTTACATCCATTTGATGAATGATAAGACCATAAGGGGCAGCCACGGAAAGTAGCACCCGAATTGTGGTCATTCTAGCAACGGGTGAATAGGTGTCAAAGTAATCTTCGCATTCTTTCTAAGTGTAGCCCTTGGCCACAAGCCGTGCCTTGTACTTATCAATAGTACCATCAGGACTTAGCTTGTTTTTAAACACCCACTTACAACCTACATGTTTACAACCATAGGGTCGCTCAGTTAGCCCCCAAGTTCTGTTAGAAAGAATTGAGTCCATTCGTTATGAATATATTCTTTCCAATCATCTACATCCGGAGATGCATATGCCTCTGCAATAGACTTGGGGGTATCGTCCACAAGGTATGCAATGAAATCATTACCAGAGGATTTTACAACCATTTGCCTATTACTCCTCGCAGGAGCTTCATTTTTATTCTTCTCTAGGACTTCCTCATGTGATTGTTCATAATACTTATCAGATGTAATAGATTCATGATTTATCTAAGAAGAAATATATCAATGTATGCATATCTTTCACAGGGAATATATTCTCAATAATTGTTGCATCACGAGATTCCATCATAGTATCAACATGCATATCAGGTACTACCGTGGTTTTGTCACGGAAGATGTCCTTGTGAAAGTACTAAGCCTAGAAGCCATCACAACTAGGTGGTCGCTTGAACGGGGTTGATCGGGAACGAAGGACACAGGTTTACCCAGGTTCGGCCCCTCACGGTGGAGGTAAAGACCTACTTTCTGCTTGATTGATATTGATGGTGGACTCGATTACAAGGATGGAGATTCGCTAACCTAACTTTCGAGAGATTGTAACTTAGTCTTTTTGTCCCAGTGGCTCCCCTTTATATAATAGGTTGAGCCCCTAGGGTTACAAGAGATTCTGGGTTGCACTGTCAACCCGTATCCTAGTCTAACTCTTATTCATCATGTCACCAAGACAGGAAACTTCTTATCTGGGCCTTCTCCATAAGCCGGCCCGCAAATCCCTTCGTTGAGCCGGCTCGTGGATTGATCTTGTTGTGGGCCTGGTGCTCCTTCCTCATCATATCATCTTGACCTGGGCATGGAATGGCCCATAGCGCCTCTGTCCCTTTGCCAGGTCATACCTAGGTCGGGTCATAACCGTGGGGAACACCCCCAACATTAGCCCCCAGTTTAGCTTGGATTTATCCATGCTAAACTTCATCCTGGAAACGAGACAGAGAAGTGATAAAAGGTAAAGGGTTAAATTCCGGGTCTAAGTTTCTAAGCTGGCATCTTCTTATTCCTTCAATCATTGCCATTCCTGTTCTTCGAGGCTTGACCAGGTCAATCCTTTTTACCGGGTCATATGGTTCGTTCCAAACTTAGTGTTTTGCTGCCACCAGTGCCATGACATCACCTTGCCGACCTCCAGTATCCACGTGTGTCATCGTAGGAAATCTTTTAGGTGGATACGTCAAATTTGGTCAGTGCAGGAATCGAGGCATCTTTCCAGCCACTAATTATTGTGACATTTCGTGTTTCTAACATGCCGCTTTGGGTCTTGCCCTCTTTATAAATAGACATCTGGGGGTCCTAGATTCACTTTTACCCCACTTCAAAAACCTTCGCCTTCTTCCTCTCACCGTCATTATCGTCACGCTCGCCTCGAGCTTCGCCGGCCTCATCTACAACAGGAGAAAGCTCAATGTTGTCTTTGAGATTCATCAAAGCCTCCGCAGCTTCATCCATGAAGCGCGTGGCCCTCAAACCTTCTCTCCTTGGATCTATGAGTGCATCATTTCTCATCCCGTATTTTGTTAGTTCTTCGTAGTTCGTCGGAGTTCATCGGGCATGCGACTGTAGATTTGATTTGTCCCCAACTTACTGCTGGCAGGGTGGGGTTTTGCCTCTGCAGCGCCCCTTAAAACACCATATACCTATTCTGTAATTTTAGCGAAGCCCATTACCATCGCACTTCGGTAGCTTCGCCCGTCCTAGGTTTTATCTTCTATTTTCCGCAGCTTTCTCAGATCCGTAAATGATGTTCAATCAGAACAATGGCAGTTTGTGTTCATTATGACCCAAAAATTACTGCGTAACTCCATCGACTCTCATATTTCATCAGTCCCTTTGACATCTCATGGATTATAATAACCCCTTGCCGGCTTGTACTATTGCCGGATCGTACTTGTCCCTTTCAATGCTTGTAATGATATCTTTTGCCGGCTTGCACTTATACCGGCTCTTAGATCATCGTAATCCGTGGCCGCCTACTTGATACTTGTACATTTTAGCCAACTTATACTTTGTTTTCCATACTTTGTAGTTGAATTTTATTGCTCCAGGACCAGCAAAATGGTTAACTGGGCCAAGTCGAGCATGTCTGTACTTGCGCTATAAAGTTTGGTGACTCCGAGTTGCTCCCAGCATTGGGGGAAATAGAATGGTATGCACCTGATGAGGAGACCCATCCACAGCCGGCTCAAAATGAAATAGTCATAT
Organism: Elymus sibiricus; assembly: GCA_039707655.1. NCBI lineage: Eukaryota > Viridiplantae > Streptophyta > Magnoliopsida > Poales > Poaceae > Elymus > Elymus sibiricus. The sequence continues at coordinate 146,988,486 of CM077675.1, forward strand.
TTACTGACCACTTAGATAGGGCTTCCGTCCGTGGGGTTCAGTGTTTTTCTGCGATGTACTCCATCACTTTGACATCAGGCCACAGGATCTGGCCCCAAACTCAATCTTGAAAGCACAACATGCTCCCTTGGTGGTTTTGATAATTCATTACAACATACATTGTCTCTTGGACTAATACTTTTACCTAGTGTATTTCAGATAAAGTCCACAGAGAGGGTTGGCAAAAGGATTGTGGAAATACCCCAAGATGCAAGGAAATGGATTGGCAAAGCTTCAAGCAAGAGGACTCTACATTTTACTTTGTGAGAAATCACTTTGAGTCCATAGGAAAGCCAATACTATTAAAAGGGGGTAAGGTATTGTTGGTGAACAAAATGCTCATACGTGCACAAGTGATAGTCACCAAAAACACCCACAAGCTCTTCCACAAAAGTCTGTCCAAAGTCAAATATCCAAAATCGGTGCAACCAATACTTTCCACTCGGTGCCACCGATTCCCATACTCAGACAGACCTAAGACAAACCCTAGCCTTTCGGTGCAACCGATTCTGCTTCGGTGCCACCGAGTTTGGGTTGCCAACTTTCTGTTACGTAGTTTCACAAAATCGGTACCACCGAGTTTGTTGAATCAGCGTCATCGAGATTGGGCAATCTAACCGTTGGTCACCTTATCGGTGCAACCGAGTTTTATATATCGGTCTCACCGAGATTCAAAAGTTTCTGCCTTTTGGTCACTTCGGTACCACCGAGATTAACACATCGGTGTCACCGAGTTGGTCATTTTGTGTGTAACGGTTGGATTTTTGGGGATGCCTATATATACCCCTTCACCACCACCCACTCGAGAGAGAAGCACTCAGAACTATTCCATACTTGCCCCATCATATTTTCTGAAAGAGAGCCACCTACTCATGTGTTGAGATCATGCCATTCCATTCCAACCATATGAATCTTGATCTCTAGCCTCCCCAAGTTGCTTTCCACCAATCCCATCTCTTCCACCAAACCAAATCTGTGAGAGAGTGATTGTGTATTGAGGAGTCTATCATCTTGAAGCACAAGAGCAAGGAGTTCATCGTCATTGCCGAGCCTATTACCTTTTGGAGGGTGGTGCCTCCTAGATTGGTTAGGTGTCGCTTGGGAGCCTCCTACTTCGTGTTGTGGAGTTGAACCAAGAAGTTTGCAAGGGCAAGGAGATCGCCTACTTCGTGAAGATCTACCCGTAGTGAGGCTAGTCCTTCGTGGATGGAAGCCGTTATGGAATAGTCGAGGTTGCTACTTCGTGGACCCTTATTGGTGGAGCCCTCCGTGGACTCTCGCGACCGTTACCCTCCGTGGGTTGAAGACTCCATAAACGTGGACGTACGATAGCACCACCTATCGGAACCACGGGAAAAATCTTCGTGTCCCTCATGCGTTTGATCTTCCTATCTCAACTCTTTACTTCATGTGCAATGTCTTTACTTTCCGCTGCCATATTTGTTGACTTGCATGTGTAGGGTTTGCTAGACTTGCTATAATTGCTAAAATCTGTCAACCAATTAACTTGGGAAAAGGTTAGGTTTTAAATTCCTGCTAGTAGTCTATTCACCCCCCCTCTAGACACTCTTCTAGTGATCCCTCACATCTTGAAGTTGAGCCAGTTCTAAGTATTCTGTGAAATATACCTCCAAATGGAGCCGTCCGTCAGTCTCTTCCAGGAGTTTTTCTATCTTAACCATCAGATGGAATGCAAAGGAGGGCCAAGTGTAGAACACGGGGAAGTCACCATACATAGGAGGGAGAACTCAATCTTACCCGAGGTAAAACTAGCAAGTCATCTTAAGGGGTGGTACAGAACCTGGTTCTACTGTAAGGATACTTCTCCGTCACAGCTGAATCAAATGTCGGGTTATAAATTGAACTGAATCGGTGCTTCAACAGTCTTCCCGGGTTTTTCCTCCAAGTCAGAAAGGGAAGCGTTGGAGACCTTGTATGGCAAGATAAATGCTTTGAGATCCCACACGGTCTCACGAGAGTCGACTTGACCCGAACTTGGATGAGCTGGCAGATCCAACCCCTTAGCTTGAGGACCCGGCTAATGCATGAATATACTGGTAAGCCGGGAGATGATTTGCGTTTTAGCCCGGTTAACTTGTCAGCTATTGATGTTGTGAAGGCCACCAAGAAACTGCTCGACGAGACCCGAGAGAAAATCGTCCTTGTAGGACTAGCTCCCTTTCTTTGCTGATGATACGTCTCCAACGTATCTACTATTCCAAACACTTTTGCTCTTGTTTTGGACTCTAATTTGCATGATGTGAATGAAACTAACCCGGACTGACGCTGTTTTCAGTAGAACTACTTTGGTGTTATTTTTTTGTAGAAATAAAAGTTTTCATAATTGGACGAAACTTTTTGTGAATTTTTTCTGGAATATATAATGAATTATGGAGCGAAGAACTACCAGAGGGGGCTGCCAGGGGGCCACAAGGCAACAGGGCATGGCCCAGCCCCTGGTCGCGCCCTGTTGTGTGGTGGGTCCCACGCCGCTCGTCCGACCCTAATTCCAGTCCTATAAATTCACATCTTTGGAGTGAAAAAATAGAGAGCATATTTCATCGCGTTTTACGAGACAGAGCCATCGCGACCTTGATACGTCTCCAACGTATCTATATTTTTTGATTGTTCCATGCTGACATATTATCATTCTAGGATACTTTTTGGGTATTTATTTGCCAATTTATAATATTTTTGAGCACTAACCTATTGACCCAGTGCCCAGTGCCAGTTCCTGTTTTCTGCGTGTTTTTGCCTTTTCAGAGTTACAATACCAAACGGAGTCCAATTGCCACGAAACTTTTTGGTAATTTTTTTGGACCAATACAAGACCTAGAAGCTTCGGAGGAGGGCCAGGAGATGCACCAGGGGCCCACCACATATCCAGCCGCGCCCCTGGGGGGGGTGCGGACAGATATGTGGTGCCCCCTGGAGCGTCCCCCGACGTTGTTCTCTGGCCTATAAATTCACATCTACCCTAAAAACACCACAAGCGCTCCGTAAACACTTTTTTCCCCGCCGCAAGTCTCTGTTCCGACGGGAGGCCATCTACACCTCCGTTCTAGCACCCTGCCGGAGGGGAGATCGATCACGGAGGGCCTCTTCATCAACCTTGCTGCCCTCACCATGATGTGTGAGTAGTTCACCGCAGACCTACGGGTCCGTAGGTAGTACCTAGATGGCAACACTGGTGCAACGACGTGCTATACAAACGGTTTTAACCCCTTTCCACGACGTAGTTTTAAACCGTCGCCTTGAGTGTGTGGGCGATAGGGGGGTCCATCCCACACGACACAACAAAATCGTCGGCGATGGTGGCCAACGAACGCAAACGTTTAGCAAAACTAAGCGTATGGGATTTCCGTATCTATCACAAACGAGAGTCACCTGTCAACCGTTTGAGATATGGCATCCTTCCCATAGGGCCCATCCATGCAACTCGTGTGAGATCACACTAACATCGCACGCGGTATTCTGTAGCGCACCGTTTATGATATGTGCCGAATCGCAAACAGTTCATAATTGCAAAGCATGTATGATAAGGAGACAATCACACACATTTTGTCCTACAACGTCGTTTGCGATATACCAAGATTCGCAAATGCTCCAATTGTCATACTTGTGTCGGATGCATACGACATAACAAACAGTTAAACATTACAAATCGTGTATGATAAGGAGACTGTCACTAAACATTTAGGTCTGCTTAATAGTTTCTGATATTGTCTAAAATCACACACGGTTTGGAGACGGCAATTGTGTGCATTGTCGCACATGGTTTCTCTCTCTGAAACGTGTCGAATCATGAGGTATATCACACACGTTCTGCTTTACAAACCGTGTGCGGTATAATGACCTGCAGAGCTTATTTTTCCGCTATTTTAATCGCCACAATTTAAAATTCTATAGGATTTGAATTTGATAGTAGGCTATAATATTTTTCATATCCATCCTATATAGACATAGGTTCAACAACCAATGCATCATTCCATTCACAGGTACATATGTTCAAGAATTACATCAAGAAATAATAATTACATTAGGATCAAATAAATAATGATGAACCACGGTTGCATACTTGTATTAAATACGGTAAAGGAAGAGGTGAAAGACACTCTGGCAGTTGTACAAGGTGAAGCAGAATTCCCATATTGTGTCCTCCTCCATGCAGAATGCATGGACGACTCTGGGCCAGCCCCTTGTGATGGCGGACCGCCCATCCTTCTCTGTGTTGATGAGGACATCTAGGTAGTCATCGTGGCCTGGTAGATATACTTTAACATTTGCACGTTCACCAATCATGTAGTTTGAGAGGTAATCCTGAGTAAACTGCTTTGAGAACCACTACAAACAAAATAGATTCAGACATTGTAAATTTGTAAGCTAACAACTCATTATGGACAGTAAAAAGAAGGGTACAGAGTTCGTAGTTACCATCCTGGAGTTCACTGTTGTCTTGGATAAGGTGTAAAAAAATAGTTTAATTGCCATATTTTGTCCCATTTTATTAACAACCTTTATAAGTTTCCTCACTTGATGCTGGTTCGTGAATATCTCATTGCCCTATACGCAAAAAGGGTCGACACTCGGATCTTTACCAGTGACATATGTACCTACAAGCAACAAGTTAGTATTAGAAGGTAAACTGAAATTGTACAATGACGTAGTTCAGTATTCCCTCTCCAAGTATATAAGATCTTATTACATCCAAAATACTCACGTATTTGATGTATTAACATCTTATACTTTGGGGTGGATGGAGTATATATATAAGCCATGTGATGAAACTAACCTCGATGAAAAACAACAACTGTTCCCGATATTGTCCTGGGTAAGTACATCGAAAGGCATGTTAAGTACTGACAGGCTAAACATCAACCAAATATATGCATGGTAAACAACATGATCACAAAATGATAGCTTCAATGTGCAGGTTTAAGCACGCTAGCTAAGCTAATAATAAGTGGAGATGTGTGTTAACTGCAATAGGCTTAGCATTTAACAACAACAAAATATAGTCATTCAAACTGGTATTGTGCACGTTTAATCACACTAGTTATTGTTACATAAAAATGGAAAGTGTTGTGCTCACTACAACAAGCTTAACAACAATCAAATATAGTCATTCATAGTGGTACTGTTGAAATTGCATAGAATGTAGCTGGTGCTTACACATCAAATTGTATAACTGAACATCACATTGTGAAAAAACAGAAATAAACAGTGGGCGTGTTAACTGGTATGATGAAATTGAACTGGAAAGTACATACTTGCAGATATAGAACTTCACAATGTGAATAACTGAAATAAACAAGGCATACTATATATCAATTGAATCAGGACATATGCCCAGTACAAACAACCGAGCTAGGAAAAACAGTTAAACAAGGCATATGCTCACTACAACAGGCTTGATAGCAACCAAAAATAGTCATTTGTACAGTACTGTTGAAATTGCATAGAACGTAGCCGGTGCTTAAACATGAAATTGTATAACTGAACATCACATGCGAAAGAACTGAAATAAACAGTGCACGTGTTAACTGCACCAGGTTTAATAGGAACCATATATGGCTCTTGAAATAGGTATTCATGAAATTCAACTGCATAGTCCATACATTTAGCATGAGTGAAGTAATTTAACATGGGATGGGTTTCCTCACCTGTCACAGATGGGCTCATTCCCATTAGAAGAGCGCGGATTATGGGTGTGCACCCTATTGTCACAGATGGGCTCCTTCCCCTTGGAAGAGCAGGGACGTAGGGTGCCCTCCCTGATGTCATGGATGGGCTCTTTCCCCTTGGAAGAGACGGATAGGGTGCCGTTGTCGGCGTCGGTGTCGTCGATGAGGTCTGACTTGGCAGCTGATGATGCCGAGCCACCGCCATAGAACGTGTCCTTCAGAAATGAAAAAAGAGGCTCCATGGAGATGAAGGAAGGCAAATTCTTGAGGGTGAAGCAGAGTAGATCAGCGGCTGGGCCTTGCATGAGGTCGAAGGGGGTTGAACCCGAGGGGTCGGGGTTGGGCCACTTAACCTGTGACATAGCCCGCGACAAGACGTCATTGTCGACGAGGTCGACGTCGTAGCCGGCTGTGTCAATATGCATCCATACGGGAAACCACTGTCTTACAGCCTCGCAGTCGTTGGATTTCCCGGCGGCCTCGGAGGCCACCTCATCATCGTAGTTAGCTTCCCCGGCGGCCTCGGCGGCCACCTCGTCATTGTAGACAGCTTCCCCGGCGGCCTCGGCGGCCACCTCGTCATCGTAGACAGCTTCCCCGGCGGCCTCGGCGGCCACCTCGTCATCGTAGTCAGCTTCCCCGGCGATCTCGGCGGGCACCTGGTCATCGTAGTCAGCTTCCCCGGCAGCCTCGGCGGCCACCTCGGCATCGTCCAGCGGAAAGGCCGCGATATACCTCCTTTTGGCCATTTGCTCCTGGATCTCCCCTGCAAGTGTAGCTGGGATTAGGCTGCGACGGTCTGCGGTGGGGGTCAGTGCGGATCTGTGAGGAAGGGGGTGTTTAGCAGGCGCCATCTAAGAAATTCAGGGCGACAAGGGTACGGAGATGGGTTCGTAACCTGGATGGGGAGAGTGGGAGAGGTTGACTGTGGAACGCGGAGCGGGATCGGGGGCGGCGGCGGGGACGGCGAGGTAGCTAGGGTTCGAGTGAGGGAGTTGTGTGGGGGTGGGGGGTGGGAGGGGCCTAGGTGGTGTTTGAGGATATGCCGCGGCTACTTTAAATTTTACTTGGAGGGAATGAAAAGCCGGGACAAACTAAAAAAATTATGAAAGGTTTGAAGTGGCGCCGGAGGAACAAACATCGCACACGGCCCGATCATAATACCCGTGTGCAATTCAAAGAGATAAACCCGCGCAACCATCAATTTTTAAATTGATCAAGGTGGGTAGCTATTTTTAAGATCTCTCTATGCGGGTTAGTGCAAGGTGGTCTGTAGTTACGTGAAAACCACGGGCCGGGCGTGGCACTCAGTTAGCATGCGGGAACCGTGTCTACTGCGTACACAATCGCACACAGTTGTCTCCTTCGACTCGTCTGCTATTTAAGTTTCAAAAAAATACCACCCTGCCATTTATCTAACAACATTGGAAAATAAACACGATAGATCTAGGGGCATAGCACAAACAGACCTGCTTGTGGACCAAATGTATGTATGGAAAGGTTGTTGTTGTGTTCAAATATGGAATGCACAACTTTCATGTGACACACAATGTCTTGCAGAGCACACGGTAATGTTGTCTTATGGCCCCCTCCCCCCCTCACACACATTCGAGTCGGCCGGGGGGGGGGATGGTACCTACAGTATATATATGAACGTATGAACTTATACTACGACTGCAAATTCACCCAACCGTAACACAAAACCAATAGAAATCCATCATGATCACCCCCTCCCCCGTGTTTTAGTTCTGAGGGTAGACTGCGTGGGCCCACTAATGGGCGCGTCTCGGAAACTTCACAAGATGGGTGAGACCGCAACCACATGTGTGTGGCTCAACTAATTAATTAAGGTGGTGTGATAGTTCGTGCGTGCATAACTTTTTGATGTGGCTCAAAAGTCGAACGGTATGTAGTACCTGACCTCATATATAGGTTTCGTGTATACGTACTATTGTGTTGCCCCTCCCCTGCCCCCGCCCCGCCCTACGCACACACCTGCTTTGAACAGAGACCATGACCTATATATATATATATATATATATATATATATATATATATATATATATATATATATATATATATATATATATATATGCGCTCAAACTTCTGTCTCGTATCTCACCATGAACTACATCGTAACAAATAATGAGAAGACTATATATATACCTTGGTCAAATTAACCTGTAGTATATATGGGCTGGTTTAAGTGATAGACCACACGGGTCCACAAATTTGGCATGTCGTCCATAACCACGGGAGGGAGTGTCTGTAGACAACACCAACTCACATGCATGGCCACAGGCACAATGTATATATGAAAGCGTTGTGCGATGTTTTCAAATACCAAACGCACAACTTTCGCCGCCACATGTGTGTCTCCCGGACCAGGGGCCCCGTACTGAGGTTAACGACCCATGCATACATAGCCCCACGCGCGCCCACAGTTCGAGCCGATAGGAGTGATTTAGTGTGTACGATGCGTTTGATTTTTTTTCTTAGAATTGAAATGTCGATGCATATATCAACTACGTATAATATATATATAACACATATACCAACGAGAAGAACCACCTTGGTCAAATTAACATCTCTACAGCCGCCTGTCAAAGTGACGACCCACATGGACATGGTTGTGCCGGTGTGATGCCGATGACCACGTGAGAGAGTGTTTGGCAAAACAAACGACCATGCCATGAGGCCCACACATATATGGATATATGTAATTAAGTGTTTGTTTAGTTAATTAGTACCCAATGAAACTTTAATGTCAATTGCCTTAGAAACTGCAAGTCGACTTATGAAAAGGATCGATCACAACGCATATAGACCCTGTTTGGATCCATTGGTTAGAGTTAGTTTGAGCTAGCTGGGGCTCAAATAGCCCTAAAGTATTCAAACATGAGGGTTAGATTGGATCTAGTTGCATCTAACCCACCAAAAAAAACTATCCCACCCAAGAGGTGCTAATTGGAGCTAGTTCTCATAGGGCCCTCTCTATCCCACCAGCCAAGAGATCCTAATTGGAGCTAGTTCTCATGGGGCCCATTGAAAAATCACTTTTCTCACTTCATCAAGTGCATCTATTGTCAATCTAACCCTGTCATCCAAACACCTCTTTGGCTATAGTTAGTTTAGGGTTAGTCATGAGCTAGAAACTAACTCCAACCTCTAGCTATATAAGTTAGAGTATCCAAACAGGGTCATAGTATATGTATGCCTCCCCACCCGGCCCAACCCCCCATTTCGAGATGGTGATGGGATGGGTTCATGGGTCACACCGGCACTATTCTAATTCTAGGATTAGAATAACTATTTGGATCACACCGGCACTATATAGGGCGCGCGACTTGTTCCTGATTTTATATAGAAAAACAAAAAGAAAGAAGGCGAACCCCTGACCTCCCGCACCTGTCCCCCAAATCTCGCCCACTACCAACCTCCCATACAGCGGCGTGCCTCCTCCTACCCAGGCGACGCGCCTCCTCGCCCATGGTCGGCGCGCCTCCTCCCCAGCGGCCGACGCGCCTCCTTCCCCGCGATCGGGGGTCCTCCTCCGCCACGCCGGCGAGCCTCCTCTCGTCGCCACCCTCGGATCCAGCCATCGCAGGGCCTCGGAATCTCGCGTGCTGTCGCCGGCCATGGATTCCACTGCGCCGTCGCAGTGCCTTGGATCCCGACCACCGACGCAGGGCACTGGATCCCGAGTGCGTCCGCCGGTCCCTGGGAGCCACGGGCCGCCGCCCTCGATGTCGGGATCCCACGCACCGCCGCCGCCGCCATCTATGCCGGGATCCATAGGAGCACTGGGGGTCTTCTTCGCTCCGGCCATCTACGGGGAGGGGATCTATGCGAGCCAAGGTCGGCCTCCTCAGCAGCGCTAACTATCCAGCCCCGTCCCCTGCTGCGCCTGCCGGCGAGGTTAACAGTGAGATCCCTCCATGTCCTCTGTACTCCTCCTCCTCGATTCTCCTTGGATCATCAAGAATTGGACAGTAGCTCCGGTGGCTTCTCCCTAGTCCACGAACGGGGTTGCTCAGTGGCACGCACGAGCCGGGGGAGGCTTCAGTTCGGCGGGGCGTGCACATGGTTCGTCTTTGGCCCGTCGCATCGTCTGCTAGTCAGTGACCACTGGAGCTGCCCTGAGGCGTGGTCTTGCTCGCCGGTGCTTGGCGCAGCTTGGCTGGAAAGAAGAGGAGCTCCATCCAGCTTGTGAAGTTCAGCCGGTGAGCATGTGCAGTCCAACGGCGCGTGTGTGCTTGTGTTCGACTCATGGGCGTAGCGAGTTTGGTGCTTGCGTGCGCACGACAGCGACATGTGGTGTGAGGAGAAGCCAAGCTAAAAGAAGACCACACTACCTTCACATGCGTGTGCACGCAAGACAGGCACAGAGAAGTTCAGGGATTCAGGCAATATGATGGTGCAGCCGCTAGCGCATCAACGACAACAGCGCGGCGTTCCTGGTTCTCCTCTCCCTCTGCTGCCTTGCATGCTACGATGCCACTGCCTCCTCACTGTATAAAAGGTTTGAGTGAGGAAAAATTCCAGCTCATGAACGAACCTGAAGAAGTTCTAATGCGATGGTGCTATTCTCTGTAGTTATTTGTTTCTCATGAATGCGTTTGGTTGTGGCTGATGGATCTCTATCTTCATATATTCTTTGTTTTATTTTAGTGTGACCTGCACCGAGCTCTCTCTATTCTTGTTTTAATCAACTCACTGATGCATGTACTGAGTAATTCGTGGGACTTTGCTGCATCTTATTTCAGTCTGCAGCCCAACACTGATTCTTCAGTCTGATTTGAATGCCAGCTGAATCCATTTATTAAGTTGTAGCCTTCAAAAAATGTGTTTGGCATTTCTGTCGTACGCACCGGTTCTACTAATGCTGAAGAGCTAAAGTCTGTTATCGCTAGACTAATGCAGAAGAGCTAAACACCACACAAGATGCTCCTGTTCACGCCATGACTCAATCAAGATGAGTGTGTGCGTGTGCCTGCGATCTGCAACAATGCGTGACGCAAGCGATGACTTTAATTGTGCCCATGAAATGTTGTTGGATAGGAAATCTGGAGTTAACTGAAGTCCAACTATTACGTTGGACAAGGTTCATCTACTTCGTGGTTGGTGAATTTACATTTTGTGTGTCTGTGTTCAGTCAAAATTGACAATTTCTTATCTTTTGTGTATAAAAAGTAAATAAGTTCAAATAAAAAAAATGAATAAGTTCAAAAATATATAATGAAATGAAAGTTTGTATATAAAATTCACATCGAGAAATATGTAAATACACATAATTTCCTATATATAAAAATCCGCATACAGTAAAACACTGCATTTCAAAAAAGAGATGTACTGAAGTACATGCTCTCAAATTCCAGAAGTTTGTATGTTCATCCTCGAGGAATACAAACACATGGAGCACACACGTAACATTATAGAAAAATTCCAAAAAAATCCTTGTCTACAAAACAAAAACAAAGAAGGTCAACTACAATAACAGAGAAGTACAAGGTTAAAAAAAAACTTTGATGATTCTAAAAAACTAGGAAGTTCAAAATAAAAAATGAACTTTAAAAAAAGGGATATTTTCTCTTTTCAAAAAAATAAAAACAAGAAGTTCAAATGAAAATAAACGAGCGGTTCAATGTTCATAAAAATGAAATTTTCTCATTTACAAACAAGAAAACCAGCAATAAAAAATTATCAGTATTTTTTTGTTTCGTAAAAGAAAATTGAGAAGTCCAAATAAAATAAACTAAGAGGTTCAAATATAAGAACCAAATAAGTTCAAATAAAAAAACAAAGTAATTAAAAAATGTTAGAAAAATAGAAGTTTTCCCTTTCTAGAAAAACATAGAAGTTCTAATTAAATATAAGCAATGACATAAGTTCATAGTGAAAACAACGAGAAGTTCAATTAGTACAAGGAATACATTTCAGGTGAGGATAAAATAATACTCCCTCCGTCCCAAAATAACTGTTGCAGATTTTGTACTAAACTAGTACAATTTTTGTACTAGATCATCGACACTTATTTTGGGACGGAGGGAGTAGAAAACTAAAAGCTTAAAAGGTTTGTTGCTAGAAGTTCAAGTGCTCTGCCCGGCGAAGTTCAAAAATTCTTGCAAGAGAGGTTCACCGTGTATTTTCATGTTTAAAAACATAAAAAGGAATATATTTTTTGTGTTTTAAAATAATTCTCTCAATCGACATAGAAGTTCAGTTATTATTTGGGAGCAATTCGATTTAAAAAAAAAGCAAATTAAAAATTCAAATTATGAAAACGGAGAAAGTTCACGTACTACGTGGTGTGTGTTTAATGTGAGAAAGATGAATAAAAAGGCAAGGTTCAATTTTTTTGTTGCTATAAGTTCAAGTCCTCGATCGGAGAAAGTTAGCAAATTATTGTGAGAGAGGTTTGTAAAAAAAAGAATATCATTTGTGTAACACCGACGAATGGGTGAGAAATTACAAACAAAAATAGCGACAGAAGTTCAACGTGGAAACAGCAGGAAGTTCAACTACTACGTTAAATGAATTTCAGATGAAAATCTTTTAAACCGTCGCGAGTATGAAAAAAATGATCAAGACGGAAAAGTTGCGTGTTTACAACAGCTTTCCATCGGTATATCACTTGCTCAATTCCGATGAGTGGATGGAGAGGTACGAGCAAAAAATAGCACGTGAAGAAACAGAGTGAAGTTCAGGTAGACGTGCTAATGAAGTTCAAGTTCCTCACGCGGTGCATTTTCGAAGACTCTGTTTCGCGATAAAAGGCAGAACACATGATCTCGCCGTTTTCCAAATTGCTTGAAAACGGCTAGGAATCATAGAAAACCATCTACAAGAAAAAGTTTCGCATTTTCCGTATCTTTTCAATGGTATATTATTTGCCCCATTCCGATAAATTTTGTAGAAATTACGGCCAAAAAAGTTTTTCTCCATTTTCGAAATTGACTTAAAACCGTAAAGAATTGGAAAAAACAATCTACATAACAAAGTTTCGCTTTTCTTCAAGCTTTCCAACGCCATATCATTTGCTGCATTCCGATAAACCGTTGAGAAAATAACACGAAAATACAAACTCGGTGGGACTTCGGCCATTTTCAAAATTACGTTTAAATAGTTTAAAATTGGAAAAATCTTTCTCTACGAAAAAGAAGCGGATTTGTAGCAGCTATCCAACGCGATCTCATTTGCCTCATTCCGATAAACGTTTTAGAAATAGGCTCGAAAATACGGTTCACGTTTTTTTTGTATGAAGAAAAACGGTTTTCAAAACTGCTCTTAAACCATTTAGATTTTGACAAAACTCAACTTAGGTTGTGACCGTCGTGTCCACAACTTTCCAACAGTATATTGCAAGCCTCGTTTGGACAATGTTACGGGAAGTTCAACCTCTCACCAAGGGAAGTTCAGGTCGAACAACTCAGCCAGTAAAATTGCAACAGACGCAAGTTCATCACGTCCCGAGAGCAAATCCGCCAACGAGCGAGATTCCTATTTAAAACGGGCATTTAGTTGCTAAAAACCGTTTCCAGATTACACTTACATCAGATAGAACACGACTGACCAGAATAATTCGCGCGGGGAGACACGGTTGCGAAGATAGCCCGAAGGTCGGGTTCCTACAGAGGGAAGTTCAGGTTGTGTAACTCAGGAAGTTCAACCCGTGATCAGAATAATATTATGATCCAGTGATCAGAATAGTGTTTATGTATATATATATATATATATATATATATATATATATATATATATATATATATATATATATATATATATATATATATATATATATACACATTTGTTTCTCACGGTCAATTTTAAGAGCCCTTAGCTACACATCGTAATATTACCTCACATGCATTTGGGTTCTTACGGTGACTATATGATTGGTGAGGAGGTGGCGTGAGGAATAAGAATTCCTCACCCAGGGTGACGAATAGTCGATCCCTATATATATATATATATGTATATATATATATATATATATATATATATATATGCATGCGCCAAAAAACATTTGTCTCGATGTCTGACCATGGCATATGGTAATTAACACGCATACCAAAAAGGATCCACATTGGTCAAAACGATATATAATATAGATGACCACACATGGGACCCATAGATTGACGCGCCACCGATTACCATGTGAGAGAGCCACTTGGGGCCACCATCAATTATATGTGACATAAGCATATGAATGGGTTTGTTTTTTGATGTCAAAATGCCAACTACACGACTTTGATCTAGTGCGTGCTTCACAAAATTGGAAAGTCCCCACGCTAAAGAAAATTACGCGCAATATGTATGTCTCCTCCCACCCACCCCCTCAACTTGAGCGGTAGGAGGTACTCATGAGTACGTCACGTCAATCTTTGGTGTGGAATCTCACCATGATCGGATTAACAGAACCCACCTTGGTCAAACCCCTACCGGTGCGGCTCAAAAGTGATAGACCACGTGGACCCACGAATGTGCACGTCACTAATAGCACACGAAGGATTATTGTCCGAGGGACCACCACCACCGTGTGCATGTGTCCTAAACACATGCATGACGTTAGAGGTGTGCCTTGTTTTAAACATTTCAATGCACAATTTTGATAATTTGGGGTGACAAGTGCCTCACAAAACGGACAATCCCACACATAGAGGCTCGTGCAACAAGTGAAACGGAAAGAGCCCCCACCCCCCCCTCCCCCCCGCGCGCGGCCACCACTGGAAACACCATGTCGAGACGCGTCAAACTATTTTTATGCAGAAAACACGTGACACATCAGTCCGTGTTATAATTATAAAATGTTCATATATCATTCGAAAAATATGCAACAATGAGTTTCCAGGAATTCATTGGGGGAAATCATATGTCCCCTTGGGTTCATGTTTAGTCGCCATGCAATAAATGGCAAGGAACCTCAAACCTCTTGGTGTCGTGGAAAACATTAAAAATATTGGTTTTTAGACAGATCGGCCTCAAACATCGAAAAAATCATTTTAAATTGAAGTAAATCCAAAAAACAACTGAAAATCATGAAACTTGGGATTCCGTTTCATGATATAAACAGGATCTTATTAAAGGTTGGTACTTGGTACACACACTTGTCACGTTACCATCACGAACGATTACAGTATTCAACCGTGTGCGTTGGTCCTAACAAAATATTACGTACCACCACGAGCCCCGTGTGCCGTTTGAGCAGACGTGAGTTGATTTGACGCGTGCGAGTAGTCCACCGCTCAGGCTGACCTTGAGGCGTGCGAGCAGGTGTGTAAATTGACGGGGCGCGTGAGAGCAGGCCGCTCTGGCCCACCGGGAGACGTGCGAGCTGGTGTGTGAATTGACGGGATGCTTGCGAGCAGTCCTCTGCGTAGGGTAACCGGGAGACGTGCGAGTAGTCCTCTGCGCAGGCTAACCGGGAGACATGCGAGCAGGGGTGAGGCATGCGAGAAGACCACTGCGCAGGTTCACCGGAAGGCGAGCCGTTTAACCGCCTCCTGCCTAGCTCCCAACCACTCTATATTAACCGCGCATGTGCCGCTGGTTATAGTAGGCGGCCGCACTCCCCTCTCTCCACACACACCGCGCCTGCACCCTCGCTGCCGTTCCCAGTCGTAAACGCTCTCAGAAGTGTATCAGATGGCGACCAAGCGCACCATCGGAGGGAGTGGTGACGTGGGGTTCAAAGCCCTCCTTGCCGATGAGGTCTCGCACGGACAGAAGCACCGCCATGACGTCGTAAGCCCCGTCGTGCCTCCCCAGCAGGAGACGGTGCTACATAGAGACTACTACGGCCTCTTTGATGACCACTCCACTGACGACGACTGATGTCTACTACGCAACCTTCTTCTTGTAGACTCGTGTTGGGCCTCCAAGCGCAGAGTTTTGTAGGACAGCAGCAAATTTCCCTCAAGTGGATGACCTAAGGTTTATCAATCCGTGGGAGGCATAGGATGAAGATGGTCTCTCTCAAACAACCCTGCAACCAAATAACAAAGGGTCTCTTGTGTCCCCAACACACCCAATACAATGGTAAATTGTATAGGTGCACTAGTTCGGCGAAGAGATGCTGATACAAGTGTAATATGGATAGTAGATATAGATTTTTGTAATCTGAAAATATAAAAACAGCAAGGTAACTAATGATAGAAGTGAGCACAAACGGTATTGCAATGCTTAGAAACAAGGCCTAGGGTTCATACTTTCACTAGTGCAAGTTCTCTCAACAATACTGACATAGTTGAATCATATGTAAATCCCTCACGTGCGACAAAGAGTTCACTCCAAAGTCACAAATAGCGGAGAACAAACGAAGAAATTATTGTAGGGTACAAAACCACCTCAAAGTTATCTTTTCCGATCAATCATATGAGCCATCCCCATTAATTGTCACGAACAGCCCTAGAGTTCGTACTAGAATAACACCTTAAGATACACATCAACCAAAACCCTAGTGTCATCTAGATACTCCAATTGTTGGGGAACGTGACAGAAAACAAAAAATTTCGGTACAGCGAGCACGCCCAGGATCACTATGGAGACTGCATACAAGGTTTGATCTGATCCGTACCGACTCGAAGCGCAGCGGAAGAAGAGTCGGTGGAGATCGTTGGTGCAGATCCCTGCAGCTAGGATTTACAACCTCCCAACCGCAAGGATGTACTCCCACTCCGGACAGCCCTTCGGGAGGCGGTCGGACAGTCCCCCGGACGATGTCGCGGACAGCCCTTCGGGAGGACCCTCGGAACCCGAACAGTAACCCGGACAGCCCTTCGGGAGGACGCCGGAAACTCGAACGGTAACTCGAACAGCCCTTCGGGCAAAAAGATCGAAACTACAATCTCTCTACGGGGTTGCACACATACGGTGTCAGCTATCCGGCAGGGCTTCGCCGTCCAGAGCTAGTTCCTGCCGGAACCCAGACAGCCTTTCGGCTCTACGAAACTATTTCGTGGGAGGGAGAGAGAAGCCAGAAATCTCTATGGCATGTGTATGAGAGCAAGGATGAAGCATATGGGGCTGCCCCCTCCCCTCTATTTATAGGAAAACCAAGGGGTAAAAATGGTATTCACAAATACCAAAAGTGCCCCCACTTTATGCCTTTTCTAAAAAGAATAAAGCAAAGAAGGGTGGCAAGTGGAGCTCCATGGAGCCCCACCTCCCTTGGCCGGCCACATCTTGGGGCCCCCCCCATGGGGGGCTTCCTTGGCCACCAAGTCCATCTAGAAGCCTTTTTGGAAATATCCAAAAAGGTGCTTTCCCAAAAATATCCAAAAAGCACTTTCACTATTCACGACGACATTTTTCAGCGTCCAGTCGAACTGAAAATATTTATGTGGTCCTAGAACATTTCCAGTACCCACAAAAAATAATTTTCAACGCAATCCGGAACAATTCTGGTTTAGTGATTTTCATCTGCGAAAAGCATCTGAAGCGGTTTCGGCAGCTCCGGAACATTTCCGGTTTTCATCCCGGAAAATTCCAGAAAGTTTCCAGAATGCTTCTGGCACCCTCCAAGAATTATCAGGCATGTGCTAAAACCAATTTGACTTTATGGTATCCTCTGAAACAACTTTTCAGTTTCACCGAAACTGTTCCGGTGTTCTCTCTACGGAACTTTTCCGCTGTCCGAAACTTTTCCGGTGTCCGAAACTTTTTCGGTGATTTTCTCTCAGACTCCCTGTCTAGTATTCAGCAGTTAGATGACCCTTAAGCGTGTGACCCTATAGGTTCGGTGAAGCATAGACATGACCTGGAACCCCTTCCGATCAATGATCAACATCGGAGCCGTGGACACCCATATTGACCCCTATACCCACACGAATGAATATTCGAGTGAACCTCCAGTTTGCGTGTGCTATTCCTGTTGCTTCGCGATATGTTACAATTACCCGAGGTGAGACATGTAGGCATCCTCGTGGATCAACAACTTGTCCACAATGCCAGTTACCTCGTCGCCGGTATTGTTCTCTTTTCTCGTTCCCGTGTTCCGGCATCCCCGTGATCAAATCACAAAGTGTCTGGCCAGACGATAATGGATACCGTAACACCGAGAGGGCCCAGAGATATCTCTCCATCGTCGGAGGAGCAAATCCCAATCTCGAGCTATCAAGTTACTTGACATACTTTTCCATGAACCCGTAAGCCGCCGTAATAGCCACCCATTTACGGATGACGTTTAACAAACCCCAAAGTTCATGAAGCAAGCATGAAGAAACTCGATACTCTCATGGTCTAAGGAATCATGCAAACGTTAACTATCTCTGTGTTATTTAACCATTAACTTGTGACGAACATATCTCATAGTATAACATCAATTTGGGTCGATTCAACACAAGTGTTCTACCAACATCGTGCCCTCAAAATTGCCGGCATAGCCATGCCCATGATCAGGAAAATAGGATCATCATGCAATACTTGAGCCAGTCTTAGAGGCAAGACAAGGAATACAATTTACCGTTTATTATACCACACGTGCACATGAGTTTCCCTCCAAGCCTCGTGGTTATTGTAGACTCGAGAATCATTGCTGTTATAGCATGGATCATAAACATTCATTACAAACTCTGAGATACAAAAGTAACTGATATTACTGCCTCTAGGGCATATCTCCTACACCAATGTCACCACGAGTAACCATGGGCTTGATTATATGATATGCATCACACAATTTCAGATTCATCATGTTCAATCCAACACAAAGAACTTCAAAGAGTGCCCCAAAGTTTCTACCGGAGAGTCAAGACGAAAACGTGTGCCAACCCCTATGCATAGATTCCCAAGGTCACGGAACCCGCATGTTGATCACCAAAACATACATCAAGTGGATCAATAGAACATCCCATTGTCACCACGGATATCCCATCGCAAGACATACATCAAGTGTTCTCAAATCCTTTAAAGACTCAATCCGATAAGAAAACTTCAAAGGGAAAACTCAATTCATCACAAGAAGATAGAGAGGGGAAAACTCCATATGATTCATCTATATTAATAAAGCTCGCGGTACATCAAGATCGTGTCATCTCAAGAACACGAGAGAGAGAGAGAGAGAGAGAGAGATCAAACACATAGCTACTGGTACATACCCTCAGCCCCGAGGGTGAACTACTCCCTCCTCGTCATGGAGACCGGCGGGATGATGAAGATGGCCTCCGGTGATGGTTTCCCCCTCCGGCAGGGTGTCGGAACGGGCTCCCAATTGGTTTTTCGTGGCTACAGAGGCTTGCGGCGGCGGAACTCCCGATCTAGGTTTCTTTTCGGAGGTTTGGGTATTTATAAGAATTTTTGGTGTCGGTCTCACGTCAAGGGGGTGCCCGAGGGGCCCACAAGCCAGGGGCGCGCCCTAGGGGGGGGGGCGCCCCCTAGGCTTGTGGCTGCCTCGTGACTCTTCTGGCCCAACTCCGATGCCCCGTGGGTCTCTTCTGGTCCATAAAAAATCACCGTAAATTTTTATTTCGTTTGATATTCCTTTTCTATAAAACTCAAAAACACGGAAAAAATAGAAACTGGCACTGGGCTCTAGGTTAATAGGTTAGTCCCCAAAATAGTATAAAATAGCATATTAATGCATATAAAACATCCAAAACTGATAATATAATAGCATGGAACAATCAAAAATTATAGATACGCTGGAGACGTATCAAGCATCCCCAAGTTTAATTCCTGCTCGTCCTCGAGTAGGTAAATGATAAAAACAGAATTTTTGATGTGGAATGCTACCTAACATATTTATCCATGTAATTTTCTTTATTGTGGCATGAATATTCAGATCCATAAGATTCAAAACAAGAGTTTAATATTGACATAAAAACAATAATACTTCAAGCATACTAATAAAGCAATCATGTCTTCTCAAAATAACATGGCCAAAGAAAGTTATCCCTACAAAATCATATAGTCTAGCTATGCTCCGTCTTCATCACACAAAGTATTAAATCATGCACAACCCCGGTTTTAGCCAAGCAATTGTTCCATACTTTAGTTTTCTCAAACTTTTTCAACTCTCACGCAATACATGAGTGTGAGCCATGGACATAGCACTATAGGTGGAATAGAATATGGTGGTTGTGGAGAAGACAAAAAAGAAGGAGATAATCTCACACCAACTAGGCGTATCAACGGGCTATGGATATGCCCATCAATAGATATCAATGTGAGTGAGTAGGGATTGCCATGCAACGGATGCACTAGAGCTATAAGTGTATGAAAGCTCAAAAAGAAACTAAGTGGGTGTGCATCCAACTCGCTTGCTCACGAAGACCTAGGGCAATTTGAGGAAGCCCATCATTGGAATATACAAGCCAAGTTCTATAATTTAAAATTCCCACTAGTATATGAAAGTGACAATATAGGAGACTCTCTATCATGAAGATCATGGTGCTACTTTGAAGCACAAGTGTGGAAAAAGGATAGTAGCATTGCCCCTTCTCTCTTTTCTCTCATTATTTTTTTTTGGTGGGCATCTTTGGCCTCTTTTTTTTATTTGGGCTTCTCTGGCCTCTTTTATTTTTTGTAAAGTCCAGAGACTCATCCCGACTTGTGAGGGAATCATAGTCTCCATCATCCTTTCCTCACATGGGACAATGCTCTAATAATGATGATCATCACACTTTTATTTACTTACAACTCAAGAATTACAACTCGATACTTAGAACAAAATATGACTCTATATGAATGCCTCCGGCGGTGTACCGGGATGTGCAATGACTCAAGAGTGACATGTATAAAAAATATGAACGGTGGCTTTGCCACAAATACGATGTCAACTACATGATCATGCAAAGCAATATGACAATGATGATGCGTGTCATAAACGGAATGGTGGAAGTTGCATGGCAATATATCTCGGAATGGCTATGGAAATGCCATAATAGGTAGGTATGGTGGCTGTTTTGAGGAAGGTATATGGTGGGTTTAATGCACCGGCGAAAGTTGCGCGGTACTAGAGAGGCTAGCAAGGGTGGAAGGGTGAGAGTGCGTATAATCCATGGACTCAACATTAGTCATAAAGAACTCACATACTTATTGCAAAAGTCTATTAGTTATCGAAACAAAGTACTACATGCATGCTCCTAGGGGAAGGGTTGGTAGGAGTTAACCATCGCGCGATCCCGACCTCCACACAAAGGAAGACATTCAATAAATAAATCATGCTCCGACTTCGTCACATAACGGTTCACCATACGTGCATGCTACGGGAATCACAACCTTTAACACAAGTATTTCTACCAATCCACAATTACTCACTAGCATGTCTCTAATATTACCATCTTTATATCTCAAAAAAATCATAAGGAATCAAACTTCTCATAGTATTCAATGCACTTTATATGAAAGTTTTTATTATATCCCTCTTGGATGCCCATTATATGAGGACTAAATTCATAACCTAAGCAAATTACCATGCTGTTTAGAGACTTTCAAAATAATATAAGTGAAGCATGAGAGTTCATCAATTTCTATAAAATGAAACCACCGCCGTGCTCTACAAAGATATAAGTGAAGCACTAGAGCAAAAGACAAACTACTCCAAAAAGATATAAGTGAAGATCAATGAGTAGACAACAATTAAATAACTATGTGAAGACTCTATCATCTAAGAATTTCAGATCTTAAGTATTTTATTAAACAGCAAGCAAAAGAAAAATAGCACTCCAAGAATAGCACGCATCATGTGAACGAATAAAAATTTAGGCTCAACATAGGCTAACCGATAATTGTTGATGAAGAGAGGTGGGATGCGTAGCATCCCCAAGCTTAGATGCTTGAGACTTCTTGAAATATTTACTTGGGGTTCCTTGGGCATCCCCAAGCTTGAGCTTTTGTATCTCATTCAATCTTCTCATATCATGGTTTGACCTATGCTCAAAAACTTCATCCACGCAAAACTTGAAAAGAACTCGTGAGATAGGTTAGTACACATAAGAATAAATCAACACTTCATGTACTGCAAAGACAAGTTGCACACTAATTTTCAAACATCATCTACTGTTTACTATCATTTCCACAATTTATACCTACCAATATAGGCTATGGAAACTATAGGATAAGTAGATAACAAAACTATGACAGCAATCTGTCCAAACAGAACAGTCTGTAGCAATCTATTAAACCAGTGTACTTCTGTAACTCAAAAATTATGAAAATTTAGGACATGCTAAATAATTTATATGACATCATTGTGTAAAAATTTCAGAAACTTTCCACGTTCCACTAAAATATGAAAATTCAAAAACTACAGCAAAAGTTTCTGTTCTTACACAGCACACATCAAAACATGCAATGCAAGCATCCTAAGACAATTCTTGGACTTTTTTTTATTGAAAAACAAGATTATAAATAACTACTAACAGAGAACAACAAAATAATATGATGCTCCAAGCAAAACTCATATTATGTGACGAATGAAAATATAGCTCCAAGTAAGATATAGCGATAGTGTTGAAGACGAAAGAGGGGATGCCTTCCGGGGCATCCCCAAGCTTAGGCGCTTGAGTCTTCCGTGGATATTACCTTGGGGGTGCCTTGGGCATCTCCAAGCTTAGGTTCTTGTCACTCCTTATTCTCCTCATATCGGTGTCTCACCCAAAACTTGAAAACTTCAATCACACAAAACTTAACGGAACTTCGTTAGATGGGTTAGTATAATAAAGATAGATCATTCACTTAGGTACTATCAAGACAAGATTCATAATTGTTACCACATGATACCTACTATATTCTACCATTCCCATAATTTATACCACTAAATATAAGCTATGGAAACACTAAAACAAGCAAACTATGCATGCAAAACAGAACAGTCTATGAAGATCTGTAGTATAACCATACTTCCCTGTCTCTAAAAATTCTGAAACATTAGGACAACCTTAATAATTTGTATATTAAGACTGTGTAAAAATTTCAGAACATTATCACGCTCCAGTAAAAAATGAAAATTCCTGTACTGGAGTCAAAAGTTTCTGTTTTGGTTCAACATCAATTCTACTCATCTTGTGAGTCATCCCAAAGGCTTTACTTGGCACTTTATTGAAATAGAAGGCACAAAACATGATTACTACAGTAGCTTAATCATGTGAACATACAAAAACAGTAGGTATAAATATTGGGTTGTCTCCCAACAAGCACTTTTCTTTAATGCCTTTTAGCTAGGCATGATGATTTCAATGATGCTCACATAAAAGATAAGAATTGAAACATGCAAGAGAGCATCATGAAGCATATGACTAGCACATTTAAGCCTAACACACTTCCTGTCCATAGGGATTTTGTGAGCAAACAACTTATGGGAACAAGAATCAACTAGCATAGGAAGGTAAAACAAGCAAAACTTCAAGATTTTCAACACATAGAGAGGAAACTTGATATTATTGCAATTCCTACAAGCATATACTCCTCCCTCATAATAATTTTCAGTAGCATCATGAATGAATTCAACAATATAACTATCACATAAAGCATTCTTTTCATGCTTCATAAGCATAGAAATTTTACAACTCACCACATAAGCAAATTTATTCTCATCAATAGTAGTGGGAGCAAACTCAACAAAATAACTATCATGTGAAGCATAATCCAATTGAAAATTAAAATCATGATGACAAGTTTCATGGTTATCATTATTATTTATAGCATACATGTCATCACAATAATCATCATAAATAGGAGGCATGCTTTCATCATAATAAATTTGCTCATCAAAACTTGGGGGACTAAACATATCATCTTCATCAAGCATAGCATCCCCAAGCTTGTAGCTTTGCATATCATTAGCATCATGAATATTCAAGGGATTCATACTAACAACATTGCAATCATGCTCATCATACAAAGATTTAGTGCCAAACATTTTATTGACTTCTTCTTCTAACACTTTGGCACAATTTTCCTTTCCATCATTTTCACGAAAGACATTATAAAGGTGAAGTATATGAGGCAACCTCAATTCCATTTTTTTGTAGTTTTATTTTATAGACTAAACTAGTGATAAAACAAGAAACTAAAAGATTCAATTGCAAGATCTAAAGATATATCTTCCAGCACTCACCTCCCCGGCAACGGCGCCAGAAAAGAGCTTGATGTCTACTACTCAACCTTCTTCTTGTAGACTCGTGTTGGGCCTGCAAGCGCAGAGTTTTGTAGGACAGTAGCAAATTTCCCTCAAGTGGACCTAAGGTTTATCAATCCGTGGGAGGCGTAGGATGAAGATGGTCTCTCTCAAACAACCCTGCAACCAAATAACAAAGAGTCTCTTGTGTCCCCAACACACCCAATACAATGGTAAATTGTATAGGTGCACTAGTTCGGCGAAGAGATGGTGATACAAGTGTAATATGGATTGTAGATATAGATTTTTGTAATCTGAAAATATAAAAACAGCAAGGTAACTAATGATAGAAGTGAGCACAAACGGTATTGCAATGCTTAGAAACAAGGCCTAGGGTTCATACTTTCACTAGTGCAAGTTCTCTCAACAATACTGGCATAGTTGAATCATATGTAAATCCCTCACGTGCGACAAAGAGTTCACTCCAAAGTCACAAATAGCGGAGAACAAACGAAGAAATTATTGTAGGGTACGAAACCACCTCAAAGTTATCTTTTCCGATCAATCATATGAGCCATCCCCATTAATTGTCACGAACAGCCCTAGAGTTCGTACTAGAATAACACCTTAAGATACACATCAACCAAAACCCTAATGTCACCTAGATACTCCAATGTCACCACGAGTACCCATGGGCTTGATTATACGATATGCATCACACAATTTCAGATTCATCATGTTCAATCCAACACAAAGAACTTCAAAGAGTGCCCCAAAGTTTCTACCGGAGAGTCAAGACGAAAACGTGTGCCAACCCCTATGCATAGATTCCCAAGGTCACGGAACCCGCAAGTTGATCACCAAAACATACATCAAGTGGATCAATAGAACATCCCATTGTCACCACGGATATCCCATCGCAAGACATACATCAAGTGTTCTCAAATCCTTTAAAGACTCAATCCGATAAGAAAACTTCAAAGGGAAAACTTAATTCATCACAAGAAGATAGAGAGGGGAAAACTCCATATGATTCATCTATATTAATAAAGCTCGTGGTACATCAAGATCGTGTCATCTCAAGAACACGAGAGAGAGAGAGAGATCAAACACATAGCTACTGGTACATACCCTCAGCCCCGAGGGTGAACTACACCCTCCTCGTCATGGAGACCGCCGGGATGATGAAGATGGCCTCCGGTGATGGTTTCCCCCTCCGGCAGGGTGCCGGAACGGGCTTCAGATTGGTTTTTCGTGGCTACAGAGGCTTGCGGCGGCGGAACTCCCGATCTAGGTTTCTTTTCGGAGGTTTGGGTATTTATAAGAATTTTTGGCGTCGGTCTCACGTCAAGGGGGTGCCCGAGGGGCCCACAAGCCAGGGGGAGCGCCCTAGGGGGGGCGCCCCCTAGGCTTGTGGCTGCCTTGTGGCTCTTCTGGCCCAACTCCGATGCCTCGTGGGTCTCTTCTGGTGCATAAAAAATCACCGTAAATTTTTATTCCGTTTGGACTCCGTTTGATATTCCTTTTGTGTAAAACTCAAAAACACGAAAAAACAGAAACTGGCACTGGGCTCTAGGTTAATAGGTTAGTCCCAAAAATAGTATAAAATAGCATATTAATGCATATAAAACATCCAAAACCAATAATATAATAGCATGGAACAATCAAAAATTATAGATACGTTGGAGACGTATCAACGACTCCGACGGCGACAACTCCGACGATGACGGAGAACAGGTTAGACCCCCTATTTTGGTAACTATATCATAGGGTATCTCTGATTAGTTCTGTTTCCGCCTTTTTTTGGAATTCGCCCGAGGTTCATGTGATTTCAATCCATGTAATCAGAGTAAGATTCGATAGATCTGTGTTAGTGTGTACGTATTGATTGTTTGTTAGGTAAATGATAAGTGACTTGGATAAGTGACGTCCGTACATACGATTATGCTAATATTATGTCTAAGGTTTGACAGTGATTTAATGGTTGAGCTATACAAATGATCATTTTGCTAATAATCCGTCTACATAGATGATTGCACATGTACCCATTTGTAAATAAACAGTGTATAAGAGCATGTAGATCACTACTTTAGTGATAATGGGGAGTAGTACTTACTTCAAAGTTCCTTGTTTGTTTGACAATAATCGGTCAATGCATTTAAAGTCATTAGTTAATTATTTTTTTGCCCTAAGTTGTTCGTGACATCATTTTATGCATTTTATTCATCAATGTCATGATTTTTTATTATATGTATAGGTGCTATCTCACGACGTTGGCAGCGATAAATACAACCAGAGAAGGTACAAGAAACAAAAGCTCAGGGAGCTCTATGCGGTAACGCATAATCGTCGTATCAGGACCCGGAATGGGGGCTTCGGATGCCCGTTCGCCCAAAGGCTTAACCTCGCGTTTGCAAGTGTTCTGGCGCATGCTAGAGGACGAGCCGCTGGCTCCTTCAGGCAGAAGTATTCTCGGAGGGTGGCGCACGCCGCGTACGCGGAGTACCTAGAGAAATTTTACTTTGTTGGTGGGTACGATTAGGATTGAGTTATATATACATGTCCTGATGCCAGCACTACCCTAGCTATCTATAGTTTGTGCGTCATATATCACTGGTTGAGTTATGTTTATTATATGTTGATCTAGATGTCGGCGAGACCCTGTTTTATGAACTAATATGTAGAGCAATGTAATTGCAGTCTTGAGCTGCAATCAGTTTGGTTGATGGAACATTTATGCTTATCTTAGAGTCCCCACACAATTTACTACTAGCAACTGTTTGCCCACAGCACGCACAACTACGTTTGAGTGTTGGCAGTTTTTTTACACTATGCATATTACGGTAAAAAATGCTTGACTTACCTGTAAACTTGTTGAATGCGGTAAAAAATTCAGGTGTCACACGTAAAATGAAATTTGGAACCCACAAACTTGGTTATTTTCCCGGATTGAAACCGGGTGCGAGGACTAACATTGTGCCACGACACGCGTGTGTCCTGATTGTTCAGAACGCATTCCCACGGACCACGGCAATCTACTTGCACCATAGTGACAATTATCACAAACGGCTATGTCTACTGAACCGTCGCCTCCGAAGTGCATTATTATTCTGGCCGAGAAAACCCTCACCATCGTCCCCGCGTAACAAAAGTTACAAAACCCTTATCGTCCGTTCCAGTCGCAACCGCACTGCATATGTCACACCGCTTCTTAGTGCTGAACGTGTACGCTGCTTTAAGTCATTGCACATGCATCGTTTTTGCTAACCGTTTCCCATTTAACGCCCCCAATAATGGGTGCTTCTTCCAGCCGACGCGTGGCCAACCGAGCCGGGCGGGAGGCTATGCGCGGTTGCGCACGGGAACGGGCTCACCAACGATACGTTGCCGGCACTTCGAGCCGCCGCGTGGCCAAACGAATCGCCGGGAACTCTTGTTCGTGCGCTGGTCAAGCTTGCACAACAATCCTCCGCCGGGAACGCGGTGACAAAATGTGCCAATTACAACCCGTCCAGCCCCCCATTTACTCGACCGCTCTTTTAACCTACTGTATCTCTTCAACCTTTCCCCACAATGCAAGAAGCACACCCAAACTCCAAATACAGAGAGGATATCCTGCTCGGTTCCAATGGCGGAGCTCCCAGTGGCTGCCGACGACGAGCGGCAGTTCACAATTCGTGCCTACGTGGACACCCACGTAAGGTTCAAGAACCTCACGGTGGTGTACACCAATGACCCGATCTGGGTGGAGAACTCCATCGACACCATGGAGCAGTTACTTGCCTATGACAAGTACAAAGTGGTCGGCTTCAACCTCGAGTACACCGGCGGTCGTGCCGGGTATGATCAGAAGGTTGCCGTCGCCCAGCTGTGCGTGGGCCATTACGTCCTCGTCTATCACTACTGCCTGGCCACAAGGCCTTGCGGTCGATTCGCCAGGTTTGTCAACAGCCCCGTCTACATATTCAGTACGGTGGACACCACCAACGATGAAAAGGTGCTCAAGGCCACGGGCTTGGCCTGCCGGAATCTTGTGGACATCCAATGCATGTACAAGATCTTGGGCGGCGAGGAGAAGCATAAGGACTCCCTGGTTGACCTCGCCATGTCCATCATCGACCCCTACTACAGAGGCATGAAGGATGTCTGCAAGAAGAAGAAGGTTGCCTGGCACCATGCCTGGGTCCGAAGACTGGATGAAGATAACGTCAAGTACGCGGCCAAGGACGCGTACGTAAGCTATGAGATGTGCAGGCGGATCGTTGACAAGAGGAAGTGCCTCCGTCCTGCGCCGACCGGCACCCCTCGTCACAAGAAGAATAGATGAATGATTTGATGATCGTTACTACTAGTTTAGTATGCCTGTACTTGTTAATTGATGTGTGCAAATGTTATCTGTAGTCAGTAATGTAATTGGATGTTTATTTAGGTTATGCAATCATGATGTTGGTCTGTAGTACCATCTTTTGCTTAGTATTCATTATGCAATGTATAATTAATATCTGGACATTAATATGCAATTGACGATTAACATCCGAACCTTAAAAAGCAGGACCACGACCGAGGGTATCCTGCGCGGCTCCAATGGCGCTCCCAGCGGCTGCCGATGATGAGCGCCAGTTCACCATGCATGCCGTAGTGGACACGCACAAAGTGGTCTGGTTCAACCTTGCGTCCCACCGCGTGCTCTGTTCTCGCGTCCCTCCGCGTGCTCTGCTCTCGCGCCCCCCTCGCGCGCGCTCTGCCAGCGGTTGGGGCCGGCCCACGATCGCGTTCGGGGCTCCATATGCATGCGGTTACGCCACGCATGTCGCCCCATGCAGTTACGTGCTTCCTCGACTGAATCACGCGCTGCAAAAACTGACATCCGGAAGTGCCCGTTTTACAGGACGTGTGGCCCCCATTTATACACATGGCCATTAACCATAGTCTCTTCACGCTTTCGATCACGCCCACAACACAATAAGCACACCCTCGACAACGCATACAGAGAGGATGTCCAGTGGCGCTCCAATGGAGTACGGCGAGCATCGTGTGGAGACCCACATGAGGAAGACGGACCTCACGGTGGTGTACACCAACGACCCGGGCATGGTGGATGACTCCATCGGCACTATGGAGCGGTTGCTTGATGCGGATGACAAGTACAAAGTGGTCGGCTTCAACCTCGCTTACACCGGCGGTCGTGCCGGGCATGATCAGAAGGTTGCCGTCACCCAGTTGCGCGTCGGCCATCACGTCCTCCTGTACCACTACTGCCTGACCATAGTGCCTTGCGAGCGTTTCACCAGGTTTGTCAACAGCCCCAACTATAGGTTCGCTACGGTGGACACCACCGACGATCCAAAGGTGCTCAAGACTTCGGGCTTGGCCTGCCAGAAGCTTGTCGACATCCATGGCCACTACAAGGTCTGGGGCAGCAAGAAGAACATGGACTCCCATGTTGACCTGGCCGAGGCCATCATCGACCCCTACTATAGAGACATGAAGGTTGAGTGCGACAAGAACAAGCCTGTCTAGCACAGGGGCTGGGTGAAGAAACTGGATGAATATCACCTCCAGACCGCGGCCAAGTAAGCGTACACTTGCTACGAGATGTTCAGGCGGATCGTTGACATGAGGAAGTGCCTCTTACCTAAAGACGACGCGGGATCAAGCCACAAGCAGAGCGGTGGCGGCAAGCGTCACATGAAGTAGATGATTTGCTGATCGTTGCTCATACTACCTCTACGCCAAAATATTTGTAGTTTTAGCGAGATAAGTTTATTATGCATGTAATAGTTTATTGAGGTGTGTGTGCCAATGTTATGTGTGTAGTCACTTATGTATTTGGATGCTTAATTAGGTTATGGCAATCATGTTGTTATGTGTGTAATTGTTTATTGAGGTGTGCCAATGTTATGTGTGTAGTCACTTATGTATTTGGATGTTTAATTTGGTTCTGCAATCATGTTGTTCTAAACAGAAGCATAGATGTTTATGGGAACATTGAGCAAATCACATCGCATGTGGAATAAACATGTTGGAAATATGCCCTAGAGGCAATAATAAATAGGTTATTATTATATTTCCTTGTTCATGATAATCGTTTATTATCCATGCTATAATTGTATTGATTGGAAACTCAAATACATGTGTGGGTACATAGACAAACACTGTGTCCCTAGTAAGCCTCTAGATGACTAGCTCGTTGATCAAAGATGGTTAAGGTTTCCTAGCCATTGACATGAGATGTCATTTGATAACGGGATCACATCATTAGGAGAATGATGTGATGGACAAGACCCAAACTAAGAACGTAGCATTTGATCGTGTCAGTTTATTGCTATTGTTTTCTGCATGTCAAGTATCTGTTCCTATGACCATGAGATCATGCAACTCCCTGACATCGGAGGAGTACCTTGTGTGTATCAAACGTCGCAACGTAACTGGGTGACTATAAAGGTGCTCTACAGGTATCTCCGAGGGTGTCTGTTGGGTTGGCATGGATCAAGACTGGGATTTGTTACTCCGTGTGACAGAGAGGTATCTCAGGGCCCACTCGGTAATACAACATCACAATGAGCCTTGCAAGTAATGTGACTAAAGTCTTAGCCACGAGATCTTGTATTACGGAACGAGTAAAGAGACTTGCCGGTAACGAGATTGAACTAGGTATAGAGATACCGACGATCGAATCTCGGGCAAGTAACATACCGAAGAACAAAGGGAACAGCATACGGGATTAACTGAATCCTTGACATAGAGGTTCGACCGATAAAGATCTTCGTAGAATATGTAGGAGCCAATATGGGCATCCAGGTCCCGCTATTGGTTATTGGCCGTAGAGGTGTCTCGGTCATGTCTACATAGTTCTCGAACCCGCAGGGTCTACACACTTAAACGTTTGGTGACGATTAGTATAGTTGAGTTATTATGTTGGTGACCGAAGGTTGTTCGGAGTCCCGGATAAGATCCCGGACATGACGAGGATCTCCGGAATAGTCCGGAGGTAAAGATTGATATATGTGATAATAGTGTTTTGATCTCCGGAAGGGTTCCGGAATTCACCGGAAGTGGTTCTGGATGTTTACCGAAGTGTTCGGGTGCAAGAACACTTTATATGGGCCAAGGGATAAAAGCCCACGAGGTATTGGAAAGTGCAAAAGTAGTTTTGCTGCCGCGTAAGTGGTACTACCGCTTGGTGAAGCGGTACTACCGCCCGAGCGGTACTACCGCTTGTGTGAAGCGGTACTACCGCCCAAGCGGTACTACCGCTTGTGTGAAGCGGTACTACCGCTTGTGCGCGGTACTGCAGGGATCCGAGTTGGACTCTTTCCCTGCGGGCCAAACCGACCTTGTGCGGGCAAAACCGACCTGGAGGAGGCTTTTACTCCAAGTTTAGACCCCAAGGCTCAACATATAAATAGAGGGGCAGGGCTAGCACACGAAAAACATCAAGATTTCCCCAAGCCGTGTGCGGCAACCCTAACCCTCTAGTTCCTCCGTCATAATCTCCGTAGCGCTTGGCGAAGCCCTGCAGAGATTGTTCCTCACCACCATCACCACGCCGTCGTGCTGCTGGAACTCAACCACTACTTCACCATCGCTCGCTGGATCGAGGAGGTGAAGGCGTCATCAAGCCGTACGTGTGTTGAACGCGGAGGTGCCGTCCGTTCGGCGCTAGTTCGTGATCGGATCGAGGGACGACTTGCGATTTGGATCGCGGAGACGTTCGACTACATCAACCGCGTTTCTTAAACGCTTCCGCTTAGCGATCTACAAGGGTATGTAGATTCACTCTTCCTCTCGTAGATGCTCATCACCATGGATAGATCTTGCGTGTGCGTAGGAAATTTTTTGTTTCCCATGCAACGTTCCCCAACAGTGGCATCATGAGCTAGGTCTATGCGTAGATGAGATCTCGAGTAGAACACAAACGAGTTGTGGGCGTGGGTGTATACATATTGCTTGCCGTTACTAGTTGATATTTGATTCGGCGGTACTGTGAGATGAAGCGGCCCGGACCGACATTACGCGTACACTTACGCGAGACAGGTTCCTTCAACTAACATGTAACTTCGTTGCATAAAGATGGCTAGCGGGTGTCTGTCTCTCTCACTTTAGTTGAATCGATTTCAATGAAGAGGGTTCTTTTAGAAGATCAAAAAGCAATCACTACACCACGTTGTGGTTTAGCGTAGGTAAGAACGGTTCTTGCAAACCCGTAGCAGCCACGTAAAATTTGCAACAACAATTAGAGGACGTCTAACTTGTTTTTGCAGGGTATGTTGTGATGTGATATGGCCAATTACATGATGAGATATATGTGATGTATGAGATGATCATGTGTTGTATAGAATATCACGACTTGCATGTCGATGAGTACGGCAACTGGCAGGAGCCATAGAGTTGTCTTTAATTATTGTATGACCTGCGTGTCAATCATTAAGCGCTATGTAATGCTTTACTTTATCGCTAAACGTTAGCAATAGTCGTGGAAGCAACAGTCGGCGCGACAACCTTATGGCGACACGTTGATGGAGATCAAGATGATGGAGATCATGGTGTCATGCCGGTGACGATGGAGATCATGCCGGTGCTTTGGAGATGGAGATCAAAAGCACAAGTTCATGGCCATATCATGTCACTTATGATTTGCATGTGATGTTAATCCTTTTATGCATCTTATTTTGCTTAGGACGACGGTAGCATTATAAGGTGATCCCTCTCTTAAATTTCAAGATAAATTGTGTTCTCCCCGAGTGTGCACCGTTGCGAAAGTTCGTCGTTTCGAGACACGCCGTGATGATCGGGTGTGATAGACTCCACGTTCACATACAACGGGTGTAAGCCATGTTGCACACGCGGAACACTCGGGTTAAACTTGACGAGCCTAGCATGTACAGACATGGCCTCGGAACACAAGAGACCGAAAGGTCGAACATGAGTCATATAGTAGATATGATCAACATGAAGATGTTCACCATTGAAACCACCTCAACTCACATGATGATCGGACTTGAGTTGGTGGATTTGGATCATGTTACACTCGAATGACCGGAGGGATGTCAATTTGAGTGGGAGTTTTTAAATAATATGATTAACTAAACTCATTATCTTGAACAATAGTCTAAGTTGTCTTTGCTATATTTATGTTGTAGATCATGGCTCGCGTAGTAGCACCCCTGAATTTTAATGCGTTCCTAGAGAAAGCTAAGTTGAAAGATGATGGAAGTAACTTTGTGGACTGGGCCCGTAATCTAAGGATTATCCTTACGGCTTCCCAGAAAGCTTATGTCCTTGATGCACCGCTTGGTGATCCACCCGCTCCAGTTGAGTCTCTAGACGTTGTGAACGCCTGGCAGGCTCGTTCTGATGATTACTCAATAGTTCAATGTGCAATGTTGTATGGCTTAGAACCGGGACTTCAAAGACGTTTTGAACGTCATGGAGCATATGAGATGTTCCAGGAGTTGAAGTTTATCTTTCAGAAGAATGCCCGGATCGAGAGATATGAGATCTCCGATAAGTTCTATGCTTGCAAGATGGAGGAGAACGGGTCTATCAGTGATCACGTGCTCAGAATGTCTGGGTACTCCACCCGTCTGGCTGAATTGGGGATGCCCCTTCCGCCAGAGGCTATCACTGACAGAGTTCTTCAATCATTGCCACCTAGCTACAAGAGCTTCGTGTTGAACTATAACATGCACGGGATGAACAAGTCAGTCGCCGAGCTGTTTGCGATGCTGAAAGCCGCTGAGTCTGAAATTCAGAAGGAGCATCAAGTGTTGATGGTCAATAAAACCACTAGTTTCAAGAAAAATGGCAAGGGTAAGAAGGGTAACTCCAAGAAGAGTGGCAAAACAGTTGCTCCTCTCATGAAGAAACCCAAGGCTGGACCCAAACCAGAAACTGTGTGTTTTCATTGCAAGGGAACTGGACACTGGAAGCGGAACTGCCCCAAGTATTTGGCTGACAAGAAGGCGGCCAACAACAAACAAGGTATATATGATATACATGTTATTGATGTGTACCTTACCAACCCTCGTTGTAGTGCCTGGGTATTTGATACCGGTGCGGTT
The DNA here is from genome assembly GCA_039707655.1 of Elymus sibiricus. NCBI lineage: Eukaryota > Viridiplantae > Streptophyta > Magnoliopsida > Poales > Poaceae > Elymus > Elymus sibiricus. Next base: position 147,022,328 of record CM077675.1, read on the forward strand.
GCTCATATTTGCAACTCTAAAATAGACGGAGGCTGGCAAAGGACGAAGTGACGATGCGCGTGGGAAATGGTTCCAAGGTTGATGTGATCGCCGTCGGCACGCTCGCTCTTCGATTACCGTCGGGATTAGTGATGAACCTAAATAAGTGTTATTTGGTGCCTGCGTTAAGCATGAACATTATATCTGGATCTTGTTTATTGCGAGACGGTTACTCATTTAAATCAGAGAATAATGGTTGTTCTATTTATATGAGTAATATCTTTTATGGTCATGCACCCAATGTGAGGGGTTTATTCTTATTGAATCTCGATAGTAATGATACACATGTTCATAACATTGATGCCAAAAGATGTAGAATTGATAATGATAATACCACTTTCTTGTGGCACTGCCGTTTAGGTCATATTGGTGTAAAACGCATGAAGAAGCTCCATGCTGATGGACTTTTGGAGTCACTTGATTTTGAATCACTTGACACATGTGAGCCATGCCTCATGGGCAAGATGACTAAAACGCCGTTCTCTGGAACAATGGAACGGGCAAGTGACTTATTGGAAATCATACATACTGATGTGTGTGGTCCGATGAGTATTGAGGCGCGCGGTGGTTATCGTTACTTTCTCACCTTCACTGATGACTTAAGTAGATATGGGTATATTTACTTAATGAAACATAAGTCTGAAACATTTGAAAAGTTCAAACAATTTCAGAGTGAAGTTGAGAATCATCGTAACAAGAAGATTAAATTCCTACGATCTGATCGAGGAGGAGAATATCTGAGTTATGAGTTTGGCAGTCACTTAAGACAGTGTGGAATTGTTTCACAATTGACACCGCCTGGAACACCACAGCGTAATGGTGTGTCCGAACGTCGTAATCGAACCTTATTGGATATGGTGCGATCTATGATGTCTCTTGCCGATTTGCCACTATCGTTTTGGGGTTATGCATTAGAGACAGCTGCATTCACTTTAAATAGGGCACCATCGAAATCCGTTGAGACGACGCCATATGAACTTTGGTTTGGCAAGAAGCCAAAACTGTCGTTTCTTAAAGTTTGGGGATGTGATGCTTATGTCAAAAAGCTTCAGCCTGAAAAGCTGGAACCCAAAGCGGAGAAATGCGTCTTCATAGGATACCCAAAAGAGACAGTTGGGTATACCTTCTACCTCAGATCCGAAGGCAAAGTGTTTGTCGCTAAAAACGGAACATTTCTTGAGAAAGAGTTTCTCTCGAAAGAATTGAGTGGGAGGAAGATAGAACTTGATGAGGTTGTTGAACCTTTACTTCAACCTGAGAGTAGCGCAACGCAGAAAGTTGTTTCTATGGAGCCTACATTAGCTGAAGAGGAAGTTAATGATGATGATCATGAAGCTTTGGATCAAGTTGCTATCGAACCTCGTAGGTCGACAAGGACGCGTACTGCTCCTGAGTGGTACGGCAACCCTGTCTTAGAGGTCATGTTGTTAGACAACGATGAACCTACGAGCTATGGAGAAGCGATGATGGGCCCGGATTCCGAGAAGTGGTTAGAGGCCATGAAATCCGAGATGGGATCCATGTATGAAAACAAAGTATGGACTTTGGAAGTATTACCTGAAGGGCGTAAGGCCATTCAGAACAAATGGATCTTTAAGAGGAAGACGGACGCGGACGGTAATGTCACCGTCTATAAAGCTCGACTTGTGGCAAAGGGTTTTTCACAAGTTCAAGGAGTTGACTACGATGAGACCTTCTCACCCGTAGCGATGCTTAAGTCCGTCAGAATCATGTTAGCAATAGCTGCCTTTTTCGATTATGAAATTTGGCAGATGGATGTCAAAACAGCGTTCCTTAATGGTTACCTTAAAGAAGAGTTGTATATGATGCAACCAGAAGGTTTTGTCGATCCAGAGAATGCTGACAAAGTTTGCAAACTCCAGCGATCCATTTATGGACTGGTGCAAGCATCTCGGAGTTGGAATCTTCGTTTTGATGAGGTGATCAAAGCGTTCGAGTTTATACAAGTTTACGGAGAAGCTTGTATTTACAAGAAAGTGAGTGGGAGCTCTATAGCGTTTCTAACATTATATGTGGATGACATATTACTGATTGGAAACAATATAGAAATGCTGGAAAGCGTGAAGGAATATTTGAACAAGAGTTTTTCAATGAAGGACCTAGGAGAAGCTGCTTTCATATTAGGCATCAAGATCTATAGAGATAGATCGAGACGCTTAATAGGACTTTCACAAAGCACATACCTTGACAAAGTTTTGAAGAAGTTCAAAATGGATCAGTCCAAGAAGGGGTTCTTGCCTGTATTGCAAGGTGTGAAGTTGAGTAAGACTCAATGCCCAGTGACTGCAGAAGATAGAGAAAAGATGAGTGTCATCCCCTATGCTTCGGCCATAGGCTCTATCATGTATGCAATGCTGTGCACAAGACCCGATGTCAGCCTTGCCATAAGTATGGTCGGAAGGTTTCAAAGTGATCCAGGAATGGAACACTGGACGGCGGTCAAGAATATCCTGAAGTACCTGAAAAGGACTAAGGATATGTTTCTCGTTTATGGAGGTGATCAAGAGCTCGTCGTAAAGGGTTACGTCGATGCAAGCTTTGACACTGATCCGGATGACTCTAAGTCTCAAACCGGATACGTGTTTATTCTTAATGGGGGTGCGGTTAGTGCTGGGGAACGTTGCATGGGAAACAAAAATTTTCCTACGCACACACAAGATCTATCCATGGTGATGAGCATCTACGAGAGGGAGAGTGAATCTACATACCCTTGTAGATCGCTAAGCGGAAGCGTTTAAGAAACGCGGTTGATGTAGTCGAACGTCTTCGCGATCCAAATCGCCGAGCGTCCCGCGATCCAATCACGATCCTTCCGATCTAGTGCCGAACGGACGGCATCTCCGCGTTCAACACACGTACGGCTTGATGACGCCTTCACCTCCTCGATCCAGCGAGCGATGGTGAAGTAGTGGTTGAGTTCCAGCAGCACGACGGCGTGGTGATGGTGGTGAGGAACAATCTCTGCAGGGCTTCGCCAAGCGCTACGGAGATTATGACGGAGGAACTAGAGGGTTAGGGTTGCCGCACACGGCTTGGGGAAATCTTGATGTATCCCGTGTGCTAGCCCTGCCCCTCTATTTATATGTTGAGCCTTGGGGTCTAAACTTGGAGTAAAAGCCTCCTCCAGGTCGGTTTTGCCCGCACAAGGTCGGTTTGGCCCGCAGGGAAAGAGTCCAACTCGGATCCCGGCCGAACCGTGCACAGCCGCGCACAAGCGGTAGTACCGCTTCACACAAGCGGTAGTACCGCTTGGGCGGTAGTACCGCTTCACACAAGCGGTAGTACCGCTCGGGCGGTAGTACCGCTTCACCAAGCGGTAGTACCACTTACGCGGCAGCAAAACTACTTTTGCACTTTCCAATACCTCGTGGGCTTTATCCCTCTGGCCCATATAAAGTGTTGCTGCACCCGAACACTTCGGTAAACATCCGGAACCCCTTCCGGTGAACTCCGGAACCCTTCCGGAGATCAAAACACTATTATCACATATATCAATCTTTACCTCCGGACTATTCCGGAGATCCTCGTCATGTCCGGGATCTTATCCGAGACTTCCGAACAACTTTCGGTCACCAACATAATAACTCAATTATACTAATCGTCACCAAACGTTAAGTGTGTAGACCCTGCGGGTTCGAGAACTATGTAGACATGACCGAGACACCTCTACGGCCAATAACCAATAGCGGGACCTGGATGCCCATATTGGCTCCTACATATTCCACGAAGATCTTTATCGGTCGAACCTCTATGTCAAGGATTCAGTTAATCCCGTATGCTGTTCCCTTTGTTCTTCGGTATGTTACTTGCCCGAGATTCGATCGTCGGTATCACTATACCTAGTTCAATCTCGTTACCGGCAAGTCTCTTTACTCGTTCCGTAATACAAGATCTCGTGGCTAACACTTTTAGTCACATTGCTTGCAAGGCTCATTGTGATGTTGTATTACCGAGTGGGCCCTGAGATACCTCTCCGTCATACGGAGTAACAAATCCCAGTCTTGATCCATGCCAACCCAACAGACACCCTCGGAGATACCTGTAGAGCACCTTTATAGTCACCCAGTAACGTTGCGACGTTTGATACACACAAGGTATTCCTCCGGTGTCAGTGAGTTGCATGATCTCATGGTCAAAGGAACAGATACTTGACATGCAGAAAACAATAGCAATAAACTGACACGATCAAATGCTACGTTTACAGTTTGGGTCTTGTCCATCACATCATTCTCCTAATGATGTGATCCCGTTATCAAATGACATCTCATGTCCATGGCTAGGAAACCTTAACCATCTTTGATCAACAAGCTAGTCAACTAGAGGCTTACTAGGGACACAGTGTTGTCTATGTACCCACACATGTATTTGAGTTTCCAATCAACACAATTATAGCATGGATAATAAACGATTATCATGAACAAGGAAATATAATAATAACCAATTTATTATTGCCTCTAGGGCATATTTCCAACAGTCTCCCACTTGCACTAGAGTCAATAATCTAGTTCACATCACTATGTGATTTACATTGTAATGAATCGAACACCCATGCAGTTCTGGTGTTGTTCATGTTTAGCCCTTGGAAGAGGTTTAGTCATCGGATCTGCAACATTTAGATCCGTGTGTACTTTGCAAATATTTATGTCGTCCTCCTTGATGTAATCGCGGATGGAATTGAAACGTCGTTTTATGTGTCTGGTCCTCTTGTGAAATCTTGGTTCCTTGGCTAGAGCAATGGCACCAGTATTATCACAAAACAGAGTCATTGGGTTAAGCGCACTAGGCACTACTCCAAGATCTGTCATGAACTCCTTCATCCAGACACCTTCCTTCGCCGCCTCCGAGGCAGCGATGTACTCCGCTTCGCATGTAGAATCAGCTACCACGCTTTGCTTGGAACTGCACCAGCTAACCGCACCCCCATTTAGAATAAATACGTATCCGGTTTGCGACTTTGAGTCATCCGGATCAGTGTCAAAGCTTGCATCGACGTAACCCTTTACGACGAGCTCTTGATCACCTCCATAAACGAGAAACATGTCCTTAGTCCTTTTCAGGTACTTCAGGATATTCTTGACCGCCGTCCAGTGTTCCATTCCTGGATCACTTTGAAACCTTCCGACCATACTTATGGCAAGGCTGACATCGGGTCTTGTGCACAGCATTGCATACATGATAGAGCCTATGGCCGAAGCATAGGGGATGACACTCATCTTTTCTCTATCTTCTGCAGTCACTGGGCATTGAGTCTTACTCAACTTCACACCTTGCAAAACAGGCAAGAACCCCTTCTTGGACTGATCCATTTTGAACTTCTTCAAAATCTTATCAAGGTATGTGCTTTGTGAAAGTCCTATTAAGCGTCTTGATCTATCTCTATAGATCTTGATGCCTAATATGAAAGCAGCTTCTCCTAGGTCCTTCATTGAAAAACTCTTGTTCAAATATTCCTTTACGCTTTCCAGCATTTCTATATTGTTTCCAATCAGCAATATGTCATCCACATATAATATTAGAAACGCTATAGAGCTCCCACTCACTTTCTTGTAAATACAAGCTTCTCCGTAAACTTGTATAAACTCGAACGCTTTGATCACCTCATCAAAACGAAGATTCCAACTCCGAGATGCTTGCACCAGTCCATAAATGGATCGCTGGAGTTTGCAAACTTTGTCAGCATTCTCTGGATCGACAAAACCTTCTGGTTGCATCATATACAACTCTTCCTTAAGGTAACCGTTAAGGAACGCTGTTTTGACATCCATCTGCCAAATTTCATAATCGAAAAAGGCAGCTATTGCTAACATGATTCTGACGGACTTAAGCATCGCTACGGGTGAGAAGGTCTCATCGTAGTCAACTCCTTGAACTTGTGAAAAACCCTTTGCCACAAGTCGAGCTTTATAGACGGTGACATTACCGTCCGCGTCCGTCTTCCTCTTAAAGATCCATTTGTTCTGAATGGCCTTACGCCCTTCAGGTAATACTTCCAAAGTCCATACTTTGTTTTCATACATGGATCCCATCTCGGATTTCATGGCCTCTAACCACTTCTCGGAATCCGGGCCCATCATCGCTTCTCCATAGCTCGTAGGTTCATCGTTGTTTAACAACATGACCTCTAAGACAGGGTTGCCGTACCACTCAGGAGCAGTACGCGTCCTTGTCGACCTACGAGGTTCGATAGCAACTTGATCCAAAGCTTCATGATCATCATCATTAACTTCCTCTTCAGCTAATGTAGGCTCCACAGAAACAATTTTCTACGCTGCGCTACTCTCAGGTTGAAGTAAAGGTTCAACAACCTCATCAAGTTCTATCTTCCTCCCACTCAATTCTTTCGAGAGAAACTCTTTCTCAAGAAATGTTCCGTTTTTAGCGACAAACACTTTGCCCTCGGATCTGAGGTAGAAGGTATACCCAATTGTCTCTTTTGGGTATCCTATGAAGACGCATTTCTCCGCTTTGGGTTCCAGCTTTTCAGGCTGAAGCTTTTTGACATAAGCATCACATCCCCAAACTTTAAGAAACGACAGCTTTGGCTTCTTGTCAAACCAAAGTTCATATGGCGTTGTCTCAACGGATTTCGATGGTGCCCTATTTAAAGTGAATGCAGCTGTCTCTAATGCATAACCCCAAAACGATAGTGGCAAATCGGCAAGAGACATCATAGATCGCACCATATCCAATAAGGTTCGATTACGACGTTCGGACACACCATTACGCTGTGGTGTTCCAGGCGGTGTCAATTGTGAAACAATTCCACACTGTCTTAAGTGATTGCCAAACTCATAACTCAGATATTCTCCTCCTCGATCAGATTGTAGGAATTTAATCTTCTTGTTACGATGATTCTCAACTTCACTCTGAAATTGTTTGAACTTTTCAAATGTTTCAGACTTGTGTTTCATTAAGTAAATATACCCATATCTACTTAAGTCATCAGTGAAGGTGAGAAAGTAACGATAACCACCGTGCGCCTCAATACTCATCGGACCGCACACATCAGTATGTATGATTTCCAATAAGTCACTTGCCCGTTCCATTGTTCCAGAGAACGGCGTTTTAGTCATCTTGCCCATGAGGCATGGCTCACATGTGTCAAGTGATTCAAAATCAAGTGACTCCAAAAGTCCATCGGCATGGAGCTTCCTCATGCGTTTTACGCCAATATGACCTAAACGGCAGTGCCACAAGAAAGTGGTATTATCATTATCAATTCTACATCTTTTGGCATCAATGTTATGAACATGTGTATCATTACTATCGAGATTAAATAAGAATAAACCCCTCACATCGGGTGCATGACCATAAAAGATATTACTCATATAAATAGAACAACCATTATTCTCTGATTTAAATGAGTAACCGTCTCGCAATAAACAAGATCCTGATATAATGTTCATGCTTAACGCAGGCACCAAATAACACTTATTTAGGTTCATCACTAATCCCGACGGTAATCGAAGAGCGAGCGTGCCGACGGCGATCACATCAACCTTGGAACCATTTCCCACGCGCATCGTCACTTCGTCCTTTGCCAGCCTCCGTCTATTCCGCAGTTCCTGTTTTGAGTTGCAAATATGAGCAACCGCACCGGTATCAAATACCCAGGCACTACAACGAGAGTTGGTAAGGTACACATCAATAACATGTATATCATATATACCTTGTTTGTTGTTGACCGCCTTCTTGTCAGCCAAATACTTGGGGCAATTCCGCTTCCAGTGTCCAGTTCCCTTGCAATGAAAACACACAGTTTCTGGTTTGGGTCCAGCCTTGGGTTTCTTCACGAGAGGAGCAACTGCTTTGCCACTCTGCTTGGAGTTACCCTTCTTACCCTTGCCATTTTTCTTGAAACTAGTGGTTTTATTGACCATCAACACTTGATGCTCCTTCTGAATTTCAGACTCAGCGGCTTTCAGCATCGCAAACAGCTCGGCGACTGACTTGTTCATCCCGTGCATGTTATAGTTCAACACGAAGCTCTTGTAGCTAGGTGGCAATGATTGAAGAACTCTGTCAGTGATAGCCTCTGGCGGAAGGGGCATCCCTAACTCAGCCAGACGGGTGGAGTACCCAGACATTCTGAGCACGTGATCACTGATAGACCCGTTCTCCTCCATCTTGCAAGCATAGAACTTATCGGAGATCTCATATCTCTTGATCCGGGCATTCTTCTGAAAGATAAACTTCAACTCCTGGAACATCTCATATGCTCCATGACGTTCAAAACGTCTTTGAAGTCCCGGTTCTAAGCCATACAACATTGCACATTGAACTATTGAGTAATCATCAGAACGAGCCTGCCAGGCGTTCACAACGTCTAGAGACTCAACTGGAGCGGGTGGATCACCAAGCGGTGCATCAAGGACATAAGCCTTCTGGGAAGCCGTAAGGATAATCCTTAGATTACGGGCCCAGTCCACAAAGTTACTTCCATCATCTTTCAACTTAGCTTTCTCTAGGAACGCATTAAAATTCAGGGGTGCTACTGCGCGAGCCATGATCTACAACATAAATATAGCAAAGACAACTTAGACTATTGTTCTAGATAATGAGTTTAGTTAATCATATTACTTAAAAAACTCCCACTCAAATTGACATCCCTCCGGTCATTCGAGTGTAACATGATCCAAATCCACCAACTCAAGTCCGATCATCACGTGAGTTGAGGTGGTTTCAATGGTGAACATCTTCATGTTGATCATATCTACTATATGACTCATGTTCGACCTTTCGGTCTCTTGTGTTCCGAGGCCATGTCTGTACATGCTAGGCTCGTCAAGTTTAACCCGAGTGTTCCGCACGTGTAACATGGCTTACACCCGTTGTATGCGAACGTAGAGTCTATCACACCCGATCATCACGGCGTGTCTCGAAACGACGAACTTTCGCAACGGTGCACACTTGGGGAGAACACAATTTATCTTGAAATTTAAGTGAGGGATCACCTTATAATGCTACCGTCGTCCTAAGCAAAATAAGATGCATAAAAGGATTAACATCACATGCAAATCATAAGTGACATGATATGGCCATGAACTTGTGCTTTTGATCTCCATCTCCAAAGCACCGGCATGATCTCCATCGTCACCGGCATGACACCATGATCTCCATCATCTTGATCTCCATCAACGTGTCGCCATAAGGTTGTCGCGCCGACTGATGCTACCACGACTATAGCTAACGTTTAGCGATAAAGTAAAGCATTACATAGCGCTTAATGATTGACACGCAGGTCATACAATAATTAAAGACAACTCTATGGCTCCTGCCAGTTGCCGTACTCATCGACATGCAAGTCGTGATATTCTATACAAAACATGATCATCTCATACATCACATATATCTCATCATGTAATTGGCCATATCATATCACATCATACCCTGCAAAAACAAGTTAGACGTCCTCTAATTGTTGTTGCAAATTTTACGTGGCTGCTACGGGTTTGCAAGAACCGTTCTTACCTACGCAAAACCACAACGTGGTGTAGTGATTGCTTTTTGATCTTCTAAAAGAACCCTCTTCATTGAAATCGATTCAACTAAAGTGAGAGAGACAGACACCCGCTAGCCATCTTTATGCAACGAAGTTACATGTTAGTTGAAGGAACCTGTCTCGCGTAAGTGTACGCGTAATGTCGGTCCGGGCCGCTTCATCTCACAGTACCGCCGAATCAAATATCAACTAGTAACGGCAAGCAATATGTATACACCCACGCCCACAACTCGTTTGTGTTCTACTCGAGATCTCATCTACGCATAAACCTGGCTCTGATACCACTGTTGGGGAACGTTGCATGGGAAACAAAAATTTTCCTACGCACACACAAGATCTATCCATGGTGATGAGCATCTACGAGAGGGAGAGTGAATCTACATACCCTTGTAGATCGCTAAGCGGAAGCGTTTAAGAAACGCGGTTGATGTAGTCGAACGTCTTCGCGATCCAAATCGCCGAGCGTCCCGCGATCCAATCACGATCCTTCCGATCTAGTGCCGAACGGACGGCATCTCCGCGTTCAACACACGTACGGCTTGATGACGCCTTCACCTCCTCGATCCAGCGAGCGATGGTGAAGTAGTGGTTGAGTTCCAGCAGCACGACGGCGTGGTGATGGTGGTGAGGAACAATCTCTGCAGGGCTTCGCCAAGCGCTACGGAGATTATGACGGAGGAACTAGAGGGTTAGGGTTGCCGCACACGGCTTGGGGAAATCTTGATGTATCCCGTGTGCTAGCCCTGCCCCTCTATTTATATGTTGAGCCTTGGGGTCTAAACTTGGAGTAAAAGCCTCCTCCAGGTCGGTTTTGCCCGCACAAGGTCGGTTTGGCCCGCAGGGAAAGAGTCCAACTCGGATCCCGGCCGAACCGTGCACAGCCGCGCACAAGCGGTAGTACCGCTTCACACAAGCGGTAGTACCGCTTGGGCGGTAGTACCGCTTCACACAAGCGGTAGTACCGCTCGGGCGGTAGTACCGCTTCACCAAGCGGTAGTACCACTTACGCGGCAGCAAAACTACTTTTGCACTTTCCAATACCTCGTGGGCTTTATCCCTCTGGCCCATATAAAGTGTTGCTGCACCCGAACACTTCGGTAAACATCCGGAACCCCTTCCGGTGAACTCCGGAACCCTTCCGGAGATCAAAACACTATTATCACATATATCAATCTTTACCTCCGGACTATTCCGGAGATCCTCGTCATGTCCGGGATCTTATCCGAGACTTCCGAACAACTTTCGGTCACCAACATAATAACTCAATTATACTAATCGTCACCAAACGTTAAGTGTGTAGACCCTGCGGGTTCGAGAACTATGTAGACATGACCGAGACACCTCTACGGCCAATAACCAATAGCGGGACCTGGATGCCCATATTGGCTCCTACATATTCCACGAAGATCTTTATCGGTCGAACCTCTATGTCAAGGATTCAGTTAATCCCGTATGCTGTTCCCTTTGTTCTTCGGTATGTTACTTGCCCGAGATTCGATCGTCGGTATCACTATACCTAGTTCAATCTCGTTACCGGCAAGTCTCTTTACTCGTTCCGTAATACAAGATCTCGTGGCTAACACTTTTAGTCACATTGCTTGCAAGGCTCATTGTGATGTTGTATTACCGAGTGGGCCCTGAGATACCTCTCCGTCATACGGAGTAACAAATCCCAGTCTTGATCCATGCCAACCCAACAGACACCCTCGGAGATACCTGTAGAGCACCTTTATAGTCACCCAGTAATGTTGCGACGTTTGATACACACAAGGTATTCCTCCGGTGTCAGTGAGTTGCATGATCTCATGGTCAAAGGAACAGATACTTGACATGCAGAAAACAATAGCAATAAACTGACACGATCAAATGCTACGTTTACAGTTTGGGTCTTGTCCATCACATCATTCTCCTAATGATGTGATCCCGTTATCAAATGACATCTCATGTCCATGGCTAGGAAACCTTAACCATCTTTGATCAACAAGCTAGTCAACTAGAGGCTTACTAGGGACACAGTGTTGTCTATGTACCCACACATGTATTTGAGTTTCCAATCAACACAATTATAGCATGGATAATAAACGATTATCATGAACAAGGAAATATAATAATAACCAATTTATTATTGCCTCTAGGGCATATTTCCAACAGTCTCCCACTTGCACTAGAGTCAATAATCTAGTTCACATCACTATGTGATTTACATTGTAATGAATCGAACACCCATGCAGTTCTGGTGTTGTTCATGTTTAGCCCTTGGAAGAGGTTTAGTCATCGGATCTGCAACATTTAGATCCGTGTGTACTTTGCAAATATTTATGTCGTCCTCCTTGATGTAATCGCGGATGGAATTGAAACGTCGTTTTATGTGTCTGGTCCTCTTGTGAAATCTTGGTTCCTTGGCTAGAGCAATGGCACCAGTATTATCACAAAACAGAGTCATTGGGTTAAGCGCACTAGGCACTACTCCAAGATCTGTCATGAACTCCTTCATCCAGACACCTTCCTTCGCCGCCTCCGAGGCAGCGATGTACTCCGCTTCGCATGTAGAATCAGCTACCACGCTTTGCTTGGAACTGCACCAGCTAACCGCACCCCCATTTAGAATAAATACGTATCCGGTTTGCGACTTTGAGTCATCCGGATCAGTGTCAAAGCTTGCATCGACGTAACCCTTTACGACGAGCTCTTGATCACCTCCATAAACGAGAAACATGTCCTTAGTCCTTTTCAGGTACTTCAGGATATTCTTGACCGCCGTCCAGTGTTCCATTCCTGGATCACTTTGAAACCTTCCGACCATACTTATGGCAAGGCTGACATCGGGTCTTGTGCACAGCATTGCATACATGATAGAGCCTATGGCCGAAGCATAGGGGATGACACTCATCTTTTCTCTATCTTCTGCAGTCACTGGGCATTGAGTCTTACTCAACTTCACACCTTGCAAAACAGGCAAGAACCCCTTCTTGGACTGATCCATTTTGAACTTCTTCAAAATCTTATCAAGGTATGTGCTTTGTGAAAGTCCTATTAAGCGTCTTGATCTATCTCTATAGATCTTGATGCCTAATATGAAAGCAGCTTCTCCTAGGTCCTTCATTGAAAAACTCTTGTTCAAATATTCCTTTACGCTTTCCAGCATTTCTATATTGTTTCCAATCAGCAATATGTCATCCACATATAATATTAGAAACGCTATAGAGCTCCCACTCACTTTCTTGTAAATACAAGCTTCTCCGTAAACTTGTATAAACTCGAACGCTTTGATCACCTCATCAAAACGAAGATTCCAACTCCGAGATGCTTGCACCAGTCCATAAATGGATCGCTGGAGTTTGCAAACTTTGTCAGCATTCTCTGGATCGACAAAACCTTCTGGTTGCATCATATACAACTCTTCCTTAAGGTAACCGTTAAGGAACGCTGTTTTGACATCCATCTGCCAAATTTCATAATCGAAAAAGGCAGCTATTGCTAACATGATTCTGACGGACTTAAGCATCGCTACGGGTGAGAAGGTCTCATCGTAGTCAACTCCTTGAACTTGTGAAAAACCCTTTGCCACAAGTCGAGCTTTATAGACGGTGACATTACCGTCCGCGTCCGTCTTCCTCTTAAAGATCCATTTGTTCTGAATGGCCTTACGCCCTTCAGGTAATACTTCCAAAGTCCATACTTTGTTTTCATACATGGATCCCATCTCGGATTTCATGGCCTCTAACCACTTCTCGGAATCCGGGCCCATCATCGCTTCTCCATAGCTCGTAGGTTCATCGTTGTTTAACAACATGACCTCTAAGACAGGGTTGCCGTACCACTCAGGAGCAGTACGCGTCCTTGTCGACCTACGAGGTTCGATAGCAACTTGATCCAAAGCTTCATGATCATCATCATTAACTTCCTCTTCAGCTAATGTAGGCTCCACAGAAACAATTTTCTGCGCTGCGCTACTCTCAGGTTGAAGTAAAGGTTCAACAACCTCATCAAGTTCTATCTTCCTCCCACTCAATTCTTTCGAGAGAAACTCTTTCTCAAGAAATGTTCCGTTTTTAGCGACAAACACTTTGCCCTCGGATCTGAGGTAGAAGGTATACCCAATTGTCTCTTTTGGGTATCCTATGAAGACGCATTTCTCCGCTTTGGGTTCCAGCTTTTCAGGCTGAAGCTTTTTGACATAAGCATCACATCCCCAAACTTTAAGAAACGACAGCTTTGGCTTCTTGTCAAACCAAAGTTCATATGGCGTTGTCTCAACGGATTTCGATGGTGCCCTATTTAAAGTGAATGCAGCTGTCTCTAATGCATAACCCCAAAACGATAGTGGCAAATCGGCAAGAGACATCATAGATCGCACCATATCCAATAAGGTTCGATTACGACGTTCGGACACACCATTACGCTGTGGTGTTCCAGGCGGTGTCAATTGTGAAACAATTCCACACTGTCTTAAGTGACTGCCAAACTCATAACTCAGATATTCTCCTCCTCGATCAGATCGTAGGAATTTAATCTTCTTGTTACGATGATTCTCAACTTCACTCTGAAATTGTTTGAACTTTTCAAATGTTTCAGACTTGTGTTTCATTAAGTAAATATACCCATATCTACTTAAGTCATCCGTGAAGGTGAGAAAGTAACGATAACCACCGTGCGCCTCAATACTCATCGGACCGCACACATCAGTATGTATGATTTCCAATAAGTCACTTGCCCGTTCCATTGTTCCAGAGAACGGCGTTTTAGTCATCTTGCCCATGAGGCATGGCTCACATGTGTCAAGTGATTCAAAATCAAGTGACTCCAAAAGTCCATCGGCATGGAGCTTCCTCATGCGTTTTACGCCAATATGACCTAAACGGCAGTGCCACAAGAAAGTGGTATTATCATTATCAATTCTACATCTTTTGGCATCAATGTTATGAACATGTGTATCATTACTATCGAGATTAAATAAGAATAAACCCCTCACATCGGGTGCATGACCATAAAAGATATTACTCATATAAATAGAACAACCATTATTCTCTGATTTAAATGAGTAACCGTCTCGCAATAAACAAGATCCAGATATAATGTTCATGCTTAACGCAGGCACCAAATAACACTTATTTAGGTTCATCACTAATCCCGACGGTAATCGAAGAGCGAGCGTGCCGACGGCGATCACATCAACCTTGGAACCATTTCCCACGCGCATCGTCACTTCGTCCTTTGCCAGCCTCCGTCTATTCCGCAGTTCCTGTTTTGAGTTGCAAATATGAGCAACCGCACCGGTATCAAATACCCAGGCACTACAACGAGAGTTGGTAAGGTACACATCAATAACATGTATATCATATATACCTTGTTTGTTGTTGACCGCCTTCTTGTCAGCCAAATACTTGGGGCAATTCCGCTTCCAGTGTCCAGTTCCCTTGCAATGAAAACACACAGTTTCTGGTTTGGGTCCAGCCTTGGGTTTCTTCACGAGAGGAGCAACTGCTTTGCCACTCTGCTTGGAGTTACCCTTCTTACCCTTGCCATTTTTCTTGAAACTAGTGGTTTTATTGACCATCAACACTTGATGCTCCTTCTGAATTTCAGACTCAGCGGCTTTCAGCATCGCAAACAGCTCGGCGACTGACTTGTTCATCCCGTGCATGTTATAGTTCAACACGAAGCTCTTGTAGCTAGGTGGCAATGATTGAAGAACTCTGTCAGTGATAGCCTCTGGCGGAAGGGGCATCCCTAACTCAGCCAGACGGGTGGAGTACCCAGACATTCTGAGCACGTGATCACTGATAGACCCGTTCTCCTCCATCTTGCAAGCATAGAACTTATCGGAGATCTCATATCTCTTGATCCGGGCATTCTTCTGAAAGATAAACTTCAACTCCTGGAACATCTCATATGCTCCATGACGTTCAAAACGTCTTTGAAGTCCCGGTTCTAAGCCATACAACATTGCACATTGAACTATTGAGTAATCATCAGAACGAGCCTGCCAGGCGTTCACAACGTCTAGAGACTCAACTGGAGCGGGTGGATCACCAAGCGGTGCATCAAGGACATAAGCCTTCTGGGAAGCCGTAAGGATAATCCTTAGATTACGGGCCCAGTCCACAAAGTTACTTCCATCATCTTTCAACTTAGCTTTCTCTAGGAACGCATTAAAATTCAGGGGTGCTACTGCGCGAGCCATGATCTACAACATAAATATAGCAAAGACAACTTAGACTATTGTTCTAGATAATGAGTTTAGTTAATCATATTACTTAAAAAACTCCCACTCAAATTGACATCCCTCCGGTCATTCGAGTGTAACATGATCCAAATCCACCAACTCAAGTCCGATCATCACGTGAGTTGAGGTGGTTTCAATGGTGAACATCTTCATGTTGATCATATCTACTATATGACTCATGTTCGACCTTTCGGTCTCTTGTGTTCCGAGGCCATGTCTGTACATGCTAGGCTCGTCAAGTTTAACCCGAGTGTTCCACACGTGTAACATGGCTTACACCCGTTGTATGCGAACGTAGAGTCTATCACACCCGATCATCACGGCGTGTCTCGAAACGACGAACTTTCGCAACGGTGCACACTTGGGGAGAACACAATTTATCTTGAAATTTAAGTGAGGGATCACCTTATAATGCTACCGTCGTCCTAAGCAAAATAAGATGCATAAAAGGATTAACATCACATGCAAATCATAAGTGACATGATATGGCCATGAACTTGTGCTTTTGATCTCCATCTCCAAAGCACCGGCATGATCTCCATCGTCACCGGCATGACACCATGATCTCCATCATCTTGATCTCCATCAACGTGTCGCCATAAGGTTGTCGCGCCGACTGATGCTACCACGACTATAGCTAACGTTTAGCGATAAAGTAAAGCATTACATAGCGCTTAATGATTGACACGCAGGTCATACAATAATTAAAGACAACTCTATGGCTCCTGCCAGTTGCCGTACTCATCGACATGCAAGTCGTGATATTCTATACAAAACATGATCATCTCATACATCACATATATCTCATCATGTAATTGGCCATATCATATCACATCATACCCTGCAAAAACAAGTTAGACGTCCTCTAATTGTTGTTGCAAATTTTACGTGGCTGCTACGGGTTTGCAAGAACCGTTCTTACCTACGCAAAACCACAACGTGGTGTAGTGATTGCTTTTTGATCTTCTAAAAGAACCCTCTTCATTGAAATCGATTCAACTAAAGTGAGAGAGACAGACACCCGCTAGCCATCTTTATGCAACGAAGTTACATGTTAGTTGAAGGAACCTGTCTCGCGTAAGTGTACGCGTAATGTCGGTCCGGGCCGCTTAATCTCACAGTACCGCCGAATCAAATATCAACTAGTAACGGCAAGCAATATGTATACACCCACGCCCACAACTCGTTTGTGTTCTACTCGAGATCTCATCTACGCATAAACCTGGCTCTGATACCACTGTTGGGGAACGTTGCATGGGAAACAAAAATTTTCCTACGCACACACAAGATCTATCCATGGTGATGAGCATCTACGAGAGGGAGAGTGAATCTACATACCCTTGTAGATCGCTAAGCGGAAGCGTTTAAGAAACGCGGTTGATGTAGTCGAACGTCTTCGCGATCCAAATCGCCGAGCGTCCCGCGATCCAATCACGATCCTTCCGATCTAGTGCCGAACGGACGGCATCTCCGCGTTCAACACACGTACGGCTTGATGACGCCTTCACCTCCTCGATCCAGCGAGCGATGGTGAAGTAGTGGTTGAGTTCCAGCAGCACGACGGCGTGGTGATGGTGGTGAGGAACAATCTCTGCAGGGCTTCGCCAAGCGCTACGGAGATTATGACGGAGGAACTAGAGGGTTAGGGTTGCCGCACACGGCTTGGGGAAATCTTGATGTATCCCGTGTGCTAGCCCTGCCCCTCTATTTATATGTTGAGCCTTGGGGTCTAAACTTGGAGTAAAAGCCTCCTCCAGGTCGGTTTTGCCCGCACAAGGTCGGTTTGGCCCGCAGGGAAAGAGTCCAACTCGGATCCCGGCCGAACCGTGCACAGCCGCGCACAAGCGGTAGTACCGCTTCACACAAGCGGTAGTACCGCTTGGGCGGTAGTACCGCTTCACACAAGCGGTAGTACCGCTCGGGCGGTAGTACCGCTTCACCAAGCGGTAGTACCACTTACGCGGCAGCAAAACTACTTTTGCACTTTCCAATACCTCGTGGGCTTTATCCCTCTGGCCCATATAAAGTGTTGCTGCACCCGAACACTTCGGTAAACATCCGGAACCCCTTCCGGTGAACTCCGGAACCCTTCCGGAGATCAAAACACTATTATCACATATATCAATCTTTACCTCCGGACTATTCCGGAGATCCTCGTCATGTCCGGGATCTTATCCGAGACTTCCGAACAACTTTCGGTCACCAACATAATAACTCAATTATACTAATCGTCACCAAACGTTAAGTGTGTAGACCCTGCGGGTTCGAGAACTATGTAGACATGACCGAGACACCTCTACGGCCAATAACCAATAGCGGGACCTGGATGCTCATATTGGCTCCTACATATTCCACGAAGATCTTTATCGGTCGAACCTCTATGTCAAGGATTCAGTTAATCCCGTATGCTGTTCCCTTTGTTCTTCGGTATGTTACTTGCCCGAGATTCGATCGTCGGTATCACTATACCTAGTTCAATCTCGTTACCGGCAAGTCTCTTTACTCGTTCCGTAATACAAGATCTCGTGGCTAACACTTTTAGTCACATTGCTTGCAAGGCTCATTGTGATGTTGTATTACCGAGTGGGCCCTGAGATACCTCTCCGTCATACGGAGTAACAAATCCCAGTCTTGATCCATGCCAACCCAACAGACACCCTCGGAGATACCTGTAGAGCACCTTTATAGTCACCCAGTAACGTTGCGACGTTTGATACACACAAGGTATTCCTCCGGTGTCAGTGAGTTGCATGATCTCATGGTCAAAGGAACAGATACTTGACATGCAGAAAACAATTGCAATAAACTGACACGATCAAATGCTACGTTTACAGTTTGGGTCTTGTCCATCACATCATTCTCCTAATGATGTGATCCCGTTATCAAATGACATCTCATGTCCATGGCTAGGAAACCTTAACCATCTTTGATCAACAAGCTAGTCAACTAGAGGCTTACTAGGGACACAGTGTTGTCTATGTACCCACACATGTATTTGAGTTTCCAATCAACACAATTATAGCATGGATAATAAACGATTATCATGAACAAGGAAATATAATAATAACCAATTTATTATTGCCTCTAGGGCATATTTCCAACAGTTAGCTGGTGCAGTTCCAAGCAAAGCGTGGTAGCAGATTCTACATGCGAAGCGGAGTACATCGCTGCCTCGGAGGCGGCGAAGGAAGGTGTCTGGATGAAGGAGTTCATGACAGATCTTGGAGTAGTGCCTAGTGCACTTAACCCAATGACTCTGTTTTGTGATAATACTGGTGCCATTGCTCTAGCCAAGGAACCAAGATTTCACAAGAGGACCAGACACATAAAGCGACGTTTCAATTCCATCCGCGATTACATCAAGGAGGACGACATAAATATTTGCAAAGTACACACGGATCTGAATGTTGCAGATCCGATGACTAAACCTCTTCCAAGGGCTAAACATGAACAACACCAGAACTGCATGGGTGTTCGATTCATTACAATGTAAATCACATAGTGATGTGAACTAGATTATTGACTCTAGTGCAAGTGGGAGACTGTTGGAAATATGCCCTAGAGGCAATAATAAATAGGTTATTATTATATTTCCTTGTTCATGATAATCGTTTATTATCCATGCTATAATTGTATTGATTGGAAACTCAAATACATGTGTGGGTACATAGACAAACACTGTGTCCCTAGTAAGCCTCTAGATGACTAGCTCGTTGATCAAAGATGGTTAAGGTTTCCTAGCCATTGACATGAGATGTCATTTGATAACGGGATCACATCATTAGGAGAATGATGTGATGGACAAGACCCAAACTAAGAACGTAGCATTTGATCGTGTCAGTTTATTGCTATTGTTTTCTGCATGTCAAGTATCTGTTCCTATGACCATGAGATCATGCAACTCCCTGACATCGGAGGAGTACCTTGTGTGTATCAAACGTCGCAACGTAACTGGGTGACTATAAAGGTGCTCTACAGGTATCTCCGAGGGTGTCTGTTGGGTTGGCATGGATCAAGACTGGGATTTGTTACTCCGTGTGACAGAGAGGTATCTCAGGGCCCACTTGGTAATACAACATCACAATGAGCCTTGCAAGCAATGTGACTAAAGTGTTAGCCACGAGATCTTGTATTACGGAACGAGTAAAGAGACTTGCCGGTAACGAGATTGAACTAGGTATAGAGATACCGACGATCGAATCTCGGGCAAGTAACATACCGAAGAACAAAGGGAACAGCATACGGGATTAACTGAATCCTTGACATAGAGGTTCGACCGATAAAGATCTTCGTAGAATATGTAGGAGCCAATATGGGCATCCAGGTCCCGCTATTGGTTATTGGCCGTAGAGGTGTCTCGGTCATGTCTACATAGTTCTCGAACCCGCAGGGTCTACACACTTAAACGTTTGGTGACGATTAGTATAGTTGAGTTATTATGTTGGTGACCGAAGGTTGTTCGGAGTCCCGGATAAGATCCCGGACATGACGAGGATCTCCGGAATAGTCCGGAGGTAAAGATTGATATATGTGATAATAGTGTTTTGATCTCCGGAAGGGTTCCGGAATTCACCGGAAGTGGTTCTGGATGTTTACCGAAGTGTTCGGGTGCAAGAACACTTTATATGGGCCAAGGGATAAAAGCCCACGAGGTATTGGAAAGTGCAAAAGTAGTTTTGCTGCCGCGTAAGCGGTACTACCGCTTGGTGAAGCGGTACTACCGCCCGAGCGGTACTACCGCTTGTGTGAAGCGGTACTACCGCCCAAGCGGTACTACCGCTTGTGTGAAGCGGTACTACCGCTTGTGCGCGGTACTGCAGGGATCCGAGTTGGACTCTTTCCCTGCGGGCCAAACCGACCTTGTGCGGGCAAAACCGACCTGGAGGAGGCTTTTACTCCAAGTTTAGACCCCCAAGGCTCAACATATAAATAGAGGGGCAGGGCTAGCACACGAAAAACATCAAGATTTCCCCAAGCCGTGTGCGGCAACCCTAACCCTCTAGTTCCTCCGTCATAATCTCCGTAGCGCTTGGCGAAGCCCTGCAGAGATTGTTCCTCACCACCATCACCACGCCGTCGTGCTGCTGGAACTCAACCACTACTTCACCATCGCTCGCTGGATCGAGGAGGTGAAGGCGTCATCAAGCCGTACGTGTGTTGAACGCGGAGGTGCCGTCCGTTCGGCGCTAGTTCGTGATCGGATCGAGGGACGACTTGCGATTTGGATCGCGGAGACGTTCGACTACATCAACCGCGTTTCTTAAACGCTTCCGCTTAGCGATCTACAAGGGTATGTAGATTCACTCTTCCTCTCATAGATGCTCATCACCATGGATAGATCTTGCGTGTGCGTAGGAAAATTTTTGTTTCCCATGCAACGTTCCCCAACAAAACAACCATATCCGGCGGTGATTTCATCAGTGCCTGACAGTTCTTTATCCGGAACCGTTTGCCCACAACACATCCGAATGGCCTGTGTGTGTTTTACATCACACACATCTTGATCTGAGCAACCGTTTGTGTTATTTTTCCTTATCGCACACAGTTCATCCCAGTGGCATGTATGCTATCTATCACACACATCTTGATCTATGTAACCGTTTATGTTATCTTATCTCATCACAAATAGTTCATCCGAATGACCTGTATGCCATGTATCGCACACGTAATCATCTGCACAATCACTTGTTACTAGTTTTTATTTGCTGTTATATTTAGTTTGTTCATAAAAAACAAAAATACAAAAATATTTATCTTTGCTTGTTACTAGTTTACTTCTTTGCTTGCTAGTTGATACGACTCCAACGTTTCTATAATTTTTGATTGTTCCATGCTGATATATTATCATTCTAGGATACTTTTTGGGTCATTATTTACCAATTTATAATATTTTTGAGCACTAACCTATTGACCCAGTGCCTAGTGCCAGTTGCTGTTTTCTGCATGTTTTTGCCTTTTCAGGTTTACAATACCAAACAAAGTCCAATTGCCACGAAACTTTTTGATGATTTTTTCTGGACTATAAGAAGACCGAGAAGCTTCGGAAGGAGGTCAGGAGGCACACGAGGGCCCCACCACACATCAGGGCGCGCCCTGATATGTGGTAGCCCCCTCATGGCTCTCCCGACATCCCTCTTCGGCCTATAAATTCTCTGATATCCTAAAAACCCTTGGGGCAGTCCCGAAACCCTTTTTCTGCCGCCACAAGTCTCTGTTCCATCGCGAGGCCATTTGGAGCTCCGTTCCGGCACCCTGCTGGAGGGGGGATCTATCACGGAGGGCATCTTCATCAACCTTGCTGCCCTCATGATGATGTGTGAGTAGTTCACCATAGACCTACGGGTCCATAGCTAGTACCAAGATGGCAATCTCTCTCTCGCATCTTCGCTTTGATCTATCCGATGTAATCCTATTGTGCAGTGTGTTTGTTGGGATCCGATGAATT
This sequence comes from Elymus sibiricus, assembly GCA_039707655.1. NCBI lineage: Eukaryota > Viridiplantae > Streptophyta > Magnoliopsida > Poales > Poaceae > Elymus > Elymus sibiricus. Next base: position 147,044,561 of record CM077675.1, read on the forward strand.
GTGGGTTTATGTTTAGATTATTCATGAAGAGTATTTGAGATGCCTCTGAATTATATTATCTCTTAAGTGCATGATCGTTATAGCTTCGTAATGCTCTCCGATCTATTGATGTGCTTTGGCCAAGTAGATTGATATTTCATCAGTGGGAGTGGTGCGTTGTGGTAGGTTCAACCTGGCGAGTTTATATATCCCAGTGACAAAGTAGGGGACAAGATGCGTCTTTGTGTTGTTGCAACTAAGGATAAAACGATGGGGTTCATTCATATTGTTTGAGTTTACTTTGTCTACATCATGTCATCGTTCTCAAAGCATTACTCTGTTTTACTTAATACTCTAGATGCATGCTGGATAGCGGTCGATGAGTGGAGTAATAGTAATAGGTGCAGGCAGGAGTCGGCCTATTTGCTTATGGACGTGATGCCTATATACACATGATCATTGCTGTGAAAATCGCATAACTATCCGCTTTTCTATCAATTGCCCAACAGTAATTTGTTACCCACCGTATGCTGCCTACATGAGAGATGCCGCTAGGGAGCACTATGGCCCCCGGGTCTATTCACTTATATATTTGCAAACAATATTATTACTTTGCTGCCTTTATTTACTTTTTATGTATTTTGCTTTTATCAACAATTATCTACACAACTCATTTGCTTGCAAATAACGAGATCAAGGGGATTGACAACCCTCTTGCCGGCGTTGGGTGCAAGTTGTTTGTTCTTTTGTGTGCAGCCGCTGAAGACGGTTGAGGATTGGTATTCCTATTGGTTTGATAAACCTTGGTTTCATAACTGAGGGAAATACTTACCCACTTTGTGCTGCGATTACCCGTTCCTCTTCATGGAAAACCCAACGCAGATCACAAGTATCAGGAAGGATTTCCGATGCCGTTGCCGGGGAATACCATCACCAATTATCAAGTAACTTCAGACAAAATTTCATTCACTTGTTCTTCTTTTTATTTGCTATTATATTTATTTTGTCTCATAAAAATCAAAAATACAAAAATATTTACCTTTGCTAGTTACTAGTTTGCTTCTAGTTTGCTTTACTTGCTAGTTTACTTGTCTTGCTTGCTTTGCTAGTCCGGCCACCATGTCGCAAGATACTACTAAGTTATGTGATTTCTAAAATACTAATAATAATGATTTTATTAGTACTCCTATACCACCCGCAACTAGTGCGGAGGCATATGATATTAATGCTGCATTGCTCAATCTTGTCATGAAAGATCAATTTTCGGGAAGTCCTAATGAGGATCCCGCATCACATCTTAATACCTTTGTTGAATTATGTGATAGGAAAAAAAAAATGATATGGATAATGATATTGTGAAATTAAAATTATTTCCTTTTTCACTAAGAGACAAATCTAAAGCTTGGTTTTCATCTTTACCTCGTAATAGTATTGGAACGTGGTATAAGTGTAAAGATGCTTTTATTGCCAAGTATTTTCCTCCTGCTAAGATTATCTCCCTTAGAAATCAAATAATGAATTTTAAACAGCAAGATCAAGAACATGTTGCTCAATCTTGGGAGAGAATGAAATTGATGATAAGAAATTGTCCAACTCATGGCTTAAACTTGTGGATGATTATCCAAAATTTCTATGCTGGACTAAACTTTGTGTCTAGAAATCTTCTAGATTCTGCTGCAGGTGGTACCTTCATGGATGTGACCTTAGGAGAGGCCACAAAACTTCTGGACAAAATTATGACAAATTATTCTCAATGGCATACCGAAAGAGCTCCAACTGGTAAGAATGTAAATTCTGTTGATGAAATCGCTACTTTGAGTGAAAAAGTGGATGCTCTTATGAATATGGTTGCTAATAAAAATGCTAATGTTGATCCCAATGATATGCCTTTGTCTACTTTGATTGAGCAAAATAATGATGCTATTGATGTGAACTTCATTACGCGAAATAATTTCAACAACAATGCTTATAGAGGAAATTTCAATGCTAGACCGTATCCCGGTAATTCCTCTAAAAACTATAGAAATTATTATGGTAATTCGTATGGCAATGCTTCTACAAATTCTAATAGGATACCTTCTGATCTTGAGAACACAATTAAAGAATTTATTAATTCTCAAAAGGTTTTCAAAACTACTGTAGAAGAAAAGTTGCATATGATTGATACTTTGGTTAAAAACATGGATAGCATTGCTCTTGATGTTGAAACTCTTAAAAACAAGTCTTTGCCACCCAAGCATGATTTCAATGAGACAATTAAATCTATCCAATTATCTATTAATGAAAGTAAGGAGAGGACCGCTAAGTTCAGAGCTAAGCGACAATTCTTAGAAAAAGCTCTTCCACCCGGTTTTTACCGGAATCATGATGAAGATCTTAAAATGATTGGTGTTTCTCCTATTGAATCTTTGTTTAAATCTCTGAATATAAATGATAAAGGGACTGGAGATGATTCAACTTTAGTTAAGGATCGTCCCATTTGCTTGGAGGGTGATGATTCTAATGCTAAAACTGAAAAAGTGGGTTTGGAGAGGTCAAATCTTTAACTAGTGATGTGCCCACTATCTTGGATTACAAGGACTTTAATTATGATAAATGATCTTTAGTAGAATGTATATCCTTGCTGCAATCCATTATTATCTCACCCAATGCTTATGAACAAAACAAAGCTTTTACCGAACATATAGTAGAAGCTCTGATAAAAACTTATGATGAGAAACTTGAGCTTGAAATCTCTATTCCTAGAAAATTGCATGATGAATGGGAACCTACTATCAAAATAAAGATAAATAAATATGAATGCAATGCTTTGTGTGACCTTGGTGCTAGTGTTTCAACTATACCCAAAACTTTATCTGATGTGCTTGGTCTCACTAATATTGAAGAGTGTTCCCTAAATTTGCATCTTGCGGATTCTACCATCAAGAAACCTTTAGGTCGAATTAATGATGTGCTTATTATTGCAAACAAAAATTATGTGCATGTAGATTTCATTGTTCTTGATATTGAATGCAATCCTTGTTGTCCTATAATACTTGGAAGGCCATTTTTACGAACTATAGGTGCAATTATTGATATGAAAGAGGGAAACATAAGATTCCAATTACCATTAAATAAAGGGATGGAACACTTCCCTAGGAAGATAATTAAACCACCTTATGAATCAATCATGAGAGCTACCTACGGGTTGAGTGTCAAAGATGACAACACTTGAAACTATGCATTATGCCTAGCTAGGGGCATAAAACAATAGTGCTTGTTGGGAGGCAACCCAATATGTATCTTTATTTTGGTTTTTACTTTATTTTTTTGTGTGATAACATGATTTTTGCCTCTGTAATTATTGTGTTTTTATGTTTTAATTAGGTTCTGTGCCAAGTAAAGCCTTTGGGATGACTCACAAGATGAGTAGAAACGATGCTGAATATGAAACAGAAACTTTGACTCCAGTGCAGGAATTTTCATTTTTTACTGGTGCGTGATAAAGATCTGAAATTTTAACAAAGTATTTATATACAAATTATTTACGTTTTCCTAATGTTTCAGATTTTTTAGTGTTACATAAGTATGGGATATTTACAGATTGCTACAGACTTTTCTGTTTTAAACAGATTCTGTTTTGCCTGCATAGTTTGCTTGTTTTGATTATGCCATGGACTATACCAGGGGGGTGTAAGCCATGGGGAAGTTAGAATACAGTACCTATTATATAAAATGAATTTGAATCAATTTATCACAGTACCTCAAGTATGCAATATGTTTCTTATACTAACGGATCTCACAAAGTTTTGTTGAGTTTTGTGTGATTGATGTTTTCAAGTTTTGGGTGTGATCATGATGGACTACAGAATAAGGAGTAGCAAGAGACCAATCTTGGGGATGCCCAAGGCACCCCAAGTATAATTCTAAGGAGATTCAAGCGTCTAATCTTGGGGATGCCCCGGAAGGCATCCCCTCTTTCGTCTCAATCCATCGGTATTTTTATTCATCACATGATATGTGTTTTGCTTGGAGAGTCATTTGCTTTTGTTTGCTTTTACTTTCAGTATGTCACAATCATCATTTACTGGACACACCTATTTGAGAGAGACATGCCTTCATGATAATTTGCTAGAATACTCTATGTGCTTCACTTATATCTTTTGAGCCAGGCAGTTGCTCTAATACTTCACTTATATCTTTTTGAGCACGGTGGCGTGTAGATTTTATAGAAATAATATGCTCTCGTTCTTCACTTATATTTGTTGGAGAGCTGAGTAATAGTGACGGTAATTTGCATGGGTCATAAGACTAGTCCAAGAATATTAGGTATTCAATGAATGATAATCAAAACCATCGTGTAGCACATGTAGAGAAGTTGTGGATTAATGACATTGATGTGGTAATATGAAAAAGGTGTGAGTCCAATTTTTTTGATTCGAAGTAGTGTCGATATTAAGAGGTATTAACTTGTTATTCATCTAAAAATTAAAGAGGCCTGGTGATGATGTGTGAGCATTTATATTCCTCGTTGAAATCCTAGTGTTGTTTTGAGCCGGGGGCGCGCGATGGTTAACTCCTACCAACCTCCTCCCTCGGGGCATGCGAGGAGTACTTTGATTTGTGATAAAACTAATAAAACTTTGCAATATGTATGTGAGCTCTTTATAACTAATGTGACGCCATGGACATACGCATCTTCACCTTCTCATATTTTCTAGCCTCTTCGGTACCGTGCATCGCCCATTCTCACCTCGAGGATCGGTGCAAATATTCGCCGGTGCATCCAAACCCCGTGACATGATATGCTCTGTTGCACATAAGCCTCATTATATCTTCCTCAAAACAGCCACCATACCTACCTATTATGGAATTTCCATAGCCATTCCGAGATATATTGCCATGCAAATTCCATCGTCACTTCACATGACTACTTCGTTCATCATCATAATGCTTTGCATGATCGTATAGAGCTGACATAGTATTTGTGGCAAAGCCACCATTCTTCATATTTTTGATACATGTCACGCTAGATCATTGCACATCCTGGTACACTGCCAGAGGCATTCATACAGAGTCATATCTTCCTATCAGTTCTTCATGTTGAGTTGTAAGTAAATAAAAGTGTGATGATCATCATTATTGGAGCATTGTCCCAGTGAGGAAAGGTTGATGGAGACTATGATTCCACCACAAGTCGGGATGAGACTCCGGACGAAAAATGAAATAAAAATGGGGGAGGCCAAATGAGCTCACCATATAAAAAAACATAAAATGGGGGAGGCAAAAAAAGAGAAAAGCCCACCAAAAAAATAAAACAAATGAGAGAAAAGAGAGAAGGGACTTTGCTACTATCCTTTACCACACTTGTGCCTCAGAGTGACACCATGTTCTTCATATAGAGAGTCTCCTATGTTGACACTTCCATATGCTAGTGGGAATTACCTTTTCATATAATAAACTTAGCTTGTATATTCCTATAACGGGCTTCCTCAAATGCCCGCGGCCTTCATGAGCAATCAAGTTTGATGCACACCCCACTTAGCTTCAGTTGAGCTTTCATACACTTATAGCTTTAGTGCATCATTTGCATGGCAATCCCTACTCCTCGCATTGATATCTATCGATGAGCATCTCCATAGCTCGCTGGTACGCCTAGTTGATGCGAGACTATCTTCTCCACTTTTTACCCCTTTGATACCTACCACCATATTCTATGCCACCTATATGCTATGTCCAATGGTTCACACTCATGTATTGCATGAAGAATAAAAACTTGATGCATATTGAAAAAGTATGATCCAATTGCCTGACTTGGACACCGTGGTGCTTAACATTTGTATCTATGTGGTGAAGATGGAGTCATGCCTTGCTAATAGAATAAGATGAATAGGGGTAAAACATTCTTTTAGGATCGTATACTTTGAAAAATTAATTATTTTGTTTCTTATACTTATAAATATTACTATGTTGCTGTTTCTTAATTCATCATTTGTCAATGAGAATACATACCAAAGATTACATAATGGGTAGCATGCCAAATCAAAAATTCTGTTTTTATCATTTACTTTCTCGAGGACGAGCAGGAATTAAGCTTGGGGATGTTGATACGTCTCCAACGTATCTATAATTTTTTATTGCTCCATGCAGACATATTATCATTCTAGGATACTTTTTGGGTATTTATTTGCGAATTTATAATATTTTTGAGCACTAACCTATTAATCCAGTGCCCAGTGCCAGTTCCTGTTTTCTGCGTGTTTTTGCCTTTTCAGAGTTACAATAACAAACGGAGTCCAATTGCCACGAAACTTTTTGGTGATTTTTTGGACCAATACAAGACCTAGAAGCTTCGGAGGAGGGCCAGGAGATGCACCAGGGGCCCACCACATATCTAGCCATGCCCCTGGGGGGGGGGCGCTACCCTAAAAACACCAGAAGCGCTCCCGAAACACTTTTTCCGCCGCCGCAAGTCTCTGTTCCGACAGGAGGCCATCTACACATCCGTTCTAGCACCCTGCCGGAGGGGAGATCGATCATGGAGGGCCTCTTCATCAACCTTGCTGCCCTCACCATGATGTGTGAGTATTTCACCGCAGACCTACGGGTCCGTAGGTAGTACCTAGATGGCAATCTCTCTCCCTCTCGATCTTCAATACAATGTTCATCGCATCTTTGCCTTGATCTATCCGATGTAATCCCTTTGTATGGTGTGTTTGTTGGGATCCGATGAATTGTGAGTTTATGTTCAGATTATTCATGAAAAGTATTTGAGTAAAACCTTATTATTATGATTCTTATTTGCATGATCATCATAGCTTCGTAATGCTCTCCGATCTATTGAGATAGTTTGGCCAACTAGATTGATATTTCTTCGGTGGGAGTGGTGCGTTGTAGTAGGTTCAACCTGACGAGTTTCTATATCCCAGTGACAGAAGGGGACACGTTGCGTCTTTGTGTTGTTGCTACTAAGGACAAAACGATGGGGTTTATTCATATTAGTTGAGTTTACTTTGTCTACATCATGTCATCGTTCTCCAAGCATTACTCCGTTTGTCATGAACTTAATACGTAGAGAGGCAAGCATAGAAGCGCTCTTGAAGTGGAGTAATAGTAGTAGGTGCAGGCAGGAGTCGTCCTATCTGCTTATGGACGTGATGCCTATATACACATTATCATTGTCGTGAACATCACATAATTATTCGCTTTTCTATCAATTGCCCAACAATAATTTGTTTACCCACCGTATGCTTTGCTTATGAGAGATGCCACTGGAGAACTCTACGGCCCCCGGGTCTATTCACTTACAAATTCACAAATGCTATCATTACCTTACTGTTATTTATTACCTTTTATTTTATTTTGCACTTTACTATTATCTACACAACTCACTTGGTTGCAAATAACGAGATCAAGGCGATTGACAACGCTCTTGCCGGCGTTGGGTGCAAGTTTTTTGTTCTTTTGTGTGCAGCCACTGAAGACGGTTGAGGATTGGTATTCCTATTGGTTCGATAAACCTTGGTTTCATAACTAAGGGAAATACTTACCCACTTTATGCTGCGATTACCCGTTCCTCTTCATGGAAACCCCAACGCAGATCACGAGTATCACACCTCCTGTTCTTCCTCGGGAGGGCTTATCTGGAGTCCGTTTGGGGCTCCAGAGAGGGGGATTCGTCGCCGTCGTCATCACCAACCCTTGTTCATCAACACCGCCATGATGCTCACCACCGGGAGTGAGCAATTCCTTTGTAGGCTTGCTGGAGGGTGATGGGATTGGATGAGATTGATCATGTAATCGAGTTAAGTTTGATAGGGGTTGATCCCTAGTGTCCACTATCTTTTGAGATTGATGTTGCTATGACTTTGCTATGCTTAATGCTTGTCACTAGGACCCGAATGCCATGATTTCAGATGTGAACCTATTATGTTTTCATGAATATAAGAGTGATTTGGATCCTATCTTGCAAGTTGTATGCACCTATTACGTGTTATGATCCGCATACCCCAAGGTGACAATAATTGGGATTCTTTCTGGTGATTGCTGTAGTTTGAGGAGTTCATGTATTCACAATGTGTTAATGCTTTGTTATGGTTCTCTATTAAAAGGAGGCCTTAATATCCCTTAGTTTCCAATTGGACCCCGCTGCCACGGGAGGGTAGGACAAAAGATGTCATACAAGTTCTTATCACAAGCACATATGACTATATATGGAATACATGCCTACATTACATTGATGAATTGGAGCTAGTTCTGTGTCACCCTAGTGTGTAACTGTTACATGGTTGATGTCATCTAAATCATTATCCATCACCGATCCACGTGCCTACGCTTTCCACATATTGAATCTTGCTAGGTTACTACTGTCGCTGCTACTCTCACAACTGCTACATAATTGATGCTATCACTGTCACTGTTACTATTGCTACTATTATTTTCCGTGCTACTAAATCTTTGCTGTAGAGAGATATCCCAGGTGTGGTTGAATTGACAACTCAAATGCTAAGGACGATAAATATTCTTTGGCCCCCCTTGTGCTGAATCAATAAATCAGGGTGAAATATGTAGGGTAACGCAGCAGAAAACAAAAATTTTCCGACCTACGCACCAGCCCAGGACCACTATGGAGACTGCATACAAGGTTTGATCATTTTCGTTTCCGACTCGTAGCGCAGCGGAAGTAGAGTCGATGACGAATGGCGGTGCAGATCCCCGCAGCTAGGATTTTACAACCTCCCAACCGCGAGGATGTATACCCTCATCTACCTCGCGGACAGCCCTCCGGGAGGCGGTCGCACAGTCCCCCGGACGGTGTCGCGGACAGCCCTTCGGGAGGACCTCCGAAACTCGGACTGTCACTCGGACAGCCCTTCGGGAGGACCTCCAAAACTCGGACGGTCACACGGACAGCCCTTCGGGAGGCACTCTCGAACTAAGACCGAAACTACGATCTCTCTACAGAGTTGCACACATACGGTGTCATCTATCCGGCAGGGCTTCGCCGTCCAGAACTAGTTCCTGCCGGAACCCAGACAGCCTTTCGGCTCTACGAAACTATTTCGCTGGGAGGGAGAGAAGAATGCCAGATCATGCATGGCTTTGTATGTGAGAGCAAGAATGTGAAGATGGCAGCCATCTCCCTTCCTATTTATAGGAAATCCCAAGGGGAATATCCCTTTCTCAAAAGGAATATGCCTTTGGAATATCCCTTTCTCAAAAGGAATATGCCTTTCTCAAAAATATCCAAAAAGTGCTTTCACTATTCACGACGACATTTTTCAGCGTCTGATCGAACTGAAAATATTCATGTGGGCTTAGAACAATTCTAGTACCCACCAAAATAATTTTCAACGCGAGCCGGAACAATTCCGGTTTAGTGATTTCATCTGCGAAAAGCATCTGAAGCGGTTTCGGCAGCTCCGGAACATTTCCGGTTTTCATTCCAGAAAATTCCAAAAAGTTTCCAGAACGATTCTGGCACCCTCCAAGAATTATCAGGCATGTGCCAAGACCAATTTGACTTTATGGTATCCCCTGAAACAACTTTTCCAGTTTCACCGAAACTCATCCGGTGACCTCTCTCTGCGGAACTTTTCCGCTGTCCGAAACTTTTCCGGCGTCCGAAACTTTTTCGGTGTTTTTCTCTTAGACTCCCTGTCTAGCATTCAACAGATAGATGACCCTTAAGCGTGTGACCCTATAGGTTCGGTGAAGCATAGACATGACCCGGAACCCCTTCCGATCAATGATCAACATCGGAGCCGTGGACACCCATATTGATCCCTATACCCACACGAATGAATATTCGAGTGAACCTCCAGTTGCCGTGAGCTATTCCTGTTGCTTCGCGATATGTTACAATAACCCGAGGTGAGACATGTTGGCATCCTCGTGGATCAACACTTGTCCACAATGCCAGTTACCTCGTTGCCGGTATTGTTCTCTTTTCTCGTTCCCGTGTTCCGGCATCCCTGTGATCAAATCACCCTGTGTCTGGCCAGACGATGATGGATACCGTAACACCGAGAGGGCCCAGAGATATCTCTCCATCGTCAGAGGAGCAAATCCCAATCTTGAGCTATCAAGTCCCTTGACATACTTTTCCATGAACCCGTAAGCCGCCGTAATAGCCACCCATTTACGGATGACGTTTAACAAACCCCAAAGTTCATGAAGCAAGCATGAAGAAACTCGACACTCTCATGGTCTAAGGAATTATGCAAACATTAACTATCTCTGTGTTATAAACCATTAACTAATGACGAATGTATCTCATAGCATAACATCAATTCGGGTCGATTCAACACAAGTGTTCTACCAACAATTGTGCCCTCAAAATTGCCGGCATAGTCATGCCCATGATCAGGAAAACAGGATCATCATGCAATACTTGAGCCAGTCATAGAGGCTTGACTAGGAATACTTTTTACCGTTTATTATCCCACACGTGCACATGAGTTTCCCTCCAAGCCTCGTTTTATTTGCAGACTCGAGAATCATTGCAGTTATAGCATGGAACATAAACCTAATTATGAACAGGGAGATAATCAATAACATTTATTATTGCCTCTAGGGCATATCTCCTACAGACTCCCACTTGCACTAGAGTCAATAATCTAGTCAGCGCTAATGCACTTTACACCTATGGCATACCGGTGTAAAATATGCTTCGCTTGTGGTATAGCTTGATGTCCAACGGATCTGACAACTTCAGCTCCGTGTGTAACTTTGCATATCCTCGCGTTTTCACGCTTTCACAAAATTCATATTTTGTGTGGACTTGGCTTTGCATATGTGTGAATCATTGGTCGAAACCTGATTCCTCAGCCTGAGCTATGGAGCAACTATCTGCAATAGTGTCCCATAGACCAAAGCCATCTTGGAACCATACTAAGTTCATGAATGAACTATATGATTCAACAACTTCTTTGTCGCTTCTAAAGCGTCAACATACTTAGCCTTTGTTATAGAATTCGCCACAGTAACCTGTTAAGAACAATTCCAACTTACCGTGCCACCGTATTGTGTATCACACAAAACCCTTAACTTAAATCGAAAATCGCATGGAGCATTGATGAAGACTGTATCGATGTAATTACTTACAACGAGCACTTCATAATCTCTGCTTGCGAGAAAACATGTCATCAGTACTACTCTAGTACCTAATGACATCTTTCACTGTTGTCCCATGATCAGTACTTTTGATCACTTTGGTATCTATACTCGCAACAACTTTGGAGTATTGGACATATCTGGTTGTTTTACATACCATGGAATACATGATTAATCCAAACACAAGAGTGTGTGGAATCACCATCATGTATTTTTGCTCATCTGTGTTTTGAGACACCGAGTCTTGCAAAACTCTTCCCATGTGACTTCGGCAAGAATCACTCCTTGGCGTTTTAAATGATAAAAGGTTTTAGCACCTTGTCAATATGTATTCATTGCTTAGCCCCATTAGCTAAATCTATCTCCATAGATCATCATGCCTAATATTGAGGCTATTTAGCCTAAGCACTTCATCGAAAAACTATTTTCAAATGAAGTCCTAATTCGTGTCAAGAAATTTATTTCCAATTAACAATGTGTCAAGTACACAAGGTTTTTAGAAATATTATTATGCTCCCACTTACTTTCTTGAATCACAAGTATCTTCGATACCCATTTGATGAAGTCAAACCCCTTTGACCATTCCATCAAAAACGAAGATTCCAACTCCACTTTGCTCTCTTCTGTCCATCGCTGGAACTCTGAAGTTTGCATACTTACTAGCATCCTCTGGATCAACAATTTACTTTGGACTGTATCACATATAAGTCCTAGGTTTCATTTCCATCAGATGGAAATCCTTTTGTCATCCATGTTTCATATCTCATGATTGATATATGAATTAATTGCTAGTTCAACCCGAACCGACCTCAAGCATCGCTACGGTGAAACAACCTCATCGTAGTCAACTCCTTGAACTTGTTATTTCAACAAGTCGAGCTTTATGGATAAAACATTTTTATCCGTATCAGTTTTTAGTTCCATAAATATTCGTTAGACTCTAAGTCTTCCGAAAGGTGTATCAAGATTTTAATCTCGAACCACTTATATGGAAACTATCTCGGATTGTATTTGGCATTTAACCAATTCCGGAGTCAGGGCCCATCAACGCTTCCTTGTGTATCGTAGGTATACTGTTGTCTAACAACAATATCTCGTATGCGCACCTGAGAGGTTTGCACGAGTTTTTCCTACGCGGTTCAGCTGCAAGTTCGACCGAAGTCCATACATCTCATGTAGAGGCTTCCGTATCAGTCGCAGTAGGAAACGCCGGAATCACTTCCAAGGTTCCTTTCCTTTGACCTGATGACGAAGATACTGGTTATCTCGTCGAGTTGCACTCTCCTCCCACTCACCTTTTGTAAGAACTATTCTCTTTAAAAGCATACCGTTTTGCGGCAAAACCCTTTGCCTCGGTATAGTGGTGGGGAAATACCCAATGACTTGGGATAACCTTACAAATTAGCACTTGTCTGATTTGGAATAGGTTTGTAACCTTTTACACAAGCCCCATATTCCAAATGTTAAGAAAAGATATAACATGGTTGGGCGTACCATACCATGGCGTCATTTCAACAGACCTGATGGAGCTCTTTTCAGTGAAAAAGCCGCAGTCTCTAAAGCATCACTTTAAAAGGGATAATGGCAATTTTATTTATGTCATCTTTGATCTTACCATGTCATAAATGGTTCGATTACATCTTCACGGACTTTCCACTTGTAGTGGTGTTCCAGGAGGTGCAAGTTATGAAACCCCTTTCATAACTCATTAGACATTCGCTAAAGTTGTAACTCAAATATTCCTTTCTGCAATCGAATTGTAGAAACATAATTTTGTTGTTACAATAACTTCTACTTCATTTTTGAAAACCTTATGAATGAATTCAAAAGATCCAGACTTACGTCTCAACAAGTAAATATCCATATATCTACTTGAGTCATTTCTGAAGATAGACAAATCCACTACTTGCAACAACATTTATTGGACTACACACATCATAATGTATGATCACCAATATGTTCTTTGCTCGTTCCTTATGGCCTGTGAACGGTATTTCAGTCACTTCACTTTTCAGAGGAAAGTTGCAAGTGTCAGATGATTCAAAATCAAACGACTTCAAAATCCATCACAATGGAATTTTCCATGCGGGTTTCTTCAATGTGACCAAATGCAGTGCCACACTTGTGTGGTATTCTTTTAGTCTTGCGACATTTAGCGTCAGTGTTATGGATGTATCATATTACCATCAATATTCATAGCATACATCCCATCCTGTATGGAAGCATGGCCCTTCATTTTATTCATAACATCGAACATCAAAAGTTCTCTTATGAATAACCTTCTTGCAAAATACCTTATGCAAAGGGCTAGAGTGTATGAAACTCTAAATGAATTATGAAAGTAAATACAGAGGCAATGTATTAATATCAATATTCATAACATACATCTCATTCATAATGAAAGTATGGCCCTTATGTTATTCATAACACCGAACATCAAAAGTTCTCTTATGAACAACCTTCTTGCAAGATACCTTATGCAAAGGGCTAGAGTGTGAAACTCTAAAATGAATTATGAAAGTAAATACAGAGGCAATGTATTAATATCAATATTCATAACATACGTCTCATTCATAATGAAAGTATGGCCCTTATGTTATTCATAACACCGAACATCAAAAGTTCTCTTATGAACAACCTTCTTGCAAGATACCTTATGCAAAGGGCTAGAGTGTGAAACTCTAAAATGAATTATGAAAGTAAATACATAGGGAATACACCGATGGAAGGCATAGTAACTTTTACTATGTTCCCTATGTGTATCTTAACCTCATTCCTGGCTAGTCTTTCAGGCCATAGTAGTTCTTACATCGAGTTGCAACAGAATGCAATCAAGCGGGTATCTTTGTGATTAACTCACAATACCCAAGAATTAGTGATTAACATGTTTAACCATAATTCCCAAGAACTATATCTTTGACCAGCCTTCTATACATCAAAAACTTGTATGACATTCATACATGAGCTGGATATTCCAGTCTTCTTTCTTATTTGCCATTATACTTCTAACAGTTTAACTTTTAGTATTTCTCCTACTCTCAGAAGAAGCACCCAACTTAAGAGTGGCGATAGCCCCGGACTTCCTAGGCGTGAAAGTTTCACTAACACTCTTCGGACACTTCCTTTCTCTTTAAGTTGTTGTTTTATTCACCTTTCATCATAGGACAGGCGTTCTCCTGGATCCCTCTCTTATTAGTCAAATGCCTAGTAAACACTTTTACTAATAGTTTGCCAACAAACATGGCTTTAGATATCTCATATCTTTCAGCCTTTGTTTGTATCTGAAAATTAATTTTCAGTTCCATGAATATCACATAACTATCCCAAAACTTTCGAAGTTCGGGTCTCATGGAAGCAAACATATTTCACTTGACCGTAACGGAATTTTAGCTTTTGGATCGAAGGACGAGAGTCATATCATCCATAGCATTAGCGGGAGAATACCGAAAGTATGCGATAGGACAAAGTCCTTCTCGGCACTCTTGAGGATAATCCTCACATTACGTTACCAACCGTAAAGTTTTAACCAGATATTTAACAGCTATTCAATTTTAATAGGGAAGGTGGAAACGCGAGCCATTATTCTACTTATTATGCAAATCACACTTAGACAGTGTTCAAGATTAATTGCACTGAGAATTAAACAAGGTAATTCTACAGTGCGCGCCCACTCAAATCAATATCTCTCATAATTGATTGTGAGTGATTCAAGATCCAAATTTCAATTCAACGCCAAGGATGCATCCATCTCAAGTGACGAGAATTTCATTTGGTAGGCCAACTTGCCAATCACATCTCTATGTGACTCTTGTTCATCTTTCGATGCGTGTGTTCCGAGCTCATGACTTTCATGCCTGAATGTCAAGACAACCAAGTGATCACGCTGCGAGGTCTCAACTCACCCGCCTCACACCCGTACAATCGTTCGTACCCATGCATCCATGTGATACCCCGAAAGGAAAGATGCCGTGACGGTGCTACACTTGGGAGAACACTAACTACTTGATATTTTTGTGAGAGATCACCCTAATAAAAGCGACTACCACGCAATCAAGAAGGGTGCATCATAAGGGATAAACATCTCAGGCAATTCATAATAGCATGATATGGTATAGCCCTTTCTGACGGAGAAGTCTCATTTCTTCGTCTTCGGCATTCGCGTCGGTGTTCACCTTTGCGAAGATTGCCACCACCTTGTCGGTGCACCAGATAATATTGCTATCTCTATAGCTAATAAAATAAGTGCATTACATAAGGTTGACACGCAGGTCATTAAAGTGCAATCATATGGCTCCAGCCATCATGCCGAATCATGACACGCAGGTCATGTTAATCAATTTACATCATATAGTCATCTCATACATTATCAAATTATTATGAACACTGCTATACCACATCATATGCACATGCAAACCATCCTGCAAAACCAAGTTAGACGCCTCTAATCGGTTCATGCAAAATTTTATTTTACGTGGCTTCTAAGGTTTCGAAACAAACCGAAGCTACCAACTTCCATCATCAAGCATGATAATCCAAGTCGCTAGATTAACATTCCAGGGTGTATGAAACACGAGATAATAAAATCTCGAGCCCCATACTAAACTTCGTCATACGCGTGACCCCCATGCAGATCATATCTGCATTGCCCTTTCGTCTGCGAAATTTCATCTTTCTTTTTAACTACGGTGGAATTCAATGAACTGTTAGCACTTCGTTGATCAATCAGGATCGCGGATTGCCAGAACATTGAAACTCCACCATACTGTTATCAAGATCAGAAATATGCAAATTCTAGGGAAGCAACAAGAACATCGGGTAACAGACTTCATCTGCTACCCGCACAAATAATTTTCAGCAATAGATCTCATCTACTACCTAATTATATTGTGCAACACCCATACATCTCTATGTATTCTAGATCGCAACCTGCATCTACGCATAGCACGACTCTTGATGCCACTGTAGGGTAACGCAGCAGAAAACAAAATTTTTCCGACCTACGCACCAGCCCAGGACCACTATGGAGACTGCATACAAGGTTTGATCATTTTCGTTACCGACTCGTAGCGCAGCGGAAGTAGAGTCGATGACGAACGGCGGTGCAGATCCCCGCAGCTAGGATTTTACAACCTCCTAACCGCGAGGATGTATACCCTCATCTACCTCGCGGACAGCCCTCCGGGAGGCGGTCGCACAGTCCCCCGGACGGTGTCGCGGACAGCCCTTCGGGAGGACCTCCGAAACTCGGACTGTCACTCGGACAGCCCTTCGGGAGGACCTCCAAAACTCGGACGGTCACACGGACAGCCCATCGGGAGGCACTCTCGAACTAAGACCGAAACTACGATCTCTCTACAGAGTTGCACACATACGGTGTCATCTATCCGGCAGGGCTTCGCCGTCCAGAACTAGTTCCTGTCGGAACCCAGACAGCCTTTCGGCTCTACGAAACTATTTCGCTGGGAGGGAGAGAAGAATGCCAGATCATGCATGGCTTTGTATGTGAGAGCAAGAATGTGAAGATGGCAGCCATCTCCCTTCCTATTTATAGGAAATCCCAAGGGGAATATCCCTTTCTCAAAAGGAATATGCCTTTGGAATATCCCTTTCTCAAAAGGAATATGCCTTTCTCAAAAATATCCAAAAAGTGCTTTCACTATTCACGACGACATTTTTCAGCGTCTGATCGAACTGAAAATATTCATGTGGGCTTAGAACAATTCTAGTACCCACCAAAATAATTTTCAACGCGAGCCGGAACAATTCCGGTTTAGTGATTTCATCTGCGAAAAGCATCTGAAGCGGTTTCGGCAGCTCCGGAACATTTCCGGTTTTCATTCCAGAAAATTCCAAAAAGTTTCCAGAACGATTCTGGCACCCTCCAAGAATTATCAGGCATGTGCCAAGACCAATTTGACTTTATGGTATCCCCTGAAACAACTTTTCCAGTTTCACCGAAACTCATCCGGTGACCTCTCTCTGCGGAACTTTTCCGCTGTCCGAAACTTTTCCGGCGTCCGAAACTTTTTCGGTGTTTTTCTCTTAGACTCCCTGTCTAGCATTCAACAGATAGATGACCCTTAAGCGTGTGACCCTATAGGTTCGGTGAAGCATAGACATGACCCGGAACCCCTTCCGATCAATGATCAACATCGGAGCCGTGGACACCCATATTGATCCCTATACCCACACGAATGAATATTCGAGTGAACCTCCAGTTGCCGTGAGCTATTCCGGTTGCTTCGCGATATGTTACAATAACCCGAGGTGAGACATGTTGGCATCCTCGTGGATCAACACTTGTCCACAATGCCAGTTACCTCGTTGCCGGTATTGTTCTCTTTTCTCGTTCCCGTGTTCCGGCATCCCTGTGATCAAATCACCCTGTGTCTGGCCAGACGATGATGGATACCGTAACACCGAGAGGGCCCAGAGATATCTCTCCATCGTCGGAGGAGCAAATCCCAATCTTGAGCTATCAAGTCCCTTGACATACTTTTCCATGAACCCGTAAGCCGCCGTAATAGCCACCCATTTACGGATGACGTTTAACAAACCCCAAAGTTCATGAAGCAAGCATGAAGAAACTCGACACTCTCATGGTCTAAGGAATTATGCAAACATTAACTATCTCTGTGTTATAAACCATTAACTAATGACGAATGTATCTCATAGCATAACACCAATTCGGGTCGATTCAACACAAGTGTTCTACCAACAATTGTGCCCTCAAAATTGCCGGCATAGTCATGCCCATGATCAGGAAAACAGGATCATCATGCAATACTTGAGCCAGTCATAGAGGCTTGACTAGGAATACTTTTTACCGTTTATTATCCCACACATGCACATGAGTTTCCCTCCAAGCCTCGTTTTATTTGCAGACTCGAGAATCATTGCAGTTATAGCATGGAACATAAACCTAATTATGAACAGGGAGATAATCAATAACATTTATTATTGCCTCTAGGGCATATCTCCTACAAAATACTGCCCGTGAAGACTGTTGCGATCGCCTATACTTGTGGGTTATCAAGACCTTTTTCTGGCACCGTTGCCAGGAAGCATAGCTATATTTATTGTGTTAACTTGAGGATATCCAATTTCTACTATGAAGAATCTGAAAGACACACGAACTAAGATCGTCCCCTCTCGTACGAGAGCAGGTAAGGAACTACCATCTAGCTCTGCTTTTGATTCACCTACTTTCTGAATCAGCTTATAACACCACCACCTGTTGCTCATTCTGATATGTCACATGAACTAGATGATGCAACTTCTGAAACTAATGATGATACTACTCCTACACATGATGAAACGGGAACTGTGCCACAGAATGAATTAGTTGATGCTCATATTGCTAAAGCTAGAGAACTTGAAATTGCTAAAACTGATGAAGATTTTGAATCATCTACCACACCTCGCTCTCCGAATGACACCGGAGGCTACATGAGGGAGGCAACACACAACAAGGCGCGCCCTGATGTGTGCTGGCCCCCTTGGGTGGCCCCCGACGCCCTTCTCTGGCCTATAAATTCTTAATATTCCCCAAAACCCTAGAGAGCCTCCCGAAACACTTTTTCCACCGCCGCAAGTATCTATTCCACCGTGTTCCCATCTGGAGCCCTGTTCCGGTGCCCTACCGGAGGGAGGATCGATCACGGAGGGCCTTGACGTGGCTTGAGACTGCGTCGGTATTTCCCCAAAGAGGAAGGGATGATGTAACACACCGACGGTAAGTATTTCCCTCAGTTATCAAACCAAGGTATCGAACCAGTAGTAGGATCACCACCACCTAATAAGAAGCACCGCACATAAATAACAAATACTTGCAACCCGACGCGTAAGAGAGGTTGTCAATCTCTCTACGGTAAAAAGATAGATTAGGTAGTGATAGATAGGAGAGATAGATCTCTCAAGAACACAAAATAAAAAGGACAAATAAAAAGTGCAACAATATATTTTTGGGTTTTTTGGTATAGTAGATCTGAAAACAAAGAGGCAAAAAGATAGATCGGAAAGCAATATGTTGGAAAAGTAGACCCGGGGGCCGTAGGTTTCACTAGTGGCTTCTCTCATGAGTATAGCACACGGTGGGTGAACAAATTACTGTTGGGCAATTGATAGAAGATCAAATAATCATGACAATATCCAAGGCGATGATCATTATATAGGCATCACGCCCAAGATAAGTAGACCGACTCCTCCCTGCATCTACCACTATTACTCCACACATCGACTGCTATCCAGCATGCATCTAGTTTATTAAGTTCATGCAAAAACGGAATAATGCAATAAGAACGATGACATGATGTAGACAAGATCAATTCATGTAGGAATAGATCCCATCTTGTTATCCTTAATAGTAATGATACATGCGTGCCTTGCTGCCCCTTCTGTCACTGGGAAAGGACACCGCAAGATCGAACCCATCACAAAGAACCTCTTCCCATGGCAAGAAAAATCGATCTAGTCGGCCTAACTAAACCAAAGATTCGAAGAAGAAATACGAGGGTATAAGTAATCATGAATATAAGAGATCAAAGAAGACTCAAATAATATTCATTGATAGAAACTGATCATGAACTCAAAATTCATCGGATCCCAACAAACACATCGCAAAAGTTTACATCAAATAGATCTCCAAGAGACCATTGTATTGAGAATCAAAAGAGAGAGAGAGGAAGCCATCTAGCTACTGCCTCGGACCCGTAGGTCTATGGTGGACTACTCACGCATCATCGGAGAGGCACCTATGAAGAAGATGAATCCCTCCGTGATGGTGTTAGATTGGATCTTGAGGCTCTGGAACTTGTGGCAGCTGGATGTGTTTTTCGTCAACTCCCCTAGTGTTTTCTGAATATTTGGGTATTTATAGGCGTCAGAGACGGTGGAGGGGGGCCCCGTGGAGGTCACAACCCATGAGGGCGCGTCGGGGGCCCCCTGGCGCGCCCTGGTGGGTTGTGCCCTCCACAGCCTACCTCTCTGGCACTTCTTTGGCCCACTGGGTGTCTTCTGGTCCAAAAAAATCTCCAAAAAGTTTCGTCGCGATTGGACTCTGTTTGGTACTGATATTCTGCGAAGTAAAAAACAAGCAAAAATAGTAACTGGCACTTTGGCACTATGTCAATAGGTTAGTCCCAAAAAATGATATAAAATTGCTATAAAGTGATTGTAAAACATCCAAGAATGATAATATAACAGCATGGAACAAGCAAAAATTATAGATACGCTGGAGACATATCAGCATCCCCAAGCTTAATTCCTACTCATCCTCGAGTAGGTAAATGATAAAAACAGAATTTTTGATGTGGAATGCTGCCTAACATGTTCATCTAATATTCTTTTCTTTGTAGCATGGACATTTGGACTTTTAGATGATTCAAAGCAATAGTCTAGTTTTAACATAATGACTTCAATACTCAAGCATGCCAACAAGCAACCATGTCTTTCAAAATATCAACACTATAGAAAGTTATCCCTAGCCCAACATGCTCAATCATTGATCCATTCATGAAACATACTCAAATATTAGCTACACCCAATGCTCAAGTACGATCATAGTGCTCCTAGTTGGTGTTTTATAAGAGAAGATGGAGACTCAAAGTAAAAATAAAAATTGCATAAAGTAAATAGATTGGCCCTTCGCAGAGGGAAGTAGGGATTTGTAGAAGTGCCAGAGCTCAAAGTATTAAATTGAGAGAGAAAAAATATTTTGGGTGGCATGCCTTTCCTGTCAACGAAAACGACAAAGTAGCTCACAATACTTTCCATGCTAGATATATCATAGGCGGTTCCCAAACAGAAAATAAAGTTTATTCCCTTTTCCACCATTCTTTCACATTCCATGGCGGGCCGTATCCACGGTTGCCTTCCATACCATCACTTTCCAAGGAATTTATTATTTGACAACATAAAGTAAATTTTTTTTTCTTTTTTTTTCATTTCGGGAATGGGCATCCCTATTACCGCCGCACTCTCATGCAATGACAAGTGAATAAACACTTATCTTGAGAATAACACATCTAGCATGGAAAAATATTGGACACTCCCCACCGTTTCATGAGCGGTACGAGCACACAAAAGAGAAGTTTATTTTGAAAATTAGAGATGGCACATACAAATTTGCTTGGAACGGCATGGAAATACCGCATATAGGTAGGTATGGTGGACTCATAAGGCAAAACTTGGTTTAAGGATTTTGGATGCACAAGTAGTATTTCTACTTAGTACAAATGGAGGCTAGCAAATAGATTGAGAAGCAACCAAACTAAGAAAAGAAAATTCACATAAAAGCGAGCATTGAGCATAACTAACACCGAATAATGCACCATAAGTAGGATGTAATTTCATTGCATAGCTATTGACTTTCGTACTTGCATAGGGAATCACAAACCTTAACACCAATATTCCTACTAAAGCATAATTACTCACGAACATGACTCACATATTACTATAATCATGTTTCAAAACTATTACAAGGAATCAAGTTTAATTTGTCCAATGATCTTCATGAAAGTTTTTATTATATCCTCCTTGGATATCTATCACTTTGGAACTAGTTTCATATATTGCTATTGCTTTTTGACAAGCTCAAACAAATTTAAGTGAAGCACATGAGCATAGAGTTTTCATCACTCAAAAAGGTATAAGTGAAGCATGAGAGGATTTCTTCAAAATTAACTAACTCTCAAATTAATCTAAGTGAAGCATGAGAGTATTTCTACAAAAAAATTCCAAGCACACCATGCTCAAAAAGATATAAGTGAAGCACTAGAGCAATTCTATAGCTCAAAAAGTTTAAGTGAAGCATAGAGAGCAATTCTAACAAATCATAGCATAATTTTGGCTCTCCAAAATAGGTGTGTCCAGCAAGGATACAAGTGACAAACTAACAAGCAAAGCAATCAAAGACTCAAATGATACAAGACGCTCAGAGCAAAACTCATGATATGTGACGAATAAAAATATAGCTCCAAGTAAAATACCGATGGTCGTTAGAAGAAAGAGGGGATGCCACTCGGGGGCATTCCCAAGCTTAGGTGCTTGTTTCTCTTTGTATATATCTTGGGGGTGTTCTAGCATCCCCAAGCTTAGGCTCTTTTCACTCCTTATTCCTTCATCCATCATGATCTCACCCTAAACTTGAAAACTTCAATCACACAAAACTCAACAAAATCTTCGTGAGATCCGTTAGTATAATAAAGCAAATCACTACTTTAGGTGCTGTTGCAAAACCATTCATATTTTATTATTGCATTATACCTACTGTATTTTAACTCTACCATGGCTCATACCCTTCAATATAACCCATAGATTCATGAAAACAAGCACACAATGCAATGAAACAGAATTTGTCTTAAACAGAACAGTCTGTAGTAATCTGTACTCTAACAATACTTCTCTAACTCTAAAAATTCTGAACAATTAGGATAACGTAAAGAATTTGTATAGAAACACTGTGTTAAAATTTCATCTCAAGATCACGTTCCAGTAAAAAATGAAAATTCGAATACTGGACGCAAAGTTTCTGTTTCAGATTCAGCATCACTTCTACTCATCTTATGAATCATCCAAAAGGCTCTACTTGGCACAAACACTAAATAAACCATAGAAGCACAATCATAACAGAGGCATAATTGTGTCAACACTCAAAAACGGAAAGTAAAAAGAAAAAAATAATTTTATTTATTGGGTTGCCTCCTGACGTGGCTTGAAACTGCGTCGGTATTTCCCCAAAGAGGAAGGGATGATGCAGCACCGCGACGGTAAGTATTTCCCTCAGTTATGAAACCAAGGTTATTGAACCAGTAGGAGGATCACCGTCACCCAATAAGCAGCACCTGCACACAAACAACAAATACTTGCAACCCGACACGAAAGAGAGGTTGTCAATCTCTCTACGGTAATAAGATAGATTAGGTAGTGATAGATAGGAGAGATAGATCTCTCAAGAACACAAATAAAAAGAGTAAATATGCGGCAATATTTTTTTGGGTTTTTGGTTTTGTAGATCTGAAAACAAATATTGCAAAAATGTATATCGGAAAGCAATATGATGGAAAAGTAGACCCGGGGGCCGTAGGGTTCACTAGTGGCTTCTCTCATGAGTATAGCGCACGGTGGGTGAACAAATTACTGTTGGGCAATTGATAGAAAATCGAATAGTCATGACGATATCCAAGGCGATGATCATTATATAGGCATCACGTCCAAGATAGATAAACAGACTCCTGCCTACATCTACCTCTGTTACTCCACACATCGACCGCTATCCAGCATGCAGCTAGTGTATTAAGTTCATGGAAAAACGGAGTAATGCAATAAGAACGATGACATGATGTAGACAAGATCTATTCATGTAGGAATAGACCCCATCTTGTTATCCTTAATAGCAACGATACATGCATGTCTTGCTGCCCCTTCTGTCACTGGGAAAGAACACCACAAGATCGAACCCATCACAAAGCACCTCTTCCCATGGCAAGAAAAATCAATCTAGTCGGCCTAACTAAACCAAAGATTCGGAGAAGAAATACGAGGCTATAAGTAATCATGCATATAAGAGATCAAAGAAGACTCAAATAATATTCATGGATAGAAACTGATCATGAACTCAAAATTCATCAGATCCCAACAAACACACCGCAAAAGTTTACATCAAATAGATCTCCAAGAGACCATTTTATTGAGAATCATAAGAGAGAGAGAATAAGCCATCTAGCTACTACCTACGGACCTGTAGGTCTATAGTGGACTACTCACCCATCATCGAAGAGGCACCTATGAGGAAGATGAACACCTCCGTGATGGTGTTTAGATTCGATCTCGCGGTTCTGGAACTTGCGGCGGCTGGAATTGTGTTTCGTCGACTCCCCTAAGGTTTTTGGAATATTTGGGAATTTATAGGCATCAGAGGCGGTGCGGAAGGGGGCCGGGGAGGGCACAACCCATCAGGGCATGCCGGGGTCCCCCTGGCGCGCCCTGGTGGGTTGTGGCCTCCACAACCCACCTCTCCGGCAGTTGTTTGGCCCACTGGGTGTCTTCTGGTCCAGAAAAAACCTCCAAAAAGTTTCGTCGCGATTCGACTCAGTTTGGTATTGATTTTCTTCGAAGTAAAAACAAGCAAAAACAGCAACTGGCACTTTGGCACTATGTCAATAGGTTAGTCCCAAAAAATGATATAAAGTTGTTATAAAATGATTGTAAAACATCCAAGAATGATAATATAACAGCATGGAACAAGCAAAAATTATAGATACGTTGGACACGTATCGGCATCCCCAAGCTTAATTCCTACTCGTCCTCGAGTAGGTAAATGATAAAAACAGAATTTTTGATGTGGAATGCTGCCTAACATGTTCATCACATTCTTTTTCTTTTGTATAGCATGGACATTTGGACTTATAATGATTCAAAGCAATAGTCTAGTTTTAACATAATGACTTCAATACTCAAGCATGTCAACAAGCAACCATGTCTTTAAAAATATCAACACTAAAGAAAGTTATCCCAAGCCCATCATGCTCAATCAATGATCCATTCATGAAACACACTCAAATATTAGCTATGCCCAATGCTCAAGTACAATCATAGTGCCCCCCCCTAGTTGGTGCTTATAAGAGAAGATGGAGACTCAAAGCAAAAATAAAAATTGCATAAAGTAAATAGATAGGCCCTTCGCAGAGGGAAGTAGGGATTTGTAGAGGTGCCAGAGCTCAAGGTTTAAATTGAGAGAGAAAAAATATTTTGGGTGGCATGCTTTTCCTGTCAACGAAAACGACAAAGTAGCTCACAATACTTTCCATGCTAGATATATCATAGGCGGTTCCCAAACAGATAATAAAGTTTATTCCTTTTTCCAGCAAACTTTCACTTTCCATGGCGGGCCGTATCCACGGTTGCCTTCCATACCAACACTTTTCAAGGAATTTATTATTTGAAAACATAAAGTAAATATTTTTTCTTTTTCATTTCGGGAATGGGCATCCCTATTACCGCCGCACTCTCGTGCAATGACAAGTGAATAAACACTACTCTTGAGAATAACACATCTGGCATGGAAAAATATTGGACACTCCCCACCGTTTCATGAGCGGTACGGGCACACAAAAGAGAAAATTTATTTTGAAAATTTAGAGATGGCACATACAAATTTGCTTGGAACGGCATGGAAATACCGCATATAGGTAGGTGTGGTGGACTCATAAGGCAAAACTAGGTTTAAGGATTTGGGATGCAATAGTAGTATTTCTACTTAGTACAAATGGAGGCTAGCAAATAGATTGGGAAGCAACCAAACCAAGAAACGAAAATTCACATAAGTGAGCATTGAACATAAATAACACCGAATAATGCACCACAAGTAGGATGTAACTTCATTGCATAACTATTGACTTTCATGCATGCATAGGGAATCACAAACCTTAACATCAATATTCCTACTAAGCATAATTACTCACTAACATGACTCACATATTACTATCATCATGTTTCAAAACTATTACAAGGAATCAAGTTTAATTTGTCCAATGATCTTCATGAAATTTTTTATTATATCCTCCTTGGATATCTATCACTTTGGGACTAGTTTCATATATTGCCATTGCTTTTTGGCAAGCTCAAACAAATTTAAGTGAAGCACATGAGCATAAAGATTTCATCTCTCAAAAAGGTATAAGTGAAGCAAGAGAGGATTTCTTAAAAATTTACTAACTCTCAAATTAATCTAAGTGAAGCACGAGAGTATTTCTACAAAAATTTCCAAGCACACCATGCTCATAAAGATATAAGTGAAGCACTAGAGCAATTCTATAGCTCAAAAAGTTTAAGTGAAGCACATAGAGCAATTCTAACAAATCATAGCATGATTTTGGATTTCTCAAATAGGTGTGTCCAGAAAGGATACAAAGGAAAAACTAAAAAACAAAGCAAGCAAAGATACAAGACGCTCCAAGCAAAACGCATGATATGTGACGAATAAAATTATAGCTCCAAGTAAAATACCGATGGTCGTTAGAAGGAAGAGGGGATGCCACTCGGGGGCATCCCCAAGCTTAGTTGCTTGTTTCTCTTTGGATATATCTTGGGGGTGCGGTAGCATCCCCAAGCTTAGGCTTTTATCACTCCTTATTCCTCCATCCATCGTGATCTCACCCAAAACATGAAAACTTCAATCACACAAAACTCAACAAAATCTTTGTGAGATCCATTAGTGAAAGCAAATCACTACTTAAGGTACTGTTGCAAACCCATTCATATTTTATTATTGCATTATACCTACTGTATTTTAACTTTACCATGGCTCATACCCTTCAATATAACCCATAGATTCATCAAACAAGCACACAATGCAACGAAAACAGAATCTGTCTTAAACAGAACAGTCTGTAGTAATCTGTACTCTAACCATACTTATGTAACTCTAAAATTCTGAAAAATTAGGACAACGTAAGGAATTTGTATAGAAACACTGTGTTAAAATTTCAGCTCAATATCACGTTCTAGCAAAAAATGCAAATTCATATATTGGATGCAAAGTTTCTGTTTCAGATTCAGCATCACTTCTACTCATCCTATGAATCATCCTAATGGCTTTACTTGGCACAAACACTAAATAAACTATAAAAAACAATTATAACAGAGGCATAATTGCGTAAACACTCAAAAACGGAAAGGGAAAAGCAAAAATGTATTTATTCATTGGGTTGCCTCCCAACAAGCGCTATCGTTTTACGCCCCTAGCTAGGCATGATGATTTCAATGATGCTCACATAAAAAGTAGTAATTGAAATATGCAAAAGAGCATCATGAATCTCATGACAAACACATTTAAGTCTAACCCACTTCCTATGCATAGGGATTTTGTGAGTAAACAATTTATGGGAACAAGAATCAACTAGCATAGGAAGGCAAAACAAGCATAACTTCAAAACTTTGAACACATAGAGAGGAAACTTGATATTATTGCAATTCCTACAAGCATATGTTCCTCCCTCATAATAAATTTCAGTAGCATCATCAAGGAATTCAACAATATAACTATCACATAAATCATTCTTTTCATGATGCATAAGCATAGAATTTTCATTACTCTCCACATAAGCAAATTCCTTATCATCCATGGTAGTGGGAGCAAACTCAACAAAATAACTATCACGAGACACTTGATTGACATAACCACATTGAAAATTAAAACCATGATGATAAGTTTCATGGTTATCATCACTCATTATAGGATACGCATCATCACCATCATCATAAATAGGAGGCATGCAATCATCATAATAAATTTGCTCATCAAAACTTGGGGGACTAGAAATATCATCTTCATCAAACATAGCATCCCCAAGCTTGTGGCTTTGCATATCATTAGCATCATGGATATTTTGATTCATACTAGCAACATAGCAATCATGCTCATCATTCAAGGAACTATCATGAATCACCTTATAAATTTCTTCTTTCAACACTTCATCAAAAATTTTAGATTCATGATTTTCAAACAAAACTTCATAGAGATAATCAAGTGCACTCAACTCACTAGCAATTGGTTCATCATAATTTGGCCTTTGAAAAGATTAGCAAGTGGATAAGGATCCATATCAATAGATTTTTAGCAAGCGAAGATGCAAGCAAATAGAAGGCACATGGCAACACAAGCAAAGATCTCTTATATGCACGTGGCTTGAGACTGCGTCGGTATTTCCCCAAAGAGGAAGGGATGATGCAGCACAGCGACGGTAAGTATTTCCCTCAGTTATGAAACCAAGGTTATCGAACCAGTAGGAGGATCACCGTCACCCAATAAGCAACACCTGCACACAAACAACAAATACTTGCAATCCCACGCGAAAGAGAGGTTGTCAATCTCTCTACGGTAATAAGATAGATTAGGTAGTGATAGATAGGAGAGATAGATCTCTCAAGAACACAAATAAAAAGAGTAAATATGCAGCAATATTTTTTTGGGTTTTTGGTTTTGTAGATCTGAAAACAAAGATTGCAAAAATGTATATCGGAAAGCAATATGATGGAAAAGTAGACCCGGGGGCCGTAGGGTTCACTAGTGGCTTCTCTCATGAGTATAGCGCACGGTGGGTGAACAAATTACTGTTGGGCAATTGATAGAAAATCGAATAGTCATGACGATATCCAAGGCGATGATCATTATATAGGCATCACGTCCAAGATAGATAGACAGACTCCTGCCTACATCTACCTCTGTTACTCCACACATCGACCGCTATCCAGCATGCAGCTAGTGTATTAAGTTCATGGAAAAACGGAGTAATGCAATAAGAACGATGACATGATGTAGACAAGATCTATTCATGTAGGAATAGACCCCATCTTGTTATCCTTAATAGCAATGATACATGCATGTCTTGCTGCCCCTTCTGTCACTGGGAAAGAACACCACAAGATCGAACCCATCACAAAGCACCTCTTCCCATGGCAAGAAAAATCGATCTAGTCGGCCTAACTAAACCAAAGATTCGGAGAAGAAATACGAGGCTATAAGTAATCATGCATATAAGAGATCAAAGAAGACTCAAATAATATTCATGGATAGAAACTGATCATGAACTCAAAATTCATCAGATCCCAACAAACACACCGCAAAAGTTTACATCAAATAGATATCCAAGAGACCATTGTATTGAGAATCATAAGAGAGAGAGAAGAAGCCATCTAGCTACTACCTACGGACCTGTAGGTCTATGGTGGACTACTGACCCATCATCGAAGAGGCACCTATGAGGAAGATGAACACCTACGTGATGGTGTCTAGATTGGATCTCGCGGTTCTGGAACTTGCGGCGGCTGGAATTGTGTTTCGTCGACTCCCCTAAGGTTTTTGGAATATTTGGGAATTTATAGGCATCAGAGGCGGTGCGGAAGGGGGCCGGGGAGGGCACAACCCATCAGGGCATGCCGGGGTCCCCCTGGCGCGCCCTGGTGGGTTGTGGCCTCCACAACCCACCTCTCCGGCAGTTGTTTGGCCCACTGGGTGTCTTCTGGTCCAGAAAAAACCTCCAAAAAGTTTCGTCGCGATTCGACTCAGTTTGGTATTGATTTTCTTCGAAGTAAAAAACAAGCAAAAACAGCAACTGGCACTTTGGCACTATGTCAATAGGTTAGTCCCAAAAAATGATATAAAGTTGTTATAAAATGATTGTAAAACATCCAAGAATGATAATATAACAGCATGGAACAAGCAAACATTATAGATACGTTGGAGACGTATCACCTCCCAACAAGCGCTATTGTTTTACGCCCCTAGATAGGCATAACAAATAGTTTCAAGCATTATCATCTTTGGTTTTGGATCCATAGGATGCTCTCATGATTGATTCATATGGTGGCTTAATTCTTGTTCTAGGGAAGTGTTCCATACCCTTTCTTAGAGGAAATTGAAAACGAATATTTCCGTCTTTCATATCAATCACGGCACCTATAGTAAGTAAAAACGGTCTACCAAGTATAATGGGACAAGACGGATTGCAATCGATATCAAGCACAATAAAGTCTATGGGCACATAGTTCATATTTGCAAGAATAAGAACATCATTAATTCTTCCCAAAGGTTTTTTAATAGTAGAATCCGCCAAGTGCAAATTAAGAGAACATTCTTCAATATTGGTGAGACCAAGCACATCACATAAAGATTTCGGTATCGTGGAAACACTAGCACCCAAATCACATAAAGCAAAGCACTCATAATTTTTGATCTTGACTTTAATAGTAGGTTCCCACTCATCATGTAATTTTCTAGGAATAGAGATCTCCAACTCCAACTTTTCTTCAAAAGATTTCATCATGGCATCAACGATATGTTTAGTAAAAGATTTATTTTGCTCATAAGCATGGGCTGAATTCAAAATATATTGCAGCAAAGAAATATATTCAATCAAAGAGCAACTATCATAATTAAAGTCTTTGCAATACAAAATAGTGGGCACATCACTAGTTAAAGTTTTGACCTCTTCAAACCCACTTTCATCAAAATTTTCATCAAGATTTTCACCCTCCAAATTATTGGGACGCCTTCTAGATAAAGTTGACTCTACTTCAGTCACTTTATCATCAATTTTAATATTACTAAACAAGGAATCAATAGAAGAAACACCAATCACTTTAAGATCTTCATCATTTTTATGAAGGCAATCACTAGAAAATGATTTTTCTAAGATTCCTGTTTTAGCTCTAAGCATAGCGGTTCTTTTCTTACTTTCATCCATAGAGACATATAAAGATTTAATTGATTCATCAATCTTAGGCACAAAAGCTTTCAACTTGAGATTTTCAACATCATGAGAAATTCTATCAATGCTTCTAGACATATCATCAATCTTATTCAACTTTTCTTCTATCGTAGTATTGAAAGCCTTTTGCGCTTTGATAAATTCTTTAATATTACTCTCAAGATCAGAGGTGTTCCTATTATTATTGTAAGAGGAATTACCATAGGAATTACCATAATTATTAGAGGAATTTCCAGGAAAAGGCCTAGGATTAAAATTACCTCTATAAGCATTGTTATTGAAATTGTTTCGCGAGACAAAGTTCACATCTACGGAATCACTATTTTGCTCAATCATGGTAGACAAATGCACATCATTAAGATCAATAGGAGCATTTTTACTAGCAACCAATTTCATCAAAGCATCAACCTTATCACTCAACGTACTAATTTCTTCAACCGAGTTAACTTTTTTACTAGTAGGTGCTCATTCGGTTTGCCATTGTGAATAATTTGGCATGATATTATCTAGCAATTTAGTAGCTTCACCCAAAGTAATTTCCATAAAAGTACCACCCGCGGTGGAATCTAAAAGATTTCTAGAGACAAAATTCAATCCCGCATAATTTTTTTGTATGATCATCCAAAGATTTAAACCATGAGTAGGACAATTTCTTAGCATCAATTTCATTCTTTCCCAAGATTGTGCAACATGTTCATGCTCAAGTTGCTTAAAATTCATGATTTGTGTCCTAAGGGAAATAATTTTTGCGGGCGGAAAATACTTAGTGATAAAAGCATCCCTGCACTTATTCCAAGAATCGATACTATTGCGAGGCAAAGAGGAAAACCAAATTTTTGCACGATCCCGCAAGGAAAAAGGAAATAATTTCAACTTCACTATATCATTGTCCACATATTTTTTGTTTTGCATATCACACAATTCTACGAACGTGTTTTGATGGGACGCAACATCCTCATTAGGAGTACCGGCAAATTGATATTTCATGACAAGATTCAACAAGCGACATTAATATCACAAGACTCCGCACTAGTGGCGGGAGGAGCAATAGGAGTACTAATAAAATCATTGTTATTAGTATTGGAAAAATCACACAACTTGGTGTTTTCTTGTGTCATCGTGACTACGCAAACAAGATTGCAAGCAAGCAAGAGATCTGACAAGATAAAGGCAAACGAGAAAGAGGGCGAATAAAACGGCAAATTGGTGAAGTGGGGGAGAGGAAAACGAGAGGCAAATGGCAAATAATGTAATTGCAAGGAGATGAGATTTGTGATTAGGAACCTGGTAGATGATGATGGTGTCTCCTCGGTGCCAGAGATTGGCACGTAGAAGAGACCGCTTCCTCCCCGGCAACGGCACCAGAAATTCCTTTGACGTGGCTTGAGACTGCGTCGGTATTTCCCCAAAGAGGAAGGGATGATGCAGCACAACGACGGTAAGTATTTCCCTCAGTTATC
This sequence comes from Elymus sibiricus, assembly GCA_039707655.1. Classification (NCBI taxonomy): domain Eukaryota; kingdom Viridiplantae; phylum Streptophyta; class Magnoliopsida; order Poales; family Poaceae; genus Elymus; species Elymus sibiricus. Next base: position 147,076,362 of record CM077675.1, read on the forward strand.
AAACCAAGGTATCAAACTAGTAGGAGGATCACCACCACCTAATAAGCAACACCTGCACACAAATAACAAATACTTGCAACCCGACGCGTAAGAGAGGTTGTCAATCTCTCTACGGTAAAAAGATAGATTAGGTAGTGATAGATAGGAGAGATAGATCTCTCAAGAACACAAAATAAAAAAGGGCAAATAAAAAGCGCAGCAATATTTTTTTTTGGTTTTTGTTATAGTAGATCTGAAAACAAAGAGGTAAAAAGATAGATCGGAAAGCAATATGTTGGAAAAGTAGACCGGGGGCCGTAGGTTTCACTAGTGGCTTCTCTCATGAGTATAGCACACGGTGGGTGAACAAATTACTTTTGGGCAATTGATAGAAGATCAAATAATCATGACGATATCCAAGGCGATGATCATTATATAGGCATGATGACCCACAAGTATAGAGGATCAATCGTAGAGCTTTCGATAAGTAAGAGTGTCGAACCCAACGAGGAGAAGAAGGAAATGACAAGCGGTTTTCAGCAAGGTAATTTCTGTAAGCACTGAAATTGTAGGTAACAGATAGTTTGATAGCAAGATAATTGGTAGCAAGCAAGTACCGGTAACGGTAAACAAGGTGCAGCAAGGTAGCCCAATCCTTTTGAGGCAAAGGACAGGCCAGAACAACCACTAGTAATAGGCAAAGTGTTCTTGAGGGTACACGGGAATTTCGTCTAGTCACTTTTATCATGTTGGTTTGATTCGTGTTTGCTACTTTGATAATTTGATATGTGGGTGGACCGGTGCTAAGGTGCTGTTCTTACTTGAACTAACAACCTACTTATGATTAACCCCCTCGCACGCATCCGCAACTACGAGAAAAGTATTAAGACAAAGTCTAACCATAGCATTAAACATGTGGATCCAAATCAGCGCCTTACGAAGTAGCGCATAAACTAGGGTTTAAGCTTCTGTCACTCTAGCAACCCATCATCTAATAACTACTCCATAATGCATTCCCTTAAGCCCATGAATGGTGAAGTGTCATGTAGTCGACGTTCACATGACACCGCTAAGGGAATAATATCGAACACATATCAAATTCACATGATTACTCGCGACATGACTTCTCCCATGACCTCAAGAACAAAGGTAACTACTCACAAATAATAATCATGCTCAAGATCAGAGGAGTATTGAATAGCATAATGGATCTGAACATATAATCTTCCACCAAATAAACCATATAGTAATCAACTACGCAAGGTAATCAACACTACTAGTCACCCACACGTACCAATGTGAGGTTCCGGTACAAAGATTGAGCACAAGAGATGAACTAGGGTTTGTGAGGAGATGGTGCTGTTGAAGATGTTGATGAAGATTGACCTCCCAAAGATGAGAGGGGTGTTGGTGATGACGATAACTTCAATTTCCCCCTCCGGGAGGGAAGTTCCCCCGGCGGAATCGCTCCACCGGAGGGCAAAAGTGCTCCTGCCCAAGTTCCGCCTCGAGGCGGCGGCGCTTCGTCCCGAAAGTCCTCCTCTGATTTTTTTCTAGGTCAAAAGAGACCTTATACCAGAAGATGGGCACCAGAGGTGGGCCAGGCTGAGCAAAACCCATCAGGGCCCTCACAGGGGGGCCTGGCGCGCCCTGGTGGGTTGTGCCCACCTGGGGGGCCTCCTCCGGTAGTTTCTAGCTCCAGTATTTTTTATTAAATGTAAAAATAATCTCCATAAAATTTCAGCTTCATTGGAGTTGTCCAGAATAGGTATCTCTGACGTGCTTTTCTTGGGTCCAGAATTCCAGCTGCCGGTATTCTCCCTCCTTGTGTAAACCTTGCATATTATGAGAGAAAAGGCATTAGAATCACTCCCCACAGCATTATTATTCAACAAAACAAAGTAAATAATAGTAGGAAATCATGTTGCAAAATGGACGTATCAACTCCCCCAAGCTTAGACCTCGCTTGTCCTTAAGCGAAAGCCGATATTGAAAAGCATGTCCACCTGGTTTGAGAGAGAGGTGTCGATAAAAATAAAATACGGACATAGAAGCATCATGCTTATTATCATAACAGCAATAAACTCTAACATAGGAACTTATTTCAATACATTTTTATCATATAGCTTCTCATGAACAAGTAACAATTCATCACAACATAGAAGTATGAAGCATAAACCTTACTGGGAACCAACAAACTATGTTCTCAGTCAACTTTGCAACTACAATATATCATATTTTCAGGAAGGGTCTCATGTAAGAGCCTTTTGGCAAGTCAACATACTCAACTATCATTTAGTCTTCTATGATTGCTAACGCTCACGACATACCCATGAACAAAAAGTTTCAACCGGACACGTAAGAAGATAGGGGATTATAGTTTTGCCTCCCAACTTACTCACCTCAAGGGTGATCTCAACAATAATAACTCATGCCCACCCATATCCAACTGGATATATGTGCCTAGATCTTTCCTCACCACATGATGCTTGCAAAAGAAAAAAGAAAAAAGGAATAGGGAAGAATACTTTGACTCTTTGCATAAAAGTAAGTGCATAAAAGTAAAAGATAGGCCCTTTGCAGAGGGAATCAGAGGTTGTCATGCGCTTATTGGTTTGTATGCCCAATCCCTTAATGTAAAAGAACGTCACACTATATTGCCCCCTATGATAGCAACCTTTATTATGCAGTCTATCGCTTTTATTACTTTGCCATCATAAGTTCGTATAACGCTCAATTTTTTCTTACACTAATTGATCAAAACACTTTTAGAAGCAATTTTTATTGCCTTGTTTCACCGATGACAACTTACTTGAAGGATCTTTCTCGATACATCGGTAGGTATGGTGGACACTCAAAGAAAGAGTTTGGTTTGGGTTTTTGGATGCACAAGTAGTATCTCTACTTAGTGCGGAATTTTTGGCTAGCAAAGATATTGGGCAAGCACCACATGTTAAAGGATCTATGACAATATAACTTCTATGTGGATATGAACAAACATAAATCATTACGTTGTCTTCCTCGTCCAACGTCAACAATTTTGACATATAATATTTGATGGGGGCTCACAATCATAAAAGATGTCCAAGATAGTGTATTTGCATGTGAATCTTCTCTTCCTTTATTAATTCTTTCATGAATTGCGTCATTGACCAATGCTATGTTTGTCAATCTCCAATAAATTTTACTACTTATACCTTTCCTTATGTGATGTCATTACTCACTATAAGATGAGCATATGATTCTTTTCATTTGTTTTTCTTTTCCTTTATTTGATTGCAACATGAAAGTAGAGAGGCAAAAACTCAAACTAAACTTTATTATATAACTTTCACTCGATTACATAGATAGATAGGCCACGTAACTAACACACGAAAATAGATCATACTAAAACTTTTATTCAACTAAAGCAAAGGGAAACTAAAGATCGAACTAAAATAGGTAAAGGTGAATAAAAGTGGTGGTGATACGATACCGGGGCACCTCCCCCAAAGCGTGGCTCATGCCAAGGGGAGTGCCCATACCCGTGTGCTCAAGTCTCCTTTGGTGGTGGTGCTGAAGAAGGTGGAGGTGTTGATGAAGCCTTCTTCTTCAGCTTATATTTAAGCATAAAGTTTTCCTCCCTTAGATCATCGTTCTACAACTCAAGCTTTAATATCCTTTGGCATAGGGCATTCTTGCTTTCCTGCAGAAAACGAGACGGGATAAATTGGACCTTAGGTTTGTATCTTCTAGGGAGGCATGATTTCTTGAATTCCACATGCATGTCTCCGGGTTGAGGCAATGGATCATCCTCTTCCTCAGAGCAGTCATCTTTTGTTTCCTGCATGGTAGCATCTTCTCCCTCCTCCGAGGTCCATAGATAGGGGTAGATTTCTCTAAAGATCTCCGGGTCTGGAACATAGGGATCAACATGACTCCCCCCCTCCGAATCTTGAGACGACATATTTCCAGATCTGCAAGGGAAACAACATGAAACAAGAACAGAGGATTTTTCTACGATGCGGTCATCAAAACAGTCGGGGGTATATATAAAGAATTTTTATTCTTGGGAAACAAGTATTTGGAAGGAAAACGGAGTCGGGAAGGCATCCGAGGTGGGCACAACCCACCAGGGCTTGCCCAGGGGTGCCTGGCGCGCCCTGGTGTATCGTGCTCACCTCGATCAGCTTCTGGTTTAATTTTTTATTTCCAAAATTCTAAAATATCCCAAAACTGACAAAAAATATTTTTGCAGATTTTTCGGAGTCCGTTTACTTACCGTATCACATACCTCCTAGTTTTAAGTATTCTGGAGTGTTCCGGAAGGTTTCTTTTATGTGTTCCTCTGGTGTCATGGTTTGGATAACATCGCTTTCAAAGTTAATAGGCGTACCTGAGATATAATGCTTAATTCTTTGTCCATTGACCACCTTTGGGTTAGTACCTTTGGCGTTATTAATCTTGATAGCTCTAGAACGATAAACCTCTTCGATAATATATGGTCCTTCCCATTTTGAGAGAAGCTTTCCTGCAAAAATTCTTAAACGAGAGTTGAACAAAAGAACATAATCTCCTATTTTGAATTCCCGCTTTTGGATTCTTTGGTCATGCCATCTTTTTACTTTTTCTTTGAATAGCTTGGCATTTTCATAGGCTTGGGTTCTCCATTCATCCAGTGAGCTAATATCAAATAACCTCTTTTCACCAGCAAGTTTGAAATCATAGTTGAGTTCTTTAATTGTCCAAAATGCTTTGTGTTCTAGTTCTAGAGGCAAATGACAAGCTTTCCCATACACAATTTTATATGGAGACATACCCATAGGATTTTTGTAAGCTGTTCTATAGGCCCAAAGTGCATCTTCTAATTTCTTAGACCAATTCTTATGAGACCTATTGACAGTTTTTTGTAATATTAATTTTATTTCTCTATTGCTAAGTTCAAGTTGACCACTAGATTGAGGATGATAGGTTGATGCAATTCTATGGTCAACATCATATTTAGCAAGCATCTTACGGAAGGCACCATGAATAAAATGCGAACCACCATCGCTCATTAAGTATCTAGGGACTCCAAACCTCGGGAAGATAACCACTTTAAGCATTTTAATGGAGGTGTGGTGATCAGCACTACTAGTTGGAATAGCTTCTACCCACTTTGTGACATAATCAACCGCAACCAGAATATGAGTGTACCCATTGGAGGAAGGAAAATGCCCCATATAATCAAAACCCCAAACGTCAAATGGTTCAACAACAAGTGAATAATTCATAGGCATTTCCTAACGCTTACCGATATTACCAATTCTTTGACATTCATCACAAGACAAGACAAACTTACGGGCATCCTTGAAGAGAGTAGGCCAATAAAAACCAGATTGCAATACCTTATGAGCAGTTCTATCTCCCGCATGATGTCCTCCATAAGCTTCTGAATGACATTTCCGTAGGATTTGTTCCTGTTCATGCTCAGGTACACAACGTCTAATAATACCATCTACTCCTTCTTTATAAAGATGTGGGTCATCCCAAAAGTAATGTCTCAAGTCATATTTTTTTTCTCTTTGGTTGATAAGTAAAGCTACGTGGTATATATTTAGCGACAATGTAGTTAGCGTAATCAGCATACCAAGGTGTGCGTTGTGAGACACTTATTGCAGCTAGCTGTTCATCAGGGAAACTATCATCAATAGGTAGTGGGTCATCAAGAATATTTTCTAACCTAGACAAGTTGTCAGCTACAGGGTTCTCGACTCCTTTCCTATCAACAATGTGGAAGTCAAATTCTTGGAGCAAGAGAACCCACCTAATGAGTCTAGGTTTAGCATCTTTATCTTCCATAAGGTATTTTATAGCAGCATGATCGGAGTGAACAATGACTTTGGAATCAACAATATAGGATCTAAATTTATCACAAGCAAACACAACTACTAAAAATTCCTTTTCAGTAGTAGCATAGTTTCGTTGGGCACTGTCTAGAGTTTTACTAGCATAATGGATAACATTCAATTTCTTATCAACTCTTTGTCCTAGAACAGCACCAACAGCATAATCACTAGCATCACACATAATTTCAAAAGGCAAGTTCCAATCAGGTGGTTGAACGATTGGTGTAGAGGTTAAGGCTTTCTTGAGTGTTTCAAAGGCTTCCACACAATCATCATCAAAAACAAAAGGAATATCCTTTTGCAAAAGATTAGTAAGAGGCCTAGAAATTTTAGAGAAGTCTTTAATGAACCTCCTATAAAAACCAGCATGACCAAGGAAACTTCGAATACCTTTAATATCTTTAGGACATGACATTTTCTCAATTGCATCAACTTTAGCTTTATCCACCTCAATACCTCGTTCAGATATTTTACGCCCCAAGACAATGCCTTATTAACCATAAAGTGGCACTTCTCCCAATTCAAGACAAGATTAGTTTGTTCACATCTCTGCAAAACTCGATCAAGGTTGCTTAAGCAATCATCAAAAGAAGTTCCGCAAACAGAAAAATCATCCATGAAAACCTCCACAATCTTTTCACAAAAATTAGAGAATATAGCAGTCATACATCTTTGAAAGGTAGCAGGTGCATTGTATAAACCAAAAGGCATACGTCTATAAGCATAGGTTCCAAAAGGGCAAGTAAATATAGTTTTCTCTTGATCAGATTGTGACATAGGTATTTGAGAGAAACCAGAATATCCATCTAAGAAGCAAAAGTGTGTGTGCTTAGATAGTCTCTCAAACATTTGATCGATGAACGGTAGAGGGTAATGATCTTTTCTAGTAGCTTTATTTAATTTTCTAAAATCAATTACCATTCTATAGCCAGTAACAATTCTTTGTGGAATGAGTTCATTCTTATCATTAGGAACAACGGTAATACCTCCTTTCTTAGGGACACAATGAACGGGACTTACCAATCTACTATCAGCAATAGGATAGATTATACCTGCTTCTAGAAGTTTTAGTATTTCAGTTCTTACCACTTCCTTCATCTTAGGATTCAATCGCCGTTGGTGATCAACAACGGGTTTAGCATCAGGTTCCATATTGATCTTGTGCTGACATAGAGTGGGACTGATGCCCTTAAGATCATCAAGAGTATATCCAATAGCAGCCCGGTGCTTCCTAAGAACTTTTAATAATCTCTCTTCTTCATGTTCTGAAAGGTTAGCACTAATAATAACAGGATATATCTTTTTCTCATCAACATAAGTGTACTTCAAAGTGTCAGGCAATTGTTTCAATTCAAACACAGGATCACCTTTAGGTGGAGGAGGACCTCCAAGAGTTTCAATAGGCAAATTGTGTTTCAAGAGAGGTTGTTGTTCGAAGAAAATTTGATCTATTTCGTTTCTTTCACCCAAATGCATATCATTTTCATGGTCAAGCAAATATTGTTCTAAGGGATCAGTAGGAGGGATGACAATAGAAGCAAGACCAATTATTTCATCCTTATTAGGTAACGCTTTATCACAAGGTTTTCTACTAAACTTGGAAAAATTAAACTAATGAGACACATTACCAAAACTGACACCAAGAGTTTGTTTTTCACAATCTATCTTAGCATCGACGGTGCTCAAGAACGGTCTACCAAAGATAATGGGACAAAAGTCATCTTGTGGGGAACCAAGGACTAGAAAATCAGTAGGATATTTTACTTTCCCACACAAGACTTCAACCTCTCTAACAGTCCCAAGTGGTGTGATAGTGTCTCTATTAGCAAGTTTAATAGTGACATCAATGTCCTCCATTTCAGCAGGTGCTATTTCATCCATAATTTCTTGGTATAAGGTAAAAGGGATAGCACTCACACTGGCACCTATATGACATAAACCATGATAGCAATGATCTCCTATTTTGACTGAGACAACAGGCAAGCCTTCTATGGGTCTATGTTTATCATTTTCATCAGGTTTAGCAATTCTAGAAGCTTCATCACAGAAGTAGATGACATGCCCATCAATATTTTCTACCAAGAGATCTTTAACCATAGTAAAAGTAGGTTCTACTTTAATTTGCTCAGGGGTTTAGGTGCTCTTATATTACTCTTACGAACCACAGTTGATACCTTAGCATGTTCCTTTATCCTAACAGGGAAAGGTGGTTTTTCAATATAAGCAGTAGGCACAACTGGATCTGCATTGTAAAAGATGGTTTCTTCTTTAGCTCTGACCGGTTCTTTAATTTCTTCCTTAATATGGGGATGATATTTAAACCACTTCTCCTTAGGGAGATCAACGTGAGTAGCAAATGCTTCACAGAAAGAGGCTACTATCTCAGAGTCAAGTCCATATTCAGTGCTAAACTTGTGAAAAGTATTGGTATTCATAAAATATTTAACACAATCAAATTCAAGCTTTATACCTGACTCATTACCTTCGTCGAGTTCCCAATCTTCAGAGTTGCGTTTAATTCTTTCTAAGAGATCCCACTTGAATTCAATAGTCTTCATCATATAAGAACCAGCACAAGAAGTATCGAGCATGGATTGATCATTATGAGAAAGCCGAGCATAAAAATTCAGAATGATAACTTCCCTCGGAATGTCATGATTGGGGCATGAATATAACATTGACTTAAGTCTCCCCCAATCTAGAGCAATACTTTCTCCTTCACGAGGCCAAAAATTATATATATAATTCCGATCACGATGAACTAGATGCATGGTGAAATTCCAATTGCAACCGATTCCAGTTCCACGATCCAAGATCATCACATAGCCTATACCATGTCAATGCTTTTCCCTCCAAAGATAAAGAGAAAACCTTCTTCTTAACTTCATCTCCCGGTAAACCTACAAGCTTAAATAATCCACAAATCTCGTTCACATATAAAAGGTGCATATCAGGATGTTCAGTTCCATCTCCTGCATAAGGTTTAGCAAGCAGTTGTTCTAGCATACCCGAAGGAATTCATAAGTAACATTTTCAGTAGGTGCTATAGGTTGAGGGGTAACTAATTGTGGTTCCGGTCAAGGTGAAGATACCCCGAACAAACCCATCAAAGGATTGTTCTCCATAGTAGCAAGTAGCAATAAATTTGAGCACGTACTATAAGATTTTCCTTACCGATTTCCACTTACCAACAGCGCTTCACTCCCCCACAACGCCACCAGAAAAGAGTCTTGATGACCCACAAGTATAGGGGATCAATCATAGTCCTTTCGATAAGTAAGAGTGTCGAACCCAACGAGGAGCAGAAGGACATGACAAGCGGTTTTCAGCAAGGTAATTTCTGCAAGCACTGAAATTGTAGGTAACAGATAGTTTGATTGCAAGATAATTGGTAGAAAGCAAGTAACGGTAACGGTAAACAAGGTGCAGCAAGGTATCCCAATCCTTTTGAGGCAAAGGACATGCCAGAACAATCACTAGTAATAGGCAAAGTGTTCTTGAGGGTACACGGGAATTTCGTCTAGTCACTTTTATCATGTTGGTTTGATTCGTGTTTGCTACTTTGATAATTTGATATGTGGGTGGACCGGTGCTAAGGTGCTGTTCTTACTTGAACTAACAACCTACTTATGATTAACCCCCTCGCAAGCATCCGCAACTACGAGAAAAGTATTAAGATAAAGTCTAACCATAGCATTAAACATGTGGATCCAAATCAGCCCCTTACGAAGTAGCGCATAAACTAGGGTTTAAGCTTATGTCACTCTAGCAACCCATCATCTAATAACTACTCCATAATGCATTCCCTTAGGCCCATGAATGGTGAAGTGTCATGTAGTCGACGTTCACATGACACCACTAAGGGAATCACAACATACATATCGTCAAAATATCAAACACATATCAAATTCACATGATTACTCGCAACATGACTTCTCCCGTGACCTCAAGAACAAAGGTAACTACTCACAAATAATAATCATGCTCAAGATCAGAGGAGTATTGAATAGCATATAGTAATCTTCCACCAAATAAACCATATAGTAATCAACTACGCAAAGTAATCAACACTACTTGTCACCCAAACGTACCAATGTGAGGTTCCGGTACAAAGATTGAACACAAGAGATGAACTAGGGTTTGCGAGGAGATGGTGCTGTTGAAGATGTTGATGAAGATTGGCCTCCCAAAGATGAGAGGGGTGTTGGTGATGACGATAGCTTCGATTTCCCCCTCCGGAGGGAAGTTATTATTCAACAAACACTTTTAGAAGCAATTATTATTCAACAAAACAAAGTAAATAAGAGTAGGAAATCATGATGCAAAATGGATGTATCAAGGCATCACGTCCAAGATAAGTAGACCGACTCCTGCCTGTATCTACCACTATTACTCCACACATCGACCGCTATCCAGCATGCATCTAGTGTATTAAGTTCATGGTAAAACAGAGTAATGCAATAAGAACGATGACATGATGTAGACAAGATCTATTCATGTCGGAGAAATGACACCTATGGGATCGGAGGATCCCTTTACGATTCGGCAGGGAAGAGGATTTGCACAGAGAGCAAATCTGATGATCAACACACGGGAATTTTACCCAGGTTCGGGCCGCAAAGATGCGTAAAACCCTACTCCTGCTTGGTTGTATTAGATGTGTTCTAGCTCAAGTTCTGGGAGCGCTACAGTACACAGCAGCTACACATGCAGAATGGCCAGAAGAGCCTTTCCCTGTAGATATGCCTTGGGCCTCCTTTTATACTTTCGAAGGGGTCACCAACAGTGGCGTACAGTGCATACATGAGGTGTAAAAGTAGCTACAGTGTTATCATACCTAACACTGACGGTTTAGGACAAGAACATTAAATGCTCCGTTGAGGTGTCCCTAGCTTTCTTGGGGATGGAAAAAGGGGCCGTCCCATCGCACCGCTTAAGCCCATCCACCGCTAGCACCTGACACGTTACCAGGAGGACAATAGCTAAAAGACAAGCTGGTGACCGCACTGGAGCGGTGACAGGGTAGCGAGGGCTTGCCGGGTGCGAGCCTTGCCGGGGCTGCGAGCCATCCCGGCAAGGTCTTGCCGGGGCTCCTGCCTTCGGTCTTCTGACTATTGCCTTGTCTTGGATGCCTCCTTGACTTTATGAACTTGCATTCGGTTGTCTCCCGGCAGGCCTTGCCGCAGGTGTGGCTGCAACTGTCCGTGCACAAGTACGGGGTACTATGGGACCCAATCTTAGTACACCGACAGGAGCCCCCGGGCCTGGGCCATACACGGGTGCGAGGCGTTGTTGGGCCAGGCCCAAACAGTGCATGGGCACGCGTGGCAGGAGTTATCCACCGTAATCATTCCATTTACTGCGCCGCCCACGACGCCCATTGAATGCGGGACGTGGGGGACGTGGGCAGCGCGGGCCATTGCAGCAATGTGCTCGCGAAGCGTTTCAATATTATTTTAGTAAAGAGGCGGCCTCGCGTCCTCCCCATAAAAAAGGAATCCGCAGAGGCGCTGCTCATTTACCTCTTGACTCTTCCAATCTGGAACCGCCGCCGTCTTCTTCCTCGAGTCGAAACAGAGCTCCCCCTCTCATCCGCCGCCTCCACACCCTCTCCGCCCTCAGCCTCCGTCTCCTATAGCCGCCATGCCGCCCAACGCAAGCAGGGGCAAGGAGGTGGATGCCGCTATCTCGGAGAGCAAGATGGCGAAGATGCGGAAGGAGCACGTCGTCTTCCCCCCGGCGCTTGATGCGGCCGCACTGAGGGAGCGGTATCAGTTCATGTGGGCGACAGAGACGACAGCGCATCTGGCCACCACCATGAATCCAGGTTCTTCTAGGGGCAGCCCAAATAAATACCACTTCTTTGCCGATTACTTCTACTGCGGACTCTGCCCCCCTTTCTCTGATTTCTTCAATGACATCATGCTCACCTACGGCTTCCAACTTTTGGATTTCATGCCGAATGCCGTAACTTGCATGTCCGTTTTCGCTCACCTTTGCGAAAACTTTACCGGAGTAGTTCCTAGCACCGCTCTTTTCCACCATTACTTCATTCCCCGAATCCAAAAAGGCGAGGCCCTTTCTGGTTCCATCGCTTGGATCCCACGGCCAGGAACCAAGGAGGTCTACCCAGACGGGGCCTTCCGCGAGAAGTGGGATGAATGGCGGGCCAGATGGTGCTGGGTTCGGGAGACAGAAAAATCAGAAATCCAACCTTTCTACTTGCCGCGGTAGACGAAGATAGTGCGCAACAACGACTGGAGCGCCCTCGATCCTGACGACAAGAAGCTCACAGTCACTACTACCAGGATTCACCGCCTTAGAGCTGCCGGGCTCACAGTAGAGTTGATAGGCGCCAATTTCCTTCGCCGGCGCATTGCCCCTTTGCAGAACAAAGGGAGACCAGCCTGGCAATTCTGGAACGAGGCAGACATCATGAGACTGCGCCCTGGGCTGAATGGCAATCTGACATTTATGCAGCACGCAGCTCTCTGTCAGAAACTGTTCAAGGGCGACATGGTATGCAAGCTGCCGGCAAGCATAGTCCCTCTATGCAACAACTCCTCTCTAGGCCCAATCATCGCCATGATGCCGGCGTTCGACGCCCACAGCCTTGACGGATCTTGGATTGAGCCATCTGAAGAGCAAGTGCAGCAATTCTTTGACAACCTGATGGAGAGGGCCATCCGGGAAGAAGAGGGCCTCGTCCGCGACACCACTGAGGAAGAAGTGGCATACATTGCCAGCAGGGCGGAGGAAGCAAATCTTGCTGCGGAGGCCGGCAGCGCTGGCTTCATGGAAGTGGGAACCATCGGAGGAGAAACGCTACCGGATGAGGATCTTGCCGGGCAGGGCGAGACCGTCGGAGAGCAGGGCGGCGCATCTTCCCGAGACCCTTCTGCCGTAGACACAGCCGAGGAGGAGCTGCACGAGGAGGCCCCGACTCTTGAGCCAAGGAATAGGCACGTCCTTCGGAGCGCCGCTTCTGGGGCCGCAGTCCACCAGCCTTCCTCGAGCGGTGGAGCCCCCAGCAAGGGGGCGGACGGCAAGGTGATGCAGCGGCAAGAGGCTCATCAGCAACCCAAGCCCGCTACAGCCAAGCGCCCTAGAAGCACCCCTCCACCTCCTCCCGTGGCAGAAGTCGACTTAGACCTTTCTGCCTTTAGCTCGGGAGAAGAAGAAGAAGAGTAAAGATCTTGCCGCGCCCTTTACTTTCCGAATTTCTGGTTTTACTTGATTCATTTATTTTGATTTGGCCTGTCTCCGCAAGGATACGGAAACATTGGCACAGAGGATAGCGAAGAGGGCGAGGACTTCGACGAGCGAGGAGCCGCCGGCAAGCACCTCAGGTGCGCCTGAGACGGTCACCATCAGCCCGGATCCAAGCCCGCGACGCAGTCCTCGACTCAGCCCCCGGCGCAGCCCCTAGCGTGAGTCTATTACTCACTTTCCGCTAGCAAGTGCCGGGGTTTGCATCTTTACTGCTGACATCACCAGACGTGCAGGAGGAGAGCAGCGACAAGGAGAACCGCTAGAGGCCACCCCTGATATGCCGCCTCCATCAACCACGCCGCCCAGGAATGGGTCTCCGGCAAGGACTTCCTCTAGCGTGCTCTACCGCGACGAGGAAGAGCCGGCAAGCATGGGCACCGGCAGCTCTACGCCGGCAACCAATGCTGGTGCAGGTACCCATTATTCTGGCTTTCTTTTTTGTCTTCTTGAACTTCTACTTCAAGCTCATTCTGATTTGTTTTCTTGGCCTTCAGACATTCCCTCGACAGAGCAAATGGACGTTGACACCATCATCGAGGAGACCGCCAGGGATGCTGCCGCCGAGGCCGGCAGGCTTGCCGCCGAGGAGGCCACCAAGAATGCTGCTGCCGAAGCCGCCAAGAACACTGCTGCCGAGGCCGCCAAGGATGCCAGCGCCGAAGCTGCCAGGGCTGCACAGGAAGAGGCCGCCAAGGAATCTACCGAGAGGGCCGGCGAGGAGGCTAGTGACCCTACTGACGGCATCCCTGCCGCAGGAGCGCCAGGCGCTACGCCGGACACAGAGCCCCCAGCTGTCGGGGAGGCGGCTGTTGAGGAACAACCACCAACATCCGAAACTCCCTCATCAAGCAAGTACCTCAAGGTCGGCGACAACTTGTTCGTCAGCATCCCAGGCACGACAAGTACTAGGGCGCCAACTGAAGGGCAAATCTTCGACAATGACGCCATCACCGCTGCCGGGCTCGAGGTCGTTGATGAACCAAGCGCCAGTACCAGCAAATCTGAAGAAGAGAAGCTCCTCAAGGGCATGGGCGACAACTACCAGAAGCTCCAAGCACTCCACCGCACCCGGAAGGAGAAACTAGACTCCAGGGCCGCGGACGCCGACAAGTTGGAAGCAGATCTCCAGAAACGCGTTGAGGAGATGCAGACCTGGTTTGCTGAAGCTTTTCAAGAGTTGAGGACTGGCCAAGAGCAGCTGAGCCAAAGGTGGAATGACCTCCTCATGAAGCAGTCTGACGTGGAGAAGGCACAGGAGGATGCCAAGCAACAGGCTGCCATAGAGGAAGCACGTTTGAGGGAACTCCGCGTCGGGCTTGAGGCGCATGATGATGACCTCATCACTCGCGAGAAGGCTCTTGCCGACAAGCTCCGCGCCAAGGACGAGGAGATTGAAAAGCTTGTCGCGCAGCGGACCCAGGATCTGGAGTTGAAGCACAAAGAGGCACTCGAAGCTCTGACTGTGGATTATGTCGGCAAGCTGAAGGAGGCCATTGATGCCGCCAAAGCTGCAGAGGTCGCCAAGGACGAGCTTGCCGATGGGGTGAAGAAGCTGGAAGCGGATCTTGAGGAACACGGCAAGAAGCTCTCAACACTAAAAACCGAGAGAGACAAAGCTCTCCACACCCTGATGGAGATGCAAGTTGCCATGTCCGACAAGACCAAGGAGCTCTCCACAACAAATGAATCCATCGCTGATCTGAAGCTGAAGCTATCCACGCTGAAGGAGACCCTTGAGGCCGCGGAAGCTCGCGAAAAGGCTCTGGTCAAGGATCTCTGAGATGAGGAGGAGCTGGTCAAGAGTGCTGCTGCTACCCACAATGACTACGTGCAGGGAGTGCAAATGTGGACTGAGAAGCTTGCCGACGTCGCGGAGAAGCTTGCCACACAACTGTCTACCATGGGCCTGCAAGATCACAGGCAGCCTCTTGACGACAGGGTGTCCCCGAGCGCCAAGCTGACCATGTTCTTCGACCGTGTGCTTGTAGCCCTGGAGCAGCTCCGTTCAGACCGAAAAGCTCATCTGGCTAACGAGTCCCGCAAGCTCTGGCGGGCCGTCCTCCAGAAGGTGCTCATCAAGGTGGTGCACAGGAACCCCGGCATCAACCTCGCCAACGTCCTTGATCGTCTGCCGAAGGATGCAGATCTGAAGGCGGCAGAAGAACTTGTCGCGCCCATCGTCGATAGGGTAAGCCAAGTCAAGAGGGTTGAGGGCGATCGCCGGGATTAGCTGCTTTACTCCTCTTCTTGCCGCCACCGTTACATGTCAAAGACAATTTAGTCTTATGTTAGAACATCGGCAGCTATTATTGTAATATAACTTGCTATGTTCTGGACAAATGCTATGCTATTCCCCTTGTTTAATTTCTTTCTGTATGCATTCGCCCTACGCTTGACTGGAAACTTGCCGGCGCGCACACCCTTGCCGCGAGCGCTAGGTGCAGGACTTTAGTAGCCTGCTGGCAGTGCCGCTACCGGCAAGAAACCTTGACGTTTTTAGTGCAGCCACCTAAACCGTTGAGCGGACTCGAAATAGAGTAAGGGCGCAACCAATCACAACAAGGTTCCTTCGCGTGCAGGTTTGCCATACAAGAGTCGAAATCATTCAAGGAGAATAGCCTTACAAACAAAAAATTGTTCAAAGTCTCTGCAACTTAGCAACTTAGCTTTTCGTTGCCGTACTTCTTCCGGCAAGATATCAACCTTGAACGTCGCCTGTCGGTATCCATCCCATCTACCATCCTCTCCCCCCGGCAAACGTGCATGCGAGGGAACCTTCTGTCCTTTGAGAAAAAGAAAGAAGAGAAAATAGAGATATGGAACCTTGGCGGTTCGTTAGTACTTGCTGGAAGTAAGCGTAATACAATATCTCAGATAAACATGCACATAAGTAAACATGAACATCGACAAGAATTGTAAAATGCTTAGGCTTTATTCAACTACGCACAGGGTCTGCGCCTGGCTTTGTACAAAGGATTACATGCTTCATCGGCAAGACTTGTACAAAAAGGGTTGCCAGGAGGCCCGGCAACCGCGCCTCATCGGTAGAACTTACGAAGATGCTCGATATTCCAGGAGTTGCTCACCGGAATACCGTCTTTGGTCTCCAGGCGGACTGCGCCAGGCCTGGTGACTCGTACTACCCGATAAGGGACTTCCCACTTCGGCGTCAACTTGATGGAATTCTTGGCCGACTGAACGCGCCGAAGAACAAGGTCGCCTTCCTCAAGACTTTGGGCATGAACCTTGCGGCTATGATAGCGGCGCAAGGCTTGCTGATAGCGTGCAGCTCGCACAACAGCCTGAAGACGATCTTCTTCAAGGAGCAACGCGTCATCTTGCCGCAGCTGCTCTTGGTCGAGCTCATCATAGGCGAGCACTCGAGGTGACCCGTATATGAGTTCCGTGGGGAGAACTGCTTCCGCCCCATATACTAGGGAGAAGGGTGTCTGGCCGGTGGCTCGATTTGGTGTTGTCCTGATTGACCAAAGAACCACCGGTAACTCATCAATCCAGCGCCTTCCGCACTTGCACAGCCTGTCGAAAGTTCTTGTCATGAGACCTCGCAACACTTGAGCATTAGCCCTTTCTGCCTGGCCATTACTCCTTGGGTGAGAAACAGAGGCAAAGCAAATCTTGCCGCCAAGGTCTTGGACATACTGCATGAATGTGCGGCTCGTGAACTGTGTGCCGTTGTCGGTGATGATCTTGTTTGGTACACCATAGCGGCAAACTATTCCTTTGAAGAACTTGACGGCTGACTGTGCTGTTACCTTCCTCACTGCTTCCACTTCCGGCCACTTTGTAAACTTGTCGATTGCTACGTACAAGTATTCAAAGCCTCCGGCAGCACGGGGAAAAGGGCCCAGTATATCGAGCCCCCAGACCGAAAACGGCCAGGAGAGAGGTATTGTCCGAAGAGCCTGAGCTGGTTGATGCAATTTTCTTTGAATGAAACTGGCATGCTTCACACTTGGTTACTAGTGCAGTTGCATCCTGGAGAGCAGTGGGCCAAAAGAAACCTTGCCGGAATGCCTTATCGGCAAGTGCTCTTGATCCTATGTGGGAGCCACATATGCCTCCATGAATCTCTGCCAACAGCTCCAGTCCATCTTCCCGAGGAATACACTTCAATTTCACACCGTTCGGTCTCTTTCTGTACAGAACGCTGTCCATGAACTGGTACATACTAGACCGACGGGCTACTTTCTCTGCTTCTTCCTGTTCTTCGGGGAGTTCTCCTGTCTGAAGGAAACGGACGATGTGCTGTGCCCATGCCGGAGCCTGAGGCTCGACGACAAGGACTAAAGGCATGTCATCTGCCGGGGAAGCATTTGTCTCGACAGCAAGGGCTTGGGGCCCTGCCAGAGCCTGCTGTCCCCCGGCAAGCTTGGCGGGAACGTGTGTCTCGACGGCAAGAGCCTGAGGTCCTGCCGGAGCCTGTCGCTCACCGGCAAGCTTGGCGTTGTTCCTGGCAACTTCTTCGCCGGCGGCTTCTGGAAGCTCTGCCGGAAAATACTTGCCGGAACTCAACTTTCTTCTCTTCTCTTGTCCCATTGATGGTGTCACAGATGGTTGAGTCAGTCGAAGCACAAAAGTTCCCGGTTCCACAGGTAACTTGAGAGCAGCGCACTTTGACAGACCATCAGCAATGCTGTTTTCGGCACGAGGAACGTGCTCCATCTGCAGGCCGTCAAAATGCTCTTCCAACTTTCTCACTTCATCTACATAAGCTTCCATCAACGGGCTCTGATAATCTTTATTGACTTGCTTGACGACAAGTTGAGAATCACCTCTGAAAATAAGCTTCTTGATTCCAAGGTCTGCCGCGATCCTGAGACCGGCAAGCAGCCCCTCATACTCGGCAGTATTGTTTGTTGATCTTTCCCAGGGAAAATGCATCTGAATCACGTATTTGAGGTGCTCTCCGGTGGGTGCGACAAGCAGCACGCCAGCACCGGTGCCTTGCAGCGAGAAAGCCCCATCAAAATACATGAACCACTCTTGATTTGTTTCCTTGCCGAGGAGAGTTGACTCTGGAACTTCTTCATCTGGCGTTGGGGTCCATTCTGCAATGAACTCTACCAAGGATCTACTCTGGATGGTCGAAGTACTTTCGAACTTCAGACCAAAGCTTGACAGCTCCAAAGCCCACTCCACAATCCTGCCGGTAGCATCTGGGTTCCGCAAAATCCGCTGCAACAGAAAGCGAGTGACAACGGTGATCTCATGTGCTTGGAAGTAATGGCGCAGCTTCCTCGAGGCCATGAGGAGGCCAAAGAGCAACTTCTACATGCCAGAATATCTTGACCTAGCCCCCTGCAAAAGGGATCTGACAAAATAGACCGGGCGCTGCACCATCTTCTTCTTCTGTATTGATTCATTTGGCTGCGCAGACCCTGCTTTGTCAGCACCAGACCCCGTCGGGGAGGATCCCGGCTTGTCGCTTGGCGGTTCTGCCATTGCCGCTGCTTCTTCATCCACCTCTCTCTCTGCCACTAGCGCAACGCTCACCACCTGATTCGTTGCCGCTAGGTACAGCAGCAACAACTCTTGCGGTTTTGGCACGACTAGAACTGGTGGAGAGGAGAGGTACCTCTTCAAATCCTGCAGCGCTGCCTCCGCTTCCGGAGTCCATTTCATTGGACCCGCCTTCTTCAAGATTTTGAAAAAGGTCAGGGCGTGCTCAGCAGATTTTGAGATGAACCTACTCAGAGCAGCAACACAGCCAGCAAGACGGCGCACATCCTTGACACGTCTTGGCGCTTCAATTTTCTCTATTGCTTTGATCTTGTCAGGATTTGCTTCAATTCCACGTTGAGATACAAAGAACCCGAGAAGCTTGCCGGATGGGACACCAAACACACACTTCTCAGGGTTTAGCTTTAAGTTGATCTTGCGCAGATTAGCAAATGTTTCTTCTAAGTCTGATATGAGTGTTGCCTTGTCCTTGGTTTTGACCACTATGTCATCCATATAAGCTTCCATATTTCTATGTAGCTTGGGCTCAAAACCAATCTGGACTGCTCTTGCAAATGTAGAACCAGCACTCTTCAACCCGAAAGGCATACATAAAAAGCAATACGTACCACATGGGGTGATAAATGCGGTCTTTTCTTCGTCTTCCTTGGCCATAAAAATCTGGTGATAGCCTGAATAGGCGTCAAGGAATGACGGCAAGTCGCAGCCGGCAGTGGAGTCCACAATTTGGTCGATGCGCGGCAAGGGAAAAGGATCTTTTGGACAGGCTTTATTGATATCTGTATAGTCAATACATAGCCTCCATTTCCCATTCGCCTTGCGCACTACAACTGGATTGGCCAACCATGTTGGATGAAGTACTCCTCTAACCAAGCCTGCCGCTTCTAACTTCTTAATTTCTTCGGCAATAAACTGTTGCCGCTCCAAAGCTTGCTTCCTGACCTTCTGCTTGACGGGCCGCGCGTGTGGACAGACAGCAAGGTGGAGCTCAATCACCTTCTTGGGAACACCGGGGATATCAGATGGTTGCCATGCAAACACATCGACATTCGCCCGCAGGGAGGCAACGGGCGCGCTTTCCTATTTGCTGTCGAGGGTGGAACTTATGGTGAAAGTTCCTCCTGAGCCATCTTCCTTGGCGGGCACCTTCTTGGTCTCTGACGGAGCTGCCTTGGACTTCTTGCTCTTGCCAATGGAGCTCTCAGGTACGTCCTCAACGGGAGCGCAGCACTCCGAGGAGGTGCGCTTGCCGGAGTGTGTGCGAGAGGTCTTGCCGGTCTTCTTCCCCCCGGGAGCTTCAGCGGCAGGAGCAAGTGCCTTGGTGGCAGATGCTGCAACTGCCTCCCGGTAGAGCTGATCGGTGCAGATAAGCGCGTCCTTCTTGTCGGAGTCGACAGTGATGACACTTATCGGCCCGGGCATCTTGAAGACATTGTAAGCATAGTGTGATGCCGCCATGAACTTGGCCAGCGCTGGGCGGCCAAGGATCCCATTATATGGCAACGGAATCTTGGCGACGTCGAACACAATCTTCTTTGTCCTGAAATTCAGGTTGCTACCAAATGTTACCGGAAGCGTGATCTTCCTCTTGGGCTGGCTCCTTCCTGGATTGACCCCCTGAAACGAGCCCGTTTCTTCGAGATCTCCGTCAGGAATTTGCAGCCTCTTGGTTACCTTGGGTGAGATCAGGTTCAAACCGGCCCCACCGTCAACTAACATTTTCGTCACCTTGAGGTTGCGAATCGTTGGCGAGACCAACAACGGCAAACACCCAACCGCAGTTACACGATCAGGGTGATCCTCAACGTCGAAAATGATAGGCATGTTGGACCATTTCAAAGGCTTCCGGGCGCCGACAGATGGCTCAGCCGCATTAACCTCACGCGCCCACTGTTTAAGCTGGCAGTGGGAAGAATGCAACGAGGCACCTCTGTCAACGCACATGGCATTTGTAGCTTTCTGGAACTCTTGCTCGCTGGACTCGTCATCCTCTTCCACGTCATCATCACCCCCCTCTTGCTTGTCGCGGCCTCGAGCGGGCCGGTCCTTCTGTTGCATGGCCTTGCCGCGGTGACCTCCTCGGCCACCACGCTTCTTGCCGGACCCCTCCGCACCATCCTGGGCCTTCTCCTTGTCCCGCCTTTCGTACTCGGCCTTCTTCTTCTCGACAAGCTGTTTGACTTGCCGGCAGCCTTGGAGATCGTGGCCCTTGGTGCGGTGGATCTTGCAATACTGCTTGCCGGAACCGTCTGGCTTGTCGGGAGCCGCCAAGGCCTGGCAGGAGGCACACCCGGCAACATCCTTGCCAGGGCCATCAACGTTGGCCTTCTTGGCGGTGTCGGGGTTGCCGGATCCCTCGACGGCAAGCACGGACTTGCCCTTGCGCTTCCTGTTGCGCCGCCGGCCCTTCTTTGCCGGGGTGGCGGTGTCCTCATCCTCAGAGTCGGCCCCTGCGCCAGCGTCCTCGCCGGGGAGCCTCCTCCCTTCTTTAGCTTGAGCACACTTATCTGCCAGAGCATAAAGCTCGGCAACATCCTTGACCTTGTTCATCGCCAGCTCTTCCCGCATCCTGCGGTTGCGCATGTTCTGGTGGAACGCGCTGATAACAACGGCATGATGAACGTTCGGAATGTTGTGATCTATGCGGCTGAATCTCTGGATGTACTTGCGCAAAGTTTCGCCTTCCTTCTGGGGGATGAGATGTAAATCGCTTTCTTGGCCAGGAGCTTGGTGGCCTCCGGTAAAGGCGCCAACAAACTCATGGCATAGATCTGCCCAGGAAGAAATGGAATTCTCCGGCAGATGCATCAACCACGACCTGACGTTGGGCTTGAGCACCAAGGGGAAGTAGTTGGCGAGTATCTTGTCGTCACGAGCTCCGGCAGCCTGCACCGCAATGGTGTAGATGCTTAGGAACACTGACGGGTGGGTCTTGCCGTCGTATTTATCCGGGACCTCCGGCTTGAACGTGCGGGAATTGGGCCACTGGACTCGCCGCAGCTCACGGGTAAACGCTGGACAACCCACCTCGTAAGGTAGATCGACAGGATACCCTGGCGCTGGCTTGTCTATAGTAGGTCCTGCGCGCTTGTCAGACTGATAGCGCGCTTCCCGCCGCCGCTCGATGGTAGTACGAGCGTCTTCCTAGCCTCGCTCCCGAAGAACTTGATGTTGATCGCGGCGAGTTCGCGGATCGGACGACGCCATGGAATCGTCATCACGGGTGTCGACCCGTCGAGTCAGCGACCGCTGCTGCCGCTGTGGAGGAGAGTGCACCGTGGTAGCACCGCCTCCGATCTTTTCACCGGCGACACACGTTGGTTCAATGGATTGCCGCCATGAAGGCTCCGCCTGCTGCGGCCTATCATCGTTTGCGAGGCCAACGAGGCTCTGAATGGCAGCTCTCCATTCGTCGAGCTTGTCCGCAGCAGGAGGGAAGTTCAGAAGCAGCTGTGCACGTGCCAGCGCTTCGGCTGGTGTAGGCGGCGGCGACAAGTGCGAGGAACGTGAGGTGCTCTGACTCCTAACCATGTTAGAAGGAGCTCCATCACGGTCCTGCGACTGCGCGCCGCTTCCACCAACATGTTGGCGTGCTTGCTGATCCTGCGCATCTCGAGGTTGATGCTCAGGAGATTTTCCGTGGGGACGCCCGGAGCCACCAACATCACGGCGATGTTCATCGCGCGCGCCCTGAGAAGGTCGCGGCGCGTGCGCCGGTGTGGGTGTCTTGGAAGGCGCCCTTCCATCTCTGGAGTTCGCTACGCCGCCTGCATGCAACATAGCTCCGTCCCTAGTTCTAGGGGCGCGCGGGTGGCCGTCGCCGTTGCGAACGACGCCGCTCGCCTGGCTTTGACCACCAGAACGTCGTGGAAGCTCAGAGCCTCCGCCTCCTCCGCCCGCGTCTACACCGTCACCCGTCTGTGTAGCCACGGGGACAGCAGACGTGGATGGACCAACCACCGTGAAACTCTTCCTCTTGGGGGCCATGGCGACGAAGATGATGAAAAACTGGCGCGCTAGTCACCAGATCAGGTCCGCACAACCACTTCTTCCCCTACCTGGTGCGCCAAAGATGTCGGAGAAACGAAACCTATGGGATCGGAGGATCCCTTTACGATTCGGCAGGGAAGAAGATTTGCACAGAGAGCAGATCTGATGATCAACACGCGGGAATTTTACCCAGGTTCGGGCCGCAAAGATGCGTAAAACCCTACTCCTGCTTGGTTGTATTAGATGTGTTCTAGCTCAAGTTCTGGGAGCGCTACAGTACACAACAGCTACACATGCAGAATGGCCAGAAGAGCCTTTCCCTGTAGCTATGCCTTGGGCCTCCTTTTATACTTTCGAAGGGGTCACCAACAGTGGCGTACAGTGCATACATGAGGTGTAAAAGTAGCTACAGTGTTATCATACCTAACACTGACGGTTTAGGACAAGAACATTAAATGCTCCGTTGAGGTGTCCCTAGCTTTCTTGGGGATGGAAAAAGGGGCCGTCCCATCGCACCGCTTAAGCCCATCCACCGCTAGCACCTGACACGTTACCAGGAGGACAACAGCTAAAAGACAAGCTGGTGACCGCACTGGAGCGGTGACAGGGCAGCGAGGGCTTGCCGGGTGCGACCCTTGCCGGGGCTGCGAGCCATCCTGGCAAGGTCTTGCCGGGGCTCCTGCCTTCGGTCTTCTGACTATTGCCTTGTCTTGGATGCCTCCTTGACTTTATGAACCTGCATTCGGTTGTCTCCCGGCAGGCCTTGCCACAGGTGTGGCTGCAACTGTCCGTGCACAAGTACGGGGTACTAAGGGACCCAATCTTAGTACACCGACAATTCATGTAGGAATAGACCCCACCATGTTATCCTTAATAGCAACGATACATGCGTGCCTTGCTGCCCCTTCTGTCACTGGGAAAGGACACCGCAAGATCGAACCCATCACAAAGCACCTCTTCCCATGGCAAGAAAAATCGATCTAGTCGGCCTAACTAAACCAAAGATTCAAAGAAGAAATACGAGGCTATAAGTAATCATGCATACAAGAGATCAAAGAAGACTCAAATAATATTCATGGATAGAAACTGATCATTAAATCAAAATTCATCGAATCCCAACAAACACACCGCAAAAGTTTACATCAAATAGATCTGCAAGAGACCATTGTATTGAGAATCAAAAGAGAGAGAGGAAGCCATCTAGCTACTACCTACGAACCTGTAGGTCTATGGTGGACTACTCAAGCATCATCGGAGAGGCACCTATGAAGAAGATGAACCCCTCCGTGATGGTGTTAGATTGGATCTTGAGGGTCTGGAACTTGCGGCAGCTAGATGTGTTTTTTGTCGACTCCCCTAGGGTTTTCTGAATATTTGGGTATTTATAGGTGTCAGAGGTGGTGGAGGGGGGCCCCGTGGAGAGCACAACCCATGAGGGTGCGCCGGGGGCCCCCTGGCACACCCAGGTGGGTTGTGGCCTCCACAGCCCACTCTCTGGCACTTCTTTGGCCCACTGGATGTCTTCTGGTCCAAAAAAATCTCCAAAAAGTTTCGTCGCGATTGGACTCCGTTTGGTACTGATATTCTGCGAAGTAAAAAACAAGCAAAAAACGTCAACTGGCACTTTGGCACTATGTCAATAGGTTAGTCCCAAAAAATGATATAAAATTGCTATAAAGTGATTGTAAAACATCCAAGAATGATAATATAACAGCATGGAACAAGCAAAAATTATAGATACGTTGGAGACGTATCAGGCCTCTACATCAACCGTGTTGCTCCCATGTTGATGTGTGAGTAGTTCCCTACAGACCTACGGGTCTGTAGTTAGTACCTAGATGGCTATCTTCCTCTCTCTTGATCTTCAATACAAAGTTCACCGCATCTTCGTGGTGATCTATTCGATGTAATCACTTTGTGCGGTGCGTTTGTTGGATCCGATGAATTGTGGGTTTATGTTCAGATTATTCATGAAAAAGATTTGAGTCTTCTCTGATTTCTATTATGATTCTTATTTTCATGATTATTATAGCTTCATAAATCTCTCCGATCTATTGAAATAGTTTGGCCAACTAGATTGATATTCCTTCACTAAGAGGGGTGCGTTGTAGTGGGTTCAACTTGACGGATGTCTATATCCCAGTGACAAAGTAGGGGAGAAGATACGTCTTTGTGTTTTTGCCACTAAGGATAAAACAATGGGGTTAATTCATATTGATTGAATTCTCTTTATCTACATCATGTCATTGTTCTCCAAGCATTACTCTGTTTCACTTAATACTCTAGATGCATGATGGATAGCAGTTGATGGGTGGAGTAATAGTAATAGGTGCAGGAAGGAGTTGGCCTATTTGCTTATGGACGCGATGCCTATATATACATTATCATTGCCATGAATAAATATTGCATAACTATGCTCTTTTCTATCAATTTCCCAACAATAATTTGTTTACCCACCGTATGCCTACTAAACGAGAGAAGCCACTAGACAACACTACGGCCCCCGGGTCTATTCACTTATAAATTTACAAAAGCCTCCAATACCTTGCTGCCATTTATTTGTTTTCATTTTATTTTGAAATTTACATTATTCATCTATCATCCATATACTTCACTAGCTTGCAAATAACGAGTCCAAGGGGATTGACAACCCTCTTACCCGCGTTGGGTGCAAGTGTTTGCTTCTTTGTGTCCAGTCGCTGAAGACAGGGGTTGTGTGTTACTCCTATTGATTCTATAAACCTTGGTTCTTTACTGGGAGAAATACTAATCTATATTGTGGTGCATCACCCGTTCCTCTTCACGGAAAACCCAACGCAGATCACAAGTATCAGGAAGGATTTCTGGCGACGTTGCCGGGGAGTATCACCAACCTACTATCAAGTAACTTTGCACAAATTATCAATCACTTCTTATTCTTTTTTTTTCTTTAATATTTTATTAGTTTCATAAAAATAAAAGATACAAAAATATTTACCTTTGCTTGTCACTAGTTTACTTCTTTGCTTGCTAGTTTACTTGTTCTGCGTGTTACTTTGCTTGTTCGGTCATCATGTCTCAAGATAGATTCTACAATATTTCCTATTACCAAAGAATGTCTGAAATTCAAAGCTCCATGAAAACTTTCATGACTTCACAATATGAGCATAAAAAAATTTGCTGCTGAAATTAAGGAACACTCAACTATCCTTGATGAGATTAGTAAACAACTTGATGAAGTTAATCAAGAAGTATCCAATCATCAATTACAATTTGCTAAAACTGAAGAATTGATAGGGAAGATTTCCAACAAACTAACCACTCTAGTAAATAGGATGGCTGCTAAACCGGAATCTCTCCATTAATAATCATGATGAAGATCTTAAAATGATGGGTACTTATCCTATTGAATCTTTATTTACTAATCTAAAAGTAAATGATAAAGGGACTCAAGATGAGTCAACTCTAGCTAGAGAGTGTCCCGTTTCTGAGATATATTGCCATGAAACTTCCACCATTACATCATATGACTAGTACTTTCATTGTGATATTGCTTTGCATGATCATATAAGCTGACATAGTATTTGTGGCAAAGCCACCGTCATCATTTTTCATACATGTTACCTTTGATCATTGCACACCCTGGTACACTGCCAGAGGCATTCATATAGAGTCATACTATAGTTTTTCATATTGAGTTGTAAGTAAATAAAAGTGTGATGATCATCATTATTAGGGCACTGTCTTAGTGAGGAAAGAATGATGGAGACAATGATTCCCCCACAAGTCGGGATGAGACTCCGAGCGAAAAATAAAAGGAAAGAAAGAAAGAAAGGAAAAAAGAGAAAAAGGAAAAAAGGAAAAAAATAAATTAGAGAAAAGAGAGAAGGGACAATGCTACTACTTCTTTTTCCACACGTGTGCCTCAAGGTGGCACCATGTTCTTCATATAGAGAGTCTCTTGTTTTATCACTTTCATATGCTAGTGGGAATTTTTCATTATAGAACTTGGCTTGTATATTCCGATGACGGGAGCAAGCAAGTTGGATGCACACCCACTTAGCTTCATTTCAGCTTTCATACACTCATAGCTCTAGTGCATCAGTTGCATGGCAATCCCTACTCCTCGCATTGATATCTATTGATGGACATCTCCATAGCCTGTTGATACGCCTAGTTGATGCGAGACTTTCTTCTCCACTTTTACGCCTTTGAAACCTACCACCATATTCTATTCCACCTTTATGCTATATCCATGGTTCACGCTCATATATTGCATAAGTAATAAAAAGCTGAAGCGCGTAAGAAGTACAATCCAATTGCCTGACTTGACACCGTGGTACTCGATACGTCTCCAACGTATCGATAATTTATGAAGTATTCATGCCATATTTGTCTATGTTAACAATACTTTTATATGGTTTTGATGCAATCTATATGATTTATTTAGAACCAACCCAGACTGACGCTGTTTTTAGCAAAATTACCGTGGTGTTGTTTTTGTGCAGAAAATAAAAGTTCTCGGAATCGCCTGAATTTTTTTATGATTTTGTCTGGAGAAAATAAGAAATACTTGAGCAAGTAACCACCGGAGGGGAGCCACGTATGGGCCACAAGCCAACAAGGCGCGCCCACCCCCTGGGCTTGTGGTGCCCACGTCGCTCTGGCTGGCGTGATTCCAATGCTGAAAAATTCTATATATAAAAACCCTTTAGAAATAAACCAAGAACTTCTGTTCCGCCGCCACAACTCTCTGTATCGACGAAAAACTCATCTGGAGCCTTTGTAGTACCTTGCCGGAGGGGGAAATCATCACCGGTTTCCATCTTCATCATCCCGGTGGAGGCCATGACGAGGAGGGAGTAGTTCACCCTCGGGGTTGAGGATATTTACTAGTACCTATGTGTTTAATCTCTCTCTCTCTCATGTTCTTGAGATGACACGATCTTGATGTATCACGGGCTTTGTTAATATAGTTGGATCATATGGTGTTCTTCCCTTGCTATCTTTTTATGATGAATTGAATCTTTCCCTTTGAGATTTTGTTATGTCGGATTGAATATTGGATTTGAGATCACTTGATATATGTCTTGGTACTCAACTTGCGGATTCCCTCGGTGACAATGGGGTAATATATGCATAGGGGTTGATACACGATCTTGTCTTACCTTCTACGATAGAAATCTTGGGGTACTTGATACGTCTCCAATGTATCTATAATTTTTTATTGTTCCATGCTGACATATTATCATTCTAGGATACTTTTTGGGTATTTATTTACCAATTTATAATATTTTTGAGCACTAACCTATTGACCCAGTGCCCAGTGTCAGTTCCTATTTTCTGCGTGTTTTTGCCTGTTCAGAGTTACAATACTAAACAGAGTCCAATTGCCACGAAACTTTTTGGTGATTTTTTCTGGACCAATACAAGACCTGGAAGCTTCTGAGGAGGGCCAGGAGATGCACCAAGGGCCCATCACATATCTAGCCGCGCCCGCTAGGGGGGCACAACCAGATATGTGGTGGCCCCCTGGAGCGCCTCCCGACGTCGTTCTCTGGCCTATAAATTCACGTCTACCCTAAAAACACCAGAAGTGCTCCTGAAACACTTTTTCCGCCACCGCAAGTCTCTATTCCGACGGGAGGCCATCTACACCTCCGTTCCGGCACCCTGCCAGAGGGGAGATCGATCACGGAGGGCCTCTTCATCAACCTTGCTGCCCTCACCATGATGTGTGAGTAGTTCACCTCAGACCTACGGGTCCGTAGGTAGTACCTAGATGGAAATCTCTGTCTCTTGATCTCCAATACAATGTTCATCGCATCTTTGCCTTGATCTATCCAATGTAATCCCTTTGTATGGTGTGTTTGTTGGGATCTGATGAATTGTGAGTTTATGTTCAGATTATTCCTGAAAAGTATTTGAGTCAAACCTGAGTACTATGATTCTTATTTGCATGATCATCATAGCTTCGTAATTCTCTCCGATATATTGAGATTGTTTGGCCAACTAGATTGATAATTCTTCGGTGGGAGTGGTGCGTTCTAGTAGGTTGAACCTGACGAGTTTCTATATCCCAGTAATAGAAGGGAAAAACTTGCGTCTTTGTGTTGTTGCTACTAAGGATAAAACGATGGGGTTTATTCATATTAGTTGAGTTTACTTTGTCTACATCATGTCATCGTTCTCCAAGCATTACTCCATTTGTCATGAATTTAATATGTAGAGAGGCAAGCATAGAAGCGCTCTTGCAGTGGGGTAATAGTAGTAGGTGCAGGAATGAGTCGACCTATTTGCTTATGGACGTGATGCCTACGCATAATTATTCGCTTTTCTATCAATTGCCCAACAGTAATTAGTTTACCCACCGTATGCTTTGCTTATGAGAGATGCCACTAGAGAACTCTACGGCCCCCGGGTCTATTCACTTATAAGTTCACAAACACTATCATTACCTTGCTGTTATTTATTACCTTTTATTTTATTTTGCACTTTACTATTATCTACAATTATCTACACAACTCACTTGCTTGCAAATAACGAGATCAAGGGGATTGACAACCCTCTTGCCAGCGTTGGGTGCAAGTTGTTTGTTCTTTTGTGTGCAGCCGCTGAAGACGGTTGAGGATTGGTATTCCTATTGGTTCGATAAACCTTGGTTTCATAGCTGAGGGAAATACTTACCCACTTTGTGCTGCGATTACCCGTTCCTCTTCACGGAAAACCCAACGCAGATCACGAGTATCAGTACTCTTTGAAGTTCTTTGTGTTGGATTGAATATGATGAATCTGAAATTATTTGATGTGTGTCGAATAATTAACCCACAGATACATGATGTGAGATTGGAGTATCTAGGTGACATTAGGGTTGATTGATATGTATCATTGGTGTTATTTTAGTACGAACTCTAGGGATGTTTGTGACATCCATAGGAATAGCCCAATAGATTGATCGAAAAGGGTAACTTTGAGGTTGTTCCTACTTCCTACAACAATTTCATGTTATGTTCTCCGCTACTTATGAACTTTGGAGTGATTCTTTGTTGCACGTTGACGGATGATCATTTGATTCTATTATGTTAGCATTGTGAAACTCTGAACCCTAGGTCTTATTTCCAAGCATTTATACAATGTTTTGCTCGCTATTTTCCACTTGCTACCTTGCTGTTTTTATATTTTCAGATTACGAAAACCTATATCCACTATCCATATTGCACTTGCACCACCATCTCTTTGCCGAACTAGTGCACCTATACAATTTGCCATTGTATTGGGTGTGTTGGGGACACAAGAGATTTCTTGTATTTGATTGCATGGTTGTTTGAGAGAGACAATCTTCATCTTACACCTCCCACGGATTGATAAACCTTAGGTCATCCACTTGAGGGAAAATTGCTACTGTCCTACAAAACACTGCGCTTGGAGGCCCAAGAGCGTCTACAAGAATAAAGTTGCGTTTTAGACATCAGTGCTTGACATTTGTATTTATGTGGTGAAGACGGAGCCATGCTATTCTTTTATGATGAAATGAATAGGGCGTGAACATTCTTTAAGGATCGTATATTTTGAAACTAGATGATTATGTCGCTTATGTTTATAAGTATTACTATGTTAATGTTTGTTTATTCATCGTTTCTCAATGATCATACCTGCAATAGATTACATGTTGGGTAGCATGTCACATCAAAAATTCTTTTTTTTATCAATTACCTACTCGAGGAGGAGCAAGAATTAAGCATGGGGATGCTTGATATGTCTCCAACGTATCTATAAATTTTGATTGTTCCATGCTATGATATTATCATTATAGGATGCTTTTTGGGTGATTATTCACCAATTCATATTTTTTTTGAGCATTAACCTATTAACCCAGTGCCCAGTGCTAGTTGCTGTTTTCTGCATGTGTTTGACTTTTCAGGTTTACAGTACCAAACGAAGTCCAATTTCCACGGAACTTTTTTATGATTTTTTCTGGACCAAAAAAAGACCTGGAAGCTTCGGGAGGAGACCGGAGGCTGCACGTGGGAGGCAGCACACAACAGGGCATGCTCAGGGGGGTGGTCGTGCCCTGATGTGTGCTGGCCCCCGACGCCCCTCTCTGGCCTATAAATTCTTATTATTCCCAAAAACCCTAGAAATCCTCCCGAAACACTTTTTTCCGCCGCCGCAAGTCTCTGTTCTGCCGTGTGCCCATTTGGAGCCCTGTTCTAGTGCTCTGCCGGAGGGGGGATCGATCATGGAGGGCCTCTACATCAACCTTGTTGCTCCCATGGTGATGTGTGACTAGTTCCCTATAGACTTACGGGTCCACAGTTAGTACCTAGATGGCTATCTCTAACTCTCTCTCTTGATCTTCAATACAAAGTTCACCGCATCTTCGCGGTGATCTATTTGAAATTACTTTGTGCGGTGCGTTTCTTGGGATCCGATGAATTGTGGGTTTATGTTCAGATTATTCGTGAAAAAGATTTGAGTCTTCTCTGATCTCTATTATGATTCTTATTTGCATGATTATTATATCTTCGTAAATCTCTCTGATCTATTGAAATAGTTTGGCCAACTAGATTGATATTTCTTCAGTGAGAGGGGTGCGTTGTAGTGGGTTCAACCTGACGGATTTCTATATCCCAGTGACAAAGTAGGGGACAAGATACGTCTTTGTCTTGTTGCCACTATGGATAAAACGATGGGGTTAATTCATATTGATTGCATTCTCTTTGTCTACATCAAGTCATTGCTCTCCAAGCATTACTATGTTTTACTTAATACTCTAGATGCATGCTGGATAGCGGTCGATGGGTGGAGTAATAGGAATAGGTGCAGGCAGGAGTCCACCTATTTTGCTTATGGACGTGATGCCTATATATACATGATCATTGTTGTGAATAAAGATTGCATAACTATGCACTTCTCTATCAACCGCCCAACAGTAATTTGTTTACCCACTATATGCCTACTAAAAGAGAGAAGCCACTAGAGAACACTACGACCCCCGGGTCTATTCACTTATAAATTTACAAAAGCCTCCAATACCTTGATTCCATTTATTTTTTATTATTTTATTTTGCAATTTACATTATTCATCTATAATCCATATACTTCACTAGCTTGCAAATAACGACTTCAAGGGGATTGACAACCCTCTTGCCCGTGTTGGGTGCAAGTGTTTGCTTCTATGTGTGCAGTCACTGAAGACGGGGGTTGCTTGTTACTCCTATTGGTTCGATAAACCTTTGTTCTCTACTGAGGAAAATACTTATCTATACTATGTTGCATTACCAGTTCCTCTTCACGGAAAACCCAACGTAGATCACAAGTATCAGAGCGGAATGAGCACTGGAAGTGAAACTGGCCCAAATACTTGGCAGATAAGAAGGCTGCCAATGTCAACAAAAGTATATTTGATATACATATTATTGAGGTGTGCCTTACTAGTGCCCGTAGTAGCCCTTGGTATTTGCTACCGGTTCAGTTGCTAATATTAGGAACTCGAAACAGGAGCTGCGGAATAAACGAGTTGGACAAGGTGACGATGCGCATTGGAAGTGTCTCCAAGGTTGATGTGATCGCCACTGGCTCGCTCGCTCTACCTCCGGGATTTTTTTTAAACCGAAATAAATGTTATTTGGTGCCTGCGTTGAGCACTAATATTATATGGATCTTGTTTATTGCGAGACGGTTATTCATTTAAATCGGAGAATAATGGTTGTTCAATTTATATGAGTAATACCTTTTATGGTCATGCTCCCAATGCGAATGGTTTATTCTCGATCATAGTGATACACATGTTCATAACATTGATGCCAAAAGATGCAAAGTTAATGATGATAGTACCACATGCTTGTGGCACTGCTGCTTAGGTCATATGGGTGTAAAGCACATGAAGAAACTCCATGTTGATGGATCTTTGGACTTACTCGATTTCGAATCGCTTGACACATGTGAACCATGCCTCATGGGCAAGATGACTAAGAGCCCATTTTCTGATACGATGGAGCGGGCAAATGACTTGTTGGAAATAATACATATTGATGTATGCAGTCCAATGAGTGTTGAAGCATGCGGTGGATATCGTTATTATCTTACCTTCACAAATAATTTGAGTAGATACAGGTATATTTACTTGATGAAACCCAAGTCTGAAATTTTGAAAAGTCCATGCAATTTCAGAGTGAAGTTGAAGATTATCGTGACAAGAAGATAAAATGTCTACGATATGATCGTGGAGGTGAATATCTGAGTTATGAGTTTGGTACGGATTTAGGACAATGTGGAAATTGTTTCACAACTTACGCCACCTGGAACACCACGGCGTAATGGTGTGTCCGAATGGCGTAGTTGTACTCTATTGGATATGGTGCATTCTATAAAGTTATCTCTTGAAAGAAGTGAGTGGGGGGAAGGTAGAACTTGATAAGGTTATCGAACCTTCACTTGAAATTGGAAAGTAGCGCTGCGCAGAAAGGTGTTCTTGTGATGTGTACACCAATTGAAGAGGAAGCTAATGATGATGATCATGAAACTTCAGATCAAGTTACTACTGAACCTCGTACGTAGAGAAGGACATGTACTGACCCAAGTGGTACGGTAATACTTTCTTAAAAGTCATGTTGTTAGACAACGATGAGCCTACGAACAATGAGGAAGCGATGACGGGACCAGATTCCGACAAATGGGTAAAGGCCATGAAATCCGAGATATGATCCATGTATGAAAACCAAGTATGGACTTTGGTAGACTTGACCGATGACCGGCAGGCCATTAAGTAAAAATGGATCTTTACGAAGAAGACATACGTTGATGGTAATGTCACCATTTATAAAGCTCAACTTGTCGCAAAGAGGTTTCCGACAAGTTCAAGGACTTGACTACAATGAGAACTTCCTCACCCGTAGCGATGCTAAAGTCTGTTGGGATTATGTTAGCAGTTCCCCCATTTTTCGATTATGAAATCTGACAAATGGATGTCAACACAATGTTTCCTTAATGGTTTCCTTAAGAAAATGTTGTATGTGATACAACCGGAAGGTTTTGTCCATCCTAAGGATGCTAAAAGGTATGCAAGCTCCAACGATCCTTCAATGGACTGGTGCAAGCATCTCGGAGTTGGAATATACACTTTGATAAGGTGATCAAAGCTTTTGGGTTTGTACAAAGTTTATGAAGAAACTTGTACTTACAAGAAAGTGAGTGAGAGCACTATATCATTTCTGATAAGTATATGTGGATGACATATTGTTGATTGGAAATGATGTAGAATTTTTGGAAAGCATAAAGGGTTGTTTGAATGGAGCTTTTCAAAGGAAGACCTCAGTAAAGCTGCTTACATATTGGGCATCAAGATCTATAGAGATAGATCAAGACGCCTGATAAGACTTTCACATAGCACATACCTTGATAAGATTTTGAAGGACTTCAAAATGGATCAGTAAAATAAGGAGTTCTTGCCTGTATTGTAAGCTGTGAAGTTGAGCAGGACTCAAAGCTCAACCACAGCAGAAGAAAGAGAAAGGACGAATGTTGTCCCCTATGCCCCAGCCATAGGCTCTGTACTGTATGCCATGCTATGTACCACACCAGATGTGTGCCTTTCCATGTGTTTGGCAAGGGGGTACGAGAGTGATCCAGGAGTGGATCACTGGACAGTGGCCCAAATTATCCTTAGAGGACTAACGGAATGTTTCTCAGTTGTGGAGGTGATAAAGAGTTCGTCGTAAAGCGTTACGTCGATGCAAGCTTTCACACCGACCCAGATGACTCTGAGTAGCAAACCGGATATGTATAGTGGAGCAGTCATTTGGAATAGCTCCAAGTGGATCGTGGTAGCAACATCTATAGTATGACATAGAGATTTGCAAAGTACACACGGATCTGAATGTTGCAGAGCCATTGACTAAAACCTCTCTCACAAGCAAAACATGATCAACCCAGAACTCATTGGTTGTTAATCACATGGCGATGTGAACTAGGTTATTGACTCTAGTGCAAGTAGGAGACTGTTGGAAATATGCCCTAGAGGCAATAATAAATTGGTTATTATCATATTTCCTTATTCATGATAAACGTTTATTATCCATGCTAGAATTGTATTGACCGGAAACTTAGATACATGTGTGGATACATAAACAACACCGTGTCCCTAGTGAGCCTCTACTAGACTAGCTCGTCGATCAAAGATGGTTAAGGTTTCCTAACCATATACATGAGTTTCATTTGATAACCAGGATAGCATCATTAGGAGAATGATGTGATGGACAAGACCCAACCATAAGCATAGCATTTGATCGTATCACTTAGTTTATTGCTGCTGCTTTCTCATGACAAGTATCTGTCCCTAAGACCATGAGATCATGCAACTCCCTGACACCGAAGGAACGCCTT
Source organism: Elymus sibiricus (assembly GCA_039707655.1). Taxonomy (NCBI): domain Eukaryota; kingdom Viridiplantae; phylum Streptophyta; class Magnoliopsida; order Poales; family Poaceae; genus Elymus; species Elymus sibiricus. The sequence goes on from CM077675.1 coordinate 147,111,314, forward strand.
GTGTGTATCAAACATCACTTCATAACTGGGTGCTCATAAAGGTGCTTTATAGGTATCTCGGAGGGTGTCTGTTGGGTTGGCGTGAATTGTCGTGGTTTTATCACGGCAGATGTCCTAGTGAAAGGACTTAGGGGTGAAGCCATCGCTACGACGGTTAACTCGAAGGGGTTGGTTGGGACGAAAGACACGAGTTTACCCAGGTTCGGCCCCTCTCGAAGGAGGTAAAAGCCTATGTCCTACTTTGGGTTGTATTGATTGAGTATCGATTACAAGGGAACGAATTCGCTTGACCTAGCTCTCGATCAAAGGTTTCGTACCTTAAGCCGCCTCGGGAACCTGCCTTTATATACACAGGTCGAGGCCCTGGGCTTACAAGAGTCTGGGTCGGGTTACATCTAGTAACTGACCTTATCTCTAAATCTCCTTGCCTTTATCTGGCAAGTCATCTCCCGGCGGCTTACGCCTCCGGGTCACACACTGCCTTCTGGCTCTGGGCCTCCACCAAGCCCGTCTGGTAAATCACCTCCAGGCTCGTCTTAGTCTTCCGGCCTGCTTAAGGCCTCACTGTTAAGCCGCCAACTTCCTAACCCGGCCCTTCCTGGGCGGGTCTCACCATGGGGTTATATCCCCAACATTAGGCCCCAGATTGATTTGAACCTGTTCATGTCAATCTTCAAGTCTTCTAGTTGGCGAGTCTTGTGTTCTTCATAATCACCTGACCTGAAATAAACCTTCATGACCCGCCATGTAAAAATGGATGACGTCATCTCTGGTAAATCCAAAATATCTTAATGACATCACAACGGATCTTTGCATTAACTGGTCAACCCGAGAATCGAGGCGTTTTCTTGGTCAATCATCATCTTGTCTCCTAGATTCCCGCGTTGGACTGTTGCTGTTCCATCTCCCCCTTTTAAATAGGCGCGGGGGGTCCCATCCTTTTCACTTTCCCCCGCTGCCGCTTCTCTCGTCTTCTTCCTCCAGACGCCCACGCAACCGAAGCTCTGCCGCGCCGTCCGGACCGCGCCATCATCCTCAACAAGGCCGCTGCAGCACCCTGACCGTGACCAGAGGACGCCGGCGCACGCCCGCACACCCTGCATCTTCCAGGTCCCATTCTTCTTATCTCTTAGACCTGCATTAGTTCATCGGAGTTCTTCCGAGTCCGCCGCCGCTCGTCGGAGTATTTACCGTAAATTGGAAAGGAAAACGCTTGTAGGCTCCGAAACGCTAGCCAAATCGCGCGGTGCTCCGCTTACTATGTATTCCCTAGTCAGTGTAGATCGTTCCTTCACTGGAATCCATATATGAACTGCCTGTTCTTCCAGTGACGTTTTTAGGTTTATAAAATGTTTCCCTTTTATCTTCCTTCGTAGACCTTGTAACTGCAGCCGTAGTTGGTGGAACTTGTTTGTCCACACTTAGCAACATTTTCAATATTTACTTGTCCATTTAACCCGCCATATAATTCGCTTCATACCTATAGTCGATGGCGACTCATAACTTAATAATAACCCGCCAAGTAGCGTCGCCGTTTTAGAGTCATAGCTGTTTTGGTCATGCAGCGTTCTTAACCCGCCGTATCTCCATGTCTTTCCACAACATTTAACCCATCGTCATGGCTAAAGCCCCCGCCTCTTGCGATTGGGTAGGCTCCAGGGTTACCGAGGAGATACTCAATGATTTCGTGGTCATGGGAGTTTTGCCGGCTCAAGACATCATCCATTGGCGGGTTCCTGGTGACGAGATCACTCCCGAACCCAAGGAAGGTGAAGTTATCGTCTTCATAGAGCATCTTCTCCATGGCTTCGCACCGCCCGGATCAAAGTTTTTCTAGGATGCCCTGCATTTTTACAAGCTTCATCCTCAAGACATTGGCCCCAACTCGGTCACCAACCTGTGCCAATTCCAAATATTATGTGAAGCATATCTGCAAGAAGAGCCCTCCGTAGACCTCTTCAGAGATTTCATCTACATCAACTGCCAGACTAAAATTGCAGATGGACCAAGCCTTGAACTTGGTGGCGTTTCAATTCAGAGGTGGATAGATGTGTCTTTTCCCTCGGCGACTCTGCCTAGCCATCCCAAGGACTGGAATCACACCTGGTTCTATTGCAGAGACACTTCTCTGGCCGGAGAAAATCCACTGTCGGGTTATCGTCCCTACCGGCTCTGCACCACCACCGAGCTCCCAGACCGGTTGTCCGCCATAGAGCGCGCCCAATACGCTCCAACATTTTCAAAGATCAGGGCTTTATTGGCCAATGGATTAACTGGCGTTGACCTAACCCGTTGCTGGGTTTCTTGGAGAATCTTACCATTGAGCCGGCGCGGCGGCTTAATGTGTGAATATACTGGTGAAGTGAATGACCCTCATCGCTTCAATCAGACGCCTCTAATGGACCAGGACCTCAACCTGATTGTCAAATCACTGCTGGGAGAACCTCAGGAGGTCTGCAACAAGACGGGGTTAAATCCCTTCTATGCTCATAACCCGGCTCCCGCAGTAAGACTTTTTACCTTAACATTTCACTCTTTCCCTTTGGATTTTGCACTTCACACACCTCTCTTAACTTTTTTGTAAATATATTTATGTACGTAGGCCGACTCTTCCTTCTGGAAGAGGAGAATAACCATAGCCTCCACTTCAAAGAAGAAGACAAAAGCAACTAAGACCCGGGCTCCGGCTCGTAAGAAGAAACCGACAGCTGAGGAGCTGCTTGAGCTGGATGACTCGGAGGTAGAACTTGACTCTCTTGGCCTTCTTTTCATGCAACTTATTGACGCTAACTCCTCTCAGGGTGACGCGGAGACAAGCCAAGCTGGCGCAGCAGAGGTAACTACCATCTCCTCCGACTCAGAACCATTGCCAAGAGAGAAAATACGGCGGGTCACCCGGAAAGTAAAATTTTCACACCCCCTTGCTCACTTGGATCCCAACTTTCTTTTGAAGAAGCAGCAACACGACTCCAGGCGTCAGACCCGGAGCAGCGGCCCTGAAGATCTAGTGGCCGACTTACCCGATGCTTCGGCTCCTCGGAAACGCCGTAACGAGGTAATTCATAACTTTGTTTTCATTTCTTATGCATGCTAGGCTTATGCAGTAAACTGATCATACTGCTCAACTTTAATGTCTTCAGGAGACTCCTCCTTCCTCTCGCAACTCAACCGCTTCAAAGCTGCCACCTCTTGTCATCAACCCAGGGTAACTTTCTTGTTTGCATCCAATATTGTTTACTAACTTTTTATCCTTGCATACAACTTGTCCTGAACTCTTTATTCACAGGGCTCAAGCCAAGAAGAGGAAAATAAGCGGGTCTTCCACCAATCCTGACGCCCCCGAGCCGTAGATTCCAAAGCTTGACACTCCTAACACCCGCGTTGAGCCCTCTGAAGCTCAACAAGGCACCCATGATGTAACTCCTCAGCCTACTGAGCCGGCGGATGTTGATATTGTGATTCCTGAGGCCAATCCGGAAGCTGATCCTAAGCCGCCCACCCTCTGCTAAAAACTAAAGATGTGGCTTCCCATGAAGAAGTTATCATTACTGGAACGGCTTATTCAACTCCAGCCCCTTCCAATGTGCTGACCAAGCATATTAGCAAGGATGAGGTGCCTTCGCCTGAAAAGGAGAAGGTTAAACTTGATCTCCCCAATCTTGAGAAGCTTACTGTTGACGAGCTGCACTCCGGATACTTGAGCCGCCTTTCCACAAGCTGGGACATGGAAGCCAACTTGGTTGGTATGATGAAGAAGAAATATGAGGTATACTCAACTTATCCGCATCCCTTATATCCTTACGTAGCCCCCAAGAGCCGGGTCATTATGCAAATAATGAGTCGGCACTTATTTTGCTGACATGAAAGAATTTCAGTCATAGCCCCCAAGGGCCGGGTTATCTCTTGAGATAGCCGGGTCTTTTACGTTTGTAAAGAAAAACTAGTGATATGTTCTGCAAATTGTAGAGCCTGTAGCCCCCAAGGACCGGTTTATCTTCTTGAAGATGATCCGGGTCTACTTATGTTATGTGCTTGATAGAACTGAGAGACATTAGCCCCCAAGTGTCAAGGATATTGCTCGCAATGTGCTTAAAACTTGTAACAAATTTCTTCACTGTCCCCAATTGCATTGTGCTACCAGCTTAGGATTGGCAAGCTTTCACTTAACAACTGTTAATTGCGCAGGCAACTTTATATGAGGCCGAGTCAAGCTTGACTGACCTGAGGAAAAACCTGGCGCTTCAACAAGATGCCCGAGCTGAAGCCGACTCCAAATGGCTGCTCTCCTCAACAGAGCTGGAAAAAATCAAGGCGGATTTTGAAGCCTACAAACAAACTGCTGAAGCTGAACAAGCCGCCTTGACCAAACGTGCAGAAGACGCTGAGGGGCAACTAAAGCCTGTGACTGAAGAACTGACCAGTCTAAAACGGCATGTAGCTCGGATGACCGAAACTGTCTTTGGTAAGTATTGTTGACTATCTTTGTGAATATTTTGCTCAAACAGTCTTATAAGAGACTCGCCCGGTGACTTACGCATTTTGAACTGTTTGCAGGCCGTCGGACTCGCAATATTCCAAACGACAGCTTGTTGAAGTTGAAAGCTTTATATTCATTCACTGAGCAGCAGTCTTTTCACCATCAGGGTTGTTATGGGTGAGAAGGGCACTCCAAAGCTTATCAAAGACATGCTGAAATGCCTCTCCACCATCCCGAAACAGTTTGAAGAATTGAAGAAATCAGCCGCCCATAAAGGCGCAATAGCTGCTTTGAGTCGGGCTTTAGCTTATGCGCCAGAGCTTAACTCGGAAGAGATGGTGGGAGGGTTCCCATAGCTGAAGGACGACGGCTCAAAATTCACGCAAGCTGACTATGCTCGTTGCTTCAAAGTGTCTCGAGTACTGGCCAGCCAACTAGCCGTAGAGACTGATCTGAAGGTTTATCAGGCGGCTTATGATGACAACAATGCACAGGTTCGACTGCCTACTTTTGAGCCGGTGGATCTGACTCCTCAGCGTCGTAAGCACATCTTTGCCCCTGATGTTAACCCGTCGCCAATCTTGCATGATGAAGCTGAATTCTAGGCCTTGATCAACTGCAACTGGGATGTGGACAATCTTCAGATCCAGGAGACAGAAGACCCGGCGCAGGATGACCCGTCAGCAACTTAGGCGAAGGAGTTGGCCCAGGATGAAGCTTAACCCGGATGAACTAACGGCCGGGTTGTGATCGTTTGAAAAACTTTAGTCCAAAATTTTGGGCTCTGCGCAGCCTTGTAATAGACTTAGTTAAAAACTGCTTGCCTGCGCCGTGCCTTCGTGCACGTTTTGAACTTTATCAATTTATATCTTGTGCAGGCGGGTTATGGCCATACTCCTGGGCGAGTTAACAACTCCGTGCCCCATGATCTTGAAAATATGGGAATAGGACCCGCTTGCGGGTCATGACAGCCATAAGCTTTTACTAATGAGTAGCCATCCAAAGATGAATAATCTCCTCATGAAAAGGTCCTGCAAAAACAACAAATAGAAAATATATACGTGTATATTTTCAGTTTCTATAAGGCGGCTTCAAAGGCACAGGCCAAAAGAGATCAACCCTTTATATGTATTTTTGAGAAAACTCAAGATTTTTGCTTCAAAGAAGCTAGGCATCAACGCCTATAATCCCGTAGGCCGGCTCTCACGTGAAATAAATCCGTCATTTTAACCTTAACAAGTTCAGGGTCTTAAAAAAGATTGACTGTTAAGAGTATGAACGGGCTACATAGCGGAGAGACTACAGCGAACAGGTGAGTTTGTCCTAGCTCTCTGTAAGCCGGCTCTCACGTGACATAAGCCGCTATTTTAACTTTGACGAGTTAAGGGTCTTGAAAAGATTGACTGTCAAATGTTCGGCGGGTCACCTGGCGGAGTAGCAAGTTGCAAACAGGTAGGTTTAACTCAAATATGGCTTTTAAGCCGGTCAAGAGGGTATGAAAGCTAAACCCGGTGGGTTGGAAGCCCCCAAGTGACCTTATGAACGATCAACTCGTTGCACAAAACTTGTTGCATGAAAACGGCAGAGGCCCCAAATTATGGGGATGCCAGATTTATTATATTGAAAAAGGTATATACAATGACAGAGATATGTATATTGATGAGAGTTAATGACTCAAGTATAGTAAGGCCGAAGATGAGCAATATTCCATGGCCTGCTGGTCTCTTCTCCGAAAGTGCGTGACTTGTCGCTCTCCCGTATATCAATGAGGTAATATGACCCATTGTTAAGATTACTGCTGACCACAAAAGGTCCTTCCCAAGGGGGAGATAACTTATGCATATCTGTCTGATGTTGAATTAGACGTAGCACTAAGTCGCTTTCTTGGAACGTCCGGGTCTTCGCTCTGCGGCTATGATAGCGACGTAGATCTTGTTGATAAATTGCCGATCATGCGGATGCAAGATCCCGCTCTTCATCTAAGGCGTCCAGTGCGTCCTGACACGCCGTCTCATTATTAGTTTCAACGTAAGCTGCCACCCTGGGCGAGTCATGAAGGATATCACTAGGGAGAATAGCTACTGCGCCATACACCATGAAGAAAGGTGTATAGCCCGTTGATCTGTTGGGAGTGGTTCTGATGCTCCAAAGAACTGAAGGTAACTCCTCCACCCAACAACCCGGCGTTCGTTCTAAAGGAACCATAAGCCGAGGTTTGATCCCTCTCAAGATTTCCTGGTTAGCACGTTCTACTTGACCATTAGACTGTGGATGAGCCACGCATGAGACATCCACGTGGATGTGTTCACTTTCACAAAACTCTTTCATAGCCCCCTTGGATAGATTTGTACCATTGTCAGTAATAATACTATGAGGTTAACCAAAATGGAAAATCAGCTTCTTGACAAACTGAACTGCTGTTGCTGCATCGCACTTGCTAACCGGCTCCGCCTCAATCCACTTGGTAAACTTGTCAACCGCCACCAAAAGGTGGGTCGTCTTATCTTTAGACCTCTTAAACGGCCCAACCATATCAAGCCCCTAGACCGCAAACGGCCAGGTGATTGGGATCATCCGTAACTCTTGAGCCGGCGCATGGGCACGTCGCCCAAATTTTTGACACCCATCACATTTACTAACCAAGTCCTCTCCATCTGTATGAGATGTTAGCAAGTAAAAACAGTGCTGAAAAGCTTTAGCCACCAAGGATTTTGACCCGGCGTGATGACCACAATCACCGGCATGTATCTCTTGCAAGATTTCACGGCCCTCCTCAGGAGAAACACATCGTTGAAAAACGCCAGTCACACTGCACCTGTGCAACTCGCCATTGACAATAGTCATGGACTTAGACCGCCTCATGATTTGCCGCTCCAAGGTCTCATCCTCGGGTAACTCGCCACGAGTCAGATATGCTAAGTAAGGCAGCATCCAATCAGGAATAGCGCGGAGAGCCGCCACCAAGTGTCCCTTCGGGTTAGGTGTAGCAAGATCCTCCTCATAAGGTAATTTGACCGACAGGTGATGTAGTACATCCAGAAACACATTAGGCGGCACCGGCTTACGCTGAGACCCCAATCGTGATAATGCATCAGCCGCCTCATTCTTCCGACGATCAATATGATCCACCTGATAACCCTTAAAGTGACCAGCAATGACGTCCACCGCCTGGCGATAAGCCACCATACGAGGGTCTTTAGAATCCCACGTGCCCGAGACTTGTTGGGCCACAAGGTCTGAGTCGCCTAGACATCTGACCCGGCTCAAATTCATCTCCTTGGCCACACGAAGCCCATGAAGCAAGGCTTCATACTCAGCCGCATTGTTAGTACAAGGAAACATTAGCCTTAATACATAACAAAATTTGTCACCTCTAGGGGATGTCAACACAACTCTAGCCCCCGAGCCTTCCAACTATCTAGATCCATCTGTCGGCGTCCTGGGAACGGGGGTACCCAGACCTGCCTGCCTGCGGCCCAGGGCGTGGCCCACTTCGACAAACAAGTATGACCCAACGCGGTTCCGCTCAGCACAAGGCCCTCGTGGGGGGCCCGAGCTTGCGAGGGGAACATCGCCAAGACCCGCGGGCGAATAGGCCTCCCCAGCCGCCCTCTTGAGTGGCGGAGATCTCTATGCAATGCTCGGCCTCGGGAGGTTAAGGGTGACGCCAGCCAGGCCAGGCGGGCACCAGCGCGCCAGAGGGGACAATTTCCTCTTTGGTGCAAAGGAGGCAGGGACGAGCGCAGGTTCCCGAAGCGCCCCACCAAAGGTTGCCATTCCGGTGCAACGAGACCAGGCCAGCGGGCGCGGCAGGATGGATGTCATCGCCGAGCCCACCACTGCATCACCAACAGCTACTTTGCAGGCAAAGACCGCCTTTTGTCAGGATAGGATGTACCTCCTGTCCCCTTTCGAATTTGGCCGTTGTGGGATCCCTTCCCGCCATTGCGATAAGGGAAGAGGACCCGGGCCGCTATAAATAGAGGCTAGGCTGCTTCCTAGAGGAGAGAGAGATCCAACGCCACCCAAACACACTCGCGAGGCAACTCACCACTGTACTAGGTCATCCACAAACCTCCTCGTGAGGCAATCCACCAAAAGCAGGAGTAGGGTTTTACGCTTCGCAGTGGCCCGAACCTGGGTAAACTCTCGTGTGCTACCTTCTTCCTCGCCATCGAGCGGGGTTATCGTGTTGTGAGCTTGGAGGGGGTGAAGCTGTTGGAGATCTTCGCACACGCCCCTGAGTTCGAACCTCTTAGGGTTTTTGTGGAGCCCGAAATCCGACACCATCAAAGTGAATTGTCCAATATGTATTGTCCGGCTTCTCCTCAGGTGCTTGACACTCCGTCCAGTCATTGATGAAATCCACCAGGGCTTGAGACTTAACAGCTGTTCAAGGCACATACCTCAAATTAAGAGTCCCAAGCTCAATTGCTTCTCTATTCTGAATAATATCTCCCAAAGGAGTAGAGCTGACCACCGTGATTGGATGTCCAAGGAAATAATGCTTCAACTTGTGATTCACCATGAACACTCCAAACACCAGCTTTTGCCAATGCGGGTACCTTTGCTTGGATTCTGTCAAAACCTCGCTGACATAATAAACCGACCGCTGGACTGGGTACTCTTTGCCTGCCTCCTTGCGCTCCACAACGACTGCAGTGCTGACGGACTTGTTATTAGCCGCCACGTACAGGAGCAATGGCTCTTTTTCCACGGGAGCGGCCAAGACAAGCGGCTCAACCAACTGTTTTTTGAGCGCTTCAAACGCATCATTGACAGCATCACTCCAGACAAAATCATATGTCTTCTTAATCATCTGATACAAAGGGATAGCCTTCTCGCCCAGGCGGCTTATGAACCGGCTTAAAGCGGCAATACGACCCGCCAAGCGCTGGACGTCATTAATGCACGTCGGCTTAGATAATGAGGTGATGGCCTTTATTTTATCCGGGTTAGCTTCAATGCCCCGCTCTGAAACCAAAAATCCCAGGAGCTTCGCTGCAGGTACACCAAAAACACACTTAGCCGGATTAAGCATCATATTGTAAACCCGCAGGTTTTCAAAAGTTTCCTTCAAATCATCAAGCAGAGTCTCCTTCTTCCTTGACTTGACTACAATATCATCCACATAAACATGAACATTGTGTCCGATCTGACTATGAAGACAGTTCTGTACACAGCGTTGATAAGTCGTCTGCGCACTTTTGAGTCCAAAAGGCATGGACACGTAGCAGAAAGCCCCAAAAGGTGTGATGAAAGATGTCTTCTCTTGGTCTTTAACTACCATCTTGATCTGATGGTAACCCGAATAAGCATCCAGGAAACATAAGCTCTCGCAACCCGCCATTGCATCAATGATCTGGTCGATACGGGGGAGAGCAAATGGATCAACCGGACACGCCTTGTTGAGATCTGTGTAATCTACACACATGCGCCACGTGCCGTTCTTCTTAAGTACGAGCACGGGATTAGCCAACCACTCCGGGTGATAAACCTCCATGATAAACCCTGCTGCCAAGAGCCGGGCTACCTCTTCCCCAATAGCTTTACGCCGCTCTTCATTGAAACGACGGAGGAATTGTTTGACTGGCTTAAACTTAGGATCCACATTAAGGTGGTGCTCAATGAATTCTCTCGGTACACCTGGCATGTCAAAAGGCTTCCATGCAAAGATGTCCCAATTCTCACGGATGAATTCGATGAGCGCGCTTTCCTATTTGGGGTCCATATTAGCCCCTATAGTGAACTGTTGCTATGAGTCGCCAGGAACGAAATCCACTAACTTTGTATACTCTGCCACAAACTTCAGGGGCGGGTCAGACTCTGTGCTGGGCTTCTTCAACGGGGTCATATCTGTCGGGTCAACTTTATCTTTGTAAAATTTGAGTTCCGCCTCAGCACAACTTGACTCTGCATACGCAGCATCGCCTTCCTTGCACTCAAGAGCAATCTTCCGATCACCATGCACCGTAATCGTCCCCTTCAGACCTGGCATCTTGAGCTGCAAGTAAACATAATAGGGCCGAGCCATGAATTTGACATAAGCCGGTCGTCCAAACAGAGCATGATATGGACTCTTGATTTTAACCACTTCAAACCACAAGGTATCTACCCCGTAGTTAAACTCGTCACCAAAGTCCACCTCAAGGGCAATTTTTCCAACTGGATAAGCCGACTTGCCGGGCACTACACCGTGAAAGACTGTAGATGACGGCTTGAGATCTTTGTCAGTCAGGTTCATCCGGCGGAAAGTATCATAATACAGGATGTTGATGCTGCTGCCACCGTCCATCAGTACCTTGGTGAATTTGTAGCCTCCTACCTAAGGGGATCCCACAAGGGCCAACTGCCCCGGGTTATCAACTCATGGCGGGTGATTCTCCCTGCTCCATGATATCGTGTATTCGGACCATTTTAAATACTGTGGAAGAGCCGACATTGCTGCATGAACCGCCCTCTTGCGCACCTTCTGGTCGCGCCTGTCAAGACTCGTAGTGAACACGTGATATTGTCCTTCATTGAGTTGCTTCGGGTTACTCTGATACCCTGACTGATTATTTTGCTGTTGACCGCCATTGCCGGACTGCTGATTTTGGCCACCATGATTGCCTTGACCCTGATAACACGATCCTGAGCTGCCTGCATCGAAACCTGACCCATGAGAGCCGGATCCTGACCCGCCGGGCGATCAATTGCCATTACCATGATGCTGGTTAAGGTTGTAATTTCGGAACTCCTGCATGATATAACAATCCTTCCAAGCGTGGGTGGACGGCTTGTTGGGAAGGTTGTGCTTCGGGCAGGGGTTGTTGAGCATTGCTTCCATGTTGAAAGGCTTGCCCTTCCCAAAAGGTGGTTTACCGTCACCCTTGGTGTGGTTGTTTCCAGTGTTGGTGTTGGCCACAAGATCTGACCCGCCGTCTGGATGCTTCCGTTTACCACCATTACCTGGGTTGTTATTTCCTGTCCCGTTCTTCTGCTGACCCTCGCCGTTGCCATTCTTCTTACCCTTAGCAGATTTCTCATCATCAGAACCAGGATCCTTCGTGCTGTTAGAATCTGCATATTTGGTGAGAGCCGCCATGAGCTCACCCATGTCTTGGCAAGAACGCTTGAGCCGTCCAAGCTTCTGCTTAAGGGGCAAAAAGTGAGAATTCTTCTCCAGAATCAGAACCGCCTGAGCCGCCGTGATATTATCAGATGAGTGGATAATAGTTGAGACCCGCCAGACCCAATTATGGGCCAACTCATCCTCACGCTACACGCAATGATCCAAATCCACGATCGTCATAGGCTGCTTGCACGTCCCTTGAAAATTATTGATAAATCGTGCTTTAAACTCGGCCCAGGAATTAATGGTGTTAGGGGGCAGACCCTTTAACCATGTACGGGCCGGTCCTTCCGGCATCATGATGAAGTACTTAGCACAGACTGCATCACTGACGTCCAACATCTCCATGGCTAGCTCATAACTCTCGATCCAGGCTTCTGGAGGTAGATCAGCTGTATAGTTTGGCACTTTGCGTGGACCCTTAAAATCCTTCGGCAGGCGTTCGTTCTGTAGAGCCGGCACTAAGCACGGCACTCCAACAGCCCTGGAGGTGACTCCGGCTCCCACTGAAATTGAAGGGGTCACAGGGGGCAGCTCTTGGTAAGTCACCGCGGCCGCCATCGCCTCACGCTGAGCTCTGGCATTATCCACAATTGCCTGAGCATTGACAATGGGCGGGTCATCATGGGGCGGGTTCCGACGTCGCTCACTACTAGAGACCGCCGGTGACTCCAAGCGCCGGCTATAACTGCGGCTTGGGATGGGGGTTGAGTGCACATGACTCCGGCTGTAAGTATACTTCTCCTGTTGAGCCACCGCTGTCTGCAAGTACCCAATGGATTTCCGTGCCTCTTCGGCGAAGGGTGTCCCATCAGCGAGAGGGAGCGCATTGAGCCTGGTAGCCGCTGCTATCATGTTCTCCACCGGGTTAGAGTAATGGCCAGGTGGTGTCAGAAAACGCTGCGGCGGGGTCTGATTCCTGCGGGGCAGGTCTGACTACCGATGCTGAGTCGCTACCCTATTCCCAGGCACTTCCGCCGTACGGGTCACGGTCAGAGGTGCATTCGGTCCTGCCCCCGACGTGTTAAAAAGATTCCTGGGCTCATACTGCTCAGGTAGGCGGGTCTGATGCCTCATCCGCAAAACTGCTTCTGAGGCTTATTGGTCCAGATTAAGGCAAAAAGCTTCAGCCCTGAGACGCTCCGACTCAATATCCATCTGAGCCTGCAATGCATTGATATCCCCCTGGGCCCTGGTCATCTGGTCCTTCAGCCTCGCGATCTCTGCGTTACGGCTTGCTTGATTTTCCGTTGTGACCTCGGTTCCCATCAGAGTTGTCAGCTCGTTCATCAGATCCAGCAAAACTTGAGCTGGCGGCCTGGTTGATCCGGACCCTGCTGCGCCGGCAGCCGTTGGCCCAGCCGCTGTGCTGCTGGAACCCAACACCGTGCCTGCCATGAAGATGGCGGCTTGGCTCGGCGGCTCATAGGGCTCCGGAATACTGTCACCATCGAAGTAGCCCCCAAGCCCACCATCGTGAAGCTGATAAATTGACTCCGTCTCTCCGCTCGAGGATCCATCCTGCGAGCAGACGAGGGTTTCTCCTCCTGACACAGAATCTTCCGCGAGTTCCGCGCCTTGCGTGAAGCCGACAAAGACGTGCTTCCGGCCGGGTTGGATCCGGGCAGGCTGCGCGCGCCGGGCCGACTCGACGAGGTCGGTGCGGATGTCTGGCCCGGACTTAGATCCGCCGATCTTCTCGATGAAAACGTGAATTCTGCCGAAGGGGACCCGGTACCCGTACTCGATTGAGTCTGCCTCGGGGCCCCATCCAATGTTGTCGATGTAGAGCTTGCCGCGGCGACTCTTAGTCATCCTGCCAACGGCGTATCCCTCGATCCCTGGGAGAGAGCCCTTCGGGTATTCCAAACCACCGCGCATCTACCCCACGGTGGGCGCCAACTATCGTGGTTTTATCGCGGCAGATGTCCTAGTGAAAGGACTTAGGGGTGAAGCCATCGCTGCGGCGGTTAACTCGAAGGGGTTTGTCGTGGTTTTGTCAAGGCAGATGTTCTCGTGAGAGAACTTAGGTGTGAGGCCATCACAACTAGGTGGCGGCTTGAGAGGGGTTGGTCGGAATCGAGAGACGTGGGTTTACCCAGGTTCGAACCCTTCGATGGAGGTAAAAGCCTATGTCCTACTTTGTGTGTATTGATGATGAGGATGATCTCGATTACAAGGGTGACGTATTGCTAACTCTAATCTCGAGAGCCTCTAATTTGTCTATCTCTAATGACTTGAACTTGTCCCTCTTGGGGGTGCCTTACCCCTCCTTATATAGGTTGATGGGGTAGATTTTCATGTAGAGTCCTACTGGGAGTAGGATTAGGACTAGTCTCTCTTGAATCCTAATCTGGGTCTTGTTTCCTTTGTGAGGGAGTCTTTCCTTTCCTTGGGCCTTCTCTGTGAGCCGGCTCACCATAACATGAGTCGGCCCTCCCATGAGCCGCCTTCTGGGCCGTTGGGTTTTTGTCATTCGTTTGACCCGCCTGTTGGGTCACCAATGAGCCGCCAAGCCCCGACCGGGTCATACTTCAGGCCGGGTTATACCGTGGGGTAATATCCCCAACATTAGCCCCCAGGTTAGCTTGAATTTATTCATGGTAAGCTCCTGAAATAAGAATAACAAATATGTTAAGGGACCGGCTTGCTCCACTGGCCGGCTTGATGAAGTAGCTCCTTGAAAGTCCGGGTTTCTTCTTCATATTAACGAGCCGTCTTCACAATCATCTTGCAGGTATGTGTCCTTTGAATTAAAATATTGGGAATAACACATCCATATGCCGTTGAGTCGGCCTCCAATACTTTGGCTGGATGAAAACCTTGGCAATAAGAAATTCATCTGTTGTTGAACCACTTCATGGGACACGGGGATCTTGCCGGGTCATCAGATGTAGTGGACGTCAACTTATAAAAAAATATTGCTGATTTATGGATGTAGAACTTGCCAACTTGTGAAACCGGGTTGCTTATATAAACTCCGCTGGGTCTTAATCATTGACGATGCCGGGTCGTGATTGTTGGTGCTGCCAGGTCAAAACAAGCGGACACCAGTTGAGTTGATAAAATTATTGAGAATAAAGAAATCCATGTAATGTTGAGCCGGTCTTTCAATGCTTCGGCTAGATAAAAATCTATTGAGCCGGTCTCGTTCACAATTGACATCTTGAAAGTGCTCTTGTATTTTTTTTGATATATCCATATTACCTGTAGCCCCCAAGCTCCGAGTTTATCCATGATGACTTGGTGCTTTTCAATAATATCTTGGATTGTGTAGCCCCCAAGTGCCGGGTTGTCTTGCCTGCAGCAGCCCGGGACTTGCAATTGTCTTTATACTTTATAAAACTTCAGCAAGTGTAGCCCCCAAGTGCCGGGTTGTCTTTCCTGAAACAACCTGGGACTTTGAACTTGGTGTTGAATGTTGAGAAATTGGGTTTGTCATCTGAGTCGCCAGATATAAACTGAGTGTCTTGTATTTCACATGTGTAGCCCCCAAGGGCCGGTTCATCAGTATGTGATGGGCCGGGTCTTCAATTTGGATCTTATAATCTGTTTAAACAGCTGAATATTGTAGCCCCCAAGTGCCGGGTCGCATGCCTGTAGCGACTTGGTACTCTAGCAATTTTGATCTGAGTAGTGTAGCCCTCAAGTGTCGGGTCGTATGCCTGCAGCAACTTGGGACTGTGTGAGAATAATATAACTCATCATAATTTTTTGAATGAATCCTTGACCGTGGTTGTAATGTAACCCGGTATGAATATCCTGGAATAACGCCTTTGTCTTTGAAATGAAATCCCTGCTCGTGGTTACCATGCAACCCGGCAAATATATGTTTGAGAAATCCATAAGTGTTATAGTTTACTACAGAGCACAAGTTCAAAACATCCAAGAGCCGGTCAATTAGATGACCCGGCATTATATGTGATAGGGCGACTCTTCGAGAATAGTCAAACCTTCCGAGCTGGCTTGAAAAACCCAAACATTTAATACTGGTTATGATAAACCATGATGAAGATCCAACCATTTTGGCTATCAAAGATCTATTTGTTCCTGGAGAGGTTACGATGTAACCTGGTTTCATGACCGGCTTGATATGCATGTATGATGCATGATGCAATGCAAGATAATGTATTCATATGATAAAAACAACTAACAGAGAATATATACATGTATATCTCAAATATTTGTAAGTCGGCCTTGAAGGCACAACCAAAAGAGATCAACTCTTGTTCTTATTTTGAAAACCTCAAAGTTTTTGCTTCCAAGAAGCTTGGCATGAACGCCATTAATCCCGTAAGCTGGCTCTCACGTGACATAAATCTGTTGTTTTAACCTTAACTAGTTCAGAGTCTTAAAAAAGATTGACTATTAAGAGTACGAACGGGCCACATAGCGGAGAGACTACAGCGGACATGTGAGTTTATCCTAGCTCTCTGTAAGCCGGCTCTCTCGTGACATAAGCCGCCGTTTTAACTTTGACAAGTTCAGGGTCTTATTGAAAGATTGACTGTCAAGAGTACGGTGGGTCACCTGGCGGAGTAGCAAGTTGCAAACAGGCAGGTTTAACCCATATATGGCATGGAAGCCGGTCAAGAGGGTATGAAAGCTAAACTCATTGAGTTGGAAGCCCCCAAGTGACCAATGATCATCGAAAAGCTCGGCCATAGAATATACAGGAGACAATGCTACTACTGCAAAACATCTGGGGTCCAGATAAGCCGACTTTTTATTCCATTGATCATAATACGATGATCCATTAAAACAGGGCACCCATGTTTGAACGGCGCATCATGGCGGCTCGTCCTCCTGGGCGACTTTTAATTTTTCGCCAATAAAGCAGGGCACCCATGTTTGAACTGTCGCATCATGGCGGCTCGTCCTCTTGGGCGACTTTAAATCTTCCGCCAATAAGGTAGGGCACCCATGTTTGAACGGCGCATCATGGCGGCTCGTCCTCTTGGGCGACTTTTAATTTTCGCCAATAAGGCAGCAGCCCCCGGGACCGGGTTATCTTCCCTGCCATGACCCGGGGTTCTTGAATTTTTTAGCCCAGTTGAATCTACCAAGCCATGTCTGTGTAGCCCCCGAGTCTTAAGTCAACTCGAGGAGACGGCTTGAGAGTCTTCATAGTTGACTGTTGCATAAGCCAGCATATAGTTCACGGCTGAACGATGGAATTCATTGAAACTGGATACGATGTGATGAGTTGATGATCTTCATGATGCTCATCGTATATCTTTGGCAAATGTCGTGGCCAAATTGAGTTTATATGCTTCTTAACCCATGCTTTGTTACTCTCGGGTAGTCTGGCTCTCCTGTTTCTTTGGATATGTTGAAGGAGATCGTATCGCTAGGATAACAGGCCAATGCGTCTATCCATTGAGCAACCCTGCGCGGCTGGAGGCTGATAATAGGTATATATATTTGTCCTTTGCTCCGGCGTTTGCTGGAGTACACCAGACCGCGGGGACGGCGGCTTGCGCGCATCCGTTTGGCGGCTCATGCGGGCGGACGTGACGTCGGAGTGTTGATGCTCACCAGACCATGGGGGCGGCGGCTTGCGCGCGTCCGCTGGGCGGCATGGAAGGAAGCTGATTTATTTGGACGACAGATGATCCTCGCATGATGTTCGAACAATGAGACTCACCCTAGTATTTCATGCTGCATATAGGTCGACTCTCCTCTTCTTTTTTTTAAGTAGATAGAAACGCCGGTGCTACGGCTTGCGTGTGCATCCATCGAGCCGCACGGCACGGCCGAACAATGGTGTTGTAGGCCAGCGCGGACAGTGAGTCGGCCGTGGCGTTGTAGGCCAGTGCGGACGGCGAGTCGGCCGTGGCGTTGTAGGCCAGTGCGGACGACGAGTCGGCCGTGGTGTTGTAGGCCAGTGCGGACGGCGAGTCGGTCGTGGCGTTGTAGGCCAGTGCGGACGACGAGTCGGCCGTGGCATGTTGATGTAGCCTAGACCAATAGGGACAGCGTCTCGCGCGTATTCGTTGGATAATCCGGTGCAAGTGGGCATGCGCGACACCGGCGTGTTGTTGTAGACCAGACTGTAGGAACGGCGGCTCGCGCGCATCCATTGGGCGGTTTGAGCAAGCACGCGCGACACCGGCGTGTTGTTGTAGACCGGACCGTCATCGTTTTTCCGTGGGTAGATGAATCTGATGTTTTATTATAGTCGTCGGACAAACGATAGTCATCCGATCCGAACCATCTTGTAGCTTCCAACAGACCGCGGTGGAGCGTCCCATGCGTGTGTTCGCCGAGTAGCACCATGCTGACGGATGTTGTCACCATCCCTGATGTGTTTCCATAAACCGTATTGTACGAAGATTGGTCGTATGTGTGCATTTGCTGAGTGGCGCAGTATAGACGAACATAGCCTCCGTTGTATTGATGGTACAATGCATCTATCTGAATTGGGTATCGAAGGACCAACCAATTGTTCGAAGCGACGTAATAAATGCCAACGAATAGCTCTCGACCTTAATAGATCTGCAAGCACAAATAATACAAACCAAAAGAAAATTCTTGACAGAATTAATTACGGGTCAAACGAAAAAGAATAAATAGCACCTGGTATAGTCTTCGGTAGATGTAGCAACTGGGTAGAAGTCAAAAATCTGAACCACTAGTAACCTTCACGTGATCAGACCACTCCAAAAGTGATGGGCATGTGTGTAATAGTACTTCAGCCGATGTGGTGTACTACTTGACGTGAGATGTTTTGCTAGTGGTTGCCTCGGGAATTGATTTGACAGCTTTTGCTTGATGGGGCTGGACTACGGGTGGAGCAGCGGACAAATTCACTGTTTTGACCATTTTCGCATAGTTTAGCCGGATCTGACCCTGGTTTGAAAAAATTTCCGGATCTGACCCTTTTCTTACCGCCAGACTCCTTGGCGGTAGGGTATGACAACCTACCGCCGAGGACCCTGGCGGTAGGGAAATGGCCTACCGCCGCAGGGGCTGGCGGTAGCATGTGTAACCCTACCGCCAAGGGGTCCGGCGGTAGGCACGCATGCTCCCTGGATCCGTAACTTAGAAATTTTTCACGGTAGGGCGTGCAACCCTACCGTCAGGGTCGTTGGCGGTAGGTTGTCATACCCTACCGCCAAGGTGTGTGGCGGTAGCAAAAGGGTCAGATCCGGAAAAAAGTTCGGACCGGGGTCAGATCCGGCTGAACTTTCCAAAAAGGGTCAAAACAGTGAATTTGTCCTGGAGCAGCAGCCTGCTGGTCGGGCACGCACGTCACGCTACGGCCGTACACCAGGAAACGATCGACCAGTAAAATCAGCTTCTCAGGTCTGGATCAGCTTTGTCGATGGAAGAAAAAAACACGGCCATGCGTCCGAGCTTGGCAACACGCAGTCGGTCTCGGCGATGCGGGGTTGTAGCGGAAATTGCTCTTCAGATCGTTTACGGATTTGCAGGACTTTTTTTGTCGAACCTTGTCTTATAATATGTGAGCGGCGTTGGGCCTGGACGAATAGTACTAGTAGTTGATTCTATGTCTTCACGTAACGATCGAGGAGCAGCCTTTGGACTTGATCCACGCGTAGCAGTGCACGGGAACAAAATTGACATGTCTCAGCGACTTTGAACTTGTACGTCTCGATGGATCGAACAACAGCGGCTAGACACGGCGGATCGGCACAAGGGATAGGCAGATTGCCTCGGGTCTTGAAGTTAAAAGCAGCAGCAACTCGGCTCATTGTCGAATGAGGTGATCAGTCTGTAGCCGGTCTCGGTGACTTAGGGTGGCGGCGGAAAACGATCACAGATCATCTGATCGATGGAAAACAACCCTTACTGCTCTCGTCTTCAACTCGATCTAATCTCACATTGCTTGTTCTGACCACTCATCATGGTGACGACGTAGATCCTTCCAAGCTGGCTCTCCTTTATCCGGCGTATCGCGAGCTTCTCAATCTTTCTGGAAGATCCCTCCAAGAACTCAACACCACCGTGCGCTGCCACACGATGGGCGCCAACTGTCATGGTTTTTCACGGCAGATGTTCTCGTGAGAGAACTTAGGTGTGAGGCCATCGCAAGTAGGTGGCGGCTTGAGAAGGGTTGGTCGGAATCGAGAGATGCGGGTTTACCCAGGTTCGGCCCCTTCGATGGAGGTTAAAGCCTATGTCCTGCTTTGTGTGTATTGATGATGAGGATGATCTCGATTACAAGGGTGCCGTATTGCTACCTCTAATCTCGAGAGCCTCTAATTTGTCTATCTCTAATGACTTGAACTTGTTCCTCTTGGGGGTGCCTTACCCCTCCTTATATAGGTTGAAGGGGTAGATTTACATGTAGAGTCCTACTAGGAGTAGGATTAGGACTAGTCTCTCTTGAATCCTAATCCGGGTCTTGTTTCCTTTGTGAGGGAGTCTTGCCTTTCCTTGGGCCTTCTCTGTGAGCCGGCCCACCATAACATGAGTCGGCCCTCCCATGAGCCGCCTTCTGGGCCGTTGGGTTTTTGTCGTTCGTTTGACCCGCCTGCTGGGTCACCAATGAGCCGCCAAGCCCCGACCGGGTCATACTTCAGGCCGGGTTATACCGTGGGGTAATATCCCCGACAGGGTTGGTTGGGACGAAAGACACGGGTTTACCCCTCTCGAAGGAGGTAAAAGCGTACGACCTGCTTTAGGTTGTATTGATTGAGTATCGATTACAAGGGAATGGATTCGCTTGACCTAGCTCTCGATGAAAGGTTTCGTACCTTAAGTCGCCCAGGGAACCCACCTTTATATACACAGGTCGAGGCCCTGGGCTTACAAGAGTCCGGGCCGGGTTACATCTAGTAACCGACCTTATCTCTAAATCTCCTTGCCTTTATCTGGCAAGTCATCTCCCGGCGGCTTAAACCTCTGGGTCACACACTGCCTTCCGGCTCTGGGCCTCCACGAGGCCCATCTGGTAAATGACCTCCAGGCTCGTCTTAGTCTTCCGGCCTGCTTAAGGCCTCACTGTTAAGCCGCCAACTTCCTAACCCGGGCCTTCCTGGACGGGTCTCACCATGGGGTTATATCCCCAACATGAATCGAGATTCGGATTTGTTACTCCGTATGACGGAGAGGTATCTCTGGGCCCTCTCGGTAAGACAACATCGTAAAGAGCTTGCAAGCAATGTGGCTAATTAGTTAGTCATGGGATCTTGTATTATGGAATGAGTAAAGAGACTTTCCGGTAACGAGATTGAACTAGCCATGGTGATACCGATGATCGAATCTCGGGCAAGTAACATACCGCTGGACAAAGGGAACTGCATATGGGATTAATTGAATCCTTGACATCGTGATTAAACCGATAAAGATCTTTGTGGAATATGTAGAATGAATATGGGCGTCCAGGACCCGCTATTGGTTATTGACCGGAGAGGTGTCTCAATCATGTCCACATGATTCTCAAACCCGTAGGGTCCGCAAGCTTAACTATCGGTGACGCTAAAGTAGTATTGGGATATGTACGTTGGTGACCGAATGTTGTTCGGAGTCCTGGATGAGATCCTGGACGTCATGAGGAGCTCTGGAATGGTCCAGAGGTAGAGATTTATATATGGGAAGTCATATTCAGGGCTCTAGAAAATGTTCGGGATTTTTTAGTTTTGTACCTAGAAGGTTCCGTAGTGGGGCCTGATACGTCTACAACGTATCTACTTTTCCAAACAGTTTTGCTCTGGTTTTGACCTCTAATTTGCATGATTTGAATGGAACTAACCCGGACTGACGATGTTTTCAGGAGAACTACATTGGTGTTGTTTTTGTGCGGAAATAAAAGTTCTCGGAATTGGACGGAACTTTTTGTGGATTTTTTCTGGAATATATAATGAATTATGGAGCGAAGAGCTGCCGGAGGGAGGCCACCTGTGGGCCACAAGCCAACAAGGCGCGACCCCCTAGGTCGTGCCCTGATGGCTTGTGGGGCGCACGAGGCTCCTCCGACCCTAATTCCAGTCCTATAAAATCACATCTTCGGAGAAAAAAATTAGAGAGAAGTTTTCATCGCGTTTCGCGAGACGGAGCCGCGGCCACCTCCTGTTCTTCCTCGGGAGGGCTGATCTGGAGTCCGTTTGGGGCTTCGGAGAGGGGAAATCATTGCCGTCGTCATCACCAACCCTTCTCCATCAACACCACCATGATGCTCACCACCGGGAGTGAGTAATTCCTTTGTAGGCTTGTTGGACGGTGGTGGGATTGCATGAGATTGATCATTTAATCGAGTTAAGTTTGATAGGGCTTGATCCCTGCTATCCACAATGTTCTGAGATTGATGTTGCTATGACTTTGCTATGCTTAATGGTGGTCAGTAGGGCTCGAGTGCCATGATTTCAGATCTGAACTATTATGTTTTCATGAATATAAGAGTTATTTCGATCCTATCTTGCAAGTTGTATGCACCTATTACGTGTCTTGATCCGCATACCCCAAGGTGACAATAATTGGGTTTCTTTCCGGTGATTGCCATAGTTTGAGGAGTTCATGTATTCACCATGTGTTAATGATTTGTTCTAGTTCTTTATTAAAAGGAGGCCTTAATATCCCTTAGTTTCCAATAGGACCCCGCTGCCACGGGAGGGTAGGACAAAAGATGTTATGCAAGGTTTTGTCGCAAGCACGCATGACTATATACGGAATACATGCCTACATTTTATTGATGAATTGGAGCTAGTTCTGTGTTGCCCTAGTTTGTAACTGTTACATGATTGATGTCATCTAAATAATTATCCATCACCGATCCACGTGCCTACGCTTTACATATACTAAATCTTGCTAAGTTACTATTGCTACTGCTACTGTCACAACTGCTACAAAATTACTGTTGACACTACTACTGTTACTTTTACTACTACTATTTTCCGTGCTACTAAACCTTTGCTGCAGAGAGATATCCCAGGCCAATAAATATTCTTTGGCTCCCCTTGTGTCGAATCAATAAATTAGGGTGATATACTACCCATGAAGACTGTCACGATCCCCTATACTTGTGGGTTATCAGGGCCCACTTGCACGGGGGGCTCACATGGACGTGGGTAGTGGAGAAAGTCCCCACACCCCTGGTCTAGGCGCAGCAAGGTCTCCCTTAAAAGTAATAGGATCATATTCCAAAGGGATAAGATCAAGATCCCTAAAAAGGGGGATAGCGATTGGTGGGCAAGGAAAGGAAGGATTTCCTTCCTCCCCCCTTGACCAATGACCCTAGGGGCTTGGAGGCCAAGCTATCAGCCCCTCCCACGCCTATATAAAGGTGGGGAGGCACAAGGGGGCAACACACCTTCCCACAGTCGCGGCCCTCCCCCGGTCTCTCCCGTTTCTTCCCCGTTCATAGTTTCCGAGGTGCTTGGCGAAGCCCTGCTGGCACTACTCCACTACCATCTCCACCATGCCATCATACTGGTCAAGATCCCATCTACTTCTCCTCCCTCACTTGCTGGATCAAGGAGGCAGAGACGTCACCGAGCCGCACATGTGCTGAACGCAGAGGTGCTGTCCGTTTGGCGCTGGATCGGATTGGATCACGATTGGATCGTGAAGAGTATGACTACGTCAACTATGTTATATAAGCTTCCGCTTAACAATCTACAAGGGTATGTAGACACACTCTCCCTCTCATTGCTATGCATCTCCAGAGATAGATCTTGGGTGATCGTAGGAATTTTTTTGTTTCCCATGCAACGTTCCCCAACAACTACCATACCATATCACACCCATTTTAATGCATGTTGACACACAAGATAAATAATTATTAACTCCTAGCTATTTAAGCATGGCATGAGAAACTATAATCTCTAATTGTCATCATAAACATGTTTACTCATAATATACTGAATCAAGATGGAACGTGCTAAACATATTTACAAAAACATAAAACAAGAAGAGTCCATACCAGCTTCCTTTACCACGAACACTTCATCAAATATCATCATTATTGCCTTTCACTTGCACGACCGAACGATGTGATAATAATAATAGTGCAAGTGTGCGTGGACTACGCTGGAATCTGCAAAACAATTTATAAAAAGAACAAGAAAAGGTAGCATTGGCTCTTCGTTAGATCAATATTAATGCATATGAGAGCCACTCAACATTTTCATCTTGGTCTTCTCCTTTTTAACGACTCAACAAAAAGAAAAGAAATTCAGAGAAACACATTGAAATGTTTTTGGAGTTTTTGGTTTTCTCGAAGAAAGCAAATAAACAAAGGAAAATCAAGAACGAGAAAAACTATTTACATGGGAAATCTCTCAACATGCAAAGGAAATCTTTTTGGGTTTTCATTTAATACTATAGATTGATTAAATAGGAAAGAAAAACCGGAAAGAAGCGAGAAATATTTTTGGCTTTTCAAAGTTTTTCAAACACACAAGAAGAAAGCAGAAAAACAAAACTAACATTGATATACAATGAATGAGGATGAACACCGGCAATTGAAATGAATTGTGTGAACACGAATGTAATGTGGGTGAGAAATACGTACTCCCCTAAGCTTAGGATATTGGCCTAGCTTGGTGATGACCATCCGAAGTAGCCATCGGGTCAAGGAGGGAAGTAGTTAGGCTGAGGCACTTGAGCGTCCCAGGCCTAGGCCGCAGCATTCGCCTCAGCTAACTCATTTCGGTAAGCAATTATATCTGATGGCATGACAACCTATCCGTTCCTGGCATGATAGTTAAACAAAGAGGGTGCATGCAATCAATAACATCACGAGTCCTCTCGCTATACACCACATTGTATGGAATGTGGTGCGGAGGCTCGGGTTCATCGATAAAGTGGTGTTCTATCATAGACTGGTGATCAAGATAAACCTTAGGTGACAAGTAGTCAGTGGGTCGTATATTCATATTAAAGTGTCTAGCTAAACGAGTGGCATAAATCCCACCATAGACCTTTCCCCTGGCCCGGTTACCATGCAAATGATGTGCAACGATAGCTCCTAAGTTTTATGTGTTATCGCCAAATAATGCTCGGCCCAAAATAGTAAGAGTGGGGGCACTGAGACCGCCACCCTGCTCCATAGCAATTAAGAATTTCCCTATAAATAACACAAAGTAGTGCACAATAGGAAAATGCAAGCTAGTAGCTCGAGCGTTGATACGTCTCCAACGTATCTACTTTTTCAAACACTTTTGCTCTTGTTTTGGACTCTAATTTGCATGATTTGAATGAAACTAACCCGGACAGACGTTGTTTTCAACAGAACTAGGTGTTATTTTTGTGCAGAAATAAAAGTTCTCGGAATTGGACGAAACTTTTTGTGAATTTTTTCTGGAATATATAATGAATTTTGGAGCAAAGAACTACTAGAGAAGGGCTGCCATGGGGCCACGACCCAACCGGGCGTGGCCCAGGCCCTGGCGACGCCCTGTTAGCTTGTGGGTCCCACGCAGCTCCCCCGACCCTAATTTCAGTCCTATAAATTCACATTTTTAGAAAAAAAATAAGAGAGAAAATTTCATCGCATTTTACGAGACGGAGCCGCCGCCACCTCCTGTTCTTCCTCCGGAGGGCTGATCTGGAGTCCATTTTGGGCTCCGGAGAGGGGGATTCGTCGTCGTCGTCATCACCAACCCTTCTCCATCGACAATTCCATGATGCTCACCACCGTGAGTGAGTAATTCCTTTGTAGGCTTGCTAGACAATGGTGGGATTGGATGACATTGATCATGTAATCGAGTTAAGTTTAATAGGGCTTGATCCCTAGTATCCACTATGTTATGTGATTGATGTTGCTATGACTTTGCTATGCTTAATGCTTGTCACTAGGGCCCGAGTGCCATGATTTCAGATCTGAAGCTATTATGTTTTCATGAATATAAGAGTGTTTTGGATCCTGTCTTGTAAGTTGTAGTCAGCTGTTACGTGTCATGATCCGCATACCCCAAGGTGACAATAATTGGGATTCTTTCTGGTGATTGCCGTAGTTTGAGGAATTCATATATTCACCATGTGTTAATGCTTTGTTTTGGTTCTCTATTAAAATGAGGCCTTAATAGCTCTTAGTTTCCAATAGGACCCCGCTGCCACGGGATGGTAGGACAAAAGATGTCATGCAAGTTCTCATCGCAAGCACACATGAGACTATATAGGGAATACATGCCTACAATACATTGATGAATTGGAGCTAGTTCTGTGTCGCCCTAGTGTGTAACTGTTACATGATTGATGTCATCCAAATCATTATCCATCACTGATCCACCTGCCTATGCTTTTCTCATATTGAATCTTGCTAAGTTACTACTATCGCTGCTACTATTACAATTGCTACAAAATCGTTGCTATCACTATCACTGTTACTATTGCTACTACTATTTGCCGTGCTACTAAATTCTTGCTGCAGAGAGATATCCCAGGAGTGTTTGAATTGACAACTCACCTGCTAAGGCCAATAAATTCTCTTTGGCTCCTCTTGTGTCGAATCAATAAATTAGGGTGAAATACTACCCGTGAAGACTGTCGCGATCCCCTATACTTGTGGGTTATCAAGACCTTTTCTGGCGCCGTTGCCGGGAGCATAGAAATTTTTATTGTGTTAACTTGAGGATATCCAATTGCCACTATGAAGAATCTGAACGATACTCGAACTAATATCATCCCCTCTCGCACGAGAGGAGGTAAGGAACTTCCATCTAGCTTCGCTTTTGATTCACCAACTGTTTTGAATCAGCTTGTTACACCACCACCTGTTGATCGTCCTGATATTTCACATGAACTTGATGATGCTACCTATGAAATTAATGATGGTACTACTGCTACATTTGATGAAACTGAAACTGTGCCACTGAATGAATTACTTGATGCACATATTGCTAATGCTAGAGAACTTGAAAACGCTGAAATTGATGAAGATTTTCAGTCACCTATTACACCTTGCTCACGCAATAATTATGAATTGCCTTATGTACCTGAAGGTTGTGTTGTGGATGAGGAAATATCGAGGGACCTTCTTGCTTGCAAAAATAGAGATGACTTGAGGAAGCTAGTATCCAAACTGAAAGAAAAATCTATGATGGAGAAAATGAAACATGATCCTAAATTTGCTACTTCTCCTATATTTGTTACTGATAAGGATTATGAATTCTATGTAGACCCTGAGTTAATGCATATTGTTTAATCTGATCCTTTCCATGGCTATGAAAATGAAACTGTTATCGGAAATCTCACCAAATTGAATCATATCGATGCTTTGTTTACTAATGAGGAAAATATGCGCTACTACTATATCCTTAAGCTTTTTCCTTTCTCACTAAAAGGCGAGGCTAAAGAATGGTTCCTTTCTCTGGCTCCTAGTTGTGTGCGTGGCTCCAAGGATATGCTTTATTACTTCTCTGAAAAATATTTCCCTGCTCATAAGAAACAAACCGCTTTACAACAAATATTTAACTTTGTGCAAATTGAAGAAAAGAATCTCCCTCAAGCTTGGTGGAGGCTTCTACGGTTACTTAGAGCTTTGCCTGATCATCATCTCAAGAAAAATGAAATACTTGATATCTTTTATAATGGACTAACCGATGCCTCTAGGAATTTCCTAGATAGTTGTGCTGGTTGTGTTTTCAGGGAAAGAACTATTGGTCAAGCTGAAGAACTATTGAATAATATATTGCAAAAGGCCGATGATTGGACACTTCCTGAATCACCGTCGGAACCTATTCAAAAGAAGAGAGGTATTCTATACCTTAGTCCTGAAGATATGCAAGAAGCCAAAAGATCCATGAAAGAGAAAGGTATTAAAACTGAAGATGTCAAGAAATTGCCACCTATTGAAGAAATACATGGACTTGACACCCCGACACAGGTAGTAGAGGTAAAATCTCTCTGTACCTTTAATGAAAGTGATATGCCTTATACCAAGACTCCTAGTCAATGAATGTATGAATTTGATAATTACATTGTTAAGCAAGAGCATTTCAATAATTGAATAAGCTTACACTCACTAAGATATCTTTGCAAATGGATGATAAATCCAGTGCTCTACCTATTGGAATTTGTGAGGACGTTCCTGTTGTTGTTGCAAATGTTACTATCTTAACAGACTTTATTATTCTTGATATGCCCGAGGACGACAACATGTCGATTATTCTTGGTAGACCCTTTCTAAATACTACAGGGGCTGCTATTGATTGCAACAAAAGCAAGGTCACATTTCATGTCCATGGCAAACAACATACTGTGCATTTCCTGAAGAAGCAAGTTTTGGTTAATAATATTAATGTCATTGAGCCTAGTGCCAGGGTCATCATTGGAAGTTTTAAAATACCTCTTCCTACTGTCAAGAAAAAATATTATAATCTTATTGTTGGGGAGATGCAAATCCCCATTGAGGTAACTTAGTGTGATACGAAAATTCTTTGGACTCATGTCAATCGGAAACGGTTATTAATAAGACCTGATCAAACTTATTAATGAATCATTTTTGAAAGACATGTGGTTGATGAATTTAGTAAGCACAAATCTCTCTACCATGAGTTTACTCTTTATAATTCTTAGTTGAATAAAATAAAATGCCATGATTATCCTGTTTTCTGATTTTCCTATGCATTAGAAAATGACCCAAAAATAAGAAGTCTCAGAATGACACAAAATTTGAACATGAATTTTTATGGATAATTTAAGAATTTTTGGCATTAAAATTACAGGAGGGAGGTGCACCTATGGGCCACGACCCAACAGGGCGCGGTTCTGCCCCTGGCCGCGCCCAGATGGGTCGTGGGGCCCACAGGGCCCCCCTACCTTATCCCTTTATCTCACTTCATACCTTACCTCCAGAAAAAATCTCATAGCTCTCTCTCCCGTGTTCTTCCTCTAGAAACTAAAATTTTCCATCTCTTTGCTCGGAACTCCGTTTCTGAAACTGTTTTAAGGAATTGCTCCTTGGTATGTAAGTCTCCCATTCATCCAATTATTTTTTGCTTTAGTGGCTTATACTTTGCATATTTTGTTGCACTTGGTGCTACTAAAAATAAGCTTGTATGTTGAATTCTTTGAGTTCCAAGTAGTGGGAGTGCTTGATATGGCCTCTAGGAATCCATAGGAGTAGTTGCTATCAATCTTGCAAAGTTTTATTGACATAATTTTGTGGTCCAAAAATTTCAGAAATTTGTTCATAGGAAGATGAGTTTCCTAAGGAGAGCTTCTTCAAGTCGGAGCTCTAAAGGAGTTGTTGTGAGCTCCCCGGATCAAGATATCAACACCCCTCGCAACATGGAGATTAGGCCGTGCGAATGGTCACACATACCTTTCATGAGTGAGGCGAGTTTTCATCAGGAGTTCATGCAATTCATTGCCAATGCTGGGCTGACCAACTTCCTCGCAGATGAGTGTGACCAATACTATCTCCTTACAAATTCCATTGTGCAAATTTTTTACTTCAATAATAGGCCAGATGCTCCCAGAGTGCATTTCGATTTATATGCTGAACATCATGAATTACCACTCTCCGAATTCTGTGAAATATGCAAGATCCCCTATGACGGGGAAATTGGTGAGTCTAAACCAGAGGAGTTTGAGGACTTGCTCCTCACCTTGACCGTGGGAGAAACTAGGGGCGTATCGAAGGCTAGGGCCACTAGTTTACATTTTCTTTCTGTACACTACTTCACTCTATTTATAGGAAAATGTGTAACTGCTATGACTAAGGGTGGTGGTCTTAGTGCCCCCACCCTTGCTGCCTTACGTCACGCACTACATAGTGGTAACACATATAGCATAGGAGCTATTGTTGCACGCCGCTTTCATATTAACCGACTTAAGGGAAAGATCCATGGTGGTATTTACGCCACACGCCTAGCAAAGCGTTTCAATGTTGCCATACGTCCAACTAGTTACTTATTGCCTAAGGTTTATCTAGATCACCAATCTATGTTAGACCACCAGTTCATTGAGGAACCTCGACCACCAACAGAGGGAATCAAGCATATTTCGAAGAACCTAGTGAATGGTATTTCAAAATGTTCCGCGTATAAATCAAAGCACACCCTGGGATTATCGAGCCTAGGCATGAAATAGAAATTTTGCACAAAGGAGTTTGTAAGGAGATAGTATTGATCACGCTCATCTGCGAGGAAATTGGTCAGCCTGGTATTTGCAATGAATTGCGTGAATTCTTGGTAGAAACCCGCTTCATTCATGAAAGGTGTGTGTGTCCATTCGCACGGCCTAACCTCCGTGTTGCGAATGATGTTGATATCTTAGCCCTGGGTACTCCCAATAACTCCCTTGGGAGTCCGACATGTAGAGCCCATCCTAAAGATATTCATTTTCCTAAGAACAAATTTCTAAAAAATTTGGACCACAAAATTATGTTAATAAAACTTTGTAAGATTGGTAGCAACTACTCATATGGATGCCTTGAGGCCATATCAAGTATTCAAACTACTTGGAACTCAAAGAATTCAACATGCAAGCTCATTTTTAGTAGCACCAAGTGCAGCAAAAAATGCAAAATTTAAAACACTAAAGCAAAAACTAATTGGAGGAATGGGAGAGTCACATGCCAAGGAGCAATCCCTCAAAACAGTTTCGGAAACGGAGTTCCGAGCAAAGAGATCAAAAATCTCTGGTTTGGGAGCTAGAACATGAGAGAGAGAGCAACCTGGATTTTTTTCTAGAGGAAGAAAGAGTGGGCCGAAGTGATAAGTGAGGGGGTGCCTATGGGCCCCCAAGCCATCAGGGCGCGCCCAGGGGGTGGGCATGCCCTGTTGGCTTGGCACCAACAGGTGCACCCCCTGAGGTGTTTTCTACTCCAATTTTTTTTAAATATTCTAGAAAAATGCATGTAGAAATTTTGTGGCAATCTGAGAACTTTTATTTTTGGGACATGTTTATTGCACGGGTAATTCAGAAAACTGGATAATCATAACATTTTATTTTATTAAACTAAAAATAACAGAGAATAAACTAAGGGTACAGAAGGTTGTGCTTACTAGATTCATCGATCACATGTCTTTCAAAAAGGATGCATTAATAAAGTTGATCAAGTCTTATTAATAACCATTTCCGATTGACATGAAATCAAAGAATTTTCATATAGCACTAAGTTACCTCAATGGGAATTTGCATATCCCCAACAATAAGAATATCATATTTCTTCTTGGCGGTAGGAAGAGGAAATTTAAACCCTCCAATAGTGATTGTGGCCACTTGCTCAATAGCATTGATATTATTTACCGAAGCTTGTTTCTTTGGGAAGTGGACTGTATGTTGTTTGCCATTGACATGAAAAGTAACCTTTCTTTTGTTGCAATCAATAACAACCCCTGTAGTATTTAAAAAGAGTCTACCAAGGATAATCGACATGTTGTCGTCCTCGGCCATCTCAAGAATAACAAAGTTCGTTAAGTTAGTAACATTTGCAACCACAACAGGTACATGCTCACAAATTCCAATAGGTATAGCAGTGGATTTATCAGCCATTTGCAAGGATATTTCAGTAGGTGTGAGTTTATTCAGATCAAGTCTTTTATATAGGGAGAAGGGCATAACACTAACACCGGCTCCTAGATCACATAAAGCAGTTTTAACATAACTTTGTTTGATGGAGCAAGGTATTGTGGGTATACCTGGATCTCCCAACTTCTTAGGCACTCCACCATCAAAAGAATAATTAGCAAGCTTGGTGGAAATCTTAGTTTCGGGTATCTTTCTTTTATTAGTGATAATATCTTTCATGTATTTAGCATACGGAAGCATTTTCAAAATATCAGTCAAGCGAGTGCACAAAAAGATAGGTTTAATCATTTCAGCAAAGCGCTCCAAATCCTCCTCATTCTTACTCTTGGAAGGCTTACAAGGAAATGCATGGGTTTCTGTACCCATGGTTCTCTTTCTTTACCATGTTTTCTAGCAACAAAGTCTTTCTTATCATAACGTTTATTCATAGGAGGTGGGTTATCAAGATCTTCAACAGGTTCTATTTCTACCTCATTATCATTTTCGTTATAAATATCTGGTGGAGCATCTTCGTGAAAATTATCATTATCACTAGGTGGATGGTCATCACCAGATTGTGTTTCAGCATCAGAAATAGAAACATCATTATGATTCTCAGTAGGTTTTTCTATAAGAGGTTCACTAGAAGCATGCATAGTCCTATCATTTTTCTTTTTCTTTTTCTTTTTAGATGGACTAGGTGCATCTACATTAATTCTCTAAGAATCTTGTTCAATTCTTTTAGGATGGCCTTCAGGAAAAAGAGGTTCCCGAGTCATTCTACCTCATCTAGTCATCTATTATATATAAAAAGTCTTTGACGGGTTAACAGTAGAAAAGATAATGTGGTAGAAAATCCCATGTTAATCAGTAAATATTGACCCTCGATTTGATGGACCTTCTATTTATTTTTATCAATAATCGTTCGATCCGCGTAACATTATTGACGTGCGTAACTTATTTTTTGATGCAAATAATTCAAACCTCTCATGACCATGCACACAAGTAATCAGCAAGTCTAGCTTAAAAAAAGAAACCAACACGTCCATCTCTTCTTTAAAGTAAAACAACACGTTTATCCATTCCATATATGATTTTAAAAAATAGTAAAAAAGATAAATGTGGTAGAAAATCCCACATTAATCAGTAAATATTGGCTCTCGATTTGATGGACCTTCTTTTTATTTTAATCTTTAACTGTTCGAACTGCGTAACATTATAGATCTGCGTAAATTTTTTGTAATAAATACGTGATGCAAATAATTCAAACCTCTCACGACCAGGAACACAAGTAACCAGCACGTCTAGGTTAAAAAAAAATTACCAGCACGTATATCTCTTCTTTAAAGTAAACCAACCCGTCTTCCATATATGATTCTAAAAAAATCCATATATTCTTGCATGCATATCTACATGGAAGGAACAAATCAGTATGCATAGTTGCCTGCTCCAAGCTTCCATTGATGGACCGTACTTTTGTGCTCCAGCACGTCCGCTCCCATTTATCGGTACTCCCAAGTACACGACGCCCACACAACCATGTATACGTGAGGAGTATAGAGAGAGACCAACGCCATAGGTATGCATGCCCCTGACTATCTCGGGGATCGAGTACAGAGAGAGCCTATCGCCATAGCATGGAGCGGAAATGTATTGAATAGATGCTTCATGCATCTCATTGCCTAGCTGTAGCATATCAGATTAGTGTTTGGTTTCGTAAATACATTGGTCGGCTGTTTGTAATAGGCTAATAGCAAAGCAAACTAAACTTTAGTGACACCAATAATGGTGTACTCCCTATAATCCATCAACATTATCATGCATGGCATGGCAGATTAGGTGTGTTGTCAAAACAACTAGACGAGAGGCTTTCATCCAGTATTAGTTGTCTTAACATAGACAATTGGGTGATGTGCTTTCCTCAAGTATTATTTGTAAGTACTAATGTTGCATTTGGATAGAATTACATGGGATTGTTAATTTTTATTTAGTAGAATATCTGAACAGAAGTTGTAGTGGGCCAAATCCACATGATGTTGGTGGAAACAACTTATTCTCGAAACAAATCAACATGAAAATACGCCGAACAAATCGAGGCAGCGCCAGCCAATGGAAGCACGAATCGATGGATTCAGCAGCAAATGATGGCCCTAGATTGATCGTTTCGGCACAAAGAAAAGAGGTGGCAGGGTATAGAAAAGAGCTTAATTTCATGGCGAAGTTTTTCGATAGTGCCACCGATGCACCTCAAGCTCCGTGGTCTGTTTTCCTAACATGAACATTTTAATTACCTGGCGCATTGCATAGTTTGGTAGCATCAAATGAGGAAACGAGGCCTTCCGGTGGTTTGCTGATTATATATGGAATTCTATGCAGAAGACAAATTAGGTTATCAGCGGCACATGCCCAATTATATCTTATAGATTTGATAAGATGGTACGGTAAGTCATGTCATAGCTCGGTAATTCACGAAAGCCATGTACAATATCGACTTGGAAAAAAAATTCTATTGCGAGTTAAATATGTCTAATTACTTGAAAATATTTGATTTCAATCCGCCATGTAGTGTACGCATCTGATATGGCATTAGGCAGATGATGTCATGCATTTATTTACCCTTCTTTCCTCTATTAAGATATCTTCAAGGTCTTATTGGCTAACATGAACATCTTGATTACGTGGCACTTTGCAGAACTTTGTAGCATCATATGAGGAAACGAGGCCTTCTGGTGATTTGCTGATTATATATGCAATTCTATGCAGAAGACAAACTTAGTTATCAGCGGCACATGCCCAATTATTTCGTGTAGATTTGATAAGATGGGGCTGTAAATCATGACATAGCTCCGTAATTCACTAAAGCATATCTACAATATCAACTTGGAAAAACAATGTATTGCCAGTTGAACATATCTAATAAGTTCAAAATATTTTATTTGAATCCGCCATGTAGTGTACGCATTTGATATGGCATTAGGAATGATGATCTTATTCATTTATTTCCCCTTCTTTTATCTATTAACATATCAGTATTCTTACTTCTTTGATGAATGTATTTCTAATTTTTTATCAATGAACTATCAGTATTCTTTGACAAGGAAGCTATAGTAATTGTGTGCCAGTTCATTCATCAAATATTTAATTGCTATATCTGCAATTAGTGCAAAACATAATGGTCCATGCATGAATCTTGGTTGGTAAATCATTGCTAACCGTACCTTCTTCAGATTTAGCTTATATTAATGGAATATCATAATCACCAGATGAAGTACAGGTAGAAAAACATAACAACACACATGTCCTTTGGCGGAGTACAATGATTGTATTTTACTAACACTACAAGTCATTATGAATGGTCTTTGGTTTTAAAATGCTTCACTAAGCCAAGTGGTTTTCTTTTCTCGGGCAAGTTTTTCTATGGACCAACAATAGCTCAACTAGGTGTTAGCTTTAAACCAGTTCAGTTTAATTGAGAGTGGTCAAATGTTTAGCTTCTTGGATGATGTATTGCATTTTCAATTAAGGGAAGGCCAAAGTACAAATGATCCTTAGGAAAGTAAGTCAAATAATACATTCTCATTAGGTTTTGTCATTGTAATTACAAACAATGAGATTTTATATTTCCATTTTGTTCAGGATTTTCTTTATACAAATCAAATAATATGTACTCATTATAAAATTTCTAAAGTTCTAGCCCGCGCATCGAGCGGGCCACTTTGCTAGTTACTCTAACAACATGATCATTAGTGTTCTCATCCATTTCAGCAAGCAAATCATTTTGTGACTTAGCAACTTGCTCTAGTTGCGTATGAACCATGGAAGCATGTTTACCTAGACATTTAACATCATTGGCAATTATAAACATCAAGTCACTCAAGTGATTTATCATCATATCATTATATTGTAATTGATCCTTGACGTAATTATTAAAATGTTCTTGCTTCACAATATAATTATCAAATTCATCCATGCATTGACTAGGAGTCTTAGTATAAGGTATATCACTTGCATCAAATCTACGAAGATAATTTACCTCTACTACCTGTGTAGGGATGTTAAGTCCATGTATTTCTTCAAAAGGTGGTAAATTCTTGACATCTTTATATTTAATACATTTTTCTTTCATAGTTCTATTGGCTTCTTGCATATCTTCTGGACTGAGGAATATGATACCTCTCTTCTTTTGAATAGGTTCTGACAGTGGTGCAGGAAGTGTCCAATCATTAGTATTCTTCAAAATATTATCCAATAGTTCTTCAGCCTGCCTAATAATGCTTTCCCTGAAAACACAACCAGCACAACTATCTAGGTAGTCACTGGAAGCATCGGTTAGTCCATTATAAAAGATATCGAGTATTTTATTTTTCTTAAGAGGATGATCAGGCAAAGCTCTTAGTAGCTGGAGAAGACTCCCACAAGCTTGAGGGAGATTCTATTCTTCAATTTGCACAAAGTTATATATTTCCTATAAATCAACTTGTTTCTTATGAGCAGGAAAATATCTTTTAGTAAAGTAATAGATCATATCCTGGCGGCTACGCACACAACCAGGAGAAAGAGTGAGGAACCATTTCTTAGCATCGCCTTTTAGCGAGAAAGGAAAAAAGCTTAAGGTTATAATAATAGCGTATCTTTTCTTCATGAGCAAACAAAGTGGCAATACCATTTAATTTAGTGATGTGTGCCACAACAGTTCCAGTTTCATAACCATGGAAAGGATCAGATTCTACTATAGTGATTAACTCAGGATCAATAGAGAATTCATAATCCTTATCAGTAACACATATAGGTGAATTGGCAAATTTAGGATCACGTTTTATTTTCTCCATCATAGATTTTTCTTTCAGTTTGCATAGTAGTTTCTTCAAATCATCTCTATCATTACAAGCAAGAAAGTCTCTAGCTACCTGCTCATCCATAACATAACCCTCAGGTACATCAGGCATCTATTATATACTTAAAACGATAGAAAACTAACGGTCATGATTGGGCACTAAAAATCTAAGATGTATCGACGGTTAAGATTAGGGAAGATCATTTTTTTTGAGAGGCACGCATTGGTTTCCTCTGGCAATATGTGCGCACATTACAACGTTGTACATTAGGCAAGGACATGGCCACAAAAAGACATTAGGCAAGGACACACATACAAACTTGGAAGCACATAGATTAGTTTCCGGTGGACACTCATCTCTACCCAGTTTAAGCTAAAGAATCATTGGACTAACATGTTTTTTGTGAATAGTCTATCACCAAGGGACACGAATAGATGCGTGTAATGGAAAGAGACCGAATAGATTAGAAGAAAAAGAAGGGGTCTATCCAACTGAAAAAGGGGGTTCCATCGTACACATATGTGTGCAACAGAAAGAGATTGAGGCCCTGTTTGTTTCATAAGTCCTAGGACTTTTTTAAGTCCCAACTTATAAGTCCCGAGTCCCTACCTGTTTGTTTACAGGGACTTATAAGTCCCGAGTCCCTACCTGTTTGTTTACAGGGACTTATAAGTCCATGTTACCCCTAATAATAACACTTGTTCATAACCGAAGTGGTGACTGGCGGGAGTTCACGGACAGCTCAAGGACGTTCTGCATGAGCTTGGACGCGAGCTGCTCCCTGAACTCCATGCTGCTGGCGTGGTCGAGGAGGTACAGCACGAAGCGCTTGCTGCATGCGTGGTATCCATGCAAACTGGGAGCGCGGGTAATAGTGACAAGTTTTTGGTAGTACATAACAACCGAAATAACACTTGTTCATAACACTTGTTCATACAAACGAATTAACACTTGTTCATAAGAACCGAAATAAGAGAGAGTACATAACAACCGAAATAACAGAAATTACATAAGCGAAGAACACTTGTTCATATCATTGTTGTTTCAAGGACCACAACCCATCAGCGACCCAAGCTCTGAATTGATTCATAGCAG
Organism: Elymus sibiricus; assembly: GCA_039707655.1. NCBI lineage: Eukaryota > Viridiplantae > Streptophyta > Magnoliopsida > Poales > Poaceae > Elymus > Elymus sibiricus. The sequence continues at coordinate 147,148,260 of CM077675.1, forward strand.
CACTGTCCATCTCATTTGTTGAATCATTTGTTGTAGTCGTTGGCATAGACAATGGTACATAATTTTCATCCTGATCACACAAGTCGAAATCTATATCGGGGAGTTGACTTTGTCTAATAAAATTGTGCAGTGCAATGCAAGCCACAATGATTTTGCTTTGTTTCTGTTGTGGATAACTAGGCAAGTGAAACAAAATCCTCCACTTGTTCTTCAAGACTCCAAAACACCTCTCGATGACATTTCTAAGTGAAGAATGGGTGAAATTGAAGTGTTCCTTTTTTCCTCTAGGCATTGTGCCATCACGGTACTCCTGGAAATGATAGGTTAAACCCTTGTATGGTGCAAGATAACCCGGTCTATTTGGGTACCCTGAGTCCACAAGATAGAACTTATTAGGTGGTGGTTTTGGAAACTTGTCACCAAATCTGGATCGGGCATCATTGAAGACCCTCATGTCATGCACTGATCCTGGCCAACCAGCTAGTACAAATGTGAATCTCATATCAAAGTCACACACACACATCACATTCTGACTCTTCTCCTTATGTCTATTCCTATGCTGGGCAGCAGTGGCAACTGGTACCACAACTTGTATGTGTGTCCCATCTATTGCACCAATGCAATTATCCATAAATGGTGCATACTTTCTAGATCTTAATTTTGAATGCACATTTCTGAATTGACGATCTCTTGGCCTGATGATGTCTTTTGCTAGCTTGATCAGACAGGCCAAAACCTTATCAAACTTCCTTACAATTGTCTCCAATGACCTAACAAATCTGTTTTCTGCTTGTCTTACAGATTGAGGGGAACCAACTATCCACAGAAACAGGCCTAGAGACTCAACTGATGACATTTTTTTAGTGGACTTCAAACCATAGGAATCAACAAGCACAGTATGCAATTTCTCAAACACTGGTCTGTGCATTCTAAACATGTTGTAACAGGCAGTTTCGTTGCCTAGTGTTGTCATAACCCAATCATGCCCAGTCTCTATTGGTACTCTTCTAGGTCCTTTGTTACAGTAAGAGTCCAAGTAGTACATACCAATCATGCAGGCCATCTGCTTCATTCTTCTCTTCCTTTTTTGGTGCATGAACAACATCAGTGCTTCATCATCACTGCTGCTCCCATCGTCACTGCTGATTCCATCAACACTGCTGTCATCATCCTGAAACATGCAAACATTAGTACAACTTCTTCATCATGCACCACCTCTTCAACTTGAAAACATTAGTACATGCAAATGAAACACACTAACAAGCAATGATCATTTAACAAGGTCACACAGTACATGTCCATTACATAGTTATATTATAAAAAGGACAAACAAGATAACTAGTACACTAGTACAACTTCTTCATCATGCACCACCTCTTCAACCAAGTCAGTCTAGCCTCATTACTTGAAATGTTCTCAAATATGACTCTGTTTGCCTCATCTGCAAACAGTTGAGTTGCCATGAAGTACTCAACACTTGTTTCTTCTGCACCACATTGAACAGCCAACAGTTGACAATGAGTAATGGATTCCTTAGTGTTGTTTGATTTCTTCTCTTTTGCCTTCTCCTTTGCTTCCTGCCTTTTGATTGCATATTCAGTGATCATGTCAGAAGTGTTGTCACTATTCATAGTATTGATAAGCCCTGTCATCAGTTTCACCATTGGGCTCTTGTGTTTCTTGCCTGGGCTTGAAGCTGACTGTTCACCGCCGCTGCTTCCCCTCTTCCTGCTGGTGGTGCTCATTGGACTCTGCTCATTTCCATCATCGGCAACATAATATTCTTCTTCTTCATCTTCATCTATGGGCACATAAGCTGATGATCCATCCACTGCCACACCTTGAAATAGCTCTATTAGCATATCCAAATACTCAGGATTGCCGCCCTTGAATTTTCTGACATCTGGTCTCTCCTGCAACATTAGTTAGGTAATTAGGACAAGGATAAATAATGTAACCAAGTGTGAGCAATTCAGATGTAATTTGCAGAATAATGTATGTACCTTAATTATTTTTTTCCACCACTCATTTGATGCGGTTATAGCTCCATCTCCAGTTCGGCCACAACCAGTTTGCTGCCCCAACCACACCCAAGCAGTATAGTAGCTCTTGAGTCTAGTTATGCAATTTTTGAATTGCTTGGTACTATGCAGGAGGCCAGCACGCTCATAAATTTTTTTCTTCATGTTATTGTAGGCTCTACTTGTCCAAACACCATTCACACAGTGCCCATCCCTAGCTTCCACACAGGCGATGTTACAAAATACAGTAATATGCGCGTCTGTCCAATCAGCCTTGGCAATGTTTTTCTAAACAAAAATTAACAAGTACACAATTTAAACAAAAGTAGAATCAAGCTGCTATGGAATCAATGCTTTGTAATTTCAGGTTCTGATCTATTCATGTTATCCTCACATGTTTGTCTTTCTCTTGAATGAATGTGTGATTTCTAGACGTCCCTGCCTGGTATGAGTTAGCCATGGCTCTGAATTATGATTTACACCATGCCGATACTTGTTGTACCTAGGAGCCACTCATTGGTCCTTCTCGGCATGTAGAGTATTACATTAACATGTTTACATGAGCATGGCTTAAAATATGGACGATTTGGAATCTGCATCTGTTTCCTTCCAGGGTAAGCAGAGCAATGGGCATTATTTGGGTGCCATGAGGCATATAATTTGCCCACTGAGTATGCTCTAGAAATATACAAGGTTTTCATAGATACATGTTCTTTCATTACAGGAAAAAAAAATCAAGCATCTGTATCAGGATGATTACGCAGAAAATATATTTGAGTTTACCAATCAGAAATTTACCTCTCCAAAAGCATTGTTGTCATCTTCATCTTCAAAGCCTTCATTCTCGTCAACATCTTCTAAAGATGCAGCAGTTGACGACACACGTTGCTTCCCCGCAGATTTTCCTCTACTGCCGGCCGATGAGGACCCATTGGCTCGACCTACGCCGCGTCCGGTGACCTGGGACACGGTCCTCCCACGCCCTATGACGCCTCCCTCAACGGCAGCTGCGCCCGGGGCGACGAACGGACGCAGGTGAGAGCCGGCTCGGCCTCCGATGTTCAGAGACCGGCTGCGGCCTCCTCCGCCCTGGGGCACGGGCCTCCCACGACCAGGTCCAACCGGAGGAAGGCCATGACCGGCCGACTGGTCGAAGAGGAGTTGCTGGTACGAGCACAACTCCGGGAAGACGTCCACGTTGCTGTTCAGATCAAAGAAACCCATTCCCCTCCCGAGATTTCCGCCGGCGGATGAGCCTTGGGTAGCCTCTTGACGCGAGGGGAATTGAGAGAAGAAGGGCATCTGCTCCTCGTCGTCATCGGCCATGGCGGCCGCGGTTGAGGGTGCCGGCGGGCGGCGGTTGAGGGTGCCGGCGGGGGCGGCGATTGGGGCGAGGCGGCTGCGGCGATTGGGGCGAGGTGGCGGCGGCGATTGCAGCGACACGGGGAAGGAGCGAGGCGACGCGGGGAAGGAACGAGCGACGAGTGGGTTCGGGGTAGGTGCGGGGCCGATGCGGGGTAGGTGCGGGCGATAAGTCCCAATAAGCTCCTCCCTGAGAGTCTTTTTTGATAAGTCCCAAATGACCACAATAAGTCCCTATAAGTCCCTCCTGTTTGGTTTAGATGGGACTTATAGGGACTTTTTTAAGTCCCTAATCCAATAAGTCCCTGGAAACAAACACCCTCTGAATTTAATTAGAAGGAAACTAAAGTTTCCATTCTACACACGTACATGCATGTGACATGGCGGAAAGCATTGCCCCTGACTTTACTTTGAATTGGAATCACATCACGGTTATCATCGCTGATGGTAACCTAACACCGCGATCCGAAAGTTGCCTTGCCTCTAAACTCCGCGAAGCACGCTCGCGATTCCATCGGAGTCAATAGCACCACCCGCGCCGGAGAAGCATCATCTTCCATATAAGATGCTCCAGAGCCTGTCGGGTCAAGGAAAGGACAACAAAGCCCCAAGAAAAAAGAACGGAAGAAGAGCAACATCCTGACCAAGAAGGGGATGGTCAGGCCGGCCACCCCGATGCACTTTGCTCCCGGCGACAACATCCGCTGCCTTCCCGTCAGCTCTTTCCACCACAACGCCCATGCAAACCAGTATCGCGTAACCCTCGACATGGACGATACTGAGTTAGGCGAGGTCTATCATCGTGGACGTCAAGCAGAAACAGCTCAAGCGCTCCTGCCACAGTGCCACCGGCTCCAATGGGATTTCAGGCGCAACCACCTCAAGACAGCGACCTCTTCCACAAACACAACATCAGATACCATAAGCTTTGAGACAAGAGCAGCATACAGAAAGAGGAGCATGGGAACAAGCGCTCTCTCAGGAGGCTACGGTTGAGAAAGGAAGGGCCATCCGCCGGGCAGCGGCTGCTGCAGCTGCCGTCCGCCGTCCGCGAACAAAAGCTGGTGTGGCGTAGATGCGTCGGTAGATGATGGAGCTGGATGAGCAGCTGGTGCCGTACGAACACCGTGACCTGTGAGTACCAGTTGTAGTGGTTGCATCTCAAGTGGGAGCGCACGCGTTGAGATAGAAGGCAGAAAGCTCTCAGTCTCAGATGGGATTGGCCCCGTTACTGCCATTGGAGCTTAGCCGAGGCATCACGAGGAAGAAGGAGCGACTTTGTATTACTATTGCCGCATGAACCATGCATGTGCTGTGCAGACGTGATTAACCTTTTCTTCTCAGTATTTATAGTGGAAAGTGTCAAACAAGAGGATGAGCTCTAATGTAAAAAAATAGCAATTGTCAACACTTTTGATTTTTTTAGTCATGTATAGGATTTGACTTTTCTGTGTGTATAAATTTTCAATGAAAATTTGATGAGATTTGTGCCATTATTTCAAATCCATTTTAGATGATTTAAAATTAATTATTCGGATCAAAAGGTTGTTTTCTGGAGCATTTAATTTTTTCAGGCACAAAATAGTAAATCTTTTGATATAAACTTGCACGTGCCTCAAGCGTTTGGTAATATCGTTTTTTGTGAATTTATAGAAGAACATTTTTCGTCCCTTAATTGTTTCTACATGGAGATCTTTAACTAGGTAAATCTCTATGTTTTCCTAGAGGCTTGACGAATTGGACATATTCGTACGAGAGAAACCGTGCAAAAATAGGTTGAAAGATTTGAGGGTTGAGGAGAGAAGGATGTCCAATAAAAGTAGACCACGTACATACTCGGCGGGCCCTTGGTCGAGTAAAAGGTTCCCAAAGAACATCAATGTATACCGCATACACACTTGGAGGCACTTGTGCTATCACCAATAGATAGCATCAGACAAATATGAGCTGGAAAATCCTATGAGAACCAGCAAAATGAAATCATATGGCAAAAAGTCGCAACACAAAATCATACGGTAGAAAAGCTAGAAAGGCCGAGCAGTGCGTATGATGGAAAAAGTTCAGTCAAAATAAAATGCTTAGATCACACATAATCAATACATGTGGTTTGCACATAATGAAACAATAAATCTTGCTTGCAGTTATATATTCTATAAACAAAGGACATAGTAGTGGAATGCAGAACCCCGCAAAAAAAAGTAGTGGGACCCAGAGTATGATATCAATCAAGAAAGTTTTAAAATAGAACTAGGGTACTAGGGAACTCCACCTCGCTATAATAATGTAACAAAACCATAGTCACCCCACACCCACTTTACTGACATAAAAGTTGGGTTTTGAGGAAACAAACAAAGTAAGATCATAAAATCGGGTTGCTGCACTTATTGAAGGCGGAAAAAATGGACAAACAGAAGAACACCAGGTGACATGAGATTGCAACCACATTTGTTTCATAGTGATATTATAGGTGAAACGTCGCACTCTAGGAGAATATTATAGCTTCATGGTTAAAGCGGTTTGGAGAAGACCAAAGAGGAGAAAAAAAGTGTGCATGTATTTAAACAATGTAACTACAACGAGGTAACTTACCGCATGCATCAATAGAGTGAAAATGTGTATTTCTTTTAAAAACATCATATTAAAATTTCAGTTTTGTAATTACAATCAAATAATGTAAGGCCAGTTATTGTTGAACCAATTTTTAGTGCCACGCAACTAATCAAGTTTTAATGTATACCATATATGTTGCTTTCACTATACAGAAAAATAAATACTCAAATGACAACAAATTGTTGTCTAAAACACATAAATAGTAAATAATAATGATCTAGCCGCGCAAATGCGCGGGTGGACCCGCTAGTTTCATATCTATTAGGAGAGGTAGGGTAATAGGTGAATCAAAGTGTTCATCAATTTCAACATTCTCAAGTTCTCTAGCTTAAGCAATATGAGCATCAAGTAATTCATTCAGTGGCACAGTTTTAGTTTCATCAAGCATAGTAGTAGTATCATCATTAATTTTAAAAGTAGCATCATCAAGTACTTGAGACATATCAGAACGAGCAGCATTCGGTGGTGTCCTAAGCTGATTCAAAATAATAGGTCAATCAAAAGCAGAGCTAGATGGCAGTTCCTTACCTCCCCTCATCTTAGAGTGTATGATCTTGGTTCTAGTATCTTTCAGATTCTTCATAGTGAAAATTGGATAACCTTGGTGAACATAATAAATAGATCTACGCTCCCGGCAATGGCGCCAGAAAACAGTCTTGATAACACACAAATATAGGGGACCATAACAGTCTTCAAGGGAAGTATTTTACCCAAATTTGTTGATTCGACACAAGGGGAGCCAAAGAATATTTATTGGTCTTGGCAGTTGAGTTGTCAATTCAACCACACCTAGGTTATCTCTCTATAGCAAGTTTTAGTAGCATAGTAAAATAGTAGTAGTAATGGTAGGTAACAACAACAGTTTTATAGTGATTATAACAATAGTAGCAACAATAGTAACTTAGCAAGATTAAGTATATGAAAAGCATAGGCCATGGATCGGTGATGGATAATGATTTAGATGACATCAATCATGTAACAGTTACATACTAGAGTGACACAGAACTAGCTCCAATTCATCAATGTAATATAGGCATGTATTCTGTATATAGTCATACGTTCTTATAACAAGAACTTGCATGACATCTTTTGCCGTACCCTCCTGTGGCAGCGGGGTCCATAAGGAAATCTAAGGGATATTAAGGCCTCATTTTAATAGAGAACTGGAACAAAGCATTAACACATCACTACTACAGGAAGGTCCAAATATGACACTTGTATAAGAGACCCTTCGACCAAACCGTGTCGATGTACGAATCGCAAACGGTATAGTTCTATCTCCGTCGCCAATAACGCGAACTGTGTGCGATGGCAGTTCCATGAACCACGATTCAGATAAGAGGTGCGTGTGCGATACGTGGCATATAGTTGACTTTTATGAACAGTTTGTGATGAGGCAAAATGGCACAAACGGTTAAGCAATCCTAGATGTGTGCCATGTACGGCATACAGTTCAAAATGTAGAACTGTCTGCGAAGATACAATATAATGCAAATAGTTACGCAGATCCGGATGTGTGTTGTTGAAGGCATACAGGTCACTCAGATGAACTGTTTGCGATGAAATGGAAGAACACAAACGGTTTGGTGTAACAAGGTGTGTGTGATACGCTGCAAACAGAATTGTGTGCTATAATTCTGGACAACACATACGATTTGTTATTCTGAATTGTCTACTCGACAGGGCACACAATTCAAGAAACCAACTGTGCGCGATATTGTGAATGATCACTGTCGAATCTGTATTCTTAACTTTTTGAGATGAGATCGACATGGTAGACAGAGTTAAGGAATAAATATGAGCAAACGACAACAGGGCTAAGGAGTACGGTCTGTTTTACTTCTTGTTGTTGTTGTTTGATGACCCCGCGCAATCGTCTTGGCGTGGATGCTTCTTGCCGCTAACCGCTGGCTTTTCATTGCCATCGTCGTGGATGTCCTTGTCATTGCCACCATTGTCGTTGTTGATGCCCTCGTCGTTGTCCTCGTCATCATCCTCCTTGTTCGACCATTCCTCCTCCTCCTCATCGTCGTCGTCTTCTTCGTCCTTCGGCGGCTCCTCGTCATCGTCCTCATTGTCGTCCTTGTTTGACCATTCCTCCTCCTCCTCATTGTCCTCTTCTTTGTCTTTTGGCGGCTCCTCGTCGTCGTCCTCCTTGTTCGACCATTCCTCCTCCTCCTCCTCATCGTCTTCTTCGTACTTCGGCGACTCCTCGTTCGTCTAGTCGTCGTTCGATGACTCGGGCGGCAGCGTCCCTTTAATGAGCCGGATAAAATGGAGGCCGGGGCTCGACGCCGGACTCATGGAAGACGAGTGCGATGATTCTGAGGTTGACCCCAGATGGGGCGCCAGACTGGCGGAACTATCGGCCTCGCTGTCGCTCGACATGGCTGCACTACGTAAACAACTGGCAAGAAAGCGAGATTGCAGAGTGTGTATAAGTGTAGCGCAGCTGGACGAGACGATGAAGATGGTGGCGACTGAAGTGTGGCGTGAAGAAAAGAGGAATGGCAATTGAAGCAGGGGATTGACCGATTATATTGGCGCCTTGGCAGGCGGTTAGAATTCTGACATAATCAACCGCAATTGTGTGTACCCCGTCGCTCTAAATTCCTGCTATTGTGAAGTTCTCAATGTGATAATTACGCACACGGGTTGGATCGTCCAAATGAGTGCAATATGCCAACTGTTTCACATGGTACATTTTAGCAGTTCACACGGTTCACTAGATGCATTGTTTAACTACCCACACTCTTATATGAAACACAACATGTGTGAAACAAGCATTTAACATAGGACAGTTGGTAAGCAATATATGAGCTCTGCTTATTGATCTAGCCATTAATAATCAAACGAAACCCCTAATCATCATTGCAAACTGCGCATAGAAGATGGCTAATGTGACAACTACTTCTACACATGCTAGTTCCTTCTTGTCTCTTGCTTTCATCTGTTGCCTTTGATTGATTCTTTCTTGCTTCATCGTAGTGATTGTACACTCCATATTAGTCAGTTTCTTCTTCAGATTTACATTATCTTCTGCAAGCTTGTTGATAACTCTCTGAGACCTGCAATGCCATTCATCATCCAACCAGTTAACAAAGGCACAAGTCTCATATCCCTGCGAATGTTAAATAACTAGGATGAGTGGGGGCATTAACTGAACTTAAAGGATGAACTTAGCATGCACTAACCTCTAAGGGGCAATAGAGAAACTGTCTGCCAATGTCGAATCCCTCCGTGCATAGACGTCGAGCGGGAGTGTATCCATGCACACAACTCAGCTTTTGGTACTTCTCGGTGGCACAAAACTCATAATCGAACTCATGTTGTGGGAGTCTGCTGGAGTCATACTCTGGATCCGGCATTTGATCATTTCCTAAGAGAGGGGGTCCAATTCAGGACGGATTGAGTGAGCTGCTTGTTTTGGACATGCTAAAAATAGGAGGAATGATTGGGACCTGACAAGACGATTCGGATACGTAGTACATCGTGCTCCTGATGACCTTTGGCAAGTGCTCGGCGGTGACCGTCGTCGTGGTGGCGCTGCCAAGAGCAACAGTATGAACCGGAGTAGCCGCACTCAAACCATCAGTACCACTCATTCGCATTCCCCCAATGTCAGTGCCCCACTAGGGAATTTTGGGGCTAGGGATTTGGGGAAGATGGGGAAACTATGGGGATCTCATAACGCCCGGGGAATTATTTAGCGCACTCTATTGTATACAACACATGGTTTCCCAAACCAAATCGTGTGAGACGGAAACGTGCGTGATACACGGTTTCCGTAACATGACCGTTTGTGATGTGCTACCCGATACATATGGGACGGTAAACAACTGTTCTCCGGAAACCACAAAAACACGTTATGCTGATAGAGATGTGGGTGGCGACCGAGGCAGCGGCTACCGGATAGGAGGTCAATCCCCGACCGGTCGGCGGTGTCGGCATTATAGAAAGTCCATCCTCAGTTGGTCGGCAGTGGCGGTGTGATAGGAGGTCAATCCTCCGTCAGCGGCGGGAGATATAGGAGGAGCTCAATCCTCGTGGACAGCGCCGGCATGACTGGAGCATGTCCCTCGCGGTCGTAGGCGGGATAGTGGAGCTCGGACTTCAGGCAGGTGCCCCACTAAGCTCTGCTCCTCCACCCTGCTGTCTCGCCGTGCCGCTGCTAATTAATTAAGTTATTCTTTTTGTTGAGTGGCCTAATTAAGGTATTAAATTCATATAAGGGTACTACTGATGATATGTGTAAATTGACTGGTCATTGATCAGTGTCATCGCACGGCTGGATAACATTATGTAGCGCCCTCCATAAATTTTGAAAATAAAATCTTGTGATTTATTCATGCATCTTTGTGCATCCATTAATCCATATATTAATGTTTTTTTGAATTACCCCTCACGTGTGCAGATGGAACGATCTGAATGGATGGGGGTTCGGACAAGCTCAAGGTATGTGGATGGCACGCGGGAGTTCATGGCTTTCGCTGAATGGACAAAGAAGATAATTGGCGAAGAAGATTACGTCATCTGTCCACGCAAGGATTGTAACAATACGATGTCACATCCAATTGAGGAGGTCGAGTTACACTTATACAAGAGGGGATTCATCGGTGGATACACACGATGGACTAGACACGGTGAAGAGTTGGTTATGGATGAAGGTAATAACCTGCATGGGGACGAGGTGCCAATCGGCGAGATGCCAAACCCCGATCAGAGTCGCATGGGTGTTGAATTTAACCTCGGGGCTTAGACGTAAAGCTAAAGGCAGAAGACTGGCATGCCAAACCCCCCAAAGAAACCAAGAGTGTGAAGCAGCCGACACCGACCTTGATGATATGCCAGATTTTGCTGCTATGATTGCAGACTTTCAGGGCCCAAAATCAGATGTAGCCGAGTACAAGAAGCTGCCAACCATTGATGCGGCCTCCAAGAAAGATTTGTATCCAGGTTGCAAAAAGAAATATTCCAAGTTGAGTTTCACACTGGTGCTTCTCAGATTTAAAGCAGAAAGCGGTCTATCAAACAAGGCCTTCAAAGAGTTGTTGAGTCTTTTGAAAGAGATTCTTGTAGAAGATAATGTGTTCCCCAAAAGCACGAATGAAGCGAAGAAAGTTGTTTGTCCATTGGAACTTGAAGTCTAGAAGATACACGCTTGTGTGAATGATTGTATGTTGTACCACGGTGATGACAAAGATTTGCGTTCATGTCGTGTATGCAAGCATGCACGATACAAGCGCAGTAGAGCAAAGGACAAGTATAAAATGGACGAAGAGATCAAGACAGGAATCACATTCACGGTTGTTTAGTACTTGCCTATAATTCCAAGGTTGAAGAGTTTCTTTGCAAACCCTAGAGAAGAAAAGAGGTTGTGGTAGCATCAGTGCGAACTACGAATAAATATTTGAGGCACCCGAAAGATGGGGCCCAGTGCGAACATATCGCGGACAGATTTAAAGATTTTGCAAAGGATCCTAGAAATATATGGCTAGGGGAGTGTATTGACGGATTTAATCCATTTGGCGATATAAGCACCCAACACAACACTTGGCCGGTGCTTCTGTGCATATATAACCTTCCTCCTTGGTTGTGTATGAAGAAAAAAATACATCATTATGTCGATGATTATCCAAGGCTAGAAGCAACCTGGAAATGATATCGACATTTACTTTCAGCTACTGGTAGAAGAACTATTGACATTGTGGGAGCTTGGTGTGAACCTTTATGATGCCGACGCAAAGGAGTTTTTTCGGCTACATGCGTTGCTGCTGCACACCATTCAAGATATGTCGGCATTAGGCAACACTTCAGGGCAAAAAAAAAGGGACCAGCAGGATGTGTCACATGCATGGATAGGACAGCGAGCAGATTTCTTTCCAACTCGCGGAAAACCGTGTATTTGCGTCATCGTATGTTCTTAAGGAGAGATCACCCTTACCGAAAAATGGCAGCTAAATTTATGGTACGGTAGAGAAAGGAACGAGCCCAAGACCCTATGCTGGGAAAATAGTCCACATCATGGTTAAAAAAATTGAAGTTGTGCTTGGTAAGGGATCCGTTTCGACGTAAAAAAACACCCAAGGACCAAGTGTTTAATAGGAAATCAGCATCCTGAGAGTTACCTTACTGGGAGTTCATAAGTGTACGTCACTGCATTGATGTCATGCACATAGAGAAGAACATATGTGAAAGCATCCTTGGCACTCTGCTCATGATTAAAGGCAAAAGAAAGGATGGTGACGGTTCACGACTCGCTATGCTTGTGATCAATCGGAACACATGAATAAAGCAGAAGATGATGACAAATTGCTCCACCTAGACAAGAGTTACAATCTCACTGCAACAGTAGTAAAAGAGTTCTTCAAATTTTTGTTGTCAATTAACACACCCTCTTCCTACTCCGCAAACATCAGAAGTCTCATGGATGACAGCTTGGCTAAAAAGAAGTTGTCTCACATGAAATCACATGGTTGCCACGTAATGTTGACACAAATCCTCCCTGTGGCCATAAGGAATATGATGGACACAGAAATAAGAAACACACTGATTGATCTCTGTGTTTTCTTCAACAAACTATGGTAGAAGGTGGTAGATATTGAAGAGCTGGATCGTATGCAAGCTGATATTGCAAAATATTGTCAAACTTAGAGATGTTCTTCCCACCGTCATTCTTTGATGTCATGGTCCATCTCACCGTGCACCTTGTCGACGAGATAAAGTATTGTGGTCCTATGTTTTTTCGCAACATGTATCCCTTCGAGCGGTACATGGGAATATTGCAGCGCTATTGTCGGAACCGATGTCATCCAGAGGCAAGCGTCCTACAAGGTTATACCGCGGAGGAGGTGGTTGAGTTTTGCACCGAATACATGAAACTTAGACCTATAGGTGTGCCCCTCTCTCGCCATGAGGGAAGGCTGGCCGATAAGCCGGTCCTTGCTGGCACGCGGATTTGTGCACCTGGAGAAATGGTCGATCAAGCCCATTTGACGGTACTGCTTAACAGCCCGATACTCGATGCTTATGTTGCAGAACACATGGAGGAGATACAACGAAGCAACTTACCCAATGTGCTTTCACCAGCTGCCGAGACAAATGCACACAATAAGGACTATGTAATATGGTTGAAGGATCGTTTGGCACGCGGATCCGATAACGACCTTGCAACGTGGTTGGCTCAAAAGTCATCAACCACGATTATGAAGTACCAAGCGTACGACATAAATGGCAACACGTTCTACACTGAGGAACGCGATGGTAAAACCTCGTCTCAGAACAACTATGTTCAAATAGAATGGCTAACTATAGACGAAGATGATAAATAGGTGTATTATGGAACCATCGACGAGATTTGGGATCTTAACTATGTGTGAATGAAGATGGCATTATTCAAGTGCAGATGGGTCCCTCTTGGTAGCGTAAAGGTTGATGCTTACAGGAAGACATATGTTGACCGTAGAAATATGACATATCACAAGGACCCATTTATTCTTGCCTACGATGCTACCCAGATTTTCTATGTGCCAGACCCCTTGCCTAAGAACTGCCATATAGTGATGCTGCCATGTAGTGATGTATGGGAAGGGGAGGGTACTAGGCGTTGAGATTGTTGGTGATGAGGAGGAGTACAATCAATATGATGAGTTGCCACCTGAGGGGCCACGTGACAAAACAGAGGAGAAGCGTAAAATCATCAAAAAAATCTAAGTTCATTAGGGGTCAACCTAATGATCGCGATCACCCCATGTACATGGCAATTAGTTCAAAAAAGTAATCATTATGTCTATTGTATAGAATTGTTGCATGTACTGAATCGTGAGCGATGTGTACTGAGTTCGTTCTATTAGAAGTTTCACATGTATTGTATTGGGAGGTATGTCCAGCCTTCTATTGATCTAGATTAATATGTTGTCAACCCTAGCAGTGAATTTGAACTATTTATGATCATATAACCTATATCAAGAATGCTCGGTTGATCTCACTCCGGTATGTATCAACTAAACATGTGCAGTTTGGTCTACCAATCACACACAGTTCATTCAATAAAGCCGTGTGCCTGCCAAACCGTGGCTGATGACCCCTAAAGCACGCAACGTGAGTCGTGCGTTATGATTGGCCAAAACCCAAGCCACACAGATTGTACATCTGCACCATAGGATGCACCTTGATCGAACGACAGTCCTTATCCCTCTCGAACACACGTAGTTGAAGTTGGGATTTTATTTATATCCACTAAATTCCCCGTAAATGCTACAAATGGCTTAAATATAGCAAACGAGCCCAGAAATGCGCCAGAAAATCAAACCTGACATATAATGATAATTGCCTAGCGTTGGAAAATTTTTGGAGGAGAGGCAATGAAGACATCGTCGATTGTACTTCGATTTGCCACTTCTCCCTTTGGAACTATGATCCTTCTACTGAGATGCTATGGTTTCCAAGGAGCGAGCATCGTAACTTATGCCAAATGTTACCAAAAATTTGCCACAGTGTCTCGAGATCATGCCACGATGACACACAAATTTCCGTGATTTTCCAAGTACATCTGGATTTCATGTAATTAAATTACCGACATTTATTGTGTAGGTGGATACATCTCCCATCGGAAATGTTTGAAAATTCTTCTCATTCCTTGGACAATGACAAAAATCATGCAAAGCGACGTGCAAATGATTCGTAAGAGCTTCTTTGTGAGCATCCACACATAGTTCATGTTGGGATTTTATTTATATGCACTAAATGCATGGTAAAATGCAAAAAATGCCTTAGATATAGAAAACGATCCCTCAAATCAACGAGAAGATCAACAATATGAGTACAATGATGTTTGCGTACCATAAAAAGTCAAGGCGAACCTATGAAGTCGACACCGATTGGAGTCCAAAATTCCAACTCTACTTTTTGAAACTACGATCCTTCTTGCGAGTTGCCTTGTTTCCAAAGGGGCGATCATCACAACTTCCGCCAGACATTACCAATTTTTTTTTGATGGGGTATTCACATCATGCCACGGTGACACACCCCATTTTCATGATTTTCAGAGTACATCTGCATTTCCTCCAATTAAATTACTAACAAGACCTACGTTGTTGAAAAAATGACTTAAAATCAGCAAACGAGTCATGAAATGCGACCAAAAATCAATACATGGGTTAAAAGGTGATTGTGTGCCGATGTGAATAATTCGAGGCGAAATGATGAAGTCTCATATTCATTTGAAATGAAATATGGTTGTTGTGCATAAACAAATAGAACACGGTTCATTCATTACATCCATGTGCTTCCGAAACCGTGGCCGATGACACCTCATGCGCGCAAAGTGAGTCATGCGTTCTGATTGGCCAAAACCCAAACCACACGGATCGTACATCTACACCATAGGATGCACCCAGATCGAACGTGAATCCTTATCCCTCTCGTCAACACACGTAGTTGCAGTTGGAATTTGATTTATATGCACTAAATGCCTCTTAAATGCTAAAAATTACTTAAATGTAGCAAACGAGCCAAGAAATGCGTTAGAAAATCAAACCTGGCGTACAATGATGATTGCCTACAGTGGGAAAAAATGGAGGAGAGGCGATGAAGACACCGTCGATTGGAGTTCGATTTGCCACTTCTCCCTTTAGAACTATGATCCTTCTACTGAGATGCTATGGTTTCCAAGGAGCAATCATCATAACTTCTGTCAAAGTTTACCAAATTTTTTCCACGGTGTCTCGAGATCACGCCACCATGACGCATCGATTTCCCTGATTTTTTTATTCCATCTGCATTTTCTGTAATTAAATTACCAACATGCCTTACGTAGGTGGACGCATCTCGCAACTGAAATGTTTGAAAATTCTTTTCATTCCTTGGACAAAGAATGAAAACACACAAAGTGACACAGAAATGATTTTTGATGCCTTCTTTGCCAGCACCTACATGTAGTTGCAGCTGGGATTTGATTTATATGCACTAAACCTTCGGTAAATGAAAAAATGGCTAAAAAATATCAAACTATACATGAAATGCGACACAAAATCAATACTAGGGTACAACGATAGGTGCGTACTGTGGGAAAATTTTCGAGACCAAACGATGAGGTCACGTCTACATTTCAGAGTTGTCATATTTTCATTTCAAACGAATTTATGCTGCTTGTGCACATGGGTTACTATACGAAACCATTTGCATAGGCCTTTCCGCGGGGCGCCCAGGGCTCTTTTTTCACCCTTTTCACAGAAGCCGCTGATACGTCTCCAACGTATCGATAATTTATGAAGTATTCATGCCATGTTTGCCTATGTTTACAATACTTTTATATGGTTTTGATGCACTTTATATGATTTATTTAGAACTAACTCGGACAGACGCCGTTATCAGCAGAATTACCGTGGTGTTGTTTTTTGTGTAGAAAATAAAAGTTCTCGGAATCGCCCGAAACTTTTTTATGATTTTTTCTGGAGGAAACAAGAAATACTGGAGCAAAGAACCACCGGAGGGGAGCCACCTATGGGCCACAAGCCCACAGGGCGCGCCCACCCCCTGGGCGTGCCCTGATGGCTTGTGGGGCCCACATGGCTCCGTTTAGCGTGATTCCAACGCTGAAAATCCTATATATACAGAAACCTTCAGACATAAACCTAGAACCTCTGCTCCATCGCCGCAACTCTCTGTATCAAAGAAAAACCCATCTGGAGCCTTCCAGTACCCTGACGAAGAGGGGAAATCATCACCGGTGGCCATCTTCATCATCCCGGTGGAGGCCATGATGAGGAGGGAGTAGTTCAACCTCGGGGCTGACGGTATGCACCAGTAGCTATGTGTTTAATCTCTCTCTCTCTCTCGTGTTCTTGAGATGGCACGATCTTGATGTATCATGGGCTTTGTTAATATAGTTGGATCATATGGTGTTTGTCTCTTGCTATCTTGTTGTGATGAATTGAATCTTTCCCTTTGAGATTTTGTTATGTCGGATTTGAGAACACTTTATGTATGTCTTGCATGCGGATACCCTTAGTGACATTGGGGTATTCTATTGGTTCACTTGATACATTGAAAAACTCTTGTTGAAGAAGAGGACTCTTCTGCTTGATGTTTTGATACGGTGAGGGAACAGGTTTTATGCGTTCTTTGAGCAAATGGGGAAACAAACTGCTGATACAGAAATCTTTCACTTTTACTGCCGAAGGCAGAAGAGAGACTATAGCTAGGAAGGATAAGCAAAGGAATCCAGATTCAATCGATTGTTTGAAGCCAAGGTCTTGAGCTAGTCCATCTTTCTATATGAATTTCTTTAAAGAATTATTCTCTTATGATCCACTACGAGAGTGTCAAGCGGAGGTGGAGAGCATTCACACAAGAAAAAACAGAAATTGCTGCGTTAAGCAAGTCACTTCTTCGGATGGGCATCAACAGACAATCAAGCAATATCGGATTCATGGCGCCATATCGGAACTAACCTCGACTGACACTGTTTTCAGCAGAATTACCGTGGTGTTGTTTTTTGTGCAGAAAATAAAAGTTCTCGGAATCGCCCGAAACTTTTTTATGATTTTTTTTGAGGAAATAAGAAATACCTGAGTGAAGAACCCCCGGAGGGGAGCTACCTGTGGTGCACAAGCCAACAGGGCGCGCCCACCCCCCTGAGCGCGCCCTGATGGCTTGTGGGGTCCATGTGGCTCCGTTTAGCGTGATTCCAACGCTGAAAAATCCTATATATACAGAAACCTTCAGAAATAAACCTAGAACCTCTGCTCCGTCGCTGCAACTCTTTGTATCGTAGAAAAACCCATCTGGAGCCTTTCCAGTACCCTGCCGGAGAGGGGAAATCATCACTGGTGGCCATCTATAGTGCCACTATAGGTTCCATGGTTCGGGTATCAAACGGACCCCGAATGCGACGAAATTTTGCAGGCGGTCTACCTACAATATAACACGACTGCACGCCAACTTTCGACACATTCCGAGAAAGTTTTATACACACTTTTAAAAACAATAGATTTACGATGTTGCGGGCGCGTGCGTGTGTGGTTGGTCTTAAAACGATCAACGATGGCAACGGAGAGAACCGACAACTATGAACGGATGCAAGTTTTGGAAAATGACGGCAACGGAGTGCCGATGCAATGCGAATGATGTGTATGATGCGATGATGAATGCGACAACCAAATAAATAACACGATGATAACGAAAAATAAATGGAAGGCGTCCGGAGCGTCGGTCTCGGGCTGTTACATATTAATCTTGTCTTGACAGTACCTAAGTGAATGATCTATCTTTATTACACTAACCCATCTCACGAAGTTCCATTAAGTTTTGTGTGATTGAAGTCTTCATGTTTTGGGTGAGATACCGATATGAGGAGAATAAGGAGCAGCAAGACCTTAAGCTTGGGGATGCCCAAGGCAACCCAAGGTAATATATATGGAAGACTCAAGAATCTAAGCTTGGGGATGCCCCGGAAGGCATCCCCTCTTTCGTCTTCAACACTATCGGTATAACTTACTTGGAGCTATATTTTTATTCGTCACATAATATGTGATTTGCTTGGAGCGTCATTTTATTTTGTTAAACTTTGCTTGATGTTATTTATAATCCTGTTTTTCAATAAAAAGTTTCAAGAATTGCCTTTTAGGATGCTGGAATTACATGTTTGATATGTGCTGTGTAAAAAAAGAAACTTTTGCTGTAGTATTTGAATTTTCATATTTTACTAGAGCGTGGAAAGTATCTGAAATTTTTACACAGTATTTCCATATAAATTCTTTATCATGTCCTAAAGTTTTGTAATTTTTAGAGATACATAAGTACACTTTGTAAATAGATTCAGACACTTCTGTTTGGACAGATTGTTGTCATAGTTTTGCAATCTACTTATCCTAGAGTTTTCATGTCTTATATTGGTATATATAAATCGTGGAAATTATATTATATAGTATCTAATCTTTGAAAATTATTATGCAACTTGTCTTGGAAGTACCTAAAGAGTTGGTTTATTCTTATGTGCACTAACCTATCTCACGAGTTCTTTTCAAGTTTTGTGTGAATGAAGTTTTTGAGACCTAGGTGATACCGGGAGATGAGAGGATTGAACGAGATACAAAATCTCAAGCTTGGGGATGACCAAGGCTCCCCAAGTCAATATTACAAGAAGTCTCAAGCGTCTAAGCTTGTGGATGCTACGCATCCCACCTCTCTTCGTCAACAAACATCGGTTTGCCTATGTTGAGCCTAAGTTTTTGTTCGTTCACATGATATGTGCTATTCTTGGAGTGTCTTTTGTATTGTTTGATGTTTGAATAAAATACTCAGATTTGAAAATATTTATTGGGAGGGAGTCCTCACATAGCTACTTGATTGTTTAACTATTCGTTGATCTTCACTTATATTTTTGAGACGTTGTTTGATGTTTTCTTTTGTGCTTCACTTTTATAATAAGAGTAAATTGTGAATGAATGAAATATCATAAATCTGAAATTATCAATGTGCTTTATGCTTAGTAGTAGTTTCACATTTGGTTTAGAAAGTAAAATCTATTGAAGTTTGACAATCACAATATTGGTCATACAAGCAATTCATGAATGATTAGTATAAGAAAGAGAACTTTCACATACAAATATATTATCTTGGACATCTTTTATGATTGTGAATACCCATTAATTATTTTCAACCTTGATCAAATAGTTGGAGTTGGACAAGGAAGACAACGTAATGGTTATGTTTGGGTATATCTGCATAGAAGTTATATTGTTATGGATCCTCCAACATGTGGTGCTTGTTTAGAACCTTTTGCTAGCCAAAACTTCGTGCTAAGTAGAGATAATACTTGTGCATCCAAATCCTTGAGCCAAGTTTCTTCCATGAGAGTCCACCGTACCTACCTATATATGGTATTTCACTGCCATTCTAAGTAAATTTGCATGTGCCACCTCTAAACATTCAAATAAACATCAGTTTTGTACACTCGTACTGCTCATGGATGGACGGGGCGGTCATTATCTTCCATTCTAAGCGGGCTATTCTCAAGATGACTGTTTATTCACTTGTCATTGCACGAGATAGGCTGGTAAAAAGGATGCCTGATACGTCCATTTTGCATCATGCTTTAATATTGATATTTATTGCCTTATGGGCTGTTATTACACATTATGGTACAATACTTATGCCTTTTCTCTCTTATTTTACAAGGTTTACATGAAGGGGGAGAATGCCGGCAGCTAGAATTCTGGGCTAGAAAAGGAGCAAATATGAGAGACCTATTCTGCAAAACTCCAAAAGTCCTGAAAATCTACGGAGAATTGTTTTGGAATATATAAAAAATATTGGGCGAAGAAGATACCAGAGGGGACCCACCAGGCAGCCACAAGCCTGGGGGGCACGCCCTACCCCCCTGGGCCCGCCCCTGTGGCTTGTGGGCCACCTGGTAGGCCTCCAGTCCCCATCTTCTGCTATATGATGTGTTTTGACCTGGAAAAAATTAAGAGAGAGCTTTCGGGACGAAGCGCCGCCGTCTCGAGGCGGAACCTGGGCAAAAGCAATCTAGGGCTCCGGCGGAGCAGTTCTGCCGGGGAAATTTCCCTCCCGGAGGTGGAAATCGAAGCCATCGTCATCACCAACGATCCTTTCATCGAGAGGGGGTCAATCTCCATCAACATCTTCACCAGCACCATCTCCTCTCCAAACCCTAGTTCATCACTTGTATCCGATCTTTGTCTCAAAAGCTCAGATTCGTACTTGTGGGTTGCTAGTAGTGTTGATTACTCCTTGTAGTTGATGCTAGTTGGTTTATTCGGTGGAAGATCATATGTTCAGATCCTTAATGATAATTAATACTCCTCTGATTATGAACATGAATATGCTTTGTGAGTAGTTACGTTTGTTCCTGAGGACATGGGAGAAGTCTTGTTATAAGTAATCATGTGAGTTTGGTATTCGTTCGATATTTTGATGAGATGTATGTTGTCTTTCCTCTAGTGGTGTTATGTGAACGTTGACTACATGACACTTCACCATTGTTTGGGCCTAGGGGAAGGCATTGGGAAGTAATAAGTAGATGATGGGTTGCTAGAGTGACAGAAGCTTAAACCCTAGTTTATGAGTTGCTTCGTAAGGGGCTGATTTGGATCCATATGTTTCATGCTATGGTTAGATTTATCTTAATTCTTCTTTTGTAGTTGCGGATGCTTGCGAGAGGGGTTAATCATAAGTGGGAGGCTTGTCCAAGTAAATACAGCACCCAAGCACCGGTCCACCCACATATCAAACTATCAAAGTAACGAACGTGAATCATATGAGCATGATGAAAACTAGCTTGACAGTAATTCCCATGTGTCCTCGGGAGCGCTTTGCTTTATATAAGAGTTTGTGCATGCTTGTCCTTTGCTACAAAAAGGATTGGGCCACCTTGCTGTACCTTTGTTACACTCGTTACTTGTTACTCGTTACGAATTATCTTATCACACAACTATCTGTTACCGATCATTTCAGTGCTTGTAGAGAATACCTTGCTCAAAACCGCTTGTCATTTCCTTCTGTTCCTCGTTGGGTTCGACACTCTTACTTATCGAAAGGACTACGATAGATCCCCTATACTTGTGGGTCATCAAGACTCTTTTCTGGCGCCATTGCCAGGGAGTGAAGCGCCTTTGGTGAGTGGAATTTGGTAAGGAAAAATTTATATAGTGTGCTGAAATTTACTGTCACTTGTTACTATGGAAAATAATCCTTTGAGGGGTTTGTTCGGGGTATCTTCACCCCGACCGGAAGAGCAAAGAGTTACCCCTCAACCTACTGAACCTACTAAAAACATTTATTATGAAATTCCTTCGGGTATGATAGAAAAACTGCTAGCTAATCCTTATGCAGGAGACGGAACATTACATCCGGATATGCACCTAATCTATGTGGATGAAGTTTGTGGATTATTTAAGCTTGCAGGTTTGCCCGAGGATGAAGTCAAGAAGAAGGTCTTCCCTTTATCTTTGAAGGAGAAGGCATTGACATGGTATAGGCTATGTGATGATACTGGATCATGGAACTACAACCGATTGAAAATGGAATTTCATCAGAAGTTTTATCCTATGCATCTGGTTCATCGTGATCGGAATTATATTTATAATTTTTGGCCTCGTGAAGGAGAAAGTATCGCTCAAGCTTGGGGGAGGCTTAAGTCAATGTTATATTCATGCCCCAATCATGAGCTCTCGAGAGAAATTATTACTCAGAATTTTTATGCTCGGCTTTCTCGTAATAATCAATCCATGCTCGATACTTCTTGTACTGGTTCTTTTATGAAGAAGACCATTGAATTCAAATGGGACTTATTGGAAAGAATTAAATGCAACTCTGAAGAATGGGAGCTCGACGAAGGTAAGGAGTCAGGTATAAACCTTAAGTTTGATTGTGTTAAATCTTTTATGGATACCGATGCTTTTCGTGAATTTCGCACTAAATATGGACTTGATTCTGAGATAGTAGCTTCCTTTTGTTAATCTTTTGCTACTCATATTGATCTCCCCAAGGAGAAGTGGTTTAAATATCATCGTCACATTGGAGTGAAAGTAGTAGAACCTATTAAAGTTGAAGAAGAAACCATTACTTATAATGTTGATCCTGTTGTTCCTACTGCTTATATTGAAAAACCACCTTTCCCTGTTAGAATAAAGGATCATGCCAAAGCTTCAACTGTGGTTCGTAAGAGTTATACTAGAACACCTACACCCCCTGAACAAATTAAAGTTGAACCTAGTATTGCTATGGTTAAAGATCTCTTGGTCGATAATATTGATGGGCATGTTATTTATTTCTGTGATGAAGCTGCTAGAATTGCTAGACCTGATACTAAAGATAAACATAGACCTATTGTTGGCATGCCTGTTGTTTCTGCTAAAATAGGAGATCATTGTTATCATGGCTTATGTGATGTGGGTTCTAGTGTGAGTGCAATTCCCTTTACTTTAAACGAAGAAATTATGAATGATATTGCACCTGCTGAAATAAAAGATATTGATGTTACTATCAAGCTTGCTAATAGAGATACTATATCACCAATTGGGATTGTTAGAGATGTTGAAGTCTTGTGTGGGAAAGTAAAATACCCTACAGATTTTCTTGTTCTTGGTTCCCCACAGGATGATTTTTGTCCCATTATATTTGGTAGACCTTTCTTGAACACCGTTAATGCTAAGATAGATTGCGAGAAAGAAACTGTTACTGTAAGTTTTGGGGATGTGTCTCATGAGTTCAATTTCTCTAAATTTCGTAGACAATCCCATGACAAAGAATTGCCTAGTGAAGATGAAATTGTTGGTCTTGCTTCTATTGCTGTGCCTCCTACTGATCCCTTAGAACAATATTTGTTAGACCATGAAAACAATATGCATATGAATGAAAGGAATGAAATAGATAAGATTTTCTTTGATCAGCATCCTATTTTGAATCACAACTTGCCCGTTGAGATTCTTGGGGATCCTCCTCCACCCAAGGGTGACCCCGTGTTTGAGCTTAAACAATTACCTGATACTCTAAAATATGTCTATCTTGATTAAAAGAAGATATATCCTGTTTTTATTAGTGCTAACCTTTCAGAGCTTGAAGAAAGGAGATTATTGAAAACTCTGAGGAAGCACCATGCCGCTATTGGATATACTCTTGATGATCTTAAGGGCATTAGTCCCACTTTATGTCAGCATAAAATTAATATGGAGCCTGATGCTAAACCAGTTGTTGATCACCAACGACGGTTAAATCCTAAAATGAAAGAAGTGGTAAGAAATGAAATACTGAAGCTTCTAGAAGCAGGTATAATTTATCCTATTGCTGATAGTAGATGGGTAAGTCATGTTCATTGTGTCCCTAAGAAGGGAGGTATTACCGTTGTTCCTAATGATAAAAATGAATTGATCCCAGAAAGAATTGTTACGGGTTATAGAATGGTAATTGATTTTAGAAAATTAAATAAAGCTACTAGGAAAGACCATTACCCTTTACCTTTTATTGATCAAATGCTAGAAAGACTATCCAAACATACACACTTCTGCTTTCTAGATGGTTACTCTGGTTTCTCTCAAATACTTGTGTCAAAAGAGGATCAAGAAAAAACTACTTTTACTTGCCCTTTCGGTACCTTTGCTTATAGATGTATGCCTTTTGGTTTATGCAATGCACCTGCTACCTTTCAAAGATGTATGACTGCTATATTCTCTGACTTTTGTGAAAAGATTGTTGAGGTTTTCATGGATGATTTCTCCGTTTACCGAACTTCTTTTGATGATTGCTTAAGCAACCTTGATCGAGTTTTGCAGAGATGTGAAGAAACTAATCTTGTCTTGAATTGGGAAAAGTGCCACTTTATGGTTAATGAAGGTATTGTCTTGGGGCACAAAATCTCAGAAAGAGGTATTGAGGTGGATAAAGATAAAGTTGATGCTATTCAAAAAATGCCGTGTCCCACAGATATCAAAGGTATAAGAAGTTTCCTTGGTCATGCTGGTTTCTATAGGAGATTTATTAAAGACTTCTCTAAAATTTCTAGGCCTCTCACTAATCTCTTGCAAAAAGATGTTCCTTTTGTTTTTGATGATGATTGTGTAGAAGCATTTGAAATCCTTAAGAAAGCCTTGATTTCAGCACCTATTGTTCAACCACCCGATTGGAACCTACCCTTTGAAATTATGTGTGATGCTAGTGATTATGCCGTTGGTGCTGTTCTAGGACAAAGAGTTGATAAGAAATTAAATGTTATCCATTATGCTAGTAAAACTCTAGACAGTGCTCAAAGAAACTATGCTACCACTGAAAAGGAATTTTTAGCAGTTGTGTTTGCTTGTGATAAGTTTAGATCTTATATTGTTGATTCCAAAGTAACTGTTCACACTGATCATGCTGCTATTAAATATCTTATGGAAAACATAGATGCTAAACCTAGAGTTATTAGATGGGTTCTCTTGCTACAAGAATTTGATTTGCATATTATTGATAGAAAGGGAGCTGAGAACCCCGTAGCAGACAACTTGTCTAGGTTAGAAAATGTTCTTGATGACCCACTACCTATTGATGATAGCTTTCTTGATGAACAATTAGCTGTCATAAATGCTTCTCATAATACTCCATGGTATGCTAATTATGCTAATTACATTGTTGCTAAATTTATACCACCTAGTTTCACATACCAGCAAAAGAAAAAGTTTTTCTATGATTTAAGACATTACTTTTGGGATGACCCACAACTCTATAAAGAAGGAGTAGATGGTGTCATTAGACGTTGTGTACCTGAGCATGAACAGGAACTGATCCTACATAAGTGTCACTCTGAGGCCTAAGGAGGACACCATGCTGGAGATAGAACTGCACACAAGGTACCACAGTCTGGTTTTTATTGGCCTACTCTCTTCAAGGATGCTCGTAAGTATGTCTTGTCTTGTGATGAATGTCAAAGAATTGGTAATATTAGTAGACGTCAGGAAATGCCTATGAACTATTCACTTGTTATTGAACCATTTGATGTTTGGGGCTTTGATTATATGGGACCTTTTCCTTCCTCCAATGGGTATACACATATTTTGGTTGCTGTTGATTATGTTACTAAGTGGGTAGAAGCCATTCCAACTAGTAGTGCTGATCATAACACTTCCATTAAAATGCTTACAGAAGTTATTTTCCCGAGGTTTGCAGTCCCTAGATACTTAATGACTGATGGTGGCTCACACTTTATTCATGGTGCTTTCCGTAAATTGCTTGCTAAGTATGATGTTGCATCTCCATATCATCCTCAGTCTAGTGGTCAAGTAGAATTGAGCAATAGAGAAATTAAATTGATCCTGCAAAAGACTGTTAATAGATCTAGAAAGAATTGGTCTAAGAAACTTGATAATGCATTATGGGCTTATAGAACTGCATATAAAAACCCTATGGGTATGTCTCCGTATAAAATGGTTTATGGGAAAGCATGTCACTTACCTCTTGAACTAGAACATAAAGCTTATTGGGCAATTAAAGACCTCAACTAAACTTGCTGGTGAGAAGAGGTTATTTGACATTAGCTCACTTGATGAAGGGAGAACCCAGGCCTATGAGAACGCCAAGTTGTTTAAAGAAAAAGTTAAGAGATGGCATGATAAAAGGATACAAAAGCATGAATTCAATGTAGGTGACCATGTCTTGCTATACAATTCTTGTTTAAGATTTTTTGCAGGAAAGCTTCTCTCTAAATGGGAAGGGCCTTACATTATCGAGGAAGTATATCGTTCCGGTGCCATCAAGATCAACAACGCCGAAGGCACAAATCCGAAGGTGGTAAACGGGCAGAGAATCAAACATTATATCTCAGGTACTCCCAAAATGTAGAAACCAATATTATTAATACCATAACCCCGGAGGAGTACATAAGGGATGTCTACCAGAACATTTCAGACGCCGAAAAGGAGTAGGTATGTGGTACGGTGAGTAAACCGACTCCAAAACTTTTCCAATAGCAATTTTTCTCCGTTTTGGAATATTTAAAAAATTAGGAAAATTTAAAGTAGTCCGAATAGTACACGAGGAGGCGAAAAGTCGTGAGGGCGCGCCCTACCCCCCTGGGCGCGTCCCTGTGGCTTGTGGCCACCTCGTGTGCCCTCCGGACTCCGTTTTCTTGTAGAATACTCCTGTTGGTCGGTAAAAATTCATTATATAATCTCCCGAAGGTTTTGACCACCGTACCACGGAAAAACCCTCTGTTCTTGTTTGTTGTTGTTTTTCCGAACAGATCTGAAAATATGTCATCCCAAGAGTCCGATGGGGAGAGCTATGTATCGCATGATCTTGCCAATCCCAAGCTCTATGGGGACTTAAATCCTTATGGATTGTTCTCGGAGGAGGAACAAGAAGGCAAGTATGAGGAAGAAAGCTCGGATGAAGAAGAGATCCCTCTGCCTCAACCAGGAGATATGCATGTGGAGTTCAGGTATTCGAGCCTCCCAAACACAAGGAGAAAACCCAAGATTCTATTTATCCATTCTCGTTTTCTGCAGGAGAGCAAGCAAGAATTATGTCAAAGGATATTGAAGCTCGAGCCGGAAGTTGACGATCCGAGGGAACATAATTTTATGCTTAAGAGGAAACTGAACAAGCTTAAAGATCCTTCTCCACCATCACCACCTCCGAAGAAAGACAACTAAACACATGGGTATGGGCACTCCCCTTGGCTTGTGCTAAGCTTGGGGGAGGTGTCCCGGTATCATATCATCATCACACCTTTATCTCTATCGTTTTGCTTAGTTCGATACTTTTGGTTACATCTTTATCTAGTAGAATAAAAGTTTTTAGTATGATCTAGCCTTGAGTTTTGCCTTATGTTCCCTCTATGTAATTGAGTCCGAGAGTTATATAATAAAAATTAGTTTGAATTGAGGGCTTTGCTTTCTTGCTATGGTTTGGAGAAAAAGAAATAAAGAGTTAAAGAAGTAAAAAGATTATATAATGATCTTATGGGAAGTGACGACTTCACATATAAGAAGTTTGTCGCATGAAACTTGTTGTTAGTTGACAAACATAGTTTTGGTCATTGTTGCAATTAATAGGAAGTAATAAAGAGAGAGAGGTCTCACATATAAATATACTATCTTGGACATCTTTTGTGATTGTGAGCACTCATCAAAATATTATATGCTAAAAAGTTGATGTTGGACAAGGAAGACAACATAATGAGTTTTGTTTGCTTATTTCCGAATAGAAGCTATATTGTCATGGATCCTCTAAGATGTGAAGCTTGCTTCCACCTCATACTAGCCAAAACTTCCGCACAAAGTAGAGATACTACTTGTGCATCCAAACACCCTTAAACCAGTTTTTCCATGAGAGTCCACCATACCTACCTATGGATTGAGTAAGATCCTTCAAGTAAGTTGTCATCGGTGCAAGCAATAAAAGTTGCTCTCTAAATATGTATGATCTATTAGTGTGAGGAAAACAAACTTTATACGAACTTGTGATATGGAAGAAATAAAAGCGACGGACTGCATAATAAAGTTCTTTATCACAAGCGGCAATATAAAGTGACATTCTTTTGCATTAAGATATTATGCATCCAACCATAAAAGCGCATGACAACCTCTGCTTCCCTCTACGAAGGGCCTATCTTTTACTTTTACTTTCTAGTACTTACCTTTATGCAAGAGTCTTGGTGATCTTCACCACTTCCTTTTTATCACCTTTTTCTCTTGGCAAGCGTCATGTGTTGGGGAATGATCTAGACATATATATCCACTCGGATGTAGGTTATCATAAACTATTATTGTTGACATTACCCTTGAGGTAAATAGTTAGGAGGCGAAACTATAAGCCCCTATCTTTCTCTGTGTCCGATTGAAACTTTGATCTCATAAGTATCGCGTGACTGTTAGCAATTGTAAAAGACTAAATGATAGTTGAGTATGTGAACTTGCTGAAAAGCTCTTATATTGACTCTTTCCGATGTTATGATAAATTGCAATTGCTTCAATGACTGAGATCATAGTTTGTTAGTTTTCAATAAAGTTTCTGATTCATACTTTACCTTGTGAATGAATTGTCACTTTAGCATAAGAAATTATATGTCAATATATGTTGCTGTTCTAAAGATGATCATGATGCCTTCATGTCCGTATTTTATTTTATCGACACCTCTATCTCTAAACATGTGGACATGATTATCGATGTCGGCTTTCGCTTGAGGACAAGCGAGGTCTAAGCTTGGGGAGTTGATACGTCCATTTTGCATCATGCTTTAATATTGATATTTATTGCATTATGGGCTGTTATTACACATTATGGTACAATACTTATGCCTTTTCTCTCTTATTTTACAAGGTTTACATGAAGGGGGAGAATGCCGACAGCTGGAATTCTGGGCTGGAAAAGGAGCAAATATGAGAGACCAATTCTGCACAACTCCAAAAGTCCTGAAAATCTATGGAGAATTGTTTTGGAATATATAAAAAATATTGGGTGAAGAATATACCAGAGGGGACCCACCAGGCAGCCACAAGCCTGGGGGCGCGCCCTACCCCCCTGGGCGCACCCCTGTGGCTTGTGGGCCACCTGGCAGGCCTCCGGTCCCCATCTTCTGCTATATGATGTGTTTTGACCTGGAAAAAATTAAGAGAGAGCTTCCGGGACGAAGCGCCACCGTCTCGAGGCGGAACCTGGGCAGAAGCAATCTAGGGCTCCGGCAGAGTAGTTATGCCGGGGAAACTTCCCTCCCGAAGGGGGAAATCGAAGCCATCGTCATCACCAGCGATCCTTTCATCAAGAGATGGTTAATCTCCATCAACATCTTCACCAACACCATCTGCTCTCCAAACCCTAGTTCATCTCTTGTATCCGATCTTTGTCTCAAAACCTCAGATTCGTACCTGTGGGTTGCTAGTAGTGTTGATTACTCCTTGTAGTTGATGCTAGTTGGTTTATTCGGTGGAAGATCATATGTTCAGATCCTTAATGATAATTAATACTCCTCTGATTATGAACATGAATAGGCTTTGTGAGTAGTTGCGTTTGTTCCTGAGGACATGGGAGAAGTCTTGTTATAAGTAATCATGTGAGTTTGGTATTCGTTCGATATTTTGATGAGATGTATGTTGTCTTTTCTCTAGTGGTTTTATGTGAACGTCGACTACATGACACTTCACCATTGTTTGGGCCTAGGGGAAGGCATTGGGAAGTAATAAGTAGATGATGGGTTGCTAGAGTGACAGAAGCTTAAACCCTAGTTTATGAGTTGCTTCGTAAGGGGCTGATTTGGGTCCATATGTTTCATGCTATGGTTAGATTTATCTTAATTCTTCTTTCGTACTTGCGGATGCTTGCGAGAGGGGTTAATCATAAGTGGGAGGCTTGTCCAAGTAAGGACAGCACCCAAGCACCTGTCCACCCACATATCAAACTATCAAAGTAACGAACGCGAATCATATGAGCATGATGAAAACTAGCTTGACAGTAATTCCCATGTGTCCTCGGGAGCGCTTTGCTTTATATAAAAGCTTGTCCAGGCTTGTCCTTTGCTACAAAAAGGATTGGGCCACCTTGCTGCACCTTTGTTACACTCGTTACTTGTTACCCGTTACGAATTATCTTATCACACCACTATATATTACCGATAATTTCAGTGCTTGCAGAGAATACCTTGCTGAAAACCGCTTGTCATTTCCTTACCGATAATTGAGTATGTGGAGCTCTTACTTAGACTTGATCATGCATTGAAATTGTTTGATGACTAAGAACATATGTTGTTAAGTTTCAAGAGAATGCATGGTTTGAACCATGACATGTGAATTGATTGCTACTCTATCATGATGATTTTTATGAGAAAAAGTTGTTGGTTATGATGCTAGAAAAGTGACTGAAATTATCAATGATCAAAACCATTCACTATGCTAGCATTCACACTTCATAAATTACTTCTTTTATCATTTACCTACTCAAGGACGAGTAGGAATTAAGATTGGGGATGTTGATACGTCTCCAACGCATATATAATTTATGATGTATTCATGCCATGTTTGCCCCCAACATGCCCCCCGCCCACGCCCTCCCCCGTTTCGCTCAACAGTCTGCATATTCTACCCAAACTCCATTGGCAGCTCCCTCCCATCCCCCAGATCCACACCAAAACCCTTTCCGGCGGCATCGTGCTAAACCCTGTCGTGTACCCGCTTCGTCGCGTCAACCCTACCCTTCACTGTCGTTCATAACAAGCGGCTGCACACGCCTTGTCATCTTCATTTGCTCGCCAGCCGCCCCCAAGCATATCGATCCTGTACCCTCGCCTCTCCTGTCGGGTTTGCACAAAAAAACTATCAGTTGGTGCCCTCCATCGCGGTGAGGTCTATTATCTCGCGATCCCTTTTCCTATTTAGTTTGGTTTGTTCCCAAATTGGTTATAAAATAATGGAGATCGTATGTATGTTCATCATCTACCTTCTAACTACATATACGATGTATTTGTTCCAATTAGTTATTATCGAGTTACATATCATGAGCGCATGAGTCACACAAAATGAATAGATTAGTTGTACATTTCGAAATTATCACATGCCATGTTTAGAAAACTTGCTGCAAAGCTGTTACCTTTAATTTATGCTTATCCCTCTTTTCTGAATTTTGCATGTGTCCTCTGTAGATGATGATTAGCAGCGACGACAGTCATACTTCTACCGATGTATATTCATCTGAGTCCGAAGCCAACATGTCTGCAACACATGATCGTGTATGAAGAAATGAGGAACGGGATAGAGCTGCCACAATCACCCTTCTGGTCAAGAGTCAGGAAAATGCTCCAAGAAAGCCCACACACTAGCCTAATGGTGTATACGAAGTAGCTGACATCGATTTGAAGTCTTGGGCTCCAACTAAACTAGATAAAGCATGCATGAGGTTTAGGAGTGTGTGTGGATTTGTTGGTAAGGCAAGGCTGAACATTAATCTGCCGGGGTTTCGGAAGGCTGATATAGAAACACGGCAGAGGATTGTCCAAGAGATCATGGAGCAATTCAACTTTCCTGAGGAGTGGAGAGATCAGGTGGAACACGCTGCACTAAAGAAGGCTAGGGATGCTTTGAGAAACTAGAAGCATGTGTTGTACAAGAAGTACTTGAGTCAAGGCAAGGACTCAATCCCCTCATACCCCCAAATTACAAAGGAAGACTGGACATAATTCAAAAGGGTCAGGGCCGGTGAAGAGTTTATTAAGAAGAGTGCCATGCAATCGGAACTTCAGAAGAAGAACACACACCCACACACACACACACACACACACACACACACACACACACACACACACCGTATGGGTGTGGCAGGATACTACGGCATGAAACCGATATGGGATCAGGAGGACAAAGAAGCAGTAGCTGCGGGTGGCAAACCGGCCTTTAGTGAAATTAGGGGCATTCACGTTAGGGACTACTTGCGGGCACATGCAAAGAGTCATGGAGACGGTTCTTATTACTTTGAAAACTCTGCAGACCTAGAACTGTATAATGTTATGGTAGAGGCTTCCAAAAACACTGGAAGGGTGTACAGGAACTCAGGGCCATGTGACATTCTGCCCGAGGCTCTGACTACCAAGGAGCCCCTTGGTCGTGCAAGGGGAATTGGGGTCAATGTACCACACAAGAGGGCTTTCTCACTAAGCAAACAAGAGAGGCTCAGGAGACGCAAGGAGTGATGGTAAATGGAAACAGTTGTACAAAATGTTTAAGAGGGACATGTGTCCTGAAATTTGAAAGGAAGTTCAGGAGTCATTTATGCAGCAGAAGACACTAACGTCGAGAGATAGCCAGGAGACACAAGGGGATGTCGGCATGGATGATTGCACTTATTGTATGGCAACACTGCACAAGATTAGCTGTCCATCAGCTGACCCCGGCAACACTGAGGCAGCTGGACATGATTGTGCTATATCTGATCTATATGGACAGGGGGGGAGTGAGGGCCATGCTTACACATTATGAAGGTACTTTAAAATGTGCAACAGCATGGGTTTACAACCCTGACTTGGATGGGGGACTCTTGCTGGACAATGTGCCAATGAAGTCGGGTTGTGTGAAGGGCTACGTGACTGAAAAAAGGCTATATTCGGTAATTTTGCCATGAAGAATGTCCTTGGGGACCCTGATGAACAGAGGAACTTGGAAGAAACACGGTTATATAATATCCAGTGGACACGGAAAGAAATAACACTTCCTGGATGAGACCCCTCCACCACCCCCCAAAAGCAACCAATGTAGCCCTCGAACCGATGACTCTCTTCTGCCACAGCATATCTTGTGTGACTCCCCTGATGAACATACTAGACGTAATCTGATGCCCGAGGAATCAACCTGTGATCAGTCCGCCCGACTTCCTGCCATATAGGCCAGGTCATCGTCCGCTCCTGAGCAGCCTATGGCAAGGCCTACAACTGTTGAAGACACATCATCGGTTCAGATGTCGGCCACTGAAGCAGAAAGTGCAGACACATCGGTACTGCATGTTCAGCAGACAAACCCAGTGGAACCACCTCCTAAGCGGTCTGAAAGTCCGGAACCGCCTGCTAAGCAGTCCGATAGTCCGGAACCGCCTGCGAAGCAGTCCGAAAGTCAAGAACCACCTGCTCATCAGTCCAGCGGTTTCCAGTCGCATGATAATCATACCGATGTGTCGGCACTGCCTGCTCAGTCAACCAACGTGTTATCACAGCTACATCAACACACCGACACGTTGGCACCAGCTGCTAAGAAGCCCAGCATAGCTTCAACGGCTGGTGGACTTTCCCTCGCCTCTGGTACTACAACTCAGCAGTCTGTCATAGCAGCACCATTTGTTCAGCAGTCCATCGTACCTTCACCGGCTTCTCAGTAGCACAACGTTCATGTAACCAGTTGTCAAGCAAGATGTGCTTCAGCTAACAAGAGGAAAGCGGGCACGGTTGCACAAAGGAAGACGGGGTCCCCAAAACCGAGGAGGGATGGGACCAATAGCCTCCTACTACAAAGACTCATCGCCCATAATCAAATTAACAACATGTTTTTCGAAGGGATGGGTAATCCTGGTTCTGACGAAATGCCCGAAGCAGAAGTTGAAAAGCTACTTTTTGTAAGAAAGCAGACCCATTTGAAGCACGCAAGTACAAGCATGGCCAACCATTTTTTGTTGGTGAATACCTTGCTGGGTGCAGTTCCAGTTGTCGCAAGTTACATAAATATTGCATGGACAGAATGTCAGAAGGAGAAGATCATAACATTCTAGAAGTGCACTACAATAATAGGCATTTCTCTCACGTTGCAGGTACCATCAGTGTGGAATTCAAGGACTTTCATCTCTTCATCAACTTCAATGAGCTTGCTACCACTCTTGTCAAATGCCTTATGTTGTAAGTACTTCACAAACTCTGATCAACTTCTCCATACAAGGATGTAAATGAAAAAAAACTAATTGTATTGTATTCCTCTTAGGGGATTGACGGCACAGAGATCATTAAAGGTGCATGTGTATTTCATAGATCCTGATTTAGCAAACGACATCTTGTTGGATAATAATGTTACATGCAAGGATTCCATTGATCATGTCGCCAATATCTTGTTCCAGTTACAGGTAGGAGAATTCTTCATGTGGCCATATCATGAATGGTAAGTTAAATATACAACCACGCATACATTGATTGTCTTTCAATTTTCGACATAGTTTGTAAGTTCAAGGTTTTCTTAAACTGTAGCCATCACTGCATCTTGGTGATCATTGTTCGAAAACACAACACAGTTTACTACATGGATTCTCTCAGAGAGTCAAATAAGCCTCCGGATCGGAATCATCTTTAGGATTTCATGGATAGGTATTGAATTCTTTGATGTTAATATGTTGTGTTTATATCTAGTTCAAGAATTGAGTATGTGAAAAGTTCATCTTCATTTGCAGTGTATTGTCACATAACATAACTTTAGGAGGGTTACGGTTCGACCGCCAACTACCTCTGCAGCACGTGATCATTTCTCTGATAAGACAACGAAATCCGTTATTTTCATAAAATGCTAGTCAGATATTCAAGTTTCTAAGTAAACCTCTTTCTATTTCTCTCCAAAGAAAAAAAAGGAAACAACTTACACCGGTTAGGTTGTTCCTAACAAGGAAAATACATGACTAATACTATACAAAAAAATTAAGTGCCCTCAATAACAAGGGACCAACCTATGTGGATACTACATTTGCGCACACATGAGGAACCTATGTAGACATGTTGAATGTGGTGCTGATGCTGGCAGAATAGAACCAGTAAGTATATTTCTTAATTACTATCTTCTACTCCACACATATGTCACATTCTGATCTAAAAATCCTGCAGTTGATCTTTGGACCGATGACCTCTGAACCGCTCGCCGCAGATGAATTGTTGTCTGTTAGGAAATTTATCGACACCTTCTTCGTGAAACACTATCTGAAGCCCGTAAAGAAGTCGAAAATTTCAGCATTCATATCCCTCAATAATAAGTATGCATTCATATAGTGTTCTCAGCTAAACATATGTGCATGGATGCATTGTTTTCCATGTGAACATGTCTTCGTATTTCATACACTATGATTATGTACTGCATATGTCGGTCATACATCTGTGGAATTTAGCTAGCATTTGTTCAATTGCATACTATGGAGAATTTTGATGAATGTTCTTCCTGTGGACACTATTTATTCAATTGCATATTGTGGCGAATTATAATGAATGTTCTTCATGTGAACACTATTTGTTCGATTACATATTGTGGCGAATTTGCTATTCGCAGGGTGATTCAAATGCGATATTTTACAATAACCTGGACATTGAAGCGCATACGGTTCAAGCAACTAAGCGTGTGCGATCCAGAATGGAAAAAACACGCAACTCATAGCGCAACCGCCTTTGATCTACTGGAAAAGCACACACAACTCATAGTGCAACCGCCTGTGATCTACAGAAAAAGCACACGAGATATAAACTAAAAACGTTGGTGATACATAAGAACTAGCAGATGATTTGCAGCCCGTCTACGTGTGCGTAGGAGCTCCTCAATCGTTTGAGATAGGACCTTATCTCACATGTGAGCTAACAGGGGACCATTCCCGATGCAAAGACGATCTCACGCGTATATTTTTCAGGAAACGTGTGCAATGATATCATGCATGGCAGACGATTGCTAGGGAAAACTCGTGTGCGATGTTGAAGATATCACACACAGTTTCTACCATGGCCCATGTGGATTAGATAATGTTTCGCAAACGGAAAAGGTCAAACACCGTTTGTTTTCCATGAGCAATTAGACGTGTGTGATTGAATCCAAATCCCATAGGTACGCCCAAAATATAGTGTGTGTGATATGTTCCTGCATCGCACACAATTATATTTTCCAAACGTTTGCGTGCATCTGTCACCATCGCCGACGATTTTTCCCTGTCGTGTGAGGTGGAGCCCCCTATCGCCCGCACAAGAAAGGCGACGGTTTAAAACTACGTCGCTGAAAGGGGTTCAAAACCGTTTGTATATCATGTCGTTGCACCAGTGCATCGTGAATACATGAACTCCTCAAACTATGAAAATCAACGGAAAGAATCCCAATTATTGTCACCTTGAGGTATGTGGATCATGACACGTCATAGGTGCATACAACTTGCAAGATAGGGTCTAAAACACGCTCATATTCATGAAAACATAATAGGTTCAGATCTAAAATCATGGCACTCGGGCCCTAGTGAGAAGCATTAAGCATAGCAAAGTCATAGCAGCATCAATCTCAGAACATAGTGGATACTAGGGATCAAGCCCTATCAAAATAACTTGATTATATGATCAATCTCATCCAATCCCATCACCGTCCAGCAAGCCTAGAAAAGAATTACCCACTCCCGGTGGTGAGCATCATGACGGTGTTGATGAAGAGGGCTTGGTGATGACGATGGCGATGAGTCCCCCTCTCCGAAGCCCCAAATGGACTCTAGATCAGCCCTCCCGGGGAAGAATAGGAGGTGGCGGCGGCTTCGTCTCATGAAACGCGATGAAAACTTCTCTCTTATTTTTTCCTCTGGAAATAGGAATTTATAGGACTGGAATTAGGGTCGGAGGAGCCACGAGGTGGTCCCAAGTCATTAGGGCGCGCCCGGGGGGGCACCTTGTTGGCTTGGCACCAACAGGTGCCCGTGTGGTGGGTCTTTGCTCCATTATTATTTTTTATATTTCGGAAAAAAACCACAACAAGTTTCATCCGATTCTGAGAACTTCTATTTCTGCACAAAAACAACAACATAGAAGCCTTGTTGAAAACAACATCAGTCTGGGTTAGTTTCATTCAAATCATGCAAATTAGAGCCCAAAACAAGAGCAAAAGTGTTTGGAAAAGTAGATATGTTTGGGATGTATCAGCCACAGGTAAGATAATCCAGGTAAGGAACCGTCCATTCTGTGGTGGCATGAACTGCAGCCACAAACTCTGATTCAGGATAAGTAATTGTGGTGTCTTCCATTATTGGTAATATGACCGGCGGGTTATGCAAAACGTCAAGAAAAACATTCGGCGAAACATGCTTGCGCTAAGGACCCATACGAGATAGTGCACCTGTTGCTTCATTCTGTCGACGATCAGATCAACCTAGTAACCAATAAAGTGACTAGCAATAACAGTAACAGCACGCCTGTAAGCCGTCATGAGGGGGTCTTTGGAATCCCAAGTCCCAGATACCTGTTGAGCCACCAAATCTAAGTAGCCCAAATTAACATCTAACCAGGCTGAGATTCATCTCCTTAAGCACACGGAGGACATGAAGCAAGGCCTCATACTGAGATGAATTGATAATACAGGGAAACATGAGTCTCAAAACATAGCAAAATTTGTCACCTTGCGGAGAAGTTAAAACCACTCCAGTCCCCGAGCCTTCCAATTGCCTGGATCCATCAAAGTGTATTGTCCAGTATGTATTATCTGGCTTGTCCTAGGGGGCCTGTAATTCAGTCCAGTCATTGATGAAATCAACCAAATCTTGGTACATGATGGTTGTCCGTGGCACATACTTTAGGTGATGTGGACCAAGCTCAATAGCCCACTTGGCAACCCGGCCCGTGGCTTCCCTGTTCTGGATGATGTCTCCCAAAGGTCTTGAACTAACCATTGTGATGGGATGCTCCTGGAAATAGTGTTTTAACTCCCGGCTTGCCATGAAAACCCCAAAGACCAGTTTCTGTCAATGTGGGTATCGCTGCTTGCATTCTGTTAGGACTTCGCTGACATAATAAACTGGACGTTGGACTGGGTACTCCTTGCCTGCTTCCTTGCGCTCTACCGCAACTACAACACTGACAAACTTATTATTAGCAGTGATGTATAAGAGGATGTGCTCGGAAGCAGCTAAGATTGGTGCTTCAGAAATCTATTTTTTGCGGTCCTCCGTTTTAGCTCCATCATCCCAAACTAACTTATCTGACTTTTTCAAAAGCTGATACAGTGGAATTGCCTTCTCTCCCAGTCGACTGATAAAATCGAATTAGAGCAGCAATGTGTCCCGTAAGCTTTTGTACTTCGTTGATGTTGGCCCATTTTGTCAAGGAAGTAATTGCCTGGATTTTGTCCGGGTTGGCTTCAATGCCACACTCAGAAACCAGAAAACCCAGTAATTTTCTTGTTGGGACACCGAAAACGCATTTGGCTGGATTCAACTTCATCTGGTAAACTCGCAAATTGTCTAATGTTTCCATGAAGTCATCCAGCAAGGCCTCCTTCTTCTGTGACTTGACGATGATATCATCGACATAGGCATGAACATTGCGTCCAATCTAAGGGTGCACACAATTCTGAACACAACGTTGATAGGTTGTGCCTGCACTCTTCAAACCAAAAGGCATGGACGTATAACAGAAAGCCCCAAAGGGTGCGATGAACGTTGTATTTTCTTGGTCTTCTGTCTTCATCTTGATTTGAGGATAGCCGTAGTAAACATCCAAGAAACACAAACTCTCACAAGCACCAATGGAATTGATGATTTGGTCAATGCATGGAAGAGCAAAAGGATCCTAGGGATAGGCCTTGTTGAGGTCGGTGTAATTCACACACATGCGCCACATGTCGTTCTTCTTCAGAATAAGTACCGGGTTGGCTAACCACTCAGGGTGAAAGACCTCAATGATGAACCCGACAGCTAGGAGCCGGGCCACTTCTTCACCAACTGCCTTCATCTCTCCTTGTTAAAACGACGAAGGTATTGCCGGCCATGCTTCATCTTAGGATCCACATTAAGGCAGTACTCAACGAGTTCTCTCGGTACAATAAGCATGTCAGAAGGCTTCCAAGCAAAAATGTACCGATTCTCACGGATGAACTCGATGAGAGAGGTTTCCTATTTGGGATCCATATTCGCCCCAATGGTGAACTGTTGAGAGGAGTCTCCAGTGGTGAAATAAACTTCCTTAGTATCCCCAGCTGACTTGAATTTAAGCAAAGGGTCAGACTCAGTTGTTGGTTTTATCAGATAAGTCATATCAGCCGGGTCAATGTTGACTTGGTAGAATTTTAACTCCTCGGCAGCGAATGCTGACTCGCCATAAGCTGCATCTCTTTCCTCACACTCAAGGGCAATTTTCCTGTTACCATGGACAATGATCCAGGTCCTGGCATCTTGAGCTTAAGGTAATCATAGAAAGGCCATGACATGACTCGAGCGTAAGCCGACCATCCAAACAGAGCGTGATAATGACTTTTTATTTTCACCACCTCAAATGTAAGGAACTCAGACCTGTAGTTGACCTCATCACCAAAAGAAAATTCCAGAGAAATCCTCCCAATAGGATATGCTGACTTGCCTGGAACGATCCCATGAAACACTGTGAAGGACGGCTTGAGCCGGTTCTCCAACAGATTCATCCGTCTGGAAGTATCATAATAGAGGATGTTGATGCTGCTTCAACCGTCCATGAGGACCTTGGTGAGCTTATAACAGCTGACTTGAGGTGCCACCACCAGAGCAAGACTACTTGGATTATCAACCTGGGAAGGATGACCCTCACGTCTCCGAATCACGGGTTGTTCTGACTAGTGTAAGTACTCCGGGACTGCCGGCTCAACCATGTTGACCTGCCGTTTATGAAGTTCTCGATCGCGCATGCAAGTGCTGGTTGTAAAGACGTGATACTTCCCACTATTCAACTGCTCCGGATTACTCTGAAAACCAGAATGATTTCCCTGGCTCTGATTTCCCTGGTTCTGATTTCCCTAACCAGACCACTGATTAACGCCTCCACCATGGCCAGCTCGTTGGAATCCAGATCCTGAGCCTCCTACTCCTTGGAACTCATCCCCGGGATAATTCCCCTGGAAGCCGACACCGGGGAAGCCGGCACCTGGGCCATCGTCTTGAGGGTTTCCGAGGGTTTCGTTGCCGCCGTTATTGTTATTATTCTGGAAAGCTTGATTTCGTATTCCTGCATGATGTAACAATTTTTCCAGGAATGACTCGTCGGCTTACCATCCACGCTGTGTCCGGGGCACGGTCCTTTGAGAGCTTCTTCATAATTGCGAGGGCGATTTCCATGGTAGGGACGTCCAAAATTATTATTTTGGCGCTGACTCTTGAAATCTGTGTTAGTATTGACAACGAAATCCGAAGCTCCATCAGCATTCTTGCGTTTCCACCATTGTTCCCATGGTTGTTGTTGGTGTTGTTCGCTTGGCCATTCTGCTGGTGGCCCTTGTTACTGCCGTTTTTCTTGCCCTAGCCAGACCTCTCATCATCCGAGGATGTGTTATCCGACTCTGCATATCTGGTAAGAACATCCATGAGATCACCCATGTCTTTAATCTTCCTCTTTAGACGCCCAAGCTTTTGGACTAGAGGCTAGAAGTGAATATTCATTTCCAGGACGAGGACACCTTGAACAACTGCAATGCTATCAGAAGAGTGAATAATTTCGACAACACCACGTGACAGGTGGTGCGCAGACTCATCATTACGCTGAACATAGTGCTCTAAACCAACGATCATTGTTGGGTGTTTTCGAGTTCCTTGGAAATTCTTGATGAAGCGCTCTTTCAGTTCTTCTCAAGTGTTAATTGAGTTGGCGGCAAGTTTTTCAACAATGTGCATGCTGGTCCTTCCAGCATCATGGTCAGATATCTGGCACAGACCGCATCGCTGACCTCCAATATATCCATGTATAACTCATAGCTCTCAATCCACTCAGCCGGCTCCAAATTGGTTGTATAATTGGGGGCCTTGCGGGTACCCTTGAAGTCAGGGGGCATACGCTCGTTGCGCAAAGCAGGCCCCAATCAAGGCGTCCCAATAGTCCATCTAATTAAGTCGGCGATACGTGAAGCTGATTGGACTATGGTGGGTTGAGGTGCACCATGGGTTGAGCATATGTTGTTGCTGCATTCCCTCCTGCTTCTCACAAGCCCCGCGCAGCATTGACGATTGCCTGAGCATCTAAGACTATCGGTTGTGGCGGGATCGGGCGTCGGTGTGCACTGCTAGAAACCACTGGTGACTCGGCGTGTCGGCTCTTACTTCAACTCTAGTGAAGGGTGGAATGAAGACGGTGCCTACTGTGAGAATAGTTTGGATGCTGAAGAACTGTAGTCTTGAGCATCTCGATAGCATTCATAGCCTCGATCTCAATCGGGTTGTTCCCAGTAATCGGGATCGCAGCAAGATTGTGGGTCGCCGCCATTACATTGTCAACCCGGTTGGAATAATGACCCACTGGAGTATGCAAACGATGGGGCAAGTGCTGGACCGGCATTTGTTGTTGAGCCAACGACGCCTGGTGCTGCTGAGCCAGCAACGGCTGGTTCTGTTGAGCCGGCAAGTGTTGCTGAGTTATGTTTGGATGTATGCCCCGCATCAATTGGGGTATGACGGGTGTTTCTCCTGGCGTGCCGGCACCCGCTCCACGGACAGGCTCATCTCTCGGTGTATAAAATAGATGGGTCGGCTCGAACGTCGGCGGCAATTGACTTTAATGCCTCCTTTGGTGAACAACAGAATTCTCGTTTTGACGGAAACTGAGATGAATAACTTCTACTTTCAAACTCTTGATTTCACTACGAATGTGGGCTTGCTTGTACCTCCGCCATGCGAATATTTTCCGTGTTGATATTGTGCTGGATCTTGGCCATCTGCTCGCGAAGCTTCGCAAATTCCACGTTATGCTAGGCCACATTCTCCGCGGTCACTGTCCGCCCAAAGAGTGCCCAGAGCAGTCACCAGATCTACCAGAACTTGAGCCGGCGATTGGCTTGAGCCCGCCGCAGTAGAAGCCGCCATTGAATGACCATTGCCTCTGCCTCATCAACCACCATGGAATCCTGAGCCGCCGCAGTGCCGGCTGCAATCCCTAGCATATAGATGGTCGTGCGGCGAGGCGGCTCGAAAACCTCTGGATCGATCTCTTCATCGGAGTCGCCCCCAGCCTATCGTCGAAAAGCAGAAGACTCAACTCGGTTTCACCGACCAAGGACTCACCATCAGAGTAGACACAAGGGTGTCACAGCCAGACATGGAATCACCCGATAGGTTGACTCCATGGGTGAAGCTGACGAAAGCGTGAGTCAGGCCGGCTTGCGCCGGGCCGGGTTGAGTACGATGAGCCAGCTAGACAATATTAGAAATGATGTCCGGCTCAGGCCAAGATTCCCCGATTGTGCCGATGAAGACATGGATCTTGCCGAAGGGGATACGGTACCTGTACTCGACTTAGTCGGCCTCGGGACCCCAGCCTGAGCCGTCGGTGTAGAGCTTGCCACGGCTACTCTTCGTCATCCTGCCAATCGCGTATCCCTCGATCCCTGGGAGAGCGCCCTCCAAGAACTCAACACCACCGTGTGTAGGCCCCATAGTGGGCGCCAACTGTTGTGGTTTTGTCATGGCAGATGTCCTCGTGAAAGGACTAAGTCGAGGAGCTATCTAACTAGGTGGTCGCTTGAACGGGGTTGATCGGGAACGAAGGACACAAGTTTACCCAGGTTCGGCCCCTCACGGTGGAGGTATAGACCTACTTCCTGCTTGATTGATATTGATGGTGGACTCGATTACAAGGATGCATATTCACTAACCTAGCTTTCGAGAGATTGCAACTTAGTCTTTTTGTCCCAGGGGATCCCCTTTATATAATAGGTTGAGCCACTAGGGTTACAACAGATTCTGGATCGCACTGTCAACCCGTATGCAAGTCTAACTCTTATTCCTCTTGTCACCCAAGACAGGAAACTTCTTATCTGGGCCTTTTGCATAAACCGGTCCACAAAGCCCTTCCTTGAGCCAACTAGTGGATGGGTATCGTTGTGGACCTGGTGCTCCTTCCTCATCATATCATCTTGACCCGGGCATGGAATGGCCCATAGCGCCTCTGTCCCTTTGTCGGGTCATACATGGGCCGC
The DNA here is from genome assembly GCA_039707655.1 of Elymus sibiricus. Lineage (NCBI taxonomy): Eukaryota > Viridiplantae > Streptophyta > Magnoliopsida > Poales > Poaceae > Elymus > Elymus sibiricus. The sequence continues at coordinate 147,191,125 of CM077675.1, forward strand.
GTCATAACCATGGTGAACATCCCCCAACAGGTACCTCAGATTTAACCACTAAGAATCTTTATGCAATGCTTTGGTGAGCATAACCTAGAAAAAACAATCCACTGTCTTTGGTCCGAGTTTACGTTTCTTAGGAATGGGAATATTGACCTTTGACAAACATTTCCAAGTGCACAATTAAGAAAGTGATGGTTTTCACCCAACCCACTCCTCATAGGGTTGTCATCTTTATTCTTGTTAGGAACTCTATTCAGTACATGGCACGCAGTTAATAAAGCCTCCTCCACCATGCCATAGATAAACTCGAAGTGTCCAACTTGGGATTCACCAAGCCAGTCAGCATGTTGTTTTTCATCTCAACAATCCCGTTTGATTGGGGCGAATAGGGAGGCGTCCTCTCGTGGATAATACTATGTGCCTCAGTAAAATCATCAAATATTTTGGAAAATACTCGCCAGCATGATCCAACGTAAGACGCTTGATCTTTCTATCTAATTGATTTTCAACCTCAGCCTTATAGATTTTAAATTAGTCTAAGATTTATCTTTAGTTTGCAACAAATAAACATAACAAAATCTAGTCACATCATAAATCAATGTCATGTGATAGCTCTTTCCACATATTGTCAACACACCATTCATCTCACATAGATAGGAATGTATGAGTTCTAGAGGTGCCAAGTTTCTCTCCTCGACAGCCGCGTGAGACTTTTGAGGTTGCTTCCATTGCACACAACTATGGCATTTAGAACCACTGATAGCATTGAAACTTGGAATTAAACTCATACTGCATAGCCAAGACAGTAAAACAAACTTAATGTGACATAAACAAGAGTACCAAACACTTGCATCATCATTAACACTAGCACAAATTTGGTTTACTGACTTATTGCAAAAATCAAAAAGGGAAAAGCGGAACAAGCCTCCACACGCGTTGCCTTTGTCTCCAAATAGTCCATATCTCGACATGATTACTTTATTCGACTCTAAAAATATCTTAAACCCATCTCAACACAGAAGGGAGCTGCTAACTAGATTATTGTTAATGGTAGGGTCGTGTTGAACGTTCCTTAGCTGCACGATCATCCCCGAGTGAACTTCAGATCCACCGTGCCAATGGCATGGATAGAAGCATGTGACGATTCCCCATAAGGATGGAAGAATCTCGTGCGACCTGATAAGAAGTGAACAAAGATACGTCAGCACACATGTGAACATTAGCACCTGAATCAATCAACCACGAAGATGATTGAAATACATATAGAATAATAGGTAAATTACCATACCCATCGGTATTGATAGTGTTCACCATGTTGATAGTATCGGGGCTCATTTTCCCTCTATGGTCTGCATGTAGTGGGCATTCCTTGCAAAAGCGCCCGGGCTTCCCACAGCCGTAGCACTCTACCTTGGCCTTGTTAAACTTCTTTGTTCTTGAAGGTAGTAGCCTTGACAGGTTTTTTGAAAATATGCTTGTTCTTCCCTTTGTTCTTGTTCTATGGGTACCTCTGCACCATATTGGGCGTAGGCTGAACCTCACATCCTTTCTCAATAGTGTCTTTGGCCCGAGCTTTGTCTTCAACATCAAGATATGCAATAAGATTTTTCAACTGATATCTCACGTCTCTTACGTTTTAGAGTTGTGACAAAATTCCTCCATGAAGGTGGTAACTTTGAAATCATGCACCCATTCATGAATTCATCGGGTAGAACACCCTTAAGGACTTCCAGTTCCATCACAATGCACTGTATCTCATGAGCTTGTTCAAGCACAAAACGGTTATTCGTCATCTTGTAGTCGTGGAAACTCTCTATGATGTACAGTTCAGTTTCTACATCTGTTGCATCGAATTTAGCATTCAGTGCATCCCACAGTGTCTTTCCATCTTGCATGTGCATGCACACATCACACAAACAGTTAGCAAGAACACTCACAATGCATCCCACAAACATAGTATTAGTTTCCTGGAACTTTCTCTGGTCTTCCTCGGAAATACCCTCTGGCATCCCAACACTAACGCAGAAAACTTTTTGAACAGTAAGCCAGAGCGTGCACTTCACATGTGACATCTTGAAGTGCACACCGATAAACTTATCCGGCCTTGGTGCATCAGCAAATCCAACCATAGTTAACTCAGGAAATTGTATACAAATAAGTTTTCGGATTGTTGGAATATTAGGCAAGTTCATGATTAATTCCAGTAAATAATTTGTGACTAGAATAGAAAATAGTATGCAACAATCTAGCATACTAGATGAATAGGAAAACATGCACAGCAGCATCGCACATGAAGAAACAACTACAGATAGAGACATCAACAAATCACGATGGACATACTATTCGTTAGCCACTGTGGGAGCGACGTTGTTGATGACAATGTTGGCGCGATGAAGACAACAATGAGTAGCACCGCCTGACTTGGACGGAAGAAGGCCCGTGATGACGAACTTGAGCAGTCGCGCAAAGCACTTCCCAGAAAACCTAATTCGCCATCTCTCGATGCAAGATCACAAGGACGAACTATTTTGGAGACATGCTCTCCCGCACGCCAATGAACGTCGGTGTTCGGGATAGAGTAGACTCTAATGGTGGCGTAAGTTGCGAGATGAGATAAAACCCTATGTGTTTTCGATGTGTCTTTGGTCGCAGCCGGTATCTGTATATATAATAGGACCAGAGGCGGTGTCATGTCGCGATCACGATCTCAAGCCGTTGGATTCTAAGTCGTATACTTACTAGACAATAAATAATTAACTTGTCTGCTAAGTCATCAAAAAATAAAACGACAAAAGGAAGTTGTGCCCCTAAAAGGCAATGGACGGGACTTCGGTGGACCATACATGGGCATGTCACATGTGCACCCCCGCCCGAGCCCAGGCCAGCAAGTGCGCGCACGTGTGGTCTCCTATTTCTCTCCTCAATACACCATTTAGAGCGGTGGAGAGAACCCACTATATAAAGAGGTCGAACACTTCCTCAACTAGGTTTTTGGGGCTAAACCTTAGCACCACCACTTGCCATTATACTCATCGGTTGATTTGAGATTACAGAAATTGCTAATGGGCCAAGCCCATTTATTTCTAACAACTACTTCCCATTTGTCCTATATGTTTCAAAATAGGATTATTTCAATTTTTGGACAAACTCATAACCAACGATATAAGGTAATGAGTGAGCCATCTTACATAGGAGATCAAAGAAAAAAAATCAAACAACAGAAATTGCACTGCAAGAAACACACAAGTGCACGTCATGGTCTCTCTACCAAGCATGAGCACAGGAGATCCCGATGACAATGGTGCGCCACAATCGAAGGCACTTGATCAGCTCCATGATGATGCCCCCAAGAGGGAAACGAAGCAAAGTGTCACCGCCGTCGAGTCTGAAGGGACGAACACGGGTTTTCATCCGGAGTCCTGACACATAAATAAGAATAGCAATGACGCTCTTAAGAGAAAAGTGATTTAGTTGAGTAATATCAAGTCCACAATTTTTAAGGTGTTCAACTTTAGTTAGCAATAGGAACGTGCAATTAGCTTGCTTGCCTTATGTTTTTAAGAGATTGGAAGTTCTAGTACCTACAATTTGCAATGAATAAAGATGAAAAAGACCAATTTTTTTACAAGTTGTTTGTCATTAAACCTACAATTATAAATAATTTCTTAAAATTGCAGCTAGTTAGTAAAATCAATAATCAACACAAATGATAATTTTATTATTGAAACTGGAGCCCTTAGATCTCTATTCATTAAGCAGAAGAGAATTGTTTGGTTAGCTAGCATAAAAATAAACTAAAACATATACAACATGCAGAAAAATAGGCACCATATGCTAGTCTTGCTACACATATGCACTCCACAAACACTACCGAGAGGACGATCACCCGTCGAGGTTGCCTGCAAGATTCATCGTCATCACTTCTCCCGTGAAAGAGACTCCAACTCCGCTGTATCAAACCATCCACGAGGTCGACACCAAAGCAGTCGTTGAAGTCCACGTCGGACTATGCCAAACAATCAACCACCCGCACCAGTGGCAAGGCATCTTTGATTCTGAAAGGTAGGAATAAAGGAATGTATGCAAGGGTTATGTAGAAAGTATCCTCACAAGTCGCAACTACATGCACATCACTCTTCACCGCCGCCGTCCGGACCAAGCCACAATTCCAAAGCAACGAACAAACCCCAAAGTCACGTGGGCACGTCGGAAATTTGGCTACTAAACCATGTTGCTCGAGAAAGCTCAATCGAGTTTGATGACCTTCAAGGCCATGCCCTAAAGGAGGCAGTGACAAGGAGATGTCGTCGTCGCTCGACCCAGAAATGTGTCTTTGGCTTTCGCCTGAAAGACATAACCTTGGTGTGGATGAAGAGAAGGAGCTACACGATGACAACCCAGCGAGGAAAGTGACACCCGCAAGCGCCTCATTGTCGTTGCTAGGAAATCCAAGTAGGAGCTCCCCCGAAGCAGCCCGCCCCTCCACCCACACGCAGTTAGTGTCCCAAGCGCCACCAACCTGATAGCCCGCACATCTCATGCTTCGCAACGACTCCATCTCCAGCAAAAATCTACCATCCTAATCATTAGCACGCGCCAATGAGCTAGAGTAGACCAAAATGGCCAGATCCAGCCTCACCCTTCCACACTAGCGGCCAAAGGCCGACATGCAACGAAGCTCTATAGGGCCATGAGGGGGATATCACTCTACCACAACTTGTGGGGGAGGAATTTTTAAACTGGAGCCCTCGATCCCATCGTTGACGCTACCATGGTTGCCACCCAATGAAGACCCTACCTGGAAAACACGCAAATCATTGAAAGCCATTGAATAACAGAAGAGGAGCAAGATTCCCACCACGAGCCCCCGCACCTTTATCCATGAATGCTTACCTAGAAGACTCCTCTGACAACGACGAGGGAAGGAAGGGCCGGGCTGACAACACTCATTCTGCGTTTTTGCTCATGTCGCCTTACAGGCACCACGGGGGACGGGGATGAAATTTTCCTTGTAAAACTCAAGATTGTAGACTTAGTGAAGGTTTCCCATTAAAGGGAGCTCTCATGATACTAATTCCCGGCCTGGTGGGCTGGGCTTGAGGACCCCTTTTTTAGTTTTGTCCTGGGCCACCTGGGGCATCCCATGGCAATGTACTCGATGATTCCTCAACACTTTACTACAAGATAAGAAGTTGGGGTCATGGAGAGTTCAACCTCCTTAGACGTAGCTCTAGTTCTACTTGTGATAGGCATCGTGATTTCCCCGAAGAGGAAGGGTGATGTAGTATAGTAGCAGAAAGTATTTCCCTCAGTTAAGAATCAATGTTAATCGAACCAATAGGACATCACACAAACGAACGCTCAACATTACCTGCATGCACACAAATAAATACTTGCATCCAACGCAGGCAAGTGGGTTGTCAATCCACTTGTACTCGTTAATTGCAAGGATTAATTCTCATAGTGTAGATAGATAAATTACAAAACAAAATAAAAGTAAATAAATTGCAGCAAGTATTTTAGGGTTTTAATAATATGAAGTGAATGGACCCGGGGGCCATAGCTTTCACTAGAGGCATCTCTCTCATGAGCATAATAACGATGGGTAGGCAAATTACTGTTGGGCCATTGATAGAAAAGAAAATAGTTAATACAATATTCATGGCATGATCAATAAATAGGCATTACGTCCGAGACAATTAGACCAAAATGTTTTTTGCATCTGCTGCTATTACTCCACCAATTGACTGCTATCCAACATGCATATATGGAATTAAGTTCAAAACAAACAGAGTAATGCTTGGAGCATGATGGCATAATGTATACAAGGTAAGACCAAATAATATGTTTGAACTCTGTCCTTTTACCCTTACTAGCAGCAATACTAATATGTGCCTCACTACTCCTCCTGTCAAAGAGTCACGACACCGCAAGATTGAACCTACTACTATGCAATACTTCCTCTAAAGATCTAATCATCAACTTGGCCAAAGAAAACTCATAGATCAGAAAGCATACATAGCAATAAAATCTCACATAATAAATCTTCAGAAAAGACTCAGTTACTTTAAATGAATAATCTAATCATAAACCTATAATTCATCGGATCCCAACAAACACACCGCAAATATTACATCGAATAGGTCACCGAAGAGATCATTGTATTGAAGATCAAACGAGAGAGAGAGAGAGAGAGAGAGAGAGAGAGAGAGAGAGAGAGCGAGATATCTGGCTATTGCTATGGATCCGTAGGTCCTATGGGGAACTACTCACACATCATTGGGGAGGCAGCAAGGTTGATGAAGATGGCCTCCGTGATGGATTCTCCCTTCGACAGAGTACTGGAAAAGGCCTCTAGATGGTATCACGGAAGGACGGGGCACTTGCGGCAACGAAATAATTGTTTCGGGTTATGTGAATTTATAGGCCAAGAATTAGGGGCAATTGGAGCAACATGGGGCCACAAGGAGGCAGAGCACGCCACCCCCTCAGGACGCACTTTGGTGCCTTGTCGTCTCCTTGTGAGGCTTCTGGCCTCCTGTCAAAGCTTCCAGGGTGTCTTCTGGTCCAGAAAAAAATCAAAAAATCAAAAAGTTTTGCATTCTGGTACAGCTTTTTTGTAAAATCAAAAATAAGCAGAAAACAACATCTGGCACTTGGCACTTGGTTAATAGGTTAGTTCCCAAAAATTATATAAAATGATGTATAAAGCATACAAGATTGATAATTTAAAAGCATAGAATAATGAAAAAATATAGATACATTGGAGACGTTTCACCTAGTTGTGTAAACCCTAGGAACCCCGGTGCGATATAAGCCGAGGGTGGGACTCATCATAGAATAGATCTTAGAGATTATACTCTCTTGGTACTTTGAACTTTGTATGCACCCCAACGCAATAAAGGAAAGAACAGTACTTTGAACTTATGAAAGAAGGAAGCTCGAGCTAGCACGACACGTGCGCACACAATGCTTACACATGCACGGGCTCCAGGCGGCTGTATAGAACTGCATTAAATTATTCATGGTTTGTTTGGCCTTTTTTATACTACATTGATTAAGTTTTCTAGGCATTCAATGTGCATAATTCAAATTTGAACTGAAAGCACATGCTCCATGTCACCAAATAGGTTGAAAAAACATATTTGTGTCCTTAGTTTCCTTGTTTAGGTCTCATGCAATGAATGTGAATGGATTACAAACATCTCGGTGTCGTGACTGGGCCACAAATATTGAGAAACTTGGCCTTTAAATCCCCATAAATCCAAAACTCATCTAAAATTCTTGAAACTTACCCCAGTGTCATGACACGGCACTTATACGACATGGTAAGATTTTTGACCAATTTGGGACAAGTCTCTTGCACACCGGAACTTCTCTCAATGCATGAAGCGTCCTGGTTTTGATAGGGAACATGTCACCTCTATGGGCGGAATGGCATTCAATGCCTCTTCTTGCCTTGATTTTTTTTTCTACATGCAACATAGACTAATACAAGTGCAGTGCTAAAATATGGAATTACTTAGAGCTCGTTTGGCCCCCTTTATACATTAATTGAGTTTTCTAGCCATTTAATGTGCATAAATCAAATTTGTACTACAAGCACATGCTCTAGGGACAAAAATGGGATAGAAAATCATTTTTGTGTCCTTGGGTCCCTGTTTAGGCCGCAAACATTGAGAAACTTGGCTTATAAATCCCATAAATCCCAAACTCGTCTAAAATTCTTGAAACTTACCCCGGTGTCATGACACAACACTTATACGACATGGTAATTTTTTTGACCAATTTGGGACAAGTTTTGGGACAAACCTCTTACAAATCGGAGCTTCCCACGAGAAGCCTCGTGGTTTCGATTTGAACATGTCACCTTTGTGGTCGAAACAAAATTGAGTTTTCTACGCACTTAATGTGAAGAACTCAAATTTGAACTACAAGCACGTGATGCAGGGCAACAAAATGGATTAAAAACCATTTTTGTGTGCTTGGGTCCATGTTTAGATCCCATGCACTAAAGGTGAATGAATTACAAATATCTTGGCGTCGTGACTAGGCAGCAAACATTGAGAATATTGGTTTTTAAATCCTCTAGAATCCAAAGCTCGTCTGAAATTCATGAAACATACCCAGTGTCAGGCCACAACACATATATGGCATGCTAATTTTTTTGACGACTTTCGGACAATATTGGGACATGCATCGTACAAGCCAAAGCTTCTGCAAGAAGCCTTGTGATTTCGACAGGGAACATGTCACCGTTGGGGGCGAAACTACATTCAATGCGTCCTCTAGTGCACCAATTCGGCCCTTTTTATACATTAATTGATTTTTCTAGGGATTTAATATGCGTAATTAAAATTTTGAACTAGAAGCACATGCTCTAGTGCACAAAAATTTATTCCAAAATATTTTTTGTGTCCTTGGGTGCTTGCTTAGGTTCCATGCAACGAATGTGAATGAATTAGAAACATTTAGGCATGATAGCTCGGCCACAATCATTGAGAATCTTGGTTTTTGAATTCCCGTAAATACAAAACTCGTATGAAATTCATGAAACTTATCCCGGTATCATGACACAACACATCTAGGTCTTGGTACCATACGTTTTCCAATTTGAGAAGGCTCACACAATAACAGGCAACATAGACATTTTTGGAACAAATAGTTGCCACGTTATTATCACAAACAGTTGCATTACGTGAAGCGTGTGTGTTCCGATAACCATTTGGTGCCACGCATCCAATTGTTTTTTTACTTGATATGGGGGTGTCGTGCGTGCAACTGTTTGACGACAAGACGCGTGCGAGGTTTCCGCCGTGTAGGCTCGATGGGACGCATGAGAGCAGTCTACTGTGCAGGCTCATCGGGGAGCGAGACTTTGACCTCCACCCTTCGCTCACCTCGCTCCGAAATTCTGAATTAATGACGTCCGACCCGCTGTTTATCATGCAGTTAATGCGCCTGGACAAAGGGACTAGTTTGCTTGTGATCCCATTGCCCCGCTCAACGTAAGCATTGTTTTGTTCGTGCCTCGCTGAGAACTTGACTTTTTGCCTGTTTTTGACTCGTATACATGTACCTACAAACAAAATAATACAACGACAAAATCCCACCGGCAAAGGATAATAATTGTCTTACATATTTAGGATAATAAAAAATGCCACATGTGGTAACTCCCCAAAGACACAGGGGCAAAATAAGAAGGAAGAGGCTGAAGAAGAAAGACACAGACAACGATCTGGGCCACTGCTATCTAATTCTTGATGGATTGCTGGGGGTGGAGTTCCTCTATCTCCTTCTTCATCGCCTCCACGACCTCCATCTCCTCTTGCCTCTCCTCCGCCGCATTGCGTCCATAGGACATGATTTTTGCTGGAGAGCGTCGAAGCTCTCCTTCATGTACACATGAAGTTCCTTCACACACGACAGAGATTCCTTCACCAGCCCCTCGCGCTCGATGTGGAGCTTCGCCAGGTCTTCCAAAAGTTCCTCGGCAAGGTCTTTTAGCCTCCCTTCCGAGGCACTTTTCCTCTCGAGCAGCGTCTTCTAGGCGGCGGTCTCCTCCTTTTGCTCGTCGCGCTCGTTGCGAAGCTTCGCCTTCTCGCTCGTAAGTTTCACGATGAAGCCGGTCGCCTTGTTAAGCGAGGCGCTGCTCTTCTCCAGCAGCTTCACCAAGGCATCGATCACCTCCTCCTTCTTATCGAGCTCAGCACGCATGTCGTCGCTGGCTAAGGAATCCAATACTACCAGCTCGTCCAGTTCGCCTCCGAGGTGAATCCTCTTGTGATTGTGAGAGCCCTTGTGTCATGGTTTTGTCATGGCAGATGTCCTCATGAGAGAACTTAGGTGTGAGGCCATCGCAACTAGGTGGCGGCTTGAACGGGGTTGGTCGGGATCGAGAGACGCGAGTTTACCCAAGTTCGGCCCCTCCGATGTAGGTAAAAGCCTACGTCCTGCTTTGTGTGTATTGATGATGATGATCTCGATAACAAGGGTGCTATTTCGCTACCTCTAGTCTCGAGGATTTCTGATCTGTCTATCTCTAATGACTTAACTTGTCCCACTTGGGGTGCCTTGCCCCTCCTTATATAAGTTGAAGGGGTAGGTTTACATGTAGAGTCCTACTAGGACTAGGACTAAGACTAGTCTCTCTTGAATCCTAATCCGAATCTTGCTTCTCTTGTGAGGGAATTCTTCCTCTTCTTGGGCCTTCTCTATGAGCTGGCCTTCCAGGCCTCTCCACGATCCGCCTTCTGTCGGGGTGCACACTGGGCCTTAGGCCTTGTCATCCAGGTCGACCCTATAAACAGGGGGACCGTATGAGCTGCCAAATGGTGGACCGGGTCATTCCTCCTGGCCGGGTCAACCCGTGGGGGATATCCCCAACATTAGCCCCCAAGTTAGCTTGAATTTATTCATGGTAAGCTCCTGACATAAGAATAATAAATATGTTAAGAGACCGGCTTGCTCCACTGGCCGGCTCATTTCAATAAAGTAGCTCCTCAAAAATCCGGGTTTCTTCTTCATATCAACAAGCCGTCTTCATAATCATCTTGCTTGTCAGTGTCCTTTGCAATAAAATATTGGGAATAAAACACCCATATGTCATTGAGTCGGCCTCCAATGCTTTGGCTTGATGGAAATATTGGAGAAAAGAAAACCATGTGATGTTGAGCCGGCTTGCATTGCTTCGGTTTTGATGAAAATACTGGGAAAAGAAATTCGTCCGTTGTTAAACCACTTCATGGGACGCGGGGATCTTGCCGGGTCATCAGACATAGTGGATGCTAACTTAGGATAAAAATATTGCTGATTTATGGATGTAGAACTTGCCAACTTGTGAAGCCGGGTTGCTTATATAGACTCTATCCGGTCATGATCTTTGATGATGCTGGGTCGTGATCGTTGGTGCTGCAAAGAACTGGACTCGAGTCGACTTTGATAAAATTATCGGGAATAAAGAAATCCGTGTGATGTTGAGTGGCTTTCAATGCTTCGGCTAGAATAAAATATTGGGAAAAAAGACCCATCTAATGTTGATGCGGCTTCTGGGCCTTTCTATGAACAACTTGGAGAAGATTATCTTTGCAAACCTCCAACAAGAAATGAGACCAGTGTCGCTCACAATTGATAGCTTGAAAGTGGTCTTCTATTATTATTTTCTTTGATATATCCATATTACCTGAAGCACCCAAGCTCCGAGTTTTTCAATTTATGATGACTTGGTGCTTTGCTTAGAACAATATTTTGACTGTGTAGCCCCCAAGTGCCAGGTTGTCTTGCCTGCAGCAGCCTAGGACTTGTAATTGTCTTATACTTAAAACTTCAGCTAGTGTAGCCTCCAAGGGCCGGGTTGTTTTGCCTGCAACAACCGGGGACTTTGAACTTGGTTTTTAATGGAGAAATCCGGGTTGTCATATGAGTCACCAGTTATAAACTAAGTGTCTTGCATTTCACATGTGTATCCCCCAAGGGCCGGCTCATCAGTATGTGATGGGCCGGGTCTTCAATTTGGACCTTATAATTTGTTTAAACAGGCTGAATACTGTAGCCCCCAAGTGTCGGGTCGCATGACTGCAACGACTTGGGACTTTAGAAAATTTGGACTGAGTAGTGTAGCCCCCAAGTGTCGGGTCATTTGCCTGCAGCGACTCGGGGCTTATATGCGCTCCTTTGAAAAGAAAAACATCATATGATGTAGCCCCCAAGTGTCGGGTCATATGCTTGCAGCGACTTGGGACTGTGTGAGAATATAACCCATGATAATGTACTTCAGAAATTCTCTTGAACTGATATTGATCTTACTTGAATGAATCATTGCCCGTTGTTATAATGCAACCTGGTAATTTATCGTTTGTACGAATATCCTGGAATAATGCCTTTGTGCTTGAAATGAAATCCCTGCCCGTGGTTGCGGTGCAAACCGGCAAATATATGTTTGAGAAATCCATAAGTGTTGTAGTTTACTACACAGCACAAGTTGAAAAAAATCCAAGAGCCGGTCAATTAGATGACCCGGCATTATATGTGATAGGTCGGCTCAGCAATATGTAATATACCAGCTCAGCAATATGTGATAGACCGGCTCTTCGAGAATATTCATTTCTTCTGAGATGGCTTGGAAAACCCCCAATCATTTAATACTGGTTATGATAAACCATGATAAAGATCCGGCCATTTTGGCTATCAAAGATTTATTTGTTCCGGTAGAAGTTACGATGTAACCCGGTTTGAAGACCGGCTTTCCGCAACATAAAGAAATGCATATATGTATGTATGATGCATTGTGCAATGATGCAGTGCAGGATGATGTATGCATATGATAACAGAGTATAAAAATGCCGGCTTTGAAGGCTCAACATAAAGAACAACTTTCAAGGCTCGAGTCTTGCTTCAATGAAGTGGGTGTGATAACCCATGGTTTATCCTCACTCTCTGTAAGCCGGCTCTCACGTGACTCAAGATGGTATTTTAACCTTGATAAGTTCAGGGTCGAGATGGATTGACTTATCAAGAGTACACGGGGTCACCTGTTCGGAGTAGCATCTTGCAAACAGGCAGGTTTAACCATTATTTGTAATGGCATTTAGACGAGTCAAGAGGGTTGTTAAAAGCTAACTCGTTGAGTCGGAAGCCCCCAAGTGACCTATGATCATGGAAAAGCTCAGCATAGGATATACACGAGACAATGCTACTACTACAAAACATCTGGGGTCCAGATAAGCTGGCTTTGTTCCATTGATCATAATATGATAAGATGATGATCCAATAAAGCAGGATACCTATGTTTGAACAGCGCATCATGGCAGCTGGTCCTCTTTGGCAACCTTTAATTTTTCGCTCATAAGGCAGGGCACCCATGTTTGAACTGTGCATCATGCCAGCTAGTCCTCTTGGGCGACTTTTAATTTTTCGCCAATAAGGCAGGGCACCCATGTTTGAACTGCGCATCATGGCAGCTAGTCCTCTTGGGCAATCTTTAATTTTTCGCTCATAAGGCAGAGCACCCATGTTTGGACTACACATCATGGGAGCTAGTCCTCTTGGGCGACTTTTAATTTTTCGCCAATAAGGCAGTAGACTCCGGGACCGGGTTGTCTTCCTTGCAATGACCCGGGGTTATTGTATTTGGTGAAAACTATCAATTCTTCCGAGCCATGTCTGTGTAGCCCCCGAGTCTTAAGTCGACTCGAGGAGGCGGCTTAAGAGTCTTCATACTTGGCTGTGGCATAAGCCAGCATAAGGTTGACGGCCGAAAGATGAAAACCGGAATTTATTGGAGCCAGAGGAGATGTGGCGAGTTGATGATCTTTACGATGCTCATCGTATGTCCTCCCATTACTTGTTATTCTCTCTTGGTCCGGCTTTCCTGGCTCCTCCAGGGCCAGTTTTTTCTTCTTTGTTTAGCTACCGGCTTTAGAATTGTCGGCTTAATGGTGACCGGCTCAAATTGTAACTTCTCCAGGGATGTTTCCTCCGTGTCTGGCTTTCTTATATCTTTGATGTGCTGAATCTGACCGGACCGGGGGATGGCAAGCCAGTGCGTCTATCCATTGGGTAACCCAGTGCGAGTGGGGGCTAGCGTGGGCTTTGGCAACCTTGCGTAAGATATGATTCCAAATGTCACTTTTCCCTTTGTTCCAGTATTGTTGGAGGAGACCTGGCCGCGGGGGCGGCGGCTTGTGCGCATCCGTGGTGGATCAGACGGGCTGTCGCGGCCCCAACGTGTAGACGTAGAGGCGAGAGCTGGCCGGTAATTTTGGCGCAGATGCTGGGGTCGGCCACGGCGTTGTAAACCGACATAGACACGCGAGTCGCTGGCGGTGCGGACGCGGCAGTCAACCATGGCGTTGTAAGCTGGCGCGGATGCGTGGGTTGGCTGCGGCGCGTTGATGTAGAGTGGACCGCACGGGCAGCGGCCTGCACGCGTGTCCTTTGAACAGTGCGGCATGGACGGCCGCTGGCGCATAATCACATTGGCGCAAGCTCCATATTCGCAGTATAATGCCCCTTTATAATGAATATATGTCCTGGTATTTTTGTCGGATGACTTGCGGACGACATGTAGCTTCTGGTAGATTCCAGTGTACGGGCGGTGGCCTGCGCATCTGTCCATTAAGCAGCTCACTTCATGGAGACACTTGGCATCGTCTTCGACGTGTCGATGTAGACCGAACCGCACGGTGTCGCTGTCTATACGCGTGTCCGGTTTTTTTCCAGCTTCTCCTTTTAGCCGTCAACCACCCAAGTTTTTTTCTTTCTTTCTTCTTGCAGCCAACGCGCAGGGGACAGCGACGGGAGTAGGTTGGTGCGCGGGGGCGGCGGCTGGCGCCAGGACGCCAGGAGGCGGAGCAGCGCATGGCGCGGCGTGGTGAGGCGGCATGCACGTGCAACGGGTCGTGGCAAGAGGCGAGGAGGAGTGGTGAGCCGGCGGAGGCCTCGGTGGTGAAGGCGAGGTGAAGCGTGGTGAGGGAGCGGCCTGGTGGGGCGAGCGCGTGGGGCGCGACCCGGCCGGTGCGGCGAGGGAGCGGCCTGGCGGGGCGGGCGCGTGTGGGCGACCCGGCCAGCGCGGAGCGGAGCGGCCTGGCGGGGCGGGCGCGTGGGGGCGACCCGGTCTGCGTGGAGCGGAGCGGCCTGGCGGGGCGGGCGTGTGGGGGCGACCCGGCTGGCACGGAGCGGAGTGGCCTGGTGGGGCGGGAGCGTGGGGGCGACGCGGCCGGCGCGGAGCAGAGCGGGAGTCTTGTGGTTGTCATGGATGGGTGCGGCGACGCAGAGTGCGCGAGCGCGGTGGAGGTGGAGACGAGGCTGCTCGGACGAGCGGAGGCGCGGTGGTGGCGGAGCCGGGGTGGCTCGGACACGCGGAGGCGCGGTGGAGGCGGAGCCGGCTCGGATCGGGACTATTCATGTAATCTTGTTTCTTCTTCTCTTGATGTACATGACTTGATCCAATTACGCAACTAGTACTCGTCTAATCCACGTGAAAGAGCAACCTCGAGCCTTTGAGCTTGAGATCACACGTGGAGCAGCAACTTGGGTTGATGAATGTTGTCGAGGTAGCAGCAACGACCGATCCAATCCTCGGGACTTGATGCGGTACGAGCTGCAGTGGAACTCGGCTACTTCAATGACTAACGCCCGACAGCCAGAATAAATCCCACAATACGTCAGGTTGGTGTAGCGGGATTCGTCTTGATCTTTGCCTAGAAGAAAATAAGTCTCCGAACTTGATCTGGACACGGAGATGAGATTTCGAGTCCTATGAAACATGGTGGATCGCACGACGCGGCGGCAGCGCGGACAGATAGACGTAACCCTAATCTCTCGAACTCAGATGAAACTTTTATCTTCCATTCCGACTGCTCGTCGAGACGATGTAGATTTTTTTCTCGTCGGGTCTTTCTTCATCCGGCCAATTGCGAGCTTCCCGATCCCTGAAGAGCTCCCTCCAACAATTCAACACCACCGTGCGTGGGCCCCACAATGGGCGCCAACTGTTGTGGTTTTGTCACAGCAGATGTCCTCATGAGAGAACTTAGGTGTGAGGCCATCCCAACTAGGTGGCGGCTTGAACGGGGTTGGTCGGGATCGAGAGACGCGAGTTTACCCAGGTTCAACCCCTTCGATGGAGGTAAAAGCCTACGTCCTGCTTTGTGTGTATTGATGATGATGATCTCGATTACAAGGGTGCTATTTCGCTACCTCTAGTCTCGAGGGTTTCTGATATGTCTATCTCTAATGACTTAACTTGTCCCTCTTGGGGTGCCTTGCCCCTCCTTATATAAGTTGAAGGGGTTGGTTTACATGTAGAGTCCTACTAGGACTAGGACTAGGACTAGTCTCTCTTGAATCCTAATCTTGGTCTTGCTTCTCTTGTGAGGGAATTCTTCCTCTTCTTGGGCCTTCTCTACGAGCCGGCCTTCCAGGCCTCTCCATGAGCCGCCTTCCGTCGGGGTGCACACTGGGCCTTAGGCCTTGTCATCCAAGTCGACCCGGTAAACAGGGGGACCGTACGAGCCGCCAAATGGTGGACCGGGTCATTCCTCCTGGTCGGGTCAACCCGTGGGGAATATCCCCAACACATTGCCTCTCCGTGAAAGATCCTCTGAGGCCTCCGCGGCGCCGCCGGACATCTCTGTTGCGGCAAACGCGTCGTGGTTGGAGCTCTCTAGCGCTTCCCCGGCATGGCGGCGGAACCTCTCTGTTCCTTCTGCGGCCTTGGTCTTTCTTCCCTAGTTATATCTTGATCCAGAACCCCCCGCCCCCACCTCCTACCAACCATGGCAGACGGAAGGAACGACTAACAAGAAAGGCTTGTTTTTTTGGTGATGAGGAGAGGAATGTGCGGTAATTTTTGAGTAGGTGTTTTTAAAGCCTACTAGTAAATAGCTGCTAAGTGGGAACACGTTTAGGTTTGGTAGGTTTGAACTGATTTGCAATAAATTAAAGCGGGGTAGTTTGGAATGTAACCGGAAACAAGCTCAAAATGTATTGATGGTTTTGGTTCCAAAGCCCGAAACGCTTTATGGTTTTTAGAAACCGTAAGGGATGGCATACGTGGGCCCGCGTTCTCGGATCTGTGTACGTCTCTGCCCACTATCACACACGGTCCACACATCCTCATCGTCCCCGATGGATGGGCCGGCGTGCCTCCCACGGTTGCCAGACGACAGTTGACAAGAAGTGGCGCCCTTCCCAGTGATCCAAAGTGTACAGGTGCTAAGCATGCCACATCTGTAAAAACCTATCAGGGCACAACAATTAAGGAGGAGAGAGAGCGCTTTGGGCACCGACATAGCATGGATTTGTATTTATTTAACCTAATTAATTAATTCCTACCAAAAGGTTGATATGCAACATTTCCATACAGTTATAATAAAACGGGCAAAGAAAGGAAGCATTGGCGGCCTTCCGACGACGGTCTGCTCGGACTATATGGTCAGCAGATAGCAGCACCCTTGCGGTCGTTCACTCCGAGTGTCCGGACCCGCGACCACGGTACCTGATGAGGATGCCTACCCTGGGTAGGGTCTTAGACCTGACATCTGGGGCCCACCAATGGCCCTCTAATGTCTTCAAAGCCCCTGGGCGAAGATTCATTCGGATGAATATAGCCTCTCACTCGGATGACTCATTTCACTCGGAGTACCCGACGCCAGTCGGACAAACGGAAGCTCAGACGACCAGGAAGATAGAGCGTCAGTGGAATTCGAGTAGTCACATATTATGGGTTAATTCACTGTTATCAGTAACGGCAGGTTAATCAACCGTTCCTGTAACGTAGCATTCATTGACATTTATTGCCTAATCATGGCGCTCGGCCGGTGGTGGCGCACTCTATATAAGCCACCCCCGGGCGCCATGAAAAGGGTTCCGACCCCCTGTAATCCTATACCACCATAAGCAAACGCAACAGCCTCCGGGCACCGAGACGTAGGGCTGTTATCACTCCCGAGTGAGGCCTGAACTCGTACAAACCGAGTGCACTTGAGCCGTAGCTAGACGTCGCCCCTTCATTCGTACCCCTAGTACTATTGTCAGGATCATTCCCACGACAGTTGGCGCCCACCTTGGGGCCGCGCATATAGCGAATTCGGGCGCAGGTGGAATTTCCATTTTCCCATTCATCACGAACGCTTTCGACGGTGAGATCCTCTTCGGATCCCTCAGCTTCGCCGTCGAGGATTCGGCGTGGCTACAGGAGGCGCCGCTGGACACTGAGGCACTGCCCGCCCGCGGCACAGTGCACTTTAGCGCGACGACGTTCGGAGTTCTCCTCCGGCAACCGTCTACACCCTATCGACTGACTTCTCCCACTCGTCTTGCGGCTTCTTGCCGGCGCTCCGGGTGCTCTCGGCTGCAGCGCTGGATCAAGCACGTTGTGGCGGCCAAAGCCGCAGGACAGCAAGTGGCAACACTCGAAGATGACGAGTCAGTCCACTGCCTTTTCTCGTCCTCGGATCACGACTCCTCCGATGCTGCCGGTTTCGATAGCAGCGGCGAAGTGGCGGAGGTCTTGATGGTCGGCCCGGCCCAAGACGCTGCCCCTCCGGGACATTCGGCGGGAGACACTCGCGATCGGGATGGTGACCGCCGCAACGCCAATACCGAAGGCTACGTTCCCCAACCCCTCACTCGGGAGCAGCGGGAGGAAATCAGGCGCAGGAATGACTAGGTCCTCCAAACGCCCATCGTGGGATACACCCCCGAGGAGATAGCCCTGGAGGCCGATCGCCAAGCCACTCTAGCTGAGCGCGAGCGTCTCGAGCGGCTACAGCATTCACTCGACGAACGCGTGGCAAGGGAACTTCCCAGTTCCAGCCATAGCCGCCGCCAGTTGTTCTCAAAGGATCGTCCATACACCATCCCGGTGATGCGCACGCCTTTGTTGAATCTGGATGCGGCCACTCGGATCGCAGACTCGATCCAGCCGTCTGATTCGGTGGCGGGCGAAGGCATTCGGCAGATCCAGGCTCTGCTGAAGACCACCCTACAACAAAACTCAGAGGTATCGCAATCTCATCAGCGCATTCACAATGATTCTACCCGGGCAGATACGGTGCAATCCGCTCACAGTCCGCTCGTGCCGAGGAAGGATCCGCGAACTCCTCCTCGTCCGAGAGGCCCGTACGGAGGACGCGGGCGAGACGACCGCGATTTCAGCCGGACCCCCCCTCCGAGGGGCGGTCTGCGTGGCCAACATCCATATGACGGAGGCTATCCACTCGGGAGAAACCGCGAGCGGAGCCCTGTTCGTCACAGAGGCTACGATGCCCGATCTGATATCACCCAACAGGTGGTCGATCGGAACAGATATGATAGAGACCGAGCGAGTGGCTGGGGTGTTACCGGCCTCGGATGTTTCAGCAGATACATCCGAGACGCGGAAATACCCCCCAATTACCGACTAGCAACCGGAATTCGAAAGTTTAATGGCGAATCCAAGCCAGAGACTTGGCTCGAGGATTACCGAGTCGCCGTCCAGATCGGCGGCGGCGACAATTTCGTTGCCATGAAGCACCTTCCGCTCATGTAGGAAGGGTCTGCGCGGGCGTGGCTAAATTAGTTGCCTGCCAACTGCATTTACGGTTGGGAAGATTTGGCCCGAGTGTTTGTCAAAACATTCGAAGGCACCTACAAGCGCCCGGGTGGACTGACAGAACTACAGCACTGCGTTCAGAAGAACAATGAAACTCTCCGAGAGTACATTCAGCGCTGGACCACGTTGCATAACACCGTGGAAAATGTCACCGAGCATCAGGCCGTGTGCGCCTTCAAGGCAGGCACTCGGTATCGGGAGTTAGTTTTGAAGTTCGGTCGGTCTGGGGATCTATCCCTCGGTTGGACCATGGAGATTGCAAACAAGTACGCCAATGGCGAAGAAGAAGACCGCCTCCGTAGCGGCAAAGCGAGAGCCGGCAACGCCCCTCAATCGGGAGGTAACGCCGGGAAAAATTAGAAGCGGAAGGCTGACAACTCCGGCAAAGCGGAGGTTGCAGCCGTCCAAGGGCAAGGGCAAAACAAGCCGAGCCCAAGAAAAAGAAGAAAGAATGGATTCCCAAGAAGAAGTCCGAGTACAAATCCGACATTCTCGACCAACCGTGCCAAATTCATACCAAGACGGATGAAGAAGGCAATGTTGTGCTCTAGAAGCATACCACTCGGGAATGTTGCCGGCTCAAGCAAGAGATGGGCGCTGAGCCCTCGAGTGAGAAGGTCGATGTCGAGGATGAGGAGGATACTTCCGAGTATCCGAAAGTCGACAAGGTTCTCAACGTGATTTTCGCCGACGTTGAGAGCAAGAGGCAGCTGAAAGTTATCAATCGGGAGGTCAATATGGCAGTTCCGACTGCTACCAAGTACCTCAACTTGACGAAGACGCCTGTCACCTTCGACCAATCCGTTCATCCGCCCCACATTGCCACCCATGGGAGGCAGGCGCTGGTCGTGGATGCAGCGGTAGGTGGAGTCCGACTGCGCAAGGTCCGAATGGACGGAGGCAGCGGGCTCAATATCATATACGCTGACACGCTCAAGGCTATGGGCATCCCGATGTCCAAACTGAGTAAGAGCAACATGCATTTCCACAGGATCGTCCCTGGAAAGAAGGGAGAGTCACTCGGCCAGATCGCTCAGGACGTAGTATTCGGAGGCAAGAAAAATTTCCGAAAGGAAAATTTAACCTTTGAGGTGGTTGACTTCCGCAGTGCTTATCACGCCATCCTGGGTAGGACCGCCTATGCACGTTTCATGGCCAGACCATGTTATGTGTATCTCAAGCTCAAGATGCCAGGGCCTAAAGGCGTGATTATAGTGACTGGTGATCGGAAGGTCGCCGAAGAGTGCCTGTAGCAAGGCACAAAGATCGCCAATGAACAAGTGCTTGCAGTCGAGCTTGAAGGGTACAAGAAGGAAGTAGATACGGCTGATATACTCAGGTCAAAGCGGCCGGCTTCAGAATCAGCCTTCCAGTTGGCTAGCGAGACTAACCAAGTCCATGTTCATCCGAGTGACCCGAGTGCTGCTTCGACGAACATCTCTACTTCGCTCGGAGACAAATAGGAAGCCGAGCTCATCCAGTTCCTCCGTGAGAACTGGGATATCTTCGCATGGAAGCCGTCTGACATGCCTGGTGTTCCCAGGGAGCTGGCTGAGCATCGACTTTGAACCGATCCCAAGGCCAAGCCAGTCAAGGAGTACTTGCGCCAATCCTCCGTCGAGAAGCGCAAGGCGATTGGTCAAGAGATAGCTCGGCTCCTCGCTGCCGAGTTCATTCGCGAGATTTACCACTCCGAGTGGCTCGCGAATGTTGTCTTGGTACCGAAGACGGACAAGTCACTCCGAATGTGTATTGACTTCAAACATCTCAATCGGGCCTGCCCGAAGGATCATTTTCCTTTACCTCGGATAGATCAGATAGTAGACTCTATGGCCGGATGCGAACGTTTGTCGTTCCTGGATGCGTACTCCGTATACCACCAGATCCGAATGTACGGTCCTGATGAAATAAAAACAGCCTTCATCACCCTATTCGGGTGCTTCTGCTACATCATAATGCCATTCGGTCTGAAAAATGCCGGCGCTACTTTCCAACACATGATACAGAAATGCTTGCGAAAGCAGATCAGGTGGAACGTGGAGGCATATATGGATGACATTGGGGTCAAGTCAAGGAAAGGTTCTGACCTCCTTACTGACCTCACCGAGACCTTCACGAACCTGCGATGCTTTGGAATAAAGCTGAATCCAGCAAAGTGCACATTCGGAGTGCCCGCCGGAAAGTTACTCGGTTTCCTTGTTTCCGAACGAGGGATCGACGCAAACCCGGATAAGATTGGCGCTATAATCCGAATGAAACAACCTAAATGCCTGCACGATGTACAAAGGTTGACCGGCTACCTTGCAGCTCTGAGCCGATTCATCTCAAGACTCGGTGAGAAGGCATTGCCACTCTACCGACTGATGAAGAAGTCTGACAAATTCGACTGGACACCCAAAGCGCAAGCCGCGTTCGAGCAACTCAAGGCATTGCTTTCCACCCAGCCGATGTTAGCTGCTCCGGGCAGCCAGGAACCTCTGCTCCTGTACATCGCGGCCACTAGCCAGGTGGTGAGCATTGTCCTTGTTGTAGAGCACGAGGAGCCGGGAAAACATTCAAAGTTCAAAGACCTATATACTATATCTCAGAAGCCTTGACCCCTTCCAAGCAAAGGTACCCACATTACCAAAAGCTTGTCTATGGCATTTACCTAACGGTAAAGAAGGTGATTCATTACTTTCAAGATCACTCGGTCACAGTCGTTAGCAACGCTCCCCTGTTAGAGATTCTGCACAACAGAGACGCTGCTGGCCGAGTGGCAAAATGGGCGATCGAGCTCCTGTCGCTGGAAATAAAATTTGAAGCCAAGAAAGCAATCAAGTCTCAGGATTTGGTTGATTTTATGGCCGAATGGATGGAACAAGAGCAACCGACTCCGAGTGTCTCCGAGCATTGGACAATGTTCTTTGATGGATCTAAGATGATCAATGGCTCGGGAGCTTGCGTAGTCCTTGTCTCTCCTAGAGGAGATAAGTTGAATTACATCCTCCCGATCCATTTTGATTCGTCAAACAATGAGGCCGAATACGAAGCCCTCCTGTATGGCCTCCGCATGGCCATCTCACTCGGCATTCGTCGTTTGATGGTATACGGTGATTCAGACCTCGTTGTCAATCAAGTGATGAAGGAATGGGACATTCGGAGCCCAGCTATGACCGGCTACTGCAACGCAGTCAGAAAGCTAGAGAAGAACTTTGATGGACTGGAGCTGCATCACATTCCTCGTGCGAAGAACCAGGCAGCAGAGACCTAGCAAAGATTGGTTCCACTCGGCGGGCAGTGCCCAAGGACATATTCCTCGACCATCTACACGCTCCAATAATTGCAGAAGATCCTTTCACAGAGGAGCCCCCACAAGCAGTCGGTCCATCTGATCCGACTAAGGTTGAAGTTCTAGCTATAGTGGATCTGGTCCATGAAATGCTGGTACTCACTCCCGAGTGGACTCAACCCTATTTGGCATACTTGCTCAGACAAGAACTCCCCGAAGATGAAGAAGAAGCCCGTCGGATCGTCCGTCGATCCAAGTCATTCGAAGTTATGGGAGACCAGTTGTACAAGAAAAGCACCACAGGAGTCATCCAAAAATGCATCTCCCCAGAGGAAGGGCTGCAAATCTTATATGAAATCCACTCGGGAACCTGCGACCACCATGCGTCCTCTCGGACATTGGTTGTTAAGGCTTTCCGAGCAGGTTTTTATTGGCCCCGAGCCAATGAAGTAGCAAGGGACCTGGTGGACCTGTGTGTTGGGTGCCAGTTCTACAAGAACAAGTCCCACAAGCCAGCGTCCGCGCTCAAGACGATCCCGATCACTTGGCCATTCGCAGTATGGGGCCTCGATATGGTCGGTCCCTTGAGGACGGGGTCGAGTGGATTCACGCATCTGCTCGTGGCGGTTGACAAATTCACCAAATGGGTCGAAGCAAAGCCCATCAAGAGTTTGGATGCAGGTACTGCCGTCAGTTTCATTCGGCAGATCATCTTGAGATTCGGCGTACCGCATGATATTATCATAGATAATGGGAAGAACTTCGACTCGGAAGAGTTCCGCGAATTCTGTTTCTCTCAAGGCACTCGGGTTAATTACGCCTTAGTGGCTCACCCGCAGTCGAATGGACAGGCCGAGTGTGCAAACGGAAGGATTCTGCAAGGTCTGAAGCTCCGATTGATAAGAGACCTGAAGTATGCTGTTGGAGCTTGGGTTGAAGAATTGCCTTCTATCCTATGGGGCATTCGGACAACCCCAAACCGTTCTACGAAGTGCACGCCTTTCTTCATGGTGTACGGATCAAAGGTTGTGTTGCCGAGTGATCTTCAGCACAATTCCCCCCGAGTGGAACTATATGATGAAGCTGAAGCCGAAGCCGCCCGGCAAGACGGCCTCGGCATTTTAGAGGAAGAGAGACAGCTGGCCCTCATCAGATCGACGCTCTCTCAGCAAGATCTAAGGCGTTACCATGACAGACGCGTCCAGGGCCGAGCCTTTCAAGAAGGAGACCTTGTCCTCCGACTAGATCAGCAGAAACCCCACAAGCTAGCGCCTCCGTGGCAGGGGCCGTATGCAATCTCCAAAGTCTTGCGCAATGGAGCCTACCGGCTTTACAATATCGAAGATGGAGTAGAAGAGCCCCGGACTTGGAACGCGGACCTGCTTCGCAAGTTCTACACCTAGAACATAACTACTTTAGTTTGTCATTTCAGAAATGAATCCGAGTGATCTCGATGAATAAAGTTTACTTCCTTTATATTCCGAGTGTAGGTCTCACCTACACTCGGGGGCTTAGCTGCGATTCCGCATCGCCTAAGTAAAAAATGTCTAGAGTGGAACATCCTTCTCACTCGGACGACAAGATGGACAGGACCATCATTGTTCGCAAGAACTATTCCGAGTGTAGGTCTCACCTACACTCGGGGGCTTAGCCGCGGTCCCGCATCGCCTAAGTTAAAAATGTCTAGAGTGGAACATCCTTCTCACTCGGACGACAAGATGGACAGGACCATCATTGTTCGCAAGAACTATTCCGAGTGTAGGTCTCACCTACACTCGGGGGCTTAGCCGCGGTCCCGCATCGCCTAAGTTAAAAATGTCTAGAGTGGAACATCCTTCTCACTCAGACAACAAGATGGACATGACCATCATTGTTCGCAAGAACTATTCTGAGTGTAGGTCTCACCTACACTCGGGGGCTTAGCCGCGGTCCCGCATCGCCTAAGTTAAAAATGTCTAGAATGGAACATCCTTCTCACTCGGACGACAAGATGGACAGGACCATCATTGTTTGCAAGAACTATTCCGAGTGTAGGTCTCACCTACACTCAGCGGCTTAGCTGCAGTCCCGCATCGCCTAAGTTAAAATGTCTAGAGTGGAACATCCTTCTCTCTCGGACGACAAGATGGATAGGACCATCATTGTTCTAACGAACAATCCCGAGTGCAGGTCACGCCCATACTCGGGGACTTAGCTGTGACTCCACGTCGCCTAAGCACAAACGTTCAGAAAGTAAAGGTTGAACAAAACCAAGGCAAATAAAAACTGCATCACTCGAAATAAGAGTACGAATAAAAGTCTTAACGACAGGAACCTCGGGCTCATTCAAAGTCTTATGGTTATAGCTACCACTCGGCATTCCGAGGCAAAAGCTTAAAGAGTTTCAACCTGACGATCACTCAGGCTGGGGCACTGCTTCTACAAATATGTCCAGGTCGATGATGTCTGCTATCCGAGTGGCAGCCTCCATGAACATCTCCATAAAGTCATTGATCTTGGCGTGCTTCCTGTTAGCCACCTCGAGAGACTTCAACTTCTTCTCGTCCACCCCCTTGCAGTGGATACGAATCAACGAGAGGGCGATGTCAGCACCAGCCCAAGCCGCAGATTTCTTCCAGTCTTTCACTCGACATGGCACTGCCTTCACTCGGGCAAGCATGGTCTCCAGGTCCTTCGAAGGCTCATCATCAGAAAAGACATCACGATCGATTGCGGAGATGGCGGCACCAAGCTCCCTGATGTACAGGGCCACTTGCTCCACATGCTCTTCCAAGCGGAGCACGCCCATGGCAGCGCTGTCCTTAAGCAGACCTTGAGATGGATCCAGCTCCTTCTCAATTTTGTCCGTCTCCTCCGACACATCGTCACAAAATGCTGGATTCGGCCAAGTGAAGAAAGAAGTCAGAGACAGATAAAATTCATTCGGTTTAATGGAACCCCATGAGGATCACTTGGGAAAGTTACCTTTGAGCTTTTCGTTGGCTTAACCACTGAATTCCTCAACATACTCCTCCAGCTGTACTTTCTTGGCAGTAATGTGCTTGAGCTTGGTCTCCCACTCAGCGTGCGACCTCTTCAGCTCCACAAGTTCTTCCTTGGACTTCTGCACAGTGGCTTCCAAAGCTTTCTTCTCCTCCTCCAGCTTTCCAACTGTCTTCAGTTTCTCCTCGGCCTCCTTGGCCTTTCGACTGGCTTCCTTCTGAGCGGCCGCCAGATCGATGTCCTTCTTTTCAAGAGCATTCTTCACAGTTTCTAAAGAAATAGAATTCTTCAGCCACTAGACAAGTTTACAATTTTCTCCACGAAGATCTGATGAAGCATATTCAGTCGGATGGGGAAGGAGAGAAGTTACTGTTACAATCGGACAGGAAGGACTTACCTTCGATTGACTTCTTCTCCTGCTCCAGTTGAGCATTTTTGGCCTTTTCGGCCTCCAGGTTGAGACGCAGCTCCTGCACCTCCTTCTGCAGAACATTATAATGGTTTCCAAGTTCGCAAACAGCTTGCCCACAAGAAACAAAAGAAAAACATTGGTCAAACTTTGGTTTAGACTCTAAGACTCCCGCCGACTGCATCAGTCGACGGTAGCCTCGGGGACTACACCCAGTGGGTGCGCTCAGCGCACCCCCACTGGAAAATAAAGACAAGGCTCTATTTGAGCTCGTCAATGTATTGAACTCCGTGTTCACTCGGTTTTCTAGACTCCCGCCGATTGCATCAGTCGACGGCAGCCTCGGGGACTACACCCAGTGGGTGCGCTCAGCGCGCCCCCACTGGAAACCGAAACACCCAGTGGGTGTGCCCAGACGCAAACCCACTCGGGATCAAAACAAGAATCGCACGGATCAAAATTCCCGACTGAGGAAGGTACTTACAAGAGTACTTACTCGGACATTCTTCTGCAGTGCCTCACTCGCGTCATAAGCTATTTTCAGCCGCCCGCTCATCACCCCTAGTTGGATCAATGCTTCTTTGGTCACCCCCACCTGATCCTCCGGGACATGGTGTAGCGCGAAGATATTGGTAGCAGGAGGAATGGGTGAAAGGGATACAGTTTCAGTCCCGAGTGCAGCTCTGGCCCCCGAACTGGTCCCTTGCGCCGACACTAAAACACTGGCAGGAGGCAGCTCCTGCATCACGACATCCGCGTCACCAGACGACTTCGGCGGTTCGACCCTGTCGCCTACGTCGAGGTCTGTCACTTCACGCGGAGCTGCAAGCGTTTAGAAGAGCAGTCAGAAACAAGCAGAAAGAAAAATTGAAATGTGCGCTCGAGTGAATCAGAAGCTTACCCTTTGAGGACGCAACATCAACATCAGCCTTTCCCTTCTCCAGAAATTGAGGGTCAGGCGAGGCAGTCGAAGTATCAGCACTGCAATGAAACCACTCGGAATATCATAACACTCGGATTGAACCATGACAATAAATGTCGAACTGAAGATACTTATGCTGAGGCTACAGGAATGCTCATCTTGATCTTGGGGACAAACATGGCCTTCCGAGGCTTAGAGGTGGTGATCTTGGCTTGCTTAGGCGCCTTTTCGGGTGACAAGGCAGGCTCTCCACGCCCACGCTTTGAGCTTCGAGTCGGGAGGGCAGTTCCACTCGGCTTGGTAGCACTCAGGGCTTTGGGACCGCCACCACGGACCCCCGGGTCTTGGCGTGCCTTGGAACGGCTCTCGGGAACCCGTTCCTCAGAACCAGAAGACTCCGCTTCATCACCCTTGTCCGAGTCATCTTTGTCGTCACCACTTTCGCCGCTTTTGCCACTTCCTTCACTGCCCCCCGCTTCTGCAGACTCGTCCGGCTGATCGTTGTCACTTGCCACGTCAATCGGTCCTCGGTTGACGATGGGCACTGGACTGTTCATCCCTGTGAAGGCCTGATGAGTGGAAGACAGATCGGCCAGAAGAACAAGTTAGTCGGATCAGTTGCATTAAATGTGTGAATATCACTCGGACTATAGCACCTTGAAGATTACCTCATTCGGCGGATTTTCATAAGAGAGTGGAGGCACCTGCCTGCTCCCTCTGGGGTTGTCACGTGCAGAAGAGATCACTATGATCCTAGCTTCCACTGAGTCAGCCTTAAGCTCCTCCGGACGAGTCCGAGTGGTGTCATCCGGGCCTGTGTACGCCCACATGGGGTGAGCCCTTGCCTGCAGCGGTTGGATCCTCCTCTCAAGAAAGACCTCTAGCAAGTTGAGGTCGTTGACACCTTTCTGCACTAAAGCCACCAGGGCTATTACCAGGATATCTACCTCCGTTTTCGCCTCTTTGGACACGGTCAGTCGGGAAACTGCCTGAATGCGTTCCGACGTATATGGAGGAAGACCCAGCTGATCATCCCCGACTGGAACATCTTGGCAATAAAACCAAGTTTCCTGCCACCCCTTCACCGAGTCTGGGAACGATATTTTTGGGAAACAGCCTTTTCCCCGCAGTTGAATCCCAAGACCCCCACACAATTGGGTTACGTTCATCTTATCCTTTGTTTGACTGGGCTTTTTCACAGTCATCATTCGGCAGGTGAAAAGGTGTTTGAATAAACCCCAATGGGGATGACAACCCAGAAAATTTTCTCAAAGGGATACGAACGCAGCTAGGTAAACGATTGCATTGGGAGGAAGGTGGTGGAGTTGAGCTCCGAAAAAGTTCAAAAATATACAGAAAAATGGATGAGTCGGGAGGGAGAAACCTCGCTCGAGGTGAGTCACCAAGACCACGCGTTCGTTGCCCTGCGGTGAAGGCTCCTCCTCGCCCTCTTCCGGCAACCTCCAAGCCCCCGCGGTGACGAGCCCTTGGCTCTCCAGCTTGAGCATGTGGGCTTCAGTGACCCGCGACTACATCCACTCGCCTTGAGTCCATCCCGCTGGAGCGCCCGCGCTCGAGGATGATCCCCGTGAGCTCTTCTTCGCCCGCTCGGCCTTGTCCGTCGCTGCCTTCGTCATCTCCGACAGCTCTGGACCCAATCTATAGCGGAGGTGGAACGGAAGTGTATCGCTCGGGCAGCGGAGAGGACGGAGGCGGAGGAAGGAAATGAGATCTATCTCTCCGCCAACAGTACTCGTGCCCCTTATAACCCAAGGCGCGAGCGCAATCTCGGGCCGTCAATCCGCTAACGGAGCGAGATCCGCAGATCTGCTTAGCAGGGCCCTAAGGACGCGTGGCGGAAATCCCAGCGCGATAATCGAGGCGTCGTGGCCTCCGCCCCAGATTTCCGCGACATGACCATTCGATCGTGCCGCGCGCGCATTTCTCGCGGTTCAGGACGCACGGGAACTTCCTCGAATTTCAATCCGAATGCACTCCACATTTCGAAGAACCCATTGATCTGTTCCAAATGGACCAGGTGATCAACTCACGATTGGTCAGTCACTCGGATGGAATGACAAATCATTCGGATCATTTCTTTCGAGAGGGATCCTGAATCTTTCTAGCAGAAGGACATATACAAGTTGAACCATTCCGTCACAAAACGTTGATCCTGAATCCATCATGGTTTGAAGTCGAGTGAAGAACGCCCAGGCCGTTTCAGGACACTTCCGGGTGTCGATCACTTGACAACCAAAACCTCATGGATTCGGGGGCTAGTGATGAGGATGCCTATCCTGGGTAGGGTCATAGACCTGACATCTGGGGCCCAGCAATGGCCCTCCAATGTCTTCAAAGCCCCTGGGCGAAGATTCATTCGGATGAATATAGCCGCTCACTCGGATGACTCATTTCACTCGGAGTACCCGGCGCCAGTCGGACAAACGGAAGCTCAGACGACCAGGAAGATAGAGCCTCAGTGGAATTTGAGTAGTCACACATTATGGGTTAATTCGCTGTTATCAGTAGCGGCAGGTTAATCAACCGTTCCTGTAACGTAGCATTCATTGACATTTATTGCCTAATCATGGCGCTCGGCCGGTGGTGGCGCACTCTATATAAGCCATGCCCGGGCGCCGTGACAAGGGTTCCGACCCCCTGTAATCCTATACCACCATAAGCAAACGCAACAGCCTCCGGGCACCGAGACGTAGGGCTGTTATCATTCCCGAGTGAGGCCTGAACTCATACAAACCGAGTGCACACTTGAGCCGTAGCTAGATGTGTCCCCTTCATGCGTACCGCCTAGTACTATTGTCAGGATCATTCCCACGACAGTACCCCTCTCTGCCTGAGCAGCTATTAGCGCTGCCGATAGGCTCTTGGGGCTGCTGGGCGTCCTGGGCCTCATCCAGTAGACCTTGACAACGCACAATCGCGTGCATGACACGCTCGTGGAACCGCTCCATCTCTTTGTCTTCCCACTGGTAGCGAATTATACGCATGACCTGACCCACAAGATATCACGGTGGCATTTCTCCACTTCGTCGGGGACGTCATCCCCGCTGACGAGGCGCTCGAGCCTAGCCACATAATAGTCTGGATCGACGATGACCCAGCCGCCGGCGATCTTGACGAAGCTGCCCATATACCCACTCATCAATGAATTGCATATGGTTTTTGCCCATTCTTGGTGGGGCATCAGGCTGTTGAAGGGCACCGGTGACAACGGCTCTTCGGGAGGGTCGTCGATCATGCCGACAAGCAGCTCTGGATCTTGTGCCTGGTGGATGGCAAGCAGCACTTCATACTTCCCCGGCAATAAGACCACTACAATCCCAAGGAACGGCACGGGGAGATTGGTGCCGTTGGGCCACGGCGCCACCGGCTCCTTCTCCTCATCGAAGATGTAATCCAAGAAGGGGCGGGGGTCGTTGTCGGTCTCCGAGCTTTGGTTGCCTCGCAAGGCGCCGACATCGACCTCCGAGGTTTGGTTGCGTGGCAATGGGCCAACGTCAACCTCCGAGCTTTGGTTGCCTGGCAAGGGGCCGTCATCGACCTCCGAGCTTTGGTTGCCTGGCAAGGGGACGACGTCGACAACCGAGCTTTGGTTGCCTCGCAAAGGGCCGCCGTCGACCTCCCAGCTTTGGTTGCCTGGCATGCGTGGAATAATTAATGGAAGATAGGTGTGGACTAGATCTGTGCACAATGTCATTGCGTTGCCGAAAGGGTCATATGGAGCTAGCCAGTCGCTGGTGGCGGGAAACCGACGAGGAAGAGGCGGGAAGTGTTAGCATGGATTGCGGGACACGCGTATAACACCATTAATTTCTACACCGCGGTGTCTCTGTTCGTAGGTACCAGCTAGTGCATGCCATCTTTGGTTGTACAAGGGCCGGTTTTGGGGTTTCCTAGTTTATTATGCATGTAAACAGTTCATTGAGGTAGTCGGTTATATAATTGCATGTTTAATTTGGTTATGCATCTTGTATTGTTTCTTCGCAAATACGCAAAGCTTGCGTACCATTGCATTGGTTATGCATCTTCTATTTGTAAGCATTTATCTTGTTGTTCTGTATACAGAGAAAATCACATCGCGAACGATTAAACCAACAAACACGAAGGTGATGACTTCAACAATCACAGACAAGTGTTCACCAGCAAGCGTTTGCCCACACCACACACAACTTATTAGCAGAAATCGTGTGTACTATTATCGGTCTTCACACACAATTTAGATAACTGACCTATTTGCTCGGTGTCGGTGTCAAAACCGGCGGATCTCGGGTAGGGGGTCCCGAGCTGTGAGTCTAAGATCAATGGTGACAAGGGGACGAAGGAGACGATGTTTACCCAGGTTCGGGCCCTCCTATGGAGGTAAAACCCTACGTCCTGCTCGATTATATTGATGGTATGAAGGTTACAAAGTTGATCTACCTTGAGATCGACTAGCTAAAAACCCTAGATGAGTTTCGCTGCCCTACAATCTACAACCCCCTGGCTTATATAGACGCCGCGGGTCATTAGGGTTACACATGGTCGGTTGTTCACCATAGGGATAAAACATGCCAAATCTACTACCTTAAACTTGAAAGACACGCCATGACTCCTGAGGTCTCCTCCATAGCGACGAGGCCTTCAATCAATCCCATCCTTAGCGAGCGGCCCATGAGCCCGGCCTATGAGAAATAGGCCGGCAGTCCGAGGACCCCTTAATCCCGGACTCCCTCAGTAGCCCCCGGACTAGCCTCCAATGCCGAGGTATATCATCTGGACTATCTCACGTGTTGAAGTCTTTGGCTTTCGAGGCGATTCCCTCTATCTATTCTTGCTCGGCAACCATCCCGTCATCGGAGAATTCTCGAACGTTGAGAATTTGCGGGACCCGCTGTAGTAACTTTCAGCGCCTCTCGATCCTTGTGCGTCGAGGGGAGACGAGCGGCCCGGCAGCTTTTTTACAAGACTGTCCCTCCCGCAAGGGACGCACCACTTATTTAAACAAGTCGAACTATGGCCTGGGTCACATCTTCCTCTTCTTCCCCATCCGAAAAAACTTCAAGCGAGAGATCACCACAAAAACATGGCGAGCGCCCCCAGCTCTTCCTCGCGCCCTTACGGCTCTCGTCCCGGGGAGTGGGCAAGTTGCTCTGTATCCCTCCTTCGGCTGCGTGACCTCGTGACCCAAGGGTATCTCCCTTCCTTGGATCTGGCAGCTACCCGCGCCGGTTTGACTTCTTTTGACAACGAAGCCTTCGCGGAGAACTTCCCTAATACTCACAAGGGAGAGCGGGTATGCTTCGTGCCTTTCCTCTTACGGGGCCTAGGGTTCCCCATTCATCCTTTCCTGAGGGGATTACTGGAGTTCTATGGGATCCAGCTCCATCATCTTACCCCCGGATCTATTCTGCATATATCGGGCTTTGTTGCTCTTTGCGAAATGTTCTTGGGCTGCGAGGCAAACTTTGAACTATGGAGGACGTACTTCTGCCTCGTCCCCCGAACTTGGGGTGAGACAATTCGGGAAGTCAGAGGAGCCGAAGTATGTCGTATAGCCGGGACAGGGTACCCAGTGGGTACACCGAAGAAGGAATCCAAAGAATGGTCTTCGGAATGGTTCTATATTGAGGACGTTCCCCTATTCGATCCAGCTCGGAGGGGTTTGCCCGAATACTCCGATGCCCCTTTGAAGAGAAGGTACAATTGGCGACTGAAGAGTTCGCCCCAAGAGAACGGTGTTGAAGTTCAACGCTTGGCCGCCCACGTAAGGATACTGGCTCATCACAAGCTGACCATGATTGACGTGATGGCCGCCGCCATCACCCGATGTGTTCAACCTCTTCAACAAAGGATACATCCTTTATGGCGTTACAATGGAACGAGCGACAACACTCGCTCCCAACGGCTGGGCCCTGCCAATCAGGCGGCATTAGTAGCCGCCCTTGCCGACCTGTACAAAGGAGAAAAAGAAGACTTTGTTCGGCTACCGGTTAAGGAGGGCTACTCGAGTTACAACCCCATCGAATGGGTAAGCCTTTCTACTTCGCGACCTGAGTTCGGGTTTTTTATTTGCCCTTTTTGAGCAGAGCTTCTAATCCTCGCAAACAGGAATGGAGGAGCTTTGTCGAGATAGTCAATTGTCCCCCCCCCCAACCAGAGAACTACTCTCGTGATGACGATCCAGGATTCCATGACGGTCCGGAGCTGTCAATTGAGTACGAAGACGGCGTCTTTTACCAAGAGAGCCTTGATCAATCCGAGGTGGCTATCATAGCCGATCACCCCGGATCACTCCCTTCCTCCACTACAGGCAAGAAGAAAAATTCTTCACGTAAGAGGCAAACGTCCTCCGTCGATCCAAATGTGCTGGTTTCTGCTCCCAAGCATCGTCGGTCCTCGTGACGAACGTCGGCTACAGCAGCATTGCCCGGACCAGGCATCAACAGGAGTCCTTCATGTGAGCCGGCCGTGGAGACGACGTCGACCAATTGTTCAACCAAACGGTACTTCGATTGGACGCTTAATCTATTGTTATTATGATCGATAGGATCTCACAGAAGATCTCATGTCGAAATATTCAGGAGACGAGTACAACCATCTTCTACCGGGGGCGTTGCTAGGATGCTTGGCAACACTCATGAGTCAAGATCTTCTGCTCATGTTGAACCCGCCGTGGAGGCCCCTATGGTAAATCCGGCCCCTGAAGATTCCGGGGACGCGGTTTCAGTCACTAGATCCAAAGTAGAGAGTGTGATGAACCACCGGCGGTGGCGAGAAGCCCTGCGCCACCCGACGTTTTCCGAACAAGAGTTCAATATTCTATGCTCGGTAGACGTGCACATCGGAGCTTCCCGAGCTGGGCTTGGTGAAGCCGTGAAACTGATATCATCCAGCCTGAAGGTGAGTGATTGATTCCGAGAATCCGGACACATATGTAAACCCAGTAGCCCCCGAGCCTTGAATTGGTCGGGACGACCGAGTTAAGGATCCGTATATTGTTTGATGGATGATGCAGGCCTCAAGGCAGTAGAACAAGCAATTGACCAATGAATTGGAAGCGAGCCGAACACAGGTGGAAGCCGTCAAGGCCAAACTTGAACAAGTGAAGAAGTTTACCCAGGAGGCGCATGGTGAGTATATCTATTCTGCTGATCTTAGTATATAATCCCATGCTGACGCGAGGGTACTTTTTAGCAGCTGAATCTATAGGGCAGTTGCAAAAAGATTTAGATGCAGCCCGAGAATCTCAGAGGTACGCCGAGTCCCAGTATGAGGCCGGCTGCCTTTCGTTGCAACCAAACCTGGAGGAGAAGAAACGCCTCCAGGCGGAAAACAAGCAGCAGGCCGACGAAATTGAGAGTTTAAAGACTCAATTGGCCCAGGCCCAAGAAGAGAACCAGAAATTACAGAGGGGCATGTTCGGTAAGTGTGATTATACGTCGAAGGGTATCTCTCCTACATGAAGTGTAATGGACATGTCTTGTCTCGTGTATAGGTCTTCTTACCGGGCGGCCTGAAGAAGAGATCGGATCCTACTGGGGGAGCCTTCTGAAGGAACTGTCCGCCGTACATGAGCGGGCTCGGAAGGCTATGAGGAGCATGATAAAAGCACTATGGCCTGCTGAGAAGCCTCCGGAAGGGATGACCGAACTAGCTGATCGGTTCAAGGAAGCCCGGAGTCGGTTCGAGCTATGGAAGACATCGGCCTGCAGGGAGAGAGCACGAGAGGCGTGGGCGATGATCAAGACTCGTTATACCGGTCTTAACCCCGAGCACATGGCTCGGGTTGGGCCAGCAGAGCCCGATGGGCAAGAAGTGCCACTTCACTTGGTGTACGACCAAGTGATGCCTGCCGCTCGTCTCTCGCAGGAAGATTGCGCCCTGGATGCCTTAATAGACAATCTTGACCGGCAACCAGATGTGTGATTTTATGTAACCATGTACTTTAAATCAAAAAATTGCTACGTCTGTGTTGTAAACTTTGTCTTAACCGGCCATCGGCTTCGACCTCCCGTGCTACGAGCTTGGGAGTGTTCCTTATAAAATATCCCTTGATAAGAGGGAATTCTGTCGAGGAACCACGCAATCCGGCCATTTGGTGCGAACAGACAGAAGATGCACAGGGAGATATGATATATTACTGCTTAGCGTAAGAAACATCTTCCAAAGAAAATAGAACCTCTATCGGTGCCTTCCTTTAGGTTGCTACGGAAATCGGTGGATAGTAAGGCCGTATATTGCTAGTATGCGACTAATGGCCTTTTTTGGGAAAAGAAGCCCAAGTAATGGTAATAACAACCATAATTTTATTTGTTGCTTCCGTCGAATTTTCTGTTGAAGATAGCTAGCTTTTGGCTTCACCCGTCTGAGGTACGCATCCGGATGACCCGGTAGTAGCAATCACAGAGGTGCTCCCTTTACCCTCTAGTCGAACAATCGGGAACATAGAGGGTAAACACAGGAGCGAGGCAACCCAGCTTGGCAAAAATCTTAGTTCGAATTGATGCATATAATGGCTTTACAATCGACAAAGGAAACATGCATACATAATAAATATCAATAGATGCTTAAAATATATAATCATCGGCTTCGGGAAGAATCCCCCAGGTGTTTTATTCAGATTTAACATTTGACGATGTATTTCGAAAATCTTA
This sequence comes from Elymus sibiricus, assembly GCA_039707655.1. Taxonomy (NCBI): domain Eukaryota; kingdom Viridiplantae; phylum Streptophyta; class Magnoliopsida; order Poales; family Poaceae; genus Elymus; species Elymus sibiricus. The sequence goes on from CM077675.1 coordinate 147,226,450, forward strand.
ACACTAGCTCGGTTTAGCCGAACATAGACTTGGGAAGAAAAAATCCGAACCTGCCAAAAATCAAAGTGGCAGGGAAGGGAAATGAAAAAGAAAGAAAAGAAAAAGGAGGACAAAAAGTAAGATGACACCGGCATAGCCGTAGAAGCGCCGAAGACGAGCTGCGTTCCATGGGTTCGGTTCGAGGCGGTTATCCGGCGGGTTTCGAAGACGGTAAGCCCCTCCTGCGAGTACTTCGTCAATTATGAAGGGGCCCTCCCATTTGGGATTGAGTTTATGCTTCTGCTTCTCCAGGAGCCGTAAGACGAGTTCACCCACGGTATATGCTTTTGCCCTGACCTCCCTGCTCTGGTAACGCCGGGCCTGCTGTTGGTAGAAAGTAGAGCAAGCCCGAGCTATGTCGCGCTCTCCTTCTAAGGCGTCCAAGTCGTCCTGCTGATCTAACTCGGCCTCCTTTTCTTCGTACATGCGCACCCTTGGTGCGTCGTGAATAATATCACCGGGAAGGAATGCTTCTGCCTCGTAGACCATGAAGAACGGTGTGTATCCCGTTGATCGATTTGGGGTGGTACGCAGGCCCCACAGAACGGAGTCAAGCTCCTCTACCCAATGGCAGTCGGACTCATGAAGAAATCGGACCAGACGTGGTTTAATACCACTCATGATGAGGCCGTTGGCCCGTTCGACTTTTCCATTGGTCTGTGGGTGATACAACGATGCGTAATCGAGCTTGATGCCCATTTTTGCGCACCAGACCTTTACGTCCTGGGCGGTGAAGTTGGATCCATTGTCCGTTATTATACTGTGCAAGATGCCGTAACGGAGTACCATGCCGGATATAAAGTCGATTACTGGTCCGGACTTGGCTGATTTGACAGGTTTTGCTTCGATCCATTTGGTGAACTTGTCAACCATGACCAGTAGATATTTATTCTTCTTGGTCCCCCCTTTAAGTGGTCCCACCATATCCAGCCCCCAAACCGCAAAAGGCCAGGTGATCGGAATAGTCCGAAGAGCGGTTGGGGGCATGTGACTTTGATTTGCAAATAGTTGACATCCCACACAATGCTGGACAAGTGACTGGGCGTCTGCTCGAGCGGTGGGCCAGAAGAAACCAGCCCGAAAGGCCTTGCCGTGGCGTGATGGCCGCCCATTCCTGCATCGACTTCGGCCAAGAGTTGCATTGCTTCTTCCTCAGATATGCACCGCTGGAGTACTCCGGTGGTGCTTTTCTTGTATAACTCACCCTCGTGGACTTTATAGGCCTTGGATCGCCGAATTATGCGTCTCGCCTCTATCTGATCGTCGGGGAGTTCTTGGCGAAGAAGGTAAGCGAGGAAGGGCTCGGTCCATGGTGCGATTATTGCCATGACCTCATGAGCCGAAGGCGTTTCGTCCATGACGGAGCCGCCGATAATTTGGTCGTCTGGTTCGTTTATAGGGGGAATGACCTCTTCCGCGCTGATGGATCCGGCGCCCTTATTATCGTCCTGCCAAACCACCGATGGCTTGAAGAGTTGTTCAAGGAAATTGTTTTGCAGGACAGGGTCGCATTGGGCCCCCATGCGGGCCAATATGTCAGTGGCCTGGTTGTTGTCTCTAGCGACATGATGGAATTCCAGCCCCTCGAACCATGCGGATATTTTAAGGACGGCATTTCTATATGCCGCCATCTTCGGGTTTTTGGCATCGAATTCGCCGTTGATTTGAGAGATGGCCAAGTTTGAGTCTCCCCGTACCTCCAGCCGTTGTATGCCCATAGAAGCTGCCATCCGAAGACCGTGCAAAAGTGCCTCGTATTCGGCTGCATTGTTGGAATCGGCATACATGATTTGCAACACGTATCGGACGTTGTCGCCTGTGGGGGATGTGAGAATAACTCCAGCCCCTAGTCTGGCCAATGTTTTGGATCCGTCGAAGTACATCGTCCAATGGGAGTATGTACTGTATTCCCTGGGGAGCTCGGCCTCTGTCCATTCGGCGAGAAAATATGCCAACACCTGAGATTTAATAGCTCGTCGTGGCTTATAGGCGATTTCGAAAGGAAGGAGTTCAATGGCCCATTTGGCTATGTGGCCGGTGGCATCCCTGTTATTGATTATATCGTTCAGGGGTACTTCGGATGCCACCATGACCGAACACTCTTGAAAGTAGTGTCTTAGTTTCCGTGACGGCATAAATACTGTATAGGCTATCTTCTGGTAATGCAGGTATCTGGATTGCATTGCGTTAGCACTTTTGACACATAGTAGACCGGCTTCTGTATCCGGAATTTGTGACCCTCCTCCTCTCGTTCGATGATGAGCACTGCGCTAACCACTTGGTTGGTGGCCGATATGTATAATAACATTGGTTCACCGGCGCTTGGTGCTGTGAGTATGGGGTTGCTTACCAGCAGTGTTTTAATTTCCTCTAACACGGCAGCTGCTTCATCGGTCCATTCGAAATTGTTGGTCCGTTTCAGCAACCTGTAGAGCGGTAAAGCCTTTTCGACGAGACGGGAAATAAAGCGGCTTAACGCCGCCACGCAACCCGCCAACTTTTGGACAAGCTTTAGCTCTGTGGGAATTGCAAGTTTCGATAGGGCGCGGATCTTAGCCGGATTCGTTTGAATTCCTCTATGGGAAACAATGAATCCGAGCAGTTTACCAGCGGGAACTCCAAAGACACATTTCTTCGGATTGAGTCGTATATCGTACTCGCGTAAGCTGGCAAAGGTTTGCCTTAGGTCGTCGATCAACTGGCTGACGTGTTTGGTTTTAATGACCACATCGTCCACGTATGCCTCAACTGTTTTACCAACCTGTTTCTCAAGATAGGTCTGGATCATGCGCTGGTATGTAGCCCCAGCGTTTTTTAGCCTGAAGGCATTGTGTTGAAGCAGAATGGCCTGTAGGGGGTGATGAATGTGGTTGCAGTTTGATCGGATTCCTTCATTTTGATCTGATGGTATCCGGAGTAAGCGTCAAGGAAGCATAGGGAATCATGTCCGGCTGTGACGTCAATAATCTGGTCTATGCATGGTAGGGGGAAAGGGTCCTTCGGGCAGGCCTTGTTAAGGTCTTTGAAATCGACGCACAGCCGCCAGGATTTGTCTTTCTTCGGTACCATCACCAGGTTTGCCAACCATTCGGTGTGTTTGATCTGCCGTATGAATCCGGCCTCTAGCAATTTGGCTAGTTCTTCACTCATAGCTTGTCTTTTAGGCTCAAAAAAGCGGCGTAGAGTCTATTTGACGGGCTTGAAGCGTGGGATTATATTCAGACTATGTTCTGCCAGCCGCCGTGGGATTCCTGGCATATCAGAAGGATGCCAGGCGAAGATGTCCCAGTTTTCTCGTAAGAATGCTCGCAGCGCCTCGTCCACCGTGGGGTCCAGCTGAGCTCCGATGGACGCTGTCTTATTAGGGTCCGTTGGGTGTACCTGAAATTTAAGAATTTCTTCTGCTGGTTTAAAGGACGTGGGTTTGGGCCTTTTGCTAAGGATCACATCGTCCTTGTCCACTGTTGACCGGAGTGCGGTCAATTCCTCTGCAGCAAAGGTCTCAGCTAGTGCCTCGAGGGCAAGCGCTGCCGTTTTGTTCTCGGCTCGAAGGGCTATATTCGGATCACTGTTGATTGTGAATACCCCGTTTGGGCCTGGCATCTTGAGCTTCATATACCCGTAATGGGGTATAGCCTGGAATTTTGTGAAGGCGTCACGCCCCAACAGGGCGTGGTAGCCTCTGGGGAAGGGCACGATATGGAAGAGAAGTTCTTCAGATCGGTAGTTTTCGGGCGTGCCGAACACTACGTCCAGGGTGATACGTCCTGAACAACGCGCCTCTTTCCCAGGGATGATCCCCCGGAAGGTTGTGTTGCTGTGCTCGATGCAAGATCGGTCGAACTGCATTTTTTCCAGGGTGTCTTCGTAGATGAGGTTTAAACCCCTGCCACCATCCATTAGCACCTTCTGTAGCCTGAAACCATCGACGATGGGGTTTACGACCAGTGCGTCCGGTGTTTAACCTGGACGGATGGTTGGTTGATCAGTATCTCCGAAGGTGATGGGTATGTCTGCCCATGAACTTGTTGCCGCCACATGGTAGACCTGTTCAAGTTCTCTAAGAGCTCTTTTCCTCCTGTTCCTAGAGGGCAACGTTTCGTAGATCGTCAGGACTTCAGCATTGTATTCGGGTGGCATTGTGGAGCGCATGTTCGGCAGTAGTGCCTCGAGGATGGCCTCTCCACTTTTTGTGACCTTCCTGACGACCCAGCAAGCTCCGAGGCTGTGAGTCAGGCTTGTGTTCAGCAATACAGAATGTATAGGGCATGGCTTGTCCAATAGTCCGTCAAGGACAGTTCTGGCCCCCGTAGGGGGTCTATTTCTCCTTTCGGCGGGTTCGTGTTCGGCTAGCCGATTCGGGGGTATGCGCTTTTTCCGATCTCCTCTAGGGTGTTCGGTAAAGTCTGATTCCGAAAGTAGCCGTTCGGCTTGCCAGGTGCTCTCCATGGCACAGTATTTTTGTACCATATCCGATAGCTCGGTGAAACCGCGAATATGTCGATGGGATAGGGCATTAAGGATCCCTTCATCATGACAATTGCGACTAAAGGTTGCCATTATCTCCTGGTCACTACAGCTTGGTACTTTGTCTCTAACGAGGAGGAGTCTAGCCCAATAATGATGAACCGACTCCCCTGGTAATTGTTTGACATCCCGTAAGTCTGAAGACTTGGACTCTCCTACGATGCTTGAGTGCTCGACTTAGGTGGTGGGTGGGAAAAATTTTAGTTCCGTGCCACGATGTGAGTCCGGAATCACGGGGTTCAGCGCAGGGTTCAAATTGCGCGCTAGATCGGGGATCGATCCCGAACTTTTTCCGGAGCAAACTCCAGAGTCCGGGTTACAAGAGAGATCCTGATGATCGGAAATTGGGATATAAACCGTTTTTAGTTCCGGTTGTTGGAGGGATGAGCGTCCATCCGGACACTCGACGGTGGCGACTAGGTGAGTGACCGAGGGGGTGCGAATCTCCCTGTCATCGGGTTTAAGCCCGATCCGTTCATAGACCGGGGTCTGGTCGTCGGCCATGCCCATGGTTCGAATCCGATCCAGTAGCTCGTTCAGGGACGAGACGTCGGCGGAGCACGTCTTGCCGAAGCGCACGGGGTTAATCCGCAGCGTCGCGGTTCCGGAGCCACTTGACAGCTAATCTAGATTATGTTCGCCATGGCGGGTCCGGGCACGACGACTGGGCTAGGCGTTCTAGACAGCCCGGGGGTAAAGGCCGCCTCAGAGGTGGGGCCCGACGCTCCCAGCATCGAGGCGTCGGGATCTGCGGGCTCCTCCATGAGAGCTGAGGGTTCCATCCAAACAAGCTCTCCCCGTGAATCAGCGACGAACTCTAAGGTTTCGAATCTGATTTCTTGATCGGGGGAGAAACTTCCGATCTGGCCGAGATGGTCAGTCAGGTCGGCACACGACAAGATGCTGCCGCCTGCGAAGATCTGACCAGGGACGGGGGCATTCTGGCTATAGATCCCATTGCTTATGACAAGATGAGCCATCGATTCTTTTGGTGATCACAGCGGAACTCTCAATGAAAGCACCAATGTCGGTGTCAAAACCGGCGGATCTCGGGTAGGGGGTCCCGAGCTGTGAGTCTAAGATCAATGGTAACAAGGGAACGAAGGAGACGATGTTTACCCAGGTTCGGGCCCTCCTATGGAGGTAAAACCCTACGTCCTGCTCGATTATATTGATGGTATGAAGGTTACAAAGTTGATCTACCTCGAGATCGACTAGCTAAAAACCCTAGATGAGTTTCTCTGCCCTACAATCTACAACCCCTGGCTTATATAGACGTCGGGGGTCATTAGGGTTACACATGGTCGGTTGTTCACCGGAGGGATAAAACATGCCTAATCTACTACCTTAAACATGAAAGACACGCCATGACTCCTGAGGTCTCCTCCATAGCGACGAGGCCTTCGATCAATCCCATCCTCAGCGAGCGGCCCATGATCCCGGCCTATGAGAAATAGGCCGGCAGTCCGAGGACCCCTTAATCCCGGACTCCCTCACTCGGTATCACACACATCTTGTTACGCTGGATCGTTTCTGTTATTTTGGCTCATCGCACACAGTTCATCTGAGTCACCTGTATGTTGTATATCACACATAGCTTGATCTGAGAAATCGTTTGTGTTATTTTGCCTCGCTGCAAACAGTTCATTCGCGCAATGTGTTTGCCGTCTATCGCACACTTCTTGATCAGGGTGATCATTATTTTATGTCATCGCAAATAGTTCATCCGGCTGACCTGTATGCCGTCTATCACACACATAATCATATGGACAATCGTTTGCGCTCTGCTTGATCAGCGCAAACAGTTTATCCGGATGAACTATATGACGTACATCGAACACACTTGTATTTAGTTAACCGTTTGCGTTATTTTGGCCCATCACAAACAGTTTTCCTGGGTCAACTGTATGTCGTATATCGCACACACAACTCTTTTTTGAATCGTATTTGATGGATCGCACATCGCACACAGTTTGCGTTATTTTGGCCCATCACAAACAGTTTTCCTGGGTCAACTGTATGTCGTATATCGCACATGCAACTCTTTTTTGAATCGTATTTGATGGATCGCCCATCGCACACATTTCATGTCATTTCCGAAGGACCTTGAACTATACTGTTTGCGATTCATGCATCGCACACTGTTTCGTTGAAGGGTCTCTTATTGATGTGTCATCTTATGACCTTCCTGCAGTAGTGAAATCTGATTCTGGGTCAGGAATTGCAATTTCTTCCTCTGTAGGTAACCAAACAGGACAGATGGGTTGTGCAAAACATCAAGGAAGACATTGCGCAGAACATACTTGCGTTGAGAACCGAGACGCGATAATGCATCAGCAACCTAGTTTTGTCGGCGGTCAATGTGATCAACCTAATATCCCGCGAAGTGACCAGCAATGATAGTCGCAGCATGCATGTATGCTACCATAAGGGGATCCTTGGAATCCCATGTCCCGGATACTTGTTGAGCCACCAAATCTGAGTTGCCCAAACATGTGACCGGCTGAGATTCATCTCTTTAGCCATGCGGAGACCATGGAGCAAGCCCCAAACTCAGTTGCATTGTTAGTACAGGGAAACATGAGTCTCAAGATGATGTGGTACGCCGCTAGAAACAATATTTCACAGTGCCAAAGAACAACCACTATCTCTCTCAAATGGTCATGATCTGGTCCACATCATCCTTCCTTCGAACAAAACCGCCCTCGTTTTTGAGGTATTCTTTTTGGGCTTCATCACTTGTGGGAATTGCTCAACCTTGAGTTCTTGATCCACCATAGGTTCGAACACATGGTTCATACCTTGATGCATGAAGGAGTATTTGTTAGACTCCCATGGTGAGTGGCATTGTGATCAAACTGCCAAGGCCTTCCCAAAAGAAGATGACAAGCTTGCATTGGAACCACATCACATACCACCTTGTCCACATAACTTCCCACTGAAAATTGCACCCTGGCACGATGTGTAATCTTCAGCTTACCAACACCATTTAACCACTTCACATAATAAAGATGGGGCTGCCTCCATGTTGACATCCCAAGAGCATGCACAAGATCACTACTAATGATGTTGTTGTAGTTGCCTCCATCGATGACTACCTTGCAGTTTTTGCCCTTCATCTTGCAAACGGATTGGAACACATTTTGTCGCTGGCCCTTCTCAACAATAGGAGCACCATCACGAGCCACTTTGCGAACCATGAGACTAACACAATCCCCTTCATATGAACTCAGAGGTGCTCTGGTCTCAAAAGTACAATATTTTGCATCTTTCTTCTCAGATTCAGATTTTTCAGTTGAGTCAGAAGTGACATATCCATCAATTGTGAGTAGCACCTTCTTTAAATTAGGACAATCCTTCTTGAAATGACCTCTACCTTTTCATGTATGGCACTGAATATTATTAATGCGAGTGATTGGAAGATTCAAACTTTGATGCATTTGCTTCTTTTGCGCTTGCCTTATTGTGTGAGGGAATATAGGCCGCAATGCTTCCATCTACTTCTCGCTGAACCAGACGCCTCCAAGTGTTGGATGTATAAGCTTGGTTGTGATTTTGGCGATGCTTTAGCTGCTGCTCCACACGAATAGCTTAATGCACAAGTTCTTGCAAATCTTGATATGTAACCATCTCTATTCTTTCCTGTACATCTTCATTCAGCCCATGAAAGAATCTTGACATTGTGGCCTCCTCTGGCTCATTCACTGATGTCCTAATCATAAAAATCTCCATCTCTTTATAGTACTCATCAACACTAGAGTTACCTTGGCACAACTATTGGAGTCGATTGTACAATGTTCTTATGAAATGTTCAGGAACAAAACGCCTCCGTAACAGATTTTGCATTTGCACCCATGTCTCTAGACGACCTCCAGCACGACACAATTGGTTCCACCAAATCAAGGCATATACGGTAAACTCAATGGATGCATATTGTACCTTCTTCTCCTCCGTATAGAGGTGGCTATCAAAGATCTGATCCACACGCATCTCCCACTCCAAATAATCCTCGAGCTCAGTTTTCCCATTGAACGATGGTATGGTAAGTTTGAATTTACCAATCCCATCATCATCATGGTCACGATGAGCACGCCCATGGCCTCTTCCTCCAACAGCTAAGCCTTCTTGGCCTTCTCCCTGACGATCATGATGAGCACGTCGTGGCCGAGGCTCATAGTAGTTTCGAGCATCATCGGAGTGGTCACTCCAATGCTCTCCATGGTGGTCCTGTTGTATGGGGAGTTGTCGATGTCGACCCCTTGCAGCAAGCCCATCTCGTGGTGGAGACGGTGGCACCCAAGTAGCACCTCACTAGTCGTGGCGAGCATGCCGAGGTGGTGTAGCATAGTAGCTATGGGCATCACCCGAGTAGACGTGGATGTGCTCTTCGGGCCCCTCGTCAAGAAGGCAGTGGCCCTGCTGTTCGGGGAGTTGTCGATGTCGACCCCGTGCAGCAAGCCTATCTCGACGGAGTTCCTCGGTGAGGGTGTCGATTCTCCGACCAAGGTTTGTCTCCATGACCGATATGCGCCTCTCCACCTTACTCAACACATACTCTCGTGTATCCTCCAATGCCAACATATAAGCGGGTTGCAAGCTAGGATCATATACGGGGAGTGATAGTTCCTCCTCCACGAGGTGCCCATCTCCATGCACACCATCAACACTACCGGACCTCCTCGAACCCATGGAAGCTTCTCAAGAACAAAATCAGCAAGAGAGAAAATAGCATCGTGAACAACCTAAAGCTCTAATGCCAAGATGATGTGGTACGCCACTGGAAACCATCTTTCACGGTGCCAAAGAACTCACAAGACAGCCACTGTCTCTCTCAAATGGCAAAGAACAAGAGGAAACACTCTCAGATAAATTGATGCGGATAACTAGCTTGGTTTACAAGGACGCAACCCAAACCATGAAACTTGTGAACCTATGTAGAATCACAAGAGGGAACCACAAGGATCCTATATGAATTGAGGATAGGCCCTCCAATCCACACGCACGAGCTAACACTCAACGATACTAGTGCTCTTAGCACAACACAACCTCACCGGCTGTCTACAAACATAAACTCAGAAATCTCATCCCCTTCACATGGAACGGCTGGGGAGTACTTATACTAGAAGCACCTACTAGTTAGGTGTGAAAACAACTCAAAATGAAGGGTAAATTCGTGAGCCCTAAGTTGTAGCAGGAGCAAACTTGTTGAGCCTCGCGCTGTAATTAATTCCTGGACAGCTTGCATGGGAACTTGCACAACTTTTGACTCAAGAACTCAAATGATGCACCGTTTTTTCTGAATGAAACCTGACTTCAAACACCATCTCATGCAGCCACTAAAACATGTTAGGCCTTTCTAGAATTAATTAGGTTTAGGTGGGAAGTTGCAACTGAAAATCTGATGTGTCATTTCCCCCAAAATAGGCATCAGAAGCTTCCCAACTAAGATAAGGGTTTTGCCCATGTCTTCCTTTGGCTGCTCTAATGGTTTAACATTTGTGCTAGCATGAACCTCACTCTTTGGTTTCTTGGTCATGATCTAGTCCACATCATCCTCAAAAGCTTTGTTGGCCGCATCGTTCTAGACAAAATTGTCAGACTTTTTCAAAAGCTGATACAGGGGAATCACCTTCTTTAAGGGCATATTTATGCCCTAATGGTTTTGGTGATTGATGACAATGCATTTGCGGACTAACCATGTGCATTAAGATTTCAGAGATTATCAGGTGGCACGAGACGGTTATTTTCCCGTTCGGATGATAAAAGAGAATATGGTTATTTTCCGACGATTTAGTGTTGGTGGACTTGAGTCATAGGAAAATCCGTACTATCAAGAGGGGGTCCGCATTTGGAAAGGTTGGGTGGAATCAACACGCACACATTTGCACCCATCTGTTTCTGCAACTGGAGCTCTGCCATGTGCCCTTGGCTGCCTCAGAAATATCCAGGCGGTAGTACCGCTGACATGAACGGTAGTACCGCCTGGTACTACCGCTCGTGTCCATGCTAGTACCACCGTATATTTATGGAACCTCACGCAGGGCATCAGACACTCGTCTGTCGAGCGTCTGAGGTCGTGCATCTCCAGAGCCGCAGCTGCTGCTTCTGTGAGGGCGGTAGTTGTTGAGATTGCCTGATCTCTCTCCCTAGCCAACAAAACTTGTTGATACTCTAGGGATTGGTTGAGAGGGCCCCGATCTACACTTCCACCAAGAGAAATTTGATTCCCCCCACTAATCCCTTGCGGATCTTGTTACTCTTGGGTGTTTGAGCACCCTAGACGGAAGAGGTCACCTCGAAGCTATAGTCCATTGTGGTGAAGCTTCGTGGTGTCATTGGGAGCCTCCAATTCAGTTGTGGAGATTGCCTCAACCTTGTTTGTAAAGGTACGGCTGCCACCTCCAAGTGCACCACTAGTGGAATCACGGCACATCGCATTGTGTGAGGGCGTGAGGAGAATACGGTGGCCCTAGTGGCTTCTTGGGGAGCATTGTTCCTCCACACCGCTCCAACGGAGACGTAATTCGATTTACCGGGAAGGAACTTCGGTAACACATCATCGTCTCCATCGGTTCCTCTTGTGGTTATTTCTTACCTTTACTTCACGCAAGCTACTTACATTGTTTATCTTGCTTGCTTGAGTTGCTTGTTGTGTTTAGCATCATATAGGTTGCTCACCTAGTTGCATATCTAGCCAACCTATTTGTTGCTAAGCAAAAATTGTTAAAGAAAGGTTAAAAACTGGTAGTTGCCTATTCACCCCCCCCCCTCTAGTCAACCATATCGATCCTTTCAATTGGTATCAGAGCCAGGTTTCTTTATTAAGGGTTTCACCTCCCGAAGAGTATGGTTGACGACGGGGACCGACCGGTTGAACTCCCCGAGGCCATGGGTGTGAACATGGTCTCTTGTGAGGATTTAACTGAGGCCATGTCCTCGCTTAAATCCTCCATGACGACCGATGTCAAATCCATGTTTAAAGAATTCCTTGATACTCTTAAACTTTCCACCGATGCGGTGCAAGTGGCTAATCCCACTAACTCGACATCGGATGTCAACTCCGGTAAGGAGGGGGCTAGTGCTGATAAGGACACTCGTTCTCAAGGAATTAATGGGTCCGGGACCTTTGCCTCAGTTCCTCCTCCCTTGGTCTATGGAGGACCGGTGCACCCACCTCATATAGTTAATCTCGGTCCTCCTCCTAAACTTGTTAAGAATGATTTTGCTAATTGGGTTTTTCGTATCAAGTCTCATTTGGATCACAGCTCAATTCAACTCATGAGAGTCATTGAAGAAGGATACTATCCTCGTGATCCACGCAACCTCACCCCAAGAGAAGAGGCTGATAAACAGCTAAATTCCTCCGCCTTGTTCATACTCCAAGCTGCAGTTCCTACCGAAGACCTAGCTCACCTGCATCCCTTCACTATTGCTAAAGAGTGTTGGGAACACATTGTCTCCATGTACAAGGGCAGCTCAAGCATTCAAAGGTCAAACTATGAGGTTGTGCTTGATTAGTCAGATGAGTTTGTAATGATAGAAGATGAGGAACCGCGTGAGCTCTATAGGAGGGTAACTACTCTTGTCGTTGCCCTCCGAGATCATGGCAGCAAGGATGTGGATGACACCTGGGTCAAGCGTAAGTTTCTTAAGGCCATCATGCCCTTCAACAAGGCCATGTCCGCCGTCATCCGCCAAAGACCAGATTTTCACAACTTGTCCTCTAGCGATGTGTTGGATTAATTTATTGCAATGAACATCTTGAACACGACCATAGACAATGCTCTTGCTCGTGTGCAACGGTCAAAGAAATCATCTCCCAACCTTGCTTTGAAGGCCAAGGTCAGTCAAGAGGAAGAAGAAGAAGAGGAGGAGGAGGGTTGCCCCGAGGAAACCAAATATGCTTACCATGAGCATATGGCTCTAGCGTCTAGGCAATTCTAGGGCAATAAAAGAAACACAAGGCCCAGTTTCTCCAAGAATAACTCAAGCGGGTCAAAGGGCAAGCAACGTGTGAGGACCTGCTACAACTGTGGTAATGTGAGTCACTTCGTGGTGGATTGTCCTTATGAGAAGAGGGAAGACAATGGTGGCAAGCTCATCCGCAAAGATAAGGCCAAGTCGTTTCCCAACAAGTCCAACTTCACCAAGAAGGCTCCTCACCAAGTGTTGGTCGCTCAAGAAGAGTATGTCTCCGATGATGATGTTGATAACGAAGACACAAGTGGTGAAGGAATGGCAATGGCATCTGTGGCTATTGCATCGACTACCCCAACAAAGGTGTCACTCTTCGACGCTCCCAACGAGAACCACATTGCTAGGTGTCTCATGGCCAAAGGTATCACCAAGGTAACCTCCAACGTGAAAACCTCAAACATTAAGACTTCTATTTCTTCCACTCCATCTTTGTTAGTTTGTGTGGATGAAAATGAGGAGGCGAAAGAGGGCGAGAATGAGTTTGACAAGTTCTTGTGCAAACTCAAGGGAGAATCCAAGAAGCACTTCGTTGCTCTCTTGGAACAACTTGGTGAGGCCAATGACACGATTGAGTCTCAAGAAGAATATCTTGAGGAGTTGGGAGGGCATAGTCGTGATTATGCCGACGAGATAGTAGATCTTTCTATTTCTCTAGAGGAAGAGCGAGGTCTTCATTTGACTCTTAAGGAGTCACAAAATGATGACCTTGCTAAATTACGTAAAGATTATGATCATGATATCGTTCTTAACCGTGTGCTCAAATCTGAAAAGGTTGCACATGGGGTTGGCCATGCTCGACTCAAGGATGAGTTTGACTCACTTGACAATGCTCACAAGGCATTGAAGAGCGTTCATGCTTCTCTCAAGGAGTCGCATGATCAACTCCAAGTAAAACTCACTAAGGAAATTGCAACGTGTCCTCCTTTTGTTTTAATTAATAATGCCTCTACTACTAACCCGTGTTGTGAGCATGCACATCTTGTGGAGGAAAATGCTAAGCTAAAAGAGCAGCTTGATAAAGGCCTTGTGACATGTATCCAAGGTGAGAAGAATCTCAATGACCTTTTGAGCAATCAAAAGGAAGTGGTTGCAAAGGAAGGAGTTGGGTTTGCACCCAAGTCCAAAAAGAAGAAGAAGGTAAAGGCCATGCATGTTCCTCCGCTCAAGGAAACATTTGTCAAAGTGGGGGGCATGACTCATGAGAAGAAGAAGGACAAGGTTGTGAGTGGTAGTGCTAAAAAGGACAAGACCACTCCCCTCAACAACCGGCGACTTTAACCCCTCTTATGTTTTGTGCCGTGCTAGTGATGGGCATGTTTATGCCAAATATGTTGGTTCTTCTTATGAGTACATTGAGTGGTCTATTTGGGTTCCTAAGACCCTTGTCACTAACATGAAAGGACCCATTAAAGAATGGGTACCTAAATCCAAGCATTGATCTAATGTAGGAGTTTGCTTCTGGGGGAGTTTCATGGTTGCTCGATAGTGGAGCAACAAATCATATGACCGGAAGCAAGGACTTGGCGGTGGACGTTCGACCCGATACATCCGTGGCCACTCAAGTCTCTTTTGGCGATGACACAATTTCAAAGGTATTGGGTCTTGGCAAGGTGGTTATCTCTCCAACCTTAACCATTGAGAAAGTTATGCTTGTTGAGACCCTTGCATACAATTTACTTTCCGTTCGTCAACTTGCACTTATGGGTTTTAGTACCTTCTTTGGCATTGATACCGTGGCCCTTTTGTGGAGAAAGACTCTTAAAGTAGCCTTTGTTGGGCATGTCGAAAATGGTCTCTATGTGATTAACTTCTCGGAGCGACCCACTAAGACCCTGACATGTCTAATGGCTAAAGTTGATGTGGGATGGCTTTGGCATCGCCGACTAGCCCATGTCAATATGAGATCTTTGCAAAGTCTCCTCAAAGTGGATCACATTCTTGGACTAACAAATGTGAGTTTTGCTAAAGATCGTGCTTGCAGTGCTTGTATCGAAGGAAAGCTACATGAAAAGGCTCATCGTCCTACTACTAAAATCTACTCAAAGAGGACCTTAAAGCTCCTTCACATGGATCTCTTCGGTCCTCCATCTTTTGACAGTCTTGGAGGAAGAAAGTACTGCTTGGTGATTGTGGATGATTACTAAAGATACACATGGGTATATTTCTTCAAGAGGAAGAGTGAGACCCAACAGACCGTCATCAACTTTGCAAATGAAGTCCAATGTCAACATGAAGCAAAGATCTTGATGATTAGAAGTGACAATGGCACTAAGTTCAAGAACTACACCTTGGATGAGTTTCTCGGTGATGAAGGGATAAAGCACCAATATTCCACACCTTACACCCCTCGACAAAATGGTGTTGCGGAGAGAAAAACCGGACGTTGATGGATGCGGCAAGAACCATGAGGGCAGAGTTTAAATCTCTGTACAACTTTTGGGCCGAAGCCATCAACACCGCGTGTCATGCATCAAATCGGCTCTATCTTCGGAAAGGCTTGAACAAGACTCCGTATGAGATTCTTACCGGGAACAAGCCCAACCTCAAGTACTTTTGGGTGTTCGGTTGTAAGTGTTTCATTCTCAAGAAAGGTGTACGTTTGTCAAAATTTGAATCTAGAGCTCATGAGGGCATATTTGTTGGTTATGCTGCAAACTCTCATGCTTACTGTGTCCTCAACAAGTCCATGGGTCTCATTGAGGAGACGAGTAACGTAGAGTTTGATGAAAAT
Organism: Elymus sibiricus; assembly: GCA_039707655.1. NCBI lineage: Eukaryota > Viridiplantae > Streptophyta > Magnoliopsida > Poales > Poaceae > Elymus > Elymus sibiricus. Next base: position 147,241,724 of record CM077675.1, read on the forward strand.
AATGGCTCCCAAGTGGAGCAAAGTGTTCTTTGTGATGTAGGTGATGAAATTCCTCCCCGAGCCATAAGAAGAATGGGTGTGGGATACTTCCTACCCGTTGAGGAACCCCTTGTGGCTGAAGGAGAAGGACAATGTTCCACTCAAGTGGAACCATCACCGACGCACGACCCACACGCTTTCGAAGAACAAAGTGAAGGCCCTCAACCCCGTGATCAAGATCAAGGGCAAGATCAACTTAATGGTGATGATTCTACATCACATGATGCTCAAGATCTTGCCCACTCCCCCGTGCAAGCTCAAGATCAAGATGAAGCTCAAGAGCAAGATCAAGCTCAAGATGAAGGTCAAGCTAAAGATCAAGATCATGCTCAAGATCAAGAGCAAGCCGGTGCTAGTACAGAAGTTTGTCAGGCTACCAAGCATCAACCCTCCATGGAGGAAATTCTTGAAAGACGAGCTGCCAAGATCGCGTCCAAACTAAGAGTCACGCAACACCTATTAAAGAATGTTTATGGAAGTTTGAAGAGAGGGGTAACTACACATCGTCAATTAACAAACTTTTGTGCACATCATGCGTTTGTTTCTTGTTTTGAACCCCTCAAGGTACAAGATGCGCTCGAAGACGAGGAATGGCTTGAAGCCATGCATGAAGAAATCAACAACTTCGAGCGCAACAAAATGTGGCGATTGGTGCCAAGACCAAAGGAGAAGCACAATGTCATTGGAACCAAATGGATCTTTAAGAACAAGCAAGATACACATGGTATTATTATTCGCAACAAGGCAAGACTGGTGGCTCAAGGCTACTCCCAAGTCGAGGGCATCGACTACGGTGAAACCTTTGCCCCTGTTGCTCGCCTTGAATCTATTCGCATGTTGCTTGCTTATGCATCTCATCATGATTTCAAAATATATCAAATGGATGTGAAGAGTGCTTTCCTTAATGGTCCACTTAAGGAGTTGGTATATGTCAAGCAACCCCCGGGGTTTGAAGATCCCAAGTTGCCCAATCATGTATATGTTCTCGATAAGGCACTCTATGGCCTTAAACAAGCCCCACGTGTGTGGTATGAGCACCTTACCGAGATGTTGCAAGATCATGGGTTTGAAATTGGGAAAATCGATCCCACTCTTTTTACTAAGAGGGTTAATGGGAACTTGTTCGTATGCCAACTATATATAGATGATATTATTTTGGGTCTTCTAACAAAGCTTTTAATGATGAGTTTGCCGCACTAATGACCAAAGAGTTTGAGATGTCTATGATGGGAGACTTGAAGTTCTTCCTTGGATTCGAAGTCAAGCAACGAAGCCAAGGAACCTTCATCAACCAAGCTAAATACACTCAAGACATGCTCAAGAGGTTCAAGTTGGATGATCTCAATCCTCCCAAGGCCAACACTCCTATGCAACTCAAATGCCAACTTGACAGTGATCCCAATGGTAAAGCTGTGGATCAAAAGGTATATCGCTCCATGATTGGATCCCTGCTTTACCTTTGTGCATCTAGGCCATATATCATGTTGAGTGTGGGAATTTGTGCATGATTTCAATCCGCACCTAAGGAGAGTCACTATGTGGCTGTCAAGCGAATCTTTCGATATTTGGCTCATACCCCAAACTTTGTCTTATGGTACCCCAAAGGTGCTTCATTTGATCTCATTGGATATACTGACTCTGATTGGGCGGGAGACCGTGTGGAAAGAATGTCCACTTCCGGAGGCTGCCAATTTCTTGGTCGCTCTTTGGTAAGTTGGTCTTCAAAGAAACAGAACTGTGTTTCTCTCTCGTCCACCGAGGCCGAGTATGTAGCCGCCGCAAGCTGCTGTGCTCAGATTCTTTGGATGAGGCAAACTTTAAAGTATTATGGTGTCAAGTGTGACAAAGTGCCTATTTACTGCGATAATGAAAGCACGATCAAGATCTCCAACAACCCAGTTCAACACTGCAAGACGAAGCATATTGAGATTCGTCATCACTTCATCCGGGACCACATCAAGCCTGGAGAAATCGATCTTATTCATCTTTATACCAAGGAACAGCTTGCAGATATATTCACGAAGCCATTGGATGAATCAAGATTTCGCGAGTTAAGGCATGAGCTAAATATCATTGATTCGAGCAATGTGGCTTGACTTAGTGCACACCCCACCACACTCATCATTATGTCTTGTTTAGATGTAGGCATGGACTTAGGGGGAGTCTAGTTCTCTCAATGAACTATCCCTCCTCCTATTATGCATAAACTAATCAAAGTCTTTCACATCCGCCATTTTTGATGGTTTTTGTGCTTCAAAGACGAGTTTTGGTCATGGGCCCAAGGTTCAAATCTTCGCGGTGCCATACCAATTGACTCAAACATAGGTGGCCTCGGCCACCGCCCCTCCTAGCGAGGCATTTGGTTTTTGAGAAGCATGTTTTTGTGGTTTCAAGGTCTCTCCAACCTGCTTGTTTTGATTATGATCGGAGTTATCAAAATGTTTTTATGTTGGTTCCTCAAAGATTTGTTGTCTCCAACCTCTTTTCCAAACGAAACTCTTGCATAAGCCTTTTTGGTTTGCTGGTATTTTTGTCCTAATGTCACCCTGAGCGGTACTACCGCTGTCTTGGGCGGTAGTACTAAGCGGTACTACCGCTGAGGCCCGCGGTACTACCGCTCGTGAGGTTCCACGAAGGGATATGGGGCGGGGCAGGGGAAGTGGCAACTTCCCCATACCCATTCACCCCTCTCCCTCGTGGCTCTCTCTCTCCAGGGCGCTTCCCAGGCCACGAAGGCCGTCGCTGGTCCTCCGATTCTGGCCAAGTTTTCGCAAAACCGTCCGGAGGAGTTGCTCTCCAACCCCCCCTCTCGCCATGGACGCCGGTATTGTCCCGTTTTTCTCTCTCTAGGTTCTCCTCTTTTTGAATCTCGGTCTTGGACAATGCGTGGTGTTTCCATCTATTTTTGGTCAAATCCGGGCGTGATTCTCTTATACAAGTTTGCTAGGAAGTATTTCTCAAGGTTTAGCAGTCAAATATGTGCATTTGACATCCCCGGTAGTACCGAATCTCACCGGCGGTTGTAGGTTCGCCTGCGGTTTTTGCCCGCACGGTACTACCGCCCCTTGCAGCGGTAGTACTAAGTGGCAGTACCAAGCGGTACTACCGCTGGTGATAGCGGTACTATAGCTGGTGATGCCAACTGCCCATGTTTTTCTATTGAAATCTTCAGAATGGCTTTATTTCTTTCTGGCTTATGCAAACTAGTTTACACTCTTCTTCTCTCGTTTGGTGTTCTCGTTTGGTTTCCAGGTGGTAGGAGGAGGAACCCGAGCCATGAGTCCGGATCCAAGTGACCGCGCACCTCAGAAGAAGACAGCTCAGCCAACCCGCCCAGGCAGCAGACGAAGAAGACTGCCTCCAAGAGGTCGCAGCCATCCCTGGACAAGATCCCTATCAAAGATTACTGGGCCATTCGCCGTCGCGATCCATATGTCACTCCTCAAGAGAATGCTGTTCGCAACCGTCCCTTCTGGACCAAGCAGTAGTTGTGTATTTACAATGACGTACTTCTGGGTAAGGAAAACATCTTTGTGCCAAATGTCAAGTCAATTGATATGGATTTCTTGGAAAAGAATGCCCAATACTTTGGCCAGGCTATTGAGCTCTGTCAGAAGCTTCAGATCACCCATCTCATGGAATTCAACAAGGACTTTGATGCTGAGATGAATGCCGTGTTTTTTGCTACCGTTCACTTTGGGACTGATGATGACAGGACTTTGACTTGGATGACTAATGGGAGGAAGTTGTCTGCCACATGGAAGGAGTTCATGGACCTTCTTCACGTTGAGGACACGGGGCTCGTTGACCCTGTCGGTTTCTGCCCACACAAGGAAACTACGGCAACTCACAAGCGCAATCTTTGGCCCTAATCCACTGAGAAGGTATCATCCACTACTAGCAAAGCTACTTATGTTCTGTAGCTGTTCCTTGATATTATGCACCGCATATTCCGGAACACCTTGTTTCCTCGTGTTGGCAACTTGGACATGGTGCACTCCTACCCGGTGGATCTGTTGCTCTTTTGTCAGCATATGAAGGACTCTGCTGAGGTGCCTGCTCTGGATATTTCTCACATCGTGTGGTCTGATCTCCACTCTGTTGTCTTTGATCGTAAGGTTCCTATTTATGGCCCGTACTTGATGCTTCTTCTTGAGAGCTCGTGGGCTAAGACCCATCCAGGCATCATCTTTGAGCATGGTGAGGTGGTTTCTCATAAGGTTGTGCAGCTCCGTCAGAAGGACAAATGGGCAAACTAAGTTGCTCCCGAGGCTGATTTGGCTGATGATGATGTTGAGGATGAACATGAGGATGACGAGGATGATGAGGACTTTGTGGTCCAGGGTGGTGCTGCTCCTCGTTCTGCACCTTCTCTGGCTGAACCATCTTAGGCTAAGAATCTCAAGGGGAAGATGAAGAAGTTGTTCTGTTTACAGGCTAAGGGTCAGTACAGGGCTCATGTTGCTGAGAAGGAAGCTAGACGGTGTCACAAGGCTCTTGGCAGACACGTTGGGTTGGAGGTTCGCAGTGGTTCTGAGGAGTATATTACTGATGAGGAGGTTTGGATCTCACGGCACTGCAAGGGGAGCTCTGAGGATGATCTGCCTGGCTCTTCTGCTCCAGCTCCGCCCGGCACCGTTTCCCACACTCCAGAGTCTGGAGAGTACTAATGATGGGTCCTTGTGTTCTACCACCTGTGTGTCTTAGTCCTCCCTGCCCTTTTGGTGTCTTGCTGCCAAAGGGGGAGAGAGTGTAGGGATTTGCCGAGTCACGAGCATGCGTTTGTCTTCTGAGTTGCCTTCTTTTATGGCATTGCTCGTGAACTCATTCTAGTTGCTTTGCTTTGCTTATGGTTGTGAGACTTCAGTCACTTCATCGTATGGTGTAAGACATATGCTACCTGCTATTATCTCGTTATGTCTTAAATATTATATGAGTCATCCCTATCTTGTGCCTTTTTCCTTAATCACATATCTTGTCTTGCAATTATATCTCTCTCATATATCTCTTATTGCAAGTAGTCATCTGTCTATAAAATATAGGGGGAGTGTTAATCCTATGTTTGTGCACTTTGCATTCCAAAAGCATATCTAAGAGTAGTGCACACATCTAGGGGGAGCCCGTCTATATTTTCTAAGACTTTGGGGTTTGCTTCTACTCTTATATATTATTCTCTGTGCAAATCATGTGTTGTCATCAATCCACCAAAAAGGGGGAGATAGTAAGGGCATATTTATGCCCTAATGGTTTTGGTGATTAATGACAATGCATTTGCGGACTAACTGTGTGCATTAAGATTTTAGAGATTATCACGTGGCACGAGATGGTTATTTTCCCCTCCGGATGATAAAAGAGAAGAAGGTTATTTTCCGACGATTTAGTGTTGGTGGACTTGAGTCATAGGAAAATCCATACTATCAAGAGGGGGTCCGCATTTGGAAAGGCTGGGTGGAATCAACACGCAGACTTTTGCACCCATCTGTTTCTGCAACTGGAGCTCTGCCCTGTGCCCTTGGCTGCCTCAGAAATATCCAGGCGGTAGTACCGCTAACATGAATGGTAGTACCACCTGGTACTACCGCTCGTGTCCACAGTAGTACCGCCATATATTTCTGGCACCTCATGCGGGCCATCAGACACTCGTCTGTCGTGTGTTTGAGATCGTGCATCTCCAGAGCCGCAATTGTTGCTTCTGTGAGCGCGGTAGTACCGCTGGCAACAATGGTAGTACCGCCGGGGTGTCCTGGTTTCCTACGCGAGGCACCAGACACTTCCTCATGAGGTGTCTGGTAACCTGCACCACCAGAGCAGTAGTAGGGGCGGTAGTACCAAGCGTTACTACCGCTGCCCCTGGTACTGGGCGGTAGTACCACTCCGAAGTGCGGCTGGTTGGTGGGTAACGGGCAGATTCCCTTCCCCACTATATAAAGGGTCTTCTTCCCCAAGAAGACTTATCTCTTATCCTTCCCCAAGCTCCATTGTTGCCCAAAGCTCATTTTTGCCCGATCTCTCTCCCTAGCCAACAAAACTTGTTGATACTCTAGGGTTTGGTTGAGAGGGCCTCGATCTACGGAGTAATCACCAGTCAGTTTGATATCATCAACATACAACAACAGAATAGCACGTCCTCGAGGATAAACTGATACGAACATGGCCGAATCATGATCACTCCGAGCAAACCCTGCCTGGATAACATAACCACTGTGCTGAACTTCAAAAACACTTCCACCAAGAGAAATTTGATTCCCCCCACTAATCCCTTGCGGATCTTGTTACTCTTGGGTGTCTGAGCACCCTAGATGGAAGAGGTCACCTCGAAGCCATAGTCCATTGTGGTGAAGCTTCGTGGTGTCGTTGGGAGCCTCCAATTCAGTTGTGGAGATTGCCCCAACCTTGTTTGTAAAGGTCTGGCTGCCACCTCCAAGTGCACCACAAGTGGAATCACGGCACCTCGCATTGTGTGAGGGCGTGAGGAGGATACGATGGCCCTAGTGGCTTCTTGGGGAGCATTGTGCCTCCACACCGCTCCAACGGAGACGTACTTCCCTTTACCGGGAAGGAACTTCGGTAACACATCATCGTCTCCATCGGTTCCTCTTGTGGTTATTTCTTACCTTTACTTCACGCCAGCTACTTACACTGTTTATATTGCTTGCTTGAGTTGCTTGTTGTGTTTAGCATCATATAGGTTGCTCACCTAGTTGCATATCTAGCCAACCTCTTAGTTGCTAAGCACAAATTGTTAAGGAAAAGTTAAAAACTGGTAGTTGCCTATCACCCACCCCCTCTAGTCAACCATATCGATCCTTTCACCTTCTCTCTGAGCCGACTTATGAACCGGCTCAAGGCTGTGATGCGTCCAGTGAGCTTCCGAACTCCATTAATGATGGCCGGCTTGGTCAGGGAAGTGATTGCTTTGATCTTGTCCGGGTTAGCCTCGATGCCACGCTCAGAGACTAGAAAACTCAACATTTTTCCTGTAGGAACACCGAAGAGACATTTGGCCAGGTTGAGCTTCATCTGGTAAACACGCAGGTTATCAAATATCTCCTTGAGGTTATCCAGCAGAGTCTCCTTTTTCTGTGACTGGACGACGATATCATCGACATAAGCATGGACATTTCGTCCGATCTGAGGGTGGAGGCAGTTCTGAACACAACGTTGATAAGTAGCCCGCATTTTTTAGACCAGAGGGCATTGACGTATAGCAAAAAGCTCCAAAGGGTGTGACAAAAGAAGTCTTTTCCTATTCTTCCTTCTTCATCTTGATCTGATGATAACCGGAGTAAGCGTCCAGGAAGCGAAAATTCTCACAACAAGCAGTGGAATCGATGATCTGGTCAATGCGTGGCAGGGCAAAGGGGTCCTCGGGACAAGCTTTATTGAGGTCAGTCTAATCCACATACATGCGCCACGTGTCGTTCTTCTTCAGAACAAGCATCGGGTTAGCCAACCATTCACGATGGAAAACCTCAAAGATGAACCCGGCAGCTAGGTAGACGGGCCACTTATTCACCAATCACATTGCGTCTCTCCTCATTAAAACTACGGAGGTATTGCCGAACGGGCTTCATCTTAGGATCCACATTAAGGCAGTGCTCAGCGAGTTCTCTCGGTACATCCGGCATGTCGGAAGGTTTCCATGGGAAGATGTCTCGATTCTCACGGATGAACTCGATGAGCGCGCTTTCCTATTTGGGGTCCATGTTTGCCCCAATGGTGAACTGCTGGAAAGAATCACCAGGGGTAAACTCAACTTGCTTGGTGTCTTAACCGACTTGAATTTGAGCAAAGGTTCGGACTCAGTGGTTGGTTTTTTTAGAGGAGTCATATCAGCTGGGTCGACATTGGCCATGTAGAATTTCAACTCCTTAGCGGCACACGCTGACTCGGCATAAGTTGCATCTCCTTCCCCGCACTCAACCGCAATTTTCCTGTTCCCATTGAAAGTAATAGTTCCTTCTGGTCCTGGCATCTTGAGTTTGAGGTAAACATAGCAGGGGCATGCCATAAACCGGGCGTAAGCCGGCCGTCCAAACAAGGCACGATAAGGACTTTTTATTTTTACCACTTCAAATGTCAGGAACTCAGTTCTATAGTTGAGCTCATCGCCAAAGGCTACTTTGAGGGAAATCCTACCGATGGGATATGTTGATTTGCCGGGAACAATCCCATGAAAAATTATACAAGACGGCTTGAGGAGACTCTTTGACAGATTCATTCGTCTGAAAGTACCATAATAAAGAATATTGATGTTGCTGTCGGCGTCCATGAGTACATTTTTGAGCTTATAGCCATCAACCTGAGGCACCACCACCAAAGCAAGACTACCCGGTTTATCGATCCAAGGAGGGTGATCCTCACGACTCCAGACCACCGGTTGCTCTAACCAGTGTAAGTATTCCGGGACTGCCGACTCAACCATGTTGACCGCCCATTTTTGCACCTTACGATCACGCTTGCAAGTCCTGGTGGTGAAGACGTGGTATTGCCCGCCGCTTAACTGCTTCGGGTTACTCTGAAACCTAGAATGGTTCCCTTAGTTCTGATTTCCCTGGTTCCGACTTGCTTGGTTGGAATGTTGATTGCCTCCTCCAGTGTGACCAGCCCACGAAAACCTAGGTCTTGAGCCGCCTGCTCCTAAGAACCCAGCTCCGGGGTAATTTCCCTAGAAGCCAGCGCCGGGAAAGCCGGCTCGTGAGCCACCGGCTTGAGGAGTTCCGGGAGGTCTGTCGCCGCCATTGTTGTTACCGCTCTGGAAAGCTTGGTTCCGGAATTCCTGCATAATGTAATGGTTTTCCCATGAGTGAGTTGCCGGTTTACCATCCACGCTGTGTTTGGGGCACGGTCCTTTGAGAGCCTCCTCGTAATTGCGAGGGCGAGTTCCATTATAGGGACGACCCGAATTTTTGTTCCGTGCTGATTTTCGGAGTTGGTGTTAGTATTGGCGACAAAATCTAATGCTCCGTCAAATTTTTTGCATTTGCCTCCATTGTTGCCATGCTTGCCATTGTCATTGTTCGTCTGATCATTCTGCTGATGGCCTTTGTTGTTGCCATTTTTATTTCCCTTGACAGATCGCTCATCATCCGAAGATGGGTCTTTCATGTTATTCGACTCTGCATATCTGATAAGAACATCCATGAGATCCTCCATGTATTTGACCTTCCTTTTCAGGCACCCAAGCTTTTGGACCAAAGGTTGGAAGTGACAGGTTCTCTCCAAGACGAGGACAACTTGAACAACTGTAATGCTATCTGAAGAGTGAATAATTTCGGCAAGACGTCGTGACCAGTGAAGTGCAGACTCGTCATTGCACTGGAAGCAGTGCTCTAGGTCAATGATCGTCGTAGGACGTTTGCAGGTTCCTTGGAAATTCTTGATGAAGCGCTCCTTCAGTTCATCCCAAGTGTTGATTGAATTTGGCGGCAAGTTTGTAAACCCTTCCAACATCATAGACATGTACCTTGCACAAACTGCATCGCTGACCTCCAGCATATCCATAGCTAACTCATAGCTCTCAATCCACTCAGCCAGTTCCAAATCGGCTATTGTCAGGGATATAACCCCGCGATATAACCCGGCCGGAGTATAACCCGGCCAGGACTTGGCGATTCACTGAAGACCCGGAAACCAGCTTGGCGGTTCATAGTCAAGACCCATAAGGTGGGCCAGAAGACGGAGACCAAACCACATGGCGGGTTACCAAGTGGGCCAAGAGGAAGACAAGACATGAAGACCAGGCCATATGGCGGCTTACCAGATGGGCTGAGGCCAAGGCCCAAGAGGCAGGAGGCGACTCATGGGCCAGAAGGTATAAGCCGCCATAAGATGACTTCTTCTGTAAGACTAGGAAGTTGGAACCAGGATCGGTTACGTTGTATAACCCGACCCGGACTCTTGTAAGCCGTCGGACCTCAGCCTATGTATATAAAGGCGAGACCTGGCGGCGAGTTAGAGAGGTTAAGACAGACAGACAAGCCTTACGACGAGAAAGACCAAGCAGTCGAGAGCTAGGGCAAGCAAGCCGCCCCTTGTAATCGATACACCAGTTAATACAGCATAAGCAGGACGTAGGCTTTTACCTCCACCGTGAGGGGCCGAACCTGGGTAAACTCGTGTCCCTTGTCCCGTTTAACCCCTTTGAGTCCACTTCCATGGCGTTGGCCTCGAACCTAAGCCTTCGGGCATCTGCCGTGACAAAACCACGACAGTTGGCGCCCACCGTGGGGGCTAGCGCTCGGTGGTGTTGAGTTCTCAAAGGGTTCTCTCTCTGGGAGCGAGGGGGACGTCAATGGTGAGATGACCAAGAGTCGCCATGGGAGACTCTACCTCGACGATGCCGGCTGGGGTCCTGAGGCCGACACAATCGAGCATGGTTTCCGGGTCCCCTTCGGTGGAATCAACGTCTTCATCGGCAAGACTGGCGGATCTGAACCCGGGCCGGACATCTGCACCGACATCGTCGAGCCGGCTCGGCGCAAGCAACTCGCCCGGAGCGTGCAACCCGCCCGTGTTGACCCGGGCAAGAAGCACGTCTTCGTTGGCTTTACTCAGGGCATGGAACTTGAAGGTTCTATGTCACAGGAGGAAACTCTTGTCTACTTAGAGGAAGGATCCTCGAGTAGAGAGACGGAATCGATCTATCAGCTTCATAATGGTGGACTTGGGGGCTACGACGAGCCTTACCCCGAGTCAGAGTATCATGAGCCGGAGGAGGGTGAGCTGCCAAACCGCGCTGCCGTCTTTATGACGGGTTCCGCGGCGGCTCCGAGCGGTACAGCCGCCGGTGCGACCGGGTTTGGGGCTGGCAGGTCGCCGGCTCAGGTTCTTCTGGATCTGATGAACGAGTTTACAACCCTAATGGAGGCTGAGGTCACTGTTGAAAACCAAGCGGCCCGTAACGCGGAAATCGCAAAGTTGAAGAATCAGATGGCCGGAGTCCAACAGGAGATCAATGAGCTGAAGGCTCAGATGGATGCAGAGGCAGAATGCCTTAAGGCGGACGCTTTTCGTTTTGAGTTAGAGCAGCAGTCAGCAGCAGCGGTTTATCGCATGAGACATCAATCCCGCTTGCCAGAGCAATATGAAGCTCGGAATCTTTTTAACACGCCAGGAACGGGACGGAACATACCTTTGACCGTAACCCGGACGGCGAAAATACCTGGAAGCCGGGCGGCGGCTCAACGTCAGCAGCTAGACCCACCCCGACGGAATCAAAACCCGCTACCTTTCTATCCAACGCCGCCGGGTCATTATGCTAACCCGGCGGAGAACATGGTGGCAGCGGCAACCAGGCTTGATACAATCCCAATCCCCGATGAGGCACCTTATGCAGAAGAGGTGCGGAATGCCATTGGATATCTGCGAACGGCGATAGCCCAGCAGGAGAAGTACACTTACAGCCGGAATCGCATGCACTCAACCCCCATCCACAGCCGTAGCTACCGCCGGCGTTATGAGTCGCCGGCGGTCTCTAGCAGTAACCCGCCGCAAGCTGATCGGGCGGTTCTGGATGTTCAAGCACGGGTGGAACAGGCAAAAGCACAGTAAGAGGCGGCGGCTCAGGCGACGGCGACGGCTCATCAAGAACCCTCAGTTGCACCCTCCATCCCAGCAGGAGCAGGAATGACCTCCAGGGCTGTGGGAGTGCCCTGTTTGGTGCCGACTCTGCAGGATGAACGTCTGCCGAAAGATTTTAAGGGTCCTCGAAAGGTACCCAATTACACTGCCGACTTACCTCCAGAGGCTTGGGTTGAAAGCTATGAGCTAGCCATGGAAATGTTAGACGTCAGTGATGCAGTATGCGCAAAGTATTTCATCATGATGCTGGAAGGGCCGGCTCGCACATGGTTGAAGGGTTTACCACCCAACACCATTACTTCCTGGGCCGAGTTAAGGGCGAAATTCATCAAAAATTTCCAAGGAACGTGCAAGCAGCCCATGACGATTGTGGATTTGGACCATTGTGCACAGCGTACAGATGAGTCGGCTCATCACTGGGTTCGGCGGGTCTCCGAAATCATCCACTCTTCTGAGCAGATTACGGCGTCTCAGGCGGTTTTGATTCTAGAAAAGAATTGTCACTTCACGCCTTTGAAGCAGAAGCTTGGCCGGCTCAAACGGTCATGTCAAGACATGGGGGAGCTCATGGTAGCTCTCACCAAATATGCAGACTCCGACAACACAAAAGACACAAGCTCTGATGATGAGAAATCAGGTCAGGGGAAGAAAGGCAACAATGCAAAGGGTCAACAGCAAAGCATGGCTGGAAACAACCCGGGCAAACGGAAGCACCCGGACGGCGAGTCAGAACTGGTGGCAAGCACCAACACCAGGAACACCCGTGCTAAGGGTAAAGCTCCTATCAACCTGGAAGAGATGCTCAATAAGCCTTGCCCAGAACATAGCCGGCCCGAAAAGCCGGCACGACATACCTGGGGAGATTGCTACATTATGCAACAGTTCCGGGATTACAGCCTTCAACAGCATCGTTATAACAGTAATGGTCCATCAGGCGGCTCAGCACCGGGCGGCTCAGGGGCTGGCTTTGGTGCTGGCGGCTCAGGAACCGGTTACCAAGATCAGAGCGATCATGGAGGTCATAATCAACAGTTTGGCGATGGAAGCCAACAGCAGAATAACCAGTCGGGGTATCTGATTAACCCGAAATAGCTCGGCCAGGGTTAGTACCATGCTTAAAACCCGGCTCAAGAGAAGACCGTCTCTCACAAAGCTTTGAGACCTTGATAGCCGGCTCAGCATCCGGTTCAAAGGAATTCATCTCTCGCAAGTTCGAGTTTTCAAGAATATTGTAAAAGTCGCCCAAGAGGACGAGCCGCCATGATGTACCATTCAAATATGGGTACCCTGGTTCATTGGATAATCATAAAGTCATTTGGGGGCTTCCAACCCACCGGGTTTAGCTTTCAACCCTCTTGACCGGCTTTTAAGCCATAACCAGACCGGAGTAATCCTGCTTGTTTGCCAAGATGTTACTCCGACCCCCTGTACTCTTGATAAGTCATGAACTTATCCAGGTTAAAACATAATGGGTCATGTGAGAGCCGGCTTACAGAAAGCGAGGATCCTCCATGGGCTGTTAAGCCGCCTTCATTGAAACTTGGTTAAACCTGCCTGTTCGCCAAGATGCTACTCCGATCCCCTGTACTCTTGATAAGTCATGAACTTATCCAGGTTAAAACATGATGGGTCATGTGAGAGCCGGCTTACCGAAGCAAGGATAAACCAGTGGTTGTCACGCTAGTTTCATTGAAATAAAACTCGACTACTAGACCGGGTTAGATACCCGAAAAGTTGACACCGTCAACAAGGTCATTTGGGGGCTTCCAACCCACCGGGTTTAGCTTACACACCCTCTTAATCGGCTCTTCAGCCACCCTCGCAACAATGAAAGACTTAACAGTTCCGGGTTATGCTTCTTCAAGCCGCCCCCACAGCAATACAGAGCATGCTCTGTACTGTTTATTTTTTGCAGGTCTCGTCTCCTAAGACAAGCCGGTCACCAAACCGGGTTACATTGTAACCTCTACAAGCATAATAAAGACTCTAAATAGCCGACATGGCTGGATATTCTTGAAGAGCCGCCCTCTTGATTATATTGCCGGGTCATCTAATTGACCGGTTCTTGGATTTCTTCAACCGGTGCTCTGTGGTATACTACAGCACTCATGGATTTCTCAAGCATATATTTGCCGGGTTGCACCGCAACCACGAGCAGAGATTTTATTATTCATACCGGGTTACAACCACGGTCAAGGAGTTATATTAATCTTATACAGCCCCGAGTCGCCGCAGGCATGCAACCCGGCGCTTGGGGGCTACATTATTCAAGTCCGGTTTATGTCAAGTACGCAAGTCCCGAGTCGCTGCAGGCATGCACTACGGCACTTGGGGGCTAATGCAAGCCGGTTTTCAAGTCAGTACATTATCAACAAGACCCTGTTATCTCAAGGAGATGAGCTAGCAGCGCTCAGATCAAATTCTCTAAAGTCCCAAGTCGCCACAGGCATGCGACCCGGAACTTGGGGGCTACAGTATTCAGCTGTTCAAGCAGACTATAAAGTTCCCATTGAAGACCCGGCCCATCATGTACTGAAGAACCGGCTCTTGGGGGCTACAGGTAATATGGATATATCAAAAAATTGAAAGGAGTTATCAAAGTCAGCCGGAGTCTGGTTATTTGACCCGGCGTCACCAACATTACATGACCCGGCGGTGATGACCCGCCGAGAGTATTGGAGGCCGACTCAATGGCATATGGGTGTTGTATTCCCAGAGTTTTTACTTCAAAGGACACTGACAAGCAAGACGATTGAGAAGACGGCTCGTACACATGAAACCCGGATTTTGAAAGGAATTACTTCATTAAAGCCGGCTGATGGGGCGAGCCGGTCACTTAACATATTCTTATTTCAGGAGCTTAGCATGAATAAATTCAAGCTAACCTGGGGGCTAATGTCAGGGATATAACCCCGCGATATAACCCGGCCGGAGTATAACCCGGCCAGGACTTGGCGATTCACTGAAGACCCGGAAACCAGCTTGGCGGTTCATAGTCAAGACCCATAAGGTGGGCCAGAAGACGGAGACCAAACCACATGGCGGGTTACCAAGTGGGCCAAGAGGAAGACAAGACATGAAGACCAGGCCATATGGCGGCTTACTAGATGGGCTGAGGCCAAGGCCCAAGAGGCAAGAGGCGACTCATGGGACAGAAGGTATAAGCCGCCATAAGATGACTTGTTCTGTAAGACTAGGAAGTTGGAACCAGGATCGGTTACGTTGTATAACCCGACCCGGACTCTTGTAAGCCGTCGGACCTCAGCCTATGTATATAAAGGCGAGACCTGGCGGCGAGTTAGAGAGGTTAAGACAGACAGACAAGCCTTACGACGAGAAAGACCAAGCAGTCGAGAGCTAGGGCAAGCAAGCCGCCCCTTGTAATCGATACACCAGTTAATACAGCATAAGCAGGACGTAGGCTTTTACCTCCACCGTGAGGGGCCGAACCTGGGTAAACTCGTGTCCCTTGTCCCGTTTAACCCCTTTGAGTCCACTTCCATGGCGTTGGCCTCGAACCTAAGCCTTCGGGCATCTGCCGTGACAAAACCACGACAGCTGTGTAATTTGGGACTTTGTGAGGCCCTTGAAATCAGGGGGCATGCACTCGTTGTGCAGAGCCGGTCCTAGGCAAGGCGTACCAATGGTTCTACTAGATAAGTCGGTGCTCCGTGAGGCCCACTGGCCTGTGGCGGGTTGGGCATGTACTGCAAGCGGAGCATATGTTGGGCATGTGTTTCCTTCTCGTAAGGCTCGTGCGGCGTCGACGATTACCTGAGCATCTGAAATTGTCGGCTGAGGAGCGACCGGTTGTCGCTGCGCGCTGCTAGACACCACTGGTGACTCAACATGTCGGCTCTTATTTCGACTCTGGTGAGGGGTTGAATGAATCTGGTGCTTTCTATGAGAATAGTTCGCCTGCTGGACCACAACGGATTTGAGCATCTAATTGACGTTCCTGGCCTCACTGTCCACGAGACTGTCTCCCGTAAGCGGGATCGCAGCAAGATTGTGGGTTGCCGCCAGCATATTGTCAACCAGGTTAGACTAATGACCCGATGGAGTATGAAAACGTCGAGGTGATTGCTGAGCCGGGGTCTGCTGATGGATTGGCCTGTTCACACCTGGAGGCACTGCTTGTGTCAATTGCGGCATGACAGGCGTCTCTCCGGGAGTGCCAGCTCCTGCTCCTCAGATAGGCGCGTCTAGCGGTGTTTCGAATAAACGGCTCGAGGGTCGACGGTAGGTGACTCTGGTGCCTTCTCGCATGAACAAGAGAGTTCTCGTTTTGATGAAAACCCAGGTGAACTGCCTCCGCCTGCAAACGCTTAGACTTGCGAAGCATGCAAGCTTGCATCTCTGCCATACGAGTGTTCTCTACATTGATGTCATCCTGGACTATGGCCATGTGGTCCTGAAGTTTTGCAACCTTGCTGTTGCATTCGGTCGCGTTCTCCGTGGTTATGGGATAGGCCATAAGGGTACCCAAAGCAGTCGCTAGCTCCACCAGTACCTGAGCGGACGACTTACTCGAGCCAGCTTCGCCGGAAGCCGGCGCCTCGCCCTCGGCCCTAGCATCAGCAGCAGTGGAAGTTTGGGTCATCGTGGTTCCAGGTGTGTAATTTCCTGTCATGTAGACAGTCGCGCAACGGGGGGGCTAGAAAACCTCTGGGTCAATTTCCTCGTCAGTATAGCCCCCGAGCCGGTCTTCAATGAGCGGAAGGATCGACTCGGTTTCGCCGACCGAGGATTCGCCATCAGAGTAGGCAAGGGTATCACCGCCAGATGCGGAATTTCCTGACAGATCGACTCCCTGTGGGAAACAGATGAAGACGTGAGTCTGGCCGGCTTGCGCCTGACCGGGTTGAGAGCGACGAGCCGGCTTGACAATTTCAGTGATGATGATCGGCTCGGGCTCAGATATGTCGATCTTGCCGATGAAGACGTGGATCTTGCCAAAGGGGACCCGGTACCCGTACTCGGTTGAGTCGGCTTCAGAACCCCAGCCAGTGTCGTCGATGTAGAGCTTGCCACGACGGCTCTTCGTCATCCGGTCGATCGTGTATCCCTCGATCCCTGGGAGAGCTCCCTCCAAGAACTCAACACCGTCGTGCGCAGGCCCCACGGTGGGCGCCAACTGCCTTGGTTTTGTCGCGGCAGATGTCCTCGTGAAAGGCCAAAGTCTAGAAGCCATCGCGACTTGGTGGTTGCTTGAACGGGGTTGATCGGGAACGAAAGACGCAGGTTTACCCAGGTTTGGCCCCTCATGAAGGAGGTAAAGACCTACTAACTACTTGATTGATATTGATGATGATCTCGATTACAAGGGTGCGGAATCGCTAACCTAGCTCTCGAGGGATTTTAACTTGCCTCTTTTTCGTCCCAGGGGTTCCCCTTTATATAATAGGTTGAACCCCTAGGGTTACAAGAAATTTCGGGTCATACTGTCAACCCGTATTCTAGTCTAACTCCTATTCATCTTGTTTTCAAGTTAAGAAATTCCTCATCCGGGCCTTCTCTTCAAGCCGGCCCATAAGCTCCGACTTGAGCCGGCCCGTATAAAAAGCCTTGTCTTTGAACATGGCATCTTATCTCGATTCGCACCGTCTTGACCCGGGCCAGATAGTGAACCAGTGTTCTACACATTATGCCAGGTCATAGCGTGGGCCGAGTTGTAACCGTCGGGAACATCCCCAACAACGGCATGCTTCTCGCGGAAGCAATTCGTGCCTCTCGCGGAAGCAAAACGGTGTCTCTCGAGGAACGGGATAAAAACAAGTTTTTTCGCAAAAAAAATCGAAAAATATTTTTTGTCCAAAAGTTAAGAAAGACCGGTGGAAAATCAAGAAGCCGAGAAAACCCAAAAAAACAATCTGAAAAGCCAAAAACGCGTGTGGAGAAAAAATTCGGAGGGAACGCCCAAAGTGAGACACGTGGCGGCGGCTGAGAACGCGGCAAGGGGCGGCGCCCTAGAGTGATCCTTCGAAGGCTTTCGAAGGAGCGCCCCTCAATTAGTTGTTCTTGGTGTTTTCTTGCTTCCTTGGTTTTTGCGTTTGTTCACTATATCGCTCGGCGCCATAGATTGTTTTTTCTTCTTCTTCATGTACACATGTTAGACTTGTCCGGTTTTATTGATTTTTAATGTTTGTTTCTTTTTCTTTGATTGTTTTGTTTTTTCTCTCTCTTTTCAACGATATTTTTTTGCCACAGTGTTTCACTGTTTTGCGTTGGTTTATTTTGTTTACTTTGTCTTTTTCTCATTTTTTATCTTTTTGATTAGTTTCTAGTCATGTTCCACTGTTTTGCATTGGTTTTTCTATTTATTTGTTTTTCTATTTCTTCAACTTTCCTTTTTATTTTCATTGTTCTCTCATTTCTTCGACTTTCATTGGTGTTTTCATCTTTTCCACACATGTCGGTTTCCTCATATAGAATTCTCTTATACACCATGTTTTTCTTAATAATTCACTTTTATGAACACATGGTTAATATTCTTTTAAATATATATATTTTGATGTCTAATTTTTTGTACATATTATACATATTTTCTATTCGTCAATATTTTTTAAAACATATTTTACATTTTGAAGTAAATGATTTTTTAATGATTTACCTTTTGATAATTTATTTACTTTTTAAAATGTATTTTTTGATGTATAATTGTTTTTTCATATACACCTGCACTACTAGGGAAAAGCCTAGCAGTAGCGCGGGTATTATGTATAGCAGTAGCGCGGGCACCCGCGCTACTCATACGGCGCTACAGCTAACCTATAGCAGTAGCGCGTGCTGGCCCGCGCTGCTGCTATACATGCGTAGCAGTAGCGAGCTTCAAATAAGAGCGCTACTGCTAATATCTGTAGCGCCTTGTATTAGACCGCGCTACTGGTAATGGCACGCTGCTGCTAACTTTACTCCCCGCGCTACTGCTAACTTTATTAGTTTCTAATTTTTTTTTCTGCATATTTGTTTTGTATTTGAACAGGCTTTATACAAGAATCTTTAGCACATACAAATGTCATCATCATACACATACAAATGGCTGCGAGACCACGAATGTAATCATAGCATATACATACAAATAGTCTCATCAAATCATGTCATCATCATAATCATCATCCAACACAAAGTGGTCTCTCGTCATCATCTCGAAATTAGCGATACAAGTCTCGAATACTTGCAACTACATTGTCATCCATCTAAACAATGATATACGCGAGAAGAGCTATCACTATGAGTGAGAGCGAAACTATGTAGTACATGAGGCGGCGGTTATGAGTCCTCTCTCACGCTAGCGTGAGCCTCCTCACGTAACTAGCTTCTGCTTCTTGTCTGCTTTTGAAGCCTTTATGGCTGGCGCCCGAGACCCCCTCCACTTGCGCCTGACACTCGGACCACTCGTCGTATACTCCCGGAACCTTTCCTTTGTACATGACATAGCACAGGTACTTCGCCATAAAGAATCTAGGTACCTGTTAGAGATGCATCTTCATCAAGAGAATGTACAATCATATGCAACAAAATATACTTGAGCAACACAAAAAAGAAAGGGTTAGCAACTAGATGCAACATATAGTAAACATAAATAATCAACGCAGTTTCATCGTACGCAAACTAATTAACTAGAGGTACGCAGGTCATCATACCCAAATTAACAAAGTTTCAGTAGGGACCGTGGACATCACAAAGTTTCATCGCTACAGAAAGTATACAAGTTCAACCGACACATATCATCATCATCGGCATCGTAAATCACTAGAACTTCCATCCTTCCAGATCATCGAGGATGGACCCTAGCTTCTTGAACGGCGTGAGGTCCTGACGTTGCATGCCTATGCAAGTTCGGACGGCAGCTCGTGATATAGGGCCGTGGTGGAACATCCCCTTCACTTCGACGACTTCTTTCATGATGATCGTTGCAATGTCCCTCTGGATGCGAAAGAAGTCATCTTTAAGTTTATAATCCGCTTCTCCTTGAGATTCTACCCACTTGCGGATATGATCATCGTTGTTGGTTGTCATGAGAAGCTTTTGGTGATCCCTTCTGAACTCCATCATGAGATGGACGACGTAGAATCCATCGTTCGTACTTGATTTCGGGACATGGATGCAGCAGAAGTTGGTTTTATGCGAGAAACCCGTCTTGCGGTTCCTTTGTTTCCTGATCTGCATGTGGCCACCCCTCAAGCTGAAGCCTTGGAGAGCATCATCTAGAATATTCATTACGTGGGTGTAGTCCTTCTTCTCGATGTTTCTGGTAGGGTCGAAATACACGGCGTGGGAGACTCGCGGGTAAAGAACGATAAGGACGGCGCGACCGTTGCTGCGGGGAAAAAACACCTCAAATTATTCTCCATATGAGCGGGAAGGAATGATTGAAATGTACGAAAGGGTTGTCCGGCACTGACTTACTTTGGATGATAAGGCAGGAGGACAATTTCCTGGTCCTTATTCTGTACCATGAAGTTTTCGAGGTACTCCCTAGCAGTTTTACGCTCAAAGTCGCCGAGACTCAAGAAGGACACGTGCATGTAGTATGGATTCGCCACACAGATTTGCGAGACTTCTTCTCCCTTTATGACGGAGCTCATATGTAGCACAAAAAGGCGGACGGTTGTACAATCGAGCCGCCTTGTCAGAAACATCTCGAAGATATGATCAAACCGCAGGAAGAACACCTCCGCGGGCCGTGTGTCGACGTAGCACTTCCCCTCAGGCACACGAGCCGCGTATGTCGGATATCCTGGATCCTTCGAGGCTAGTAGGCTTTTCTCAGTCGATAGCACATGGTCGTGCAGTCTCCTGAGATCCCCGTATATTGCCTCCAGCGGTTTCGGCGGTAGCATCGGCTCGCCCGTGACATGGAACATGGCCATCGTCTGGCTGCTATGTGCTCTGGCTTGTTTGTAGGCAGCTGAGCCTATCTTCCCCAGTCTCTTCCTCTCCTTTTTCTTGGGCTGACCTTCCAGACCCTTCCTTAACCCCTGCCCCAGTGTTGTCGGGCTAAGCACTACTGTACGACCCCCTGCATCTTCAGGCGTGTCCTGTGAGGATTGCATGAAGAGAGACTTCTTGCAATCCCTGCTAGGACGTTCCTGCTCGGGCAGATCATCCATATCCTCATTAGCATGCTGATAGCCCGAGTCGTCATATGGCTGACTCATCATATCTAAGTCACCGTCACAAGCGCCTGTATTGAGGAACCGAAGAGGGTGCTCCTCCATCTCATCATCCATTCTTTGTTCTACGGGGACGATTACATCAGCCACTATTGGACCCCCTTCATCACGTCGTCCGCCGCTCTCACCCGGCACTACAGGCGCTGGTAATTGCGTAGGCGGGGTGGTGGTGTCCATACCTGCTTGTTGATGTGTGGTTATTGGTGTGCTCTCGGCCGGCTCCAGACGAAGAAGATTCTTCGGCCATAGCAGCACCCAACCCTTGTAGCTTCCAATCCGCGACGGGGTCTCATCGTCCTCTCCCCCTAGCCGTACTGGAGGAGGCAAATCCTTGTGCCCCGATTTCACACTCGACGAGGTAACCCTGAAGTGCCCACCGGGCATCGGCTGGCCGTGGAACGTGAGTTCCAAGGGCTTCATTATCACCCTCTTTCCCACGTCCACCTTCTGGCCTTTGATCAAGTAGAGTACGGTGCACGGGCTTTCGTCGGCCTGCAAACACATGTCTGCGGCGTAAAACATCCGAAAGGCAATGAAAATGGAATATTCTAGATATATGTTGGTGCAACATGTAATTACCGTGAGGGCGTCGAGCTCAGCCAAAGACGAAGGCCCGCCTAGCGCGCCAGAGACTGAGGACGGGCTGTTATGAGCGGGTGCGGGTGCGGGTGCGGGAGCAGGCCCGGTTGCGTGAGCAGGTGAAGGTGCGGTGGTGTTGTTCACCGAGTTGCTCCCGACGAAACTGGGCATGGGGAAATCATCTACCGTCTTGTCTGGATTTTCCTTCGTCCAGTTGATGATAGCCGGGATCAAGTTAGTAGCGAAATCATTTCTGCAGGCATGTACAGCTGCATCGACTGCCTGCTGTAGCAACTCATTTTTCTCCTCGGCTGCTTGTTCCGCGTCCTCAGCTGCTTTTTTCTCGAACACAAGCTTCACCTTCTCGTCGATGTCCGTCTGACTAAACTTCTTTTTCTGCTTCTTGGCCTCCGGGCCCTCGTTGTAAAACACCTTCCACGTGGCGCCATCTCTGGCGCCGTGCACACGTCCATATTGCGGCCGCTGGCCCAAAGGGAGTCCCTTAAGTTCGTTCAAGGCCCGGTTGAGAGGGGTGTCCCACTTGGGCCTCATCGGCGAAGTAGGGCTTTCGGCTGCAAGCTGGTGTTGCTTCTCCTGCAGAAGGAACGTGAACCGTTTACGAATGTGTAGTCGACTTGATCAGAAGCTAAATGTAAGGTGGTAAAAGAATAATTACCAGTATTCTAATCAATTTCCTCGTGATCTGGTCCATGTAAAAAACCTTCTTTTCCTTGTCCCACTTGTAGCGGGCCCTGATGAAGTCACGCTCCAAGGGGTTGGTGAACTTCGCGAAGGGGTCTGGGAGATCCGCGGCTTCACGTTCCGCGTCCTCCTTATCCCATATGGGCCTTTTGCCAAGGTAGCCACGGCTTCCGAGGCGATGCTTCCCCGTGTTCCTTTGCTGAAGGCTCTTGAATTTTGCAGCCTTAGCCTTGGCTGCCTCGGTAGCGCAAGTGTCCTTGAACTTTTCGAACTCCTCTTCCGTAAGTGGCGGATTTTCCTCCAGAATCTTGGACAGGGGTTCCTCAGCCTCAATAGCTCGTTTCACCCTCCCTTTCCAGGAGGCCAAATCATTGCTGAACATGCCCATGGCGTGATTGTTAATCTTTTTCATCTTTGGATCATCCCACGGTTGTTCTATGCTATCATCCCGGTCGGGGAACTTGAATCTCTTGTGCAACTTCGTCAGGAGCAACTGCCTCAAATGTTCTTTACTCCTTAAGTCATCGTCGTTGATGCTCACGCATTCCCGTAGGATGCATCCTACTTGGTTCCCATAGCACTTGCGAGGTTCTTCCGGCTCTAATGGCTCAAACTTGCCAGGGGCCATCTTTGTGATCACCAGTCGTCTGATGCCGAGTTTGTTAGGTTTTCGTATCCTCTGCTTCTTCTTTTCGGTAGCAGCATCGGCGCCGGTACATTCCCCGTTGGTATCTTCCCTGCCGGTACCTTCCCCGCCGGTCTCGGCGCCGCCATCGGTGCTGGCGCCGTCGGTGTCGATGTCGGCGTCAGTACCATCATCGAGGCCGAACTGCAA
This sequence comes from Elymus sibiricus, assembly GCA_039707655.1. Taxonomy (NCBI): domain Eukaryota; kingdom Viridiplantae; phylum Streptophyta; class Magnoliopsida; order Poales; family Poaceae; genus Elymus; species Elymus sibiricus. Next base: position 147,264,641 of record CM077675.1, read on the forward strand.
ACCTTGATTGTGCTTAGCAGACAAAAAGTCGAGGTACTGTTGTTCACCCTCATAATCCATCTCATCTGCATCTTGGTCAGAAGGCCCGGTTTCTTCGTTGTTCGACATGTTTCCTATGATTAAGTCTCCTCGTTTAATTCTAAAACTAAAAAAAATGAGAAATGATATAAAAAAGATCACCTACTTTCTAGCACAGGTCATGCCAAAATTCACGGAAAATTTCGGCATGACCTTTGCTAAAAAGTGGACATATCGAGCGCCTGAAATTCACCGGAACGGAAATGAATCAACATTCCAGCGAAACATAGGCCACTCGGATCATTTACCCTGCACATAATCATCATTTTCCAAATATGACATGTCCAAAACATCACATGTCCAAATATGACATGTCCAAATTCCAAATATGACATGTCCAAATCACATGTCCACATATCACATGTCCACTTCAAATTCTGTTTTTTAATAGCAACAATTGCTTTAACTAAAAATTTAAATAGCAACAGTTGCTTTAACTAATCTGTCCACTTCAAATTCTGTTTTTTTAAATGGCAACAATTGCTTAAACTAAAATAAATAAATAGCAACAGTTGCTTTAACTAATCTGTCCTAGGTTTCATACTAATTCTAATTAACTAACTAGCACTATAAAATTTAAATAGCAACAATTGCTTAAACTAAAAAATGCAAGAAACCTATATAATCAATTCTGTTTTTTCTTTTAACTACACCTAAAACACCTAACCCTAAATTTCTGTCCTAATTTGACGAAGAACCTAATTAACCTACTGCCCTAACTAACTAGGGTTCATACTAACTAGGGTTCATAATATAGCCAAATTAACCTACTAGCAGAGAGAGGAGGAGCGGTGGGGGGCTTACAGAGGGTGCAGGGGCGAGGAGGAAGGCCCAACGACGGCCGAGGTTGGGAGGGGAGGAAGCAGAGGAGGGAGGCGTGGTGCGCCGGGGCCGGGGTCGGGGGCGTGGGCGAGGTCGGGGGGTCGGGGGCGAGCGCCGGGGTCGGGGGGTCGGGGGCGAGCGCCGGGGTCAGGGGCGAGGGCAGGACACCGGCGAGGTCGAGGGCGAGGGCAGGGCTCCGGCGCTTGAGGCAGGGGTGTGGGCGAGGTCGCCGGGGTCGGGGGGTCGGGGGCGAGCGCCGGGGTCAGGGGCGAGGGCAGGACTCCGGCGAGGTCGAGGGCGAGGGCAGGGCTCCGGCGCTTGAGGCAGGGGCGCGGCGAGGGCACGGGCTCTGGCGGCGACGAGGGGGGGAGAAGAGAGAGTGGAGATTTGGGGGAAGCAGAGGCGGGAAGCCCGCTGGGGGGTTAAGTCAACATAGCAGTAGCGCGTTTCCGAAAAATGCGCTATAGCTAAGTTATCTATAGCGCGTTTCTCCAAGAGGCGCTACTGCTATCACAGGTAGCTATAGCGCATTTCTCCAAACGCCGCTACTGCTATTTTGACTAGCTATAGCTCTTTTTCGTAAAAGCGCTACTGCTATAACCAGTACCTATAGCAGTTTTCCTGTTTGTTTCTTCTATTGTCTTTTCCTTTATTTTCTCTTCCTTTTCATTTCTTCTTTTTCTTTTCTTTTCTTTTCCTTTTTTCCGAGAGCAGGAAGTATGTATACAAAATAGGAACATATATATTACATCATTTGACCCATGCATAACGGTTAGTGTGTACACAAAATAGGAACATATATATTACATCATTTGACCGATAACGGTTCCTCAACGTCGATGTTTTCGTTTTTGAGTGAGCTTCTTTCCCTTCTTGTTCGTTGAAGAATAATTGAGCCCCTCATTATGACTTTTCCTTTTCCATGGAGTACGATCTTTCTTAGGTAATGTAGTATTGATTCTTCTTTTGACGTATACTTCATCGTCATTGTCATCCTTCCCTCATTGGGTTGCCGTACTGGTCATAGTCTTCCTCGTTGGCGACTCCATCCATTCCAATGATGTTCCTTTTGCCTCTCCTCACGACAACACGGCTGGGATTGCACGGGTCGGTTATGAAGAAGCATTGTGTCACGTGCTTAGCGTGTACCCATGGCTCATTTTTTGCGATAGCGTTCACGGTACCGCTCTTGGCGTCGGGTATAGTCATGGTAGTGAAATACCGGTTTTCTCTTTCGACATTCTTAGCCCATCTAACATGGAACATCGTCGCGTTGTGCAGTCCAGAGTAGTCAAGCTCCCAGATCTCCTCGACCCTTCCGTAAAATCTCTCAGTTGCGCCGTTGTCGCTGTCGGTCATGCATTCCATCGTCACCCCTGAGTTCTGATCATCACTGTCCATATCTTTGGCCTCCGTGTAGAACATGTATCCGTTGATATCGTATGCCTGATAGGTGACGAGGTTGGGCGAGGGGCCATGTGCTAAGGCGTATATGAGCAATCCGTCCTTAGAGCCCTCTTCCGGGGGATTAGCAATAATATGCTCTTTGAACCAATGCAGGAAAGTGGAGTTGTGCTCTCTAGTAACTTCGGCGTCCGTCCTGCATACCCCCCGGTCACGATACTTCTTTGCGATAGTTTCTTTGTGCAGTGTCGCGAAAGGATCTACCTGGTGTAGGTGTTGTAGCACTACCAAGTTTGCTCTGTCAAAGTCTTTGCGTCGATCTGAGTAGGCCACATGCAGTTCCCTGCGACCATTGGAGTGACCTTCTCCTTCGAGCCTCCCATCATGCTTGTTAACGGGCAAACCAACACCAGGCGGCCGGTCTGCGCCATATAGAAAATTCTTCCAGAAAGAGATGCACTCTTGTGTCAGATAGCCCTGGACGATGCTTCCATCCGGACGGGACATGCTACGAACGAATCCTTTGATGATCCCATTCATCCTCTCAAACGGCATCATATTATGCAGGAATGACGGCCCCAGGTCTATTATGTCGTCCACAATATGGACACACAGATGCACCATGACGTCAAAGAACGCGGGCGGGAAGTACATCTCAAGCTCATTTAGTATGACAACGATCTCTTCCTGTAGCCTTCGGAGCTGCTTCACACTAATCGACTTTCGAGAGATGACGTCGAAAACGTTGCAGAGACCAATAAGCGTGTCACGGACGTGCTTGTCCATTATCCCTCTAAGGGCAACAGGTAGTATCTGCGTCATCATCACATGACAGTCATGGGACTTCATCCCGCTAAACCTTTTCTTCTTCGTGTCTAGATATATGCTTATCTTGCCACAGTAACCGGAACTAACTTTGATTCCGGTAAGGCACTTGAAGAATTGATCGATCTCAGCCGGACTTAAGGTGAAGCAAGAAGGGGGGCAATAATCCTCTTCCTTTACTTTTTTACCCTTCTTTTCCCGCGCCTCTGTCTCCGTCTCTATCTCCTCTGACTTTTTACGGGGCGGCATGTGCAGATCTGCCCTGATCTCCAAATCTTGCAAGTCTTTTCTTGCCTTCGGCCCATCCTTGGTCTTATCCGGCATGTTCATCAGTGTCACAAGCAAGCTCTCAAGGACATTCTTACAGATATGCATTTGATCAAGGCAATGAGGCGTGTCGAGTTTGTGTCAGTACTCCAAGTCCCAGAAAACAGACCTCGTCTTCCATACCTTCAGCAGCGGCTCCGGCGCCTTTTTCATCGTCGTCCTGTGACATATCCGTAACCGAGATAGTCGTGCACCGTCGTGATCAACGCGGCTCTCATATAGAAATACTCGCCTTTGCTGGCGTCCCATGTCTTGGCCGGTGTTTTCCATAACGTGTCTAACTCCTCTTGAAGTAGCCCCAGATACAGATTAATATTATTTCCCGGTTGTTTCGGCCCTTGAATCAGCATGCTCATGTGTATGTACTTCGACTTCATGCACAACCAGGGGGGAGGTTGTACATCCATACAAACACGGTCCATGTGCTATGGTTGGTGTTCTGGTTGCCAAACGGATTCATGCCATCGGTACACGCGCCGAGCACGATGTTCCTTGCATCACATGCGAAATACCGATATTCGCCGTTGAACGCTCTCCACTGGCTTCCATCCACGACGTGTCTCAGCTTCGGATCATCTCCATCGTCGGGCTTCTTCCTCTCCGCGTGCCAGCGCATGAGCTTTGCTTCCTTGGGATCTACGAAATATCGCTGGAGACGGGGAGTGATCGGTAAGTACCATACAACTTTCTGGGGAGATTTCTTCCCGGCCTTCTTGTATCGAGAAGCATTGCACACCGGACAGCTTGTTTTTTCCGCGTGCTCCTTCCGATAAATTATGCAATCGTTGATGCATGCATGGTATCTAACGTGCGGCAGATCAAGAGGGCACACGATCTTCTTGGCCTCATCCACACTAGTAGGACATAGATTCCCCGCGGGAAGAACATCCTTTAGGTACTTGAGAAGCTCATCGAGGCTAGTGTCGGTCCATTTGTTTTTAGCCTTCGTCTTCAGGAGTTCGAGCGTGAAACTCAAGCGGGTCACCTCGGGATTGCAACCATGATACAATGGAGTGTTCGAGTCTACCACCAGTTGCTGTAGCTTGGCCTCCTCTCTAGAAGCAGCTCTCTCAGTACTCGTCTCCTTGCGAAGCAGTGCTTGAACATGAGGGTCCCGCATGATTGAACTTAGTACCGATGAATTTTGCGGCGTGGAGTCCACGTTTTCTCCGCTGCCATGTCCGACCCCTTCTCCGCCGCCATGTTCGGCCTCTTCCCCGCCGCCATGTCCGGCCCCTTCTCTGCCGCCATGTCCGGCCCCTTCTCCGCCGCCATGTCCGGCCCCTTCCCCGCCGCCATGTCCGGCCCCTTCTCCGCCGCCATGTCCGGCCCCTTCCCCGCCGCCATGTCCGGCCCCTTCTCCGCCGCCATTATCGATCATCTCTTCGTCTTGCCTCGTGTCGTCATTGCCTGCCCCGTCGGCGTCCTCAACATCATCATCCTCATCTTCAATTATCCACCGAGTATAGCCATCCATGAAACCAGTCATGAGCAGGTGCGCCATCACACGACCATCGTCATAGGGGTCAAGCCAAGCTCGTCCTTTGCATCTTCGACATGGACATAAAACCTCTGTCAGGTTATTTTCTTTCATGTCCTGCACCGCCGACCGCAACCACCTGTCCACCACCGTTCCACTGACCATCATGAACGCCTGAACGGTAATAATAAACAAATTGATTATAAAAATGCATGCATGCATCAAAGTCATACAAAAATTCGGCATGACCTTCCCTAAAAATAGGACATATAGAGTTTGCCCGGAATTCGCCGAAACGGAAATAAATCGACATTTCAGCAAAACATAGGCAACTCACAAGCACAATTCGGCGGCAACTCATGCCACACACACAATTTCCATCATATCGCCCGATTATGTCATATCGCACACATACACATATTTCCATTCTTGCAAAAGCATAAATTTTTAATCACCTATCTCGAGATCGAGCACGGTGATGATGATGTCGATAGATGTCGCCACACACACCTATGGAATGATCAAAAGTGGACAAAGCTCTTCTTGACAAGGCTATAGATCTAGTTAAGGAGGTACATAGGTCACTTCACTAAATGCTAGCTAGATCTACCTAGCTAGCTAGTTTGGGAGGAGACAAGTTCAACTAGTGGAGGGGGAAGGAAAAAGAGAAAGGAGATGCATTAATGGAGGTTGGTGTAGTTAGCTAGGAGTAATAAAGAGAGACAAAGATAGGTAGAAGAGGAGAGTAATGGGGGGGAGAAGTAGTGAGGAAGAAGCAAAGTGAGGGAGAGAGGAGGTGGGAGCTAGGGGAAAGTGAGGAAGAGAGGAGGGGAGGGGAGGGGAGGGGGGAGAAAAAAGGTGGTATGGCTGCGGCTTAGCAGTAGCGCTGGGAGCAAAACGCGTTGCTGCTAATAATATAGCAGTAGCGCTCCTCTGTCACACGCGCTACTACTAAGCGGGGCCCGCCATGTGGCCAGTTTCAAAATTAGCAGTAGCGACATGAAAAAAAAGCGCGCTACTACTATTACATTAGCAGTAGCGCGGTTATCGACGGGGCACTACTGCTAAACCTAGCGTGGCGGGAACGGTCGGTCAATTTTAGTAGCAGCGCGGTTCTACCGAGCCGCGCTACTGCTAAGTTGTATAAGGTTTTCCCTAGTAGTGCTGGAATATTGTTTACACTCGTTAAACATTTTTCAGATACCTGATTAACATTTTTTAAATATATGTTTTGATGTCTACTTTTTTATTACACATCATACATTTTTAGTATACACCTGACATAATTTCTAAGTACTTTAAACATATTTCAAATACATGATTAATATTTGTTTAAACACAAGTTTAAGCTTTTTCTTGAATATTTTAAAGCATTTGTAAATACATGTTCAAACATTGTTTCAATGATATGAACATTTTTAAAACTATGTTAACTATTTTTTTACATTATGTTAAGATTTTCTAAATAAATGCTTAATATGTTTTCCAAATATATGTTTTGATTTCTACCTTTCTTCATACACGTTATACATTGTTTGGTATACATCCGAAACATTTTTCTATACACTTTTATTATCTTTTAAATGCATGATTAATGTTTTCTTCAAATATATGCTAGATTTAAAAAAAATTGGTTTTTATTTCCTAAGTAATTTTATGTTTTGAAAACATGAACAAAAGAAGAAAAATAACTAAGCTGCATACTCCCAAACTCACATGTGCTACTGCTCGCGAGCGGTGTCCCACCTGGTCCATGTACGAGGCAATGCACGCGATGGCTTCTTCCAACTTCGTGTGGGCCCATAGACGACCCCGGAGAAATATTTGTGACCATCGAGTTTAGTAAGCACAACTCCTATTGAACGAAATATGCAAACTTCACCCCACAGTTGCGGTGGCCGATGTTAGTGCTTGCTATCTATATTTATATCTATATCTATATTTATATCTATACATATTATTATAGTACGGAATGGTTTTGCCCGTTCGTCATACGTTTTGTAAAAAAGCCATTGAGCTTTTTGTTAAATGACCCGCAGTCCAACATTAAGTGTTTTTGGGCTTTGGCCCAACTGCGGTAGCCATTATCTTGCGCTACTGGTCGCTGGTTAGTATACTCCGCTCTGCTGCAGTGTAGTAGGTCCAATTCGCCCTTTCAGCCAGTTTAGGTCTCTGAATTTTATTATTTACAAAGAATGTGTTAAACATGATCACTCTATAACTTTGCAACCGTAACTCGGATTAAAATAATTTGTATATTTAATTTGATCAGAAAAATGTGTAGTTTCCAATCGTGCTATTACTTGCGCTTGTGAACCACTTTAAAATTCTGTTTTGGGCATAACCTTAATTAACCTAATTAATTGCTATGTATATTTTGGAAAATGCTAACACACAATATATCATTTATATATATGGAGTATGAGGGTCAATATATATGGATGAGAGGGAGCATAAGGATAAGTTTTAATGGACATATAGGAGTAATAAAAAAAGAGAATAAAGGGCGTGAGATAAAAAAATTATTAATCTTCAAGCGTATGGAGAGATGGCCTAAAACACATTTAATGAAATCTTTTTATTGAGATTTTTCTCATGACTTGATGCAAATTTCAAACATTGTTTCAATTTACAAGTAATGCTTTGGTATGAAAAAATTAAAAATTATGCTCTTTAAGATCAGGTTAGTCGTATAAAACCATACCAAAAGTATTGTATGCATGCTTTTTAATGTACTACTGATATGAATTTCTACTAAAACTTAGTGTGTGCCTCTCTATTGTGGCCGGACACGATTCGAATGTTGTTGGGCCGACGAAAAGTTAACACGTCAACTATCTCTCCCGTTGCAACGCACGGGCATATTTGCTAGTTGATAATAATGTTTGGATGGCAGAGACTTGCAATACCGTCAACACGGAGCAAAGATCGACTAAGCCTGGACTGAAACATGTTAAACTTAAGAGCATGGTTAATAATACAGCCAACAATCGACTATAAGAAATTGTCATGTCATCTACAGCCAACCTAATAGTCGGCATGTATAATAGTAAGTTTTAGATGTGTATTATTTTATTAGTTGTTGGCCCACCTTACAACCTTACAAAACGTCTTGGGGCTCGTGTTGCAGCTGGCTACTAACCAAGAACCTGCTTATCTTCTATCTCCTCTTCTCTTTCCTCCAACTAAAAAAATATATAATATTCTAGTCCTTATAGCATGCTTATGTCATTTTATTGTACTTGCTCTAATGTTGATGCAGCATTCTTTAAGGAGGAAGAAGCAGGAGCAGTTGCAACACCCCGAGGAATGAGAAAGGTACTTTTGTTGTGGCAAACCATTCTTACGTTCCATATGCTGCAAATGTGATGACCACGAAGGCAGGAGCAATGAGTGAAGGTCTTAACTTCGCTAATCAGCTGGGTTTCTCTCGTGTTGAAGCTGAACGGATTCTCTTAATGTGATTGAATTTTGGACCGGGCAATCAAGATGATGGGATATTGCAGCACTATCTTTGCAGAGTGTATCGAAGTTGCTACGTTAATGTGGAGGATCACCTTGAGACATTTTTTCCGTTATGCTAACCAATCGGCGCATGTGCTAACTAATTATAGTTTTTGTAGTAAGTTTTTGCTTAGCTGGACAGACGAGCCTCCTGATTGTCTGATCACTAAGCTTTTGAACGATGTAATGTCTTGTTAATTTCAATAAAGCTAGCTAAGATGGTTTTTTGGGATGGTCCTTTCTCCCATGGATAAGATGGTTTTAAAGGCTTGGGCGCCTCCAAAAGTTAAATTCTTTCATTGGTTGGCTCTTCAAGATAGAATTTAGACGGCTGGTAGATTGACAAACGTGGGTGGCCAAATTGTGATCTTTGCCCTCTATGCAAGAGGATGCAAGAATGCGGATCTCACCTCTTCTACAAGTGTCGCTCCACCCGGCGGCTATGGTCTTTGGTCATCAAGAAATTTCACTTGCTCGGGCACAACACTTCCGCTTGGCCCTTATTCGACTCGGTGGAGGTGTGGTGGGCAAGTACTTGTGTCGACGATACGCCAAACTGACAAGCCAAGGCCTCCCTAACCATGCTCGTCTCTTGGACATTATGGAACGAACGAAACGCAAGGGTTTTCAAGCACAAAAGCGCTCCACCGCCTATCTTGCTCGCCTCTATCTATACCGAGGCGAACCTTTGGGTCATCGCCGGTGCAAAAAAGATAGGGTCTTTTATTTCGCGTGAGTGATCCGCATGCCTTGTATTTGGGTGTTTTGTAACAAGCAAACTCTATCCCGTCTTATTTAATGGATGAGGCAAAGCTTTTGCCTCCGTTTCGAAGAAAAAAAAGCTAGCTAAGATCAGACTAAGGTTTGCATTCCGAATAGTCTGGAGGTTGTGTATAATGCATATATGTTACTGATCGCCGAAACTGGCTGCTGACAGCAATCTTTAACAGCGCCAGTCCTGACCTCCCACTGACTAATAAGCAGCATTCTCCAAAAGCATAGAGCAAACAAACCGAAGGCGCTGCTAGCAGAAGAAAAATATTCAGCAGGCAGCGGTCGGACAAAATATTACGGCCCTACACTTAAGCAAACACGCTGGTTCTGCTCGAGAGACGACATAGTTTGAGTGCGTACGCGTTCTCAGCTGCTCACTCACGATTCGACACGCGTCCCTCCCTGCATACTGGACCCCCTTGATATGAGGTCAGCTCAAATACTGTTCTCTGCCTGTATTTCTCGCTCTGAAAGGGAAACGTATCGTTTATGAAGACAAAAGATGGTACGCAATAGCCCAATAGGTCCACAACGAAAAGGACATTTGTCAAGTGGATAAATACGAGACGAGAACCAACAGATATATATGCCAGACAGAAATTTTGTTTCTTGCTGCTCAGTTAAATGTGATTTCAAATAGTTAAACTCAATCTTTAACTTTAAAACCATTCCTTTGTTGGTAAACATAAAACAAAATAACATATATAGGGATTTATATGACGGATATGCCTAATAGACCTCGGGCTTCATGGAGCCCTTTATTTGAAAAGTTCAAAATTCAAATTTTAGGTTTCAAAAACTACTGAAAAAAAATACACACCTACATACGGATGTATACTACTTGTCTGCAACGTTTCATGGTGAAATACCTTTTTTATACGAGCTACACACAAATGACAAAATCACATATTTCTAGCACATGTATTATTCACTATAAAAGTACATGATTTGTAAAACTCACATCAAAATGTATGTCATGATGAAATTTCGCATGCATCTAGTATACATCTACAAGTACTTGTGCATTTATTTTCAGATTTTTTTTAATCTTAAAAAGTTGAATTTTGATCAGTGTTTGAAAATTTCAGGCTCCATGAGGCCCGGGAGCAAAAAAACACTCTCTTATATGACCTTTAACAAGTCAAATTACTGAGACTTATTAGCACCAACAATGAGAGCATAAAATTTAACATTCACTACATATGGCTCGACAAAATTTTAGTGAGGATACAAGAACCAACCAGTAGTTGGATTGTTTTTTCGATAAAGTACATCTCATTGAATTGATATATCAAGGTGATACTACCGCATCAAAATAATTCATTGCCTCTGCATAGCATAATGCACTCAACCAACAAGTCCAAATGACCAAAAAGTAAACAATGTTTTATTACAATAATGAATCAATCCAGTCTAGAATGGGGCAAATCCTATCCGGAGATTACACCGCCATCAGAATTGCTAGGAGTAATTGTACCATCGGCTCATTAGGTTCTGAGTGTGTCACTAAGGTGGAATATTCTCTCCGTGAAATGACGTTTCTACCGATAGTGAGGCGCTTGTAGGGATTTATCAATCTTAATGCTGTGTGACTCTAGTGTCTTTCAGTAGGCGTTCTACGAATGAGTGGAAGCGGTGGTGTGGTGTTCCTGGCTATGGTTTCAATGTTGTACTTGATGTTTATTAAATGTACTTCTGGTAAAATTTCAAGAAGAGAGGACATGTCAGTAACGTCCTATGTATGTTGGTCACATCACACAGGACAAAGATCTGGATGTGCAATTGGCACTTGACATGCCTTGGATCATGAAGCGCGCCCCAGTGGACCGCAGGGATGGGCTTGACGTTGATGCCCTGGCGAAGCTCACTCCCCTCCAAATCTCACTTGGCTGTCCCGTTTTGGAGGAGGATCCAGCACCTTCATCGGTTTCACAAAGAATATGCCATTTTAGTGAAATTGAGTTGAGCTTTAAAAAAGAAATGAAAAGTGAAGCTCTTCATGCCGAATTGTACAATTTTGGGGCATGCATGGGATCGTCATATGTTTTTACTACATTTTGGTACACATGTAGCAACCTATTACTATGGCACGTATTTACCGCGTAGCTTGACCGTGCGAATTCAGTTTTCTTCGCCCTAAGACCGTTAATTCGTATTTTCCCATCAACTAGCTAAAATTGAGAGCGAACGAAAGAGACGGCAATGTTGTTGTCGTGGTATATTGTCATTTGTAGCTTTGTAAGTCTGGCAAATCGACGTATACTTGGTCTCCAATCATCTGGGGTTTGGAGCGACGTGGAGCACCGATTGCCTATGCTCGTTCCTGGGTCAGGAGCGTAACAAAAGCGACCCGTTGGAGAAGCGGCTAAAATGTCGAAAGCGCATGGCGCGACTGTTGGTGCACACCAACTGCTGAATCCCTTTAGCCACGTAGACGCGGCCAGGGCATAGTTATCCCTGGTTTCTACGCGGAACCGGCAGAAGGTAATGTGCTGGAGACTTGTTGTATCCGGGCTAGCTCCAGCTGCGCCTGATAACGTCTCTCTAGCCTCTAGGTTACTTTGCCTCGAGCATTTTCACTCTCCCTTTACCAGGATGCGAGTTTTTTTTCTTTTCCTTTCAAAAATGGGGTTGAAACCTTCGACTTCTGTATCGATTGATGCACACAGTTCTATTAAAACATGCGGATAAGCAGTATATATACATACGTTATAGGAATCAAGCTAGGATGGACTGCTATGGTGATTTTGCTGCAGCAGTTCGAGTTCCTGTATCTCTAAGCTTTGGAGGTGATATTCTACATTGTCGGCTACAATAATGCCCAAATAAATTGCAAAACGTTTGTTTTTCCTCGGATCAATAATGGACACGTCGTATATATATATATGCAGCGATCGGTGCTGCATAAGATCCAATCACGCATGTACCTTATAAAACGATGTTATTTTGTTTGGATCTTGGCACTAGCAGCACGATATTTCTGAACAAAGCAAGCCCACGTGCACCTACCATCTACACAATCTGCATGCATCTCTGGAAAACTTAGATACTCAATCATACCCCGAAAAAAACATAGGCAACCATACATACATAGGCGAGGGATTTTCTGGCAAGTCCACATATATGTGCTGTCCATTTTTTATTTTTATTTAAAAAGGGGATAACACACCGGCATCTGCATCATGTGATGCACACAGCCATATGCTGTGAAATTTCGTGAAGTCACTTCGTAGTCTGGTTAATTTCAAAATACACAAATTAACTCCGATGCCAATTATAGTATCTACGGCCGGGTCCCCCCAAAACCTCCTAAACGTTCGCAGACACGCAGGTTCAGTGCCCAGACAGGAGAGACAACAAAAAAGTTGATCCAACCGGACCCCTCGTATCATTCACATACGTCCGGGATATCCGCAAACTCTCATACTCAGACCATACATAAGGAGGGTAAGAGGGCTCGCGGACGCGCCTAGACGCCCATGTTAGTCTGTCATGTAGGATGCGGCCCACTCTGACCACCTCTTTTCTTTCTTTATTTTTTTTCTTTCTCTTTCTTCATTTCCATCAATCACATGCATATGATCGATATATAATGAAGAAAATGGGGCACATGAGTGCTTGTTCGGAATTTCAAAAAAACAAGATTACATGTTCGGATAAATAGGGGCTCAAAACGGACATGCTCGGACACTGACCGGACACGCCCGCAGATGTTTGAGGGGTCAAATTTGCCAAGTCCGGCCTCTACATCAACACGGTGACCAAGTTGGGGTTGGATGACCAATCTGCAGGAAAGCTGGTGTACAGTGCAGGTGTTTGCAGGTTATACCTACGTGTATTTTTCTTTTTTGACGGAAAATAAATGTATTTTTCCACAGAAGAAACTTATTTGCTCCATCATGAAATCCATAAGTGTCTCCACAACAATTACACAAGTGGAAGAGATCGATGGGTACGGCATCTATTTTCTGTTAGACGCATTTACATGGCAAATCTTAAGAGGATAGGACCGGTGCAATTCCGGCATATCCCGTCGGCATCATCACATCAACGCGAATCCAAGTGTTTTGTAGTCGCATCCTGACCTCGCTGCTACATTCCAATGTGGTAATCAACCGCTATATTCCACACCATCAACTTTGTGAGAATGATACAAATCACACGCGAGGGGACCTACCGCCCCGCACACTGTTATTTCTACGGATTTGAGTGTGGACGTTTCTTGTTTGCTTGCATGTTCACGCCTAGCTAGAGGCATCCTTGTTTCTACAGGGACCACACATATTAGGATGAGCAATGCAGGATTTTCATTTCAGTTTATTGTTGGTGGGCCCTCGAGCCATGATTTTGGAATTTGGATTCATAATTCAGGTCATAGCTAGCAAGGTGAAAGTGCTTGAATCATTCACGATTGATCTACGTAGAGATGGCTAAAATGCATGTTGCAATATGTGTGCGGACTTTTAAAAATTGGGGGAAAATATTTTCGCCCATTTGCACTTTGGAGTCTCCCCCTAGATCCAAACACTACTTAATTGACAATCACTCGGATGCTAGGTCACCCGAGTACGCGACCCTAGAAAATGCCTTTGCTGCCCTAACTCGCGTGTGATAAAATGATGAGGTGCTACATGAGTTAAGGGAGTTGGTTGGGCTTACCTGTCAGGGTGCAAGTGCCCCTATGTTGTATGGATGGCACCCCATGCACACATGAATGTGCCTCCAATTTGGAGGTTGAGTCAGCCAGTCTTGCCGGACTCACAATGGGACCTATCTAACAGAACGAGGCAAAACTCTAAAAACGGTTAAAAGTGGAGCAAATTTTCCTGTATGGGGCATTTTGGAGGAATTTATGCTAATCGGGTAAAAGGGGGTGGTGAAAGTAGATTTCACCCTTCACAACATAAACCATATTGAAGTGTAAGAGACCCGTCATCAAAGTGGGGCCTGCATGTACTTGTAGTTTTGAAAACTTCACAAATATAATACAATATTTTAGATTGTGCTTTTTGTAAATTTGTACGAACTAAAAACATGTATATGGAAGCACTTTGAAATTCTTGCAATTGGTAGTAGTTTCCATTTGTTACTAGAGTTTTTGTTTAGTCAACTGTTAAATTTACAAGTACGACTTTTCCTATTTTGTTGTAGTAATTTCATGTTAATATTCAATTTCATGTTACCCAGTTTGTTGGCTGTCTGCAATTAATGGTGTTATATAGTGCTAAGGTTGTATTACATTGGCATATTCCACCTTGGATCGGCTCATATATAGATACTCTGGCATCAAGCTCCACCAACATTTATGTTGGTTTTTGTAACATGGGGAGATCTAGGACTTTGTGTGGCCGCATAGCAAGAGATGCTTACTCTATTCGTAATGCGTATGTGATGTGGTAAGAAATATATTGCCCAATATATAAGACGGAAGCCATACCTACTCTATAGATATGTCATGCAAACAAAAATTTCATTATCTTTTGGGTCCCTACACGAAAAAATACATATGACCAATATAAATTATAAACGAGACATAGATGTGAAATTTATTTCCCCCATATTGTATAATTAAAACATACCAGACCATAGGCTAATAAATACCCCCTCAATTATAATTCACATTGGGTGTTAGTTTTTTTTTCGTTTTTTCATATCACATTATGTATGAAGAGATCGACATGGACCAAGCTAGTGCATGCATGAACATTGGATAACGAATGGTTGTATAAGTCTATCTGAGCATTTGCTTCTAATCTAAACAACCATTCCATAGCATGCATAGATTTTGTAATATGCAAGATAAAATGAAATGAGGGAGTATAAGAACAACAATATACTCTATCTGTTCTAAAATATTTGAAGTTCTGCATTTGTCCCAACTGGAACTTTTTTAAGTGAGACCAAGTCTAAATATAGTATGTAAATATGTTTAATGAAAAATCTAATGAAACTAATTTGGGGGTTTAGTTGGGTTTTTTGGGGTCAAATATCAGGAAGTTTGTTCTGAGATTAAATTACAATTTCATAAATTAGAACAGATTGAGTAGCTGGAAATTTTGGAACACTTTTTTTTGCCCTGAGATTGGCAGTGAATATTAATGGAGGACTTTTTTTTGGACATGGATTAATGGAGGAGAACTTTATTTTTGGAGGTGGGTGAGAATGGAAGAGAAACTAGTCAGTCCGAGAATGACCTTTTTTCATTCTCGGCCGCAGTCGGTCCCACTGCCAGCGACGTAGCAAAACCACAGCAACCGCGAGAGCGATTGGGAAAGGCCCGTGCGTCACGTAGCCGAACGGAACGGCCCCACCAAAAATCCAGCAGGAGCCAATCACAGGCCTCCTCGCTGGATGTCTATTACCCACCAGCCAATCAGAACGCAGATAAGGCCCGCGGGTGTGCCCAACGAACGCGCCAAAAGTGCAAAGTACACACGACGCGGGCCCACAAGAAAAGCGTACGAGCCGGGGGCCACCTACGCCCCTTCTGCTGCTATAAACCTAGACCCGCGATATTTTCGCCGCAAATATATTTTTGGCTCCTACAGTGAACTGCAAGCGGCCAGTGCGCGACGCGGCGGTGAAACGGAGTAGCTAGCTGTGGTTTGGTGCGGCGCGCGGTTTTGCTTTTCATTTGATGAGCTGCTCGGGGAAGGCGGCGGACGGCGCGATGGGGAGCAAGGCTGCGCGGGCGTGCGACGGCTGCCTGCGGCGGCGGGCGAGGTGGTACTGCGCGGCGGACGACGCGTTCCTGTGCCAGGGGTGCGACACCTCGGTGCACTCCGCGAACCCTCTCTCGCGGAGGCACGAGCGGGTGCGTCTGCGGCCCACGTCGCCGCTGCTCCCCGGAGCGGCCCCGCGGGAGAGGCGCCACAGCGACGAGGTCGTGCCGGCGTGGTTCAAACGCAAGGCGCGGACCCCGCGGTCTCAGGCCAAGAGCGTCGGACGTCTCCTCTCGAGGCGGCTCGTCGTGCCGGAGGCGTCCGGCGGGGACTCGCCGGAGGAGCAGAAGTGTGACGTGGAGACCGACGAGGAGGAGCTGCTGTACCGCGTGCCCATCTTCGACCCCGCCCTCGCGGAGCTCTGCTCGCCGCTGTCTCTCGAGGAAGGGGCGACGGCCGTTGCGTCAAGCTGCAATGAGGATGGTGTCATCGTCGAGAACCCGACGAAGCCAGCTGCGACACCATCTCCGGTGCCGGTTCAGTTCTTCCCCGACAGCCTCGTAAACTTGGGCCCGACGGACGCCGAGCTCATGGAGTTCGCCGCGGACATGGAGGCCCTTCTTGGCCGGCCGGGCATGGACGACGGCAACGAGGAGGAACCGTTCTGCATGGATGCATTGGGCCTCATCGAGCCGATGGACGTAGACGGCGGGCGAGTCAAGCTGGAGATCGACCCCTTCCGAGCGTGCGGCCTCGAGCAGAAGCCGGAGGTGTCCGGCGATATGTTCGACATCGACTTCGACTACGACTACGACTCGCCTCAGGGGACACCGGACGAGAACGCGGCAAGCAGCGGTGCCAGTGCGGACGCCCAGTTCACCCCGAGGAACCTCGCGCTCAATCTAAACTACGATGCCATCATGGAGAACTGGAGGAGCTCGCCATGGGCCGACGGCGAGAGGCCGCACGTCAAGCTCGATGACTGCTGGCCACACGACTACTACTCGCTTCAGGAGGGCGCTTGGATGATGGGAGGGGTGGTTGGCCATGGCGGCGAGGGGCTGGGGACGCCGAGGCTGAGGATGGACGGCGGCAGGGAGGCGCGGGTGTCGCGGTACCGGGAGAAGCGGCGGACCCGGCTCTTCTCAAAGAAGATCCGGTACGAGGTGCGCAAGCTCAACGCCGAGAAGCGGCCGCGGATGAAGGGCCGCTTCGTCAAGCGGGCCAACGGCGCCGGAGGCGGCGTGCCCGTCGCCGTCGCCACGGCGTGCGTCGCGTAGCTGCCGATCGTGCAATGCCGTCGGTGTGCATGCATGGCTCTGCAGGCTGCGTGTGGGCTCGCCGCGAAATGGCGCGCGCGCGCACACACAAACACACAAACAACTCGTCGAAACTGCTCGTAATTTAGTTACTTTTCTTTTTCAGTCGCGGTCGCGGTATGGTGCATCTTGGTGAGTATCCAAGGAATTTCGAGTCGCTCTGATCAGCTAGCTCGCGCTCGCTAGAGTCCAAGAAATAAATAATATTGAGTTTTTCATACATGATGATGAATATTACTGAGTTAATTGTACGTGTTGTTTAATTAGTTGCACAGTGTTGGAATATTACCACCTGCGGCCTCACCGGGGCTGGGGAGGATGCACTACAGAAATTCTAATGACCCATACATATATTTCGTCACGCTTCTTCACCTACGTCGGAGAGTCCCCAGTCTTTTCCTCCCATGGTAGTCAAAGACTGGCGATGGAAGGTCGGGTACCCTCGGCGGAATAGGTTGCCGTTAGTTCATGTGTGTGAGGCCCTGCAAAACAAAACAAAAGCTCATGTGTGTGAGGAGGGCGTTCTTTTTTCTCAGTTTTGCCAATTCACATCTACTCTAGTATAAAAAAAACGTCTTAGTACAAATATAAGACGGAGTGTATAAGAAATAATTACCTCACATCCGATTCCCTCCTGAGATATAATCAAGATTTTAAATAGCGGGCTATGCCACTTAGCGGCGGCTCGACCAGAAGCTATGAAAGGCTATAGCGAAGCTAAGGCTGTGTTTGGTTGAGCTGCAGATTCTGTAAAAGCTGTTGTGAGCTGTGAGCTGTGAAAAAATTGTTGTGAAAAAGCTGGAAGCTGTTTGGCTGAAACAGCTGTAAAACTGTAGATTTGACTGTGAATTGTCTATAATGACCCTGGCCAATGAGTCAATATTTTTATGTGCAACTTGACCGTAAAATGATGATATGTACATTGGTTGTGTTTAGAACGACCGTTTTGCAAAGGAAAATTATGACAATTTCGATGATTCATAGCTAACATATACGGATTCAACGATTATACTTTCGTGTTGCATATTACATATAAATAGATGTTGACCCCATAATAATATTACAAAAAACATGCACCCTAGAATATACATATGGTTCACATGATGATAACCTCCATCAAAGATAGCTAACCTATGTTGCTATCGCAAGACAAACATCGGCTATCCTACTACGAATAGTATCCATGGTATATTCATTCTCCTCCTCTTCAACGGGGTCCGCTTGTGTTGGTGCTACTTCCCGTCATAGCACTGAAGGTACATACTCATCATTGGCATCACATTTATTAAAAAAATTGCCACTCAACTTGCTATCACGAATGAAGTTGTGCAATGACATGCAAGCAATGATGATATGCTTTTGCGTATGAGGTGAGAAACTTGGGACCCCTTTCAATATGCGCCATTTCTGCTTGAGCTCCCAAATAACACGCTCAACGACATTGTGAAGGGATGAATGTGAAAAGTTGAACAACTCATACTTCCCTTGAGGTGGACGGTGACGACGAAGACGAAATTCTGGTAGATGGTACATACTCCCCTTAAAAGGAGCAAGATAGCCTATTCGGTTTGCATACCCAGAGTCCACAAGATAGTATTTCCCTGAAAAAGAAAACCAAATAACCAAGTGTGTGTATCACATAATAATATAATGAATGATGACATGTGTTGTGATGTTATACCTTTGGGAGGTACAGGAAATGAAGAGAAGTGTGCCAATGCACGAGTTAGGATCCTCGAGTCATGTGCAGAGCCCGACCAACCCGCAACCACAAAGGTAAACCTCATGTCAAAGTCACATATTGCAAGCACATTCTGTGATGTCAAACCATGCCGACGTGTGTGGTTAACCACGTCATCTGCACGCACTGTCACTGGCACATGTGATCCATCTATGGCACCAACAGCGCCTTTGAAACAAGGCCAAAAACGTTATTCTCTAATATTTTCATGCTCATAGCTAAATGTAGGATCTCTCGGTTTGATGATATCTTTCGCCAACTTGCGCAAACATAACAAAATTTCCTTGCACTTTGTGTGAACCGTCCAAGCGAGCGTACAAAACGGTTTTCGGCTTGAGCAAATGCTTGAGGACCTCCAACAATCCATAAGAACATGGCCAGTGAATCAATTGATGAAACATTAGTAGTTGATGTCAAACCATATGTAGAAACAAGCAAATCATGAAGTGCCATGAAAACTTCCGCACTACTACAAAAACGGCTATAGCTAATATGGACATTAATGGCGCACCATGTATGTGGTGCGCCACTACTATATAGCAGTGGCGCACCAGATATGGGTGCGCCATTAATGGCCATATTACTAATGGCACACCTGGTGTGTGGTGCGCCATTACTAGTTTTGTCCTGGCCCCACACCCCTCCCCAGACTTAGCAGTGGCGCACCAGGGGAAAGTGCGCCATTACTAGTTTTAACTAGTAATGGCGCACCAGTAAGAGGTGCGCCATTACTATCTATACGTATGGCGCACCCCCTACCAGTGCGCCATTGCTATCACCCGGCTCGGCACCACCACTATACTCTCTCCCCTCGCTGCATCCCCACCCAGCGAGACCTCTCCCCCAAGCAAACCCAAATCGGCCGCCGTCCCCTCTTCTCCTCGCCCCCTCCTCCGCCGCCGGTGCCGCTTCCTCTCCAGATCCCGACCATGGTGAGCTCCCCCTCCCTCCCGCCTCCGGCATCTCCCCCTCCCCCCACCCGGCCCCTTTGCTTCCCCGGGTTTCATCCCCACCGGTCTAGGGTTTCCGATCTGATCTGCTTGTTGCTGTCCGTGTGACGGCGGTGATTCGTGGTGATGCAGGAGGGCAGCAGCAGCAGCCTCGACGCGGCGATCGAGTCGCTCCTGAACGCGGAGAAGCAGTGCCGCCTCGCGGGAGATGTGGCCGGCACCCGGAAGGCCGCCGTCGACATCGTCGAGCTCTGCTTCAAGGACGGCGCCTGGAAGACGCTCAACGACCAGATCGTCGTCCTCTCCAAGCGGAGGGGCCAGCTCAAGAAGGTACGGCTCGCTCGCCACGCCTCCTCCCTTCTCTGCTTCGTGCTCTCTTGTGGCGAACTTGGGCCTGCTGCAGCTGCGATTTAGGTACTTGACCCTAGATTTATGTGTTGGAAACATGTTCAGAGAAGCTGCTAAGAGAGTTGGCTGGATATTTACTTTTTAGGTTGTAAGAATTGGCTGTTCGGAGAAGCTAGATTGTTTGTTTATTGGAGAAACTGGGATTTATGTAGTAGAAATATGTTAGTGGGGCTGTGCGTCAAGGAAGTAGGTCTCAAATATGTTCTGTTCAGCTTGATGCCTTTATGTAATGCGATGTTTGCCGCATCTGTAAAGGGTCGCGAGGAAGACATGCCATATTGCCTCGTAACACCACTCTCTTATAGTGTTCATTATTGTTGTAAAGCTTCATGTCTTAATGGGACTACAGAGTTACTAACCGTTTTATGTGGTAGAAATATGTTCAGAGAAGCTGCTCAGAGAATTGACTGGATTAGCATGTTCGATTTATTCTTTATGACGTAAGAATTGGCTGTTCGGAGATGCTAGACTGTTTGTGTATGGGGAGAAACCGGAACTTATGTAGTAGAAATTTGTTAGTGTGCTATGTCTGAAGGAAGTAGGTCTCAAATACATTCTGTTTAGCTTGATGACTTTATGCAATGGGATGTTTGCCGCCCATAAGGGGTCATGAGGAAGACATGCCAGCCATATTACCTAGTTAACATTACTCCCATGCAGTGTTCATTATTGTTGTAAAGCTTCATGTCTTGATGGGACTCGAGAGTTGCTAACTGATTTCTTCTGTTTCTAATGGACTGCTTCAGTGTCAACTGTTATATTTTCTTTGTTTTTCTATAGCACACGTATGCAATCGATCAACAGTTAAGAGAGCAAGATTAGTCATGCACCCTAATTTTTCTTTTCTACTCCGAGCGCATAATATTGTTTTTATACTGCATAGTTGCAGACATTGTTAAACGACATTGATGTTAGTGTTTACTTGCAGGACCTGTTTGTACTTATAGCTGTTTTTATCCCCATGTCTGCAATATTTTTTTGTTTGAAGTCACCTGCAAACACTCTAATGACAACTGCGGGTTCAGTAATTATATCATTTCACTGCCTTGTCCTGATACTTGCACAAAATTACTTCTGGGCTTCTGGCCAGTATTTTATCACAAATCATTAAATCTGAATCTGAAGTGATTGCATGGTTTGATTCACTAAATAACTATTTTCCTACAGCTCTCTCTCTCTCTCTGACAGTAAGACCTTTTGCTAGACCCTGTATGTTCTGCTTAATGTTCATCTTTCATCTTATTTGCTTATGGATTGGACCATATGCCATTACCAGTTAAGCACTCATGGCTATGTCTGCAATTGCTGTTACTTCTTGCTTTTGGTTTTGAGTTATGCACATATCTCACCTTCATGTTCTTTATTATATGCAGGCTATTACTGCTGTGGTGCAGAAAGCAATGGAGTACATTGACGTGACACCAGACGTGTAGACACGTATTGAGCTTATCAAAACATTGAGCAGTGTCGCTGCTGGAAAAGTGAGAAGAATGGCTACTTTTTATTGTTTACTTCTGTAATACTTCTTGGCTCTCAGAATCTCATTCTTGAGTATGCACCGTAGATATATGTGGAGATAGAGAGAGCTAGATTGATCAAAAGACTTGCAAAAATCAAAGAAGAGCAGGGGAAGATCGATGAGGCTGCTGAAATCATGCAGGAAGTTGCTGTAAGTTTGCACGTGCACTAGAATTCTGGATAAACTGTTCATCCACTATAATCATGATGTGTTCATTTTGCTGTTGCTCTTGATCCTCAGGTTGAAACATTTGGCTCAATGGCGAAGACAGAGAAACTTGCATTCATTCTGGAGCAGGTATGTTGCCAGTTGGCAATGATAGAACTTTGAAGGGTCACAGAGAAGATTGCATTCATAAAAAACCTTACAGCAACTGGTATGTCGAGATGAGGACCCTACGGCACAGCGAGCCGCACTGGACGGTGGCGCAATGCATGAGGTACAGAACTTAAACTCCTTCATCGTCACATCAATCACAATGTTTATGTCACTGAATAGTTAATTTCTTAGGAATAGAGCATGTCTCCTTGGGCTAAACTGTAACAAAGTTCAGAATATTAAAGTTTAGATTATTAACCTTAACTTTCATTTATCAAAGGTCTGCACACTTTGTTTTGGATCCACACACCTAGGCTCATCTAATGTGATCGGATCTGGCCAGATTCCTTTTGATGCATCACCTGTTACTCTTTTCGGTGAATTATGTTAGTAGTAATCTTGATTAGCAATGTTCATTCTCACATATTTCTATCATTCTTTGCAGGGATAAAGTAAAGAAAAAGAAGAAAATATTACTAGAAGATTAGTTTTAGAATTTTCTTTTATTTCCTTGTAATTTTTCTTTTATTGGATACTTGTAAAGACATTGTAATATTCTTACTATAATAAAAATTATGATTCTATTTCATTTTTTGTTTTTAAATTATTTTTCCTTATAGGTTGTTTTCTGTAAATTTGGATTTTTTTTTGTTTTCCAAATACATTACTAGTGGCGCATTTCAGCCCTTATTAGTGGCGCACCTTCCTTTATTACTAGTGGCGCACCTATAAGGCTATTAGTGGCGCACCTAGAGGGAATACCAGTGGTGCACCTAAGGGTTAGTAGTGGCGCACCAGAGGTGCGCCATTACTATCTGGATTACTAATGGCGCACCAGAGGTGCGCCATTACTATCTGTTACTAGTGGCGTGTTAATAGTGGCGCACCTATAGTGCGCCATTACTAACGAAAACAGGTGCGCCACTAATAGGGCTTTTTCTAGTAGTGTCGTATTCATCCGAAACATTTTATAGAAGTATCTGGGCCGACCATAACACTCCATGACCCATTCTAGTCCAGTTTGCTTGGCATCTCTGCATGTTTTGTTCAAGTACAGCTGAACATAGAGGTTACCTAGGTTTCCCATGATAGCAGCCTGATTTCCAAGTTCAGCAAGAAGTTTCATTCCCTCTTGTCCCTTTCTGGCCACTTCTTCCGTCCTTGCATCCATCTACAGAAGAATATAATGATGTTAACACATTCATCGTCAACAATATAGAAAAATACTTGGCACAACATAGATACGGCTCAACAACATAATCATGTTTGAACAATCAAAACATATATAGTTCACAGCACAAGCAAATAGGATTGATATAAGCAAATAAGGTTCACAACATAAGCAAATA
The DNA here is from genome assembly GCA_039707655.1 of Elymus sibiricus. Lineage (NCBI taxonomy): Eukaryota > Viridiplantae > Streptophyta > Magnoliopsida > Poales > Poaceae > Elymus > Elymus sibiricus. The sequence continues at coordinate 147,288,121 of CM077675.1, forward strand.
AGGTTTTACAATGGAAGCACATGTAGTTATACAACATGAGAAAATATGGTTCACAACACGCGCTTCAACATCTCCTTCTCATGCTCCCTCTCCAGAAAATCAAACCTCCCTTCATTTTTTTTCAAGAACATTGAAGATTTCTCTAAACTCGGGCTTCACTATAAGAGTGAGGGTTGTGTGCATGAGAGCAGTTTTTTCTTTCACACCACAATCTTTCACGAACTTCATGACCTCTGAAATGGTAGGGACAAGGTTGGTTGCAGGAGGAGCTGATGATGCTTGAACACTAGAGGTTATCTGCTCCACTCCACTTTCTATCTTCTCGCATGTCTGCTTGTACAATTGTAAGAAAGGACAGTTCTCTTCCTTCTCCTCATTTTTGATTGAAGGTTGCTTGCGCTTCTTGCTTGTTTTTGGTTTCTTTAAAGATGCCAACTTCATTTTATCACTATCATCGGGTTTCTCCAAAAGAGACGCATTACCATCACTTGATTCATCAGAGGATATGTCTCCAGCACAAGAAGCACTAGCCCCTATGACATGTATTTTTTTCAAAATGACGTGTAAATCTTCAAGATGCTTTGGTCCCTGCCGTTTGAACTTCAAATGGTTGCATTTCTTTCCAGTGCTCTCCTAACATCTCTGAAAAAGAATATACAAATTAGGTAATGCTATCAGCACAAGAAGCACTAGCCAAATAAAAAGGTTACTAGACGTACCACAACATGTTCATCCCACCATTCTTGAGAGCAAACAACGGTTTTCTTTGCATCATCCCATCCAAGCCCGGTTGCTTCATTTTTAACCTCCATGAAAAAAAACATAGTCACTTTTTATTGCATCCCATTTGTTCTTGAATTTATCCTTCGGATACTTCTTTCCCGTTCTTGCTTCCCATTTCTCCAAAACATTCTTCCAACCCTTCTTAGTTAAATAACATGTGGGTCTATTCCCATTTTGAACCTCTTCTTTGAATATTTCTATGATTCGCTTTAGATTCGCATCATCCCATACCACTTTTCAGTCATTCTTCAATCAACCAAAATAATTACATAGCAATAGATCAATATATAGCACTGGACACTACCAAATAACATAGCAATATGCAGCACTATTAGCATTGGACACTACCAAATCAAATGTGCAGGTTCTATTCACATGTACATAAAAACAATAAAGATATGCATTAACAGAGAAGGTTAGTTGGATGAAGAACATGGAAGAGGGATGGAGGGAGGAGAAAGGGGAGAGGGGAGGAGAAAGAAGGGCCTGGGCGTCGGCGCCGCCGGACTGCCGGACAGACCATGGCTGCGGGGAACATTGAAGAATGGGCTGCGAGGCCGTGGGGTACCGTAGAGGGGGAGGAGGGAGGAGAGAGGGAGGAGGAGAAAGGGCGGAGGAGGGAGGAGAAAGGAGGACCTGGGCGCAGGCGCTGATGCCGCCGGACAGCCGGCCGGGGCAAGGCCGTGGGGTACCGGGGAGGAGGGCATGCAAGAGGGAGAGGGAGGAAGGAGAGAGGAGGGAGGAAGGAGGAAGGGGAGTATACCTGGGTGGGCGAGGACGAATGCTTGAGCTGGCGGCGGCGGCGAGGACGGTCGCCGGAGCTGGCGGCGGCGGGCGGCGGCGGCCAACCCTAGCCCGTCTTTCCTGCGATGTGGCCGGCTCGTCTCTGTTCCGGGTGTGTTGGTGTTCGATTGTGTTCGTGGATGACTCGTCGGGAGATATTCTAGCGAACCGGTACAACTTTCGGGATGGCAGCGTGTGTAATTTGGACGAAGGGTTTGCCCTCTGTAGCTGGAATCCGGGGTCGAGCCGCTTTGCAAATTACACTGGCCCGAAGTTGTTGCTTCTCCGAATCTGATGTGAGAAATAACCCGTTTGGTTGGCTTTTGGCTTTTTGGCAGCTAAAGCTGGAGTAGGAAGTCCAACCAAACACAGCCTTAAGCCTCATTTAGCGTTTTCCTTAAATCATGAAAAATTGAAGCAGTAAGTATATAATTAGGCATCATATATGCAAGATATATTGCATACATTTGACATACACACACGTTCGCACATCAAAATGTGAGTACCAATCAGTCATCCTAATTCAATAACCAAGATTCACATCAATGCATCATATATATCATAAAAAAAGAACAAAAAATAATGCAGAAGTATGGTTTTGTATAGCGGCTTAGCGGGCTAAATGACTCCAAATACCGCTATAATGGGAAATAGCGGGCTATTAGCGTCATTTTCAATTTAGCACTAAAGTCCATAGCTTTAGCGGGAGTGCTCTCAAAAGCTATAGCGGGGCTATAGCCGGCTATTTAAAACATTGGATATAACATGTTAGATTCGTGAGAGCAACTAGTTGGCGAGCGTTCCTTCGGGAGCCTCCCAACGATCACTCCTACGCGCCGCCACTTGGCACGTTCTCACCCGCCGCCACATGTCGCGCTCTGACCGTTTCCTCTTGATTTTATTTTATTTATTTTTTCCCGCGTGTTTTCGGCTTTTTGGGTAGGTTTTTTTCGGGTTTTTCGGTGTTCCGGTTTTCCATCGGTCTTTCTTAGCTTTTGGAAGAAAAAAAATTGAAAAAAAATTTCGCAAAAAAACGCGTTTTCTTTCTTTTTCCTCAAAATACACGGTTTTTCTTCCACGAGAGGCATGGATCGCTTCCGCGAGAGGCACGGCCGTGCCTCTCGGAAACAAAAAAAAACGTGTTTTTTTTCGAGAGGCACGGTTTTGCTTCCACGAGAGGCATGGATTTGCTTTCGCGAGAGGCACGGAAAAAAAAACATGTTTTCTTTTTTTTTTCTTTAGCGAGAGGTCCAATTTTTTTCATGATTTTTTTTTCTCAAAACCTATTAACATGACATCTAGTTTTGAAGATCTCGACGCGAGGAATCCAACGGTGAAAACGGTTCGAAATTAGGACACATGGTTTAAGAGATAAAATGTTTTGAAAATACGGATCTAGAAAAAAAGAAAAACTCGCAAGTTACGACAAATGGTACACATGTAATGCGCCATTTGTCGCAACCTGGGAGGTAAGAATGATCTTTGAAAAGAGTACTCAATTAATGATTTCGTAAATTCGTTCGTTGTTTTTATGCCCTCGTGCCTTGTTGCGTTGTAGAAGCAAACCACTCGCTGCTTGTTTTGTATGGGCCGTTTGGGCTTCCGTACTATATTGAGCTGCGTATCAGGTTTTTGATCGCCTAAAAAAATCAGGTTTTTGTTTTTCTTTTCTAAATATAAAAAATAGTGTCTGTACTTAGAGAGGTGGTAGCGGGGACGCCGAGGCGTCAACCATTCATGAGTCAGGACGCAACTTTCGTAGTCTATTCATTTGGTTTGAGCATTTTGTGTTTTTCAAGACGCTAGCAAGCTGTTTTATTTTGCTTCTTTTTTGTCTTAAACGGTTTGACTATCATTTTTCTCTCTAATTTTTAGGGAGAAATTTGTATTGATTTGTTCTTCTTTTTTCTCTTTTTTTCTTTTTCTCTCTCGAAACAGGCTCTCGCCCTACTTTATATATAAAGCAACAACATCAAAGTTACATGGCCGAACGATACAATGTGGAGAGGAAGTCCATTGAGACAGCAGATCCCGAGAAAGCTGGCAAGCACAAGCGCACCCGACTATGCTACCAAACAACACCTAGCACAGGACACCCCGATTACAACGCCATGACACGACCTAGGACACCTAGCCTCCACGACAACGCCCTCAAGAGGGGAACGCGAGCACCGCCGCTGCCAAGCCCGACGTGGACAAGGGCTTTCACCCGGAGACTCTGACATGGGGAGGAGAACCACGACGACGTCTTCAAGAAGATAACGGCACCTGCGGATGTCGTCGTCATCGGCGCCAAAACGCGGAGCTTTCACTCGGCAGCTCACACATGCCATCACGAGGCACCCGAGTCAGTCACGGCGAGAACCGGCCTCCAGATCCGGATCTGGGCAACAGAAATTGTGCCTGAACCACCATCCGCTACATCCCTCGTCGCCCAAGCGACCGAGAAACGTAGCCACCATTGCCGCCATGGGGCCTGCCAGAAAGCCACCATACGGACCACCATCCGGGGCCGCCGCCCCGGCATCCATGTCCCGGGTCACCGTCAGCCATCACCATCGCAACGCACAGACCACGGTGGGAAGAGCGGAAGGGACCTCCATCTGCTCCTAGCCCGGCATCAGCCACCAGACCTGGGTGGTCGCCTCCACCGTTGGAGGCGTCCACGCCCGCGTCCCCAGCAAGTCCCTGTCGACATGGGGGAACACGACCTAGTAGCTGCCGACGGCCACCGCCAAGCAAGCCCCGACCTTTAGCCGAGACGAGCTCAGGCGCCGCCACATCCGTGGCCACCGACGTCGCTCCGACCAACAGCACAACAGCAACACGGGCGCCAACTCGGACCGACGACACAACGGAACAACAAGATAGACGGGCACAAACGCGACGGTAAACACCGCCGCGGACTAGGTCGACCCTCTGCCGGCGTGCCGCCGATCGCCATCCTCTACCACGCTCCAGATCCTCGTAGCCCACCAGAAACCCTCGCAACGCCGGATCGACCACTCCCAACAAGACCGCAACCCCGCCCCTTCGCCGACCGGGGCGCCCCCGAGCCGCGCCACCGCGTCGAGCGCGTGCAGCCCCGCCAGATCCGCGCCGGCTACACGCACCCGTCGCCCCCGAGCCCCTGGCCCTGCGCTGTCCGCCAGCCCCCGCGCCAGATCTGGCCGGGACGAGGCCAACCCGCCACCACCGAAGCTTGCAGCCACCACACCACGCCGGAGCACCAGGGCACCGCCACGCCGCCAGCGGCCGGCGCCACCGGAGGGCCAGCGGCCGCCACCTACCAGATCTGGCAGCTTCAGATCCAGCAAGGGCTGCCCAAGGCAGCCAGGCGCCCAGCTGCACAGCGCCAGCAGCCGGCCCCCTCTGGACTGACGCGCACGGGAGTCGAGTGCCCCTGTCCGCCGTTGATGCTCACCTGCGCCCCACCGCCCAACCATCGAGCCAGGCGACGAGGACGAGCGAGCGGGCGCCGCCACGCACCCAGGCCACCCCGTGCAGCCGCCGCAGCACCACCGCGCGCCCGAGTCGTCGTCCCAGCCGCGCGCCTTGCCGCCGCCGCGCCCCACACCAGTGCCGCGCCCCCGACCAGACGCCGCAGCCCGCGCTGACGACCCCATGCGGGGAGGAGGGGGGTCCTCGCCGCCGCCGACGCCGCCCGGGCTTTGCCCGGCGGCGCCCTCTGGCGACGGCGAGGGAGGAGGAGACGACGGAGGGGAGGGGGGGCGGCTGGAGCTAGGGTTCGCCCAGCCACCGCCCGCGGGAGCAACGGGGGGCGAGGGGAAGAAATTCACTTCTCTTTTTTTCTTTTTTCCTTTTCCTTTTCCCTCTTTTCTTGGTCTTCTCCTTTTTCAAGACGCTAGCAAGCTGTTTTATTTTGCTTCTTTTAGTTCATGAACACTTTTGAAATGCGGGAACACTTCTTAAGATTCATATGTTTTAAAAGAAAATCGTACCCTTTTCTGAATTTATGATTTTTTAAAATTCATGAACGTTTTTTCAAATCGATCATCTAGATAAGAATTAGCTATGTCATTGAGATGAGAATTAGCCATGTCACGCCTAAATTATCAACTATATGATTAACTGCTGGAATATTCATGCAAATTGTCTTGTCTAACGTGCACTGTGGCCTTGTTCTTTGTTTGTATGTTTTTGGATGTTTTGTCCTTGTTTTTTCTCGCACGACACGTTGCCTTATGTTCTCATGGTGCAGGTCGTCTTGCCTTGTTTTTTCTTTTGTGTTTCTGATGGGGTTGTGATTGTTTTTTGAAATTGCTAAATCACATCAAGATTAGTTTAACAATGTCTCGTCTAAGTTTGCCACCGTTTAGTTTAGTTTCTGTAATTTTTGCGCAAACACTCGATCCGCCTCATCGATAGTCGTTGTTTGTTTGTCGCGCATCCTTTTATTGGCATGTTTGGCTTCGCTTTTGTCGGCCCATTTATCACGTCGTGATGACAGCCTGTTTCTTTGTGCTATTTCTAGGCCACGGCATAGATTTGAAAGGGACAAAAAAAGGAGCTCTATCGTGGGCGCTACATTTCGAGTTCATTTCGACATTGTCTCTCATTCCTTCTATGCTTCATGAAGATGAGACTTAGCAATGTCTCATCTAAGTTGTTTCATATTGGATCTTGTTGTTGTAATTTATACGCGAACTCTAAATCTTGTATCATCGGCCGATGTACCCACGTATCACCTTGTTTTGTTTGTCCACTTTGTCGGTAATTTTTTTTCTCACGCTCTTGTGGCTCATTTCATCTGGTTTGCGTTGTAGAAGTAGAAGAGACAAGCTATGTTGCTTGTCTTTGCTTATCTCTATTTCCTTCTAAGTTCAATGCCGAAGATATAGGCAGCATTAAAGAACACACTCTGGCTTGGGCTTGATACGTAATTGGGCCCGCCAAATTTTGTCATAGTTGCAAGTTCATCCTCTACACGGAACTATGGGCCCACCTCTTTTTTCCCTAGTTGCAACTTCACCCTAACATATATTATTTTTGACCAGTTGAAAGCCTATCTTCGATACACAACTGGCATGATCCATTTTTCTTCCACTTGCAAATCCACCCTTAACATGCAACTAGGGGCCGATCTTTTTTTGTCCTAGTTGCAACTCCACCCCCAACATGCAACTAAGGGGCTTATTTTTTGTTCCAATTGAAAGTCCACCCTTGATATGTAACAGAACCCTATGTTTTCCGTAGTCACAAGTCCACTCTCGACAAGCAATGGGGGACCTAACCCCTTTTGTGCTCTGTTGTAACTCTAATGACATACAGCTGGGGGCAACCTTTTTTTTGTTGCAGTTGCAAGTCTACCCTAGGTACGCAACTGGGGCCTACCTATTTTCTATTCGAACTGCACGTCCACCCTCGATAGTCAACTAGGGGCGCTCTTTTTGTCCCCAGCTGCAACTCCACCCCCGACATGCAATAGGTGGTTCCCGTTTTTTTCTCAGTTGCAAGTCCAGCGTCGACACGTAACTGAGAGGGGGTCCCTTTTTTCCTAGTTACAAATCCACATCTAACATGCAATTGTTTTTATCCCATTTGCAAGTCTGCCTTCGATATGCAAATGGGCCCGACCTATTTTTCTCACATTTGCAAGTCCACCCTCAACACACAACTGTGGAAGGCCGACCTCTTTTTGTCCCAGCTGTAACTCCACCCACGACACGCAACTCGGGGACCCGCCATTTTTTGTCTAGTTGAAACGCTACCTTCAATACGCAACTGGGCATGGACCCCATTTTTTTGCCTAGTTTCAAGTCCACTCTCGACACACAACCATTTTTTCGTTTCAGTTGCAACTCCACCCCGACATGCAAATGGAGGGCCACCCTTTTTTTTATCCCAGTTGCATGTCCACCCTCGATATGCAACTGGCCCCAACCCATTTTTGTCTAAATTGCAACTCCACCTTGGCATGCAATTGATGACAATCCTAATGGAGTCATGTTTGCATTGAGTTATACATTTGTAGGAAAGTTCCATTTGTAATGCATGAAGAATATTGGATGAATTGAAGGATATTTGTTCCATGGTGATGCAAGAAGGAGTTCGAATGGATTCAAAATGAATGCCATATACATATTGGCGTGCATGAATCAAGATTTAGCTCAATGATTGAAACAAATATGATCAAGATGAAGTCCATTTGACAAAAAAGATGTGGTCTATATGGAGTCATTGAGGATCTCAGAGGTTTTTCATGCTTAGGCTTATGAGTTGAATCATGATGGATCATGATATTGAGAGAATGATTAAAGAGAAGAATTTCCACATATGGCTTGAATATAGGATCATGATGAGCTCATATATTGAGTCATGAGTTATTATGTCATGAAGCAAGTAATTCAAGTTAAGAATTCATCGTGCCTCTCAAGAGACTATGTTGGAGCATGAAAACTAGCAAGTGATGGCCAATATGATATTTATGAAGATGATCATGGTGAATTGAGATATTGGTGATCATGTCTTAAAGAAATGAAGCATAGTGAGGAGATCAATAGGGCCTTCAAGACATCAGTACATAAAGATTAATCATGGAGTAAAGATAAATGAGACCAAGAGGAAGATCATAGATTTAACTCAAAGATGGTGATCACACAAGCACAAATATGTACCACATGGGATCTTGTGCTACGGTAAGTAATTGTAAATTGCGCTTTGTGTACTAACCCATACTATATGTTTTCCATATACATATTTCAAGTGTCCATGAGAGTATGACTTCAAGTGATGATGATCGCGGTTGACAAGGGTAAACTCAAGGTAAGCATCCCGAAGGAGTAAATGCTAGGAGCTTGTGGATGATCACATGATGGACATGTGAAGATATAATGCAATGAAATGATCCCCTTATGGCTTATGGGGGACTATTTGAAGTCTTCACCAAATGTCGTGGTCAAGGTTATACTTCCATCTTGAGCCAAGAATAAATGTCAACATCAAGATCCAGTTGAATGCTAAAGTCAAAGGTATTAGTTCCTGTCGGGACCCCGATCCTAAGCCATACAATTCTAGCATGTAACACATCATATCACTTTGCGGCCTCACGCACGGTAATCCCCACGGCTGCCACCTTACCTTGGCCGGGACCGTTTGCGCCTTTTGGCTCACGTATATGAATATGTCGCTAGCAATCATATGTCAAAGAACACGGGTCGACATGACTAGTTATAGACCCAAGTGGAACAACCGTAAAGGGACAGGCATACATAACCCAGCAATGCAGGTGTCGGTCATCAACGTGTGTAGACGAGTCGTAGCAAGCTACAAGGACTCCATTACACCGCGTGACTTTTCCCCGAAGGGACAGACACAACAGCAAAGAAGGATAAATATCGGTCAATCAATGTGTCCGGAGCAGTAGCAAGCTACCAGGCTCAACGGAAGCACGGAGAGGCATTTCCTTGTAAAGAAGCCTACCATAGGTATACAACTAGGTGTCGAATCCCACACATACCAATGCATTTCAAACATACACGCATTATGCACGATATGCGTAGATACAACATGGCATCACAACATAACTCTATGACTCAAGTATTCATTAAAGACTCATAAGAGCCAACATAGTGTGATATTACAACAGGGGTCACATGACCCAACACTCAAGTCATACAAGCATCGAGCGGAAACAAAATATGTCTGAGTACAGACATCTACTAAAGTGGCTGGAAGAGCCTGCAAAGCTACAACGACCCTACTAAAGGAGCGAGACCTCTGTTTGGAATTCCCAAGCTAATGCGGTCAACATCGAACTTCACGTCATAAGAATAACTAATGAGACTGACGTCTCCTCTGCAAAAACATAAATTAAGCAACCATGAGTACAAAGGTACTCAGCAAGACATACATCAGAACTATGTACATATGCATCATTGTCAACAAAGGGGGTTGTGGAGTTTATTGCAGCAAGCTAGCTTTGACTCTTGGCTAACCTGTACTATGACGACGAGTACTTTCTTTGAGGTGGGATATCGCACACGAGTCCACATATTCACCAAATCAATACACCACTATGGATCCACTCCCGTCTCCCTACGAGAAGGCCATCCATAGCACTCACACTTATCTTGCTGTGGTAAACTCAAGGTAAGCATCCCAAAGGAGTAAATGCTAGGAGCTTGTGGATGATCACATGATGGACATGTGAAGATATAATGCAATGAAATGATCCCCTTATGGCTTATGGGGGACTATTTGAAGTCTTCACCAAATGTCGTGGTCAAGGTTATACTTCCATCTTGAGCCAAGAATAAATGTCAACATCAAGATCCAGTTGAATGCTAAAGTCAAAGGTATTAGTTCCTGTCAGGACCCCGATCCTAAGCCATACAAGTCTAGCATGTAACACATCATATCACTTTGCGGCTTCACGCAAGGTAATCCCCACGGCTACCACCTTACCTTGGCCGGGACCGTTTGTGCCTTTTGGCTCACGTATATGAATATGTCGCTAGCAATCATATGTCAAAGAACCCGGGTCGACATGACTAGTTATAGACCCAAGTGGCACAACCGTACAGGGACAGGCATACATAACCCAACAGTGCAGGTGTCGGTCATCAACGTGTGTAGACGAGTCGTAGCAAGCTACAAGGACTCCATTACACCGCGTGACATTTCCCTGAAGGGACAAACACAACAGCAAAGAAGGATACATGCCGGTCAATCATTGTGTCCGGAGCAGTAGCAAGCTACCAGGCTCAACGGAATCACATAGAGGCATTTCCCTGTAAATAAAGCTACCATAGGTATACAACTAGGTGTCGAATCCCACACATACCAATGCATTTCAAACATACACGCATTATGCACGATATGCATAGATACAACATGGCATCACAACATAACTCTATGACTCAAGTATTCATTAAAGACTCATAAGAGACAACATAGTGTGATATTACAACAGGGGTCACATGACCCAACACTCAAGTCATACAAGCATCGAGCGGAAGCAAAACATGTCTGAGTACAGACATCTACTAAAGTGACTGAAAGAGCCTGAAAAGCTACAATGACCCTACCAAAGGAGCCAGACCTCTGTCTGGAATTCCCAAGCTAATCCGGTCAACATCGAACTTCATGTCATAAGAATAACTAATGAGACTGACAACTCCCCTGCAAAAACATAAATTAAGCAACCGTGAGTACAAAGGTACTCAGCAAGACTTACATCAGAACTATCTACATATGCATCATTGTCAACAAAGGGGGTTGTGTAGTTTATTGCAGCAAGCCAGCTTTGACTCTTGGCTAACCTGTACTACGACTACGAGTACTTTCTTTGAGGTGGGATATCGCACACAAGTCCACATATTCACCAAATCAATACACCACTATGGATCCACTCCCGTCTCCCTACGAGAAGGCCATCCATAGCACTCACACTTATCTTGCGTCTATGAACCACATAAGTTTTCCAAGTAGTCCATATCCGAGGACGCGGCTATTCGAACAAATTATTTCATCCTGCAGGGGTATACTTCTTCACACACGCTCCCGCCACTTATCGCCATGTGCACATAAAAAGGCACCTCGGCAACCTTCAAGAGGAAGCCCAGCCAGGGAGTCGGCCACGACCGTTAACCACACAAGACTCTAGTCCAGGTTTATCACCTATTTGAGACTGAACCCGCAAGGAAGGCCGGCCGAAGTTCCCATTACAGCCCCAAACGATGTGTACAGGGTTCCCAAGCCCACCTCGACGGATGGTACTACGCTTGGTACACCCGACCACGGGTGCATCTACCGCGCCATAGCCTACCCCTCCGGTCAGCGCTATGCACGGCCGCCAGCACATCCTACAAACACCAGAAACTAGTTGCAACTCCTGGACAGATATCAAGGCGATTAATAAGCCGAGAGGGTCAATTAAGGATCCCAATGTGAGGTAGTATCTTGTCCTAGATAACATACACATAACTCAGTTCTTAAGGACGATCCCAATGAGACAACCCACCGTGTACTCCTACATGGCCTCTCATCGCTACCTTTACCAAATCGGATTCACACACTTGGCTCTCACACAGCAGGACATGTTCACAACCATTCCGATTCATCGCCTAGATGGATCAGAACCGACACGACCCTAAGCATAGCAGGCACAGTAAGCAAGCATGGATGAGTAGGCACAACAAGGCTCATGCAGTTGCTACTCATACTAAGTGGTTTCAACTATTTACTATGACAAAGACAGGTCATGCAAAGGAATGGGTTCAACTACCAAGAACATGTAACAGTTGAATCGTGATTGTCCTAATGCAATAAAAGAGAGCAGGAGCGAGAGAATGGGTTTGTATCAGTATGCTCAAGGGGGGGTTGCTTGCCTTTAAGTTCTGAAGGTAGTACTTCTCTTCATTAGTGTCAACGATCACAATGTTGGAACCATCGTCTACCGAGAAGGAATGACACCGACAAACAAGAAGAAGGACCACAATCAATGCAATGCACAATCAAGTGAATGGCATGACATGTTAAGGTACTGAATTGACCTAATGCAATAGATAGTCATACTAATTGAAGTGGAATTCAAACCTAGTTCAAATTCCAACTCCAAATGCTATTTCATATATTGCGCTAGTCATGAAAAGTCCTAGCTGGTGATGTTAACTTGTTCAAACATGCATGATCATGGCATAAACAGATTCATTGGATTTTTCTGATCATTTTTCATATATAAATTATTTCCATCTGAGTTGCGGTTGAATTACTATGCTTTTTAGAAGTTTTGAATATTTTCTAAAATATAATAAATCATTTCTGCTTATTTTAATTCCAGAAAGTCATTACTGCATCAGCATTACGTCGGGTGACGTCAGTAGGTCAACAGGGCCGACCAGGGTCAAACCTGACCAGTGGGGCCCACTGGTCAGTGACCCATCTAGTTAATAGGGTTAATTAGCATTATTTTAACACTAAACTAATTCTGTCAGTGGTCGGGCCCACATGTCATACTCACCGGGGGGTTAATTGATGGCTAATGGCGTGCCACGTCAGTGCGCTGGTGTTTAAACGCCGGTGACCTTAAAACGCGGCGGTGACTTGCCGGCGTTGCTCAGGGTGGCGCTACAGGGGTTGGCTAGCGGCGTTGAGGGCACCAGGAGGAAGCCCTCACTCGCCAGCATCCTGGGGAGTGGGCGGCTGGCTGTGGGGTGGCTGGAAGCATGGCCGGCTACGATCTAGGCGGAGGCCGGAGCTACGGTTGTGACGGCATTGGCACTACGGTGCCCAGGAAGGCCGAATAAGGGTCTAGGCGGAACCTTGGGAGACCCAGGAGCACGACAACATGCTCGGATTCGACCGAATTGAGCTTTGGGCACGGCGGCTACGTTGCCGGTGGCACCCAGCTCTCGGGCGCGATGGGGGTCCTAGCTACGGCACGCGCGCGGCGATGAGGACAAGGGGGGACGGACCAGTAGCTCATCACGGTGACGAGGAGGTGCTCGGGGAGCTCGGGGAGGGGCTGATGACGGCGAATCGACCAACGGGGATCTTCGGCACCGGCGACGAAGAGGATGATGATGGCGATGTTGTAGAGCTCCTAGGCTTGTGTGGCTCGTTGGGGGAAGACGAAGATGACCTGGCGGAGCTCTCGGGCACGTGGAGGGATCGAGGGGGAGGCAATGGTTGCGCCAGCGAGCTGGCGGACGCAGCGGCCATGGCGAGCAGAGGCGAGGGAGAGGGCAGGGGCGAATGGCAAGGTCGACCCGATGCAGACGGCAACGGAGTGTTCATCCGAGGCGTCGACGTGGAGAAGGGGGAAGAAGGAGGTGGCCGAGGCCTCTCGGGTGTTCGCCACACCTCTCCTCTGCCTACTGGCTAGAGGTAGAAGACGGAGCTACCCCTGTGGGCTGGGACTCTTCTCACCAGGCAAGGCCCATGTGAGTTTCTTCCATTTTCTATTTGTTTTGTTTCTGTTTTCTAATTTATTTCCTCTGTTTTGATTTAGTAAAAATACTAAACCATTTTTAAAACTCCTAAAATAAATTGTGGAGAAAATCTGAATTATTCCAGAGACCCTCAACTATTTTTAGAATTATTGGAGCATGTATAATATTTATAGCAGTGAAATGCTCCGATTCAAATACTGTATGAGTTAATTTAACATCCTCAAATGGTCCAAAAACAGATGCATCAATTTTGGCAGTGGTTTTCACCCTTATAAAAAATGATGAACTTTTCTTAAGAGCATTTTGGATTCACTGAAATTATTTTTAAGTTTAACCTATTTGAATTTTATTTGTGCTAGGGTTTGTTCATCCCCATTTCAGGTTTCATTTGAATTTAAACATGATGCCATGAATGCTCACTAATGCAACTAATACAAGCAATTTCTAGGGTTGTAACAGTTCCTTTGGTTGTAGTTGTACGGATCAACAACCATCGAAAAAGATATATGCCCAAGAATGGATTTTAGGAGGCTATCTAGTTGTGATGCCCCCATTCTTGTCCGTACGCTAATCACGCACACAATGCGTACGACCAAGATTAGGGACTCACTGATTGATACCACAACACAACAAAAGACACAAATATAAAGTCATACAGCTCCATATTACAAGCCAGGGGCCTCGAGGGCTCGAATACAAAGCTCGACATAAACACGAGTCAGCGGAAGCAAATATATCTGAGTACAGACATAAGTTAGACAAGTTTGCCTTAAGAAGGCTAGCATAAACATAAACAACGGATCGAAAGAGGCGAGGCCTCCTGCCTGGGAACCTCATAACTACTCCTGGACGTTGGAGAAGTCTATGTCATAGTAAGCGCCATCCTGCTGGTAGGGGCCTCCGTCAGGGTAGTAGTAGTCGACATCTCCAGCGTACTCCAAATCCTGGGCTCCATCAACTGAACGCAGCAACGTATCGAAGGGGAAAAGAGAAAGGCATAGCAGCGTGAGTACTCATCCAAAGTACTCGCAAGACTTACATCAGAACTATGCTAGATATGCAACATTATCAAGGGAAGGGGTTATATCTGGACTGACTGCAGAAAGCAAGAATAGGGAGAAGGCCTAGTCCTATCGAAGACTAGCATCTTCAACATCTTGCAGCATTAGAAGAGTGCAGATTGGTATCTCATACATATAGTCATATTGTTGTAGCAATTTTAATTAAGTAAACACGCCCAGAGATCCTTCCTCGACTCCCTGCGAGGAAGCAATCCCGGAGCCACAATTCATTTTATTAGTTTATGATTATAGTTGTAGTAGGTCAAAGCACAACTCCAAGTCGTCCTGTTACCGTGGACACGGCTATTCGAATAGTTTACTGCCCTGCAGGGGTGCACCACATTCCCCAACACGCTGGATAAGCTCCGGCCGGATACAATTTTCTGGTCATACCCGGCCTCGGCCGATCGACACGACGTAGTCCTACCTAGGCTCAACAGAGAGGCCAGCACGCCGGTCTACATCCTAATGGCTCGGGGTCTTGGCCATCGCCCTCGCCATCCTGCACGTTACGCCCTTGGCCGGGACCAGTCCTAGCATGCCTTAATAACAAGCGCCATGCGTTCCAGACCACCCGGGCGCGAGTCGAATCTCGTGGCATCTGAAGAGCTTTCGGGAGAATGTACGGCGTAGAGCAGCCCATACTGATTACCCCGCGTGGTGGTTAGTGCGTATTAGGCCAACGACCTAACTCAGATCAAGTACCCAACCCATTAGCAATTTATTAGTGATCAATAACACTCGGGTGCCTTCCGGCGCACCCCACCAAGTCTTCGGATGCCTTGCGGCGCATCCCACCAAACCTTTCTCTCGCGGGTATCCTTGGGGCCGACCCGTCTTAAACAAGTAGCTGTAACCAGGTCATAGTAACTGTGTGTCTATACATCAAGTGGATATCCGAGGAATCACCCTCGATGGATCCCACTCGAGGTATGAGTAAGGCAAGAGTCGCTACCGGTAAATGGAAAGGAGGAATCACCCTCGATACCCATGACCGATAACTACGCTACAGAATTAACACCGGGAGTGCTAAGTGAGGTATCACCCTCGGCACTCGGTAGTAGCTCTGCAGTGCCATACTTAAGGGGTGTGTGGTGATGTGTCGATAACGGCTTGTCAGTCATGATGACTGAGTCTTCTGTCTTCAAGTCTTCGGTGTCGTCGATGAAAGCAGGGGCAACTGGGACTAAGGGGTCTCAGGGGGTTCATTGATCAACCTATACTAAGCAGTTGGTATGATTGCAGGTAAGTAATAGTTTAGCAAAAACAGGCTATGCATCAGAATAGGACCTATCTAATACAGTAGCAAAATCTAATGCAAGCATAAGAGGGAGAGAGATGGGTGATATCGGAATGCTCAAGGGGGTTTTGCTTGCCTTGCTGCTCTGCGGCAAAAGGCTGAACGTCAACAGCGTAGTCGATCTCGGCAGCACCGTCAGCCTCGGGGTCTACCGAAGAGAAGAGGGGGAAGAAACAATAAATACAAAGCACACAGATGCAACATGATGCATGACATGGCAATATGCTTAGCTAGGCATGCACTAACGCAGTACTACGCGTTGTAGACGAAGCGGGAGAATATCTGACGATATTTCCCGGGTCTTTGGATTTATCGGACAGACGATCTGGAGGGGAAAGTTCCATGTTCATAAAGCTAGGAGCATGTCACAGATGAATGGATGGCATATTTGGATTCGTGGGATTTTTCTGATCAACTTTCATGTATAAAGTTTTTTTATCTGAGCTACAGATTATTTTCTATGATTTTTCAAAGTTTTAATCAATTTTTGGAATTATATCTATTTATTAAATCCAACATTATCCAGAACATTGACTTGATGACGTCAGCATTGCATCAGCAGCCAACAGTAACAGCTACAGTTTAAACCTGACATGTGGGGTCCACATGTCATAGACACAGTGGAATTCCAGTTTATTAAATTAAACTAAACAAAATTAATTAGTAGGTGGGGCCCATCTGTCATAGACTGATTAGGCAATTTAATTAATTTTTACTAATCTATTTCTTTAATTAAGTACCTGACAAGGGGGGGGCATGTGTCATAGACACAGGGGGTGTGGGGCCCCACTGTCAGTGACTGGGGCCAGCCCAGTCAGCAGTTGACCCAGTCAACGGGTCAACTGCGACCTGCGGGGCCCAGCTACCAGTGACCCTGGCAGTGGCCCCAGGTCAACTGCGCCGGCAGTGGCCGGCGACTGGCCTCCGGCGATGCTCCGGCGAGCTCCCGAAACGCGGGGAGGCTCGGAAATGGCGCACAGGGCACCATTTCGTGCGCGGCCGGGCGCGTTCGAACGCTGATGGAGGCGCCGTTCCATTCCGGCCATCGGGGCGTGCTATGGTGGCCGGAGCTGAGCGCTACGACGGCAACGGCGGACGGCGGCGCTCGGGTGCGGAGGCAGACGGCGAAGCAGCGTGCAAGCGAGCGAACTAACGGTGCGGGTCGAGCCTACGCGACGCAGTGAGTCGTTTGGCGGCGGCGGCAGGACCATTTGGTCACCGTAAAGGCGCCAGCAACGAGGTCAGGCGGCGGCACAATCGGGCATTGGTGAAATCTAGCGCCAGAAGCAACGGCTCGTCGCGAGGAGCAAGGGGAGGAGAAGCAGAAGCTCACAGCGGGGTGTTGCCGTTCAAAATGGGCTCGGGGGAGGCTCGACGGCGGCGAATTTGGCGACGGCGAGCGGCGGCGACCCGAGGAAGAAGACGAAGCGGGGACGGCGATGTAGAGGCGCAGGAGCTTGGGTTCGTAGATCAGGGGGGGAGAGGAGGACGTGGCGGAGCCCGTGGGCATCTCAGCGGGGCTCGGGGGTGGCTGTGGCCGCGGCTACCCGCCGGCCATGGCGACGGTGGCGCTCGGATCTGGAGGGGAGCGAGCGAGGGAGAGCGAGGGGGAAATGGACAGGGCGTCCAGGGGGGAGGAACGGGGCCTCGCCCTTATCCTCGCCCACCAGCTCCGTCGCCGTGGCGGCCAGTGGCCGGAGCGAGGCGCGCTCGGCCACGGCGGCGTCGACACGCAGGGGGAGCAGGTAGGGGACGACGGTTGGGCTGGGCCAGCGCGGCCCAGTCGCCAGGTAAGTGGGCTTTGCCCCCTTTTCTTTTTCTTCTCTGTTTTTCATTTTTAGTTTCTGTTTTAATATAGTTTAGGCCAATATTTCTTTAAGTAAAAATGTGCCTCCTAGCCCAATTATTACCTTGCATTATTTCACAGGTCCACAAAAAGTTTGGGGACTATTATAATTGTTTTGCATTTTCATAATTGAGTTAAATGCATTTTAAAATGCATTTAGCTACTGTTACTGATGGTGGGGTCCACATAACATGTTTGATGATGTTGTTTTCCTCAACAATATTTGTTTCATGATTTTTCACAAATATGCAACATTTTATTTTAGTTGTTTGCACAATTATTTTTATCACAATAATTCCTAGGTATTTTGAAATGGAATTTGAAATTCAACTTGATCAAACTTCACTTAGCAAAAAGCTTAGGCACAGTTCATGATCATCACTGTAGCTTAATTACAATGATCACTGTAGCATAACACCAGGGTGTCACAATTCTCCCCTACTAATAAGAATTCTCGTCCCGAGAATTAAGAAATAGAAGGGAAGAGCTCGGTGTTGGGGAACGCAACAGAAAATAAAAAATTCCGGTATAGCGAGCACGCCCAGGACCACTATGGAGACTTCATACAAGGTTTGATCTAATCCGTACCGACTCGAAGCGCAGCGGAAGAAGAGTCGGTGGAGATCGTTGGTGCAGATCCCCGCAGCTAGGATTTTACAACCTCCCAACCGCGAGGATGTACTCCCTCGTCGGACAGCCCTTCGGGAGGCGGTCGGACAGTCCCCCGGACGATGTCGCGGACAGCCCTTCGGGAGGACCCTCGAAACTCGAACGGAGACTCGGACAGCCCTTCGGGAGGACACACGAACAGCCCCTCGGGAAAAAGATCGAAACTACGACCTCTCTACATGGTTGCACACATACGGTGTCATCTATCTGGCAGGGCTTCGCCGTCCAGAACTAGTTCCTGCCGGAACCCAGACAGCCTTTCGGCTCTACGAAAAACTCTTTTCGTGGGAGGGAGAGAGAGAGCTTGCAAAGCAAAGCATGTGTATGAGCACCAAGGATGAGGAAGTGGGCAGCCCACTCACCTCCTATTTATAGGAAGACCAAGGGGTAGGATGGTCACTTCAAGTACCAAAATATCCCACTTTATGTCACACATAAAAATCATAAGAAGGAAAATGGGTGCGATGTGGAGCTCCATGGAGGAGCTCCACCCTTGGCCGGCCAACCCTTGGGGGCCCCCCCATGAGGGGCTTCCTTGGTCCCCAAGGCCTTCTAGAAGCCTTTTGGGAAATATCCCAAAAGGTGATTTTCCATAAATATCCAAAAAGCACTTTCACTATTCACGACGACATTTTTCAGCGTCTGATCGAACTGAACATATTTATGTGGTCTTAGAACATTACCAGTACCCACTAAAAAAAGTTTCAATGCGATCCGGAACAATTCCGGATTAGCGATTTTCATCTGCGAAAAGCATCTGAAGCGGTTCTGGCAGCTCCGGAACATTTCCAGTTTTCATCCCGGAAAATTCCAAAAAGTTTCCAGAACAATTCTGGCACCCTCCAAGAATTATCAGGCACGTGCCAAAACTAATTTGACTTTTTGGTATCCCCTGAAACAACTTTTCCAGTTTCACCGGAACTCATCCGGTGACCTCTTTCTTCGGAACTTTTCCGCTGTCTCCGAAAACTTTTTCCGGAAAACTTTCTCTCCGACTCCCTGTCTAGTATTCAGCAGATAGATGACCCTTAAGCGTGTGACCCTATAGGTTCGGTGAAGTATAGACATGACCCGGAACCCCTTCCGATCAATGATCAACATCGGAGCCGTGGACACCCATATCGATCCCTATACCCACACGAATACAAATTCGAGTGAACCTCCAGTTGCCGTGTGCTATTCCTGTTGCTTCGCGATATGTTACAATTACCCGAGGTGAGACATGTTGGCATCCTCGTGGATCAACAACTTGTCCACTATGCCAGTTACCTCGTTGCTGGTATTGTTCTCTTTTCTCGTTCCCGTGTTCCGGCATCCCCATGATCAAATCACAAAGTGTCTGGCTAGACGATGATGGATACCGTAACACTGAGAGGGCCCAGAGATATCTCTCCATCGTCGGAGGAGCAAATCCCAATCTTGAGCTATCAAGTTACTTGACATACTTTTCCATGAACCTGTAAGCTGCCGTAATAGCCACCCATTTACGGATGACGTTTAACAAACCCCAAAGTTCATGAAGCAAGCATGAAGAAACTCGATACTCTCATGGTCTAAGGAATCATGCAAACGTTAACCATCTCTGTGTTATTAACCATTAACTTGTGACGAATATATCTCATAGCATAACATCAATTTGGGTCGATTCAACACAAGTGTTCTACCAACATCGTGCCCTCAAAACTGCCGGCATAGCCATGCCCATGATCAGGAAAACAGGATCATCATGCAATACTTGAGCCAGTCTTAGAGGCAAGACTAGGAATACATATTTCCGTTTATTATACCACACGTGCAAATGAGTTTCCCTCCAAGCCTCATGGATATTGCAGACTCGAGAATCATTGCAGTTATAGCATGGATCATAAACATTCATTACAAACTTGGAGATACAAAAGTAACTGATATTACTGCCTCTAGGGCATATCTCCTACACCCGGGGTATTCTGCACGAAGATGATCTTCTCGTTCCCATGTGGCTTCATCTTCAGAATGATTTGCCCACTGCACTTTGAAGAACTTGGTAGCCTTCTGACGAGTCCGACGTTCAGTTTCATCGAGAATGCGAACTGGTTGCTCCTTGTAAGAAAGGTCTTGCTGTAGTTCCAGCATTTCATGGTCCACTACTCGGATAGGATCCTCGAAGCAGCAACGAAGCTGTGACACATGGAACACATCGTGAACCTGAGACAGGTTTGGCGGTAGTTCCAGTTGATATGCCACTTTACCACGCCTTTTGAGAACAGTGAAAGGACCAATATATCGAGGAGCCAGCTTGCCCTTGATTCCAAATCGGTGTGTACCCCTCATTGGCGTGACTCGAAGATAAGCCTTTTCGCCAGGTTGATAGACCATGTCTTTGTGATGTCGGTCATACTGACTCTTCTGACGAGACTGAGCAGCCTTCAGATTTGCCTGAATAATGCGGACTTGATCTTCGGCATGTTGGATAATATCCGGACCGATAAGTGTATGTTCCCCAGTTTCCGACCAATTCAGAGGAGTCCGACACTTACGTCCATACAACACTTCAAAAGGAGCCATCTTCAGACTAGCTTGATAGCTATTGTTATAGGAGAACTCGGCATACGGGAGAGATTCTTCCCATTTCTTGCCGAAAGAAATGACACAAGCTCGAAGCATGTCTTCGAGAATCTGGTTGACTCTTTCAACTTGTCCCTGGGATTGATGGTGAAAAGCGGTGCTAAAAGACAAACGAGTGCCCATAGCTTCCTGGAAACTTGTCCAGAACCTTGAAGTGAACAAGCTGCCACGGTCTGAACTGATAATCAGTGGAATACCATGAAGTGAAACAACTCTGGACATATATAGATCTGCCAGCTGACTAGCAGTAATAGTTTCCTTGACAGCCAGAAAATGTGCAACTTTGGACAATCGGTCAATGACGACAAGAATAGCATCATTACCTTTCTGCGACCTGGGAAATCCAGTAATGAAGTCCATTTCAACATGATCCCATTTTCATTTAGGAATAGAAATAGGTTGCAGAGTTCCAGCAGGCCTTTGATGTTCTGCTTTGATCCGACGGCAAATGTCACATTCTGAAACATAGCGAGCAATGTCTTGTTTCATGTTAGACCACCAGTATCTTTGACGAATGTCTTGGTACATCTTGGTACTACCAGGATGAATAGAGAGCGGAGTGTCATGCGCTTCCTTCATGACCTCCAGAATCGCATCTCTGGGTACCACTAGCCGGTTATTGTAGTACAAAGTGCCATCTTCAGTAGTGGTGAAGGGTGAGGGCTTCCCTTCTGAGAGCTCGAGTTTAATCCTCCTGATTCCATCGTCACACTTCTGGTTCCACTTGATGACGTCCTCGAGATCTGGTTTAGCAATCAGGTTATTAAGAGAACCCTGGGCAACAACGTGGAGGTTCATCTTGAAGAACTCCTCAGTAGGAGGAGCGAGATAACCCCGAGGGACTATATGAAGATTCAGTTTGCGAAACTCTTCTTGAAGCCGGGGTGAACCTTGTGAACCTGAAGGTGGTTGCAGTATGACTTACGGCTCAAGGCGTCAGTCATTACATTAGCCTTGCCGGGGGTATATAAAATACCGAAATCATAGTCTGTGAGGGATTCCATCCATCTTCGCTGGCGGAGATTCAAGTCCGGTTGAGTAAACAAGTACTTTAGACTTTGGTGGTTGGTATAGATCTCGCAACGATTACCAACAAGGTAATGTCGCCAATTCAATAGAGCATAGACCACTGCAGCTAACTCGAGATCATGAACTGGATAGTTCTCTTCATGAGGACGCAACTGTCTTGAGGCATAAGCAATTACTCTGCGCTCTTGCATTAGGACACAGCCTAATCCTTGACGAGAAGTGTCGCAATAAATGGCAAAGTCCTTTCGAGAATCTGGAGGAGCAAGCACCGGTGCTGATGTAAGCTTGTCCTTGAGAGTCTGGAAACTTTCCTGACATTTGTCTGTCCATTCAAACTTAACACCCTTGTGAAGCAGATTGGTCAGGGGTTTTGCGATCTTGGAGAAGTTCTCGACGAATCGACGGCAATAGCTGGCGAGACCGAGAAAACTTCTGACTTGCTTGACATTCTTCGGGGGAGTCCAGTCAAGAATAGCCTGAACTCGTTCAGGGTTGACGGCAATTCCATCCTTGGAGATCACATGACCAAGGTAAGTCACTTCACTTAGCCAGAACTCACACTTAGAGAACTTTGCATATAGTTGATGTTCTCGAAGCCTTCCGAGCACAAGTCGAAGATGTTCGGCATGTTCTTCTTCATTTTTGGAATATATCAGTATGTCATCCAGATATACCACTACAAACTTGTCAAGATAATCCATGAAGATATAATTCATCAACCGAGAGAAGGTTGCTGGGGCATTTGTTAAGCCGAAAGACATGACGGTGTACTCGTATGAACCATAGCGAGTAACAAATGCTTTCTTTGGAATATCTTCTTCACGAACACGGATCTGATGATAACCCAACCTCAAGTCGAGTTTAGAGAACACTGATGATCCAGCAAGATGATCATACAGGTCATTGATCCGGGGAAGCGGATACTTGTTCTGAATTGTTGCTTGGTTAATAGGCCGGTAATCTTGAACTAGACAATTAGTACCATCTTTCTTCTTGACAAAGAGTGAAGGTGCTCCCCAAGCTGAGGAACTAGGACGAATAAAACCCTTGCGAAGCGATTTGTCAATTTCTTCCTTAAGCTCAAGAAGTTCATGAGGAGGCATTTTATAAGGCCGCTTGGCTATAGGGGTGGTACCAGGTACCAAGTCGATGACAAACTCGACAGCTCTAGCAGGGGGAATGCCTGGAAGCTCTTCTGGAAACACATCCGGGAAGTCTCGAACCACTGGAATGCTTTCAATCCCCTCGACAGGTGAAGCATTCAATGCGTTCATGAAATGAATCTGGGTCTCGGCATTACGAACGAGACGAACGGTATGAAAACTAACTCGTTGGAAGGGTGCAAAAGATGCACGGTTTTAGTGGCACAAACGACTAAAGCACTATGTGCTATCATCCACTCCATTGCCAAGAGTAAGTCAATATTGGAAGACGCCAACACAATGGGCGAGACGAGGAACTCTAGTCCTTCGATCTCAACGGCGACATTGGGACATACCACAGAAGTCTGACAATTACCCGCGGGTGTGGATACCATTATTTGAATGTCCATGTTCTCGCTCCTAAGGTTATGCTTAGATGCAAATTCTTCCAACATGAATGAATGCGATGACCCAGTATCAAATAATACGGATGCGGATATTGAGTTAACAAGAAGTGTACCCATCACAGTAGCAGGCTGGTCTTGAATTTGATTCAGATCAATATTGTTAGCTTGAACACGACCAGTGTTAGGCCTGGCGTTGTTGTTGCGGGGCTGGTTGGAAGGCAGTGCAAGTTGATTCTGACCCTGTCTGCAGTCTCTAGCACGGTGACCTGGACGGCCACACTTGAAGCACAGTCCATCCTCAGGGCGGGATGGTGGAGGCTGAGGTGCTCTTGGCAGTATAGCTCTTGGTTGTCTTGGCGGTGGAGGGGGCAGACGAGGCGCCACATTGGATGGCCTCGGTGCATAAGCAGGTGGGCGGTAGTTGTTGGGGATCCAGATCCTTTGCTTCTGAGGACGTGGGCCCGAAGATGAACCCACGTCAATCTTGCGCTTAGTGTGATCCTTGTACCTCTGCAGACCTGTCTCAATCTGGATAGCCTTATTCACCTAGGTGGCGAAATCAGGGAAGTCGTGAGCTAGAAGAGCAAGGTGAATATCTGGGTGAAGTCCTTCACGGAATTTCTCCTGCCTGCGAGCATCAGTTGCAATGTCTTCCTCAGCATAGCGAGATAAGTCCAGAAATTCCCGCTGATAAGCATCCACAGTCTTGTTGCCCTAGACTAAGTTGCGGAATTCGCGCTTCTTCTTATCCATCATTCCCTAGGGAATGTGACGAGCACGGAATGCAGCTTGGAACTCCGGCCAGGTGATAATTGTTCCAACAGGCTGAGAGCGCCGGTGGCTGTCCCACCATTGAGCAGCGGGGCCCTTCAGAAAGTACGAGGCAAAGGTGACATAACTAGCCTCTGGGGCGCCTGACGACTCCAGCTCATAAGTGATGTCACAGAGCCAGTCATCTGCGTCAAGCGGCTGAGTTGAGCTGCGGAAAGTCGTAGGGTTGAGACGCATGAAGTCTTGTAGAGTCATTGGGGCTGGCTGCTGATTCATATTCGGCCTTGGGAAATGGTCCATAAGCCCTTGCATAAACTGGCGATTCAGTTCAAACTTTTGCATCATACCAGCCATGTAGTCCGGTGGTGGTGGTGGCTCAGGCGCACCACGACCACGACCAGCTGGCCTAACCATTCTGTCAAATTTAACAGTGGTAGTTTAGCACTTGGTAATTGCAAAATCAAGGAATCACTCATGAAGTAAATTGCACAAAGAAGGAAGTGCAATAATTACGACATAGTAGTTCAAATTTCAACATACAGATCCATACATAAGTCTATTACAAACCATAAGTTCGTTACAAAATAGACGATAGATCCGGCATGAAATTAACCTAGACAACTAGGCGGCACGCAGGCACGTGGTGGAGGGATACAACAACGCATCTGCGTCGGGGACAACGAAAGTAGCCGGGAAACGGCAGGTGACTCTGAAATCTGGTGAAGGAGTACTACATCCCATGCACACCCTGATGCAGAATCTGCATATCAACCGGGAGCCTAGGCCCAAGTGCGGGAGCACGACCTCCAACAGCAGGCCACTCAAGACCTGGAGGAAACTCAGTCGTACGCGGGTGAAGAACAAACTCCGTATGCATTCCCGCAATGACTGCTGGCCTCAACTGCTCCAAAGCCCGGTAAAGACAAGCACGGGTGGCGTACAGCTCAAAGTTAAGAGCCCTGACAGTGCGATCCAGAGCCTCAGTGTACTGAACCAGAACCCGTGGGTCATAACGACGACTCACGTAGGGGGCGCAGATAGCAGTGTAGGATCGGTCGATACGCTGCCGTGCAAAAGGGGTCAAGACCTCAGCGTCGGCCGCAGTATCAACTCCAGCAGGGACATACGGGATGTATCTGTAGGCCGTCTCCTCCAAACTGGGGTTCGCTGCATGGAGACGAACAATAGCAGCATAGGCAGCGTCCTGTACTGCCATCTCAACAGTCACTCCAATGCCACGGAAGGTGTGCAGCTCAGTGATGGAGCGGTCCTGTCGATCCCAGATAACCATCACAGCCTCATACTGTTCCTGGTTGAACTCGTGGTAGTCCTCGTAAATAGTGTACTCGGGGTACCAACGCTAACCCAGTGTCGTCAAGAGGCCATTCAGAATGGCCGGAAACCCAGTCGCATCGTGCGCAAAGGTCAGACGGACGATCTGCCTAGCGGGACGCATCTGCAACAAGGAGGTTCAAGGTATCAAATGACAGTGCGTGTATCATACTTCAAAGAAGACAATTTTCGACGAAACAATTCTCCGATGGATGCGATCATGAGAACCTAATGTTAGATTTAGCAAAATCTTTAACCCGAAAGAGATGAGAGATCAGAACCCCGAGTATAGACGAGGAATAAAAGATCCTAATACCACCCGATTGAGATGTGGGCCCGTAAGCCACAGCATCAGTGTTAGTAAAAGTTTTTCAACGACTAGACTCAACTTCGGCCAAGGAGTTGGAAAGGGGGCTACCTACAGGCAATCGGCTCTGATACCAACTTGTGACGCCCCCATTCTTGTCCGTACGCTAATCACGCACACAATGCGTACGACCAAGATTAGGGACTCACTGATTGATACCACAACACAACGAAAGACACAAATATAAAGTCATACAGCTCCATATTACAAGCCAGGGGCCTCGAGGGCTCGAATACAAAGCTTGACACAAACACAAGTCAGCGGAAGCAAATATATCTGAGTACAGACATAAGATAGACAAGTTTGCCTTAAGAAGGCTAGCACAAACATAAACAGCGGATCGAATGAGGCGAGGCCTCCTGCCTGGGAACCTCCTAACTACTCCTAGACGTCGGAGAAGTCTACATCATAGTAAGCGCCATCCTGCTGGTAGGGGCCTCCGTCGGGGTAGTAGTAGTCGACATCTCCAGCGTACTCCAAATCCCGGGCTCCATCAACTGAACGCAGCAACGTATCGAAGGGGAAAAGAGAAAGGCATAGCAGCGTGAGTACTCATCCAAAGTACTCGCAAGACTTACATCAGAACTATGCTAGATATGCACCATTATCAAGGGAAGGGGTTATATCTGGACTGACTGCAGAAAGCAAGAATAGGGAGAAGGCCTAGTCCTATCGAAGACTAGCATCTTCAACATCTTGCAGCATTAGAAGAGTGCAGATCAGTATCTCATACATATAGTCATATTGTTGTACAATTTTAATTAAGTAAACACGCCCAGAGATCCTTCCTCGACTCCCTGCGAGGAAGAAATCCCGGAGCCACAATTCATTTTATTAGTTTATGATTATAGTTGTAGTAGGTCAAAGCACAACTCCAAGTCGTCCTGTTACCGTGGACACGGCTATTCGAATAGTTTACTTCCCTGCTGGGGTGCACCACATTCCCCAACACGCTCGATAAGCTCCGGCCGGATACAATTTTCTGGTCATACCCGGCCTCGGCCGATCGACACGACGTAGTCCTACCTAGGCTCAACAGAGAGGCCAGCACGCCGGTCTACATCCTAATGGCTCGGGGTCTTGGCCATCCTGCACATTACGCCCTCGGCCGGAACCAGTCCTAGCATGCCTTAATAACAAGCGCCATGCGTTCCAGACCACCCGGGCACGAGTCGAATCTCGTGGCATCTGAAGAGCTTTCGGGAGAATGTACGGCGTAGAGCAGCCCATACTGATTACCTCGCGTGGTGGTTAGTGCGTATTAGGCCAACGACCTAACTCAGATCAAGTACCCAACCCATTAGCAATTTATTAGTGATCAATAACACTCGGGTGCCTTCCGGCGCACCCCACCAATTCTTCGGATGCCTTGCGGCGCATCCCACCAAACCTTTCTCTCGCGGGTACCCTTGGGGCCGACCCGTCTTAAACAAGTAGCTGTAACCAGGTCATAGTAACTGTGTGTCTATACATCAAGTGGATATCCGAGGAATCACCCTCGATGGATCCCACTCGAGGTATGAGTAAGGCAAGAGTCGCTACCGGTAAATGGAAAGGAGGAATCACCCTCGATACCCATGACCGATAACTACGCTACAGAATTAACACCAGGCGTGCTAAGTGAGGTATCACCCTCGGCACTCGGTAGTAGCTCTGCAGTGCCATACTTAAGGGGTGTGTGGTGATGTGTCGATAACGGCTTGTCAGTCATGATGACCGAGTCTTCTGTCTTCAAGTCTTTGGTGTCGTCGATGAAAGCAGGGGCAACTGGGACTAAGGGGTCTCAGGGGGTTCATTGATCAACCTATACTAAGCAGTTGGTATGATTGCAGGTAAGTAATAGTTTAGCAAAAACAGGCTATGCATCAGAATAGGACCTATCTAATACAGTAGCAAAATCTAATGCAAGCATAAGAGGGAGAGAGATGGGTGATATCGGAATGCTCAAGGGGGTTTTGCTTGCCTTGCTGCTCTGCGGCAAAAGGCTGAACGTCAACAGCGTAGTCGATCTCGGCAGCACCGTCAGCCTCGGGATCTACCGAAGAGAAGAGGGGGAAGAAACAATAAATACAAAGCACACAGATGTAACATGATGCATGACATGGCAATATGCTTAGCTAGGCATGCACTAACGCAGTACTACGCATTGCAGACGAAGCGGGAGAATATCTGACGATATTTCCCGGGTCTTTGGATTTATCGGACAGACGATCTGGAGGGGAAAGTTCCATGTTCATAATGCTAGGAGCATGTGACAGATGAATGGATGGCATATTTGGATTCGTGGGATTTTTCTGATCAACTTTCATGTATAAAGTTTTTTTATCTGAGCTACAGATTATTTTCTATGATTTTTCAAAGTTTTAATCAATTTTTGGAATTATATCTATTTATTAAATCCAACATTATCCAGAACATTGACTTGATGACGTCAGCATTGCATCAGCAGCCAACAGTAACAGCTACAGTTTAAACCTGACATGTGGGGTCCACATGTCATAGACACAGTGGAATTCCAGTTTATTAAATTAAACTAAGCAGAATTAATTAGTAGGTGGGGCCCATCTGTCATAGACTGATTAGGCAATTTAATTAATTTTTACTAATCTATTTCTTTAATTAAGTACCTGACAAGGGGGGGGGGGCATGTGTCATAGACACAGGGGGTGTGGGGCCCCACTGTCAGTGACTGGGGCCAGCCCAGTCAGCAGTTGACCCAGTCAACGGGTCAACTGCGACCTGCGGGGCCCAGCTACCAGTGACCCTGGCAGTGGCCCCAGGTCAACTGCGCCGGCGGTGGCCGGCGACTGGCCTCCGGCGATGCTCCGGCGAGCTCCCGAAACGCGGGGAGGCTCGGAAATGGCGCACAGGGCACCATTTCGTGCGCGGCCAGGCGCGTTCGAACGCTGATGGAGCCGCCATTCCATTCCGGCCATCGGGGCGTGCTATGGTGGCTGGAGCTGAGCGCTACGACGGCAACGGCGGACGGCGGCGCTCGGGTGTGGAGGCAGACGGCGAAGCAGCGTGCAAGCGAGCGAACTAACGGTGCGGGTCGAGCCTACGCGACGCAGTGAGTCGTTTGGCGGCGGCGGCAGGACCATTTGGTCACCGGAGAGGCACCGGCGACGAGGTCAGGCGGCGGCGCAATCGGGCATTGGTGAAATCTAGCGCCAGAAGCAACGGCTCGTCGCGAGGAGCAAGGGGAGGAGAAGCAGAAGCTCACAGCGGGGTGTTGCCGTTCAAAATGGGCTCGGGGGAGGCTCGACGGCAGCGAATTTGGCGACGGCGAGCGGCGGCGACCCGAGGAAGAAGACGAAGCGGGGACGGCGATGTAGAGGCACAGGAGCTTGGGTTCGTAGATGAGGGGGGAGAGGAGGACGTGGCGGAGCCCGTGGGCGTCTCAGCGGGGCTCGGGGGTGGCTGTGGCCGCGGCTACCCGCCGGCCATGGCGACGGTGGCGCTCGGATCTGGAGGGTAGCGAGCGAGGGAGATCGAGGGGGAAATGGACAGGGCGTCCAGGGGGGAGGAACGGGGCCTCGCCCTTATCCTCGCCCACCAGCTCCGTCGCCGTGGCAGCCAGTGGCCGTAGCGAGGCGCGCTCGGCCACGGCGGCGTCGACACGCAGGGGGGAGCAGGTAGGGGACGACGGTTGGGCTGGGCCAGCGCGGCCCAGTCGCCAGGTAAGTGGGCTTTACCCCCTTTTCTTTTTCTTCTCTGTTTTTCATTTTTAGTTTCTATTTTAATATAGTTTAGGCCAATATTTCTTTAAGTAAAAATGTGCCTCCTAGCCCAATTATTACCTTGCATTATTTCACAGGTCCACAAAAAGTTTGGGGACTATTATAATTGTTTTGCATTTTCATAATTGAGTTAAATGCATTTTAAAATGCATTTAGCTACTGTTACTGATGGTGGGGTCCACATCACATGTTTGATGATGTTGTTTTCCTCAACAATATTTGTTTCATGATTTTTCACAAATATGCAACATTTTATTTTAGTTGTTTGCAGAATTATTTTTATCACAATAATTCCTAGGTATTTTGAAATGGAATTTGAAATTCAACTTGATCAAACTTCATTTAGCAAAAAGCTTAGGCACTGTTCATGATCATCACTGTAGCTTAATTACAATGATCACTGTAGCATAACACCAGGGTGTCACACTAGTGTAGCTATTTTATGATTCTTGAGTTATAGGGATCCCACACTATTAAGAGGAAATAAAAGGGTTTCGTGATGGACTTGCTTAAGTCAATATCTCCTACACAAAATTCCACTCTGATCATATACATATATATCAATATCCAAAGCCAAAAGGGTTCCCCAAATTCTGTGATAAAACCTTTGCATAATTTGCATCATCCATTTTGGTTTATCTTGAGTAGATCTCTATGTGAGGGCCTGGAGTTTTTCACTAGATTCAAAACGAGCCCAAGATCATCAAAATTGGACTCCGTCTGAGAAACTTATGCATATTTTACTATTGGGGCACCTGCAATTTTTGTGATGGCCGGATGTCCGGGACTTGGCCGGATTTCCACGATCCTCTCGGAAATCCGGCAGTTTTTGTCCAGAAACTAAATTGAGATCTTGGTTGTGCCCACCGGATGTCCGGGACCCCAAAATTTGGCCAAACGTCCGGGCTTAGGCCAGATGTCCGGGTTGTGTACATTGACACTATTTTTCTGTGTTCGCATACACACTTCACAGCTGTCGGATGTTCGGCCTCCGCCTTAATGTACGGCCCGCCACATCCACTTACGCACAAACCGCTAGTTTTCGAGGCTTGATATATATACCCCTCTACCAATTGGGTGGAGGGTTGACCACTCAATCCAAAAGAACCCTAGAATACCCAAGTGGCTCCCTCTCACTTCTCTTACACCAAATCTTAGATCCCGGAGAGATTCGTGAGAGTTCTTGAGAGATTTTCGAATCAAGTGATATATCCTATCCCTCTCCCTCTTGTGACCAAAGGAATTCATGATTTGAGCAAGTCTTGATCATTTCCCCCTTGATCTTGTAACTCTTGGAGGTTGGAGACTCCTAGGCGGTAGGAGTGCTCCGGTGAGTAATCAACTGGAGATTTGTTCCCCGGAAAGTTTGTGAAGGTTTGGAGGGCGCCTTAAGGTCTACCACTAGTCGTTGGGAATCGCCTTTGTGGTGAGATATCAAGGAGAATAGGGTGAGCCTTCATGGCGCTGGTGTGCCTTCATACTAATATCCACCTCTCTAATGGTGACTAGCTTCCCTCCAAGGAAGTGAACATCGGGATACAACCTCGTCTCCATGACTTTGGTTATCCCTAACCCTATCTTCTTACTTGTGGTTTACTTTGGTCACTTGACCATGCATTCACTATATCTCCTTGTCCTCATTGTATTGTGTTAGGTATTTCCTTGTGGAGATTATTTAGTCCTAAACTTTATATCCTGCAATTCATGCTTGCTACTATTGATATATCTTGTGTCTAGTGTGAATTGCTAACTTGTGTCATACACTTCCATATCTTGTGATATTGCTCAGGTAAGTTTGTGTAACCGCTGCTTGTGAGCTGCATTGGGATTTTCCCCGAAGAGGAGAGGAGATGCATGATAGTAGAGATAAGTATTTCCCTCAGTGAGAACCAACGTTATCGAACCAATAGGAGAACCAAGCAAATTCCTTTCAACAGCACCTACCCACACAAAACCAAACACTTGCACCCAATGCAGACAACAGGGTTGTCAAGCCCCTTGAACTCATTACTTGCAAGGATTAAATCTTGATAGAGATAGATATTGTAAAAGCAAAATAAAATAAAAGTAAATAATATGCATCAAGATATTTTAGGAGTTTTGTATTTATGTTTAAGTAGACCCGGGGTCCATAGTGTTCGCTAGAGGCTTCTCTCTTGAAAATAGCATACGGTGGGTAGACAAATTACTGTTGGACAATTGACAGAATTGCTCATAGTTATGACATGTTATTCATGGCAATGATCATGTATATAGGCATCACGTACATAAACAAGTAAACTGAAACGATTCTGCATCTACTACTATTACTCCACATCGAGAGCACTTCTATGCTTGCCTCTCTAGGTATTAAGTTCATAATAAACAGAGTAATGCTTGGAGCAAGGTGACATGATGTAGACAAAATAAGACAAGCAATATGTTCATATCCCATCGTTTTACCCTTAATGGCAACAATACAAATACATGTCTTTTCCCCTTCTGTCAAGAGGATGTAAAGCACCACAAGATTCAACACACCACCACGCGCCACTCCCACAGAAGATAAATCAATTTAGTTTGGCCAACCAAACGGATAGATTGGAGGGAAATACGAAGCTATAATAATCATGCATAATAGAATTCAGAGGATAATCAATTACTTTCAATGAATAATCTGATCATAAACCCACAATTCATCAGATCCCAGCAAACACACCGTAAAAGAAGATTACATCGGATAGATCACTGCGGGAATCGCGGTGAACTTTGTATTGAAGATCAAAGTGAGAGAAGAAGCCATATAGGTACTAGCTATGGACCCGTAGGTCTGTGGTAGACTACTCACGCATCATCATGGAGGAAGCAAGGTTGATGTAGATGGCCTCTATGGTCGATTCCCCCTCCGTCAGAGTACCGGAAAAGGTCTCCACATGGCCTCCCATCGGAACAGAGGCTTGCGGCGGCGGAAAAAGTATTTCGGGTGGCTCTTTGTTGGTTTCCCGATTTTAGAGAATTTATGAAGGTGGAATTAGGTGAAACGGAGCCACGAGGGGCCCACGAGGCATCAGGGCATGCCTACCCCCCCTGTTGCCTTGTCTTCTCCTCGCGTCGCTTCGTGACTTCTCGCGAAGCTTCTTGGGTCTATTTTGTCCAGAAAAAATCATCAAACAGTTTTGTAGCGTTTGGACTTCGTTTGGTACAGATTTCTTGCAAAACCAGAAACAGGCAAACGGCAGCAACTAGCACTTGGCACTAGGTTAATAGGTTAGTTCCCAAAAATGATATAAAATAGCATATAACTGCATATAAATTATCCTAGATTGATAATATAATAACATTGAACAATCAAAAATTATAGATACGTTGGAGACATATCAGCATCCCCAAGCTTATTCTTGCTCGTCCTCAAGTAGGTAAATGATAGTCTCTTTTAAGTATGATCCTTGATAAACAATGAACTAATTGATATCAACATAATAACATCTATAAACATAAATAACATGATCGTCACTTTTTAAAATATACGATCCCTAAAGAATGTTATTCCCTACCCATTTTATCATATCAAGCATGTCATGACCCCGTCTTCATCGCATAACTATAAATCATGAGGACTCGGTGTCAAACCAGGCAATTTGATCATACTTCTAACGCACTTCATTATTTTCAACTTCACGCAATACATGAGCGTGAACCATGGCTATAGCATATGGGTGGAATAGAGTATGGTGGTAGATATCAAAGGAGTCAAAGTGGAAAAGAAAGTCTCGCATCAACTAGGCGGATCAATGGGCTATGGAGATGCCCATCAATCGATATCAATGCAAGGAGTAGGGAGCCATGCAATGGATTCACTAGAGCTATAAGTGTATGAAAGCTCAATGAAAGTTAATTGGGCGTGCATCAAACTTGCTTGCTCATGAAGACCTCGGGCATTTGAGGAAGCCCGTCATCGGAATATACAAGACAAGTTCTATAATGAAATATTCGTGCTAGCATATGAAAATGAAAACTCAGGAGACTCTTTATATGAAGAACATGGTGGCACTTTGAGGCACAAGTGTGGTAAATGGATAGTAACATTGCCCCTTCTCTCTTTTCTCTCATTTTTTCATGGTGGGCTTCTCTCTTTTTTCGACTCCCCCATTTCTTTTCTCTCTTTTATTTTCGTCTGGAGTCTCATCCCAACTTGTGGGGGATCATCGTCTCCATCAACCTTTCCTCACTGGGACAATGCTCTAATAATGATGATCATCACACTTTTATTTACTTACAACTCAATATTACAACTCAACATAAAACAATATGACTCTATATGAATGCCTATGGCAGTGTACCAGGATGTGCAATGATCTAGTGTAACATGTAGACAATGATGAACAGTGGCTTTGCCACAAATACTATGTCAGCTATATGATCATGCAAAGCAATATAATGATGAACACACAAGTCATGTGACAGAACGGTGGAAGTTGCATGGCAATATATCTCGAAATGGCTATGGAAATGCCATAATAGGTAGGTATGGTGGTTGTTTTGAGGAAGATATAAGGAGGCTTATGTGTGATAGAGCGTATCATATCACGGGGTTTGGATGCACTGGCGAAGGTTGCACCGATTCTCGACGTGAGAATGACCAATGCACGGTACCAAAGAGGCTAGCAATTACAGAAAGGTGAGAGTCTGTATATCCATGGATTCACATTGGTCATAAAGAACTCACATACTTATTGTAAAGCCTTATTAGCTCTCTCGAAGCAAAGTACTACTACATAACCCTAGGGAGGAGGTTGGTAGGAGTTAACCATCGCGCGCCCCCAATTCAAACAACACGATAGGATTTCATTTCACACATAAAAATGCTCACACATCATCACCATGCCATGGTTAATACATAGATGAATAAAAAATAAAAAGCTTTAATTACTGATATTTATACTAACCAACAATCATGTACTCATGCCCTTTCATATTACTACATTAATATAATCAACTCATGTTTCTTCTTTAGTGAGCTACATGAAAGTTTTTATTATATTCCCCTTGAATACCTATCCTTTTTGGACTAGTCTTATAACTCGTGACATTTACCATTCCTATTTATTATTATAATTTCAAAAATATTTAAGTTAAGCATGAGAGTTCAATTATTTCTACAAAATCCGAACGCCGTCGTGCTCTAAAAGATATAAGTGAAGCATTAGAGCAACTGCCTAGCTCAAAAGATGTAAGTGAAGCATATAGAGTATTCTAACAAATTATGATAACTGTGTATCTCTCTCAAATATGTGTGTCTAGAAAACAATGATTGTGGTAAACTAAAAGAAAAAACACGACGCTCCAAGCAAACACATATCATGTGATAACTAAATATATAGCTCTAGGTGACATACCGATAGATTGGAGACGAAAGAGGGGATGCCTTCCGGGGCATCGCCAAGCATAGATGATTGGGTCTTCCTTGAATATTACCTTGAGATGACTTGGGAATCCCCAAGCTTAGGGTATTGCCACTCATTATTCCTTCATCCATCGTTCTCTCACCCAAAACTTGAAAACTTCAACACACAAAACTCAACATAACCTCGTGAGATACGTTAATATAATAGACATATCAAATACTTTAGGTACTGTTATAAATTGATTCATATTTCATTATTGCATAATAGGTACTGTATTCTAAATTCTCCATGGCTTATGCCCCCCGATACAATCCATAGCATCATCAAAACAAGCAAACTATGCAAGCAAAAACAGAATATGTCTAAAACATAACAGTCTGTAAAGATATGTAGCAAAACCATACTTCTGTAACTCTAGAAATTCTGAAAAAATAGGAAAACGTGGGAAATTTGTATAACAATACTGTGTAAAACATTCAGATTAAAAAGACGTTCCTGTAAAATCAAAGAAATTCTTCACTGGACATAAAAGTTTCTGTTTTTGCACCGTATCAATTCTACTATCTTACAAATCATCCCAAAGGCTTTACTTGTCACAAACACTAATTTAAACATAAAAACACAATCATTACAGTAGCAATAATCATGTCAACACACCAAAACATAAAGTAAAAAAATAAAGATAAATATTGGGTTGCCTCCCAACAAGCGCTATTGTTTTATGCCCTTAGCTAGGCATAATGCATAGTATCAAGTATTGCCATCCTTCAAATTGATTCCATAAGTGGCCCTCATAATATATTCCTAAGGTGGTTAAACTCTCTTTCTAGGAAGGTGTTCCATCCCTTTATTTAATGGGAATTGGAATCTTATATTACCTTCTTTTATGTCAATAATAGCACCTATAGTTCGTAAGAAAGGCCTACCAAGTATAATAGGACAAGACGGATTGCATTTAATATCAAGCACAATGAAATCCATGGGCACATAATTTCTATTAGAAAGAGTAAGAAAATCATTTATTCTACCCAATGGTTTCTTAATAGCAGAATCCGCTAAATGCAAGTTAAGGGAACATTCATTTATATCGGTGACACCTGGCACATCACATAGAGATTTTGGTATTGTAGAAATGCTAGCACCAAGGTCACACAAAACATTGCATTTATAATCTTTAAACTTAATTTTGATAGTAGGTTCCCATTCATCACGTAACTTTCTAGGTATTGAAACTTCTAACTCAAGTTTCTACTCATGAGCTTTTATCATACTTCTACAATATGTTTAGTAAAAGCTTTATTTTGTTCATAAGCATTGGGTGAGCTAATCATGGATTGCAAAAAGGAAATACATTAAAATAATGAGCAACTTTCATAATTAAAGTCCTTGTAATCCAAAGTAGTGGGTGTATCACTATTTAAAGTTTTGACCTCTCCAAACCCACTTTCTTCATTTTTATCAATAAGATCATCACCCTCCGAACAAATGAGTTGCCTTCTAGCTAAAGTTGACTCATATCCAGTCCCTTTATCATTAACTTTCATATTATTAAATAAAGATTGAATAGGAGAAACACCAATCATTTAACATCTTCATCATAATTAAGATAGAAACCAGGAGGAATCGTTTTTCTAGGAATTCTCACCTAGCTCTCAACCTAGCGGTTCTATCCTTACTTTCAATTATAGATATTTGGATGGATTTAATAGAGTCATTAATATCATGTTTGTGTGGCAAAGTTTTACTTTTAAGAGTTTCCGCATCATGAGCAATCTTATCCATGTTTCTAGCCATATCGTCAACTTATATAGTTTTTCTTCTACCATAGTATTGAAAATCTTATGAGAACTAATAAATTCTTTAATTGTGTTCTCATGATAAGAGGG
Organism: Elymus sibiricus; assembly: GCA_039707655.1. Classification (NCBI taxonomy): domain Eukaryota; kingdom Viridiplantae; phylum Streptophyta; class Magnoliopsida; order Poales; family Poaceae; genus Elymus; species Elymus sibiricus. Next base: position 147,325,140 of record CM077675.1, read on the forward strand.
CATCCTATTATTATTATTGGAAGAATTATCATAAGAATTTCCATAATTATTAGAGGAATTTCCGGGATACGATCTAGGATTGGAATTACCTCTATAAGTTATTTCTAGAGACAAAGTTCACATCAATAGCATCATTATTTTACTAAATCAAAGTAGATAGTGTCACATCACTAGGATCAAATCGACATTCTTATTTGCAAACATATTCATAAGAGAATCCAACTTGTCACTCAAAGTAGCGATTTCTTCAACATAATTTACCTTCTTACCAGTTGGAGCTCGTTCGGTGTGCCATTGAGAATAATTTGTCATGATATTATCTAGTAATTTAGTAGATTCACCCAATGTAATCTCCATAAAGGTACCACTTGCATTAGAGTCTAGAAGATTTCTCGACACAAAGTTTAGTCTCGCATAGAAATTTTGTATTATCATCCATAAATTTAAGCCATGAGTGGGACAATTTCTAATCATCATTTTCATGATCTCCCATGCTTGGGCAACATGTTCTTGCTCATGTTGTTTAAAATTCATAATTTGGTTTTGGTGAGATATAATCTTAGCAGGAGGGAAATACTTGGCAATAAAAGCATCCTTACACTTATCCCATGTTCCAATACTATTGCAAGGCAAGGATGAATACCAAGTTTTAGCTTTATCTCTCAGTGAGAAAGGAAATAATTCCGGTTTAACCACATCATTATCCATATCTTTCTTCTTTTGCATATCACATATTTCAACAAAGGTATTGAGATGCGAAGCAGGATCCTCATTAGGACTTCCCAAAAATTGTTCTTCATAACAAGATTCAGCAAAGCGGCATTTATATCAAAAGCTTCCACACTAGTAGCGGATGGTATTGGAGTACTAATAAAATTATTATTACTATTTGAAAAGTCACACAATTTGTATTTTCTTGAGACATAGTGGCAATGCAAGTAAACTAGCAAGTAAACAAGTAAACTAACAAGTAAACTAGATAACAAAGCAAACAAGCAAATAGAAATATTTTTTTATTTTTTATTTTTATATGAAGTAAAATATAACAGCAAATAAAAAGTAGAAAAAGTGAAAGATAATTTATGTGTAGGGACCTGACAAGAATTTGATGATGTCTCCCCAGCAACAGCGACAAAAATTCTTCCTGCTACTTGTGAGATGCATTGGGATTTTGTCCGAAGAGGAGAGGAGATGCAGCACAGTAGAGATAAGTATTTCCCTCAATGAGAAACAAGGTTATCTAACCAATGGGATAACCAAGAAAATTCCTTTCAACAACACCTACACACACAAAACCAAACACTTGCACCCAACGCGGGCAACAGGGTTGTCAAGCCCCTTGAACTCATTACTTGCAAGGATTAAATCTTGATAGAGATAGATATTGTAAAAGCAAAATAAAATAAAAGTAAATAATATGCACCAAGGTATTTTTGAAGTTTTTTTATGTTTAAGTAGACCCAGGGGCATAGTGTTCGCTAGAGGATTCTCTCTTCAAAATAGCATACGGTGGTTAGACAAATTACTGTTGGGCAATTGATAGAATTGCTCATAGTTATGACATGTTATTCATGACAATGATCATGTATGTAGGGATCACGTCCATAAACTAGTAGACCAAAACGATTCTGCATCTACTGCTATTACTCCACTTCGAGAGTGCTTCTATGCTTGCCTCTCTAGGTATTAAGTTCATAACAAACAGAGTAATGCTTGGAGCAAGGTGAGATGATGTAGACAAAACAAGACAAGCAATACATTCAGATCCCATCGTTTTATCCTTAATGGCAATAATACAAATACGTGTCTTGTCCCCTTCTATCACTGGGATATAGAGCACCGCAAGATTGAACCCACTACAATGCACCACTCCCACTGAAGATAAATCAATCTAGTTGGCCAAACCAATCCGATAGATCGGAGAGAAATATAAAGCTATAATAATCAAGCATAATAGAATTCAGAGGAGACTCAATTAATTTCAATGAATAATCTGATCGTAAACCCACAATTCATCGGATCCCAACAAACACACTGCAAAAGAAGATTACATCAGATAGATCACCGTGGGAATGGTGATGAATTTTGTATTGAAGATCAAAGAGAGATAAGAAGCCATCTAGGTACTAGCTATGGACATATAGGTCTGTGGTGGACTACTCACGCGTCATCATGGAGGTGGCAAGGTTGATGTAGATGGCCTCTATGGTCGATTCCCCCTCCGGTAGAGTACCGGAAAAGGTCTCCAAATGGCCTTCCGTCGGAACAGAGGCTTGCTGTGGAGGAAAAAGTGTTTCGGATGGCTCTCTATTCGTTTCCTAATTTTAGAGAATTTATGGAGGTCGAATTAGGTTAGACAGAGCCACGAGGTGCCCACAAGGCATCAGGGGGCACCTACCCCTCTGGGCACACCATGTTGCCTTGTCGTCTCCTCGCGCCGCTTCCAGACTTCTCCCAAAACTTCCTGAGTCTCTTTTGTCTAGAAAAAATCGTCAAAAAGTTTCGTAGCGTTTAGATTTCGCTTGGTACGGATTTCCTGGAAAACCAAAAACAGGCAAAAAAACAACAAATGGCACTTGGCATTGGGTTAATAGTTTCGTTCCCAAAAATGGTATAAAATAGCATAAAATTGCATATGAAGTATCCTAGATTGATAATATAATAGCATGGAACAATCAAAAATTATAGATACGTTGGAGACATATCAGTAACTTGTGTTTGGTAGTGCTACTTGTGAGCTGCATTGGGTTTTTTTCCCGAAGAGGAAGGGTGAAGCAATATAGTACCGATAAGTATTTCCCTCAGTGAGAACCAAGGTTATCAAACCAGTAGGAGAATCACGAAAACTTTGTGTCAACAATACCTTCACACACAAAACCAAACATTTGCAACCAACGCAGGCAAGAGGGTTGTCCAGCCCCGTGAACTCGTTACTTGCAATAAATATAAAAGTAAAATAAAAAGAAAGTAAATAAATTTCAGCAAGGTTTTAGGTTTTTAGCAATATGATTTGAATAGACCCAGGGGCCATAGTTTTCACTAGAGGCTTCTCTCTCGAACACATAGCATACGATGGGTAGACAAATTACTGTTAGGCAATGGATAGAAAAGCGCATAGTTATTATGTTACTCATGGCAACAATCATGTATATAGGCATCATGTTCATGACAAGTAGACCGAAACGATTCTGCATCTACCACTATTACTCCACCAATCGACCGCTATCCAGCATGCATCTATGGTATTAAGTTCTTGACAAATAGAGTAATGCTTTAAGCAAGATGACATGATGTAGACAAAGTAAGACCAAGCAATATGTTCAAACCTCTTCGTTTTATCCATAGTAGCAACAATACAATACGTGCCTTGTCCCCTTCTTCATTGGGATATAGAGCACCGCAAGATTGAACCCACTACAATGCACTCCTCCCACTAGAGATAAATCAATCTAGTTGGCCAAACCAAACGGATAGATCACGGAGACTTGCAAAGCTATAACAATCATGCATAATATAATTCAGAGAAGACTCAATTACTTTCATGAATAATCTGATCATAAATCCACAATTCATCGGATCCCAACAAATGCACCGCAAAAGAAGATTACATTGGATAGATCATCGCGAGAATCGCGAAGAACATTGTACTGAAGATCAAAGAGAGAGAAGAAGCCATACAGATACTAGCTATGGACCTGTAGGTCTATGGTGGACTACTCACACATCATCATGGAGGCAACAATTTTGATGTAGATGGCCTCCATGATTGATTCCTCCTCCAGCAGAGTACCGAAAAAGGCGTCCAGATGGGATCGCGGAAGAACAGAGACTTGCGGTGGTGAAAAAAGTGTTTCAGGTGGCTCTCTATTGATTTCAGGGTAATTGAAGATATATAGAAGTGGAATTAGGTCAGGAGGTGCCAAGAGGCGCCCACAATCCAGGGGGCGTGCTCTACCCACCGGGCATATGCCCTGGTGGCTCGTGGGCACCTCGTGGGTCTTCTGGTCTCCTCCCGAAGCTTCCTGGGTCTCTTCTGGTCCAAAAATAGCTTTCGTAAATTTTTATCCAATTTGGACTCCATTTGGTATTGATTTTCTAAAAAGTCCAAAAACAAGCAAAAACACGAACTGGCACTAGGCACCGAGTTAATAGGTTACTCCCAAAAAAACTATATGAAATTGCATGTAAAGTATTCAAGATTGGTAATATAGTAGCATGAAATAATAAAAAATTATAGATACGTCGGAGACGTATCAGCATCCCCAAGCTTAATTCCTGCTCGTCGTGGAGTAGGTAAATGATAAAAACAGAATTTTTGGTGTGGCACGCTACCAAACATGTAATCTCTTTTAGGTGTAGATACTGAGAAATGTCGAATCAATTAATATCAACATAGTAATATCCATGAACATAAGAAGCATAATCATTACTGTTTCAAAATATAGGATCATTAAAGAATGTTATTGATACGTCTCTGACGTTGATACGTCTCCGACGTATCTATAATTTTTTATTGTTCCATGCTAATATATTATCACTCTAGGATACTTTTTAAGCATTTATTTGATGTTTTATATTATTTTGAGCACTAACCTATTAACCCAGTGCCAAGTAATAGTTGTTGTTTCTGCATGTTTTTCGCTTTTCAGAATACTGTACCAAACTAAGTCCAAATACCCCAAAACTTTTTGATGATTTTTTCTGGACCAAAATCAGACCTGGAAGCTTAGGGGGGAGACCAGAGGGCACACGAGGTGCCCCCAAGCCAACAGGGGGCGCCCATGGGGTGGCCGCGCCCTGATGGCTTGGGGCCACCTCCCCGCTCTCCTAGCCCTGATCTCTGGCCTATAAATTCACAAATATTCCAAAAACCCTTGGGAGCCTCCCGAAACATTTTTTTCTGCCGCTGCAAGTCTCTGTTCCACCATGTGCCCCTCTGGAGCCGAGTTCCGGTGCCCTGCCGGAGGGGGGTCAATCACGGAGGGCCTCTACATCAACCTTGTTGCTCCCATGGTGATGTGTGAGTAGTTCACCGCAGACCTACGGGTTCGTAGTTAGTACCTAGATGGCTATCTCTCTCTCTATGTTCTACATTGCCAAGATCACCGCGATTCCCGCGATGATCTATCTTATGTAATCAATCTTTGCGGTGTGTTTGTCAGGATCCGATGAATTGTGGGTTTATGTTCAGATTATTCATTGAAAGATATTGAATACTTGCTGGTATTTTATATGCATGATGGTTATAGCTTAGTAGTGCTCTCCGATCTATCGGTTTGGCTTGGCCAACTAGATTGATTGATTTATCTTCAAGTGCGAGTGGTGCGTTGTAGTGGGTTTAATCTTGTGGTGCTCAATCCCAGTGACAGAAAGGGACATTACACGTATTGTATTGCTGCCACTAAGGGTAAAATGATGGGGTTCATTCATATTAACTAGATTTACTTTGTCTACATCATGTCATCATCCTCCAAGCATTACACCGTCTTTACTTAATACTCTAGATGCATGATGTATAGCGGTCGATGGGTGGAGTAATAGTATTAGATGCAGGCAGGAGTCGATCTACTTGTTTATGGATGTGATGCCTATATACATGATCATTTTTGTGAATAAATATTGCATAACTATGCGCTTTTCTATCAATTGCCCAACAGTAATTTGTTTACCCACCGTATGCTTTCTTCGAGAAAAAAGCCTCTAGCGAACACTAAGGCTCCCGGGTCTCCTCACAAATATAATTACTAAACCTCTTAAAATATTGCTGCCATTATTTACTTTCTTTTTATTTACAATCTATATTAATCAAATTATCTATCTATCACTACTTATCGCTTGCAAGTAACGAGTTCAAGGGGATTGACAACCCTCTTGCCCGCGTTGGGTGCAAGTGTTTGCTCTTTTTTGCGTAGGCGCTGAAGACAAGAGTTTGTGTGGTTCTCCTATTTGTTCGATAACATTGGTTCTCACTGAGGCAAATACTTACCTCTACTGTGATGCATCATCCCCTCCTCTTCGGGGAAAATCCCAACGCAGTTTACAAGTATCAGACGTATCTATTTTTTTTGATTGTATCATGCTATTATATTATCAATCTTTAATACTTTATATGATATTTTATATCATTTTTGGGACTAACCTATTAACTCGGTGCCCAGTGCCAGTTCCTGTTTTTGGACTTTTCAAAAAATCAATACCAAACGGACTCCAAATTGGCTAAAAAATTATAGGAGTTATTTTTGGACCAGAAGAGACCCATGAAGCTTTGGGAGGAGGTCAGAAGACCCACAAGGTGTCCACGAGCCTGCAGGGCACGCCCTGGGGGTAGGGCATGCCCCCTGTCTCATGGGACCCTCATGCCACCTCCTGGCCTAATTCCACTTCCATATATCCTCAATTACCCCAAAACCAACAGAGAGCCGCCCAGAACACTTTTTCTGTCGCGGCAAGTCTTTGTTCTTTTGCAATCCCATCTGGAGGCCTTTTCCGGTACTCTGCCAGAGGGGGGATCGATCATGGAGGCCATCTACATCAACCTTGCTGCCTCCATGATGATGTGTCAGTAGTTCACCATAGACCTACAGATCCATAGCTAGTATCTAGATGGCTTCTTCTCTCTCTTTGATCTTCAATGCAATGTTCTTCCCAATTCTCGTGATGATTTATCCGATGTAATCTTCTTTTGCGGTGCATTTGTTCGGATCCAATGAATTGTGGATTTATGATCAGATAATTCATGAAAAGTAATTGAGTCTTCTCTGAATCCTATTATGCATGATTGTTATAGCTTTGCAAGTCTCTCCGGTCTATCCATTTGGTTTGGACAACTAGAATGATTTATCTTTAGTGGGAGGAGTGCATTGTAGTGGGTTCGATCTTGCGGTGATCTATATCCCATAGACAGAAGGGGACAAAACATGTATTGTATTGTTGCTACTAAGGATAAAACGATAGGTTTGAACATATCGTTTGATCTTAGTTTGTCTACATCATGTCATCTTGCTTATAACATTACTCTTTTTGTCATGAACTTAATACCATAGATGCATGCTCGATAGTGGTCGATTGGTGGAGTAATGTAGTAGATGCAGAATCGTTTCGGCCTACTTGTCACGGATGTGATGCCTATATATATGATCATTGCCATGAATAACACCATAATTATGCGCTTTTCGATCAATTGCCCAATAGTAATTTATCTACCCACCATATGATATGCGTTCAAGAGAGAAGCCTCTGGTGAAAACTATGGCCCCGGGTCTATTCAAATCATATTGCTAAAAACCTAAAACCTTGTTGCAATTTATTTACTTTACTTTTATATTTATCTATCTATCACTATCAGAAGTAATCCTTGCAAGTAACAAGTTCAAGGGGCTTGACAACCCTCTTCCCCGTGTTGGGTGCAGGTGTTTGGTTTTTATGTGCGGTTATTTTTTACGCAGAGTTGTTCTAGTTCAATAACCTTGGTTCTCACTGAGAGATATACTTATCGATACTATATTGCTTCATCCTTCCTCTTTGGGGAAAAACCTAACGCAACTCACAAGTAGAAGTTATCCCTACTCATGTTAGCAGATTAAGCATGGCATGACTCCGTCTTCACCACATAAGTATAAATCATGAGCACCACGGTGTCAAATCGGGCAATTGTATCATACTTCTAACACGCTTCAGCATTTTCAATTTCACGCAATACATGAGCATGAGCCATGGATATAGCATATGCGTGGAATTGAATATGGTGGTAGATATCAAAGGAGTCAAAAGGTGTGAAAGTCTCACATCAACTAGGCGGATCAACGGGCTATGGAGATGCTCATCGATCGATATCGATGCGAGGAGTAGGGATTGCCATGCAACGGATCCACTAGAGCTATAAGTGTATGAAATCTCAAATGAAACTAAGTGGGTGTGCATCCAACTTGCTTGCTCGTCAAGACCTCGGGCATTTGAGAAAATCCGTCATCGGAATATACAAGCCAAGTTCTATAATGAAAATTCCCACTAGTATATGAAAGTGACAAAGCGGGAGACACTCTATATGAAGAACATGGTGCCACTTTGAGGCACAAGTGTGGTAAAGGATAGTAACATTACCACTTCTCTCTTTTTCTCTTATATCTTTTTTCTTTTTCTTTTTTTACTTTTCTCCTTTTTTCTTTCTTTTTTTTTCTTGATGGGCTCATTTGGCCACCCCCATTTTTTAATTTTCGTCTGTTGGTTCATCCTGACTTATGGGGGAATCATAGTCTCCATCATCCTTTCCTTACTGGGACAATGCTCTAATAATGCTGATCATCAAACTTTTATTTACTTACAACTCGAAATTACAACTCGATAAAGAACAATATGACTCTATATGAATGGCTCTGGCAGTGTACTAGGATGTACAATGATCTACCGTAACATGTGATCAATGATGAACAGTGGCTTTGCCACAAATACTATGTCATCTCTATATGATCATGCAAAGCGATATGAGGATGAACACACGAGTCATGTGATGGATCGGTGGAAGTTGCATGGCAATATATCTGGGAATTTCTATGGAAATGCCATGATAGGTAGGTATGGTGGCTATTTTGAGGAAGATATAAGGTGTCTTATTTGTGATAGAGCATATCATATCACGGAGTTTGGATGCACCGGCGAAGTTTGCACCGACTCTCGAGGTGAGAAAGGGGATTCACAGTACAGAGAAGGCTAGCAAATTACGGAGAGGTGAGAGTGCATATATCCCTGGACTCACATTAGTCATAAAGAACTCATATACTTATTGCAAAACCTTGGTAGCTCTCTCGAAGCAAAGTACTACCGCATGCCTGCGGAGAGGAGGTTAGAAGGAGTTAACCATCGCGCGCGCCCGATTCGAACAACACGATAGGATTTCATTTCAGACATAAAAATGCTCAAACCTGATCACCATGCCATGGCCAATATTTAGATGACAAGTAAATAACAAACTTTAATACCGATATTCCTACTAACCAATGATCATGAACCTATATTCTTTCATATTACTACATCAATATAATTAACCCACGTTTCATATTTGGTGAGCTACATGAAAGTTTTTATTATATCCCCCTTGAATATCTATCCTTTTTGGATTATTGTAACACGTGCAAATTACCATTCCTTATGCCTTATACTCTCAAAAATATTTAAGTGAAGCATGACATTTCAACTATTTCTATAAAATATGACCGCCTCCTTGCTCTAAAAAGATATAAGTGAAGCACTAGAGCAATTGCCTAGCTCAAAAGATATAAGTGAAGCACATAGAGTATTCTAACAAATTATGATGAAAATGTGTCTCTCTCTAAAGGTGTGTCCAGAAAACAATGATTGGGACAAACTAAAAGGAAAATAAACTATAATACACGATGCTCCAAGCAAAACTCATATCATGTAATGAATAAAAATATAGCTCCAAGTAACTGATGTCTACTACTCAACTTTATTCCTGTAGACTTTGTTGGGCCTCCAAGCGCAGAGTTTTGTAGGACATTAGCAATTTTCCCTCAAGTGGATGACCTAAGGTTTATCAGTCCGTGGGAGGTGTAGGATGAAGATGGTCTCTCTCAAGCAACCCTGCAATCAAATACAAGAAATCTCTTGTGTCCCCAACACACCCAATACAATGGCAAATTGTATAGGTGCACTAGTTTGGCGAAGAGATGGTGATACAAGTGCAATATGGATGGTAGATATAGGTTTTTGTAATCTGAAAATATAAAAACAGCAAGGTAGCAAGTAACAAAAGTGAGCACAAACGGTATTGCAATGCTTGAAAGCAAGGCCTAGGGTCCGTACTTTCGCTAGTGCAATCTCTCAACAATGCTAATATAATTGGATCACATAACCATCCCTCAACGTGCAACGAAGAATCACTCCAAAGTTCTTATCTAGCGGAGAACATAAGAAGAAATTGTTTGTAGGGTATGAAAGCACCTTAAAGCTATCCTTTCCGATCGATCTATCCAAGAGTTCGTACTAAAATAACAACAAGTTATCCTTTCCGATCAATCTATCTAGAGTTCATACTAGAATAACACCATATGATACGCATCAACCAACTCTAATGTCACCTAGATACTCCAATGTCACCACAAGTATCCATGAGTTAATTATACGATACACATCAAACAATTTCAGATTCATAATACTCAATCCAACACAAAGAACCTCAAAGAGTACCCCAAGATTTCTATCGGAGAAAGTAGGACAAGAACGTGTATCAACCCCTATGCATAGATTACCCCAATGTCAACGCGGGAATCCGCAAGTTGAGTACCAAAACATATATCAAGTGAATCAATAGAACACCCCATTGTCACCACGGGTATCCACATGCAAGACATATATCAAGTGTTCTCAAATCCAATATTCAATCCAACATAACGATATCTCAAAGGGAAAGATTCAATTCATCACAACAAGGTAGCAAGGGAATAACATCATGTGATCCGACTATATTAACAAAGCCCGTGATACATCAAGATCGTGACATCTCAAGCACACGAGAGAGAGAGAGAGATTGAACACATAGCTACTGGTACATACCCTCAGCCCCGAGGGTGGACTACTCCCTCCTCGTCATGGCCTCCGCCGGGATGATGAAGCCGGCCAACGGAGATGGATTCCCCTCTCCGACAGGGTACTGGAACGTCTCCAGATTGGTTTTTTGTCGATACAGAGAGTTGCGGTGGCAGAATAGAGAGTCTCGGGTTCTTTTTGGGGGGTTCTGAATATTTGGGAATTTATAGGCATCGGAGGCGGTGGAGAGGGTTCCGTGGAGGGTACAACCCATAAGGGCATGCCGGGGGCCCCCTGACGCGCCCTGGTGGGTTGTGCTCTCCACAGCCCACCTCTCTGGCACTTCTTTGGCCCATTAGGTGTCTTCTGGTCCAAAAAAATCTCCAAAAACTTTCGTCGTGATTGGACTCCATTTGGTACTGATATTCTGCGAAGTAAAAAACAAGCAAAAACAACAACTGGCACTTTGGCACTATGTCAATAGGTTAGTCCCAGAAAATGATATAAAGTTGCTATAAAGTGATTGTAAAACATCCAAGAATGATAATATAATAGCATGGAACAAGCAAAAATTATAGATACGTTGGAGACGTATTAGTGACATACCAATAGATTGGAGACGAAAGAGGGGATCCCTTCTGGGCATTCCCATGCTTAGATGCTTGGGTCTTCCCTGAATATTACCTTGGGGTGCCTTGGGAATCCCCAATCTTAGGGTCTTGCCGCTCCTTATTCCTTCATCCATCATTGTCTCACCTAAAACTAGAAAACTTCAGCACACAAAACTCTACAAAATCTCATGAGACCCATTAGTATAATAGACATATCAAGTACTTTAGCTGCTATTAGAGGTTGATTCATATTTCATTATTGAATAATAGGTATTGTATTCTAACTTCTCCATGACCTATACCCCGCGATATAATCCATAGCATCATCAAAACTAGCAAACTATGCAAGCAAAAACAGAACAGTCTGTAGTGATCTGTACTAAAACCATACTTATGTACCTCAGAATATTCTGTACAATTAGGAAAACCTGGGAAATTTATATAACAATATTGTGGAAAAAATTCAGACCAAAAAGACGCTCCAGCAAAATCAGAGAAATTTTGCACTCGGCATAAAAGTTTATGTTTTTGCACATAATCAATTCAACTATCTTCCAAATCATCCCATAGGCTTTACTTGGCACAAACATTAATTTAAACATAAAAACACAACCATTACAGTAGCAACAATTGTGTAAACTTAGAATAACAGGAAGTTAAAGGAAAAATTTAAGATAACTATTGGATTGCCTCCCAACAAGCGCTATTGTTTTATGCCCCTAGCTAGGCATGATGCATTGTTTCAAGTATTGCCCTCCTTATCATCCTTAATAGCTTGTAGGATTAAATCATCAAGGACCTTTCTTAGCAGCTCCCTATTCTCATGTTCAACTTTTGTTGTGGGTGAACTCAAATTATTGAAGGGACTATGCTTCGTAATTTTGACATTCATAACATCACTATTGGAATCATCACCATAAAGGTCCTCATATAAAACATGGATTTCATCATCAATAGGTTCTCTAGCCATATTTTCAAAAGATTCCTCACTAAATCCTTCATCAATTCCTTTAGTAATCCACTCAAAATTATCACAATCATTATGGTGTAAAGATTTAATTAAAACTTCATGAGGAACTTTCCTTCTCAAGTTCTCACAGTAACCATGATAATCCTTAGATTCCAGTCTACGCCTTGTATCTTTATCATGAGTATCTCTTCTATTGGGGGTTGTTCATAGTCTATTTTGTAAAAGGCAAAGATTTCCCCAACTTCCTGAATTATTTAATCAAATTCCTACATAAGAATGATTGTCACAATTTTCTTGATTTTAGGATTATGTATACTAGGGAGATTTAGGAACATTTTTGTGAGAAGGGGTGGATGTGCACAAATTTTCTTTCAAGTTTAAATTTAAGCATAGAAATGGCATCCACATAACAATTTGTCTTATCAAGTATAGATCCCCTAATGGTTGGTATGACTCCCATGCACTCAAAGAATTATTGAATGCAATTCTTTAAAAAAATGTTCCCACTACTCACATGATACATTTTAGGTTTTAAGAACGTGGGAATTTCAACATGAGGGACTTGACTTCCAGGAGTATCATGATTAACATCAAAGGACATAGGTTTTTCCTCAAAAGATTCGCTAGCACTATCTTCACTAGCACTTAGAACAATAACTTTCTCGAACTCAGACATGATAGCAATTTCAAGCAAAACAAGCAAACTAGCAAATTAGCAAATAGAAATAGAAATATTTTTGTGTTTTCGATTTTTTATAAGGAAGCAAATATAAAGATAAATATAAAAAGACAAGCAAAAGGTAGAACAAGTGATTGATAGTGGCAGGGCCGGTTTTTCCGGGATATAAAACTCCCAGCAAATGACCCTTGTGCTCACCAGCCCCAGGATTACTGTTAGCTGGTGGACACTTCCTTGATATAGGATTTCCAAGCAATTACAAAAATTGGTGTACAGGACCATGAAGGTCTTTGGAGTACAACAAAGATTTCTAGTGGTTGATGGTGGAAGCGACTCGTGGATCTCCAGCGTCTATGGGACTCCATTCCCACAGGAACAGCTGACCTGGATAATTCCTATCTCGCGGGGCTGCTATCTTCGATGCCTAGGCTGCGGGGTTGCTGTCATCGTGCTCCTGTCCAGATATGCAATTTGGACAAGACAATAGACAGGGACAAGCCAATGAGTACGTTTAAATGTACTCGCAAACATCAAGCAAATAGACTTAATAAAGCAGGTGAATTGCATGCACTAGAAATTTTAATGATATTCAATATGCCATATAATTAATTCATAAATGCAAGTATTTCGATAATTTATCTGTATCGAGAATAAATAAATAACAAGGTAAGGTAAAATAAAAAAATGGAACATCGGGCGGTAGTCCTCCCGAGGATTCCAAGGAAAATAAAATGTGACAATCGGGTGTCTGAAGCGACACCTCGAAAGGAAAAATGCAGAACATGCCACAGTCGGGCGTCTGAGCGACACCACATAAAGGGCTCATATCAGAAATGAATACATGAGTGCCACAGTCGGGCGTCTGAGGCAACGCCACATAAAGGGCTTATATTAAATATAATCTCATGAATATCCAGGTGGCGAAACCTTCCCAAGGATACTCAACAATTCATATAAGAGAAAAGGTTAGTCCATAACAAAAATTCCTAATAACGATCACCCGTCATAATTCATGATCAACACCATGTTTCAGTTAATTTCTTCCGAAGACCGACACTTGACCTATCCCAGACTGTAGTCCTTAACCGCGGACACGGCTATTCGAATAGATGTATACTCTGCAGAGGTTGTACTATTTACCCACAAGTAACGGATTTCCTTAGTCAACCCGAGACGTTGACTAATTCTGATTACGGCCTTTGATTTGAAAACACACCTAGCCCGCACACACCAGCTTAACTTCCCGATGCCTGGAATCACCCACGGCAATCGTTAAGTAAAACTCTAAGTGGGGAGACCACAATCTCGATTAGCATGGGATCAAAATATTTATAACGCGCGCAAACAGGGGTACTACCCCCTTGGTCCAACCGAAACACCCATGCCCCCAGACTAAGTGACATGCCTACCAGGGGCCACCGGTATCTTTCACTATGGCCTCTCTGTACGGTGTATGCTAAGAAAGGGTTGAGAACTTACTGAACCGTACCCTACCTGTGGCAGGGACAAGTGGTAGAACGAAAACAAATATGGGGGTTGCTGGAACAAGACTCGATCTACGGTCGACTCGGGAGGTTTGAGTTTTCCCTGCAATGGTTAGTACAACATGTTTACTTTGTATTACCCAACAGGGTCACCACCTATCATGACCCAACATGCCTTCACTGATCATCCTCGTCACTGCGAGATTTCAGTTGCACGGTCACGTCTACCCGAGACGAAAACCTTCCTTCGGAATTTGTTCGAACCAGCATAGGCATGTGTGGCATGAGGTAGTAATCTACTTTCATATGTATCTAATGTTTAACAGAAAATAATTCCTACCGATGCATTCATGCATGAATATTTTCCATGTGCAACATGTTTGTTTCAATTAACGTAACCCTAAGTTCATTTACCATAGAAAACAAACACTCAACTTATATCATATCGGTGTTCAAGATGATTGCCTTGAGTATGCAGAAAGGTTGAGTTCACTCCAAAACTTTGAAAGTTTGATCTTCCCTCCATTTTCCTATTTTGAACATATTTGAATTAACACACAATTTGAAAACAGTACAAAAAGTTGTCTTGGAATTTTTTTAAATAAATCCTAAAATAAACTAGAGGAAATTTGAGGAATGTGGGAAAAGAATTAAATCATTTGGAGTTATGGTTTAGAAACTAGAGGTAGTCAAAGTTGTGGTCAAAATCTGTTTTAAATATAACAGAGAAAATAAACGCTTCGAGGAGGATACGCTTACTGAAATAGAAAGCGTACTTAAAGAAGTATGTTTCCTCCGAGGGAACACGCCTAAGGGACGGTTGCGCCACCGGTGGCTGGGCTGGCTCACAGACAGGTTGGACCCACCTGTCGGGTTTATCTCCCAGCCCCCCTCCCCCCCGCGCGCTTGGGCAGGGACAGAGGGCCGCTCTGGCGATGATTGTCGGTGCAAGGGGGCGCCGTTCCTGATGCTTGGCACACCAACTTGATCAGGGGGATGGTCCCCATCTGATGAAGCTAGAGGGGGTGCGTTGGAGGGCTCGAGGTCGAGCAGGACCTCAACCATGGTGGAGCGAGCTATGGGAGACATGGGGCTTCGTTCATGACTTGCTCCGAGAAGCAATTGAGGGGTAGAATGAGCTCGCGATGATTGGTAAGGCCACTTGTGAAGGAATCCCTAGGGAGGAGCTGGTGGTCGAGACGAATTTAACAGGGAGGCTGCGGCGGCCATCTTCGTCGGAGGTGAAGAAGACAACTACTCTGGGTGGTTTAGCTGCACTAGGTGGCTTCTAGGTGAGCGAGGAGTGGCGATCGTCGACTGAGAGAGCATCGGGGCCTCTTATATAGGCAGCCGATGGCGGTTCCTACGGCGTCCATGGATAAGCACGACGAGGTGGCTGATCCTGGCCGACGGGCGACGTGGCGAGGCAGGAGATGGCCGGAGGGGCAAGAGGATGAGCTTGCGCTGTTCCAGGGGTCAGCTGGTGAGCGGAGAGGGCTTGGGCAGCGTTGGTCATGGCAAAGGCGGTCGCAGATGGCGGCTTGCCACCAAGGTGGCTACAACGGCGGTGATGTGCAACGGAGGGAGGCTGTCACGGCGGCGATAGCGAACGGGAGAGGGCCCTGGTGCAGCTCTGCAAGCATGGAAAGGCTAGGGCGAGCGGGAGAGTGCGGTAGGTGGACGCGGCGGCTTGGACGCACACACGTGCAAAACGC
This sequence comes from Elymus sibiricus, assembly GCA_039707655.1. NCBI lineage: Eukaryota > Viridiplantae > Streptophyta > Magnoliopsida > Poales > Poaceae > Elymus > Elymus sibiricus. The sequence goes on from CM077675.1 coordinate 147,341,141, forward strand.
GTGCTCTGGACACGCACGTCAGGCGTTCGATGAAATGCTAGGGCAAGGCAGAGAGCTCCGATGCTAATGCAACTGAACAGACCTATGTTCTTGGGCATGGAGAAGCTAATAGACATGCTGGTTTAGCTAGATGAGCATGCTCCTAATGCAAGCTTATGAGCGTGCCAATTTCTGCCATGCACCCAAGGTGTTCGACAGAATGCTAGGACCACTTACTATATTTTTTTGAAGATCAAAATTTACAGTATGAAGTCTCTTTAGATGTTATAGAAAGTGGTAAAGTTATTTGGCGAAGAACAGCAACTTGTTAGTGCAAGTTTTGCAAAACTTCATTTCTGGACAGAAACTGCAGGAGATTATTTCATGAACTTAAATTATTATACTGGGGCTGATCTCCCGTACTTAGGAGTTTGGTAGGAACGACTACAAGTTGGAAAAATCTCAGAGCCATTTGAGCAAGAGACATTAGGGGTGTAGTTCAAACCACCAAACTGGACCAGAAATGAAATTGGGATGGTTTGCTCAAATTTTTCAAAAGACAATGTTTGGTTTTTGTATAAAAGTGGTCTATATGCAGCACATGACATCTCCAAATTTTTGTGGAATTTTTAAATGAATATATATAATGGTTGTAGTGCAACAGATTCCTATTAAAGAATGAAAAAGGTCATTAAAAGAAATTAAATTTCGCAAGTTTTATTATAAAAATATTCCCCACTAAATTTAATAAATGAAATGAAATGCTTTAACAAAACACTCAAGTCCCACAATATTTTCCATAAGTTTCTACTTGTAGGGAAGATTTGTAGAAAATAGAGAAGAGGGAAGGTTTTGAAACCAACAGAGGATCCAGAAAATTTAAATTAAATATTCATGGCCAAATTTTAATTAATAAAAACATGGTTACAGTTTTGGGGTGTTACATATAGTTTGTGTGAAGGAACCTCATGCGAAGTTTATGATATCTCCACGGCAACGGTGCCAGAAATTCTTTCTGCTACTTGTAAGTTGTGTTGAGTTTTTCCCCGAAGAGGAAGGGTGAAGCAATATAGTAGCGATAACTATTTCCCTCAGTGAGAACCAAGGTTATCGAACCATTAGGAGAATCATGAAAACTTTGCGTCAACAATACTTGCACACACAAAACCAAACACTTGCACCCAACACGGGCAAGAGAGTTGTCAAGCCCCTCGAACTCGTTACTTGCAAGGATTGCTTCTGATAGTGATAGATAGATAAATATGAAAGTAAAATAAAAAACTAAATAAATTGCAGCAAGGTTTTATGTTTTTAGCAATATGATTTGAATAGACCCAGGGGCATAGTTTTTACTAGAGGCTTCTCTCTCAAACACATAGCATACGGTGGGTAGAAAAATTATTGTTGGGCAATTGACAGAAAAGCGCATAGTTATGATGTTATTCATGTCAATGATCATGTATATAGGCATCACGCCTGTGACAAGTAGACCAAAATGATTATTCATCTACTACTATTACTCCACCAATCGACCGCTATCCATCATGCATCTATGGTATTGATGACCCAGAAGTATAGGGGATCAATCGTAGTCCTTTCGATAAGTAAGCGTGTCGAACCCAACGAGGAGCAGAAGGAAATGATAAGCAGTTTTCAACAAGGTATTCTCTGCAAGTGTTGTGAGTAACAGTGATAGATAGTTTTGTAGTAAGATAATTCTTAACAAGTGACTAGTAGCAATAGTAGCAAAGGTGCATCAAGGTAGCCCAATCCTTTTTATAGCAAAGGACAAGCCTGAAAATACTCTTATATTAAGCAAGTGCTCCCGAGGACACGTGGGAATTTCTGTCTAGTCTTGTTCATCATGTTGAGTTGATTTGCGTTCGTTACTTCGATAATTTGATATGTGGGTGGACCGGTGCTAAGGTGTTGTTCTTATTTGAGCAAGCAACCCACTTATGAGTAACCCCTCTCGCAAGAAACCGCAACTACGAAAGAAGAATTAAGATAAATCTAACCATAGCATGAAATGTGTGGATCCAAATCAGCCCCTTATGAAGTAACGCATAAACTGGGGGTTTAAGCTTCTGTCACTCTCGCAACCCATCATCTACTTGTTACTCCACAATGCCTTCCCTTAGGCCCATAACATGGTGAAGTGTCGTGTAGTCGACGTTCACACGACACCACTAAGAGAAGCAACAACATACACATCATCAAAATATCGAACGAATACCAACTTCACATCATTACTTATAACAAGACTTCTCCCATGTCCTCAGGAACAAAAGTAACTACTCACACATCATCAATATGTTCAAGATCAGAGGAGTAATAATAGAGATCAAGGATCTGAACATAATATCTTCCACCGAGTAAACCAACAAGCATCAACTACGAGATGTAATTAACACTACTAGTAACCCGCAGATACTAATATGAGGTTTTGAGACAAAGATTGAATACAAGAAATGAACTAGCATTTGAGATGAGATGGTGTTGGTGAAGATGTGATGAAGATTGGTTCTCCCATGAAGGAGGAAGCGTTGGTGATGACAATGGCTTCAATCCCCCCTCCCGGAGAGAGGTTTCCCCGACAGAATCTCTCTGCTGAAGAGCAAAACGGCCTTTGCCCAGGTTTCCGCCTCGAGATGGTGGTGCTTCATCCCAAAAGTTCCTTCTAGATTTTTTTCTAGGGTAAAACACACCATATATGAGAAGAGGGGGTCGGGAGACCTGCTGGGCCCCCACAAGGCAATAGGGTGTGCCAAGGGGTGGGGGGCATGTTGGCTTGTGACCAGCAGGTGGCCCCCCTCTGGTATATTTTTGGCCCAATAATTCTTATATATTCCATAAACAATTCTCCGTGAAATTTCAGGTCATTTGGATTCCAGTGAATTTTCAGCCATTTTCTTGGTTTTCAGGTCCAGAATTCCAGTTTCCAGTGATTTCCCTCTTTGTGTTGTACCTTGCATATTCAGAGAGAAAAATCATAAGAATTGTATCATAATGAGGAATAATGGACAAGAATAACATAAGTATCAATGAGAATTCATGATGCAAAATGGACATATCAACTCCCCCAAGCTTAGACCTCGCTTGTCCTCAAGCAAAAGCCGAACTCGATAATAATGACCACATAATTTCAGAGAGAGGTGTCGATAAAAACAGAATACGACCATGCGAGCATCATGAATGTTAACATAGTATCAAGATTTTCATCATAAAACTTCTCATAGACAAGTACAATCTATTCACAATTGTTGAAGTATGAAGCATAAACTTTATTGATAATCAACAAACTATGTTCTTAATCATCGAGACAATCACAATTCATCATATTCCAGAGAAGATTCTATGTAAGAGCTTTCATTCTAGCAAGTTCACATACTCAACTATCCTTTAGCCTTCTATGATTGCTGACACTCATTGCATATTTTTGGAGCTAATGCTTCCATCGGACGCATAGGAAGATAGGGGCTTCATAGTATTTGCCACCCAACTCATTTATCTCAAGCATAATGTCAACAATAATGAATCATGATCACTTACATCCAACTGGATATATATATATATATATATATATATATATATATATATATATATATATGGATCTTTCCTCAACACATAATGCTTGCCAACTAGAGAGTTAATAGGTAGGAATAGGGATAAACATTGTTCACTCGAGCATAAGAGTAAATACATGAAAGTAAAAGATATGCCCTTTGCAGAGGGAAGCAGAGGTTGTCATGCACCATTTAATTTTGGATGTGCAAACTCTTAATGGAAAGGAATGTCACTTTATATTGCCCCTTATGATAGCAAACTTTATTATGCAATTTGTCGCTTTTATTTCTTTGCCCTCACAAGATCGTACAAAGTTTATTTTCCCTTACAATAAAAGATCATACATATTTAGGAGCAATTTTTATTGCTTCATGCACCAATGACAACTTACTTGAAGGATCTTATTCAATCCATGGGTAGGTATGGTTGACTCTCATGGAAAGAAACTGGGTTTAAGGGGCTATGGATGCACAAGTAGTATCTCTACTTAGTGCAGAAATTTTTTGGCTAGCAAAAGATCTAAAGCAAACACCACATGTTAAAGGATCCATGGCAATATAACTTCTATGTGAATGTAAACAAACATAATCATTACGTTGTCTTCCATGTCCAACATCAACACTCGATCATTATATAATATATGGTGGGGGGTTCACAATCATAAAAGATGTCCAAGATAGTGTATTTGTATGTGAATTTCCTCTCCTCTATCATAATCTTGCATAGATTGTGTCAATGACTAATGCTATGTTTTTTATTCCCAACAACTTTTATCTAACATACTTCTTCTATGTGAAGTCATTACTCCCCATGGGATTAGCATATGATTTCTCTATCTCTTTTATTTCATTGCTATGATTGATGCATGAGAGTAAAGATAACTCTCATACTCGATTACAAGGATAGATATATCTCAAAGCAAAAAACTCTAAGCAAAGCAAATTTGAAATTTTATTTCTCTAAATCACGACATAACTAAAGATCGAACTAAAATAGATGATAATGGTAAAAGTGATGGTGATACGATACCAGGGCACCTCCCCCAAGCTTGGAACAAGCTAAGGGTAGTGACCATACCCATATACTGAAGCGTCCTTCTTGGGTGATGGTGGTGGTGATGTATTAGACTTGTCCTTTGCAATGGTTAGCAGGATAGACCTTAACTCCCTCATCTCATGGAGTAGTTGCTGAATCATTGAAGTGTTCTTTTGTACTTCCACCATAATATGATTATTCTCTGCCACCAAGAACCTTTTCCTGCATAACTTACACTTGGACGAGAGATGTCCCAATTGGACGGTATATGCGAGCGAGAAATATTCTCAACTATGTAATTGTGAATCAAATTGTGAAAGTTGTTTGCATGTAACCTGCCGAGGGGCCTCCTCGAGGTAGATTCACCTTGCGCTTCCTGAGCTAGCTGAGCTCTCCTCCCCATTGGTGGGCATGGGTCCGGATAAGTGGAGATGCCTGCTAGTGTCCCATGTTCGGAGGCAGGGAAAGCACTTCCATAGAGTACATAGGTTCCTCTGCCGAGATAACTTCCTCGGATCCTTCTCATTCAAGTTCCATCTGCAATAGCCAAGCTTGGCCATCAATGTTGTTGGAGGAGGACGAAGACATAGCTTCCACACCTTGAGAAATATGTCAGAAAAACAGCCCGAAACAAGAACAAAGGAGAAACTTGCGATGCGGTGGTCAAAATAGACAAGAGTGTATATAATGAATTTTTTTAGGTCAGAATACGTGTCTAGGAAGAAAACGAAGTCCGGGAGGCACACGAGGGCCCCACAAGCTATCAGGGCGCGCCAAGGGGGGTCGGCATGCCCTGTTGGCTTGTGCCTCCCTCGTGGGTCCCCTGACACATTTTTATTTTTGGAATTTTTCTAAAATACCAAAACCACCAGAACATATTTTTTTTGGAATTTTTGGAGTCGGTTTACTTACCGTATCACATACCTACCCATTTTTAGCTTTCTGGAGTGTTCCGGAAGGTCTCTCTTATGTGTTCTTCCGGAGTCATAACTTGAATAATATTAGTTTCAACACTGACGAGCATACCTGAGATATAGTGTTTAATTCTTTGCCCATTTACCACTCTCAGATTTTTGCCTTCGAAATTGTTAATCTTAATAGCACCAGAGCGATAGACCTCCTCAACAACATAAGGGCCTTCCCATTTGGATAGAAGCTTACCTGCAAAAAATTTGAAACGATAATTGTACAAAAGAACTAGGTCTATCAATCCGTGGATGGGCCTAAGGGAAGGCATCGTGGAGTAACGGCACCAGAAAATAGCTTGATGTATACTACGCAACTTTATTCTTGTATACTCTGTTGGGCCTCCAAGTGAAGAGTTTTGTTGGACAGTAGCAATTTTCCCTCAAGTGGATGACCTAAGGTTTATCAATCCATGGGAGGAGGATGAAGATGGTCTCTCTCAAACAACCCTGCAATAAAATACAAGAAATCTCTTGTGTCTCCAACACACCCAATACAATGCCAAATTGTATAGGTGCACTAGTTCGGCGAACAGATGGTGATACAAGTGCAATATGGATAGTAGATATAGGTTTTTGTAATCTGAAAATATAAAAACAGCAAGGTAGCAAGTGGCAAGCAGCGAGCAAAACGTTATATAAATGCTTGGAAATAAGGCCTAGGGTTCATACTTTCACTAGTGCAATCTCTCAACAATGCTAACATAATAGGATCATGTGATCATCCCTCAACGTGCAACAAAGAATCACTCCAAAGTTCATATCTAGCGGAGAACATAAGATAATTGTTGTAGGTAGTAGAACCACCTCAAAGTTATCCCTTCCGATCAATCTATTGGGCTATTCCTATAGGTGTCACAAACAGCCCTAGAGTTCGTACTAAAATAACACCTATGATACATATCAATCAACCCTAATGTCACCTAGATACTCCAATGTCACCTCAAGTATCCGTGGGTTAATTATTCGACATGCATCAAACAATTTCAGATTCATCATATTCAATCCAACACAAAGAACTTCAAAGAGTACCCCAAGATTTCTATTGGAAAACATGGTATGAAAACGTGCAGTCAACCCCTATGCACAGATCCCCAAGGTCACCGGAATCCGCAAGTTGATGCCATAACATATATCAAGTGAATCAATAGAATACCCCATTGTCACCACGGGTATCTACATGCAAGACATACATCAAGTGTTCTCAAATCCGACGTAACAAAATCTCAAAGGGAAAGATTCAATTCATCACAACAAGATAGCAAGGGAAGAACACCATATGATCCAACTATTTTAACAAAGCCCGTGATACATCAAGATCATGCCATCTCAAGAACACAAGAGAGAGAGAGAGATTAAACACATAGCTACTGGTACATACCCTCAGCCCCGAGGGTGAACTACTCCCTCCTTGTCATGGCCTTCGCCGGGATGATGAAGATGGCCACCGGTAATGATTTCCCCTCTCCGGCAGGGTACATGAAGGGCTCCAGATGGGTTTTTCTTCAATACAGAGAGTTGCAGTGGCAGAGCAGAAGTTCTTTGGTTATTTTTAGGGTTTCTATATATATAGGATTTTTCAGCGTTGGAATCACGCTAAACGGAGCCACGTGGGCCCCACAAGCCATCAAGACGCGCCCAGGGGGTGGGCGCGCCCTGTTGGCTTGTGGCCAATCGGTGGCTCCCCTCCAGTGGTTCTTCGCTCCAGTATTTCTTATTTTTTCCAGAAAAAACCATAAAAAAGTTCCGTGTGATTCCGAGAACTTTTATTTTCTGCACAAAAACAACACCAAGGTAATTCTGCTGAAAACAGTGTCAGTCCGGGTTAGTTCTAAATAAATCATATAAAGTGCATCAAAACCATATAAAAGTATTGTAAACATATGCAAAACATGGCATGAATACTTCATAAATTATCAATACGTTGGAGACATATCAGGATCCCCGCTATAGGGTGTTCCAATACTTTGATGATTTGCTTATAGTGGGTAGCGAGGGTGACAACAGCTTATACCCGAGTAAGGGGGTTGTTGCTTATGGGAGTAAATGGGACTTGTTACTTAATGTTATGGTTGGGTTTTACCTTAATGATCTTTAGTAGTTGCGGATGCTTGCTAGAGTTCCAATTATAAGTTCATATGATCCCAGTACGGAAAGTATGTTAGCTCATGCCTCTCCCTCATATAAAACTGCAATAATGATTACTGATCTTGGTGTCAATTGCATAGGACAATCTCGCAAATCCTACCACCACTTTTCCACACTCTCTATATTTACTTTATTGTTATTTTATTAAAACAGGACCTAACTTTTATTTCCACATTCTTTATTATCTTCCAAAACTATGTTCTTACACCTACAAAGTACTTCAAGTTTTATTCCCGCAAGGTAGTTTATTTCTTGTACTAGGTTTAGTGAACATTATTGCGCGTAGAGTTTTATCGGTGGTCGATAGAACTTAAGAGAATAGTAATTCTACCTTTAGCTCCTCGTTGGGTTCGACACTCTTACTTATTGAAAAAGGCTACAAACGACCCCCTATACTTGTGGGTTATCAGATGCTTAAAGAAATTAAACAGGTTCAAGCCAATGAAGAGAGTGCCATAATTACTGAGATGTATCGTGCGGTGACCATCATAACTAATTTTTGTGGTGGTAAGTATATTTGTGAATATGATGTGTTATAGGAAAAAGATGAAGAAGAGAAGCACGAGTAAGAGGAGTTCACGATAAAAGAACCCTCCAATATACAGGAACAAGAGTATAGTTATAACTCTACTTTGAATGAATTAGATGCTAACAAACTTCCCATGTAGAAATGTCACCCTCAAGTTGAGGATGATAACTATCATGCTAGCTCAAGTGGCAAACTAGAGGAACAATATACTCTTGATTTATCCATGTTAATGTCCAACTATGCTTCTTTGGGCTATTTTCTTATGCAAGGGAAACCATTAAGGAGTGTTGAATTACCCACTCCAAAGGAACAATTTTATGAAGTGTTCCCCTACAATAGTAGCCAAGGTGACATATTAAAATTTATTCAAATATCTCTAACCCTTGCATTGTTGAAGTACATGGACACATGTCTTCCACTCTAGTGCATCAGTTCTCGCTTGAGAGCGAGGACCTCTTCACATACGTGATGCTGATGCACCGCAAGAGGTTACGACTCTGATCAGATTTTGCTATGAGATGCTCCAAATAGTGGTCGGAGGCAAGTCCAACTACACACCAGGTCGGTATCCCTTGGGATCCGGGTGGATATATGGAGCATCGAAGCCTAGCTATATGGCTTTAAAGAAAGCGCTGTCGGGAGGCAGCCTGGAAGTAAGTAGGAGTCTTTCTTAGTTTTGAGTCTTTATAGTTTAGTTTGCATTCATATGTTTGCATTGGCACTATGCATGGCTTGCTATTAAAGTTGTTTTGGTTAAGTCTTCAATAGGTGAAATTTTTTCGTCTGCTCAAAATTTTATATGTGGTACAATTGCACTTTAGCATCTTCTTAATATTTGCCTAGAACAAGTGTTGGAACAAACCCCGCGGGAATTTCCGAAGAAAATGAAGTCCCAGACGAAACAGACAAAAAGACGGCGTTTTATGCAACCACTCACGGTCGTATGCACGGTCGTATCGAGCAAGGGAGGAGCCAACGAAAACAACCTGAGGCAACAAATCCAACAATGGCGTATCGTACGAGCGCACGCGCTCGTTTGCGCGGTCGTATGGCTCCTTAGCAAAGACAAGCAGAAGTCCAGAGTTAAAGACGGTGACCCATATATACGAGTGTGTCCGCTCGCATGAGCGCCCGTATGGTGGGGTGCCGCCGCTGTGTACCACGACAGGTCAAAAGACGTCGGACTGTACGACCGCAAGCGGTCGTACGAGCGGTTGTACCAAGGCAAGAAAATGCCCAATTTGTTTATTTCTTCAAGCCGAGGTCAGTGAGTTATATTTTAACCATTCATTTGCATCCTAAATTCAATTATTCATCTTTGAAGCCTCCCAACAATAAACTTTGTAGTTCTTCATGTTCTCTTTTATTTTCTTTGCCCGGTTGGGTGTACGAATTACGTTCATATACTGAACTGTGTTCTTTTTTGTCCTGTGTGTTATTTTCGTAGAGGTTTGGACCTAGTGTGGTGACATGTACGGTATGGTGCCGACCGTATGCAAATCCACACAAGCCACTCAGTCACTTCAATTCAACAAAGTCTTCAACTACAAGTGCTCGGTCCTACCGGACCATATCAAAAAGGATTGAGGAAGCGTAGGTCCATATCCATTAAAGGAGAGGTTATTTGCACCTCATCGGTAAAAAGTTTTATTACCCTTGCTTATATTTAAGCTTGGGGAGGTAACCACTTTCCACACTCTCGTTTAATAAACTGCACTTTCTCTTTTCATAATTTTCTTGAGACTAGTTCTTGCAAAGTTCTAAGCTTGGGGAAGTTATTTTTGCATGTGTAGAGTTTTGTGTCCCATCATTTGATATGCTTGCTAAAGTATGATTGCTCTTATTTGTATAGGGGAATCACTTGCTCAAGTTAGGCCCCATACTGCCAAGTTAATGTTTGTATGCACTTTGTTCAAGTTTTTTGCTTAGCTTGGGAACAATCTTGCGATCCTATGAAAGACATTGCCACAATTTCTACTCTTACAAAAGAAAAAAAGATGATGATGGTTGAATAAAATGTTTGACACTTTTTAGAATTGTTTAAAAGAAAAAGTTATGGAGAATCTTAACCCCATGGTGTTTGATACAATAGACTCAATATCCCTTGTGAATAAAGTTGTCCAGAGGAACTTAGTTGAAAGGTGAATGAGATTATGCAAAAATCTATGTTGCATTTTTACATGGCGCTTCAGCTTCTTGTTGGTGCTATGGCCTTGCTACTCTATGCACGTGCACGTATGTAAATGTGGATTCGTCACCTCTCTTGATGTTATGCTAAGAACTTTGTTGGCCTGTGAATGATCCACCAGGGTTTCGGCTCGGATTTCGGCTATGAGTTTGTTAACGTTCGCAGTGGCAACACTACATCAAATATTATTCAGCTTTCTCTTGAGTGAGTGTGTGTGTGGTAATAAATGAGTATTGATAGCATGATCTCGAAAGAGACAACATATTGGTCCATAGTACTCAAACTTAAGTCACTGCGAAACCCAAGACTTATCATCTCTTTGGCATGATCCCATCACCTGACAATAAAAGTTTCAGCAAACAATGATTGAAGTAAGTGTGTGGGAGCCTTGAGTTGAGAACGTTAGTGGGCATGAATGAAAAACACCATATCTTGACTTTTTGACAACTCTCTGCGCTCAAGTTTGTTTAAAAAGAAAAAGAACAAAAATAAACGAATAAGCCAATAAGTAAGAGTGTCCAAGTATTTGTTTTCATGCTAGATTAAACTTTGACAAGGAGCATAGAATTTTTCACTAAAGCTCTAGTGGTTTTGTGGTCAAAATAAATATTATCTAGTTGAGCATGTGCTATCTTGTACAAATATGATCTATCTTTCTAATAGTTTGCAGAGAAGACAAGGATATGCCAATGGGCAACAATCTTTATTGATGAGCTAGATGGATCGACTTTGGTTTATCAACCTTTTTGCTCGAGGACGAGCAAGGTTTAATCTTGGGGATGTTGATGATTGGATTTTATGCATACTTTTTAGAGTATATCCCAGTGCCAAAATCCCTCATATCATACCCATCGAGCACTTATTCATGTCTCCAATGCATAGTTTTCAGTATTTACTTGTTTCACCAAGTTCATTGCACACTTTTTATTTTTATTTAGTTTTTATTAGTTTTTCCTTGTTTTTTGGTCCTTGTAGTTGTGTTGACGTATTCATGGACTTGTGACATCAAAAGAATCAAGCCAGGGGTCAAACCGAAGAAGTTCCAGACACCAGATCAAGGCCCTTTGGAGAGTTTGATGATTTGACATTTGTCAAAGTTTCCAAAATGAAGATCCAAGGCCACTAATGCATCTGGCTTTTCTCTAGCAATCCAACGAGCCCAAGAACGTCAAAATCGGAGTTCATATGCAGAAATGGCGACCAAAACACGAAACAGCTCCCGGAGTCCACACACAAAGACGGCCTTACATACGACCAGAGACGCTCATTTGAGCAGTCGTTTGAGCTTCAGACAGCCATGAAATTGTCCAGAACTTTCCAAATTTTACTCCGATTTCATCCTCATTTTTTCCATATGAGATCCTTGATGACCAAGGCTTGCTTGGGACGTGGATTTGGCTCCCCTTGAGCCCTTCAATGAAAGGGTGGAGGCTAGATCAATGGAGAAGACACGAGGAGGCCTCCTATATGAAGACCTCCAACACTAGCCGCCGTCTCATTCCATCTCCATCCTCCACAAGTCTCATCTACAGCCACCACACCTCCATTGCAGCACCTCCACCATTGAGATAAGGACCAAGCCAAGGAAGAAGGAAGGGAGGAGGGACCTCCACGCCGGCACCGGCTGGAGGGCAGGTGCCCTCTTCATCGCCGCCGCCGCCATGCCTCTCCCCATCTCCATCTCCAACTCCATCTTGGATTGTGAAAGCACATTTCCTCCCTTGGTGGTTTTGGTAATTAATAACAACATATAAGTCATTGAACTAATGTTTCCACTAAGTATATTTCAGGAAAAGTTCAATGATAGGACTGGCAAAAGGATTGTGGAGATTGTGGAAATACCCCAAGATGCAACGAAATGGATTGGCAAAGCTTCAAGCAAGAGGACTCTACATTTTACTTTGTGAGAAATCACTTTGAGTCCATAGGAAAGCCAATACTATTAAAAGGGGGTAAGGTACTGATGGTGAACAAAATGCTCATACGTGCACAAGTGATAGTCACCAAAAACACCCACAAGCTCTTCCACAAAAGTCTGTCCAAAGTCAAATATCCAAAATTGGTGCAACCAACACTTTCCACTCGGTGCCACCGATTCCCATACTCTGACAGACATTAGCCAAACCCTAGCCTTTCGGTGCAACCGATTCTGCTTCGGTGCCACCGAGTTTAGGTTGCCAACTTTCTGTTACGCAGTTTCACAAAATCGGTACCACCGAGATTGTTGGATCGGCATCACCGAGAATGGGCAATCTGACCATTGGTCACCTTATCGGTGCAACCGAGTTTCATATATCGGTCTCACCCAGATTCAAAAGTTGCCACCTTTTGGTCACTTCGGTACCACCGAGATTAACACATCGGTGTCACCGAGTTGGTCATTTTGTGTGTAACGGTTGGATTTTTGGGGATTCCTATATATACCCCTTCACCACTACCCACTCGAATAAGAAGCACTCAGAACTATTCCATACTTGCCCCATCCAGTTTTCTGAGAGAGCCACCTACTCATGTGTTGAGATCATGCCATTCCATTCCAACCATATGAATCTTGATCTCTAGCCTCCCCAAGTTGCTTTCCACCAATCTCATCTCTTCCACCAAGCCAAATATGTGAGAGAGTGATTGTGTGTTGAGGAGTCTATCATCTTGAAGCACAAGAGCAAGGAGTTCATCGTCATTACCGAGCCTATTACCTTTTGGAGGGTGGTGCCTCCTAGATTGGTTAGGTGTCGCTTGGGAGCCTCCTACTTCGTGTTGTGGAGTTGAACCAAGAAGTTTGTAAGGGCAAGGAGATCGCCTACTTCGTGAAGATCTACCCATAGTGAGGCTAGTCCTTCGTGGACGGAGGCCGTTATGGAATAGTCAAGGTTGCTACTTCGTGGACCCTTATGGGTGGAGCCCTCCGTGGACTCTCACGACCGTTACCCTCCGTGGGTTGAAGACTCCATAAACGTGGACGTACGATAGCACCACCTATCGGAACCACGGGAAAAATTATCATGTCTACAATTGCGTTTGATCCTCCTACCCTTCCTTTCTAGTCATGCTTGTTGTTACTTTCCGCTGCTATACTCTTAGACATGCATGTGTAGGGTGTACTTGACTTGCCATGAATGTTAAAATCTGCCAACACTAAAAATTGGGAAAAGGTAGAAATTTTATTTGGTCAAGTAGTCTAATCACCCCCCCCCTCTATACATACTTTCGGTCCTACAAGTGGTATCAGAGCATTGGTCTCCATTGCATTGGTCTCACAACCTAGGAGAGTATGGCGTCTAGTGAGGGAAATTATCACCATAGAGGTCCGTACTTTGATGGCACTAATTTTGCTAGTTGGAAGCACAAAATGAAAATGCATATTCTTGGTCATAACCCTGTCGTATGGGTTGTTGTTCGTATTGGTTTGCAAGGTGAATTCTTTGGTGATGGAAAGGAACCGGATTGTGAAGCGACCGCGGATGAATTGAAGATGTTGCAATATAACGTTCAAGCATGTGACATTCTCTTCAACTGCCTATGCCCCGAAGAATTCAACAAAATCAGCCGTCTTGAGAATGCAAAAGAGATTTGGGATACTATGGTTGATATGCACGAAGGAACCGAGTCCGTGAGAGAATCCAATTTAGATGTTCTTCAAAGTCAGCTTGACAAGTTCAAGATGAAGGATGGTGAAGGAGTCGCAGAGATGTACTCTAGGCTAGGTCTCATCACCAATGAGATTGCCGGTTTAGGAAGCGAAGAAATGACCGACAAATTCATCATCAAGAAGATACTTAGAGCTTTGGATGAGAGATACGACACCGTGTGCACGTTGATCCAAATGATGCCCAACTACAAAGATCTCAAGCCTATGGAAGTCATTGGAAGGATTGTTGCTCATGAGATGACACTCAAAGACAAAGAAGAGCTTCACAACAAGTCTAGCGGTGCTTACAAAGCCACAAGTGATGCTCCCGCAACTTCAAGCGACAACCTTGTCACCAATGAAGAGATAAGCCTCATGGTCAAGAAATTCAACAAGTTCTACAAGAATAGAGGCAAAGAACAAAGCTCCAACTCAAGATATGATGAGAAGCGTTCGTCAAGTCGTGACCGCAATTGCTACAATTGTGGGAAGCCCGAACACTACTCAAATGAGTGCACGGATCCCTACAAATGAAGAGAAGAGTCACCTCGAAGACGAAGCTCAAGGAATGAATCACCTCCAAGAGAGAGAAGGAGTAGAGATGATCGTTATGAACGAAGACCCTCAAGGAGAAGTAGAGATTCGGAGAAGAAGGACAAGTACACCAAGAGCTACACAAGAAGAAAACATCAAGCTCATGTTGGTGAATGGGTTTCCGGCTCCGACTCCGACAACAACTCCGAGAGAAGCTATCACTCCGACTCCGACTATAGTCAAGATGATGGTGTTGCCGGAATTGCTCTAGTGACTACCAACTCCTATGATCTATTTGATTCACCAAACGAAGGGAGTGGAAGTTGCTTCATGGCTAAAGGCCCCAAGGTATCACACCCCGAGTATCTTGATTTCAATAGTGATGAAGATGATTTGCTTTGTGATGATGACTTGCTCTTTGATAAAACTAGTGATGTTAGTCAAAATGAACTTGATAATTCTCATGCTAGTCAAGATAAGTCAATTGATGATGATAAGATGAAAATAGAACAACTAACTAAAGAACTAAACACTCTTAAGTTAGCTCATGAATCTACTCTTGAAGATCATAGAGAGCTTGTAAGAACTCATGAGAAGCTATGCTTCGAGAAGCTCAACTTGGAGCAAGAGCATGAGTTTCTTAAAGGTATCAATGACGATCTCCGACAGAAGACTTCATCTTATCTAGCCAAAAAACTACTCTTGTCTACATTCATGCCTCAAGTTAAATCCAAACAAACTAGTAACAAAGGCAAGAAAGGTTCTTCATCTAGTAGCAACAATAAAAATGCTAAACCTAATGATGTTGCTTCTAGCAGTTCTATTGATTCCACTAATGATGATTCTCTTAGCCAAGTTACACTTGAGCAAGAAAATGCTTTATTGAAAGGAATTATAGAGAAAGGTATCTACAAGAGTCTTGCCGGGTGTAAGCAATTTGAGGAAATTGTACGCAAGCACGGAGGATACCGAAAGAACCATGGTGTTGGCTAGTTCAACGCTAATGGAGTTGAATGGGAAGAAGGTCAATACCCCAAGCCCAAGTTTGTTCCTCAAAAGGAGAAGTATGAAAATACTCTTCCCAAGGGAACAAACACTTAAGATGATCTTCCACCACAAGACCACAAGCTCAAGGGCAAGAACAAGCTTCAAGAGGACATTGACTCATATGAAGATGAATCCCTAGCTTTGGTGGAGTGGGTTCCCAAGGCTACTTCAAGCTCAACTTCTACAAAGGCTACTTCAACACCAAGGATCCCCATCAACTTGATGTGGGTCCCCAAGAAGAAGAACTAGAGAGTTCTTGAGGGGTGACTCCGCCAATGAAATTCACTCACATTCATTATTGGCAAGAACTATTTGCAATCAACATCAACTCTATGCGATAGTTCAAGGAGTCACACATTCCCTCAAAGGTAAGCAAGGGACAAGGTAATCAACAAATCAATGGACATCATTACACATGCTTTGCACTCCATGTCCATAGATATCCTTGTATTTGTCTCTTGTGTGTTGGGACTAACCCATGTAGGTAAGAAGAGTAAGGAAACAACAAGGATGCTCCTAACTCTTGGTGATCTTCATCAACCTTGAGCATCTACCACTACCTCACCAACATGAAGTCTTCATCGACAACCCAAGGTTAGTTTATCCCTCCTATGGGGGATGTCACATCAAGGGGGAGCTTTACTCTAAGACTTGAGTCAAAGCATCTCTTAGAATGTGACAACATTAAATGCTTTATGTAAAAGTGGTAACCCCACTTGTGCTTAAACGATGAGTATGACCTATGATCAAGTATTCTTACTTGGCTCCTAAGTCAATATACTCATATATAGATGACTTCGTCATCGCCAAAGTTCTTGTTAGATGCTAGTATGTATGTGCATGTTTGTCATGATTTCATTTGACATCTTATTGTGTGAGCATGTTGGTCTGCATTTATTTACCCATTCGAGGACATCCAATTATTGCTATTTGGTTTTTGATTTATCTTTTGCCAATTGGATGGACAAGAATGCCTAGGACCACTCTCTAGCTATCTATGCTTTCTCACCTCATATTCCATTCATGCTGCATCACAAAATTTGAACAAGTACTTTTCGATCCCTCTGTGTGTGGAGCACTCGGAGTTCCGTATTGACAAAGGACTGACCATTAAAACCTCCCAAGTGCATCTCGGTGGAACCAACCCACAATTCTCGGTCTCACCGAATGCCTTGGGTTGATCTGGTTTTCAATCTCGGTACTACCGATTCCATGTTCTCGGTTACATCGAGTTTCCCTGTCAACTGAGTAGTTGAGGAATTCGGTGACACCGAAAATTTAGAATCGGTGTCACCGACAGCAAAGGGTTTATATGCCGTGGACCCGACGCTTTGAAAATCAATCTTCAAACCGTCGCGCCCCAAAACCCTACGCTGCCGATTCGTGACCCCTAGTCATCGCCTTTGCTCCCCGTGAGTCTCCGCCGCTGGGATCCTCGCCGTCGACGGGCATCTTCGCCGCCGTCTTCGTCGTAGCGGATCCGTCGCCAAGTTAGGGTATGGATTCGATTTTTCTTGCGCTCCCCGTCTGATTCATGCGCAATGAAGTTAAATTTATCTATAAGCCACAGATTGCAAACCTCCCTATCCTCTAAAAATTCCTGTAGATTAGCGAACGATTGATTTTTTAGGTTTTGCCGTTCGCCACATGAATCTCGGTAGAACCGATGCAAAAGAATCGGTAGCACCGATTCTGTTTTTCTGGCCAGCTGAGAACACCTCGGTGGAACCGAGTGCTAATTCTCGGTTTGACCGAGAATAGTGCCAAGTTTCTGGAAAGAAGGTTGTTTGTCTCGGTGGGTCCGAAAATTTTGTCTCGGTTGTACTGACATACATTTGGCAGAATGCAAAATTTGAGAAATATTAGTTCAAACTTTCAAAAACAGCTGCATTTTGTGATGACTCATCTTCGTCTGCTCCTCTATATTCTATTCACAGGGTCAGTATGTCAAGTGCTGAGGACAGTGAGAACAACTTCCAAGAGCAGAATATTGTCATGAGTTCAGGCACTAGTCCTGAGTCTAGTTCCTCTTCAGATCCAGGCACCCCCAGTTCTCATGGGTTGCCCAAGGCTGCTACTAGGGCCAGGAAGAAGCTGAATTCAGATGAGGAGGATTCAGACTTTGTGCCAGAGGAAATTCTTGCCAAGAAGCAAGAGAAAGCTGCCAAGAAGTGTGCTAATGAAGCCACATCTTCAAGGAGGACTGTCAGCAAGATATATGCTAGCTTTGAGGCTATGAGAGCACCTAAGAGTGCTAGGGCTTCCATGACCATTGAGCCCCCAAGGAATTCTATGCCTAAGAAGGCAGGAGAGAAGAAGCATGCGAGAAACAGGATTGTCTATGTCACTGGAAGGCAAACTTGCATGTATGAGGACCCTGAGGAGGCTGCTGGTGCTGCTGCTGAGGAGGAGGAAGAGCAGGTTGTCAAGGCCCCTCCCAAGAAGAAGCAAAAGAAGCTTATGGCAGATGCTAGCCAAAGACTGGCACATCCAAGAGCAACAAGTCTGCCCCCAAGAAGGCTGCTGCTGAAAAGTCAAAGAGGTTATCCAGACAGATTCCAGCTTCTGAGAAGAACAAGGGAACTACCTCCAGAGTTGAAGATGAGGATGCCATGTCTGCCTTGATGAAGCATAGACCACACCTTCCTGAACATAATGCCAACCATCCACTTGCTGAAGACATAAAGAAGAGGAAGGATTCTGGTTTGAGGGCATGCAGAGCT
This sequence comes from Elymus sibiricus, assembly GCA_039707655.1. Lineage (NCBI taxonomy): Eukaryota > Viridiplantae > Streptophyta > Magnoliopsida > Poales > Poaceae > Elymus > Elymus sibiricus. Next base: position 147,359,484 of record CM077675.1, read on the forward strand.
GTTGATCCATATGCCCAAAGGAGAAAGACAGTTGTGGACTACGGATTCTACACCAAGGAGCAACAGGATTTCTATGAGACTGTGCTACTTGACAAGAGTCCAGCTGTGAGTGACATGAGATATGTTGACTAGAAGTACATCAAGGAGAATGAAGATTTCTTTCCAAATGTTCAAGACAACTTTCACTGCATTGGCTTGGATGAGTTTGTTGGCAAAGAGTTTACAGCATGGAATGATGAGATGATCATGCAATTCTACTCCACAGCTCATTTCTATGGAGATGGTAGGATTGTATGGATGACTGAACGAGCTAGATATGAGTCCACTGTTGATGATTGGGCTGCCATCTTAGGAGTCCCAGAGGTGCAGGATGGTGACTTGGATGTCTACTTTGAATCCAAGGAGAGCCATGATGCTATGAAGGACATGTACAATGCTATCCCTGCTGCTAACTTGAAATCTCACAAGTTAGGTTCTATCTACTTCCTCCAGGCTGGCCTCCGCACCATGAACACCATATTGAGGCATACCTTGATGCCCAAGTCAGGAGATGAGAAGATGATCCGAGGCTACTCCATCAACATGCTGATCCATCTTGACAGTCACACCAGGATTAGAGTTATGGATTTGATTGTAGAGACAGTGAAGAGGGTTGCTGCTGATCAGAAGCGCTCATGCTGCTATGCACCCTATATCCAGATGCTCATCAACTCCAAGCTGGAGAAGCACATCTTTGCTCTAGACAGACCCCACTTGCCCCTACAGCCAGATTTAGAGGACAACATTGTGGTGATGGACCCAGAACATCCCACATCAGCTGCAGCTCAAGCACAAGTAGAGGCAGAGGCAGCTAGAGCCACTAGTGCTCAAGTCCCTGGATCCAGGAACGAGCAAATGGATCTGTTGATCTCATCAGTTCAGGGCATGCAGAAGGACATTAAGGACATTCTGAACAATCAAAACAGTCTTGTTAGGATCTTAGAGAACATGATCAAGACCCTTAATGACAAGGTAGATGGGCTGACCAAGACAGTCAATGAGCTTGAGAAGGAAGTTGACTCTGTACCTCTTCCCCACTCTTCAGATGATGATGATGATGAGGATGACTCTCCTCTCAGGCCAGGCACACACTTCACCACTCAGGCCAGATCAGCCACTTTGCCAGCTCCAGATTTGAGGCCCTCTTCATCAGCACCTGCTACTGTCACCTCAGCTCCATCAGCTCCAGTTCCTCCAGTTGCCACTCCAACTCCATCCACGACATCAGCTGAGATCTTCGCCGACGCAGTTCTCTCGACTCCTTCATCAACAACCGGAGGAGATCAGCCCAAGAACGCTTAGCTATATCTCTTTGAACTTTTTGGTAACTTGTTGCCAAAGGGGGAGAAGTGTATATAGATCTTTAGGCTTCGAGTGAGAGAGCGTTTGGTTTTGATTGCTTTTTCAAAAACAATTGGTCTTTTGGTTACTTGTGTTAAACATTTGTTGGTGTTTTGATCATACGCTTAATGTGTGTTGCTACTATTTCCTATCATTATGCTATTTATGAGATGATCATTCACCTTTGCTTGATTGTGTTGTGCTATGATGTTCACTCTAATTACTCTTGCACACCACCAAGATGTATGTGACATGGAAGAAGTGCCCCATGTACCTAATCGATTGTGCATTTGCATTCAAACGCAAATTTAAAATAATGCACAAATTTAGGGGGAGCTCTTGCTTATCACATACTTCTCAAAGCGACGATTATATTCAATGATTATATCATATGTCGAAGCTTTGATCTATATGTTGTCATCAATTACCAAAAAGGGGGAGATTGAAAGCACATTTGCTCCCTTGGTGGTTTTGGTAATTAATAACAACATATAAGTCATTGAACTAATGTTTCCACTAAGTATATTTCAGGAAAAGTTCAATGATAGGACTGGCAAAAGGATTGTGGAGATTGTGGAAATACCCCAAGATGTAACGAAATGGATTGGCAAAGCTTCAAGCAAGAGGACTCTACATTTTACTTTGTGAGAAATCACTTTGAGTCCATAGGAAAGCCAATACTATTAAAAGGGGGTAAGGTACTGATGGTGAACAAAATGCTCATACGTGCACAAGTGATAGTCACCAAAAACACCCACAAGCTCTTCAACAAAAGTCTGTCCAAAGTCAAATATCCAAAATCGGTGCAACCAACACTTTCCACTCGGTGCCACCGATTCCCATACTCAGACAGACATTAGCCAAACCCTAGTCTTTCGGTGCAACCGATTCTGCTTCGGTGCCACCGAGTTTAGGTTGCCAACTTTCTGTTACGCAGTTTCACAAAATCGGTACCACTGAGATTGTTGGATCGGCATCACCGAGAATGGGCAATCTGACCGTTGGTCACCTTATCCGTGCAACCGAGTTTCATATATCGGTCTCACCGAGATTCAAAAGTTGCCACCTTTTGGTCACTTCGGTACCACCAAGATTAACACATCGGTGTCACCGAGTTGGTCATTTTGTGTGTAACGGTTGGATTTTTGGGGATGCCTATATATACGCCTTCACCACCACCCACTCGAATAAGAAGCACTCAGAACTATTCCATATTTGCCCCATCCAGTTTTCTGAGAGAGAGCCACCTACTCATGTGTTGAGATCATGCCATTCCATTCCAACCATATGAATCTTGATCTCTAGCCTCCCCAAGTTGCTTTCCACCAATCTCATCTCTTCCACCAAGCCAAATCTGTGAGAGAGTGATTGGGTGTTGAGGAGTCTATCATCTTGAAGCACAAGAGCAAGGAGTTCATCGTCATTACCGAGCCTATTACCTTTTGGAGGGTGGTGCCTCCTAGATTGGTTAGGTGTCGCTTGGGAGCCTCCTACTTCGTGTTGTGGAGTTGAACCAAGAAGTTTGTAAGGGCAAGGAGATCGCCTACTTCGTGAAGATCTACCCATAGTGAGGCTAGTCCTTCGTGGACGGAAGCTGTTATGGAATAGTCAAGGTTGCTACTTCATGGACCCTTATGGGTGGAGCCCTCCATGGACTCTCGCGACCGTTACCCTCTGTGGGTTGAAGACTCCATAAACGTGGACGTACGATAGCACCACCTATCGGAACCACGGGAAAAATCATCGTGTCTACAATTGCGTTGATCCTCCTACCCTTCCTTTCTACTCATGCTTGTTGTTACTTTCCGCTGCTATACTCTTAGACATGCATGTGTAGGGTGTACTTGACTTGCCATGAATGTTAAAATCTGCCAACACTAAAAATTGGGAAAAGGTAGAAATTTTATTTGGTCAAGTAGTCTAATCACCCCCCTCTAGACATACTTTCGGTCCTACAGATTGTAACTTGTGCCTAAACTCTATGTACTCCATCACCATATTTGAGTAATCCTCTATTCCTAAATAGCTACAACCCACTACCTAATTTTTCTACCCATGCAACCATGACACATAAGCAAGTATGCATGCAAGACATAAATAGCATTTTTTGCATTACTCTATGTATGCAATGGTGCCACATCATCAATTCATGCATATTAGTCAGAAGTAGTTTTTTGCATTAGAGTTCAGCCTCCAAGTTTTGTTAGAAATTACATTTTCAACTATAATTTTCACTCTTTTTATACGCTTTGTATTTTATTGTTTATAAGCTTACATTTGCTTTTCATTAATTTTAGATTTTTTATAGCAACTATTTATCCATTTTTTAGCAATGTTCCCACAGCAACGCGCGGGGCATCATCTAGTTTATTAGTTCTTGGGGGAATAATAAGAACTCTAGTATGTGCTAGTAACGATTGTCTGATATGCGCTTTGCATGTTTATGTTAGTAGTCTTTTGACGTTGGGTGAAGTTGACCATCCAATGTATGCCAATTTTGGACAGAAGGTTATTACTGTTGGCGAACCATGTGGTTGGCGAGGTGGGTGACGTGACAGGCCCCATCACCCTTCGTAACAGATCGTTACAGCAGGGGGTAAAATGGAGACCACTTTTGTTGCGTCCACGGGGACCGTTTCCCCTTAATCACCGTCTGATAACCAGAGTGGGGAAGGACGATGGTGGCATATATGATACGGGGCAGTCACGTGTATGCACGTATCTATACCAGCTCCGCCCACAAAGAGAAACATGTAAAAGTGGCTTAGTATTCATAGAACGAACTGATACGTCCATTTTGCATCATGATTTCTTATTGATAGTTATAGTATTCTTGGTCATTATTCCACTTTATGATACAATTCTTATGCCTTCTCTCTCTTAACTAACAAGGTACATCACAAAGAGGGAAATTGCCGGAAACTGGAATTCTGGACTTGGAAACCAGGAAAAAGGCTGAAAATTCTTTGGACTCCGAATGACATGAAATTCATGAGGATTTTTTGTGGAATATATCTGAATTTATGGAGCAAAAACATAACAGAGGTGACCACTAGTTGGTGCCAAGCCAACAAGGCGCGCCCTGATGGCTTGGCAGGCCCACAGGCGGCCTGCGGCCCCCCTCTTCTGCTATATGATGTGTTTTGACCTAGAAAAATCAAGAGGATACTTTCGGGATGAAGCCTCGTCGTCTTTAGGCGGAAACCTGGGTAGAGGCCCTTTTGCTCTCCAGCAGAGAGATTCTGCCAGGGAAACTTCCCTTTGGGAGGGGGAAATCGAATCCATCGTCATCACCAACACCTCCTCCTTCGTGGGAGGACCAATCTTCATCAACATCTTCACTAGCACCATCTCATCTCAAACCCTGGTTCATATCTTGAATTCAATCTTTGTCTCAAAACCTCAGATTGGTATCTCGGGGCTACTAGTAGTGTTGATTAAATCTTGTAGTTGATGCTTGTTCGTTTACTTGGTGGAAGATAATATGTTCACATCCTTAGTCATATTTATTATACCTCTGATATTGAACATGGTGATGATTTGTGAGTAGTTACTTTTGTTCCTGAGGACATGGGAGAAGTCTTGTTATAAGTAATCATGTGAAGTTGGTATTCGTTCGATATTTTGATGATATGTATGTTGTTGCTTCCTTTAGTGGTATTGTGTGAACGTCGACTACATGACACTTCACCATATTTGGGCCTAAAGGAAGGCATTATGGAGTAATAAGTAAATGATGGGTTGCTAGAGTGACAGAATCTTAAACCCTAGTTTATGTGTCATTTCATAAGGGGCTGATTTGGATCCACATGTTTCATGCAATGGTTAGATTTATCTTAATTCTTCTTTCGTAGTTGTGGATGCTTGAGAGAGGGGGTAATCATAAGTAGGTTGCTTGTTCAAGTAAGAATAGCACCTTAGTGATACGTCACCAACGTATCGATAATTTATGAAGTATCCATGCCATATTCACCTATGTTTACAATACTTTTATATGGTTTTGATGCAATTTATATGATTTAATTAGAACTAACCCGGACTGACACTGTTTTTAGCAGAATTACCGTGGTGTTGTTTTTTATGCAAAAAAATAAAAGTTCTTAGAATCGCCCGAAACTTTTTGACAATTTTAAGAACCACCGGAGGGGAGCCACCTGTGGGCCACAAGCCAACAGGGCACGCCCACCCCCCTGGGTGCAACCTGTTAGCTTGTGGGGCCCATGTGACTCTGGTTGATGTGATTCCAACGCTGAAAATTCTTATAAATCCATAAACCCTCGAAAGTTAACCTATAACTTCCGCTCCTTCGCCACAACTCTCTATATCAAAGAAAAACCCATCAGGAGCCTTTCCGGTACCCTGCCGGAGGGGGAAATCATCACCGGTGGCCATCTTCATCATCCCGACATGGTCCATGACAAGGAGGGAGTAGTTCACCCTCAGGGCTCTGGGTATGTGCCAGTAGCTATGTGTTTAATCTCTCTCTCTCTCTCTCTCTCTCTCTCTCTCTCTCTCTCGTGTTCTTGAGATGGCACGATCTTGATGTATCGCGGGCTTTGTTAATATAGTTGGATCATATGGTGTTGTTCCCTTGCTATCTTGTTGTGATGAATTGAATCTTTCCCTTTGAGATTTTTTATGTCGGATTGAATATTGGATTTGAGATCACTTGATGTATGTCTTGCATGCGCATACCCGTAGTGACAATGGGTGTTCTATTGATTCACTTGATATAAGTTTTGGTACTCAACTTGCGGATTCCCGTGGTGACAATGGGGTAATCTATGCATAGGGGTTGATACACGTTCTTGTCCTACTTTCTCTGATAGAAATCTTGGGGTACCCTTTGAACTTCTTTGTGTTGGATTGAATATGATCAATTAATACTCGATTCTTCTTCCACCGGTTCCTACATGAAGAGAACTATTGGATTCAAATGGGACCTTCTGGAGAGAATTAAGCGCAACTCTGAAGATTGGGGACTCGACAAAGGTAAAGAGTCAGGTATAAAGCTTGAGTTTGATTGTGTCAACTCTTTTATGGAAACTGATATTTTTCATAAGTTTAGCGCTAAATATGGACTTTACTTTGAGATAGTAGCTTCCTTTTGTGAAACCTTTGCTGCTCATGTTGATCTCCCTAAGGAGAAATGGTTTAAATATCATCCACTCATTGAAGAATTGTTAGAGGAACCAATTATTGCTAAATAAGAAACCATTATTTATAATATTGATCCAGTTGTGCCCACTACTTATATTGAAAACCCACCTTTTCCTGTTAGGATTAAGGAACATGCTAAGGATACAACTATAGTTAATAAAATCCATATTGGAACACCCAAACCTTCTGAACAAATAAATGTAGAACCTAATATTGATGTGGTTAAAGATCTCTTGGTTGATAACATTGATGGTCAAGTTATTTACTTTTGTGATGAGGCTGCTAGAATTGCTAAACCTGCTAGAAATGAACAGGATGTGCTAGATAAGAATAAACATGTTGTTGGCATGCCTGTTATTTCTGTTAAGATTGGAGACCATTGTTATCATGGCTTGTGTGATATGGGTGCTAGTGCGAGTGCTGTTCCTTTTACCTTATATCAAGAAATTATGAATGACATAGCACCCGCTGAGATGGAAGACATTGAAGTTACTATTAAACTTGCTAACAAAGACACTATTTCACCGATTGGGATTGTTAGAATGTTGAAGTCTTGTGTGGGAAAATTAAGTACCCCACTGATTTCTTAGTACTTGGTTCACTACAAGATAATTTTTGTACCAATATATTTGGTAGACCTTTCTTAAATACCGTTAATGCTGAAATTAATTGTGTTATAGAGAAGGTTAAAGTAAGCTTTGGTAATGAGTCTCATGAATTTAACTTCTCTAAGTCTGGTAGACAACCACATGAGAAAGAATTATCTAGTAAAGATGAAATTATTGGTCTAACCTCTATTGTTGTGCTACCTACTGATCCATTAGAACAGTATTTGCTAGACCATGAAAATGATATGCATATGAATGAGAGAAATGAAATAGATGAGATATTCTTTAGACAAGCACCTATTCTTAAACACAACTTGCACGTTGACATTTTAGGGGATCCTTCCCCACCAAAGGGAGATCTCGTGTTTGAGCTAAAGAAATTACCTGATACGCTACAATATGATTATCTTGCTGAAAAGATATATTCTATTATTATTAGTGCTAACCTTTCAGAGCATGAAGAAAAGAGATTAATCAAAACTCTGAAGAAGCACCGAGCTGCTATTGGATATACTATTGATGATCTTAAGGCATTAGTCCCACTGTATGTCATCACAAGATTAATATGGAACCAGATGCTAAACGTGTCATTGATCATCAATGTCGCTTGAATCCTACAATGAAAGGAAGTGGTGAGAATTGAAATATTAAAGCTTTTGGAGGCAGGTACAATCTATCCCATAGTTGATAGTAGATGGGTAAGCCATGTTCATTGTGTTCCTAAGAAAGGAGGAATAACTGTTGTTCCTAATGATAAAAATGAACTCATCCCACAAGGGATAGTAACTTGTTATAGGATAGTAATTGATTTCAGGAAATCAAACAAAGCTACAAGAAAAGATCATTACCCCTTGCCTTTTATTGATCAAATGTTACAAAGATTATCGAAGCATACACACTTTTGTTTCCTTGATGGATACTCTGGTTTTTCTCAAATACCTATGTCAAAAGATAATCAAGAGAAAACTACTTTTACATGTCCATTTGGAATTTATGCTTATAGATGTATGCCCTTTGGTTTAAGCAATGCACCTGCTGCCTTTCAAAGATGTATGGCTGCTATATTCTCTGATTTTTGTGAAAAGATTGGTGAGGTATTCACGGATGATTTTTCCATTTACGGGACTTCTTTTGATGCTTGCTTTAACAACCTTGATCGAGTTTTACAGAGATGTGAAGAAACTAATCTTGTCTTGAATCGGGAGAAGTGCCACTTTACGGTGAATGAAGGTATTGTAGTTGGGCATAAAATTTCCGAACGAGGTATTGAGGTAGACAAAGCTAAAGTTGATGCAATAGAGAAAATGACATGTCCTAAAGATGTTAAAGGTATAAGAAGTTTCCTCGGTCATGCTGGTTTCTATAGGCATTTTATTAAAGATTTCTCAGTCATTAACTAATCTTCTTCAAAAGGATATTCCATTTGTTTTTTGTGATGATTGTGTAGAAGCCTTTGAAATACTTAAGAAAGCCTTAATTTCTACACCTAATATTCAACCACCTGATTGGAATCTACCATTTGAAATTATGTGTGATGCCAGTGATTATGTTGTTGGTGTTGTTCCAGGGCAAAGAGTAGAAAAGAAATTGAATGCCATTCATTATGCTAGTAAGACTCTAGACAATGCTCAACGAAATTATGCTACTACTGAGAAGGAATTCTTAGTTGTTGTGTTTGCATGTGATATGTTTAGACCTTATATTGTTGATTCCAAAGTTACTATTCACACTGATCATGCTGCTATTGAATATCTGGTGGAAAAGAAAGACGCTAAGCCTAGATTAATTAGGTGGGTGCTTTTACTTCAAGAGTTTGATTTTCATATTGTTGATAGAAAAGGAGTTGAAAATCCTGTAGCAGATAACGTCTAGAATGGTGTTCTTGATGACCCAATGCCTATTGATGATAATTTTCCTGATGAGAAATTATATGTTATAAATGCTTCCCGTAGCACTCCTTGGTATGCGGATTATGCTATCGTTGCTAAATATATACCACCTAATTTTACTTGACAACAAAAATAAGTTCTTCTTTGATTTCAGACATTACATTTGGGATGACTGATACATCTCCAACGTATCTATAATTTTTGCTTGTTCCATGATGTTATATTATCATTCTTGGATGTTTTACAATCATTTTATAGCAACTTTATATCATTTTTTGGGACTAACCTATTGACATAGTGCCAAAGTGTCAGTTGCTGTTTTTGCTTGTTTTTTACTTCGCGGAATATCAGTACCAAACGGAGTCCAATCGCGACGAAACTTTTTGGAGAATTCTTTTCGACCAGAAGAAGGCCAGTGGGCCAAAGAAGTAAACAGGGGGGTGCCCAGGCCGCCCACAACACACCAGGGCGCGCCAGGGGCCCCGGGCGCGCCCTCATGGGTTGTGGCCGCCTCGGGAGTCCCCTTCACCACCTCTGAGCCCTATAAATACCCAAATATTCCAGAAACCCTAGGGGAGTCGGAAAAAAATACATCCAACCGCCACAAGTTCTAGAACCACGAGATCAAATCTAACACCATCACGGAGGGGTTCATCGTCCTCATTTTTTACTATAAACAGTAGGGTAAGAACCCCACTGTAATTTTTTAATTAATCAGAAAATAAGGAGTATTTTACAAAGCATCTGAAGGCTTGAGATAAGCCAAGAAAGAAAAAAACTACTGAAAAAAGAAAATGAAAAACATAAAAAAAGGCCTATTACAAACTACTAAAAAACAAAAGGAGATTACAGATAGCTCTCTAGCCATTGGGAGAAATGGTTTGCATATTTCTTTTTCATCCTGAACGTTAACAGTTTAAGTTCCTCCAGATAAATGGCTTTCCAACCTTGGAAGCTTGGTGTTATGTTCTCAAAGATCTTGTTGTTCCTAGAAATCTAGATGGCCCATGATCCTAGAATAATGATCTCCGTGAAAAAAGACAATCTGAGTTTGTTCTTGAGGTCTTGGTAAGCTTCCAGCACTGAAAGGTTATGTGTTCTTGAAGGGCAGATGAAGTCCCAACATTGTGCTGCAAAAGGACATCCCCAAAACAGATGATGTAAAGTTTCCTCCTGCTGACAATTATTCACAGCACAATTATATGCTTCCAGTATAAAGTTCTTCCTTCTAAGTAGGTTGCTGGTATTAATCCTGTCATGAAGGAGCATCCAGAAAAAGACCTTGTGCTTGGGCTGGCATGAGCTATTCCAGATCCAACCGAAATGTGGTGGAACTTGTTTATGACCCAGTAAAACCTTGTATGCTTTAATGGATGAATAGGTAGCATTGCCCCAGATATAGCTCCATGTGTCAGTTGCATCCCAGAAATCAGAGTTTTTTACGTCCATACAAATGTGTTCCATTTCCTGGAATTCTTCATATGCTTGTGTTGTTAAGGGAAGATGAAAAAGATCTTCTATATATTCAGTGGTAATTACCTGTCTGATGCTCATTTGTTATTTCATGCAAAGGAGTATAGGTGATTGAACTTGTGTTTGAGAATATTTCCTTGCCATAAATCATCCCAAAATAGGGCACTCTTTCCATCCCCTACATTACATCTTGCAATGGCTTTGTATTGGTCAATCATAGCCAAATTTGCTTTCCACCAGAAGGACCCAACCATTTGCTCACCAGGAAGTTGACCATTGCTATAATAAGATTCCCAAATTATATGAACCCATGGGATGTCATGTCTGTTGTAAAATTTGTGCAGATTCTTCATGAGTAGTGCTTTATTTTGAGTGTGGATGTCAAAAACTCCCAGGCCCGCTTGGTTTTTAGGTCTACATACTGTGTTCCATGCCACTATAGCTGGTCTTCTGTCCTCCAAATTAGGGTTTCTCCATAAGCAATGAGTCAGGTATTTGATTATTTGCTTCTTAGTTGTGATTGGGATGTCCAGGCAGCACATGAAGAAAATAATGAGTGAAGATAGTATGGATTTGACCACCAGTAGTCTTCCAGCCTGAGTCATATTGGCTGACAGACCAGCCATTCTTTTAGCAACTTTATTTACTAATGGCAAGCATTGTTCCACAGTTGGCTTGTATATTCCCAGTGGCAATCCCAGATAAGTGAAAGGAAAATGTCCTCTTGCACATTGTAGGGTACTGGTGAAAATTGGAACTTTTTCTTCATCAATATTGATTGGGACCATAATGGATTTTGCATAATTTACCTTTAACCCAGTAGCAGAGGCAAAAGTGTTTAGTAGTGCTTACAGGCAAACAAGCTGTCTGGCATCTGCTTGTAGAATTACCAAGGTGTCATCTGCATATTGGACTATTGGGAAGTCAGGACAACTTTGAAATTGAAGTGGAGATGTAAGAATCCCAATTCTCATTGCTTTATTAAGGATGGATTCCAGAAGATCTGCAGCTAACACAAAGATTAGTGGAGAAAGAGGATCTCCCTGTCTTACCCCCCTTCTACAATAAAATTTCTTTCCTGGCACTCCATTAAGCATGACTGCAGATGAAGCAGAATAAAAAAGCATTTGCATCCAAGAAATCCATTTCTCTCCAAATCCTTTGGCTCTGAGAATGTCAATGATTTCCTAATGCTCAATAGTGTCAAAATCTTTCTCAAAATCCAACTTGAGAACCAGCATTTCCTCCTTTGATTTGTGACATTGATGAATGTACTCATATGCCCAACCAATGCAGTCTTGAAGCATTCTTTTTTTAAGAAATCCATATTGATTGATGTGGACCATTTGTAGGATAACCTTTTGAAGTCTGTTTGCCAGCAATTTAGTGATAATCTTTAGTATCCCATTGAGCAGAGAAATGGGTCTAAAATCATTGGGAGTGATTGGAACTTCTTTTTTAGGAATGAGTGTAATGAAGGAGGTATTTATACTTTCCAGATTAACTTTTCCTTCATGAAACTCCATGATGAGTTGTGTTACATCATTTCCAATAATGTTCCAACATGATTTGAGAAATTCATTATTAAATCCATCTGGCCCAGGTGATTTATCAGTTGGTAATTGTTTCACCACTTCATCAATTTCCTCTTGTGAAAAAGGATTCTCCAGTTCCTCGGAGATTGCTGGGTTAACTTGATGCTCATATAAATTATTGAGATCAAAATGCACTGTATGCCCTGTGGAATGACCCAATCTTTTCTTGAAAGCTTCCCAAAGTATTACAGCTTTCCCTGCATGATCAGTAATTTCAACTTGGTCCTCATTTCTCAGCATAGCAATCTAATTATGTCTGTGATTAATGGAAGCTTTGGTATGAAAAAAATTGTGTTCTCATCACCAAATTTGACTCCTTTAATTTTCCCTCTCTGCTTCCAATAAATATTCTGGTTCTTAAGCACAGTCAAGAGGTATTTTTTTAAAATTGTTCTGCAATTCCCTTCAAAAGTATTGAGGTTTCTGTATTCTTCAATGAGATCCCATAGGAATATGCAGGCATTTAATTCCTCAATAAAAATTTTGCGACAAGACAAACTCTTAGACCATAATTTGAGAGCTCTCCTCAAGTTTTTGAATTTGGCATTGATTAGCTTAGCAAAGTCATTGTGTCCAACTGGGATGGCCCAAGCATTTTTTTTACTATATCCATAAACTCACTGTGTTGTAGCCAGTAATTTTGTAATCTGAAGACTTGGGATCTTGGGATAGCAGTACCAATTTTAATCATGCATGGAAGGTGATCTGAAATAGGCTAAGCCAGTGGCAAAGCTGTAGAATCTGGAAAGGAAGTTAACCATGCAGCTGATGTCAAAAACCAGTCCAGTTTTTCCAAGAGAGGATTTTCCTGCATGTTACTCCAGCTGTATTTTCTACCCTTAAGTGGTAATTCAACCAGTCCTAGGTGACTGATTGCCTCATTAAAAAGAAGCATTTGGTTAACATCTCCACCTCCTTTGTTTCTGTCTTCTGGAGATCTAATGAAATTAAAATCTCCCATTATAATCCAGTTTTCTTCATTAGGCATCTGTATATTAGTAGACCACTCCAAAAATTCTACTTTGAGCTATTGATCACAAGGTACATATATGTTTGTTAAAAACCAGCTATTGGAAGACATCTTACATGTAAACTGGATTGTAATTGAGAACCTCTTTTGAAAAACCATTTCTCCATCAAATAAATCATTGTTCCAGGCTGTGAGTATCCCTCCAGAAGCTCCCACTGATGGCAAGAATTCAAACTTGTTGAATCTTTGGGGGCAGAATTTGTGAATGTAAGATAGATCAAAAGTTTCTCTTTTAGTTTCCTGCAAACAAACTATGCTAGCAGCACTTTCCTCAATCTTCTGCTTAATGGCTACCCATTTATCAGAGCTATTTAGACCTCTAATGTTCCAGTTCAGAATGTTCCAATTTCTGTTGTTGTTCATTGATAAACCAGGCTGGGATTGTATTGTAAAATCAAGGTCCATCCCTTGATAGAGTCCCTGTTCTTGCTCCTTCTGGGGTTCTTTATCACAATAAGAGAATGAGGATCCATATAGTTATACATGAGACAGTATTTTTGAATTTCCTGGCCATAAGCAAAGAAACATACTGGGTCCATAAAATGCAGTCTTAATAAGAAAGATTCCTTATACAGAGATATGCCAAAAGCAATTGACTTATTAACACCAACTAAAGGCCACACCTTCCTGACACTTTCATTACAAAAGGAGCTATTTTTTCCAAGGTTTGCAGACAAGTAGTCCTCCATTCTACCAAAAGCCTTTACTACTTTCCAGGCCCTACTTAAATGATGAAGTCTGATCATTAAGACTTGCTTGCTTGCTCTTTCTCTCCAGTAGCCTTGGGCACCTTGGCTACATCTTCATTCCCCTGTTGCTTGCTTCTTTTGTAAGTTTTCCATGTAGCTCCTCCTCAGCCACCTTACAGAAAGATTTTGAGAGATTCTTAACCACTTTGTAATGAGTGATAGGAGGTATAGCATTACATGGCAAACAAGAGGTAGTATCACAAGATTTTATTCTGAATCCATTGTTATCTTTTTGAATTCTACCACTTCTTCTTACCTCTGTTTCTACCAAAGGGCCCTTGTCCCTCCTTTTCCTTGTGATCTGCTCTCCCATAGACCTACGGGTTCATCATCCTCATTGGTGCCTCTCCGATGATGCGTGAGTAGTCCACCATAGAATTACGGGTCTGTAGGAAGTAGCTAGATGGCTTCCTCTCTATCTTTTGATTCAAAATACAATGGTCTCTTGGAGATCTATTTGATGTAAACTTTTTGCCGTGTGTTTGTTGGGATCCAATGAATTTTGTGTTAATGATCAGTTTCTATCCATGAATATTATATGAGTCTTCTTTGATCTCTTATATGCATGATTACTTATAGACTCGTATTTCTTATTCGAATCTTTGGTTTAGTTAGGCCAACTAGATCGATTTTTCTTTCCATGGGAAGAGGTGCTTTGTGATGGGTTCGATCTTGCGGTGTCCTCTCCCAGTGACATAAGGGGCAGCGAGGCACGCATGTATCGTTGCTATTAAGGATAACAAGATAGGGTCTATTCCTACATGAATAGATCTTGTTTACATCATGTCACCATTCTTATTGCATTACTCTGTTTTTCCATGAACTTAATACACTAGATGCATGCTGGATAGCGGTCGATGTGTGGAGTAATAGTAGTAGATGCAGAATAGTTTAGGTCTACTAATCTTGGATGTGATGCCTATATAATGATCATTGCCTTGGATATCGTCATGATTATTTGATCTTCTATCAATTGCCCAACAATAATTTGTTCATCCACCGTGTGATATACTCATGAGAGAAGCCACTAGTGAAACCTACGGCCCCTGGGTCTACTTCTCCAACATATTGCTTTCCGATCTATCTTTTTGCCGCTTTTCTTTTCAGATCTATAATTCCAAAAAAACAAAAATACCTTGCTGCACTTTTTATTTGCCTCTTTTATTTTGTGTTCTTGTGAGATCTATCTATCCAATCTAGCATTACCTAATCTATCTTTTTACCATAGAGAGATTGACAACCTCTCTTTCGCGTCGGGTTGCAAGTATTTGTTCTTTGTGTGCAGGTGTTGTTTACATAGTGTTGTGTGATCCTCCTACTGGTTCGATACCTTGGTTTCATAATTGAGGGAAATACTTACCATCATTGTGCTTCAGCATCCCTTCCTCTTTGGGGAAATACCGACGCAGTCTCAAGTCACGTCAAAGAAATTTCTGGCGCCATTGCCGGGAAGGAAGCAGCTCTTCAACGTGCCAATCTCTGGCGCCGAGGAGACACCATCAACATCTATCAGGTTCCTAATCACAAATCTTACCTCCTTGCAATTACATTATTGGGCATTTGCCTCTCATTTTCCTCTCCCCCACTTCACCAAATTTGCCGTTTTATTCGCCCTCTTTTTCATTTGCCTTTTTCTCGTCAGATCTCTTGTTTGCTTGCAATCTTGTTTGCATAGTCACGATGACTCAAGAAAATACCAAATTATGTGATTTTTTCCATACTAATAATAATGATTTTATTAGTATTCCGATTGCTCCTCCCGCCACTAGTGCAGAGTCTTGTGATATCAATGCTGCCTTGTTGAATCTTGTCATGAAAGATCAATTTTCTGGTACTCCTAATGAGGATGCCGCGTCCCATCTAAACACATTCGTAGAATTGTGTGATATGCAAAAGAAAAAAGATGTGGACAATGATATAGTAAAGTTGAAATTATTTCCTTTCTCCTTGCGGGATCGTGCAAAAATTTGGTTTTCTTCTTTGCCTCACAATAGTATCGATTCTTGGAATAAGTGCAAGGATGCTTTTATTACTAAGTATTTTCCGCCCGTGAAAATTATTTCCCTTAGAACACAAATCATGAATTTTAAGCAACTTGAGCATGAACATGTTGCAAAATCTTGGGAAAGAATGAAATTGATGCTAAGAAATTGTCCAACTCATGGTTTAAATCTTTGGATGATCATACAAAAATTGTATGCGGGATTCAATTTTGTCTCTAGAAATCTTTTAGATTCCGCCGCGGGTGGTACTTTTATGGAAATTACTTTGGGTTAAGCTACTAAATTGCTAGATAATATTATGGCAAATTATTCACAATGGCATACTGAAAGAGCACCTACTAGCAAAAAGGTTAATTCGGTTGAAGAAATTAGTACTTTAAGTGAAAAAGTCGATGCTTTAATGAAGTTGGTTGCTAGTAAAAATGCTCCTATTAATCTTAATGATGTGCCTTTGTCTACTTTGATTGAGCAAAATAGTGATTCCGTAGATGTGAATTTCATCTCGCGAAACAATTTTAAGAACAATGCTTATAGAGGTAATTTTAATCCTAGGCCTTTTCCTGGAAATTCCTCTAATAATTATGGCAATTCCTATGGTAATTCTTCTTAAAATAATAATAGGAATCACTCTGATCTTGAGTGTAGTATTAAAGAATTTATCAATGCGCAAAAGGTTTTCAATACTACGATAGAAGAAAAGTTGAATAAGATTGATGATATGTCTAGAAGCATTGATAGAATTTCTCATGATGTAGAAAATCTCAAGTTGAAAGCTTTTGCACCAATTAAATCTTTATATGTTTCTATGTATGAAAGTAAGAAAATAACTGCTATGCTTAGAGCTAAAGAGAATTTTTAGAAAAATCGTTTTCTAGTGATTGCTTTCAGAAAAATGATGAAGATCTTAAAGTGATTGGTGTTTCTTCTATTGCTTCCTTGTTTAGTAATATTAAAATTGATGATAAAGGGGCTGAAGTAGAGTCAACTTTAGCTAGAAGGCGTCCCAATAATTTGGTGGGTGAAAATCTTGGTGAAAAATTTGATGAAAGTGGGTTTGAAGAGGTCAAAACTTTAACTAGTGATGTGCCCACTATTTTTGATTGCAAAGACTTTAATTATGATAGTTGCTCTTTTATTGAATGTATTTCTTTGCTGCAATCCATGTTAAATTCACCCCATGCTTATGAACAAAATAAAGCTTTCACTAAACATATCGTTGATGCTATGATGAAATCTTTTGAAGAAAAGTTGGAGTTAGAGATTTCTATTCCTAGAAAATTAGATGATGAGTGGGAACCTACCATTAAGGTCAAGATTAAAAATTATGAGTGTTTTGCTTTATGTGATTTGGGTGCTAGTGTTTCCACGATTCCGAAATCTCTATTTGATGTGCTTGGTCTTACCAATATTGAAGAATGTTCTCTTAATTTGCACTTGGTGGATTCTACTATTAAAAAGCCTTTGGGAAGAACTAATGATGTTCTTATTGCAAATAGGAACTATGTTCCCATAGATTTTATTGTTCTTGATATTGATTGCAATCCGTCTTGTCCCATTATACTTGGTAGACCGTTTTTACGCACTATAGGTGCCGTGATTGATATGAAAGAAGGCAATACTAGATTTCAGTTTCCACTAAGAAAGGGTATGGAACACTTCCCTGGAACAAGAATTAAGCCACCATATGAATCAATCATGAGAGCATCCTATGGAGCAAAAACCAAAGATGACAATACTTGAATCTATGCATTATGTCTTGCTAGGGGCGTAAAACAATAGCACTTGTTGGGAGGCAACCCAATGAATAAATTTATTTTCCTCTTTTTATTTCTGTTTTAGAGTGTTCACACAATTATGCCTCTGTTATGATTGTGTTTTTATGTTTTACTTAGTGTTTGTGCCAAGTAAATCCTTTAGGATGATTCATAAGATGAGTAGAAACAATGCTGAATCTGAAACAGAAACTTTGCCTCCAGTGCGCGAATTTTCATTTTTTACTGGAGCATGATAATGAGCTGAAATTTTAACAAAGTATTTATATACAAATTATTTACTTGGTCCTAAGTTTTCAGAATTGTTAGAGTTACAGAAGTATGGTTAGAGTACATATTACTACAGACTGTTCTGTTTAATACAGATTATGTTTTCGTTGCATTGTGTGCTTGTTTTGATGAATCTATGATTTGTATTTAAGGGTATAAGCCATGGTAAAGTTAAAATAAAGTAGTTATAATGCAATAATAAAATATGAATGGGTTTGCAACAGTACTTAAAGTGGTGATTTGCTTTATTATACTAACGGATCTCACGAAGATTTTGTTAAGTTTTGTGTGATTGAAGTTTTCAAGTTTTGGGTGAGATCAAGATGGATGAAGGAATAAGGAGTGAAAAGAGCCTAAGCTTGGGGATGCTAAAGCACCCCCAAGATATATCCAAAGATAAACAAGCAACTAAGCTTGGGGATTCCCCGAGTGGCATCCCCTCTTTCTTCTAACGACCATCGGTATTTTACTTGGAGCTATATTTTTATTCGTCACATATCATGAGTTTTGCTTGGAGCGTCTTGTATCATTTGAGTCTTTGCTTGCTTTGCTTTTTAGTTTGTCACTAGTATCCTTGCTGGACACACCTATTTGAGAGAGCCAAAATTATGCTATGATTTTTTAGAATTGCTCTATATGCTTCACTTAAATTTTTTGAGCTATGGAATTGCTCTAGTGCTTCACTTATATCTTTTTGAGCACGGTGTGCTTGGAAATTTCTGTAGAAATACTCTCATGCTTCACTTATATTAATTTGAGAGTTAGTAAATTTTGAATAAATACTCTCATGCTTCACTTATATTATTTTGAGAGATGAAACCTTTATGCTCATGTTCATCACTTAAATTTGGTTGAGCTTGTCGAAAGAATGGCAATATATTAAACTAGTCCCAAAGTGATAGATATTCAAGGAGGATATAATAAAAACTTTCATGAAGATCATTGGACAAATTAAACTTGATTCCTTGTAATAGTTTTGAGACATGATGATAGTGATATGTGAGCCATGTTGGTGAGTAATTATGCTTTAGTAAGAATATTGGTGTTAAGGTTTGTGATTCCCTATGCAAGCACGAAAGTCAATAGTTATGCAATGAAATTACATCCTACTTATGGTGCATTATTTGGTGTTAGTTATGCTCAATGCCCGTTTATGTGAATTTTTGTGTCTTGGTTGGTTGCTTCTCAATCTATTTGCTAGCCTCCACTTGTACTAAGTAGAAATACTACTTGCGTATCCAAAATCCTTAAACCCAGTTTTGCCTTATGAGTCCACCATACCTACCTATATGCGGTATTTCCATGCCGTTCTAAGCAAATTTGTATGTGCCATCTCTAATTTTCAAAATAATTTCCTTTTTTGTGCTTGTACCGCTCATGAAACGGTAGGGGGTATCCAATATTTTTCCATGCTAGATGTGTTATTCTCAAGATGAGTATTTATTCACTTGTCATTGCACGAGAGTACGGCGGTAATAGGGATGCCCAGTCCCGAAATGAAAAGGAAATTTACTTATGTTGTCAAATAATAAATTCCTTGGAAAGTGTTGGTATGGAAGGCAACCGTGGATACGGTCAGCCATGGATTGTGAAAGAATGGTGGAAAAAGGAATAAACTTTACTTTTGTTTGGGAACCGACTATGATATATCTAGCATGGAAAGCATTGCAAACTACTTTATCATTTTCGTTGACAGGAAAGGCATGCCACTCAAAATATTTTTCTCTCTCAATTTAAACTTTGAGCTCTGGCACCTCTATCTGCGAAGGGCCTATCTATTTACTTTATGCAATTTTTATTTTTTATTTGAGTCTCCATCTTCTCTTATAAAGCACCAACTAGGGGGCACTATGATCATACTTGTGCATTGGATGTAGCTAATATTTGAGTGTGTTTCTTGAATGGATCAATGATTGAGCATGATGGGCTAGGGATAACTTTCTTTAGTGTTGATATTTTGAAAGACATGCTTGCTTGTTGGCATGCTTGAGTATTAAAGTCTTTATGTCAAAACTAGACTATTGCTTTGAACCATCTAGAAGTCCAAATGTCCATGTTACAAAAGAAAAGAATATGTGATGAACATGTTAGGCGGCATTCCACATAAAAAATCTGTTTTTATCATTTACCTACTCGAGGACGAGTTGGAATTAAGCTTGGGGATGCTGATACGTCTCTAATGTATCTATAATTTTTGCTTGTTCCATGCTGTTATATTATCATTCTTGGATGTTTTACAATCATTTTATAGCAACTTTATATCATTTTTTGGGACTAACCTATTGACATAGTGCCAAAGTGCCATTTGCTTGTTTTTTACTTTGCAGAATATCAGTACCAAATGGAGACCAATCGCGATGAAACTTTTTGGAGAATTTTTTTGGACCAGAAAAAGGCTAGTGGGCCAAAGAAGTAACCAGGAGGGAGCCCAGGCCGCCCACAACCCACCAGGGCACGCCAGGGGCCCCGGGCGCGCCCTGATGGGTTGTGGCCGCCTCGGGAGTCCCCTCCACCGCCTCTGAGCTCTATAAATATCCAAATATTCCAGAAACCCTAGGGGAGTCGACAGAAAATACATCCAGCCGTCACAAGTTCCAGAACCGCGAGATCCAATCTAACACCATCATGGAGGGGTTCATCATCCTCATTGGTGCCTCTCCGATAATGCGTGAGTAGTCCACCATAGACCTACGGGTCCGTAGGCAGTAGCTAGATGGCTTCCTCTCTCTCTCTTTTGATTCTCAATACAATTGTCTCTTGGAGATCTATTTGATGTAAACTTTTTGCGGTGTGTTTGTTGGGATCCGATGAATTTTGAGTTCATGATCAGTTTCTCCATGAATATTATTTGAGTCTTCTTTGATCTCTTATATGCATGATTACTTATAGCCTCGTATTTCTTCTTCGAATCTTTGGTTTAGTTAGGCCAACTAGATCGATTTTTCTTGCCATGGGAAGAGGTGCTTTGTGATGGGTTCGATCTTGCGGTGTCCTCTCCCAGTGATAGAAGGGGCAGCGAGGCACACATGTATCATTGCTATTAAGGATAACAAGATGGGGTCTATTCCTACATGAATAGATCTTGTCTACATCATGTCACCGTTCTTATTGCATTACTCCATTTTTCCAAGAACTTAATACACTAGATGCATGTTGGATAGCGGTCGATGTGTGGAGTAATAGTAGTAGATGCAGAATCGTTTCGGCCTACTAATCTTGGACGTGATGCCTATATAATGATCATCACCTTGGATATCATCATGATTATTTGATCTTCTATCAATTGCCCAACAGTAATTTGTTCACCCACCGTGTGCTATACTCATGAGAGAAGCCACTATTGAATCCTACGGCCCCCGGGTCTACTTTTCCAACATATTGCTTTCCGATCTATCTTTTTGCTGCTTTTGTTTTCAGATCTATTATTCCAAAAAAAACAAAAATACCTTGCTGCACTTTTTATTTGCCTCTTTTATTTTGTGTTCTTGCGAGATCTATCTATCCAATCTATCATTACATAATCTATGTTTTTACCGTAGAGAGATTGACAACCTCTCTTTCGCGTCGGGTTGCAAGTATTTGTTCTTTGTGTGCAGGTGATGTTTACATAGTGTTGCGTGATCCTCCTACTGGTTCGATACCTTGGTTTCATAACTGAGAGAAATGCTTACGGTCGATGTGCTGCATCATCCCTTCCTCTTTGGGGAAATACCGACGCAGTCTCAAGCCACATCAATGACCCACATCTATATAAAGGAGTACATGGTCTTATTAGACGGTGTGTACCAGAGCATGAAGAGAAACAGATCCTACAAAAGTGTCATTCCGAGGCCTACGGAGGGCACCACGCAGGTGACAGAACTGCACACAAGGTACTACACTCTGGCTTTTATTGACCTGCTCTTTTTAAGGATGCTCGTAAGTATGTCCTTTATTGTGATTATGTCAAATATTGGTAACATTGGTAGAGGTCAGGAAATGCCTATGAATTATTCACTTGCAATTGAACCATTTGATGTTTCGGGTTCTGATTATATGGGACCTTTTCCTTCCTCTAATGGGTACACTCATATATTAATTGCTATTGATTACGTTACTAAGTGGGTAGAAGCTATTCAAATTAGTAGTGTTGATCACAACACGTCTATTAAAATGCTTAAAGAGGTTATTTTCCCGAGGTTTGGAATTCCTAGATACTTAGTGACTGATGGTGGTTCACACTTTATTCATGGTGCTTTCCGTAAACTTCTAGCTAAATATGATGTTAACCATGGAATTGCATCACCTTATCACCCTCAGTATAGCGGTCAAGTTGAGTTGAGTAAAATAAAATTGATCTTGTAAAATATTGTTAACAGATCTAGAAAGTATTGGTCTAAGAAACTTGACGATGCATTATGGGCTTATAGAACTGCTTATAAAAATCCTATGGGAATGTCTCCATATAAAATGGTCTATGGAAAAGCATGTCATTTACCTCTTGAGTTAGAACATAAAGTTTATTGGGCAATTAAAGAACTTAATTATGATTTCAAACTTGCCGGTGAGAAGAGGTTGTTGGACAATAGCTCTCTAGATGAATGGAGGACACAAACTTATGAAAATGCCAAGTTATTTAATGAAAAATTTAAAAGATGGCATGACAAAAGAATCCAAAGGCGAGAATTTAAAATTGGTGATCTAGTTCTTTTGTACAATTCTCGTTTCAGATTTTTTGCAGGAAAACTTCTCTCCAAATGGAAGGACCCTATATCGTCGAAGAAGTTTATCGCTCCGGAGCCATTAAGATCAATAACGTTGAAGGTACAAATCCGAGAGTGGTTAATGGGCAAAGAATTAAAGATTATATTTTAGGTATGCCCATTAATATCAAAACTAATGTTATTCAAGTAATGACACCGGAAGAACATGCAAGAGAGACCTTCCGGAACACTCCAGAATCCTGAAAAGGGGTAGGTATGTGATATGGTAAGTAAACCGACTCCAAAAATTCCATAAAAATATTTTCTATCAGTTTTGGAATATTAGAAAAATTACAAAAATAAAAATCAGCCAGGGGGACCCACGAGGGGATCCCAAGCCAATAGGGCGCGGCCACCCCCTGGGCGCGCTCTGATGGCTTGGGAGCACCTCGTATGCCTCCAGGACTCCGTTTTCTTCCTGGACACGTATTCTGACCTAGAAAAATCATTATATATACTCTTGTATGTTTTGACCACCGCATCGCAAGTTTCTCCTCTGTTCTTGTTCTGGGCTATTTTTCTAACAGATCTAGGTCGCCATGACACCGTCAAGCTCCTCCAAGGACAAGTTCTTCGAGAAAGTCAGCAGCCCCTACCTTCCGGAGGTGATGAAACACCATCAAACCATTGAGATACGTGAGGGGTTGCTTCACATCCGGCATGTTCAAGGGCCAAAGAAGGACGGGAGCGAGAAGGCCAGGCTTGCAGTAGTGGAACATGAGATCTTCAAGTGCCAAGGGATGGTGGAGCATGGACTCAGCACCAATCACTCCATGATCATGGATTTTGTTCATGAACATAAGATGTGTTGGAAATATGCCCTAGAGGCAATAATAAAATGGTTATTATTATATTTCCTTGTTCATGATAAATGTTTATTATCCATGCTATAATTGTATTGATTGGAAACTCAAATACATGTGTGGGTACATAGACAACAATGTGTCCCTAGTAAGCCTCTAATGGACTAGCTCGTTGATCAAAGATGGCTATGGTTTCATAGTCATAGACATGAGTTGTCATTTGATATCGGGATCACATCATTAGGAGAATGATGTGATGGACAAGACCCAAACTATGAAGGTAGCATATGATCGTGTCAGTTTATTGCTATTGTTTTCTGCATGTCAAGTATATGTTCCTATGACCATGAGATCATGTAACTCACTGACACCGGAGGAATACCTTGTGTGTATCAAATGTCACAACATAACTGGGTGACTATAAAGATGCTCTACAGGTATCTCCGAGTAGGCATTGATCAAGACTGGGATTTGTTACTCCGTGTGACGGAGAGGTATCTCAGGGCCCACTCGGTAATACAACATCACAATAAGCTTGCATGCAAAGTGACTAAAGAGTTAGCCACGGGATCTTGTATTACGGAACGAGTAAAGAGACTTGCCGGTAACGAGATTGAACTAGGTATGGAGATACCGACGATCGAATCTCGGGCAAGTAACATACTGATAAACAAAGGGAACGGCGTACGGGATTAACTGAATCCTTGACATAGAGGTTCAACCGATAAAGATCTTTGTCGAATATGTAGGAACCAATATGTGCATCCAGGTCCCGCTATTGGTTATTGACCATAGAGGTGTCTCGGTCATGTCTACATAGTTCTCGAACCCGCAGGGTCTGCACACTTAACGTTCGGTGACGTTTCGGTATTATTGGGTTATGTATGTTGGTGACCGAAGGTTGTTCGGAGTCCCGGATGAGATCCCGGATGTCACGAGGAGCTCCAGAATGGTCCGGAGGTAAATATTGATATATAGTAAGTTGATGTTCGGGCACCGGAATAGTTTCGGAGTTTGCCCGGGTTTCGTCGGGAGTGCCGGAAGGGTTCCGGAGGTCCACCGGGTGGGTCCACCTGCCCCGGAGGGCCCCATGGGCTGTGAGAGGGTGCGCACCAGCCCCTGGTGGGCTGGCCGCACTGTTGGAAATATGCCCTAGAGGCAATAATAAAATGGTTATTATTATATTTCCTTGTTCATGATAATCGTTTATTATCCATGCTATAATTGTATTGATTGGAAACTCAAATACATGTGTGGGTACATAGACAACACTATGTCCCTAGTATGCCTCTAATAGACTAGCTCGTTGATCAAATATGGTCAAGGTTTCCTAGCCATAGACATGAGATGTCATTTGATAACGGGATCACATCATTAGGAGAATGATGTGATGGACAAGACCCAAACTATGAACATAGCATATGATCGTGTCAGTTTATTGCTATTGTTTTTTGCATGTCAAAGTATCTGTTCCTATGACCATGAGATCATGCAACTCACTGACACCGGAGGAATACCTTGTGTGTATCAAACGTCACAACGTAACTGGGTGACTATAAAGATGCTCTACAGGTATCTCCGAGGGTGTCTGTTGAATTGGCATGGATCAAGACAGGGATTTGTTACTCCGTGTGACGGAGAGGTATCTCAGGGCCCACTCGGTAATACAACATCACTATAAGCCTTGCAAGCAATGTGACTAACGTGTTAGCCACGGGATCTTGTATTATGGAACGAGTAAAGATACTTGCCAGTAACGAGATTGAACTAGGTATAGAGATACCGACGATCGAATCTCGGGCAAGTAACATACCGATAAACAAAGGGAACATCATACGGGATTAACTGAATCCTTGACATAGAGGTTCAACCGATAAAGTTCTTCGTAGAATATGTAGGAACCAATATGGGCATCCAGGTCCCGCTATTGGTTATTGTCCATAGAGGTGTCTCGGTCATGTCTACATAGTTCTCGAACCCGCAGGGTCTGCACACTTAAGGTTCGGTGACGTTTCAGTATAGTAGAGTTATGTATGGTGGTGACCGAAGGTTGTTCGGAGTCCCGAATGAGATCCCGGACATCACGAGGAGCTCCGGAATGGTCCGGAGGTAAAGATTGATATATAGGAAGTCCCGTTTTGGTCACCGGAAAAGTTTCGGGTACTTCGGTAGTGTACCGGGAGTGTTGGGAGGGGTACCTGGGACCATCGGGGGGGGTATTTCGACCCAAGGGGCCTCATGGGCTGTGGGAGGAGTCAAGCCAGCCCTTAGTGGGCTGTCCAAGCCCCCCACTAAGGCCCATGTGGCTGGAGGTGGAAAAAACCCAAAGGTGGAAAGGTGGAAAGTGTTTCCAAGTGGAGAGGAGGAATCCTACTCCTAGTAGGATTGGAGTAGGACTCCTCCACCTCCAATTTCGGCCAGCCCTTGAGGGTTTGAGGCTGCCTCCTCCCCTCCCTCCCTCCTATATATACTAGAGGATTTAGAGGAGAAAAATAACCCTAATAGCCACGTGCTAGCCTCTCCTCTAGATCGCAGTTTCTCCTCTAGATCGTTTCAGCGGTGCTTAGGCGAAGACCTGCTGGAATTAGTTCCACCACCATCGCCGCCACGCCGTCGCGCTGCCGGAGAACTCATCCACCTCTCCGCTCCCTCTTGCTGTATCAAGAAGGCGGAGATCGTCATCGAGCTGTACGTCTGCTGAAAGCGGAGGTGCCGTCCGTTCGGCGCTAGATCGGGACGGATCGTGATTGGATCGCGGGACGCTCGGCGATTTGGATCGCGAAGACGTTCGACTACATCAACCGCATTTCTTAACGCTTCCCGCTTAGCGATCTACAAGGGTATGTAGATCCACTCTCCCTCTCGTAGATGCTCATCACCATGGATAGATCTTGCGTGTGCGTAGGAAAATTTTTGTTTCCCATGCAACGTTCCCCAACAGTGGCATCATGAGCTAGGTCTATGTGTAGATGAGATCTCGAGTAGAACACAAAGGAGTTTGTGGGCGTTGATATTCAGATTGAATCCTCCCTTAGTCTTTTCTTGATTCGGCGGTATTGTGGGATGAAGCGGCACGGACCAACATTACTCGTACGCTTACGAGAGACCGGTTCCATCAACTGACATGTAACTTTGTTGCATAAAGATGGCTGGCGGGTGTCTGTTTCTCCCACTTTAGTCGGATCGGATTTGACAAAGGCGGTCCTTGAGAAGGTTGAATAGCAATTTTTGTATCACCGTTGTGGTTTTTGCGTAGGTAAGAATTGTTCTTGCTAGATACCCGTAGCAGCCACGTAAAACTTGCAACAACAATTAGAGGACGTCTAACTTGTTTTTGCAGGGTATGTTGTGATGTGATATGGCCAATTACATGATGAGATATATGTGACGTATGAGATGATCATGTATTGTATAGAATATCATGACTTGCATGTCGATGAGTACGGCAACCGGCAGGAGCCATAGGGTTGTCTTTAATTATTTTCGCCATTTTTGCTTTACTTTATCGCTATGAGTTAGCAATAGTCGTGGAAGCAACAGTCGGCGTGACAACCTCATGGCGACACATTGATGGGGATCAAGATGATGGAGATCATGGTGTTATGCCGGTGACGATGGAGATCATGCCGGTGCTTTGTAGATGGAGATCAAAAGCACAAGTTCATGGCCATATCATGTCACCTATGATTTGCATGTGATGTTAATCCTTTTATGCATCTTATTTTGCTTAGGACGACGGTAGCATTATAAGGTGATCCCTCACTTAAATTTCAAGATAAAATTGTGTTCTCCCCGAGTGTGCACCGTTGCGAAAGTTCGTCGTTTTGAGACACCACGTGATGATCGGGTGTGATAGACTCTACGTTCGCATACAACGGGTGCAAGCTAGTGTTGCACGTGCGGAACACTCGGGTTAAACTTGCCGAGCCTAGCATGTACAGACATGGCCTCGGAACACAAGAGACTGAAAGGTCGAACATGAGTCATATAGTAGATATGATCAACATGAAGATGTTCACCATTGAAACCACCTCAACTCACGTGATGATCGGACTTGAGTTGGTTGATTTGGATGATGTGACACTTGAATGACCGGAGGGATGTCATTTTGAGTGGGAGTTTTTAAGTAATATGATTAACTAAACTCATTAT
This sequence comes from Elymus sibiricus, assembly GCA_039707655.1. Classification (NCBI taxonomy): domain Eukaryota; kingdom Viridiplantae; phylum Streptophyta; class Magnoliopsida; order Poales; family Poaceae; genus Elymus; species Elymus sibiricus. Next base: position 147,387,110 of record CM077675.1, read on the forward strand.
CTTGAACAATAATCTAAATTGTCTTTGCAATATTTATGTTGTAGATCATGGCTCACGCAGTAGCACCCCTGAATTTTAATGCGTTCCTAGAGAAAGCTAAGTTGAAAGATGATGGAAGTAACTTTGTGGACTGGGCCCGTAATCTAAGGATTATCCTTATGGCTTCCCAGAAGTCTTATGTCCTTGATACTCCGCTTGGTGATCCACCCGCTCCAGTTGAGTCTCCAGACGTTGTGAACGCCTGGCAGGCTCGTTCTGATGATTACTCAATAGTTCAATGTGCAATGTTGTATGGCTTAGAACCGGGACTTCAAAGACGTTTTGAACGTCATGGAACATATGATATGTTCCAGGAGTTGAAGTTTATCTTTCAGAAGAATGCCCGGATCGAGAGGTATGAGACCTCCGATAAGTTCTATGCTTGCAAGATGTAGGAGAACGGGTCTGTCAGTGATCACATACTCAGAATGTCTGGGTACTCCACCCGTCTGGCTGAATTGGGGATGCCCCTTCCGCTAGAGGCTATCACTGACAGAGTTCTTCAATCATTGCCACCTAGCTACAAGAGCTTCGTGTTGAACTATAACATGCACGGGATGAACAAGTCAGTCGCCGAGCTGTTTGCGATGTTGAAAGTCGCTGAGTCTGAGATTCAGAAGGAGCATCAAGTGTTGATGGTCAATAAAACCACTAGTTTCAAGAAGAATGGCAAGGGTAAGAAGGGTAACTCCAAGAAGAGTGGCAAAGCAGTTGCCCCTCCTGTGAAGAAACCCAAGGTTGGACCCAAGCCTGAAACTGAGTGCTTTCATTGCAAGGGAACTGGTCACTGGAAGCGGAACTGCCCCAAGTATTTGGCTGACAAGAAGGCGGCCAACAACAAACAAGGTATATATGATATACATGTTATTGATGTGTACCTTACCAACTCTCATTGTAGTGCCTGGGTATTTGATACCGGTGCGGTTGCTCACATTTGCAACTCAAAACAGGAACTGCGGAATAGACGGAGGCTGGCAAAGGACGAAGTGACGATGCGCGTGGGAAATGGTTCCAAGGTTGATGTGATCGCAGTCGGCACGCTCGCTCTTCGATTACCATCGGGATTAGTGATGAACCTGAATAATTGTTATTTAGTGCCTGCGTTAAGCATGAACATTATATCTGGATCTTGTTTATTGCGAGACGGTTACTCATTTAAATCTGAGAATAATGGTTGTTCTATTTCTATGAGTAATATCTTTTATGGTCATGCACCCAATGTGAGGGGTTTATTCTTTTTGAATCTCGATAGTAATGATACACATGTTCATAACATTGATGCCAAAAGATGTAGAATTGATAATGATAATACCACTTTCTTGTGGCACTGCCGTTTAGGTCATATTGGCGTAAAACGCATGAAGAAGCTCCATGCTAATGGACTTTTGGAGTCACTTGATTTTGAATCACTTGACACATGTGAGCCATGCCTCATGGGCAAGATGACTAAGACACCGTTCTCTGGTACAATGGAACGGGCAAGTGACTTGTTGGAAATCATACATACTGATGTGTGCGGTCCAATGAGCATTGAGGCGCGCGGTGGTTATCATTATTTTCTCACCTTCACTGATGACTTAAGTAGATATGGGTATATTTACTTAATGAAACACAAGTCTGAAACGTTTGAAAAGTTCAAGCAATTTCAGAGTGAAGTTGAGAATCATCGTAACAAGAAAATTAAATTCCTACGATCTGATCGAGGAGGAGAATATCTGAGTTATGAGTTTGGCAGTCACTTAAGACAGTGTGGAATTGTTTCACAATTGACACCGCCTGGAACACCACAGCGTAATGGTGTGTCCGAACGTCGTAATCGAACCTTATTGGATATGGTACGATCTATGATGTCTCTTGCCGACTTGCCACTATTGTTTTGGGGTTATGCATTAGAGACAGCTGCATTCACTTTAAATAGGGCACCATCAAAATCCGTAGAGACGACGCCATATGAACTATGGTTTGGCAAGAAGCCAAAGATGTCGTTTCTTAAAGTTTGGGGATGTGATGCTTATGTCAAAAAGCTTCAGCCTGAAAACCTGGAACCCAAAGCGGAGAAATGCGTCTTCATAGGATACCCAAAAGAGACAGTTGGGTATACCTTCTATCTCAGATCCGAAGGCAAAGTGTTTGTCGCTAAAAACGGAACATTTCTTGAGAAAGAGTTTCTCTCGAAAGAATTGAGTGGGAGGAAGATAGAACTTGATGAGGTTATTGAACCTTTACTTCAACCAGAGAGTAGCACAGCGCAGAAAGAAGTTTCTGTAGAGCCTACATCAGTTGAAGAGGAAGTTAATGATGATGATCATGAAGCTTCGGATCAAGTTGCTATCGAACCTCGTAGGTCGACAAGGACGCGTACTGCTCCTGAGTGGTATGGCAACCCTGTCTTAGAGGTCATGTTGTTGGACAACGATGAACCTACGAGCTATGGAGAAGCGATGGTGGGCCTGGATTCCGAGAAATGGTTAGAGGCCATGAAATCCGAGATGGGATCCATGTATGAAAACAAAGTATGGGCTTTGGAAGTATTACCTGAAAGGCGTAAGGCCATTCAGAACAAATGGATCTTTAAGAGGAAGACGGACGCGGACGGTAATGTCACCGTCTATAAAGCTCGACTTGTGGCAAAGGGTTTTTCACAAGTTCAAGGAGTTGACTATGATGAGACCTTCTCACCCGTAGCGATGCTTAAGTCTGTCAGAATCATGTTAGCAATAGCTTCCTTTTTCGATTATGAAATTTGGCAGATGGATGTCAAAACAGCATTCCTTAACGGTTTCCTTAAGGAAGAGTTGTATATGATGCAACCAGAAGGTTTTGTCGATCCAGAGAATGCTGACAAAGTTTGCAAACTCCAGCGATCCATTTATGGGCTGGTGCAAGCATCTCGGAGTTGGAATCTTCGCTTTGATGAGGTGATCAAAGCGTTCGGGTTTATACAAGTTTACGGAGAAGCTTGTATTTACAAGAAAGTGAGTGGGAGCTCTATAGCGTTTCTAATATTATATGTGGATGACATATTGATGATTGGAAACAATATAGAAATGTTGGAAAGCGTGAAGGAATATTTGAACAAGAGTTTTTCAATGAAGGACCTAGGAGAAGCTGCTTTCATATTAGGCATCAAGATCTATAGAGATAGATCAAGACGCTTAATAGGACTTTCACAGAGCACATACCTTGACAAAGTTTTGAAGAAGTTCAAAATGGATCAGTCCAAGAAGGGGTTCTTGCCTGTATTGCAAGGTGTGAAGTTGAGTAAGACTCAATGCCCAGTGACTGCAGAAGATAGAGAAAAGATGAGTGTCGTTCCCTATGCTTCAGCCATAGGCTCTATCATGTATGCAATGTTGTGCACAAGACCCGATGTCAGCCTTGCCATAAGTATGGCCGGAAGGTTTCAAAGTGATCCAGGAATGGAACACTGGACGGCGGTCAAGAATATCCTGAAGTACCTGAAAAGGACTAAGGACATGTTTCTCGTTTATGGAGGTGATCAAGAGCTCGTCGTAAAGGGTTATGTCGATGCAAGCTTTGACACTGATCCGGATGACTCTAAGTCGCAAACCGGATACGTATTTATTCTCAATGGGGGTGCGGTTAGCTGGTGCAGTTCCAAGCAAAGCGTGGTAGCTGATTCTACATGCGAAGCGGAGTACATCGCTGCCTCGGAGGCGGCGAAGGAAGGTGTCTGGATGAAGGAGTTCATGACAGATCTTGGAGTAGTGCCTAGTGCACTAAACCCAATGACTCTGTTCTGTGACAACACTGGTGCCATTGCTCCAGCCAAGGAACCCAGGTTTCACAAGAGGACCAGACACATAAAGCGACATTTCAATTCCATCCGCGATTACATCAAGGAGGACGACATAAATATTTGCAAAGTGCACACAGATCTGAATGTTGCAGATCCGATGACTAAACCTCTTCCAAGGGCTAAACATGATCAACACCAGAACTGTATGGGTGTTAGATTCATTACAATGTAAATCACATAGTGATGTGCGCTAGATTATTGACTCTAGTGCAAGTGGGAGACTGTTGAAATATGCCCTAGAGGCAATAATAAAATGGTTATTATTATATTTCCTTATTCATGATAATCGTTTATTATCCATGCTATAATTGTATTGATTGGAAACTCAAATACATGTGTGGGTACATAGACAACACTATGTCCCTAGTATGCCTCTAATAGACTAGCTCGTTGATCAAAGATGGTCAAGGTTTCCTAGCCATAGACATGAGATGTCATTTGATAACGGGATCACATCATTAGGAGAATGATGTGATGGACAAGACCGAAACTATGAACATAGCATATGATCGTGTCAGTTTATTGCTATTGTTTTCTGCATGTCAGTGTATATGTTCCTATGACCATGAGATCATGCAACTCACTGACACCGGAGGAATACCTTGTGTGTATCAAACGTCACAACGTAACTGGGTGACTATAAAGATGCTCTACAGGTATCTCCGAGGGTGTCTGTTGAATTGGCATGGATCAAGACTGGGATTTGTTACTCCGTGTGACGGAGAGGTATCTCAGGGCCCACTCGGTAATACAACATCACTATAAGCCTTGCAAGCAATGTGACTAAAGTGTTAGCCACGGGATCTTGTATTATGGAACGAGTAAAGAGACTTGCCAGTAACGAGATTGCACTAGGTATAGAGATACCGACGATCGAATCTCGGGCAAGTAACATACTGATAAACAAAGGGAACATCATACGGGATTAACTGAATCCTTGACATAGAGGTTCAACCGATAAAGATCTTCGTAGAATATGTAGGAACCAATATGGGCATCCAGGTCCCGCTATTGGTTATTGGCCGTAGAGGTGTCTCGGTCATGTCTACATAGTTCTCGAACCCGCAGGGTCTGCACACTTAAGGTTCGGTGACGTTTTGGTATAGTAGAGTTATGTATGGTGGTGACCGAAGGTTGTTCGGAGTCCCGGATGAGATCCCGGACGTCACGAGGAGCTTCGGAATGGTCCGGAGGTAAAGATTGATATATAGGAAGTCCCGTTTTGGTCACCGGAAAAGTTTCGGGTACTTCGGTAGTGTACCGGGAGTGCCGGGAGGGGTACCGGGGACCATCGGGAGGGGTATTTCGACCCAAGGGGCCTCATGGGCTGTGGGAGGAGTCAAGCCAGCCCTTAGTGGGCTGGCCAAGCCCCCCACTAAGGCCCATGTGGCTGGAGGTGGAAAAAACCCAAAGGTGGAAAGGTGGAAAGTGTTTCCAAGTGGAGAGGAGGAATCCTACTCCTAGTAGGATTGGAGTAGGACTCCTCCACCTCCAATTTCGGCCAGCCCTTGAGGGTTTGAGGCTGCCTCCTCCCCTCCCTCCCTCCTATATATACTAGAGGATTTAGAGGAGAAAAATAACCCTAATAGCTACGTGCTAGCCTCTCCTCTAGATCGCAGTTTCTCCTCTAGATCGTTTCAGCGGTGCTTAGGCGAAGCCCTGCTGGAATTAGTTCCACCACCATCGCCGCCACGCCGTCGCGCTGCCGGAGAACTCATCCACCTCTCTGCTCCCTCTTGCTGGATCGAGAAGGCGGAGATCGTCATCGAGCTGTACGTGTGCTGAACACGGAGGTGCCGTCCGTTCGGCGCTAGATCGGGACGGATCGTGATTGGATCGCGGGACTCTCGGCGATTTGGATCGCGAAGACGTTCGACTACATCAACCGCGTTTCTTAACGCTTCCCGCTTAGCGATCTACAAGGGTATGTAGATCCACTCTCCCTCTCGTAGATGCTCATCACCATGGATAGATCTTGCGTGTGCGTAGGAAAATTTTTGTTTCCCATGCAACGTTCCCCAACACACACCTCTTACAAGGGCCCATGCGGCCGAAGGGCATTGAGGGAACCCTAGGGGGACGGCCACCACTTGCCTTGGGGGCCAAGGCACCCCCTTGACCGTCGGCCCCATCTAGGCCGCCGCACCCCTAGGGCTGGGAACCCTACGGCGTCGGGCCCCTCCTCCTCTCCCCCTATATATAGTGCAGTTTTGGGAGGGCTGCCACACCTTAAGCCACGGCGCAGCCCTCCCTCTCCCCTAGATCGTTTCTCCTCTAGATTAGATTGGTTCGGTATTGCTTAGCGAAGCTCTACTGGATCAGCTCCACCACCACCGCCGCCACGCCGTCGTGCTGTCGGAGAACCCATCTACCTCTCCGCCCTCGCTTGCTGGATCAAGGAGGCAGAGATCGTCATCGAATTGTATGTGTGCTGAACGCGGAGGTGCCATTCGTTCGGCGCTAGATCGTGATTGGATCATGGGACGGCTTGCGATTTGGATCGCGAAGATGTTCGACTACATCCACCGCTTTTCTTAACGCTTCCCGCTTAGCGATCTACAAGGGTATGTGGATCCGATCTCCCTCTCATAGATGCTCATCTCCTAGATTGATCTTGGTGAAGCGTAGGAAAATTGTTGTTTCCCATGCAACGTTCCCCAACAGTGGCATCATGAGCTAGGTCTATGCGTAGATGAGATCACGAGTAGGACACAAAGGAGTTTGTGGGCGTTGATATTCAGATTGCTTCCTTCCTTAGTCTTTTCTTGATTCAGCAGTATTGTGGGATGAAGCGGCCCGGACCAACTTTACATGTCCTTGTACATGAGACCGGTTCCATCGACTGACATGTAACTTTGTTGCATAAGATGGCTGGCGGGTGTCTGTCTCTCCTACCTTAGTTGAATCGGATTCGACAAAGGTGGTCCTTGTAGAAGGTTAAATAGCAACTTGTATACCACCGTTGTGGTTTGCGTAGGTAAGAATCGTTCTTGCTAGATACCCATAACAGCCACGTAAAACATGCAACAACAAATTAGAGGACGTCTAACTTGTTTTTGCAGGGTATGTTGTGATATGATATGGCCAAAGACATGATGATATATATTTGATGTATGAGATGATCATGTTTTGTAATAGTTTATATCAACTTGCATGTTGATACGGCAACCGGCAGGAGCCATAGGGTTGTCTTTAATTATTATGTGGCCTGCGTGTCACTCATTAAGCGCTATGTAATGCTTTACTTTATCGCTAAGCGGTAGCAATAGTAGTAGAAGCATGGTTGGCACGACAACCCCGATGGCAACACGTTGATGGAGATCAAGATGATGGAGATCATGGTGTCATGCCGGTGACAATGGAGATCATGCCGGTGCTTTGGAGATGGAGATCAAAAGCACAAGTTCATGGCCATATCATGTCACTTATGATTTGCATGTGATGTTAATCCTTTTATGCATCTTATTTTGCTTAGGACGATGGTAGCATTATAAGGTGATCCCTCACTAAAATTTCAAGATAAAATTGTGTTCTCCCCGAGTGTGCACCGTTGCAAAAGTTTGTCGTTTCGAGACACCACGTGATGATCGGGTGTGATAGACTCTACGTTCGCATACAACGGGTCCAAGCCAGTTTTGCACATGCGGAACACTCGGGTTAAACTTGACGAGCCTAGCATGTACAGACATGGCTTCGGAATACAAGGGACCAAAAGGTCGAACATGAGTCATAAAGTAGATATGATCAACATGGAGATGTTCACCATTGAAACCACCTCATCTCACGTGATGATTGGACTTGGGTTGGTGAATTTGGATCATGTAGCACTCGGATGACCGGAGGGATGTCAATTTGAGTGGGAGTTTTCTAATTAATATGATTAACTAAACTCATTATCTTGAACAATAGTCTAAGTTGTCTTTGCAAATTTATGTTGTAGATCAATGGCTCGCGCAGTAGTTCCCCTGAATTTCAATGCGTTCCTAGAGAAAGCCAAGCTGAAAGATGATGGAAGTAACTTTGTAGACTGGGCCCGTAATGTGAGGATTATCCTCACGGCTTCCCAAAAGGCTTATGTCCTTGATGCACCGCTTGGTGAGCCACCCGCTCCAGTGTCGTCTGCAAATGTTGTGAACGCCTGGCAGTCGCGTTCAGATGATTACTCAATAGTTCAGTGTGCTATGTTGTATGGCTTAGAGCCGGGACTTCAAAGGCGTTTTGAACGTCATGGAGCATATGAGATGTTCCAGGAGTTGAAGTTTATCTTTGAAAAGAATGCCCGGATCAAGAGGTATGAGACCTCCGATAAGTTCTATGCTTGCAAGATGGAGGAGAACGAGTCTATCAGTCAACACACACTCAGAATGTCTGGGTATTCCAACCGTCTGGCTGAGTTGGGAATTGCTCTCCCGCCGGAGGCAATCACTGACAGAGTTCTTCAATCACTGCCACCTAGCTACAAGAGCTTTGTGTTGAACTATAACATGCAAGGGATGAACAAGCCAGTCGTCGAGCTGTTTGCGATGCTGAAAGTCGCTGAGTCAGAAATCCAGAAGGAGAATCAAGTGTTGATGGTCAATAAAACCACTAGTTTCAAGAAGAATGGCAAGGGCAAGAAGGGTAACTCCAAGAAGAGTGGCAAATCAGTTACCCCTCCCGTGAAGAAACCCAAGGCTGGACCCAAGCCAGAAACTGAGTGCTTTGATTGCATGGGTACTGGCAACTGGAGGCGGAATTGCCCCAAGTATCTGGCCGACAAGAAGGCGGCCAAAACCAAAAAAGGTATATATGATATACATGTTATTGATGTGTACCTTACCAACTCTCGTTGTAGTGCCTGGGTATTTGATACCGGTTCAGTTGCTCACATTTGCAACTCAAAACAGGAACTGCGGAATAGACGGAGGCTGGCAAAGGATGAAGTGACGATGCGCGTGGGAAATGGTTTCAAGGTTGATGTGATCGCCGTCGGCACGCTCGCTCTTCGATTACCATCGGGATTAGTGATGAACCTGAATAATTGTTATTTAGTGCCTACGTTAAGCATGAACATTATATCTAGATCTTGTTTATTGCGAGACGGTTACTCATTTAAATCTGAGAATAATGGTTGTTCTATTTATATGAGTAATATCTTTTATGGTCATGCACCCATTGTGAGGTGTTTATTCTTATTGAATCTCGATAGTGATGATACACATGTTCACAACATTGATGCCAAAAGATGTAGAGTTGATAATGCTAGCACCACTTTCTTGTGGCACTGCCGCTTAGGTCATATTGGTGTAAAACCCATGAAGAAACTCCATGATGATGGACTTTTGGAGTCACTTGATTTTGAATCACTTGACACATGTGAACCATGCCTCATGGGCAAGATGACTAAGACCCCGTTCTCTGGAACAATGGAACGGGCAAGTGACTTGTTGGAAATCATACATACTGATGTGTGCGGTCCGATGAGCATTGAGGCACGTGGTGGATATCGTTATTTTCTCACCTTCACCGATGACTTAAGTAGATATGGGTATATTTACTTAATGAAATATAAGTCTGAAACATTTGAAAAGTTCAAGCAATTTCAGAGTGAAGTTGAGAATCATCGTAACAAGAAGATTAAATTCCTACGATCTGATCGAGGAGGAGAATATCTGAGTTATGAGTTTGGCAATCACTTAAGACAATGTGGAATTGTTTCATAGTTGACGCCACCTGGAACACAAAAGCGTAATGGTGTGTCCAAACATCGTAATCGAACCTTATTGGATATGGTGCGGTCTATGATGTCTCTTGCCGATTTGCCGCTATCATTTTGGGGTTATGCGTTAGAGACAGCTGCATTCACTTTAAATAGGGCACCATCTAAATCCGTTGAGACGATGCCGTATGAACTATGGTTTGGCAAGAAACCAAAGTTTTCGTTTCTTAAAGTTTCTGGATGCGATGGTTATGTCAAAAAGCTTCAGCCTGAAAAGCTAGAACCCAAAGCGGAGAAATGCGTCTTCATAGGATACCCAAAAGAGACAGTTGGGTACACCTTCTATCTCAGATCCGAAGGCAAAGTGTTTGTCGCTAAGAACGGGTCATTTCTCGAGAAAGGGTTTCTCTCGAAAGAATTGAGTGGGAGGAAGATAGAACTTGATGAGGTTGTTGAACCTTCACTTCAACCAGAGAGTAGCGCAGCGCAGAAAGATGTTTCTATGGAGCCTACATCAGTTGAAGAGGAAGCTAATGATAGTGATCATGAAGCTTCGGATCAAGTTACTGTCGAACCTCGTAGGTCGACAAGGGCACGTACTGCTCCTGAATGGTACGGTAACCCTGTCTTAGAGATCATGTTGTTGGACAACGATGAACCTACGAGCTATGGAGAAGCGATGGTGGGCCCAGATTCTGACAAATGGTTAGAGGCCATGAAATCCGAGATAGGATCCATCTATGAAAACAAAGTGTGGACTTTGGAAGTATTACCTGAAGGGCGAAAGGCCATTAAGAATAAATGGATCTTTAAGAGGAAGATGGACACAGACGGTAATGTCACCGTCTATAAAGCTCGACTTGTGGCAAAGGGTTTTTCACAAGTTCAAGGAATTAACTATGATGAGACTTTCTCTCATGTAGTGATGCTTAAGTCCGTCAGAATCATGTTAGCAATAGGTGCATTTTTCGATTATGAAATTTGGAAGATGGATGTCAAAACAGCGTTCCTTAACGGTTTCCTTGAGGAAGAGTTGTATATGATACAACCAGAAGGTTTTGTCGATCAAGAGAATGCTGAAAAAGTTTGCAAGCTCCAGCGATCCATTTATGGACTGGTGCAGGCATCTCGGAGTTGGAATAAGCGTTTTGATGAGGTGATCAAAGCGTTTGGGTTTATACAAGTTTACGGAGAAGCTTGTATTTACAAGAAAGTGAGTGGGAGCTCTATAGTGTTTCCAATATTATATGTGGATAACATATTGCTGATTGGAAACAATATAGAATTTTTGGAAAGCGTGAAGGAATATTTGAACAAGAGTTTTTCAATGAAGGACCTAGGAGAAGCTGCTTTCATATTAGGAATCAAGATCTATAGAGATAGATCAAGACGCTTAATAGGACTTTCACAGAGCACATACCTTGATAAAGTTTTGAAGAAGTTCAAAATGGATCAGTCCAAGAAAGGGTTCTTGCCTGTGTTGCAAGGTGTGAAGTTGAGTAAGACTCAATGCCCAGTGACTGCAGAGGATAGAGAAAAGATGAGAGTCATCCCCTATGCTTCCGCCATAGGCTATATCATGTATGCAATGTTGTGCACAAGACCAGACATCAGCCTTGCCATAAGTATGGCCGGAAAGTTTCAAAGTAATCCAGGTGTGGATCACAGGACGGCGGTCAAGAATATCCTAAAGCACCTGAAAATGACTAAGGAAATGTTTCTCGTTTATGGAGGTGATAAAAAGCTCATCGTAACGGGTTATGTCGATGCAAGCTTTGACACTGATCCGGATGACTCTAAGTCTCAAACCGGATACGTATTTATTCTCAATGGAGGAGCGGTAAGCTGGTGCAGTTCCAAGCAAAGCATGGTAGCTGATTCTACATGCGAAGCGGAGTACATAGCTGCCTCGGAGGCGGCGAAGGAAGGTGTCTGGATGAAGCAGTTCATGACGGATCTTGGAGTTGTGCCCAGTGCACTGGACCCAATGACTCTGTTCTGTGACAACACTGGTGCCATTGCTCTAGCCAAGGAACCAAGGTTTCACAAGAGGACCAGACACATAAAGCGACGCTTCAATTCCATCCGCGATTATATCAAGGGGGGTGACATAAATATTTTCAAAGTACACACGGATCTGAATGTTGCAGATCCGTTGACTAAGCCTCTTCCACGAGGGAAACATGATCAACACCAGAACTGTATGGGTGTTAGATTCATTACAATGTTGTGGGATCACTACAAGTGTGTCTAGAGGGGGTGTGAATAGACTACTAGCAGGAACTTAAAACCTAACCTTTTTCCAAGTTAATCGGTTGGCAGATTTTAACAATTAAAGCAAGTCTAGCACACCCTACACATGCAAGTCAACAAGTATGGCAGTGGAAAGTAAAGACATTGCACATGAAGTAAAGAGTTGAGATAGGAAGATCAAACGCAATTTGGAGATGCAAGGACTTTTTCCGTAGTTCCGATAGGTGGCGCTATCGTACATCCACGTTTATGGAGTCTTCAACCCACGGAGGGTAACAGTCGCAAGAGTCCACGGAGGGCTCCACCCATAAGGGTCCACGAAGTAGCAACCTTGACTATTCCATAACGGCTTTCGTCCAAGAAGGACTAGCCTCACTATGGGTAGATCTTCACGAAGTAGGCAATCTCCTTGCCCGTACAAACTTCTTGGTTCAACTCCACAACACGAAGTAGGAGGCTGCGAAGCGACACCTAACCAATCTAGGAGGCACCACCCTCCAAAAGGTAATAGGCTAGGTAATGTCGATGAACTCCTTGCTCTTGTGCTTCAAGATGATAGACTCCTCAACACACAATCACTCTCTCATAGATTTGGCTATGGTGGAAGAGATTGATTTGGTGGAAAGCAACTTGGGGAGGCTAGAGATCAAGATTCATGTGGATGGAGTGGAATAGCTTCATCTCAACACAAGGGTAGGTGGCTCTCTCTCAGAAAATATGATGGGGCAAGTATGGAATAGTTCTGAGTGCTTCTCTTTCGAGTGAGTGGTGGTGAAGGGGTATATATAGGCATCCCCAAAAATCCAACCGTTACACCTAAATTGACCAACTCGGTGACACCGATGTGTTAATCTCGGTGGTACCGAAGTGACCAAAAGGTGACAACTTTTGAATCTCGGTGAGACCGATATATAATTCTTGGTGGTACCGATAAGGTGACCAATGGTCAGATTGCGCAACTCGGTGGCGCCGATCCAACAAACTCGGTGGTACCGATTTTGTGAATCGAGGTAACAGAAAGTTGGCAACCCAAACTCGGTGGCACCGAAGAGGAATCGGTTGCACCAATGTGCTAGGGTTTGGCATGGGTCTGTCTGAGTTTGGGAATCGGTGGCACCGAGTGGAAAGTGTTGGTTGCACCAATTTTGGATATTTGACTTTGGACAGACTTTTGTGGAAGAGCTTGTGGGTGTTTTTGGTAATTATCTCTTGTGCACGTGGACCATCTTGTTCACCAACAGTACCTTACCCCCTTTTAATAGTATTGGCTTTCCTATGTACTCAAAGTGATTTCTCACAAAGTAAAATGTAGAGTTCTCTTGCTTGAAGCTTTGCCAATCCATTTCCTTGCATCTTGGGGTTACTCCTCACAGCCCTTTTTGCCAACCCATCTCTCCATGGACTTTTATCTGAAATACACTAGGTAAAAGTATTAGTCCAAGAGACAATGTATGTTGTCATGAATTATCAAAACCACCAAGGGAGCATGTTGTGCTTTCAATCTCCCCCTTTTTGGTAATTGATGACAACATACAATCAAAGCTTCAAATAAAGGTATGCATGGATATAATGAAGACTTTGAGAGACGCATGACTTAGATTTGCTCCCCCTAAAAGTGTGCAATCCCTTTAAAGGATAGTTGCTTTGGAATGCATGGACACACATATTGTAGAAGGGATATAATGAGTCATGTGTATCTTGGCTATATGCATCAAATATATGTGAATGAGTTACATCCCTGTTCAAGACTTCACTCTTGCAAACAATATGTGCAAGAAGCAAGAGATCATGTTGATCAAGGATATGATGCATGTACTTACCTTGAGTTCTTGAGCATTCTTGTAGTAGAAACACACTTGAGAAAACAATGTTAGGAAACACAAGAGTATTCTACTAGTCAAAAGGCAATAGAGCTCAATAGTACCAAGATATGGAGAACATATAGAAGATAGTATTCCTTAAGATTGATATGTCTCCAAGATCATTTAGAACTTTCTCCCCTTAGATATGAAAATAGTAGATCATCCTCTCCCCCTGAATCTTAGCATGTAGATATTGGGATTGGATAGGGTGAGAAAAGTCTAACATGAGTAGTCAAATGAACAAATACATTTTTTCAAACATAGTTTTCTTTCTCCCCCTACGTTGGTGTTCTCACCTTGTCTATATAAGTATAAACTTTGCATATTCTCCCCTCCCCCTTGATTATATCTCCCCCTTTGCGTCAGCATGTATTTCCCCCTTTAGCATTGAAGCTTTGGTATTTCTCCCCCTTTGGCATTAATTTCCAAAAAGGTCATACACTGGGTCAGATACAGGGATCATTGATTAAGAAGGGATCCTTGAGAACAAGGGTCATTGAATGTAGGGTTCATAGAAATGAAAATTGAGGGAATTATTGAAGATGATTTCTCTCCCTTTGTCTAAACTGAGAGCTTGTAGGACTTCTCCACCTTTGAGTTAGGGATCCTTGAAAAAGATTTCTCCCCCTAATTTATTTTAAGAAGGGATCATCGAAGAATTGAAAATGTCACAATAGGATCACTAAGGAAACAAAGATTCACTAATATGAATACAGACTGGAGAAGATATCAAATCGGTGGCTCCGAGACAAACAAGTCGGTGGTACTGAGATATTGTTTTGCAGCTCATTTGCTAATTCGGTAGAACCGAGTTATTTGTATCGGCGGCTCCGAGGCTAAAACAGAAACTTGGCAATGTTTGAGAAACTTGCAAATGAATTTGGAAAATATGTAACAAAGTGTCAAAGGAAATTTTCAAAGAAAATGCAAAAGATTTTACAAAGGATGTCAACTAGAGAAGATTGAGTGGTTCCAAGAAATCTTGCAAAGAGAATGAACCACACAAGATTCTTAACTAGATGATGGGCGGTGACTAGGTCACCTATATTAGAGTCTATTGACTTAGGAGCCAAGCAATAATACTTGATCATAGGTCATACTCATCGTTAAGCTCAAAATGGGGTTACCATTTTTCGATTAAGCATCTTAATGTTTTCATATCACTTGAGTTGCTTTAGCTCATGACTTGGAGTAAAGCCTTTTCAAGGATATGAGTACATACCTTTGAGTGATGTTGATGACGTGGCGTGTAGATGAACTTGTTGAGGATGCTCGAGATTGATGAAGATCATCTTGAGTTGGGAGCAATCCTTCTCGTTTTAGTACACTTGTCACCTACATAGGTTAGTCAAGCAAGGAAGAACAATATATATCCTTTGACATGATACCAATTGAGATTTAGCAAATATGATCACATCAAGTATATGTCAAGGATATGGTTGAGTTGTCTTCTTCCTTCCTTCATCAAGAGAGCTTGTGGATACTTGGTCATGACTAGATTGCTTATGATTGGAGTTGATGACAATCTTGTGGAATGAAGTTCTTCCAAGTACCTACAAAAGGTTAGATGCAATGCAAGGGAGCATAGAATTTCATGGTATCAGGTAACATGTCAAGAGTATCATGGAAGTATCAAGTAAGCTCATGCCCTTGCATGCATCCGAGTGAGTCTAGCTCAAGTTTGAAGCATCAATGATGTTCAACTCACTCCTCAAGTGACAAAACGTTTTCTCATCAAGTGGCTTAGTAAAGATGTCAGCCAATTGCTTGTTAGTGCGAACATGCTTAAGATCAATATCTCCTTTGGCAACATGATCATGAATGAAATGATGTCTAACTTGAATATGTTTAGTTTGAGAATGTTGCACAGGATTATGACCAATTTTAATAGCACTTTCATTATCAAAAAGCAATGGAACATTTTTAACATGTATTCCATAATCCTTAAGCGTTTGTGTCATCCATAGTAATTGTGCATAACATGATCCGGCAGCAATATACTCAGCTTCGGCAGTAGATAGAGATACCGAGTTTTGTTTCTTGGAGGACCAAGATACAAGAGATCTACCCAAAAATTGACAAGTACCCGAGGTGGATTTTCTGTCAACCTTGTCGCCGACATAGTCCGAGTCGGAATAGCCAACAAGGTTAAAAGAAGATCCCTTGGGATACCAAATGCCAAAGTTTGGTGTTTGTATCAAATATCTCACAATGCGTTTCACGGCCAAAAGATGACACTCTTTAGGTGCAGCTTGATATCTAGCACACATGCAAACACAAAGCATATCGGGACGGGTGGCACATAGATATAGCAAAGAACCAATCATAGATCGATAAAATTTTTGATCAACCGGTTCGTCCTCCTTGGTAAGATCAACATGTCCACTAGTAGGCATGGGAGTTTTCATACCTTTACACTCTTGCATGTTGAACTTCTTGATCAAGTCCTTAGTATACTTGGTTTGAGAGATGAAAGTTCCTTCTCTCGTTTGCTTGATTTGCAAAGCAAGAAAGAATTTTAGCTCACACATCATAGACATCTCATACTTCTCGGACATCAACCTTCCAAATCTTTCACTAAATTGTGGGTTAGTAGATCCAAAGATAATATCATCCACATAGATTTGGCACACAAATAATTCACCATTAACTCTCTTAGTGAATAGGGTTGTGTCAATTTTACCAATTTCAAAACCTTTTTCAATGAGAATCTTCGTTAAACATTTATACCAAGCACGAGGGGCTTGCTTAAGACCATAAAGTGCTTTACGAAGCTTGTAAACATGATTAGGTTTCTTAGGATTCACAAAACCAGGTGGTTGCTTAACATAGACCTCTTCTTCAATCTCACCATTTAAAAAGGCACTTTTAATATCCATTTGATAGAGCGTGATATCATGGTGATTAGCATAAGCAAGAAGAATGCGAATAGCTTCAAGTCTAGCGACGGGGGCATAGGTCTCACCGTAGTCCATACCTTCGACTTGCGTATATCCTTGGGCTACGAGACATGCCTTGTTGCGTACAACTTGACCGTCTTCATCTTGCTTGTTCCGAAACACCCATTTGGTTCCGATGATGTTGTGCTCATCCTTGGGCTTCTCCACGAGTGTCCACACTTCGTTCCTCTCGAAGTTGTGAAGCTCTTCATGCATTTTGTTCACCCAATCCGGGTCTTCAAGAGCTTGTTCTACTTTCAAGGGTTCAATGCTATAGATGAAAGAATAATGCTCACAAAAATTAGCTAAGCGAGTTTTAGAGCGAGTGATTCTCCCGGTTTGTATGTCACCAAAGATTTGGTTTAGAGGATGGTTCTTGGTCACTCTTGCTCGAACTCGGGGTAGCTTAGGCTTGTTGGATGGTGGAGCTTCTTCATCATCATCATCTCCTTCATCTTCGTTGTTGTTGAAGGTGTAATTTCCTTAAGGTGGTGGTGAAGGAGGTTGTGGTGGATCTTCATGACGTACTTCCTCTTCTTCATCATCTTGTCGTGTACCGCTTGTGGATGCCTCCATGTCTTGTTGAGGTTCACCTTGACATGAAGTAGGGGCTTCCACTTGAGTTGATGAAGTACTTTCCTTAACCTCCATGGGACGAATTTTGCCGATGGACAAGTCTTGGATAGCTTCCGAAGGGTCCTTATCACCTACATCATTTGGCAATTGTTCGACTTGCGAACCATTAGACTCATCAAACTTCACATCTACCGTCTCTTCAACCTTTCGAGTGAAGTTATTGTAGACACGGTAAGTGTGAGAGTTCGATCCATAACCGAGTAGGAAACCTTCATGAGATTTAGGAGCAAATTTGGTACGACGATGCTTATCAAGAATGTAGCACTTTGAGCCGAATACCCGAAAGTATCCAACTTGGGGTTTGTTACCGGTGAGCAGCTCGTATGCCGTTTTACCGAGAAGCTTGTGCAAGTAGAGTCAGTTTGTGGCATGACATGTTGTTTCCACAGCTTCTACCCAAAAGTGTCTTGGCGTCTTGTATTCGTCAAGCATCGTTCTCGCCATCTCAATAAGAGTTCGGTTCTTCTTCTCAACAACTCCATTTTGTTGAGGCGTGTACATAGCCGAGAACTCATGTGAGACACCCTCTTCGTCAAGAAAGGTATCCACATGGGTGTTCTTGAACTCCGATCCGTTATCGCTCTGAACCTTCTTGATCTTCACTTCAAAATGATTTTGTGCTTTGCGAACAAAGTTCTTGAAGATCTTTTGTACCTACGACTTATCATCAAGAAAGAATACCCACGTAAATCTGAAAAAATCATCAACTATAACTAGACCATAGGAATTTCCACCGAGACTCTTGTAAGCATTGGGACCAAAAAGATCCATGTGAAGTAACTCGAGTGATCTCCTAGTAGTCATGATATTTTTTACGGGATGACTTCCACCTACTTTATTTCTAGCTTGACAAGCACTACAAAGTCTATCTTTGTCAAAGATAACATCTTTAACACCAAGTATATGATCACCTTCGATAAGCTTGTCTAGATTACGCATGCCAACATGTCCTAGTCTTCTATGCCAAAGCCAACCTTTAGAAGATTTTGCAATAAGACAAGTACGAGGTTTGGATCTCTTAGTGAAATCGACAATATATAGATCACCTCTACAGAAACCGGTAAAGACCATGTTATGATTATCTTGACGAAACACTTGGCAATCTACTTTCGTGAATAGCACATTAAAACCAAAGTCAGCAAGTCTAGATACGGAAAGAAGATTGTAGCCAAGGGATTCAACAAGCATGACATTTTGAATAGAGCTATCATGGGATATGGCCACTTTACCAAGACCAAGTACCTTACCCTTGGAGTTGTCTCCAAATGTTACGTACCTTCGCGGTCCATGGTTTGGTGTGATCTCTTCAAACATTTCTCTATCTCCGGTCATATGATCGGTGCATCCGCTATCGAGAATCCACTCTTTTCCTCCGGACTTGTAATCCTTGAAGTTTGCCATAATACTTAGATTCTTCATGATCTTCTCATACTCAATGTCGAACAACTCATCTTCATCATAGTAGCCATGTTCCACATTGTCATCATCAAGTGGGAAATCCTCGTCACAAGGAACAAGAAATTCGTTAGGGTTGTGATCATGACAATGTTCAAACTTGTGAATTCGAATGGCTTCAACAATGATGTTGTTGATAGTTATGACATCTCCTTTAGCGCGCATGAAGTCTCTAAGCTCAAATAGATAATCATCAAACTTGGGATCACTAGGCATCATTTTGTGAAAGGCAATAGTTTTATGAAGAATTTCATCAAGATTACTCAACGAATAACTTGGATATCGTTTATCCAAGTCATTCCACAAAGTATAAGCAAATTCAAAATTCTTCATTTGATTAAGCACATTTCTAGGCAATCCTCTAACACTAAGATTAACAGTTCTAGGATTGCATAGCATGTCGATTTCCTCTTCGTGTGTGGGATGTAGAGGATCAATGGGAGGTACATAGGGGTTCTTAACATACTTGCTCAATTGAAATTCATTAAATAGCTCAAGCATTAAGGTTTTCCATTGACTATAGTACTCCCCATCAAGAATAGGCACTCTATAACTCAAACTACCTATACTAGACACATCCATCTTCCTCCACGGTGATTAAACCGAAGCAATGGAGACCAATGCTCTGATACCAATTGTGGGATCACTAGAAGTGTGTCTAGAGGGGGCGTGAATAGACTACTAGCAGGAATTTAAAACCTAACCTTTTTCCAAGTTAATAGGTTGGCAGATTTTAACAATTAAAGCAAGTCTAGCACACCCTACATATGCAAGTCAACAAGTATGGCAGCGGAAAGTAAAGACATTGCACATGAAGTAAAGAGTTGAGATAGGAAGATCAAACGCAATTTGGAGATGCAAGGATTTTTCCCATGGTTTCGATAGGTGGCGCTATCATACATCCACGTTTATGGAGTCTTCAACCCACGGAGGGTAACGGTCGCGAGAGTCCACGGAGGGCTCTACCCATAAGGGTCCACGAAGTAGCAACCTTGACTATTCCATAACGGCTTCCATCCACGAAGGACTAGCCTCACTATGGGTAGATCTTCACGAAGTAGGCGATCTCCTTGCCCGTACAAACTTCTTGGTTCAACTCCACAACACGAAGTAGGAGGCTCCCAAGCGACACCTAACCAATCTAGGAGGCACCACCCTCCAAAAGGTAATAGGCTCGGTAATGTCGATGAACTCCTTGCTCTTGTGCTTCAAGATGATAGAGTCCTCAACACACAATCACTCTCTCACAAATTTGGCTATGGTGGAAGAGATTGATTTGGTGGAAAGCAACTTGGGGAGGCTAGAGATCAAGATTCATGTGGATGGAGTGGAATAGCTTGATCTCAACACAAGGGTAGGTGGCTCTCTCTCAGAAAATATGATGGGGCAAGTATGGAATAGTTCTGAGTGCTTCTCTTTCGAGTGGGTGGTGGTGAAGGGGTATATATAGGCATCCCCAAAAATCCAACCGTTACGCCTAAAGTGACCAACTCGGTGACACCGATGTGTTAATCTCGGTGGAACCGAAGTGACCAAAAGGTGACAACATTTGAATCTCGGTGAGACCGATATATAACTCTCGGTGGTACCGATAAGGTGACCAACGGTCAGATTGCGCAACTCGGTGACGCCGATCCAACAAACTCGGTGGTACCGATTTTGTGAATCGAGGTAACAGAAAGTTTGCCACCCAAACTCGGTAGCACCGAAGTGGAATCGGTTGCACCGATGTGCTAGGGTTTGGCATGGGTCTGTCTGAGTTTGGGAATCGGTGGCACTGAGTGGAAATTGTTGGTTGCACCGATTTTGGATATTTGACTTTGGACAGATTTTTGTGGAAGAGCTTGTGGGTTTTTTTGGTAACTATCTCTTGTGCACGTGGAGCATCTTGTTCACCAACAGTACCTTACCCCCTTTTAATAGTATTGTCTTTCCTATGGACTCAAAGTGATTTCTCACAAAGTAAAATGTAGAGTTCTCTTGCTTGAAGCTTTGCCAATCCATTTCCTTGCATCTTGGGGTTACTCCTCACAGCCCGTTTTGCCAACCCATCTGTCCATGGACTTTTATCTGAAATACACTAGGTAAAAGTATTGGTCCAAGAGACAATGTATGTTGTCATGAATTATAAAAACCACCAAGGGAGCATGTTGTGCTTTCAAATGTAAATCACATGGTGATGTGAGCTAGATTATTGACTCTAGTGCAAGTGGGAGACTATTGGAAATATGCCCTAGAGGCAATAATAAAATGGTTATTATTATATTTCCTTGTTCATGATAAATGTTTATTATCCATGCTATAATTGTATTGATTGGAAACAAAAATACATGTGTGGGTACATAGACAACAATGTGTCCCTAGTAAGCCTCTAATGGACTAGCTCGTTGATCAAAGATGGCTATGGTTTCCTAGTCATAGACATGAGTTGTCATTTGATATCGGGATCACATCATTAGGAGAATGATGTGATGGACAAGACCCAAACTATGAACTTAGCATATGATCGTGTCAGTTTATTGCTATTGTTTTCTGCATGTCAAGTATATGTTTCTATGACCATGAGATCATGTAACTCACTGAAACCGGAGGAGTACCTTGTGTGTATCAAACGTCACAATGTAACTGGGTGACTATAAAGATGCTCTACATGTATCTCCGAGGGTGTCTGTTGAGTTGGCATGGATCAAGACTGGGATTTGTTACTCCGTGTGACGGAGAGGTATCTCAGGGCCCACTCGGTAATACAACATCACAATAAGCTTGCAAGCAAAGTGACTAGTTAGCCACGGGATCTTGTATTACGGAACGAGTAAAGAGACTTGCCGGTAACGAGATTGAACTAGGTACGGAGATACCGATGATCGAATCTCGGGCAAGTAACATACCGATAAACAAAGGGAACAGCGTACGGGATTAACGGAATCCTTGACATAGAGGTTCAACCGATAAAGATCGTCGTAGAATATGTAGGAACCTATATGGGCATACAAGTCCCGCTATTGGTTATTGACCGTAGAGGTATCTCGGTCATGTCTACATAGTTCTCGAACCCGCAGGGTGTGCACACTTAACGTTCGGTGACGCTTTCGTATTATTGGGTTATGTATGTTGGTGACCGAAGGTTGTTCGGAGTCCCGGATGAGATCCTGGACGTCACGAGGAGCTCCGGAATGCTCCAGAGGTAAAGACTGATATATAGGAAGTTGATGTTCGGGCACCGGAATATTTTTGGTGTTTGCCCGGGTTTCGTCGGGAGTGTCGGAAGGGTTCCGGAGGTCCACCGGGTGGGTCCACCTGCCCCGGAGGGCCCCATGGGCTGTGAGAGGGTGTGCACCAGCCCCTGGTGGGCTGGCCGCACCTCTCACAAGGACCCATGAAGCCGAAGGGCATTGAGGGAACCCTAGGGGGGCCGGCCACCACTTGCCTTGGGGGCCAAGGCACCCCCTTGGCCGCTGGCCCCATCTAGGCCGCCACCCCTAGTGGTGGGAACCCTAGGGCGCCGGCCCCCTCCTCCTCTCCCCCTATATATAGTGGAGGTTTGGGAGGGCTGCCACACCTTAAGCCACGGCGCAGCCCTCCCTCTCCCCTAGATCGTTTCTCCTCTAGATTAGATTGGTTTGGTATTGCTTAGCGAAGCTTTGCGGGATCAGCTCCACCTCCACCGCCGCCACGCTGTCGTGCTGCCGGAGAACCCATCTACCTATCTGCCCTCGCTTGCTAGATCAAGGAGGCAGAGATCGTCATCGAGCTGTACGTGTGTTGAATGCGGAGGTGTCGTCCGTTCAGCGCTAGATCGTGATTGGATCGCGGGACGGCTTGCGATTTGGATCGCGAAGACGTTCGACTACATCAACCACGTTTCTTAACGCTTCCCGCTTAGCGATCTACAAGGGTATGTGGATCCGATCTCCCTCTCGTAGATGCTCATCTCCTAGATTGATCTTGGTGAAGCGTAGGAAAAAATTTGTTTCCCATGCAACGTTCCCCAACAAGATGGACAGCAAGGAAATTATGGAGATGATCTTCAAGCTCCATGACAGGCTTCAAGATCTTCACGCTCAAATCTATGATCTACAAAACCAAAAAATGTGAGTATGAATCTCGTTTCAAGAGGATGAGTATAGCTGCAAGTTTTAGTATTCTAGAGACGAGATCTTCTTTCTATAATGTGGAGCCTATGCGTTGGAAGACGGAGGACAAGCCTACCACTTCAACACCACCATCACCCAAGAAGGAAACTTGAGTCCACGGGTATGGGGCACCACCCTTAGCTTGTTAGAAGCTTGGGGAGGTGCCCCGGTATCGTATAACCAACACTTTTGCCATTATCATTTATCTTAGTCCGATCCTTAGCTATTTCGTGATCTAGTGAAATAAAAGTTTGGTATTGCTTTGCTTAGAGTGCTTGCTTTGTGATCTATCTAGCCTTGTAATCGAGTGTGAGAGCTATATAATAAATACTAGTAGAGTGCTCGTGCATTGCTACGGGCCTTTTAGCTTCTTTTTTTTTTGCATATGTATATCCATATTCATTCACAAATATATATAGATACATACCCATATTGTTGTATAAAGCTTGGTGAATTTTAGGGTCCTTACAACAACATTGCCTTGGGACTCTTGTCGACGGATTCTTTTTTACATTGTCAATCGACATTTTGATGCCATCAATTTTTATCTCTGGCCTACAAAAGTGAACATATAAACATATATTAAAAATATAAAAGACAACGCATCATCTAGCATTGTCTTCGCCTATAATTTATATCATCTCACCGTACCATTGCTTGACATCTTTTCTAAACTGAAATAGTATGTTGAAGTTATATATAAAGATAATGCATGCTAAATTTCATAGATAGAGACAATATAACACGGTCACAATTGCATAATAATTGAAGTCCACTTCACTTGTAATGTAAACTGATAACAAAATAGTAAATTGACAATGTATACATATAAAGTGATGATCCAACTAAAAATCTATTACAAATTATTGAGGTCTGCTTGATGCGTTTAAGAAATTCTCGCACAATATTAGGCAAGTTGTCTTTAGCTCATTAGCACGATGTTCGCGCAAGTATACTCAAAACTGCTTTCTCAACGCATACCCATCTGCAAAAGCAATATGTGTAGTTAGCACGAATACTTCACGTAGGTCTAAAAACATGTGTAACGCGCAATACTAACTGCACAAACCGGCTTCACCAGGTCTTTACCGTTCCACAAGAGCATAAAATGAAAGACAAAATGGCCACCCAAATCCCTGCAATTTCTTAAATTGTTATTGTATTAAATATGGTGATAAGAAAAATAAATGTTCGTATTCTGAATTTATTACCCATCTACGCTCGTTGGAATACCATTAGGAAACAAACGTTGCCATTTTGATATATAAAAATGCCATCCTGGTTGCTTTATTTCGAGTGCTTCTTTGAATTCCCTCCCAAAACTTTTTAATTTCATTAAGTGCCTCGGAATTTTCATCTCTGGTGATTGTGTTGTATGAATAGGGTCCAGAATAGATACACGACGTGCCTCTTTGTCGATGACTTACAAGATGTATAGACTGATGGATTCATATGGAAGATAAATCTACAAGTGGTATCTATTACAGACAACAATAAACTATGACAAACAATGGACAAAGGACCTTACTTACCGTGTTGCACGATGAGATGTTGTTGTCTATCCCAGGCCAGCTATGAAACAAAGTTACCAACTTCTGAATAGTTTCCCTGTCGCATAATTTTTGATCTCGTGTTGAATCCCGCATCCTGGCCTGAGTAAAAAACAATTAGAAACATGTTGATACTAATGATATTGAATGAAGAATTATGATAACTTACATAAAAATTGTAGATCCATGTAGTGTATAGGAGGGTCTGTGAACAATACTCCCTGGTCACATGTCAGTATACGCACAGCAATGTTGAAACAATAATTGGCCATAGACTGCCCCATGTTAAATTTGTCCTGAAGTTTTTTGAGACTTAGGCCCATTGGACGGTGTGTCGAGCTTCGGACCCATTCCTTCCTGAAAATTGGATGGTAAGAATAACAACAATGTATACTGGCACATTACATATTGATAGATGATACTTACTCCAAACACTCTAGTACCATGCCCGTGCGTTGCTACGGGCTTTAAAAAAATCTACTGGTTGTAAATGTTTTTAAAAACATTACTGGTTTCATATGTTAACGAAATGCATATCAAATTTTACATGTAAAGAAAAGATAGGTAGTAATAGACGAAAGAATAGTTGAAATCCATAATGTATGTCAATAAGAAAATGGAACTTGACGTCGTATACATAAAAAAGATTTATCATATGCACAAAATAAAGTAAGCGGTGCAAAAACATAATAGCACTTGGATACCTTTTTTTTCTTAAGACCGACCCGTCTTACCAAGCTTGTCCATTGTTACTATCTATTAATTATAGACAACACTCCTCGCAAAAAAAAATTATAGACAACACTGGAGGATTTTGATCTGTTCAAACAAATGTTCCAATATACTACAACCAACATGATTGCATTATGCAATTACCTGGCTTGGAACCATACCATTTAGGAACCATGTCAACACAAAATATTTCAACCCTTTCGCATCTACTATTCATAGCTCACAAGATTTTGGACAGACCTCATCTACTTTTCTTGGCTCAAAAGGGTTGAGGACCCTCTAGCTGCGCTCAACTTCTAGGATATTTCTTATTTCAAGGCCATGAAAACAGTCATCCGATATGATCGTGACCGGAAATGATACTTATGATTACCTGGTGTTCTCATGAACAATATATAATATCTAAGTAGTAAAGTATTTATAATTAACAATATCTAATACCTAATTAGGAAAAAATATTAAGAGTGAACGTGCATCTTTTTTTTACGGTGAAAATATGCCATTAGCTTAATTTGTCTGCATGTTCAACTCAAATCTTGTTATGACCCAAGGAATATCGCTCACCATTAGCAGCTCTAAAGGAAACATTAGTTCTTCAAGAAGGTAAGAGCATATAGCAGTTAAAATGAAGAGAAAAAAGTTCATGCCAAAAAAATTCAACACCATAGGAGAGTCTGAACAACTTAATCGTGCGTAGTAACGAGCTTGTGAATGCAACACCCATGTACCTCCGTGAGATAGGCTGCAGGAAATGCATTGCTTGTTTCATGCTTAATAATTTACAATAAAGCGATATAAATGGTCCATGGTTGGACAGAAAGATGGCATTGTGCATGGAAAGATGGCATCGTGCATGGAAAGAGTACCAAATAAAATAGGAAGAAAACTACAACACCTAAGTCAGTTTTACTACAAACAGATCAGGAGATACAGATATAAAAAACATGTATACATTTCTTTTTCACTCGGAACAAATTATACACTTATGTATATGGAAAGAGAAACCAGACTTGTCAATATGAAATTCTCTTGATGTTGGACTGTCACTACTTGTAAAACTGGGTTTTCTTCTCTGTAGTCATTTCTTCCTGAAAGGATGTCATGTCTGCTAAGATACTAATGATGCAGTAGCTCAAAAAATACTAATGATATTGTATATATCATTGACCTTCTCCTCTATGTAACTATGATGATCGAACATGTGGATCAATAGACAATAAAAGCACGACAAACAAAACTGGCAAAAGAGATGTTAACCTCAGAACCTTTACCGGATGTGGGGTGCATGACAGAAACGGGAGTGAGCTGGGAGCGGACAGATGATCGGGCTCTTCATTGCGTCGTGCTCACTCGTGCATCCACCAGCCCGCCCTCAACTCCGTTCGCTCAATACCATCAAATTAGCACATGGATCATGAATGCATCAGCCGGGCAGTACAACTGCCATTCAAAGAACAATATTAGAACAAATCTGCGATTAAAAAAAATAGAACTTGACACAAGCGCAGTTTGTAGTTACCAACAACACTAATATGAAACCTTCTAAATCTGACGTAGTGCAAGGTTACAAGATCTATCCCATCATGTACTTTGAGTTAGGATGGCCACTGTGAGTTAAGGTTCCGCCCGCTGGTGTAATCTGCTGCCGTTGCGGCAGAGATCGGTTGATTGATTTATGGATGATACAATAGATGGTACTCGAGGACCACATCAACGTATAATGGAGAAAGGAGAAGATTATGATATTTATCACCAAACTGACCCCTCTGGTCGTCTCAGGTTACCGGAAGTTGCTGAGAAAGGAGCAAGAAGATGGGAGGGGTTGGAGGCCGTGGCTGCTGTCAGGGTGGGACGAAGTGACTGAACCCCCAGCAAAGGATGGTATGTCATAGGTTGGAGCACGGAGGAGGCCGGCGTGGATGGGATGCGAGCAAGCTAGCTCGATGCATGGAGAGGAGTGGTGGATCTGATCCATGCCTCCACTCCTCCGGCGAAGGATCGCTGCTTCGTCCCGTCATGGAGTCTCAGTGAGGTCAAAACCCTACGATGATAGAAAAACTAATAATCAAGATTTTATGCAACTGTACATACACACAATTTAACTACATAAATTTTGGACACGCCATACAGAACAAGATAACAAATTCTATCTTGAGTGCAGGAATTTTATGCAACTGTACATACACACACTTTGACGTAAAAATTTCTTGTTTATATTACAGAGGTAGTAGTAATTCATGTAATCCATGCTTCAGGAAGGGGTTCAGTTTGGAATCATGACTCCAAAATAACCTAGAACATGACCAATAACTAATCAATCATCAATAAAACTGGAAAACAAAACTGAAACTTCTTACCCACCAATATTGATCTGATTTCTCGTAACACAACACGGAGTTACACAGTCAGGGACTGAGAAGGTGATCCCATGTATCCCTTGCTTGTTGTGCCATCCTCCGGACGTCAGGCAGTAGAATTCTCTCAATACAATTAAGCAAATGCAACTACATGTACAGTAAAAGGGATAAGAAAAAACATCCAGTGAAGGTAGGTACCTCCAGATCGAAGCTTGTAGTCATCTCTTGCTCTTGGGTAAGAGGATGTAGATACGTAGAGCTTTTCTCTAACTGCGGCCACACATGCATTCAGTGATCAGGTTATTCAGAATAAAATAAATGCTAACGTTAAAGTGGTTCTTTGGAACAAAAATAAATCCAGACATATACATCCCTGAGACATACGCAATGACAAAAACAAGAATAGTCAAATCTGGATGAACAAGCCGCCCCCGCTGCTAGTAGTCACAAATCATGCGGCCACGTCACTGTCGCTGGCGACATATGTCCCGCTGCCGAGCGTGCTCTTTCTCGATGAATCTGATTGCTTGTCCTGTTTGAGCGACCGCCGCTGCTAGACGTTGATCCTGCATCGTCGTTCGAACCCCACCGGCGATCGTGGCCTCGCATGGGACGGCTGGGAGCAGCCGCGCTGTAACTTGCATTGCTGAGAAGAACAAAGGACACGGGATGGTCTGGGAAGAGAGGGCCCTGGGTAGTAAGGGACAGAGATCTGGAGAAAAGAATGGAACCCAACCAATTAACTACTCACCGAGCTTGAACAAAAGGGAGAGGCTGAAATCTGTGACCTTGAGCGAGGCCTCCGTCTTGAGGTCCCTGTGCATGACCCCCATGGGGTAGCAGTTGTGGATGACGCTGACAACCTCCCATCAGGGTGTGGCGGCGATGCGCGCAGAGTAGTGGCTGCTGGCAATGATTCGATCGAGGAGCTCCATGACGAGGTTGATGGAGTGGCGGTCTTCGTAGGCGCCTCGCTCCTCGACGATGATGTGGTGGCCCTATGATTTCACCTCCCGGCGCACGTCCTCCACTTCGTCCGTGCGCGCCAGCTTCCATGCCGGGATGGACTTGCAAGCGTGCTGCGTCGTGTGGTGTACAACTCGACCGGCGGATGGAGTAGCGGCCAGGTGTGATGGAGAGGCGTCATGCCGAATCACGTGCTAGCCGGGGGAGGCGATGCGGTGGTAGGGGAGGGATAGAGGAGGAGGCAGGGAGGATGGAAGGTGGAGCTGCCGTGCGGCGGCGGCGCAAGAAACCCTAGCGCGTGCGAGGGTATCGCGGGTAGGAGCGGCTCTCCTGAGGAGAGAAAGGAGCAGCTGGCTCATACGTGTCAAACTGTTTTTTCTGCATGAAGGGGTTGGATAAAACCGATCGATGGTGGGGGAGGAGGGGAGACGGAAAAAAAAACGGTTGAAAAAAAACAAGGAAGCTATTCTACCAAGTGAGCAATTAGGAGTAGAGATTAGTTTAGTCTGTTTGCTTTACTCTCATGCATTAATCATACAAACAAAAAAAAGATAGAAAATCATATGCTAATCCCATGGGGAGTAATGACTTCAAATAGAAAAAAGTTTGTTCGATAAAAGTTGTTGGGAGTTAACAAACATAGTGTTAGTCATTGATACAATCCATGCAAAATTATGAAAGAGGAGAGGAGATTCACATACAAATATACTATCTTGGACATCTTTTATGATTGTGAGCCCCCATTAAATATTATATAATAATCGAATTGTTAATGTTGGACAAGGAAGACAGTGTAATGAGTTATGTTTGTTTATATTCACATAGAAGTTATATTGTCATGGATCCTCTAACATGTGGTGCTTGCTTATGATATTTTGCTAGCCAAAAATCCGCACTAAGTAGAGATACTACTTGTGCATCCATAGCCCTTAAACCCAGTATCTTGCCATGAGAGTCCGCCATATCTACCTATGGATTGAATAAGATCCCTCGAGTAAGTTGTCATCGGTGTAAAGCAGTAAAAATTGCCTCTAAATATGTATGATATTTAATTGTAAGGAAAAATAAGCTTTGTACGATCTTGTGATGGCAAAGAAATAAAGTGACAGACTGCATAATAAGGGTTGCTATCATAAGGGGCAATATAAAGTGACGTTCCTTTACATTAAGATCTTGCACATCCAAAAATAAAAAGCGCATGAAAACCTCTGCTTCCCTCTGCGAATGGCCTATCTTTTACTTTCATGTAATTACTTTTATGCACAGAGTCAATAATGTTTATCCCTATTCCAACCTATTAATTCTTTAGTTGGTAAGCATCATGTGTTGGGGAAAGATCCAGGAACATATATCCAGTTGGATCTACGTGATCATGAGTCATTATTGTTGACATTATCCTTAAGGTAAATAAATTGGGTGGCGGAAATAATAAATCCCCTATCTTCCTATGTGTCCGATGGAAACATTTGCTCCAAAAATATGCATTGAGTGTCAGCAATCATAGAAGACTAAATGATGGTTGGGTATGTGAACTTGCTAAAATGAAAAGCTCTTACATAGAATCTTCTCTGAAATATGATAAATTGTGATTGTCTCAATGACTAAGAACATAGTTTGTTGGTTGTCAATAAAGTTTATACTTCATACTTCAAGGTTATGGATAGATTGTTACTTGTTTATGAGAAGTTATATGATAAGAACTTACTGCTATGATAATATTCATGATGCTCGCATGTTCGTATTTTGTTTTTATCGACACCTCTCTCTCTCTAATTATGTGGTCATTATATCGAGTTCGGCTTTCGCTTGAGGACAAACAAGGTCTAAGATTGGGGGAGTTGATACGTCCATTTTGCATCATGATTTATTATAGATAATTATAGTATTCTTGGTCATTATTCCACTTTATGATACAATTCTTATGCCTTTTCTCTCTTAATTTACAAGGTACATCACAAAGAGGGAAATTGCCGACAACTGGAATTCTGGACCTCAAACCCAAGAAAAAGGCTGAAATTCTCTGGACTCCAAATGACCTGAAACTTCACGAGGAATTTTTGTGGAATATATGTGAATTTATGGAGCAAAAATATACCAGAGGGGGGCTAACTGTTGGTGCCAAGCCAACAAGGCGCGCCCACCCCCACCCCCTGGGCGCGCCCTGATGGCTTGGCAGGCCAACAGGCAGCCTCCGACCCCCCCCCCCCTCTTCTACTATATGATGTGTTTTGACCTTAAAAAATCAAGAGAATACTTTCGGGATGAAGCGCCACCGTCTCGAGGCGAAAACCTGGGCAGGGGACCTTTTGCTCTCCGATAGAGAGATTCTCCCGGGGAAACTTCCCTCCGGGAGGGGGAAATCGAAGCCATCATCATCACCAATGCTTCCTCCTTCGTGGGAGGACCAATCCTCATCAACATCTTCACCAGCACCATCTCATCTCAAACCCTAGTTCATCTCTTGTATTCAATCTTTGTCTCAAAACCTCAGATTGATACCTGGGGGCTACTAGTAGTGTTGATTACATCTTGTAGTTGATGCTTGTTGGTTTACTTGGTGGAAGATAATATGTTCAAATCCTTAATCATATTTATTATACCTCTGATATTGAACGTGGTGATGATTTGTGAGTAGTTACTTTTGTTCCCGAGGACATGGGAGAAGTCTTGTTATAAGTAATCATGTGAAGTTGGTATTCGTTCGAAATTTTGATTATATGTATCTTGTTGCTTCCTTTAGTGGTGTCATGTGAACGTCGACTACATGAACTTCACCATATTTGGGCCTAAAGGAAGGCATTGTGGAGTAATAAGTAGATGATGGGTTGCTAGAGTGACATAAGCTTAAACCCTAGTTTATGCGTTATTTCATAAGGGGCTGATTTGGATCCACATGTTTCATGATGTGGTTAGATTTATCTTAATTCTTCTTTCGTAGTTGCAGATGCTTGCTAGAGGGGGTAATCATAAGTAGGTTGCTTGTTCAAGTAAGAACAGCACCTTAGCACCGGTCCACCCACATATCAAATTATCAAAGTAACGAACGCGAATCAACTCAAGATGATGAACATGACTAGATGGAAATTCCCATGTGTCCTCGGGAGTGCTTGCCTCTTATAAAAGTACTTTCAGGCATGTCCTTTGCTATAAAAAGGATTGGGCTATCTTGTTGTACCCTTGTTACGTTTGCTACTTGCCACTTGTTACGAATTATCTTGCTACAATACTATCTACCATTGTTACTCATAGCACTTGCAAAGAATACCTTGCTGAGAACTGCTTATCATTTCCTTCTGCTCCTCATTGGGTTCGACATTCTTACTTATCAGAAGTACTACGATTGATCCCCTATACTTGTGGGTCATGACGAACGTGTAGTGATGATTCCGAATACCTCGAGAACGCCCTTATTACTTGAGCGCCGCTCCTTTACTTTACCCATTGTTTTATTTATGTTTTTACCTCAGTGTAGTTGTTTAGTTAAAGCCACCCTTATTATCGTTTCCCATAGCAACCGACGAATAGACTATTTCCGGATAATGCTCTAGGTGTGAACGTAGCCACGTAGGTGACGACGTAACTGCGGGGTTGGTAGTTACCAGTGCGGCAGTGCATCACTGCTCCCTGTGGGATCGACATACTCTACTTACCGCGAATTGCAATAGCCTTGTACCCTTACAGGCCATCAAGCTTTTCTGGCACCATTGCTCGGGAGCAAAAGCGCTCGGTTATTACCTTCCCACTCACACATAGTTTATTTTGTTAATTGTTATTTATCTTTCAGTTTTTCCCTTAAAGCAAAAGGAGAAAAAATATACTACTAAACATGTCTTCTGAGATGACTCTCCAGGAACATATGGAACTTGCTATGAAGGAAAAGAGATATAAGAGTCTGCCATTTTTGGCTATCGATGAATCAAAGTTGAAGGAATGGATTTAACTGGTTAAACAATTCATGTCCCATATACTCCATTCATATCCGACATCATGTGAATATTGTGGATCCAAAGAGCACCTACAATATCAATGTACGTACAATATTGATCCCGCATAAGCAAGATTTAATATTCTAAGTAAATACAATGCTAGTGTGGAGGTCTTACAATTTGTGCTTCTTGCGGGTGTTGATGAGGTTCTACATTATATATTGGGTTTGGAAATAAGAGATGCCATCCTTTATACAATTTACATTGAGTTGCAACCTATCCATACTTTTTTCATAGATAGTTTTTGTGATAATGCATTAGTTGTCAATGAAAAAGAGCGGATTGCATCCGTTTCGGAAATAGAAAAACTCTTGCAGGAACCACAGGACGATGAAGAAAAGGGTGCAACCAATGAAGAGCAAACATGCCCCATTGATGGATGGCTGCAAGAAATGGTAAGAGATCATGAATTAAATATTTATGAAACTAACTTGCAGCAAAATAATGGGGATCACACAGAACAAATGAACTTGGACGCACAAGATGATACACAAGAAGAAGTGAGCTCACAGGAAGAATCCAGCAAGGAAGAGGAGGACGAATGGTTTTACCGTCTTCTCACAATAACTACTACTTTTGATAGCGAATTCTTGCAATTATTTGGAGTGCTCACTGATGATGAATGTATGGATACTATGGATATGAGGCTATTAATAGATTTGTTGGATGAATGTGCATTTATGTTATGTTCCTCCTATCAAGTCTCTTGCAGGAATTGTAATAATAAGAACCACCTAAATTTTTATCGCGTTTGGGCTCCATTTGGTATGGTTTTTCTGCAAAACAAAAAACATGTAAAAAAGCAGCAACTGGCATTGTGCACTAGATTAATATGTTAGTTCATAAAAATAATATAAAAGTGCACCGAAACCATATAGAACTCTTTTAAATATAGCATGGATACAATTCGTGTTCTATTGTCGTGCCTATCATTAGGGAAATAGGAAACATAGCTCGTATTTTTTCTTCGTTTTTGATCAAACAAGTTAGCAGTTCTGCTAATGATTCTGCCCATTTGTGTGCCCGGCGTGCTCTAGACTTAGAGGGTATAGAAAGTTGGGTGGATTCTAGCCATGGTTTTCTTGTAAGCAGCCTGTTGGCTAATTGTAACCGTTTTCTATTGTCATAATAAAGCTCCCCATATTCGATGCAAAAAAGGTAGCTAGTGCAAATATTCAAAATCCTAAAAAAGAAAAGAGATCGAAAGGTACGTACTGGATAGAAGTAGTAGTTGGCTAGCAGGTGAATAGTGGCAGATCGTGTACGTCACAGAGCTTGAAAGGTACTCCAGGAGCGGATGCAGACTGTGGTCTGTATCAGCGGCATCTTGAAGATGGTGGAGCGTGTGCTGGGTTCGTGTTTCATGAATGGCAGGTACGGTTTTCTCCTCCGACGTATTAGTCGTGTAGGCGTGTCATATCTGGAGTTCGATGGCGTGTACGGGGTGTGGCACCGGTCTGATTCATTCAACAGTAATGGTTTCGCTTTTGGTGAGCGACCTTGAAGGTTCACAAAGCTGCATATCAATGATGGAGACGCATCGAGCTCCATGTGAAGGTGATCTGTCATTTTTATTTTCTTTGGTGGCTATTGTGGTGGTGCCAGAGGCAGATGACAGACGTTGGTGTCAAACAGAGAGGGTTCTTCAGTCTTGATTCTTGGCTGGCGTTCCTTTGTGCAAAAACTAGCGTTATGTTGTCTTTTCAGTTTTGACAGTGTGACGGCCCCAATTTCGACCGTACGCTAATCAAACACGCAATGCGTACGATCAAGATTAGGGACTCACTGATCGATATCACAACACAACACCAGACACAAATTAAAGTCATACAGCTTCATATTACAAACCAGGGGCCTCGAGGGCTCGAATACAAAGCTCGACAAACACGAGTCAGCGGAAGCAAATAATATCTGAGTACAGACATAAGTTAAACAAGTTTTGCCTTAAGAAGGCTAGCACAAACATAAGCAGCGGATCGAAAGAGGTGAGGCCTCCTGCCTGGGAACCTCCTAACTACTCCTGAGCATCGGCACTCTCCACGTAGTAGTAGGCTCCAGTGGTGGTGTAGTAGTCGTCCCCGGCGTACTCCATCTCTTGGGCTCCATCGTCTGAACGCAGAATCGCATCGAGGGGGAAAGAGAAAGCAAAGCAGTGGTGAGTACTCATCCAAAGTACTCGCAAGACTGACATCAGAACTATACTAAGTATGCATCAGTATCAAGGAATGGGGTGATATCTGGGCTGACTGCAGAAAGCAAGATTAGGGGGAAAAGGCCTAGTCCTATCGAAGACTAGCATCTTCAGCATCTTGCAGCATTAGAAGAAAGTAGAATGGTATCTCATATATAGTCATATTATTGTAGCAATTTTATTAAGTAACCACGCCCAGAGATCCTTCCTCGACTCCCTGCGAGGAAGAAATCTCGGAGCCAACATTCATTTCAATTTAAAGTCACAGTTATAGTTGTATAAGGTCAAAGTACAACTCCAAGTCGTCCTGTTACCGTGGACACGGCTATTCGAATAGATAATTCATCCCTGCAGGGGTGCACCACATTTCCAACACGCCTGATCACCTCCGGCCGGACACACTTTCCTGGGTCATGCACGGCCTCGGGATAGCAGCACGTCGTCGCCCCACCTAGGCTCAATGAAGAGGCCAGCCCGCCGGTCTAAATCCTAAGCACACAGGGGTCGTGGGCCCATTTGCCCTATGCGCTCCTGCACGATGCGAACGCGGCCGGAAGCAGACCTAGCACACTCCAGTCCAAGAGCTGTACCGTCCGGTCCAATCCGGCGCGCGCCGCTCCATTGCTGACGTCCGAAGAGCTTCGGCTGATACAACGACGCTGAGTACCCATAACTTCTCCCACGCGATGGTTTGGTGCGTAAAAAGGCCAACGACCCAACTCAGATCAAATACCCAACCCATTAGCATTTTATTAATGCGGGGCAAGCGCGACCCATAAAGTGCGGTCCCGTCACCCCGACTCGAGGATGTGTGGCAAGGGCCTCTCCTGCCCGTCCCCGCCACAACATAACCCTTTGGATGCCTTACCGGCGCATCCCACAACCTCTCACACACGGGTACCCTTGGGGCCGACCCGTCTCAAGACTGTCGGGAACTCAGGTCCACCTCAACAGGGTGGTACCGCCTGTCCCTCTAGTCCCGTCTTTCACGTGTAAATAATGTCAAGTTAAAGTAACTGTGTGTATAAAACATCAAGACAGAACCTGAGGAATCACCCTCAAAGGGCCCCGCTCGATGAAAACCGTCAAGGTGGACTTAGAGGAATCACCCTCGAGGGTTCCACACTTGAGGGGTTGCACGACAGAGTCATCGTCGGGAGTGGTGAAGGAGGAATCACCCTCGATAACCACGACCGACTAGCTACACTACAGAGCTAGCATCATGAGTACTTCACGAGGTGTCACCCTTGGTACTCGATAGTAGCGCTGCAGAGTCGTACAACTAAGGGGTGTGCGGTGATGTGAGGGGCCTGGCTTGTCGGTCGGTTGACCGAGTCTTCGGGTCGTCGAGTCGTCGATGAAGAAGCAGGGGCAACTGGGACTAAGGGGTCACTGGGGATCCACTGATCAACCTATACTAAGCAGTTGATATGATTGCAGGTATAGTAATAGTTTATCAAAAGCAGGCTATGCATCAGAATAGGAGCTAACTAATAATGTAGCAAAATCTAATGCAAGAATGAGAGGGAAAGAAATGGGCGATATCGGAATGCTCAAGGGGGGTTGCTTGCCTTGCTGCTCTGCGGCAAAAGGCTGATCGTCGGCGGTGTAGTCGTACCCGGCAGCACCGTCAGTCTCGGGGTCTACCAGTAAGAAGAGGGGGGAAAAACAATAAATATAACGCAGACAAATGCATCACGATGCATGACATGACAATAAGCAGAGCTAGGCATGCACTAACGCAGTACTACACGTCGCAGATGGATCGGAAGAATATCTGACGATATTTCCCGGGTCTTTAGATTTATCGGACAGACGATCCGGAGGGGAAATGTTTCATGTTCATCATGCTAGGAGCATGTGACAGATGAACGGACAGCGTATTCAGATTCGTGGGATTTTTCTGATCAACTTTCATGTATAAAACTTTTTCATCTGAGCTACGGATTATTTATATGAATTCCTAAAGTTTTAATCAATTTCTGAAATTAACAAATTATTATTAATTCGAAAAATGCTTTATGACATCAGCATGACATCATCACTGCATCAGCAGTCAACAGTCTCAGCTGACTGGTCAAACTGACATGTGGGGCCCTCTTGTCATAGACACATTAGTCTAACTAATTACTTTTATTAATCTAATTAACTATCTGACAAGGCTGGCCCACTGTCATACTCACAGGGGGTCTGGGACCCACCTGTCATTGACTGGTCAAGCCGAGTCAGCAGGGTTGACCAGGTCAACCGGTCAACCTGGGGCTCGGGGCCCACGGGTCAGTGACCCTGCGGGTGGCCCCGACCGGGCCACGTCAGCGGCGGCGCCGCCCGGCCACCGGAGAGCTCCGGCGAGCTCCCGAAAACGAGCCAGGGCTCGGAAATCTCCTGTGGTGGGTCAAATCGCGCCGTTTTTCATGCGTTTGAAAGCAGGCATCGCCGCCGCTCCATTCCAGGCATCAGCAGCTGCTGCGGTGGTCCGTGGAGGGAGCTACGTCGACGGCGGCGGAAAAAAGCTTCGGGCGGCAATGGCAGTGAGCAAACGGGGACAAAATCGACCTAGCTAGCGTGCGGGATCGAAGCAGGGGAAGTCCTAAAGCACGCCTATAGTATGCACGGGCTGCCAGAGGCACCCAGAGCTCGAGCTCTTCGAAAATGGCGGCGGCTAGTACGCGGCTACGGTGCAAGCTCGCCACGGTGGCCTAGGGGAGCAATGCGAGAGAGAAGAGGACGCAGAGGTGCTCACTGGCGGCGCTGAAAAGGCCCGAAGCAGAGATGGTGCGGTGCAGACGGCGGATCGACGGCGGCGCTCCTTCGGGTCCGAGAACGAAGATTGATGATGACGACGGTGTGGAGACTCCCCGAGTTCGATCCACAGCACAGAGAGGAAGAGGAGAGCAGTGCGGAGCTACTGGACCTAGCGGGGAGGAGCGAGGCGAGGTGTGACCGTGAGCTCAACCGGGCATGGCCATGGTTGCGCTCGGGAAAGAGAAAGGCGAGCGGGGGAGAGAGCGTGGGGAGGGAGCAGGTGAGATCTAGGGCTTGCGGGGGAGGGAGAGAGAGCAGGGGCTCGCTCTTATCCTCCAGCGGTGCCCGATGGCCGCACGCGCTTGCCGGCCGCCATGGCGAGCCGGCCTTCTCCTGTCGCTGGCGAGAGGGAGGGGAAAGGCTGGCCTAAATGGGCCGGGCCAGCCTGTAGCACATGGGCTACAGTGCCTAGTAGGTTTTTCCTTTTTTCCTTTCTTTTATCTTTTTTTTGTTTTAAATCTTTCTGTTACTTATTTAATTTTAGGTCTAGATGACTTTAGTAAAATATGGCACTTGGCCTAATATTTGCATTGCAATATTAGGTACTGACAAAAAAAATTGGGGGGGCCTTTGGATTAATTTTGTATTTTCAAACAGCAAAAAGGCATTTAATTAATTGTTTTGGGCTCTGCTAAAATAGTTTTGAGGCACAAAACCACATGATAAAATGTTGGTAACATTTTTAGAATAGCTTAGGGAATAATTGCAACCTAAGCATGATTTTTAAATTGAAGTTTGCAAAACTTTTAGAACCACCTTTCAAATGAATTGGAATTTGCAAAGGAATTTGAATTGAGCTTTGATTCCAAAAGTGATCACACATCGATTAGCAAAAACATTAGCATAATCTTGGCCATCACTGTAGCTTAATTACAATGATCACTGTAGCCAAAATCCAGGGTGTCACAATTCTCCCCTACTAACAAGAATTCTCGTCCCGAGAATCAAGAAGTAGAAGGAAAGAGCCCGGGGTATTCTGCACGAAGATGATCTTCGCGTTCCCAAGTGGCTTCATCTTCAGAATGATTTGCCCACTGCACTTTGAAGAACTTGGTAACCTTCTGACGAGTCCGACGTTCAGTTTCATCGAGAATGCGGACTGGTTGCTCGTTGGAAGAGAGGTCTTGTTGCAGCTCAAGCATATCATGATCCACTGCTCGGATAGGATCCTTGAAGCAGCGAAGAAGCTGTGACACATGGAACACATCATGAACCTGAGAAAGGTTTGCCGGTAGTTCCAGTTGATATGCCACTTTACCACGCCTTATGAGAACAGCGAAAGGACCAATATATCGAGGAGCCAGCTTGCCCTTGATTCCGAAACGGTGTGTACCTCTCATTGGCGTGACTCGAAGATAAGCCTTTTCACCAGGTTGATAGATCATATCTTTGTGATGACGGTCATACTGACTCTTCTGACGAGACTGGGTAGCCTTCAGATTTGCATGAATAACGCGGACTTGATCTTCGGCATGTTGGATAATATCCGGACCGATAAGTGTACGTTCCCCAGTTTCTGACCAATTCAGAGGAGTTCGACACTTACGTCCATATAATACTTCAAAAGGAGCCATCTTCAGACTCGCTTGATAGCTATTGTTGTAGGAGAACTCAGCATACGGGAGAGATTCCTCCCATTTCTTGCCGAAAGAAATGACACAAGCTCGAAGCATGTCTTCGAGAATCTGATTGACTCTTTCAACTTGTCCCTGGGATTGAGGGTGAAAAACGGTGCTGAAGGACAAATGAGTTCCCATAGCTTCCTGGAAACTTGCCCAGAATCTTGAAGTGAATAAACTACCATGGTCCGAACTAATCACCAGTGGAATACCGTGGAGTGAAACAACTCTGGACATGTAAAGATCTGCCAGCTGACTAGCAGTAATAGTTTCCTTGACAGCCAGAAAATGTGCAACTTTGGACAGTCGGTCAATGACGACAAGAATGGCATCATTACCTTTCTGTGACCTGGGAAAACCAGTAATGAAGTCCATTTCAACATGATCCCATTTCCATTCAGGAATAGAAATAGGTTGTAGAGTTCCAGCAGGCTTTTGATGTTCTGCTTTGATCCAACGGCAAATGTCACATTCTGAAACATAGCGTGCAATGTCTTGCTTCATGTTAGACCACCAGAATCTTTGACGAATATGTTGGTACATCTTGGTACTACCAGGATGAATAGACAGCGGAGTGTCATGTGCTTCCTTCATGACCTCCTGAGTCACATCATTGTTTTTCTCCTTACTCGGTACCACTAGGCGGCCTTTGAAGTAAAAAGTGCCATCCTCAGCAATAGTGAAGAATGAAGGTTTACCTTCCGTCAGATAGCGTTTAATCTTTTCGACTTCATTGCCACACTTCTGGATCCACTTGATGACGTCCACAAGATCTGGTTTAGCAACCAGGGTATTAAGAGAACCCTGGGAAACAACGTGGAGGTTCAATTTGTAGGACCCTTCAGGAGGGGGAGCGAGATAACCCTGAGGAACAATATGGAGGTTCATCTTGCGGAATTCCTTTTGAAGAAGGGGGTGAACCTTGTGAACCTGAAGGTGGTTGCAGTATGACTTGCGGCTCAAAGCATCAGCCATCACATTAGCCTTCCCAGGTGTGTAAGAAATACCCACATTGTAATCTGCTATGCGCTCCATCCATCTCTGTTGACGGAGGTTCAGATCTGGCTGGGTAAACAGGTACTTTAGACTTTGGTGATCGGTGTAGATCTCGCAACGATTACCAACAAGGTATTGCCGCCACTCTTTCAGTGCGTGAATTACTGCAGCAAGCTCAAGGTCATGAACTGCGTAGTTCTCTTCATGAGGACGCAATTAACGAGATGCATAAGCAACCACCCTGCGTTCTTACATCACGACACAGCCCATTCCCTGACGCGACGCGTCACGATAAATGACGGAGTCCTTACGAGTATCCGGAGGAGCAAGCACTGGAGCAGACGTCAGTTTGTCCTTAAGTGCCTGAAAGCTCTCCTGGCATTTTTCTGTCCACTCATATTTAACACCTTTGTGAAGCAAATTGGTTAAGGGCTTTGCAATCTTGGAGAAGTTCTCGACGAATCGACGGCAATAGCTGGCGAGTCCGAGAAAACTTCTGACTTGCTTGACATTCTTCGGGGGAGTCCAGTCAAGAACAGCCTGAACTCGTTCAGGGTTGACCG
This sequence comes from Elymus sibiricus, assembly GCA_039707655.1. NCBI lineage: Eukaryota > Viridiplantae > Streptophyta > Magnoliopsida > Poales > Poaceae > Elymus > Elymus sibiricus. Next base: position 147,427,710 of record CM077675.1, read on the forward strand.
CAATACCATCCTTGGAGATCACATGACCAAGGTAGGTTACTTCGTCCATCCAGAACTCACACTTGGAATACTTTGCATAAAGTTGATGTTCTCGAAGCCTCTCCAGTATAAGACGAAGATGCTTAGCATGCTCTTCTTTATTCTTGGAAAAAACCAGGATATCATCCAGATAAACCACGACGAATTTATCGAGGTAATCCATGAATATATAGTTCATCAGGCGAGAGAAGGTTGCTGGGGCATTGGTTAGGCCAAAGGACATGACGGTGTACTCGTATGAACCATAGCGAGTAACAAATGCAGTCTTGGGAATATCCTCTTCACGAACCCGGATCTGATGGTAACCCAACCTCAAGTCGAGTTTAGAAAACACTGATGAACCAGCAAGTTGATCATACAGATCGTTGATCTGAGGAAGCGGATATTTGTTCTGAATTGTAGCTTGGTTGATGGGGCGATAATCTTGGACCAATCGATTCGTACCATCTTTCTTCTTGACAAAGAGAGAAGGTGCTCCCCAAGAAGAGGAACTTGGACGAATGAAACCCAGACGAAGCGAATTGTCAATTTCTTGCTTAAGTTCTAGGAGTTCATGTGGTGGCATCTTATATGGCCGCTTAGCAATAGGGGTGGTGCGTGGCACTAAGTCGATGACAAACTCGACAGCTCTAGTAGGGTGAATCCCTAGAAGTTCTTCTGGAAAAACATCTTGGAAATCCCGGACAACTGGAATGTTTTCAATCCCCTCAAGAGGTGACGTGTTTAATGTATTCAGGTCATTTAGCCAGGCTTCAGCATCTAACAGCTTGGAATGACATGATCGAGTACAATTCATAATCAAAGAAGATTACCAAGAGTTGTTGAATTGCAATGCGTACTCGATTCATATATCAGTGTCCTTGATTGTCCAACAACTCAGAACACGAGGAAACTGGAGTCAGTGAAATATCATAGTTGATGAGGAGCCCATAAGAAGTTATAAAGCTCCATGATATTTATCAAGATACCAGGGATAATACTCGGAGGTAGATCAGCATGGAGGTTAGACTAGCGTATTGATCTGTGGAGGACAAGCACTTTACTTGTCCAAGAACGAAAACAAAGTAGAACACCATGGTCGGAACCACGATTGCAAAGGACAAGATCAAAGATACAATATCAAATCATACAATGAATGATTATATGAAAGGAGAAGCTTGTATGATAAGATCAACATTGTTTCCATGGGCATGAACACAAGGTTCAAGGTCGACTCCCACTTCATCAATGCATCACCTTCCATTACACCTCGCCTTTGGTGAAGTTATAGATTTGAAAGATTAACTGGCAAAACACCAGGAGAGTAAGACTCGTGAAAACTGTCGGGTTCATACGAATTAAGGAAGGAATAGGTCCAACCTATCGGGGCATCTTAGGAACATATACCACAAGCTTCAAGAGTAATTAACACATGCTTGACAACAGAGCATGGCTGACAAGAGCATAGGATACAACTTATCAGAGGGAGAAATAATGTAAGGCATCAGATTATAGAACATCCAATAATTCGATGCTTAAATAACCAAAGGAATTAATATTCCCAATTTGGTGTATCAGAATCAGATGCTCCGATCAAATATAAGTAAGCTGAATGGACTTAGATGGACAATCAATCAAGGTTGATTTGTCGGGAACCAACTCATGTTTGGAAAGACGTCTGAGCCGAAAGATAAGTTATGAGGAACGAATGATGACTGCATGCATCCACACACAGGTTGAATCAGCAAAATCAAATGACAACCACCAAGGATTTAATGAATATTGCTAGACATATGGAATTAACCATAATGGAAGCAAGTGAGAAAGGTCAAGGGCAAAAGGCTACTGAGGATTACGGAAGATCAGATAGTGACTCGAAGGACTTGCGAAACCCAAGATAATTAAGGACGAACGAATTCTCGATAAGACAATTCGATGTACCTTGTAATAACAAGAACAACTGGATATGAAAGTATGAGCGACAATTGTATGTAATCATCCATAGGGGTTGACGGAGGAAGGGAATCGCAAGGGCGATGAGCACAAGTTCTCGAGAGAACTCCAGAGAGTATCTTCGGAGTCTTCTGATGAATCAAGCCATCATCTGGAATGAGAGGATCTCTGGGGGAAGTAGTTACGAGAACCTAGAGTTAGACTTAATAACATCTTTAACCCGAAAGAGAAGAGAGATCAGAACCCAGAGTATAGACGAGGAATAAAAGATCCTAATACCACCCGATTGAGATGTGGGCCCGTAAGCCACACAGCAATGTTAGTAAAAGTTTTTCAATGACTAGACTCAACTTCGGCCAAGGAGTTGGAAAGGGGGCTACCTACAGGCAGTCGGCTCTGATACCAACTTGTGACGCCCCCAATTTCGACCGTACGCTGATCAAACACGCAATGCGTACGATCAAGATTAGGGACTCACTGATCGATATCACAACACAACACCAGACACAAATTAAAGTCATACAGCTTCATATTACAAGCCAGGGGCCTCAAGGGCTCGAATACAAAGCTCGACAAACACGAGTCAGCGGAAGAAAATAATATCTGAGTACAGACATAAGTTAAACAAGTTTTGCCTTAAGAAGGCTAGCACAAACATAAGCAGCGGATCGAAAGAGACGAGGCCTCCTGCCTGGGAACCTCCTAACTACTCCTGAGCGTCGGCACTCTCCACATAGTAGTAGGCTCCAGCAGTGGTGTAGTAGTCGTCCCCGGCGTACACCATCTCCTGGGCTCCATCGTCTGAACGCAGAATCGTATCGAGGGGGAAAGAGAAAGCAAAGCAGCGGTGAGTACTCATCCAAAGTACTCGCAAGACTTACATCAGAACTATGCTAAGTATGCATCAGTATCAAGGAATGGGGTTATATCTGGGCTGACTGCAGAAAGCAAGAATAGGGGGAAAAGGCCTAGTCCTATCGAAGACTAGCATCTTCAGCATCTTGCAGCATTAGAAGAGAGTAGAATGGTATCTCATATATAGTCATATTATTGTAGCAATTTTATTAAGTAACCACGCCCAGAGATCCTTCCTCGACTCCCTGCGAGGAAGAAATCTCGGAGCCAACATTCATTTCAATTTAAAGTCACAGTTATAGTTGTATAAGGTCAAAGTACAACTCCAAGTCGTCCTGTTACCGTGGACACGGCTATTCGAATAGATAATTCATCCCTAGAGGGGTGCACCGCATTTCCAACACGCCTGATCACCTCCGGCCGGACACACTTTCCTCGGTCATGCCCGGCCTCGGGATAGCAGCACGTCGTCGCCCCACCTAGGCTCAACGAAGAGGCCAGCCCGCCGGTCTAAATCCTAAGCACACAGGGGTCGTGGGCCCACTTGCCCTACGCGCTCCTGCACGATGCGAACGCGGCCGGAAGCAGACCTAGCACACTCCAGTCCAAGAGATGTACCGTCCAGTCCAATCCGGCGCGCGCCGCTCCATTGCTGACGTCCAAAGAGCTTCGGCTGATACAACGACGCTGAGTACCCATAACTTCTGCCACGCGATGGTTTGGTGCGTAAAAAGGCCAACGACCCAACTCAGATCAAATACCCAACCCATTAGCATTTTATTAATGCGGGGCAAGCGCGACCCATAAAGTGCGGTCCCGTCACCCCGACTCGAGGATGTGTGGCAAGGGCCTCTCCTGCCTGTCCACGCCTCAACATAACCCTTTGGATGCCTTACCGGCGCATCCCACCACCTCTCACACACGGGTACCCTTGGGGTCGACCCGTCTCAAGACTGTCGGGAACTCAGGTCCACCTCAACAGGGTGGTACCACCTGTCCCTCCAGTCCCGTCTTTCACATGTAAATAATGTCAAGTTAAAGTAACTGTGTGTATAAAACTTCAAGACGGAACCTGAGGAATCACCCTCAAAGGGCCCCGCTCGATGAAAACCGTCAAGGTGGACTTAGAGGAATCACCCTCGAGGGTTCCGCACTTGAGGGGTTGCATGACAGAGTCATCGTCGGGAGTGGTGAAGGAGGAATCACCCTCGATAACCACGACCGACTAGCTACACTACAGAGCTAGCATCATGAGTACTTCACGAGGTGTCACCCTCGGTACTCGATAGTAGCGTTGCAGAGTCGTACAACTAAGGGGTGTGCGGTGATGTGAGGGGCCTGGCTTGTCGGTCGGTTGACCGAGTCTTCGAGTCTTCGGGTCGTCGAGTCGTCGATGAAGAAGCACGGGCAACTGGGACTAAGGGGTCACTGGGGATCCACTGATCAACTTATACTAAGCAGTTGATATGATTGCAGGTATAGTAACAGTTTATCAAAAGCAGGCTATGCATCAGAATAGGAGCTAACTAATACAGTAGCAAAATCTAATGCAAGAATGAGAGGGAAAGAAATGGGCGATATCGGAATGCTCAAGGGGGGGTTGCTTGCCTTGTTGCTCTGCGGCAAAAGGCTGATCGTCGGCGGTGTAGTCGTACCCGGCAGCACCGTCAGTCTCGGGGTCTACCGGTAAGAAGAGGGGGGAGAAACAATAAATATAAAGCAGACAAATGCATCACGATGCATGACATGACAATAAACGGAGCTAGGCATGCACTAACGCAGTACTACACGTCGCAGATGGATCGGAAGAATATCTGACGATATTTCCCGGGTCTTTAGATTTGTCGGACAGACGATCCGGAGGGGAAATGTTTCATGTTCATCATGCTAGGAGCACGTGACAGATGAACGGACAGCGTATTCGGATTCGTGGGATTTTTCTGATCAACTTTCATGTATAAAACTTTTTCATCTGAGCTACGGATTATTTTATATGAATTCCTAAAGTTTTAATCAATTTCTGAAATTAACAAATTATTATTAATTCGAAAAATGCTTTATGACATCAGCATGACATCATCACTACATCAGCAGTCAACAGTCTCAGCTGACTGGTCAAACTGACATGTGGGGCCCTCTTGTCATAGAGACATTAGTCTAACTAATTACTTTTATTTATATAATTAACTATCTGACAAGGCTGGCCCACTGTCATACTCACAGGGGGTCTGGGACCCACCTGTCATTGACTGGTCAAGCCGAGTTAGCAGGGTTGACCAGGTCAACCGGTCAACCAGGGGCTCGGAGCCCACGGGTCAGTGACCTTGCGGGTGGCCCCGACCGGGCCACGTCAGCGGCAGCACCGCCCGGCCACCGGATAGCTCCGGCGAGCTCCCGAAAACGAGCCAGGGCTCGGAAATCTCCTGTGGTGGGTCAAATCGCGCCATTTTTCTTGCGTTTGAAAGCAAGCATCGCCGCCGTTCCATTCCAGGCATCAGCAGCTGCTGCGGTGGTCCATGGAGGGAGCTACGTCGACGGCGGCGGAAAAAAGCTTCGGGCGGCAATGGCAGTGAGCAAACGGGGACGCAATCGACCTAGCTAGCGTGCGGGATCGAAGCAGGGGACGTCCTAGAGCACGCCTATAGTATGCACGGGCTGCCAGAGGCACCCAGAGCTCGAGCTCTTTGAAAATGGCGGCGGCCAGTACGCGGCTACGGTGCAAGCTCGCCGCGGTGGCCTAGGGGAGCAATGCGAGAGAGAGGAGGACGCAGAGGTGCTCACTGGCGGCGCTGAGAAGGCCCGGAGCAGAGATGGTGCGGTGCAGATGGTGGATCGACGGCGGCGCTCCTTCGGGTCCGAGAATGAAGATTGACGATGGCGACGGTGTGGAGACTCCCCGAGTTCGATCCACAGCACAGAGAGGAAGAGGAGAGCAGTGCGGAGCTACTGGACCTAGCGGGGAGGAGCGAGGCGAGGTGTGGCCGCGAGCTCAACCGGGCGTGGCCATGGCTGCGCTCGGGAAAGAGAAAGGCGAGCGGGGGAGAGAGGGTGGGGAGGGAGCAGGTGAGATCTAGGGCTTGCGGGGGAGGGAGAGAGAGCAGGGGAGGGAGCAGGTGAGATCTAGGGCTTGCGGGGGAGGGAGAGAGAGCAGGGGCTCGCTTTTATCCTCCAGCGGTGCCCGATGGCCGCACGCGCTCGCCGGCCGCCATGGCGAGCCGGCCTTCTCCTGTCGCTGGCGAGAGGGAGGGGAAAGGCTGGCCTAAATGGGCCGGGCCAGCCTGTAGCACATGGGCTACAGTGCCCAGTAGGTTTTTCCTTTTTTTCCTTTCTTTTTATCTTTTTTTTGTTTTAAATCTTTTCGTTACTTATTTAATTTTAGGGCTAGATGGCTTTAGTAAAATATGGCACTTGGCCTAATATTTGCATTGCAATATTAGGTACTGACAAAAAAAAGTTTGGGGGGCCTTTGTATTAATTTTGTATTTTCAAAAAGCAAAAAGGCTTTTAATTAATTGTTTTGGGCTCTGCTAAAATAGTTTTGTGGCACAAAACCACATGATAAAATGTTGGTTCCATTTTTAGAATAGCTTAGGGAATAATTGCAACCTAAGCATGATTTTTAAATTGAAGTTTGCAAAACTTTTAGAACCACCTTTCAAATGAATTGGAATTTGCAAAGGAATTTGAATTGAGCTTTGATTCCAAAAGTGATCACACATGGATTAGCAAAAGCATTAGCATAATCTTCGCCATCACTGTAGCTTAATTACAATGATCACTGTAGCCAAAATCCAGGGTGTCACAGACAGGTTGGTATGTATCCTTATCATATAAATGAGGCACGTAGTACCATACAAAAAACGCATACCTGCTGATTCATCTTACGTTAGCAAATAGAAAAACTAGTCTTTTATTGTTGACAGTTGGCAAATGAAAACACAAGCAAAAGAATAAGTATTGGAGCTGGGCCTGTTGCTGTTATGGTGAGGTGTTGGTGACATCATAACTTAGATGTGACATACTATGTAATATCTAGATGAGCTATAGACAAACTTCTTTTTTCTTTACCGAACTTATGTCCCGTCGACGAGTCTTGGCTTGCCCTTGTTGTTTTAGTTTTTCGTCAACTTTTCGTAAGTCTGTTGTACTGAGTAGTATCATAAGTGGATACAAGTATATGATACCATCATCATAATGTATGGTACCACATATTATGTTGGAAATATGCCCTAGAGGCCATAATAAATTGGTTATTATCATATTTCCTTGTTCATGATAATCGCTTATTATCCATGCTATAATTGTATTGATCGGAAACTCAGATACAAGTGTGGATACATAGACAACACTATGCCCTAGTGAGCCTCTACTAGACTAGCTCGTTGATCAAAGATGGTCAAGGTTTCCTGACCATAGACATGAGTTGTCATTTGATAACGGGGTCACATCATTAGGAGAATGATGTGATGGACAAAGACCCAACCGTAAGCATAGCATTTGATCGTGTTAGTTTATTGCTACTGCTTTATCCATGTCAAGTATCTGTTCCTACGACCATGAGATCATGCAACTCACTGACACCAGAGGAATGCCTTGTGTGTATCAAACGTCACAACGTAACTGGGTGACTATAAAGGTGCTCTACAGGTATCTCCGAGGGTGTCTGTTGGGTTGGCGTGGATCGAGACTCGGATTTGTCACTCCGTATGACGGAGAGGTATCTCTGGGCCCACTCGGTAATACAGCATCACAAGAAGCTTGCAAGCAATGTGACTAAGGAGTTAGTCACGGGATCTTGTATTACAGAATGAGTAAAGAGACTTGCCGGTAACGAGATTGAACCAGGTATGGAGATACCGACGATCAAGTCTCGGGCAAGTAACATACCGCTTGACAAAGGGAACTGCATATGGCATCGTGGTTTGACCGATAAAGATCTTCATGGAATATGTGGGAACCAATATGGGCATCCAGTTCCCGCTATTGGTTATTGACCGGAGAGTTGTCTCGGTCATGTCCACATGATTCTTGAACCCGTAGGGTCCACACGCTTAACGTTCGGTGACGATATAGTATTATTGGGTTATGTATGTTGGTGAGCGAATGTTGTTCGGAGTCCCGGATGAGATCTAGGATGTTACGAGGATCTCCGGAATAGTCTGGAGGTAAAGATTTATATATGGGAAGCCATATTTTGGCTACCGGAAAAGTTTTGGGTTTTTCCGGTATTGTACCGAGAAGCTTCTAGAAGGTTCCAGAAACTTCCGGATGAGTCCGGAAGTCCACCAAGGGTTCCACCACGTCCCAAGGGTTTGCATGGGCTGAGGGGAGGCGCCCTGGCCTTATTGGGCCAGGCGCACAAGTCCCTCACGGCCCATGTGGCTTGGGAGAGGTGGAAAGTCCACCTGTGTAAGGAAAGGGAGGGAATTGAACTAGGAGTCCAACTCCTCCCCCTTGGCTGCGCCCTAGGGCTTGGAGGGGCTGATCCCCACGCCCCTCCACCTATATATAGAGGGGAGGGGCGCCCCAAGAGGACACACCAAGCCCTTGGCGCCTCCCTCTCTCCCTAGATCGTTTTCTCCTTCGTTCGCGGTTCCGGTAGCGCTTGGCGAGGCCCTGCTGGCACTGCACCACCACCACCTCCACCACGCCGTCGTGCTAGTTGAGAGACCATCTACTACTCCGCCCTCACTCACTGGATCAAGGAGGCGGATACGTCATCAAGCCGCATGTGTGCTGAATGCGAAGGTGCCGTCCGTTCGGCGCTAGATCGGGACGGATCGTGATTGGATCGTGAAGACGTACGACTACATCAACCGCATTATATACGCTTCCGCTTAGCGATCTACAAGGGTATATAGATACACTCCCCCTCTCGTAGCTATGCATCTCCATGGATAGATCTTGCGTGTGCATAGGAAAAAATTTGCTTCCCATGCAACGTTCCCCAACAGTGGCATCATGAGCTAGGTCTATGCGTAGATGATATGCACGAGTAGAACACAAAAGAGTTTGTGGGCATTGATGTTCAGATTTCTTACCTCCTTAGTATTATCTTGATTCAGCGGTATTGTGGGATGAAGCGGCCCGGACCAACCTTACTTGTCCATGTACGAGAGACCGGTTCCATCGACTGACATGCAACTTGTTGCATAAAGATGGCTGGTGGGTGTCTGTCCCTCCCACTTTAGTTGAGTCGGGTTCGACAAAGGCGGTCCTTGTAGAAGGTTAAAAGGCAACTTGATTATCACCGTTGTGGCTTTGCGTAGGTAAGAACGGTTCTTACTAGTTGCCCATAGCAGCCACGTAAAACTTGCAACAACAAAGTAGAGGACGTCTAACTTGTTTTTGCAGGGCATGTTGTGATGTGATATGGCCAAAGACATGATGTGATATATGTGATGTATGAGATGATCATGTTTTGTATAGATTATCACGACTTGCATGTCGATGAGTATGGCAACCGGCAGGAGCCATAGGGTTGTCTTTAATTATTTTCGCCTTTTTTTGCTTTACTTTATCACTATGAGTTAGCAATAGTTGGCGCGACAACCACGTGACTACACGATGATGGAGATCATGGTGTCATGCCGGTGACGATGGAGATCATGTCGGTGCTTTGGAGAGGGAGATCAAAAGCACAAGACGATGATGGCCATATCATGTCACTTATATGATTTGCATGTGATGTTTATCCTTTATGCATCTTATTTTGCTTAGGACGACGGTAGCATTATAAGATGATCCCTCACTAAAATTTCAAGATAAATTGTGTTCTCCCCGGGTATGCACCGTTGCGAAGGATCGTCGTTTCGAAGCACCTCGTGATGATTGGGTGTGATAGACTCTACATTCGCATACAACGGGTGTAAGCCAGATTTACACACGCGGAATACTTGGGTTAACCTTGACGAGCCTAGCATGTACAGACATGGCCTCAGAACACAGGAAACAGAAAGGTCGAACATGAGTCATATAGTAGATATGATCAACATGGAGATGTTCACCATTGAAGCCACCTCATCTCACGTGATGATCGGACTTGGGTTGGTGGATTTGGATCATGTCACACTTAGACAACCTGAGGGATGTTGATTTGAGTGGGAGTTCTTTAGTAATATGATTAGTTGAACTCATTATCATGAACATAGTCAAAATGTCTTTGCAAATTATGTTGTAGATCAATAGCTCGCGTTGTAGCTCCCCAGTATTTTGATATGTTCCTAGAGAAAACTAAGTTGAGAGTTGATAGTAGCATTTATGCCGACTGGGTCCATGATCTGAGGATTGTCCTCATTGCTGCACAGAAGGCTTATGTCCTCGATGCACCGCTCAGTGCGCCACCCCCTCAAGCGTCGTCTGTGGATAAACATCTGGCAGACACGTTGTAATGACTACTTGATAGTTTAGTGCGCCATGCTTTACGGCTTAGAAATGGGGCTCCAAAAGACGTTTTGAACACCATCGATCATATGAGATGTTCCAAGAGCTGAAAATGGTATTCCAGGCTCATGCCCATGTTGAGAGGTATGAGACCTCTGACATGTTCTTTGCTTACAAGATTGAGGAGAATAGCTCAATCAGTGAGCATGTGCTCAGAATGTCTGGGTGCTACAATCGCTTGAATCAAGTGGGAGTTCATCTTCCAGATAAGATAGTGATTGACAGAGTTCTCCAAGTCACTGCCACCATGCTACTAGAGCTTCGTGATAAACTATAACATGCAAGGGATAGATAAGATGATCCCTGAGCTATTCGCGATGTTTTACGACGCGAAGGTAGAAATCAAGAAGGAGCATCAAGTGTTGATGGTAAGACCACTAGTTTTAAGAAGGGAAAGGGCAAGAAGGGAAACTTCAAGAATAGCAAAATAGTTGCTGCTCCGGTGAAGAAACCCAAGGTTGAACCCAAACCCGAGACTAAGTGCTTCTATTGTAAGGGGAACGGTCACTGATAGCGGAACTACCCCAAATACTTGGTAGATAAGAAGGATGGCAACGTCAACAAATGTATATTTGATATACATGTTATTGATGTGTACCTTACTAGTACTCCTAGTAGCACCTGGGTATTAGATACCGGTTCAGTGGCCAATATTGGTAACTCGAAATAAAAGCTACGGAATAAACAGAGACTAGCTAAGGGCGAGGTGACGATGTGTGTTGGAAGTGTTTCCAAGGTTGATGTGATCACCATCGCACGCTCCCTCTACCTTTGGGATTAGTGTTGAACCTAAATAAATGTTATTTGGTGTTGGCATTGAGCATGAACATGATTAGATCATGTTTATTGCAATACGGTTATTCATTTAAGTCAAAGAATTATTCTGTTTAAATGAATAATACCTTCAATGGTCATGCACCCAATGTGAATGGTTTATTGAATCTCGATCGTAGTGATACACATGTTCATAGTATTGGTGCCAAAAGATGCAAAGTTAATAATGATAGTACCACATACTTGTGGCACAACCGCTAAGGTCATATTGGTGTAAAGCGCATGAAGAAACTCCATGCTGATGGATCTTTGGACTCACTCGATTTCGAATCGGTTGAGACATGCGGACCATGCCTCATAGGCAAGATGACTAAGACCCTGTTTTCCGATATGATGGAGCGGGCAAGTGACTTATTGGAAATAATACATGTTGATGTATGCGGTCCAATTGAGTGTTGAAGCGTGCGGTGGATATCGTTATTTTCTTACCTTCACTGATGATTTGAGTAGATATGGGTATGTTTACTTAATGAAACACAAGTCTGAAACATTTGAAAAGTTCAAGCAATTTCAGAGTGAAGTTGAAGATCATCGTGACAAGAAGATAAAATGTCTACGATATGATTGTGGAGGTGAATATTTGAGTTACAAGTTTGGTATGCAACTTAAGACAATGTGGAAATTGTTTCACAACTCACGCCGCCTGGAACACCATAGTGTGATGGTGTGTCCGAACGTCGTAGTCGTGCTCTATTGGATATGGTGTGTACTATGATGTCTCTTACCGATTTGCCAGTATCATTTTGGGGTTATGCATTAGAGACAACTACATTCACTTTAATAGGGCACCATCTAAATCCGTTGAGATGACACCATATGAATTATGGTTTGGCAGAAACCTAAGATGTCATTTCTTAGAGTTTGGGAATGCGACACTTATGTCTGATAAGCTCGAACCCAAAGCGGAAAAGTGCATCTTCATAAGATACCCTAAAGCAACAATTGGGTATACCTTCTATCACAGATCCGAAGGCAAGGTCTTTGTTGCCAAGAATGGATCCTTTCCGGAGAAGGATGTTCTCTCGAAAGAAGTGAGTGGGAGGAAGGTAGAATTTGATAAGGTTGTCGAACCTTCACTTGAATTGGAAAAGTAGCGCAGCACAGAAAGGTGACCCTGTGATGCATAAACCAATTGAAGAGGAAGCTAATGATTATGATCGTGAAACTTCGGATCAAGTTACTACCGAACCTCATAGGTCGACAAGGACACATACTGCCCCGAGCGATACGGTGATCCTGTCTTGGAGGTCATGTTGTCAGACAACAGTGAACCTACGAGCTATGAAGAAGCGATGGTGGGCCTCGATTCCAACAAATGGCTAGGAGCCATGAAATCCGAGATAGGATGCATGTATGAAAACCAAGTATGGACTTTGGTAGGCTTGCCCGATGAACTACAGGCCGTTAAGTACAAATGGATCTATAAGAAGAAGACAGACGCTGATGGTAAATGTCACAATTTATAAAGCTCGACTTGTCGCAAAGAGGTTTCCGACAAGTTCAAGGAGTTGACTACGATGAGATTTTCTCACCCGTAGCGATGCTAAAGTTTGTTGGAATTATGTTAGCAGATGTTGCATTTTTCGATTATGAAATCTGGCAGATGGATGTCAAAACAAAGTTTCCTTAACGGTTTCCATGAGGAAAGGTTGTATGTGATACAACCAGAAGGTTTTGTCGGTCCTAAGGATGCTAAAAGGTATGCAAGCTCTAGCGATCCTTCTATGGACAGGAGAAAGCATCTCGGAGTTGGAATATACGCTTTGATGAGGTAATCAAAGCTTTTGGGTTTGTACAAAGTTTATAAGAAACTTGTATTTACAAGAAAGTGAGTGGGAGCACTATAGAATTTCTGATAAGTATATGTGGATGACATATTGTTGATCGGAAATAATGTAGAATTTCTGGAAAGCATAAAGGGTTGTTTGAAAGGAGTTTTTCAAAGGAAGACCTGGATAAAGCTACTTAAATATTAGGCATCAAGATCTATAGAGATAGATCAAGACGCCAGATAAGACTTTCAATGAGTACATACCTTGACAAGATTTTGAAAGAGTTCAAGATGGATCAATCAAAGAAGGAGTTCTTGCCTGATTTGTAAGGTGTGAAGTTGAGTAAGACTCAAAGCTCGACCACGGCAGAAGAAAGAGAAAGGATGAAGGTCGTCCCCTATGCCTTAGCCATAGGCTCTATACGGTATGCCATGCTATGTACCGCACCTGATGTGTGCCTTGCCGCATGTCTAGCAAGGGGGTACAAGAGTGATCCAAGAGTGGATCACTAGACAGCGGTCAAAATTATCCTTAGTAACTGGAGGACTAAGGAAATGTTTCTCGATTATGGAGGTGATAAAGAGTTCGTCTTAAACGGTTACGTCGATGCAAGCTTTGACACCGATCCGGATGACTCTGAGTAGCAAACCAGATACGTCTAGTGGAGCAGACATTTGGAATAGCTCCAAGTGGGGCATAGTAGCAGCATCTACAATATGACATAGAGATTTGCAAAGTATACACAAATCTGAATGTTGCAGACCCGTTGACTAAAACCTCTCTCACAAGCAAAACATGATCAAACCCCAGAACTCATTGGGTGTTAATCACATGGTGATGTGAACTAGATTATCGACTCTAGTGCAAGTGGGAGACTATTGGAAATATGCCCTAGAGGCAATAATAAATTGGTTATTATCATATTTCCTTGTTCATGATAATAGTTTATTATCCATGCTAAAATTTTATTGATCAGAAACTCAGATACAAGTGTGGATACATAGACAACACTATGTCCCTAGTGAGCCTCTACTAGACTAGCTTGTTGATCAAAGATAGTCAAGGTTTCTTGACCATAGACATGAGTTGTCATTTGATAACGGGACCACATCATTAGGAGAATGATGTGATGGACAAACACCCAACCGTAAGCATAGCATTTGATCGTGTTAGTATATTGCTACTGCTTTATCCATGTCAAGTATCTGTTCCTATGACCATGAGATCATGCAACTCCCTAACACCGGAGGAATGTCTTGTGTGTATCAAACATCACAACGTAACTGGGTGACTATAAAGGTGCTCTACAGGTATATCCAAGGGTGTCTGTTGGCTTGGCGTGGATCGAGACTGGGATTTGTCACTCCGTATGATGGAGAGGTATCTCTGGGCCCACTCGGTGGTGTCATACGGAGTGACAAATCCCAGTCTCGATCCACGCCAACCCAACAGACACCCTCGGAGATACCTGTAGAGCACCTTTATAGTCACCCAGTTATGTTGTGACGTTTGCTACACACAAGGCATTCCTTCGGTGTCAGGGATTTGCATGATCTCATGGTCGTAGGAAGAGATACTTGACATTGATAAAGCAGTAGCAATAAACTGATACGATCATATGCTATGCTTACGGTTGGGTCTTGTCCATCACATCATTCTCCTAATGATGTGATCCCGTTATCAGATGACAACTCATGTCTATGGTCAGGAAACCTTGACCATTTCTGATCAACGAGCTAGTCTAGTAGAGGCTTACTAGGGACATGGTGTTGTCTATGTATCCACACATGTATCTGAGTTTCCGATCAATACAATTCTAGCATGGATAATAAACGATTATCATGAACAAGGAAATATGATAATAAGAATTTTATTATTGCCTCTAGGGCATATTTCCAATAGTCTCCCACTTGCACTAGAGTCAATAATCTAGCTCACATCGCTATGTGATTTACATTGTTATGAATCTAACACCCAATGAGTTCTGGGGTTCGATCATGTTTTGCATGTGAGAGAGGTTTTAGTCAACGGTCTGCAACATTCAGATCCGTGTGTTCTTTGCAAATCTATATGTCATACTGTAGATGCTGCTACCACGCTCCACTTGGAGCTATTCCAAATGGCTGCTCCACTATACGTATCCGGATTGCTACTCCGAGTCATCCGGATTGGTGTCAAAGCTTGGATCGACGTAACTCTTTACGACGAACTCTTCATCACCTCCATAATCAAGAAACATTTCCTTAGTCCTCTAGTTACTAAGGATAATTTTGACCGTTGTCCAGTGATCCACTCCTGGATCACTCTTGTACCCCCTTGCCAGACTCATGGCAAGGCACACACCAGGTGCGGTACACAGCATGGCATACTATACAGAGCCTATGGATAAGGCATAGGGGACGACCTTCGTCCTTTCTCTTTCTTCTGCCGTGGTCGAGCTTTGAGTCTTACTCAACTTCACACCTTACAAATCAGTCAAGAACTCTTTCTTTGACAGATCCATTTTGAATTCTTTCAAAATCTTGTCAAGGTATGTACTCATTGAAAGTCTTATTAGGCGTCTTGATCTATCTCTATAGATCTTGATGCCCAATATTTAAGTAGCTTTATCCAGGTCTTCCTTTGAAAAACTCCTTTCAAACAACCCTTTATGCTTTCCAGAAATTCTACATTATTTCTGATCAACAATATGTCAACCACATATACCTATCAGAAATTCTATAGTGCTCCCACTCACTTTATTGTAAATACAAGTTTCTTATAAACTTTGTATATACCCAAAAACTTTGATCTCCTTATCAAAGCGTATATTCCAACTCCGAGATGCTTGCCCTAGTCCATAGAAGGATCATTGGAGTTTGCACACTTTTTAGCATCCTTAGGATCGACAAAACCTTGTGGTTGTATCACATACAACCTTTCCTCATGGAAACCATTAAGGAAACTCTGTTTTGACATCCATCTACCAGATTTCATAATCAAAAAATGCAGCAACTGCTAACATAATTCCAACAGACTTCAGCATCGCTACGGGTGAGAGAGTCTCATCGTAGTCAACTCCTTGAACTTGTCGGAAACTACTTTGCGACAAGTCGAGCCTTATAAATGGTGACAATTACCATCACTGTCCGTCTTCTTCTTAAAGGTCCATTCGTACTTAACAACCTGTCGTTCATCGGGCAAGTCTACCACAGTCCATACTTGGTTTTCATACAGGGATCCTATCTCAGATTTCACGGCTCATAGCCATTAGTTGGAATCCGGGCCCACCATCGCTTCTTCATAGCTCACAGGTTCACTGTTGTCCAACAACATGACCTCTAAGACAGGATTCCGCACCACTTAGGGGCAGTACGATTCCTTGTTGACCTACGAGGCTCAGTAGTAACTTGATCTGAAGTTTCATGATCATCATCATTAGCTTCCTCTTCATTTGGTGTACGCATCGCAGAAACATCTTTCTGCGTTGTGCTACCATCCAACTGAAGTGACGGTTCAATAACCTCATCAAGTTCTACCTTCCTCCCACTCAATTCTTTCGAGAGAAACTCTTTCTCGAGAAAGGACCCGTTTTTAGCAACAAACACTTTGCCCTTGGATCTGAGATAGAAGGTATACCCAACTGTTTCCTTAGGGTATCCTATGAAGACGCATTTGTCCGCTTTGGGTTCGAGCTCATCAGGTTGAAGTCTTTTCACATAAGCATCGTATTCCCAAACTCTAAGAAATGACAGCTTAGGTTTCTGCCAAACCATAATTCATACGGTGTCATCTTAACGGATTTAGATGGTGCCCTATTTAAAGTGAATGTAGTTGTCTCTAACGCATAACCCCAAAACGATAGTGGCAAATCGGCAAGAGACATCATAGAATGCACCATATCCAATAGAGTACGGCTACGATATTCGGACACACCATTACACTATGGTGTTCCAGGTGGCATGTGTTGTGAAACAACTTCCACATTGTCTTAAATATATACCAAAACTCGTAACTCGGATGTTTACCTCTACGATCATATCGTAGACATTCAATCTTCTTGTCACGATGATCTTCAACTTCACTCTAAAATTTCTTGAACTTTTCAGACTTGTGATTCATCAAGTAAACATACCAGTATCTACTCAAATTATCTGTGAAGGTAAGATAATAACGATATCCACCGCGTGCTTCAATGCTCATTGGATATCATACATCAATATGTATTATTTCCAATAAGTCACTTGCTGACGACCCACAAGTATAGGGGATCAGTTGTAGCCTTTCTCGATAAGTAAGAGTGTCGAACCCAACGAGGAGCTAAAGGTAGAACAAATATTCCCTCAAGCTCTATCGACCACCGATACAACTCTACGCACGCTTAACGTTCGTTTACCTAGAACAAGTATGAAACTAGAAGTACTTTGTAGGTGTGATAGGATAGGTTTTCAAGATAATAAAGAGCACGTAAATAAAAACTAGGGGCTGCTTAGATAAAGAAACAACTAAATTAGTCTTAGTAGAGAGCCTTTTGTCACAAGAAAGTTATTTGTCCCTAGGCAATCGATAACTAGACCGGTAATCATTATTGCAATTTTATATGAGGGAGAGGCATAAGCTAACATACTTTCTCTACTTGGATCATATGCACTTATGATTGGAACTCTAGCAAGCATCCGCAACTACTAAAGATCATTAAGGTAAAACCCAACCATAGCATTATAAGGTATCAAGTCCTCTTTATTCCCGTATGCAACAACCCACCTACTCGGGTTTATGCTTCTGTCACTCAAGCAACCCACCATAGGAAAATCATGAACACATTGCAACACCCTACAGCGAGGATCCCTCACGCTTGCGCGACACGGAGAGCACCATAGGACAGCACCAATAATAAAACATGCAACTCAAACCAATCATGATCATCAATCAACCCATAGGACAAAATGGATCTACTCAAACATCATAGGATAGCCATACATCATTGAGAAATAATATATAGCGTTGAGCACCATGTTTAAGTAGAGATAACAGCGGGGAGAAGGGGTGTTACACCGCTGCATAGAGGGGAGAGAGTTGGTGATGACGGCGGCGAAGTTGTTGGTGTAGATCGCCGTCACGATGATGGCTCCGGCGGCGTTCCGGTGCCACCGGGAGAGAGGGGGAGAGAGCCCCCCTCCTTCTTATTCTTCCTTGGCCTCCCCCTAGATGGGAGGAGGGTTTCCCCTCTGGTCGTTGGCTTCCATGGCGGCTGAGGGGCAAGAGCCCCTCCGAGATTGGATCTCTCTCTCTCTGTTTCCTTCTGTTTCTGCCTCCCCAGATTCTGGCCTTTCACCGTTTCTTAAATTCCCGGAGATCCGTAACTCCGATTTGGCTGAAATTTTAACACGATTTTTATCCGGATATTAGCTTTCTTGCGGCGAAAGAAGGGCACCAACCGCCTTACGGGGTGGCCACAAGCCAGCCTGACGCGCCCTACCCCCCCAGGGCGCGCCCCTATGGCTTGTGGGCCCCTCGGGCACCGCCTTCTGTTGATTCCACTTCCCAAAATTCACATATATTCCAAAAAAATCTCCGTAAGTTTTTATCGCATTTGGACTTCGTTTGGTATGGATATTCTGCGAAACAAAAAACATGCAACAAACAGGAACTGGCACTGGGCACTGGATCAATATGTTAGTCCCAAAAATAGTATAAAAAGTTGCCAAAAGTATATGAAAGTTGTAGAATATTGGCATGAAACAATCAAAAATTATAGATACAATGGAGATGTATCAGCATCCCCAAGCTTAATTCCTACTCGTCCTCGAGTAGGTAAATGATAAAAAAAGATAATTTTTGATGTGGAATGCTACCTAGCATAATCTTGATCATATAATCTAATCATGGCATGAATATTAAGATAGAGTGATTCAAAGCAATAGTCTATCATTTGACATTAAGACAATAATACTTCAAGCATACTAATAAAGCAAGCATGTCTTCTCAAAATATCATGGCTAAAAGAAAGTTATCCCTACAAAATCATATAGTCTGGCTATTCTCCATCTTCATCACACAAAGTATTAAATCATGTACAACCCCGGTTTTAGCCAAGCAATTGTTTCATACTTTAGTATTCTCCAACTTTTTCAACTTTCACACAATACATGAGCATGAGCCATGGATATAGCACTATAGGTGGAATAGAGTATGGTGGTTGTGGAGAAGACAAAAAGAAGTTGATAGTCTCACATCAACTAGGCGTATCAACGGGCTATGGAGATGCCCATCAATAGATATCAACGTGAGTGAGTAGGGATTGCCATGCAACGGATGCACTAGAGCTATAAGTGTATGAAAGCTCAAAAGAAACTAAGTGGGTGTGCATCCAACTTGCTTGCTCACAAAGACCTAGGGCAATTTGAGGAAGCCCATCATTGGAATATGCAAGCCAAGTTCTATAATGAAAAATTCCCACTAGTATATGAAAGTGACAACATAGGAGACTCTCTATATGAAAAACATGGTGCTACTCTGAAGCACAAGTGTGGAAAAAGGAATAGTAGCATTGCCCCTTCTCTCTTTTCTCTCATTTTTTTTTTTGTTTTTTTTGGTGGGCTTCTTTGGCCTCTTTTTTTATTTGGGCTTCTTTGGCCTCTTTTATTTTTTTGTAAAGTCCGGAGACTCATCCCAACTTGTGAGGGAATCATAGCTTCCATCATCCTTTCCTCACATGGGACAATGCTCTAATAATGATGATCATCACACTTTTATTTACTTACAACTCAAGAATTACAACTCGATACTAGAACAAAATATGACTCTATATTAATGCCTCCGGCGGTGTACCGGGATGTGCAATGATCTAGCGTAGCAATGACATCAAAAAACGGACAAGCCATGAACACATCATGCTAGCTATCTTACGATCATGCAAAGCAATATGACAATGATGGTGCGTGTCATAATAAACGGAACGGTGGAAGTTGCATGGCAATATATTTCGGAATGGCTATGGAAATGCCATAATAGGTAGGTATGGTGGCTGTTTTGAGGAAGAGAATATGGTGGGTTTAATGCACCAGCGAAAGTTGTGCGGTACTAGAGAGGCTAGCAATGGTGGAAGGGTGAGAGTGCGTATAATCCATGGACTCAACATTAGTCATAAAGAACTCACATACTTATTGCAAAAATTTATTAGTCATCGAAACAAGGTACTACACGCATGCTCCTAGGGGAAGGGTTGGTAGGAGTTAACCATCGCACGATCCCGACCTCCACACAAAGGATGACAAACAATAAATACATCATGCTCCGACTTCTTCACATAACGGTTCACCATATGTGCATGCTACGGGAATCACAAACTTTAACACAAATATTTCTACCAATCCACAATTACTCACTAGCATGACTCTAATATCACCATCTTTATATCGCATAACTATTGAAAGGAATCAAACACATCATATTCAGTGATCTACAAGTTTTATGTAGGATTTTATGACTAACCATGTGAATGACCAACTCCTGTTAACTCTCTAAATAGATATAAGTGAAGCATGAGAGTTTAATTCTTTCTACAAAAGATATGCCCACGCTCTAACAAATATAAGTGAAGCAAAAGAGCATTCTACAAATGGCGGTTTTCTATGTGTAGAGAAACAGGCAATCCAAACTTCAAATGATATAAGTGAAGCACATGAAGCATTCTATAAAGCCATACTCAAAAGATATAAGTGAGGTGCAAAGAGCCTTCTATAAATCAACCAAGGACTTTCTCATACCAGCATGGTGCATTATTAAAAGAAAAAGAAAAAGAACACGACGCTCCAAGATTTACGCATATCATGTGACGAATAAAAATATAGCTCCAAGTAAAATTACCGATGGTTGTTAGAAGAAAGAGGGGATGCCTTCCGGGGCATCCCCAAACTTAGTTTATTGGGAGTCCTTGAATATTACCTTGGGGTGCCTCGGGCATCCCCAAGCTTAGTCTCTTTCCACTCCTTATTCCTTCATCCATCGTGATCTCACCCAAAACTTGAAAACTTCAATCACACAAAACTTAACAAAACCCTCGTGAGATCCGTTAGTATAATAAAGCAAATTACCACTTTAAGTACTGTTGCAAACTCATTCCAAATCCATATTAGCATTATATCTACTGTAGTCCAACTTCACCAGGGTTCATACCCTCCGATACTACCCATAGATCCATCAAAATAAGAGACCAATGCATAGAAAACAGAATCTGTCAAAAACAGAACAGTCTATAGTAATCTGAACATTTACTATACTTCTGTAACTCTAAAAATTCTGAAACATTAGGACAAAATAAACAATTTGCATAGAAGTACTGTGTAAAAAATTCAGAAACTTTTGATATTCCAGTAAAAAATGTAAGTTCACGCACTACAGCCAAAGTTTCTGTTTTTGCACTGCACACACCAAACAAGCAATCTAATCATCCTAAAGGCAAATCTTGGCACATTATTTTTATAATACAATGGATTTATACAAGGGGATAATTATTTTTGTTGAAAAGTTTCTGTAATTAAGGTTCACAAGGTTTCCATGGGCATGAACAAAGTTCAAGGCTAGCTCCCACTTTCACAATTCTCGTCCCTCTCACTTTCACTTTTCTTTTTGAAAAAGTTTTAGGTTCCCCTCTTTATTTTTTTTGTTTTTTAAACTATATAAAAGCACACAACAGAATAAAATGACTCTCTAAAACTTCCGGGTTGTCTCCCTGGCAGCGCTTTCTTTAAAGCCATTAAGCTAGGCATATAGTGCTCAAGTAATGGATCCACCCGGATCCCAAGGTATATCAAAGCCAATTTTAATTAACAATGATTTGTAATTTAGTAGTGAGCACAAAGTAACATATATCATGCAACAACGAAGTCTAACTCTCTTCCTATGCATCGGCATGTCATAAAAGAACAATTCATGCACACAAAGTAAAGGCCAATACATAGCATAAGCAGTTTCCTGCAATTTTATCGTATTGAAAACATAGAGAGGTGGAGATGTAGTTCCTCTCTCATAATAATTGCAAGCAGGAGCAGCAAGCACATGCATATTATATCTATCAAAATCATCATGTGTAATAGTAAAAGGCAACCCATCTATATAATCCTTAATAAGTGCAAACTTCTCTGATATAGTGTAGTTGGGAGAATTCAAAAAGATAATAGGACTATCATGTGTGGGTGCAATAGCAACAATTTCACGTTTAACATAAGGAACTATAGCAAGTTCATCTCCATAAGCATCATTCATATTGGCATCATGGCCACAAGCATAGCAAGCATCAAGTTCATCAAAAAGGGATATTTCAAACGAATTCAAGGGATCATAGCATTCATCCTTCAGTAAGCACGAAGGGAAATTAAACAATGTATGAGTTGAAGAGTTACTCTCATTAGAAGGTGGGCACGGGTAGCTAGTCCGCTCTTCCTCCTTTTGTTCTTCTCTCTCCTCGTCATCTTTTTCATCTAATGAGCTCACAGTGTCAGGAATTTCTTCTTCCATAGTTTCCTGTAAAATATTAGTCTCTTCCAAGGCAGCAGACATTCTCTAAATAAATTCAATAATATAAGCATTGCAATCATAATTCTCATAGCAATATTTAAGTATGGCAAAAATTTCAGATTCGTAAGGAACATCATCATCATACTTTTCAAGCAAAGAAGCAATTTCATAAGCACCTTTAAAAACAACAAATTCTTCTATTCGTTCCACGTCATAGTAATCATAAATACCTTTAGCATAAGAAGCTAAGGTTTCATTATCATTAAATTTGCATTGAAAGGGAAGGTGTCGAGCTTCTATATTAGAGCAACAAGTAAAGTCACATCTCGAGCATGCATCCCAAGCAAACCATTCCAGTATTCTAATTTGATCCCATAAGTGTTTCCCTTTTTTAGATAAGCGATAATCCCTAAAGTATTCACGTTGATCCAACGTGTATCCCATTATCAAGTTGAATGGGGTTTTCTCAAGATTATCAAAGTAGTGCATAATATTTTCCACATAACGAGCATCGAGGGTTTTAGGAGGTTCCTCATCTCCATGAGTAGCAAGTACACTTATTTTTTTTGGTATTTCGTGTTCCATATCCATAACTAAAGATAGAGAACAACTTAGAACAGCAAATAAAATCTACTTAGTGATAAAGCAAACAAGCACACACGAGAATATTCACCCCACGCTATTGCTCCCCGGCAAAGGCGCCAGAAAAAGGTCTTGAGAACCCACAAGTATAGGGGATCAGTTGTAGCCTTTCTCGATAAGTAAGAGTGTCGAACCCAACGAGGAGCTAAAGGTAGAACAAATATTCCCTCAAGTTCTATCGACCACCGATACAACTCTACGCACGCTTAACGTTCGTTTACCTAGAACAAGTATGAAACTAGAAGTACTTTGTAGGTGTGATAGGATAGGTTTGCAAGATAATAAAGAGCACGTAAATAAAAACTAGGGGCTGCTTAGATAAAGAAACAACTAAATTAGTCTTAGTAGAGAGCCTTTTGTCACAAGAAAGTTATTTGTCCCTAGGCAATCGATAACTAGACCGGTAATCATTATTGCAATTTTATATGAGGGAGAGGCATAAGCTAACATACTTTCTCTACTTGGATCATATGCACTTATGATTGGAACTCTAGCAAGCATCTGCAACTACTAAAGATCATTAAGGTAAAACCCAACCATAGCATTATAAGGTATCAAGTCCTCTTTATTCCCGTATGCAACAACCCACCTACTCGGGTTTATGCTTCTGTCACTCAAGCAACCCACCATAGGAAAATCATGAACACATTGCAACACCCTACAGCGAGGATCCCTCACGCTTGCGCGACACGGAGAGCACCATAGGACAGCACCAATAATAAAACATGCAACTCAAACCAATCATGATCATCAATCAACCCATAGGACAAAATGGATCTACTCAAACATCATAGGATAGCCATACATCATTGAGAAATAATATATAGCGTTGAGCACCATGTTTAAGTAGAGATTACAGCGGGGAGAAGGGGTGTTACACCGCTGCATAGAGGGGAGAGAGTTGGTGATGACGGCGGCGAAGTTGTTGGTGTAGATCGCCGTCACGATGATGGCCCCGGCGGCGTTCCGGTGCCACCGGGAGAGAGGGGGAGAGAGCCCCCCCTCCTTCTTCTTCTTCCTTGGCCTCCCCCCTAGATGGGAGGAGGGTTTCCCCTCTGGTCGTTGGCTTCCATGGCGGCTGAGGGGCAAGAGCCCCTCCGAGATTGGATCTCTCTCTCTCTGTTTCCTTCTGTTTCTGCCTCCCCGGATTCTGGCCTTTCACCGTTTCTTAAATTCCCGGAGATCCGTAACTCCGATTCGGCTGAAATTTTAACACGATTTTTATCCGGATATTAGCTTTCTTGCGGCGAAAGAAGGGCACCAACCGCCTTACGGGGTGGCCACAAGCCAGCCTGGCGCGCCCTACCCCCCAGGGCGCGCCCCTATGGCCTGTGGGCCCCTCGGGCACCGCCTTCTGTTGATTCCACTTCCCAAAATTCACATATATTCCAAAAAAAATCTCCGTAAGTTTTTATCGCGTTTGGACTTCGTTTGGTATGGATATTCTGCGAAACAAAAAACATGCAACAAACAGGAACTGGCACTGGGCACTCGATCAATATGTTAGTCCCAAAAATAGTATAAAAAGTTGCCAAAAGTATATGAAAGTTGTAGAATATTGGCATGAAACAATCAAAAATTATAGATACGATGGAGGCATATCACTTGCCCACTCCATCGAACCAGAAAACGGGGTCTTAGTCATCTTGCCCAAGAGGCATGGTTCGCATGTCTCAAGCGATTCAAAATCGAGTGAGTCCAAAGATCCATCAGCATTGAGCTTCTTCATGCAATTTACACCAATATGACCTTAGCAGCAGTGCCACAAGTATGTGGTACTATCATTATCAACTTTGCATCTTTCAGCATCAATATTATGAACATGTGTATCACTACGATCGAGATCCAATAAACCATTCACACTGGATGCATGACCATTGAAGGTATTATTCATGTAAACGGAACAACCATTATTCTCTGACTTAAATGAATAACCGTATTGCAATAAACATGATCTAATCATGTTCATGCTCAACGCAAACACCGAATAACATTTATTTAGGTTCAACACTAATCCCGAAGGTAGAGGGAGCGTGCGATGGTGATCACATCAACCTTGGAAACACTTCCAACACACATCGTCACCTCACCCTTAGCTAGTCTCCGTTTATTCCATAGCTTTTACTTCGAGTTACCAATATCAGCAACTGAACCGGTATCTAATACCCAGGTGCTACTAGGAGTACTAGTACGGTACACATCAATTGTCACACCCTGTGTTGTATCACCTTGCTATGCTATGGATTTACAAAAAAATGGAACCATTTAAAACTTTTAAAGTGCATGTGCTTGTTTGATTTGTTTGGTGCTTGCTTGTTTGGTTAATTGTGTTATGGCACTCATAGATTCTTCTTATCTCCACCTTCACCTTCCTTGACCCAAAACATCTTGCCCAATGATCATACCATGTGTATAGTACCTAAAACTATTTTTATCAAATATTATTTTGGCCAAAAAGGATTTATTCAAATTAGGTTTTCAAAAACCTCTGAATTGAGGTTTGCACTACAAGTCCTCAAATTGGGTGGATCCTTTTTCACAAAAGGCTTTATTTGAAACCTACTATATATAAGACTTCCCAAAACCACCAAATAATAATTTTAAAGATTATTTTTCTATTTTATTTAAAGGCTTTTTCTTAAGGCCAGAAATGGTTTTTCATAGGGGGGAAATATTTAAATGCTTTAAAAATATTTGAGAAAATTTAGGAAAACTTAGTGGACATATATTTTCCATATATATATAAGTTTCAACACATGGTCATGTTCAACATAATGGGCAAAACCCCTCAAAACCCTTTCTGCCTAAATCAAGCTTTTGAAACATTTCCATTAGAAATATTTTCAATAAAATCTAGGAAAATTCTAGAAAGTCACACATGCTATATGTGATGATCTTGGAAAGTTTAATCTCAATCCCAATTGTTTTGATCCACCAAAATATTCCAAAACCATTCCTGTCCAGAGTCAAGTTTGAACAACTTTACATTGTGAAGTTTGCCCTATTGACCCCAAACTTTGTGGGCATGTTCTAAACCCCAAATAATGATACCACACCAAGGGGTGGATTTGGGGGAAGAGAAATGCATGCTTGAATCTACAGAAATCTGATTCTACCAAATTCTAGGGTTTTTCAAGTTTGCACTGCCAACTTTCTTCAAATCTCCTCAAACTTGGTGATCCTCCCTATTTTTACCTACATTTCCATCCTGTTAAATCTCAAGTCGAGCAAACTCCATTTGCTTGCCCAAATCATCATCAAACACCTTCTGCCAGAATTGTTAAAACCATATTTCCCCCTCTTAACTTGTTCTCCTTTCCCCCAAACTTTTACCACAGTCCCATATTGCTGTATTTTACCTCCAGCAAGAAACTCATGGCTTAGCTCAATGTTTAAGTGGGGTGAAAACCCATTTTTCCCTTCTGGACAGAAGGAATCTACTTCTCTCTCCACTCCTCTCTCACCCTACTGGATCACCAGAGCATCCAATGCCTCACCCACATTGTATAATTCCCCCTGGACCCACTGGACAGGGTTGGCCGCGCCCAAAACGCCGTTGGCATGCCATGGCATGCCATACGCGCGCTCTGGAGCGCGCTACAGTGCGCACCCGCATGTAGCTGCCGCTCAATCGCCTCTCCCGACAGCCTCAGGCCTCCCAACTGTGTCCCCCGAGGCCACCTCGGCGTTCGGGACACGACAAACGGTCGGCCCCCTCCTATCTCCTCCTCCTTCTCCCTCCTCCTGCCCGTGCCGAGAGCCGCCCGGCTCGGCCAGTGAGCAGGCTCAGACGCGCGCGCTCCTCCCTCTCTCTCTCTTGCTTCCCTAGCGCCTAGACCCATCCCAGGAGCTCCCCAGACACTCCCCCACTCTTCCTCGTGCCCTCCAGCGAGTGCTACTTCCTCACCGGCGCACCACCGTGCGGTGGACCGTCGTGCCCCTATATAAGGGCCTCCCCCGAGCCCCTCTCTCTCCTCTGGCTCCCTCTTCCACCCAATCGACCGCCCCGTACCCCCACTTAAGCTCCCGAGCCCCCTGTGCTCGGATCGAACAAGAGATCCACCTCCTCGAAGCTCCGGCGATCTCCAGGTAGAGGCCCCCTCCGGTCCCGATTCCTTCTCCATTGGTCCTCCCTCACCTCCTTGATGGCTTTCCCTCTCTTTCCCAGTCGATTTGCAGTCGGAGGCATCGACGGCGACCACCTCCTGAGCACCTCCGTAGCGGCTCCTTCGTCGCCGGCGACCAGGGCCCACTCTCCGACCAGCTCCACCTCCACCCGAACGGCGGGTCCATGTTGGTTCCATTTCCGCCATCGCTAGGCTCCGCCGTGACCCGCAGCCGCCGGTGAGCCCCCTCGCCTGGGCTGGATCCCTCCTGGGCCGGCTCAGCTGTGGCTGGCTCTGGTCCATGGGGCACTGTGGCCCCTTTTTCTTTTTCTTTCTAGCATTAGTTTCCAGAAATTCCTCAGGCCAAAATAATGGTCCTATTGAAATAATTCTTCCACCACAAATCTTGTAATATTCTATAGAATTTAATAGTGCCACTTGTATAAAATTTTGAAAAGATTTTATGTACTGGTTTTATTTAAAGGCTAGTTTTCATTATTTTTAGCCTCTGCTTTCATAGTGTTCAAAATCTTTTTCACAACAAAACCTTAGGCAAATAATTTTAGTTTATATTGTAGTATTTTACAGAGTAGGTTAACATTTTAGAAGTGAGTTTTGTGCTCTGTTTTTGTGATGATTCTTATTATTGCCGTTATTATCGCGACGATAGATTACGTTGTTGATGAGGGATTTGGACCCGAAGACTTTGAAGACCCCAAAGACTTTGTTGAGCTAGGCAAGCAGCCCTTTGACCATGTTAACAAACCATTTTCATGCATGTCATATAGCACTTTATTTCGTTATGTTGATCATGTGATGTGGTGACCACCTCGGTGGGATGCCTCCGATACTTCCTTGTAGATACTTACATCGTGCATGACCCTACCTTCTTATGAGGGTTGTGCGGGTGGGAGTAGATAGGATGCTTCGTAGATGCTACGCAAGTGGGATTGGGGATATGCATGGTGATGGAAAGAAAAGTGTTTTCAAATACTTCCGAAAACCCCGTCGGGTGCCACTAATGCCCGAGGGAGATGAAGTTGAGCTAGGTAACCACTTGACAAAGAAGTGGTGTACCGGAGCAAGTTGTGTGTGTGTGTGTTTTCGAAAACGGAGAGATTTAAGATTTGTTGACCATCCCAACCTTACATGTACAACCACGATACCCCTTATGGGACGGGGCTTTGTTGATTACTTTGGTGGGTACTAGCATAGAGCCCGCATTACTAGTGGCGGGAGTGACATGGTCACTCTCGATACGGGGTCGTGTCGGTAAGGACAATCATGCGCTGTCTTCATAGGCATCGGGCACACCGTTGGTCCCTGCATGGATGTTACTTGTGATGTACATCATGTGGGTTGGGTACCAATCGAGTGGACTCTTTGTTTAGTATCGTCAGGGGAAAGACAATGTTCGGGTACTTACCTCGGGTATGGACAATATCGCGAGTCGTGGCTTGACATAGAAGTTTCCCGAGTCTTGTGGGTAAAGTGTGCAACCTCTGCAGAGTGTAAAACTATTCGAATAGCCGTGTCCACGGTCATGGACAGTTGGAGGTCCTGCTTAAACTACGTCCGATGTTTTCACAAACCTGGTGTGTGTGTGTGTGTGTGTGTGCGTGTTGGTGACAAAGATGATACTCGAGTTAAGTCGGATGACTTGACATGATGATTGAACATGAGATGTTCAGACCTTGATTATATTGATATATGTAACATGTTCGTACGGATACTTGTATCCTCATGATGCATGCTACCACAAGTTATTTTGATCATGTCATTGCACTCAAAGTTAGCTTTCCGCAAACTTACCTACTTAGTGCTATATCATGCATTGTTATTGCCTTATTCCAAAACATGGGTTGCTTGCGAGTACATTCAAAGTACTCATTGGCTTGCCACTGGTTATTTAATTGGCCAGGCATGGAAGAGCAGGAATGCAGTGAAGAGTTCGATGGTGACGAACATGCGAACTAGGACGCTTCCCAGTCAGAATGCCTGTAGGTTAAGGCAGATGGCATGGGTCTACGCTTTCGATCAAGATTTCCACTGCTAGCTATGTTTGTTATTTGGCCTCTCATGGCCCTATCTATGTAAGACTTGACCTTCATGGTCTTTATTTGTGTAAGACGCTAAATGTGGATGTAAGACTCTTGTTATTCAGCTTCTGTGTGTTCAGTGAGCATTGATCTCTGGGATCACTGTACACGTGCATTCGGTGATCACGACTTATGAGTCGGGGTCCCCACATCAATAATATGTATATCAAATATACTTTTGTTGACGTTGCCAGCCTTCTTGTCTGCCATGTATCTGGGGCAGTTCCGCTTCAGTGACCGTTCCCCTCATAACACAAGCACTCAGTCTGGGGTTTGGGTCCAATCTTGGGTTTCTTCACTGGAGCGACAACTGGCTTGCCATTCTCAAAGTTTCCCGTCTTGCCCTTGCCCTTCTTGAAACTAGTGGTCTTACCATCAACACTTCATGCTCTTTCTTGATTTCTACCTTTTGCGGTGTAAAACATTGCGAATAGCTCAGGGATCATCTTCTCCATCCCTGGCATGTTATAGTTCATCACGAAGCTTTAGTAGCTTGGTGGCAGTGACTTGGAGAAGTATGTCACTCACTATCTTATCTGGAAGATCAACTCCCACTAGATTCAAGCGATTGTAGCACCCAGACAATCTGATCACATGCTCACCGATTGAGCTATTCTCCTTCATCTTGCAGGCAAAGAATCTTGTTGGAGGTCTCATACCTCTCAACTTGGGCACGAGCCTGAAATCCCAATTTCAGCTCTTGGAACATCTCATATGATCCGTGACGTTCAAAACGTCTTTGGAGCCTCAATTCTAAGACGTAAAGCATGACGCATTGAACCATCAAGTAGTCATCAAAAACGTGTATGTCTGATATTCTCAACACCCACAAACGACGCTTGAGGGGGTGGCGCACCAAGCGGTGCATCAAGGACATAAGCCTTCTGTGCAACAACTGAGGACAATCCTCAGATTACAGACCTAGTCCGCATAATTGCTACTACCATCTTTCAACTTAGTTTTCTCTAGGAACGTATCAAAAACACAGGGGAGCTACAGCGCGAGCTATTGATCTACAACATAATTTGCAAAGTCAACTTTAGACTATGTTCATGATAAAAAGTTCAATTAATCATATTACTTAAAGAACTCCCACTCAAATTGACATCCCTCCGGTCATCCGAGTGCTACATGATCCAAATTCACCAACCCAAGTCCGATCATCACGTGAGATGAGGTGGTTTCAATGGTGAACATCTCCATGTTGATCATATCTACTATATGACTCATGTTCGACCTTTCGGTCTCCTGTGTTCCGAGGCCATGTCTGTACATGCTAGGCTCGTCAAGGTTAACCCGAGTGTTCCGCATGTGCAAAACTGGCTTGCACCCGTTGTATGCGAACATAGAGTCTATCACACCCGATCATCACGTGGTGCTTCGAAACGACGAACTTTCGCAACGGTGCACACTCGGGGAGAACACAATTTTTATCTTGAAATTTTAGTGAGGGATCACCTTATAATGCTACCGTTGTCCTAAGCAAAATAAGATGCATAAAAGGATTAACATCACATGCAAATCATAAGTGACATGATATGGACATGAAGTTGTGCTTTTGATCTCCATCTCCAAAGCACTGGCATGATCTCCATCGTCACCGGCATGACACCATGATCCCCATCATCATGATCTCCATCATCGTGTTGCCATCGGGGTTGTCACGCCAACCATGCTTGTACTACTATTTCTACCGCTTAGCGATAAAGTAAAGTATTACATAGCGCTTAATGAGTGACACACAGGCCACATAATAATTAAAGACAACCCTATGGCTCATGCCGGTTGCCGTACTCATCGACATGCTAGTCGTGATAATCTATACAAAACATGATCATCTCATACATCACATATATCACATCATGTGTTTGGCCATATCATATCACAACATACCCTGCAAAAACAAGTTAGACGTCCTCTAATTGTTGTTGCATGTTTTACGTGGTTGCTATGAGTATCTAGCAAGAACGATTCTTACCTACGTAAAACAACAACAGTGATATTCAAGTTTCTATTTAACCTTCTACAAGGACCGCCTCTGTCGAATCTGATTCAACTAAAGTGGGAGAGACAGACACCCGCCAGCCATCTTTATGCAACAAAGTTACATGTCAGTCGATGGAACCGGTCTCTCGTACGTGGACGAGTAAGGTTGGTCCAGGCCGCTTCATCCCACAATACCGCCGAATCAAGATAAGACTAAGGAAGTAAGCAATCCGAACATCAGCTCTTGTGTTCTACTCATGCATGTAATCTACAAATAGACCTAGCTCATGATGCCACTGTTGGGGAACGTTGCATGGGAAACAAAAAATTTCTTACGAACACCCAAGATCTATCTATGGAGATCAACAGCTACGAGAGGGAGAGTGGATCTACATACCCTTGTAGATCGCTAAGCGGGAAGCATTAAGAAACGCGGTTGATTTAGTCGAACGTCTTCGCGATCCAAATCGCAATCCGTCCCGCGATCCAATCACGATCCGTCCCGATCTAGCGCCGAACGGACGGCACCTCCGCGTTCAGCACACGTACAGCTCGATGACGTCTCCGCCTCCTCGATCCAACGAGCGAGGTCAGAGTAGTAGATGAGTTCTCCGGAAACATGACGGCGTGGTGGCGGCGGTGCTGGTGCTATCTCAGCAGGGCTACACCTAGCGCTAACGAAACCGTGAACGGAGGAGAAAACGATCTAGGGAGAGAGAGGGACGCCAAGGGCTTTGTGTGTACTCTTGCGGCGCCCCCTCCCCTCTATATATAGGTGGAGCGGCGTGGAGATCAGCCCCTACAAGCCCTAGGGCGCATCCAAGGGGGAGGAGTTGGACTCCTAGTCCAATTCCCTCCCTTTCCATAAACAGGTGGACTTTCCACCTCTCCCAAGCCACATGGGCCTTGAGGGACTTGTGCGCCTGGCCCAATAAGGCTAGGGTGCCTCCCCTCAGCCCATGCAAACCTTGGGACATGGTGGAACCCTTGGTGGACTTCCGGACTCCTCCAGAAGTTTCCGGAAGCTTCTAGAAGCTTCCCGATACAATACCGGAAAAACCCAAAACTTTTCCGGTAGCCAAAATATGACTTCCCATATAAAAATCTTTACCTCCGAACCATTCCGGAACTCCTCGTGATGTCCAGGATCTCATCCGGGACTCCGAACAACCTTCGGTCACCAACATACATAACTCAACAATACCAAATCGTCACCGAACGTTAAGTGTGCAGACCCTGCGGGTTCGAGAACTATGCAGACATGACCGAGACAACTCTACGGTCAATAACCAATAGCGGGACCTGGATGCCCATATTGGTTCTTACATATTCTACGAAGATCTTTATCGGTCGAACCACGATGTCAAGGATTCAGACAATCTCGTATGCAGTTCCCTTTGTCCATCGGTATGTTACTTGCCCGAGATTCGATCGTCGGTATCTCCATACCTAGTTCAATCTCGTTACTGTCAAGTCTCTTTACTCATTCCATAATACAATATCCCGCGATTAACTCCTTAGTCACATTGCTTGAAAGCTTCTTGTGATGTTGTATTACCGAGAGGGCCTAGAGATACCTCTCCATCCTACGGAGTGACAAATCCCAGTCTTGATCCACGCCAACCCAACAGACACCCTCGGAGATACCTGTAGAGCACCTTTATAGTCACCCAGTTACGTTGTGACGTTTGCTACACACAAGGCATTCCTCCGGTGTCAGGGATTTGCATGATCTCATGGTCGTAGGAACAGATACTTGACATTGATAAAGCAGTAGCAATAAACTGACACGATCATATGCTATGCTTACGGTTGGGTCTTGTCCATCACATCATTCTCCTAATGATGTGATCCCGTTATCAGATGACAACTCATGTGTATGGTCAGGAAACCTTGACCATCTCTCATCAACGAGCTAGTCTAGTAGAGGCTTACTAGGGACATGGTGTTGTCTATGTATCCACACATGTATCTGAGTTTCCGATCAATACAATTCTAGCATGGATAATAAATGATTATCATGAACAAGGAAATATGATAATAACCATTTTATTATTGCCTCTAGGGCATATTTCCAACAGTTCGACCGATAAAGATCTTCGTGGAATATGTGGGAACCAATATGGGCACAGGTCCCGCTATTGGTTATTGACCGGAGAGGTGTCTCGGTCATGTCCACATGATTCTCGAACCCTTAGGGTCCGCACGCTTAACGTTCGGTGACGATATAGTATTATTGGGTTATGTATGTTGGTGACCGAATGTTGTTCGGAGTCCCGGATAAGATCCTGGACATCACGAGGAGCTCCGGAATGGTCCAGAGTTAAAGATTTATATATGGGAAGTCATATGTTGGCTACCGGAAAAGTTTTGGGTTTTTCCGGTATTGTACCGGGAAGCTTCTAGAAGGTTCCGGAAACTTCCGGAGGAGTCCGGAAGTCCACCAAGGGTTCCACCATGTTCCAAGGGTTTGCATGGACTGAGGGGAGGTGCCCTGGCTGTAGGAGATATGCCCTAGAGGCAATAATAAATGTTATTGATTATCTCCCTGTTCATAATTAGGTTTATGTTCCATGCTATAACTGCTATGGTTCTCGAGTCTGCAATAACCACGAGGCTCGGAGCAAGACTCATATGCACGTGTGGGATAATAAACGGTAAAATGTATTCCTAGTCAAGCCTCTATGACTGGCTCAAGTATTGCATGATGATCCTGTTTTCCTGATCATGGGCATGGCTATGCCGGCAATTTTGAGGGCACAATTGTTGGTAGAACACTTGTGTTGAATCGACCCGATTGATGTTATGCTATGAGATATATTCATCATAAGTTAATGGTTAATAACACAGAGATGGTTAACGTTTGCATGATTCCTTAGACCATGAGAGTATCGAGTTTCTTCATGCTTGCTTCATGAACTTTGGGGTTTGTTAAACGTCATCCGTAAATGGGTGGCTATTACGGCGGCTTACGGGTTCATGGAAAAGTGTGTCAAGTAACTTGATAGCTCAAGATTGGGATTTGCTCCTCCGACGATGGAGAGATATCTTTGGGCCCTCTCGGTGTTACGGTATCCATCATCGTCTGGCCAGACACTTTGTGATTTGATCACGGGGATGCCGGAACACGGGAACGAGAAAAGAGAACAATACCGGTAACGAGGTAACTGGCATAGTGGACAAGGTGTTGATCCACGGGGATGCCAACAGGTCTCACCTCGGGTATTTGTAACATATCGCGAAGCAACAGGAATAGCACACGACAACTGGAGGTTCACTCGAATATTCATTCGTGTGGGTATAGGGGTCAATATGGGTGTCCACGGCTCCGATGTTGATCATTGATTGGAAGGGGTTCCAGGTCATGTCTATACTTCACCGAACCTATAGGGTCACACGCTTAAGGGTCATCTATCTACTGAATACTAGACAAGGAGTCTGAGAGAAAGTCACTGAAAGAGTTTCGGAGACGACGGAAAAGTTCCGGAGAGAACACCGGAAAAGTTTCGGTAAAACCAAAAAGTTGTTTCGGATAAAACCATTGATCCTAAAAGGTTTCGGCAAGAACCGAAAAAAATTTGGAGGTTGCCAGATTGGTCTGGTAATTTCTGGAATTTTTTCAGAGAAAAAACCGAAAAAGGTTTTCGGAGCTGCCGGAATTGTTTACCGGGTAAACGAAGATGGTTTTAAATTAAACCACCATACCGGAAATGTTCCGGAGCGAGTCCAGATAATTTTAGAGGGTGCCAGAAATGTTCTGGGACCTTCCGGAATTTTTCAGAAGAAATAGTTTCGGAAAACATCTTGTCCCAGCGAGAGGGGACAAGATCCCACGGATCGTGGGGGCTGTTTTTGGGCTGTTTTTGGGGGCGCCCCCTTTAGGGGACAGCCCCCTTGTGGCTGGACAAAGTGTTGGGGGGGAGCCCATGGTGGGGGGCTGCCCCCACAAATGGTGGAGAGTGTTGGGAGGAAGGTGGGGCCCCATGGGGGAACACCATGGACAAGGGAACATGTTTTCTCCATGTTTGGTGGGAACATGTTTTCCTTGTTTGGTGGGTGCATGTTTAGTGGGCTGAATTTCAGCCCCCCTCACCCCTTCCACCACTATATAAGGAGGTGGAGAGGAGCTCTCCATCCTCACTCCAACTCTCTCACACAAGCCATGCATGATCTGGCCTTCTCTCTCCCTCCCAGCGAAATAGTTTCGTAGAGCCGAAAGGCTGTCTGGGTTCCGGCAGGAACTAGTTCTGGACGGCGAAGTCGTGCCGGATAGATGACACCGTATGTGTGCAACTCTGTAGAGAGATCGTAGTTTCGGTCTTAGTTCGAGAGTGCCTCCCGAAGGGCTGTCCGTGTGACCATCCGAGTTTCAAAGGTCCTCCCGAAGGGCTGTCCGAGTGACAGTCCAAGTTTTGGAGGTCCTCCCGAAGGGCTGTCAGCGACACCGTCCGGGGGACTGTGTGACCGCCTCCCGGAGGGCTGTCCGAGGGGCAGATGAGGGTATACATCCTCGCGGTTGGGAGGTTGTAAATCCTAGCTGCGGGGATCTGCACCGCCGATCGTCATCGACTCTACTTCCGCTGCGCTACGAGTCGGTAACGAAAATGATCAAACCTTGTATGCAGTCTCCATAGTGGTCCTGGGCTGGTGCGTAGGTCGGAAAATTTTTGTTTTCCGCTGCGTTACCCTACAGTGGCATCAAGAGCCGTGCTATGCGTAGATGCAGGTTGCGATCTAGAATACATAGAGATGTATGGGTGTTGCACAATATAATTAGGTAGTAGATGAGATCTATTGCTGAAAATTATTTGTGCGGGTAGCAGATGAAATCTGTTACTCGATGTTTCTGTTGCTTCCCCTGAATTTGCGTAGTCCTGATCTTGACGGCATGGTGGAATCTCACAAAGTTCTGGCAGTCCGCGATCCTTTCATGCTGCTCCTGAGTATGCTGATTGACAGATCAACGAAGTGCTAACAGTTCTTTGGGTTCCACCATAGTTGAGAAAGATGGATGTATCGCAAACGAAAGGGCAATGCAGATATGATCTGCACAGGGGTCACGCGTATGACGAAGTTTAGTATGGGGCTTGAGATTTTATTATCTCGTGTTTCATACACCCTGGAAAGTTAATCTAGCAACTTGAATTATCATACTTGATGATGGACGTTGGTAGCTTCGGTTTGTTTCGAAACCTTAGAAGCCACGTAAAATAAAACTTTGTATAAACCGATTAGAGGCGTCTAACTTGGTTTTGCAGGATGGTTTGCATGTGCATATGATGTGGTATAGCAGTGCTCATATTAATTTGATTATGTATGAGATGACTATATGATGTAATATTAACATGACCTGCGTGTCATGATTCGGCATGATGGCTGGAGCCATATGATTGCACTTTAATGACCTGCGTGTCAACCTTGTTGTAATGCATTATTTTATTAGCTATAGAGATAGCAATATTATCTAGTGCATCGACAAGGTGGTGTCAATCTTCGCGAAGGTGAACACCGACGCGAATGCCGAAGACGAAGAAATGAAAGACTTCTCCGTCAGAAAGGGCTATACCATATCATGCTATTATGAATTGCCTGAGATGTTTATCCCTTATTATGCACCCTTCTTGATTGCGCAGTAGTCGCTTTTTATTAGGGTGATCTCTCACAAAAATATCAAGTAGTTAGTGTTCTCCCAAGTGTAGCACCGTCACGGCACCTAACTTTTCGGGGTGCGCCATGGATGCATGGGTACGAACGATTAGGGATGTGTGAGGCGGGTGAGTAAAGACCTCGCAGCAAGACCACTTGGTTGTCTTGACGTTCAGGCATGAAAGTCATGAGCTCGGAACACACGCATCGAAAGATGAACAAGAGTCACATAGAGATGTGATCGGCAAGTTGGCCTACCGATTAAAATTCCCGTCATGAGATGATGATTCTATGGCGATGAATTGAAGTCTGGATCTTGTATCACTCAAAATCAATTATGAGAGATATTGATTTGAGTGGGAGCGCACTATAGAATTAACTTGTTTAATTCTCAGTGCAATTAATTTTGAACTTTGTCTAAGTGTGGTTTGTATAATAGTTGTAGAAAATGGCTCGCGTTTTCACCTTCCCTATTAAAATTGAATAGCTGTTAAATATCTGGTTAAAACTTTACGGTTGGTAACGTAATATGAGGATTGTCCTCAAGAGTGCCGAGAAGGACTTTGTCCTATCGCATACTTTCGGTGTTCTCCCGCTAATGCTATGGATGATATGACTCTCGTCCTTCGATCCAAAAGCGAAAATTCTGTTACGGTCAAGTGAAATATGTTTGCTTCCATGAGACCCGAACTTCGAAAGTTTTGGGATAGTTATGTGATATTCATGGAACTGAAAATTAATTTTCAGATACAAACAAAGGCTGAAAGATATGAGATATCTAAAGCCATGTTTGTTTGCAAACTATTAGTAAAAGTGTTTACTAGGCATTTGACTCATAAGAGGGGATCCAGAAGAACGCCTGTCATATGATGATGGTGAATAAAACGACAACTTAAAGAGAAAGGAAGTGTCTGAAGGGTGTTAGTGAAACTTTCACGCCTAGGAAGTCCGGGGCTAATGCCACTCTTAAGTTGGGTGCTTCTTCTGAGAGTAGGAGAAATACTGAAAGTGAAACTGTTAGAAGTATAAAGGCAAAAGGAAAGAAGACTGGGATATCCAGCTCATGTATGAATGTCATACAAGTTTTTGTTGTATAGAAGGCTGGTCAAAGATATAGTTCTTGGGAATTATGGTTAAACGTGTTAATCACTAATTCTTGGGTATTGTGAGTTAATCACAAAGATACCCGCTCGATTGCATTCTGTTGCAACTCGGTGTAAGAACTACTACGGCCTAAAAGACTAGCCAGGAATGAGGTTTAGATACACACAGGGAACATAGTAAATGTTACTATACCTTCCATTAGTGTATTCCCTATGTATTTACTTTCATAATTCATTTTAGAGTTTTACACTCTAGCCCATTGCATAAAGTATCTTGCAAGAAGGTTATTCATAAGAGAACTTTTGATGTTCGATGTTATGAATAACATAGGGGCCATACTTTCATTATGAATGAGATGTATGTTATGAATATTGATATTAATACACTACCTCTGTATTTACTTTCATAATTCATTTAGAGTTTCATACACTCTAGCCCTTTGCATAAGGTATTTTGCAAGAAGGTTATTCATAAGAGAACTTTTGATGTTCGGTGTTATGAATAACATGAAGGGCCATGCTTCCATACAGGATGGGATGTATGCTATGAATATTGATGGTAATATGATACATCCATAACACTGACGCTAAATGTCGCAAGACTAAAAGAATACCACACAAGTGTGGCACTGCATTTGGTCACATTGGAGAAACCCGCATGGAAAATTCCATCATGATGGATTTTGAAGTCATTTGATTTTGAATCATCTGACACTTGCAACTTTCCTCTGAAAGGTGAAGTGACTGAAATACCGTTCACAGGCCATAAGGAACGATCAAAGAACATATTGGTAATCATACATTATGATGTGTGTAGTCCAATAAATGTTGTTGCAAGTAGTGGATTTATCTATCTTCAGAAATGACTCAAGTAGATATATGGATATTTACTTGTTGAGACGTAAGTCTGGATCTTTTGAATTCATTCAGAAGATTTTCAAAAATGATGTAGAAGTTATTGTAACAAGAAAATTATGTTTCTACAATTCGATTGCAGAAAGGAATATTTGAGTTACAAGTTTAGCGAATGTCTGATGAGTTGTGAAAGGGGTTTCATAACTTGCACCTCCCGGAACACCACTGCAAGTGGAAAGTCTGTGAAGATGTAATCGAACCATTTATGACATGGTAAGATCAAAGATGACATAAATAGATTTGCCATTATCATTTTTAAGAGTAATGCTTTAGAGACTACGGCTTTTACACTGAAAAGAGATCCATCAGGTCTGCTGAAATGACGCCATGGTGTCGTACGCCCAACCATGTTACATCTTTTCTTAACATTTGGAATACGGGGCTTGTGTAAAAGGTTACAAACCTATTCCAAATCAGACAAGTGCTACTTTGTAGGTTATCCCAAGTAAATGGGTATTCCTCCCCCACAATACCGAGGCAAATAGGTTTGCCACAAAGAACGGTATGCTTTTTGAAGAAAATGGTTCTTTAAAAAAAAGGTGAGTGGGAGAACAGTGCAACTCGACGAGATAAACAGTATCTTCGTCATCAGATCAAAGGAAAGAGACCTTGGAAGTAATTCCGGAGTTTCCTATTGCGACTGATACGGAAGTCTCTACAATAAAATGTATGGACTTCGGTCGAACTTGCAGCTGAACCACGTAGGCAAAGCTCGTGCAAACCTATCAGGTGCGCAAACGAGATATTGTTGTTAGACAACAGTATACCTACGATTCACAAGGAAGCGTTGATGGGCCCTGACTCCGGAATTGGCTAAATGCCAATACAATCCGAGATAGTTTCCATATAAGTGATTCAAGATTAAAATCTTGATACACCTTTCGGAAGACTTAGAGTCTAACGAATATTTATGAAACTAAAAACTGATACGGATAAAATGTTTTATCCATAAAGCTCGACTTGTTGCAATAACAAGTTCAAGGAGTTGACTACGATGAGATTGTCTCACCATAGCGAGGCTTGAAGTCGGTTCGGGTTGAACTAGCAATTAATACATATTTCAATCATGAGATATGAAACATGGATGACAAAAGGATTTCCATCTGATGGAAATGAAACCTAGGACTTGTATGTGATACAGTCCAAAGTAATTTGTCGATCCAGAGGATGCTAGTAAGTATGCAAACTTCAGAGTTCCAGCGATGGACAGAAGAGAGCTAAGTGGAGTTGGAATCTTCGTTTTTGATGGAATGGTCAAAGGGGTTTGACTTCATCAAATGGGTATCGAAGATGCTTGTGATTCAAGAAAGTAAGTGGGAGCATAATAATATTTCTAAAAACCGTGTGTACATGACACATTGTTAATTAGAAATAAATTTCTTGACACGAATTAGGACTTCATTTGAAAATAGTTTTTCGATGAAGTGCTTAGGCTAAATAAGCCTCAACATTAGGCATGATGATCTATAGAGATAGATTTACCTAATGGGGCTAAGCTATGAATACATATTGACAAGATGCTAAAACCTTTTAGCATTTAAAACGCCAAGGAGTGATTCTTGCCGAAGTCACATGGAAAGAGTTTTTGCAAGACTCGGTGTCCCAAAACACTGATGAGTGAAATACATGATGGAGATTCCACACACTCTTGTGTTTGGATTAATCATGTATTCCATGGTATGTAAAACAACCAGATATGTCCAATACTCCAAAGTTGTTGCGAGTATAGATACCAAAGTGATCAAAGTACTGATCATGGGACAACAGTGAAAGATGTCATTAAGTGCTAGAGTAGTGCTGATGACATGTTTTCTCGCAAGCAGAGATTATGAAGTGCTCGTTGTAAGTAATTACATCGATATAGTCTTCATCAATGCTCCATGCGATTTTCGATTTAAGTTAAGGGTTTTGTGATACACAACATGGTGGCACGGTAGTTGGAAATTGTTCCAAACAAAATACTGTGGCGAATTCTATAACAAAGGCTAAGTACGTTGACGCTTGAGAAGCGACAAAGAAGTTGTTGAATCATATAGTTCATTCATGAACTTACTATGGTTCCAAGATGGCTTTGGTCTATGGGACACTATTGCAGATAGTTGCTCCATAGCTCAGTCTGAGGAATCAGCTTTCGACCAATGATTCACACATATGCAAAGCCAAGTCCACACAAAATAAGAATTTTGTGAAACCGTGAAAACGCGAGGATATGCAAAGTTACACACGGAGCTGAAGTCGTCAGATCCGTTGGACATCAGGCTATACCACATGCGAAGCATATTTTACACCAGTATGCCATAGGTGTAAAGTGCATTAGCATTGACTAGATTATTGACTCTAGTGCAAGTGGGAGTCTGTAGGAGATATGCCCTAGAGGCAATAATAAATGTTATTGATTATCTCCCTGTTCATAATTAGGTTTATGTTCCATGCTATAACTGCTATGGTTCTCGAGTCTGCAATAACCACGAGGCTCGGAGGAAGACTCATATGCACGTGTGGGATAATAAACGGTAAAATGTATTCCTAGTCAAGCCTCTATGACTGGCTCAAGTATTGCATGATGATCCTGTTTTCCTGATCATGGGCATGGCTATGCCGGCAATTTTGAGGGCACAATTGTTGGTATAACACTTGTGTTGAATCGACCCGATTGATGTTATGCTATGAGATATATTCGTCATAAGTTAATGGTTAATAACACAGAGATGGTTAGCGTTTGCATGATTCCTTAGACCATGAGAGTATCGAGTTTCTTCATGCTTGCTTCATGAACTTTGGGGTTTGTTAAACGTCATCCGTAAATGGGTGGCTATTACGGCGGCTTACGGGTTCATGGAAAAGTGTGTCAAGTAACTTGATAGCTCAAGATTGGGATTTGCTCCTCCGACGATGGAGAGATATCTCTGGGCCCTCTCGGTGTTACGGTATCCATCATCGTCCGGCCAGACACTTTGTGATTTGATCACGGGGATGCCGGAACACGGGAACGAGAAAAGAGAACAATACCGGTAACGAGGTAACTGGCATAGTGGACAAGGTGTTGATCCACGGGGATGCCAACATGTCTCACCTCGGGTATTTGTAACATATCACGAAGCAACAGGAATAGCACACGACAACTGGAGGTTCACTCGAATATTCATTCGTGTGGGTATAGGGGTCAATATGGGTGTCCACGGCTCTGATGTTGATCATTGATTGGAAGGGGTTCCGGGTCATGTCTATACTTCACTGAACCTATAGGGTCACACGCTAAAGGGTCATCTATCTGCTGAATACTAGACAAGGAGTCTGAGAGAAAGTCACTGAAAGAGTTTCGGAGACGACGGAAAAGTTCCGGAGAGAACACCGGAAAAGTTTCGGTAAAACCGAAAAGTTGTTTTGGATAAAACCATTGATCCTAAAAGGTTTCGG
The DNA here is from genome assembly GCA_039707655.1 of Elymus sibiricus. Taxonomy (NCBI): domain Eukaryota; kingdom Viridiplantae; phylum Streptophyta; class Magnoliopsida; order Poales; family Poaceae; genus Elymus; species Elymus sibiricus. The sequence goes on from CM077675.1 coordinate 147,469,997, forward strand.
CAAGCACCGAAAATGTTTTGGAGGTTGCCAGATTTGTCTGGTAATTTCTGGAATTTTTTCAGAGAAAAAACCGAAAAAGGTTTTCGGAGCTGCCGGAATTGTTTACCGGGTAAACGAAGATGGTTTTAAAATTAAACCACCATACCGGAAATGTTCCGGAGCGAGTCCAGATAATTTTAGAGGGTGCCAGAAATGTTCTGGGACCTTCCGGAATTTTTCAGAAGAAATAGTTTCGGAAAACATCTTGTCCCAGCGAGAGGGGACAAGATCCCACGGATCGTGGGGGCTGTTTTTGGGCTGTTTTTGGGGGCGCCCCCTTTAGGGGACAGCCCCCTTGTGGCTGGACAAAGTGTTGGGGGGGCCCCCATGGTGGGGGGCAGCCCCCACAAATGGTGGAGAGTGTTGGGAGGAAGGTGGGGCCCCATGGGGGAACACCATGGACAAGGGAACATGTTTTCTCCATGTTTGGTGGGAACATGTTTTCCTTGTTTGGTGGGTGCATGTTTAGTGGGCTGAATTTCAGCCCCCCCCCCTCACCCCTTCCACCACTATATAAGGAGGTGGAGAGGAGCTCTCCATCCTCACTCCAACTCTCTCACACAAGCCATGCATGATCTGGCATTCTCTCTCCCTCCCAGCGAAATAGTTTCGTAGAGCCGAAAGGCTGTCTGGGTTCCGGTGGGAACTAGTTCTGGACGGCGAAGCCCTGCCGGATAGGTGACACCGTATGTGTGCAACTCTGTAGAGAGATCGTAGTTTCGGTCTTAGTTCGAGAGTGCCTCCCGAAGGGCTGTCCGTGTGACCGTCCGAGTTTCAAAGGTCCTCCCGAAGGGCTGTCCGAGTGACAGTCCAAGTTTTGGAGGTCCTCCCGAAGGGCTGTCAGCGACACCGTCCGGGGGACTGTGTGACCGCCTCCCGGAGGGCTGTCCGAGGGGCAGATGAGGGTATACATCCTCGCGGTTGGGAGGTTGTAAATCCTAGCTGCGGGGATCTGCACCGCCGATCGTCATCGACTCTACTTCCGCTGCGCTACGAGTCGGTAACGAAAATGATCAAACCTTGTATGCAGTCTCCATAGTGGTCCTGGGCTGGTGCGTAGGTCGGAAAAATTTTGTTTTCCGCTGCGTTACCCTACACTGGCCTTATTGGGCCAGGCGCACAAGTCCCTAAAGACCCATGTGGCTTGGGAGAGGTGGAAAGTCCACCTGTGTAAGGAAAGGGAGGGAATTGGATTAGGAGTCCAACTCCTCCCCCTTGGCTGCGCCCTAGGGCTTGGAGGGGCTGATCCCCATGCCCCTACACCTATATATAGAGGGGAGGGGCGCCCCAAGAGGACACACCAAGCCCTTGGCGCCTCCCTCTCTCCCTAGATCGTTTTCTCCTTCGTTCGCGGTTCCGGTAGCGCTTGACGAAGCCCTGCTAGCACTGCACCACCACCACCTCCACCACGCCGTCGTGCTGGTTGAGAGCCCGTCTACTACTCTGCCCTCGCTCGCTGGATCGAGGAGGCGGAGACGTCATCGAGCCGCATGTGTGCTGAACGCGGAGGTTGTTGGTGTCAAATCCGGCATATCTCGTAGTAGGGGTCCTAAGCTAGGCGTCTTGGAGCGATGGTAACATGGACACATGATTTTACCCAGGTTCGGGCTCTCTCAAGGAGATAATACCCTACGCCCTGCTTTTGATTGTATTCATATGGAGGATAGTACATAGTACAAGTATCTACCACGAGATTATGATATGTAATGTAATGATCTATTAACTAGCCTGGCCTCGGTTTATATATGCACCGTAGGCCTAGGGTTTAGAGGAGTCCTTGTCTTGTGCGCCAAGTCTTGTGGAATCCTCCTTGTATTCGGCATGGGCTGCCCGAAGTGGCCCATGAGTGATCCGCTATCGGGGTCCTCGGCCCGACCCACCTGGTCGGGAGACGACGCAGTGAGTACCCCCTAGTCCGGGACACCCTCAGTAATCCCCCTTGAACCGGTCTTCAAGTTGGGGACGCTCCTCGGTTCTTCCGAACTGTTCTTCGTCTTCGGTCGTCGATCTTGAAAACTGGTTCAACAAATCTTCCCATCTCCAATCTCAAGAATCGCCGATGTGTATCCGAAGAGTTCATACGTCGGGCATGCGAGGAGCCCCTTTAAATTATCGGCTTTTATCAATGCCTTGTAATTTTTACGCCATACCTCGGGTAATTTTTTCCCATGGGGCGATATCCTCTTGCATTCGAGCTCCAACGCCGAACTGTGTCCGAGCTCCAACGCCGGACTGTATCCGAGGTATCTTTTTGCAGCCGAGCCCCAACGTCGGACGGTGTCCGAGCTCCAACGCCGGACTGTGTTCGAGCTCCAACGCCGAACTGTATCCGAGGTGTCATAGATTACCTCGGTCTTGAAAAAGTTGAAGGACTTCATCCGAGCTTAAATGCCGGAATAGTCTTTTATGGAGCCAGCCATTCACATCCGAGCTTTATGCCGGACTGCTTCTAAGGTGTCTCCGATCTTGAGCTTTATGCCGGACTGCTTCCGAGCTCCAACGCCGGACTGCATCCAAGCTCCAATGATGATCAGCGTCCGAGGTATCATAAACTACCTTGGACCTTAAAAAATTAAAGGAATTCGTCCGAGCTTAATGTCGGAAACGCTCTCTATGGAGCCAGCCACTTGCGCCCGAGCTTTATGCCGGACTGCTTTCGAGGTGGTGCACCACCCCGACCATGGGCTGATTTTTGTGGATATTTTCGATTGGTGCAATTTATTCTCTGCCGAGATATATATCCAGTAGCCCTCAAGGTGTATGTCGGTCTATAACCCGAGATGCGCCTGAAGGATGACATAAGACCGCTGATCCCAGTAGCCCCCGAGACTCAGGTCGATTCGCGAAATCGGCCTGAGGATCAACTTCTAGCTCGGCAGCATACTTAGGAACACAAAAGCGGTGTGCACAGACCTCGAGACTCAGGTTGGGTGCGGCCGACCAACCTGAGGATCATAATCTCCTCGGAAACTGTATTGCACTTAAATTTTCTGCATTGAATTGTCAATGCAGTAGCCCCCGAGACTTGGGTTGGGCAACATGGCCGACCCTAGGATCGTACCTCCTCGGGAACTAGTTCAACCGTCATGTATGTTTTGACAACACCGAGGTGGAGTTCAGCAGGAAAGATGCCGAACTGTAGTTTAGAAAAGAGTTTCCTAGCAAGACCATCACGCCGAACACCTCAACCAAGAGAGTGTCCCGCTTCCTGAAAGGAAAACATAAAATAGGTTAAAGATGTTATAAGCTCAAAAGACCAAAAAACTTGCGTAAAAAACTACGTCTAGATTGAATCAAGTTTTTTGGTGCCAATACAAAATTGGTCTTAAAATTGTGCTTCCGTCGTGCTTTGACATGACACATCCGATCTCTAGACTTTAAGTGGGTCAGCCTTCGGCTTCAACCTCCCTATCCCGAAGGCGGAGTGTTTCTCAGGCCAGTTAAGCGAACTAAACGCGAGCGGTTTTAAAGAGAAACGAGGCTACCCGGCTATTGACCAAGCACTCGAGTCGAGAAAGGAATGGTAGAAAAAGACTTTGCAACGACTAAGAAGAAAACATTTATTATAAAACGGCTCATACAAATTTAAGAGCCCCCAAGTGACTTGGGTAAAAGAATTTTATGTATAATGATTGTATGTACCGAAGTACTTATATCATTTATGTGTTCACCCGAACTTTAAACGCGTCTTAACCGACCGTCGGCTTCTCCCTCTTCGGCCAAGGGCCGAAAAGTGTTATCTACTACGCCATCCGAGGATATCGGAGGTGTTTCGAATAACCAGGCAATCAGGCCATTAGGCTATAACAGACAAAGCGCGCCCAGGGAACTTATGCTATATTACTATTTAACGTAAGAGGCATCTTCAAAGAAAATAGTTCCGCCAACGGTTCCTTTCTTTGGGTTCTCATGATTACCATGAGGGGTGTGCAATAGATTTATGTATGCTTGTCTTCCGTCGTGGCCGACCATAGTTGAAAACAGTAAGAGCGCTAGTTTTCGGTTTCACCCGTCTGAGGTACGTGTTCGGATGACCCGATCGTAACAATCGTAGAGGTGCTCCCTTTACTCCCTAGCCGAACAATCGGGAACGTAGGGGTAAGCACAGGAGCAAGGCAACCTAGCATTGCGGCACACTTAAGTCAACATGATGCATATATTGGCGTAAACACGAACAAGGAAGGGTGTGATACATTAATAATCATATGCAAGAGGAATGGCTTCATAAAGGAAGCCCCCAAGTAAACGGGGTATTTGAATTTGTTTGTAACAAACAAAGTTTTGACAAAGAAAGTTTTTGCAAACGACTTTTTGTCAAAAAAGTATAATGCTTGGTCGAACCGAACAAAATTTAAAACTGAAAGTTTTTGAGCATGAAAGCGACTTAGCTGGTTAATGTGCTCGGTGTCGATGACGCGATCCGGGCTTGTGGCAGGACGAGGATGCCCATCGAACTTTGACAGATCCGGTGTGTAGTCTTCGGCATGACCGAGGTCCCAGCCCCCAAGCCCGTCCCGAGGTGACCGAACGAGGAGTTCGGCACTCCGAAGTAGTGTCACGGCTCGGCCGATGTGGCGAGGCAAAGCCCCTGGTCCAGCCGAGGTGGCGGAGTAGGTCGGCAAGGTGACGCCGAACTGACCGCGCGACGCAGCCGAAGCCGATTACTTGCACACATAAAATAGTGCGAGCAAGAGATAATAACAAAGAAAGATAATAATATATAAAAAAATTCTTCTACTTAGTTAATTTAAGTGAAGCAAATAAGTAAAGGAATATGGCCTGTGCGCCGAGGTGCCTGAACGAAGAGTTCGGCTTGACGAAGTGGCGACGCTGCACGGCCGATGTGGCGAGATGAAGTCCTCGGTCCAGTTAACATGGGGAAGTTGTGATCGGCGGACGCCGAAGTCTCATGCAGGTCGGCTGGTGACGCCGAAGTCCCCGGAGCAGGTTGATGAAGGGATGCCAAAGCCCTGGTCTAGTTGAGGTGACGGAGCAAGTCAGCTAGTGACGCCGAAGTCTCAGGCCAGCCGAGGTGTCGAAGCTGGTCGGCTGGTGATGCCGAAGTCTCCGGAGCGGGTTGATGAGGAGATGACGAAGCCCCCAATCTAGCCGAGGTGACGGAGCAGATCGGTAAGGTGACGCTAGAGCCCCATGCCAGCCGACGTGTCAAAGCAGGTCGGCGTGGTGGACGTCAGCTTGAAAAGGTAACGGCGTGGCGATGCCGACGCAGGTCGGAATTTGTGACGAGGTCAATGCGGGCTTCATGAAGCAACGAAGCGCCCGACCCGTACAACCCGCGGATGACGAGGTCAATGCGGGCTTGATGATTATTCGGCCCTCGCGATGCCGAACTCTTGGTCGAATGACCGAGATGATGAGAAAATTTCCTTCAAAAAGGACGTCCGACAACCCGTTCATGAAAAAGATGAACTCGGGTCGGATTCGTTTTCGCGCAGAAAACAGATCGGAAAAATTGATGCACTCATCGGACGTTTTCCGGAGTTTGAACGGTCGGATTGAGCTGAAATTTTGAGGGGAGATCGGTATGGAAATTCCGCAGCCGATGAACGGTGGGATCTTCCAAACGATGTCCGAGCTGGAAGCTGGACACCTCGCCCTAAACTCATCCCGATTCCCGTCCAGATTCGAAAGGCCTCCGGTATTTCGTAGATTGCTGAAGATTCCCCCATCAGAATACGACGAAATTTTACGGGGTCATTATAGACTCAATTCCACACAGTTTCACCAAGGCAATCGTCAAGGCGATGCTTGAGGAAGCGGGGACGACGAACACGAGTCGCTGTCCCGAAAAACTGCACGGTTGCTCGAGGACGATGTCAACATCAAGCCCCCGAGCTCAATGGATGATTTCTCGTGATCTTGATAGAGATCGGAGACGATGACGATGAAAGTATCCGTCCAATCTTGACGATCCGGTACGGAGCGCAGTCCTCGGTCCAGCCGAGGTGACCAGTCGAGCCGGCGACAAAGATGCTGACGTCGACAACAAAGCTCGGTTCCAACGCGTGGATCGCGCCGGAGACGATCTGAATTCCCATCGCACCGCGGTGACTACCAGCAGTCTCTCAATGAAAGCACCAATGTCGGTGTCAAATCCGGCATATCTCGTAGTAGGGGTCCTAAGCTAGGCGTCTTGGAGCGATGGTAACATGGACACAGGATTTTTCCCAGGTTCAGGCTCTCTCAAGGAGATAATACCCTACGTCCTGCTTTTGATTGTATTCATATGGAGGATAGTACATAGTACAAGTATCTACCACGAGATTATGATATGTAATGTAATGATCTATTAACTAGCCTGGCCTCGGTTTATATATGCACCGTAGGCCTAGGGTTTAGAGGAGTCCTTGTCTTGTGCGCCAAGTCTTGTGGAATCCGCCTTGTATTCGGCATGGGCTGCCCGAAGTGGCCCATGAGTGATCCGCTATCGGGGTCCTCGGCCCGACCCACCTGGTCGGGAGACGACGCAGTGAGTACCCCCTAGTCCGGGACACCCTCAGAGGTGCCGTCTGTTCGGTGCTAGATCGGGACGGATCGCGATTGGATCGTGAAGACGTACGACTACATTAACCGCGTTATATACGCTTCCGCTTAGCGATCTACAAGGGTATGTAGATACACTCCCCCTCTCGTAGCTATGCATCTTCATGGATATATCTTGCGTGTGTGCGTAGGAATTTTTTTGTTTCCCATGCAACATTCCCCAACAGATTAGAATCTTATTTATTGTCATGCAAGATCTATAGTAGTACAATATTTCTTATGATACAATATCATGATATGATACTTAACCCTCTCTTTCTTCATTTAATTCTATTATCTCATCAAAATTGCCTAATTGACATGCATGATACTAGCTGTGATACTCATATTACGGACAACCTAAGTAACAAGCAACAATCCTCTCCTTAATTAAGAGGTTTTAGAAGGGAAAAAACCGAAAAATGTCATCGAAGCACAAATGTTCATAAGTGACAAATTCAAAATTTGCCATGCATTCCCTGATATTAATCCGGGTGACCATCCACATACTAGCGAAATAACTAATTAAAGAATAGCCCTTGCAAAACTTCATGGCAAATGTGGTGAGCAAGCTTAAGAAAAGAAAACTCGTGCAAATGTCACTCCCACCTTTTATGGTCCTAACAAGTGTCGGACTGCATGTGCGCCGCTTGCCGCAACCTATGAGTTTTTTTTCGTCGATTTATTTTTAAAATGTTTTGTCTATTGAACCGTGCTTCCAAACCACGAATTGTTTCCATTGTTAGATTTCTCCATCAGGATCTTCGAAAGTAGTTCTCATGTAAATAAGTTTTGACAAACAATTTTTCACGAAAAAACGAGAAAATCATAAACTAAAAGAAATTATAAACAAAGAAACTAAAAAAAGAACCAGGAAACCAAGTTGTGCTTTTCACTTTTCTAGTGCAAGCATACACCGTGATTTCCCTTTTTCGAAAAGCACAGCTTTGCCTTTCCCTTTCAGAGAGCACGTGTTGTGCTTTTCCCTTTTACGGGAAGCACAACTGTGTTTTTACATTTTCATGGCACAATTGTGTTTCTCATGAAAGCACATGTTGCGCTTCTCACGAAAGCACATATACGGTTTTTTTTTCTTTTTCGAGAAGCACGGTTGTCCTTCTCAAAGAAAAAAAGCATGGCCTTCCAAAAAAATACCCAAAACATAGAGGAGACCAAAGCAAAAGCCAAAAAACATAACCAAACCAAAGACGAAAACGCATGTAGAAAAAAAGGAATTCCGAGGGTGCACCCAACACGTGACACCTGGCAGCGACTAGGCGTATCACTTGAAACGCTCCCAGACCTAAGAAAATGGCCTTTAAGGGAGTCCTGCGAGGAGTACCCCTTAATTAGTTGTCCTCACATGCTAGTCTCGGCTCGTCCGACTAGGCCTAAAAGAACATAATAGTATTTTATGTTCTACAATACATGTGTCAAATAGATGTAAAACACGTCCCCTCGTTGGCATGGTGGGCCCATTAAGTTATTTTATCTCTCTTTCATACTAGCAAGCACTATGTTGGTTTTCCATGGCCCAATTTCACTCTTATGGTTTTTCTTCACTTTTATTGGTTATTTGGTTTATTTATCTTTCTCCTTTTATTTTATTTTAAAATATTCCTTTCTATTTTTCATTTTAGTTTTGTTTGTTTTATTTTTACGCATACCCATGTTTCTCCTTTGAGTAGTAACAATGCAACTTTTTCTTGTGTGCATATGAATATATTTTCTTTTAATGTATTGAATATCATTTCACACGGTGAATATTTTTAATTCGTTGTGATCTTTTTAAAGTTTCATAAATATAAAGAACTTCAACAATTGTTTTAAAATAGTACATGTTTAAAACAATGTGTCGTACTTTAATATAATGTTCATTCACTTTTTAAAATAAATCTTCATGTAACTATAATAAAGTGTTCATAGTTTTTAAATACATAATAAACTCTCTTTAGAGTGTTCATGCAATTTTAAGAAACTATACTCGCACCTAAAAACAATGTCATACTTTTAAAATAATATTGACATATTAAAAAAATCTACATGTAATCTAAAAAGAATCCCAACATATTCTGGGAATGTTCATCTAAGTAAAATAAGTGTTCAAATTTTAAAGAAATCTTGTTGTTAAGTGGAAACATAGCGACTAACTAGAAACAAGAGCAAACTGGGAAAACCTCAAAAACGCGAACCACAACGTTAATTTTATTTTTTGGAAAACCACGGCGTTTGTTTGTTTTTAGGCAAACCACGACGTGTGGGCGTTTGGCAATAGAAGAAACACCGCCGCACCCTGAACTGAGCCTCCATGCCATGACGCGGCTGCGAGTGGCTGCCTTGTAAAAGCCTCATGGAGTACCTGGCCCAATCCAGACTTTGACCCTGTAATTTTGGGCACGCGTTGGGTATATTCCAAGCGGCAAAACCTAAATGGCGCCTATTCCGCCCGTTTTAGGCCATGTTTGATAGCAAAGTACTAAAATAACCAAAGTATCGAAAACTACAGTAATTTTGCCTGTAGGTACAAAATACCATGGTTTTAATATAACAATGTTTTTTGGAGTATTCACAATGCAGAGGACCTGTTTGGTTACACCACAAAATGCTGTAAAATTTACTAGCTAGCAGTTCGTTGTGCATGCATTCATAGCTAGCTAACTGTTGCTTTTTGTGGTGCAAACTCTATTTCTATTGCGTTTATCCAGTCAGGTAGCTGGCTAGCCCTTGCCATCAACGTGCATAGAACAACAACATGCACAAACGACTCCGGCTTGTATGTTAAGAAAAAGGCCACCCATAACACGGCTCTTCAATTTTTCCTCAAAATTGTAAAGGATTTTGGGTTCTATGACTAGTAGTCCTTAAGAGAGGTTCCCGACCTTGGCTGATCTATAAAGGATAGCTATAGATTGCATCGGATCCTTTCTATGGTCAGCTGACATGAGTTTGTTGAGAATATTTAGCGACAAACTCATTTCTTTCGCTTGCTCTGTTTTAAAAAAAGAGGTTTGGGGTTCTTTTTATTATGCAGAGAAATTACCACAGTTTTGTAAATACTCTAGTTTTAATAACACAGTTTTTAACATTAGTCAAACATGTCACAGTAAATATAAACATGGTATCTAAAAAACGGCAGTATTCACAAAATACTTAGAAAATATGCAAACGGGGCCTTAGTTGTTTTCACTAATGAATGGGCGCATACCTCCCGCAGCGACTTGGGCTCGGCCCATCTTCGTTCTTTTTTCTGTTTTTATCCCGCAAAAAAAGTACGCGCGTGGGTGGGATTCAAACACACGACTTCTTCATTCTATGTAACCCACAGTAACCAACCAGCCAACCACATCAGATGTGTTCATTTACATCTTCTTCCTTCTTTTCTTCATTCTTCTTTTTTTTCTTTTTTTCTTTTTTTCTTTTCTTCCTTTTTCCTATTCCATTTTCTCCTTTGTTGGAACTGTTCTGTTCGTTTTTTTTCTTTGTTCAATGTGTGAACTTTTTTTAGTTTCTTCAACTTTATTTTTAAATCCGATGAACCTTTTCAAATTCGTGAACTGTTTTTCAAAATCGATGAACTTTTTTTCCAAAACCAATGAACTCTTTTCCAAAACCGATGACTTCTTTAAAAATCGATGAACTATTTTTCAAAATTGACGTACTCTTTCCAAATTGATGATCTTTTTTCCAAATTGACTATCTTTTTTTCAACATCAATGATCTTTTTTCCAAAATTGATGAACTTTTTTCAAAATTGATGAATTTGTTTTCAAAATCGATGGCTCTTTTTCATTTTTGATGAACTTTTTTCAAAATCAATGAACTGTTCTTAAAATTCATGAATTTGTTTTAAGTTTGTGGACTTATTTTCGAATTCGATAAACATTTTTAATTATCGGTTTTTTAATTGATTTGTTTTTCTTTTTTTGTCAAATTCAATGTTTGACCAGTCAACTGGCCAAAAGTGGACCGGTCAACCGTGATCGAGGGGAGCGAACGATTCGGTGTGGGACAAGCGAACGAGGCAACCTGGGCCGGCCTAGTCTGCGGGCGCGCGGGCTCCAGAACTGGTAACCGGTGCTGGAGGCGCCCGTTAGGACCTCCACTTCCAAGCGCCCCGGAAAACCCTATACGATGTTTATTGCGTCAAGTTGTCATGCAAACGAACAAAAAGACAGAGCGACTAGAGCAATTAAATGCTCCGGCCCATTGCGTGTCTCACTGATCCCAGTTTAGGGAACACGCAAGAAGGTTCCCAACCGGTCCGGGTCTGGTTTTTACGTTTTTCTTTTTTTCCTGTTGTTTCTTATTTTTTGTTTTTCTTGTTATTTTGTTATCTGTTTCTTTTTTCTATTTCATTTTTAGAAATTCAATTTTTTTAAATGTAAACTCATCAAAACACGTTCATAATTTAAAATTTTATTCCCTTCTATTGAAAAAATGTTCAAGAATATCAAATTGTGTTCCCTTCTATTCGTAAATATTTGGAATTTCTAAAAAAGAGCGTTTGTAATATTTAGTTTATATTTTTATATTAAAAAATGCCACAATATTTTTTACAAATTCAGAAAATATATGTGAGTTTCAAAAAATGTTTCTATTATTAAAACTTGTCTAAAGTTCGAAAACAAATCATGTTTCCAAATTTTATTCGAATTCAAAAAATGTTCGTGAATTTGAAAAATGTTCTCAATTTTAAAATTGGTTCATAAATTCAAAAACTGTTCAATCAAAATTTGTTTAAAAATTCAATAAATCTCCTGGAATTTCAAAAAATGTTCCCACTTTTAAAATTCTTCGCAAATCCGACAAATGTTCATGTTTTCAAGATTTAGAAAACGTTTGGGGAATTTCGAACCATATTTGCATTTTTTTTATTTTTGGTCACAAATTCAAAAAATGTTCGTGAATTTCAAAATATGTTCCTCCTTTCCAAATGTGTGCACAAATTCTATAAATGTTCATATTTTTTAAACAAAAAGTTAATCAAAATAATGTTCGACAAATTTTACGGTTTCAACTTGTTTTCCTGATTTTCAAAATTTTGCTTATAATTTCAAAAAATGTTCGTGTTTTCAAATTTTTGAAAAATATTTTAGATTCCAAAAAAAATGTTGTGTTTTCACAAAATGTTAGAGTTTTAGAAATCTCAAAATGACAATCACCTTTGAAATTTCAAAAAAGTTCATATAAACCGGGCTGGCATTTTGGACACCAAATTTTTAGGAATTACGGTGGCTAACGACGTTGATCAGTTGCGGTAGGTCCTCAGTTCTAGTCCTCTTACTTTGTTGGAATTTCAGGGAACCGTTGTTTTTATTTTGCCACTATTGTTTGTTTCTTTATGTATGGCGGTTCAAATCTAGCACGAGTGTTTGTCACGCGCAACGACTAGCACAGCTCACCACTTCCTATGAGGTCGTGGATTCGAGTCACAACGCAAGCACGCTCCTAATTTTGCCTTTTTTTTATCTCGCGGACGTGATGACTCTGCATGCCATTGCAAATGGCCGGCCCAGGATAGTTGTCGATGTGCGAAACATCGACCGTTTGCCGCAACGAGCGGCATATAGGAGGTCCCAAGGGCATTTCCTATTTGGCGATTTGGGCGCTGGTTGTAGTTCATTCTACAAACCGGCACATACCGCGCATCAGTTTTGGGCCGGCCCATTTTACATTTTTTTATTTGTTTTATAGAACTCAAAAAAGGTTCGGGAATGCAGGCGACAGGGTCCGAACCCACGGTATCCTTGCTGCGAGTCGAGTGCACTAACCACTGCGCCATATTCGCGCTTGTGTATACCAACTTCTTCTTTTTTCATTTTTACATATGGGAAATGCCCCCTATGTTTATTTTTCTATTTTTTCCTATCTTTTTTTTACTTTTCTTAAATTCATGAACTCTTTTTTTTTCAAATCGATGGTTTTTTTCAAAATTGATGATTTTTTTTCATTTTGGATGAACTTTTGAAATTCAATGATTTGTTTTCAAAATCAATGAAGTTTTTCATTTTTTGGTGAACTTTTTTCAAATCCGATGAACTTTTTTTCAAATTTGGTGAACTTTTTTTCAAATTCGAAGGCTTGACTAAATAATGAAATTACTTTCTCACAAAAATTATGGCGGGGAAATAAAGTTCGCTACTTCTACTATCGAAAGGAGAAGAAACATCAGGAAAAAGAGAGAAGAAACACGACACTTTCTTTCTTACCTCAAGAAAAATACTAGTTTCTAACCCAATAGCCGGGGAACGTCGGCTAGGGGGGGTTCCCAGCGAAGAGCACGGCTCGATCGAGCGAACCGCCCGTTCCCGAGTGAGTTGTCTAGCATCAGGCTGACAATGGGGATTACCCAAACGGGTATTGGACTCCCATCCCCGTCCCCGTGACAGCCTTCACATGCCCGTCCCCGTCCCCATACCTGTCTGCGGGGATAAAAAGATTCCCATCCCCATCATTTTTATCCCCCTAGAAAAACCCATACACGCAATCAAGAACAACCTTCGGTAGCATTTCAGTAGAAATAATAGCATTTTAATACAATAAACAATATGTTGTGGCTAGGTTAGGAATTTTTGGCCAAAGGGGTGGGATGGGTGGAAATTTGGATGGGTAAGGGCGGGAATTACCCGTGGTATACTAATTTTAGAGGCCAGATGTAAGCCCTTCACGCGTAAGGTAGGTAATGAGTGTAGGGTAACGCAGCAGAAAACAAAAAAATTCCGACCTACGCACCAGCCCAGGACCACTATGGAGACTGCATACAAGGTTTGATCATTTTCGTTACCGACTCGTAGCGCAGCGGAAGTAGAGTCGATGACGAACGGTGGTGTAGATCCCCGCAGCTAGGATTTTACAACCTCCCAACCGCGAGGATGTATACCCTCATCCGCCCCACGGACAGCCCTCCGGGAGGCGGTCAGCCAGTCCCCCGGACGGTGTCGCGGACAGCCCTTCGGGAGGACCTCCAAAACTTGGACTGTCACTCGGACAGCCCTTCGGGAGGACCTTTGAAACTCGGACGGTCACACGGACAGCCCTCCGGGAGGCACTCTCGAACTAAGACCGAAACTACGATCTCTCTACAGAGCTGCACACATACGGTGTCATCTATCCGGCAGGGCTTCGCCGTCCAGAACTAGTTCCTGCCGGAACCCAGACAACCTTTCGGCTCTACGAAACTATTTCGCTGGGAGGGAGAGAGAAGGCCAGATCATGCATGGCTTGTGTGAGAGAGTTGGAGTGAGGATGGAGAGATCCTCTCCACCTCCTTATATAGTGGTGGAAGGGATGAGGGGGGGCTGAAATTCAGCCCACTAAACATGCACCCACCAAACAAGGAAAACATGTTCCCACCAAACATGGAGAAAACATGTTCCCTTGTCCATGGTGTTCCCCCATGGGGCCCCACCTTCCTCCCAACACTCTCCACCATTTGTGGGGGCTGCCCCCCACCATGGGGGGCCCCCCCAACACTTTGTCCAGCCACAAGGGGGCTGTCCCCTAAAGGGGGCGCCCCCAAAAACAGCCCCCACGATCCGTGGGATCTTGTCCCCTCTCGCTGGGACAAGATGTTTTCCGAAACTATTTCTTCTGAAAAATTCCGGAAGGTCCCAGAACATTTCTGGCACCCTCTAAAATTATCTGGACTCGCTCCGGAACATTTCCGGTATGGTGGTTTAATTTAAAACCATCTTTGTTTACCCGGTAAACAATTCCGGCAGCTCCGAAAACCTTTTTCGGTTTTTTCTCTGAAAAAATTCCAGAAATTACCAGACCAATCTGGCAACCTCCAAAACATTTTCGGTGCTTGCCGAAACCGTTTAGGATCAATGGTTTTATCCGAAACAACTTTTCGGTTTTACCGAAACTTTTTCGGTGTTCTCTCCGGAACTTTTCCGTCGTCTCCGAAACTCTTTCAGTGACTTTCTCTCGGACTCCTTGTCTAGTATTCAGCAGATAGATGACCCTTAAGCGTGTGACCCTATAGGTTCGGTGAAGTATAGACATGACCCGGAACCCCTTCCAATCAATGATCAACATCGGAGCCGTGGACACCCATATTGACCCCTATACCCACACGAATGAATATTCGAGTGAACCTCCAGTTGCCGTGTGCTATTCCTGTTGCTTCGCGATATGTTACAAATACCCGAGGTGAGACATGTTGGCATCCCCGTGGATCAACACCTTGTCCACTATGCCAGTTACCTCGTTACCGGTATTGTTCTCTTTTCTCGTTCCCGTGTTCCGGCATCCTCGTGATCAAATCACAAAGTGTCTGGCCAGACGATGATGGATACCGTAACACCGAGAGGGCCCAGAGATATCTCTCCATCGTCGGAGGAGCAAATCCCAATCTTGAGCTATCAAGTTACTTGACACACTTTTCCATGAACCCGTAAGCCGCCGTAATAGCCACCCATTTACGGATGACGTTTAACAAACCCCAAAGTTCATGAAGCAAGCATGAAGAAACCCGATACTCTCATGGTCTAAGGAATCATGCAAACGTTAACCATCTCTGTGTTATTAACCATTAACTTATGACGAATATATCTCATAGCATAACATCAATCGGGTCGATTCAACACAAGTGTTCTACCAACAATTGTGCCCTCAAAATTGCCGGCATAGCCATGCCCTTGATCAGGAAAACAGGATCATCATGCAATACTTGAGCCAGTCATAGAGGCTTGACTAGGAATACATTTTACCGTTTATTATCCCACACGTGCATATGAGTCTTCCTCCGAGCCTCGTGGTTATTGCAGACTCGAGAACCATAGCAGTTATAGCATGGAACATAAACCTAATTATGAACAGGGAGATAATCAATAACATTTATTATTGCCTCTAGGGCATATCTCCTACAGACTCCCACTTGCACTAGAGTCAATAGTCTAGTCAATGCTAATGCACTTTACACCTATGGCATACTGGTGTAAAATATGCTTCGCTTGTGGTATAGCCTGATGTCCAACGGATCTGACAACTTCAGCTCCGTGTGTAACTTTGCATATCCTCGCGTTTTCACGCTTTCACAAAATTCATATTTTGTGTGGACTTGGCTTTGCATATGTGTGAATCATTGGTCGAAACCTGATTCCTCGGACTGAGCTATGGAGCAACTATCTGCAATAGTGTCCCATAAACCAAAGCCATCTTGGAACCATACTAAGTTCATGAATGAACTATATGATTCAACAACTTCTTTGTCGCTTCTAAAGCGTCAACATACTTAGCCTTTGTTATAGAATTCGCCACAGTATCTTGTTTGGAACAATTTCCAACTACCGTGCCACCATGTTGTGTATCACAAAACCCTCAATTTAAATCGAAAATCGCATGGAGCATTGATGAAGACTGTATCGATGTAACATTTTACAACGAACTCTTCATGATCTCTGCTTGCGAGAAAACATGTCATCAGTACTGCTCTTAGTACTCAATGACATCTTTCACTGTTGTCCCATGATCAGTACTTTGATCACTATGGTATCTATACTCGCAACAACTTTGGAGTATTGGACATATCTGGTTGTTTTTACATACCATGGAATACATGATTAATCCAAACACAAGAGTGTGTGGAATCACCATCATGTATTTTGCTCATCGGTTTTTTGGGACACCAAGTCTTGCATAAAACTCTTTCCATGTGACTTCGGCAAGAATCACTCCTTGGCGGTTTTTCAATGCTAAAAGGTTTTAGCATCTTGTCAATATGTATTCATTGCTTAGCCCCATTAGGTAAATCTATCTCCATAGATCATCATGCCTAATATTGAGGCTATTTAGCCTAAGCACTTCATCGAAAAACTATTTTCAAATGAAGTCCTAATTCGTGTCAAGAAATTTATTTCCAATTAACAATGTGTCAAGTACACACGGTTTTTAGAAATATTATTATGCTCCCACTTACTTTCTTGAATCACAAGCATCTTCGATACCCATTTGATGAAGTCAAACCCCTTTGACCATTCCATCAAAAAACGAAGATTCCAACTCCACTTTGCTCTCTTCTGTCCATCGCTGGAACTCTGAAGTTTGCATACTTACTAGCATCCTCTGGATCGACAAATTACTTTGGACTGCATCACATACAAGTCCTAGGTTTCATTCCCATCAGATGGAAATCCTTTTGTCATCCATGTTTCATATCTCATGATTGAAATATGTATTAATTGCTAGTTCAACCCGAACCGACTTCAAGCATCGCTACGGTGAGACAATCTCATCGTAGTCAACTCTTTGAACTTGTTTTTGCAACAAGTCGAGCTTTATGGATAAAACATTTTTATCCATATCAGTTTTTAGTTCCATAAATATTCGTTAGACTCTAAGCCTTCCGAAAGGTGTATTAAGATTTTAATCTTGAAACATTGATATGGAAACTATCTCAGATTGTATTGGCATTTAGCCAATTCCGGAGTCAGGGCCCATCATCGCTTCCTTGTGTATCGTAGGTATACTGTTGTCTAACAACAATATCTCGTTTGCGCACCTGATAGGTTTGCACGAGCTTTGCCTACGTGGTTCAGCTGCAAGTTCGACCGAAGTCCATACATTTTATTGTAGAGACTTCCGTATCAGTCGCAGTAGGAAACTCCGGAATTACTTCCAAGGTCTCTTTCCTTTGATCTAATGACGAAGATACTGTTTATCTTGTCGAGTTGCACTGTTCTCCCACTCACCTTTTTGAAAGAACCACTTTCTTCAAAAAGCATACCGTTCTTTGTGGCAAACCAATTTGCCTCAGTATAGTGGTGGGGAAATACCCAATGACTTGGGATAACCTATAAAGTAGCACTTGTCTGATTTGGAATAGGTTTGTAACCTTTTGCACAAGCCCCATATTCCAAATGTTAAGAAAAGATATAACATGGATGGGCGTACCATACCATGGCGTTATTTCAACAGACCTGATGGAGCTCTTTTCAGTGTAAAAGCCGCAGTCTCTAAAGCATCACTTTAAAAATGATAATGGCAAATCTATTTATGTCATCTTTGATCTTACCATGTCATAAATGGTTCGATTACATCTTCACAGACTTTCCACTTGCAGTGGTGTTCCGGGAGGTGCAAGTTATGAAACCCCTTTCACAACTCATCAGACATTCGCTAAACTTGTAACTCAAATATTCCTTTCTGCAATCGAATTGTAGAAACATAATTTTCTTGTTACAATACCTTCTACTTCATTTTTGAAAACCTTCTGAATGAATTCAAAAGATCCAGACTTACGTCTCAACAAGTAAATATCCATATATCTACTTGAGTCATTTCTGAAGATAGATAAATCCACTACTTGCAACAACATTTATTGGACTACACACATCATAATGTATGATTACCAATATGTTCTTTGCTCGTTCCTTATGGCCTGTGAACGGTATTTCAGTCACTTCACCTTTCAGAGGAAAGTTGCAAGTGTCAGATGATTCAAAATCAAATGACTTCAAAATCCATCATAATGGAATTTTCCATGCGGGTTTCTCCAATGTGACCAAATGCAGTGCCACACTTGTGTGGTATTCTTTTAGTCTTGCGACATTTAGCGTCAGTGTTATGGATGTATCATATTACCATCAATATTCATAGCATACATCCCATCCTGTATGGAAGCATGGCCCTTCATGTTATTCATAACACCGAACATCAAAAGTTCTCTTATGAATAACCTTCTTGCAAAATACCTTATGCAAAGGGCTAGAGTGTATGAAGCTCTAAATTAACTATGAAAGTAAATACAGAGGTAATGTATTAATATCAATATTCATAACATACATCTCATTCATAATGAAAGTATGGCCCCTATGTTATTCATAACATCGAACATCAAAAGTTCTCTTATGAATAACCTTCTTGCAAGATACTTTATGCAATGGGCTAGAGTGTAAAACTCTAAAATGAATTATGAAAGTAAATACATAGGGAATACACTAATGGAAGGTATAGTAACATTTACTATGTTCCCTGTGCGTATCTAAACCTCATTCCTGGCTAGTCTTTCAGGCCGTAGTAGTTCTTACACCGAGTTGCAACAGAATGCAATCGAGTGGGTATCTTTGTGATTAACTCACAATACCCAAGAATTAGTGATTAACATGTTTAACCGTAATTCCCAAGAACTATATCTTTGACCAGCCTTCTATACAACAAAAACTTGTATGACATTCATACATGAGCTTGATATCCCAGTCTTCTTTCCTTTTGCCTTTATACTTCTAACAGTTTCACTTTCAGTATTTCTCCTACTCTCAGAAGAAGCACCCAACTTAAGAGTGGCGTTAGCCCCGGACTTCCTAGGCGTGAAAGTTTCACTAACACCCTTCGGACACTTCCTTTCTCTTTAAGTTGTCGTTTTATTCACCATCATCATATGACAGGCGTTCTTCTGGATCCCCTCTTATCAGTCAAATGCCTAGTAAACACTTTTACTAATAGTTTTGCAAACAAACATGGCTTTAGATATCTCATATCTTTCAGCCTTTGTTTGTATCTGAAAATTAATTTTCAGTTCCATGAATATCACATAACTATCCCAAAACTTTCGAAGTTCGGGTCTCATGGAAGCAAACATATTTCACTTGACTGTAACGGAATTTTAGCTTTTGGATCGAAGGACGAGAGTCATATCATCCATAGCATTAGCGGGAGAATACCGAAAGTATGCGATAGGACAAAGTCCTTCTCGGCACTCTTGAGGACAATCCTCATATTACGTTACCAACCGTAAAGTTTTAACCAGATATTTAACAGCTATTCAATTTTAATAGGGAAGGTGAAAACGCGAGCCATTTTCTACAACTATTATACAAACCACACTTAGACAAAGTCCAGAATTAATTGCACTGAGAATTAAACAAGTTAATTCTATAGTGCGCTCCCACTCAAATCAATATCTCTCATAATTGATTTTGAGTGATACAAGATCCAGACTTCAATTCATCGCCATAGAATCATCATCTCATGACGGGAATTTTAATCGGTAGGCCAACTTGCCGATCACATCTCTATGTGACTCTTGTTCATCTTTCGATGCGTGTGTTCCGAGCTCATGACTTTCATGCCTGAACGTCAAGACAACCAAGTGATCTTGCTGCGAGGTCTTTACTCACCCGCCTCACACATCCCTAATCGTTCGTACCCATGCATCCATGGCGCACCCCGAAAAGTTAGGTGCCGTGACGGTGCTACACTTGGGAGAACACTAACTACTTGATATTTTTGTGAGAGATCACCCTAATAAAAAGCGACTACCGCGCAATCAAGAAGGGTGCATCATAAGGGATAAACATCTCAGGCAATTCATAATAGCATGATATGGTATAGCCCTTTCTGACGGAGAAGTCTTTCATTTCTTCGTCTTCGGCATTCGCGTCGGTGTTCACCTTCGCGAAGATTGCCACCACCTTGTCGATGCACTAGATAATATTGCTATCTCTATAGCTAATAAAATGATGCATTACAACAAGGTTGACACGCAGGTCATTAAAGTGCAATCATATGGCTCCAGCCATCATGCCGAATCATGACACGCAGGTCATGTTAATATTACATCATATAGTCATCTCATACATAATCAAATTAATATGAGCACTGCTATACCACATCATATGCACATGCAAACCATCCTGCAAAACCAAGTTAGACGCCTCTAATCGGTTTATACAAAATTTTATTTTACGTGGCTTCTAAGGTTTCGAAACAAACCGAAGCTACCAACGTCCATCATCAAGCATGATAATCCAAGTCGCTAGATTAACATTGCGGGGTGTATGAAACGCGAGATAATAAAATCTCGAGCCCCATACTAAACTTTGTCATACGCGTGACCCCCGTGCAGATCACATCTGCATTGCCCTTTCGTCTGCGAAACATCCATCTTTCTTTAACTATGGTGGAACCCAAAGAACTGTTAGCACTTCGTTGATCTGTCAATCAGCATACTCAGGAGCAGCATGAAAGGATCGCGGATTGCCAGAACTTTGTGAGATTCCACCATGCCGTCAAGATCAGGACTACGCAAATTCAAGGGAAGCAACATGAACATCGGGTAACAGATTTCATCTGCTACCCGCACAAATAATTTTCAGCAATAGATCTCATCTACTACCTAATTATATTGTGCAACACCCATACATCTCTATGTATTCTAGATCGCAACCTGCATCTACGCATAGCACGGCTCTTGATGCCACTGTAGGGTAACACAGCAGAAAACAAAAAATTTCCGACCTACGCACCAGCCCAGGACCACTATGGAGACTGCATACAAGGTTTGATCATTTTCGTTACCGACTCATAGCGCAGCGGAAGTAGAGTCGATGACGAACGGCGGTGCAGATCCCCGCAGCTAGGATTTTACAACCTCCCAACCGCGAGGATGTATACCCTCATCCGCCCCGCGGACAGCCCTCCGGGAGGCGGTCAGCCAGTCCCCCGGACGGTGTCGCGGACAGCCCTTCGGGAGGACCTCCAAAACTTGGACTGTCACTCGGACAGCCCTTCGGGAGGACCTTCGAAACTCGGACGGTCACACGGACAGCCCTCCGGGAGGCACTCTCGAACTAAGACCGAAACTACGATCTCTCTACAGAGTTGCACACATACGGTGTCATCTATCCGGCAGGGCTTCGCCGTCCAGAACTAGTTCCTGCCGGAACCCAGACAGCCTTTCGGCTCTACGAAACTATTTCGTTGGGAGGGAGAGAGAAGGCTAGATCATGCATGGCTTGTGTGAGAGAGTTGGAGTGAGGATGGAGAGCTCCTCTCCACCTCCTTATATAGTGGTGGAAGGGGTGAGGGGGGGCTGAAATTCAGCCCACTAAACATGCACCCACCAAACAAGGAAAACATGTTCCCACCAAACATGGAGAAAACATGTTCCCTTGTCCATGGTGTTCCCCCATGGGGCCCCACCTTCCTCCCAACACTCTCCACCATTTGTGGGGGCTGCCCCCCACCATGGGGGGCCCCCCCAACACTTTGTCCAGCCACAAGGGGGCTGTCCCCTAAAGGGGGCGCCCCCAAAAACAGCCCCCACGATCCGTGGGATCTTGTCCCCTCTCGCTGGGACAAGATGTTTTCCGAAACTATTTCTTCTGAAAAATTCCGGAAGGTCCCAGAACATTTCTGGCACCCTCTAAAATTATCTGGACTCGCTCCGGAACATTTCCGGTATGGTGGTTTAATTTAAAACCATCTTTGTTTACCCGGTAAACAATTCCGGCAGCTCCGAAAACCTTTTTCGGTTTTTTCTCTGAAAAAATTCCAGAAATTACCAGACCAATCTGGCAACCTCCAAAACATTTTCGGTGCTTGCCGAAACCTTTTAGGATCAATGGTTTTATCCGAAACAACTTTTCGGTTTTACCGAAACTTTTCCGATGTTCTCTCCGGAACTTTTCCGTCGTCTCCGAAACTCTTTCAGTGACTTTCTCTCGGACTCCTTGTCTAGTATTCAGCAGATAGATGACCCTTAAGCGTGTGACCCTATAGGTTCGGTGAAGTATAGACATGACCCGGAACCCCTTCCAATCAATGATCAACATCGGAGCCGTGGACACCCATATTGACCCCTATACCCACACGAATGAATATTCGAGTGAACCTCCAGTTGCCGTGTGCTATTCCTGTTGCTTCGCGATATGTTACAAATACCCGAGGTGAGACATGTTGGCATCCCCGTGGATCAACACCTTGTCCACTATGCCAGTTACCTCGTTACCGGTATTGTTCTCTTTTCTCGTTCCCGTGTTCCGGCATCCCCGTGATCAAATCACAAAGTGTCTAGCCAGACGATGATGGATACCGTAACACCGAGAGGGCCCAGAGATATCTCTCCATCGTCGGAGGAGCAAATCCCAATCTTGAGCTATCAAGTTACTTGACACACTTTTCCATGAACCCGTAAGCCGCCGTAATAGCCACCCATTTACGGATGACGTTTAACAAACCCCAAAGTTCATGAAGCAAGCATGAAGAAACCCGATACTCTCATGGTCTAAGGAATCATGCAAACGTTAACCATCTCTGTGTTATTAACCATTAACTTATGACGAATATATCTCATAGCATAACATCAATCGGGTCGATTCAACACAAGTGTTCTACCAACAATTGTGCCCTCAAAATTGCCGGCATAGCCATGCCCATGATCAGGAAAACAGGATCATCATGCAATACTTGAGCCAGTCATAGAGGCTTGACTAGGAATACATTTTACCGTTTATTATCCCACATGTGCATATGAGTCTTCCTCCGAGCCTCGTGGTTATTGCAGACTCGAGAACCATAGCAGTTATAGCATGGAACATAAACCTAATTATGAACAGGGAGATAATCAATAACATTTATTATTGCCTCTAGGGCATATCTCCTACAATGAGCACGAGCAATGCTATCCCATCCCCATCCCCGTCTTGTGCGCTGGATAAGGTATTTGACCCACTAGCTTCCTCGTGGACAATAAAGCTGGCACATCCCCGTCCCCTGATAGAGTAATTACCCATAGGGACGCGGGTAACGGTTAACCATTGCCAGCTTGAGTCCAGCATGGCTCCCAGGACCAAAAGAAGTGGCTAGCCATGGCCCATTCCCCAAATTAGTTAAGAAACAAAATCTTGGCCCAGAGAACACCAAAAAAAATTCACAAATGTGCATATTAATTAAAGAAAGACGTACTCACAAGCAATGACACAATGAAGGTTGTCATGGTAAAAAATACATAAGAGTTTTCATGTGAACAAAGAAAAGTACTTTAACTAGAAATGCCATCATATAAAATCACACACAAAATTAATGCATAAAAAGGGAAATTTTCTTGATCAAGATTGAAGAATGCCATGACACTAAAAATAGAAAAATGCCAAGATACAAAATATTAAAATTAGCATGCTATGTATTTTCATTGTCTAAAACCAAAAATGATGCAAAAGAAAATTGTCATGATTTCGAACTTAAAATTGTATGCCATTTTTTTACCGTGCTATAGACAAAAAAGGCATGCTCCTAATAATAAAAATGCCACACTCTTAATCATAAAATGCCATGATCTTAATCATAAAGATGTGATCATATGAAACAATGAAAATTGTCATGCTATGTATTTCCTTTGCCAGAAAAAGAAGGAAAATAAAATTACCGTAATTAAAAAATTAAAACTGCCATCCATTAAAAACAAATTTACCATCCCAGAGATGATAAAAATGCCAAGCTATTTAAAAATAAAAATGTGATGCACGCAATAAAATAAAAATGCCATGCCCTTAATAATAAAAATGGCATGCTCTTAATAAAATGCAATGTAGTTTTTACAAAATACCATGACAAATTTAAAGAAATGTCATGGTTTTAGAAATACTTTCTAAAACATTTTTCCATGGACTATAACTAGCAATCTCAAACAAGGCAAAACTTTGGCAAAAACTATCTATAAACATGGCCAACAATACAATTTTATGAAAGTTGGTTTTTCGTGTTAGCTGAAAAATGCCATGGCAACTTTAGAAAACATCCCATGAAATTAGTCGTGGCAACTATAAAACATCCATTTTTTTATAAAAGTATATGACAACTTATTTGGGGGGGGGTGTTTGTAACATGACATTTTTTGGAACTTGTAAGGGACACATGGGAAAAAGTTGTGCATTTTGTTCTTTGAAACCGCCATGGTCTACATGAAATGGTTCTTAAAAAATGCCATGCTTATGGAATGGTGAAACTAGACACCTTGGTAAACATGGTTCAAAGTTGCCATGTGCCTTTTCCATTTAGCTAGCTGGAGATCACGAATGTGGGGAAATGCTAGCAGTTCTTAACACCCATGTGACGCTTATTTATTCCCACATGTTGTCATGATTTTAGAACAGCCTAAAATTGCCATCCCCCCCTCACAAAATTGACTACAAGTTGCCATGATTCAGAAAAACAAAAAAGTTTTGTAATTTGACATATGAAAAGTAGAAAACTATACCATGGCAAATTTATATCATCGCAAAAAACATTCTTAACGGGGGAAAAATGTGCCATATGATTTCAAAATTTGCCATGATTCAAATAACACACTTCCCCCAACAAAAATTGTCATGTCAAGGTTCCAAACCATTTTTTGTCTCAAACTTGCCATGTCCTGTAGAACATATTTGCCACGTGACTATTACACCTTTTACATGTGACTGTTATAAAATTTTGCCATACAAATGTTAAAAAACTTCATCTAACTTTGCCATGTTTTAGGTAAATAAAGGCACATGACATCCTCACACTGGCATCACACATTAGAAAATCAAAAAACAGGGAGGAAAGAGAGGTGTGTTAGCGTGGATGTGTGCGATCTGGTAGATCATGAGGTGCATGTCTGAAGTGCAATCATGTCCTTACATCATATTTTGATGTTGATGATAATATACATTTAGGGGACTGATTGTATTTGTCAAGTATATCTCAGGGTTTAGTCCCCGTGTGACAATGTGTGTGGATCATAGACAAATGGAATGGATGTGACTCAAGGAAGAAGAAACAAAAGATTACGAGCTTTGTTTTCGTTTATTCTTGGGTATAGGGACCCCACACTATTAAGAGGGGGTCAATAGGGTTCGTGAAAGATTTGCTCATATTATCACGGTTCCCAAATATTTCCCTCTATCCATCCCACCAAAAATTCCATCCTATGCTACCAAATGAGTGCTCGACCTATATACCACACTTAGAATTCCACCCAAGTTGATAGTGCTCCAAATCCTCTCTGGTTGGCCGGATGTCCAAACCTTGGCCAGAAATACGGCCTAGTGCTACAGAAGTTAGGTCGAAATCCTCTATGACCAGCCGGATCCGGGTTTTCACTACCACACCGGATGACCGGGATCCTCCCAGAAATCCAACTCGCTAGGTCCACAAGCATGCTTTATTTCAGCACTTGACCGTCGGATGTCTGGCTCATCCCCCGATGTCCAGTCTCTCGTTGTTGCCCCTTATGTCTAGGATTTGGTTGTTGCCCCGGATGTCTGGAACCCTCCCCGGAAGTCCGGCTGCCTATGTCCAAAACCATGTCGAAAAGAGGGTTGTGACTGCCGGATGTCCGACGCTAGGCCGGATGTATGAGAAGTCATGACTGGTTGGATGTTCGTGCCCTTCCCGGATATCTGGGCATTGATACTTCCTTTGGTATGATCCGGTAACGAATCAGAAAGTACCCCACACCTATTTCCCCAAGAAGTGACCTGGGTTATCGAACCCGCGAGAGGAAGGTTCCCTTGAAGCGACGGTCCCTAGCAAGCAATTGTTAAAATATTAATTCCATCTTTTGACTAGATCAATCAAGCTAGTAGTGATGTAACACTCATAAGAAAAAGAAGGTACGGGCATTGAGTTCTTGATGCTTACAACCATGTATTTGTGTTGGGATCAGATATGATATTAATTTTTGCTCTGGAAGTCACCCATCAAGATGTGCTTGTTACGAACCGAAGTGGGGATGTGTCCAAATAACATCTTGACCGACACGAGTCCTGCATCAAGAATAAGTTGTCCTACCACAGGTCCTATCCATCGCGCGTGGTTGCCTCGAGAATTAAGATTATAATAATCAGACAAGAGCTTTGGGTATTTAATGACTACACCTCTTGAATCCCCATGGTTTGATCCATGTTACCATACTAAACCCTTCGGTCACTGGTGTTCATAATAACACTGCACGCCCTCCTTGCTCCTAGCCTCACCGTGACTCGCTATTCATGATCCTGGGTACCTGCAGGGATGAAGAACACGGACAAAACAATAGACATCTACGAAACAATTTTATGTCACACATATGAGACATTAATTCAAAGCCCTACATTGATCCCCACAACAAATACAGAGGGTTGCAAGGCCTATGCCTCAACCCATACCTTGACGCACTACTCACACACGGAGATCAGATCGCGAGAAAAAAACTTTGAAGGGCACATCCTGAGGATTGATTGATTGCAAATATGTCTTACAATGGTTGCCTTGTGCGATGCACGATTACAAGTATGAACTAGATGGAGATGAACTATGGTGGTGGTGATGGTGGATATGGAGATGAGATGGCGGCGGCTAGGGTTGATGAAGGGGATAAAGATGGCTCTGTTGTTGAAGACTTGCGCGGTGCTCGATGTTATGTTAACATTTCGACTAGGCCCCCTTTATAAAAGTTGTGCAGGTAGACGAGCTGCGTCGGAATCCATGCCATACGACCGCTCATACGAGTGATCGCTGTCGTATGGAACACCGTATTTTGCTCTGGCGCCTCTAGTGTGCCTCCTGTTGATTTTCTTCATCTCCTTCTTTACTCCTTCCATGTATTGACTTGATTTAGTCCATTTATAGCCTATTTCATGTAGATTCACAATAAAGAGATGATTCGTGGAATCATTTGCATTCGTTAGTCATTAGTACCAATATCGGGGCGAATATCCCAATTTAAAGAAATATCTCGGTTTAAACAAATGTGAAATGAGTGTGAAAATATCACTCATCACGCACCTGTTTATCCTACTACCCCTGTTCTTCGTGTGGCTTTTCTTCAGCCGCCGGATGTCTGACTCTTTCCCGGATGTCCGATCAGACTCTCCCACTTACACTGAAACTACTAGTTTTCTAGCGGTACTATATATACCCATCTATCCATCCGATTGAGGGTTGACCATTCACTTTGAATCAACCCTAGAGCACACACTACTCTCTCTCTCTCTGTCTATCTATCTATCTATCTATCTATCTATCTATCTCTCTTTCTCTCTCTCTTTCTCACACACACATCCTCATACACCAAAATCCTAGATCCGAGAAGGATTTGTGAGACTTATTGAGAGGTTCTCCAATCAAGTGATAGATCCACTCCTGCCCCTTCTCTTAACCAAAGGAATTCATGATCTGAGCAAATTTTGAGCTTTTCTCCTTCGTTCTTATTACTCTTGTAGGTTGGAGACTCCTAGGCGACATGAGTTCTTTGAAGAGTAACCGCTCATTGTGATACCCCCAGAAAGTTTGTGAGGGTTTGGAGACCTCCCCAAGGTATACCACTAGTGGTTGAGAAATGAATTCACGATGTTGTCTCAAGGGGTGAATATGGTGAGCCTTCATTGCTTTGGTGTGCCTTCGTGGTAACATCCACCTCTCTAACAGTGACTAGCTTCCCTCTAAGGAAGTGAATATCGACATAAATCTTCATCTCTCGGAGTTGCGGTTATCCCTAAACCTAACTCCCTACTTGTGGTTATTTGTCTCATTTTCTTTACTTACTTATCATTGTATTTTCTTACCTTGCTACTTGTTGTAGTTAGTCACTTTGCTTAGCACTAGACTCACCGTTGCAATTGTTAGGCTCACTTTCATATTCCGCATTATTGCCTAAAATTGCTAAGTAAGATTTCTTAATAATTGTACATAATACTGAGGAAATTGTTAAATGGTAGTTGCTCGGTTGGTTGGCGAGTAGGGGATTAATAGGCTAATCGACAAGTTAATACATTAATTGTACGATTCATCAGTTTATCGGCTACTCAGTGACCCTACAAGTAGGAATTAATCAGAAAATTAACTGGTTAATCGGACAAATTCTTGAATAGGATTTGTACCTATTCACCCCCTCTTTAGATTCATCTCGATGTTTTCACCATCGAAGCCCCAGTTGATGATGTCGACGAGGAGTAGGTACAATTGAAAAGGCAGCGTGTAACCCATTGATGCATAGGAATGCGATGGGAAGACATTGGTGTCGCGGGACACATTGAGAGTTTGGGACGCGACCATGACAATGTCGATGAGGAGCAGGAGGGGCGTCGCCGCCCCGTGAGCCGACGATGATCCAATCCATGGAGGGTCGCACCGCTCGACCCCATGCTCAGCCAAAAGAGGCGGCACCCTCGCGCGCGATACAACTACGCCCCTTTGCCTTCTTGCTTCTCCCGGCGAGGAGGAGGCTACGACAGATCACCCTCCGATGTAAATCCCTCACCCCCTCATCGAAACGAGGCGGATCCTCCGTCGATTCATGGTTGCCACCGCTTGAGCACCACCCGTCGACAAGGAAGAGGTTACGACGCAACACCCTCCATTCTTGAGCACCACCCACCCCGAGGATAAGGTCAAATTCATGGTTGGACCGCTGCTCGTGGGAAGAGGATAAATGAGTGGGGCGTGCGGAAAGGGGAAATGGGTCAGCCGAAAGAGCCGATATAGAGGTTGTCCCCCGTTTGTGCAGACCTAAGTTTCAGCGAACGCTTATTTGTTATCGCAAACAAAAAAAGCAAACGCTTCTTTGGATCTGACGTGGCAACAATACCTGATTCGAGGCACCTCATCCGACGGCAGCTGGCGCATTCGCTGAGAATCCTCAAATATCTGACATTCGTCCGATAGCTTTTTCATGAGGTAAAAGCACCGGAGATCCTAGAACTTGTCTAGCATGTGATGGTTTAGTCCTAAAACTTGCAAAAGTGAACTATGTAATCCTAAAACTTGCACACAATGTGCAAATTTAGTCTATAGCCAATCAGAGGTGGACAAGTGGTGCCAGCTGGCCCTGTCTGGTCGTCATTGGATATTTTGTAGATCCCCCCTTGACGTTTTGTCAATTCAACCCACAGGACACCACTTTGATCAGATCACTACACCAACTGACGGTGGGGTAAATGAATCTGGTCGCTGCACTGAAGGTGCATTCAACCAGGCATTCGCTGCTCCTGTTTCGCTTCCCTTGAGGAATCTGAAGCTCTCCACACTCAGCCCCAACACGCCGCTCGATCTTGCGTGCTCTCCATAGTCAGTGGCCACTGAAGAAGACCAAGATCGAGGACGTCTGTTCCGCCGGTGATCCAAGCTGAAGGGAGCTGTTGATGGAGCTACCATCATCAGCCTAGCGATAGCCTTTAGCGGTTTACTTTACCATTCTGTAATTTTTCTCATCCAAGCATTGGAGATGTTTCGATTTTGGGGAAATTTATCCTGTCCCTCGGCAGAAAGATGTACAATAATAAAGCAATAGAAGTGTGGGGCGATGAAAACCAAACCATGGCAGAGCAATGCAGAGTCACCCCATGACCGAAGAAGCTAGCATCTGAATGTCTTACAATCATAGATACAATCGTTCTTACAATCTAGTACCCCTATAAAAGCACGAAGTGCGGAGATCCAAAAGTTAATCCTATCCATCTCAGATTAGTCACTAAAACACGTTTGATCTAAAACAAGCGTTTAGCCACTTCCACCTACTATGAAAGCCATCTTGACGTCGCACGAAAATGAACTAGATCGTGACTACTCGATCGTGAGCGCCGCATGCACGCGAGCCCACTCCCCACCCTTCGCTGCGCCTCAACCACTCCCCTTCCCCTCACCTAGAACCCACCCAGATCGAGCAACCATGGCGCTCCCAGGCCCGCGACTGCTGCTTCCAGATCCGCGACGGCGTCAAGGACTTGGAGACGCGCCGCGACGGAGGTTGTCCCCTTCCTTCCTTCTCCACGACCACATGCCGGGAGGGGCGACGATGCAGGTCGAGGAGAGCCACGACGCGTACGAGGCACTACTGCACGAGGTGGAGGGGAGGATCGAGATTGTGTACCGGGCGTAGATGGGGGGACCTGTAGGAGGAAGAGGAGAAAGATGAATAGGATTACAGGAAGCCGAGGTACCTTCCCGAGGCGTTCAAAAGGATGTAGGGGCTCCGCATGCTCAACTTCTCATACAAACAGCTCCAGGTGAGAAACTTTAAATTTGTTATCTCATATGTTCAAAGCTGTTTATCATGGAGTAGACATTGTTGTGCCATTTTTGTGTAGAATTAACCTTATAGTTCTTGTGTTCCCCAAAAGAAATTGTTTGATTGCATTTTATTTCTTGACCTTACTGCTTTATCTTTGATGTCACTGAAGAGCAGCACCTCATGCTTGCACAGACCGCACCTGGACACTTACTGTTGGGGAACGTTGCACGGGAAACAAAAAAATTCCTACGAACACCCAAGATCTATCCATGGAGATGCATAGCTATAAGAGGGTGAGTGTATCTACATACCCTTGTAGATCGCTAAGTGGAAGCGTATATAACGCGGTTGATGTAGTCGTACTCTTCACGATCCCATCGCGATCCGATTCGATCTAGCGCCGAACGGACGGCACCTCCGCGTTCAGCACACGTGTGACTCAATGACGTCTCCTCCTTCTTGATCCAGCAAGAGAGGAAGGAGAAGTAGATGGGATCTCAACCAGCACGACGGCGTGGTGAAGATGATGGTGGAGCAATCCCAGCAGGGCTTCGCCAAGCGCCTCCGGAACTGCAAACGAGGAAGAACGGGAGAGAGGGGAGGCTGCAGGGCATGGGAATTGTTGTGTCCAGCCCTTGCGCCTCCTCCCCACTATATATAGGGGTGTTGGAGGGCAGGGGGAGCAGACCTAGCCCCTCCTCCAAGGAGGGGAGGCGGCCAAAGGGGGAGGAGTGCCCTCCAAGCCAAGTGGAGGGCCCTCCCCCTTAGGGTTTTCCTTCCCCTAGGCGGATGGGCATTAGGGGGCTGGTGCGCCTGGGCCAATAAGGCTAGGGCGCCCCCCTACAGCCCATGCACGTCCTAGATGCTGGAGGGACCCTTCCGGACCCCTCCGGAACCCTTCGAGACCTTCTAGAACCTTCCGGAAGCTTCCCGGTACAATACCGATAAAACCCAAAACTTTTCCGGTAGCCAAAATATGACTTCGCATATATAAATCTTTACCTCCAGACCATTCCGGAGCTCCTCGTGACGTGGGTCTCATCTAGGACTCCGAACAACATTTAGTCACCAACGTGAATATCCCAATACTACTCTAGCGTCACCGAACGTTAAGCGTGCGGACCCTACGAGTTCGAGAATCATGTGGACATGACCGAGACACCTCTCCGGTCAATAACCAATAGCGGGACCTGGATGCCCATATTGGTTCCCACATATTCCACGAAGATCTTTATCGGTCGAACCACGATGCTAAGGATTCAATCAATCCCGTATGCAGTTCCCTTTGTCTAGCGGTATGTTACTTGCCCGAGATTCGATCGTCGGTATCTCCATACCTAGTTCAATCTCGTTACCGGCAAGTCTCTTTACTCGTTCCGTAATACAAGATCCCGCGACTAACTCCTTAGTCACATTGCTTGCAAGCTTCTTGTGATGTTGTATTGCCGAGAGGGCCCAGAGATACCTCTCCGTCATACGGAGTGACAAATCCCAGTCTCGATCCATGCCAACCCAACAGACACCCTCGCAGATACCTGTAGAGCACCTTTATAGTCACCCAGTTACGTTGTGACGTTTGATACACACAAGGCATTCCTCCAGTGTTAGGGAGTTGCATGATCTCATGGTCGTAGGAACAAATACTTGACATGGATAAAGCAGTAGCAACAAACTAACACGATCAAATGCTATGCTTACGGTTGGGTCTTGTCCATCACATCATTGTGATCTTGTTATCAAATGACAACTCATGTCTATGGTTAGGAAACCTTGACCATCTTTGATCAACGAGCTAGTCTAGTAGAGGCTCACTAGGGACATAGTGTTGTCTATGTATCCACACATGTATCTGAGTTTCCGATCAATACAATTATAGCATGGATAATAAACAATTATCATGAACAAGGAAATATGATAATAACCAATTTATTATTGCCTCTAGGGCATATTTCCAATAGTCTCCCACTTGCACTAGAGTCAATAATCTAGTTCACATCACCATGTGAGTAACACCCAATGAGTTCCGGGGTTTGATCATGTTTTGCTTGTGAGAGAGGTTTTAGTCAACGGGTCTGCAACATTCAGATTCGTGTATACTTTGTAAATCTCTATGTCATATTGTAGATGCCTCTACTATGCCCCACTTGGAGCTATTCCAAATGGCTGCTCCACTATACGTATCCGGTTTGCTACTCAGAGTCATCCGGATCGGTGTCAAAGCTTGCATCGACGTAACCCTTTACGATGAACTCTTTATCACTTCCATAATCGAGAAACATTTCCTTAGTCCTCCAGTTACTAAGGATAATTTTGACCGCTGTCCAGTGATCCACTCTTGGATCACTCTTGTACCCCCTTGCTAGACATGCGGCAAGGCACACATCAGGTACGGTACACAGCATGGCATACCGTATAGAGCCTATGGCTAAGGCATAGGGGACGACCTTCGTCCTTTCTCTTTCTTCTGCCGTGGTCAAGCTTTGAGTCTTACTCAACTTCACACCTTACAAATCAGGCAAGAACTCCTTGTTTGACTGATCCATTTTGAACTCTTTCAAAATCTTATCAAGGTATGTACTCATTGAAAGTCTTATCAGGCGCCTTGATCTATCTCTATAGATCTTGATGCCCAATATTTAAGTAGCTTTATCCAGGTCTTCCTTTGAAAAACTCCTTTTAAACAACCCTTTATGCTTTTCAGAAATTCTACATTATTTCCGATGAACAATATGTCATCCACATATACTTATCAGAAATTCTATAGTGCTCCCACTCACTTTCTTGTAAATACAAGTTTCTTATAAACTTTGCATAAACCCAAAAGCTTTGATAACATCATCAAAGCCTATATTCCAACTCCGAGATGCTTGCTCCAGTCCATAGAAGGATCGCTGGAGCTTGCGTACCTTTTAGCATCCTTAGGACTGACAAAACCTTCTGGTTGTATCACATACAACCTTTCCTCACGGAAACCGTTAAGGAAACTCTGTTTTGACATCCATCTGCCAGATTTCATAATCGAAAAAATGCAGCAACTGCTAACATAATTCCAACAGACTTTAGCATCACTACGGGTGAGAAAGTCTCATCATAGTCAACTCCTTGAACTTGTCGGAAACCTCTTTGCGACAAATCGAGCTTTATAAATGGTGACATTTACCATCAGCGTCTGTCTTCTTAAAGATCCATTTGTACTTAACGGCCTGCCGTTCATCGGGCAAGTCTACCACAGTCCATACTTGGTTTTCATACATGGATCCTATCTCGGATTTCATGGCTCCTAGCCATTTGTTGGAATCCGGGCCCACCATCGCTTCTTCATAGCTCGTAGGTTCACTGTTGTCTAACAACATGACCTCGAAGACAGGATTGTCGTACCACTCAGGGGCGGTACGAGTCCTTGTCGACCTACGAGGCTTGGTAGTAACTTGATCTGAAGCTTCATGATCATCATCATTAGCTTCCTCTTCAATTGGTGTACGCATTACAAGAACAACTTTCTGCGCTGCGCTACTGTCGAATTCAAGTGAATGTTTGACAACCTTGTCAAGTTCTACCTTCCTCCCACTCACTTCTTTCCAGAGAACATCCTTCTCTGAAAGGATCCATTCTTGGCAACAAAGACCTTGCCTTCGGGTCCGTGATAGAACGTATACCCAATTGTTGCTTTAGGGTATCGTATGAAGATGCACTTTTCCGCTTTGGGTTCGAGCTTATCAGACATAAGTGTCGCATTCCCAAACTCTAAGAAACGACAGCTTAGGTTTCTGCCAAACCATAATTCATACGGTGTCATCTCAACAGATTTAGATAGTGCCCTATTAAAGTGAATGTAGTTGTCTCTAATGCATAACCCCAAAACGATAATGGCAAATCAGTAAGAGACATCATAGTACGCACCATATCTAATAGAGCACGACTACGACGTTCGGACACACCATTACAGTATGGTGTTCCAGGTGGCGTGAGTTGTGAAACAATTTCCACATTGTCTTAAGTTGATCTCCATGATCATATCGTAGACATTTTATCTTCTTGTCACGATGATCTTCAACTTCACTCTGAAATTGCTTGAACTTTTCAGACGTTTCAGACTTGTGTTTCATTAAGTAAATATACCCATATCTACTTAAATCATCAGTGAAGGTAAGAAAATAACGATATCCACCGCACGCTTCAACACTCATTGGACCGCATACATCAACATGTATCATTTCCAATGAGTCACTTGCCCGCTCCATCATACCGAAACACGGCGTCTCAGTCATCTTGCCCATGAGGCATGGTCCGCATGTCTCAAGCGATTCGAAATCGAGTGAGTCCAAAGATCCATCAGTATGGAGTTTCTTCATGCGCTTTACACCAATATGACCTTAGCGGTGACGTGGCTTGAGTCTGCGTCGGTATTTCCTGAAAGAGGAAGGGATGATGCAGCACAACGACGGTAAGTATTTCCCTCAGTTATGAAACCAAGGTTATCGAACCAGTAGGAGGATCACCACCACCCAATAAGCAGCACCTACACACAAACAACAAATACTTGCAACCCGACGCGAAAGAGAGGTTGTCAATATCTCTACGGTAATAAGATAGATTAGGTAGTGATAGATAGGAGAGATAGATCTCTCAAGAACACAAATAAAAAGAGCAAATATGCAGCAATATATTTTTGGGTTTTTGGTTTTGTAGATCTGAAAACAAAGATTGCAAAAAACGTAGATCGGAAAGCAATATGATGGAAAAGTAGACTCGGGGGGCATAGGGTTCACTAATGGCTTCTCTCATGAGTATAGCGCACGGTGGGTGAACAAACTACTGTTGGGCAATTGATAGAAAATCAAATAGTCATGATGATATCCAAGGCGATGATCATTATATAGGCATCACGTCCAAGATAGATAGATCAACTCCTGCCTGCATCTACCTCTATTACTCCACACATCAACCGCTATCCAGCATGCATCTAGTGTATTAAGTTCATGGAAAAATGGAGTAATGCAAGAAGAACGATGACATGATGTAGACAAGATCTATTCATGTAGGAATAGACCCCATCTTGTTATCCTTAATAGCAACGATACATGCGTGTCTTGCTGCCCCTTGTGTCACTCGAAAAGAACACCGCAAGATCGAACCCATCACAAAGCACCTCTTCCCATGGCAAGAAAAATAGATCTAGTAGGTCTAACTAAACCAAAGATTCGAAGAAGAAATCCGATGCTATAAGCAATCATGCATATAAGAGATCAAAGAAGACTCAAATAATATTCATGGATAGAAACTGATCATGAACTCAAAATTCATCGGATCCCAACAAACACACCGCAAAAGTTTACATCAAATAGATCTTCAAGAGACCATTGTATTGAGAATCATAAGAGAGAGAGAGAGA
Organism: Elymus sibiricus; assembly: GCA_039707655.1. Lineage (NCBI taxonomy): Eukaryota > Viridiplantae > Streptophyta > Magnoliopsida > Poales > Poaceae > Elymus > Elymus sibiricus. Next base: position 147,505,708 of record CM077675.1, read on the forward strand.
AGAAGCCATCTAGCTACTGCCTACGGACCCGTAGGTCTATGGTGGACTACTCACGCATCATCGGAGAGGCACCTATGAAGAAGGTGAACCCCTCCGTGATGGTGTTTAGATTGGATCTCGCGGTTCTGGAACTTGCGGCGGCTGGAATTGTGTTTCGTCGACTCCCCTAGGGTTTTGGGAATATTAGGGAATTTATAGGCATCAGAGGCAGTGCAGAGGGTCTCCGTGGAGGGCACAACCCATCAGGGCGCGCCGGGGGCCCCCTGGCGCGCCCTGGTGGGTTGTGCTCTCCACAGCCCACCTTCCTGGCTCTTTTTTGGCCCACTGGGTGTCTTCTGGTCTAGAAAAAATCTCCAAAAAGTTTCGTCGTGATTGGACTCCGTTTGGTACTGATATTCTGTGAAGTAAAAAACAAGAAAAAACAGCAACTGGCACTTTGGCACTATGTCAATTGGTTAGTACCAAAAAATGATATAAAGTTGTTATAAAATGATTGTAAAACATCCAAGAATGATAATATAACAGCATGGAACAAGCAAAAATTATAGATACGTTGGAGACGTATCAGCATCCCCAAGCTTAATTCCTACACGTCCTCGAGTAGGTAAATGTTAAAAACGGAATTTTTGATGTGGAATGCTGCCTAACATGTTCATCATATTCTTTTCTTTTGTATAGCATGGACATTTGGACTTATAATGATTCAAAGCAATAGTCTAGTTTTAACATAATGACTTCAATACTCAAGCATGTCAACAAGCAATCATGTCTTTCAAAATATCAACACTAAAGAAAGTTATCCCTAGCCCATCATGCTCAATCATTGATCCATTCATGAAACACACTCAAATATTAACTATGCCCAATGCTCAAGTACGATCATAGTGCCCCCTAGTTGGTGCTTATAAGAGAAGATGGAGACTCAAAGCAAAAAATAAAATTTGCATAAAATAAATAGAAAGGCCCTTCGCAGAGGGAAATAGGGATTTGTAGAGGTGCTAGAGCTCAAAGTTTTAAATTGAGAGAGAAAAATATTTTGGGTGGCATGCTTTTCCTGTCAACGAAAACGACAAAGTAGCTCACAATACTTTCCATGCTAGATATATCATAGGCGGTTCCCAAACAGAAAATAAAGTTTATTCCTTTTTCCATCAAACTTTCACTTTTCATGGCGGGCCGTATCCACGGTTGCCTTCCATACCAACACTTTCCAAGGAATTTATTATTTTACAACAAAAAGTAAATATTTTTTCTTTTTCATTTCGGGAATGGGCATCCCTATTACCGCCGCACTCTCGTGCAATGACAAGTGAATAAACACTCATCTTGAGAATAACACATCTAGCATGGAAAAATATTGGACACTCCCCACCGTTTCATGAGCGGTACGGGCACACAAAAGAGAAAATTTATTTTGAAAATTTAGAGATGGCACATACAAATTTGCTTGGAACGGCATGAAAATACCGCATATAGGTAGGTATGGTGGACTCATAAGGCAAAACTTGGTTTAAGGATTTTGGATGCACAAGTAGTATTTCTACTTAGTACAAATGGAGGCTAGCAAATAGATTGGGAAGCAACCAAACCAAGAAACAAAAATTCACATAAGTGAGCATTGAACATAACTAACACCGAATAATGCACCACAAGTAGGATGTAACTTCATTGCATAACTATTGACTTTCGTGCATGCATAGGGAATCACAAACCTTAACACCAATATTCCTACTAAGAATAATTACTCACTAGCATGACTCACATATTACTATCATCATGTTTCAAAACTATTACAAGGAATCAAGTTTAATTTGTCCAATGATCTTCATGAAAGTTTTTATTATATCCTCCTTTGATATCTATCACTTTGGGACTAGTTTCATATATTGCCATTGCTTTTTCGCAAGCTCAAACAAATTTAAGTGAAGCACATAGAGCAATTCTAACAAATCATAGCATGATTTTGGCTTTCTCAAATAGGTGTGTCCAGCAAGGATACAAAGGAAAAACTAACAAACAAAGCAAGCAAAGATAAAAGACGCTCCAAGCAAAACTCATGATATGTGACGAATAAAAATATAGCTCCAAGTAAAATACCGATGGTCGTTAGAAGAAAGAGGGGATGCCACTCGGGGGCATCCCCAAGCTTAGTTGCTTGTTTCTCTTTGGATATATCTTGGGGGTGCGGTAGCATCCCCAAGCTTAGGCTTTTATAACTCCTTATTCCTTCATCCATCGTGATCTCACCCAAAACTTGAAAACTTCAATCACACAAAACTCAACAAAATCTTCGTGAAATCCGTTAGTATAATAAAGCAAATCACTACTTTAGGTACTGTTGCAAACCCATTCATATTTTATTATTGCATTATACCTACTGTATTTTAACTTTACCATGGCTTATACCCCCCAATACAAATCATAGATTCATCAAAACAAGCACACAATGCAACGAAAACAGAATCTGTCTTAACAGAACAGTCTGTAGTAATCTGTACTCTACCCATACTTCTGTAACTCTAAAAATTCTAAAACATTAGTACAACGTAAGGAATTTGAATAGAAACAATGTGTTAAAATTTCAGCTCAAGATCACGTTCCAGAAAAAAAATGAAAATTCATATACTGGACGCAAAGTTTTTGTTTCAGATTCAGCATCACTTCTACTCATCCTATGAATCATCCTAAAGGCTTTACTTGGCACAAACACTAAATAAACCATAAAAACACAATCATAGCAGAGGCATAATTGTGTCAATACACAAAAACAGAAAGGAAAAAGCAAAAAATTTATTTATTCATTGGGTTGCCTCCCAACGAGCGCTATCGTTTTACGCCCTAGCTAGGCATAATGGATAGATTCAAGTATTGTCATCCTTGGTTTTGGATCCATAGGATGCCCTCATGATTGATTCATATGGTGGCTTAATTCTTGTTCTAGGGAAGTGTTCCATACCCTTTCTCAAGGGAAATTGAAAACAAATATTGCCTTCTTTCATATCTATCACGGCACCTATAGTGCGTAAAAACGGTCTACCAAGTATAATGGGACAAGACGGATTGCAATCAATATCAAGCACAATAAAATCAATGGGCACATAATTACTATTTGCAAGAATAAGAACATCATTAATTCTTCCCAATGGTTTTTAATAGTAGAATCCGCCAAGTGCAAATTAAGAGAACATTCTTCAATATTGGTAAGACCAAGCACATCACATAGAGATTTCGAAATCGTGGAAACACTAGCACCCAAATCACACAAAGCAAAGCCCTCACAATTTTTAATATTGACCTTAATGGTAGGTTCCCACTCATCATGTAATTTTCTAGGAATAGAAATCTCCAGCTCCAACTTTTCTTCAAAAGATTTCATCATGGCATCAACAATATGTTTAGTAAAAGCTTTATTTTGCTCATAAGCATGGGGTGAATTCAACATGGATTGCAGCAAAGAAATACATTCAATCAAAGAGCAACTATCATAATTAAAGTCTTTGCAATCCAAAATAGTGGGCACATCACTAGTTAAAGTTTTGACCTCTTCAAACCCACTTTTAGCAAAATTTTCATCAAGATTTTCACCCTCCAAATTATTGGGACGCCTTCCAGCTAAAGTTGACTCTACTTCAGTCCCTTCATGATCAATTTTAACATTACTAAACAAGGAATCAATAGAAGAAACACCAATCACTTTAAGATCTTCATCTTTTTTATCCTCTAGAGAGATTGGTTTAGCGGCCATTTGATTTATCAAAGTAGCTTGCGCATCGGAGATTTTGCCAAGCAAATTTTCAGCATGAGCATATTTAGATTGAAGATTGCAAACTTCTCTACTGATATCATCAAGTTGTTTCGTTATGGCATCTAGCACGGTAGAGTGTTCTCCAAGCTCATCGGTAAAATACTTATTGTGCTCAAATTGTGTAGTCATATATTCCTTAGTACTTTTATCAATTTCAAGCATAATATTGGGGTAGGGAACTTCATAGTACTTGCGTTGGGGCATCATGACTACGCAAACAAGATTGCAAGCAAGGAAGAGATCCGGCAAGAAAAAGGGCAAACGAAAAAGAGGGCGAATAAAACGGCAAATTGGTGAAGTGGGGGAGAGGAAAACGAGAGGCAAATGGCAAATAATATAATTGCAAGGAGATGAGATTTGTGATTAGGAACCTGGTAGATGGTGGTGGAGTCCCCTCGGCACCTACGATAGGCACGTAGAAGAGACCGCTTCCTCCCTGGCAACGGCGCCAGAAATTCCTTTGACGTGGCTTGAGACTGCGTCGGTATTTCCCCAAAGAGGAAGGGATGATGCAGCACAGCGACGGTAAGTATTTCCCTCAGTTATGAAACCAAGGTTATCGAACCAGTAGGAGGATCACCACCATCCAATAAGCAGCACCTGCACACAAACAACAAATACTTGCAACCCGACGCGAAAGAGAGGTTGTCAATCTCTCTACGGTAATAAGATAGATTAGGTAGTGATAGATAGGAGAGATAGATCTCTCAAGAACACAAATAAAAAGAGCAAATATGCAGCAATATATTTTTGGGTTTTTGGTTTTATAGATCTGAAAACAAAGATTGCAAAAAATGTAGATCGGAAAGCAATATGATGGAAAAGTAGACCCGGGGGCCGTAGGGTTCACTAGTGGCTTCTCTCATGAGTATAGCGCACGGTGGGTGAACAAATTACTGTTGGGCAATTGATAGAAAATCGAATAGTCATGACGATATCCAAGGCGATGATCATTATATAGGCATCACGTCCAAGATAGATAGACCGACTCCTGCCTACATCTACCTCTATTACTCCACATATCGACCGCTATCCAGCATGCATCTAGTGTATTAAGTTCATGGAAAAATGGAGTAATGCAATAAGAACGATGACATGATGTAGACAAGATCTATTCATGTAGGAATAGACCCCATCTTGTTATCCTTAATAGCAACGATACAAGCGTGTCTTGCTGCCCCTTGTTTCACTCGGAAAGAACACCGCAAGATCGAACCCATCACAAAGCACCTCTTCCCATGGCAAGAAAAATCGATCTAGTCGGCCTAACTAAACCAAATATTCGAAGAAGAAATACGATGCTATAAGCAATCATGCATATAAGAGATCAAAGAAGACTCAAATAATATTCATGGATAGAAACTGATCATGAACTCAAAATTCATCGGATCCCAACAAACACACCGCAAAAGTTTACATCAAATAGATCTTCAAGAGACCATTGTATTGAGAATCATAAGAGAGAGAGAAGAAGCCATCTAGCTACTGCCTACGGACCCATAGGTCTATGGTGGACTACTCACGCATCATCGGAGAGGCACCTATGAAGAAGGTGAACCCCTCCGTGATGGTGTTTAGATTGGATCTCGCGGTTCTGGAACTTGTGGCGGCTGGAATTGTGTTTCGTCGACTCCCCTAGGGTTTTGGGAATATTTGGGAATTTATAGGCATCAGAGGCGGTGCAGAGGGGCTCCGTGGAGGGCACAACCCATCAGGGCGCGTCGGGGGCCCCCTGGCGCGCCCTGGTGGGTTGTGCTCTCCACAGCCCACCTTCCTGGCTCTTTTTTGGCCCACTGGGTGTCTTCTGGTCTAGAAAAAATCTCCAAAAAGTTTCGTTGCGATTGGACTCCGTTTGGTACTGATATTCTGTGAAGTAAAAAACAAGCAAAAACAACAACTGGCACTTTGGCACTATGTCAATAGGTTAGTCCCAAAAAATGATATAAAGTTGTTATAAAATGATTGTAAAACATCCAAGAATAATAATATAACAGCATGGAACAAGCAAAAATTATAGATACGTTGGAGACGTATCAGCATCCCCAAGCTTAATTCCTACACGTCCTCGAGTAGGTAAATGATAAAAACGGAATTTTTGATGTGGAATGTTGCCTAACATGTTCATCATATTCTTTTCTTTTGTATAGCATGGACATTTGGACTTATAATGATTCAAAGCAATAGTCTAGTTTTAACATTAATTTAGGTTCAACACTAATCCCGAAGGTAGAGGGAGCGTGTGATGGTGATCACATCAACCTTGGAAACACTTCCAACACACATCGCCACCTCACCCTTATCTAGTCTCCGTTTATTCCATAGCTTTCACTTCGAGTTACCAATATTAGCAACTGAATCGGTATCTAATACCCAGGTGCTACTAGGAGTACTAGTAAGGTACACATTAATAACATGTATATCAAATATACTTTTGTTGACGTTGCCAGCCTTCTTATCTGCCAAGTATCTGGGGCGGTTCCGCTTCAGTGACCGTTACCCTCATAACAAAAGCACTCGGTCTTGGGTTTGGGTCCAACCTTGGGTTTCTTCACTGGAGCGACAACTGGCTTCCCATTCTTGAAGTTTCCCTTCTTGCCCTTGCCCTTCTTGAAACTAGTGGTCTTACCATCAACACTTGATGCTCCTTCTTGATTTCTACCTTTCGTGGTGTAAAACATCACGAATAGCTCAGGGATCATCATCTCCATCCCTAGCATGTTATAGTTCATCACGAAGCTCTAGCAGCTTGGTGGCAGTCACTTGGAGAACTGTGTCAATCACTATCTTATCTAGAAGATCAACTCCCACTTAATTCAAGCGATTGTAGTACCCAGACAATCTGAGCACATGCTCACCGATTGAGCTATTCTCTTTCACCTTGCAGGAAAAGAATCTTGTTTGTAGGTCTCATACCTCTCAACACGGGCACGAGCCTGAAATCCCAATTTCAGCTCTTGGAACATCTCATATGATCCGTGACGTTCAAACCGTGTTTGGCGCCTTAATTCTTAGCCGTAAAGCATGACACATTGAAGTATCAAGTAGTCATAAAAAACGTGCCCGTCTGATGTTCTCAACACCCACAGACGACGCTTGAGGGGGTGGCGCACCAAGCGGCGCATCAAGGACATAAGCCTTCTGTTGGGGAACGTTGCATGGGAAAAAAAATTCCTACGCACACGCAAGATCTATCCATGGTGATGAGCATCTATGAGAGGGAGAGTGGATCTACATACCCTTGTAGATCTACATACCCGATGGTCCCCGGTACCCCTCCCAGCACTCCCGGTACACTACCGAAATACCCGAAACTTTTCCGGTGACCAAAACGGGACTTCCTATATATCAATCTTTACCTCCGGACCATTCCGGAGCTCCTCATGACTTCTAGGATCTCATCCGGGACTCCGAACAACCTTCGGTCACCACCATACATAACTCTACTATACCGAAACGTCACCGAACCTTAAGTGTGCAGACCCTGCGGGTTCGAGAACTATGTAGACATGACCGAGGCACCTCTACGGCAAATAACCAATAGCGGGACCTGGATGCCCATATTGGTTCCCACATATTCTACGAACATCTTTATCGGTTGAACCTCTATGTCAAGGATTCAGTTAATCCCGTATGTTGTTCCCTTTGTTCTTTGGTATGTTACTTGCCCGAGATTCGATCGTCGGTATCTCTATACCTAGTTCAATCTCGTTACCGGCAAGTCTCTTTACTCGTTCCGTAATACAAGATCCCGTGGCTAACACTTTAGTCACATTGCTTGCAAGGCTTGTTGTGATGTTGTATTACCGAGTGGGCCCTGAGATACCTCTCCATCACACGGAGTAACAAATCCCAGTCTTGATCCATGCCAGCTCAACAGACACCCTCAGAGATACCTGTAGAGCATCTTTATAGTCACCCAGTTACGTTGCGACGTTTGATACACACAAGGTATTCCTCCGGTGTCAGTGAGTTGCATGATCTCATGGTCATAGGAACATATACTTGACATGCAGAAAACAATAGCAATAAACTGACACGATCATATGCTATCTTCATAGTTTGGGTCTTGTCCATCACATCATTCTCCTAATGATGTGATCCCATTATCAAATGACATCTCATGTCTATGGCTAGGAAACCTTGACCATCTTTGATCAACGAGCTAGTCTATTTGAGGCATACTAGGGACACAGTGTTGTCTATGTACCCACACATGTATTTGAGTTTCCAATCAATACAATTATAGCATGGATAATAAACGATTATCATGAACAAGGAAATATGATAATAACTAAATTATTATTGCCTCTAGGGCATATTTCCAACAGTCTCCCACTTGCACTAGAGTCAATAATCTAGTTCACATCACCATGTGATTTACATTGCTATGAATCTAACACCCAATGAGTTCTGGGGTTCGATCATGCTTTGCATGTGAGAGAGGTCTTTAGTCAACGGTCTGCAACATTCAGATCCGTGTGTTCTTTGCAAATGTATATGTCATACTGCAGATGCTACCACGCTCCACTTGGAGCTATTCCAAATGGTTGCTCCACTATACGTATCCTGACTGCTACTCAGAGTCGTCCGGATAGGTGTCAAAGCTTGCATCGACATAACCCTTTACGATGAACTCTTTATCACCTCCATAATCGAGAAATATTTCCTTAGTCCTCTAGTTACTAAGGATAATCTTGACCGCTGTCCAGTGATCCACTCCTGGATCACTCTTGTACCCCTTGACTGACTCATGGCAAGGCACACACAGGCGCGGTACACAGCATGGCATACTATACAAAGCCTATGGATAAAGCATAGGGGACGACCTTCGTCCTTTCTCTTTCTTCTGCCGTGGTCGAGCTTTGAGTCTCACTCAACTCCACACCTTACAAATCAGGCAAGAACTCTTTCTTTGACTGATCCATTCTGAACTCTTTCAAAATCTTGTCATGGTATGTACTCATTGAAAGTCTTATCAGACGTCTTGATCTATCCCTATAGATCCTGATGCCCAATATTTAAGTAGCTTCATTCCAGGTTTCCTTTGAAAAAACTCCTTTCAAACAACCCTTTATGCTTTCCAGAAATTCTACATCATTTCCGATCAACAATATGTCATCCACATATACTTATCAGAAATTCTATAGTGCTCCCACTCACTTTATTGTAAATACAAGTTTCTCATAAACTTTGTATAGACTCAAAAACTTTGATCACCTCATCAAAGCGTATATTCCAACTCCGAGATGCTTGCTCCAGTCCATAGAAGGATTGCTGGAACTTGCATACATTTTAGCATCCTTAGGACTGACAAAACCTTCTGGTTGTATCACATACAACCTTTCCTCACGGAAACCGTTAAGGAAACTCTGTTTTGACATCCATCTGCCAGATTTCATAATCAAAAAATGCAGCAACTGCTAACATAATTCCAACAGACTTTAGCATCGCTACGGGTGAGAAAGTCTCATCGTAGTCAACTCCTTGAACTTGTGAAAAACCCTTTGCCACAAGTCGAGCTTTATAGACGGTGACATTACCGTCCGCGTCCATCTTCCTTTTAAAGATCCATTTGTTCTGAATGGCCTTTTTCCCTTCAGGTAATACTTCCAAAGCCCATACTTTGTTTTCTTACATGGATCCTATCTCGGATTTCATGGCCTCTAACCATTTCTCGGAATCTGGGCCAATCATCGCTTCTCCATAGCTCGTAGGTTCATCGTTGTCCAACAACATGACTTCTAAGACAGGGTTGCCGTACCACTCAGGAGTAGTACGCGTCCTTGTCGACCTACGAGGTTCGATAGTAACTTGATCCGAAGCTTCATGATCATCATCATTAACTTCCTGTTCAACTAACGTAGGCTGCACAGAAACAACTTTCTGCGCTGTGCTACTCTCTGGTTGAAACAAAGGTTCAACAACCTCATCAAGTTCTATCTTCCTCCCACTCAATTCTTTCGAGAGAAACTCTTTCTCGAGAAAGGACCCGTTTTAGCAACAAACACTTTGTGCTTGGATCTGAGATAGAAGGTTTACCCAACTGTTACGCTAGGGTATTCTATGAAGATGCATTTGTCCGCTTTGGGTTCGAGCTCATCGGGTTGAAAACTTTTTCCACATAACCGTCGCAGCCCCAAACATTCAGAAATGACAGTTAGGTTTCTGCCAAACCAAAATTCATACGGTGTCATCTCAACGGACTTAGATGGTGCCCCCTTTTAAAGTGAATGTAGTTGTCTCTAATGCATAACCCCAAAACGATAGTGGCAAATCGATAAGAGACATCATAGTACGCACCATATCCAATAGAGCACGACTACGACGTTCGGACACACCATCACGCTATGGTGTTCTAGGTGGCGTGAGTTGTGAAACAACTTCCACATTGCCTTAAGTTGTATACCAAACTCGTAACTCATATATTTACCTCTACGATCATATCGTAGATATTTTATCTTCTTGTCACGATGATCTCAAACTTCACTCTGAATTTGTTTGAACTTTTCAAATGTTTCAGACTTGTGTTTCATTAAGTAAATATCCCCATATCTACTCAAATCATCAGTGAAGGTAGGAAAATAATGATATCCACCGCACGCTACAACACTCATTGGACCGAATACATCAACATGTATCATGTCCAATAAGTCACTTACCCGCTCCATCATACCGGAAAACGGGGTCTTAGTCATCTTGCCCATGAGGCATGGTCCGCATGTCTCAACCGATTCGAAATCGAATGAGTCCAAAGATCCATCAGCATGGAGTTTCTTCATGCGTTTTACACCAATATGACATTTAGCGGCAGTGCCACAAGTATGTGGTACTATCATTATTAACTTTGTATCTTTTGGCATCAATATTATGAACATGTGTATTACTACGATCAAGATTCAATAAACCATTCTCATTGGGTGCATGACCATTGAAGGTATTATTCATGTAAACAGAATAACCATTATTCTCTAACTTGAATGAATAACCGTATTGCAATAAACATGATCTAATCACGTTCATGCTCAACGCAAACACCAAATAACATTTATTTAGGTTCATCACTAATCCCGAAGGTAGAGAGAGCATGTGATGGTGATCACATCAACCTTGGAAACACTTCCAACACTCATCGTCACCTCACCCTTAGCTAGCCTCCGTTTATTCCGTAGCTTTTATTTCGAGTTACTAACATTTAGCAACCGAACCGGTATCTAATACCCAGGTGGTACTAGGAGTACTAGCAAGGTACACATCAATAACACGTATATCAAATATACTTCTATCGACATTGCCAGCCTTCTTATCTACCAAGTATCTAGGGTTGTTCCGCTTCAGCGACCGTTCCCCTCATAATAGAAGCACTTAGTCTCGGGTTTGGGTTCAACCTTGGGTTTCTTCACTGGAGCAGCAACTGACTTGCCATCCATGAAGTTTCCCTCCTAGCCCTTGCCCTTCTCGAAACTAGTGGTTTCACTAACCATCAACATTTGATGCTCCTTCTTGATTTCTACCTTCGCGGTGTCAAACATCACGAATAGCTCAGGGATCATTATTTCTATCCCTGACATTTATAGTTCATCACGAGGCTCTAGTAGCTTAGTGACAGTGACTTGGAGAACTATATCAATCACTATCTTATCTGGAAGATCAACTCCCACTCGATTCAAGCGATTGTAGTACCCAAACAATCTGAGCACATGCTCACCGATTGAGCTATTCTCCTTCATCTTGCAGGCAAAGAATCTTATTGGAGGTCTCATACCTCTCAACACGGGCACGAGCCTGAGATCCCAATTTCAGCTCTTAGAACATCTCATATGTTCCGTGACGTTCAAAACGTTTTGGAGCCTCAATTCTAAGCCGTAATGCATGACGCACTGAACTATCAAGTAGTCATCAGAACGTGCCTGTCAGATGTTCACAACATCTACAGACGACGCTTGAGGGGGTGGCGCACCGAGCGGTGCATTAAGGACATAAGCCTTCTGTGCAGCAATGAGGACAATCCTCAGATCACGGACCCAGTCCGCATTATTGCTACCATCATCTTTCAACTCTATTTCTCTAGGAACATATAAAAATTCAAGGGAGCTACGGCGCGAGCTAGTAATCTACAACATAATTTGCAAAGACATTTTGACTATGTTCATGATAATGAGTTTAGTTAATCATATTACTTAAAAACTCCCACTCAAATTGACATCCCTCCGGTCATTCGAGTGACACATGATCCAAATCCACCAACTCAAGTCCGATCATCACGTGAGTTGAGGTGGTTTCAATGGTGAACATCTTCATGTTGATCATATCTACTATACGACTCATGTTCGACCTTTCGGTCTCTTGTGTTCCGAGGCCATGTCTGTACATGCTAGGCTCGTCAAGTTTAACACGAGTGTTCCGCACGTGCAACACTGGCTTGCACCCGTTGTATGTGAACGTAGAGTCTATCACACCCGATCATCACGTGGTGTCTCAAAACGACGAACTTTCGCAACGGTGCACACTCGGGGAGAACATAATTTTATCTTGAAATTTTAGTGAGGGATCACCTTATAATGCTACCGTCGTCTTAAGCAAAATAAGATGCATAAAAGGATTAACATCACATGCAAATCATAAGTGACATGATATGGCCATGAACTTGTGCTTTTGATCTCCATCTTCAAAGCACCGGCATGATCTCCATCGTCACCGGCATAACACCATGATCTCCATCATCTTGATCTCCATCAATGTGTCGCCATGAGGTTGTCACGCCGACTGTTGCTTCCACGACTATTGCTAACTCATAGCGATAAAGTAAAGCAAAAACGGCGAAAATAATTAAAGACAACCCTATGGCTCCTGCCGGTTGCCGTACTCATCGACATGCAAGTCGTGATATTCTATACAATACATGATCATCTCATACATCACATATATCTCATCATGTAATTGGCCATATCACATCACAACATACCCTGCAAAAACAAGTTAGACGTCCTGTAATTGTTGTTGCAAGTTTTACGTGGCTGCTACGGGTATCTAGCAAGAACAATTCTTACCTACGCAAAAACCACAACGGTGATACAAAAATTGCTATTCAACCTTCTCAAGGACCGCCTTTGTCAAATCCGATCCGACTAAAGTGGGAGAAACAGACACCCGCCAGCCATCTTTATGCAACAAAGTTACATGTCAGTTGATGGAACCGGTCTCTCGTAAGCGTACGAGTAATGTTGGTCCGGGCCGCTTCATCCCACAATACCGCCGAATCAAGAAAAGACCAAGGGAGGAAGCAATCTAAATATCAACGCCCACAAACTCCTTTGTGTTCTACTCGAGATCTCATCTACACATAGACCTAGCTCATGATGCCACTGTTGGGGAACGTTGCATGGGAAACAAAAAATTTCCTACGCACACGCAAGATCTATCCATGGTGATGAGCATCTACTAGAGGGAGAGTGGATCTACATACCCTTGTAGATCGCTAAGCGGGAAGCGTTAAGAAACGCGGTTGATGTAGTCGAACGTCTTCGCGATCCAAATCGCCGAGCGTCCCGCGATCCAATCACGATCCGTCTCGCGATCCAATCATGATCCGTCCCGCGATCCCATCACGATCCGTCCCACGATCAAATCACGAACCGTCTCGCGATCCTGATCACGGTCCTTCCGATCTAGCGCCGAACGGACGGCACCTCCGCGTTCAGCACACGTACAGCTCGATGACGATCTCCGCCTTCTTGATCCAGTAAGAGGGAGCGGAGAAGTAGAAGAGTTCTCCAGCGGCGCGACGGCGCGGCGGCGATGGTGGTGGAACAATTCCGGCAAGGCTTCGCCTAAGCACCGCTGAAACTAGACTAGAGGAGAAACCGATCTAGATAAAGTAGAGGGAGCACGTGGCAATTAGGGTTAGCTCTCCCCTCTAAATCCTCTAGTATATATAGGAGGGAGGGAGGGGAAGAGGCAGCCTCAAACCCTCAAGGTTTGGCCGAAATTGGAGGTGGAGGAGTCCTACTCCAATCCTATTAGGAGTAGGATTCCTCCTCTCCACTTGGAAACTCTTTCCACCTTTCCTCCTTTGGATTTTTCCACCCAAAGCCACATGGGCCTTAGTGGGGGGGTTAGGCCAGCCCACTAGGGGCTGGTTTGACTCCTCCCACAGCCAATGAGGTCCTTTGGGTCGAGACACCCCTCCCGATGGTCCCCGGTACCCCTCCCAGCACTCCCGGTACACTACCGAAATACCCGAAACTTTTCCGGTGACCAAAACGGGACTTCCTATATATCAATCTTTACCTCCGGACCATTCCGGAGCTCCTCATGACGTCCAGGATCTCATCCGGGACTCCGAACAACCTTCGGTCACCACCATACATAACTCTACTCTACTATACCGAAACGTCACCGAACCTTAAGTGTGCAGACCCTGCGGGTTCGAGAACTATGTAGACATGACCGAGGCACCTCTACGGCAAATAACCAATAGCGGGACCTGGATGCCCATATTGGTTCCCACATATTCTACGAACATCTTTATCGGTTGAACCTCTATGTCAAGGATTCAGTTAATCCCGTATGTTGTTCCCTTTGTTCTTTGGTATGTTACTTGCCCGAGATTCGATCGTCGGTATCTCTATACCTAGTTCAATCTCGTTACCGGCAAGTCTCTTTACTCGTTCCGTAATACAAGATCCCGTGGCTAACACTTTAGTCACATTGCTTGCAAGGCTTGTTGTGATGTTGTATTACCGAGTGGGCCCTGAGATACCTCTCCATCACACGGAGTAACAAATCCCAGTCTTGATCCATGCCAGCTCAACAGACACCCTCAGAGATACCTGTAGAGCATCTTTATAGTCACCCAGTTACGTTGCGACGTTTGATACACACAAGGTATTCCTCCGGTGTCAGTGAGTTGCATGATCTCATGGTCATAGGAACAGATACTTGACATGCAGAAAACAATAGCAATAAACTGACACGATCATATGCTATGTTCATAGTTTGGGTCTTGTCCATCACATCATTCTCCTAATGATGTGATCCCATTATCAAATGACATCTCATGTCTATGGCTAGGAAACCTTGACCATCTTTGATCAACGAGCTAGTCTATTTGAGGCATACTAGGGACACAGTGTTGTCTATGTACCCACACATGTATTTGAGTTTCCAATCAATACAATTATAGCATGGATAATAAACGATTATCATGAACAAGGAAATATGATAATAACTAAATTATTATTGCCTCTAGGGCATATTTCCAACACCTTCTGTGCAGCAACTGAGGACAATCCTCAGATCACGGACCTAGTCCGCATAATTGCTACTACCATCTTTCAACTTAGTTTTTGTCTAGGAACGTATCAAAATACTGGGGAGCTACAACGTGAGCTATTGATTTACAACATAATTTGCAAAGACATTTTGACTATGTTCATGATAATGAGTTCAACTAATCATATTACCAAAGAACTCCCACTCAAATCAACATCCCTCGGGTTGTCTAAGTGTGACATGATCCAAATCCACCAACCCAAGTCCAATCATCACGTGAGATGAGGTGGTTTCAACGGTGAACATCTCAATGTTGATCATATCTACTATATGACTCATGTTCGAACTTTCGGTCTCCTGTGTTCTGAGGCCATGTCTGTACATGCTAGGCTCGTCAAGTTTAACCCAAGTATTCCGCATGTGTAAATCTGGCTTACACCAGTTGTATGCGAACATAGAGTCTATCACACCCGATCATCACGTGGTGCTTCGAAACGACGAACCTTCGCAACGGTGCACACTTGGGGAGAACACAATTTTATCTTGAAATTTTAGTGAGGGATCATCTTATGATGCTACCATCATCCTAAGCAAAATAAGATGCATAAAAGGATTAACATCACATGCAAATCATATAAGTGACATGATATGGCCATCATCATCTTGTGCTTTTGATCTCCATCTCCAAAGCACCGGCATGATCTCCATCGTCACCGGCATGACACCATGATCTCCATCATCGTGTCGTCATGTGGTTGTCGCACCAACTATTGCTTCTACAACTATTGCTAACTCATAGCGATAAAGTAAAGCAAGAATGGTGAAAATAAATTAAAGACAACCCTATGGCTCCTGCCGGTTGCCGTACTCATCGACATGCAAGTCGTAATAATCTATACAAAACATGATCATCTCATACATCACATATATCACATCTTGTCTTTGGCCATATGACATCACAACATGCCCTGCACAAACAAGTTAGACGTCCTCTACTTTGTTGTTGCAAGTTTTACGTGGCTGCTATGGGCAACTAGTAAGAACCGTTCTTACCTACGCAAAGCCACAGCGGTGATATTCAAGTTGCTATTTAACCTTCTACAAGGACCGCTTCTGTCGAATCCGATTCAACTAAAGTGGGGGAGACAGACACCCGCCAGCCATCTTTATGCAACAAGTTGCATGTCAGTCGATGAAACCAGTCTCTCGTACGTGGACGTGTAAGGTTGGTCCGAGCCGCTTCATCCCACAATACCGACGAATCAAGATAAGACTAAGGAAGTAAGCAATCTGAACATCAATGCCCACAAACTCTTTTGTGTTCTACTTGTGCATATCATCTACGCATAGACCTAGTTCTGATACCACTGTTGGGGAACGTTGCATGGGAAACAAAAAATTTCCTACGAACACCCAAGATCTATCCATGGAGATGCATAGCTACGAGAGGGGAAGTGTATCTACATGCCCTTGTAGATCGCTAAGCGGAAGCGTACATAACGCGGTTGATGTAGTCGTACTCTTCACGATCCAATCGCGATCCGATCTGATCTAGCGCCGAACGGGCGGCACCTCTGCATTCAGCACACGTGCGGCTCGATGACGTCTCCTCCTTCTTGATCCAGCAAGAAAGGAAGGAGAAGTAGATGGGATCTCAACTAGCACGACGGCGTGGTGGAGATGATGGTGGAGCAATCCCAGCAGGGCTTCGCCAAGCGCCTCCGGAACTGCAAACGAGGAAGAACGCGAGAGAGGGGAGGCCGCAGGGCGTGGGAATTGTTGTGTCCAGCCCTTGCGCCTCCTCCCCACTATATATAGGGGTGTTGGAGGGCTGGGGGCTCAGCCCTAGCCCCTCCTCCAAGGAGGGGAGGTGGCCAAAGGGGGAGGAGTGCCATCCAAGCCAAGTGGAGGGCCCTCCCCCTTAGGGGTTTCCTTCCCCTAGGTGGATGGGCCTTAGGGGGCTGGTGCGCCTGGCCCAATAAGGTTAGGACGCCCCCTACAGCCCATGCACGCACTAGGTGCTAGAGGGACCCTTCTGGACTCCTCCGGGACCCTCCAAGACCTTCTAGAACCTTCCGGAACCTTTTGGAAGTTTCCCGGTACAATATCGATAAAACCCAAAACTTTTCCGGTAGCCAAAATATGACTTCACATATATAAATCTTTACCTCCGGACCATTCCGGAGCTCCTCGTGACATCCGGGATCTCATCCGGGACTCCGAACAACATTCGGTCACCAACGTGAATATCCCAATACTACTCTAGCGTCACCGAACGTTAAGCGTGCGGACCCTACGGGTTCGAGAATCATGTGGACATGACCGAGACACCTCTCCGGTCAATAACCAATAGCGGGACCTGGATGCCCATATTGGTTCCCACATATTCCATGAAGATCTTTATCGGTCGAACCACGTTGCCGAGGATTCAATCAATCCCGTATGCAGTTCCCTTTGTCTAGCAGTATGTTACTTGCCCGAGATTCCATCGTCGGTATCTCCATACCTAATTCAATCTCACTACCGGCAAGTCTCTTTACTCGTTCGGTAATACAAGATCCCGCGACTAACTCCTTAGTCACATTGCTTTCAAGCTTATTGTGATGTTGTATTACCGAGAGGGCCCAGAGATACCTCTCCGTCATACGGAGTGACAAATCCCAGTCTCGATCCATGTCAACCGAACAGACACCCTCCGAGATACCTATAGAGCACCTTTATAGTCACCCAGTTATGTTGTGACGTTTGATACACACAAGGCATTCCTCCGGTGTTAGGGAGTTGCATGATCTCATGGTCGTAAGAACAGATACTTGACATGGATAAAGCAGTAGCAATAAACTAACACGATCAAATGCTATGCTTACGGTTGGGTCTTATCCATCACATCATTCTCCTAATGATGTGATCCCGTTATCAAATGACAACTCATGTCTATGGTCAGGAAACCTTGACCATCTTTGTCAACGAGCTAGTCTAGTAGAGGCTCACTAGGGACATAGTGTTGTCTATGTATCCAGACATATATCCGAGTTTCCGATCAATACGATTATTCAACAGAAGATGAATTGCAAAAATTTTGTCAAGTCGCAAGGTTCGACCTCCCATCACTTATGATCTATTCTTCGTAGAGATTTCATAGCTTAATTTCTCCCGGCAGGTAGCTTGTACTATTAGGTGTCCACTATACTCGAGGACCCTTTGGTGACAGGTATTTAGTATGAACCCATCCAAATTTGATTGGTCAAGATGATTCAGTGGCTATGCATTTCCTCAAAACATACTTTAATTCGGTTTTAATCCGTGTCATGTTGGAAAGCCAATGTTTCTATATTGATATTTTAACAAATCAGTGGAATAAATGGATATGACACTACCTTATAACTGTTGCTTGCTTGGGTATCCACACATGTATCTGAGTTTCCGATCAATACAATTATAGCATGGATAATAAACGATCATCATGAACAAGGAAATATGATAATAACCAATTTATTATTGCCTCTAGGGCATATTTTCAACACTTACCACTAAAAAAACATTTGGACAATTTCGGATATGAACATTGTGCAGCTCCCAAGATCGATGAGAAGTATTCATCCTTCTTCGACAACCAATCATGTTGCTACCAGTAAACTATTCCATAAAGTAATTTGCTAAAGATATGTTGTGTTATGCAAGCAGTGTGCTCTCTTTCTTTAGCAAGCAGACAATTTACTATAAATTCGTACTTGTCTCATGCAAATCCGCAATAGGTGCCGCTTCTGCACTCAAGCATGTGCCGCCACTTATCCTGCAAGCACTGCGGCCATCGGTTCTTGCATTCATTCAGGTTGATTAGCAGTAGAATCATTAGTACTCAAGCAAATGCAAAAAATAATAATATCATTAGCACCTCCTGATGACTAGAACTGCATAGATTAATTTGATGCATGCCTACCATCATAGGACAGCAACCCGGGGCGCAATGATGTGCCGGTTATCTTGTCGCCATCCGTGCATATCACACATCCAAGCGTGCCCCGCTGTCACCTGGTCACTGCAACGGATGGAAAATTAGGTACTTCACAACATGAACTTTTGCAACCATGTATCCCATATGTGCTGGATCTGGATTTCAAACTTCGATTAATTTACATCGACTTCTTCTTTGTTAATTTACATCACCATCCAAAATTGGTTTCTTTTTAATTCAAGTTTCATTTGAAAGACATGGGAAATAGTGTGACTCACTAACATTTTTTACTTTGTTAATTTCATCACCATCCAAAATCCAGGTTTCCAAATTACATGCATACTCTGCAATCTATAGACATTTTGAGTTTGTAGATTTGAGGTGGGAAAACCAAAATGATTTTTGTAGAGTAGGATGTATGTTTTAGGATCTCTGTCCGTTGCTATGAATCAACATGTGATTGAGAAGTGGGGACGACCTGACGAAGGATGGATCATAGATAAGTTCTGCTTAGCAATCCATACAATTGGCTTTTTGTTCATCTGTACAATGCAGTGTATATATAAAAAATTCTTGGACTGAGTTTCTTATATTACTGGTACCATTCGTCCAGCAACAGTCAAGCAACAATCCAGAAATCTGAGTCTGTCTCACCTAGAGCTCCAACGTATTTTTTAACAACAACCATGAGTCATCCTTGCATTTTCATCATTTACAGCTTGAAAGGTTTCATCTATTTCGATCAAAAGACGTGGAGCTGTCCTGCTGTGTGCTCGACAACAGAAGATGAATTGCAAAATTTTTGTCAAGTCGCAAGGTTCGACCTCCCATCACTTATGATCTGTTCTTCGTAGAGATTCCATAGCTTAATTTCTCCCGACAGGTAGCTTGTACTATTAGGTGCCCACTATACCTGAGGACCCTTTGCTGTCAGGTATTCAGTATGAACCCATCCAAATTTGATTGGGCAAGATGATTCAGTGGCTATGCATTTCCTCAAAACATAGTTTAATTCGGTTTTAATCCGTGTCATGTTGGAAAGCCAATGTTTCTATATTGATATTTTAACAAATCAGTGGAATAAATGGATATGACACTACCTTATAACCGTTGCTTGCTTGGGTATTCAACCATGCCTGCTCCGTTGCCTTTACTTTTGATGTTACTCTAAGCATCTAGAATGGGTTTGCATGTAAGGTTTTTAGTTCAATGAACCTTTGTATTGTATATTTGTGCATAAATCTATTAATTTTGTTCAGAAATCTACTTATTTTTTTCCGTCATATTGATTTAGATGACTTGTTGGCATTTGGTTTTGTTATAATTAATATCCTGACGCGAACCTGGATTGATAACTACGAATGGGTTGATATTTTTTCCAGAAAAATCGAGGAGCAAGAACAGCCGGGCAGGCATATTATTCCTTTGTTTGGGTTGAATAGATACTAGCAGCACACTTTGTTACTATCTCTAGAGTACTCCTATATGTTGTACACACCTAAGAGCCCTATTATTTTGCATCTCATGTAGGAGATTATAGGGAGCCGTGTGCAGCTGAGTGAGTGGTCGTTGAGGATCAAGTCATGTACGCTAGCAAAAAAATTCCTCTTTATTTGATTGACCCGGAACGCTAGAAAAAGAGAGGAAGTATTAGTGTGCGTGAAACCACGTTTACCTTGCCATGAGAGTTGCACAGTGTCACCCTAGAATTTTAATCTCATACTGACTTTTTGTCGCCCTCCACGTTGTTTGCTCTTCAAGTCCAACCTCTTCATGGATAGCATTCACCTGCTGGTTGATATTGAGTTAGAGAAATTTAATTCAGATGGGTGTCTTGCGGGTTGAATTGATAAAACGGTAGAGAGATCTGCAAAAATGTCCAACAATGAACGGACCGGGCCAGCTGGCGTCACTTGGCCGTCTTTGATTGGCTCTGGACTAAATTTGCACATTGTGTGCAAGTTCTAGGAATACGTAGTTCATTTTTGCAAGTTTCAGTACTAAACCATCACATATTAGACAAGTTTTAGGACGAGAATCAACATGTGATTGGATGGTTAGAGAAACATTGATACCCCTAGCCCATTAGGGTTCAAGTCTGGCATTGTCCCGAATTTATTTCAGAGACCCTAATGCTTTTACCTCTTTTCCATTTAATCATTTTCTTTCTTTCTTGTTCTCCAACCCAACACAACAACCACCTTTTCGCGCTCCACATCCGCCCGTCTCCCCCCAGCGAAGGAAGTATCTTCTCGGATCCGGTACGCCCACCCAACACACGAGTGGCCCCACTCACGTCACCGCTCAATCTACACCAAACCGCTCCGCGTACACGCGAGCCCAAGGCGGCACCCCAACGCCAATGCGCCGCCCCCTCCGCACGCAGATCCACCCACACACCTCCACGGAGCAGCCGAACCGCCCACCGCCTCGCACCCCGCTGTCCGTCTCCCGACTCGACACCCGTGTTCCTCCCACTGGCAAACCGGCCCAAGCTGGTCAGGCCCCACCTGTCAGGGACCGCAGCGGACACCGCATCCTCCATCATCTATCTGATCGGGATATCTTTTTGGTTACGGCTCCAGATTTTTTCCTCCCCCTATAAACTCACTTCCCCCGTGCGCCTCCGTCGTCCTCCCCTCCCTCGCGAGTCCGAAGTCAAGGCGAAAACCCTCTAGGCGAAGCGAGAGTCACAGATAGGGATAACCGCGAGAGACGAGGAGAGTCGAGTGAGAGGGCGTAAGGGAAGCCGAGATGAAGCTCAACGTGAAGACCCTCAAGGGCACAAGCTTCGAGATCGAGGCGACCCCGGAGTCCTCGGTACGATCCATCTTCCCCCCTCCCCTCGTCTCTGTCTCTCTCTCTCCAATCGCGCGCGATTCGGCGCAATTCTCCGGCAATTCGCTTGATTCGGTGCGTCTCGGCGCGATTGCGGCGCGGCCTGGCACCGTGATTGGGCGCTCGTGCGGCGACGCCGCGTTTCTGAAAATCTGAATCTAGGGTTTAGTCGGTGCTCGGCTCTGCTGGTGTGTGGGGGCAGGTGGATGGCGTGGTGCGGATCGGGCCCAACTTGGGTATTGGGGTTGTTGGGGCGCTGATGCCTGTAATTTTACATCGGGTGCCTGCTCTGAATTGAGCATGTTGAGTACCGTTGGGTAGTACAGTAGTCGACATGTGCGGGATTTTATTATTTTGGCAAGTTTGTTCTCTGTTGCAGCCGAATTTGTTTTGGGCTCCTGCAATGCTTGATGTTTTGCTTGACTAGTAGTAACCTGCTTAGTGTCTGCTCTGTTTCGCAGGTGGGTGAGGTCAAGAGAATCATCGAGAGTGCTCAGGGGCAGAATGTGTACCCTGCGGATCAGCTGATGATCATATATCAAGGAAAAATTCTCAAGGATGATACCACTCTGGAAGCTAACAAGGTTGCAGAGAACAGCTTCCTTGTTATAATGCTGTCTAAGGTATTTGATGCTTCTTGTCCCGTTAGTTTGAATTTGAATTCTCAGTTCTCCAACCGTTGAAGAATTTTTGCCAGACCCTTGAGTGGTTTGAACGGAAATTGGGCCATATTTCTATGTTATGGGGAGCTAAGCTCGACAATGTAGCCTATTTTAGTCAAGCTCTCATGAATACTTATGGCATTAATGAGTATATTTCATTACCTTGATCTGTATTGCTGTGAAATGGCCGGACCTTATTAGTTATCCAGTTTTGTCATAGTATTTATGTTTGTCTGATAATCAAAATGAGTTGCCTGCTCAAACCAATATGGATCCCACCTTCCCCTACTTTTGTTTAGCCAACACCCAAAGGTGAGCTATAATGATAGACATGCGATGATGTGCTCTGTTACACATCTGAATTGCTCTTACATGTTTAATTCAGCCATGGTATTTAATATTTTGATGCGTTTTGAGTCTTTTAGCCTGCTAATTGGATGATGCAATAAATATTGGTCTTGGTGATTTCATTGTGGATTCCACATTTGTATGTTCTCAGGAATGTCTCCATTCTGCACTTCCAATGTTCTTTTGTCAAGCACAAAAGAACTATTAATGCTGTTTTGTTAAGCACTTCTCAAATCATTAAAAGTTGGTGCTATAATCATAGGCATGCGATGATGCGCCCTGTTACACATTCTTAATTGCCCTTATACATGTTTAATTCAGCCATGGTATTTTGACGTGTTTCTAGTTTTTTGGCCTGCTAATTGGATGAAGCAATAAATATTGGTCTTAGTGATTTCATTCATGTGGATTCAATATTCGTATGCTCTCAGTAATGTCTCCATTCTGCACTTATAATGTTCTTTTGTTATCTTTTGATCTGGATACTAGTAACTTATCTTGTATGCATTTATCTTATAGCCTAAGGCGTCATCTAGTGGTGCTTCTACTGCTTCAAAGGCACCTGCTAGTCAGGTATTTTGGGTTGATACGTTTTTATCAGATCTACCTATTATTGTAGTTGGTTCTTATGTCCTGCTGTGCAAAAAGCTAAATATGATATATTTAGCCACCAACCTTTGTAATTTATTCTGCCCTAATTTAGGGGTATGTTTGATTCATGCCCCATCTAGCTCTACCAAATTATGGCAAGAATTGGCTTGCCATTTTTTTGTCAAGGAATCTCCACCCTCACTTCCATTTACTTGGCATGAACATGTGAGAGAGATGGGTGGACGCTCATTGGCAACCAATTTTTTGGCAACAAACCAAACGAAGACCAAAATATGATTTACAGCAATTTTTTTGTCAAGGCTAGTTTGGGACACCAACCAAACACACCCTAGCACTATTTGGTACTCCCTCCGTCCCAAAATAACTGTCTCAACTTTGTACTATCTCTAGTACAAAATTGTACTAAGCTTAAGGCACTTATTTTGGGACGGAGGAAGTACCAAATATATTCTCTGCCTGGCAGTGTCACTATTTTCCTCCTTCCTAATTTTGTGTTGATTCCACCCTGGTTTCCATTTTTTTTTTGTATTTTATGCATCTTCATTCCCACCTTATATCTTCTACCAGCATACATGCAAACGATGTGCTAGCCACACCACCAATGCTCAGCCATGTCATATCCCTCTTTGTTGTTAGGGTTATTTGTGGGCCCTTCAAATTGAAGAAAGTTAGATTAGTGAACCTGAAAGATGTTTGTGTTACTAGATAGCAAGAAGGTGGGACATCTGTGATCTTAGCTATCTTGCCTTCTGTGAAGGCAGTTCACTTTAGCTCATATAAGAACAAAAATTGGTTGTATTTTCATCATATAATTACATCGCGTAGTATTGCCCTGTCTTTTGTTTGGGTGACCCTCATTTTATCAACATCTAATTATCTAACTGGAAATATTTGATTTGTCGCATTATGCTAGTCTCAACCTGCTACTCCAGTTGCTGCTGCTACTCCACCTGTCCCTGTTGCTTCAGCTGCAAGATCACCACCTTCACAAGCACCTGTTGCTGCATCTGAACCGTGAGTTATCAATGCCTCCAACTTATGTGTTGGAACCTTTTGTTTATCTTATTTAATTCTTTCCATTTGTAGGGCGCCTCCCAGTGCACAGCCTTCAGCTGTTTCTGATACTCCAGCTGCTGCAGTAACTGCATCGTGAGCCCATTTTAGAGCCTTTATTTCATTCTATTAGAAGCTACATTATTATTGATTGACATATTCTAGAGCTTTGTCCTTACTATTTCTAGCTACAAATTCCTTACTAGCCTTATGCATACGATCTCTTGTCATGTGTGGGTTCTTTCTGTAAACTCTTGCCTATTTCTGCACATTGGTGACCCGGCACGTTTTCATTTGTGTTTCTGTTGGACAACATGGGCAGTTTATATCATTGATGGGCCATGTTCTGAACTGTGTCCCCTTTTTCTTTTTGTAGTGGAGCTGTGAACTATTCTTGAATGCCCGAGAAGAATTGCTTTTATAATGATATAAATATAAACATGGTTAAATTATTTTGGCATTGACATACCTAGCGGCTGACAACTCATGTAACCTATTTCCTGAAATATTTTGGTATTAACATCGATAAACTTCTAATTATTTTGGTATTAACATTGAATTATTTAACCTACTTCTGGTCAAGTTGTACTGCTTAAGTGCTAGAAAAATCTTACTACATAAAACTGGGTACACTGTACAAAAGTTTAAAGAAAAATGCATAGGTTCATACATTGACCTATTTTGATATGTTAGAATTTTTATGTGTTATTTTCTGAATGTTTGGACTTCAAAAACTGGCAGTTCATTCTTTGTGTTCCTGTTTATTTGGCATCAGCACATGTTAGTGCATCTGCTGCTTATTTATGTTATGCAATCTGGTTACTGATTTGTTTCTCATGAAACTTGAGCCAGAAAGAATCTTCCACATTCTCCTTCATTGTGATAAACCGTTTTGACTATAAATTAACATTTCTCTATTCTGCTTGTGCTGTATAGAGGCGATGCTGATGTATACAGTCAGGCTGCATCAAACCTTGTCTCTGGCGGCAGTCTAGAACAGACAGTCCAACAAATTCTTGACATGGGCGGTGGCACTTGGGAACGTGATATGGTTGTCCGTGCTTTACGTGCTGCGTATAACAACCCTGAGAGGGCTATTGACTATCTGTATTCTGTAAGTTCCATGCTTTGTTAAATTTTGTTTTGTTCTTCTTTTGAAGTCCTTATTTCCATGTCCTGCCTTACATGTGCTCAATTGTTTCTGCACAAAAACCAGAGGGAACTGAATTTGTGTTTCATTCTAAATATATGTTATTCTTACTGTTTCATTTTGGTTTGATTGTTAGGGAATACCTGAATCTGTAGAGGCCCCACCTGTGGCTCGAGCACCTGCTCCTGCTCAACAGGCACCAAACCTGCAGGCTCCATCTCAGGCCGCACCTCTACCACCAGTGCAGCCATCTGGTGCCGTCTCTGCAGGGCCTAATGCAAATCCTCTAAACCTTTTCCCGCAGGTATGTACTCCAGATATACTAGTTTACACCTTTACATTCATTCACGGCCGCAACTTAATTTTTTTTACATGCTCAGTGCCATAGGGCATCATCAGAAGCATGATTATAGGAATCATAAAAACATTGACACTGTTTTCTTAGGACTTCACAACAATAGAGGCTCCTGCTGCTTTAAAAAAAATTAAAATATATACAGGTATCAGTGAGACCATACCCTGCCCCTAAAGAAAAAGGGAAATTGCATGTCAGTCTCTGAAGCTAAAACTTAGTCCCTATGTTCGAAGCTAAAACTTAGTCCCTATGTGGATAGACATGCTCTTACATCTGTCTGTTCTGTGGTGTCTCTGGTGTGGAGTCTCCTTGACAATGCATTATGCAACTTACAGCTACCTCTCTGTTGTGCATTTTTATTCTGAAAACAAACTTTTTTGCGACGATGATCACTCCTTTGGCTAGTTTTGATATAAACTATCTTAACAGGGTGTTCCAAGTGGCGGGGCCGGTGCTGGTGCCGGTGTGGGTGCCGGTGCTGGTGCCCTTGATGCATTGCGACAGCTTCCACAGGTACTAGCAGTGCAACCTTATACTGGTTGGTCATTGAAGTGTTGCATTGTTCTAACAGTGATGTACTTTTTCCTCTCAGTTCCAAGCACTGCTTGCATTGGTCCAGGCTAATCCCCAAATCCTGCAGGTATGAATTAGCCTTTTATAAAGTACTCCATCCGTCCTAAAATTAATGTCGTGGTTTACTTTACAACTTATTCTTTTATGTACTTGAAAATCAGCTGATGTATCATCTTGTGTATTCACAGCCAATGCTTCAAGAGCTGGGGAAACAAAATCCACAGATCCTTCGGTTGATTCAGGAAAATCAGGCTGAGTTTCTTCGCCTGGTAAATGAAACACCTGAGAGTGGTGCTGGCGGGTAAGAATTAAGAAACATTACACAACTATGTGCAGTTATTTTGGCAGGCATACAAGCAGCATTTACATTGATGTTTTCTCCACTATTTGCAACCAGAAATATACTAGGTGCACTAGCAGCTCAAATGCCACAGGCAGTTCAAGTTACTCCAGAAGAACGGGAGGCCATCCAGCGGGTAAAATGCATTTTGATGATTTGTTTTCTTTGTAGTAAAACCTATCCTATTTCTAAATGTTCTTTTTTCTGTAGTTAGTGTCACCCTTGATAGTTTGAATATCCATTATCAACTGATATTATCAGTTTCTTTATCTCATTACTAGTTAGAACAGCTTTATTATTTAGTTACATTTGTATATTTGACAGCTCGAGGCGATGGGGTTCAACCGTGAGCTTGTGTTGGAGGTCTTCTTTGCATGCAACAGGGATGAAGAACTGGCTGCCAACTATCTTTTGGATCATGGCCACGAGTTTGAGGAACAACAATAGATGTTAGATTGGTGTTACCGTCGAAAGACAAGAGTCGGTGACAGAAGCAGTACAGTTCAGTGTCGTTCTTATATCTTGCTGCTGAATATCACTACTATTTGCCATTAGTGCAATGCTGCTGACTTTCAATTTCTTGTATCCTGGAAATGCTTTCTAAGTACATATTAATATCATATCCAAACCTTAAATTGTGTGTGCAGCTTGCCATCTGATCGTCTCTGGAATTGCCTTGGTTTACATGCAGAATTTACTTCCTAGATTTTGGTTTGCCCATCGTGATATTTCGAGTACGCTACTGGTCATCTGAACATCTCTGGAATTGCCTTGGTTAACATGCAGAATTTACTTACTATATTTTGGTTTGCACCGTCGTGATATTTCGAGTACGCTACTGGTCATCTGAACATCTCTGAAATTGCCTTGGTTAACATGCAGAATTTACTTGCTAGATTTTGGTTTGCACCGTCGTGATATTTCGAGTAAGCTACTTATGTGGGAAATGGAGTTTCTACACTTGAGTTCAAATGCACCCTTGAGAACAGTATAAAATCCAAAAAAAAATACAGTAGAAATCTTAGTTTTTTTGTGGCAAATATTCTTGAATAAAAATAATTTTTAATGCTCTGGGCGATAGAAACAAATTTGATTGCTTCAAAAAGACTATTTTTAAAGCTTTTTGCAATATTGGTTTTGTTATTTTTCCAGACCAGGAATGATATTTCATCACAATTTTTTTTGCATGGAGGTGAAATACGGCGCAATGTTTGTGTTTGTTGTTATTCATAGTAGGAGCATTCTCAAATATTTCAAAGGGCATGCACCCTATCTGCTGCACAAGGTGTAATAATTTATTGATGTCAAAAATTTGAAATACTACTACCTCCGATCCAAAGTCGTATCCCTTTTTATTGCCGGTGCTAGATTTCTTATAAAAGTCTTCAGCTCGTGCTCATAGATTGGTACTCCCTTTGTAAACTAATATAAGAGTGTTTAGATCGCTAAGTGATCTAAACACTCTTATATTAGTTTACGGAGGGAGTACTCATTGTGAAATGGAGAGAGCGGTACTTATCCATGTGACGCGAGTTTCCATCTTGATTTCTTTGGCGCCCGGACGGGACAACCGGTTGGATACAAATACAGGTCATAGTTTGTTACGACTTCCGAGTGTTTCAGGACTCGATGTTTTGTCTTACAGACTTGTTTTCTCTTAGCTTCCCGCTCCTCCTGCGCCCCTTGATCTATATCCACATCCGTGTACTGCTCAACGCTAAACAGTGTATCTATTC
Organism: Elymus sibiricus; assembly: GCA_039707655.1. Lineage (NCBI taxonomy): Eukaryota > Viridiplantae > Streptophyta > Magnoliopsida > Poales > Poaceae > Elymus > Elymus sibiricus. Next base: position 147,534,406 of record CM077675.1, read on the forward strand.
CCGCGCCACCATATCTGAGATAAATTTACTTCTGGAGTATTAGACACATTTATCTGCATACTTATGGAGCATATATAATACTTTTAGGTTAAATTGTCCATTTTGGCATCTTTCCGTCCTATGCTCGACAGATGTGCCACACTACATGAGTGCCTGTCCCTAGCGAGTAGCGACGTGCCAATCAGTCTAGACAAGGCTGGCAGTTTTGAATTGACCAGAATGTCGCTATGCAGACAAACAAAGAAAATGTGAAAGCAACATATACGAGCACATACGACTAGCAGATCTCAAATGATGACTAAAAGTTGACCATTTTAGCTAGGCCATAGAGTTAAAACTAAAACTCCAATAAACCCATAATGTTTCAGACAATGTCACCGGGTTATTACGGTTACTGTTACTCGGATCCCTTTTCTTCCCTGGAAAGGAAAATTTCCGTTACTGTGGGAATATCCTTCAGAGAGTTGCTAATACGGTAGTGCTGCCGTGTGAATTGCAAGTTCATGCCTTTTCTTTTTCTAACTTTACAAACCTTTCTCTCCGATGGGAGCAGTAGAATCAAACCCCACGTCGGTCTCCTGCTCGGCGGGGCTGGATGGAGGGCTGCAATGCAAGCATGCGTGGTTTTTGAGGCCCACCAGACTTTGTAAACCTCCCGATTTCGATTACTGAATAAAAAAAGTTGGCTTCCTAAAAATGTATTTATTCCATGTACTTATGTGTGAATATGGAGCTTATGAATTCGGCATTATATAGTCTTATTTCCCCAGATTCTCAAACTATCTGTTTTTGTAGAGCTTTCAATTTTTTTCGCAACTGATCTTTGACTAGCAAGGTCAGAACATCTACTGGTGTAAACTTCATCTTTGGTGTCCAGACGAGGACGAGGATTTGGAGCACTCGGGTGCTCCACTCCCCTGTATGAGTATTAAATTCAAAAAACAAACCAGAAAAATTCAAAGAAATATGGAATTTGGGGATATTAAACTTGGATGCTCAATCTATTCGTGTGTGAAGTTTCGTAAAAATATATCAAGAAACGTATTCTCAGTAGAAAGACAAAAAAATCCCATGTATAAAAAAACTGTTTGGATGGATCATAGGCCGGACTGTATTTTCTTCGCCACAAATACATTTTCTGGTATTTTTTCACGAAACTTCACACGAAAGTAGATTGGGCACCCAAGTTTGATATCCCCAAAATTCAGTTTTTTTAATCTTCCCGGTATTTTTTGAATTTAATATTCATATTGGTGGGTGGAGCACCCAGGAGCTTGTATATTATTTATGGCCAGACGGCAAGTTTGTCTCTCCAAAACCCCACATTTTTAGATATAGTATAGAACTTGCCGTAATTCCTAGTAGATAGAAAGTATTGCTGAACCTTAGACGCGAGGGAGACAATACGTTGTGATGGCCAAATTTCTCTATTCAGTTTCAACGAGAGCCCATTCTACCCCAAGTTTGAGATATCTCAATGGTCTGTTGATGTGATCATTGATGCGAGCTCTGTGGTGGTTGAGAACTGGTTCATACTCTGAAACTTAGCACCAGAACTCTTGTGCTGACTAAACTCAAACAAGTCTACCCTGCATGAGACTAGCTTCGTTCTTAGTCTTTTTGCGATAATAAGTTTTGGTAAGGAAAACAACAAATCAATTAGGTATGCATCTTTTCCGTAGTTGGTAACATATTACTAACTTTCATATCTGTTCTCACAATCTTGTTTCGTAATTTAATAGAAATATACCTCCTAGTAACAAGCAAGTAGTGGATTTATACAAAATATACAAATACAAAATCTTAGTAGTTAGTAGCAACAAAGTAGCTAATAAGTGATTTACGGAACATAAACCATACTACCTAGCAATGAAGAAAACAAATTTGGATTGGGGTGGGAGGCACCACCCCAACATACACATCGCTCCACATGGGGTGGCCTCAACCCCAAATTAGGCCAAGAACTTTGTGTTAGATATTTCAGAAAGGCTAACATTCAATGGGCTGACTATTGATGTAGCGGGGAATGTAACGTCTGTATGAACCAAGCTACACCAATGTTAGTTCCTCAATTTCTCTTTTGAGATAAGAGGTAGAGGTTTATCATTGGATACAAAGTTGATGTGTACCCACTTTTCATTTTATACCCTCCCTTTCTATTCTGCTCGTTTTTTCCTTAGCTTGGACTATGGCGGGGAGACAAGATATTACACAAATGGAATTGGAATCTAGTAGGCTTCTAATTCTAAATTCATCTTTGGTGGACAAACAATAAGTTTGTCTCTACAAAGCCCATAGCTTCAGAAATAGTACATGAGTCCAACTCGGTAAGCTTCACATTGTCCATCGCCCTTATTATCCTCCTAGTGAACCCCAATCTATAAGAAGCAATGTGTTATCTGTTTGTATGACAGTGAGCTTGTTCTACCGTATCTACCAGCAAACAACATGAAGTACTACACCAAATTGCTGCAACCACAAGCACATGCTACTTAGTAATAAAGAAAACAAATTGATGGGGGTGCGGACCGGTGCCCACCTCCCATAACCTACACATAGCTCCGGTAGGGCCTAGCCCTATCCCCAAATAACACAAACAACTTTACGTTAGAGATGGTCTGACTATTGATGCAACGGAGAATGCTCCAGGTAGATATTGTCTATATGAACAAAGCTACAACAACATGTCAGTTCATCATTTTCTCTTTTGGAAAATAAGAAGTTGAGGTTCACCACTGGATACGAAATTGATGTGCACCATTAAGAAACTAGATGATACCCAATGGGTTGTTGTGGAAATCAACTGCAATATATTTCAATGAGATTTGGTTGTATTAAACATGAATACTTTGATTCATATATATGAACTAAAAGTAAAAGTAAATATCATATATTGTATTTGATTATTGTATAGCTAGAAATATTTATTAAATATAACTAACATAATATGATGGAAAACCGTTTCACATGCATGTGTGTGGCGGGCCTTTCATGATGTGGCGTATGTGGTAACATGGCCATTTTGAGATAAATATAAGTAGTGAGCATCAACTAATAAGGAAAAACTTTTTTTCCATGCATGTTGAAGTGGGCCTTTGCCATTATTTGGGAATAACGGCGTGGATCTTGCTTATGTTGGCTGGTAGCTATCCTAACAGCTAGTTATTCCATGCCATCAACACCAACACCATCAACCCAGTCACGGACATCGGGATGGAGTCACATAACTGCTTATTTTCCATCTCAATTGAAGAGATTTCGAAGATATCTCAGCCGACATAGTGCCAGTGCAGCTGTTGTCGAATATTAGCACTATGTGCAACAACAAGAATGGTCGTATATTCACCGGGAACTCCCCAGAGAAGTTACCAGCGAGAGGTAGTTGCCGATGCTTGTCGGGGAAGTTTTTGTTGAAAACTGCTATGTTGTAAAGTTTTCCATTCGCGCATAACTTCTCTGGGAGTGTGAACACAAGTTGTTGTAGTAGAAGCCAAGACTTTCAAGGAGCGAATGGTTCCCAAGTTTTGGTGGTAGCTCACCCAAGAGCATCACATAGTTAGATACTCACATGAAACCGAGGCCTCTTAGAGCTTAGAGCATTTCAACCATCCGATCTCTTTTTCAGAGCAACCCCGACCGTCTGATCTGAGGCTCGGATGAGCTCGACCGTCTGATATTTACCTCAGTTGAGTTGAGCCATCCGATTTTTATTTGTAGTGGCGGGGTATTCAGATGTTTTGGTGGGGGCATTTGTGGTACTAAATGATATCCGACACATTTCTGTGGGAGTTGATTGTAATATATTTTAATGATATTTGGTTGTATTAAACATGATTATTTTCATTAATATATGTATGATGGAAAAAATATTCTCATGCATGTTGTGGAGGGCCTTTGATGACATATGTGGTGATGTGGGATGTGTGCATGTTGAGATAAATATAACTAATGAGGATCAACTAATAATGAAAAGCTTTTTTACATGCATGTGAGGTGGACCTTCAATGAGGTGGCATGTGTGCATCTTGAGATAAGTAAAAGTAGTGGAGATGAACTACTTAGGTATATAGGATTCTAGTACTATTTACAAACTGTGGTCAAGTTCTTGTTTTGTTCATTACATCTAGGGTCGATGTTTATTCTTTGATGTTAAGCCCTAGGATCAACATGAACTATTAGATCTTCAGTCATAGAGTTCGGACCTATCGTCGGCTTGCACAACTATTCTTGCAAAGCTAATATTATCTTAGTTGCAAAATAAGCTAATCTTATCTCCAATAGCTAGCCTAAAGTGGTGGTATCCCTCGAAGCTCCCACCATAACAAAAGAAAAATGTCTTCAACAGATGACCTATCCCGATATAGCCTAAATTTCTATCCCCTATACTAATCTTTAGCAATCCATAAACTTGTAAGGTAAAAGTGAGAAACTGCTCGGGAAGGCCAACTATCGTAACATGGAAATTCCACTCCTCTCACGCTTGTTCGCCACTGCAGCCTGAATCTGTTGCCGCCAACCTTGATATTACCTTGTGGATCAGTTGTCTCCTTCTCACCACCACCAACACATCGACCCATGGTAATATCTAGCGCACCCATGGTGGCCTATTCGCCACCATCCGCACAACCTGCCTCCCTCCCACAGCCCGAGAAGCACACGCCTTCATCTAGACCCGTTTTTTTGCATGTTGTGTGCTCAAGAAAATTCCCACGCGCCGGTTTCTTCTCCAAATTGCTTCATTCATCGCGAATTTTTGCGTGAATTGAGTGAAACTAAGTTGCACTTGTGCAGATGAGCTGATGCTTGCTTCTCCAAGACTTTTTTGCATATTTATCATCGTGGTCTTTGTCGAAGGAATAGACGATGAAGATGAGATGGTTGCAATTTGGTTGGCTCAAATGTAGAGTAGCAAAAAGAAGCTTGTGTTTTTGGTGGTTGGTTGACGATTTCTTCATCGTCGTAGGATTGAAGGCGACGATATGTTGATGGCACTTTGACCCTAACCCGGTGTATTCACCCGAGTACTGCAAGTACCAGTTACACTTATTCTCAACCTCTTGTGGGACTAATCGTTTTCATTTACCATATCATAAAAATCTCTTACATTTTGGGTCTTAACCCGGAAATTGGCTTTGGCTCATAGGTGTATATGCACCCATTGTTCAAATACACATTTTGAAAAGTTAAAAAATTACGACGAAAAATCCCGCATGTAAATCCGGCCGTTATATGTGTGTGCACAAAGTTTCGGTGAAAAAGGACATTTTTTGTTGCTTGTGTAAAAAAGACAAAATTTGATCGTTGATTACAGCTATTCACGAGGCATTTTTTTGTCTTTTTTGTACATGCCACAAAAAAATGTCTTTTTTCACCGAAACTTTGTGCACCCGCATATAATGTCCGAATGTACACACTGGATTTTTTTGCCAATTTTTTTTACTTTTTGAAATGTGTTTTTTACATATTTTTCATAATAGGTGTATATGCTCCTATGAGACAAAACGCCGTGTCCGGTCTTAACCCTATAGGGTATTTAATTGCTATTGAGGGCCATGATCCATACTGCACATAGAGAAGGTACTACACATGACCTCTAGCCAAAGTCAATATCAGAATATCACACCAACTTTTCACGTGATCACTTATGATATGCTGTCATATTTATTGATGAGTACTTGGTATTGGTGAGAGAACCAATGTGCACGCTTTGAAGCACTCTGTGAAGGGAGTGATTGTAGTGTTTGGTCTGGAGTAACTGAGAGCCCCCAATGAGGAACATGCAAACCAAAGTATTCTGGCAATAAACAAAGCTAGAGGATGGTTGGGGATGCTTGGATCCCTAGACCGTATGCATTGGAGGTGGAAGAACCGCCATGCAGTTTGCACGGGCAATTCACTATGCATGTCCATGACCCTATCATCATATTTTAGGACGTTGTTGATCATGAGGTGTGGATTTGGCATGCCTAGTTCTTACAATGACATCAATGTGTTTCATTAGTCACCACTCTTCACAAGGTTAGCCCATGGAGAGGCACCACCAGTGGAGTTTGAAGCAAATTATCGCAAGTACACCATGAGAGATTGTTCCATGCTATTATATTATCATTCTATGATACTTTTTAAGCATTGACTTGCTGAATTATATTATTTTTGAGCACTAACCTATTAACCCAGTGCCCAATGCCAGTTGCTGTTTTCTGCTTATTTTTGGCCTTTCAGGAATACTGTACCAAACAAAGTCCAAATAACCCGAAACTTTTTGATGATTTTTTTCTGGACAAAAATAAGACCTGAAAGCTTCGGAGGGAGACTGGAGGCCAGATAGGGTGGCGCCAAGCCAATAGGGCGCGCCCAGAGGGGGTGGTCACGCCCTGATGGCTTGGGGCCACTTCCCACAGCCTCTGGCCTCATCTCTGACCTATAAATTCTTTAATATTCCAAAACCCTAGAGAGCCTCCCGAAACACTTTTTCCATCGTCGCAAGTCTCTGTTCCGCCGTGTGCCCATCCGGAGCCCTGTTCGGGTGCCCTGCCGGAGGGAGAATCGATCATGGAGGGCCTCTACATCAACCTTCCTGTTCCCATGGTGATGTGTGAGTAGTTCACCACAAACCTACGGGTCCATAGTTAGTACCTAGATGGCTATCTCTCTCTATGTTCTTCAATGCAAAGATCATCACGATTCCCGCGGTGATCTATCCTATGTAATCTTATTTGCGGTGTGTTTGTTGGGATCCGATAAATTATGGGTTTATGTTCATATTATTCATGAAATTATATTGAATCCTTGCTGGTTAGTTATATGCATGATTGTTATAGCTTCGTAATGCTCTCCGATCTATCGGTTTGGTTGGGTCAACTAGATTGATTTATCTTGAGCGGGAGTGGTGCGTTGTAGTGGGTTTAATCTTGCGGTGCTCAATCCCAGTGAGAGGCATGCATTGTATTGCTGCCACTAAGGGTAAAATGATGGGGTTCATTCATATTAATTGGATTTACTTTTTCTACATCATGTCATCATCCTTCAAGCATTACTCTGTTTTTACTTAATACTGTAGATGCATGCTGGATAGCGGTCGATGGGAGGAGTAATAGTATTAGATGTAGGCAGGAGTCGATCTACTTGTTTATGGACGTGATGCCTATATACATGATCATTGCCATGAATAAATAATACATAACTATGCGCTTTTCTATCAATTAGCCAATAGTAATTTGTCTACCCACCGTATGCTTTCTTCGAGAGAGAAGCCTCTAGCGAACACTATGGCCCCCGGGTCTCTTCACAAATATTATTACAAAAACTCCCAAAATATTTCTGTCATTATTTACTTTATTTTTATTTACAATTTATATTTATCAATTTATCTATCTATCACTACTTATCGCTTGTAAGTAACGAGTTCAAGGGGATTGACAACCCTCTTGCCTGCGTTGGGTGCAAGTGTGTGCTCTTTTGTGTGTTGGCGCTGAAGACGGGAATCTATGTGGTTCTCCTATTGGTTCGATAACCTTGGTTCTCACTGAGGAAAATACTTATCTCTACCATGCTGCATCTCCCCTCCTCTTCGGGAAAAAACCCAACGCAGTTTACAAGTAGCAGGAAAAATTTCTGGCGCCGTTGTCAGGGAGCATCACCAAATTCCTATCAAGTACGTTCTCACAAATTATCATTCACTTGTTCTATTTTTTATTTGCTGTTATATTTTGCTTTCTATAAAAATAAAAAATAAATTTATCTTTGCTAGTTTACTTGTTTGCTTGCTATACTTGTTAGTTTACTTGCGTCGCTTGTTACTTTGCTTGTTTCGTCACCATGTCTCAATATACTACTAAGTTGTATGACTTCTCAAATACTACTAATAATGATTTTATTAGTACTCCTATACGACCCACCACTAGTGCGGAGTTTTATGATATTAATACCGCTTTGCTAAATCTTGTTATGAAAGAACAATTTTAGTGAAGTCCTAATGAGCACCCCGCTTCTCATCTCAACACCTTTGTGTAATTATGTGATATGCAAAATAAAAAGGACATGGATAATGATGTGGTTAAATTGAAATTATTTCCTTTTTCACTAAGATATAAAGCTAAAACTTGGTTTTCATCCTTGCCTCGCAATAGTATTGGAACATGGGATAAGTGTAAGGATGCGTTTATTGCCAAGTATTTTCCTCCCGCTAAAATTATATCTCTCCGAAACCAAATTATTAATTTTAAACAACTTGAGAAAGAATATGTTGCACAAGCATGGGAGAGAATGAAAATGATGATTAGAAACTGTCCCACTCATGGCCTAAACTTATGGATGATTATACAAAATTTCTATGCTGGACTGAACTTTGTGTCTAGAAACTTTCTAGATCCTGTTGCAGGTGGTACCTTTATGGAGGTGACATTAACAGAGGCTACAAAACTTCTGGACAATATCATGACAAATTTTTCTCAATGGCACACCGAGTGATCTCCAACTGATAAGAAGGTAAATTCCGTCAAAGAAATTACTACTTTGAGTGATAAAAGGGATGCTCCTATGAATATGATTGCAAACAAGAATGCTCAAGTTTATCCTAATTATATGCCATTATCTAATTTGATTGAGCAAAAATAATGATGCTATTGATGTGAACTTTGTCTCGCGAAACAATTTCAATAATAATGCTTATAGAGGTAATTTCAATGCTAGGCCGTATCCCGGTAATTCCTCTAATAACTATGGCAATTCTTGTGGTAATCCTATGAAAATTCATCTAATAATAATAGGATACCTATTGATCTTGAGAACACCATTAAATAATTTATTAGTTCTCAAAAGATTTTCAACACTATGATAGAAGAAAAGTTGCATAAAGTTGACGATATGGCTAGAAATGTGGATAGGATTGCTCATGATGTGGAAACTCTTAAAAGTAAAACTTTGCCACCCAGCATGATATTAATGAGTCTACTAAATCTATCCAAATATCTATTAATGAAAGTAAGCAGAGGACCGCTAGGTTGAGAGCTAAGTGAGAATTCTTAGAAAAAGCTCTTCCACCCGGTTTTTACCGTAATCATGATGAAGATATTAAAATGATTGGTACTTATTCCATTGAATCTTTGTTTACTAATCTTAAAATAGATGATAAATGGACTGGAGATGAGTCAACTTTGAGTAGAAGGTGCCCCATTTGTTCGGAGGGTGATGATCTTAATGCAAAAAATGAAAAAAGTGGGTTTGGAGAGGTCAAAACTTTAACTAGTGATGTACCCACTATCTTGGATCACAAGGACTTTAATTATGATAATTTCTCTTTAGTAGAATGTATTTCCTTGCTGCAATCCATTATTAGCTCACCCAATGCTTACGAACAAAATAAGGCTTTTACTAAACATATCGCAGAAGCTATGCTAAATGCTCATGAAGAAAAAACTTGAGTTAGAAGTTTCTATCCCTAGAAAGTTGCATCATGAATGGGAACCTACTATTAAAATAAAGCTTAAGGAATATGATTGCAATGCTTTGTGTGATCTTGGTGCTAGTGTGTCTACTATACCGAAATCTTTATATGATGTGCTAGGTCTCACTGAGATAAATGAATGTTCCCTTAACTTGCACTTAGCGGATTCCACTATTAAGAAACCATTGGGTAGAATAAATGATGTGCTAATTCTTTATAATAGAAATTATGTACCCGTGGATTTCATTGTGCTTGATATTGAATGCAATCCATCTTGTCCAATAATACTTGGTAGGCCTTTCCTATGAACTATAGGTGCTATTATTGATATGAAGGAGGGAAACACAAGATTCCAATTCCCACTAAAGAAAGGGATGGAACACTTCCCTAGAAAGAGAATTAAAACACCTTATGAATCTATCATGAGGGCCACCTATGGACTGAGTGTCAAAGATGACAACACTTGATACTATGCATTATGCCTAACTAGGGGCATAAAACGATAGCGCTTGTTGGGAGGCAACCCAATAGTTATCTTCATTTTTTTTACTTTCTGTCTTGGTGTGATAACATAATTATTTATACTGTAATGATTGTGCTTTTATGTTTAAATTAGTGTTTGTGCCAAGTAAAACCTTTGGGATGACTTGAATGATAAGTAGAATTGATACGGTGGAAAAACAGAAACTTTTTCGTCCAGTGCAGAATTTCTCTGATTTTACTGAAACTTCTTTTTGATTTGCATTTTTTACAAAGTATTTTTATAAAAATGCCCCAGGTTTTCCTATTTTTTCAGAATTTTTGGAGTTACATAAGTATGGTGTTTGCGCAAACCATTACAGACTATTCTGTTTTTTGCTTGCATAGTTTACTTGTTTTGATGATGCTATGGATTGTATCTGGGGGTATAAGCCATGGAGAAGTTATAATACAGTACCTTATGCAATAATAAAACATGAATAAATGTATAACAATAACTAAAGTGTTTGATTTACCTATCATACTAACGGAGCTCATGAGTTTTCTGTTGAGTTTTGTGTGCTGAAGTTTTCAAGTTTTGGGTGTGATCATGATGGATGAAGGAATAAGGAGAGGCAAGGGCCTAAGATTGAGGATTCCCAAGACATGCCAATGTAAAATTCTAGGAAGACTCAAGCTTCTAATCTTGGGGATGCCCCGGAAGGCATCCCCTCTTTCGTCTCAGTCCATCGGTATGTCACTTGGAGCTACATTTTTATTCATCACATGATATGTGTTTTGCTTGGAGCGTCGTGTGTTATAGTTTGCTTTTGTTTTAGTTTTCCACAATCATTGTTTGCTGGAAACACCTACTTGATAGAGACACTTGTTCACCATCATTTGTTAGAATACTCTATGTGCTTCACTTAGATCTTTTGAGCTAAGCAGTTGCTCTAGTGCTTCACTTATACCTTTTAGAGCACGATGACGTATAGATTTTATAGAAATAATTGAAATCTCATTCTCCACTTAAATTTGTTTGAGAGTCTAATAAATAGTAACGGTAATTTTCATGGGTTATAAGACTAGTCCAAAAATAATAGGTATTCAAGGAGTGCATAATCAAAACCTTCATGTAGCACATAAAAGAGAAATTGTGTGTTAATGATATTGATGTGGTAATATGAATGGGCGTGAGTGCATGGTTGTTGGTTAGTAGAAATATTGATAGTTAAAGGGTGTTAATTTGCCGTTCATCTAAATATTGGTTATGGCATGGTGATGATGTGTGAGCATTCTTATTCCTCGTTGAAATCCTAGTGTTGTTTAGGTCGGGGGCGCACGATGGTTAACTCCTACCAACCTCCTCCCTAGGGGCATGCGAGTAGTACTTTGCTTTGAGAGAGCTAATAAAGCTTTGCAATAAATATATGAGTTCTTTATGACTAATGTGAATCCATGGACGTACGCACACTTACCTTTTCATATTTGCTAGCCTCTTCGGTACCGTGCATTGCCCATTCTCACCTCGAGGATCGGTGCAGCTTTCACCGGTGCATCCAAACCCTGTGACATGATATGCTCTGTTGCACATAAGCCTCCTTATATCTTCCTCAAAACATCCACCATACCTACCTATCATGGCATTTCCATAGCCATTCTGAGATATATTGCCATGCAACTTCCACCGTTACATTACATGACTTGTGTGTTCATCATCATATTGCTTTGCATGATCATGTAGCTGACATAGTATTTGTGGCAAAGCCACCGTTCATCATTGTTTACATGTTACACTAGATCATTGCACATCCTGGTGCACTACCAGAGGCATTCATATAGAGTCATCTTGCTTAGTAGTTTTTCATATCGAGTTGTAAATAAATAAAAGTGTGATGATCATCATTATAAGAGCATTGTCCCGGTGAGGAAAGGATGATGGAGTAATGATTCCCCCACAAGTTGGGATGAGCTCCGGACGGAAAATGAAAAATGGGGGAGGCCAAATGAGCCCACCAAGAAAAAGAAAAAAAAGAAAAAAAGAAAAAGAAAAAGAAAGAAAAAAAGAAAAAGAAAAAAGAAAAATAATAAATAAATAAATAAATAAATGAGAGATAAAGAGAGAAGGGACTTTGCTACTATCCTTTACAACACTTGTGCTTCATAGTAGCACCATGTTTTTCATATAGAGAGTCTCATGAGTTGTCACATTCATATGCTAGTGGGAATTTTTCATTATAGAACTTCGCTTGTATATTTCGATGACGGGCTTCCTCAAATGCCCGAGGTCTTCATGAGCAAGCAAGTTGGATGCACACCCACTTAACTTCAGTTGAGCTTTCATACACTTATAGCTCTAGTGCATCCGTTGCATGACAATTGCATTGATATCGATTGATGGGCATCTCCATAGCCCGTTGTCCACCTAGTTGGTGCGAGACTTTCTTCTCCACTTTTACTCCTTTGATACCTACCACCATGTTATATTCCACCTATATGCTATGTCCATGGTTCACGCTCATCTATTGAGTGAGTTATAAAATGTTGAAGCGCGTTAAGAAGTACGATCCAATTGCCTGGCTTAATACCGTGGTGCTTGAAATTTGTATTTATGTGGCGAAGACGGAGTCATGCCATGCTAATATGATAAAACGAATGGGGAGTAAACATTCTTCAAGGATCCTATATTTTGAAAGTTAATGGTTGTGTTACTTATGTTTATGGATATTACTATTCTGATGTTTATTCATTCATCGTTTCTCAATGATCATACCTGAAAGAGATTAGATGTTGGGTAGCATGTCACATCAAAAATTCTGTTTTTATCATTTACCTACTCGAGGACGAGCAAGAATTAAGCTTGGGGATACTGCTACATCTCCAACGTATCTATAGTTTTTGTTTTTCCCATGCTATTATATTATCATTCTAGGATACATTTTAAGCATTTACTTGCTGATTTATATTATTTTTGAGCACTAACCTATTAACCGAGTGCCCAATGCCAGTTGCTATTTCTGCTTGTTTTTGGCCTTTCAGGAATACTGTACCAAACGAAGTCCAAATACCACGAAACTTTTTGATGATTTTTTCTAGAGAAAAATAAGACCTAGAAGCTTCAGAGGGAGATCAGAGGCCACACGGGGTGGCTCCAAGCCAACAAGACGCGCCCAGGAGGGTGGCCGCGCCCTGATGGCTTGGGGCCACCTCCCACGGCCTCTGGCACTCATCTCTGGCCTATAAATTCTCTAATATTCCAAAAACCCTAGAGAGCCTCCCTAAACACTTTTTTTCGCCACCGCAAGTCTCTGTTCCGCCATGTGCCCATATGGAGCCCAGTTTCGGTGCCCTGCCAGAGGGGGGATCGATCATGGAGGGCTCTACATCAACCTTGATGCTCCCATGGTGATGTGTGAGTAGTTCACCACAGACCTACAGGTCCGTAGTTAGTACCTAGATGGCTATGTCTCTCTCTCTATGTTCTTCAATGCAAAGATCATCACGATTCCCGCAGTGATCTATCCTATGTAATGTTCTTTGCGGTGTGTTTGTTGGGATCCGATGAATTATAGGTTTATGTTTAGATTATTCATGAAAATATATTGAATCCTTGCTGGTTATTTATATGCATGATTGTTATAGCTTCATAATCTCTCCGATCTATCGGTTTGGTTTGGCCAACTAGATTGATTTATCTTTAGTGGGAGTGGTGCGTTGTAGTGCGTTTAATCTTGCGGTGCTCAATCCCAGTGATAGAAAGGGACATGACATGTATTGTATTGCTGCCACTGAGGGTAAAATGATGGGGTTCATTCATATTAATTGTATTTACTACATCATGTCATCATCCTTCAAGCATTACTTTGCTTTTCCTTAATACTCTAGATGCATGCTGGATAGCGGTCGATGGGTGGAGTAATAGTAGTAGATGCAGTCAGGAGTCGGTCTACTTGTTTATGGATGTGATTCCTATATACACAATCATTGCCGTGAATAAATATTACATAACTATGCGCTTTTCTATCAATTGCCCAACAGTAATTTGTCTACCCACCGTATGCTTTCTTCAAGAGAGAAGCCTCTAGCGAACACTATTTACCCCGGGTCTCTTCACAAATATTATTTAAAAAACTCCCAAAATATTGCAGCCATTATTTACTTTATTTTTATTTACAATTTATATTTATCAATTTATCTATCTATCACTACTTATCGATTGCAAGTAACGAGTTCAAGGGGATTGACAACCCTCTTGCCCGTGTTGGGTGCAAGTGTGTGCTCTTTTGTGTGTAGACGCTGACGACGGGAATTTGCGTGGTTCTCATATTGGTTCGATAACCATGGTTCCCACTGAGGGAAATACTTATCTCTACTGTGCCGCATCTCCCCTCCTATTCGGGGAAAAACCCAACGCAGTTTACAAGTAGCAAGAGGCAACATTTTGAAGGCTAAAACAACTATTGGGAAGGATGTAGAGCAGTCAGTTGGGGTGTTGCAAGCCAAATTTGCTATTGTGCGTGGCATGACATGGCTTGAGACTGCGTCGGTATTTCCCCAAAGAGGAAGGGATGATGCAGCACAACGACGGTAAGTATTTCCCTCAGTTATGAAACCAAGGTATCAAACCAGTAGGAGGATCACCACCACCTAATAAGCATCACCTACACACAAATAACAGATACTTGCAACCCGACGCGAAAGAGAGGTTGTCAATCTCTCTACGGTAAAAAGATAGATTAGGATATGATAGATTGGAGAGATAGATCTGTCAAGAACACAAAATAAAAAGGGCAAATAAAAAAGTGCAACAATATATTTTTGGGTTTTTGGAATAGTAGATCTGAAAACAAAAGAGGCAAAAAGATAGATCGGAAAGCAATATGTTGGAAAAGTAGACCCGGGGGCCGTAGGTTTCACTAGTGGCTTCTCTCATGAGTATAGCACACGATGGGTGAACAAATTACTGTTGGGAATTGATAGAAGATCAAATAATCATGACGATATCCAGGCATCACGTCCAAGATAAGTAGACCGACTCCTGCCTGCATCTACCACAATTACTCCACACATCGACCGCTATCCAGCATGCATCTAGTGTATTAAGTTCATGGAAAAACGGAGTAATGCAATAAGAACGTTGACATGATCTAGACAAGATCTATTCATGTAGGAATAAACCCCATCTTGTTATCCTTAATGGCAACGATACATGCGTGCCTTTGCTGCCCCTTCTGTCACTGGGAAAGGACACCGCAAGATCGAACCCATCACAAAGCACCTCTTCCCATGGCAAGAAAAATCAATCTAGTCGGCCTAACTAAACCAAAGATTCAAAGACGAAATACGAGGCTATAAGTAATCATGCATATAAGAGATCAAAGAAGACTCAAATAATATTCATGGATAGAAACTGATCATGAACTCAAAATTCATCGGATCCCAACAAACACACCGCAAAAGTTTACATCAAATAGATCTCCAAGAGACCATTGTATTGAGAATCAAAAGAGAGAGAGGAAGCCATCTAGCTACTGCCTACGGACCCGTAGGTCTATGGTGGACTACTCACTCATCATCGGAGAGGCACCAATGAGGATGATGAACCCCTCCGTGATGGTGCTAGATTGGATCTTGCGGTTCTTGAACTTGCGGCGGTTGGATGTGTTTTTCGTCGACTCCCCTAGGGTTTTCTGAATATTTGGGTATTTATAGGCATCAGAGGCGGTGGAGGGGGGCCCCGTGGAGGGCACAATCCATCAGGGCACGCCAGGGCCCCCCTGGCGCGCCCTGGTGGGTTGTGCTCTCCACAACCCACCTTCCTGGCACTTCTTTGGCCCACTGGGTGTCTTCTAGTCCAAAAAAATCTCCAAAAAGTTTCATCGCGATTGGACTCCGTTTGGTACTGATATTCTGCGAAGTAAAAAAACAAGCAAAAATAGCAACTGGCACTTTGACACTATGTCAATAGGTTAGTCCCAAAAAATGATATAAAGTTGCTATAAAGTGATTGTAAAACATCCAAGAATGATAATATAACAGCATGGAACAAGCAAAAATTATAGATACGTTGGAGACGTATCATGGCACAACTAGATTCTAGAAAGAAAATACGCTCTAGACGATAATGAAAACATGTGCAATCATGCACAATATGATTACTACGAGGGCATGTGAAATACATAGGAATGAGGCCATACCAAAGGATTTATTCAAGTGCACAAAGATACCGAAGACCGATCTTCCCGTGAGTAACTTAGAGATGACCTCGTGAAGGAGTCAAATGCATTCCATGGCCGTCGTGCGCAATAGTTTCTTCACGGTTATTTGATGAGAGTATGTATTCTTTACGTTGACAATGCACTATGATTTACTCCTGAATTTGGATTTCAATTAAACTTTGAAATTGGAATTATGTTTGTAAATGTATGGTGCATTATAAAAGAGTATTTGAATCATCAGATGATGAACTTAGAAATTATATGGATCCGAGAATAATGGAGCACCCCTGTGTCGTCTACTGGTGACTCAGGGGGCCATCCATCACATTGCCACAACTGTCCTCCCAGTGCCCCTCCCGTCTCACCGCCGCTTGAGGCCCATGACGGTGAATCCCAGGTGGGTCTGGGGACGTCTGCGACATGGCATTACCCTAGCTCGCCTTCTCTATCCCGACCCGGGTCCTGTACGGCCATGGTGGCATGGGTTCTTTGGCTCAATTCTTTGGGAGGCGGCGACACTCGTGTAAGGCATGCTTCGACAGGCGACTGGCATGGGTCGGCGGCGGTGGGGCGGCCTTAATTCATGGTGGGATGGCCGGTGGTTGGCGTGCACGAGGTGGCAACACTCTGATCTGAATCGGCAACATTGTCAGGTGATGCAACGCGAGGCAGCATGGCCAGGGAGCAGTATGGTCTGGCATCCTCTGTCGAGATTTGATACTCCCAATACTGCTAGCCCAACGGCAGCTAGGCTGTGGTGATGAGGTCCGTGGTGTCGATCCTGCAGCTAGCGGTGGTAGTGCTTCACGTGAGCAATGTTCATCTTCCTTTTGTGCTCCGGCTTTGGCCACGTCGGCCTCTGGACCGATGGGCCTGGGTAGGGCTCTCTCTGGTGAGGAGGTAGTCAGTATGGTGTCCTCTGTTGTTGGCGTTGGTCCATGGCGACTTCCGTGACTTGTAACAACAGACTCATTATGGATTGTGATGTCCACCGAAAGGTATTCATGAGGGTTCATCTCTCTAGACCCGGTGGCTGACCTCGGGAGGGAGATGCAAACGATGGTCAACAACTTGACGCAGAGGGATGGTCGTACGGCAGCGGAGGTCCACATCACTTGTAGCTGCTGGGATCATGGAGAAGCGGTGGCGACAACACATAAGTGACATCGACAGAGGTGCTACGCATGTACTTGGTCTCGAGTTCAGGGCTGAACGGTTAGGTCTCCGTGTTGGATATACCTGGCAATGACGATGTTTTACATTGTTACCTTGTTGAAGGCATTGCTCGGATATGCTCAGATTAGTTATGCAAGGTGAAAACCTAGATTCTGACCTCGGGTGGTTGGATCTGGTGACGATGGTGCTTGAGGGTAGCTCTCTTCCTAACAGGTTGTCGTTGAAGAATCTCGTCATACATATGGTGTCATGAGATGACTGGTGCGGATATGGCAATTTATGTAGTTTGTCGATCATGGATCGAATTGCTTTGGGTTTTCACTTTTCCTCGCCATGCATAGCTTTGGTCTTACATGACTTGTCAGGGTGTTTTTTGTGTGTCCATGCATTCTTGTTGGATGGGTACATCCTAGCTATGCAGAGTCGGGTGTGTGTGATGAGTGATATTTTTACACTCATTTCATCCTTGTTTAAACCGAGATATTTCATTAAAGGAGAGATATTCGCTCCGATATTGCCACTAATGACTAATGAATGCAAAGGATTCCACAAATCCTCTCTTCAATATTTTTCCATAGGAAATGGGCTAAAAAGGGCAGCAATCACGTGGGAGAAAGAAAAGGAAGGAAAATAGAGAAGGAATAAGTCACCAGGAGGCGCCAGGAGGCGACCAGAGCCAAAGACGACGTTTCATGTGACTGCATGCACTCGCATGAGTGGTCGTTTGGAGTGGAAATCGTGGCAGGTCATCCACCTGAACAACGTTTATAAAGGGGACACCGTCGAAATGTCAACAGAACAGCGTCGAGCACAATTGTCGTCGTTTTCTCACGACAGATGCCATGGGGTGGCTTATCGAGAGTGGTTGGGGCCGAAGGACGCCGACGGGCTCCGGGAGCGGGATTAGGCACAAGCGGTGAGGGTCACACGATGTACCCAAGTTCGGGGCCCTCCATGGGAGGTAACACCCCTAGTCCTGCTTGTCTAGTTGAATGGTGGTTGGTGTTACAATGGTGTTCCTTGAGCTGTTGTCTAGAGGAAGAAGAAGGTGCAACCGGCTCTTCTTGCCTTGCTACGTGGGAATGAGAGTGTGAGATGGGGCGAATGCCTGCCCGATGCATGGGGGGCCTCAGGGGGGTTTTATAGGCCAACCCCCCGGCTTACAATATACATAAGGTACTAAATGGGGGCCCCGGCCGGCAGCCTCCCTGACCGGCCAGCGGCCCCACCGGCTGGCCGTCTTGTCGCTCGTAAGGCCTACCGGCTGCGCGGTCCCATCGCTGTCTGGGGCCCGCCAGCCGACTCTTCTATTGGCCCGCGTCTACCTGCCGCGGCACGGGCCGCCCCGCGCAGCGTCGTCTTGCGCCTGCCGGCCGAAGTCAGCGGTACGGCCGACTGCGCTGTAGCCACGCCGGGGCAGGTAACGGAGTGGACGGGGGCGTGGCGGCACTGTTGCCCTGCCGAGTCTCGATCGGGGATGGTTAGCGATACGACCACCTGGACTGTAGCCACGCGTGCCGGCGCGTTAGCGGTCACTGTAGCCACGCCGAAGTCCATCGTGGGGGTCGCGTCTTGTCGGTGTACTTGGTCACAGTAGGAGGGGACGGGTGCCTGCCTGTCCGGAGGTCAGCAGAAGGATCGGTCGTGGAGCGGCCGGCCGCAGGCTGGCCAGGGGACGGGCGACTGGCTCCTGACCAGCCGGCCAGGGGCCAGCCGGCAATAGGCCCGCCGGTAGCCAGTCAGCCGGCCCGGGTCCAGTCGGCCATGGGCCAGCCGGTCTGGGAGCCAGCCGGTCCACGGGCATGCCGGCAGCGCGCCAGCCGGCCGTGGGCCAACCGGCCGTATGGTTTTTTCAAAAGGGGTTGGAACTCCCTGGTCCTGGCCTACCTAGGGGTAATAACCCCGTCAGTAGTCCCCGAAGCCGGCGGGGGCCTGAGTCCTTCCGATGAGGGGAGCCGGCGGCTTCACCCGGCGGCATCTGCCTGTTGCGCGGGATCGATTGATCAGCCGCGTTGGCAACCGCTCCTGTCGCCTCGGGTCCTGTCGCGCCGCCTCGGGACCCGTGCCGGACCTCGATGCGCCACGCGGAGCGTAATGATGGTGAGGGCCCCGCATATGGGGGCTTGACGGGACGTCGCCTTGGGCCTAGCCCGGTAGGCCACGGGCCTAGCCCAGTAGGCCTCGGGCCACAGGCAGGGATCCTCTGCGCCCGCGCCCCAGCGGCCGCGGCTTGCGGTGCCCATGTCCCGCGGGTTCCCCGGGGGAGTGGGCGCAGTTAATCCCCACGTCCCCCGAGCGTCTCCCCCTTATTTATAAGGGGAGGGGGAGAGGCGGAGGCAGTTCGCGCACCCCTCTCCCCATTGTCTTCCTCCTCTCGCAGTCCGCCAGTTCGGCTCGTGTTGCCGCTCTGCTCGCCCGTTTCTTCAGTTTCGATTGCCTCGGAGATGGCCGACGGGCCTTCCGGCAGCTGGGGTGGCTCCTTCATCACCGCGGAGGACACTGCGCACCTCCGCCATGCCCGTATGCTGCCGTCGGAGGACCGCGCCGTCGCTCGTCCTCCGGGCAGTGAGGTGGTGCCCGAGCCCGCGGAGGGGGAGTTCGTGGTGTTCGCCTGGCATTTCTCGCGTGGCTTCGGCCTGCCGGTGAGCCAGTTCTTCCGACTCTTCATGGATACGTTAGATCTCCAGCCACACCACTTAGGGCCCAACTCCATCCTTCAACTGTCGAGCTTTGTGACCTTCTGAGAGGGCTACCTCGGACTTCTCCCTTTCATGGAGTTGTGAAGGAAACTCTTCTATCTCAAGGCCTTGAAGAACGGCAACGAGGCGTACGCCTGCGGGGGCGCGGTGGTATGTGTCCGTGGCACGCTGTTTCCCCGCCTCTCCCTCATCGAGTCCGTCAAGAAATGGAACCGGACGTTCTTCTATGTGAAGAATGTCGACCCGGCGTGGGATTACATCCGGCTGCCGGCCTTCATTAACGCCCCATCCACGGGGGTGAACTAGACGGTTGACGGGCTGCCCGGAGATCTGGTCGGGATGTTGGGCCGGCTCCACACTATGAGGAGTGGGGAGGGGCTGGTCGCGGCCGATCTGGTGGCGGCCTTTATCGACCGCCGGGTGCTGCCCCTTCAGCAGAGGCCGCACTGGATCTGCGACATGACGGGCTGGCGGGACCCCTGCCGGCTGTCCACCTTCGAGCTGACGACAGCCCAGGTGGCGAGGTGGGTGAACGCCATCACCAACTTCAAACTGGCGCCGAGCAGCTGGCGCTTCGGCAAGCCGCCGTACAACCGGCACGACCCGGCGCCCCTGGTACACTCTGATGTGGTGGCTATCTTCCCTTCTCTGTTTCTCCAGCCGCCCCCCTGGTCACACGCCACGCTGACCACAGCACTTTGTTCGACAGAACACGCCAGATGGCCTGCACCCCCAGATATTCCAGGCGGAACGCGCCGATTCCAACCCGGAGGATTTCGAGCTGGGGGGAGGCGTCGAGGAGGAGGTCGAATCCTCGGGGGAGGTTGAGGCGGATGGGACGATGGATGACCCGGGAGCCGGCGGACCTAGAGCGGTTGGTGAGTTTCCCTCCGAACCCTCGATCAAAGATTGGACTGATGATGATGATGATGATGATGATGTCCGGGTCTTGGACGCGCCTCCCCGCACAGCTCGACGGGATTCACGCGGCCAGAGCGAGGAGCAGCCGGCTCGTGGCCGGACGGCCGAGGTCTTCTGTAGGGAGAAGAGGCTGGCCTCGGGGAAGCCGTCGGCACAGCCGCCGGCTCGGAAGAGAGTGCGAGCGGCCGCTGCGAAGCCACCGCCTCGGGCCAGGCGGGCCCTTCCCGTCGTCGCCGGGTGAGTACTTTTTCCTAGTTCTTGTGGTTTTTTCGAGTTTTTGAGCCGGCAAGCGCCTGAGGGCCTAGCCTTTGTTTGTTCCAGGGACGCCATCGAGCTCCATGACACGGAGTCGGCCGGCGACCCGATGGAGGTTACCAGCCTGCAGGCCCAGGAGCACGCGGCCACGGTGCGGGAGGAGAAGAGGAGGCTCGCAGAAATGCGAGCCGCGAAGGCAGGGGCGAAGGGCGCGCCTTCGCGTTCGGGGGCCTCGAGTGACGGGAGGCGGAGGCGGCCCGCAGACCCGGCATGTGTGTCGGACTCGGCGGCGGAATCGACGCGGATGTCGAGGCCTCCATCGAGCGAGCCACGAGAGTCGGCCGAGGAGACGGCCATGGTCCCGCCCTTGGCGGAGGTGGCCCGGCGGGCAGGCGCGGTGCCCCAGCCGGCTAAGGAGACGACCCAGCGGGCGGAGACGGTCATGCCCCCACCCACCGTCGAGCCGGCCACGACAGACGCGCCTGTCGCCCCGACCGTGCCGGAGGCGGCACCGGAGGTGACGGTCGGCGGGGGGAGCGAGCCGGTCCACCCGGCTATCGAGCCGGTCCGGCAGGTGGTGGAGCCGGCCGTGCTGGTTGCGGAGGGGCCCGAGGCTGGCTCCCGGGCCCTTGTGGTTACCACTGACCTGCCGGCGGCTGCCACCGCGGCGGGCGCCGGGTCGAGTGGTGGGGCGAGCCGGTCGAGGAGGACCATGCTCGACGTGATCTGGGACTGGAAGGCGCTGGCCCTTGCCCCGGTCGTCCTGGCCCCACCGGCCAGCGGCCCGGCCCTCATGCCTGGGGATCCAGGCCGTATCATGGCGCACTACCGCGAGGGGCTGGCCAGGTTTGCGGAGGCCGCCGAAAGCAATTTCCGGCGTGTGGAGGAGGTGGTGGAGGTGAGACTCCTCTAGCTTACGTTGAACTCTTAGTGGGGGCGCGCAAGCGCACCCACTGGGTGTAGCCCCCGAGATTCGGGCCGGCTGCTCGGCTGCGTGGCAACCGGGCTGGATCTATCTCTTTTCGTCTAACTTCTTGTCTCTTGGCGCGGAGCAGGCTGAGAACGCCAAGCGGCAGGCGCTCTTTGACGAGGCGGTTGCCATCCATAACCGTGGCAAGATCGGCTTTTATCAGGTCCAGGAGGCACTGCGGAAGGCGCAAGGTACGTTTGTTCCAGTGGGGGCGCGCGAGCGCACCCACTGGGTGTAGCCCCCGAGAGTCGGGCCGGCTGCTCGGCAGCCGGCGCGAATCTTTCGCATTCTTAAATAACTCGGGTTGATACTTTCGCAGAGGAGCTGGAGGTCCTGACCCCGATCCGGCAGAAAAGGGACGAGGTGGCCTCCGAGCGGGACCGACTGGAGTGGGATCTCCAGGCGATCACGTCGGAGCGGGACCGGCTGGGCGGCCTGGTCTAGGATGGGCAGGCGGCCCAGGAGCGCCTCACCGCGGAGCTGCAGAAGGATGTGGTGGCCCGGGAGGAGGCCGCCAAGCAGGCGGCCGACGCCGGCCGGCGGGTCACCGCCCTGCAGGACGAGGTTATCGTCTTGGCGGCGAGATTGAGAGGCGTGAGGCCGCCCTTGCCTGGGTGGAGGAGGCGCGCGAGAGGGAGCGGAGCTTGGGCCTCCAGTTTGCAATCGAGGTGGACGAAGCCTTCCAGCGTAAGTTTTTTGTTCTTGGATCTTCTTTCCTTGCCGGCTGCTTCTCCCCCCGCTTTTTTGATTCTTCCCTTTCCCTTAGATCGGTTCCCGGACACTCAGCGCCGCGCCGAGCGGGTCGTGGCGGAGCATCGGGAGTGCCTGCGGCAGCGCGAGCAGGAGATTGAGGAGCACGCCGGCTGGGACTTGCCAGAGTTTGCGCTGGCGATCGAGAACCGTCTGCTCTTCCTTCAGCGCGGTATGGATCGGCTCCATACAGCCGGCATGAAGGTGATTTCGGCCCTCTGGCCGGGTCGTGGGGCCCCGGCGGGTCGCGTGGCGCTGTGGCTGGAGAACGCGGTGGCCCGGCTCGAGGTTTGGAAGGCATCGGCGGCCCGCTCCGGGGCGCAGATGGCCCTCCGGTTCGTCACCTCGTGGTACCCCGGCGTCAACTTGGACCGGTTGGCCATGATGCGCGAAGTCCCCGAGGCGGAGCAGGCCGCCCGCGAAGGCGCCCTCGTCCGCCGAGCCAACGAGCTAGCCTCCTACGTCGACCCGGACGAGCTCCTGCCGGCGCTGGGTGAGGAAGGTGAACCGGTTGCCGAGGACTCCTTCGGCATTCCCCAAGGGCCCAGGGACGAGGAGGTTGCCGACGAGAGCACCGCCTCCAGCACCGGCAGCGACACTGAGGCCACGGAGGCCATGGAGGAGGCGCCGACGGCCGCTCCCGGGCAGTCCGCCAGGCCGGCTGGTGATGCGCCGGAGGCTTAGTCGGCCCTTCTTTACCGTATCTTCTTCTTTTGCTGCGAGACTTGTTTTAAGACGCATTTCCACCCACTGGGGGTGTATTGTAAAGAATCCTCGGCTTGGGGCCTTTTGTTTATAACTTTGCTTGAAGTCTGAAAACGTTTGCGTGCCGGCTCATCTTTTACTCTTTACCTTTCGACTCATATCTCATGTAAGGATTCCCTCCGGCTTCCGCCTCGCCCGTCAGCCAGCCGGGAGCCGGACTGGGACGGGGACGGGGCATTGTCCTTTGGGAAACCGTGCGGGCCTTAGAGCCGTCCGGCTAGAGTTGGGGCGAGCCGACAAAGGCTGGTTTCTAGAGATAACATGGTCCGGTTGGGCCAGTACGGCTGCTAATCTTCAGGCGGCGTTCGTGTGATAAGTTCCTTCCGTTCCCGTGGTTCCGCCAGCCGGACAACCGGGGGCCGATCTGTGGCTGGGCAGGGGGGGGGGAGGATTGCTTGTTCACACTACTTGACCGTCTTGGAGAAGAGCCGGCGAGCCCCCGAGCCCAGGGAGCCGGGCCCGGGTGCCTTGCTTAAGAGATGACAAGCTTTCGATGAAATTGAAATGGGGTGTGCCCCAAGTGCCGGCTTGGGGCCCCCATTGCATTCATTAAGTTCAACGGAAGGTAAGATACATACACACACTGGTTTTTTCTAGTAGTAGAACGGTCGAAGGAGCGCCGCATTCCATGGGCGCTCTGTCTCCTCGCCGGAGGCGTCTCTTTTGCACTTCTGCGACTTCTGGGCATCTATCAGATAGTAGGCATTGTTGTGCAGCGCCTTGCTGATGATGAACGGGCCTTCCCATGGGGAGGATAGTTTGTGCTGGCCGGCGGTCCGCTGGATCCGCCGGAGCACCAGGTCTCCTTCTCGGAAGGAGAGGGGCCGGATCCGCTTGCTGTGGTAGTGCCGGAGCTTCTGTTGGTAGATGGCCGTCCGGCTCAGGGCCAGTTCATGTGCTTCTTTGAGTAGGTCGATGCCGTCTTCTCTTGCCTCCTTCGCGTCCTTCTCCGTATACAGGGTGACTCGAGGCGAGTCGAACTCGATGTCCGTGGGGATGATCGCCTCAGACCCGTATACGAGAAAGAAAGGGGTGTAGCCGGTTGACCGGTTGGGCGTGGTCCTGAGGCTCCAGAGGACAACCGGCAGCTCGTTGATCCAGCAGCCGGCCGACCGCACGAGGGGCGCCACGAGCCGAGGTTTGAGGCCGGCCAGGATCAAGCCGTTTGCCCTCTCCGCCTGGCCGTTCGACTGCGGGTGGGCCACTGACCCGAGGTCAAGCCGGATGCCCTCCTGGGAGCAAAAACGCGCCATCGCGCCTTTGTCGAAATTTGTGCCGTTGTCGGTGATGATGCTGTGGGGAACGCCGTAGCAGACCGTGATGTCCTTGATGAACCGAACGGCTATGGGGCCGTCCAGCTTCTTGACGGGCCTGGCTTCGATCCACTTGGTGAACTTGTCGACAGCCACCAGTAGATGCGTCATGCCGCCCCGCGCGGTCTTGAAGGGCCCCACCATGTCCAGCCCCCAGACGGCAAAGGGCCACGAGAGTGGGATGGTCTGGAGGGCTGTTGCCGGCAGGTGGCTTTGTGTGCTAAAGCACTGGCACCCCTCGCACTTATCGACCAGCCGCTTGGCCTCTTCCAAAGCCGTCGGCCAATAGAAGCCGTGGCAGAATGCCTTGGCCACCAGGGTCCTGGAGGCGGTGTGATGCCCGCACTCGCCCTGGTGGATGTCGAGGAGGATTTCTTGCCCCTTCTCTGACTCGACGCAGCGTTGGAACACGCCGGTGGTGCTGCGATGAACCAGCTCGCGGTTGATGATGCTGTAGGCCGGGGCCCGGCGCTGGATTTGTCTTGCCGTGGCTTCGTCGGGGGGGAGCTCGCCGCGTAAGAGGAAAGCCAGAATGGGCTGAGCCCATGAGGGGGTCGAGACAGGAGCCGGCTCGAGCACTAGTGGAGCGCTGGAGGCAGCCGGAGCCCCCGGGTCTGGTTTGTCAGTCCCCGGGACCGGCTCGCCAGCCCCCGGGACTGGCTCGCCAGCCCCCGGGACTGGCTGGCCAGCCCCCGGGACCGGGGTGCCAGTCCTCGAGACTGAGACTGCGGGGGGTGCGTCGATCGCCATCATGACGGCCGTGGAGCCGGAGCCGGCCGCCGCGGGGGCGTCGGATGCCGGGGCCGACAGGGCCGGCATGGCGGCCGGAGCTGATGGCGCTGGCAGAGCAGCCGGATCCGGCGAAGAGCCGGCGGCGTCAGCCGGCATGAAGATAGACTCTGGTTCGGGGGAGGGCTTGATCGAAGGCTTGAGCAGCCGTTTGAGGGAGACGCCGGCTGGGATGGCCTGCCGGGTGGAGCCGATCTTTGCCAACGTATCGGCCGCCTCGTTGTCCGCCCGGGGGACGTGGTGGAACTCACAGCCCTCGAAGGAGCCGGTGAGCTGCTGGACGAGGAAGCGATAGCTGGCCATGTTGGCGTCCCTGGCTTCCCATTTGCCAAAGACCTGTTGCACCACGAGGTCGGAGTCGCCAAAACAGAGGATGCGCCGGATCCCGATTTCCTTGGCGAGCCGGAGGCCATGGACGAGCGCCTCGTACTCGGCCACGTAGTTGGAGGCGGCGAAGAGGATCTGGAGCGCGTACTTGAGCTGGTCCCCCGTTGGGGACGACAAGACGATGCCGGCTCCGAGGCCGGTTCGCATCTTCGAGCCGTCGAAGTGCATGCGCCAATGCGTGGAGTCCGGGGAAGGCAGCACGAACTGGATTTCGGCCCAGTCAACGAGGAAGTCGGCCATCGTCTGTGACTTGATGGTGGTGCGCGGCTTGTACCGAATCTCGTAGTCGGCGAGGGCGATGGCCCATTTGGCGATCCGGCGGGTGGCGTCCCGGCCGCTCATGATCTCGCCGAGCGGCGCCGTGCTCACCATGGTGATGGTGTGCTCCTGGAAGTACTGCTTGACCTTCTTGGCGGCGAAGTATATGCCGTAGCACATCTTTTGGTAGTGGGGGTAGTTCTGCTTGGAAGCGGAGAGGACTTCGCTAAGGTAGTAGACGGGGTGCTGGACCGGTAGCGCCTTGCCTTCCTCCGGCCGCTCCACCACCAGAACGACGCTGATCACGCGGGTGGTTGCCGCGATGTACGCGAGCATCGGCTCCTTCTCAGCCGGAGCCGCCAGGACGGGAGCGCTGGAGAGCGCACGCTTGAGGTCGCAGAACGCCTCGTCCGCCTGGTCGGTACACTCGAACTTGGGCATCTTCTGCATGAGCTGGTAGAGGGGCAGCGCCTTCTCGCTCAGCCGGCTAACGAACCGGCTGAGCGAGGCAAGGCAACCGGCGAACTTCTGGACGTCGCGGAGCTTGGCCGGCTTGTGCATGCGCTCGATGGCTCTGATCTTCTCCGGGTTAGCCTCGATGCCGCGGGCGGACACGAAGAGACCCAGGAGCTGGCCGGCTCGCACGCCGAAAACACACTTCTCCGGGTTGAGCTTGATCTTGTATTCGCGCAGGTTAGCGAAGGTCTCCCGGAGATCGTCGAGGAGGCTGAAATGCTTCTTGGTCTTGACGACGATGTCGTCCACGTAGACGTGGACGTTCCTGCCGATCTGGGGCAGGAGACACTTTTGCATGCAGTGCTGGAAGGTAGCGCCCGCGTTCTTCAGGCCGAAGGACATGGTGATGTAGCAGTAGGCCCCGAAAGGGGTGATGAAGGAGGTCTTTAGCCGGTCGGCTGGATCCAGCTTGATCTGGTGGTAGCCGGAATAGGCGTCCAGGAAGGACAACAGGTCGCAGCTGGCCGTGGAGTCGATGACTTGATCGATCCGGGGCAGGGCGAAAGGAACCTTGGGACAGGCCTTGTTCAGGCTGGTGTAGTCGATACACATGCGCTAGGTCTTGTTTTTCTTCAGCACCAGGACTGGGTTGGCCAGCCAGTCCAGGTGGAATACTTCCATGATGAAGCCGGCCGCGAGCAGCCGGGCGATCTCTTCTCCTATAGTACGCCACTTCTCCTCGGAGAAACGGCGCAGGGGTTGCTTGACCGGCTTGGCATCCGGCCGCACGTGAAGTTTGTGCTCGGCAAACTTCCTCGGAACACCTGACATGTCTTTTGGAGATGATGCAAAGATGTCCCGATTCTCACGGAGGAAGTCGACGAGCTCGCCTTCCTATTTGCTGTCGAGGTGGGCGCCGATGGTGACGCACTGCTTGGGGTTGGCCGGGTCGAGTGGCACCTGCCTGGTGTCCTTGGACGGCTGGAACGACGCCTCGCTGGCCGACTGGGACGGAGGAGCCGGCATGGCCGGCTGGCCAGAGGCGTGAGCCACGAGCTGGTCGAGCTGCCGCCTTTCCTCCGCTATCTCCAGGGCCTCGGCCAGCCGGCTGCCGTCGCGCGCCCACTCGATCGACATCTTGTAGTCGCCGGTGATGGTGATGATGCCCTTGGGACCCGGCATCTTGAGCTTGAGGTAGGCATAATGGGGGATCGCCATGAACTTGACGAGGGCCGGCCTGCCCAGCAGCGCGTGGTAAGGACTGTCGAGGTCCACCACCTCGAACCATATCGGTTCGCGGCGGAAGTGGTTCTTGTTGCCGAAGAGAACGTCGAGCTCGATCTTGCTGATGGGGGTGCAGGACTTTCCCGGCATGATGCCGTGGAAGACCGTCCGGCTCGTCCGTAGGTCTTTCTCCCCGAGCCCCAGTTTGAGCAGCAAGGATGTTGATGCTGCTGCCCCCGTCGATCAGCACCCGTGAGAAACGACAGGTGTGCCTCTCGGAGGCGATGGTGGGATCGAGGACGAGGGCGTAGCTGGCGGGGTTTGGCATCACGGACGGGTGGTCCGCCCGGCTCCAGGTAACCGGCTTCTCGGACCAGTGCATGAACTGGGGGACCGAGGGGACGGTGGCGTTCACCTCGTGCCGGCGCTGGCGCACATTGTGCTTGTCAGTTCCTTCGCTGGTGAAGACGACGTAAGACCCGTCCTGGTTGGGGAACTGATCGTGGAGGCGGCCGTCGTTGGCAACTGGTGTCGGAGCTGGCGGCTGGGCCAGAGCCGGAGTCGGCGTGCGGGGAGCCAGAGGTGGAGGAACCGGAAGGCCCTCGCCTCGAGCTAGCCGCTGGGAGAAGCTACACTGCCGGAGCATGTGGGTGGCCGGCTTGGCCCCGGAGTGCATCTTGCAGGGTGCGTCGAGCATCTGCTCGAAGGTGAGCTTGGGCTGCCAGGCGTTCTTGCCGGTTCGCTGACGCTGGCTGGAGGCCTGGGCAGCCGGCTGCTCCTCCTCGATGGTTGCGACCTACCGACTCCGATAGCAGGGATCCGGCTGGTCGGCCTTGCGCTTGTTGTTCTGCTGTGACCGGTTGTCGGCAGCCGCCTGCGGCGTGGCAGGCGGCGGGGTTGGCTTGGCTGGTGCGGTGACCTTCATCCGCAATGCGGAGTCGGCCGTGGCATACTTGTCCGCCTTGGCCATCAGATCCGCCAGGGTCGCCGGCTCGGAGCATAGGAGCTGGTGCTTGAGGTGAGTGCCATCGCGGTAGCCCTCGATGAAGTACTGGATGGCCTGCACCTCGTGTACCCCCTCGCAGGAGTTGCGGAGCTCGGTCCAGCACGTGAGGTAGTCGCGGAGGGGCTCGTCCGGCCCCTGGACGCACATGGCCAGCTCGCGAGGCCGGCAGGGCCGCTTGTAGGTACCGATGAAGTTGCGGATGAAAGCCTCCTCAAAGTCCGTCCAGGTGTTGATGCTGCCAGCCGACAGGCTGTTGAGCCAGGTCCAAGCTGAGCCGATCAACATGAGGGGGGCGTAGTGCACGACGACGCGCTTGTTCCCCCTGGCTATGCCAACCGCGGTGGTGTAGTCGACCAGCCAGTCCTCCGGTTTGGCCATGCTGTTGTACTTCGGGGTGTCGCAAGGGAGCGTGAAGCCGGTTGGGAACGGCTAGTTGCGGATCCGAGGGCCGAAGCACGCCGGGCCGATCGGACCCTCCTCCTCCAGGAGGGCGGATTGCACCAGTCGGTCGATGCGGGTCCGGGCGTCGTTTTCGCTCCGCGGGACTTGCGGACCGAGCCGAGCGGCGAGCTCGGGACGGACAGCCGGGGCCGGCGTGTGTGCGCGTTCCCGTCGCGGGGGCGGGGTGTGGTCCCGGCTGCGTCGGCTGCCGCCAGCCGGAGCGTCGTTGCGCCGGCTGTTGATGGCCGGCAGCTCGTCTCTCAGCCGGGAGCGTCCGTTATGAGACCCAGCGCCCCACCGGCCGGAGCCGCGTGGGGAAGAGGCTTGCTGGACCGGCCGGCGCTGGCCAACAGTTGGCGGGGCATCCCCCTCAGGGACGGGAATTTCGGAGCCGGCGCAGGCATCATCGAGCCGGGCCTGCTGGGCGTGGGCGGTGGCGATGAGGTCTTGGATGTGCCGGTCCTGCTGCTCTCGCTCTTCGCCCACCAGGTCGGCGAGGTCGGCGTAAGCCACCTGGGCGGCCCTCAGGTTGGCAGCCGGTGTGTCGTAGGTGGGAAGCCTACCGCCGAGGATTTCCGCGACCACACGACCGCGGTTGCGGACGTCACCGCGCCGGCTGGGCTCGTTGCCGGCGGGGGTGAGGCCGTAGGCGGAGTTATACTCGCGCTGCGCGGACTCCATCCGGCGCTTGGTGGTGGCGAGCGTGGTCGCCTCGTTGAGCAGCAGCCGGCGAGCAGCTTCCAGCTCGGCCGTAGCCATAGCTGGGTTCATTGTAGGCGCGACGGGAGTGCTGAGGCCCCGAAGCACGGAGCCGAGGGGGTCGGAGGTGCCGGCGCGGGCGGCCGCGGCGGCCGCCTCCGCCTCCGCCCTGACGCGGCCGGAGGTCGTGGAGGACCCGGTGGCCAACACCCCCGCGTGGACGCGGGAGTCGTTGGCATCGCCCCGGGCGAGCGTGCCCACAAATGAGGGCGGGTCGAGGCAATCGAGCACCTGGCCAGGGTACTCGTCGGCAGCTGGCTCGTCGGCGAGGCTTAGCCCGCCGAGGCGCTCGGTGAGGATGACGACGTCAAACAGAGGGTCGCTGCCGCGTTGCTCGTCGGAGAGGGCGGTAGCGTCACCCGCAGGGCTGGCGGGAACGGGGTCCCGCCCCGCGGGAGCAAGCCCCACGAGCGTGCAGTTCCGCCCGGACGCAGGGCGGCCGGGGGAGGTGGTGAAGGGTCCCGCCCGGAGCGTGACTCCGGCCGGCGCCGCGGACGGCCCCACGGTGGGCACCAACTGTCGTCGTTTTCTCACGACAGATGCCATGGGGTGGCTTATCGAGAGTGGTTGGGGCCGAAGGACGCCGACGGGCTCCGGGAGCGGGATTAGGCACAAGCGGTGAGGGTCACACGATGTACCCAGGTTCGGGGCCCTCCATGGGAGGTAAAACCCCTAGTCCTGCTTGTCTAGTTGAATGGTGGTTGGTGTTACAATGGTGTTCCTTGAGCTGTTGTCTAGAGGAAGAAGAAGGTGCAGCCGGCTCTTCTTGCGTTGCTACGTGGGAATGAGAGTGTGAGATGGGGCGAATGCCTGCCCGATGCATGGGGGGCTTCGGGGGGTTTTATAGGCCAACCCCCCGGCTTACAATATACATAAGGTACTAAATGGGGGCCCCGGCCGACAGCCTCCCTGACCGGCCAGCGGCCCCACCGGCTGGGCCGTCTTGTCGCTCGTAGGGCCTACCGGCTGCGCGGTCCCATCGCTGTTTGGGGACCGCCAGCCAGCTCTTCTATTGGCCCGCGCCTACCTGCCGCGGCACGGGCCGCCCCGCGCAGCGTCGTCTTGCGCCTGCCGGCCGAAGTCAGCGGTACGGCCGGCTGCGTTGTAGCCACACCGGGGCAGGTAACGGAGTGGATGGCGGCGTGGCGGCACTGTTGCCCTACCGGGTCTCGATCGGGGATGGTCAGCGGTACGACTGCCCGGACTATAGCCACGCGTGCCCGCGCGTCAGTGGTCGCTGTAGCCACGCCGGAGTCCATCGTGGGGGTCGCGTCTTGTCGGTGTACTTGGTCACAGTAGGAGGGGACGGGTGCCTGCCTGTCCGGAGGTCAGCAGAAGGACCGGTCGTGGAGCGGCCGGCCACAGGCTGGCCAGGGGACGGGCGACCGGCTCCTAACCAGCCGGCCAAGGGCCAGCCGGCAATAGGCCCGCCGGTAGCCAGTCAGCCGGCCCGGGTCCAGCCGGCCGTGGGCCAGCCGGTCCACGGGCCTGCCGGCAGCGCACCAGCCGGCCGTGGGCCTGCCGGCCGTAAGGTTTTTTCAAAAGGGGTTGGAACTCCCTGGTCTTGGCCTACCTAGGGGTAATAACCCCGTCAATAGCGAGAACCTCTTCACCGTTATCTTCATCCACAAACCCTAGTGCCGCCATTTTCATCTCCATAGCCATCTCCACCACCATAGCGCTCTCTCATCTAGTTCATACTTGTAATCATGCATCGTACAAGGCATCCATTGTAAGACATATTGCAATCAATCAATCCCAAGATGTGTTCTTCAATGTTTCTTCTCGCGATCTGATCTCCATGTGTGAGTAGTTTGGTAAGGTATGGGATGAGGCATGAGCCTTGCAACCCCAGGTATTTGTTGAAGGGATCAATGGAAGTTTTTGACACAATGCCTCATATGTGTGAAATAAAATTGTTTCATGGTGTGTCTCTTGTCTTGTCCGCGATCTTTATATCTGCAAGTACACAGAATCATGGAGATCGAGCACCGGTGAGGCTAGGAGCAAGGGGATCGTGAAGTGTTATACCGAACACCGGTGGCTGGCAGTAAGGTTTAGTAGGGTAACATGGATCATTTCCTTGGGGATTCATGAGGTGTAGTCATTAAACACCCAATTATTTTGTTTGATATTATTATCTTAATTATCGGGGCAACCCCGCAAGACGGATAGGGCCTTCGGCAGGATAACTGATTCTTGATGCTCGACTCGTGCCAGTCAAGATGTTATATGGACACATCCCCCACTCCGATATGAAGCAAGCACCTCTTGATGGGTGAATTCCCGAGCACAAACTAACATCATTTTTAATCCCAATGCAAATACATGGTTGTAAACATTAAGACCTCATCCCCTCCCTTCTTTTTATTATAAGTATTTGAATCACCATTTGTTTGTTGATCCGGTCAAAAGCTGGATTTGACACTTTGGCAAAAGCTTTCTAGAGACCATTGCTTCAAGGGAATCTTCCTCGTGGGTTCGATACCCAAAGTCACCTCTGCGGAAATAGGCGCGGGATACCCTTTCTTGTTCCAACAACGAATCAATAAAAAGGAGATATCAAGCCCTTTTTCTGGCGCCGTTGTCGGGGAGGAGTTTAGTATTCTACTATCGTATCTATACTTTTTAATTGTTCCATGCCAATATTCTACAACTTTCATGTACTTTTGGCAACATTTTATATTATTATTGGGACTGACATATTGATCCTGTGCCTAGTACCAGTTCCTGTATTTGCATGTTTTTTGTTTCACAGAAAATCCATATCAAACGAAGGCCAAACGCGATAAAAATTTACAGAGAATTATTCTGGAATATATGTCATTTTTAGGAAGAAGAATCAACGCAAGACGATTGCTCGAGGTGGTCACAAGGCAACAAGGTGCGCCTAGGGGGACTTGGCGCGCCGGGTTGTCTTATGACTCTCTCGAACATCGGTTGGGGCCCTTCTTTAGATACAAGAAAGATAATTGGTGGATAAAAATACCCTCAAAATTTCAGCCCAATCGGAGTTAATATGATGCTGTCTTATGGTGCCTGCCGTGTCGCGCAAGCGTGTGGGATTACCGTTATAGGGTTTTGCAATATGTTCATGATTTGCTTATAGTGGGTTGCTAGAGTGACAAAAGCGTACACCGAAGTAAGGGGGTTGTTGCATATGGGAGTAAAAAGGACTTGTTACTTAATGCTATTTTTGGGGTTTACCTTAATGATCTTTAGTTGTTGCGAATGCTTGCTAGAGTTCCAAACATAAGTGCATATGGTCCAAGTACGGAAAGTTTGTTATCATATGCCTCTCCCTCATTGCATATGATAAGTATCTATCGTGTTATATTCAATTGCCTATGGACAATCTTTCTCTTGTGTTACAAAAAGATCTCTACTAAACTATTAACTTTTATTATCTTGCAAAGTACTCCTAGTTTTATTCCTTCAAAGTACTCCTAGTTTTATTCTCATAAAGTACTTCTAGTTTTATTCCCACAAAGTAGTTTATTTCTTGTACTTGGTAAAGTGAACATTGGTGCACGTAGAGTTGCATCGGTGGTCAATAGAACTTGAGAGAATATTAATTCTACCTTTAGCTCCTCATTGGTTTCGACACTCTTACTTATCAAAAAAGGCTACAAACGATCCCCTAAACTTGGGGGTTATGAAGATCTTTTTCTGGCACCGTTGTCCTAGGAGCAATAACGTAGGTGAAAGCACAACTTCTCTCTAGGTGGTTTTGGTAATTAATAACAACATATATTTCATTGGACTAATGATTCTACCAAGTATATTTCAGGAAAAGTTCAATGAATGGATTGGCAAAAGATTTTGTGGAGACCCCCTTAATGCAAGGAACATATATTGGCAACAAGATTCAATACTCTACATTTTGCATTTTGTGAGAAGTCACATTTGAGTCCATAGGAAAGCCAATACTATTAAAAGGGGATGAGGTATCCATGATGATCTAGTTACTCAATTGCTTAGAGTTAGCCACCAAAAATACTCATGAATTCTCCCACAAAAATACTCTGTCTAAACCCTACCACTCAAATTTGGTGCCACCAAATTTTCCATATCGGCCCTACCGAGTTTCACCCTGGACAGACCCTAAGCCAAACCCTAATGTCTCGGTGACACCAAGTCCTTTTTCCGTGCAACTGAAACCAGTGACCAACTCTCTGGTATCATATTTCTAAAAATCAGAATTTCCGATTTTTGCAAATCAGTTCCAACGAGTTTGGGTAACTGCCTAGGTCAGCCAAAATTGGAGCCACCGAGATTTATATGTCGGTCTCACCGAAACACCAAAAGTTGCCACATTTTGCACTAGTCGATGAAACCAAGTTTTTTGCTTCGGTTTCACCGAGTTGGGCAATAATGTTGTAACAGTTGGATTTTTGGAGATGCCTATATCACTAGTGCAGGCGCCTGCTATACAAACGGTTTTTAAGAGAGAGGATTTTTGGAACCCGGGTGTATTGGAGGACCTTATTTTAAAATACTTTAAAAATCACATTTAAAGTTTCAAAAAAATCCGAAAAAAATCTACGTGATCATATGGATGTATATTACACATGTGTAAAGTTTGGTGATGAAATAAGTAAACATGTAAGCTATAGAAAAATGATAAAATGGCGATTTCCAAATAGTGAATAGTGCATGCACTATTCATCTATCCAAAAATCACGATTTTGTCATTTTTGTGTAACTCACATGGTTACTTATTTCAACATCAAACTTTGCACATGTGTAATATACATCCATATAAACATGTTGATTTATTGTCAGAATTTTTTGAAACTTTAAAATAGCATTTTGTTACTATTCAAAATATAGGGCTCCAATGCACCCGTCCTCCATAGTGACTTTTTGCGGGTTTTAACCCCTTTCCGTG
Organism: Elymus sibiricus; assembly: GCA_039707655.1. NCBI lineage: Eukaryota > Viridiplantae > Streptophyta > Magnoliopsida > Poales > Poaceae > Elymus > Elymus sibiricus. Next base: position 147,569,588 of record CM077675.1, read on the forward strand.
ACGTAGCCTCAAACCACCGCCTTGCATGTGTGGGCAATAGGGGGCCTGGGCTATCCCACACGACACGAAAAACCCGTCGGCGATGGCTGCGCCCGGTCACACACGATGAGCAAAAATATGTCGTGTGCGATTGGAAGGGCCATCACAAACAAATATATTGGGGAAGTCGTGTGAGATGTGCTTAGCATCCCACACAGTCAATCCCAAACGTACGTTTCCTTTTGTATTCTACATCACACATATTTTTTTGCATAACATCGTCTGTGTTAGGGGTGGACATCACACACGGTGCCTAGAAGAAACTGTTTGGCATAAGGCTGTTCATCACACACACGTTTTATGTGAAAACGTTTGCGAATGTGTGTTCTAACGCACATAGTTTTTGGCCGGAAGTCGTGTGTGAGTTTTCACTGATCCAACATGCCAAATTTCCAGAAACCGTGTGGGTTTGGTGAGGTCATCCCTCATGGTGTTCTATGACAAACCGTATGCAATATGAAACCCCAATAATCAGGCTAATTGCTCTATTATTTATAATCCAGCTAGTAAACAAATTGACACTTCATATCAAGCACACAATATATTTCCTTTCGTATTACGGCAACCAGGATTTCATAATTGAAATACATCAGAGTACAACATCATATAGGCATATACTACCTAGCTACCCAATTACACGACAGGACCGAGTTCACATGCAACATCTAAAACCTTTGGAAAATAGCTTCATATACGGTAAATGGACAGATGAATCTCGTCTAGAAAACTGTTTAAGCGGAAGGAAAATATTGAGCCTTCGCTGATGTCGAAGGTCCTTGCAACTTTATGCCAGTGCCTGTGGATGGTTGCCCGCCCATCCTTCATCCTCTTAAGGAAGACTGCAAGATTATACCGTGGGTGTTGTATGAATACCTTCCTCGCCTCTTGACCATACAGGTGGTTTGAGACATACTTATCGATGAACTGCTTTGGAAAGGACTGGAAACAAAGATATGCATAAATTGGAGATATCGATAACGATGGGCTTGGACGAGGGCGAGGCCTCCACATCGTGGGTGCCCTCCTCGTAGTGGTGAGTGGCCTCAGCCTATCTGGGCACCAACCTGGGCACGCTGAGAACAACTCGTAGTCATTGTAGAAGGCAAAAACTATCGGCGTTCTGGGAAAGGGGTACCCAGACCTGCCTGCCTGCGGCCCAGGGCATGGCCCACCTCGTCAGCCAAACATGGCCTGGCGAGATTCCACTCAAGACAAGGCCCTCGCGAGGACCCCAGGCTCGCAAGGAAGAACGACACCAAGACCAGCAAGGAGTGGGCCTCCTCAGGCCCCCTCAGGAGCGGCGGAGATCTCTATGCAGAACCCAGCCTCAGGAGTCAAAGATGATGCAAGGAAGGACAGGCGGGCGCCAGCACGCCAGGCGGAGCAGTTTCCCCTTTGGTGCAAAGGGAGCAAGGACGTACGCGTGCTCCCAAAGCCTCCCCCAAAGGTTTCCATTCTGGTGCAACGAGACCACGACCACGAGCCCCACATGACGGATGTCATCGCCGAGCCCACCTCTGCATCATCGACAGCTACTTTGCAGGCGAAGACCACCTTTGGACAGGGCGGGGATGTACTCCTGTCCCCCTTCAAATTTGGCCATTGTAGGATCCCTTCCCGCCATTGTGATAAGGGAAGAGGACCCGGGCCACTGCTATATATAGAGGCTAGGCCGCACCGTAGAAAGAGAGACAAAACGACGAAACCACAAGACAAGGCAGAGAGCCAAGAACACCACTCGAGCGCCCTCGCGAGGCTCAAAACCACTGTACTAGTTCATCCACCACACCTCCCCGAGAGGCAATCCACCAAAGCAGGAGTAGGGTATTACGCTTCGCAGCGGCCCGAACCTGGGTAAACCACCGTGTTCATCTTCTTCCTCGTCATCGTGCGAGTTCGCCGCAGTAACCATCGAGTAGCGAACCTGGGAGGGCGAGGCCGCAGGGAATCTTCGCACACGCCCCGGTGTTCGAACCTTGAGGATTTTGTCGAGCCCGAAATCCGACAAAAACGGAGCCCGCGAGAAAACACAACGAGTTGTTGTTCAAAGCAGACAACCACGTGGCGGTGTCCGCGCATGAGGCATCGACAGTGGCCTCGACGGCGTGGTGCTGCTCCAAGATCTGGGGGTCGGCATGCATGGCAGCCATCGCGGCCTCATCCGCGCGTGCGGTCGTGATTTGCTTCTTCGCTGCCAGGCGCTCTTTGAGATCCTGGCTATATTGCGTGCACCATGTATTTCGGCGGCGATTATGTAGGGGTGGGCCGGTGATTTTGGTGGAATGTGTCGCGCCGGCGGTCAGGGCATGTGGAATGGAGGAGGAGGGGTGGAGGGGGAGGGGGTATGGGGAAGGTGTGGATTACCTGACTAGATGGAGGAGGGCGAGCAGCAGGAAGGAGCATCGCCGGCGAGGAGACGGCGCTGCAAGCAAGCAGTGTAGGTTTGAACTTAGGAAAGGAAGGGGAAAGCAGGGGGATGTGGCTTTTGGTTGGTACGAGGGGCGGGGGAGGTAGATATTTGTGCGGCAGCCCAAAATTTCGTTCGGTGCGGCAAAAAAGTAGCGCGCACAGTCACATCGGACACAATCCCTTTACCATAACTGTGTGAGATATTCAACAACATAAACGAATCCTATAGTTGATCCCGTGTGTGATGATACTGAACGTGGAAATTTTGGTCTCCAAGCTTCCGGCGTAAGATATCGGATACTACATTGCACACGGTACTTGCATTTCATTTTCATTTGGAAGAGAAAATGGGGATATGGCAGCAAATTTTGGTCCGAATTTCCCTCGTTACATTGGTCATCGACGTCATTGCTTAATTTGACAACACTTGCAAATTTGAGTACTACACAAAAGAGCCTACAACACTGCGCGCACTTACTTAATCAAGCAACTAATAAACATTAGTTAGTTGACCTAAATATTACTCTAACAAAAGACCATCGCTCTAGAAAGAGACTAATATTCCTCCTGGCATTCGTCGATCTCCGCCGCCTCCTCGATGACCATCTCCCGCTCGACGACCTCCGGGGTAAGGAGATCCATGGGATCCATCGCCACATACTCCAACACCTCGTAGTCTTCGTCCACCATCTCTTTGGATAAGGACGCCATGAGCCGGGCGTGGGCGGCCGTGCTCCGGGCATGGACGGCCACAATCTTAGCTAGGGAGGCCGCCGACAAACGGACGCCTGCTCGAGCACACTCAACGATTACCAACTCATCGGACGTGGGTTGTCGACCAGTGTCGGAGAAGGCAGCTGTGATTTATGTAGTGACCGACACGAGATGGGCGTGGGTGGCCTCGAGATGGGACTGTGCGTCCGCCATCAGGGCTATGACGACCACCGAGAAACTAACAACTGATGTGTTGTTCTCACCATTTGCTATCCCCGTCGCAGTTGTTGCTGCTGCCCTCTCAGCTGCAGCAGCTGCCCTTTCGGTTGCTGCAGCCGCCCTGTCGGAGATAGCGGCTGCGTTCAAGCATGTTGAGAGCGCGCTCATGGCTGATGCGACCGCACTCAGGCCAGAGTGGGTTGCCGAAGTTGCCCTCACGATGGGGATCCACGTCCCCATCTTTCACCGATGACGATTGAAAAGTAAAATGGTCTGAGGAGTCAGTGCGGTAAACTGGCCGGCGGTGTACTGTAGTCGACGAAGCTTCCGGCCTAAGCCATGCATTATGAGGATTGGCCCAAGATATTTTGTACTGCATCACACACGATTCATGTACTTCAACTGTTTGTGAAAGACTTGATTTTCAGAATGTTTTTAAAACAAAAAATGAGGTTACATCAAGAAAGGACGGTGTTTGGATTACAATAAGATTTATCTGTAGTGAACACTGACCAATAGCTATGTCGTGCGAAAATATGGAATTATTCAGGGTCTGTTTGGCATTTTTATACATTAATTGAGTTTTTTAGACATTTAATGTGTATAATTCAAATTTGAACTATCGTCCCAATGTCTGCTGCATCAAAATGGGATGAAAAATCATATTAGTGTCCATGGCTTCATCTTTAGGTCACGGGCAAGAAATGGGAATGCATTTCAAACATATTGGCATCTTGGCTCTGCCCCAAACGTTGAGAAACTTGGTTTTTAAATTACTGTAAATCCAAAACGGTTCAGAAATTCTAAAAACTTGGCATGTTGTCATGACATGGCACATATGTGCCATTGAAAAAAATTGTCCATCTTGGGACAATTTTAGGCACAAGTCCCTTACAAACCGGAGCTTCTCACTGCAAGCTTTGTGGTTCCGATAAGGAACACGTCACCTTACGTGGGACATCCGCTCATCTTCTCGCCTCGAACTTTTGTTAGAGGCAACACAAACCAGTAAGCGTGTCTTGCTAAAATATGGAATTATTCAGGGTTCTTTTTGCATTTTCATACGTTAATTGAGTTCTCTAGGCATTTAATGTGGATAATTAAAATTTGAACTAAAAGCACAAGGTCTAGTGCATCAAAATGGGTTGAAAAATCATATAAGTGTCCATGGCTACTTTGGGCCCCATGCAAGATATGGGAATGGATTTCAAACATCTCGGGGTCTTGGCTCGGCCACATACATTGAGAAACTTGGTTTTACATTCATGTATAAATCAAAAACTCGTCATAATTTCATGAAACTTGGCATGGTGTCATGACATGGCTCATATGTGCCGTGGTGAAAAAATGTCCGATTTGGGAGAAGTTTTGGCACAAGCCCCTTACAAACCTGAGCTTCTCACGGGATGCTTTTGTGGTTTTGATATGGAACGTGTCACCTTATGTGGGCGAATCGACATCCGCTGCACCTTCTCGTCTTGAGCTATATATTTCTAGAGGCAACATATACCAAAATGAGTGTCGTTCCAAAATATGAAATTATACATGGCTCGTTTGGCCTTTTTATACATTAATTGACTTTTATATGCATTATTTAACATGCATAATTCAAATTTGAACTACAATCACAAGGTCTGGTGCATCAAAATTGGTTGAAAATCATATAAGTGTACCTGCATCTTTAGGATCCCATGCAAGATATGGGAATGAATTTCAAACATCTCGCGGTCTTGGATCGGGCACAAAAACATTGAGAAACTCGGGTTTTAAATCATGTATAAATCAAAAACTCGTCAGAAAATTCATGAAAGTTGGCATGGTGTCATGACATGCACGGCTCATATGTGCCCTGGTAAAATAATGTCCAATTTGGGACAAGTGTTGGCACAAGCCCCTCACAAACCTGAGCTTGTCACGGGAAGCTTTTGTGGTTTCGATATGGAACGCGTCACCTTATGTGGGCCAATCGACATCCGCTGCATCTGCTCGTCCTGAACTATATATTTCTAGAGGCAACATATACCAAAATGAGTGTCGTGCCAAAATATGAAATTATACATGGTTCGTTTGGACTTTCTATACATTAATTGACTTTTATATGCATAATTCAAATTTGAACTACTAACACAAGGTCCGGTGCATCAAAATGGTTTGAAAACCATATTAGTGTCCATGTATCTTTAGGTCCCATGCAAGATATGTGAATGAATTTCAAACATCTTGGGGTCTTGGCTCGGCCACAGAAACATTGAGAAACTTGGATTTTAAATCATGTAAATCAAAAGCTCGTCAAAAGATTCGTTAAACTTGGCATGGTGTCATGAACATGGCACATAAAGGCGTCATAGCATTTTGTTTTCCTATTTGAGACTCGTTTTTTCATATATATTTTTCTTTTAGAGCCAACATTGAGAATATTACGTTAAATTATAGTAAATCTAGAACTCACACAAAATTCAAGAAATTGGGCATGACGTCATGATATAGCACAAATATGTTGTGGTATTTTTCGTGTCCACTTTGGGAAAAGGCGGACACATTAATAGCAAACAAAAGCTTTTTGGAACAAAGAACTGTCACGTTTCCACGCAAACGGTTGCATTATTTTCAAACCGTGGGCGTTCTACTGCCCTTAAGTGCTGCCAAGCGTCGCACTCTTTTATTGGCTAGGGCTTAGGATGTGCCGTGCGAGCAACTGCTTGAGTTGACAGGAGGCGTGCGAGCTGGCCTCCGCTGCGCAGGCTTACCGGGAGGCATGCGAGCAGTACGCCGCAGGCTCACCGGGAAGCGAGCCCTTTGACCTCCGTATCCGCCCTCCTCGCTTCAACCTGTCCATTAATGGCGCCCGAGCCGCTGTTTAATAGGCGGCTTTTCTGCCCACTCACTCACAATCCTCTCTTCATCTTCGCCTCCCATTCCCCTCCATCATTCAGACCTCCACGGTGACCTACGCCATGGTGCACAAGGATCATATGACACTACTCTTCCGGTTTGGTGAAGTTGACACCAAGCCGGAAGAGATAGAACATAAAGACGAATGGGCCGCCATGGACATGGCCCTGGAAGAGCTGCATGCCGCAGCGGATGCTGCCCCGACGCACTCGCCAGCAACCATCCCCCTGCCCGCGCCAACAACCATCCCCGTGGCATTGACATGCTGGTTGCCGAGCATCATCGTAGCACTGGAAACCGCGGGCGCAAGGGAGGTCCCCGCGGACCCTCGTGAGCTCGTGTACGTGCAAGCGCCAGCGCCTCCTCCTGCGCCCGTGCTCGTGCATGCCCCTGCACACGCCACGCCGGTCCCAATGCGCGTGTCCGCACCCATGGCACCTGACCCCGTGCGCGTGCCTGCACCCACCGCACCCATGCCCGTGCACGCGCCTGCACCCTTCACGGTCCCCTCAGCGGATTGGGCCGCAGCCATCGACAGCTTCCTTGCAGCGTCACTAGTCGCCGCCCCCCGGCCCCACGCCCGTCGATCGCGCGACGACCGGCTCTTTGATTGTGAAGTCCATAACATTCTGGTCCTGTTTGAAGAACTATACAACAGCGCCCCGAAGCACGAGAACGCCGCCGCCGCCGCCGCAACTAGTTTTCTTTATATTGTATCTCGATTGTATGAATGTAAAGTCAAAGCTTGACTGAATGAAATCTATTGTCGTTGTTTTCTCACCGGGGGTACCCCGAGACGGCAGATGCCATGGGATGGCTTAAGAGGTGAGAGCAAGGCTGCAGTGGAGATCCGGGACGGGTATGCGGATAGCACGCGGTGGTTTACCCAGGTTCGGGGCTCTCCGGAGAGATAATACCCCTACTCCTGCATATCTGTATATATGTGGTATATCTGGTACATGGTCGCTCCTGGAGCTGTATTGGGGAGGAGAGCCATGAGGCTTCTTGCCTCCTGTGTGCATGCGTGTGAGCATGAGTGAGAGGGAGAGGATGAGAGGAGGCCTCCCGTGCGTGTGTGTGTGGCTGCCTTTTGGAGGCTCCCCTGGTGCCTCTTATATAGGGAGGCCCAGGGGACAAGGGGTGGCCCACCGGCTAACCATCTACTATTGGAGATGACAAGTGATGCAGGCTACAGTGCGCCACTATTGGAGCGCAGTGAAGTGACGCGCGCCGGGTGCACAGCGGGGCACTATTCACCAATAGTGCCCGACTGTAGCGGGGTGGTAGGTTTTGCAGTCCGTCAGCTACAGTGTCGTCAGCTCGTGTCCGATGGGACGCCTGGAGCTGACTTCGTCGGGCCGCAGCCGGCCAGGAGGAGCCGGCCGGGAGGAGCCAGCCGGGGGGAGCCGGCCAGGAGGAGCCAGCCGGGCGGAGCCGGCCAGGAGTAGCCAGCCGGGCAGAGCCGGCCGGGAGGAGCCAGCCAGGAGGAGCCGGCCGGGAGGAGCCAGCCGGGCGGAGCCGGCCGGGAGGAGCCAGCCGGGGGGAGCCAGCCGGGCGGAGCCGACCAGTAGAAGCCAGCCGGGAGGAGCCAGCCGGGCCACAGTTTTGTCTTCTGTCTTCACTTCTTCGTTTGTCTCGTTGATTCGCGGGGCTTGGCATACCGGGGGTGGCTCCCTCGATGTTTTAAAATGTTGAGTCCTCTCCTTGAGCCTACCCGGGGGTAATCCCCCCGACAGTAGCCTCCGAGCCTCTGGGCGACTTGGAAAGTCGGGCGTAGGGTTTTTGCCGTTGGAGCTGTTGTTGCAGAAGTTGTTGATGACGGTCGATTGCGGGTCGGGGACAACGCAGCTTGCTTCAGCGGGGGCGCGCCAGCGCACCCGCTGGGTGTAGCCTCCGAGCCTCCGGGTGACTCGAAGAGTCGGGCAGGGGGTCTTTGCTATTGCTGAAGCAGATAGCGGTGTTGAGGACACCAGGTGCGGACGCGGGGTCCGCCGACTGATGGGCGCGGGGCCCTGCCGAGGGCGGACGCGGGGTCCGCCGGCTGATGGGCGCGGGGGCCTTGCCGGGCGTGGACGCGGAGTCCAACGGCTGGCTGTTTCCAGCGGGGGCGCGCCAGCGCACCCGCTGGGTGTAGCCTCCAAGCCTCCGCTCCACTCAAAGAGTCGGGCGGAGGGTTTTTGGTGTTGCTGAAGCAGATAGCGGTGTTGAGGACGCTGGGTGAGGACGCGCGGTCCGCCGACTGATGGGCGCGGGGCCCTGCCGAGGGCGGACACGGGGTCCGCCGGCTGATGGGCGCGGGGCCCTGCCGAGGGCGGTCGTGGGGTCCGCTGGCTGATGGGCGTGGAGCCCTGCCGGGCACGGACGCGGGGTCCGCCGGCTGATGGGCGTGGAGCCCTACCGAGGACGGACGCGGGGTCCGCGGGCTGTCGAGCGCGAAGCGCTGCCGGGCGCGGACGCGGGGTCCGCTGGCTGATGGGCACGGGGCCCTGCCGGGAGTGGCCTCCGAGCCTCCGAGCGAGGAGGTTCCTCATGGAAATGATCGTGCAAAACACGAGTTTAGTCGATGCATATGCATCAAACATTTGATTTTGGTAGTGCAAGTTTTATACTGAGGGTGCCGACTCGGTTTTGTCCGAGCCCCCGTCAATCTTTTTCATGTGCCCTCCGCTCTTTGGCTTTTGCTCTTGCCAGCCGGACAGCCGGGAGCCGGTCTGTGGCTGAGGCGAAGAGTGGGCCGCGGGATGGAGCGTACAGTACTCGGACTCTGGGAGCAGACTCGACCGAGTAGATACTCACAAATGAAATGACCGGGTTGCCCAAGCCGTTTTTCTCCCGGGATGCTTTTCGCGTGAGGTGACCTCCAGCCTGTGCTCTCGCTAGCCGGACAATCACGGTGCGATCTGTAGCCGAGACAGAGAGTGGGCCTTCGGTACCGTACACGCTACTAAACCGTCTCGTGGGAACGAACGTATCGGGCCAAACGGCCGGCCCTGGGCGGGACAAGCTGGCGCCGGGGCGAACAGTAAAGTTGTTGAAATAGATGCGGAGATTGTCTCCGAGGGACGCTCGGGGTATCCGCTGTATGTGGCGCAAGGATGTGCGGATGAAAAGCTCACATTAGTTTTTGGTGCCGGCGAGGTGGTTGGTGTCGATGATGACCGGCGCGACTTTCTGCGAGCGAAACGCGTCGGCGTGCCGGGGCACCCGCTGGGTGCGGCCGTCGAGCCCAGGACGGTCGAAGGGTGTGCATGCCGACTGGACCCGACCGGTCGGGCGTCTGAGTGGTCGGGCGGCCGGGCCGGTGTCGAGGCAGGCGGGCAAGTCAGACGATGACGTGGGTAGGTGGGGACCGGGCCGATCCGGCGAGGCGGCTGTTGAAGCGGTCGTTGTCAATGACGATCGGCGCGGCCCTCTAAGAGTGGAGCGCGCCGGCGTGCCGGCGCACCCGCTGGGTGTGGCCATCGAACCTCCGGCGGTCAATGGTCGTGCCAGCCGGCCGGGTCGGAGCCGAGGCAGGCAGGCCAACCGGCCACGCGGCGAAGCAGACGAGCGGTCCAGCAGACTCAGCGGACCTGGGCTCAGGTTTTTTTTGGGCCGGCCCCCACTTTTCCTTCTCTGCACGAATGGGCAGCCGGTGCGGGAGCCCGCGGGGTGCAGCCGGCCCTGGGAGGCACATGCGCGAGCCAGCGGGGAGGCAGAGCCGGGGACGGCCGGCGTAGCCGGCGGGCGGCCGGGTCGCAGCCGGACGGGGCAGGCGGGCGGCCGTGGCGCAGCCGGACGGAGCAGGCGGAGGCGGACGCCAGGGCGCGGGGAGGCGGCCAGGCGTGGCGAGGAAGCTGGGCGCCTGGCGGAACCGGCGCACGCATGACGCGGGCAGGGCGCAGGGGGGCGCCGGACGTGCAGCCGACCAGGGAGCAGCAGCTAGTGGCGGGGCCGGCGTGGAGGCCGGGCCACGGCGGAGTTGCGGCCGCGAGGGAGAGGCGACGGGCGGCTGGCGCTGGCTGCCGCGGGGATGGGGCCGAGATGAGGCGCGGGAGGAGGCAGAGCCGGGGGCGGCCGGCGTAGCCGGTGGGCGGCCGGGTCGCAGCCAGACGGGGTAGGCGGGCGGCTGTGGCGCAGCCGGACGGGGCAGGCAGAGGCGGACGCCAGGGCGCGGGGAGGCGGCCAGGCGCGGCGAGGAAGCTGGGCGCCTGGCGGAACCGGCGCGCGCATGACGCGGACAGGGCGCAGGGGGGCGCTGGACGCGGAGCCGACTAGGGAGCAGCAGCTAGTGGCGGGGCCGGCGCGGAGGCCGGGCCACGGCGGAGTTGCGGCCGCGAGGGAGAGGCGACGGGCGGCTGGCGCTGGCGGCCGTGGGGATGGGGCCGAGACGAGGCGCGGGAGCGGCGGGTGGAGCCGGTGCGGTGCAGGCGGAGCCGGCGGGCCGACGCAGCGCCACGGGCGGTGGAGCAGCACTCAGGAGCGGGCGCTGCCGGGGCCGGCGCACAGGCGGAGGCCGGGCGCGGGGCCGGACAGCGGGGTTTCGCTGACCGCGGCGGGCCGGTGTCTGGGCAGGCGGACCCGACGCAAGAGATGGCGAGGTGGCCCGTAGCTGCAAGGCGTCGGAGGCGCGGACGGAACCGGCCGGGGGCGAGGCGGCGGGGTGGAGCCAGCGCTAGCGGGGCCGGCGTGCGTGGGAGCGGAGCAGGCGGCCCGCCGGGGCGCGGACGTGCGTGCGGCCGTGGAGCAGTCGGAGCTGGAGGGCGGCCGGACCGGCGCTGCGGTCGACGAGGCGATGGGGGAGCCGGGCGCGGCCAGAGAAGCGTGCGGGGGCGGCCGGAACAGGGCGGACGAGCATGTGAGCGGAGGGATCAGAGCGGCGACAGGACCGGCACGCGGGTGCGCGGTCGCCGGGGGCCTGGAGGCCAGGGCGCGCAGCCGCGCAAGTGGAGCGGCGCCGGGGACGGCCGGTGCGCGGGGCGGAGCCGACGCGGCGCATCGGTCGCGACGGAGAGGCAAGGAGGTGAAGGGCAAGGCAGAGCAGGCCGGAGGCGGGCCGGCCATCGGGCGCGCGGCAGTCGCCGCCCGGGGTGACGAGCAGGCCGGCAGGCACGTGACGAGGAGCGTCGGGCGACCGGGTCGCGGGCGGGGTCCCGCGGCGACCGGCGACTGCGGAGGATGGGCGCGCGGGGCGCATGCACACAGCGGAGCGTGGACGAGCGGAGAGGCGTTCGGGAGCGGCGCTTCTCGGGAGAGGGCCCGCACGGTGGAGGACCAGGACACGCGCGGGGACCTGACGAATGGTCGCGCGGGGGGACGGGAGGTCCGCGCCCGCGCTGGAGGCGCGGCAGCGGCCGGACGTGCAGCGAGCCAGCGTGGTTGGTGGTGCAGCCGGTGTGGTGGAGGAGCGGACATGGAGTAGTGTAGCCCGGGTCGCGCGGCTGCGAAGGCGCTGGGGCGCCAGCAGCGCGCGGAGCACGCACACACATCCACGGCCATGGCCATGGCCAGTAGCAACGGCTGCAGGTGGCGCGGCAAGCAGCAGCTAGGGGTCGCAGCAGCGAGAAATGACAGTAACGGCGGCGGCGCGTCGGAATGAACCGGAGGTGGACGAGGCCAACGGCGGGAGTGCGCCGTCCTGCGCAGCTGCCCTGGGGGCGTGTTGACATCGAGCCCCCGAGCGCCGACGGAGATACGGCGGCAGCGCCGCGGTGGTGATGACGAAAAGGGTCCCGCCCAGACCGCGGTTCCAGCAGCAGCCGGCCCCAAGGTGGGCGCCAACTGTCGTTGTTTTCTCACCGGGGGTACCCCGAGACGGCAGATGCCATGGGATGGCTTAAGAGGTGAGAGCAAGGCTGCAGTGGAGATCCGGGACGGGTATGCGGATAGCACACGGTGGTTTACCCAGGTTCGGGGCTCTCCGGAGAGATAATACCCCTACTCCTTCATATCTGTATATATGTGGTATATCTGGTACATGGTCGCTCCTGGAGCTATATTGGGGAGGAGAGCCATGAGGCTTCTTGCCTCCTGTGTGCATGCGTGTGAGCATGAGTGAGAGGGAGAGGATGAGAGGAGGCCTCCCGTGCATGTGTGTGTGGCTGCCTTTTGGAGGCTCCCCTGGTGCCTCTTATATAGGGAGGCCCAGGGGACAAGGGGTGGCCCACCGGCCAACCATCTACTACTGGAGATGACAAGTGATGCAGGCTACAGTGCGCCACTATTGGAGCGCAGTGAAGTGACGCGCGACGGGTGCACAGCGGGGCACTATTCGCCAATAGTGCCCGACTGTAGCGGGGTGGCGGGTTCTGCAGTCCGTTAGCTACAGTGTCGTCAGCTCGTGTCCGACGGGACGCCTGGAGCGGACTTCGTCGGGCCGCAGCCGGCCAGGAGGAGCCGGCCAGGAGGAGCCAGCCGGGCGGAGCCGGCCGGGAGGAACCAGCCGGGTGGAGCCAGCCGGGAGGAGCCGACCGGGAGGAGCCAGCCGGGAGGAGCCAGCCGGGCGGAGCCAGCCGGGCGGAGCCAGCCGGGAGGAGCCAGGCAGTTGGAGCCAGCCGGGCGGAGCCGGCCAGTAGGTGCCAGCCGGGAGGAGCCAGCCGGGCGGAGCCAGCCGGGCCGCAGTTTTGTCTTCTGTCTTCACTTCTTCGTTTGTCTCATTGATTCATGGGGCTTGGCATACCGGGGGTGGCTCCCCCGATGTTTTAAAATGTTGAGTCGTCTCCTTGAGCCTACCCGGGGGTAATCCCCCCGACATCTATGGTTTGATGAACTAAGTTTTTATCTCTGAATTCAAATAGCAAACAAAGAACCATCATTGTTTTCTCTGAATGAACACTCATCACAAACGGTTTAGGTTGAATACCCATTTGTAGATCGACAACTATCTTTCCTTCGCCCGTAAGCCAAGTGAAAATATTGGCGCGAAGGATTGGTGCAATGCATCATCGCAAACGTTTCTCTAATATGACCCATGTGCCTAGTAGAGACAATCTGGGAAGATTTGCATCTATCATATTAGGTAAATTGCCATGTGTCAAATCGGAAACATTGGCATCTGTCGATCTAGTAACATTGGCATTTGTCAACATTGTAGCACTGGCATTTGTCAAATTTCGCAGGAACAAAATCACAATTAGGGTGTAATTTTGCAACTGAAATTCAGTAAACATGGATTTCATTCATACATTAAGCACTGGTCTTTGTACAATACAGTTCAACTCGATAGCTAAACCAAACAAACTTTTCCCCAATTGTTGCCAACCACGTACTGAAATAGCTAGTTCAACTATATATACTAGCTAATTTAAAGTACGTGGTACAGTTCAACCATATCCATAGTTAGATGAACTGAAAAAATAGCCCCCAAATACTAGTACTACGGAGGGGCTTTGTACCACTTCCAGTAGAATCGACCGCGCTCAGTAAGAGCAAGTGGAGGAGGAGCCTGCCGATGAGTTGGTGGAGTCGTGTCCGTTGCCTGCTAGTGCTGCCCTCTGGCTCTCAAGACGCCCCTCCTCGAAGCGATGGGACTCGACGTAGATCTCCGCATTCTGCGCCGTCACTGCGGCTTCTCCTGTGGCCACGGCATTAGTGAGCTTCTTCACGTGCGTGACCTGGCGCTCCACCTCCTTCTCTAGGAAGTAGATGTAGCGCGCAAGGGTTGCAACGCAGAAGCCCGACGGCGGGCTTTGACGGCCTCCACCTCCCGCATTTGGGCCGCGGTGGCGGAGCGGGTGATGACCCCGCCGCCTGACGACGGGGTCGTGGCAAAGACGGACAACGGTGGGGTGGCGGCCCCGGCGGCTGCCGGCGTGTTGGCGGCCACCGGTAGCAGCTGCCTTCGGGCAGCGGTGGTGGAGCGTGTAGTTGGTGGCATGCACACACCCACCAGGGACGCCACGTGCACTACACGCTTCAGAGGACTGCCGCACCGACGCGGTGAAGCCTCCCAGCTGGAGCTGTCCTCTGGCGGAGTGGCTGGGCGATGACGAACGGCCGGTGCCATTGGCGATTGGGGAGAAGCAAACTAGACAAGCTACGGGGAGGGAGGGGAGACGACAATGTGGAGTCGCCGGCCGTGAGGGTTTATATAGCAGACTGGCAAGCATTGGGGATTTGGGGATTTCACCGAGCCGGGCGGGAAGCTAGAGCCGTAGAACTGTTTTGTTCGTGGGACCTGCGCGGTTGTGCACGGGAACGGGCTCATCGAGCGAACGCGTGATCAAAAGCGGTGTCGAAGCGTGCACTGGAATCCTCGGGCGGCAACGCGATGACAAGACGCGAGAGAGGAGGATGGGGTGATGCTAAGGCACACGGGTCATAATAATATAACGTCTGCGATATTAATACAGGCAAACGACACTTCCCAACGTAGCGTCGATAATGATTTCATCCATCGCTGACAATTGTTTGGCAACAACCGTCAGCCAACAACCCACACAGGTTGTCAGTATGAATCGTTTGGGTTATTATTGGTCTTCCCACACAATTCTGATTAATGAACTATTTGCATGGTATCACACACACCTTGTTATGGTAACTCGTTTGTGTTCTAGCTCGATCAACGCAAACAGTTTGTCCGAATGAATTGTATGCCGTACTTCACACACATATGTATTTTGAGAACCGTTTGTGTTATCTTGTCTAATCGCAAAAAGTTCATAAGCACCAACCGTATGCCCTGCATCACACACACAACTATTTTCTGAATCGTATTTGATGGATCCACCATCGCACACAATTCGTGGCATTAGCGACGGAGCTTGAACTATACCGTTTGCGACTCATGCATCGCACACAGTTTCGTCGAAGGGTCTCTGATTGATGTGTAGTCTTTGGACCATCCTCCAGTAGTGTATATACCCCTCCACCTACCTCTCATTCGTAGAGGAAGCACTCAAAACAGACCAACACTTGCCCCATCCATTTTTTGAGAGAGAACCACCTACTCATGTGTTGAGATCAAGATCTTCCACTCCAACCATATGAATCTTGATTTCTAGCCTCCCCAAGTTGCTTTCCACCCACAACCTCTTCTACCAAGCCAAATCTTTGAGAGAGTGATTGTGTGTTGAGGAGACTATCTTTTGAAGCACAAGAGCAAGGAGTTCATCATTGTTACCGCATCTATTACCTTTTGGAGAGTGGTGTCTCCTAGATTGGTTAGGTGTTGCTAGGGAGCCTCCATCTTTGTGTGTGGAGTTTAACCAAGAAGTTTGTAAGGGCAAGGAGATCGCCTACTTTGTGAAGATCTACCCCGAGTGAGGCCAGTCCTTCGTGGGCGTAAGCCGTGATGGAATAGATGACGTTGCTACTTCATGGACCCTTATGGGTGGAACCCTCCGTGGACTCTCACGACCGTTACCCTCCGTGGGTTGAAGTCTCCATCAACGTGGACGTATGATAGCACCACCTATCGGAACCACGGGAAAAATCTCCGTGTCCCCCATTCACTAGTAGAAAACAGGCCTTTGGATCGAAGCATTAGTCCCGGTTGGCTTCTGGACCGGGACTAATGCTACCACTAGTCCCGGTTCATTAGGCTAGGCATTAGTCCCGGTTCATGAGGAACCTTTAGTCCCGGTTGGTGTTACCAACCGGGACTAAAGGGGTGGTGGCAGGGTTGCGTGAGGCTGGGGCCCCCGCGAGACCCTTTAGTCCCGGTTTGTAACACCAACCGGGACTAGAGATGGACCTCTAGTCCCAGTTCGTATAACCAACCGGGACTAAATGTATCCCTATATATAGATGGTTCTTCCAGCCCGAGCTCATCCTCTCCATTCTCTATTTTCTCTTCCTCTTCTCGAGCTCATCCCTCCATTTTTGCCAAGATTTGTCAAGATTTGAGGCACCCTAATCCATCCAAGTGTTCACAAAGGTTAGCAACTTTGTCCTTTCATCTCTCATTGCTAGATCAGCTCGTGCAATGCTTTATAAGTATAGTGATTTGTGGGTTTTAGTTTGGGCTCAAATTAACTTCTTAGTTTGCACATGTGTGTAGGTGTGGTTTACTTAGTGCCTTCCCGTCCCCGTCCTAACCACCGTCGATCGCCCGCACCGTCCCGTCGCCGGCACCACCTTGGTGAGCCTCTTCTTGTTCTTATCCTTTTTATAAAAATAATCGCATTTGTATGATTTAGATAGTTGCTTGCATAATTTTCTCACTTGTATGATTGTTTGTTATATATAGTGCCATGGTTTTGATATCCGTGCCCGTCGGCCCTCGTCCGGTTTACAATTCGGATGTGGTATATTTTCTTTTATAACTATTTGTTGCATTTCGTGTTAATGACAATTATGCTCATCAAGTTGACATAGATATTTTTATATAGGAGGTAGTTGAACCGGAAATTCGAACCGACCCTATTGTTGAGAAGTTAAATTTAGTTGAAAAAGAAAATGAGGATTTGAAAGGAAAATTGAAAAGAGTTGAAGAAGAGAAGATGAAATTGGAGTTGTACGTTGCCGATGTCGTTGATGATCACAAGATCAAGATGGATGCAATGCGCTTGAAGATTAGAAAAATTAGAAAATATGCCATTAATAAAGAGGCTTGGTATCGTTATGCTGTTGGATCAATTGTTACCTTAGTTGTGATTTTGATCGCATTTGTTGTTGCATTTAAATGTTTTAGCTAGATAGTTGTATGTTGTTTTATGAGAATAAGTGTGTATGAACTTTATGTATGAACTTGTATTAATTTTGTCTTTTCGGTGTTGTGTAATGAAGATGAACCGGCAATGGATGTATGATGACCGACGCTCTCCCCAGTTCATTAATGGCGTGCATAGTTTTTTGCGTGCGGCTGAGGCAAACAAGCGGGATGGTTTTATGTGTTGTCCATGTGGTGTGTGTAAGAATGATAAGACTTACTCTAGCTCAAAACACATTCACGTCCACCTGTTTACATCCGGTTTCATGTCCGACTATAATTATTCGACTAAGCATGGAGAAAGAGGGGTTCTAATGGAAGAGAATGAAGAAGAAGAGGATGATGACAACTATCCTGGGTTTCCTGAATATGATGGTACTACAATGGGGGAAGAGAATGAAGAAGAAGAAGCTGAGGCATCAGATGAGCCAGCTGATGATCTTGGTCGGGCCATTGCTTATGCAAAGAGAAACTGCGAAAGTGAAAAGGAGAAGTTGAAGTTGCAGCGCATGTTAGAGGATCACAAAAAAGGGTTGTACCCAAATTGCGAAGATGACAACACAAAGCTCGGTACCACACTAGAATTGCTGCAATGGAAGGCAGAGAATGGTGTATCTGACAAGGGATTTGAAAAGTTGCTGAAAATAATGAAGAAGAAGCTTCCAAAGGACAACGAATTGCCCGACAGTACATATGAAGCAAAGAAGGTTGTCTGCCCTCTAGGATTAGAGGTGCAGAAGATACATGCATGCCCTAATGACTGCATCCTCTACCGCGGTGAGGAGTACGAGAATTTGAATGCATGCCCGGTATGCGGTGCATTGCGATATAAGATCAGTCGCGATAACCCTGGTGATGATGTTGAGGGTGAGCGCCCCAGGAAGAGAATTCCTGCCAAAGTGATGTGGTATGCTCCTATAATACCACGGTTGAAAGGTTTGTTCCAAAACAAAGAGCATGCCAAGTCATTGCAATGGCACAAAGAAGACCGTAAGAAAGACGGGAAGTTGAGAGTACCCGCTGATGGGTCGCAGTGGAGAAAAATCGAGAGAAAGTGGCCGGACTTTGCAGATGACCCAAGGAACTTATGGTTTGGTTTAAGTGCAGATGGCATTAATCCTTTTGGGGAGCAGAGCAGCAAGCATAGCACATGGCCTGTGACTCTATGTATCTATAACCTTCCTCCTTGGTTGTGCATGAAGCGGAAGTTCATTATGATGCCAGTGCTCATCCAAGGCCCTAAGCAACTCGGCAACGACATTGATGTGTACCTAAGGCCATTAGTTGATGAACTTTTATAGCTGTGGAATAAAACAGGTGTACGTGTGTGGGATGAGCACAAACAACAGGAATTTGACCTGCGAGCGTTGCTGTTTGTAACCATCAATGATTGGCCTGCTCTTAGTAACCTTTCAGGACAGACAAACAAGGGATACCATGCATGCACGCACTGTTTAGATGAGACTCAAAGTATATATTTGGACAAATGCAAGAAGAATGTGTACCTGGGACATCGTCGATTTCTTCCGACCAACCATGCCTTAAGAAAGAAAGGCAAGCATTTCAAAGGTGAGGCAGATCATTGAAAGAAGCCTGTCCTCCGTACTGGTGATGATATACTTGATATGGTCAAGGATTTACAAGTAATCTTTGGAAAGGGTCTTGGCGGACAATCTGTTCCGATTAACGCTGACGGACACACCCCCATGTGGAAGAAGAAATCTATATTTTGGGAGCTAGAATATTGGAAAGTCCTAGAGGTCCGCTCTGCAATCGACGTGATGCACGTCACGAAGAATCTTTGCGTGAACCTGCTAGGCTTCCTGGGCATGTATGGGAAGACAAAAGATACACCGGAGGCACAGCAGGACCAGCAACGTATGAACGCAAAAGACGGCATGCATCCAAAGTAGTATGAAGGTCCTGTCAGCTGCGCTCTTACCAAAGCAGAGAAGGAAATATTTTTTGAATGCCTCCTCAGTATGAAGGTCCCGT
This sequence comes from Elymus sibiricus, assembly GCA_039707655.1. Classification (NCBI taxonomy): domain Eukaryota; kingdom Viridiplantae; phylum Streptophyta; class Magnoliopsida; order Poales; family Poaceae; genus Elymus; species Elymus sibiricus. Next base: position 147,588,486 of record CM077675.1, read on the forward strand.
CTGGCTTCTCGTCGAATATAAAGGGAATAATAAATATGGCAGAGAAAAACATCCAGAACCTAAAGTCTCATGACTGCCACGTGATCATGACGCAATTGCTTCCGGTTGCATTGAGGGGGCTTCTACCAGAAAATGTTCGATTAGCCATCTGAAGCTATGTTCATTCCTCAATGCAATTTCTCAGAAGGTAATCGATCCGGAAATCCTACCAAGCTTATAGAATGATTTGGTCCAATGTCTTGTCAGTTTCGAGTTGGTGTTCCCACCATCCTTCTTCAATATTATGACGCACGTCCTAGTTCACCTAGTCGAAGAGATTGCCATTCTGGGTCCTCTATTTCTACACAATATGTTCCCCTTTGAGAGGTTCATGGGAGTCTTAAAGAAATATGTTCGTAACCGTGCTAGGCCAGAAGGAAGCATCCCCAAGGGCTATGAAACAGAGGAGGTTATTGAGTTTTGTGTTGACTTTATTCCTGACCTTAAGCTGATTGGTGTTCCTCAATCGCGGCATGAGGGGAGACTGCGTGGAAAAGGCACGCTTGGACCAAAATCAATAATATGTAGGGACGGGCATTCTTGGGCGCAAGCACACTACGCAGTTCTACAAAATTCTACCTTGGTGACCCCGTATATCGAGAAACACATGGATATTATGCGCTCCAAGAACCCGGAGTAGTCTGACCCCTGGATTAAACGTACACACATTGAGGCTTTCGGCGGTTGGTTGCAAACACATCTCATGAATGACGACATTGTTGAAGATGAGTTGTACTTGTTGGCCAAGAGACCATCTTCGACTGTATTGAGTTTCCAAGGGTACGAGATAAATGGGAATACATTTTACACGATCGCCCAAGATAAAAAGAGCACCAACCAAAACAGTGGTGTCTGCTTTGACGATGCAGCAAACACCAATAGGGAAAAGGACACATATTATGGTTACATAGAGGAGATATGGGAACTTGACTATGGAGGTGATTTGAAGGTCCCTTTGTTCCGGTGCAAATGGATCAATCTGACTGGAGGAGGGGTAATGGTAGACCTGCAGTACAGAATGACAACAGTGGATCTCAATAATTTTGGGTACACAGAGGAACCATTCGTCCTAGCCAATGATGTGGCGCAAGTTTTCTATGTGAAGGACATGTCTACCAAACCGAGAAAAAGAAAAGATAAGAAAGTGGATACATCATACGATGAGCCAAAGCGCCACATAGTTCTTTCAGGGAAAAGAAACATCGTGGGAGTGGAGGACAAGACAGACATGTCAAAAGATTATGAAAAGTTTGATGAAATTCCTCCCTTCACAGTGAAGACTGACCCAAGCATCCTGTTAAATGATGAAGATTGTCCATGGTTACGGCGCAATAAGCAAGGGACACACGCGAAGAAAAAGTTTTATACCCCAAGATCCCACTCTGGGATGTGATTGGCTTCACCGTCATCACTTTTCTTGTCTAGTGAGTAGCTGAGACGGTCCAGTTTTGTACACGAAGTGCATCCAGTTTTTGTTGTAACCCTCTCAAATTTTTAGCACATGCTATGTGGTCGAAATGATGATACCATGCCAAGTTTTAACCTTTTCAAAGTTCATTTGTATTGCTTTTTCATTTCAGGGTCATTTAGCTAAAAAAATCATTAAATTCATGAAAAATAGCAAATGAAGTTAGAAAGGGTTGAAATTTTAAGTTGTGGCTTAGAATGGTGCATATTGAATGCACAAAAAGTCTAGAGTTGAAATAAGTTAAAAAAATGAAATGCCTTTGTAACAGATGAGTTTTCGTCCGAAACCCTCATACTTCGAAGGAGATGGTCCAGTTTATACACGAAGTGCATCCAGTTTTTGCCGTAACCCTCTCAACTTTTTAGCACATGCTATGTGGGTGAAATAATGATACCATGCCAAGTTTCTACTTTTTCAGAGTTCATTTGTAGTGCTTTTTAATTTCAGGGTCATTTAGCTCAAAAAAATCATTAAATGCATGAAAAATAGCAAATGAAGTTAGAAAGGGTTGAAATTTGAAGATGTGGCTTAGAATGGTGCATATTGAATGCACAAAAATTCTGGAGTTCATTTGGGTGATTTTGATTAAAACAAATGAAGGTATAAAACTAAAAGAGTTAAACAGAATGTGGTTTTGATTAAAACACCTATTTAAATTATCCTAAAATTTCCCAAATTTAACATAATGATAAAACATACTAATATTAAACAACAGGAAAAACAATCACACAAAAATCTATTTTTAAACTAAAGTTATTCACAAACCAGTGATTCACACAAATTTCAAAAGAATTCAAATTTAGACTATTTAAATTTGAAAACTACTGGCACTACCAGAAAGTTTGTAATTGTTTTGACCTAAAGCAAAAAGATTCATTAACAAACTATAAATATTCTAACAGTTATTCCAAATCTAAAAACAGAAATTAGAAAAACAAAACAAAACAAAAAAGTGAAAATACACCTTTAGTCCCGGTTGGATCCACCAACCTGGACTAAAGGTCCCTTCCGGCGCGGAATTTTGGCCGCCGAAAAGATGGGTCTTTAGTCCCGGTTGGAGACACCAACCGGGACTAAAGGTAGTGGGAATATAAGGCGGGACTGGTCAAATTCTCCCCCAACCTCTCCCATTCTCCCCCGACGCGGACGCCCTGCCCCGACGCCGCCAGGCTGCCGAAGCTCGCCACCGCCCCTGAGCCCGTCCTCATCGTCGTCGCCGCCCCCGAGCCCATCCTCGTCGTTGCCGCCGCCCCCAAGCATGTCCTCGCCGCTGCCCCGAGCCCATCGTCGCCGCCGCCCCCGAGCCAGACCTCGCCACCGCCCCCGAGCCAGTCCTCGCCACCGTCATCGTCGCCGCCCGTGCCCTCGTCCTCGCCGCTGTCGTCCTCGCCGCCGTCGTCCTCGCCGCCGCCGTCGTCCTCGCCACCGCCGTCGTCGACGCCGCCGCCGTCGACGCCGCCCGAGCCCATCCTCGTCGCCGCCCCTGAGCCCGTCCTCGCCGTCGTCATCATCGCTGCCCGCGCCCTCGTCGTCGCCGCCGTCGTCGTCGTCGCCGCCCGAGCCCGTCCTCGCCGACGCCACCCGCGGGCCTCCTCTGCCCCGGCACTGCCTCGCCCCGCCCGCCGGTGAGACCCGGCCGCTACTTTGTATTTTTTTAGATAGGATCACCGGAGGAGTCCGCGACGGTCGCCGGTGTGGAGTCCCGGACGATCGCCGGAGGAGTCCGCGACGATCGCCGGTGTGGAGTCCCCGACGATCGCCGGTGAGGAGTCCCGGACGATCGCCGGAGGAGTCCGCGACGATCGTCGGAGGAGTCCGCGACGATCGCCGGTGAGGAGTCCCGGACGATCGCCGGAGGAGTCCCCGACGATCGCCGGAGGATGATATATGATGTTTAGATGTTTAGGGTTTAGATGTTAATATGTTTTAGTAAATGAGACTTTTTATTAGGCATTAGCTATTTTATATTAGGCAGATATATGATGTTTAGATGTTTAAATGTTTAGTTGCATAGCGTAGCCGTTGAGTCGATGATGCCCGGCTAGCATCCTCGTCACCGACTCAGTGGCAACAACCTGCTTGAGAGGCGCCATGTCCGGGACTGGGCTCCGCCGGGCTGGCACTAGGAGGTGCTGCCTTCCGGGGCGCACAGCTTGGTGTGGAATCAGGGTCCCATCGTCGACCCGAAGGTTCTTTGGTGGCGGTCATGTGGACCACTGTCGATGCAGAGGGAGCCAACCCCCGCGGAGGTGGTACATCGCCGTGTCAGGGAGGAGGACGAGCACGTCCGACGCTACATGGCTGCGTTGGACCCCAGGTTCTCCAATACCCGGCAGGTTCTTCAGGGATCTCACCCGAGCTATGATCCTGTCATGGTTCCTTCTCTTTGGGTGTCCACCGCCTGCGCCGCGAGACGTCAACTGGATCTGTATTAGTGATATTATATAATAATATTCGAGATGTATTAGTGATAATATTCAATGATGTATTAGTGATATTATATAATAATATTCAAAATGTATTAGTGATACTATTCGATGATGTATTAGTGATATTATATGATCATATTGTTGCATTGCCTTGTATTGATTTGCATATCTCCGGTTTTGCTTATTGAATGCATTCTAATTGTTTTATATTTGTTCTGGATTAGTTAAGCTATGGACGGTAGAGAAAGAGACCGTGATCAAGAGAATGTCATGTATGACATGATACGCTCCGGAAACGAAGGGAATGAAGAAGTAGATGATGGCTCACAATACCTTAACCCATCCGGTGAGGGAATTGAGGAAGAACAACCAAGTGACGAAGGGGAACCAGCTGACAATGATGGCGAATAAATTTTTCTCCATTTAACAAAGTCCGGCAAGGTATTAATTTGCCCTCTGGTGATCATCAGAAGTATTGATTGATTTGTATATATTAACGAATCTTTCTATTTTAGCCCTCCGGATAGAGAAAATCTTCTACAAGGGTTAAACGTGGCTGGACAAAAAAGTTGAAAGAAGGCATAAAGTACAACATCGATCAAATCAGAGCAGATGGCGAACCGATTGCTCCTAAAATGAATGCGGACAAATTTATACGTCAGTGCGGAGTTATCATTAGGGACCAAATCCCGATCACCGCTCAACAATGGAATCAGTCAAAAGATCCCGGAGTTCCTTTTGTCAGCGAAAGAGCAAAAAATCTGCTTTGGGAGGCGCTCATGAAATATTTCACCCTACCAGAGGGTCTCACAGATCTCCAACGGGAGAAAGTCAAGAAGTGTGCTCTTAATAAGATGGCCACACTATTCCAGACTTGGAAGAAAAGATTATGGAACAATTACTCGAAAGGAGGAAAGAAGACTCCAGAATTCAAAGGAGAACTAGTGAAGTTAAAAGATGACTGGGACAGATTTGTGGAGTTCAAGGAATCAGAAGCAGCTAAGGAACGGTCGAGAGTAAACAAGAGAAATGCCGACCAAAAAAACGTGGCACCATCATTTGGGGCCAGGTGGCTACAAGTCTGGGTTGCCTAAGAGGGATGAATTCGAGATAAACATGAAGGCTACAGGGGTCACTCCAGAAACAGAGACTTGGCCCGACAGGTGCAGGACTTGGTTTTATGCACATGGGGGAAAGTTGGACCCAAAGACAGGGGAGGTTCTTGAACATGCAAGTCTTAAAGAAGCCATGGACGAGTTACTTAAAGCAATAAAAGAAGCTCGAATGGGTGTGTACCAACCCGAGAGAGAGAATGACGAGCTTACACGCGTGCTCAAGAATCTTGAACACCCGGGACGAACAAGAGGCAAAGGCCTTGTTCCGTGGCTTCTGGGGTTTGCGGATTGGAACGACAGTTACAGAAGTCATGAGAGAAAGAAAAAGCATGAAGTAGATTGGATTCAAATGGTAGAATCAAAGAACGCGGACTTGGAACGCAAATACATGCTGCAGCAGGAGCAAATCAACAAACTTAGCCAGCAAGGCGTGTCTCAGCAGCAGGAGCAACCAGATGCAGCATTGGATGGTACCATTCCATCATCTATGCAGAAAAGCAGAGTGGGTTCCACGGGGGTCCCGGCCGATGATGCACTGCTGGCTCGCTACCCCGTGGATGATATCCTAGAGTCGACAGTTTGTGAGCTACACGTGAAACTGAAGAACATAGCCATGAAGGTGGCGGTTGGCTTTGCTTTACCGAGTGCACCTGAAGCAACCTTCCACGGCAATCCGATTCCACCTGGCTATGCTCTTGTCGGGGTGGATGAAGTTGTGTCGGCATATGACTCACTAGAACTTGACTTTGTTGGAGGTGAAGGGGAGCAGACACTGGGAGAAGCCATGCGTTGTCTCATTTTATGGAAAAAGGAATACATCGTGTTTCCAAACTCGGTGCCAAGGCCACCGACTCCTCCTCCAAGTCCGCCGCGTCAGCAGACTCCAACCCACCTCGAGACGGAGCACAGGGCGAGTCTGCCATATCGATCTCCGCCGCATCAGCATAATCCATCCGAGACGGAGCCTAGCGTGAGCCCGCGATATCGATCTCCACCGTCTCCAAAGCGGAAGAGAGCATAAAAGAAGAAACCCGAGCCATCTGTCACAAAGAAGTTAGCTTATGAGAAGACTGACGAGGAAACCGATGAACAAGTGGCTAAGTAATTGCAGGCCCATTTTGGACCAAACCGCCCCTGCCGCCAAAGGAGAAAATACTTGAGGAAGTCGTACAACACTTGTTGGATGCAGCTAAACCGGCGAAGAAAAGGCCGCTATCAGACTATGAACGCTCTATTAGCAAGTCCTATCATAAACAAAAAACAAACAGAAGTCGAGCGGTAAATGCGGGAAAACTGTTCCCCAGCTCAGAGAACAGGCAGTGCAATCGATCATCCCGCTCAAGGTGAGTACTGATAATGTGGTAATAACCGACGCTGATAGAGAGAAGGCTAGAGAGATCGGTATCACTGTTGAACAACTCCTAGAGATCGAGGAATTCCCACCGACGGGTCCAAAGGAACTAGCATGGAAATATGTCCCCGGGAACCCTCTGGTGAGTCCTGAAGAGGAGAAGCTTCTATCAACGCAAATGCACAACTTGTATGACTAGTACATGAGAGAAGTAAAGAGCGGGCGACAGAGCCTCATGGTGAAAGTCAAGCGAGAGCATTATATCCATGAAAAAGATTTTTGGATTGAAAATGAAGAATTTTTTCAGTTATTCAATCAAAAAGCACTCGACAAATCTCTCGCCAGTTGCTACTGTCTGTAAGTGATTTCTTTCTGTAATTTAAGTCTCTAGCTCAGCTCGTTCATTGCCTGTAATATAATTATCCTCACTATATTCTTTTGTGTGGTATTATGCAGAATGAAGATTCTTGAATTGAAAAGAGATGGAGTCTATGACATTGGGTTCATTGACCCAAATACTGTTAATGAAACTGTGTTAACTAGTTACTCTAAAGACACAGAGAAAACCTTGCTAAGGTTTTTGAAGGCCCTAAACACCAAACCAGAAATACTTTTACCTTACAACTTCAAGTGAGTGTTACTGTCTTGTACTACAAATTCTCTTTTTTCTTATATATATACTCAATGTTAAGCGTAGTTGATGAGTTATGCATGCCCACTTATACAAATCATGTCCGCAGCTTCCACTGGATCCTGCTAATCAATAGAATTGACGATGGAACTGTTGAAGTACTGGACTCACTACGTAAAGACCCTGAAGAATACAGAAGCCTGTATTTGATGCTCGACATGTAATTTCAATCATTAACGCACTATGTCGGCCTCTTTAGTTCGTTTCCTAATATCAAGTAATTAATAACTCCTTTATTCATTTTCTTTGCCGGGCAGGGTTTGGAAAAAGTTCATCAAAGAGGGTAGAGGTGAATGGAAACCAGAGCTGAAATGGTGAAAGTCCAAGGTATTTAAGTAGTACTAGCTACGTCCGCGCATCTCTTTAATTATAGTTTCAATACCATTATCATGCTTGATTATTATCTGATTGAATTCTATTCTCGTAAAGTGCATGAGGCAGGAACAGGGGACTAATTTATGTGCATTCTACGTTTGCGAGAACATTTGCTTTCTGACCGAAAGGACCAAAACTGCAAGAGATCTTTGGGTACGTAAACACTATTCACATTTTTTTATCATGATCTAATATATATACACACAACTAACATGTTCATATTGATCTCTTTCTTTAAAGATGAACGAGATGCGGGATAAGCTCCTACCAAAGGACCGCATACGAGCAATTCAAGAGGAAATGGCGGGATTTTTGCTTCAGCAGGTCATATCTCCCGACGGAGAATACCATTACACCTAATGCCTGCATGTAATGATCTACAAATTGTAGGAGAAATTGTATATACCAAATTGTACATATGTGTATGCATGGTCGTACGAAAAGTTCTATGTATATGATTGGTTCTACGAGAAATTCTATTATATATGCATAACGTGTACAATATGTAGTAGCGTAAAATATGTTTGAAATGAAATAGAATTAAATGGAATACATAAAATGAAAAGGAAAAATAAACAATAAAACCTAAACCCATAAACCCAAAAGCCCCTAAATCTTTAGTCCCAGTTGGTGTTACCAACCGGGACTAAAGGTCCCCATCCCCTGGCACGCGCTGCTGACCACGTGGCAGGGGTTTTGTCCCGGTTCGTAGCCAACCGGGACTAAAGGCTTGGACCCTTTAGTCTCTATACATTAGTCCCAGTTGGGGAACCGAGACTAAAGGCCCTTCCCAACCGGGACTAATGGCCTGTTTTTTACTAGTGATTGCGTTTGATCCTACTATCCCTTCCCTATACTTATATGTGCATGCCATTACTTTTCGCTGCTATACTCTTAGACTTGCATGTGTAGGGTGTGCTTAACTTGATATAATTGCTAAAACTTTCCAACATCTAAAATTGGGAAAGGCTAGATTTTTATTTTGGTCAAGTAGTCTAACCATCCCCCTCTAGACATACTTTGGATCCTACAAGTGGTATCTGAGGTTTGGTCTCCATTGCATTGGTTTCACAACCTAGGAGAGTATGGCGTCTAGTGAGGGAAATTATCATCGTAGAGGTCCATATTTTGATGGTACAAACTTTTCTAGTTGGAAACACAAAATGAAAATGCATATTCTTGGTCATAACCCCATCGTTTGGGTTGTTGTTTGTGTTGGATTTCAAGGTGAATTCTTTGGTGATGGAAAGGAACCGGATCGTGAGGCGACCGCGAAAGAATTGAAGATGTTGCAATACAACGCTCAAGCATGTGACATTCTATTCAACTGTTTATGCCCCGAAGAGTTCAACAAGATAAGCCGTCTTGAGAATGCAAAGGAAATTTGAGATACTTTGGTTGATATGCACGAAGGTACCAAATACGTCAGGGAATCTAAGTTGGATGTGCTACAGAGTCAACTTGACAAGTTCAAGATGAAGGATGGTGAAGGAGTCGCGGAAATGTACTCTAGGCTTGCTCTCATCACAAATGAGATTGCCAGCTTAGGAAGTGAAGAGATGACCGACAAATTCATCATCAAGAAAATTCTTAGAGCCTTGAATGGAAAGTACTACACCATGTGCAAATTGATCCAAATGATGCCAAACTACAAAGATCTCAAGCCTATGGAAGTCATTGGAAGGATTGTTGCTCATGAAATGTCATTCAAGGACAAAGAAGAACTTCACATCAAGTCAAGCGGTGCATACAAAGATACAAGTGACACTCCTGTTACCTCAAGTGACAACCTTGTTACCAATGAAGAGATAAGCCTCATGGTCAAGAAGTTCAACAAATTCTACAAGAATAGAGGCAAAGAGAGAATCTCCAACTCAAGATATGAAGAGCAGCATTCTTCTAGTGGTGACCGAAATTGTTACAATTTTGGAAGACCCGAACACTATTCCAATGAGTGCACGACTCCCCACAAAAGAAGATAAGAGTCACCTAGACGAAGAAGCTCAAGAGGTGAGTCACCTCGTAGAGAGAGAAGGAGTAGAGAAGATCGCTATGAACGAAGACCCTCCTAGAGAAGAAAGGACTCGGAGAAGAAGGACAAGTACACCAAGAGCTACACAAGAAGAAGACATCAAGCTCATGTTGGTGAATGGGTTTCCGGCTCCGATTCCGACAACCAATCCGAGAGAAACTACCGCTCCAACTCCGACTATAGTCAAGATGAAGGTGTTGCCGGATTAGCACTCGTATCCTCCAATTCCTATGACATATTTGATTCACCAAATGAAGGAAGTGGAAGTTTCTTCATGGCTAAAGGCCCCAAGGTATCACACCCCAAATACATTGGCTTTAATAGTGATGAGGATGAGTTACTAGGAGATGATGACTTGCTCTTTGATAAAATTAGTGATGCTAGTCAAAATGAACTTGATAATAATCATGTTAGTCAAGATAAGTTGTGTGATGATGATAAGAAGGAGATTGAGCGTCTAACTAAAGAATTAGACACTCTTAAGTTAGCTCATGAATCTACTCAGGAAGATTATAGAGAGCTCTTAAGAACTCATGAGAAGCTACGCTTCGAGAAGCTAAATTTAGAGCAAGAGCATGAGTTTCTTAAAGCTATCAATGATTATCTTCAAAAGAAGAGTTGTTCTCATCTTGCCAAACGATTACTCTTGTCCACATTTGTGCCACAAGTTAAACCTAAGCAAACTAGTAACAAAGGCGAGAAAGGTTCTTCATCTAGTAACAACAACACTAATGCTAAAACCAATGATGTTGTTCCTAGTACTTCTATTTATTCCTATAATGATTCTCTTAGCCAAGTTACACTTGAGCAAGAAAACGATTTATTGAAAGGAATTATAGAAAAAGGTGTCTACAAGAGCCTTGCCGGAAGTAAGCAATTTGAGGAGATTGTGCGCAAGCAAGGATGGCACCGGAGGAGTTTGTTCCCCAAAAGGAGAAGTATGACCCTACTCTCTCTAAGGGAACAAAAGCTCAAGATGACCTTCCACCACAAGACCACAAGCTCAAGGGCAAAGACAAGCTTCAAGAGGAGATTGACACATTTGAAGAATAATCCCAAGCCATGGTCAAGTGGGTTCCCAAAGCTACTACAAGCTCTACTTCATCAAGTGCTACGTCAACTCCAAGGATCCCCATCAAGTTGATGTGGGTCCCCAAGAAGAAGAACTAGAGAAGTTCTTAAGGGATGACTCCACCAACAAAATTCACTCACATTCATCATTGGCAAGAACTAATGTAATCAACTCCAACCTTATGCAATAGTTCAAGGAGTCACAAATCCCTCATTGGTAAGCGAGGGACAAGGTAAATAATGAATAAATGGACAACTTCTTACATGTGTTTCACTCCATGTCCATAGATATCCTTGTATTTGTTCCTTGTGTGGGACTAACCCATGTAGGTGAGAAGAGTACAAAACAACAAGGATGGCTCTCCACTCAAGATGACTTTCATCAATTATGAGCATACACTACTACAACACCTACATGAAGTCTTCAACGACAAAACCCAAGGTTAGTTTGTCCCTCTTAGGGGGGATGTCACATCAAGGTGGAGCTCTACTCTTAAGACTTGAGTCAAATCATCTCTTAAGATGTGAACACATTAAAAGCTTTATGTAAAAGTGGCAACCCCACTTGTGCTTAAACGATGAGTATGACCTATGATCAAGTATTCTTACTTGGCTCCTAAGTCAATATACTCATATATAGATGACTCCGTCATCGCCAAAGTGCTTGGTAGATACTAGAGTGGTTTTGCATGCTTTCCATGTTTTACTTGACATCTTATTGTGTGAGCATGTTGGTATGCATATTTTTACTCATTCAAGGACATCCAATTGTTGTTATTTGGCTTTCATTTTTCTGGCCAATTGGGTTCTCAAGAATGCCTACGTACCCCCTCTAGCTATCTGGGCTTTCTCGTCTCAAATTCTATTCATGCTTCATCACAAAATTTGAGCACACACTTTTTGGACCCTCCGTGTGAGGAGCACTCGGAGTTCCGTCTCGACAAGGGCTGACTTCCAAAACCTCCCATGTGCCACTCGGTGTAACCAACTGTGGCACCCCGATAGAGGGCCGACGCACACCAGCCCCAGGATAAGACCTGGCGCACGTCAAAGACATGATACAACAATTCCAGGCAAAAATGGCTTTATTAATTATAATGGAGTATTACAATACTATTGCTTACAACAATATGCATAGCTCCAAGGCTAACTAAAGGGGTATCAGAGGTCTTGGTTCCGCGGCATCGACGTCTCTGGCTGGGCTCCATAACGCACAGGACTGGCTTGGTTATGCTCTAGCACGACAGACCTTCTCCTGCAACTGGCCACGTGCAAGGCCAGGTGAGTACTTTGAATGTACTCGCAAGACAACCAAATACATAGCATCCAAACAAACAGATGACAAAGCAAGCCCTATGATTATATAAGGATTTATCCTAGGCATGGCATTGAATAAACAGGAAAACATGGATCAGGCATATAATCTACCTAACAGGGCAATGATCACATTATGCGCTTAGAGTACTTACTGTACCGAATACCAACTTACTCTCTTCTGGGTTGTTCCATAACCCTCGAAATACTCATGATCCAACCTGGACTGACTCAAATCCAATCCAAAACATGTGGTCATCCGACCACTCATCATATAGCCATCCCTTGGCTAACATATCTTATTCTTGACATCCTCTGATGTCTATCCAAGATGAATTCTTCCATCTTTATCATCATTATTAAGGTTAACCACCTAGTGAGGTCTGGACGGGCTGTCCAATACCGTGGACTTGGCTATTCGAATAGATTTTTACACTCAGCAGAGGTTGCGCACTTTACCCACACCATGGAGCACCTGGCCTCGTGATCCCACTCGGGTGGACCAGCGTTGCTTCAACAAAACCTGCTTGACCCGTGACTCTTTCATCGTACCACCGGCAATCTTCCTCCCCCGGAGGTCAGCCTTGGGTGGCCCCTGTGTCCTCATGACACCTGCCACCGTCGTGGCCAAACTAACTGTCCCAAACGGGGATCAGTCTGTCCCAAACAGGGACCGCGCGCAAACAAACAAACAACTGGGCTCACAAGGTTATCGCCGCCTACCGGGCCAGGGCAGCGCGCGCATAACCTTCCCTCTTTGGTGGTACTGGTGAAATATCACGCAATCAGGCCAAGTCAAGGCCGTCCCATACCGGCAAATGTGGTTGCACGGATAAGCCCGGACAGGTGACTAAAGATCAACCGACTAAATATCCTTTATTCATCCCACTCAACATATCCATCATCGTACTATTCCACTAACAATAATAAGTGCTAACATAGCAAGATCATAGTACTGATAATCATGGCATGAGATCAACCATAGTACTAACATGTCAATGCTATTAACAATATTACTATTATTAGCATGGCAATATGGAAATAAGACACGGCATCAGATGAAGAGTAATGCTAGTATCTATACCGATGCCATCACAGGTGTATGCAAATGCGGACTAACAGGTAATAGATAAACACACAGGGTGCAAGCAAGTCATCACGCAAGTCCGGAGCTCATTGTAAGAGGTTGGCTTGCCTGGGGGTCGACGAATACGTCGGGAGGAAATGCGATCACCTCGCAGAAGAATTCGCCGGAAAGGGGTCTCTCTCGTAGGGCTCGATCGGAAGGCAAGGGCAAAATGGTTATTTTCACAATGTGAACACATTATGAAAAGGGCACTATTGGAACGTCTCGACGAGACGAAGACGTGGGCGCTGGTTTCACCTGATTCCGAGTTACGGTCGCGAAGATACGAACATACGTTCGTTAGGCAGAAATCAAATAAAAACTTATTCATTTCTGCTCTTAACCAATGAACGTTCGCAATATAAAGGGTTCGGCCGGCTGGCTAGGCTGAAAGCGTATTTGCTGAAGTACCTTTTCAATTAAAGAAAACGCATTCTGGCTCCAGGCCGAAGCAAAGTACGCCTTCCCAAAGGGAAAGCGTATTATCAAAACTACGCTTCCACTAATGCCAGTCAACGGGCCGGCCTGGTCAGCGCCTGGGCCGCTGACACGCGGGGCCCACTGCGCCTTTCTCCCTCGCTCGTCTTCTTCTTTTCCTGCGTCCGATGGAGACAGAGGGGCTGCGGCCGTCGGCGCCACCGTCGCCTCACCGCTCCCCAGGGCCGGCCGGTGGGGGCATGAGCTCTGCCGCTCCACGCCGCACCCAGGGAGGGTCGCGGGGGTGCCCGGGGTGGCCCAGCGCTCTGGCGCCGCTGAGAGGCCACGGCGGCCGGAGGCTGCAGGGGAGCCGCGCCGGCCAGGCTTCTTCGGCGGGATGAGGGGGGGGGGGGCGGAGGCTCCGTAGACCAAGAGGGAATCGTGAGCGCGGACGGGAGGGAGAGGGATGGCTGGGCGCTGGAGTTCCTCGCGGGTACCGACGGCAGCCTTCGGCCATTGGAGGGGGCCGGAGCTCCTAGAGCTCAAGGGAAGGGGCTGGGGACTTGCTGCTCGACAGGAGGGTCTCGGGAATTGCTATTTATAGCAGAGGGGGGGCCTTCGCGACGGCGGCCGAAGCTCCGAGACGCACGGCGAAGCAGCGGTACTCTGGCGTTCGGTAGAGACGGCCAGAAGCTACGGGACGAGGGGGAGAGAGCTCTGGATAGATCACGCGCACGGTGGGAAGCTCCCCGACACTCCCGGACGGGCTGGAACCAGCTGGAGGTCCGCTGCCGACGAGTACGGAGTACAGAGCGCGGTTTTGGTGCGCTCTGCCCCTGGTCACCATGTGGCCACGACGATGCCACGCTGCGCTCGATGCCAAAAGGTGTCTGGGGGCTTCTCCGAGCTTCCCTGAGTTAACCTATGCTGCTGAATGACTCAAGAGAGGCCTGAGGTGACTGGACCAAGGTCAAATAGTTGCCAACAGCAACCTGTTTGTGTTCTGGTGTGGCCACCACAGTGCACCTCTTGGCTTGATGTCAGGCATGAGTCAATCATCTACTAAGGTCATCATCTAGGCAAAGTCTCAGCACCAATGAATAAATCTAGAGGATACTTCCTTTGTAACTTGGCAGTCTGACCAGATTTGGAAATGAGAGAGCTGGGGTCAAATGGCTAGATGGACTTGGATGATTTTTGGTTTAGAGTGATGATTTGGTCATGAGAGATAGCTGAACAAGTTTCAGATCAAATTGATCACCTATGATGGTACTTCCTTCACAGAGATGCAATCTGGTCAGAAATTGAGAAAATTATAGAAAAAGATTGGTTTGGAGAGTTGAGCTGATTTTTGGTTTGCAGCAGTAATATATCAATATGCACTACCTTGCCAAATTTCAGCTCAATTGAATCAAGAAAGCAAGCACTTCCTTCACAAAGTGCCAGACTGGACAGAAATAGAAATCAGATGGTTCTGAGGAATTGGCTAGATGAAAATGGCCCAAATTTGGAAGAGGCCAATGATTTAGGCATATGGAGTCACTGTAAAAGTTTCATACCATTTACATAAGTAGAAATGGTACTTCCTTCACAATGCTCCAATCTGAACAAAAACTTGGTAAATTGTCTGAGGACGATTGGCTAGATGAAATGGGCTAAATTTTGGTGGACAAGGGTAATTTGTCATAATGAATTACCCTGCAAAATTTTAGCCAAAGGAGATCAAGAAATCATGCACTTCCTTTGCAAATGGGAAATCTGGATAGAATTTACAAATGGAAGTGGTGCTCAAAATTTGAATTGGGGAACTTGATATTTGGATGGAAATGGAGAAGATATGGATATGAGAAGCTCCACAAATTATTTGGGATTTCTCCTAGCTACAAAAATGGTAGTTCCTTTGGAAAGGCCCCAAATTGGAATATTGGCTTTAAATAGGAAAGGCAATTTCCCCTATTTAATTATGGCCAATATTTTTATGAGAGCTCAATATGATCACAAAGAATATCTCCACAAGTTTTCATGACCTCTGGAGATGGATAGATATTTTCCTGGATTTAATTCCTCAGAAAGGCAGAAAAAGGAATTAATTCTAGATGAGAAATATTGCATATGACTTGGCAATATTTTTGCACATCTAGGGTTTATGGATGAAGGAGGATCTCTAGAAATTTTGGGAGGATCAACAGAGCAAGGGAAATGATAGCTCCTTTGTAAACACAAAGGCATGATTTCTAGTTCCAATATTTTGGAACTAGGGTTTGAATGAGATTCTGGGTTTACTGACGGAGAGTTGGCTGGCACAAGAGCATGGGGAAGGCACTGAGAGGCTGAGGATAGACTGAATTCATCTGGTCACTTGCCAAATTCCAGAGGAAAAATTCAGGAGAGAAAAGCTAGACAGGAATAACAGCACAAAAATCGATAACCCGATTTTTGGGGTGTTACACCAACTCTCAAAACTCGGTTCCACCGAAGCACTAGGGTTGATTTGGTTTTTCAATCTCGGTATCACCAATCCCAAAATCTCGGCGTCACCAAGCTTCTCTATCATGAGGCAGTTAAGCATCTCAGTGGAAACGAAATTTCAGAATCGGTGTTACCAACAGAAGATGGGTATCTATATCCCGTGGACCCGAACTTGAAAAATTCTTCAAACCTTCAGCCAGCTGCACCCCACTGCTGCCTTCGCCCTCGTCCTTAGGACATCGCCTCTTGCCTCCTGTGCGCCCTTGCCGATGGAGTCCGCCGCCATCAACAAATTCTTCTCCGCCGTAGAGAAGTCTTCACCGAATTAGGGTAAGACTTCGACCCCTTTTGCCCTCCAACCTCCGATTCATGCGCATCAGGATGTATTCCCCCTCCTGCCACTATTTGCAATGCTTCTACCCTCAAGAAAATCCTGTAGAGATAGGTGAACGATTTTTTTTAGGTTTAGGTTTCCGCCGTACGCGTCTTGGAGTCACCGAGTGGAAACGGATCGGTGTCACCGATCTGGGTTATAGGGTTTCTGAGAACAATCTCGGTGAAACCAAATCACTTTTCAGTGAAACCAAAAACTGTCACCAAGTTTGTGTTAATGAGATTGTCTGTCTCGGATGCTCCAAAAATCTTAACTCGATGGAACCGAAACCCATACAGTGGAAATCTGAAACTAAGATTTTGAGTTCAAATTTTCCAAAATTGATGTATTTTGTGATGCTTTTCTTTTCAACTCCTCTACATCTATTCACAGGGCCAGTTCTCAGCAATCTCAGGTTCATATAACAGTCTGAATGCTTTCAAAGAGCCAAGTGCAGAACTTGATGCTGGCACTAGTCCAGAAGCTAGCTTTTCATACCCAGGCAACCCTAGCTCACATGGCTTGCCCCAGGCAGCCACCAAGGCAAGGAGGAAGTTGAATTCAGATGAGGAGGATGAGGATTTCATCCTGGATGATGCTAATTCAAAAGGAAGACTGCCAGGAAGGAGTATGCCAGTTCAGATGAAGTGAAAGCTCCAGAGACAGCTAAGGGAGGAATGACACTTACTCTTGAGAACCCCAGTTCCTCCAGGCAAACAAAGTCTATGGCAAAGAAGCCAGCCAAGAATTGAGAGAGAGGAAGACAACCATTCGTGTCCAAGGAAGGCCAACTTCTATGTTTGAAGATCTAGTAGAGCTTGAGCATGAGGAAGAGGAAGAGGAGGAACCAACTGCTAACCCACCTCCTTCCAAGCAAATGAAGCTCATGGCTGATGCAATGCCTAGCAAGCCACCTTCTAAGGAAAAGCCTTCTACTCCCAAGAAGCCAGCTGCCTCCAAGCCAAAGAGGACTACCAGAGACATTTCAGCTGCTGATAAGAACAAGGGTTGTACATCCAGGGATGCTGCTGAAGAAGAAGAAGAAGTTGCTGTTTTGAGGAAGCTAAGACCTCACCTGCCAGATCACATCAACGATCATCCAGTTGCAGAAGATATGAAGAAGAGGAAGGATCAAGGGCTCAGGAAGTGGAGACCTCTTGATCCATATGCTATCAGGAGAAGGACTGCTGTAGATGCTCGCTTCCACACTAAGGAGCAGCAAGATTTTTATGAGACTGTCTTGTTAGACAAGAGTCCAGTTGTCAGTGACACGAGGTACGTTGATCGGAAGTTCATCTAGGAGAATGAAGACTACTTTCCTCGTGTGCTAGAAAATTTCAAAGCCATTGATATTGATGCTTTTGTTGGCTAAGAGTTGACAGCTTGGAATGATGAGATGATCATGCAATTTTTTTCCACAGCTCATTTCTATCCAGATGGAAAGATTGTATGGATGAATAAGGGCACCAGATACCAGTCCACATTTGATGAGTGGGCTGTCATATTAGGAGTCCGAGAGGTGCAGGATGGTGATCTAGATGTTTATGCTGGGGCCAAGATGAACCACAACTCCATGGCCAACATGTATAACCCCATTCCCAGAGCATACTTGAAGACACATAAGCTTGGCTCAGTGTAATTTTTGCAAGCAGGTCTGCCTACCACCAATACTATCATGAGGCATACTTTGATGCCTAAGTCAGGTGATGACAAGATGATTCAAGGCTATTCCATCAACATGCTGCATCATGTGGATAGCCACAACAGGATCAGGCTGATGGATCTGATTGTAGAGACAATCAAGAAGACTGCAACTGGCCAGAAGAGGTTATGTGGATATGCTCCATACATCCAGATGCTTATCAATTGCAAAGTTGGGAAGAGCATTTATCTACTTGATCGACCACACCTACCCCTACAGCCGGAGTTTGAGGACAATGTTGTGGAGATGGATCCAAGTCATCCCACTTCATCCACTACATAGGCCCAGATTGAGGAAGAGGCTAGGGCTGAAGCTGCTAGAGCCACTAGTACTCCTATGCCGAGGACAAAGAGTGATCAAATGGATAGAGAAGAATGAGAGTGAGATCCTCAAGAACCAGAAGTGCCTTGAGAGGATCGTGGAGAACAAATTTCATACCTTGGATAACAAGGTGACTAAACTGACTACCACGGTAAATGCTTTGAAGAAGGAAGTGGATGCAGTGCCTAGCCCCAACTCCAGTTCTAGTGATGATGATGATAGTCCTCCTCTCTAGAATCACACTCAGTTGAGGACACAAGTCAGATCTTCTGTCATGCCAGTTCTAGAGATGAGACCATCTTCATCAGCACCTACATCAGCCCCATCAGCTCCCTCAACACCTCCAGTATCCACTCCACCACCTCAGAGGACTTTAGCAGAAGCATTCACGAGCGCTGTTCTTTCGACTCCTTCCACAGCCACCGGAGCTGGTTCACCATCTCATCGAGGAGATCGAGCCCAAAGTGACACTTAGCTCTATACCTTCGAGCTTTTTGGTAACTTGTTGCCAAAGGGGGAGAAGTGTTATAGATCATAGGTCTTCGAGAGAAAGTGTTACATTTTGGTTGCTCTCTTTGTTTTAAAAACTTTTGGTTTATCATGTGGATGTCCTAAAACTTAGTTGTGTTTGATCATACGCTTTGTGTTTGCTGATACTACTTCGTATGTCCTTGTGATATGTTTATGATGATCATTCACTCATATTTGGTGTTATGTGCATTGTAATCCATTCATATCATTTATGCGCACCACCAAGATGTATGTGACATGGAAGAGTTACCCATGATCCAAATCGATTGTGCATTTGCATTCAAACCTAAATTTAAAATAGTGCACAAATTAGGGAGAGCTCTTGCTTATCACATACTTCTCAAAGCGATAATGCTATTCATTGTTTATATCCCTATCGAAGCTTTGATCTGTATGTTGTCATCAATTACGAAAAAGGGGGAGATTGAAAGCACAACTTCCCCCTAGGTGGTTTTGGTAATTAATAACAACATATATTTCATTGGACTAATGATTCTACCAAGTATATTTCAGGAAAAGTTGAATGAATGGATTGACAAAGGATGATGTGGAGATCCCCTAGATGCAAGGAACATCTATTGGCAACAAGCTTCAAGACTCTACATTTTGCATTTTGTGAGAAATCACATTTGAGTCCATAGGAAAGCCAATACTATTAAAAGGGGATGAGGAATCCATGATGATCTGGTTGCTCAAGTGCTTAGAGTTAGCCACCAAAAATACTCATGAATTCTCCCACAAAAATACTCTGTCTAAACCCTACCACTCAAATTCGGTGCACCAACTTTTCCATATCGGCCCTATCGATTTTCACCCTAGACAGACCCTAAGCTAAACCCTAATGTGTTGGTGACACCAA
The DNA here is from genome assembly GCA_039707655.1 of Elymus sibiricus. Lineage (NCBI taxonomy): Eukaryota > Viridiplantae > Streptophyta > Magnoliopsida > Poales > Poaceae > Elymus > Elymus sibiricus. The sequence continues at coordinate 147,608,169 of CM077675.1, forward strand.
GTCCTTTTTTGGTGCAACCGAAACCAGTGAGAACCTCTCAGGTATCCTATTTCAAAAAATCGGAATTTCTGATTTTTGGCAAATCGGTTCCACCGAGTTTGGGTAACTGCCTAGGTCAGCCAAAATCGGACCCACCGAGATTTATATATCGGTATCACCAAAACACCAAAAGTTAACACATTTTGCACTAGTCGTTGCAACCGAGTTTTTGCTTCAGTTTCACCAAGTTGGGCAATAATATTGTAAGGGTTGGATTTTTGGAGATGCCTATATATACCCCTCCACCTACCTCTAATTCGTAGAGGAAGCACTCAGAACAGACCAACAGTTACCCCATCCATTTTTTGAGATAGAACCACCTTCTCATGTGTTGAGATCAAGATCTTCCACTCCAAACATATGAATCTTGATTTCTAGCCTCCCCAAGTTGCTTTCCACCCAATCAACCTCTTCTACCAAGCCAAATCTGTGAGAGAGTGATTGTGTGTTGAGGAGACTGTCTTTTGAAGCACAAGAGCAAGGAGTTCATCATTGTTACCGCATTTATTATCCTTTGGAGAGTGGTGTCTCCTAGATTGGTTAGGTGTTGCTTGGGAGCCTCCATCTTCGTGTGTGGAGTTGAACCAAGAAGTTTGTAAGGGCAAGGAGATCGCCTACTTCGTGAAGATCTACCTCGAGTGAGGCTAGTCCTTCGTGGACGTAAGCCGTGATGGGATAGATGAGGTTGCTACTTCATGGACCCTTATGGGTGGAGCCGCCGTGGACTCTTGATGTCTACTATGCAAATTTATTCTTGTAGACTTTGTTGGGCCTCCAAGCATAGAGTTTTGTAGGACAGTTGCAATTTTCCCTCAAGTGGATGACCTAAGGTTTATCAATCCGTGGGAGGTGTAGGATGAAGATGGTCTCTCTCAAGCAACCCTGCAATCAAATACAAGAAATCTCTTGTGTCCCCAACACACCCAATACAGTGGTAAATTGTATAGGTGCACTAGTTCGGCGAAGAGATGGTGATACAAGTGCAATATGGAAGGTAGATATAGGTTTTTGTAATATGAAAATATAAAAACAGCAAGGTAACAAATAGTAAACAGCGAGCAAAACGTTATATAAATGCTTAGAAATAAGGCCCAGGGTTCATACTTTCGCTAGTGCAATCTCCCAACAATGCTAAAATAGTTGAATCATATGATCATCCCTCAACGTGCAACAAAGAATCACTCCAAAGTTCCTATCTAGCGGAGAACAATAAGATGAAATTGGTGTAGGTAGTACAACCACCTCACAGTTATTCTTTCCGATCAATCTTTTGGGCTATTCCTATAAGTGTCACAAACAGCCCTAGAGTTCGTACTAGAACAACACCAATGATACATATCAATCAACCCTAATGTCACCTAGATACTCCAATGTCACCTCAAGTATACGTGGGTAAATTATGCAACATGCATCAAACAATTTCAGGTCTATCATATTCAATCCAACACAAAGAACTTCAAGGAGCACCCCAAGATTTCTATCGTAGAACGTGGTATGAAAACTTGCAATCAACCCCTATGCATAGACCCCCTTGGTCACCGAAATCCGCAAGTTTATGCCTCAACATATATCAAGTGAATCAATAGAATACCGCAATGTCACTACGGGTATCCCACGCAAGACATACATCATGTGTTCTCAAACCAATATATTCAATCCAACATAACGAGATCTCATAGGTAAAGATTCAATTCATCACAACAAGATAGCAAGGGAATAACATCAGATGATCCGACTATATTAACAAAGGTAGTGATGTATCAAGATCGTGACATCTCAAGAACACGAGAGAGAGAGAGATTGAACACATAGCTACTGGTACATGCCCTCAGCCCCGAGGGTGAACTACTCCCTCCTCATCATGGCCTCCATCGGGATGATGAAGATGGCCACCAGTGATGGGTTTCCCTCTCCGACAGGGTACTGGAATGTCTCCAGATTGGTTTTTAGTCGACACAGAGAGTTGTGGCGGCGGAACGGAGGGTCTCTGTTTATTTCTGGGGTGTTTGGGATTTATTGGATTTTCCAGCGTTGGAATCACGCGCAACAGAGCCACGTGGGGCCCACCACATATCAGGGCGCGGCCTTGGGGGGGGCGCCCTGATGGCTTGTGCCCCACGTGTGGCTCCCCTCCGGTGGTTCTTTGCTCCAATATGTCTTATTTCCTCCAGAAAAAAATCTCCAAAAAGTTTCAGGCGATTCCGAGAACTTTCATTTTCTGAACAAAAACAACACCACGGTAGTTCTGCTGAAAACAGCGTCGGTCCGAGTTAGTTCTAAATAAATCAAGTAAAGTGCATCAAAACCATATAAAAGTATTGTAAACATAGGTGAATATGGCATGAATACTTCATAAATTATCGATACGTTGGAGAAGTATCATCATCCCCAAGCTTAATTCCTACTCGTCCTCGAGTAGGTAAATGATAAAAGAAATAATTTATGAAGTGTGAATGCTGGCATAGTATATAAGTTTGATCAATGATAATTCCAATCACTTTTTCTAGCATCATAACCAGCAACTTTTCTCATAGAACTTCTCATAATCAAGCAGCAAGTTATTCACATGTTAAAGTATAGACCATAAACTCTCTTGAAAACTAGCAAACTATGTTTTCAGTCATCAAACAATTACAATTCATCTTATTTTCAGGAAGGGTCTATGTAAGAGCTTTGGTTTAGCAAATTCCACATACTCAACTATCATTTAGTCTTCCATGATTGCTGACACTCAAGGCATATTTTTAGAATAAATAGTTACAGTCAAACACATAAGAAGATATGGGCCTAATGTTTCGCCTCCCAACTTATTCTTCTCGGGGATAATGTCAACAAATAATGAATCATGATCACCTATATTCAACTGGATATATGTGTCTGGATCTTTCCCCACCACATGATGCTTGCCAACTAAGGAATTAATAGATTGGAATAGGGATGAACATTATTGACTCTGGCATAAAAGTAAAAGATAGGCCCTTCACAAAGGGAAGCAGAGGTTGTCATGCACTTTTTATTTTTGGATGTGCAATCTCTTAATGAAAAGGAATGTCACTTTATATTGCCCCTTGTGATAGCAAACTTTATTATGCAGTCCGTCGCTTTTATTTCTTTGTCATCACAAGATCGTACAAAGCTTATTTTCCCTTACAATAAAAGATCATACATATTTAGGAGAAATTTTTATTGCTTTGTGCACCGATGACAACTTACTTGAAGGATCTTATTCAATCCATAGGTAAGTATGGTGGACTCTCATGGAAGAAACTTGGCTCAAGGATTTGGACGCACAAGTAGTATTTCTACTTAGTACAAAGTTTTGGCTAGCAAAAGGTTCTAAACAAGCATCACATTTAGAGGATCCATGGCAATATAACTGCTACGTGAATATCAACAAACATAACCATTACGTTGTCTTCCTTGTCCAACGTCAACTAATTGATCAAGTTTGAAAATAATTAATGGGGGTTCACAATCATAGAAGATGTCCAAGATAGTGTATTTATATGTGAAACCTCTCTTCCTTCAATATTCTTCCATGAATTGTTTAAATGACCAATGCTATGTTTGCTAACTTCCAATAAATTTTACCGCTTATACTCCTAGTATGTGAAGTCACTACTCCCCACGGGACAAGAATATGAAGTATATATAATTTCACATTTATGACATTCAATTCATTCAACGTTTACTCTTAGGATATAAGTGAAGCACAAGAGTAAATTTCGAACTACTCTCAAAAGATATAAGTGAAGATCAATGAGTAGTCAAACAATTAAGTAGCTATGTGAGGACTCTCTTTCAATAAATATTTTCAGATCTGAGTATTTTATTCAAACAGCAAACAAAACAAAAATACATTCCAAGAATAACACATATCATGTGGACAAATAAAAATTTAGGCTCAACATAGGCTAACCGATATTTGTTGACGAAGAGAGGTGGGATGCGTAGAAACCCCAAGCTTAGATGCTTGAGACTTCTTGAAATATTTACTTGGGGTGCCTTGTGCATCCCCAAGCTTGAGATTTTGTATCTCGTTCAATCCTCTCATATCCCGGTTTCACCTAAGTCTCAAAAACTTCATCCACAGAAAACTCAAAACGAACTCGTGAGATAGGTTAGTACACATAAGAACAAATCAACACTTCATGTACTGCCAAGACAAGTTGCACAATATTTTTCAAACATCATATACCGTATACTAACATTTCCACAATTTATATCTACCAATATAAGTCATGAAAACCATCGGAGAAGTAGATAACAAAACTATGACAGAAATCTGTCTAAATAGCACAGTATGTAGAAATTAATTTACAAAGTGCACTTCTGTATCTCTAAAAATTATGCAAATTTAGGACAGGATAAAGAATTTATATGAAAATACTGTGTAAAAGTTTTAGAAACTTTCCACGTTCCAGTAAAATATGAAAATTCAAAGACTACAGCAAAAGTTTCTGTTTTTACGCAGCACACATCAAAACGTGCAATGGGGGCATCCTAAAAGGCAATTCTTGGAACTTTTTATTGAAAAACAAGATTATAAATAACATGTAAAATAGAGCAACAAAATAAAATGATGCTCCAAGCAAAACACATATTATGTGACGAATAAAAACATAGCTCCAAGTAAGATATACCGATAGTGTTGAAGACGAAAGAGGGGGCATCCCCAAGCTTAGGCGCTTGAGTATTCCTTGGATATTACCTTGGGGGAGCCTTGGGCATCCCCAAGCTTAGATTCTTGTCACTCCTTATTCTCCTCATATCGGTGTCTCACCGAAAACTTGAAAACTTCAATCACACAAAACTTAACGGAACTTCGTGAGATGGGTTAGTATAATAAATAAAGATCATTCACTTAGGTACTATCAAGACAAGATTCATGATTGTTCTAACATAATACCTACTGTATTATACCATTCCCATAATTTATATCACTAAATATAAGCTATGGGAACACTAAAACAAGCAAACTATGCATGCAAAATAGAATATGTCAAAAACAGAACAGTCTGTGAAGATCTGTAGTATAACCATATTCCCTATCTATAAAAATTCGGAAAAATTAGGACAACTTATAGAATTTTCATATAAATACTGTGTAAAAATTTCAGATTTTTTTTACGCTCCAGTAAAATCATAGAAATTCTTTACTCTAGGCAAAAGTTTCTGCTTTTGCACAGAATCAAATCAACAAGTATCCATACTATCCCAAAGGATTTACTTGGCACATTATTGAAATAAAAGGCACAAAACATGATTCTTACAGTAGCTTAATCATGTGAACACACAAAAACAGAAAGGAAAAGTGTTAGGTTATTTCCCAACAAGCGCTTTTCTTTAAATCCTTTTAGTTAGGCATGATGATTTAAATGATGCTCACATAAAAAGTAGTAATTGAAACATGCAAGAGAGCATTATGAGTCTCATGAAAAGCACATTTAATTCTAACCCACTTCCTATGCATAGGGATTTTGTGAGCAAACAATTTATGGGAGCAAGAATCAACTAGCATAGGAAGGCAAAGCAAGCATAACTTCAAAACTTTGAACACATAGAGCGAAACTTGATATTATTGCAATTCCTACAAGCATATGTTCCACCTTCATAATAATTTTCAGTAGCATCATGAAGGAATTCAACAATATAACTATCACATAAAGCATTATTTTCATGATCTACAAGCTTAGAAAATTTATCACTCTCCACATAAGCAATTTCCTTCTCATTCATTGTAGTGGGAGCAAACTCAACAAAATAACTATCATGAGATACGTGATTGACATAACCACATTCAATATTAAAATCATGATGACAAGTTTCATGGTTACTATCACTCTTTATAGCATACATGTCATCAACATAATCATCATAGATAGGACGCATGCCATCATCATAATAAATTTGATCATAAAAACTTGGGGGGCAAAAAATATCATCTTCATCAAACATAGCATCCCCAAGCTTGTGGCTTTGCATATCATTAGCATCATGGATATTCAGAGAATTCATACTAGCAACACTGCAATCATGCTCATCATTCAAGGAATTCTTATTAAATATTTTCATAAATTCTTCCTCTACCAATTGAGCACAATTTTCCGAATCCTTATTTTCACGAAAGACATTAAAAAGACGAAACAATTGAGGCAGCCTAAATTCCATTTTTTTGTAGTTTTCTTTTATAAAACCAAACTAGTGAAAAACAAGAAACTAAAAGATTTAATTGCAAGATCTAAAGATATACCTTCAAGCACTCACCTCCCGAGCAACGGCGCCAGAAAACGGCTTGATGTCTACTACGCAACTTTATTCTTGTAGACTTTGTTGGGCCTCCAAGCGCAGAGTTTTGTAGGACAGTAGCAATTTTCCCTCAAGTGGATGACCTAAGGTTTATCAATCCGTGGGAGATGTAGGATGAAGATGGTCTCTCTCAAGCAACCCTGCAATCAAATACAAGAAATCTCTTGTGTCCCCAACACACCCAATACAGTGGTAAATTGTATAAGTTCACTAGTTCCTGCGAAGAGATGGTGATACAAGTGCAATATGGAAGGTAGATATAGGTTTTTGTAATTTGAAAATATAAAAACAGCAAGGTAACAAATAGTAAACAGCGAGCAAAACGTTTTATAAATGCTTAGAAATAAGGCCTAGGGTTCATACTTTCGCTAGTGCAATCTCCCAACAATGCTAACATAGTTGAATCATATGATCATCCCTCAACGTGCAACAAAGAATCACTCCAAAGTTCCTATCTAGCAGAGAACAATAAGATGAAATTGGTGTAGGTAGTAGTAAGACCTCAAAGTTATTCTTTCCGATCAATCTTTTGGGCTATTCCTATAAGTGTCACAAACAGCCCTATAGTTCGTACTAGAACAACACCAATGATACATATCAATCAACCCTAATGTCACCTAGATACTCCAATGTCACCTCAAGTATCCGTGGGTAAATTATGTGACATGCATTAAACAATTTCAGGTCTATCATATTCAATCCAACACAAAGAACTTCAAGGAGCACCCCAAGATTTCTATCGGAGAACGTGCTTATGAAAACGCGCAATCAATCCCTATGCATAGACCCCCTTGGTCACCGAAATCCGCAAGTTTACGCCTAAACATATATCAAGTGAATCAATAGAATACCCCAATGTCACTACGGGTATCCCACGCAAGACGTACATCAAGTGTTCTCAAACCAAAACATTCAATCCAACATAACGAGATCTCATAGGTAAAGATTAAATTCATCACAACAAGATAGTAAGGGAATAACATCATATGATCCGGCTATATTAACAAAGCCCGTGATATATCAAGATCGTGACATCTCAAGAACGCGTGAGAGAGATTGAACACATAGCTACTGGTACATACCCTCAGCCCCGAGGGTGAACTACTCCCTCCTCGTTATGGCCTCCACCGGGATGATTAAGATGGCCACCGGTGATGGTTTTCCCTCCCCGGCAGGGTACTGGAACGTCTCCAGATTGGTTTTTCATTGATACAAAGAGTTGCGGCAACGGAACAAAGAGTCTCTGTTTATTTCTGGGGTTTATGGGATTTATAGGATTTTTCAGCGTTGGAATCATGAGCAACGGAGCCCCATGGGGCCCACCACATATCAGGGCGTGGCCCAGGCGGGTGCCCTGATGGCTTGTGCCCCACGTGTGGTTCCCCTCTGGTGGTTCTTTGCTCCAATATGGCTTATTTCCTCCAGAAAAAATCACCAAAAAGTTTCGGGTGATTCCGAGAACTTTCATTTTCTGCACAAAAACAACACCACGGTAATTCTGCTGAAAACATCGTCGGTCCGGGTTTGTTCTAAATAAATCATCTATAGTACATCAAAACCATATAAAAGTATTGTAAACATAGGTAAATATGGCATGATAACTTCATAAGTTATCGATACGTTGGAGACGTATCAACTCTCGCGATCGTTACCCTCCGTGGGTTGAAGTCTCCATCAACGTGGACGTACGATAGCATCACCTATCGGAACCACGGGAAAAATCTTCGTGTCCCCCATTGCGTTTGATCCTCCTATCCCTTCCCTCTACTTATATGTGCATGTCGTTACTTTCCGCTGCTATACTCTTAGACTTGCATGTGTAGGGTGTGCTTGACTTGATATAATTGCTAAAACTTGCCAACATCTAAAATTGGGAAAAGGCTAGAATTTTAATTTGGTCAAGTAGTCTAATCACCCCCCCCCCTCTAGAAATACTTTGGATCCTACAGTAGGATGGATATTCTCGTGTGTGCTTGTTTGGTCTACCTCTAAGTAGTTTTTATTTTCTGTTCTAAGTTGTTTTATATCTTTAATTATGAATATGGAACATGAAATACCAAAAAATTAGTTGTACTTGCTACTCATGGAGATGGGGAACCTCCTAAAACCCTCGATGATGGTTATGTGAAAAACATTAAATACTACTTTGAGAATCCTGAAAAAATCCCCATTCAACTTGATAATGGGAGACACGTTGGATCAACGTGGGTAATTTAGGGATTATCGCTTGACTTAAAAAGGGAAACACTTATTGGATCAAATTAAAATGTTACGTTTGTATGCTTGGAATCTATGCTTGAGATGTGATTATACTTGGTTCTCTAAGATGAAGGCTCCACACCTTCCCTTTCAATGTGAATTTAATGATAATGAAACCTTGGATTATTATGCTAATGGTATATATGATTACTATGATGTGGAAATAATAGAAGAATTTGTTTCTTTTAAGGGTGCTTATGAAATTGAATCTTTGTTTGAAAAGTGTGATAACTTTGATGATGCTACCTACAGACCTGAAAATTATGCTATACTTAAATATTGCTATGAGAATTACGAATACAATGCCTATATTGATAAATTTATTGAGAAAGTCTCCGTTGCCCAACAAGAGACAAATATTTTGCAGGAATCTATCGAAGAAGAAATTGCTGAAACTGTGAGCTCATTAGATGAAAAAGATGAGGAGGAGAGTGAAGAACAAAAGGAGGTAGAGCGGATTGATCACCCATGCCCACCTTCTGATGAGAGTAACTCTTTAACTCATACATTGTTTAATTTCCATTCGTACATACCGAAGGATGAATGCTATGATAATTGCTATGATCCCTTGGATTTGTTTGAAATATCCCTTTTTGATGAACTTGATGCTTGCTATGCTTTTGGCCATTGACGGGGTTATTACCCCTGGGTATGCCAAGACAAGGGAGCTCGGGCTTTTTTGAAAACTATACGGCCGGCTGGCGAACGGCCGGCAGGCCCACTGCCGGCAAGCACGCGGCTGGCTGGTCAAGAGCCAGCCGCCCGACGTCTGGCCAGCCTGCAGCCGGCCGCTCCGCGGCTGGCCCTCCCGCTGACCTCTAGACGGGCAAGCACTTGTCCCCTCCTACCGCGACCAAGTACAACGACAAGACGCGACCTCCACGATGGATTCCGGCGTGGCTACAGCAACCGCTGACGCGTAGGCACGCATGGCTACAGTCCGGGTGGTCGTACCGCTGACCACAACCGACCGAGACCCAGTGGGGCGACAATGCAGCCACGTCGCCACCCACTCCATTACCTTCCCCGGCATGGCTACAGCGCGGCCGGCCATACCGCTAACCGCGGCTGGCAGACGCAAGACGACGCCGCATAGTGCGGCCCATGCGGGCCCTACGAGCGACGAGACGGCTCAGCCGGTGGGACCACTGGCCGACTAGAGAGGCTGCTAGCTGGGTCCCCCCTTTCAGTACCTTATGTATATTGTAAGCCGGGGGGGTTGGCCTATAAAACCCCCCGAAGCCCCCATGCACGGGGGAGGCACTCTGACCGCCCACACTCACTCCCACATAGCGAGGCAAGAAGAGCCGGCTACTCCTTATTCCTCCTCTAGCCAACAGCTCAAGGAGCACCATTGTAATCCCCATAACCCATCAACTAGACAAGCAGGACTAGGGGTGTTACATCATGCGTCTCTCGTTGCTTGTGCCCGATCCCGCTCCCGGAGTCCACTGGCGTCCATCTGCCCCAACCACTCTCGATAAGCCACCCCATGGCATCTGCCGTGAAAAAACGATGACAGTTGGCGCCCACCATGGGGCCGTCCGCGGCACCGGCCGGAGCCATGCTCCGGGCGGGACCCTTCGCCGACTCCGCCGGACGCCTTGCGTCCGGACCGGTCTGCATACCCGTGGAGCTTGCCCTCGCGGAAGCTTCCGCGGCACCCAGCATCGTCTTCACCTTCTCCGCAGGCGAAACCGCCATCCTCCCCGACGAGCCTCGCCGCGGCAAGGCCTCGCCCAAGCTCGACAGCCTTGGCACGCTCATTGGCGAGCTTCGCCTCGCCGACACGCCGACGCTTGATGAGTACCCTTGCGAGGTACTTGATTGCAGCGACCCCCAGCAATGCGTGGACACGGCCGCCGCGGGCGGCGCCGACGTCCTCCATGTCCGCGCAGAGGCGTTAGCTATCGCTTCCTCCACATCCTCCGGCCTCGCGAGGGCCGGAGCGGGCGCGGACGCGGCTACCACCCGCGTCAGGGCGGCAGCGAATGCGGCTGCCGCCGCGGCCTTTGCCGGCACCTCCGATCCCATTGGCTCCGCCCTACGGGCCTGGGCACTCACATCGCACCAGCGGCCAACCCGGATGCCGCCAGGGCCGAGCTGGAAACGGCTCGCCTGCAACTGTTTGCGGAGGCCAACTCCCTCGCCACCGCCCGGCGCCGAATGGAGTCCGCGCAGCGAGAGTACAACTCCGCTTATGGCCTCACCCCGGCTGGCAACGAGCCCAGCCGGCGCGGGAGCGTCCGCGACCGCGGCCGCGTAGTCGCGGAAATCCTCGGTGGTCGGCTGCCCACCTACGACACCCCTGCGGCCAACATGAGAGATGCCCAAGTGGCCTACGAGGATATGGCCACCATGGAGGGCGAGGAGCGCGTGCAGCAGTAGAACATCAAGGACCTCGTCGCCGCCGCCAACGTGCAGCAAGCCGGCCTCGACCCGGCCGGCGTCGACTCCGAGCTCCCCCGCCCCGAGGGCAATGGCCTCGGGGTGGCCAACGGCCGCCAGCCGGCCTAACACTCTTCCGCCCCTCGCCCCTCCGGCCGGAGGACCGACGGGGGTCACAGCTGGCGTTCCCAGCACGGGAACGAGCAGCCGACCATCAACAGCCGATGCAACGACGCCCCGGGTGGCGGCAGCCGACGCAGCCGGGACCACACCCCGCCCCCACGGCGGGAGCATGCGCGCTCGCCCCCTCCGGCCATCCGCGCCGAGCTCGTGGCCTGGCTCGGGCCGCGGGTCCCCCACAGCGAGAACGACGCCCACCTCCGCCTGGACCGGCTGGCGTAATCCGCCCTCCTCGAGGAGGAGGGCCCAATCGGACCTGCGTGCTTCGGCCCCCGGATCCGCAACGAGCCGTTCCCTACCAGCTTCACGCTCCTTCACGACACCCTAAAGTACAATGGCACGGCCAAGCCGGAGGACTGGCTGATCGATTACACCACCGCCATCGGCATCGCCCGGGGCAACAAGCGTGTCGCCGTGCGCTACGCCCCCCTCATGTTAATCGGTTCGGCTCAGACCTGGCTCAATAGCCTCCCGGTCGGCACATCAACACCTGGACGGACTTCGAAGAGGCGTTCGTCTGCAATTTCACCGGCACCTACAAACGTCCTGGCTGCCCCCGCGAGCTCGCCATGTGCGTCTAGGGGCCGGACGAGCCGCTCCGCGACTACCTCACGCGTTGGACCGAGCTGCGCAACTCCTGCAAGGGCGTGCACAAGGTGCAGGCCATCCAATACTTCACTGATGGCTGCCGAGACGGCACCCTCCTCAAGCACAAGCTCATGTGCTCCGAGCCGACCACCTTGGCCGACCTCATGGTCAAGGCGGACAAATATGCTAACGCCAACTCCTCTACAAGGATCAAGGTCAGCACTCCCGGCAAGGCCATCCAGCCACCGGAACCCTCGCGACCGGCAGGCGACAGCCGGTCGCAGCAAAACAACAAGCGGAAGGCCGACCAGCCGGATCCCTGCTACGGAAGTAAGCAAGTGGCCACCATCGAGGAAGAGCAGCCGGCTGCCCAGGCCTCCAGCCAGCGCCCGCGGACTGGCAAGGCCGCCTGGCAGCCTAAGCTCACCTTCGAGCAAATGCTCGACGCGCCCTGCAAGATGCATTCCGGGGCGAAGCCGGCCACACACACGCTCCGGCAGTGCAGCTTCTTCCAGCGGCTAGCCCGGGGCGAGGGCCTTCCGGTCCCTCCGCCTCTGGCTCTCCGCGCCCCGGCTCTGGCTCCGGCGCAGCCGCCAGCTCCGGCTCCGGCTGCCAATGACGGCCGCCTTCACAACCAGTTCCCCGACCAGGATGGGGCCTACGTCATCTTCACCAGCGAGGGAACCGACAAGCATAGCCAGTGCCAGCGCCGGCACGAGGTGAACGCCACCGTCCCCTCGGTCCCCCAGTTCATGCACTGGTCCGAACGACCGATTACCTGGAGCCGGGCGGACCACCCGGCGGTAATGCCGAACCCCGGCAGCTATGCCCTTGTCCTCGATCCCACCATCGCCTCCGAGAGGCTCACCTGCCGCTTCTCGCGGGTGTTGATCGACGGGGGCAGCAACATCAACATCCTCTACCGCGACACACTACTCAAGCTGGGGCTCAGGGAGAAAGACTTGCAGCCGAGCCGGATGGTTTTCCATGGCATTGTGTCGGGATAATCCTGCACCCCCATCGGCAAAATCCGGTTCGACGTCCTCTTCGGCAACAAGAGCCACTTCCGCCACGAGCCGATATGGTTCGAGGTGGTGGACCTCAACAGTCCCTACCACGCGCTGCTGGGCAGGCCGGCCCTCGTCAAGTTCATGGCGGTACCCCATTAGCCTAACTCAAGCTCAAGGTGCCGAGCCACAAGGGCATCATCACCGTCGACGACGACTACCAAATGTCGATCGAGCGCGCGCGCGACAACAGCGGGCTGGCCGAGGCCTTGGAGATAGCGGAGGAGAGGCGGCAGCTCGACCGGTTCGTGGCTCACGCCTCTGATCAGCCGGCCGTGCCGGCTCCTCCGTCCCAGTCGGCCAGCGAGGCGTCGTTCCAGCCGTCCATGGACACCAAGCAGGTGCCACTCGACCCGGCCAACCCCAAGCAATGCGTCACCATCGACGCCCACCTCAATAGCAAATAGGAAGGCGAGCTCGTTGACTTCCTCTCTGAGAATCGGGATATCTTCGCGTGGTCCCCCAAGGACATGCCGGGTGTTCCGAGGAAGTACGCCGAGCACAAACTTCACGTGCGGCCGGATGCGAAGCCGGTCAAGCAACCCCTGTGCCGTTTCTCCGAGGAGAAGCGGCGCACTATAGGAGAAGAGATCGCCCGGCTACTTGCAGCCGGTTATATCATGGAAGTTTTCCACCCGAACTGGCTGGCCAACCCAGTCCTGGTGCTGAAGAAGAACAAGACTTGGCGCATGTGTATCGACTACACCAGCCTAAACAAGGCCTGTCCGAAAGATCCTTTCGCCCTGCCCCGGATCGATCAAGTGATTGACTCCACGGCCGGCTGCGATTTGATTCTTTCCTTAACGCCTATTCCGGCTACCACCTAATCAAGCTGGACCCAGCCGACCGGCTGAAGACCTCCTTCATCACCCCTTTCGGGGCCTACTGCTACATCACCATGTCCTTCGGCCTGAAGAATGCAGGCGCTACCTTCCAGCGCTGCATGCAGAAGTGCCTCCAGCCCCAGATCGGCAGGAACATCCACGTCTACGTGGACGACATCGTCGTCAAAACCAAGAAGCATTTCAGCCTCCTCGACGACCTCCAAGAGACCTTCGCCAACCTGCGCGAGTACAAGATCAAGCTCAATCCAGAGAAGTGTGTTTTCGGCGTGCCAGCCGGCCAGCTCCTGGGTTTCGTCGTGTCCGCCCACGGCATCGAAGCCAACCCGGAGAAAATCAGAGCCATCGAGTGCATGCACAAGCCGGCAAAGCTCCGCGACGTCTAGAAGTTTGCCGGCTGCCTTGCCTCGCTCAGCCGGTTCGTCAGCCGGCTGGGCGAGAAGGCCCTACCCCTCTACCAGCTCATGAGGAAGACGCCCAAATTCGAGTGGACTGACCAGGTGGACGAGGCATTCCGCGACCTTAAGCGTGCGCTCTCCAGTGCTCCCGTCCTGGTGGCGCCGGCTGAGAAGGAGCCGATGCTCGCGTACATCGCGGCGACCACCCACGTGATCAGCGTTGTTCTGGTGGTGGAGCGGCCGGAGGAGGGCAAAGCGCTGCCAGTCCAGCGCCCCGTCTACTACCTCAGCGAGGTCCTCTCTGCCTCCAAGCAGAACTACCCCCACTACCAGAAGATGTTCTACGTCATATACTTTGCCGCTAAGAAGGTCAAGCAGTACTTCCAGGAGTATACCATCACCGTGGTGAGCACGGTGCCGCTCGGCGAGATCATGAGCGGCTGGGACGCCACCGGTTGAATCACCAAGCGGGCCATCGCCGTCGCCGACTATGAGATACGGTATGAGCCGTGCACTGCCATCAAGTCGTAGACGGTGGCTGACTTCCTTGTCGACTGGGCCGAGACCCAGTTCGTGCCGCCTCCCCCGGATTCCACGCACTGGCGCATGCACTTCGACGGCTCGAAGATGCGAGCCGGCCTGGGAGCCGGCATCGTCTTGTCGTCCCCGAAGGGGGACCAACTCAAGTATGCGCTCCAGATCCTCTTCGCCGCCTCCAACAACGTGGCCGAGTACGAGGCACTCGTCCATGGCCTCTGGCTCGCCAAGGAAATCGGGATCCGGCGCATCCTCTATTTCGGTGACTCCGACCTCGTGGTGCAACAGGTCTCTGGCGAATGGGACACCAGGGATGCCAACATGGCCAGCTATCGCTTCCTCGTCCAGTAGCTCATCGGCTCCTTCGAGGGCTGTGAGTTCCACCACGTCCCCCGGGCGGACAACGAGGCGGCCGATACGTTGGCGAAGATCGGCTCCACCCGGCAGGCCATCCCAGCCGGTGTTTCCCTCGAACTGCTGCTCAAGCCATCTATCAAGCCCTCCGCCGAATCAGAGTCTATCTTCGTGCCGGCTGACGCCGCCGGCTCTTCGCCGGGTCCGGCAGCTCCACCAACACCACCAACCCCGGCTGCCGTGTCGGTCCCATCGGCTCCGACATCCGACACCCCCGCGGGTGTCGGCTCCGGCTCCACGGCCGTCATGATGACAATCAACGCACCCCTCGCCGTCTTAGTCTCGGGGACCGACGAGTAGGTTCCGAGGACTGGTGAGCCAGCCCCGGGGACTGGCGAGCCGGACCTGGGGGCTCCGGCAACGGGCCCGGGGGCTCCGGCTGCCCCTGGCCATCCACTCGAGCTCGAGCCGGCTCCTGTCTCGGCCCCCTCATGGGCCCAACCCATTATGGTTTCCTCTTGCACGGCGAGCTCCCCCCTGACAAGGCCACAGCAAGGCAAATCCAGCGCCGGGCCCCGGCCTACAGCATCATCAACCACGAGCTGGTTCATCGCAGTACAACAGGCGTGTTCCAACGCTGCGTCGAGCCAGAGAAGGGTCAAGAAATCCTCCGCGATATCCACCAGGGTGAGTGCGGGCATCACGCCGCCTCCAGAACCCTGGTGGCCAAGGCGTTCTGCCACGGTTTCTACTGGCCGACGGCCTTGGAAGAGGCGAAGCAGCTGGTTGACAAATGCGAGGGGTGCCAACGCTTCAGCACACAGAGCCACCTGCCGGCAACAGCCCTCTAGACCATCCCACTCTTGTGGCCCTTTGCCGTGTGGGGGCTGGACATGGTGGGTCCTTTCAAGACCGCGCGGGGCGGCATGACACATCTACTGGTGGCTGTCGACAAGTTCACCAAGTGGATCGAAGTCAGGCCCATCCAGAAGCTGGACGGCCCCACGGCCGTCTGGTTCATCAAGGACATCACGGTCCGCTACGACGTTACCCACAGCATCATCACCGACAACGGCACAAATTTTGCCAAAGGCGCAATGGCGCGTTCTTGCTCCCAGGAGGGCATCCGGCTTGACCTCGCATCAGTGGCCCATCCACAGTCAAACGGCCAGGCTGAGAGGGCAAACGGCCTGATACTGGTCGGCCTCAAGCCTCGGCTCATGGCACCACTCGTGCGGTCAGCCGGCTGCTGGATCGATGAGCTTCCGGCTGTCCTCTGGAGCCTCAGGACCATGCCCAACCGGTCAACCGGCTACACCACTTTCTTTCTTGTGTACGGGTCCGAGGCGGTCATCCCCACATACATCGAGTTCGACTCGCCTCGAGTCACCCTGTATATGGAGAAGGACGCAAAGGAGGCGAGAGAAGACAGCGTTGACCTACTCGAAGAAGCACGCGAGCTGGCCCTGAGCCGGACGGCCATCTACCAGCAGAAGCTCCAGCACTACCATAGCAAGCGGATCCGGCCCCTCTCCTTCCGCGAAGGAGACCTGGTGCTCAGGCGGATCTAGCGAACCTCCGGCCAGCACAAACTGTCCTCCCCATGGGAGGGCCTGTTCATCGTCAGCAAGGCACTACACAACAACGCGTACTATCTAATAGACGCCCAGAAGTCGCAGAAGCGCAAAAGAGATGCCTCCGGTGGGGAGACGGAGCGTCCATGGAATGCGACGCTCCTTTGTCCGTTCTACTGCTAGAAAGAACCAGTGTATGTATGTATCTTCCCTCCCGTTGAAACTTAATGAATGCAATGGGTGTACCAAGCCGGCACTTGGGGCGCGCCCCTTTTCAATTCCATCAAGGCATGTCATTCCCTAAAAACAAAGCACCCGGGCCCGGCTACATGGGCCCAGGGGCTCGCCGGCTCTTCTCCGAGGTGGTCAAGTAGTGTGAACAAGCAATCCCTTCCCCCCCTGCCTGGCTATAGACCGGCCCCCGGCTGTCCGGCTGGCAGGACTCCGCGATAGGGAGGAACTTACCACATGAACGACCGTCCGCAGAGTGACAGCCGGCCGGGTCCAACCGGACCATTTCATTCCTAGGAGTTGGCCTCTGGCGGCTCGCCCCAGTTCCAGCCGGACGACTCTAAGGCCCGCGTAGCTTACCAAAGGATGATGCCCCGTCCGTGCCCCAGTCCGGCTCCTGGTTGGCTGGCAGGCGGGGCAGAAGCCAGAAGGAACCCGCGCGTGGGACATGAGTCGAAAGGTAAAGAGCAGGGGTTGAGCCGGCACGCAGACACTTCAAGTTTTCCGAAAAAACTTATAGACAAAAGGCCACAGGCCCAAGATTCTTTACAATACAACCCAGTGGGTGGAAATGCGTCTTAATGACTCTTACAACAAAAGAGAAAAGATACGATAAGCGCAGGGCCACTTAGGCCCCGGGTGCATCACCAGCCGGCTCGACAGACTACCCAGGGGCGGCCGCCGCCTTCTGATCTGCCTCCATGGCCTCTGCGGCCTCGGTGTCACTGCCGGTGCTGGAAGCGGTGCTCTCATCGGCAACCTCCTCATCCTCGGGCCCTTGGGGAATGCTGAAGGAGTCCTCGGCAACCGGCTCGCCATCCTCGCCAAGCGCCGGCAGGAACTCGTCCGGGTCGATGTACGAGGCCAGCTCGTTGGCCCGACAGACGAGGGTGCCTTCGCGAGCGACCCGCTCCGCCTTGGGAACCTCACGCATTGTGGCCAGCAGGTCCAATTCGACGCCGCGGTACCTGTTGGGGAACGTTGCATGGGAAACAAAAAATTTCCTACGCACACGCAAGATCTATCCATGGTGATGAGCATCTACGAGAGGGAGAGTGGATCTACATACCCTTGTAGATCGCTAAGCGGGAAGCGTTAAGAAACGCGGTTGATGTAGTCGAACGTCTTCGCGATCCAAATCGCCGAGCGTCCCGCGATCCAATCACGATCCGTCCCGATCTAGCGCCGAACGGACGGCACCTCCGCGTTCAGCACACGTACAGCTCGATGACGATCTCCGCCTTCTTGATCCAGCAAGAGGGAGCGGAGAGGTGGATGAGTTCTTCGGCAGCGCGACGGCGTGGCGGTGATGGTGGTGGAACTAATTCCAGCAGGGCTTCGCCTAAGCACCGCTGAAACGATCTAGAGGAGAAACTGCGATCTAGAGGAGAGGCTAGCACGTGGCTATTAGGGTTATTTTTCTCCTCTAAATCCTCTAGTATATATAGGAGGGAGGGAGGGGAGGAGGCAGCCTCAAACCCTCAAGGGCTGGCCGAAATTGGAGGTGGAGGAGTCCTACTCCAATCCTACTAGGAGTAGGATTCCTCCTCTCCACTTGGAAACACTTTCCACCTTTCCACCTTTGGGTTTTTTCCACCTCCAGCCACATGGGCCTTAGTGGGGGGCTTGGCCAGCCCACTAAGGGCTGGCTTGACTCCTCCCACAGCCCATGAGGCCCCTTGGGTCGAAATACCCCTCCTGATGGTCCCCGGTACCCCTCCCGACACTCCCGGTACACTACCGAAGTACCCGAAACTTTTCCGGTGACCAAAACGGGACTTCCTATATATCAATCTTTACCTCCGGACCATTCCGGAGCTCCTCGTGACGTCCGGGATCTCATCCGGGACTCCGAACAACCTTCGGTCACCACCATACATAACTCTACTATACCGAAACGTCACCGAACCTTAAGTGTGCAGACCCTGCGGGTTCAAGAACTATGTAGAAATGACCGAGACACCTCTACGGCCAATAACCAATAGCGGGACCTGGATGCCCATATTGGTTCCCACATATTCTACGAAGATCTTTATCGGTTGAACCTCTATGTCAAGGATTCAGTTAATCCCGTATGCTGTTCCCTTTGTTTATCGGTATGTTACTTGCCCGAGATTCGATTGTCGGTATCTCTATACCTAGTTCAATCTCGTTACTGGCAAGTCTCTTTACTCGTTCCGTAATACAAGATCCCGTGGCTAACACTTTAGTCACATTGCTTGCAAGGCTTATAGTGATGTTGTATTACCGAGTGGGCCCTGAGATACCTCTCCGTCACACGGAGTAACAAATCCCAGTCTTGATCCATGCCAATTCAACAGACACCCTCGGAGATACCTGTAGAGCATATTTATAGTCACCCAGTTACGTTGTGACGTTTGATACACACAAGGTATTCCTCCGGTGTCAGTGAGTTGCATGATCTCATGGTCATAGGAACAGATACTTTGACATGCAGAAAACAATAGCAATAAACTGACACGATCATATGCTATGTTCATAGTTTGGGTCTTGTCCATCACATCATTCTCCTAATGATGTGATCCCGTTATCAAATGACATCTCATGTCCATGGCTAGGAAACCTTGACCATCTTTGATCAACGAGCTAGTCTATTAGAGGCATACTAGGGACACAGTGTTGTCTATGTACCCACACATGTATTTGAGTTTCCAATCAATACAATTATAGCATGGATAATAAACGATTATCATGAACAAGGAAATATGATAATAACTAAATCATTATTGCCTCTAGGGCATATTTCCAATAGTCTCCCACTTGCACTAGAGTCAATAATCTAGTTCACATCACCATGTGATTTACATTGTTATGAATCTAACACCCAATGAGTTCTGGGGTTCGATCATGCTTTGCATGTGAGAGAGGTCTTTAGTCAACGGGTCTGCGACATTCAGATCCGTGTGTACTTTGCAAATCTCTATGTCATACTGTAGACACTACTACCACACTCCACTTGGAGCTATTCCAAATGGCTGCTCCACTATATGTATCCTGACTGCTACTCAGAGTCGTCCGGATAGGTGTCAAAGCTTGCATCGACGTAACCCTTTACGACGAACTCTTTATCACCTCCATAATCGAGAAATATTTCCTTAGTCCTCTAGTTACTAAGGATAATCTTGACCGCTGTCAAGTGATCCACTCCTGGATCACTCTTGTACCCCTTGACAGACTCATGGCAAGGCACACACAGGTGCGGTACATAGCATGGCATACTATACAGAGCCTATGGATAAGGCATAGGGGACGACCTTCGTCCTTTCTCTTTCTTCTGCCGTGGTCGAGCTTTGAGTCTCACTCAACTCCAAACCTTACAAATCAGGCAAGAACTCTTTCTTTGACTGATCCATTTTGACCTCTTTCAAAATCTTGTCAAGGTATGTACTCATTGAAAGTTTTATCAAACGGCTTGATCTACTTCTATAGATCAAGATGCCCAATATTTAAGTAGCTTCATTCCAGGTTTTCCTTTGAAAAACTCCTTTTCAAACAACCCTTTATGCTTTCCAGAAATTCTACATCATTTCCGATCAACAATATGCCATCCACATATACTTATCAGAAATTCTATAGTGCTCCCACTCACTTTATTGTAAATACAAGTTTCTCATAAACTTTGTATAGACTCAAAAACTTTGATCACCTCATCAAAGTGTATATTCCAACTCCGAGATGCTTGCTCCAGTCCATAGAAGGATCGCTGCAGCTTGCATATATTTTAGCATCCTTAGAACTGACAAAACCTTCCGGTTGTATCACATACAACCTTTCCTCACGGATACCGTTAAGGAAACTCTGTTTTGACATCCATCTGCCAGATTTCATAATCGAAAAATGCAGCAACTGCTAACATAATTCCAACAGACTTTAGCATCGCTACGGGTGAGAAAGTCTCATCGTAGTCAACTCCTTGAACTTGTGAAAAAACCCTTTGCCACAAGTCGAGCTTTATAGACGGTGACATTACCGTCCGCGTCCGTCTTCCTTTTAAAGATCCATTTGTTCTGAATGGCCTTTTGCCCTTCAGGTAATACTTCCAAAGCCCATACTTTGTTTTCTTACATGGATCCTATCTCGGATTTCATGGCCTCTAACCATTTCTCGGAATCCGGGCCCATCATCGCTTCTCCATAGCTCGTAGGTTCATCGTTGTCCAACAACATGACTTCTAAGACAGGGTTGCCGTACCACTCAGGAGTAGTACGCGTCCTTGTCGACCTACGAGGTTCGATAGTAACTTGATCCGAAGCTTCATGATCATCATCATTAACTTCCTGTTCAACTAACGTAGGCTGCACAGAAACAACTTTCTGCGCTGCGCTACTCTCTGGTTGAAACAAAGGTTCAACAACCTCATCAAGTTCTATCTTCCTCCCACTCAATTCTTTCGAGAGAAACTCTTTCTCGAGAAAGGACCCGTTTTAGCAACAAACACTTTGTGCTTGGATCTGAGATAGAAGGTTTACCCAACTGTTACGCTAGGGTATTCTATGAAGATGCATTTGTCCGCTTTGGGTTCGAGCTCATCAGGTTGAAAACTTTTTCCACATAAACGTCGCAGCCCCAAACATTAAGAAATGACAGCTTAGGTTTCTGCCAAAGCAAAATTCATACGGTGTCATCTCAACGGACTTAGATGGTGCCCCTTTTTAAAGTGAATGTAGTTGTCTCTAATGCATAACCCCAAAACGATAGTGGCAAATCGATAAGAGACATCATAGTACGCACCATATCCAATAGAGCACGACTACGACGTTCGGACACACCATCACACTATGGTGTTCCAGGTGGCGTGAGTTGTGAAACAACTTCTACATTGTCTTAAGTTTTATACCAAACTCGTAACTCAGATATTTACCTCTTACGATCATATCGTAGATATTTTATCTTCTTGTCACGATGATCTCAAACTTCACTCTGAATTTGTTTGAACTTTTCAAACGTTTCAGACTTGTGTTTCATTAAGTAAATATCCCCATATCTACTCAAATCATCAGTGAAGGTAGGAAAATAATGATATCCACCGCACGCTACAACACTCATTGGACCGAATACATCAACATGTATCATTTCCAATAAGTCACTTGCCCGCTCCATCATACCGGAAAACGGGGTCTTAGTCATCTTGCCCATGAGGCATGGTCCGCATGTCTCAACTGATTCGAAATCGAATGAGTCCAAAGATCCATCAGCAAGGAGTTTCTTCATGCATTTTACACCAATATGACTTTTAGCAGCAGTGCCACAAGTATGTGGTACTATCATTATTAACTTTGTATCTTTTGGCATCAATATTATGAACATGTGTATCACTACGATCAAGATTCAATAAACCATTCTCATTGGGTGCATGACCATTGAAGGTATTATTCATGTAAACAGAATAACCATTATTCTCTAACTTGAATGAATAACCGTATTGCAATAAACATGATCTAATCACGTTCATGCTCAACGCAAAGACCAAATAACATTTATTTAGGTTCATCACTAATCCCGAAGGTAGAGGGAGCGTGCGATGGTGATCACATCAACCTTGGAAACACTTCCAACACTCATCGTCACCTCACCCTTAGCTAGCCTCCGTTTATTCCGTAGCTTTTATTTCGAGTTACTAACATTTAGCAACCGAACCGGTATCCAATACCCAGGTGCTACTAGGAGTACTAGCAAGGTACACATCAATAACACGTATATCAAATATACTTCTATCGATGTTGCCAGCCTTCTTATCTACCAAGTATCTAGGGTTGTTCCGCTTCAGCGACCGTTCTCCTCATAATAGAAGCACTTAGTCTTGGGTTTGGGTTCAACCTTGGGTTTCTTCACTGGAGCAGCAACTGACTTGCCATCCATGAAGTTTCCCTCCTAGCCCTTGCCCTTCTCGAAACTAGTGGTTTCACTAACCATCAACACTTGATGCTCCTTCTTGATTTCTACCTTCACGGTGTCAAACATCGCGAATAGCTCAGGGATCATTATTTCTATCCCTGGCATTTTATAGTTCATCACGAGGCTCTAGTAGCTTAGTGACAGTGACTTGGAGAACTATATCAATCACTATCTTATCTGGAAGATCAACTCCCACTCGTTTCAAGCGATTGTAGCACCCAGACAATCTGAGCACATGCTCACCGATTGAGCTATTCTCCTTCATCTTGCAGGCAAAGAATCTTGTTGGAGGTCTCATACCTCTCAACACGGGCACGAGCCTGAGATCCCAATTTCAGCTCTTAGAACATCTCATATGTTCCATGACGTTCAAAATGTTTTGGAGCCTCAATTCTAAGCCGTAATGCATGACGCACTGAACTATCAAGTAGTCATCAGAACGTGCCTGTCAGATGTTCACAACATCTACAGACAACGCTAGAGGGGGTGGCTCACCGAGCGGTGCATCAAGGACATAAGCCTTCTGTGCAGCAATGAGGACAATCCTCAGATCACGGACCCAGTCCGCATTATTGCTACCATCATCTTTCAACTCTATTTCTCTAGGAACATATAAAAATTCAAGGGAGCTACAGCGCGAGCTAGTAATCTACAACATAATTTGCAAAGACATTTTGACTATGTTCATGATAATGAGTTTAGTTAATCATATTACTTAAAAAAACTCCCACTCAAATTGACATCCCTCCGGTCATTCGAGTGTCACATGATCCAAATCCACCAACTCAAGTCCGATCATCACGTGAGTTGAGGTGGTTTCAATGGTGAACATCTCCATGTTGATCATATCTACTATATGACTCATGTTCGACCTTTCGGTCTCTTGTGTTCCGAGGCCATGTCTGTACATGCTAGGCTCGTCAAGTTTAACCCAAGTGTTCCGCACGTTCAATACTGGCTTGGACCCGTTGTATGCGAACGTAGAGTCTATCACACCCGATCATCACGTGGTGTCTCGAAACGACTAACTTTCGCAACGGTGCACACTCGGGGAGAACACAATTTTATCTTGAAATTTAAGTGAGGGATCACCTTATAATGCTACCGTCGTCCTAAGCAAAATAAGATGCATAAAAGGATTAACATCTCATGCAAATCATAAGTGACATGATATGGCCATGAACTTGTGCTTTTGATCTCCATCTCCAAAGCACCGGCATGATCTCCATCGTCACCGGCATAACACCATGATCTCCATCATCTTGATCTCCATCAATGTGTTGCCATGAGGTTGTCATGCCGACTGTTGCTTCCACGACTATTGCTAACTCATAGCGATAAAGTAAAGCAAAAACGGCGAAAATAATTAAAGACAACCCTATGGCTCCTGCCGGTTGCCGTACTCATCGACATGCAAGTCGTGATATTCTATACAATACATGATCATCTCATACATCACATATATCTCATCTTGTAATTGGCCATATCACATCACAACATACCCTGCAAAAACAAGTTAGACGTCCTCTAATTGTTGTTGCAAGTTTTACGTGGCTGCTACGGGTATCTAGCAAGAACAATTCTTACCTATGCAAAACCACAACGGTGATACAAAAATTGCTATTCAACGTTCTCAAGGACCGCCTTTGTCAAATCCGATCCGACTAAAGTGGGAGAAACAGACACCCGCCAGCCATCTTTATGCAACGAAGTTACATGTCAGTTGATGGAACCGGTCTCTCGTAAGCGTACGAGTAAGGTTGGTCCGGGCCGCTTCATCCCACAATACCGCCGAACCAAGAAAAGACCAAGGGAGGAAGCAATCTAAATATCAACGCCCACAAACTCCTTTGTGTTCTACTTGAGATCTCATCTACACATAGACCTAGCTCATGATGCCACTTTTGGGGAACGTTGCATGGGAAACAAAAAATTTCCTACGCACACGCAAGATCTATCCATGGTGATGAGCATCTATGAGAGGGAGAGTGGATCTACATACCCTTGTAGATCGCTAAGCGGGAAGCGTTAAGAAACGCGGTTGATGTAGTCGAACGTCTTCGCGATCCAAATCGCCGAGCGTCCCGCGATCCAATCACGATCCGTCCCGATCTAGCGCCGAACGGACGGCACCTCCGCGTTCAGCACACGTACAGCTCGATGACGATCTCCGCCTTCTTGATCCAGCAAGAGGGAGCGGAGAGGTGGATGAGTTCTCCGGCAGCGCGACGGCGTGGCGGTGATGGTGGTGGAACTAATTCCAGCAGGGCTTCGCCTAAGCATCGCTGAAACGATCTAGAGGAGAAACTGCGATCTAGAGGAGAGGCTAGCACGTGGCTATTAGGGTTATTTTTCTCCTCTAAATCCTCTAGTATATATAGGAGGGAGGGAGGGGAGGAGGCAGCCTCAAACCCTCAAGGGCTGGCCGAAATTGGAGGTGGAGGAGTCCTACTCCAATCCTACTAGGAGTAGGATTCCTCCTCTCCACTTGGAAATACTTTCCACCTTTCCACCTTTGGGATTTTTCCACCTCCAGCCACATGGGACTTAGTGGGGGGCTTGGCCAGCCCACTAAGGGCTGGCTTGACTCCTCCCACAGCCCATGAGGCCCCTTGGGTCGAAATACCCCTCCCGATGGTCCCCGGTACCCCTCCCGGCACTCCCGGTACACTACCGAAGTACCCGAAACTTTTTCGGGGACCAAAACGGGACTTCCTATATATCAATCTTTACCTCCGGACCATTCCGGAGCTCCTCGTGACGTCCGGGATCTCATCCGGGACTCCGAACAACCTTCGGTCACCACCATACATAACTCTACTATACCGAAACGTCACCGAACCTTAAATGTGCAGACCCTGCGGGTTCGAGAACTACGTAGACATGACCGAGACACCTCTACGGTCAATAACCAATAGCGGGACCTAGATGACCATATTGGTTCCCACATATTCTACGAAGATCTTTATCGGTTGAACCTCTATGTCAAGGATTCAGTTAATCCCGTATGCTGTTCCCTTTGTTTATTGGTATGTTACTTGCCCGAGATTCGATCGTCGGTATCTCTATACCTAGTTCAATCTCGTTACTGGCAAGTCTCTTTACTCGTTCCGTAATACGAGATCCCGTGGCTAACACTTTAGTCACATTGCTTGCAAGGCTTATAGTGATGTTGTATTACCGAGTGGGCCCTGAGATACCTCTCCGTCACACGGAGTAAAAAATCCCAGTCTTGATCCATGCCAATTCAACAGACACCCTCAGAGATACCTGTAGAGCATCTTTATAGTCACCCAGTTACGTTGTGACGTTTGATACACACAAGGTATTCCTCCGGTGTCAGTGAGTTGCATGATCTCATGGTCATAGGAACAAATACTTTGACATGCAGAAAACAATAGCAATAAACTGACACAATCATATGCTATGTTCATAGTTTGGGTCTTGTCCATCACATCATTCTCCTAATGATGTGATCCCGTTATCAAATGACATCTCATGTCCATGGCTAGGAAACCTTGACCATCTTTGATCAACGAGCTAGTCTATTAGAGGCATACTAGGGACACAGTGTTGTCTATGTACATACACATGTATTTGAGTTTCCAATCAATACAATTATAGCATGGATAATAAACGATTATCATGAACAAGGAAATATGATAATAACTAAATTATTATTGCCTCTAGGGCATATTTCCAACAGTACCACGACGTGACGAACCGAAGGGCCATCTGCGCCCCGGAGTGGGCCGCCGAAGCCTTCCAGGCCTCAAGCCGCGCCACCGCATGCTCGAGCCGCAGCGCCACGCGGCCGTCCGGAATCTCGCGACCCAGCCAGAGGGCCGAAATAACCTCCAAGCCAGCCACGTGGAGCCGGTCCATGCAGTGCTGCAGGAAAATTAGCCGGTTCTCGATAGCCAGCGCAAACTCCGGCAAGTCCCAGCCATCGTGCGCCCCAATCTCCTGCCCGCGCTGCCGCAAGCACTCCTGATGCTCCGCCACGACCTGCTCGGCACGGCGCTGAGTATCTGGGAACCGATCTAAGGGATAAGGAAGAATCAGAAAACGGGTCGAAACAACCGGCAGAGGAAGAAGACTTAAAGACAAGAAACTCACGCTGAAAGGCTTCGTCCGGCTCAATTGCGAACTGCAGGCTCCACGCTTCTCAAGCTCGCCCCCGAGGCGAGTCACCTCGCCCTGTAGGACGGTGGCCCGCCGGTCGGCGTCGGCCGCCTGTTTGGCAGCCTCCTCCCAGGCCGCCACTTCCCTCCGCAGCTCCGCGGTAAGGCGCTCCTGTGCCGCCTGACCATCAACGACCAGGCCGCCCAGCCGGTCCCGCTCCGACATGACCGCCTGGAGTTCCCGCTCCAGCTGGTCCCGTTCGGAGGCCACCTCGTCCCTCTTCTGCCGAATCGGGGCCAGGACGTCCAGTTCCTCCGCAAAAATCCCAACCCAAGTTACTTAAAGTGCGGAAGACTCGAGCCGACTGCCGAGCAGCCGGCCCGACCCTCGGGGGCTACACCTAGTGGGTGCGCTCGCGTGCCCCCACTGGAACAAGCGTACCTCGCGCCTTCCTCACCTCCTCCTGAGCCTGGTAGTAGCCGGCCTTGCCTCGATTGTGGATGGCGACCGCCTCGTCAAAAAGCGCCTACTGCTTGGCGTTTTCAGCCTACTCCGCACCAGGAGATGAAAAAAAGTTAGACAGCGAAAAAAGTAGATCCCGCCTAGCTGCCACGCAGCCGAGCAGCCGGCCCAAATCTCGAGGGCTACATCCAGTGGGTGCGCTCGCGCGCCCCCACTAAAAATTCAATGCATGCTAAGGAATCTCACCTCCACCGCCTCCTCCACACGCCGAAAGTTGCTTTCGGCGGCCTCAGGAAACCTGCCAGCCCCTCACGGCAGTGCGTCTTGATGCGGCCCGGCTCCCCAGGCACAAGGGCCTGGTGGCCGGCTGGCGGGGACAAGGCGGCTGGGCCACGGGCCAACGCCCTCCAATCCCGGAGTACGTCGACCATGCTCCTCCTCGAGCGGCCCGCTCCGCTGCTCGACCCTGTGTCCGCAACGGTGCCGGCCGGCGGGGGGTTGGTAGTGACCACGAGGGCGCGGGAGCCAGCCTTGGACTCCCCTACGACTGGTGCAACCAGCTCCACCGCCCGCCAGTCCGCCTCAACAGCCGGGATGACCGGCTCGCTCCCTCCACCGAGCGCCGTCTCCGGCACGACCGGGGCGACGGGTCCCTCTGCCACGGCCAGCTCGACGGAAGGCAGAGTCACAACTTGCTCCGCTGGCTAGAGCCGGCTCGGGGACTGCGTCCATCGGTCGGGCCTCCTCCACCGAAGGCGGGGCCGTGGCCGTCTCCGGCGCCGGCTCCCGCGGCTTGCTCGAAGGCAGCCTCAACATCCGCGTTGATTCCGCCGCTGAGTCCGTGGCGCGCGCCGGGTTCGAGCGCCGTCTCCGCCTCCCGTCAGTCGAGGCTGTCGAACGCGAGGGCGCGCCCTTCGCCCCCCTTCGCGGCTCGCATTTCGGTGAGCCTCCTCTTCTCCTCCCGTATCGTGGCCGTGTGCTCCTGGGCCTGCCGGCTGGTGGCGTCCACTGGATCGGCAGCCGAATTCGTGTCATGGAGCTCAATGGCCTCGCTGGGAAAGGAGGAAGAAGGGCCCTCAGACGCTAGCCGTCTCAAAACACGAAACCACCTACGAGAATCAGGAAGGGCACTTACCCGGCAACAACGGGAAGGGGCCGCCTGGCCCGGGGCGGTGGCTTCGCGGCGGCCGCGCGCGTCTTCTTACGAGCCGGCTGCTGCGCCGCCGGCTGCCCTGTGGCCAGCCTCTTCTCCCGCCGGGAGGCTTCGGCCGTCCGACCCCGGGCCGGCTGCTCCTCGCTCCTTCCACGTGGCTCCCACCGAGCAGTGGGGGGAGGCGCGTCCAAGAGCCGGACGTCATCATCATCATCGGTCCAATCTCTGATCGTGGGTTCGGAGTTGAACTCACCAGCCGCCCTGGACCCGCCGGCTCCCGGATCGCCCATCGTCCCGTCCTCCTCGACCTCCCCCGAGGACTCGACCTCTTCCTCGACACCCCCTCCCAGCTCAAAATCCTCCAGGTCGGAGTCGGCGCATTCCGCCTGGAACACCTGAGGGTGCTGACCATCCGCCGTGTTCTGTCGTACAAAGCGCTGCGTTCAGCATGGCGCGTGAGCATGGAGGCCGGCTGAAGAAACACACAAAAGAGGAAAGACACCGCGACGAGACGTACCAGGGGCGCCGGGTCAAACCGGTTGTACGACAACTTGCCGAAGTACCATGTGCTCGGCGCCAACTTGAAGTTGGTGACGGCGTTCACCCGCTCCGCCACTTGGGCCGCTGTCAGCTCGAAGGTGGACAACTGGCAAGGGTCCCGCCGGCCTCCCATGTCCTATATCCGGTGCGGCCTCACCTGCAGGGGCAGCACCCGGCGGTCGATAAAGGCGGCCACCAGATCGGCCGTGACCAGCCCTTCCCCGCTCCTCATGGTGTGGAGCCGGCCCAGCATCACGGCAAGCTCCCCGGCCGCCACGTCGACCGTCCAGTTCGTCCCCGTGGATGGGACGTTGATGAAGGGCGGTAGCCAGATGTAGTCTCGTGCCGGGTCAACGTTCTTCACGTAGAAGAACGTCCGGTTCCACTTCCTGACGGACTCGATGAGGGTAATGCGGGGGAAAAGCGTGCCGCCAACGCACACCACTGCACCCCCGCAGGCGTACACCTCGTTGCCGTTCTTCAGGTTCTTGAGATAAAAAAGCATCCTCCACAACTCCACGGAGGGGAGAAGGCCGAGGTAGCACTCGCAGAGAGTCACGAAGCTCGATAATTGCAGAATGGAGTTTGGCCCTAGGTGATGCGGCTGAAGATCGAAGGAATCGAGGAAGCATCTGAAGAACTGGCTCACCGGCAGACCAAAGCCCCGCGAGAAATGCGAGGCAAATACCACGAACTCCCCCTCCTCGGGCTCTGGCACCACCTCACCGCCCGGAGGACGGGCGGCGACGCGGTCCTCCGGCGGCAGCATGCGGGCGCGGCGGAGGTACGCGATGTCCTCCATGGTGACGACGGAGCCGCCCCAACTACCGGAGGGACCGTCGGCCATCTCTGAGGGGGACCGGCGCGGAGGAACGAGCGAGTGGCACGACAGCGCGGGATCGAAGCGAAGGATTGCGAGAGGAGGAAGACGGCGGGGAGAGGGGCGCGCTAACTGCCTCTGCCTCTCCTCCTCCCCTTATAAATAAGGGGGCGAAGCGCGGGGGACATGGGGATTAACTGCGCCCACCCCGTCGGGAAACCCGCAGGGCGTGGGCACCTCGGGCCGTGGCCGCCGGGGTCTGGGCGCAGAAGATCCCTGCCTGCGGCCCAAGGCCTACTGGGCTAGGCCCGTGGCCTGCTGGGCTAGGCTCGAGGCAACGTCCCGTCACGCCCCCGGGGCGGGGCCCTCGGCGTCGCAGCGCCCCGCGTGGCGCGTCGCAGCCCCGCGCGGGTTCCGAGGCGGCGCAACAGAACCCAAGGCGCGTCGCAGCCCCGCGTGGCGTGGCTGGTCGATCGGCCCCACATACCAGGACGGTTCCGCCGGATGAAGCCGCTGGCTCCCCCTCGTCGGAAGGACGCGGGCCCCCACCGGCTTCGGGGACTACTGACGTGGTTATTACCCCTGGGTATGCCAAGACAAGGGAGTTCGGGCTTTTTTTGAAAACTATACGGCCGGCTGGTCCGAGGCCGGCTGGCGAATGGCCGGGAGGCCCACTGCCGGCAGGCACGCGGCTGGCTGGTCAGGAGTCGGCCGCCCGGCGTCTGGCCAGCCTGCAGCCGGCCGCTCCGTGGCTGGCCCTCCCGCTGACCCCTGGACGGGCAAGCACTTGTCCCCTCGTACCGCGACCAAGTACAACGACAAGACGCGACCTCCATGATGCTCTCCGGCATGGCTACAACAACTGCTGACGCGCAGGCACGCATGGCTACAGTTCGGGCGGTCGTACCGCTGACCACGACCGATCGAGACCCGGTGGGGCGACAGTGCAGCCACGTCGCCACCCACTTCATTACCTGCCCCGGCATGGCTACAGTGCGGACGGCCGTACCGCTGACCGTGGCCGGCAGGCGCAAGACGACGCTGCATAGTGCGGCCCGTGCCGCGGCAGGTAGGCACGGGCCAATAGCGGTGGCCGGCTAGCGGGCCACAGCCGGCGATGGGACCGCGCAGCCGGCGGGCCCTACGGGTGACAAGACGGCTCAGCCGGTGGGACCACTGGCCGGCTAGAGAGGCTGCCAGCCGGGTCCCCCCTTTCAGTACCTTATGTATATTGTAAGCCGGGGGTTGGGCTATAAACCCCCCCCCGAAGTCCCCATGCACGGGGAAGGCACTCTGACCACCCACACTCACTCCCACATAGCGAGCCAAGAAGAGCCGGCTGCTCCTTCTTCCTCCTCTAGCCAACAGCTCAAGGAGCACCATTGTAATCCCCATCACCCATCAACTAGACAAGAAGGACTTGGGGTGTTACCTCCCACGGAGGGCCCCGAACCTGGGTACATCGTGCGTCTCTCGTTGCTTGTGCCCGATCCCGCTCCCGGAGTCCACCGACGTCCATCGGCCCCAACCACTCTCGATAAGCCACCCCATGGCATCTGCCGTGAGAAAACGACGACAGCCATGATGCCTATATGAGTTATGCTTATGGAGATGAACTTGCTATAGTTTCGTATGTTAAGCATGAAATTGTTGCTATTGCACCCACGCATGATAGTCCAATTATCTTTTTGAATTCTCCCAACTACACTATATCGGAGAAGTTTGCACTTATTAAGGATTATATTGATGGGTTGCGTTTTACTATTACACTTGATGATTTTGATGGACATAATATGCTTGTGCTTGCTGCTACCACTTGCGATTATTATGAGAGAGGAACCAAATCTTCACCTCTCTATGTTTCCCATACGATAAAATTGCAAGAAACTATTTATACTATGCATTGGCCTTTAGTTTGTGTGCATGCATTGTTCTTTTATGACATGCCAATGCATAGGAAGAGAGTTAGACTTCGTAGTTACATGCTATATATTACTTTGTGCTCACTACTTAATTACAAAATCATTGTTAATTAAAGTTGGCTTTAATATACCTTGATCCGAGTGAATCAATTACTTGAGCACTATATGCCTAGCTTAATGGCTTTAAAGAAAGCGCTGCCAGTGAGACAACCCGGAAGTTTTAGAGAGTCATTTTATTCTGTTGTGTGCTTTTAAAATAATTAAAAAACAAATAACATAAAGTGGGGAACTTATTTTTTTTCAAAAAGAGAAGCGATTGAAAATTTATGCATTGGAGAAGTGAGGGTCGACCTTGAACACTTGTGTTCATGCTCATGAAAACAATGTAGAATTTTTCATGGAAGTTTCTCGCAAAAATAATTATCCCCTTTTACAAATCCATTGTATTATAAAAATAATGTGCCAAGATCTACCTTTAGGATGTTTGAATTGCTTGTTTGATATGTGCTGTGCAAAAACAGAAACTTTTTCTGTAGTGTTTGAATTTTCACATTTTACTGGAGCGCGAAAAATTCTGAAATCTTACACAACACTGTTATGCAGTATTTTTTATTATTTACTATTCTTTCAGAATTTTCCGAGTTACATAAGTATTTGTTTCAAGTGCATCTTTACAAACTGTCATGTTTTTCACAAATTGCTGTTATACTTTCTTTATCTGCTTATGTTTGAAATCTTGTTGAGCCCCATTGACTTGGGATCCATAGAATTGTGATAGCATATAGTGGGTAATGTTGGATTATAATTACGGAATAATGTTATAGCAAGACATGATGGGATTTGATGTTAAATGTACTAACCTGTCTAATAAAGAGTTTTGTTAAGTTTTGTGTGGATGAAGTGTTCGAGGATCGAGGAGGTATCGATATGAGAAGAACAAGGAGAGGCAAGAGTTCAAGCTTGGGGATGCCCAAGGCACCCCAAGTAAATATTCAAGGAGACTCAAGCGTGTAAGCTTGGGGATGCCCTGGAAGGCATCCCATCTTTCTTCCTCGACAATCACCGGTATGTCTCGGTTTTTGTTTTGTTCATATGATATGCGTAAATTCTTGGAGCATCGTGTGCCTTTTAATTTTCTTTTAGTAATGCACCATACGGGTATGGGATAGTCCTTGGTTGATTTATAGATTTCTCTATGCACTTCACTTATATCTTTTGATTATGGCTTTATAGAATGCTTCGTGTGCTTCACTTATATCTTTTGAAGTTTGGATGCTCGCCTCTCTACATTGTGAACATCGTTATTTGTAGAATTCTCTTTTGCTACACTTATATTTATTAGAGCATGTATAGGTCTTTTGTAGACAGAATTAAACTCTCATGCTTCACTCAGGCGTTGGCGGCTGGCCCTGAGGGGAGCTGTGCCTGGCGCTGCCCAACCGCTGAACGCCGCCCAGGGCGCTGGCTCACGTCGGTCGTCCTCCTCCCGATCCTGCCTGGATCGAGAGGCAGGGCCGGCGGCGGCAGCTCTAGCGAAGGTGAGGCGCGAGGGGGGCAGAACCAGCGCGGGAGGCTCTCATACGTCTCCAACGTATCTATAATTTTTGATTGTTCCATGCTATTATATTATCTATTTTGGATGTTTTATATGCATTAATATGCTATTTTATATTATTTTTGGGACTAACCTATTAACCTAATGCCCAGTGCCAGTTCCTGTTTTTTCCTTGTTTTTGAGTATTGCAGAAAAGGAATATCAAACGGAGTCCAAACGGAATAAAATTCTACGCTGATTTTTCTTGGACCAGAAGGAACCCAGGAGGCTTGGAGAAGAGGCCAGAAGACCTACGGGTGGGCCACAAGCCACTAGGGCACGCCCCTGGGGGGGAGGCGCCCCCCTGGCTTGTGCCCCCCCGGTAGCTCCTCCAACCCTAACTCTCCGCCTATAAATTCGGAAATATTCCCCCAATACCAAAAAGAGCCACGATAATACTTTTCCACCGCCGCAAGCCTCTGTTCCCGTGAGATCCCATCTTGGGGCCTTTTCCGGTAATCTGCCAAAGGGGGATTCGATCACGGAGGGCATCTACATCAACACCATTGCCCTTCCGATGATGCGTGAGTAGTTCACCTCAGACCTTCGGGTCCATAGCTAGTAGCTAGATGGCTTCTTCTCTCTCTATGTTCTTCAATACCATGTTCTCCATGATCTTCATGGGGATCTATCCGATGTAATACTCTTTTGCGGTGTGTTTGTCGAGATCCGATGAATTGTGGGTTTATGATCAGATTATCTATGAATATTATTTGAATCTTCTCTGAATTCTTATATGCATGATTTCATATCTTTGCAAGTCTCTTCGAGTTATTTGTTTGGTTTCGCCAACTAGATTGGTAATTCTTGCAATGGGAGAAGTGTTCAGTTTTGGGTTCAATCTTGCGGTGTCCTCACCCAGTGACAAAGTAGGGGTAGCGAGGCACGTATTTGTATTGTTGCCATCAAGGATAAAAAGATGGGGTTTTCATCATATTGCTTGAGTTTATCCCTCTACATCATGTCATCTTACTTAATGCGTTACTCTGTTCTTCATGAACTTAATACTCTAGATGCAGGTAGGAGTCGGTCGATGTGTGGAGTAATAGTAGTACATGCAGAATCGTTTTGGTCTACTTGATACGGACGTGATGCCTATATGCATAATCATTGCCTTGGATATCTTCATAACTATGCGCTTTTCTATCAGTTGGTCGACAGTAATTTGTTCACCCACCGTATTATTTTCCTTCAAGAGAGAAACCTCTAGTGAAACCTATGCCCCCGGGTCTATTTTCCATATTATATTTTCAGATATTTAAACCAAAAATACCAAAAATACCTTGCTGCAATTTTATTTACTTATATTTAGTTTTACTTTTAGTAATGTTTTATATCTATCTCTATCAGATCTCATCCTTGCAAGTAACCGTGAAGGGATTGACAACCCCTTTATAGCGTTGGGTGCAAGTGTTTGATTGTTTGTGTAGGTGCATAGATTGGGGCCTTGCTTGTACCTCCTACTGGATTGATACCTTGGTTCTCAACAACTGAGGGAAATACTTATCTACTTTGCTGCATCACCCTTTCCTCTTCAAGGGAAAACCAACGCAAGCTCAAGAAGTAGCAAGAAGGATTTCTGTCGCCGTTGTCGGGGAGGATACATAGCAAGTCAAGACAAGAACTCTCCCGTCAACTTGCCAATTTTTGGCGTGGTTGTCGGAAAGATCTACATCAAGCCTACGAAGTACCCATCACAAACTCATCTCTTGCATTTACATTATTTGCCATTTGCCTCTCGTTTTCCTCTCCCCCACTTCTAAAACGATTTTCAGAAAAAAAAACCAAAAATATTTGCCTTTTATTTCGCCCTTCGTCCTTTCGTCTTTTCGTTTGCTTTTTGTTTGCTTGTGTGCTAGATCGATTCGTTGCCACCATGTCTGAATCTGGGAAGGTTATCTTTGCAAATTTTGAGGGTATTGCTAGTACAAATCTTGAGAAAAAATTTGGATCTTGCTCTCTAGATCATGAAACTGAACCTCCACCTAATTATAAAGCTAAAACTTTTCAAGTGGGAGACGGTAATATTATTGGGAAGAGTGTTATTCAAGAGTTCTTTGATTATACGGGAGTAATGACTATTAATAAGAGATCTATTCTTCTTAGCACAAATTGTTATGCGGATGCTATTGTCATGGTCGTTGAAAAATTGGAAAGAAAATTTGTGCATGTTCATCCCGTTTTGCAAAAGGTGTTTTATGAACTTTCCAAAATTAATCATCCTAAGGATAAAAAGATTGCCACTGTCATCCTTATGCGTGAATTTGATTTTATCATACAAGAAGCTAGGAATTTTTTTGCTTTCTATAAAAAGGATATTGAACACCCTCCGATTGAAGAAATCCTACACGATAAATAAACCTTGCGTAGCTTTGAGTCTAGGGATTATCAATCTTACTGTGATAATCTTAGAAGAAGAGTTCCCTATTCCGAAATTACCCAAACCATTTACCTTGAAACCTATGATGAATTTGATTGGATCACTAGGGGCATTTATGTAGGATTCAATGATGATTGGTTAGAAGAAAAAATCAGGGAACCCGTTACAAATGAGATACGCGTTTTATATGATGATATTTATGGTGATGATCCAGATTATGAGTTTATGAATGTCAAAGTTACTAATCCAACTCCTTTTCATGAACTAAGTTCTCCTATTAGAAAGGAAAGAAAAGAAATAAAGGATTTGCTAAAAAGGGTTTTGGAAGATATGGTTGAGAATGGATTGCATACCAAAGATGACAATACCTAGATCTATTGCGTTATGCCTAGCTAGGGGCGTTAAACAATAGCGCTTGTTGGGAGGCAACCTAATTTTATTTTATATTTTTTGTTTTTGTTTCTGTTATTGAGTGATTTACACATTATTACCTCTGTATTAATTGCTTTTTAGGGTTTTAATTCGTGTTTGAGCCAAGTAAGACCTTTGGGATGGTCTACGGTGATTGTTGATTTGATCTTGCTGAAAAACAGAAACTTTTGCGCCCAGTCCAGGAATTTTCTAAATTCACCAGAGCGTCGAATGAGTTTGAAATTTTTACACAAGATTGGTATAAAAATTTCCCAGATTTTCCTAATTTTTCAGAATTTTTGGAGTTACAGAATTATTCGAAGTTTCCAGATTGCTACAAACTGTTCTGTTTTTGACAGATTCTGTTTTCTATGTGTTGTTTGCTTATTTTGATGAATCTATGGGTTGTATCGGGGGGTATGAACCATGGAGAAGTTGGAATACAGTAGATATTACACCAATATAAATAAATAATGAGTTCACAACAGTACCTAAAGTGGTGATTTATTTTTCTTATACTAACGGACCTCGCGAGTTTTCTGTTGAGTTTTGTGTTGTGAAGTTTTCAAGTTTTGAGTAAAGATTTGATGGACTATGGAATAAGGAGTGGCAAGAGCCTAATATTGGGGATGCCCAAGGCACCCCAAGGAATATTCAAGGATACCAAAGAGCCTAAGCTTGGGGATGCCCCGGAAGGCATCCCCTCTTTCGTCTTCAATCCATCGGTAAATTTAGTTGAGGCTATATTTTTATTCACCACATGATATGTGTTTTGCTTGGAGCGTCTTGTATGATATGATTCTTTGCTTTTTAGTTTGCCAGAATCATCCTTGCTGCACACATCATTTGAGAGAGACACGCATGAATCGTGAATTTATTAGAATACTCTATGTGCTTCACTTATATCTTTTGAGCTAGGCAATTCTGCTCTAGTGCTTCACTTATATCTTTTTAGAGCACGGTGGTGTTTTATTTTATAGAAATAATTGAACTCTCGTACCTCACTTATATTATTTTGGAGTCTTTAAACAGCATGGTAATTGGTTTAGGTTATGAATTTAGTCCTAATATAATGGGCATCCAAGAGGGATATAATAAAAACTTTCATATAAAGTGCATTGAATACTATGAGAAGTTTGATTCCTTGCATATAGTTTTGAGATATAAAGATGGTGATATTAGAGTAATGCTAGTGAGTAATTGTGGATTGGTAGAAATACTTGTGTTAAAAGTTTGTGATTCCCGTAGCATGCACGTATGGTGAACCGTTATGTAACGAAGTCGGAGCATGATTTGTTTATTGATTGTCATCCTTTGTGTGAGGGTCGGGAGCGCGCGATGGTTAACTCCTACCAACCTCTCACCTAGGAGCATGCGTCTAATACTTTGCTTCAATAACTAATAGACTTTTTCAATAAGTATGTGAGTTCTTTATGACTAATGGGAGTCCATGGATTATACGCACTCTCACCCTTCCACCTTTGCTAGCCTCTCTTGTACCGCGCAACTTTCGCCGGTGCATTAAACCCACCATATACCCTTCCTCAAAACAGCCACCATACCTACCTATTATGGCATTTCCATAGCCATTCTGAGATATATTGCCATGCAACTTCCACCGTTCCGTTTATTATGACACGCACCATCATTTTCATATTGCTTTGCATGATCGTAAGATAGCTAGCATGATGTTTTCATGGCTTGCCCATTTTTTTGATGTCATTTGCTATGCTAGATCGTTGCACATCTCAGTACACCACCGGAGGCATTCATATAGAGTCATATTTTGTTCTAAGTATCGAGTTGTAAGTAAATAAAAGTGTGATGATCATCATTATTAGAGCATTGTCCCATGTGAGGAAAGGATGATGGAAGCTATGATTCCCTCGCAAGTTGGGATGAGACTCCGGACTTTAAAAATAATAAAAGAGGCCAATGAAGCCCAAATAAAAAAAAAGAGGCCAAAGATGCCCACCCAAAAAAAATGAGAGAAAAGAGATAAGGGACAATGCTACTATCTTTTTTCCACACTTGTGCTTCAAAGTAGCACCATGATCTTCATGATAGAGAGTCTCCTATTTTGTCACTTTCATATACCAGTGGGAATATTTCATTATATAACTTGGCTTGTATATTCCAATGATGGGCTTCCTCAAATTGCCCTAGGTCTTCTTGAGCAAGCGAGTTGGATGCACACCCACTTAGTTTCTTTTTGAGCTTTCATACACTTATAGCTCTAGTGCATCCGTTGCAATCCCTACTCACTCACATTGATATCTATTGATGGGCATCTCCATAGCCCGTTGATACGCCTAGTTGATGTGAGACTATCTTCTCCTTTTCCTCACAACCTCCACCATATTCTATTCCACCTATAGTGCTATATCCATGGCTCACGCTCATGTATTGCGTGAAAGTTGAAAAAGTTTGAGAACATAAAAAGTGTGAAACAATTGCTTCACTTGTCATCGGGGTTGTGCATGATTTAAATACTTTGTGTGGGGAAGATGGAGCATAGCCAGACCATATGATTTTGTAGGGATAACTTTCTTTGGCCATGTTATTTTGAAAAGACACGATTGCTTTATTAGTATGCTTGAAGTATTATTGTTTTTATGTCAATATTAAACTTTTGTTTTGAATCTTATGGATCTGAACATTCATGCCACAATAAAGAATATTACATGGATAAATATGTTAGGTAGCATTCCACATCAAAAATTCTGTTTTTATCATTTACCTACTCGAGGACGAGCAGGAATTAAGCTTGGGGATGCTGATACGTCTCCAACGTATCTATAATTTTTGATTGTTCCATGCTATTATATTATCTATTTTGGATGTTTTATATGCATTAATATGCTATTTTATATTATTTTTGGGACTAACCTATTAACCTAGTGCCTAGTGCCAGTTTCTGTTTTTTCCTTATTTTTGAGTATTGCAGAAAAGGAATATCAAACGGAGTCCAAACGGAATAAAATTCTACGCTGATTTTTCTTGGACCAGAAGGAACCCAGGAGGCTTGGAGAAGAGGCCAGAAGACCTACGGCTGGGGCACAAGCCACTAGGGCGCGCCCCTGGGGGGGCGCGCCTCCTGGCTTGTGGCCCCCCCATAGCTCCTCCAACCCTAACTCTCCGCCTATAAATTTAGAAATATTCCCCCAATACCAAAAAGAACCACGATAATACTTTTCCGCCGCCGCAAGCCGCTGTTCCCGTGAGATCCCATCTTGGGGCCTTTTCCGGTAATCTGCCAGAGGGGGATTCGATAACGGAGGGCATCTACATCAACACCATTGCCCTTTCGATGATGCGTGAGTAGTTCACCTCAGACCTTCGGGTCCATAGCTAGTAGCTAGATGGCTTCTTCTCTCTCTATGTTCTTCAATACCATGTTCTCCGTGATCTTCATGGGGATCTATCCGATGTAATACTCTTTTGCGGTGTGTTTGTCGAGATCCGATGAATTGTGGGTTTATGATCAGATTATCTATGAATATTATTTGAATCTTCTCTGAATTCTTATATGCATGATTTCATATCTTTGCAAGTCTCTTCGTGTTCTTGGTTTGGTTTGGCCAACTAGATTGGTAATTCTTGCAATGGGAGAAGTGCTTAGTTTTGGGTTCAATCTTGCAGTGTCCTCACCCAGTGACAAAGTAGGGGTAGCGAGGCACGTATTTGTATTGTTGCCACCAAGGATAAAAAGATGGGGTTTTTATCATATTGCTTAAGTTTATCCCTCTACATCATGTCATCTTACTTAATGCGTTACTCTGTTCTTCATGAACTTAATACTCTAGATGCAGGCAAGAGTCGGTCGATGTGTGGAGTAATAGTAGTAGATGCAGAATTGTTTCGGTCTACTTGATACGGACGTGATGCCTATATGCATAATCATTGCCTTGGATATCGTCATAACTATGCGCTTTTCTATCAATTGCTCGACAGTAATTTGTTCACCCACCGTATTATTTTCCTTCAAGAGAGAAGCCTCTAGTGAAACCTATGGCCCCCGGGTCTATTTTCCATATTATATTTTCAGATCTTTAAACCAAAAATACCAAAAATACTTTGCTGCAATTTTATTTACTTTTATGTAGTTTTACTTTTAGTAATCTTTTATATCTATCTCTATCAGATCTCATCCTTGCAAGTAACCGTGAAGGGATTGACAACCCCTTTATAGCGTTGGGTGCAAGTGTTTGATTGTTTGTGTAGGTGCATAGATTGGGGCCTTGCTTGTACCTCCTACTGGATTGATACCTTGGTTCTCAACAACTGAGGGAAATACTTATCTACTTTGCTGCATCACCCTTTCCTCTTCAAGGGAAAACCAACGCAAGCTCAAGAAGTAGCAGGCTCCGAGGCGACTGAATCTGGCCAGCGAAGACCTTCCATGGCGGCGGGGCGAGCCATGGCGGGCGGCGTGGCTCGACGGCCAACCATGGCGCAGTGGTGAGCTGAGGGGCTTCGGCGACAAGGGCGCGACGGCGGAGTTGAGCTCCTCCTGCGAGCTCCAGCAGTGGAGGGCTTTGGTGGCCGGCCGGCGCGAGGCTCGCTCGGGCATGGCGCCATGTACAGGGAGTCGGGGCTAGCTCGGGGGAGCCGGGTGTCTGTTGCGGGCGTGCTCGGCCCGGTTCGGGCCCGGGCGGGCTGTGCGATGGGCTCGGCGGGCCCGGCGGGCCCGGCGGTTGGAGGTGGGAGGAGCAGTGCCAAGTGGCGGCGCGGCTGTGGGGGGGTGCGGAAATCGATGCGAGGCTAGGTCTAGCCATTTTAGGCAGGGTAGGGGTGCTTAAATAGGAAAGGAGGGGCTAGGTTTAGGTTTTTTTTTGCACCGATTTCGACCGTGCGATCGCGATCGGATGGCTCCAGTCGCGGGGTTTGGCTAGCTGGGTTAGTGGGTTTTTTAGAGGGGTATTGGGCTGAGATGAGAGGGAGGTTTGCGGCCCGGCACAAAGTTTTTGAAAACCGAAAAGCATCCGATAAATAAACCGACGACGGTGCCGCTATGGTTGACCGTTCAGGTATCAAACGACGTCCGATTGCGACGAAATTAGGCAGGCGGTCTACCTACAATAAAACAAGACTGCTCACCAACTTCTGACCCATTCTGAGAATATTTTCCATGCACTTTTAAAAAACAATATTTCAACAGTGCCTTGGGCGCGTGCGTGTGTGGTTGGTCTCAAAATGGTCAACGACGAGAACGGAGAGAACCGGCTACTATGAATGGATGCAAGTTTTCAAAAATGACGTGTCGATGCAATGCGGATGATGTCAATAATGCGATGATGAATGCGACAAACAAACAAATCACACGATGACAACGGAATAAAAGGGGAATCTTCTGGAGCATCGGTCTCGGTCTGTTACAATATGCTTGTTTTGCCTTCCTATGCTAGTTGATTCTTGCTCCCATAAATTGTTTGCTCACAAAATCCCTATGCATAGGAAGTGGGTTAGACTTAAATGTGCTTGTCATGAGATTCATGATGCTCTCTTGCATGTTTCAGTTACTACTTTTTATGTGAGCATCATTGAAATCATTATGCCTTGCTAAAAGGCTTTAAAGAAAAGTGCTTGTTGGGAGACAACCCAACACTTTTACTTTCTATTTTTGTGTGTTCACATGATTAAGCTACTTTAGTAATCATGTTTTGTGTCTTTTATTTCAATAAAGTGCCAAGTAAAGCCTTTGGGATAGTGTGGATACTTGTTAGTTTGATTCTGTGCAAAAACAGAAACTTTTATGTCCAGTGCAGAATTTCTCTGATTTTACTGGAGAGTCAAAAAATTCTGCAATTTTTACACAGTTTTTATATGTAAATTATCTGTCTCTTCCAATTTTTTCAGAAATTTTAAAGACAGATAAATATGGTTATACTACAGATATTCGCAGACTGTACTGTTTTTGACAGATTCTGTTTTGCATGCATAGTTGGCTTGTTTTAGTGTTCCCATAGCTTATATTCAGTGATATAAATTATGTGAATGGTAGAATATAGTAGGTATTATGAGAGAACAATTATGAATCTTGTCTTGACAGTACCTAAGTGAATGATCTTTTTTTATTATACTAACCCATCTCACGAAGTTCCGTTAAGTTTTGTGTGATTGAAGTTTTCAAGTTTTAGGCGAGACACCGATATGAGGAGAATAAGGAGTGACAAGAACCTAATCTTGGGGATTCCCAAGGCACCCCAAGGTAATATCCAAGGAAGACTTAAGCGCCTAAGCTTGGGGATGCCCCGGAAGGCATCCCCTCTTTTGTCTTCAACACTATCGGTATATCTTACTTAGAGCTATATTTTTATTCGTCACATAATATGTGTTTTGAGAGTCACTTTATTTTATTTTGTTTTTCTCTGTTATATGTTATTTATAATCTTGTTTTTCAATAAAAAGATTCAAGAATTGCCTTTTAGGATGCTTGAATTGCATGTTTGATATGTGCTGTGTAAAAACAGAAACTTCTGCTGTAGTGTGTGAATTTTCATATTTTACTGGAATGTGAAAAGTTTCTGAAAATTTTACAAAGTATTTTCATGTAAATTTTTTATCACGTCCTAAAGTTTCAAAAAAATTGGAGTTACAGAAGTATACATTTTTGATAGATTGCTACAGACTGTTCTGTTTGGATAGATTGCTGTCATAGTTTTGTTATCTACTTATCCTAGAGTTTTCATGGCTTATATGGGTAGATATAAATTTTGGAAATGATAGTATACAGTACCTAATGTTTAGAAATTATTATGCAACTTGTCTTGGCAGTACATGAAGTGTTGATTTATTCTTATGTGTACTAACCTATCTCACGAGTTCTTTCCAAGTTTTGTGTGGATGAAGTTTTTGAGACCTAGGTGAAACCGGGATATGAGAGGATTGAACGATATACAAAAGCTCAAGCTTGGGGATGCCAAAGGCTCCCTAAGTAAATATTTCAATAAGTCTCAAGCATCTAAGCTTGGGGATGCTACGCATCCCACTATTAGAGTTATATTGATGATGGCCTTTGGCCCTTTGTATTCTCATCTTTTGGCATCCTCATGTACATTATATATATGGTGGCTTTGCCTCCTAGCAATACAAGTTGCTTTCATAACCTGGTATTAGAGCCTAGGTTATCTCCGGCGCTGCAACTCACCTGATGATCGACAATTTTTTTCCAGTCTTCTTATCTCGATCGATCTCTTTGCTGCAATCGATCGATGCCAAGGACATACACTGCCGCTGCTCCCTCTCATCTGCTGTTTTTCTGATCCAAGTCACCGAGGATGCCCCGCGCTGCTTTTCTGGTTGATTGAGACGCCTGACCAGGCCGCCGCGACCCCGACTCCTCCCGGCCAAGTCGCTGCCGCCCCGCCTCAGGCCGTCCGCGCCTGTCTCCAGGCCGCCTCAGGCCATCCGCGTCTGCGCTGCCTCAGGCCGTCCCGCTCTGCCTCAGGCTGTCCGCGTCCGCCTCGCTTTCTCTAGGCCGTTCTGCCTCAGGCCTCAGGCCATTTGAGTCCGCCGGCTCGCCGGTTCCCGCTGCCATCCACGTCCGCCGGCCGTTGGTTCCCGCTGCCGTCCGCAGCCACTGGATTCCGTCCAAGATCAGCCGCTGGCCGCTGGTTCCTGTGCTAGATCGGCTGCCGGGCATTGGATTCAACGTGTGTTTGACTGAAATCGATCCACCTTCTTCCTGTGTGTGTGCGCATGCTCACTGCATGGCTCGCGTGCATCGCTTCAGTTTGGGCTGTTTGTGGGTAGTCGGGATCTAGTTGGCCCGTTTCTGGCTGCCTGGCGGCTCCGCTCCATTCTGTCCGTCGGACGCGTCCGACCTTGCGTGGTGCTTCTCCAATACCAATCGTGTATCCGCTGCTTCCAGACTCTGATCTGGATCGTGCGTTGTTTATCCCCTAAGCTTCATTTCGTGGGGGTGCATCAGCGGTTCAGTTTTGGTTCAGGCTTCTATTCCGTG
Organism: Elymus sibiricus; assembly: GCA_039707655.1. Classification (NCBI taxonomy): domain Eukaryota; kingdom Viridiplantae; phylum Streptophyta; class Magnoliopsida; order Poales; family Poaceae; genus Elymus; species Elymus sibiricus. Next base: position 147,652,224 of record CM077675.1, read on the forward strand.
AGTAAAAAAAAGGTACAATGATTTCGCCGGGTATGCCTCTCCCGCGCTGCCCGGTGTTTTCCGATGGTATTGCATATATTGATACTGTCTCACACATGCGCCTTCCCTTGGTGTTTGGTGCTCACCCGCTTGGAGGTGGTGGTTGTCGCTCTACTTCGAGACCTTTTGCGACTTCCGCCGGTGCTGCTGGCCACTCTACGTCGACTCCTTCGGCAGCTGCACCACCTATGCTGGCCCGTGTTCATTGTTCTTCAGCGACTTCCCATGACTTCTGCACCTGGTGATTGCCGCCCTACGTTGAATCCTCTCGCGGCTTCCGCGCGCGATGAAGACCACTCTACGTCGACTCCCCTAGTGGCTTCCACACGTGGTTCTACATCGACTCGCTACTCTCGTCCGACTCTACACGCGGCTTTCACGAGTGGTGGCGTCTGCTCATCATCGGCAGGTGTTTCTACCTCGACCTCTTCGGCTGTGTCCCTGTCAACGCGTGAGATTGCGCAGCTGCGATGCCTGCTTAATGCTTGGGATTCTTCATCGACAGGTTCTGCAGTTTCCATGGCTGACTCTTCTGGCACTGAGAAACCACCTTCTACTCCAGGTACATCCCCATGGATTCTTGATACTGGAGCAACTTTTCATATGACTTATGATTCTTCCACTTTGACCTCTGTTCGACCTGTCGAATCTCATGTTCATGTTCTTATGTTGATGGCACTCCCCTCCCTGTAGCTAGTCGAGGCACTCTTAGCACTTCTTCATTCCATGTTCCTTCTGTTGCTCATGTTCCTCGACTTACCATGCAGCTCATCTCCGTTGGTCAGATTGTTGACTCTAGTTGTAGGGTCATTCTCGACTTTGATTCGTGTTTTGTTCAGGATCGTCGCATGGGCACTCTGCTTGGTGTTGGCCCTCGACGTTCTGATGGTCTGTGGGAGCTTGACTGACTTCATCTTCCGTCCGCTACCACCGCCGCCAGTTTCGTAGCCCCTGTCGCTGCATCTACCAGCTCTTTTTAGCAGTGGCATCATCGTCTTGGCCATTTATGTGGTTCTCGTCTCTCGTGTTTGGTTCATCGAGGTGTTCTAGGGTCTGTCTCCAGTAACGCTTCGTTGGATTGTCTAGGTTGTAGGCTTGGTAAGCAGATTCAGCTACCATATCCTCATAGTGAGTCGGTGTCCGAGCGTCCTTTTTATATTGAATATGGCTAACTCTAATTTTACTCAGGTAGTAGGCATTAAGCATGGAGTTATTGTTCAAATTAATGATTTCCCTGTCATGATTGATCTTGTTATAGTAGATATGCCTAAAGATCCAATTGCTCCTATAATTCTTGGTAGACCTTTTCTAAGGACTACCAAAGCTATGATAAATGTGTTTGAGGGGAATGTTCGTTTTGAATACCAACTAAAGATCCCTTTGTAAGACATTTACCAAGGAAAAATAAATTGAATACCTACACAGGAGGTGGCATCATTTTTGAACGCCAGAAGCTATGGTCTCGGTGTTCCAGCACCACCTTGATCACTACTACGGTCGAGCTATCCAAGCGAAAACAAGCGCTTCGTGGGAGGCAACCCACGTAATTAAAGCAGACAAGTAAGTTTTTATTTTTGTTTTTAATAAAAGAGTGATTGAAGTTCCATATGAGGAGGTGAGTTTGGAAGATATGTTCTAATGAAGGCTTACCCTTGTGTAAGATGATTTATGTGATAGATCGAAGTTTGAATACCTGGAAATATGTCTATGCATTGCTTTGGAACTAACACCACAGGAAAACAAAGAAAAACAGAAGTTCCGGAAGAAACAAACATAAAGGCGGCCTATAACGCGACCACAACTGTCGTATGGGCAGTCGTCTGACCAGCAGGAGGTTCTAGCGCAAAACAACCAGAGACAACAGAGAATAAGATGGTGTATCAAACGAGCGAACACCCTTCTTTTGTGGTCGTTTTTATTATCTGCAGAAACCATCGAGGAGTCCAGAGCGTTCGACGACGTTCCAAACGGGCGCACACGCCCATTCAAGCGGCCGTTTGACATCTTCGACCAGGAGCACAAAGGAACAGAACGAATGACAACGTTCAAAATGGATGCTGGCGTCCATTTCAGCGGTCATTTCATCTACATGAAGGCAAAGGTAAGTTTACTAGTTTGAAGACGATGTTCCATATGGGCGCTCGCGCCCGTATGAGCGGTCATTTTGCGCGCCGGAGGCTCCAATAAGCTCGAGGAAGGAGGCATTTGCCCCCATCTCTCTCTTTTCTTATTCTTCCTCCTCCAAACCTCTCCAAACCCTAGCAAGACTTCGCCCGATCTCTCTACTCATTCGTTTTCAGTTTGAATCCTTCCATGTGATCAATCTAAGGTACTTTTCTCCTGCGATCCCCAAGTTATCTTTCGCGAATATACGTTCTACATGCCTAGCATTACCATGTCTAGGATATGCATATTTTTGATTCAAACTTGAGTTTGGCATGGATTTGTTGATGTTTTTAGAGGAGTATGGTGTCTTGAGTGCCGTAGGACCATTATTGTTTAATTGTATTGGACTGAAAAATTATTTTAGAGATGTTTACACGGAGTTCTTCTCGCGTACGCGATGGTTCGAGTTCATCCGCTGCACAAACACAACAAGTTTTCATTCAGGGGATCGTCTTCACCAACCGTGGAGCTAGGAAGAAGTTACGGAAGCTCACAAGAAGGAAGATCAAAGCAAACAAATGGGCTTGTGCAAAAACTCTCGCTAAGCTAGGTATCACTCATGATTTTAATTTGCTTTGTCAAAATGCCAGGTTGCATCATTTTGTTTATCAGGGATGTGAGACTTATGCATGATTGACACTTGAGTTTCTTAGTACTCTCTCGCACAATGTTGGTTTAATGCCAAATGCATATGAGGAGGATGGGACCACTTTCCGTCTCCTTGACCAAGACTTTGACATCACTTTTGTTGAGTGGTGTAACTAACTTGTCTTCGCCAACAACGATGATGATATTATATATGTTTATGATTTCACCGACCCTCACCCAAGGCAATACTTTTACTAGATGAGTCATCATGGCTCTAGGAAATGAGCCAGTTGCATCGAAAGTCCTGCTATACATTGTTTATAATATGTTATCACTAACTCGTTGCAGGCACGAGCGGAATGATGAGAACATGCTAGTTCTTGGCAAAGCAGCAAACCTGGACGTCGGTTATTCGTCCAACCTAGGCGCAATACTTTTGCTACACCTCACGCATCAAGCAAACCATGCACAAGGAGATATCGTGTGTCGAGGAGTGATCACCATGTTGGCCAACTCCCTTGGTCTCAACTGCAATCATCTCTGCCCCATTGTCGGTAACACCCTTGTTAACATTTGTGTTCTTACTAGCGCTAGTATGGTAGTAGTTCGTAATGGTTGTTGTCGGATTTCGGGCTCCGCAAAACCCTTAAGATTCAAACACAGGGGCATGTGCGAAGGTCCCCAGCGGCTTCGCCCAACCTAGCTCGCTGCTCGATGAACACAGCAACAAACTCGCACGATGACGAGGAAGAAGATGAACACGACAGTTTACCCAGGTTCGGGCCGCTGCGAAGCGTAATACCCTACTCCTGCTTTGGTGGATTGCCTCTCGAGGAGGTGGGGTGGATGAACTAGTACAGTGTTTTAGAGCCTCGTGAGGGATCTCCTTGTGGTGTTCGAGGCCCTCTGTGGCTCGGTGATGGATGAGTGGAGGAATGGATTCCGGATCCCTCTCTACGGCGCAGCCTACCCTCTATATATAGCGGGGGCTCGGGTCCTCTTCCCTTATCGCAACGGCGGGAAGGGATCCCACAACGGCCAATTTTGAAGGGGGGCATGAGTACGTGCCCGCCCTGCCCAAACGCGGTCTTCGCCTGCAAAGTAGCTGTCGACGGCGTAGGGATGCGCTCAGCGATGACATCCTCCCTGCGGGGCCCGTGGTTGTGGTCTTGTTGCACCGGAATGGAAACCTTTGCGGGGTGCTTTGGGAACCTGCATACGTCCTTGCTCCCTTTGCACTAAAGGGGAAACTGTGCCGCCTGGCGCGCTGGCGCCCGCCTGTCCTTCCTTGCGTCACCTTTGACTCCTGAGGTCGGGCCTTGCATAGAGATCTCCGCCGCTCCGGAGGGGGACTGAGGAGGCCCATCCCTTGACGGTCTTGATGCTGCTCCTCCTCGCGAGCCTAGGGCCTTCGCGAGGGCTTTGCCTTGAGTAGGCCGTGCCTGGCTGTGTTTGGTTGATGAAGTGGGCCATGCCCTGGGCCGCAGGCAGGCAGATCTGGGTACCCCCGTTCCCAGAACACCGATAGTAGCCCCCGGGCCCAAGGTGCGCTCGAGCTGACTTCCGGGCAAAGCCTTGAGGACGGCCCGAAGCGCCGCGGGCCCCAATCGCCTGTGGGCCAGGCTTTACACGCGTCGAATGCCCTGACGGCGACGCCCCCGCTCCCCGGGGACGTCCGGAACCGCTTCCAACCAAACTGACACGACGCCCGGGTGCTGAGCCATCCATCATTGCTTCGTCTTGAATGTTGCTGCCGCTTCGTGTCACGCGGACGTGATCCTTCAGAGACCGCACGCGCCCGGGAACGTGAGGGGACGCAGGGCGGCCCTTGGCTGTATATAAGCTGGCGAGGGCAAGAAAACCCTCACTCACCTTCGTCTTCTTCGCCTCCCCATCTCCACTCCGTTGCTCCCCCAGTCATGGCGTCGGTGAGGAAGTTCTCTGCTACTGAGAAGGGAAAGGCCTCCGGAGAGGGTCCTGCTGCTCCGCCGCCCAGGAGGGGCCGCGGTCGCCCTCGGAAGTATGACGCGACGCCGACGGCGGTCCCCAGCGAGTGCGGCCATGGTTCTGCGTGCCCTGGGATCACCATCGGTAGCCGCGGTTGGGTATCGTCCAGCGGGGGCGGCCGCAGAGGCCGCGGCGGTGGCGGCCGAGGTGGGAGGTCGGCGGTGGCCGGGTCCACTCGGCCGACATGGCCCAGGAGTTCGTGATGTGGGCGGAAAGGCCGGAGGCCGCCTGGTTCCAACTCCCGAACTTCTTCGCGGGGGTGCTGCCGACCGGAGGGCCCGCCGGCCTATGGCTGCAGGCCGACGGTTGCTGCAGCGCGGCGTCTTGGGTGGAGGTCGAGGTCACTCCCGGAGGCTACGTGTACTTGAACCGCGGGTGGCAAGCGTTCGCCCACGCTCGTGGCCTGAAAGGAAGGCGCACCCTCTACTTCAAGTATGACGGGGAGGCGACGCTCTTCATCAAGATCTTCGGGGAAGAGGGTGAGCGCCTGGGGTGCTGCCCGGAAGATGTCGGCCGCGGCGATCTTGGGGATGAGCTTGCCCTTCACGACGGGCGCCGCGCCTCCAGCAGCAGTGATACCCCCTCCGAAGGAAGCCTGAGCGACAGCATCGACAGCAGCTACGACGCGCCGCCATGCCGTCGCACCCGGGTCTCGGGGGGTAGCCAGCCGCCACGGCGCCGCTCTTCCGCTCCAGGGGCGTCTGTCCCGGCGCGCTTCCACGGGGCCGTGAAGGAGGAGGAAGACACCGACTGAGCGCCGGTGCGCCGATGCCGGGGCTCCTGAGGCGGCAGCCCCCATGCGGCTGTTCACTTTCTCTCTCCTCCTCTTCTCCTGCACCTGTAATCCAAGAACTAAGGGAGGCCCTGTGGGTCGTGTAACGCACTCGGGCGCCTGCCCCCTTTTATCAGTGCCTTCTGCATTCTGTTAGCTGGAATTTCCTTCCGGTCGTGGTTAGGGTACTTAGCTCGACATGCTCGCGGTAGGCTTCTCGGTTATGGAGGCGCGGCTATTGCGCTCGGAGGGTCCGTTCCCCTGGCGGGCTTCTTCTTCTTGCGAGCGAGGTGGGTTGGGAGCTTTGTCGGCGCTCTGTGTCTGTAGGTCCCAGTCCCGCACATTTCCCAACCATCTCAAGGTACGGCCAGTTCACCTGGACGCCCCTCATGAGGTGAGGCCCCGACACCCTTGATGCCGACCGGAAACCAAGGACGACCTCAAGGGGCGAGTGGCTTTCGACTGGTAAGGCTCCTGAGGCGCGATGCTCAGGAGCCCCCTTCGACACTCAAGCAGCTCTACGTCAGCAGGTCCCAGTTCCGCACATCTCCCCACCACCGTTAGGTACGACCGGAAACCAAGGACGCACTTCACGGGGCGAGGCCCCGACACCCCTGATGCCGACTGGAAACCAAGGATGACACCAGGGGGTCGAGTGGCCTTATGACCGGTAAGGCTCCTGAGGCGCGATGCTCAGGAGCCCCCTTAGACGCTCAAGCGGCTCCCAAAAATTCTGCTCCTTGCCCCGGGGAGGGCAGGCTTCTTGAGTCTTCCTGAGGCTCCGAGTTGTCGTTCAAGTAGCCCTACGTCGGCAGGTCCCAGTCCCACACATTTCCCCACCACCGTTAGGTATGACCGGAAACCAAGGACGCACTTCACGGAGCGAGGCCCCGACACCCCTGATGCCGACCAGAAACCAAGGACGACACCAGGGGGTCGAGTGGCCTTATGACCGGTAAGGCTCCTGAGGTGCGATGCTCAGGAGCCCCCTTAGCCGCTCAAGCTGTCGCAAGAAAAATTAAGATTTTGTTTCCTTTCCAAGGTGGTGCGTCGGGCCGTGAATGGAGCCCCCGAGCGAGTACGAGACGATACGCGCCTGCGGACTCATCCGTGAGTACCATGCGAGGATCCGGGTGCCAAGGCCTTGGTGAGGTGTAAGCACCGTGCCCCCCAGCCCCCGCTGGCGGGGTACGAGGAGGAAGGGAGCAGGCGAGTGCTTGACTCGAGGAGAGAAAAACCAACATGAGAAACGGCGATGAAAACAAATCTTTGACCCTTTCCTTTAAAACATGATTTGAAAAAAAAAGACCCCGAGTTTAGTTTCATAAAGGCTGGCAAATCCAAACACGAGAAAAGCAAATAACGGCCGCGTCCGGCGCCTAAACTAGTCTTCGTCTTCCCCCAGCGCTGAGCGTAGGGCATCCACGTTGCATGGGCATAGCCATTGATGGGCAGTGTTGACTTCTCCGCTAGCTCTGGACTGTGGCTCCCACATTGCGTGGGAGGAACCCCTCTGCGTCCTCGGGGGGCTCCGGGCGTATACAGCCCACTCATTATTACGTGAGAGTGTCACGGGTAGAACTTTCGGAGGTGCTGGATGTTCCAGGCATTCTAGATGGGGACCCCGTCCTGAGTCTCCAGGCGCCAGGCCTGGAGACTTGAACGACCTTGAACGGGCCCTCCCACATGGGTGAAAGATTGTGCAAGCCTTCCCTGGAGAGAACCCGCCTCAGGACGAGGTCTCCGACTTCAACGGTCCTGGAGCGGATGTTGCGGCAGTGGTAGCGCCACAGCGCTTGCTGATACCGCGCAACTCGGAGCGAGGCCCGACGACGTGCCTCCTCTCCAAGCACGAGGTCTGTTCCCTGCGAAGCATCCTGACGCTCCTCGTCGAATGCAAAGACCCAACCCCTGCCGCAGGCTTCAAGCTTCTTCTTGAAGCTCCTTGCCTTGAGGCCCCGCAGGACCTCTGCGTTGGCGCCCTCCGCCTGGCCGTTGCTCCGGGGGTGGGCCACCGAGGCGTAACATATCTGCGTTCCAAGGTTAGCACAATAGGTCTTGAAGAGGTTACTTGTGAATTGCGAACCGTTGTCGGTGATGATGCGGTTGGGGACGCTGAAGCGGCTCACAAGGCCCTTGATGAACTTGACGGCCGACCCGGCAGGGATGGTGCGGACGGGCTCCACCTCCGCCCATTTGGTGAACTTGTCGATGGCGACGTAGAGGTAACGGTACTCGCCCGCTGCTCGCGGGAAGGGCCCCAGTATATCCAGCCCCCAGACCGCAAAGGGCCAGGAGAGTGGAATGGTCTAGAGGCCCTGCGCGGGTTGGTGAATCTGCTTGGCATGAAACTGGCAGGCCTCGCAAGACCGAACCAGCTCGATGGCGTCGTCAAGCGCCGAGGCCAGTAGAAGCCCGATCGGAACGCCTTCCCTGCAAGCGTGCGTGAAAAAAAGTGATGCCCGCAGTCTCCTCCGTGGATGTCAGCCAGCAGCTCGCACCCTTGCTCCTTGGAGATGCACCGCAGCACGACGTCGTTCGGGCGTCTGCGGTACAAGCCGCCGTCTTGCAAGCAGTAGGCTGTGGCTTGTCGGGCTACGCGCTCCGTGTCTTCCTCTTTCTCCGGTAGCATGCCGTGAAGCAGGTACGCCCTGAACTCTTGCATCCAGTGGTCGGCCTGGGGCTCCAAGGCCAGTTGCAGTCGGGCTCCTGAGGCCTGGCCACAGTCCGGAGCCCCCGAGGGCGGTGCTAGGGGGAGCTCCTCACTTCGTGGCGCCGGGCCTTCGGTAGGTGGTGTCGCGGAGGGTTTGAAGAGCCGCTCCTCAAAGACGCCTGGCTCCTGAGGTTCGCGGCGCGAGGCCCTCTTGGCGATGTCATCGGCTTCCTTGTTCACGCCGCGTGGGACGTGCTGCAACTCCAAGCCCTGAAAGCGTTTTTCGATCTTACGTACCTCTTCCAGATATGCCTCCATGTGCTCGTCCTTGGGCGTATACTCTTTGTTGGAGAAGTTGACGAGGAGTTGGGAGTCGCCCATGACGGTGAGGCACCAAACCCCCAAGGCCGCCGCCGCCTTGAGGCCGGCGATGAGGCCCTCGTACTCCGCGATGTTGTTGGAGACCTTCTCTCCATGCTAGAAACAGAGCTACACAGCATAGCTGAGCTTGTCTCCTGCCGGGGAAGTGAGTATGACCCCGGCTCCCGCTCCTTTGCGTGTGACGGCCCCGTCGAAATGCATGGTCCAGCCTTCGGGTGCTTCATCACCAGGGACGAGGGACTGGCTCCCCTCTAGGCCCCGGTCCGGGTCGTCTGTCCACTCCGCCACGAAGTCCGCTAGGGCTGCCCCTTTGATGACCCTGGTCGTGCTGAACTCTATGTTGAAGGGCTGCAGCTCGATGTTCCATTCAGCGACTCTCCCCGCCGCGTTGGGGTTGTGCAGGATCTTTTCCAAGGGGTAAGCGGAGACGACATTGATGGGATGCCCCTGGAAGTAGTGACGCAGTTTTCTTGAGGCGACAAGGAGCGCCAGGAGGAGCTTCTGCTGCATGGGGTAGCGCGAGCGCGCATCCTGCAGCACCGTACTGACGTAGTAGACCGGGTGCTCGACGAGGGTGAGGTCTCCCGTGGTGTCCTGCTCCGTGGCAAGCCCAAGGGGCCTGGGCGCCTCGGGGGCCATTGGCGTTGAGGGGGCCTTGTGAGGATCGAGCGCCTCAGGGGCCGCCGGAGCGGCCTAGGATTCAGGTGCCCCAGCTTGAGGAGGAGCGGGCTCCTGTTGAACGTGCGAGCCCCCTGGCTCCGCGTGCGGGGGCCCGCCGGTGCCTTTCGATGCGGTGCGTGTGCCGGCTCGCTCTTCCCTGACTGCCACCAACGCAGCGCTGGCGGAATGGGGGGTGGCAGCCAGGTATAGCAACAAGGGCTCCCGAGATCGAGGTGCTACCATCACTGGTGGGTCTGTGAGGTATCGCTTGAGTTCCTCGAAGGCAGCGTCGGCCTCCGGGGTCCACTCGAAAGGGCCCTTCCTTTTCATGATCTTGAAGAACGGCAAGGCCCGCTCGCCGAGCTTGGAGATGAAGCGCCCCAGGGAGGTCACGCATCCCGCCAATTTCTGCATTTCCTTGAGGGTTTGGGGCGCGCTCATCTTGTTTATGGCCTTGATCTTCTATGGGTTCGCCTCGATTCCCCGGTGCGACATCAGGAAACCGAGTAACTTGCCCGAGGGGACCCCGAAGACGCACTTTTTGGGGTTGAGCTTCAGGTTTACCTCCCTCAGGCTGGCGAATGTCTCCTCCAAGTCCTCGACCAAGGTCTTGGCCGCCCTGGACTTGACCACGATGTCATCGACGTAGGCTTCTGCATTCCTCCCGAGTTGCGGCCCCAGGGCGATGTGCATCAGCCGCTGGAAGGTCGCCACAACGTTCCATAGCCCGAAGGGCATGTACGTGTAGCAGAACACCCCACACGTGGTGAGGAAAGCCGTCTTCTCGATGTCCTCCACCGCCATTTTGATCTGGTGGTAACCTGAGAAGGCGTCCAGGAAGCACTGGAGGTCGCACTCCGCAGTGGAGTCCACGATCTGGTCGATGCGCGGCAGTGGGAATGGGTCTTGGGGACAGGCTTTGTTGAGGCTCGTGAAGTCGACGCACATACGCTCCTTCCCGCACTTCTTTGGGACGACCACCGGGTTGGCCACCCACTCTGGGTAACGCGCCTCCCGGATAACCCCTGCCTCCTTCAGCTTGCCGACCTCCTGAGTGATGAATGCTTGCTTCTCCGGAGCTTGCCTCCTTGCCTTTTGCTTCACCGGGCGCGCGTTCGGGCACACCATGAGGTGGTGCTCGATTACGTCCCTTGGGACCCCCACCAAGTCGGAGGCGCTCCACGCGAACGCGTCCTTATTCGCCCTGAGGAAGGCCACCAACGCCTCCTCTTGGTCTTGAGGCAGGTCGGCGCCGATGGTGAAGGTAGGGCCTGGGTTTTCTTCGTCCACCGGTACTTGCTTCGTCTCCTCCTGATTCTGGGAGAACAGCTGCTTCTTCTTTACAGGCGCGATGTCGGGGACACCTCCGGGGTCCTCTGCTGCCCGCACTGCGCCCCCGGCACTGGTGCGCACCGCGGCCGCGGCCTTGTAGGAGAGCTTGAGCACGTGGGACGCGTCCTTGACATCTCCCACAATGGTGAGGACACCGCCGCTCCCGGGCATCTTGACGACGTTGTAACCCGGGTGCGTTGCCGCCATGAACTGGGCAAGGGCGGGGTAGCCGAGTATCGCGTTGTACGGGAGGTGGATGTGGGCGACGTCGAAGTCGACCTACTCAGTGCAGAAGTTGGAGCGGGTGCCGAAGGTGAAGGGGAGGCGCACCCGCCCCACGGGGACGACGGACCCGCCAACCACTCCAGAGAAGGGCCTTGAGGGTGCGAGCTGATCACGGGGTAGCTGCAGCGCGTTGAAGGCCTCCACGGAGATGACGTTGAGGCCGGCGCCACCGTCGATGAGGGTCCTGGAGACGGCCACGCCGCGTATGGTCGGCGTGCACAACATGGGGAGCGTCCCAGCGGCCGATGTCGTCCTGGGGTGGTCGTCGGGGCTGAAGGTGATGTCGATCTCCGGCCATACACGGTGTGGCGCGGGCTCGGGCCGCGGCCGAACCGCTCCCACATGGCGTAGGAATCACTTGACATGGTGGCCGGAGGGTGGCGCTTGCGACCCGCCGAGGATGCAGGCGACCGCGGGGGCGGCCCTGCGCGTCCAAACGCCGTCTCGCGCTGGGGACTGGCCGCCGTCGCGAATCACGCCTGCCATGGAGTTGCTGAGTCGGGGCTCGGCCTTCGCCGCAAGCGGGGAAGTTCCGACACGCCCCCTACCTGGCACGCCAAATGTCGGATTTCGGGCTCCGCAAAACCCTTATGATTCGAACACAGGGGTGTGTGCGAAGGTCCCCAGTGGCTTCGCCCAACCTAGCTCGCTGCTCGATGAACACAGCAACAAACTCGCACGATGATGAGGAAGAAGATGAACACGACAGTTTACCCAGGTTCGGGCCGCTGCGAAGCGTAATACCCTACTCTTGCTTTGGTGGATTGCCTCTCGAGGAGGTGGGGTGGATGAACTAGTACAGTGTTTTAGAGCCTCGTGAGGGCTCTCCTTGTGGTGTTCGAGGCCCTCTGTGGCTCGGTGATGGATGAGTGGAGGAATGGATTCCGGATCCCTCTCTATGGCACAGCCTACCCTCTATATATAGCGGTGGCTCGGGTCCTCTTCCCTTATCGCAACGGCGGGAAGGGATCCCACAACGACCAATTTTGAAGGGGGACAGGAGTACGTGCCCGCCCTGCCCAAAGGCGGTCTTCGCCTGCAAAGTAGCTGTCGACGGCGCAGGGATGCGCTCAGCGATGACATCCTCCCTGCGGGGCCTGTGGTTGTGGTCTTGTTGCACCGGAATGGAAACCTTTGGGGGGTGCTTTGGGAACCCGCGTACGTCCTTGCTCCCTTTGCACTAAAGGGGAAACTATGCCGCCTGGCGCGCTGGCGCCCGCCTATCCTTCCTTGCGTCACCTTTGACTCCTGAGGTCGGGCCTTGCATAGAGATCTCCGCCGCTCCGGAGGGGGCCTGAGGAGGCCCATCCCTTGCCGGTCTTGATGCTGCTCCTCCTCATGAGCCTAGGGCCCTCGTGAGGGCTTTGCCTTGAGTAGGCCGCGCCTGGCTGTGTTTGGTTGATGAAGTGGGCCATGCCCTGGGCCGCAGGCAGGCAGGTCTGGGTACCCCCGTTCCCAGAACGCCGACAGTTGTCATTGCGTCAAAATTCCCGCAGTAGCATACTTGTTACCAACACTTATGACTAACTGTTTCTCCTTCAAGAATGGACAATCACATTATGTTGCACAGGAAGGAGATCAAGAAAGGCTAGAACCTGAATAAGTAGATGAAGAACTCGCCACCGACGAAGAGGAAGAGCAGCCCAGCAAGACTACACAACCTACGCGGACCTCAACAACCTCCAGGGCTCTATCCATGATATGAGCAACCTCGCATCATCCCTGAGAGGCACGACCGCCGACATGAACATGAACTTCTCGAATGGGAGGCAGGAGTGGGCTCTTGACCAACTACCACAATGATCTCGCCGGTTTGGGCATGCAAAAGCCTAAGCTTGGGGGAGTTATCACCTCTTCTACATCAAGATGTGGAGGTATTTGAGTAAATTACAATGAGGTTGTACTTAATCTCGAGGAGCTTCAAAACACTTGTGTTGGTTTGTTCCAACACTTTGCTTTTTATTTGCTTTTTTTATTTTGCCTTTGCGATTCTTTCGGTTGCAAGTTAGTTTTCAAAAACCCAAACATCAAAAAAATAGAATAAGCTTTTCTTTGCTCTTGTTCTTCATTTATCCCCTTGGAGTTCGTTTGCATTTTGTTTTCAGAGGAGTTGATATATGTCAGACAACGAGGAATGCAAGGGTAAGGAAGAGAAGTGTATAAATTCGCAACCGTGAGGGTATGTACTACGACCCCCGTCTTTTGCACTTGGATAACTTAGAGTACATGCAGTAGTTGTATGTGTGATATGTGCAGATGGGAGTGAGTCTTGATAGTTGATACAAATGTTTTACTCTAGTATCTGAAATAATTTTGTTGCCTTTGTTTTGTTTAGTTTAGACAACTAAGACTTGTCATGGGACAATTTTTGAATAAAATGTTGTTAACCAAGTATAACTTTGCACAAGAGAAACTCATTCAAGACTTGGGGGTTGAGTAATTTTAATAGACTTGAAAGCACTTGTGGATTAAATTGTCTAGATGAACTTAGTTGAAAGGTGGGTGAGATTATGCTAAAAATCTATGTTGTATATCTCAACATGGTGTTACAGCCTCCGGCTGGTGCCATGGCCTTTGCTACTATACGCGTTTATGTGTGTAAATGTGGCTTCGTCACCCTTATTGATGTTATGCTGAGGACTCCGCTGGCCAACGAACGATCCACCAAGAGCAACAACTCGGATATCAGCTATGGGTTTGTTACCGTACATAGTGGCAACACTACAAACAAATATTATTCGGCTTTCTGTTGAGTGGGTGTGTATGTAGTAAATAAAGGGGGCTGATCAAAAGAGTTTGAAAGAGACATTATTGCTAAAGGTCCATAGTTCCCAAACATTAAGACACATCGAAAACCTATGCATGATCACTTATTTGGCATAATCTCCTTCACGTGACAATCAAAGTTCCAGCAAATAATGATTGAAACAAAGTGTATAAAGCCTAGAGGAGGAAACAATTGTGGGTGTGCTGATGAGCACTTGAGCATCATATTCACTACATGCTTTCTACTCCCTAACTTATGTTTTTATGACTCTATCTAAAGAAACTCTTCTGTGCATTCCCGACAAGCAACTGTTGTCTAGATTAAATGAAATGAAGTATCGCAAGGTTGCTTTATCTAGTAGATCAGAAACTTTGTGTTGATTATCTTTGCTTCACTAACACTTGCACTATAACCATGCCACTGTTATATCTATGCTAAGTTTTCAGGTCAAGAAGCGGAGGGCTATCTAGGCATACCGATCATAAGTGAACCAAAACCTTTCGTTATTTCGGTTTAAACAACTGAGTTCCTTATGCTTCGGATTTCTCTCCATGTTGCTAGAGGACGATCAAGTTTAATCTTTGGGGAGTTGATGAGCGATATTTTTACACTCATTTCAGCCTTGTTTAAACTGAGATATTTCATTAAAAGAGAGATATTCGCTTTGATATTGCCACTAATGACTAATGAATGCAAAGGATTCCAAAAATCCTCTCTTTAATATTTTTCCACGGGAAATGGGCTAAAAAGGGAAGAAATCACGTGGGTGAAAGGAAATGAAGGAAAATGGAGAAGGAATAAGTCACCAGGAGGCGACCAGAGCCAAAGACGGTGTTTCATGTGGCCGCACACGCTCGCACGAGCGGTCGTTTGGCGTGGAAACCAAGGTAGGTCATCGAGCTGAACAACTTTTATAAAGGGGAGCCCGTCAAAATGTCAACAGAACAGCGTCAAGCATAGCCAGAACCTCTTCATCGTCATCTTCATCCACAAACCCTAGCCGCCACCATTTTCATCTCCATAGCCATCTCCACCACCATAGTGCTCTCTCATCTAGTTCATACTTGTAATCGTGCATCGAATAAGGCATCCATTGTAAGACATATTGCAATCAATCAATCCCAAGATGTGTTATTCAATGTTTTCTTCTCGCGATCTGATCTCCATGTGTGAGTAGTGCATTAAGGTATGGGGTGAGGCATGAGCCTTGCAACCCCGGGTATTTGTTGAAGGGATCACTGGAAGTCTTTGACACAACGTCTCGTATGTGTGAAATAAAATTGCTTCGTGAAGTGTCTCTTGTCTTGTCTGTGATCTTCATCCCTGCAGGTACCCATGATCATGGGGATCAAGCACCAGTGAGGCTAGGAGCAAGGGGAGCATGAAGTGTTATAACGAACACCGGTGACAGTAAGGTTTAATAGGGTAACATGGATCATATCCTTGGGGATTCGTAAGGTGTAGTCATTACACACCCAATGCTTTTTTTGATATTATTGTCTTAATTATCGGGGCCACCCCGCGAGACGGATAGGGCCTTCAGTAGGACAACTGATTCTTGATGCAGGACTCGTGCTGGTCAAGATGTTATTTTGGCACATCCCCCACTCCGATATGAAGCAAGCACCTCTTTATGGGTGACATCCCGAGGACAAACTAATATCATTATTGATCCCAATGCAAATACATGGTTGTAAGCTTTAAGACCTCATCCCCGTACCTTCTTTTTATTTTAAGTGTTTGAATCACTATTTGCTTGCTCATCCGGTCAAAAGCTGGATTTGACACTTTGGCAAAAGCCTTCTAGAGACCATTGCTTCAAGGGAATCTTCCTCTCACGGGTTCGATTCTTGGGGTCACCTCTGGGGAAATATATGTGAATACCCTTTCTTGTTCCAACACCAGATCAATAAAATGGAGATATCAGTGTGCTCATTGTGTTTTGTATCCATGTGATGCTTCATTTTGAGCAAATAAAATCCACCCTTTATCAAAAATAAATAATTGTATGAAGTACATGTGAATAGTTGGAATAAAGATAGAAACTAAGTTATGAAATATAGGTAAGCAGTTTTAGCTAATCAATGAGGAGAGAAATAAAGATTCGCTGAATCTTCTCTCTCCTACATGTGAAAGCCATCCCAGATCATCAAATTTACGCTAGAAATTTGAGATGCTCTTAGGATGGTGTACTGGCAACCAGCAACTGAGGCGTACTGCAAACCAACCTGTAGTTGGATGGTTAAGACGACAGTGGTATCCCTGCCCACCAGAGTTTTGTCCGAGACTTGACATTGTGCTAGCATTTTTCTGAATTTATTTTAGGCCTTCCGGCGATGTGCGTTAAGTGGGAGGTGATGTTCTCATCGACTACGAAGGCGTCTGTGGCGATTTTGTCAATCTCAAGATGATGTGCCGGCTCAGTCTCTCGGAGGTGCTCATAGTGGTATGGTGTGCATGTGTGTTTTCATAGGAATGAGTGCATGTGAGTGACTTCGATTTAAAAAAAATAACTTAGACCCCATTCCACTTGGTATAGTGTGACTTCGGCCATTTCTAACCGATCCCTTATAACCGATTAGAGGAGTAAAATTTATGTTTTAATCCTCTAACCGGCACCTAGCCGATGCCTTATCCGCCGTAAGGGTGTAATTTTTTTACTCTGGCCCCAAACTTCTCCCTAAATACACTCCACCATTCGACTGCTGAGTAAAAAGCCGCGCCTCTCCCTCACGTCGCCCCCGGCCCTGCTTCTTCGCTAGCGCGCCTCTCGGCGACTGCCCTCCAGCCCCGCCGCTACACTATTGCCTCTCTTGTCCCCCGCTGCCCTTGTGCTCAACATCGAGCCCATCCGGCCCCCGTCGCCGTCGCCGGAATCAAGGTGAAATATTGCCGCCGTTGCCGGAATCAAGGTGAAATATTGCCGTCGTCGCCATTGTTGATTCGTCAGATTGCTTTGAATCTTCTTCTTTTTCTGTCGGCCACTGCATCTCACCAAGCTTGCACACCTCTGAAGGTCACTCTCTCTCTCATTGCCACTGGCCTGTTTGGTCTCAACGACACCGGCCGGTCGGTGCACCTCCACTGCATCGCAAGTGTTCGACGAATTGCCTAGGTGAGTTTTTTCATTCGCTTCTTTGTGAACTGAGCCATTTGGATTGAACCTAGCCGTTTGCATTGTAGATAAAGAGGTTGAGGGAGATGGCCTTGGAGGACTCTTCGTCATCCAACGAGGAAGAAGACGCCGATGACTTTGTCACCGTCGTAGGCATGATTTTCAATGATGATGTTCGGTGATCGAGGAGAGGATCACATGTCTGCATAGACATCAACTAGATAGAGTAGAGGGTCATGCCAAGATCACGAGAGACTACTTTGACCCAAATTCGACCTATCTAGAGAAGTACTTTCGTTGGTGCTTTCGGATGCACACAAGTCTTTTTCTGACCATTGCAAGAGTCGTTGAGAGATATGATGATTGGTTCAAGCTCTGAAGAAATGCATGTGGAGAGATAAGTGAAGGCCTTCTGATGAAGTGCATTGCAGTTGGTCGAGTCTTGGCATATGGGTTTTCGACCGACGCAATTGATGACTACATCCGCATTGGTGAAGACACAATCTTGAAGGCTATTTGAAGGTTCACTAAAGCAGTGATCGTTGTCTTTGGCCCGAAGTACTTGAGAGCACCAACTAAGGAAGACACCCAAAGGCTGATGACTGAGAATGAAGCAAGATGATGGGCAGGCATGCTTGGATCACTTGATTGTATGCACTAGAGATGGAAGAATTGCCCTGCAGGGTGGAAGGGTCAGTACAAAGGCCACAACAATAATCCAACGATCATTCTTGAGGCAGTTGCATCACATGATCTCTTGATATGACATTAATTCTTTGGTATGCCTGGCTCTCACAATGACTTGAATGTGTTGTCGAGATCACCATTGTTTTCGAGGCTTATTACAGGTGAAGCTCCTTCTTGCAAATACTCGGTCAACGGCCACAACTACTCGATGGGTTACTACCTTGCGGATGTTATCTATCCATAATGGCCACCTTGGTCAAAACAATTCCGCGTCTAAAAGGTAACAAAAACATTAACTTTCCCAATGTAAATTTTTTGCTAGAAAAGATATTGAGAGATCCTTCAGTGTGCTTCAGAAGCACTTTGCAATTGTTTGTGGCCTTGCCGAGTACTTTAACTCAAGGGATTTCTATTTTTGTGCCCCTGGTTCCTTAGTTGTGCTCAGTTTTGCCCAAGCCAACTAACTTTGCTCACTTTTGCCCTCCTGCCTCTACCACCTGCTCACAAAAGGCCAAACAGAGCGCCGCCGTACAGTTAAAGCCTTTGACCATTACCTCCTGACTAGTGGGACGGCCTGACATCCTGACATGTGGGGCAACATACCTC
The DNA here is from genome assembly GCA_039707655.1 of Elymus sibiricus. Classification (NCBI taxonomy): domain Eukaryota; kingdom Viridiplantae; phylum Streptophyta; class Magnoliopsida; order Poales; family Poaceae; genus Elymus; species Elymus sibiricus. The sequence continues at coordinate 147,670,282 of CM077675.1, forward strand.
CCGCGCGATGTTTTTAAATGCATAATGGAAGGACGGTGACGCAGTTGTTAACATAAAAAGTCATTGTGCGACGTTTTAAGGTAGAAATAACCAAGGTCCGACCAGACGATAAAACGACCGTCAATGGAGCGGTGCATCAAGTGAGACGTGGCCCCATGCCGGACTGAACCCTCCCTGTTCCCCTCTTCATTCTCGACGGCGGGCTACGGGTGGCGGAGCTATCGTTCTAGGCTGCGGCTCGGATGAGGTGAGTGAATTCGAAATCCTACTCCGTGTTGATTTAGATCTGACCGAGTCACCTTTGTTTTTCGGCAGATTTGAAGTCTAGATTGTGTGGGGTGCGGGTGGGCTGAACGAGATGGAGCCGACGCTGTCAACCAGGGGGGATGGTGCTTCAAGGGTTGCTTCCGTTGATTGGAATTCGGTAGAATTAGATGACCCTACAATATTTTTCACTCACCAATGGCTGACACTGAGATGGCAAATTTTATTGGCATTCCAGTAGATGATAGAGATAAGGAGGAGGGGGATGAATCTAGTTTGTCTGCTGATGCTAAAAGAGATTCATCTGAAGATGTGGATGGACAGTTGATGGTGTTGATGATGCACACGATGATGAGCTAGTGAATGCCTACGACAAACAAAACCTTGTTATTGAAGTGGGGTCGTTGTGGCCAAACATGGATGAGTTTAGAGGGTGTTTCAAGACTTATGCTGTCAGGCATGAGTTTGATGCAGACGTGGCTTGAGACTGAGTCGGTATTTCCCCAAAGAGGAAGGGATGATGCAGCACAACGACGGTAAGTATTTCCCTCAGTTATGAAACCAAGGTATCGAACTAGTAGGAGGATCACACAACACTATGTAAAGAACACCTGCACACAAAGAACAAATACTTGCAACCCGACGCGAAAGAGAGGTTGTCAATCTCTCCACGGTAAAAAGATAGATTAGGTTGTGATAGATTGGATAGATAGATCTCACAAGAACACAAAATAAAAGAGGCAAATAAAAAGTGCAGAAAGGTATTTTTGGGTTTTTGGAATAATAGATCTGAAAACAAAAGCGGCAAAAAGATAGATCGGGAAGCAATATGTTGGAAGAGCAGACCCGGGGGCCATAGGTTTCACTAGTGGCTTCTCTCATGAGTATAGCACACGGTGGGTGAACAAATTACTGTTGGGCAATTGATAGAAGATCAAATAATCATGACGATATCCAATGCGATGATCATTATATAGGCATCACGTCCAAGATTAGTAGACCGAAACGATTCTACATATACTACTATTACTCCACACATCGACCGCTATCCAGCATGCATCTAGCATATTAAGTTCATGGAAAAACGGAGTAATGCAATAATAACGGTGACATGATGTAGACAAGATCTATTCATGTAGGAATAGAGCCCATCTTGTTATCCTTAATAGCAACGATACATGCGTGCCTCGCTGCCCCTTCTGTCACTGGGAGAGGACACCGCAAGATCGAACCCATCACAAAGCACCTCTTCCCATGGCAAGAAAAATCGATCTAGTTAGCCTAACTAAACCAAAGATTCAAAGAAGAAATATGAGGCTATAAGTAATCATGCATATAAGAGATCAAAGAAGACTCAAATAATATTCATGGATAGAAACTAATGATGAACTCAAAATTCATCGGATCCCAACAAGCACACCGTAAAAAGTCATTACATCAAATAGATCTCCAAGAGACCATTGTATTGAGAATCAAAAGAGCGAGAGGAAGCCATCTAGCTACTGCCTACGGACCCGTAGGTCTATGGTGGACTACTCACGCATCATCGGAGAGGCACCAATGAGGATGATGAACCCCTCCGGGATGGTGTTAGATTGGATCTCGCGGTTCTGGAACTTGTGGTGGCTGGATGTATTTTTCGTCGACTCCCCTAGGGTTTTTGGAATATTTGGGTATTTATAGAGCTCAAAGGCGGTGGAGAAGGTTCTCGAGGCGGCCACAACCCACCAAGGCGCGCCCGGGGCCCCTGGCGCGCCCTGGTGTCTTGTGGGCGGCCTGGTCTCCCTCCTGGTTACTTCTTTGTCCCACTGGCCTTCTTCTGGTCCAAAAAAATCTCCAAAAAGTTTCGTCGTGATTGGACTCCATTTCGTACTGATATTCTGCGAAGTAAAAAAACAAGCAAAAAACATAACCTGGCACTAGGCATTATGTCAATAGGTTAGTCCCAAAAAATGATATAAAGTTGCTATAAAATGATGGTAAAACATCCAAGAATGATAATATAACAGCATGGAACAAGCAAAAATTATAGATACGTTGGAGACGTATCCGCATCCCCAAGCTTAATTCCAACTCGTCCTCGACACTACAGGAATCAGGGTCTTTGCCAAAGGGCACAACCACGGACGGCAAAGGGCTTTGCCGTCAGCCAGCGGACGGCAAAAGTTTGGGCCGAACAAACCCCGGCAAAGGGGTTCTTTGCCGTCTGCATTGGCACAGCGGACGGCAAAGTTTTTTTGCCGTCAGCTTGCAGACGGCAAAGACGGCAGACGGCGTAGTACTAACGGTAGCACCGTTAGGTGGCTAACGGCCCCCACCAGCCCTTTGCCGTCTGCCCCGGACGACCCACACATGTCTTTGCCGTCTGCCCCTGACGGCCCCCACCCAACACATTGCCCCCCGCCCAGCCCTTTGCCATCTGCCCCCGACGGCCCAGCCCAGCCCTTTGCCGTCCGCCCCCGCTATGCCGACGGCCACTGTCGGCAAAGAAGCCAAATGGCCCCAGCCCTTTGCCGTCCGCCCCACGCTATGCCGACGGCCACCGTCGGCAAAGAAGCCAAATGGCCCAGGCCTGGCGCTACTAGGTTTAACAGGTGGCTGCCACGTGTCTTCTTTGCCGACGGTGGCCGTCGGCATAGCGGTCTTTGCCGTCTGGGCAGACGGCAAAGAGGCTGTATTGCCTCTTTTTTTTTCTGTTTTTGTTATATTCAACATTTTCCACAGGCAAATTTATGATATGTATATATATATATATATTTCACAGAAACAATATCCCTGCCATATGGATATGATCAACCAACAATTATACCAAATTGAAAGTATCAAATGTCACTTTGTTCACCATATTACAATAGTTTCATCCATACATACATAGTCTCATACATATAGGTAGAAAGTTTCACGTAAGTTCATCGATACAAAATGAAAACTGAAAGTAAACACTAGCACTACATCAAAGCAAGCTGCCGTGAACTCAATCAAATCTGCAAAATTGGAAATAAGAAAGTTAGAAAAAGAATACTAGAAGAAGTAGAAGAAGATCTAGAAGTAGAAGAAGATGTAGAAGAAGATGAAGAAGCGTTTTTCTTCTCTCTCTGTCTACTCTTGTTTTTCTTCTTCTTATTGCTTATTTGTGTCATTTTAGAGCTAACCTAGGTAATTATCACATTTTTGACCTAACTAAGCTTATTGTGTCATTTTGCAAGAAAATAAGCTAAGTCTATAGCATCTATGAGGTTACCAAGTCTATTATGCCATTTTTGAGTTAACTAAGCTTATTATGTCAGTGTGGAGGAAACAATGCTAAGTATAGGTCATTTTAGAGCTAACTTAGGTACAATATGTCATTTTGGAGGTAAGTAAGCTTACTATGTCATTTTAGAGGAAACAAAGCTAACTTAGGTAAAATATGACATTTGTCTAAGTGCTAAGTTTGTCATTGTGCTCAGTTTGTCTAAGTGCTATGTTTGTCTTTGTTTGAGAAAATGAGCCAAGTAAGTGGCATATTAGGGCTTACGGAGGTGAAGCACCGGGGTTGCTCGGGCCGGTGTCAGCTGGAGCACTACTTGGCCCTGGAGAAGGATCGTGCGATGCGGCTCGGGAGTTATGCTGTACCAAAGATCATTTGCGTTAGCATGATGACGCTGAAACGTTAAGACTAGTGACTAATGAACATTGAAATGAAACTCACCGTTCCAGTCGTGGTAATGACTGGCATCGGCAGAGGGGTCTGGCCGGTCTTCTCGCACAAAGTCTGCACATTTGGTTTTGACAAGTCAATCATATTGGTTATTAATGAAAAGAACATGTAGTGCATGATTTGGCTAATATGAAGAAGAAACTTACCACGATGAGCTCGTACATGGCCCGGTTAGACGCATCGTTCTGTGCCCTCTCCTCCTCCAACAACCTAGCCATCCTCTCCTCCAAATCCCTCTTCTCCTCCGCCGCCTGCCGGGCCTGTTCCGCCAGAAGCGCCTGGGTTCTCTCTCTCTCTTTCTGCAGAGCAGCCTACAACACAACTCCTCGTTAGCATTGTAATCATCTTTGTTTGCACACACAATGTAATGGAGGAAAGCTATCTGAGTCCGTATGACTAACCTCGATGGTGAGCTGGACTGGCCGTGGATGAGGCGTCATCTCAGGACAGGAGCTCGTTTGGCGCGCCTTGATCTGCCGGAGAGTGCGCGAAGACCGTATAAGTCCATCTCCAATGGCTATCGAGCCATGGGGCCTCCCGTCGCCAGCTATCATCACCAGGTCTGGATCAATAGGATGCTGGCTCGGGTTGAAGTCCTCCCCATTCACCGCCTTCCCCACATCTCTGTACCTCACGGGCTTGTTGTGGGAGGAGATGTTGGTGAAGTTCTGGGGATTATCGACGTCAGACTCAGAGAATGCCTTGGCCTTCTTGTACGAGGCAGTATGGGCCATGGCATAGAGGTCATACACCTGTGGCACCTCCGTCTTATTGTAATGCGCCTACAAGAGAGGAACAAAGTATTAATAAAGGGGTCAAGCTAGCATCAAAAAATGAATTGCAGGAATCATGAAGCAAACCACATACCCGGTTCCGCCCGAACTGAAATAAGTTGGCGCTGCCTTGATGGTGTGGCACACCTTCCATTTGGGCACGCCGTTCCTTGGCATCGTAGTGGATGGCTCGCCATTCGTCAGAGCACCACTCATTCACCAACGCCTCTCAACAATTCATTTTATCCACACACCATCTAGGGGGCACCTAAGTTAGTAAAGAGAAATTTGAGAGGTACGCCTATGAATCAAAGCAAGGAAACTAAGTACAAGGCCTTAAGAATAGATAATTACCTTCATGTACTGCTCCTTGTCCAGAAACTTTCGGCGAGACGATGACTTGTCCTTCTTAATACGCCGCGAGGCGTAGTAGTCTCAAACAGCATGTACCCGAGCCTCGTGCCGTAAGTTCTGTAGTAGGCGACTGCACTCGTAATTGATAAGCTTGCCGCGGCCTCCTCGTATCCCTCCTCACACCTGTAGAAGGTCTGCAATCAAACGAGACAACACTGATTAGTACAATAAATAGCTATTATTGATTTTTAATTGTGTAAAGGAGAAATTACCCAGAACTTTCTGATCACCATGTCGGCCCTCGTGTGGCACAACACACCGTCGATCATCTCCTCCGGCGGGGCCGGGGCAGCCAAGTAGTGCTCCCATTTCAATCCTAACTCTGGAAGCTGACCCTCGCCGGGCAACGTGACAAACCCCGGGAAGTTATGCCGTAAAAGCACACCAAGGATGGAGTTGGGCCTGCGGACATCCTTGGCGTGAATCCAACCCCTGCAGTATGACAAAGCCAACGCATTAGATATGTGAAGAAACATGAAGGCAAAATGTTTAAAAAGAGTAAATGCACTTACTTCAGCGACTCAGGCCTAATCGGCCACCTATGCTCGCGGGTCGCCGGCACGGGCGGGAGCCGTGTACACCCACGCTGGTAGACGGTGGCCCCCTCAGCCACCTCGTCCCCGCTATCAGAAAGCTGATCCTCGCCACCATCAGCATGGCCACTCGGCTCCGGCTGATGCAGATCCGGCCAGGTATCCCATTCGGTCGAAGCGTGTGGAGTCTCGTAGGAAGAAGCGTCTGGCACAGGAGTCTTGCGGGACGAAGTGTCTGGCACAGGAGTCTCGCGGGTCGAAGCGTCTGAGACAGAAGGATCATCGACCCGAGGCTCGGGGTCAGGAGTCCTTGTAGCCTCCACCTCAGACGGGTCCACCGTAGCAGTCATGTGCTCGGGTGAATCAGCTGGGGGTGGCGGCGAGGAAGGCGTAGCAGCCTTCCTACCTCTCCCGCGGCCACCACGTGTACCTTTAGGAGCCTTCCTACCTCTCCCGCGACCTCCTCTCCCGGTCGGCAACTTCGTCCACGAAGAAGCGCCCTAGGGTATCCCAATACTATCGTACAACGCTCTCCGGAGAGTTTGGGGTGGAATGGAAGTACCCCTCCCACCACGCGCCGACGAAGGAGCCTCGGGTCGCTCTCGACCCGCGCCCACCATCTTTCAACACCTGCCATGACAAAGAGTAAACGAAATTAGTACAACATAAAAAAAGTGAATACCGACATGAATAATAATATGTATATATATATAATTTGAGTGTATCATCATCATGTATATAATAAAAATTGAATAATACCTGACATGAACTAATAATAATCTTCATCGTCTATATATGCTCCGGGATCAATAAATGCATCATCATCATTACTATCATCAATAAATGCATCATCATCATCACTATCGGGAACAACATGTGGAAGGCCTCGTTTATGTAATCGGTCAAGCATTGAGAGGTCATCCACAGCAGTAACCTCTTCTTCTTGTTCCGGCTCTGGGGTGAAGTCGGATTCACTGTCGCTGTCTACTTCAATGTTCTAGGGTGAAGTAGAGCGGTTCTTGAAACGTTTTTTGGAAAGACGTGTTTCTTGGAAGAATTCTCCTTCATATGTGTCTGGGTTAATGTGAGGTTCATAATCATCTTCATTGAGGGGAGGTGGTCTAAAACATGGTGGCACATCATAAACGACATCCCAACCATTCAGATTTGGATCAGTTTGGCAGGCCCACGGTAGATAAAAAACTTGGGTCGCATGTTGAGCCGTAATATAGACATCAGGAACATCTAAATGGGTGCTTTGTTTGATTTTGACTAGCCCTATATGTTCATGAGTCCTTCTAGTCTCCTTCGGCTAGAACCAATAACATTTGAAGACTACGACGTTTGGTGGGTTTTCACCAAAGAATATAAGTTCATAAATTGCTTCAACTCTTCCATAATACTCGACACCTCCTTCGCCGATAGCAGAGACACAACAATTTGTAGACTTTCGGTCGGCCATAGATAGCTCTTTGCCAAAAGTACGAAAGCGATACCCGTTGAGGTCGTATTTGTCAAATGAACGGACCTTATAGTCAAAACCATTAGCGACTTGTCTCAATTCAGAGTCCATAGACTCTGAATTAGCCTACAAGTTTAATAAGAAAGGATTGTTGCATTAGCCGCAAACTAGACGAAGAAATGAAATGGTCTAATGGAAATTACCGTTTGTTTGAACCAAGAGATGAAACCGGGATAGCCGCCTCCATGCTTTGCCAGAAGCTCATACTCTTCGATGGAATCCTTTTGGATCACCGCTCCATCCGAGAATTTGGCGACGTATCGACTGTATCACACATCCAGGAATAAGAGCAGTTCAAAGGAATTAGAAGTTGCGAAACAATGTACCGAGAACTTACTCGATGTACGGCCGCACTTCTGTTAGGTTGTTGAAGATATACAACGAAATGATCCGCCATTCTTCGACATCCAACGCTATTGCTTTCGAAGCACCGGCTGGTGCGAGCTTCCCTTTGAATAGGTTGAGGTTGGATCGACCTTTTTCACGGTCGCCATCATTGTACCGAGGCTTCGGATTATGCAAATGACGATTCTTGGCTTCGTAGTGTGCTATCACGAAGTTTGCCGCCTCCTTAGTAATGAATGCCTCGGCCATCGATGCTTCAATTCTACGTTTATTTTTACATTTTGCTTGAAGCGTCTTCTGCATCCTCTCAGTTGCGAAGCACCAACGATTTTGCACGGGCCCCCCCAATCTTGCCTCGGTCGGGAGATGCAAAATCAAATGCTGCATTGGATTAAAGAAGTCCGATGGAAAGATCTTTTCTAATTTGCAGATCAACTCCGGTGCCAACTCTTCCAGTTCATCTAGCACGTCAGGCGATAGTTCTTTCGCACAAAGAGCATGGAAGAAATAGCTCAGCTCTGCCAGTACTAGCCATTCATCCTCAGGGATAAAGCCACGCAACATCACCGGCATTACCCGCTCAAGCCATATGTGCCAATCATGACTCTTGAGACCAAATATTTTCAATTTGTCAAGACTCGCTCCCCTTTTTAGATTTGCTGCATACCCATCGGGGAACATCAACTGCATTTTCACCCACAAGATCATTTCCCTCATAGCTGGCCTTCCAAGATTTAACCATGCCTTTGGCTTCCTCCAGTTCTTCTTTCCTTTCGGTTGTCGCATGTTTTGTAACGGTCTATCACATAGAACCTCCTGATCGACTCTAGCCTTAGGATTATCCTTTGACTTCCCCTCTATGCCGAACAATGTACCAAAAAGGGCCTCGGCGATATTCTTTTCAGTGTGCATCACGTCGATGTTGTGTGGGCAAAGGAGGTCTTTAAAGTAAGGCAGATCCCACAAGCATATCTTGTGAGTCCAGGCGTGTTCCGAATTATACCCTTTGAAATATCCTGGACACTCTGGATCAGGCTCGAGAGCATTTAACTGATCCAGGGTCTATTGTCCTATCAATGCAGGTGGTGCAGAGTTTTTGACAACTCTACCTTTGATGAAATTCTTCTTGTCTTTTCTGAACTTATGGCGAGGATCCAGGAACTGTCTATGCAAGTCGAAGCAAGAATACTTGCGACCCGCCTGCAGCCAACGGAACTGAAGAGCTGCCTTGCATGTGGGGCACGGGAACCTTCCATGCACACACCAGGCAACGAATAGCGCATACGCCGGCAAGTCATGCGTCGAGTACATGTACCACACATGCATTTTTAAGTTTTGTTTTTTAGCGGCGTCATATGTCTTGATCCCATTATCCCAAGCTTCTTGCAATTCATCCTTAAGCGGCAGCATGTACACATTCATATTCTTTCCCGGATAGTTGGGCCCTGGAATTATCAACGTCAAGAAAATGTTCTTTCTTTTCATAATCTCTCCGGGGGGGGATTGAGTGGAATGACAAATACAGGCCAACAACTGTATTGGGTTGCCGTCATACCAAACACATTGAACCCATCCGTGCTGATGGCGACTCGAGGATGCCTTGGATCTACCGCTTTATCCTTATGTAATGCATCGAAGTGCTTCCACGCAAAAGCGTCTGTAGTGTGTCCCAACATCGGATTCCCATCTGCATCTAGTTCGGTTCTTTTGCCCAATTTGTGCCATGTCATCTGTCTGGCCGTCTTTTTGACCATGAAAAGACGTTGAAGTCTTGGTATGATTGGCATATACTGAAGAACATTAACTGGGATTTTGGTCTGACTCTTCTCACCCATACTGTTGTCTACCACAACATACCTGTAAGACTTGCAAATGGGACAATAGTTCAAGCCCGCATACTCAAGCCTAAATAAGGCACATCCATTCTCACAGGCATCTATCTTCTCATAGGGCATCTTAAGCGTGCGTAGGATTTTGTCCAACTGGTACAGGTTTGCAGGCAATACATGGCCTTTGGGTAGAAAGCGTCCAAATATTGTCATCATCGCGTCGTAGCATTCTTTGCCCAGGTTGAACTGAGCCTTCAGAGCCATTACTTGCGCGATGGCATCTAGCTGACAAAGCTCAGTGTGCTCGTGGAGAGGACGTTTTGAAGACTCCAACATTTTATAGAAGGCCTTTGCAGATTCCTCCATCTCATCGTCCGAATCCCGAGCATCATCAAAGTCTTGCACCATGTCTTCGATCCCGGTACCATGCTCGTCGGTGCGACGATGAACCACCTCAGCTCTGGCACGTTGGGCAGACTCACCATGAAATCTCCACACCGTATAATCAGGTGTAAAACCCCACTTCTGCAAGTATTTACCCATTTCATCCCGTGTCCACTTTTTATGGTTGTCGCACCGGACACAGGGGCACCAGGTTATTTCCTTGCCATTTGCAAATGCGGCTCTCAGAAACTCCTTGGTTTTTGTTAACCATTCAATGGTCATGTCTTTTTGACAAGGGTGACTGGTGTACATCCACGCACGATCACTCATCTTGCCTACCTACTACACACACAAGAAATATATATATAATTCATCATCTATATTCATCAGTTAATCAAGTTTCTCAGTTTTATTATGTCCATGCAACCTACACGCTAATAGGTAAAGATAGGTCCTAATCCCACCCGAGTATGTGTAGATTGGGTTCGTTTTCCCATGCTCTGCTCCAGATCCGACGCAGAATTTCGGCAGCACCTCCCCGCTGTTCTCCTGATACACGTCTCGGCAATAAGCAGAGAGGATGTGTACCCGGAGAACAACAGGGAGGCACTGACGAAATTCCGCATCGGATCCGGAGCAGAGCATAAGGGAAAACGAACCCAATCTACACATACTCGGGCTGTCCATGGATAATGTTGGACAATTCGAAAGGATGGCGGTTATAAATATGCAAAGACATGCATATTTATAGATGCCGCCCTTTCGAACGGGAGACGCATACTGGTCACGCATACTGATGATTGAAGACACCTATAGCTAGCAAGTTTCATCGGCACGAAGACCGGAACAGAGCAAATTAAGGGGGGAGGAGATGTCATTTGTGCTCACCCACAAATGCGTCGGGGAGCTCGTCAAACGCACGGGGAGGTCGTCGAACAGCAGACCCTCGCAGCGATGAAACAACTGCACATTGAAATCCACCCGATCAACACAAATATGATGTTTTTCATAACAGCTAGAATCGGAATATATATATGACCTAACTCATAATTTACATAACTATGACCCCGTCGGCCTCTGGAAGGCCGAAGAGCACCTTTTCGGTCAACAGGAGGCCGGAGAGGTTTCGGGGGTCGAGGGTCAGTGGCATCGGGGGTCGGGGGTCAGTGGCGTCGGGTGTCAGTGGCGTCGGGGGTCAGTGGCATCGGGGGTCGGGGGTCAGTGGCCTCGGGGGTCAGGCGCGTCGGGGGTCTTTTCCTTCTTCTTCTTCTTCTTTTCCCTTTTTCCTCTTCTTCTTCTTCCTTCTTTTCCTTTTTCCTCTTCTTCTTCTCCTCCACTTCTCTTCTTCTTCTTCTTATTATTATTATTATTATTATTCTCCTACTCCTCCTCCTCTTCTTCTTCTTTTTCTTCTTCTTCTTCTTTTCCTTTTTCCTCTTCTTCTACTTATTCTTCTTTTCTTCTTATTTTTTTCATCTTTCTTCTTCTTCTTCTATTTATCTAAACCTAAACCTAAAACTAGCACTAACCTAAACCATACACTAATTAACCTAAACCTAAACAGTAAAAACAGAAAAAAAATAGAAAAAAAACTCACCTTGAGGCCGGTGGAGGAGGGCTGGCGCGGTGGTGGAGGATGGCTGGCGCGGGGGGGGGGGAGGCCGCGGAGAGAGGGGCGACACCGTGTCCTGCTCCGGCGGTGGGGCGTCGCGGGGAGGCGCCGCCGCTCCGAGGTCGTCGGGGGAGGAGCGGGCACACAGGGGCAGGGGCGTCGGGGCGCTGGTGGCGGCGAGGGGCAGGGGCGCAGGGGGAGTCGGTGCGGCGGGGGGCAGGGGCGGCGGGCGGCAGGGGCGGCGGGGGGCAGGTCGCAGGGGGCGTCGGTGCGGCGGGGGCGGCCGGGCGGAGGGGGGCAGGGGCGGCCGGGCGGCGGGGCGGCGGTGGGGTGGGGCGGCGCACGGGGGCGAGAGAGAGAGAGAAAATGAGAGAAAGAGAGTGAGAGAGTGGGGCGGCGCCGGGGGGGTATTGGTCGTTAGTTAGGCAGTTTCTTTGCCGTCCGCTAGCGGACGGCAAAGGGCAAAGGGGCAGACGGCAAAGATTGGGCGGACGGCCTCCAGGCCGCCCATTTGACCTAACCGTCTTCACGGCCCAGTGGGGCCCAGCTGGTCTCTTTGCCGTCCGCGGGCCGACGGCAAAGAGTTAGCTGACGGCACCCCCTATCTTTGCCATCAGCCTTGTCTTTACCATCCTTTTTCTGTAAGCTAACGACAAAGACTTTCTTTGCCGTCCGCTAGCCGACGGCAAAGATCTGGCTGACGGCAAATTTCCTGATTCCAGTAGTGCGAGTAGGTAAATGATAAAAACAGAATTTTTGATTTGGAATGTTTCCTAACATGTTCATCACATATTCTTTTCTTTTGTAGCATGGACATTTGGACTTTTAGATGGTTCAAAGCAATAGTCTAGTTTTGTCATGAAGACTTTAATACTCAAGCATGCCAACAAGCAACCATGTCTTTCAATATATCAACACTAAAGAAAGTTATCTCTAGCCCATCATGCTCAATCATTGATCCATTCATGAAACACACTCAAATATTAACTACACCCAAGGCACAAGTATGATCATAGTGCCCCCTAGTTGGTGCTTTATAAGAGAAGATGTAGACTCAAATTAAAAATTGCACAAAGTAAATAGATAGGCCCTTCACAGAGGGAAGTAGGGATTTGTAGAGGTGCCAGAGCTCAAAGTTTAAATTGAGAGAGAAAAATATTTTGAGTGGCATGCCTTTCCTGTCAACGAAAACGACAAAGTAGTTCTCAATACTTTCCATGCTAGATACATCATAGGCAGTTCCCAAACATAAATTAAAGTTTATTCCTTTTTCCACCATTATTTCACAATCCATGGCTAGCCGTATCCACGGTTGCCTTCCATACCAACACTTTCCAAGGAATTTATTATTTGACAACATAAAGTAAATTTCTTTTTCATTTCGGGACTGGGCATCCCTATTACCGTCGTACTCTCGTGCAATGACAAGTGAATAAACACTCATCTTGAGAATAACACATCTAGCATGGAAAATAATGTATACCCCCTACCGTTTCATGAGCGCACACAAAAAGGAAATTTATTTTGAAAATTAGAGATGGCACATACAAATTTGCTTAGAACGGCATGGAAATACCGCATATAGGTAGGTATGGTGGACTCATAAGGCAAAACTGGGTTTAAGGATTTTGGATGCACAAGTAGTATTTCTACTTAGTACAAATGGAGGCTAGCAAATAGATTGAGAAACAACCAACCAAGAAACGAAAATTCACATAAACGGGCATTGAGCATAACTAACACCGAATAATGCACCATAAGTAGGATGTAATTTCATTGCATAACTATTGACTTTCGAGCATAGGGAATCACAAACCTTAACACCAATATTCTTACTAAAGCATAATTACTCACCAACATGACTCACATATCACTATCATCATGTCTCAAAACTATTACAAGGAATCAAGTTTAATTTGTCCAATGATCTTCATGAAAGTTTTTATTATATCTCTCTTGAATATCTATCACTTTGGGACTAGTTTCATATATTGCCATTGCTTTTGACAAGCTCAAACAAATTTAAGTGAGGAACATGAGCATAAAGATTTCATCTCTCAAAATAGTATAAGTGAAGCATGAGAGAATTTTTCAAAAGTTACTAACTCTCAAATTAATCTAAGTGAAGCATGAGAGTATTTATTCAAAATTTCAAAGCACACCGTGCTCAAAAAGATATAAGTGAAACACTAGAGCAATTCCATAGCTCAAAAAGATTTAAGTGAAGCATATAGAGCAATTCTAACAAATCATAGAATAATTTTGGCTCTCTCAAATAGGTGTGTCCAGCAAGGATACTAGTGACATACTAAAAATCAAAGCAAGCAAAGACTCAAATAATACAAGACGCTCCAAGCAAAACTCATGATATGTGACGAATAAAAATATAGCTCCAAGTAAAATACCGATGGTCGTTAGAAGAAAGAGGGGATGCCACTCGGGCCATCGCCAAACTTAGTTGCTTGTTTCTCCTTGTATATTATCTTGGGGGTTCTGTAGCATCCCCAAGCTTAGTCTCTTCTCACTCCTTATTCCTTCATCCATCGTGATCTCACCCAAAACTTGAAAACTTCAATCACACAAAACTCAACAAAACCTTCGTGTGATCCATTAGTATAATAAAGCAAATCACCACTTTAAGTACTCTTGCAAACCCATTCAAATTTGATTATTGCATTATACCTACTGCATTTTAACTTTACCATGCCTTATACCCTTCAATACAAACCATAGATTCATCAAAACAAGCACACAATGCAACGAAAACAGAATCTGTCTTAAACAGAATAGTCTGTAGTAATCCGTACTCTAACCATACTTCTGTAACTCTAAAAATTATGAAATATTAGGACAACGTAAATAATTTGTATAGAAACACTGTGTTAAAATTTCAGACCATTAGCACGCTCCAGTAAAAAAATAAAATTCGCGCACTGGAGTCAAAGTTTTTGTTTCAGATTCAGCAATGTTTCTACTCATCTTATGAATCATCCTAAAGGCTTTACTTGGCACAAACATTAAAAAAACATAAAAACACAATCATAACAGAGGCATAACTGTGTCAACACTCAAAAACAGAAAGAAAAAGATGAAAATAAATTTATTCATTGGGTTGCCTCCCAAAAAGTGCTATCGTTTTACGCCCCAAACTAGGCATAAAGCATAGATTCAAGTATTGTCATCTTTGGTTTTCGCTACTTTTGTGAGGGCTTTCTCAAACCCGGGGGGCTCTTTGCGCTTCCCAAAATTTTCAGGAGAAGAGACCATCTTGAGATCTAAAATATCCAAACGCTTATTGCAAAGAGTAATCAAAGTATTCATGCGATTGAGGTTTCCACTGATATGTTTAAGAGGTTCATTATATTTTTGCAAGTCGACCAAATGTTTATGTAAATCACCCAATTTGTCTATAATTTGAACCCCTTCTTGTGTAAAAGAAAACCCCTTTTTGGTGGAGGAACACCCAATATCCCTTCCAAAATTTCGTAAGCGGTATTGGCATCAAGCTCAATAAAGCTCCCTTTAGCGGCAAAATCCAAGAGTTGTCTATGATGCAAAGCTAATCCTATGTAAAAATTTTGAAGCAAAATCTTTGCATCTCCCTTTAGATTGCAAATGCGATAGGATTCCATTAGCCTATACCAGGCATCTTTCAGATTTTCCCCTTGTTTTTGTTTGAAGTATAGAACTTCAAAATCTGGTGACAAAGGGGGAGTAGTGACACTAGTCATGGCAACAAGGTAGGCAAACAAGAGATCTGACAAGAAAAGGCAAACGAAAAAGAGGGCGGATAAAACGACAAATTTGGTGAAGTGGGGGAGAGGAAAACGAGAGGAAAATGGAAAAGAATGTAATTGCAAGGAGATGATATTTGTGATTAGGAACCTGATAGATGTTAATGATGTCTCCTCGGCGCCAAAGATTGGCACGTTGAATAGACTGCTTCCTGCCTGGCAACGGCGCTAGAAAATTCCTTTGACATGGCTTGAGACTGCGTCGGTATTTCCCCAAAGTGGAAGCGATGGTAAGTACTTCCCTCAGCTATGAAACCAAGGTATCGAACCAGTAGGAGGATCACGCAACACTATGTAAACAACACCTGCACACAAAGAACAAATACTTGCAACCCGACGCAAAAGAGAGGTTGTCAATCTCTCCACGGTAAAAAGATAGATTAGGTTGTGATAGATTGGATAGATAGATCTCGCAAGAACACAAAATAAAAGAGGCAAATAAAAAGTGCAGCAAGGTATTTTTGGGTTTTTGGAATAATAGATCTGAAAACAAAAGCGGCAAAAAGATAGATCGGAAAGCAATATGTTGGAAAAGTAGACCTGGGGCCTGTAGGTTTCACTAGTGGCTTCTCTCATGAGTATAGCACACGGTGGGTGAACAAATTACTGTTTGATAGAAGATCAAATAATCATGACGATATCCAAGGCGATGATCATTATATAGGCATCACGTCCAAGATTAGTAGACCGAAATGATTCTGCATATACTACTATTACTCCACACATCGACCGCTATCCAGCATGCATCTAGTGTATTAATTTCATGGAAAACGGAGTAATGCAATAAGAACGGTAACATGATGTAGACAAGATCTATTCATGTAGGAATAGACCCCATCTTGTTATCCTTAATAGAAACGATACATGCGTGCCTCGCTGCCCCTTCTGTCACTGGGAGAGGACACAGCTAGATCGAACCCATCACAAAGCACCTCTTCCCATGGCAAGAAAAGTCGATGTAGTTGGCCTAACTAAACCAAAGATTCCAAGAAGAAATACGAGGCTATAAGTAATCATGCATATAAGAGATCAAAGAAGACTCAAATAATATTCATGGATAGAAACTGATGATGAACTCAAAATTCATCTGATCCCAACAAACACAACACAAAAAGTCATTACATCAAATAGATCTCCAAGAGACCATTGTATTGAGAATCAAAAGAGAGAGAGGAAGCCATCTAGCTACTGCCTACGGACCCGTAGGTCTATGGTGGACTACTCACGCATCATCGGAGAGGCACCAATGAGGATGATGAACCCCTCCGTGATGGTGTTAGATTGGATCTCGCGGTTTTGGAACTTGCGGTGGATGGATGTATTTTTCGTCGACTCCCCTAGGGTTTTTGGAATATTTTGGTATTTATAGAGCTCAGAGGCGGTGGAGAAGGTTCCCGAGGCGGCCACAACCCACCAGGGCGCGCCCTGGTGTCTTGTGGGTGGCCTGGGCTCCCTCCTGGTTACTTCTTGGCCCACTGGCCTTCTTCTTGTCCAAAAAAATCTCCAAAATGTTTCGTCACGATTGGACTCCGTTTGGTACTGATATTCTGCGAAGTAAAAAAACAAGCAAAAAACAACAACTAGCACTTGGCACTATGTCAATAGGTTAGTCCCAAAAATGATATAAAGTTGCTATAAAATGATTGTAAAACATCCAAGAATGATAATATAACAGCATGGAACAAGCAAAAATTATAGATACGTTGGAGACGTATTAGATGCTAAGACTAAGTGGACTGATAGAAAGAAGTTTTATGCGATGTGCAGAGGTTTTGATAAAAATGCCAAGCCTTGCAAGTGGTACATATCTGCTAGACGCCAACCTGATGGCAGTACCATCAGGGTTAATCAAATCCCACATCAACATATTTGTATTGCAAGTTCACAGAGAGTATTACAATGACATCACACATTTGGGTTGCAGAAAAGATTACTCTTATTTTAGCCAAGATACCAAACACTACTGCAAAGAAACTTCTAATAGACCTAGAAAATCAGTACCCCATTAAGCTGAAATATACCACAGTGTGGAAGGCAAAACAGAGGGCAATGAAACAATTATATGGTGATTGGGAAAATACCTTTAGGATGCTTTATAACTTCAAAGCAGAGGTGGAGAAGAGGTCACCTGGCGGTGTTGTTAAGATAAATACTGAGGTAACAGAGGATGGCAAAGTCGTTTTCTCTATGTTCTTTATGGCTTTAAAGCCTTGCATCGATGGTTTCAAAGCAGGGTGTCGTCCATATTTGAGCATATGCTCTTCTTCTTTGACTGGGAAGTGGAATGGTCAATTGGCAGCATGCAATGCTCTAGATGGCCACAATTGGATGTTCCCTGTTGCTATTGGCTTGTTTCAGTCAGAGACAGAAGTTTCATGACATGGTTCATGATGCAGCTGGAGAGATGTATAGGGCTAGTGTCACCTTTGGCATTCCACATAGATGCATGTAAAGAGCTAGAAATTACAGTCAGGAATATTTATCCCCATGCTGAGTAGAGGGAGTTCTTCGACCATATGTGGATGAATTTGATCAAAGAATTCAATGGGGAGGAATTTGAGCACATGTGGCGAGCAGCAAGATCTTACACTAATCAGACACATTCATATCATCTTGGTAAAATAATGGCAACATGTAGTGAGTTTGGTCCATGGATGAACACCTACCATTCTCTATTATGGTACATGTCAGGATTTAACACTGCACGAAGTGTGATTATATCAACAACAACTTGGCACAGTGTTTTAACAACAAGGTGAAGCCATTTGTAAACTTGCCTGTGCATGACATGGTTGACCAAATAAGGATCATGATCATGCGTTTGTGGGAATTGAGAAGAAGGGTTGGTGATTTTCTACAGGGGGATAAGCTACTTGTAGTGGTACAACAGGTGGTCAACAGGAGCAGAAATGTTACACATTTTTCTGTTGAAAATTCTACAATGTGTGGTGCTGAAGTTAGAGATACAAAGACAGGGAAGAGGCATGTTGTTAACATTGAAATGCATGACTGCACCTACCTCGAGTGGCAACACACTGGGAAACCATGTGAGCATGCCATGCTTCTCTTGGCCTCCTGTCCGAATATAAACATGCACCAAAATTTCCATTTATATTACTCAGTAGCAAGGCTGTGTATGCAGATCCGATTCCAGCACTTACAGATCAGTCTCAGTGGCCTGAAGTGGAAATCAAGTTTTCCATGTGTCCTCCCTTAACAAAAAGAAAGGCTGGCTGATCTAAGGAGAGTACATTCAAGGGATCGTTTGAGAAAGCTGAGAGTAGTAAGAAGGGGGATAAAGATGCAAAGCCTAAGAGGTCACAGAAGGGTAACGAAAATAGATGCAAGTTGTGCCAGGAACTTGGGCATAGAGAATGATCTCCAAAATGTCGTTACACTCCTAAAAGGCCAAACTATGTTCATGTTTGTGATGTTTTTTATTTGGTTGTTGTTTTTTATTGCTAACCAAATGAAATGCTTTGTATGTCAGAAGGAAGCGTGCAGGACAACCCCTGGTTGCTGAAACATTGCAGACCGAAGCTAATCCGGTGAGGCAAACCAAGACCATTAGTGAGCTTTGTGTTGTGAAATGAAAAGCAAGCTGTCGTAAGAAGAAGTGAAAACTATTAGTCTATGAGTCTTATTTTGTGTGATGTAATGCTACTTGTATTTCGATGTGTGATGTACTTTGAGAACTTTCTGACATGATCCAAATTTGAGCCAGATTTCAAATTTGAGCCGAATTTCAAATTTGAGGCACATTTGAAATTTGCACTTGTATGGGTATTGATGTTCCAGTGCATTCTTAAGTTTTACGCACGTTAGGTTATCAATCAGAGCACTTTTATGAAGTAAAACTCATATTCATGAAAAATGTGCTCCAAATGAGCTCCAAAGCGGGTAAACAGCCCTATTTCTAAGCACTTTTTTGAACTTATCTAAATGAGCTAAAAAAACTTGTCATCTAGTGTGCAAATGTAGCCATGCCCAATATTGGATTGTTTGGACAAACAATGCAATGGTTAACCCTAAACCCTAGCTCAATCCCCTTGAAAACCATGCTACCTTGTTCGTGATAGCTAAGTTATGCGAAGGGAATTTTATGAAAATATCTGTAATGGTGGTTTCTTATTTTTCCTAGCAGCTTAGTAACATAAAACGAAGATGTGCGCAAGTTATATATTTTTTGATTTTTTTAAATTAGTTATGCTCAACCCTAGCCCTCAAAATCCTCTCAAAACCCCTCTCAAAAACCCTCAAAACCCCGCACTATTAGGGATGTTGGATCGATGTTCGGCAACGGTTTAGATCAGGCGCTAGGGATTGGTACCGTCGATCCGCGAGATTCGACCTGATTGGTTGCGGACTGGATGAGGGCGGGTGTTCAGTGGCTACGGAGATGGGTGGCCCACCTGGCAGAGGGGGAACAGGGACACGCGACAGCGGCCCTGGGCCGCGTGCTTGACGCCTTTTCTGAAACACATTCAATCGGGGCGGGATGCTCGTCGGACCGATGGGCCGTCGTAGACAGGCCAACGTCTCATCCTGCCATGCATGCACGCAGCCACCCGATGCAGCCTGCCCATGCATGCGTGCAGTCACTCGGCGCAGCCTGCGCATGCATGCGCACAACCACGCAGCGTCGTCGCATCAGGGTAATTAGTGCACCATCGAGACACAACTATACTGATCGTCACACCTTGATTCAGTGTCGAGGCTCTGATGAACGCATTCAAATAGGCGCGTCGAACCGTGGAACGCATTCAAGCAGGTGTGTCGCATCGCGGCTATTTAAACACCTCCCGTCCAAGTATTCATCTCAACTCGGTCTCATCCATCTCGACCAACTTACCGTCCTACCTACCGTCCAAGACAAGATGCAGTTCTACGGCCCAACCTACTGTCTCCCGACCACCGTGCCGGAGAAGGCGGAGATGGGGTATCCCGCCGGGGTCGTCGTGAAGAACACCCTTCGCGTGTGGGCCATCTCAAGGTGGAGGGGCTTGAGAGAGCTGGCGAACTTCTTCCTCGCTGCCAGCTACCGGCACCTACCACGCGGCTCTCCTGTGATGTTCCACGTGGAAGAGGTTCGTGCCATGGGAGGCGTTATGATTCGCCTCAATGCTCGCTTCACTAACTGCCTCGATGCCCACTTCCTCCTCGGCAAAGTCTTCTGGTGTGGGTGCTAGTTCATCGCCTTCACCACCCCCAACATCTCCACCAACTTCGACAACGTCTTCCCCACCGCTAACAGCATGCACACTCTCCCCTACAACACCGAGGACGAGGAGTGAACTTGGTGATGGAGGGGGCCGGCCGTGCTAAGTTATTTTTATGGGCGCTACCATAAGCCCTAACATTAATTTCTAGTTATGTAATGTGCGTTTTCCCTATATATCAAGGGATATCTATCTATGTAATATATTAAATCTATTTCCTAATCTTGATGTCGTAATATTTCGATGTACTGTCAAACAGTGTCGGAGCAACAAAAAATGTTGGGCGGGCCGAATAGTAAAAACAATGCTACCAAACAGCGCTACCAAACTAGAACTGTGGTAAAAACTTCATGTAAAATTATACAAACTTAATGTAAATACATTAAAGTGCATGCAAACAGCTTGAAATACAATCATATGATTTTATACATATTTTATTTAAAGTAGTACGGCAAATTCGGCGCGGCCCTACTCCCAAATCCTAAACTAAATCTTCAAGTTCAACGTGCGAACGGCACACGGCAAGCACGTCGTCGAAGCTAAGGCCATCCCAGAAGGCACGTCACCCGGCGATGTTAAAGTGCGGCATCGGGACGGGGCCATTGAAGCGCTACATTCGCGCGGCGCGGTCCTGCTCGAGGATCTGCGACCATGTCGGGCTGTTAGGATCGAAGCCTGGATGCGCCCTCTCCTCAGGCGTCAGACCTGCACGAAAGCGATGGACGGCGCGCACAAAGGGCACCATACCAACGGCGGGGCAGGCGCCACAGGAAGCCCCCCCCGGTACTCAGAACCCATCCCGATGGCAGACGAGTGTCCGACGGTGTGGGGACGTCACAGATGGCATGAAGCTTGGCTTCACGGAGAGTGATACTGCGCGGCCATGCCATGTATCCGAAAGGGGAGGAGGGAGAGGAGATGCTAGGGTTTGTGCTGCAGTGGCGTCGGCGGCCGATAGGGAAGTGGAGGTGAGCGGGGAAATGGGATGGGGTTTGCATATATGGCACGGGAAGGGGTGGGTTCGCGGTGTTAAGCCACCATCAATGGGCGCGGCGGCGCAACTTCCCGTGTGTGAAAACGCGAGGAGAAACAGCAGGCGGCGCTGATTCAGTTTTGCATGCCCGTGGGTCCCACACGTCAGCGCAGACTGTGTAGGATCAACCGGTGACGCGAAATCAGTAATGCATGCGGCCAAATGTGGGTCCCACGCGGCTGTATGCACTGGGCGATGCGAATGCATGCGTCCTTACATGGCAGTCCCACGCGTCAGCAACGGCGATACGAATGCATGCGACCTTACATGTCGGTCCCACGCGTCAGTAACGGCGATGCAAATGCATGCGCCTTACATGGCGGTCCCATGCGTTAGCACCAGCGATGCGAATGACGGCCTTACATGGTGGTCCCACGCGTCAGCAACGGCGATGCGAATGTATGCGTCTTACATGGCGGTCCCACGCGTCAGCACCGGCGATGCGAATGCCGGCCTTACATGGTGGTCCCATGCGTCAGCACCGGCGCTGTGACGGTCAAAGGTTTTGACCCGACGGCAAGGCCCCGTTTGGCCTCTTGTGTGGTGCGGGTGAGTGGAGGAGGGGGAAAGTGAGCACAACAAAATGGGCGGGACAAAACTGAGGAGAATTAAGGAACCAGGGGCACAGAAATAGAAATCCCTTAACTCAAAGGTTCTACGGCGGATCATGACTTGTTGCATCATATTGCATAACGTGATCATTGAAGACAAGAGAGATATGCGTGAGAACTTTCAGTACATCACCAACGGGACTCCGGTTGAGCCAGAGTATGATACGAACAGGATTGTGGCATTCCTTGAGGAGCATCACAAGATCGAGAACCATCAAGTTCATGCTCAGCTCCAACAAAATCTTGTTGAGCATCACTGGCAACGTCTTAGCGAGACCTAGTTATTCTATCACATGCTATTTGCTACATTTGAACCATTCAACGTGTTTAAATTTGAATAACTCGGATTGTAAACTTTAAATTTGGTTTGTAAACTATGTTCGTGATTTGTTTGAACATTCAAATTTATGTTTAGTTTCTATATGTGTGCTAATATGTAGTTGCAATTTATACTAGAATTGCAAAGTCTAGAAAAAACCAAAATTTACTAGTATAGGGGATCGGCTAGAAACGGCTAAAACTTAGTGGAGTAAATATACTCTACTAAGATTTTACTCTACCGGATACTCCATTATTTTTACAGGATCGGTTAGATTTGACCTTATAAGCTACCTAAAATTGTGGTTTTCGCTATGACTATAAATTTTACTCCCTCTGTTTTATTTTTGCTGTCGCCACTTGTATTCCCAGTTTGTACTACCGTATGTTGTCCCACCATGACAAGAAAAACGGAACGGAGGGAGTTCTTGATTAAAAAAGGTTAACATGTAGTGTATCACTTTTCTAGAGAACATGCACGAGCAAGAAGTTCCCAA
Source organism: Elymus sibiricus (assembly GCA_039707655.1). Taxonomy (NCBI): domain Eukaryota; kingdom Viridiplantae; phylum Streptophyta; class Magnoliopsida; order Poales; family Poaceae; genus Elymus; species Elymus sibiricus. The sequence continues at coordinate 147,693,130 of CM077675.1, forward strand.
CAGAGAGCAACAAACAAGTAGCATAACACAGGAACCAATGTGTCATCCCCTTTACGAAGATTAGGGCGACTGAAGTTTCATGGTAACAAAAGGATTGAAGATTGTACAGTACATATCCAAGCTCAGCACCCCAAGAGGCCAAGACCATGACCGGTACCGGCAAGGCATTTGCACTAATCCAACACTACGGGAAACTCTCAAGACAGTTAAGACAGCAGGAGTGCTCGCATTCTCTGTAAACAAAAAACAGAAACACCCGATCGAGAGAGCAAGACGAGACCCCAGCAGGAAAAGAAACAAGGATCCTTTCTAACCATCGATCACACTCACCCACCCTTCCCCGGAAAATCAACTAAGAATCCCAGCCTTGCCTTTCTTTCGACGGGAAGGATCCTGGCCTCGATCCCACATTATCCACCACACATACAAGCACAAAGCTCGGCCGACCAGCCGGTTGCTTGCCTTGTGAGTTGTCTTGTCACCATCCGTTTGACATCTCCTTGGAACTGAACATTCCATGCCTCTCTCGCCCCAGAACTCACACTCCGGCCTCTTCCTTTCATTCTCCAAAAGCAAAAGGACGCCCCCCATGTCTGGATCCGAAGACGAGACGAGCATGTGACTATGCAAGATGTGAGCGAGCAAGGGGTGCAAAAGATAACTATACGTGCACGTTCTCCCCTCTTTTCCAACAGTTGGATGTATGATCGGTCCATCAGTCACTGCCTGTCTCTCCCGGTCGAATGGCATCTCTTGCTTTTGTCACTTGTTCTTTGACACCCCCGGGCCTCAGGCACACCCCAAAATTTGGACCCCGGTGCGACCCATAAAATAGCTTCATTGATCATTGCAGCAGTATATAGATTTTCTCAAAGAATACGTCACGCCAAAAGGAATATCTTGGTAATCTGAGCTGTAAGCCATTCTTTTACTATTTTAGCCACATTGTGTGAGCATTTTTTGGTATGAAATCATCAGTTAGATTTCATAAGCAACCGTCTCCGGAGCATCATTTTCAATTGCTGTACTAGTCGACCAACTAAGTCTTTCTTGTGTCATTGTCGAACGTAGGTCTGATTTCAATAGTTTTAATTTAGAAAAACTTGTCTCAGCTAATGCAGGCGATAGTGACTAAAATTATGTACACAACATATTGTTGCATTAGAAAAGCAATCTCCACGCGACGCCTCCCCAGGGCACCGGGGGGCGGGGGGGGGGGGGGGGGGGGACTCCACGCCGCCAGCAGGGGCGAGTCCAACGAGGAGCACGTGCGCATCAGTCAGGGCGGCGCCTCTGGTCATGCGGCGGCGGTGCTTGCCCCCATGGCCGTCAGGAACCAGCAGGTTCTCTGGCGATGGTAGGCATGGCGGCGGCCACGGATCTGGATCCCGTCCAGATCCGTCGTCGATTTTTCACGTGGATGTTCGACGACGCAATGAGGGCTCCGGTGTGGGGATAGAGGATCTCCACAGGAGTACCGGCGGCGGCATATGTCTTCATGGCGAGTCGCCGCACGGTTCCAGCCAGCCGCGAGATCGGGACGACGCGGCTTCTGATGAAAATCGCGCCGGAGTGCGATCTTGGCGGACGATGGCGGCGTCTTTGACATCGTTTCCTTCTCGAGGCATCATTGTTGCAGGTCACGTCAACTCGGTCAGGATGTTCCGGAGGAAACCCTAGATATGGGCCTACCGGATCGGACGACAACGGTGCCTTTGGTGTTGTTCTCCCTCCTGAGGGCATCGTTTTGGAGCAAGTGCTGGCTAGAGTGGACAAGAGGAGGAGCGGTGTTACATCTACCGCAAGGCCGACGGAGGATCTGGTGCGTGTGGATGGATAATGCAGGATGGTGGCGTTGTCTGGCGCCGTGGTGGCATCGACAGTAGGCCTGGCAAGGTCGATGCTCAGTGCCTGCTCTGGAGATGGGTCAGTGGAAGACGGCGGCGGCGGCCTCTGAGAGTGCATCGGACCAGTGTGTGCCCACTCCCAGCATTGCGGCTTGGTTGGGACCTCCGACTTTACATGTTAGGCTTTGGTGTGATGTCTGCTTGGTATTTGACTCGGACTATCGGACACATTCATCAAGTGGGTAGGAGTAGCGACAGATGTTGTCAAGATGGTGGCTTCAGATTGCATGATGTATTACTTTGTAAGGTCTTAATGAATAATTAATAAAATGGCTGCATGCATCGCACAATGCAGAGGCCGGGGGTCATCCTCCTTTTCAAAAAAAGAAACTAGAAAAGCAATCAAGGCGTTTAAGAAATGTCAATATATCAATATACCCCATACTATCCATTGGAATGAATTCTTTAAGTAGCTGAACTCAACGTATAACACACTACGATGCGTCAATATCAAAGTGTTCGCCACTCTTGAGTGCAGCCTCAAGACAAACTACAAGAATAACTTAAGTTCATACTCTATCCGTTCTAAAATTTAAGAGTATTAGTTCTTTTTAAAGTCAAACTTCCTTTTCTTTGATGAAGTTTTTATAGAGAAAAGTATCAGTTGGTCGTAGTGGAGAGCATCATGCACCATGATACTAGTGTATTATACTTCATTCGCAGTGCATAGTATCATATTTTGGTATGATAGAATAATTCATTTATTGTCATATATGACACATAGTAGCACATCGTTTAATATGCTACAGTATCATGATATGATATTCAACCATCTTTTTCTTCATTTAATTATATGGCACCTCATCAAAATTGTCTGGTTGACATGCATAATACTACCTATAATACCGCCATTGCGGGCAGCCTCAGTATTTCCAATGAGAAACCAGTATCATTAGATTCATCATAGAATAGTTTTTATATTTTATATAATTGGATTATAGATGTTAATACTTTTTTTATAAAAAACTTGGTCAAACATAGAAAGGTTTGACTTTCGGAAAAAGAATGATACACCTTATAGTTTAGTGCACCAGAAGCAAGAAAATGAAGTTCTTTTGATATGTTTATATTGTTCAAATCTCCTTGTCAGTGGAGTGGTAGCTCGATCATCACATCGTCTGGGTTTTCCATCAAACTGTTTCTTTCTTTTAATCCCGCATTTATGATGAAACATTGGATCATTCACTAGTTCACTTGCTATTTCTTTTGCTATTTCAAATGTGTAAAAAAACTGGTTTCTGTATACTCATGAAAAAGCATAATCAACTTATATGCTTTCTCAATGGCAACCTCGGAAAACATATGCTTTGATTGTAAGTTCTTACAGACCATATTGACGGCAACCAATATCTTATACCTGATGGCAAATAGCTACTAAAGATTAAAAATCACCAATTTAATTATTCACTAACGATTTAGCTTCACGACTAGTTTCTGGTTCATCGTCAATAACAAATACTTGTGGTAAAGCTTCTCATATCCAACATCTGAAATCTTATAGCTTCAACACTATCTATATGATTCCCCCAACGTGTAGATGACAAAGACTTCTGTTATATTATATTTCAGGATCTACCACTTTTTAGCAATTAGCAACTATTGTGTAGATGTGTTGTATGATTCCAAATAAGTCCTTAACTTTACCGCAATTTCTGGCCATAGAATAAAGTGTTAAATTAAGACTATGACAATGAAAAGGAGTAAATAGCATAAAACTACTACAATTCGGGCTAGGGTTCCAAAAAACTATCAATTTTTTTCACTGATAACTACCAAGTGAGGGGTCGGCTGTTTCAAAAACCCCAAAACTCGCGAAACTAGCAATTTAAGTCGTTTTCTGACCAACTGGGCCCACCGGTTAGGCCACGTGGCCCAGCGCGCTCACGGCGCGGCCGTTAACGACCGTTACACCGACTGGTGCGGTCGAAACTGGATAATTAATACCCAGATCCTCCTCGGTTGCACCTCTGCCCGCTCACTCCCCTGCTCCACTCTGAGCTTGTCGCCGCCGATGGTAGCCTAGGTCGCCGACCTCCCTGCCGCCTGCTACTTCTTGAGCATGCGTTGGTTTTCCCTTGAAGAGGAAAGGGTGATGCAGCAAAGTAGATAAGTATTTCCCTCGGTTGTTGAGAACCAAGGTATCAATCTAGTAGGAGATACAAGCAAGTCCCCAATAGATGTCACTACACAAATAATCAAACACTTGCACCCAACGCTATAAAGGGGTTGTCAATCCCTTCACGGTTACTTGCAAGGATGAGATCTGATAGAGATAGATATAAAAGATTGCTAGATCGTAAAGTAAAACAAAAGTAAAAATAATGCAGCGAAGTATTTTTGGTATTTTTGGTTTATAGATCTGAAAGTATAATATGGAAAATAGACCCGAGGGCCATAGGTTTCACTAGAGGCTTCTCTCATGAAGGAAAATAATACGGTGGGTGAACAAATTATTGTCGAGCAATTAATAGAAAAGCGAATAATTATGAAGATATCCAAGGCAATGATTATGCATATAGGCATCACGTCCGTGTCAAGTAGACCGAAACGATTCTGCATCTACTACTATTACTTCACACATCGTCCGACTCCTGCCTGCATCTAGAGTATTAAGTTCATGAAGAAAAAAGTAACGCATTAGGTAAGATGACATGATGTAGAGGGATAAACTCAAGAAATATGATGAAAACCCCATCTTTTTATCCTCGATGGCAACAATACAAATATGTGCCTCGCTACCCCTACTTTGTCACTGGGTGAGGACACCGCGAGATTGAACCCAAAACTAAGCACTTCTCCCATTGCAAGAATTACCAATCTAGTTGGCCAAGCCAAACCAATAACTCGAAGAGACTTGCAAAGATATGAAATCATGCATATAAGAATTCAGAGAAGATTCAAATAATATTCATAGATAAGCTGATCATAAACCCACAATTCATCGGATCTCGACAAACACACCGCAAAAGAGTTTTACATCGGATAGATCTCCATGAAGATCATGAAGAACATGGTATTGAAGATCAAAGAGAGAGAAGAAGCCATCTAGCTACTAGCTATGGACCCGAAGGTCTGTTGTAAACTACTCACGCATCATCGGAGGGGCAATGGAGTTGATGTAGATGCCCTCCGTGCTCGAATCCCCCTCGGGCAGATTACCGAAAAAGGCTCCAAGATTGGATCTCACGGGAACAGAGGCTTTTGTCGGCGGACAAGTATGTTTTGTGGCTCTTTTTGGTATCCAGGGAATATTTGGGAATTTATAGGCCGAAGAATAGGGTTAGGAGGGCTGTCGTGAGGCCACAAGCCAGGGGGGCGCCCCCCCTAGGGCGCGCCCTGGTGGCTTGTGACGCCACGACAGGTCTCCTGGCTTCATCTCCAAGTCTGCTGGGTTTCTTCTGGTCCAAGAAAAATCATTCCGAAGATTTTATTCCGTTTGGACTCCGTTTAATATTCCTTATCCGCTATACTCAAAAACAAGGAAAAAACAGAAACTGGCACTAGGCTCTAGATTAATAGGTTAGTCCCAAAAATAATATAAAATAGCATATTAATGCATATAAAACATCCAAAACAGATAATATAATAGCATGGAACAATCAAAAATTATAGATACGTTGGAGAAGTATCAAGCATCCCCCAGCTTAATTCCTGCTCGTCCTCGAGTAGGTAAATAATAAAAACAGAATTTTTGATGTGGAATGCTACCTAACATATTTATCCATGTAATATTCTTTATTGTGGCATGAATATTCAGATCCATAAGATTCAAAACAAAAGTCTAATATTGACATAAAAACAGTAATACTTCAAGCATACTAACAAGGCAATTGCGTCCTTTCGAAATAACATGGCCTTAGAAAGTTATCCCTACAAAATCATATGGTCTGGCTATGCTCCATCTTCCCCACACAAAGTATCTAAATCATGTACAACCCCGATGACAAGTCAAGCAATTGTTTCACACTTTTTATGTTCTCAAACCTTTTCAACTCTCACGCAATACATGAGCGTGAGCCATGGATATAGCACTATAGGTGGAACAGAATATGGTGAAGGTTGCGAGGAAAAAGGAGAAAATAGTCTCACATCAACTAGGCGTATCAACGGGCTATGGAGATGCCCATCAATAGATATCAATGTGAGTGAGTAGGGATTGCCATGCAACGAATGCACTAGAGATATAAGTGTATGAAAGCTCAAAAAGAAAACTAAGTGGCTGTGCATAAGATGAAAATTTCCACTAGTTATATGAAAGTGACAAAATAGGAGACTCTCTATCATGAAGATCATGGTGCTACTTTGAAGCACAAGTGTGGAAAAAGATAGTAGCATTGTCCCTTCTCTCTTTCTCTCATTTTTTTTGGTGGGAATCTTTGGCCTCTTTTTTTTATTTGGGCTTCGCTGGCCTCTTTTATTATTTGTAAAGTCCGGAGACTCATCCCAACTTGTGAGGGAGTCATAGCTTCCATCATCCTTTTCTCTCACAGGACAATGCTCTAATAATGAAGATCATCACACTTTTATTTACTTACAACTCAAGAATTACAACTCGATACCTAGAACAAAATATGACTCTATATGCAATATGAAAGTGATGGTGCGTATCATGAAAAACGGAACGGTGGAAGTTGCATGGCAATATATCTCGGAATGGCTATGGAAATGCCATAATAGGTAGGTATGGTGGCTGTTTTGAGGAAAATATATGGTGGCTGTTTTGAGGAGGGTGGGTTTAATGCACCGGCGAAAGTTGCGCGGCACTAGAGAGGCTAGCAAAGGTGGAAGGGTGAGAGTGCGTATAATCCATGGACTCAACATTAGTCATAAAGAACTCACAAACTTATTGCAAAAGTCTATTAGTTATCGAAACAAAGCATTAGACGCATGCTCCTAGGGGAGAGGTTGGTAGGAGTTAACCATCGCGCGCTCCCGACCCTCACACAAAGGTTGACAATCATTAAACAAATCATGCTCCGACTTCGTTACATAACGGTTCACCATACGTGCATGCTACGGGAATCACAAACTTTAACACAAGTATTTCTTCCAATTCACAATTACTCACTAGCATGACTCTCATATTACCATCTTCACATCTCAAAACTATATTTAAGGAATCAAACTTCTCATAGTATTCAATGCACTTAATATGAAAGTTTTTATTATATCCCTCTTGGATTCCCATTATATTAGGACTAAATTCATAACCTAAACCAATTACCATGCTGTTTAAAGACTCTCAAAATAATATGAGTGAGGTACAAGAGTTCAATAATTTCTATAAAATAAAACACCACCGTGCTCTAAAAAGATATAAGTGAAGTACTAGAGCAACATTGCCTAGCTCAAAAGATATAAGTGAAGCACATAGAGTATTCTAATAAATTCACGATTAATGTGTGTCCCCCTCAAAATATGTGTGCAGCAAGGATGATTGTGGCAAACTAAAAAGCAAAGACTCATATCATACAAGACGCTCCAAGCAAAACACATATCATGTGGTGAATAAAAATATAGCCTCAAGTAAATTTACCGATGGATTGAAGACGAAAGAGGGGATGCCTTCCGGGGCATCCCCAAGCTTAGGCTTTTTGGTATCCTTGAATATGGCTTGGGGTGCCTTGGGCATCCCCAAGCTTAGGCTCTTGCCACTCCTTATTCCATAGTCCATCAAATCTTTACCCAAAACTTGAAAACTTCACAACACAAAACTCATGAGATCCGTTAGTATAAGAAAAATAAATCACCACTTTAGGTACTGTTGTGAACTCATTCTTTATTTATATTGGTGTAATATCTACTGTATTCTAACTTCTCCATGGTTCATACCCCCCGATACAACCCATAGATACATCAAAATAAGCAAACAACACAAAGAAAACAGAATCTGTCTAAAACAGAACAGTCTGTATCAATCTATAGACTTTGAATACTTCTGTAAGTCCAAAAATTCTGAAAAATTAGGACAATCAGGGAAATTTGTATATAAATCTTGTGTAAAAATTTCAGATCAAAAACACGTTTCAGTGAATTTACAAAATTCCTGGACTTAGAGCAAACGTTTCTGTTTTTCAGCAAAATCAAATCACAAACACCGTAGACCATCCCAAAGGTCTTACTTGGCTCAAACACTAATTTAAACGAGAAAACACAATTAATACAGAGGTAATAATGTGTAAAACACTCAAAAACAGAAGCAAAAACAAAAGCATAAAAATAAAATTGGGTTGCCTCCCAACAAGCGCTATTGTTTAACGCCCCTAGCTAGGCATAACGCAATAGATCTTGGTATTGTCATAATAGTAAGGGAGATCATCCATGATTATCTCATACTCCCTTCTTTCAGCGGCAAGTTTTCTTTGTGGCAAGCAAAAGTAATCAAAAGGGCTAAATTTAATAGGATAAGGATCCTGAAGATCAAGTGCGGGAGGGATAGGTTCCTCCTTCGGCCCCTTATAGTGTATAATCAATTCATCATTGTAGGCTTTCCTTTGGTGGAAAGTCATAAGCCTATCTCTTAATATGAACTCTAATCCGTTATTTTGTATAGCAAAATTATCATTGAGTTCAGAAATCTTATCAATAAAAACCTCGATAGTGACCCTTTTTCTCAAATTTTCATTATAAGCAACGTAATCCGGGGATTGCAATCTCATTATTTCTTCTTGATTAAAAAGGATCTCCTCCATAGGGGGACATCCACCATTAATTTTATAATGAGAAAAGATTTCACTAGCCTCTTTCATGATGAATCTAAACTCGTGGGCTAGAAATATAGTAGCGGCACGCTTAACAGAAGAATACTGAATATTAGAGAACTCAAGAAAAATCCTTTGTATGCAAGGATACATATGAACAAATTGCCTCTCAAGTTGATTTATTAGAAGTGTTATGGCATCCGCAAGACTATTAGTTTTATTGAGAATAGACCCTCCTAAGGTAGGTAGCGTACCAGCACAAGTAAAGAAATCTTGAATAACGCCTTTTCCAATAATATTACCGCTACCTATGCGGAATTTTTTTGTATGCATGATAGTAGGTTCTTCATGAGAGTCGTTTTTAGAAAAGTAGTCAAAATTTCTCTCAAGATTATTACTATCCTTTTCAATAAAAACCTCTCTAGATTCAGACATGGTGGCCACGAATAGATCTAGCACACAAGCAAACGAAAAGCAAACGGAAAGACAAACGGAAGAAGAGCGAATAAAAAGGCAAATCTTTTTGGTTTTTCTGAAAATCGTTTTAGAAGTGGGGGAGAGGAAAACGAGAGGCAAATGGCAAATAATGTAAATGCAAAAGATGAGTTTGTGATGGGTACTTGGTAGGCTTGATGTAGATATCCCCGGCAACGGCGCCAGAAATCCTTCTTGCCACTTCTTGAGCATGCGTTGGTTTTCCCTTGAAGAGGAAAGGGTGATGCAGCAAAGTAGATAAGTATTTCCCTCAGTTGTTGAGAACCAATGGATCAATCCAGTAGGAGATACAAGCAAGTCCCCAATAGTTGTACCTACACAAATAATCAAACACTTGCACCCAACGCTATAAAGGGGTTGTCAATCCCTTCACGGTTACTTTCAAGGATGAGATCTAATAGAGATAGATATAAAAGATTGCTAGATCATAATGTAAAACAAAAGTAAAAATAATGTAGCGAAGTATTTTTGGTATTTTTGGTTTATAGATCTGAAAGTATAATATGGAAAATAGACCCGGGGGCCATAGGTTTCACTAGAGGCTTCTCTCATGAAGGAAAATAATACGGTGGGTGAACAAATTATTGTCGAGCAATTGATAGAAAAGCGAATAATTATGAAGATATCCAAGGCAATGATTATGCATATAGGCATCACGTCCGTGTCAAGTAGACCGAAACGATTCTGCATCTACTACTATTACTCCACACATCGACCGACTCCTGCCAGCATCTAGAGTATTAAGTTCATGAAGAACAGATTAACGCATTAGGTAAGATGACATGATGTAGAGGGATAAACTCAAGCAATATGATGAAAACCCCATCTTTTTATCCTCGATGGCAACAATACAAATACGTGCCTCGCTACCCCTACTTTGTCACTGGGTGAAGACACCACAAGATTGAACCCAAAACTAAGCACTTCTCCCATTGCAAGAATTACCAATCTAGTTGGCCAAACCAAACCAATAACTCGAAGAGACTTGCAAATATATGAAATCATGCATATAAGAATTCATAGAAGATTCAAATAATATTCATAGATAAGCTGATCATAAACCCACAATTCATCGGATCTCGACAAACACACCGCAAAAGAGTATTACATCGGATAGATCTCCATGAAGATCATGAAGAACATGGTATTGAAGAACAAAGAGAGAGAAGAAGCCATCTAGATACTAGCTATGGACCCGAAGGTCTGTGGTAAACTACTCACGCATCATCGGAGGGGCAATGGAGTTGATGTAGATGCCCTCCGTGATCGAATCCCCCTCGGGCAGATTACCGGAAAAGGCTCCAAGATTGGATCTCACGGGAACAGAGGCTTCCGGCGGCGGAAAAGTATTTTTTGTGGCTCTTTTTGGTATCCAGGGAATATTTGGGAATTTATAGGCCGAAGTAGGGTTAGGAGGGCTGCCGTGGGGCCACAAGCTAGGGGGGCGCCCCCCCCCCCTAGGGCGCGCCCTGGTGGCTTGTGACGCCACGGCAGGTCTCCTGGCTTCATCTCCAAGTCTGCTGGGTTTCTTCTGGTCCAAGAAGAATCATTCCGAAGATTTTATTCCGTTTGGACTCCGTTTAATATTCCTTATCTGCAATACTCAAAAACAAGGAAAAACAGAAACTGGCACTATGCTCTAGATTAATAGGTTAATCCCAAAAATAATATAAAATAGCATATTAATGCATATAAAACATCCAAAACAGATAATATAATAGCATGGAACAATCAAAAATTATAGATACGTTGGAGACGTATCACCGCCAAGCCTTCTTGGAACGACGGTGAAACAAGCTTTGACGATGACTGGGAGGTCGTCAGCATGGACATGGGGCTTAGGGACGGAGCCTGGAAATAGAGTGTAACGAACCAAGGGATGCTACGATCGAAACAAGGGCAGATTAGGGGAACATATCAGGTTTTGCTTGTTGCTTGAGGAAGAAGAAGGTGTGGTACTACAGGAGAGGGAGGTGAGATACAAAGGAGGGTAGGTGAGATACAGAGTTCACACAATTCACACATGTCATGCCTCTCTCTGCCTACGACGCATGCTTAAGTAACACACACGCACTCAGCTCGGTCTGTGGGCCAATGTTGCCTGACCTGTGCACCCAATCCTTCCTTGTCCACTGCATCAACAGAGGGATGCAGGTGTGACATGCCCCTCTTCTTTAGAAAAATCCTCATCTTCAGGTCGTGCTTCATCTTCAGTTCATGTCTGTTCCTGACCAGTTGCGGCCGCTCGCCAGATGCTCGCAGCAGGGAATCATTGCCGTAGAGTCTTGTAGTCATCCCAAGTTGTGCCTGACGCTGGCGAAGACCAGCGAACTCGGACCTAGACAAGTGCTTCGTTGCCTTTCTTGACCATCCTGCGCTCCACAATTTCTTCTAGTTCGTTGTCGGTGATAAACAAGTCAGGTGGTCGTGGCAGCTCGGAGAACACCAGTGAGTAATTGGGCGTGAAGGGATTAATTTCCCAGACGTGGAAGACGTCGTGGATGCGGCTGTCCGAGGGAAGCTCCAACTTGTATGCGAGCTTACCGATGCGCGCCAGAATCTTGAAGGGCTCAAAGAATTTGTGCGCCAACTTGGCGCATGGCCGGTTGACGACAGAGGATTGCGCATACGGTTGTAATTTGATCACCACGAAGTCGTCCACCTCGAATTCGCACTCCGTGCAATGGTGATCGGCTTGCTTCTTGAACCTTTGTTGTACACGAAGGATCTGCACACGCAGATGTGCCGTGTGCACGCCCCAGTCCCACAGCTCGGCATCGAGGACCGGGGTTGTCTTGTCGTCCCACAGGGACATGGTACCCAGGTTCGGTTCCACGCCGTAGAGTGCCTTGAAGGGAGAAGAATTGATCAACGAGGGGAAGGAAGAGTTGTACCAGAACTCTTCCATAGGAAGCCATCGACGCCAATGACCCGGTGCGTCGTGGATCGCACAATGGAGGTACATCTCCATGCATTGATTGACGTGTTTGCTTTGGCTGTCGAACTGGGGGTGATACGTTGTGGAGTACAGCAGTTTGGTGCCCGCCATGGTGAAGAGCTCCCGCCAGAGGGCGCTAGTGAAGACACGGTTACGGTGGGCGATGATAGAGTTGGGGAGGCTGTGGAGCTTGACGGCATTGTCCCAAAAGATGCGCGCCACCTGCGCCGCATTGAATGGGTGATGAAGAGGAATGGAGTGCGCAAATTTCGTCAGCCGATCCACGACCACCATGATCGAGTCGTGCCCTTCAGACTTTGGCAAACCTTCGACGAAATCCATGGTGAGTTCTTGCCATGGTGTCGTGGGAATAGGGAGAGGGGCCAACATCCCGGCCGGTCGTCGATGCTCATGTTTCTCCTGCTGACAGATCAAGCATTGTTTCACATAGTCCTCCACGTCCCGTCTCATGCATGTCCACATAAACCTCTTCTTCAATCTCTGGTAAGTTGTTGTGTTGCTTGAATGCCCACCTATCGCACTGTCGTGCAGAGCACTGATTAATTTGGCGCGCAGCGTTGTGTTGCTTCCAACCCAGAGGAGATCTTGGCATCGAATTAGACCCTTGTGCAACTCAAATCCATCCTCGTCTGGACTGTGAATGGTGAGTCGCGTCAGTTTCTCCTGAGCATCAGAGTCAGTGGCGTAGGAATTGGCCACTTCCTGTACCCAGGTGGGCTGACATAGCGAGAGCGCGGTGACGTCCAAGGCTGCGCCCACCCGCGACAAGGCATCTGCCGCCTCGTTGTCCACCACGTGCCTGTACTCAAACTTAAACTGCATGCCAACCAATTCACTCTGTCTGCCACTTGTCCGCTGCCATCATGACAGCCAAAAATTCCTTTGCGTTGCTCCTGTAACGATTCCTTCTCATAAGTGCCAACCAATTTGGACATTGCTTTGCGTTGCAAATCTGTCTCGATCTGTTGATCGCCCAAGTTGCACAAGCTTTTGTTATGAGTGACAATGGTGAACTGACCGCATTTCAGATAAGCCTGCCACTTGTCCGCTGCCATCATGACAGCCAAAAATTCCTTCTCATAAGTTGAAAGCTTCTGGTTGCGCACCCCCAAAACCTTGCATAAATATTCCATCGAGTGTCCCTCTTGCACGAGCACAGTGCCAATGCCCATGTCACATGCGTCAGTCTCGATGCTGAACGGCTTGGTGAAGTCTGGTAAGGTGAGCATCGAAGCACTTGCCATGGTGCGCTTGAGAAGCTCAAAGGATGCATGTGCTTGCTCAGTCCACTAGAATCCATTCTTTGTCAGCAAATTTGCCTGTGGCTTGGCGATGATGCCATAGCGGGCTACAAATTTTCTGTAGTAGCCGGTGAGGCCAAGGAATCCTCGCAGCTCAGTTGGTGTCGAGGGCGTCGGTCAGTTGAGCATGACATGCGTCTTCTCTGCGTCTGTCGCAACACTAGTTCTTGAGATGACGTGGCCAAGATAGTCGATGCTCTCCTGAGCAAACGAGCACTTGGACAACCTGGAAAAGAGTTGGTGCTCACGAAGAAGATCGAACACCAGCTCTAGATGCTCCTCATGCTCATGTAATGATTCACTAAAGACCAAGATGTCATCGAGAAATATGATCACGAACTTGCATACATACTTGGAGAATATCTGGTTCATCAGGCATTGAAAAGTGGTTGGTTCATTTGTCAGGCCAAACAACATGACTCAAAAATGAAGTGTCCATGGTGGGTCTTGAATGCAGTTTTCCCTTAACCGCCTTCTCTCATCCAGATTTGATGATAGCCCTCCCGTAAATCCAATTTGGAAAAATACTTGGCGCCAGTCACCAAGAAGCTCATCTATGATGTGAAGAGGAAACCGATTCTTCACACTGGTGTCGTTTAGGGGGCGATAGTCGACGCAGAAGCACCAAGAGCCATCCTTCTTTTTCACCAATCGAACCAGGGTTGCGTAAGGGCTCATGTTGTGCGCGATCACCCCTGAATCGAGCATTTCTCTGACTTGCCTCTTGATCTCATCTTTTTGTAATGGCGAGTATCAGTAGGATCGTGCGTTTGTTGGTTGTGCTCCTTCGACCAATGTAATGGCATGATCGTATTAGCGATTGGGTGGCAGTTTCTTTGGTTCTCCAAACACGTCACTGTACTTGTTGAGGACCGCCTGAATGCCCTCTGGCAGCTTGCTAGCAGTGTCACTGTGGTGTGGTTGTCGATCAATGAGCGCCATGTATAAAATTTATTTTCCTGCTTGCCATTTGTTGAACTGGTTTGGTTCAATTGCTTCCACTGACTGAACTGTATTCTGTCGAACACCTTGCAGAGTGATTGTGGCGCCCTCATGCTCAAAGGTGAGCATATTGTTGAGCCAATGGCAGCTCATCGGGCTGAACTTCTCCAACCAGTCCATGCCGAACACGCCTTCATACGCCCCGAGCGTGAGCTGGCGCATGTAGGTAGTGAAGGTGTGTCCCTGCAGCCACCATTGGACACCAGGCACCAGCTTGTCGCTAACCAGACGCTCACCATTGGCCACACGAACTTCCACCATGGCAAGGGTGTCGTTTCCACTGCAATTCTGTCCGCAAACGATGTCGAGATGAAACCGTGTGTACTTCCCGAGTCAACAAGGAGGAGCATCACTTGATTTCCCACAAGTGCGCGGAGACGGATTGTGCGCGGAGTCTCCATGCCTGAGACCGCTTGTGTTGGCAGGACACAACACTCCTGGTCCGCTGGGGCTGCGCCTGGTTCGTCCAACAGCTCCATGGCCTGAATTGCTTCTTCCGTGAGAATCTTGCCATGCTCCCCCATGTATATGTTAGCAACTGTGTGGCTTTCTTGCAGTGGTGCTCCCTGGAGTAACGATCACCTCAACGGAAACAGAGACCATGCGCACGGCGGTGATAGCGTAGTTGCCACTCACACGTGAAGTCATCCCCTCCAGCGGCGACGGGGGCGGCGGCAGGCCGCGGTGCTACCACCTGTGGTCGAAGAGGCAGGGCGATGGGGTGCGTTGGTGGGCACCCCAACGGAAACACGCGCGGCCACGGACGATGTGTGTCTGTTTCTTCTTCCTTAATTCTCGCGAGCACGGAGGCGCGAGTGATGCTCGTGAGTGCTTGGAGTCATACCGCTGCTCGCAAATCGTCACACAGTCCAAGCAAAAATTGGGTGATGAAGAACTTGTTACTGAGTGTTCCGTCGAGCGCGAGCAGGTGGTACATGTGAGATTCGAATGCGAGCCTGTAATATGCCACAGAGCCAGTCTGACGGAGTTGCAGTAGTTTGTGCATCTCCATCTCGAACTCATCACAGCAAAATTCTTCCTTGAGGGCAATGCAGAACTCCTCCCATGAGAGCGCCCGATGTGCTTGCCGGTATGCTTAAAGCCAATGCGCCAGGTGGCCTTCGATGTAGAGGGAGGCCGTAGTCACCCAATTGTGCTACGGCACCCAGTACAACTCAAAGTAGGACTCGCAGTGGTCGATCCAAAGATATGGCACGATGTCGTCCAACTTGCGGAAGTCATGCTTGGGGGGCTTGGCATGGTAGTCGTACATGGGTGGCGCTTGAGGAATCCAGTAAGGAGAAGTTGGTGGCGACATCTGACCCGCTCCATGATACGTCCATTTTGCATCATGATTTCCTACTGTTATTTACTTTTTTGTTGAATAATAATGCTTTGGGGAGTGATTCTTATGCCTTTTCTCTCATAATATGCAAGGTTTACACCAAGAGGGAGAATACCGGCAGCTGGAATTCTGGACCCAAGAAAAGCACGTCAGAGATGCCTATTCTGCACAACTCCAATGAAGCTAAAAATTTACGGAGATTATTTTTGCATTTAATAAAAAATACTGGAGCTGAAAACTACCAGGGGAGGCCCACCAGGTGGGCACAGCTCACCAGGGCGCGCCAGGCACCCCTGGGCGCGCCCTGATGGGTTGTGCTCACCCAGGCCCACCTCCGGTGCCCATCTTCTGGTATAAATTCCCAAAAAACCTAGAAAAAATAAGAGGAGGACTTTCGGGACGAAGCGCCGCCGCCTTGAGGCGGAACTTGGGTAGGAGCACTTTTGCCCTCCGGCGGAGCGATTCTGCCGGGGGAACTTCCCTCCCGGAGGGGGAAATCGAAGCTATCGTCATCACCAACACCCCTCTCATCTTTGGGAGGCCAATCTTCATCAACATCTTCAACAACACCATCTCCTCTCAAACCCTAGTTCATCTCTTGTGTTCAATCTTTGTACCGGAACCTCAGATTGGTACGTGTGGGTGACTAGTAGTGTTGATTACCTTGTGTAGTTGATTGCTATATGGTTTATTTGGTGGAAGATTATATGTTCAGATCCAATATGCTATTTAATACCTCTCTGATCTTGAGCATGTTTATTATTTGTGAGTAGTTACCTTTGTTCTTGAGGTCACGGGAGAAGTCATGTTGCAAGTAATCATGTGAATTTGATATGTGTTCGATGTTTTGATGATATGTATGTTGTGATTCCCTTAGTGGTGTCATGTGAATGTCGACTACATGACACTTCACCATTCATGGGCCTAAGGGAATGCATTGTGGAGTAGTTATTAGATGATGGGTTGCTAGAGTGACAGAAGCTTAAACCCTAGTTTATGTGCTACTTAGTAAGGGGCTGATTTGCATCCACATGTTTAATGCTATGGTTAGACTTTGTCTTAATACTTTTCTCCTAGTTGCGGATGCTTGCGAGGGGGTTAATCATAAGTAGGTTGTTAGTTCAAGTAAGAACAGCACCTTATCACCGGTCCACCCACATATCAAATTATCAAAGTAGCGAACACGAATCAAACCAACATGATAAAAGTGACTAGACGAAATTCCCGTGTACCCTCAAGAACACTTTGCCTATTACTAGTGATTATTCTGGCCTGTCCTTTGCCTCAAAAGGATTGGGATATCTTACTGCACCTTGTTTACCGTTACCGTTACTTGCTTGGTACCAATTACCTTGCTATCAAACTATCTGTTACCTACAATTTCAGTGCTTGCAGAAATTACCTTGCTGAAAACTGCTTGTCATTTCCTTCTGCTCCTCGTTGGGTTCGACACTCTTACTTATCGAAAGGACTATGATTGATCCCCTATACTTGTGGGTCATCAAGACTGATAGTAGATGGGTAAGTCCCGTTCATTGTGTCCCTAAGAAAGTAGGTATTACCGTTGTTCCTAATGATAAGAATGAACTCATTCCACAAAGAATTGTTACTGGCTATAGAATGGTAATTGATTTTAGAAAATTAAATAAAGCTACTAGAAAAGATCATTACCCTTTACCGTTCATTGATCAAATGCTTGAAATATTATCTAAGCACACACACTTTTGTTTCTTAGACGGATATTCTGGTTTCTCTCAAATACCTGTGTCACAATCTGATCAAGAGAAAACTACCTTTACTTACCCTTTCGGAACCTATGCTTATAGACGTATGCCTTTTGGTTTATGCAATGCACCTGCAACCTTTCAAAGATGTATGACTTCTATATTCTCTGATTTTTGTGAAAAGATTGTGGAGGTTTTCATGGATGATTTTTCCGTTTACGAAACTTCTTTTGATGATTGCTTAAGCAACCTTGATCGAGTTTTGCAGAGATGTGAACAAACTAATCTCGTCTTGAATTGGGAGAAGTGCCACTTTATGGTTAATGAAGGCATTGTCTTGGGGCATAAAATATCTGAACGAGGTATTGAGGTGGATAAAGCTAAAGTTGATGCAATTGAGAAAATGCCATGTCCTAAAGACGTTAAAGGTATTCGAAGTTTCCTTGGTCATGTTGGTTTTTATAGGAGGTTCATTAAAGACTTCTCTAAAATTGCTAGGCCTCTTACTAATCTTTTGCAAAAAGATATTCCTTTTGTTTTTGATGATGATTGTGTGGAAGCCTTTGAAACACACAAGAAAGCCTTAACCTCTGCACCTATTGTTCAACCACCTGATTGGAACTTGCCTTTTGAAATTATGTGTGATGCTAGTGATTATGTTGTTGGTGCTGTCCTAGGACAAAGAGTTGATAAGAAATTGAATGTTATCCATTATGCTAGTAAAACTCTAGACAGTGCCCAACGAAATTATGCTAGTACTGAAAAAGAATTTTTAGCAGTTGTGTTTGCTTGTGATAAATTTAGATCTTATATTCTTGATTCCAAAGTCATTGTTCACTCTGATCATGCTGCTATAAAATACCTTATGGAAAAGAAAGATGCTAAACCTAGACTCATTAGGTGGGTTCTCTTGCTCCAAGAATTTGACTTGCACATCATTGATAGGAAAGGAGCTGAGAACCCCGTAGCTGATAACTTGTCTAGGTTAGAAAATATTCTTGATGACCCACTACCTATTGATGATAGTTTTCTGGACGAGCAGTTAGCTGCAATAAGTGTCTCACAACGCACACCTTGGTATGCTGATTATGCTAACTACATTGTTGCTAAATACATTCCACCTAGCTTTACTTATCAACAAAAGAGAAAAAAATTCTATGACTTGAGACATTACTTTTGGGATGACCCACATCTTTATAAAGAAGGAGTAGATGGTGTATTATTAGACGTTGTGTACCTGAGCATGAACATGAACAAATCCTACGGAAATGTCATTCCGAAGCTTATGGAGGACATCATGCGGGAGATAGAACTGCTCATAAGGTATTGCAATCTGGTTTTTATTGGCCTACTCTCTTCAAAGATGCCCGTAAGTTTGTCTTATCTTGTGATGAATGTCAAAGAATTAGTAATATCGGAAAGCGTCAAGAAATTCCTATGAATTATTCACTTGTTGTTGAACCATTTGACGTTTGGGGTTTTGATTATATGGGGTCTTTCCCTTCCTCTAATGGGTACACTCATATTTTGGTTGCGGTTGATTATGACACTAAGTGGGTAGAAGCTATTCAACCTAGTAGTGCTGATCATCACACCTCCATTAAAATGCATAAAGAAGTTATCTTCCTGAGGTTTGGAGTCCCTAGATATCTAATGACAGATGGTGGTTCACGTTTTATCCATGGTGCCTTCCGTAAGATGCTTGCTAAATATGATGTTAACCATAGAATTGCATCACCCTATCATCCTCAATCTAGTGGTCAAGTTGAACTTAGCAGTAGAGAAATAAAATTAATATTACAAAAAACTGTTAATAGGTCTCGTAAGAATTGGTCTAAGAAATTAGATGATGCACTTTGGGCCTATAGAACAGCTTATAAAAATCCCATGGGTATGTCTCCATATAAAATGGTATATGGCAAAGCTTGTCATTTGCCTCTAGAACTAGAACACAAAGCATTTTGGGCAATTAAAGAACTCAACTATGATTTCAAACTTGCCGGTGAAAAGAGGTTATTTGATATTAGCTCACTAGATGAATGGAGAACCCAAGCGTATGAAAATGCTAAGCTATTCAAAGAAAAAGTAAAAAGATGGCATGACAAAAGAATCCAAAAGCGGGAATTCAAAATAGGAGATTATGTTCTTTTTTTCAACTCTCGTTTAAGATTTTTTGCAGGAAAGCTTCTCTCAAAATGGGAAGGACCATATATTATCGAAGAGGTTTATCGTTCTGGAGCTATCAAGATTAATAACGCCGAAGGTACTAACCCGAAGGTAGTCAATGGGCAGAGAACTAAGCATTATATCTCAGGTACGCCTATTAATGTTGAAAGCAATGTTATCCAAACCATGACACCGGAGGAACACATTAAAGAAACCTTGCAGAATACTCCAGATTACTTAAAAATAGGAGGTATGTGATACGGTAAGTAAACGGACTCCGAAAAATCTTCAAAAATATTTTCTGTCAGTTTTGGAATATTTTAGAATTTTGGAAATAAAAAATAAATCGGAAGGTAATCGAGGTGAGCACGATACACCAGGGCGCGCCAGGCACCCCTGGGCGCGCCCTGGTGGGTTGTGCCCACCTCGGGTGCCTTCCCGACTCCGTTTTCCTTCCAAATACATGTTTCCCAAGAATAAAAATTCTCTATATATACCCCTGATACATCTCCAATGTATCTACTTTTCCTCACTCTTTTAACCTTGTTTTGGACTCTAATTTGCATGATTTGAATGGAACTAACCCGGACTGACGCTTTTTCAGCAGAATTGCCATGGTGTTGTTTTTGTGCAGAAGTAAAAGTTCTCAGAATGGAACGAAACTTTCTGGAGATTTATTTTGGAAAATATAAAAAATACTGGAGCCAGAAACTACCGGAGAGGGGGCCCAGGGTGCGCAGCACCCACCAGGGCGCGCCAGCCCCCTCCCGGCGCGCCCTAGTGGGGGCTGGGCACCACGGGGCCCCACTTGCCCTATCTCCGTCACTATAAATTCCTAAATTTGGAGAGAAAAATCAGAGAGAAAGAATTATCGCATTTCACGAGACGGAGCCGCCGCCACCTCTTGTTCTTCCTCGGGAGGCCAGATCTGGAGCCCGTTTGGGGCTCCGGAGAGGGGAATCTTTGGTCTTCGTCATCATCAACCTTTCTCCATCGCCAATTCCATGATGCTCCCCACCGGGAGTGAGTAATTACTTCATAGGCTTGCTGGTCGGTGAGGAGTTGGATGAGATTCATCATGTAATCGAGTTAGTTTTGTTAGGGCTTGATCACTAGTATCCATTATGTTCTTAGATTGATGTTGCTACGACTTTGCAGTGCCTAATGCTTGTCACTAGGGCCCGAGTGCCATGATTTCAGATCTGAACCGTTTATGTTATCATATCTATATCTATGTTCTTGATCTGATCTTGCCTAGTCATATGCACCTATTACGTGTTATGATCCGTCAACCCCATAGTGACAATATTTGGGATACTTCGCGGTGATGACTGTAGTTTGAGGAGTTCATGTATTCACCATGTGTTAATGCTTTGTTCCGGTTCTCTATTAAAAGGAGGCCTTAATATCCCTTAGTTTCCTTATGGACCCCGCTGCCATGGGAGGGTAGGACAAAAAATGTCATGCAAGTTCTTTTCCATAAGCACGTATGACTATTTACAGAATACATGCCTACATTACATTGACGAACTGGAGCTAGTTCTGTATCGCCCTAGGTTATGACTGTTACAAGATGAATATCATCCAACGAGTTACCGATCTAGTGCCTATGACCTTTCCACTTATTGATCTTGCTAAGTTACTACTGCTGTTGTTGTTGTTCCAACCGCTACTGTTACTATTGCTACTACTGTTACTGCTACTGTTACTATTGCTATTGCTATCAAACCTATCATATTACTGTGCAACTGATCACTTTGCTATAGATATTTATCTCCAGGTGTGGTTGAATTGACAACTCAACTGTTAATACTCTCAAGTATTCTTTGGCTCCCCTTGTGTCGAATCTATAAATTTGGGTTGAATACTCTACCCTCGAAAACTGTTGCGATCCCCTATACGTGTGGGTTATCAAGACCTTTTGCTGGCGCCGTTGCTAGGGAGCATAGCAATATTTGTTGAGTCACTTGGGATTTATATCAATTTATCACTATGAAGAATTTGAAGGATCCAAGAACCAAGATTTTTCCCTCTACTACGAGGGGAGGTAAGGAACTGCCATCTAGCTCTGCACTTGATTCACCTTATGTTATGAGTAAGCTTGCAATACCACCACATGCTAGTAATCCTGATATGTCGCAAGTTATTGATGATGCTGCCTCTGCTATGAATGATGCTTATGATGATGCTAGTACCATGCTTGATGATAATGTGCCACTAGGAGAATTTCTTGATGAACAAATTGCTAGAGCTAAAGAAAATGAAATTGCCGAAACTGATGAAGCTTATGAAACTGATTATGATTATGAAACTCCTATTAGTCCTAGCTCTCCTAAGTTTGAAATGCCTAAGATACCTGAAGGTTATGTTATGGACGAAGAGATAAGTAGAGAAATTCTTTCTTGCAAGGATAGAGACTATCTTAAGAAACTGCTATGCAAGTACAAGGAAAAAATTTGAATGCTAGAATGAAATGTGATCCTAAGTTTGCTACGTCACCTATCTGTGTTACCGATAAGGATTATGAGTTCTCTGTCGACCCAGAGTTAATTACTTTGGTTGAATCTGATCCTTTCCATGGCTATGAAACTGAAACTGTAGTGGCACACCTCACTAAGCTGAATGATATAGCCACCCTCTTTGCTCATGATGAGAAGATTCGCTACTATTATATCCTTAAGTTATTTCCGTTCTCATTAAAGGGTGTTGCTAAGACATGGTACAATACTCTTACTCCTCGTTGTGTGTGTAGTCCCCAAGATATGATCTACTACTTCTTTGAAAAATATTTTCCTGCTCATAAGAAACAAGCTGCCTTACATGAAATATTTAACTTTGTGCAAATTGAAGAAGAGAGTCTCCCACAAGCTTGGGGGAGGCTTCTCCAGTTGCTTAATGCTTTGCCTGTTCATCC
Organism: Elymus sibiricus; assembly: GCA_039707655.1. Taxonomy (NCBI): domain Eukaryota; kingdom Viridiplantae; phylum Streptophyta; class Magnoliopsida; order Poales; family Poaceae; genus Elymus; species Elymus sibiricus. The sequence goes on from CM077675.1 coordinate 147,715,644, forward strand.
TCTTAAGAAGAATGAAATACTTGATATCTTTTATAATGGACTAACCGATACTTCTAGGGACTTCCTAGATAGTTGTGCTGGTTGTGTTTTCAGGGAATGAACTGTTGAACAAGCTGAGGAATTATTGAATAATGTATTGAAGAATTATGATGATTGGACTCTTCTTGAACCACCGCCTAAACCTACTCCGAAGAAGAGGGGTATTTTATTTCTCAGTCCTGAAGATATGCAAGAGGCAAAGAAATCTATGAAGGAAAATGGTATTAAAGCTGAGGATGTTAAGAATTTGCCACCTATTGAAGAAATGCATGGCCTTGACACACCACCACCTCCACAGGTGGTAGAGGTAAATTCTTTATTAAAGTTTAATGAAAGTGACATTCCTCACAATAAACCTCCTAGTCAATGTTTATATGAGTTTGACAACTATATTATGAAGCAAGATCATTCCAATGCTCATGTTCTGAAACAATTGAAATATAATTGTGATATGATTGCTCGCTTGAGTGACTTTCTATTTAGAATCAGTAATGATGTTAGAGGTGTAGGAAAGCAAGCCTCTATGGTTCAAACTCAGTTAGAACAAGTTGCTAAGTCTCAAAAAGAATTGATTGATGAAATGAATAGTAATATGCATGACTTTGCTGCTAGAGTAGTAACTAGAGGAGGAAGAATGACCCAAGAACCACTCTATCCTGAGGGTCATCCTAAAAGAATTGAACAAGACTCTCAGAGAATTAATCTTGATGCACCTAGTCCTTCTAAGAAGAAAAAGAAAAAGAAAAATGATAGGACTTTGCATACCTCTAGTGAACCTGAGACACAAAAACCTCCTGATAATAATGATGTCTCTATTTCTGATGCTGAAACTCGGTATGGTAGTGAACATCAACCTAGTAATTATGAAAATGATAATGATGATGTTCACGATGATGCTCAACCTAGTAATGATGTAGAACCAGATAATGATGTTGAAATAGAGCCTGCTCCTGATCTTGATAACCCACAACCTAAAAATAAACGGTATGATTGAGGGATCACTAGAAGAGTGTCTAGAGGGGGGGTGAATAGACTACTAGCAGGAATTTAAAACCTAACCTTTTCCCAAGTTAATTGGTTGGCAGATTTTAACAATCATAGCAAGGCTAGCACACCCTACACATGCATGTCAACAAGTATGGCATCGGAAAGTAAAGACATTGCACATGGAAGTAAAGAGTTGATATAGGAAGATCAAACGCAATTTGTAGACACGAACATTTTTTCCCGTGGTTCCTATAGGTGGTGCTATCGTACGTCCACGTTTATGGAGTCTTGAACCCACGGAGGGTAACGGTTGCGAGAGTCCACGGAGGGCTCCACCCATAAGGGTCCACGAAGTAGCAACCTTGACTATTCCATAACGGCTTCCGTCCACAAAGACTAGCCTCACTATGGGTAGATCTTCATGAAGTAGGCGATCTCCTTGCCCTTACAAACTTCTTGGTTCAACTCCACAACACGAAGTAGGAGGCTCCCAAGCGATACCTAACCAATCTAGGAGGCACCACCCTCCAAAAGGTAATAGGCTCGGTAATGTCGATGGACTCCTTGCTCTTGTGCTTCAAGATGATAGACTCCTCAACACACAATCACTCTCTCACAGATTTGGCTTGGTGGAGAGATTGATTTGGTGGAAAGCAACTTGGGGAGGCTAGAGATCAAGATTCATATTGTTGGAATGGAATGGCATGATCTCAACACATGAGTAGGTGGCTCTCTCTCAGAAAATATGATGGGGCAAGTATGGAATAGTTCTGAGTGCTTCTCTTTCGAGTGGGTGGTGGTGAAGGGGTATATATAGGCATCTCCAAAAATCCAACCGTTACACCTAAAGTGACCAACTCGGTGACACCAAAGTGTAAAACTCGGTGGTACCGAGTTGCTCCAAAGGTAGCAACTTTTGAATCTCGGTGAGACTGATATATAAATCTTAGTGGTACCGATCAGGTGACCAACGGTCAGATTGCGCAAACTCGGTGATGCCGATCCATCAAACTCGGTGGTACGGATTTTGTGAATCGAGGTAACAGAAAGTTGGCAACCCAAACTCAGTGGCACCGAAGTGGGATCGGTTGCACCGATGTGCTAGGGTTTGGCATGGGTCTGTCTGAGTTTGGGAATCGGTGGCACCGAGTGGAAAGTGTTGGTTGCACCGATTTTGGATATTTGACTTTGGACAGACTTTTGTGGAAGAGCTTGTGGGTGTTTTTGGTGACTATCACTTGTGCACGTATGAGCATTTTGTTCACCAACAATACCTTACCCCCTTTTAATAGTATTGGCTTTCCTATGGACTCAAAGTGATTTCTCACAAAGTAAAATGTAGAGTCCTCTTGCTTGAAGCTTTGCCAATCCATTTCCTTGCATCTTGGGGATCTCCACAATCCTTTTGCCATCCCTATCTCTCTCTATCGACTTTCACCTGAAATACACTAGGTAGAAATATTAGTCCAAGAGACAATGTATGTTGTCATCAATTATCAAAACTACCAAGGGAGCATATTGTGCTTTCAATCTCCCCCTTTTTGGTAATTGATGACAACATACAATCAAAGCTTTAAATAAAGATATGCATGGATATTATGAAGACTTTGAGAGACACATGACTTAGATTTGCTCCCCCTAAATGTGTGCAATCCCTTTAAAGGATAGTTGCTTTGGAATGCATGGACACACATATAGTAGAAGGGATATAATGAGTCATGTGTATCTTAGCTATATGCATCAAATATATATGAGTGAGGTGTATCCTTGTTCAAGACTTCACTCTTGCAAACAATATGTGCAACAAGCAAGAGATCATCTTGATCAAAGATATGATGCATATACTTACCTTGAGTTCTTGAGCATTCTTGTAGTAGAAATACACTTGAGAAAACAATGTTAGGAAACACAAGAGTATTCTACCAATCAAAAGGCAATAGAGCTCAACAGTACCAAGATATGGAGAACATATAGAAGATATTAATCCTTAAGATTGATATGTCTCCAAGATCATTTAGAGTTTTCTCCCCTTAGATATGAAAATAGTAGATCGTCCTCTCCCCCTGAATCTTAGCATGTAGATATTGGGATTGGATAGGGTGAGAAAAGTCTAACATGAGAAAAGTCTAATAATTTTTTCAAAACATATTTTTCTCCCCCTACTTTGGTATTCTCACCTTGTCTATATAAATGTAAGCTTTGATATCTGCTCTCCCCCTTTGATTATATCTCCCCCTTTGCATAAACATGTATCCCCCCCTTTAGCATTGAAGCTTTGGTATTTCTCCCCCTTTGGCATTAATTCCCAAAAAGGTCATACACAGGGTTAGATACAGGGATCATTGATTAAGATGGGATCCTTGAAAACAAGGGTCATTGAATGTAGGGTTCATTGAAATAAGAATCATAGTTAACATGAAAAACTGAGGGAATCATGGAAATGAATTTCTCTCCCTTTGGCTGATCTGAGATCTTGTAAGACTTCTCCTCCTTTGAGTTAGGGATCCTTGAATAAAGTTCTTCTCCCCCTAATTTTTTTTAAAAGAAAGGGATCATCGAAGGATTGAAAATATCACAATAGGATCACTAGAGAAATAAAGATTTGCAATTATTAACACAAATGAGAGAAGAAATTAATCGGTGGCTCCGAGACAAACAAGTCGGTGGTACCGAGATACTGTAATGCAGCTCATCTGCTAATTCGGTAGAACCGAGTTATTTGTATCGGCGGCTCCGAGGCTAAAACAGAAACTTGGCAATGTTTGAGAAACTTGCAAATAGATTTAGAATTTTTTTAACAAAGTGTCAAAAGAAATTTTCAAAGAAAATGCAGAAGACTTTACAAATGGATATCAACTAGAGAAGATTTGAGTGGTTCCAAGAAATCTTGCAAATACAAAATGAACCACACAAGATTCTTAACTAGATGATGGGCGGTGACTAGATCACCTATATTAGAGTATATTGACTTTGGAGCAAAGCAAGAATACTTGATCATAGGTCATACTCATCATTAAGCTCAAAATGGGGTTACCATTTTTCGATTAAGCATTTTAATGTTTTCATATCACTTGAGTTGCTTTAGCTCATGACTTGGAGTAAAGCCTTTTCAAGGATATGAGTACATACCTTTGAGTGATGTTGATGACGTGGCTTGTAGGTGAACTTGTTGAGGATGCTCGATGTTGATGAAGATCATCTTGAGTTGGGAGCAATCCTTCTTGTTTTAGTACACTTGTCACCTACATAGGTTAGTCATGCAAGGAAGAACATGATATGACACGATACCAATTGTGAAGTACAAATTTGTGTCAAGGATATGTGTTTGTTGTCTTCTTCCTTCCATCATCAAGAGAGCTTGTGGATACTTGGTCATGACAAGATTGCTTATGATTGGAGTTGATGGCAATCTTGTGGAATGAAGTTCTTCCAAGTACCTACAAAACATTAGATGCAATACAAGGGAACATAGATTTCCATGGTATAAGATAACATGTTAAGAGTATCATGGAAGAAACAAGTAAGCTCATGCCCTTGCATGCATCCGAGTGAGTCTAGCTCAAGTTTGAAGCATCAATGATGTTCAACTCACTCCTCAAGTTACAAAACGTTTTCTCATCAAGTGGCTTAGTAAAGATATCGGCCAATTGCTTGTTAGTGCGAACATGCTTAAGATCAATATCTCCTTTGGCAACATGATCACGAATGAAATGATGTCGAACTTGAATATGTTTAGTTCGAGAATGTTGCACAGGATTATGACCAATTTTAATAGCACTTTCATTGTCACAAAGTAATGGAACATTTTTAACATGAATTCCATAATCCTTAAGCGTTTGTGTCATCCATAGTAATTGTGCACAACACAATCCGGCAGCAATATACTCAGCTTCGGCAGTAGATAGAGATACCGAGTTTTGTTTCTTGGAGGACCAAGACACAAGAGATCTACCCAAAAATTGACAACTACCCGAGGTGGATGATATGTCTCCAACGTATCTATAATTTTTGACTGTTCCATGCTATTATATTATCTGTTTTGGATGTTTTACATGCATTAATATGCTATTTTATATTATTTTTGGAACTAACCTATTAATCTAGAGCCTAGTGCCAGTTTCTGTTTTTTCCTTGTTTTTGAGTATTGCAGATAAGGAATATTAAACGGAGTCCAAACGGAATAAAATCTTCGGAATGATTTTTCTTGGACCAGAAGAAACCCAGCAGACTTGGAGATGAAGGCAGGAGACCTGCCGTGGCGTCACAAGCCACCAGGGCGCGCCCTAGGGGGGCGCGCCCCCCTGGCTTGTGGCCCCACGGCAGCCCTCCTAACCCTATTCTTCGGCCTATAAATTCCCAAATATTCCCTGGATACTAAAGAGAGCCATGAAAATACTTTTCCGCCGCCGGAAGCCTCTGTTCCCGCGAGATCCAATCTTGGAGCCTTTTCCGGTAATCTGCCGGAGGGGGATTCGATCATGGAGGGCATCTACATCAACTCCATTGCCCCTCCGATGATGCGTGAGTAGTTTACAACAGACCTTCGGGTCCATAGCTAGTAGCTAGATGGCTTCTTCTCTCTCTTTGTTCTTCAATACCATGTTCTTCATGATCTTCATGGAGATCTATCCGATGTAATACTCTTTTGCGGTGTGTTTGTCGAGATCCCATGAATTGTGGGTTTATGATCAGCTTATCTATGAATATTATTTGAATCTTCTCTGAATTCTTATATGCATGATTTCATATCTTTGCAAGTCTCTTCGAGTTATTGGTTTGGTTTGGCCAACTAGATTGGTAATTCCTGCAATGGGAGAAGTGCTTAGTTTTGGGTTCAATCTTGCGGTGTCCTCACCCAGTGACAAAGTAGGGGTAGCGAGGCACGTATTTGTATTGTTGCCATCGAGGATAAAAAGATCTGGTTTTCATCATATTGCTTGAGTTTATCCCTCTACATCACGTCATCTTACCTAATGCGTTACTCTGTTCTTCATGAACTTAATACTCTAGATGCAGGCAGGAGTCGGTCGATGTGTCGAGTAATAGTAGTAGATGCAGAATCGTTTCGGTCTACTTGACACGGACGTGATGCCTATATGCATAATCATTGCCTTGGATATCGTCATAATTATTCGCTTTTCTATCAATTGCTCGACAGTAATTTGTTCACCCACCGTATTATTTTCCTTCATGAGAGAAGCCTCTAGTGAAACCTATGGCCCCCGGGTCTATTTTCCATATAAAACTTTCTGATCTAATACCAAAAATACCAAAAATATCTCGCTGCATTATTTTTACTTTTGTTTTACTTTTCGTTCTAGCAATCTTTTATATCTATCTCTATCAGATCTCATCCTTGCAAATAACCGTGAAGGGATTGACAACCCCTTTATAGCGTAGGGTGCAAGTGTTTGATTATTTGTGTAGGTACATCGATTGGGGACTTACTTGTATCTCCTACTGGATTGATACCTTGGTTCTCAACAACTGAGGGAAATACTTATCTACTTTGCTGCATCACCCTTTCCTCTTCAAGGGAAAACCAACGCATGCTCAAGAAGTAGCAAGAAGGATTTCTGGCGCCGTTCCCAGGGAGATCTACATCAAGCCTACCAAGTACCCATCACAAACTCATCTCTTGCATTTACATTATTTGCCATTTGCCTCTCGTTTTCCTCTCCCCCACTTCACCAATTTGCCGTTTTATTCGCCTTTTTCTCGCCGGATCTCTTTTTGTCTACTTGTGTTACCATGTGCCTTCTATTTGCTTGCATCTTTGCCTGCTAAATATCTATTGATATGGATCCTCATCCGCTTGCTAATCTTTTCAAGAGATCCAATTATGATGAACCAATTGCTAGTGAGTTGAGTGTACTTGATTATCTCTATGAAGTTTTGCTTGAGATTCGTGAATCTGAAAATTGTGATGAAGTGATTCACGATGTTTCCTTGAATGAAAAGCATGATTGCAATGATATTGTAATAAATTCTATTAATATCAATTGTGCTAATGACATGCAAACCCACAAGCTTGGGGATGCTATATTTGATGAGTTTGCCATGACCACTACTTATTGCAATGATCATGATTGGGGTGATAATGCTTCTTATGATCTTGATAATTTATTTAACACTCATAATGAATATGATATTGAAAGTGGGTTTGGAAGAGTGTAAACTTTAGGCATTATTGATCCCACTATTTTGGAGAGTGTTCAATCTTATGAAATTTTTGATAAAAGTGGGTTTGGAGAGGTCATGACTTCAGTTAATGATAATCCCACTATTTTGGAAGAGTGTCAACTTTGCATGCATGTGGATCATGAAGAGAAAATTTTATATGATAGTTATATTGTTGAATTCCTTCATGATTCTACTGAAATTTATTATGAGGGAGGAACATATGCTTGTAGGAATTGCAATAATATCAAGTTTCCTCTCTATGTGCTCGAAGTTTTGAAGTTATGCTTGTTCTACCTTCCTATGCTAGTTGATTCTTGTTCTCATAAATTGTTTGCTCACAAAATCCCTATGCATAGGAAGTGGGTTAGACTTAAATGTCCTTTTCATGAGATTCATGATGCTCTCTTGCATATTTCAATTACTACTTTTCACGTGAGCATCATTGAAATCTATCCAATATGCCTAGCTAGGGGCGTTAAACAATAGCGCTTGTTGGGAGGCAACCCAATTTTATTTTTATGCTTTTGTTTAAGCTTCTGTTTTTGAGTGTTTTGCACATTATTACCTCTGTAGTAATTGTGTTTTCTTGTTTAAATTAGTGTTTGTTCCAAGTAAGACCTTTGGGATGGTCTACGGTGTTTGTGATTTGATTTTGCTGAAAAACAGAAACTTTTGCTCTCAGTCCAGGAATTTTGTAAATTCACTGGAACGTGCTTTTGATCTGAAATTTTTACACAAGATTTATATACAAATTTCCCAGATTGTCCTAAGTTTTAAGAATTTTTGGAGTTACAGAAGTATTCGAAGTCTATAGATTGCTACAGACTGTTCTGTTTTAGACATATTCTGTTTTCTTTGTGTTGTTTGCTTATTTTGATGTATCTATGGGTTGTATCGGGGGGTATGAACCATGGAAAAGTTGGAATACAGTAGATATTACACCAATATAAATAAATAATGAGTTCACAACAGTACCTAAAGTGGTGATTTATTTTTCTTATACTAACGGATCTCACGAGTTTTCTGTTGAGTTTTGTGTTGTGAAGTTTTCAAGTTTTGGGTAAAGATTTGATGGACTATGGAATAAGGAGTGGTAAGAGCCTAAGCTTGGGGATGCCCAAGTCACCCCAAGCCATATTCAAGGATACCAAAAATCCTAATCTTGGGGATGCCCCGGAAGGCATCCCCTCTTTCGTCTTCAATCCATCGGTAAATTTACTTGAAGCTATATTTTTATTCACCACATGATATGTGTTTTGCTTGGAGCGTCTTGTATGATATGAGTCTTTGATTTTTAGTTTGCCACAATCATCCTTGCTGCACACATCTTTTGAGGGGGACACACATTAATCGTGAATTTATTAGAGTACTATATGTGCTTCACTTATATCTTTTGAGCTAGGCAATGTTGCTCTAGTACTTCACTTATATCTTTTTAGAGCACGGTGGTGTTTTATTTTATAGAAATTATTGAACTCTCGTACTTCACTTATATTATTTTGAGAGTCTTTAAACAGCATGGTAATTGGTTTAGGTTATGAATTTAGTCCTAATATAATGGGCATCCAAGAGGGATATAATAAAAACTTTCATATTAAGTGTATTGGATACTATGAGAAGTTTGATTCCTTGCATATAGTTTTGAGATATGAAGATGGTAATATGAGAGTCATGCTAGTGAGTAATTGTGAATTGGAAGAAATACTTGTGTTAAAGTTTGTGATTCCCGTAGCATGCACGTATGGTGAACCGTTATGTAACGAAGTCGGAGCATGATTTGTTTAATGATTGTCAACCTTTGTGTGAGGGTCGGGAGCGCGCGATGGTTAACTCCTACCAACCTCTCCCCTAGGAGCATGCGTCTAATGCTTTGTTTCGATAACTAATAGACTTTTGCAATAAGTATGTGAGTTCTTTATGACTAATGTTGAGTCCATGGATTATATGCACTCTCACCCTTCCACCTTTGCTAGCCTCTCTAGTACCGCGCAACTTTCGCCGGTGCATCAAACCCACCTTCCTCAAAACAGCCACCATATACTTTCCTCAAAACAGCCACCATACCTACCTATTACGGCATTTCCATAGCCATTCCGAGATATATTGCCATGCAACTTCCACCGTTCCGTTTTTCATGACACGCACCATCACTTTCATATTGCATATAGAGTCATATTTTGTTCTAGGTAACGAGTTGTAATTTTTTGAGTTGTAAGTAAATAAAAGTGTGATGATTTTCATTATTAGAGCATTGTCCCATGAGAGAAAAGGATGATGGAAGCTATGACCCCCTCATAAGTTGGGATGAGTATCCGGACTTTACAAATAATAAAAGAGGCCAGTGAAGCCCAAATAAAAAAAAAGAGGCCAAAGATGCCCACCAAAAAAAATGATGAGAGAAAGAGAGAAGGGACAATGCTACTATCTTTTTCCACACTTGTGCTTCAAAGTAGCACCATGATCTTCATGATAGAGAGTCTCCTATTTTGTCACTTTCATATAACTAGTGGAATTTTTCATCTTATGCACAACCACTTAGTTTTCTTTTTGAGCTTTGATACACTTATAGCTCTAGTGCATTCGTTGCATGGCAATCCCCACTCACTCATATTGATATCTATTGATGGGCATCTCCATAGCCCGTTGATACGCCTAGTTGATGTGAGACTATCTTCTCCTTTTTCCTCACAACCTCCACCATATTCTATTCCACCTATAGTGCTATATCCATAGCTCACGCTCATGTATTGCATGAGAGTTGAAAAGGTTTGAGAACATAAAAAGTGTGAAACAATTTCTTGACTTGTCATCGGGGTTGTGCATGATTTAGATACTTTGTGTGGGGAAGATGGAGCATAGCCAGACCATATGATTTTGTAGGGATAACTTTCTAAGGCCATGTTATTTCGAAAGGACGCAATTGCCTTGTTAGTGTGCTTGAAGTATTACTGTTTTTATGTCAATATTAGACTTTTCTTTTGAATCTTACGGATCTGAATATTCATGCCACAATAAAGAATATTACATGGATAAATATGTTAGGTAGCCTTCCACATCAAAAATTCTGTTTTTATCATTTACCTACTCGAGGACGAGCAGGAATTAAGCTTGGGGATGCTTGATACGTCTCCAACGTATCTATAATTTTTGATTGTTCCATGCTATTATATTATATATTTTGGATGTTTTATATGCATTAATATGCTATTTTATATTATTTTTGGGACTAACCTATTAATCTAGAGCCTAGTGCCAGTTTCTGTTTTTTCCTTGTTTTTGAGTATTGCAGATAAGGAATATTAAACGAAGTCCAAACGGAATAAAATCTTCGGAATGATTTTTCTTGACCATAAGAAACCCAGCAGACTTGGAGATAAAGGCAGGAGACCTACTGTGGCGTCACAAGCCACCAGGGCGCGCCCTAGGGGGGGGCCCCCGTGGCTTGTGGCCCCACGGCAGCCCTCCTAACCCTATTCTTCGGCCTATAAATTCCCAAATATTCTCTGGAATCTAAAGAGAGCCACGAAAATACTTTTCCGCCGCCGGAAGCCTCTGTTCCCGTGAAATCCAATCTTGGAGCCTTTTCCGGTAATCTGCCGGAGGGGGATTCGATCTCGGAGGGCATCTACATCAACTCCATTGCCCCTCCGATGATGCGTGAGTAGTTTACCATAGACCTTCGGGTCCATAGCTAGTAGCTAGATGGCTTCTTCTCTCTCTTTGTTCTTCAATACCATGTTCTTCATGATCTTCATGGAGATCTATCCGATGTAATATTCTTTTGCGGTGTGTTTGTCGAGATCCGATGAATTGTGGGTTTATGATCAGCTTATCTATGAATATTATTTGAATCTTCTCTGAATTCTTATATGCATGATTTCATATCTTTGCAAGTCTCTTCGAGTTATTGGTTTGGCTTGGCCAACTAGATTGGTAATTCCTGCAATGGGAGAAGTGCTTAGTTTTGGGTTCAATCTTGCGGTGTCCTCACCCAGTGACAAAGTAGGGGTAGCGAGGCACGTATTTGTATTGTTGCCATCGAGGATAAAAAGATGGGGTTTTCATCATATTGCTTGAGTTTATCCCTCTACATCATGTCATCTTACCTAATGCGTTACTCTGTTGTTCATGAGCTTAATACTCTAGATGCAGGCAGGAGTCGGTCGATGTGTGGAGTAATAGTAGTAGATGCAGAATCGTTTCGGTCTACTTGACACGGACGTGATGCCTATATGCATAATCATTGCCTTGGATATCGTAATAATTATTCGCTTTTCTATCAATTGCCCGACAGTAATTTGTTCACCCACCGTATTATTTTCCTTCATGAGAGAAGCCTCTAGTGAAACCTACGGCCCCCGGGTCTATTTTCCATATTATACTTTCATATCTAAAACCAAAAATACCAAAAATATCTCGCTGCATTATTTTACTTTTGTTTTACTTTCCGTTCTAGCAATCTTTTATATCTATCTCTATCAGATCTCATCCTTGCAAATAACCGTGAAGGGATTGACAACCCCTTTATAGCGTTGGGTGCAAGTGTTTGATTATTTGTGTAGGTACATCTATTGTGGACTTGCTTGTATCTCCTACTGGATTGATACCTTGGTTCTCAATAACTGAGGGAAATACTTATCTACTTTGCTGCATCACCCTTTCCTCTTCAAGGGAAAACCAACGCATGCTCAAGAAGTAGCAGTGGACTTTCTATCAACCTTGTCACCGGCATAGTCCGAGTCGGAATAGCCAACAAGGTTAAAAGAAGATCCCTTGGGATACCAGATGCCAAAGTTTGGTGTTTGTATCAAATATCTCACAATACGTTTCATGGCCAAAAGATGACACTCTTTAGGTGCAGCTTGATATCTAGCACACATGCAAACACTAAGCATAATATCGGGACGGGAGGCACATAGATATAGCAATGAACCGATCATAGATCGATAAACCTTTTGATCAGCTGGTTCGTCCTCCTTGGTAAGATCAACATGTCCACTAGTAGGCATAGGAGTTTTCATACCTTTGCACTCTTGCATGTTCAACTTCTTGATCAAGTCCTTGGTATACTTAGTTTGAGAGATGAAAGTTCCTTCTCTCGTTTGCTTGATTTGCAAACCAAGAAAGAATTTCAGCTCACACATCATGGACATCTCATACTTCTCGGACATCAACCTTCCAAATCTTTCACTAAATTGTGGGTTAGTAGATCCAAAGATAATATCATCCACATAGATTTGGCACACAAATAATTCACCATTAACTCTCTTAGTGAATAAGGTTGCGTCAATTTTACCAAATTCAAAACCCTTTTCAATAAGAAACTTCGTTAAGCATTTGTACCAAGCACGAGGGGCTTGCTTAAGACCATAAAGTGCTTTACGAAGCTTCTAAACATGATTAGGTTTATTAGGATTCACAAAACCAGGTGCTTGCTTAACATACACTTCTTCAATCTCACCATTTAAAAAGGCACTTTTAATGTCCATTTGATAAAGCGTGATATCATGGTGATTGGCATAAGCAAGAACAATGTGAATAGCTTCAAGTCTAGCGACGGGAGCATAGGTCTCACCGTAGTCCATATCTTCGACATGCGTATATCCTTGGGCTACGAGACGTGCCTTGTTGCGTACGACTTGACCGTCTTCATCTTGCTTGTTCCGAAACACCCATTTGGTTCCGATGATGTTGTGCTCGTCCCCAGGCTTCTCCACGAGTGTCCACACCTCGTTCCTCTCGAAGTTGTGAAGCTCTTCATGCATTGCGTTCACCCAATCCGGGTCTTCAAGAGCTTGTTCTACCTTCAAGGGTTCAATGCTAGAGATGAAAGAATAATTCTCACAAAAGGTAGCTAAGCGAGTTTTAGAGCGAGTGATTCTCCCGGTTTGTATGTCACCAAAGATTTGGTTTAGAGGATGATTCTTGGTCACTCTTGCTCGAACTCGGGGTAGCTTAGGCTTGTTGGATGGTGGAGCTTCTTCTTCATCATCATCTCCTTCGTCTTCGTTGTTGTTGAAGGTGTCGTTTCCTTGAGGTGGTGGTGAAGGAGGTCGTGGTGGATCTTCATGATGTACTTCCTCCTCTTCATCATCTTGTCGTGTACCGCTTGTGGATGCCTCCATGTCGTGTTGAGGTTCACCTCGACGTGAAGTAGGGGCTTCCACTTGAGTTGACGAAGTACTTTCCTTCACCTCCATGGGGCGAATCTTGCCATTAGACAAGTCTTGGATAGCTTCCAAAGGATCCTTATCACCTACATCATTTGGCAATTGTTCGACTTGCGAACCATTAGATTCATCAAACTTCACATCTACCGTCTCTTCAACTTTTCGAGTGAAGTTGTTGTAGACACGGTAAGTGTGAGAGTTCGATCCATAACCGAGTAGGAATCCTTCATGAGATTTAGGAGCAAATTTGGTACGACGATGCTTATCAAGAATATAGCACTTTGAGCCGAATACCCGAAAGTATCCAACTTGGGGTTTGTTACCGGTGAGTAGCTCGTATGCCGTTTTACCGAGAAGCTTGTGCAAGTAAAGTCGGTTTGTGGCATGACATGCTATTTCCACGGCTTCTGCCCAAAAGTGTCTTGGCGTCTTATATTCGTAAAGCATCGTTCTTGCCATCTCAATAAGCGTCTGGTTCTTCCTCTCAACAACTCCATTTTGTTGAGATGCGTATGTAGCCGAGAACTCATGTGAGACACCGTCTTCGTCAAGAAAGGTATCCACATGGGTGTTCTTGAACTCCGATCCGTTATCGCTCCAAACCTTCTTGATCTTCAGTTTGCGAACGAAGTTCTTGAAGATCTTTTGTACCTGCGACTTATCATCAAGAAAGAATACCCACGTAAATCTGGAAAAATCATCAACTATAACTAGACCATAGGAATTTCCACCGAGGCTCTTGTAAGCATTGGGACCAAAAAGATCCATGTGAAGTAACTCAAGTGGTCTCCTAGTAGTCATGATATTCTTAACGGGATGACTTCCACCCACTTGATTTCCAGCTTGACAAGCACTACAAAGTCTATCTTTGTCAAAGATAACATCTTTAACACCAAGTATATGATCACCTTTGATAAGCTTGTCTAGATTACGCATGCCAACATGTCCTAGTCTTCTATGCCAAAGCCAACCTTTAGAAGATTTTGCAATTAAACAAGTATGAGGTTTGGATCTCTTAGTGAAATTGACAATGTATAGATCACCTCTACGGAAACCGATAAAGACCATGTTATGATTATCTTGACGAAACACTTGGCAATCTACTTTCGTGAATAGCACATTAACGCCAAAGTCGGGAAGTCTAGATACAGAAAGAAGATTGTAGCCAAGAGATTCAACAAGCATAACATTTTGAATAGAGCTATCATGGGATGTGGCCACCTTACCAAGACCAAGTACCTTACCCTTGGAGTTGTCTCCAAACGTTACGTACCTTCACGGTCCATGGTTTGGTGTGATCTCTTCAAACATTTCTCTATCTCCGGTCATATGATCGGTGCATCCGCTGTCGAGAATCCACTCTTTTCCTCCGGACATGTAATCCTTGAAGTTTGCCATCAGACATAGATTCTTCAAGATCTTCTCATACTCGATGTCGAACAGATCATCTTCATCATAGTAGCTATGTTCCACATTGTCATCATCAAGTGGGAAATCCTCGTCGCAAGGAACAAGAAATTCGTTAGGGTTGTGATCATGACAATGTTCAAAATTATGAATGCGAATGGCTTCTACAATGATGTTGTTGATAGTGATGACATCTCCTTTAGCACGCATGAGGTCTCTAAGTTCAAATAGATAGTCACCAAACTTGGGATTACTAGGCATCATTTTGTGAAAGGCAATAGTTTTATGAAGAATTTCATCAAGATTACTCAATGAATAACTTGGATATCGTTTCTCCAAGTCATTCCACAAAGTATAAGCACATTCAAAATTCTTCATTTGATTAAGCACATTTCTAGGCAATCCTCTAACGATGAGATTAACAGTTCTAAGATTGCATAGCATATCAATTTCCTCTTCGTGTGTGGGATGTAAAGAATCAATGGGAGGTACATAGGGGTTCTTAACATACTTGCTCAAATGAAATTCATTAAATAGCTCAAGCATCAAAGTTTCCATTGACTATAGTACTCCCCATCAAGAATAGGCACTCTACAACTCAAACTCCCTATACTAGACACATCCATCTTCCTCCACGGTGATTAAACCGAAGCAATGGAGACCAATGCTCTGATACCAATTGAGGGATCACTAGAAGAGTGTCTAGAGGGGGGTGAACAGACTACTAGCAGGAATTTAAAACCTAACCTTTTCCCAAGGTAATTGGTTGGCAGATTTTAACAATCATAGCAAGGCTAGCACACCCTACACATGCATGTCAACAAGTATGGCAGCGGAAAGTAAAGACATTGCACATGGAAGTAAAGAGTTGAGATAGGAAGATCAAACACAATTTGTAGACACGAAGTTTTTCCCGTGGTTCCGATAGGTGGTGCTATCGTACGTCCATGTTTATGGAGTCTTCAACCCACGGAGGGTAACGGTCGCGAGAGTCCACGGAGGGCTCCACCCATAAGGGTCCACGAAGTAGCAACCTTGACTATTCCATAACGGCTTCCATCCACAAAGGACAAGCCTCACTATGGGTAGATCTTCACGAAGTAGGCGATCTCCTTGCCCTTACAAACTTCTTGGTTCAACTCCACAACACGAAGAAGGAGGCTCCCAAGCGATACCTAACCAATCTAGGAGGCACCACCCTCCATGTAGGGTAACGCAGCAGAAAACAAAAATTTCCGACCTACGCACCAGCCCAGGACAACTATGGAGACTGCATACAAGGTTTGATCTTTTTCGTTACTGACTCGTAGCGCAACGGAAGTAGAGTCGATGACGATCGGCGGTGCAGATCTCCGCAGCTAGAATGTATACCCTCATCTGCCCCTCGGACAGCCCTCCGGGAGGCGGTCGGACAGTCCCGCGGACGGTGTCGCGGACAGCCCTTCGGGAGGACCTTCGAAACTCGGACGGTCACTCGGACAGCCCTTCGGGAGGACCTTCGAAACTCGGACGGTCACTCGGACAGCCCTTCGGGAGGACCTTCGAAACTAGGACGGTCACACGGACAGCCCTTCGGGAGGCACTCTCGAACTAAGACCGAAACTACGATCTGTCTATAGAGTTGCACGCATACGGTGTCATCTATCCGGCATGGCTTCGCCGTCCAGAACTAGTTCCTGCCGGAACCCAGACAGCCTTTCGGCTCTACGAAACTATTTCGCTGGGAGGGAGAGAGAAGGCCAGATCATGCATGGCTTGTGTATGTTGAGAAAGAGTGAGTTTTGGGCAGCCCCCTCCACCTCTATTTATAGGAGGAGGGGTGGAGGGGCTGAAATTTCAGCCACATCTATCCATGTCATCTCCAAGATATTTTGGAGCAAAAGCCCAAAAAGGTGGCTTTCTAAAAAGTAACCATAAAGCTGATTTCACTATTCACGACGACATTTTTCAGCGTCCGTTCGAATCGAAAATATTTATGTGGGCTTAGAACATTTCCAGTACCCACTAAAATAATTTTCGAAGCGTTCCAAAACAATTCCGGATTAGTGATTTTCATCTGCGAAAAGCAAACAAAGCGGTTCCGGCAGCTCCGGAACATTTCCGGTTTTTCTTCCGGAAAATTCCCAGATGTTTCCAGAATGATTCTGGCACCCTCCAAGAATTATCAGGCATGTGCCAAAACCAATTTGACTTAATGGTATCCCCTGAAACAACTTTTTAGTTTTACCGGAACTCATCCGGTGACCTCTCTTCGGAACTTTTCCGCTGTCTCCGAAACTTTTTCCGGAGACTTTCTCTCAGACTCCGTGTCTAGTATTCAGCAGATAGATGACCCTTAAGCGTGTGACCCTATAGGTTCGGTGAAGTATAGACATGACCCGGAACCCCTTCCGATCAATGATCAACATCGGAGCCGTGGACACCCATATTGACCTCTATACCCACACGAATGAATATTCGAGTGAACCTCTAGTTGCCGTGTGCTATTCCTATTGCATCGCGATATGTTACAAATACCCGAGGTGAGACATGTTGGCATCCCCGTAGATCAACAACTTGTCCACTATGCCAGTTACCTCGTTACCGGTATCGTTCACTTTTCTCGTTACCGTGTTCCGGCATCCCTGTGATCAAATCACCCTGTGTCTGGCCAGACAATGTTGGATACCGTAATACCGAGAGGGCCCAGAGATATCTCTCCGTCATCGGAGGAGAAAATCCCAATCTTGAGCTATCAAGTTACTTGTGACGAATGTATCTCATAGCATAACATCAACTCGGGTCGATTCAACACAAATGTTCTCCTAACATTGTGCCCTCAAAGTTGCCGGCATAGCCATGCCCATGATCAGGAAAACAGAACCATCATGCAACACTTGAGCTAGTCTTAGAGGAAAGACTAGGAATACATTTTACCGTTTATTACTCCACACGTACATATGAGTCTTCCTCCGAGCCTCGTGTTATAGCAGACTCGAGAACCATAGCAGTTATAGCATGGAACATAAACATAATTATGAATTTGGAGATAAATAATAACATTTATTATTGCCTCTAGGGCATATCTCCTACAGACTCCCACTTGCACTAGATTCAATAATCTAGTTAATGCTAATGCACTTTACACCTATGGCACACTGGTGTAAAATATGCTTCGCATGTGGTATAGCCTGATGTCCAACGGATCTGACAACTTCAGTTCCGTGTGTATCGTTGCATATCCTCGCGTTTTTACACTTTCACAAAATTCATATTTTGTGTGGACTTGGCTTTGTATATGTGTGAATCATAGGTCGAAACCTGATTCCTCAGACTGAGCTATGGAGCAACTATCTGCAATAGTGTCCCATTGACCAAAGCCTTTTTGGAACCATACTAAGTTCATGAATGAACTATATGATTCAACAACTTCTTTGTCGCTTCCAAAGCATCAACATACTTAGCCTTTGTTATAGAATTCGCCACAGTAACCTGTTCCGAACAATTTCCAACTACCGTGCCACCATATTGTGTATTACACAAAACCCTTAATTTAAATCGACAATCGCATGGAGCATTGATGAAGACTGTATCGATGTAACCTTTTACAACGAACTATTCATGATCTCCGCTTGCGAGAAAACATGTCATCAGTGCCACTGTGGCACTCAATGACCCTTTTCACTGTTGTCTCATGATCAGTACTTTTGATCACTTTGGTATCTATACTCGCAACAGTTTGGGAGTATCGGACATATCTGGTTGTTTTACATACCATGGAATACATGATTAATCCAAACACAAGAGTGTGTGGAATCTCCATCATGTATTTTGCTCATCAGTGTTTTGGGACACCGAGTCTTACAAAACTCTTTCCATGTGACTTCGGCAAGAATCATTCCTTGGCGGTTTTAGTGCTAAATTGTTTTAGCATCTTGTCAATATGTATTTTTGCTTAGACCCATTAGGCAAATCTATCTCCATAGATCACTATGCCTAAAAGCAAGGCTATTTAGCCCAAGCACTTCATCAAAAACTATTTTCAAATGAAGTCCTAATTCGTGTCAAGAAATTTATTTCCAGTTAACAATGTGTCAAGCACACAAGGTTTTTACAAATAGTATGATGCTCCCACTTAATTTCTTGAAACCACAAGCATCTTCATTATCCATTGATGAAATCAAACTCTTTTGATCATTTCATCAAATCGAAGATTCCAACTCCATTTTGCTCTCTTCTGTCCATTGCTGGAACTCTGAAGTTTTGCATACTCACTAGCATCCTTTGGATCAACAAAATACTTTGGACTGTATCACATACAAATCCTAGTTTGTTTTCCCATTTCATGGAAATTCTTTTGTCATCCATGTTTCATATCTCATGATTGAAATATGTATTAATTGCTAGTTCAACCAGAACCGACTTTAAGCATCGCTACGGTGAAACAACCTCATCGTAGTCAACTCCTTGAACTTGTTATTGCAACAAGTCGAGCTTTATGGATAAAACATTTTATCCACATCACTTTATAGTTTCATAAATATTCGTTAGACTCTAAGTGTTCCGAAAGGTGTATCAAGGTTTTAATCTTGAATCACTTATATGGAAACTATCTTGGATTGTATTGGCATTTAGCCTATTCCGGAGTCAGGGCCCATCAACGCTTCCTTGTGTATCGTAGGTATATTGTTGTCTAACAACAATATCTCGTATGCGCACCTAAGAGGTTTGCACGAGTTTTTCCTACGTGGTTCAGCTGCAAGTTCGACCGAAGTCCATACATCTCATGTAGAGGCTTCTGTATCAGTCGTAGTAGGAAACTCTGGAATTACTTCCAAGGTTTCTTTCCTTTGATCTGATGATTAAGATATTGTTTATCTTGTCGAGTTGCACTGTTCTCCCACTCACCTTTATGAAATAACAGTTTTCTTCAAAAACCATACCGTTCTTTGTGGCAAAAACCTTAGCCTCGGTATAGTGGTGGGGGAATACCCAATAACTTGGGATAACCTACAAAGTAGCACTTGTCTGATTTGGAATAGGTTTGTAACCTTTTACACAAGCCCCATATTCCAAATGTTAAGAAAAGATATAATATGGTTGGGTGTACCATACCATGGCGTCATTTCAACAGACCCGATGGAGCTCTTTTCAGTGTAAAAGCCGCAGTCTCTAAAGCATCACTTTAAAAGGGATAATGGCAAATTTATTTATGTCATCTTTGATCTTACCATGTCATGAATGGTTCGATTACATCTTCACGGACTCTCCACTTGCAGTGGTGTTCCGGGAGGTGCAAGTTATGAAACCCCTTTCACAACTCATCAGACATTCGCTAAACTTGTAACTCAAATATTCCTTTCTGCAATCGAATTGTAGAAACATAATTTTCTTGTTACAACAACTTCTACTTCATTTTTTAAAACCTTTCGAATGATTTCAAAAGATCCAGACTTACGTCTCATCAAGTAAATATCCATATATCTACTTGAGTCATTTCTGAAGAGAGATAAATCCACTACTTGCAACAACATTTATTGAACTACACACATAAAAATGTATGATCACCAATAAGTTTGTTGCTCGTTCCTTATGGCATGTGAACGGTATTTCAGTCACTTCCGTTTTCGGACGAAAGTTGCAAGTGTCAAATGATTTAAAATCAACCGACTTCAAAATCCATCATAATGGAATTTTCCATGCGGGTTTCTCCAATGTGACCAAATGCAGTGCCACACTTGTGTGGTATTCTTTTAGTCTTGCGACATTTAGCATCGGTGTTATGGATGTATCCTATTTCCATCAATATTCATAACATTCATCCCATCTTGGATGGAAGCATGGCCCTTCATGTTATTCATAATACTGAACAACAATTGTTCTTTTATGAACAACCATTTTGGAACAAACATTGTGCACTGGGTTAGAGTGTATGAAACTCTAAAATCAATTATGAAAGTAAACACAGAGGTAATGTATTAATATCATTTTTCATAACATACATCTCATTCATAATGAAAGTATGGCCCTTATGTTTATTCATAACACCAAACATCAAAAGTTCTTTTATGAACAACCTTCTTGCAAGATACCTTATGCAAAGGGCTAGAGTGTGTAAAGCTCTAAAATGAATTATGAAAGAAAACACATAGGTAATACACCGATGGAAGGTATAGTAACTTTTACTATGTTCCCAGTGTGTATCAAGACCTCATTCCTGGCTAGTCTTTCAGGCCATAGTAGTTCTTGCATCGAGTCGCAACAGAATGCAATCGAGTGGGTATCTTTGTGATCAACTCACAATACCCAAAAATTAGTGATTAACATGTTTAACCATAATTCCCAAGAACTATATCTTTGACCAGCCTTCTATACATCAAAAACTCGTATGACATTTACATGAGCTGGATATTCCAGTCTTCTTTCTTTCTGCCTTTATACTTCTAACAGTTTAACTTTTAGTATTTCTCCTACGCTCAGAAGAAGCACCCAACTTAAGAGTGGCGTTTAGCCCCGGACTTCCTAGGCGTGAAAGTTTCACTAACACCCTTCGGACACTTCCTTTCTCTTTAAGTTGTTGTTTTATTCACCTTCATTTACATGACAAGCGTTCTCCTGGATCCCTCTCTTATCAGTCTAATGCATAGTAAACACCTTTACTAATAGTTTGCAAACAAATATTGCTTTGGATATTTCATATCTTTCAGCTTTTGTTTGTATCTGGAAATTAATTTTCAGTTCCATGAATATCACATAACTATCCCAAAACTTTTGAAGTTCGGGTCTCATGGAAGCAAACGTATTGCACTTGACTGAAACAGAATTCTAGCTTTTGGATCGAAGGACGAGAGTCACATGATCCATAGTATTAGCGGGAGAATACCGAAAGCATGCGATAGGACAAAGTCCTTCTCGGCACTCTTGAGGATAATCCTCACATTACGTTATCAATCGTAAAGTTTTAACCAGATAAATAACAGCTTTTTCAATTTTAATAGGGAAGGTGGAAACGCGAGCCATTATTCTACAACTATTATGCAAATCACACTTAGACAGTGTTCAAAATTAATTGCACTAAGAATTAAAAGAATTAATTCTAAAGTGCGCTCCCACTCAAATCAATATCTCTCATAATTGATTGTGAGTGATTCAAGATCCGCATTTCAATTCAACGCCATTGATGTGGACATCACTGATGACAGGAATTTTAATCGGTAGGCAAACTTGCCAATCACATCTTTATGTGACTCTTGTTCATCTTTCGATGGGTGTGTTTCGAGCTCAGGACTATCCTGCCTGAACGTCAAAGACAACCAAGTGATCTTGCTGCGAGGTCTGACCTCACCCGCATCATTCCTCTCGATTCGTTCGTACCCATGTGGACATGGCGCACCCCGAAAAGATACGAATTTCAGACGGTGCTACACTTGGGTGAACACTAACTACTTTGATATTTTAAAGTGAGAGATCACCCTAACAAAACGCGACTACCGCACAATCAAGAAGGGTGCATCATAAGGGATAAACATCTCAGGCAATTCATAATTAGCATGACATGGTATAGCCCCTTCTGACGGAGAAGTCAAACATTTCTTCGTCTTCGGCATTTGCGTCAGTGTTCACCTTCACGAAGATTGCCACCACCTTGTTGATGCATCAGATAATATTGCCATCTCTATAGCTAATAAAATAAGTGCATTACTCAAGGTTGACACGTAGGTCATTAAAGTTACAATCATATTGCTCCAACCATCATCTCGAATCATGACACGCAGGTCATGTTAATATACATCATATAGTCATCTCATACATAATCAAATTAATATGAGCATTGCTATACCACATCACATGCTCATGCAAACCCTCCTGCAAAACCAAGTTAGACGCCTCTAATCGGTTTATGCAAGAACTTGTTTTTCGTGGCTTCTAAGGTTTCAAAACAAACCGAAGCTACCAGCGCCCATCATCAAGTATGATAATTCAAGTTGCTAGATTAACTTTGCGGGGTGTATGAAACACGAGATAATAAAATCTCGAGCCCCATACTGAACTTCGTCATATGCATGACCCCCGTGTAGATCATATCTGCATTGCCCTTTCATCTGCGAAATTTCATCTTTCTTTTTAACTACAGTGGAATTCAATGAACTATTAGCACTTCGTTGATCAATCAGGATCGCGGATTGCCAGAACATTGAAACTCCACCATGCTGTTATCAAGATCAGAAATATGCAAATCCCAGGGAAGCAACAAGAACATCGGGTAACATATTTCATCTGCTACCCGCACAAATAATTTTCAGTAATAGAACTCATCTACTACCTAATTATATTGTGCAACACCCATACATCTCTATGTATTCTAAATCGCAACCTGCATCTACGCATAGCACGGCTCATGATGCCACTGTAGGGTAACGCAGCAGAAAACAAAAATTTCTGACCTACGCACCAGCCCAGGACAACTATGGAGACTACATACAAGTTTGATCTTTTTCGTTACCGATTCGTTGCACAGCGGAAGTAGAGTCAATGACGATTGGTGGTGCAGATCCCCGCAGCTAGGATATACAACCTCCCAATCGCGAGGATGTATACCCTCATCTGCCCCTCGGACAGCCCTCCGGGAGGCGGTCGGACAGTCCCCCGGACGGTGTCGCGGACAGCCCTTCGGGAGGACCTTCGAAACTCGGACGGTCACTCGGACAGCCCTTCGGGAGGACCTTCGAAACTCGGACGGTCACTCGGACAGCCCTTCGGGAGGACCTTCGAAACTTGGACGGTCACACGGACAGCCGTTCGGGAGGCACTCTCGAACTAAGACCGAAACAACGATCTCTCTATAGAGTTGCACACATACGGTGTCATCTATCTGGCAGGGCTTCGCCGTCCAGAACTAGATCCTGCCGGAACCCAGACAGCCTTTCGGCTCTACGAAACTATTTCGCTGGGAGGGAGAGAGAAGGCCAGATCATGCATGGCTTCTGTATGTTGAGAAAGAGTGAGTTTTGGGCAGCCCCCTCCACCTCTATTTATAGGAGAAGGAGGGGTGGAGGGGCTGAAATTTTAGCCACATCCATCCATGTCATCTCCAAGATATTTTGGAGCAAAAGCCCAAAAAGGTGGCTTTCTAAAAAGTAACCATAAAGCTGATTTCACTATTCACAACGCCATTTTTCAGCATCCGTTCGAACCGAAAATATTTTTGTCGGCTTAGAACATTTCCAGTACCCACTAAAATAATTTTCGACGCGTTCCGAAACAATTCCGGATTAGTGATTTTCATCTGCGAAAAGCAAACAAAGCGGTTCCGGCAGCGCCGGAACATTTCCGGTTTTTCTTCCGGAAAATTCCCAGAAGTTTCCAGAATGATTCTGGCACCCTCCAAGAATTATCAGGCATGTGCCGAAACCAATTTGACTTAATGGTATGCCCTGAAACAACTTTTCAGTTTTACCGGAACTCATCCGGTGACCTCTCTCTTCGGAACTTTTAAGCTATCTCCGAAACTTTTCCCGGAGACTTTCTCTTAGACTCCCTGTCTAGTATTCAGCAGATAGATGACCCTTAAGCGTGTGACCCTATAGGTTCGGTGAAGTATAGACATGACCCGGTACCCCTTCTGATCAATGATCAACATCGGAGCCGTGGACACCCATATTGACCCCTATACCCACACGAATGAATATTCGAGTGAACCTCCAGTTGCCGTGTGCTATTCCTGTTGCTTCGCGATATGTTACAAATATCCGAGGTGAGACATGTTGGCATCCCCGTGGATCAACAACTTGTCCAGTATGCCAGTTACCTCGTTACCGGTATTGTTCTCTTTTCTCATTACCGTGTTCCGGCATCCCTGTGATCAAATCACCCTGTGTCTGGCCAGACGATGATGGATACTGTAATACCGAGAGGGCCCAGAGATATCTCTACATCGTCGGAGGAGCAAATCCCAATCTTGAGCTATCAAGTTACTTGACACACTTTTCCATGAACCCGTAAGCCGCCGTAATAGCCACACATTTACGGATGACGTTTAACAAACCCCAAAGTTCATGAAGCAAGCATGAAGAAACTCGATACTCTCATGGTCTAAGGAATCATGCAAACGTTAACCATCTCTGTGTTATTAACCATTAACTTGTGACGAATGTATCTCATAGCATAACATCAATTCGGGTCAATTCAACACAAATGTTCTCCTAACATTGTGCCCTCAAAGTTGCCGGCATAGCCATGCCCATGATCAGGAAAACAGAACCATCATGCAACACTTGAGCTAGTCTTAGAGGCCAGACTAGGAATACATTTTACCGTTTATTACTCCACACGTGCATATGAGTCTTCCTCCGAGCCTCGTGTTATAGCAGACTCAAGAACCATAGCAGTTATAGCATGGAACATAAACATAATTATGAATTTGTAGATAAATAATAACACTTATTATTGCCTCTAGGGCATATCTCCTACACTCCAAAAGGTAATAGGCTCGGTAATGTCGATGAACTCCTTGCTCTTGTGCTTCAAGATGATAGACTCCTCAACACACAATCACTCTCTCACAGATTTGGCTTGGTGGAGAGATTGATTTGGTGGAAAGCAACTTGGGGAGGCTAGAGATCAAGATTCATATGGTTGGAAAGGAATGGCATGATCTTAACACATGAGTAGGTGGCTCTCTCTCAAAAAATATGATGGGGCAAGTATGGAATAGTTCTGAGTGCTTCTCTTTCGAGTGGGTGGTGGTGAAGGGGTATATATAGGAATCTCCAAAAATCCAACAGTTACACCTAAAGTGACCAACTCGGTGACACCGAAGTGTAAAACTCGGTGGTACCGAGTTGCTCCAAATGTAGCAACTTTTGAATCTCGGTGAGACCGATATATAAATCTCGGTGGTACCGATCAGGTGACCAACGGTCAGATTGCGCAAACTCGGTGACGCCGATCCACCAAACTCGGTGGTACGGATTTTGTGAATCGAGGTAATAGAAAGTTGGCAACCCAAACTCGGTGGCACCGAAGTGGGATCGGTTGCACCGATGTGCTAGGGTTTAGCATGGGTTTGTCTGAGTTTGAGAATCGGTGGCACCGAGTGGAAAGTGTTGGTTGCACCGATTTTGGATATTTGACTTTGGACAGACTTTTGTGGAAGAGCTTGTGGGTGTTTTTGGTGACTATCACTTGTGCACGTATGAGCATTTTGTTCACCAACAATACCTTACCCCCTTTTAATAGTATTGGCTTTCCTATGGACTCAAAGTGATTTCTCACAAAGTAAAATGTAGAGTCCTCTTGCTTGAAGCTTTGCCAATCCATTTCCTTACATCTTGGGGTATCACCACAATCCTTTTGCCATCCCTATCTCTCTCTGTGGACTTTCATCTGAAATACACTAGGTAGAAATGTTAGTCCAAGAGACAATGTATGTTGTCATGAATTATCAAAACCACCAAGGGAGCACATTGTGCTTTCAATGATAAGAAAGACTTTGTGGCTCGGAAACATGGTAAAGAAAGAGAGCAATGGGTTCAGAAACCCATGCCATTTCCACCTAAGCCAACTAAGAAAAAGGATGATGAAGAATTTGAGCGCTTTGCTGAAATGATTAGGCCAGTCTTTTTGCGTACCCATTTGACTGATATTTTGAAGATGGCCCCATATGCAAAGTATATGAAAGACATCATCACTAATAAAAGAAAGATACCGGAAGCTGAAATCTCCACCATGCTTGGTAATTATTCTTTTAAGGATGGAGTACCTAAAAAACTTGGAGATCCTGGAATATCAACTATACCTTGCTCCATCAAAAGAAACAATGTTAAAACTGCTTTGTGTGATTTGGGAGCCGATGTTAGTGTTATGTCTTTCTCCTTATATAAAAGACTTGATTTGAATAAACTCACACCTACTGAGATATCATTGCAAATGGCTGACAAATCAACAGCCATACCTATTGGTATTTGTGAGGATGTGCCCATTGTTGTTGCAAATGTTACTATCTTAACGGACTTTGTTATTCTTGAGATGCCCGAGGACGACAACATGTCGATTATCCTTGGTAGACCCTTTTTGAATTCTGTAGGGGCTGTTATTGATTGCAATAAAAGCAAAGTCACTTTTCATATTAATGGTAATGAACACACGGTGCACTTACCGAAGAAACAATTTCAAGTGAATGGTATAAATGTTATTGAAGAATCTCCGACCATCACTATTGGAAGTTTTCAATTACCTCTACCTACTGCCAAAAAGAAATATGATATACTTATTGTAGGGGATATGCACATCCCCATTGAGGTAACTTAGGCATTGTTCAGTATCCCTCTGCTCCACAACTCCGGGAGCGGAGTTGACGGAGCTACAGTTTAAAATGATGGAGTTGCACTTTCCCTGCTCCGCAGATTCCGGGAGCGGGTGATTGCCGAACAGGGCCTTAGTGTTTTACGAAAGTTCTTCGGTTTCATGCTAATCGGAAGTGGTTGTTAATAAGACTTGATCAACCTTATTAATGAATCATTTTTTAGAGGCATGACGTCGATGAATCTAGTAAGCACAACTTTCTGCTCCCACCTTTTATTTTCTGTTTTAGTTAGTCAAATAAAATAAAATGCCATGTTTCTCCTGTTTTCTGTTTTCTCCGTGCAATAAAAATGACCCAAAAATAAAAATTCTCAGAATGCCCTGAAAATTTAACATCAATTTTTTCCGAATATTTATGAATTTTTGGTGCAAATAACACCTGAGGGGGATGCACCTGGTGCCCAGCATACACCAGGGCGCGCCAGCACCCCCCAGGCGTGCCCTGGTGGGTGGTGGCCCCCACGTAGGCCCCCTCACTTATCTCTTTTGCCCACATTGTCACCTACCTCCAGCAAAAAATCACCACAACCACCATTTTCGTGTTCCTGCGCTCAAACCCGCGGATTTCGATCTCTTTGCTCGGAGCTCCATTTCCGAAACTGTTTGGAGGGATTGCTACTTGCTATGTGACTCCTCCATTGCTCCAATTAGTTTTTGTTTTAGTGGGTTATTTTTAGAGTAATTAGCTACTCTTGGTGCTGCTGTAGATGAGCTTCCATGTTGAATTCTTAGAGTTCTAAGTAGTTTGAATGCTCAATATGGCCTCTATGCATGCTTGGGAGTAGTTGCTAACAATCTTACAAAGTTTTGTTGACAAATTTTTGTGGACTAAAATTTTTCAGAATTTTTATAGGAATAAAAATGAATATCTTTAGGAAGTCCTCCTCCAAGAAAAATGCCAAGGGAGTCATTGGGGAATCATCGTACAATGACCTTCACATTCCAAGAAAGGTGGAGGTGCGGCCGTGCGAATGGCCGCATGATGCCTTCCTAGAGGAGGTCGGGATCCACCAAGAGTTCGCTCAGTTTGTCGCAAACGCTGGGTTAACCGAGTTCCTCGCAGATAAGTGTGACCAATATCACATCCTTACAAATTCCTTTGTGCAAAGTTTTACTTATCTAGGGAGAAACAACCCTCCTGAAGTACAGTTCAATCTTTATGCTGAACCTCACAGAATGTTACTAACCGACTTCTGTAACATATGCTTGATTCCTTCTGATGGGGCCCTGAGAGAACCTAGGCCATCTGAGTTTGAAGATTTTCTCCTCGCATTAACCGTGGGTGAGGATAGAGGCGTGTCGAGCGGCACTGCTATTAGCTTACAGTTTCCCGCAGTTCATTATTTCGCCTTAGTCTTCACTAAGTGTTTAACCGCTAGGGAGAAGGTCAGCTCACTCAGTGCTCCTGACCTCGCTATTTTACGTCGTGCACTTTATGATGATCACACCTTTAGTATGGGGGCTATTATTGCCCGGCGCTTACAGCTCAGTAAAACTAAGGGAAAGATACATGGTGGTATTTATGCTACTCGCTTAGCGAACCACTTTAGAATCCCCTTTCACTCACATGATTACCTCTTACCCCGAGTTTACCTCGATCACAAGACACTGCAGGCTCACCATTTTCTTGATGTAACTGACTCTCCACGTGATATTCACTATAACTTAGTATTTAGCAAGGAAACACGTGATGTTATCCCTTTGCATGCACCTGCTTTGTTTGACCCTATTGTCAGGAACGGATACAGGATTATGCCAGATGACATTACAGCTTACCGGAACAACCTAGCAGTTGCTGAGGAGGAGCACTAGGGGTGGGATGCCCAGGTGCCGCCTCCACCTCACTACGACCTGGGACCAGACGGCTACTACGGATGGTGATTACCAAGCTAGGCCAAAAGACTAAGCTTGGGGGAGTACGTATTTTCACCGACATTACATTCATGTTCGCACATTTCATTCCAGTTGTCGGTGTTCATACTTTTTCATTGTAATATCCATGTTAGATTTGTTTTCTCGCTTTCTTCTTGTATGTTTGAAAAACTTTGAGAAAACCCAAAAATATTTCCTACTTCTTTTTAGTTTTTCTTTCTAGCTTGGTTTAATTGTAGCATCAAAAGAAAACCCAAAAAGATTTCTCGCTTCTTCTTTTACTTGTTGGGAGTTTTCCCGTGTAAATAGTTTTTCTCGTTTTTGTTTTGTCTAATTTGCTTGCTTCTAGAAAAACCGAAAACTCCAAAAATATTTCAGTGTGTTTCTCTGAAATTCTTTTCTTTTTACTTGAGTCGTACCAAGGAGAAGACCATGATGAAATTGTTGAGTGGTTCTCATCTGCATTATCGTTTATCTAATAAAGAGCACATGTACTTTGTCTTCTCCTCTTGAATAAAATGTTTGCACATTCCAGCTTAGTGATAATCCCCAAGTGCAAGGAATCATCGTAGCAATTTCCAAAGGTGGAAGTGATAAGTATGGAGTGTCGAACCCACAAGGAGCTAAAGGTAAGATCAATATTCTCTCAAGTCCTATCTGCCACTGATACGACTCTACGTACGCCGAACGTTTGCTTCCAACTAGAAACGAGAAATAAAACTACGTTGTGGGTATGAAGAGAATAGCTTTGCATGATGTCGGAGAACTAAAATATAAAAATAGGTGCTATTATCATAAAGTTAGAATATATTACAATATATTACAAATAGCGAGTGTGGAATAATGATGGGTCGGTGTGCGGAATTGTCCTAGGCAATTGTTAACAAGATCGGTAATCATTATTGCAATTTTATATGAGGGAGAGGCATAAGCTAACATACTTTCTCTACTTGGATCATATGCACTTATGATTGGAACTCTAGCAAGCATCCGCAACTACTAAAGATCATTAAGGTAAAACCCAACCATAGCATTAAAGCATCAAGTCCCCTTTATCCCATACGCAACAACCCCCTTACTCGGGTTTAAGCTTCTGTCACTCTAGCAACCCACTATAAGCGAATCATGAACGTATTGCAACACCCTACAGAGGGAATCCTTCACGTGTGCGCGGCACGGAAGGCACCATAGGACAGCACCAAAATAAACATACAACTCAAACCAATCTAGATCATCAATCAACCCATAAGACAAAATAAATCTACTCAAAACATCATAGGATGGTAACACATCATTGGATCATAATATGTGGCATAAAGCACCATGTTCAAGTAGGGGATTATAGCGGGATGCGGGAGAGTGGACCGCTGAAAAGATATGAGGACGGTGATGAAGAAGGTGATGTTGATGAAGACGATCACCGCGGCGATGGTTCCCCTGATGGCACTCCGGTGCCACCGAGAGAGAGGGGGAGAGGGTCTCCCCTTGTGCTTCCTCCTCCATGGCCTCCCCCCTAGGTGGGGAGAGGTTCTACCTCTGGTCCTTGGCCTCCATGGTGATGATGGCCCCTCCGTCTTCCTCCTCCATGGTCTCCGGTGATGGTGACCCCCTCCGGCAGGGTGCCGGAGAGGGCCAAGATTGATTTTTCGTGGCTACAGAGACTTGCGGCAGCAAAACTTCTGATCTAGGGTTCTTTCTGGGGGTTTTGGTATTTATAGGAATTTTTGGCATCGGTCTCACGTCAAGGCGGTGCTCGAGGAGTCCACAAGCCGGGAGCACCCTCCCGGGGGGTAGGGCGCGCCCCCTAGGCTTGTGGCCTCCTCGTTCACTTCCTGGCCTAGCTCCGGTACTTCGGGGGTCTCTTTTGGTCCATAAAAAATCACCGTAAATTTTCAGCCCATTCCGAGAACTTTTATTTTTGCACAAAAAAATGACACCATGGTAGTTCTGCTGAAAACAGTGTCAGTCCGGGTTAGTTCTAATAAAATCATACCAAAATCATATAAAATTATTGTAAACATGGCATGAATACTTCATAAATTATAGATACGTTGGAGATGTATCACTTAGTCCACATCATTCTTGCACTATTATAATCTTCTTATTGTTCGGTCGTGCAAGTGAAAGGCAATAATGACGACATTTGATGAATTGACTGTGGCAGAGAAAGGCGGGTATGAACTCAACTTATTTTTGTTTTTGTAAATATGTTTAACCTAGTATCCCTTGATTCAGCTCATTATGATCAAACATGGTTGCAATGACCATTAGAGATTATAGTTGTTCATGCCATGCTTAAGTAGCTAGGAGTGGATAATGATTTATCTTGGGTGTCAACATGCATTAAAATGGTTGTGATGCGGTATGATGATATGGTATCCTCCTCTGAATGTTTCAAGTGGCTTGACTTGGCACATGTTCACGCATGTAGTTGAATCAAAACCAACATAGCCTTCATGATATTTATGTTCATGGTGTCCATATCCTACTCATGCTAGTATTCAATTTTGATTATATGTAATGCATGTTCATGATCGTCTTTGCTCTCTAGCTGGCCGCTTCTCAATCTAATTGCTAGCCTTTGCCTGTACTAAGCAGGAATACTGCTTGTGCATCAAAACCCTTAAACCAAGTTATGCCAGATGAGTCCACTATATCTACCTATATGTGGTATTACCCTGCCGTTCCAAAGTAAATTTGCATGTGCCACCTCTAAAATTTCAAATAAACATCTGTTTTGTGTGCCTGGACCGCTCATGGAGAGACAGGGGGCGGTCAGTATCTTCTATGCTAAGCGGGTTATTCTCATGACGAGTGTTTATTCACTTGTCCTTACACGAGAGGGGCGGTAATAGGGATTCCCAGTCCCAAAATCAAAAATCAAAAATAATTAAACAAAACTCCCCGAGGAATGTTGTTGGTTTGGACGGTACTCGTGGATGCGGCTCGCCGTGGAGTGTGATTGTTGGTGGAGGGGGAGTAAACCTTTACTTTTACCGCTTGGGAACCGCCGCTAATTTGTTTAGCATGGAAGATATTGATAACTCTTGGTCATGACGCTGACAGGAAGGGTGTACCTCCCAAAATTATATCTATCTCTGTTTTAAACTTTGAGCTCTCGCACCGCTGCAAATCCATGTTTCCCTCTGCGAAGGGACTATCTATTTACTTTTATGTTGAGTCATCACCTTCTCAAATAAGCGCCAGACCTGAGAGCACTATTGTCATCCTCATGCTTTGTGTATAGTTGATGTTGGGTGTAGCATGATTGGATCTTTCCTACCATGAATTACAATGTTTAGTCGCTGCTTGAACTTTGGAGGTGCTCTGCATTTATGTTTTGCGGTCTCAGAAAGGGCTAGGAAGATACCACTATTGTCATATAGTATCACGATTGTTTTGACAAAATGTTGGCGCTTGAGATATCTTATTATTGCTCGTTAGTTGCTTATGTTATTTATATTAGTAAATATAATTCCTAAGAGTTATTGTTGACATGGTTAGTCATAATCTTTGCTGAAAACCTGGGTGCTACTTAAGCATATATATGTAAACAAGAACAAAAGAGTTCATAAAAGTTTTTCTTTATCACTTTCAGTTTATCAACTGAATTGCTTGAGGACAAGGAAAGGTTTAATCTTGGGGGAGTTGATACGTCTCCAACGTATCTACTTTTCCTCACTCTTTTGCCCTTGTTTTGGACTCTAATTTGCATGATTTGAATGGAACTAACCCGGACTGACGTTGTTTTCAGTAGAATAGCCATGGTGTTGTTTTTGTGCAGAAATAAAAGTTCTCAGAATGGAACGAAACTTTCTGGAGATTTATTTTGGAAAATATAAAAAATACTGGAGCCAGAAACCACCGGAGAGGGGGCCCAGGGTGCGCAGCACCCACCAGGGCACGCTAGCCCCCTCCCGGCGCGCCCTGGTGGGGGCTGGGCACCTCGGGGCCCCACTTGCCCAATCTCCGCAACTATAAATTCCTAAATTTGGGGAAAAATCAGAGAGAAAGATTTATCGCGTTTCACAAGACGGAGCCGCCGCCACCTCTTGTTCTTCATCGGGAGGCCAGATCTGGAGCCCGTTTGGGGCTCCAGAGAGGGGAATCTTCGGTCTTCGTCATCATCAATCTTTCTCCATCGCCAATTCCATGATGCTCCCAACCGGGAGTGAGTAATTCCTTCGTAGGCTTGCTGGTCGGTGAGGAGTTGGATGAGATTCATCATGTAATCGAGTTAGTTTTGTTAGGGCTTGATCACTAGTATCCATTATGTTCTTAGATTGATGTTGCTATGACTTTGCTATGCCTAATGCTTGTCACTAGGGCCCGAGTGCCATGATTTCAGATCTGAACCGTTTATGTTATCATCTCTATATATATGTTCTTGATCCGATCTTGCCTAGTCATATGCACCTATTACGTGTTATGATCCGTCAACCCCATAGTGACAATATTTGGGATACTTCGCGGTGATGACCGTAGTTTGAGGAGTTCATGTATTCACCATGTGTTAATGCTTTGTTCCGGTTCTCTATTAAAAGGAGGCCTTAATATCCCTTAGTTTCCTTATGGACCCCGCTGCCACGGGAGGGTAGGACAAAAGATGTCATGCAAGTTCTTTTCCATGAGCACGTATGACTATTTACGGAATACATGCCTACATTACATTGACGAACTGGAGCTAGTTCTATATCGCCCTAGGTTATGACTGTTACATGATGAATATCATCCAACGAGTTACCGATCCAGTGCCTACGACCTTTCCACTTATTGCTCTTGCTAAGTTACTACTGCTGTTGCTGCTGTTCCAACCGCTACTGTTACTATTGCTACTACTGTTACCGCTACTGTTACTATTGCTATTGCTATCAAACCTATCATATTACTGTGCTACTGATCACTTTGCTGTAGATATTTATCTCCAGGTGTGGTTGAATTGACAACTCAACTGCTAATACTCTCAAGTATTCTTTGGCTCCCCTTGTGTCGAATCTATAAATTTGGGTTGAATACTCTACCCTCGAAAACTATTGCGATCCCCTATACTTGTGGGTTATCAACCCCCGACCGTTTTGACGACCGCATCGCAGAAAAATCCTATGTTCTTGTTTCTTGTTGTTTTCGTAGCAGATCTAGAAATATGACGTCTCAGGATTCAGAGGGGGAGAGCCATGTTGATCGCTATGTTCCAGACCCAAAGATCTTCAGGGAAATCTATCCATATCTATGGACCTCGGAGGAGGAAGAAGATGCTACCATGCAGGAAACAAAAGATGACAGCTCTGAGGAAGAGGATCATCCATTGCCTCAACCTGGAGATATGCATGTGGAATTCAAGAAATCAAGCCTCCCAAGAAGATACAAACCTAAGGTCCAATTTACCCCGTCTCGTTTTCTGCAGGAAAGCAAGAATGCCCTATGCCAAAGGATATTAAAGCTTGAGTTGGAGAATGATGACCTAAGGGAGGAAAACTTTATGCTTAAATATAAGTTGAAGAAGAAGGCTACATCAACACCTCCACCTTCTTCATCACCACCACCAAAGGAGACTTGAACTCACGGGTATGGGCACTCCCCTTGGCTTGAGCTAAGCTTGGGGGAGGTGCCCCGGTATTGTATCACCACCACTTTTATTCACCTTTACCTATTTTAGTTCGATCTTTAGTTTCACTTTGCTTTAGTTGAATAAAAGTTTAGCATGATCTATTTTCGTGTGTTAGTTCCGTGCTCTATCTATCTATGTAATCGTGTGAAAGTTATAAAATAAAGTTTAGTTTGAGTCTTTGCGTTTCTACTTTCTTGGTTGCAACCAAAATAAAGGAATAGAAACAAATGAAACAAAGAAAAAAATCATATGTTAATCTCATGGCGAGTAATGACATCACATAAGGAAAAGTATAAGTAGTAAAATTTATTGGAGATTGACAAACATAGCATTGGTCAATGATGCAATTCATGATAGAATTAATAAGGGAAGAGAAGATTCACAATCAAATACACTATCTTGGAAATCTTTTGTGATTGTGAGCCCCCATCAAATATTATGGGTCAAAATTGTTGACCTTGGACAAGGAAGACAACGTAATGATTTATGTTCGTTCATATCCACATAGAAGTTATATTGTCATAGATCCTTTAACATGTGGTGCTTGCCCAATATCTTTGCTAGCCAAAATTTGGCACTAAGTAGAGATACTACTTGTGCATCCAAAAACCCAAACCAAACTCTTTCTTAGAGTGTCCACCATACCTACCTATGGATCGAGAAAGATCCTTCAAGTAAGTTGTCATCGGTGCAATAAGGCAATAAAAATTGCTTCTAAAAGTGTTTTGATCAATTAGTGTGTAAGAGAAAATTGAGCGTTATACGAACTTATGATGGCAAAGTAATAAAAGCGATGGACTACATAATAAAGGTTGCTATCATAGGGGGCAATATAGTGTGACGTTCTTTTACATTAAGGGATTGGGCATACAAACCAATAAGCGCATGACAACCTCTGCTTCCCTCTACGAAGGGCCTATCTTTTACTTTTATGCAATTACTTTTATGCAAGTGTCAAAGTATTCTTCCCTATTCCTTTTTTACTTTTTCTTTTGCAAGCATCATGTGGTGAGGAAAGATCTAGGCACATATATCCAGTTGGATATGGGTGGGCATGAGTTTTTATTGTTGACATCACCCTTGAGGTGAGTGAGTTGGGAGGCAGAAATTATAAGCCCCTATCTTCCTACGTGTCCAGTTGAAACTTTTTGTTCATGGGTATGCCGTGAGCGTTAGCAATCATAGAAGACTAAATGATGGTTGAGTATGTGGACTTGCCAAAAGGCTCCTACATGAGATCCTTCCTGAAAAGATGATGAATTGTAATTGCAAAGTTGACTGAGAACATAGTTTGTTGGTTCCCAATAAGGTTTCTGCTTCATACTTCTATGTTGTGATGAATTGTTACTTGTTCATGAGAAGCTATATGATAAGAATGTTTTGAAATAAGTTCCTTTGTTAGAGTATTGTTGTTATGATAATAAGCATGATGCTTCTATGTCCGTATTTTGTTTTTATCGACACCTCTCTGTCAAACCATGTGGACATGCTTTTCAATATCGGCTTTCTCTTGAGGACAAGCGAGGTCTAAGCTTGGGGGAGTTGATACGTCCATTTTGCATCATGATTTCCTACTGTTATTTACTTTGTTTTGTTGAATAATAATGCTTTGGGGAGTGATTCTAATGCCTTTTCTCTCATAATATGCAAGGTTTACACCAAGAGGGAGAATACCGGCAACTGGAATTCTGGACCCAAGAAAAGCACGTCAGAGATGCCTATTCTGCACAACTCCAATGAAGCTGAAAATTTATGGAGATTATTTTTGCATTTAATAAAAAATACTGGAGCTAAAAACTACAGGGGGAGGCCCACCAGGTGGGCACAACCCACCAGGGCGCGCCACGCACCCCTCGGCGCGCCCTGATGGGTTGTGCTCACCCAGGCCCACCTCCGGTGCCCATCTTCTGGTATAAATTCCCAAAACACCTAGAAAAAATAAGAGGAGGACTTTCGGGACGAAGCGCCGCTGCTTCGAGGCGGAAATTGGGCAGGAGCACTTTTGCCCTCCGGCGGAGCGATTCCGTCGGGGGAACTTCCCTCCCGGAGGGGGAAATCGAAGCTATCATCGTCACCAACACCCCTCTCATCTTTGGGAGGCCAATCTTCATCAACATCTTAAACAACACCATCTCCTCTCAAACCCTAGTTCATCTCTTGTGTTCAATCTTTGTACCGCAACCTCAGATTGGTACATGTGGGTGACTAGTAGTGTTGATCACCTTGTGTAGTTGATTGCTATATGGTTTATTTGGTGGAAGATTATATGTTCAGATCCAATATGCTATTCAATAACTCTCTGATCTTGAGCATGTTTATTATTTGTGAGTAGTTACCTTTGTTCTTGAGGTCACGGGAGAAGTCATGTTGCAAGTAATCATGTGAATTTGATATGTGTTCGATATTTTGATGATATGTATGTTGTGATTCCCTTAGTGGTGTCATGTGAACGTCGACTACATGACACTTCACCATTCATGGGCCTAAGGGAATGCATTGTGGAGTAGTTATTAGATGATGGGTTGCTAGAGTGACAGAAGCTTAAACCCTAGTTTATGCGCTACTTCGTAAGGGGCTGATTTGGATCCACATGTTTAATGCTATGGTTAGACTTTGTCTTAATACTTTTCTCGTAGTTGCGGATGCTTCCGAGGGGGTTAATCATAAGTAGGTTGTTTGTTCAAGTAAGAACAACACCTTAGCACCGGTCCACCCACATATCAAATTATCAAAGTAGCGAACACGAATCAAACCAACATGATAAAAGTGACTAGACGAAATTCCCGTGTACCCTCAAGAACACTTTGCCTATTACTAGTGATTGTTCTGGCCTGTCCTTTGCCTCAAAAGGATTGGGCTATCTTGCTGCACCTTGTTTACCGTTACCGTTACTTGCTTGCTCCAATTACCTTGCTATCAAACTATCTGTTACCTACAATTTCAGTGCTTGCATAAATTAACTTGCTGAAAACCGCTTGTCATTTCCTTCTGCTCCTCGTTGGGTTCGACACTCTTACTTATCGAAAGGACTACGATTGATCCCCTATACTTGTGTGTCATCACTCCAGCGATGGTGACTGCGGGGCGGTATGGAATAAGGAGTGGGTCGTCGTTGACGAGGCGCGCGACCGACCCTTGAATATCGGAGCCCCTTGGTTGCTCCTGCATAGGCATGGCCGAGTACGCGTGCAGATCGCCTCCCCCGGGTGTGAACTGGTGTTGGTGAGAGGAAGCGGGCGCCTATTGCTTGTCATGATCGGTGTGCTACTGGCGCACCTCATCGACGTCCGCTTGCGTTAGGTCCATCGAGCGGCAGAGGTGAGTGAGGTCGCTGGATACCTGCTCGTTGAAGGCGAGTTGCGCCTCCACATGCTTGTTCGCGGTAATCTGCCTTGCCTCGAACCGCTTCAAGAGGAACTCCAACATAAATTTGATCTCTCCCGAGGTTTCCGACATGGCGAAGAGGATGTGGCGGGTTTAGGCTAAAGGTTTGGATGGTGGCGTCGTCGCTCTCGCTCCAAATCGGTCCAACCCTGCTGGGGATTTTGGGCCAACTCACTAGAGTGAATCGTCACCCGTAGCGGTGGCTGTTACGGTCCGATCGAGAGGATGTGAGCACGAACTAGCAGAATATTTTGGGGGGGGGGGGTGGAATTCGGACCAGGCTCTGATTACCAGTTTTGTAACGAACCCGAGGATGCTAGAATCAAAACAAGGGTAGATCGGGGGAACAGATCAGGTTCTTCTTGTTGCTTGAGGAAGAAGAAGGTGAGGTACAGGAGAGGGAGGTGAGATACGGAAGAGGATAGGTGAGATACAGAGTTCACACAATTCACACGTGCCTCTCTCTACCTACGACGCACGCTTAAGTAACACACACATGCACTCAGCTCGGTTCGTGGGCCATTGCTTCCTGACCTGTGGGCCCTCTCCTTCCTTGTCCATTGCATCAACAGAGGGATGCAGGTGTGACATAGAGATAGGGGCAAGAACTAGAAGCCTAAAAATCAAGGGATAGATAGATACATATTGTACTACATATTGGAAGATCTAGGATCCACTTCAATTGTGTTGTGTCACCCAGCCAATCAACCCATACCAAAATTTTGGTGGAGAAAAGGACCTCCAAGGCTCCAACGCCTCATCAAAAATTTGGTTGTGTAAACGGGATGAGGTAATGAAGCCGAGGAAAGCCAAATAATTGGATCTCAATCAAACAGAACTATCACTTTGGTCAACACCAAAAGTTTTCTCAGGCACTTCGGGGATCTGATCCAAACAGGCCCCTAGATAGTTAATTCAAATTTTGATTTATGAGACACTATCGAAAATCAAACTTTTGTAGCTAGTTGTTAATGTCTGTATATCTACTACTCCTTAATTTGGTCGCTATGATTTATGAGACACTTCTATGATTTGAAAGATGCGAACTAATCTAATGCTAAACTAACCTTAATTTTGCCACTCATCCGTGTGGCCGGCCGGCCAGAATGTGCGGTGGATCAACATGGGGCGCTTGCATTTCCCCTTCCCTTCTTGACAAAGAGATTTGATAGACGCTCTAGATGGCAGATGGCGGCCAGCGGCAGGCTCGAACAACATGTTCGAAATGAAGCGGTGTGATGAGATCTACAAACTTTTCGTACGTGCGTATTACTTCCTATCCTAGTAGCCTGGTTTGCTTTCACTATGGGCTGCTCTTTTTTTGTATTTTGGGCCTTGTACGTGCAATCCACTTGTAAAAAAATACACCGGACCTGGCTAAGGGAGCCATAGGGGGGCAAAGCAAGCCACGAGCAGTTCTAGGGAGAAAAATCAGCGAACAAAATGGATCGTTATTAAGGGGTGACGCGATCGTCAGGGGGGGTCTCGCCCCCCTCGTCCCCCCTTGAATCCGTCCCTGATGGGCCTTATGGTATGTTTTTTCCTTGCCAAACCTAGGGTTACGGAGTAGGTGCTAGGTTCTGCCATGGATCTTGCTTAGTTAGGGTTATTGTTGTGTCTCTGATATGGATCTTGCTTAGGTAGGGTTAGGGTTGCTTGTGATCTAGGATTTAGCTAAGTTAGGGTTCATCTTCTGGAGGGTTAGGGGTCTTGCTGATTTGGGGATTTATGTAGGGTTAGGGTTAGGGTTCTTGCTAATTTGGGGATTTATGTAGTGTTAGGGTTAATGCACAGTTCTAATTATTTGTGCTTTGAGTGGTGATTTAAAATATTGTGGGTGATTTTGTGGATGCACGAGGAATGTGACACCATTATGGAGCCCCTTTTCTGTGGCCAACTTGAGCTTTCTGAACTCAAATGCATTTTGCACCACATGAGGCCTATTAAGTGTGTGGCTTTCGAAGGCACTTTAACTGGAAGGCATTTCTATGGCTGCCCAGTGCAGGTTATATGTCAATCTTATCTTTTTCTGTTGCAATACCACATTTGACTGCACAATTTTATTGTTACATATGGATGTTCGGTGCACCACACGAGGCAACATTTTCAGTAACTATTTCACTTATCATGTGGCAGTGTAATAAGTTATCATATTTCAGTTATGTTATTCATGGTTAGTTTGCAAACCTAATCATGGCAGTGTAATAAGTTTATAAATTCATAATTTCCAAATGCGGGAAAATGGTATGAATTGTGGTGTTGTAGAGTGGGTTGACAAGCCTTGCCTCCTGTTCTTCAGATATGTTTGTCAAATCTATGGGAAATGTTCCATGAGCAGAACCATGGAAGGGTACTTGACAAGCAGAAGTTTGAGGAGCAGTTGGCCAAGCTTAAGACTGAAAATGTCAAGCTTTGCACTGATTACAGCAAGCTTGGTGAAGATGTAGCCAAGATGTTTGATTGGACGGATGGGAGGGTGGACAGCATGGATTACAAGAAGGCGGTGGAGGAGGAAGAGTTTGAGAAGAAGAAGAAGGAGCTAGAGGAGAAAGCTAGGTTGGAGGCGCAGATGAAAAATCTTAAACTTTCTAAGGAGCAAAGGTGCATTTTGCAGCCCAAGCTTACATTATCCAGAACACCAGGAAGGCTATGAAGGATGTTGAAGTGGACAGTTATCTTCTTAAAAAGGAGAAGACAAAGCTTGAGCAAGTTGTTTCTGAGTTGTTGAAAGATGGCTATTACATCAAGGAGAAGTTAGAGCAAATCAAGGCCATCCTTGACTCTTCAAGTGATCGCTATGTTGCTAAAGTACATCCAAGGCATGTATAAGGATGTGGCCAAACTGTGTCAAGTGAAGATATGGGTGTACATTTTGGGGGAATGTGAAGTTAACCTAGGCTAGGGCAGTGCATTTGAACTCTAGTATGTTATGTATGAACCATATTTTCTATGTTCCTAAGTTTGTTGTAATGGATCTTCTATGCTATGTACTTAAGTATGTTGTAATGGATCTTTTATGCAATGTCTAACTATTTTCTGTCATGAGTTAGCTTTAATCACATCCAGTTACATGTTGTGCTTAATTGGGTTTTATAGGCCAAATTTTCTCTCACTTTATGCAACCCTAGGCCTGCCCAAACCCAAACATCTCCACCACTGTCAATATAACGCCCTCCCCATCCCCCTCCTTTTCCCATTCATTCCACCAGCCGCCAGCAAACCTAGATGGATCCAGACCTAGGAGATGTCACAGAGGAGGAGGGGGGCCATGGAGGTGAGACCTCCTGCACCAGAGCAGAGGAGGAGGAGGAGGCACGGGGAGAGGGCACAACAGGTCGTTAATGAGAAGATGGCATAATTCAAGAGGCGCCTTGCAGAGAAGGTGTTTGAGACTTGCAATGATATGGTGAGTACAAGCTTGTTTTCCCCAGCGGCAGGAGAAGGAGCTCTGTCTAGATCATCAGGCGAGCTAGGGTTAGAGTTGTCATGGCTCCACATCCAGCTACCAGGGCCAAGTGGCGTCGTTTCTTTGATCATTACGATTGAAGCACTGGGCCATTAGTTGTTACAAGCTAAGATTTGTTTGAGAGAGAGAGTGGAGTTGTAGTTGTGAGCATCAATGTATCCCAAAATCAATGAATGCAACTCTGAATCAGTATTGGTATCTTTCTCCTGATTGAATGTACTAGTGTTTCAAGTTTTGAATTGAAAGATTGTTTGTACTGTAACAAACTCAGTGTGCAAGTAGCAGTTATATTCATTGAAACCATAGAAAGACCACATGCAGACAGCAGTACTGACTTAAACTACACAAGTAGTCCAATTCAACTTAAAAGTAGTTCAACTTAAGGACACACAAGATAGTAAAGTCGTTACCATGCTTAGTGAAGGAATAGGCTGCCTGATCTAAATGTTTCTTGAGTTCCTCTCCTCTAAAACCAGCTGATTGGAAGTTGGCATAAATATGTCTAAGACAAAACCTTTGTGGGGAGTCAGGGAATACATCATTGATTGCATTCAACAGCCCATGTTAAGAGATGGCTCACTCATGAATA
Organism: Elymus sibiricus; assembly: GCA_039707655.1. NCBI lineage: Eukaryota > Viridiplantae > Streptophyta > Magnoliopsida > Poales > Poaceae > Elymus > Elymus sibiricus. The sequence goes on from CM077675.1 coordinate 147,757,691, forward strand.
AGTTCTAAAGCATGGTAAATGTATAGTATGGTCATGAATTGTTGTAGCACATACATTTTGCCTGTCGGACATAATTGTGTATTTGCCAAATTTGTTACCAGTCCCAATAATTGTTCTGATCTGTGTGAGAAACCATTTCAAGTGGTCTATCTCTTCCTTGTCAACAACACCAAATGCTATTGGGAGGATGTTGTTGTTCCCATCCCTCCGTGTAGCTGCCAATATCTGATGTCTAGTGTTGAGATTGATGAAGCAACCATCAAGACCTGAAGATATGATCACATTAGTGGTAAATAACATGTATGCAACTATATTAGATCAATATGTATGAATCAATACCTATAAATGGCCTACAGCCATTGAGGAAACCCTCCTTGCATGCAAACAAGCAGTAGAACATGTAATGAAACCTGGGTGTAGGAGCTGGATTGAGTGGGTCCACTTTTCTTGTCACTATGCACCTACTGCTAGGGTTAGTATCTAGCACACACTGTAGGTAATGCCTTATTCTGTGGTACTGGAGTTTGTGATCTCCTTGCACAACTTCAACTTCTTGCTTCATTGCCCTCTATGCCAAGCTTTTAGGCACATGCACACCAAAAATTTTCTTTGTGTATGTCATAATTGTTTCAACACCAGCTCCAGGGTTGGATCTCACTGTATCCTCACAAACCTTGGCCACCCACTTGACTGTAACCTTGGTGTTCTCTCCACTAACTCCACAAGTGTGATCCAAGTTCATCTTCTTGATGCTGAAAATTGCCTCATGAGCTATCCTAGAGGTGTGACGCCCCTATTTTGATCGTACGCTAATCATACATGCAAATGCGTACGACCAAGATTAGGGACTGACTTGAAGATATCACAACACAACTCTAGACACAAATTAAAGTCATACAAGCTTCATGTTACAAGCCAGGGGCCTCAAGGGCTCGAATACATAAGCTCAAATTCAAACGAGTCAGCGGAAGCAAATACTATCTGAGTATAGAAATAAGTTAAACAAGTTTTGCCTTAAGAAGGCTAGCACAAACATAAGCAGCGGATCGAAAGAGGCAAGGCCTCCTGCCTGGGAGCCATCCTAACTACTCCTGAGCGTCGGCACTCTCCACGTAGTAGTAAGCTCCAACGGTGGTGTAGTAGTCGTCTCCGGTGTACTCCATCTCCTGCGCTCCGTCATCTGAACGCAGTAATCGTATCGAGGGGGGAAAGAGGAGGTAAAGCAGCGGTGAGTACTCATCCAAAGTACTCGCAAGTCTTACATCAGAACTATACTAAAATATGCATCAGTATCAAAGGAAAGGGGTTATATCTTTCGACTGACTGCAGAAAAGCAAGAATAGGGGGAAGGCCTAGTCCTATCGAAGACTAGCATCTTCAACATCTTGCAGCATTAGAAGAGTGTAGATTGGTAACTCATATGTAACAATATTATTGTAGCAATTTTGTTAAGTAACCACGCCCAGAGATTCTTCCTCGACTCCCTGCGAGAAAGCAATCTCGGAGCCAAATATTTCAATTTTAAGTCACAATTCTAGTTGTATTAGATCGGGATACAATTCCAAGTCGTCTTGTTACTGTGGACACAGCTATTCGAATAGTTAATTTCATCCCTGCAAGGGTGCACCACATTTTCCAACACGCTTGATAACCTTTGGCCGGACACACTTTCCGGGGTCATGCCCGGCCTCGGGACATCAACACGTCGTCGCCCTACCTAGGCTCAACAGAGAGGCCAGCCCGTCGGTCTAAATCCTAAGCGCACAGGGGTCATGGGCCCACTCGCCCTTTGCACTCCTGCACAATGCGTGGGCGGCCGAGGTCAGTCCTAGCACCTCTTACACAAGATCAATTCTGTCGTGGACCACTCGAGCGCGCGCCACTCCATTGCTGACGTCCGAAGAGCTTCGGCTGATACAACGACCCCGAGTACCCATAACTTCCCCCACGTGAAGGTTAGTGCGAAAAGGTCAAACGACTTGTGGCAAGGGCCAAGAATGCCCGGCCACGCCTCGTCACAATTACACCAACACTGTCGTCGTTTTCTCACGATAGATGCCATGGGGTGGCTTATCGAGAGTGGTTGGGGCCGAAGGACGCCGACGGGCTCCGGGAGCGGGATTAGGCACAAGCGGTGAGGGACACGCGATGTACCCAGGTTCGGGGCCCTCCGTGGGAGGTAATACCCCTAGTCCTGCCGGTCTGGTTGAATAACCAAGGGGGGCTACAATGGTGCTCCTTGAGCTATGTGGGTAGAGGAGGAAGAAGGGGCTAGCTCGCCTTCTTAGCCTCTCTAAGTGTGTGTGGGTGTGTGTTTCTGGAGAAGAGAGAGTCCCCCTGCATGGGAGAGCTCCGGGGGGTTTTATAGGCCAACCCCCCGGATTACAATATGAGCAGAAGGCTCCGGGGGGCCCCAGCTGGCGGTTTGTCTAGCCGGCCGTGGGACCCCCAGCTGCGGGGTCGCGTCGCTGGTAGGGCCCGCCGGCTGCGGGGTCCCGTCAGGAGCCGGAGGGGACCCGCCGGGCGGGCCCCTGTGCCCGTCCCGTCGCGGCACGGGCCGTCCTTCGGGGCGTCGTCTTGCGTCAGCCGGGCGCGAGCAGCGGTACGGCCGGCCGCGCTGTAGCCACGCTGGGGCAGGTAATGGAGTGGTTGAGGGCAGGCCGGCACTGTGCCGTTCGCCAGGTCGCAGTCGGCCAGAGTCAGAGGCACTGTCGCCTCACTGTGGCCATGCGGGCGCTGACCCCCGACGCGACGGGGGCCTCTGTAGCCACGCGTGCTCTGATGACAGTACCTGCAGCACCGCCGGCTAGGGGGCTAGCCGTCTCCGCCCCTAGCCGGCTGGTTGGAGTACCCGGCCGCCCGGCACCGAGCCGGACGTTTGGCGAAGCCGGCCGGGCGGAGCCGGTCCGCGGGGGGAGGCGGCTCGCCCCGCGGTTGTTTTTAAAAGTCGGAGGCAGTCGGCTGAGGCTACCCCGGGGTCATCCCCCCATTAGTAGTCCCCGAAGCAGGGGAGGCCCGCCGGTGAACGGAGGCGGACCTCGCCGGCTTGAGTCTTGTCTTGTATTACGCACGGTCCAGGTCGCTGGAGGAAACGGGAGCGCGGCGGCCGGCTCCGTAGCCGGCCGACGCTTCGCGGGACGCCTTGAGTGCCCCGTCGGGCAGAGGAGGCGCGCCACGTGGGGGACACAGCGGGCCGTGACCTGACAGGCCACGCGGTGGACAAGACCGGGCCGTGGGGCGGGGCCCACTCCGGCCGCGGCCTCGGCCCATGCGTGCGGATCCTCTGCGGCCCGGGCCGTCGTTTGGCATTCCCGGGCACGTTAATGCCTACCGCGCGTGGTGGGAGTAGTGGGGGTCGTGCGCGACGGATCTGCTCCCCACTACCTCCGCGCGGGGGTTTAAATGGAGGGGGGAGACAGGCGGAACGGCGCATTCGTTCCCTCTCCCCCAGCACCTTGCCGCCGTCGCCCCTCACCTCCCCGTTCAGAGAGAGAGAGAGAGAGAAAAGCCGCCGCCGGAAGCCGCACCGAGGCCGGACATTTGCGCCCCACCGCCGTGGCTACGAGATCGCCGAGGGTCATGGCGAGCAAAGGAGCGTGGGACGGCAGCGACGTCGATGAGCACTTCATCGAGCACCTCCGCCACCACCGCAAGCTGTCATCGGAGGAACACCTGGAGGCGCGCATCGCCGGGGCGGAGAATGCGCCGACCCCGAGGGAGGGCGAGGTGGTGGTCTTCACCGCGCACTTCCTTCGTGGGCTCGGCCTGCCGGCAAGTACGTTCTTCCGGCGATTCCTCCCGTATTTCGGGTTGCAGCCGCACCATTTGGCCGCCAACGCCATCCTGCAGCTGGCGGCGTTCGTCTCCCTCTGCGAGGGATTCCTGGGGGTGGAGCCGTGCCTGGACCTCTGGTGCCGGCTCTTCTACCTTAAGCGCTAGACGGTCAAGGACCCGGCAACCGGCCAGAAGGTCATGACCGCCTGCGGAGCCGCCCTGATCCACTTCCGAGCCGGAGCCAGGTTCCTGCAACTCCCCTTGCAGGATTCGGTGAAGAACTGGCAGAAAGGGTTCTTCTACGTGAAGAACATGAAGCTGGAGGCGGACTACATCAACCTCCCCGCCTTCGTTAACCAGCCGCCAGTCGCGATGCTGAACTGGAAGACGCCGACAGCCGTCGCGCCCGAGACGGCGAACCAGCTCTGCGAGCGGCTAGCGGTGATGAACCGGACGGAGGGGCTGTTGGCCGCGGACCTCCTGGCTACGATGGTGGCGCGCCGGGTGCAGCCTCTACAGCGCCGACCGCACCTCATCTGCCAGATGGGAGGGCGGCGCGACCCCTGCCGGCTCTCCACCAAGGAGCTGAAGGCGGTGCAGGTGGCGAGGAGGGTGAACGCCATCTCAGCCGCTAAGATGGACGAAAGTGGATGGCGGTGGGGGAAGGCCCCGTACAGCCGGGACCGTCCGGCTCCGCGGGTACGTGTCGTGCCGTCCCCCCGTCTTTTTCCTTGTTGAAACTGGCTCCTCCCCATGGCCTGACGATGGGGGGCTCCCCGTGTATGCAGGTTTTCCTGCTGTTGCAGAACTACGGCGAGCCGGCTGCCGACGTGACGGAGTCGGACCAGGAGGAGATCGAGGACGCCAACGACGTGGGGCCGGCCGAATCGGAGCCGGCCGGTGCACCCGGCGTTGGCGGGACGGAGACGGAGGCAACCGAGTCGGCGGGTGAGTTCCCTCCCAGTCACTTTTGCGGGACTGGACCGACGACGATGCTAAGACGGAAGAGGTGCATGATGCAGCGGCTTCGGAGGACCCCGAAGTCTCGGGTGACGACACCACGGCGCCGAGGAGGCGCGTCCGCCGCTCCGACCGCGCGCCCAGCCGGGACGACAAGGTCACGGGCGGCAGAGGGAAGCAGTCGGCCAACACGAGGCCGGCTCCCAAACGAGCGGCCATCGGACAGCCGGGAGGCGGCCGCGGAGGCGGTGGGAAGAAGCTGCGGATCGCCCGGTCGGGCCCCGTCAGGCGGGCGGTCCCGGTCACCATTGGGTAAGTCGGTTCCTTTTTCTCTTCTTGTTTTTCTGGTCGGCTCCTTTTTCTCATCTCGTTCATCCAGGGAGCCGCGCGCTCTTGGGAGGACCACCGCCGTCGAGACGGCGGGGGCGGCGCCGCCGCCCGCCACCGAGGATAGGGAGCGCGAGGCGTGGTGGGACCTCGAGGCGGCCGAGCGAGAGCTGCGCGAGGAGGAGCGTCACCCATGGGAGGAGGCGGCGCAGAAACGGCCGCCGGGGCAGGTGAGTGTGGAGGCGGCCGGCCAGTCGTGGGAGCCTTTTCCCTCTGGCCGGGAGAGGAGATCTAAGGATAGGCACGACCCCGGGCGGCGGGGAGAGACGGACGCGCGGGTCGAGGAGGAGGCGCGCGCGACTGTGACCACGGCGGACGCCGCCGAAGGGGCGGAGGACGTGCCTTCGTGGGCGGAGGAGCCCCAAGAGGTCGTCGTCCTGGACACGGAGGTCCCGGCTCCGGAGGCCCCGGCTCTAGAGGCCCTGGCTCCGGAGGCGAGCCGGACCGGCACCGCCAGAGGCGGAGCACCGGCTAGCGGGACGGCGGTGCCCGGAGGGGCAGACGCCCCGGGCCCGTCAACAGGGGCACCAGGAACCGTGGCGCCGGGAGGGGCAGGCCCCCTGGTGGCCACGCCAAAGGGCGCGTCCGGGCCCGCCGACGGGGGCCGGCCCCAGGAAACCTGGGCCACGGCCAGAGGCGCGGCCCTCAACGACGCGCCGAGCGCCCTCGGGGCCGCGGTGGTTGCGGTTGTCGAGGAGTTTGCCGCCTGCCGCGCTCAGGTGGCGCAGGATGCTCGGGCCGCCAGCGACCGGCTGGTCCACGTCGAGCAATCCGTCGCGGTAAGGGCTCGAAGCTTTGCACTTTGCTTTTAATTTTTTCCAGTGGGGGCGTGCCAGCGCACCCACTGGGTGTAGCCCCCGAGACTCGGGCCGGCCTGGGACGCAGGCGGGTCGAGTCTGATGGCATCTTTGCTTCTGTGTCCTCTGCAGGCTGCGCACGACCGCCGGGTAGCCGCATACAAAACGCTGCTGGGCCTGTATCGAGGAGTCGAGAGCCGGCTGGCCATTATGTCCGCTGACCTGAAAGGTAAGGTTCTTGCGAAGGTCCAGGGGGGCGCGCCAGCGCACCCATTGGGTGTAGCCCCCGGGATTCAGGCAGGTTACTCCGGAGGCGGGCTGAATCCCTGTCTTTGCTTGCATTCTGACAGAGGCATCCTCATCCCGGGCAGCCACCCACGCCGAGACGGTCAGCCTCCTGACGGTGGAGTGCGACCGGCTCCGCCAAGAGGCGGATCGGGTGCAGGCGGGGAAGGACGAGCGCGAGGCGGCGCACCGCCGGGAGCTTGAGGAGCTGGAGGCGACCCTTCGTCGGGAGGCGGAGGAGCGGGAGACGGCCCACCGCCGGGAGCTGGAGGATAAGGTCGCCCTGCTGGCGAAGGCGGACGACGAGGCGCAGGCGGCCCGAACCGAGCACGAGCGCCGGCTCCAGGAGTGGTCGGCCAGGGATGCCGCGCTGCAAGAGCAAGCGCACGAGATAGATCGGATGCTGGCCGGTAAGCTTTCCTCATCTTGCATTCGCCTGCTTGTTTCTTTTGAGCGGCTCGGCTTCTTTCGTTGTTTAACTCGCGCCCCCTTCTTCCTTAGGGCTCTTCCCAAGCACGCAGGAGGTCGCGGAGGCGGCCGTGGAGGCCCACCGCGAGGACCTACGGGCCGTGGGAGTCGCATTGGGCAACTTGTCGCCTGGTCGCTGGGCGAGGTGGGGATCGCCGCCAGGGCGCGTCTGGCCGAGGTGGTTCGGGCCATGAAGCGGCTCCAGGCGGCCGGCATGGGGCTGGTTCGCACCCTCTGGCCAGGTGCGGTGGAGCCGGACTCCATAAGCCGGCTGTCGAGGTGGCTGGAGTTTGGGACCGCACGGGTGAACGCCTGGAGGGCCTTCGCCACGCGCGCCGGAGCGGCCATGGCGCTTCGCATCGCGAGGTCCTAGAACCCCGAGCTTGACTTGGGGATGCTTACGGCCCAGTGTGCCGGCACCGATGTGGAGCTGGAGGCGGCAGCTCATGCGCTGGCCGTGCGGGCCAGCGACCTTGCTTCTTTCACCGCATGGGACGAGTACGTCCCAGAGCGCGCGGCAGACGGCGAGGTGATCCCGGAGGACCCGTACACGCTCGCCCTTGATGACCCGGAGGGTAGCGCCGCGGAGACGGGCGACGAAGACGCCGGGTCCAGCACCGACGACTACGCCGACTCTGAGCTGGCCCATGACTTGGGTGTGGGAGCCGACACGGGCCGCACCGCGGCCCAGGACGGGGCCTCTACTTCGGCCGCCGCAGAGGACGCCGGAGGAGAAGACGGCGCTGTCGCTACTTAGAATTTTTCTTTCCTGCATTTTGTTTAGACTACGATTCCACCCACTGGGGGTGTAGATGTAAAGAACTTGGATGTAATGAACTTGCGGCCGTGGGCCGTTTTGTATATAAGTTTGTGCTTCTGGTTGCTTGAGTTTTTATGCGTGCCGACTCGTCCTTAGCCTTTTTGCCCTTTTTGGCTCCGTCTGCCCAAAACCTTGTCCCCTTTGGCATCGGCCCTGCCAGCCGGACAGTCGGGAGCCGGTCTGTGGCTGGGACGGGGCATCCGCCTCGGGGGAGCCGGTCGTGAGTTTGAGAGCCGCGAGGCTGTTTCGGCTAAGGTAAATGGCAGAGGCTAAAAAAGAGTTCCGGCTAGCCCTAGCCGGCGACCCCCTATGACCGTTTTCATGTGTGCTAAGTTTGCCGTCCCGAGAACCCATCAGCCGGACAGCCGGGAGTCGGTCTGTAGCTGGTTGGGGTGGTAGGGTGTTTCTTAGTCCACATTACTTGACCGGCTTCGGGGAGCGACGTTTAGGCTAGCCGGCGAGCCCCCGAGACCGTGGAAACGGGTCCGGGAACCGATGAGTGAGGCGAACAACTTTGGAAGGAAACGAAAGAGGCGTGCCCCAAGAGCTGGCTTGGGGTACCCGTTGCATTCATAGGCCCAAAAGGGGAGGTACATACATACACTGGTCCTTAGCAGTAAAACGGTCGGAGGAGTGCCACGTTCCACGGGCACTCCGTCTCCTCGCCGGAGGCGTCTCTCTTGCACTTCTGCGGCTTCGGAGCATCTATTAGATAGTACGCGTTGTTGTGCAGCGCCTTGCTGATGATGAATGGGCCCTCCCATGGGGAGGACAGCTTGTGCTGGCCAGCGGTTCGTTGGATCCGCCTGAGCACCAGGTCCCCCTCACGGAAGGAGAGGGGCCGGATGCGCTTGTTGTGGTAGTGCCGGAGCTTCTGCTGATAGATAGCCGTCCGGCTCAGCGCTAGTCCGCGGGCCTCCTCGAGAAGGTCGACGCCGTCCTCCCTTGCCTCCTTTGTGTCCGTCTCCGTGTACAGGGCGACTCGAGGCGAGTCGAACTCGATGTCCGTGGGGATGACCACCTCGGACCCGTACACGAGGAAGAAGGGCGTGAAGTCGGTTGATCGATTGGGTGTGGTCCTCAGGCTCCACAAGACGGTCGGTAGCTCTATGATCTAGCAGCCGGCTGAGCGGACGAGCGGTGCCACGAGCCGGGGCTTGATGCCGGCCAGGATTAGGCCGTTTGCCCTTTCGGCCTGGCCGTTCGACTGCGGGTGGGCGACCGAGGCCAGGTCGAGCCGGATGCCTTGCTTGGCGCAGAAACGTGCTAGCGCGGCCTTGGCGAAGTTGGTGCCGTTGTCGGTGATGATGCTGTGCGGGACGCCGTAGCGGACTGTTATGTCTTCGATGAATCGGACGGCGGTGGGGCCGTCCAACTTCTTGATGGGTCTGGCCTCGATCCACTTGGTGAACTTGTCGACGGCTACCAGCAGATGCGTCATGCCTCCTCGAGCGGTCTTGAATGGCCCCACCATGTCGAGCCCCCAGACGGCAAAGGGCCACGACAGCGGGATGGTTTTGAGCGCCGCAGCCGGCAGGTGGCTTTGCGCGCGGAAGCGCTGGCACCCTTCGCATCTGTCGACGAGCTGCGTCACCTCGTCGAGTGCAGTCGCCCAGTAGAAACCGTGGCAGAACGCCTTGGCCACCAGGGTCCTCGAGGCGGCGTGGTGCCCGCACTCGCCCTGGTGGATATCCCGGAGGATCTCCTGGCCTTTTTCGGATTCGACGCATCGCTGGTACACGCCAGTAGCGCTGCGGTGGACCAGCTCACGGTTGATGATGCTATAGGCGGGGGCGCGACGCTGGATCTGCCGAGCCTTGTCTTTGTCAGGGGGAGCTCGCCGTGCAAGAGGAAAGCCAAGATTGGCTGGGCCCACGACGGAGCCGACACCAGGGCCGGCTCGGGCTCGGGCCGGGGATTCTGGACCGCCGGAGCCCCCGGGTCCGTCGATGGAGCCCCCGGGACCGGCTTGCCAGTCCCCGGGCCCGGCTGGTCGATAGCCATCAGGAGGGCCGTGGGTTCAGAGCCAGCGGTCATCGGAACGACAGCCGCGGGAAACGGCGCGACCGGCGTAGCCGGCGCGGCTGGTGGAGCCGGCGGTGCGGGTGTAGCCGGTGGAGCGAGTGGAACCGGTGAGGTAGGTGGAGCCGGCGAAACCGTTGGAGCCGGCGGAGCCCTCGGGTCCGTCGAGGAGCTGGCGGGATCCGTGGGCACGAAGATGGACTCCGACTCGGCGGAGGGCTTGATCGACGGCTTGCGCAGCTACTCGAGGGAGACGCCAGCCGGGATGGCCTGACGAGTGGAGCCGATTTTGGCCAGGGCGTCTGCCGCCTCGTTGTCCGCCCGGGGGACGTGGTGGAACTCGCAGCCCTCGAAAGAGCCGGTAACCTGCTGGACGAGGAAACGGTAGCTGGCCATGTTGGCGTCCCTGGCGTCCCACTCGCCAGAGACCTGCTGCACCACCAGGTCGTAGTCGCCGAAGCACAAGATGCGCTGGATGCCAATCTCCTTAGCGAGCCGGAGGCCGTGGACGAGCGCCTCGTACTCGGCCACGTTGTTGGAGGCGGCGAAGTGAATTTGGAGCGCATACTTGAGCTGGTCTCCTTTCGGAGACGACAAGACGATGCCGGCTCCCAGGCCGGTCCGCATCTTCGAGCCGTCGAAGTGCATGCGCCAATGCGTGGAGTCTGGGGGAGGCGGCAAGAACTGGGTCTCAGCCCAGTCAACGAGGAAGTCGGCCATCGCCTGTGACTCGATGGCGGTGCGCGGCTCGTATCGGATCTCGTAGTCGGCGAGGGCGATAGCCCATTTGGCGATCCGGCCGGTGGCGTCCCGGCCGCTCATGATCTCGCCCAGCGCCGCCGTGCTCACCACGGTGATGACGTGCTCTTGGAAATATTGCTTGATCTTCTGGGCGGCGAAGTATATGCCGTAGCACATCTTCTGGTAGTGGGGCTAGTTTTGCTTGGAGGCGGAGAGGACTTCGCTGAGGTAGTAGACAGGGCGCTGGACTGTCAGCGCTTTTCCCTCCTTCGGCCGCTCCACGACCAGAACGATGCTGATGACGCGGGTGGTCGCCGCGATGTACGCGAGCAGGGGCTCTTTCTCAGCCGGCGCGGCCAGGATGGGTGCGCTGGTGAGGACTCGTTTGAGGTCGCAGAACGCCGCGTCCGCCTGGTCGATCAACTCGAATTTGGCCGGCTTCCTGGCGGAGTCGGCGCCCGGCTCGACGAGCACCGTCTTCCTCAGGAGCTGGTAAAGGGGCAGGGCCTTCTCCCCCAGCTGGCTGACGAACCGGCTTAGTGAGGCGAGGCAGCCGGTGAACTTCTGGACGTCGCGGAGACGGGTCATCTTGGGCATATGCTCGATCGCCCTGATCTTCTCCGGGTTCGCCTCGATGCCGCGGGCGGACACGAATAAACCCAGTAGCTGGCCGGCTGGTACACCGAAAACGCACTTCTCCGGGTTGAGCTTGACCTTGAATTCGCGCAGATTGGCGAAGGTCTCCCGGAGGTCGTCAAGGAGGCTGAAATGCTTCTTGGTTTTGACGATGATGTCGTCAACGTAGGCGTGGACGTTCCTGCCGATCTGCGGCAGGAGGCACTTCTGCATGCAGCGCTGGAAAGTGGCGCCTGCATTCTTCAAGCCAAAAGACATGGTGATGTAGCAGTAGGCTCCGAAGGGGGTGATGAAGGAGGTCTTCAGCCGGTCAGCCGGGTCCAGCTTGATCTGGTGGTAGCCTAAGTAGGCATCCAGGAAGGACAGCAGATCGCAGCCGGCCGTGGCGTCGATAACTTGATCGATCCGCGGCAGGGCGAACGGATCCTTAGGACATGCCTTGTTCAAGCTGGTGTAGTCGATACACATGCGCCAGGTCTTGTTCTTCTTCAGCACCAGGACTGGGTTGGCCAGCCAGTCCGGATGGAACACTTCCATGATGAAGCCGGCTGTGAGTAGCCGGGCGATCTCCTCTCCTATAGTACGCCGCTTCTCCTCGGAGAAACGGCGCAGAGGTTGCTTGACCGGCTTCGCATCCGGCCGGACGTGAAGTTTGTGCTCGGCGAACTTCCTCGGAACACCCGGCATGTCCTTGGGAGACCATGCAAAGATGTCCCGATTCTCACGGAGGAAGTCGACGAGCTCGCCTTCCTATTTGCTGCTGAGATTGGAGCCGATGGTGACGCACTGCTTGGGGTTGGCCGGATCGAGCGGCACTTGCTTGGTGTCCTTGGACGGCTGGAACGACGCCTCGCCGGCCGTCTGGGACGGGGGAGCCGGCACGGCCAGCTGGTTGGAGGCGTGAGCCACGAGCCGGTCGAGCTGCCGCCTCTCCTCCGCTATCTCCAGAGCCTCGGCCAGCCGGCTGCCATCGCGGGCGCACTTGATTGACATCTTGTAGTCATCGGCGACGGTGAGGATGCCCTTGAGGCCCGGCATCTTGAGCTTGAGGTAGGCGTAGTGGGGAACCGCCATGAACTTGACGAGGGCCGGCCTGCCCAGCAGCGCGTGGTAGGGACTGTCGAGATCCACCACCTCGAACCATATCGGCTCGCGGCGGAAATGGCTCTGGTCACCGAAGAGGACGTCGAGCTCGATTTTGCCGATGGGGGTGCAGGATTTCCCCGGCACGATGCCGTGGAAAACCGTCCGGCTGGCTCGCAGGTCCTTCTCCTTGAGCCCCAGCTTGAGAATCGTGTCACGGTAGAGGATGTTGATGCTGCTGCCGCCGTCGATCAACACCCGCGAGAAACGGCAAGTGCGCCTCTCGGAGACGATGGTGGGATCGAGGACGAGGGCGTAACTGCCCGGGTTCAGCATTACGGCCGGGTGGTCCGTCCGGCTCCAGGTGACTGGCTTCTCGGACCAATGCATAAATTGGGGGACCGAGGGGGCGGTGGCGTTCACCTCGTGCCGGCGCTGGCGCACGTTGTGCTTGTCGGTTGCTTCGCTGGTGAAGACGACATAGGACCCGTCCTGGCGGGGGAACTGGTCATGGAGGCGCCCGTCGTTGGCTGCCGGGACCGGAGCCGGCGGCTGGGCCTGGGCCTGGGCCGGAGCCGGCTCGCGGGGAGCCGGAGGTGGAGCAGCCGGAAGGCCCTCACCTCGGGCCAGCCACTGGGAGAAGCTGCACTGCCGGAGCGTATGGGTGGCCGGTTTGGCCCCGGAGTGGTGCTTGCAGGGTAGGTCGAGCATCTGCTCGAAGGTAAGCTTCGGCTGCCAGGCGGCCTTGCCGGTGCGCTGGCGCTGGCTGGGGGCCTGGGCAACCGGTTGCTCCTCTTCGATGGTGGCGACATGCCGGCTCCCGTAGCTGGGATCTGGCTGGTCGGGCTTGCGTTTGTTGTTCTGCTGCTGCCGGTTGTCGGCGGCCGCCCGCGGCGCGGCAGGCGGCGGAGTTGGCTTGGCTGGCGCGGTAACCTTCATCCGCATTGCAGAGTCGGCCGTGGCGTACTTGTCCGCCTTGGCCATCAAGTCTGCCAGGGTAGCCGGCTCGGAGCACAAGAGCTTGTGCTTGCGGTGGGTGCCGTCGCGGCAACCCTCAATGAAATACTGAATGGCCTGCACCTCGTGCACGCCCTCGCAGGAGTTGCGGAGCTCAGTCCAGCGCATGAGGTAGTCACGGAGGGGCTCCTCCGGCCCCTGGACACACATAGCCAGCTCGCGGGGCTGGCCGGGCCGCTTATAGGTGCCGGTGAAGTTGCGGACGAACGCTTCCTCGAAGTCCGTCCAGGTGTTGATGCTGCCGGCAGACAGGCTGTTGAGCCAGGTCCGGGCCGAGCAGGTCAGCATTAGGGGGGCGTAGCGCACGGCTACGCGCTTGTTCCCCCTGGCAATGCCGATCGCGGTGGTGTAGTCGACCAGCCAGTCCTTCGGCTTGGCGGAGCCGTTGTACTTCGGGGTGTCGCGAGGGAGAGTGATGCCGGCCGGGAACGGCTCGTTGCGAATCCGGGGGCCGAAGCATGCCGGGCCAATCGAGCCCTCCTCGAGGCAGGTCCGAGCGTCGTTCTCGCTCCGCGGAACGCGCGGGCCGAGCTGAGCGGCGAGCTCCGGGCGAACAGTTGGGGCAGGCGAGCGGGCACGTTCCCGCCGCGGGGGCGGGGTATGGTCCCGGCTGCGCCGGCTGTTGACGGACGGCTGCTCGTCTCGCAGCCGGGAGCGTCCATTGTGAGACCCAGTGCCCCGCCGGTCAGAGCCGCGAGGGGAAGAGGCCTGCTGGACCGGCCGTCGCTGGCCAGCGGTAGGCGGAGCGTCCCCCTCGGGGACGGGGATTTCGGAGCCGGCATTGATGCCATCGAGCCGGGCCTGCTGGGCGTTGGCGGTGGCGACGAGGTCTTGGATGTCTCGATCCTGCAGCTCTCGCTCTTCGCCCTCCAGGCCGGCGAGGTCGGCGTAGGCTACGTGGGTCGCCCTCAGGATGGCCGCCGGCGTGTCGTAGGTGGGGACCTTCCGCCAAGGATCTCCACGACCACGCGGCCGCGGTTGCGGACATCACCGCGCCGGTTGGGCTCGTTGCCGGCTGGGGTGAGGCCGTAAGCGGAGTTATACTCGCGCTGCGCGGACTCCATCCGGTGCTTGGTGGTGGCAAGCATGGTCGCCTCGTCGAACAGCAGCCGGCGAGCAGCTTCCAGCTCGGCTGTAGCCGTGGCTGGGTTCGTCGTAGGCGCGACGGGGGTGCTGAGGCCTCGGAGCATGGAGCCGAGGGGGTCGGAGGTGCCGGCGCGAGCAGCCGCGGCCGCCGCATCCGCCTCCGCCCTGGCACAGCCAGAGGTCTTGGAGGAGCCGGTGGCCATTACCCCCGCATGGACGTGGGAGTTGCCGGCCTCGCCCAGGCGAGTGTGCTCACGAACGAGGGCGGGTCGAGGCAGTCGAGAACCTGGCCAGGATACTCGTCGGCAGCAGGCTTGTCGGCGAGGCTCAGCCTACCGACGCGCTCGGTGAGGATGGCGATGTCGAGCAGAGGGTCACTGCCGAGCCGCTCAACGGAGAGGCCGGCTGCGTCGCCCCAAGGGCCAGCGGGGGCGGGGTTCCGCCCCGCCGGAGCAAGCCCCACGGGTGTGCGGTTCCGCCCGGACGCGAGGTGGCCAGGGGAGGTGGTGAAGGGTCCCGCCCGGAGCGTGACTCCGGCCGGCGCCGCATTCGGCCCGACGGTGGGCGCCAATTGTCGTCGTTTTCTCACGACAGATGCCATGGGGTGGCTTATCGAGAGTGGTTGGGGCCGAAGGAATCCGACGGGCTCCGGGAGCGGGATTAGGCACAAGCGGTGAGGGACACGCGATGTACCCAGGTTCGGGGCCCTCCGTGGGAGGTAATACCCCTAGTCCTGCCAGTCTGGTTGAATAACCAAGGGGGGCTACAATGGTGCTCCTTGAGCTGTGTGGGTAGAGGAGGAAGAAGGGGCTAGCTCGCCTTCTTAACCTCTCTACGTGTGTGTGGGTGTGTGTTTCTGGGGAAGAGAGAGTCCCCCCTGCATGGGAGAGCTCCGGGGAGTTTTATAGGCCAACCCCCCGGATTACAATATGAGTAGAAGGCTCCGAGGGGCCCCAGCTGGCGGTCTGTCTAGCCGGCCGTGGAACCCCCGGCTGCGGGGTCGTGTCGCCGGTAGGGCCCGCCGGCTGCGGGGTCCCGTCGGGAGCCGGAGGGGTCCCGCCGGGCGGGCCCCTGTGCCCGTCCCGTCGCGGCACGGGCCGTTCTTCGGGGCGTCGTCTTGCGGCAGCCGGGCGCGGTCAGCGGTACGGCCGGCCGCGCTGTAGCCACGCCGGGGCAAGTAATGGAGTGGTTGAGGGCAGGCCGGCACTGTGTCGTTCGCCAGGTCGCAGTCGGCCAGAGTCAGAGGCACTGTCGCCTCACTGTGGCCATGCGGGCGCTGACCCCCGACGCGACGGGGGCCTCTGTAGCCACGCGTGCTCTGACGACAGTACCTGCAGCATCGCCGGCTAGGGGGCTAGGCGTCTCCGCCCCTAGCCGGCTGGTTGGAGTACCGAGCCGGACGTTTGGTGAAGCCGGCCGGGCGGAGCCGGTCCACGGGGTGAGGCGGCTCGCCCCGCGGTTGTTTTTAAAAGTCGGAGGCAGTCGGCTGAGGCTACCCCGGGGTCATCCCCCCGTCAAACACCAACCATGTCATCTTGACCTCAACATGTTCCGACAGTCGTAAAGTGAAGTAACCGTGTGTCCATACATCAAGGGGAAACCCGAGTAATCAACCTCGGAGGATCCCACCCGATGTAACTGTTAAGGTGACCAGAGAGGATTCATCCTCCATGGTCTACGCTCGAGGGGTTGCACGACAGAGTCGTCGTCGGAAGAGGTGAAGGAGGAATCACCCTCGATAACCACGACCGACTCGGTACACTACAGAGTTAGCATCATGAGTACTTTATGAGGTGTCACCCTCGGTACTCGATAGTAGCTCTGCAGATTTATACAACTAAGGGGGGAAGTGCGATGAATGTGACGGGTCATGGCTTGTCGATCAGTTGATTGAGTCTTCAAGTCGTCGATGATGAAGCAGGGGCAACTGGGACTAAGGGGTCACAGGGGAATCACTAATCAACCTATGCTAAGCAGTTGATATAACAACATGTACAGTAGCATTTTAACAAAAACAGGCTATGCATCAGAATAGGAGCTATCTACAATAGTAGCAAAATCTAATGCAAGCATGAGAGAGAAAGAATGGGCGATATCGGAATGCTCAAGGGGGGTTTGCTTGCCTTGCTGCTTGATACGTCTCCAACGTATCTATAATTTTTGCTTGTTCCATGTTGTTATATTATCATTCTTGGATGTTTTACAATCATTTTATAACAATTTTATATCATTTTTTGGGACTACCCTTTTGACATAGTGCCAAAGTGCCAGTTGCTATTTTTGCTTGTTTTTTACTTCGAAGAAAATCAATACCAAACGGAGTCCAATCGCGACAAAACTTTTTGGAGATTTTTTCTGGACCAGAAGACACCCAGTGGGCCAAATAAGAGCCAGGAAGGTGGGCTGTGGAGAGCACAACCCACCAGGGCGCACAAGGGGGCCCCCGGCGCGCCCTGATGGGTTGTGCCCTCCACGGGGCCCCTCCGCACCGCCTCTGATGCCTATAAATTCCAAAATATTCCAAAAACCCTAGGGGAGTCGATGAAACACAATTCCAGCCGCCGCAAGTTCCAGAACCTCGAGATCCAATCTAAACACCATCATGGAGGGGTTCATCTTCCTCACAGGTGCCTCTCCGATGATGCGTGAGTAGTCCACCATAGACCTGTGGGTCCGTAGGCAGTAGCTAGATGGCTTCTTCTCTCTCTCTCTTATGATTCTCAATACAATGGTCTCTTGGAGATCTATTTGACGTAAACTTTTGCGGTGTGTTTGTTGGGATCCGATGAATTTTGAGTTCATGATCAGTTTCTATCCATGAATATTATTTGAGTCTTCTTTGATCTCTTATATGCATGATTACTTATAGCCTCGTATTTCTTCTTTGAATCTTTGGTTTAGTTAGGCCAACTAGATCGATTTTTCTTGCCATGGGAAGAGGTGCTTTGTGATGGGTTCGATCTTGCGGTGTTCTTTCCCAGTGACAGAAGGGGCAGCAAGACACGCATGTATCGTTGATATTAAGGATAACAAGATGGGGTCTATTCCTACATGAATAGATCTTGTCTACATCATGTCATCGTTCTTATTGCATTACTCCGTTTTTCCATGAACTTAATACACTAGATGCATGCTGGATAGCGGTCGATGTGTGGAGTAATAGAGGTAGATGCAGGCAGGAGTCGGTCTATCTATCTTGGACGTGATGCCTATATAATGATCATCACATTGGATATCGTCATGACTATTCGATTTTCTATCAATTGCCCAACAGTAATTTGTTCACCCACCGTGCGCTATACTCATGAGAGAAGCCACTAGTGAACCCTACGGCCCCCGGGTCTACTTTCCAACATATTGCTTTCCGATCTATTTTTTTGCAATCTTTGTTTTCAGATCTACAAAACCAAAAATCCAAAAACATATTGCTGCATATTTACTCTTTTTATTTGTGTTCTTTAGAGATCTATCTCTCCTATCTATCACTATCTAATCTATCTTTTTACCGTAGAGAGATTGACAACCTCTCTTTCGCGTCAGGTTGCAAGTATTTGTTGTTTGTGTGCAGGTACTGCTTATTGGGTGGTGGTGATCCTCCTACTCGTTCGATAACCTTGGTTTCATAACTGAGGGAAATACTTACCGTCGCTGTGCTGCATCATCCCTTCCTCTTTGGGGAAATACCGACGCGGTCTCAAGCCACATCACTGCTCTGTTGCAAAATGCTGATCATCAGTGGCGTAGTCGTACCCAGCAGCAGCATCGGTCTCGGTATCTACCAGTAAGAAGAGGAGGGAAGAAACAATAAATATAAAGCAGACAAATGCATCATGATGCATGGCAAGGCAATATGCAATGCTAGGCATGAGCTAACGCAGTACTACACGTCATAGACGGAGCGGGAAAATATCTGACGATATTTCCCGGGTCTCGGGCTACTACCAGACAGACGAATCCGATGGAAAAGTTCCATGTTCATCATGTTAGGAGCATGTGACAGATGAACGGACAACGTATTCGGATTCGTGGGATTTTTCTGAGCAACTTTCATATATAAATTATTTTCATTTGAGTTACAGCTTATTTTGTATTAATTTTTAAAGTTTTAATCATTTTCTGGAATAAACAGATTTAATTTAACTCGAAAATTCAATTTTCGACGTCATCATGACATCATGATGATGTCAGCAGTAAATGCTAAGTGTACCCAGGTTTGTACCCAGTCAGCCCACACAGTGGCTGACTGGTGGGCCCTATTGACCTGGGTCAACACCCAGTCAGTAGAGGCTGACTGGTGGGCCAGCTGCCTAGTCAGCAGGCTGACTGGGCCGGCCCTATCCACCGGAACAGTGGATAGGCCCCACCAGTCAGTGACTGTACTAATTAGGGGGGGTTATTTTAAAACCAGGATTAATCAAGTGGTGGGGTCCAGTAGTCAGTGGTTGTTAGCCTAAACTAATCGTTAATTAAATCCTAAGCTAATCACCTGACCGCTAGGGCCCATGGGTCAGTGACTCCAGGTGCGGTGGCCGGCGACGGCAACTACAAGGAGCGGCGGATGGACGCCGGCGACTCCTCCGGCGACCAAATGGACGGCCGTCGGGCCCTACGAGTAGTGGGTTATGCGGCGGAGCCGTTCCAGCCATCGCGGCCAGCTGGGGGTGGCCGGAGCGAGCGCACCATCGTCAATGGCGACGGTGGCCGATCAGTCGTGACAGCGATTCGAGCGGGGAGGCGGCAGGGAGCGCGAGACGGTGGCCAGAGCGGCAACAGAGTAGCAGGGTGAACGCGCGCGTGCAGCTGGGCATCACGGGGTGCAGCAGGGGGGCAGCAGGAGCTCCGACGAGCTACGGTTGGCGGCGGCTACGCGCAGCGATGGAAACACAGGAGAGGGGAAACGCCCGGAGCTCACAGGCATTGAACAGAGGAGGTCGGCGAGGCTCGGGGAAGCGACCTGGGGAGGAGGACGGGGACGGGGTCTGGCGACGGCGACGCGGTGACGAGGGCGACGGCGAACCGGGGAAGAAGACGACACGGGGGGCTCATTGGGGGGCACCGGGCTCATCCTCGCCGTTGTAGACGAAGCGGGCGACTATGACGGGGGTTGCGGATGGGGTCCTAGGGCGCGGGGCGGCCGGAGAGTGCGCGGTCGACGGCGGCCATGGTGGCTGTGGAAGCGGCCGAGCGTGGAGAGGAAGGCGGTGGCATGAGGGGAGGGAGAGGGGCGATCTAGGGCTTGCGGGGGGAGAGGGGGCTTATGCACCGCGGGGAGTCAGCAGGGGGGTCGGGGATGGCCGCCACGACGACTGGCCGAGGCCGTGGCACGCATCCACGCCGGCCACGCCTCCTCTGATGAACAGAGGAGGGAGACAGGAGCCAGGTGAGCTCGGCCTATGGCTGGGCCAGCCACTGTGGCCTAAGGCCCAGCCCGGTCTGGCCTTCTCCCTTTTCTTTTATTTAAATTTGGTTTTATTATTTCTTTTCTGTTATTTATTTATTTAGTGAAAAAAATACATTTGTAAAATATGGCATTGGGTCCAATAATCCCATAGCATTTTTATACACTGCCACAAAATATTTGGAGGCCATTTGAATCTGTTTTGAAAATACCATAATTAAAAAGGGCATTAATAAAATAATTGGCCTCTGTTAAATTGTTTTAGAGGCACTTAAATACATGATAAAATGTGGGATGCAATTTTGTATTAGCTTGTGAAATATTTGCAACCCATTCATGGTTTTTATTTCCTGGTTTGCAAAACTTTTAAATCGACTTTTCAAATGAATTTGAATTGCAAAGAAAAATGAATTCGGGTTTGATTCCAACAGTGATCATACTTGGATTAGCAAAATGGATTAGCTTAATCCTCATGTTACTGTAGCTTGATTACAAGGATCACTATAGCAAGATCCCAGGGGTGTTACAACTCTCCCCTGCTAAAAGAAATTCTCGTCCCGAGAATTAAGAGGTAGAAAGGAGAAGATCGGGATATTCTGCCCAAAGGTTATCCTCGCGTTCCCAAGTGGCTTCATCTTCAGAACGATTTAACCACTGCACTTTGAAGAACTTGGTAACCTTCTGTCGGGGATATACCCCGCGGTATGAGCCGGCGGACAGTTATAAGCCGGCAGACACTTGTAAGCCGGCAGACAGTTGTAACCCGGCAGACGGTTGTAACCCGGCAGACAGTTATAACCCGGCAGACAGTTATAACCCGGCAGATAGTTATGACCCGGCAGATAGTTATGACCCATCAGACAGTTATGACCCGGAGAGAGTTAAGTCCCGGAGACGAGTCCCTGAAGATGAGTCTTGAAGATAAGCCCGGTTGTAAGCCGCCTGGTTGTAAGCCGCCCGTCTAAGATAAGAGGCCCGGGACTCAGAAGCCCATGAAGAGAAGCCCGCGATAGGAAGTCATAATAAGTTAAGTCTCAATCCGACTTAGACTCTACATGTAAACCGCCCCTTCAGCTTATATAAGGAGGGGCGGGTCACCCCAAGAGGGTCAGGTTTTAGAGGTCTCAATAGACAGGCCTTAGATAGACAAGTCAGGAGAGATAGATAGATTAAAGACACTCGAGATTAGAGGTGGCAATTCCGCACCCTAACTCGCGTCTCTCGATTCCGACCAACCCCTCTCAAGCCGCCACATAGTTACGATGGCCTCACACCTAAGTCCGTTAACCCGGACATCTTGCCGTGACGAAACCACGATAGTTGGCGCCCACCGTGGGGCCCGCAAGGTGTTTTGTGTTCTTGGAGGGATCTCTTTCAGGGATTGGGAAGCTCGCGATCGGCCGATCTCAAATTTCAATTGGTTTGATCTTTATCAAAGACGGCGGGTTGCCACCGCCGTATCAGTGCCCGCAGGTGTGTCAACAACATGGCACCGTCCGCGTGGTTGAAAGAAGCACCATCTCCGTCCCATGATGAGCAGTCGCAACAGCGATGAAATTAAAGTTATACAATACGCACCACTACGTCCAGATGATCCGTTGAAACCGGACTTAAGCCGCCTTTAGAAGCCAAGACGGACAAAAAAAATCCGCTACAGTACTACACACGCGGCGAGCCGCCAAAATTGCTACTGGCCTTATCCTCGTCTGTTGTTTTGATCAAGAAGGAAACTGAAACAATTGTCAAGGGGTCACGCGTACGCACCACAGCAGTTACGATCAAAATCGAAAAAGGAAAAAAGATCCAACAGAGGCAAGCTATCAGCGCATGTACTGCAGGCCTTAGTCAATACGGATCCAGTAAAAAAAATGGAGGCCACGACCCGGAGAAGGATGTGGACGTGGACACGGACTCTGCTATCTCGCTGCCTGGCCTCGCCCTGCCTGCGTAGACAGCCTTCCGGGTCCGTACCTGCCGGCCTCTACGCGGCTCACATGCCGCGCTGAGCCGCCACGCCGGGGACGCGTAGAGCCGCCAGCAGCCGCCGTCGCCTCTTCACCAGCTCTGACTCTGCTTTGAGCCGCCACGGGTGAACCGGCCTCGCCGTCCTCACCGACGCCTCTGCCGGCCTGGTCGCCTCGCACTACCCCGCGCCGCATGCGCGCCGTCTCGAGCAGCCACCACAAATCGCCTCCGCTGTCACGCCGCGGTGAGCCGGCCTCGCGGCCTCGCCTCCACCTTCATCGACCAAAACGCCTCGGGGGCCGGCCTCTGTCAGTCCGTTACCTGTTTCAGACCGGACTTGAGCCGCCGTTTCCGAGCTGCCGTTCCGCCTCAGCTGCTGCGTGACTCGCCTCGCGGCCACGGCCTTGCTCAGCTGTCTCCGCCGCCGGGTTGAGCCGGCCCTGCAGCGTCAAGCCGCCGATGCCTCCTCTGCCTCCACGGCCGCACCGTGTTAAGCCGGACTTGCCTTGCCCGCGAGCCACCCGCGCCGGATCACCTCGCCTCGACTCGTTGCACGCGGATCCGCCTCGGTCACCTCCGCTGCCGTGGTCTTACGCTGGACTCGCTTCCACGGCAACAAGTCGCTCGCCTCGAGCCATCAAAGCCTCGTGACGCCGTCGCCTCAGCGGCTTCAAACTACCCCAGTGGCCTTAAAACGCCACCGCGGCCAACTGCTTCCCCTCGCTAGCGTCACCAATGAGCCACCGATGTGGGCTGTTTTCGAGCCGCCGCTGCGGCCTTCACCTCTGCCATGGCTGCGCCTCACTCCGAGCTGAGCTCGACTCGCCGACGTGCACGCGAGCCGGCCTCCGCTTCGGCCTCGCCTTCACCGGCTCCACAAGTCGCCGCGCTCGCCGCACTACGCCGGGGCCGTTCCTCCCGCGCCGCCCGCAACATTCCCGCGCCTGCTCGTCCGGGTCGCTCCCGCGCGCTCGCTCCGCCTGGCCGCTCCGTCGCCGCGTTGCTCCGCCGCCGCACCGCAACGGCTTCACCTCCGCTTCGCCCCTCCGCCGAGCCAGCTCTACCTCGCTCGCGATGCCATGGCCGGCTCTGTCGCGCCTCGCCGTCGCCTCTCCCGTTGCACGCCGCCTTGAGCCGGCGCCGCTCCCGCTCCATGAGCCGCCGCGCGCCCCGCTCCTCCGCTCCTCCCACGCCACGGCCGGCTCTGCCGCGCCCGCCAGCTGCCGTCGCCTCGCCCCCGAGCTCCCGCTCGATGAGCCGGCTGCTTCGCCTTGCCACTAGCCGGCCTCGCCTCGCCGCGCCCGCCTTCACCATGGCTCACCTCGCCCTAAGTTGACCCACCGCTGTGGGTTCACCTCGCCGCTGCCGCCTCGCCACGCTGGCTGAGCCGGCCGGCTCCTGCCACGCTAGCCACTGTTGCTCTGCGCCGTCTCCACCCCACCATGCCTCCGCCGTGGCCGCGCCCCGCCTTTGCACCGCCTCACCGCGTCTCCCTCGCGCGCGCCCGCCTCTGCCGTGCCTCGCAGCGCGTCGGCTCTCTCCGACCCCGCTACGCCGTTTCCATCCGCCCGCTCCTGCCGGCCCAGTGCGCCTCGCCCGTGCCGCTGTACCTGCCGAGGAACCGCCCTGCGCTGCTGAGCCGCCGCTCCGCCGAGCTGCCTCCGCCTCTGCCGCGGGCCGGAGCAGCTGAGCCGCCGTCGCCTTGGGTCTGAGCCGTCGCGGCCTTGCTGCGCCCGCTTCGCCACCTCCGCCGTGTTTTTGCTCCACCTCGCCCCTGCGGGGCCTGCCTCTGCTCGCCGGCGCAAGCCGCCAGCCCCGCTGAGCCGGCTCGCCTTTGCTGCGCCGGGCGCCACCTGCCACGCATTCTTGTGGGACCTCGGCAAGCAGGAGAGGCAACGACGACGACCTGGAACGCTAGACAGCGGATGCACGCACCAACACTCCGGCAGCTGCAGAAAGAAAAAGAAGAAAAGAGAGATCACGTGGTGGAGAAGTCAAATCGGTGCTATAATAGGGGACTAGTAGTGCTCCAGCTCTATGTCCGCGTCCATCAAAGAACATCTGCGGTCATCCGACAAAAACGCCAGGTGTTATTTACCGTATTTGTTTATCAGTACATATTAAATTCTTTTAAGAACAATTACTTTTCCTGCAATATCTGTACGCGGGACAATACTTCATTACAAAGTGGTATTAAAACGCGGAAGAGGAACGTGCACCAGCATCATTCCGCATTGGTGTTTGTCCGTGTCGCATTACTCAACGGACTCGAGCACCGGCTTCCGACGCCATGACCGCACCGGCTTTCAACGCCGCGTCCGTCTCTCGCGATCGCACCGGCTTACAACGCCGCGGCCGTCTCTCGCGACCGAACCGGCTTACAACGCCGCGGCCGTCTCTCGCGACCGCGCCGTCTTCAAACGCTGCGGCCGACTTCTACGTCTACATCAACACGCCAGGGGCCGCATATACCAGTACGAGCCGCCCAACGGACGCTTATGAGTCGCCGCCCTGCGGTCCAATCTACATTGACATGCTGGTGTTGTGCTCGTTCGTTCAAGCCGCCAAACGGACGCGCGCAAGACGCCGCCCGCAGTCTGATCTACATCAACATATCGGTGCGGTATTCGTCTATACGAGCCGCCCAAATGGACAGGCGCACAAGTCGCCGCCACTGCGGTTTGGTTAACTTCAACAACCAGCCGGGACGAACTATCGACCCGATTATTGAAACAATTCATACGGGATAATCTATAACCCGCCACGGTCAACCTCAACCTTCAGTGGAGACTCTCAAGCCGCCTCTTCGAGTCGACTTAAGATTCGGGGGCTACAAACATGGCTCGACACATTTGGTCATTTTCAACGAGAACCCCGGGTCATTGCAAGGAAGTTAACCCAATCCCGGGGGCTATTACATTATTGGCGGAAGATTAAAAGTTGCCCAAGAGGACGAACCGCCGTGATGCACCATTCAAACATGGGTGCCCGGATTTATTGGATCATCATAAAGTCACTTGGAGGCTTCTACCGTTTCTTCATACAAGATGGCGGCTTACAAGATGGCGGCTTACAAGATGATGCAAAAAGTTGACTCCGTCGACAAGGTCATTTGGGAGCTTCCAACCCACCGGGTTTAGCTTACACACCCTCTTGATCGGCTCTTCAGCCACCGCAAGGCCGGGTTGTATACCCAAAAGTTGACTCCGTCAACAAGGTCATTTGGGGGCTTCCAAACCCACCGGGTTTAGCTTACACACCCTCTTGATCGGCTCTTCAGCCACCGCAAGTTCGAGTTAAAACCTGCCTGTATGCTGCTGCTGCTCCTCTAGGTGACCCGCCGAACTCTTACCAGTTAATCTCGATTAGAGACCCTGAGCTTTTCAAAGTATTTGACAGTCACTCTCACTAGAGACCCTATACTGGTCAAGGTTAAAACCGGCGGCTCTTGTCACGTGAGGGGCGGCTTACGGAAAGCGAGGATAAACTCACCCATCTGCTGCAGACTCTCCGCTATGTGGCCCGTTCGTACTCTTAAACAGTTACTCTTTTAAAGACCCTGCACTGTTTAATGTT
Organism: Elymus sibiricus; assembly: GCA_039707655.1. Taxonomy (NCBI): domain Eukaryota; kingdom Viridiplantae; phylum Streptophyta; class Magnoliopsida; order Poales; family Poaceae; genus Elymus; species Elymus sibiricus. The sequence continues at coordinate 147,782,706 of CM077675.1, forward strand.
CAAATGACGGATTTATGTCACGTGAGAAGTAGCTTATGGGCCCGGGGGGTATTCATGCCCTGCTGCGCCTCTTTATGGTTCGTTGTACTCTTACCAGTTAATCTCGACTAGAGACCCTGAGCCGCTCAAATTATTTGACGGTCACTCTCACCAGAGACCCTATACTGTTAAGAGTTCAAACAACGAATCTATGCCATGGAGAGCCGGCATATGAGTTTTCAAAAAAGGAAAAAAAACAACAATTTGCATTGCATCTTGCATTGCATCATACATTGCATCATACATTGCATCATCGTTGCATCATCTTACCATGCATCATATATGCATGGATATCCTGGTTTATATTGCAGGAACCGGTTTTTTCAAACCGGGTTATATTATTCAAATCTTAAATAGCCAACATGGCTGGATTTTTCATTATGGTTGTCATAACTAGCATTGGATGATTGAGGTTTTCAAAGCCCCCTTCAGAGTAATGGCTATTATTCCTTCATCCCAAAAATACCAGCTTACAACAAGGAGCATGGTTCAAATTGATATGCAAGGCTTTCAGCAAACATCATCTGGACAGTGGATAAAATTTTATTCTACAATGGAAGGAATAGTCCCGAATCGTTGCAGGCATACGACCGGCACTTGGGGGCTACATTATTCAAGTCCAGTTTATATCAAGTATGCAAGTCCCGTGTCACTTCAAGCATGCACCACGGCACTTGGGGGCTAATGCAAGCTGTTTTTCAAGACATTACATTGTCAACAGACCCTGTTATCTCCAGGAGATGAGCCGGCGTTTATATCTTTTTCTAAGTCCCAGCCCAGTATTGTCTTACTGAGCCGGCCCTTGGGGCTACACATTGCTCCTCAAGTCTATATGATCAGATCGACAACAAGTTCCTGCTCATTATTGCATAATGACCCGGCCCTTGGGGGCTACACTGGCTGAAGTTTTATGAGCATAAGACTTTTACAAGTCCCAGGTTGCTGCAGGCAAGACAACCCGGTACTTGGGGGCTACATATGTGGAACATTCAACTTATGACTGGTAACTCAGATAAACAATCCGGATTTCTCTAGGGTTGCAATATTTTGCAGCAAGTCTTAAAGCTATCACTACGTTTCCCCTCTTAAGACTTGGGGGCTACAGATAATATGGATATGAGGAAGGTATATCATCAAATTCTCAGTTATGAGGGAACCAGACGAATTTATCAAACCAAGGCAGTTGACAATAAGGGTTATTTTTTCTTCAAGGAGCCAGTGTGAGTATATTGATATGACAGAGTTTCAGAATTTTCATGAGCTGGTCAACTGGTCTTTTTGGGTGAGCCGGTCCCTTTACATATTCTTATTTCAGGAGGTTACCATGAATAAATTCAAGCTAACCTGTGGGCTAATGTCGGGGATATACCCCGCGGTATGACCCGGCGGACAGTTATAAGCCGGCAGACACTTGTAAGCCGGCAGACAGTTGTAACCCGGCAGACAGTTGTAACCCGGTAGACAGTTATAACCCGGCAGACAGTTATAACCCGGCAGACAGTTATGACCCGGCAGACAGTTATGACTTGTCAGACAGTTATGACCCGGAGAGAGTTAAGTCCCGGAGACGAGTCCCTGAAGATGAGTCTTGAAGATAAGCCCGGTTGAAAGCCGCCCGGTTGTAAGCCGCCCGTCTGAGATAAGAGGCCCGGGACTCAGAAGCCCATGAAGAGAAGCCCGCGATAGGAAATCATAATAAGTTAAGTCTCAATCCGACTTAGACTCTACATGTAAACCGCCCCTTCAGCTTATATAAGGAGGGGCGGGTCACCCCAAGAGGGTTAGGTTTTTAGAGGTCTCAATAGACAGGCATTAGATAGACAAGTCAGGAGAGATAGATAGATTAGAGACACTCGAGATTAGAGGTGGCAATTCCGCACCCTTGTAACCGAGATCGTCATCATCATCAATACAAGACAAGCAGGACGTAGGCTTTTACCTCCACCGGAGGGGCCGAACCTGGGTAAACTCGCGTCTCTCGATTCCGACCAACCCCTCTCAAGCCGCCACATAGTTGCGATGGCCTCACACCTAAGTCCGTTAACCCGGACATCTTGCCGTGACGAAACCACGACACCTTCTGACGAGTCCAACGTTCGGTTTCTTCAAGAACGTGGATCGGATGCTCTTTGTAAGTGAGATCATCCTGCACCTCAATCAATTTGGGATCCACCTCACGATGCGGTTCCTTGAAGCAACGACGAAGTTGCGACACATGGAAGACATCATGGATATGGGAGAATTTTGGTGGCAGCTCCAATTTATAAGTCACATGCCCACGTCTTTCAATAACGCGAAAGGGACCAACGTAGCGAGGAGCTACCTTGCCCTTGACTCCGAACCGATGAGTGCCTCTCAAAGGAGTGACACGCAGATAAGCCTTATCACCGGTTTGATAGGTTGAACCCCAGTGTTTCTTGTCATAATTGCTCTTCTGACGGGACTGGGCCGCCTTGAGATTATCCCGAACAATGCGGACTTGCTCTTCAGCTTGTTGGATAATGTCTAGACCAATGAGTGCACATTCCCTAGTTTCTGACCAGTTCAGAGGGGTTCGGCATTTACGTCCATATAACACTTCAAAGGGGGCCATCTTCAATCTGGCTTAATAGTTGTTGTTATATGAAAATTCAGCATAAGGAAAAGATTCTTCCCACTTCTTGCCGAAAGAGATAACACAAGCCCGTAGCATATCTTCAAGGATTTGATTAACTCGTTCAACTTGACCTTGAGACTGAGGGTGATAAGCAGTGCTCCAGGTAATATGAGTTCCCATTACCTCTTGGAAACTATCCCAGAACTTGGAGGTGAAAATACTGCCACGATCTGAACAGATTTCCTTTGGAATGCCATGGAGTGAAATAATTCTTGAGGTATACAAGGTTGCTAATTGACTACCAGTAATTGTCTCTTTGACTGGCAGAAAGTGTGTGGCCTTTGAGAATTGGTCGATGACGACAAAGATAGCATCATTATCCTTCTGCGACTTTGGAAAACCCGTGACAAAGTCCATCTGAATCTTGTCCCATTTCCATTCAGGAATAGGGAGTGGTTGCAGAAGTCTAGCAGGTTTCTGATGTTCAGCTTTGACTCGGCGACAAACGTCACATTCTTCAATATAGCGAGCAATGTCTTGCTTCATCCCAGACCACCAGTACTTTTGACGGATGTCTAGATACATCTTAGTACTTCCCGGATGAATTGAGAGAGGGGTGTCGTGAGCTTCTTTCATCGCCTTCTCCGTCATAAGTTCAAATCGGGGAACCACAATGCGATCCTTGAAGTACAAAGCTCCATTTTCACCAAGCGAGAATTCCTTGAATTTCTCTAAATTAATATCCTCTTTCATTCTGACAATGTAAAGATCCTTGTCTTAATAGCTCAGAAGAGTCGGTTCCATGACAAGGTTATTAAGAGAACCCTGTGGAACAATGTGAAGATTCAACTTGCGGAGCTCTTCATGGAGACGGAGGTTAGCCTTTTGAACCATATGATTATTGCAATAAGCCTTTCGACTCAAGGCATCTACCATAACATTAGCCTTGCCAGGGGTATAAGATATACCGAAGTCATAGTCCGTAACTACTTCCATCCATCGCCTCTGACGGAAGTTTAGGTCTGGCTGAGTAAACAGGTACTTCAGGCTTTGATAGTCAGTGTAAATCTCACAACGATTACCAGGAAGGTAATGTCGCCATACAACAAGGCATAGATCACCGCAGCAAGTTCAAGGTCATGCACTAGATAATTCTCTTCATCGGGACACAACTGTCGTGAAGCATAAGCAATCACTCCGTGTTCTTGCATTAGGACACAGCCTAATCCTTGACGGGATGCGTCGCAATAAATGACGAAGTTCTTCTGAGAATCCGGAGGAGCAAGCACTGGAGCAGATGTTAGCATGTCCTTGAGTGCTTGGAAACTTTCCTGACATTTGTGTGTCCACTCAAACTTAACGCCTTTGTGAAGCAGATTGGTAAATGGCTTGGCAATCTTGGAGAAGTTCTCGACAAAACGACGGCAATAGCTGGCGAGTCTGACGAAACTTCTGAATTGCTTAACATTCTTCGGGGGAGTCCAGTCAAGAATAGCCTGAACTCATTCTAGGTTGACAGCAATACCATCTTTGGAGATCACATGACCAAGGTAGGTTACTTCGTCCAACCAGAACTCACACTTGGAATACTTGGCATATAGCTGATGCTCACGAAGCATTTCCAGTACAAGACGAAGATGTTCAGCATGCTCTTATTTGTTCTTGGAATACACCAAGATATCATCCAGATAAACCACGACGAATTTGTCGAGGTAGTCCATGAAGATATAATTCATCAACTGAGAGAAGGTTGCTAGAGCATTGGTTAAACTGAAAGACATGACGGTGTACTCGTATGAACCATAGCGAGTAACAAATGCGGTCTTTGAAATATCCCCTTCGCGAACAGGGATCTGATGGTAACCCAACCTCAAGTCGAGTTTAGAGAACACAGACGAACCAGCAAGTTGATCATGCAGATCATTGATTCGAGGAAGCGGATATTTGTTCTGAATGGTTGCCTGGTTCATGGGATGGTAGTCTTGGACCAAACGATTCGTACCATCCTTCTTCTGGACAAAGAGAGAAGGCGCTCCCCAAGCAGAGGAACTTGGGCATATGAAACCCATGCGAAGCGAATTGTCGATTTCTTGCTTAAGCTCAAGGAGCTCATGAGGAGGCATCTTATAAGGACGCTTGGCTATTGGAGTGGTACCGGGTACCAAGCCGATAACAAACTCGACAGCTCTAGCAGGGGGAATCCCTGGAAGTTCTTCTGAAAAGACAGCTTGGAAGTCCCGGACAACTGGAATGTTTTCAATCCCTTCAAGAGGTGACGCATTCAATGCATTCAAGGCATAAAGCCGGGCTTCCGCATCTCGAACAAGATGAGCATGGTAGCTGACTATCTCATTCAAAGGATGCAGGAGGTGGACGGTTTTGGTGGCACACACTATTGAAGCGGTATGAGTCTTCAACCAATCCATTCCCAAAATGAGGTCAATATTGGAAGACTTCAGCATTATGGGGGAGGCAAGGAATTCCAACCCTTCAATTTCAATGGGGACATTGTGGCTAACCATGGAGGTTCGACATTGGCCCGCGGGGGTGTTTACCACTATTGGGACGTTCATCTCTTCACTCTTAATGTCATGCATGTATGCAAAAAAATTCCGACATGAAAGAATGCGATGCTCCTATATCAAACAATACAGAAGCTGGTACTGAGTTAACAAGAAGTGTACCCATCACAGTAGCAGGCTGGTCTTGAGCTTCATTCAGTTCAATGTTGTTAGCCTGAGCACGACCATGAGCAGGCCTGGCATTGTTGTTGCGGGGCTGGTTGGAAGGCAGAGCAAGTTGATTCTGATTCTGCCTGCACTCTCTAGCACGGTGTCCTGGACGACCACACTTGAAGCACAACCCATCCTCAGGACGGGAAGGGGGAATAGGAGCTCGGGGTGGTGGAGCTGGGAGCCTCGGCTGCCTTGGTGGTGGAGGGGGCAGACAAGGTGCAGCATACGACGGCCTTGGAGCAGGAGCAGGTGCATGGTACATGTTGTGGGGAATCCAGATCTTGCGCTTCTGAGTTGATGAGCCCGAAGATGAGCCCATGTCACGGTTGCGCTTGCTACTGTCCATGTAGTCCTGCAGACCTGTTTGAACTTGAATGGACTTGTTCACCAAGGTGGCGAAATTATCAAAGCCCTGAACAAGGAGCGCCAGCTTGATATCAGGGTGAAGGCCTTCACGGAATTTCTCCTGCCTACGAGCATCAGTTGCAACGTCTTCTTCATCATAGCGGGACAAGTCCAGAAACTCCCGCTGATAAGCATCCACAGTCTTGTTGCCCTGGGTGAGGTTGCGAACTCACGCTTCTTCCTGTCCATTATTCCCTGAGGAATGTGGCGCGCACGGAAAGCAGCTTGGAACTCCGGCCAAGTGATGATGGTTCCAGCAGGCTGTGAGAGCCTGTGACTGTCCCACCATTGAGCAACGGGACCCTTCGGAAAGTACGACGCAAAGGTGACGTAGCTAGCCATTGGGGTGCCTGCAGACTCCAGTTCATAGGTGATGTCATGAAGCCAGTCATCAGCGTCAAGCGGCTGAGTTGAGCTGCGGTAGATGGCAGGGTTGATGCGCATAAAGTCCTGCAGAGTCATTGGGATTGGCTGTTGATTCATGTTCGGCCTCGGAAACTGGTCCATAAGCCCTTGCATAAACTGGTGGTTCAGCTCAAACTACTGCATCATTCCAGCCATGTATTCATGTGGCGGTGGGTGGTTAGGCGCACCACGACCACGACCAGCTGGCCTAACCATCCTATTATAAGTAATAGCGATAGTTTAGCATTGAGTAATGACAAGACAATGAATCATTCATGAGGTAAAATGCACAAAGAAAGAAGTGCAGTAGATACATCATAATAGTCAAGCACGACACAATGATCCATACATAAGTCTGTTACAAACCAGGGATAAGTTCGGCATGGAAATAACTTAGACAAAGTAGGCGGCACGCAGGCACGCGATAGAGAGATACAACAACGGGACATAGCGATATGTTACATCAACGCCGGGGACAATCACTGAAGCCAGGTAACTGCCGATGATCACGTATGGCAAACCTGGGGATAGGATTCTACAATCCATGAACACTCTGATGCGGATACTCGTCCGGACCGGGGAGCAGAGGTCCACGTGCAGGTGTACGACCTCCAACAGCGGGCCACTCAAGACCTGGTGGTAGCTCTGTCCTGCGCGGGTAGAGGATGTAATGTGGATACGTCCCCACACGGACTACTGGTATCAACTAATCCAAAGCGTCGTAAAGACGAGTACGAGTGGCGTACAACTCAACAGTCAGAGCTTGGACAGCACGATCCAGCGCCTCAGTGTACTGAACCAGAATCTGTGGGTCGTAACGACGACTCACATAAGGGGTACAAACCGTAGTGTAGGACCAGTCATTGCACTGCCGCACGAAATGGGTGAAGGCAGTGGTGTCGGATCCAGTCTCATCCCTAGCGAGGGCATACGGAATGTATCTGAATCCAGTCTCATCCAAGCAGGGGTGCTCTCTACGGAGGCGGGTCATAGCAGTAAAGGCAGCATCATGGACTGCCATGTCAACAGTCACTCCAACACCGCAATAGGTGTGCAGCTTAGTGATGGAGCGGTCACGCCAATCCCAGATAACAACCTCAGCTTGGTACTGCTCCTGGTTGAACTCGCGGAAGTCCTCATAAATAGTGTACTCGGGGTACCAGCGATATCCCAGCCTGGTCAAGAGGTTGATCAGAATGGCCGGGAATCCAGGGGCATCGACAGCCATAGTCAGACAGACGAGCTGCCTAGAGGGACGCATCTGTAACAAGGAGATTCAAAGATGTCAAATGACAGTGTGTGCATCATAACTTCAACGGAAAACAATAGTCGACAAACAACTCTCCAGTGGATGTGATCACGAGAACCTAATGTTGGAGTTAGTAAAATCTTTAACCCAAAAGAGAAGAGAGATCGGAACCCAGAGTATAGACGAGGAGTAAAAGATCCTAATACCACCCGATTGAGATGTGGGCCCGTAAGCCACACAACAATGTTAGTAAAGTTCTTCAAGTACTAGACTCAACTTCGACAAAGGAGTTGGAAAGGGGGCTACCTACAGGCAGTCCGATCTGATACCAACTTGTGACGCCCCCATTTTGATCGTACGCTAATCATACACGCAAATGCATACGACCAAGTTAGGGATTCACTGGAAGATATCACAACACAACTCTAGACACAAATTAAAGTCATACAAGCTTCATATTGCAAGCCAGGGGCCTCGAGGGCTCGAGTCCATAAGCTCAAATTCAAACGAGTCAGCGGAAGCAAATATTATCTGAGTACAGACATAAGTTAAACAAGTTTTGCCTTAAGAAGGCTAGCACAAACAAAAGCAGCGGATCGAAAGAGGCAAGGCCTCCTGCGTGGGAGCCATCCTAACTACTCCTGAGCATCGGCACTCTCGACGTAGTAGTAAGCTCCAGCGGTGGTGTAGTAGTCGTCTGCGGTGTACTCCATCTCCTTGGCTCCGTCATCTGAACGCAGTAGTCGTATCGAGGGGGGGAAAGAGGAGGTAAAGCAGTGGTGAGTACTCATCCAAAGTACTCGCAAGTCTTACATCAGAACTATACTAAAATATGCATCAGTATCAAAGGAATGGGGTTATATCTTTGGACTGGCTGCAGAAAAGCAAGAATAGGGGGAAGGCCTAGTCCTATCGAAGACTAGCATCTTCAACATCTTGCAGCATTAGAAGAGTGTAGATTGGTAACTCATATGTAACAATATTATTGTAGCAATTTTATTAAGTAACCACGCCCAGAGATTCTTCCTCGACTCCCTGTGAGAAAGCAATCTTGGAGCCAAACATTTCAATTTTAAGTCACAATTGTAGTTGTATTAGATCGGGATACAACTCCAAGTCGTCTTGTTACCGTGGACACGGCTATTTGAATAGTTAATTTCATCCCTGCAGGGGTGCACCACATTTTCCAACACGCTTGATAACCTTTGGCTAGACACACTTTCCTAGGTCATGCCCGGCCTCGGGACATCAACACGTCGTCGCCCTACCTAGGCTCAACAGAGAGGCCAGCCCGCCGGTATAAATCCTAAGCGCACAGGGGTCATGGGCCCACTCGCCCTTTGCACTCCTGCACGATGCGTGGGTGGCCGAGGTCAGTCCTAGCACCTCTTGCACAAGATCAATGCCGTCGTGGACCACTCGAGCGGGAGCCGCTCCATTGCTGATGTCCGAAGAGCTTCGGCTGATACAACGACGCCGAGTACCCATAACTTCTCCCACATGAAGGTTAGTGCGAAAAGGTCAAACGACCAACTCAGATCAAATACCCAACCCATTAGCATTTTGTTAACTATGGTGACAAGCGCGATACATGATATGTGGTCCCGTCGCCCCGTCTCAACGACTTGTGGCAAGGGCCAAGAATAACCGGCCACGCCTCGTCACAATTACACCAACACCAACCAGGTCATCCTGACCTCAACATGTTCCGACAGTCGTAAAGTGAAGTAACCGTGTGTCCATACATCAAGGGGAAACCCAAGGAATCAACCTCGGAGGATCCCACCCGATGTAACTGTTAAGGTGACCAGAGAGGATTCACCCTCAATGGTCTACGCTTGAGGGGTTGCACGACAGAGTCGTCGTCGGGAGTGGTGAAGGAGGAATCACCCTCGATAACCACAACCGACTAGCTACACTATAGAGTTAGCATCATGAGTACTTTATGAGGTGTCACCCTCGGTACTCGATAGTAGCTCTGCAGAGTCGTACAACTAAGGGGGGAAGTGCGATGAATGTGATGGGTCATGGCTTGTAGATCAGTTGATTGAGTCTTCAAGTCGTCGATGATGAAGCAGGGGCAACCGGAACTAAGGGGTCACAGGGGAATCACTAATCAACCTATGCTAAGCAGTTGATATAACAACATGTACAGTAGCAGTTTAACAAAAATAGGCTATGCATCAGAATAGGAGCTATCTACAATAATAGCAAAATCTAATGCAACGATGAGAGAGAAAGAATAGGCGATATCGAAATGCTCAAGGGGGGGTTTGCTTGCCTTGCTGCTCTGCTGCAAAAGGCTGATCATCAGTGAAGTAGTCGTACCAGGCAACAGCGTTAGTCTCGATGTCTACCGGTAAGAAGAGGGGGGAAGAAACAATAAATATAAAGTAGACAAATGCATAACGATGCATGGCAAGGCAGTATGTAGTGCTAGCCATGAGCTAACGCAGTACTACACGTCATAGACGGAGCGGGAAAATATCTGACGATATTTCCCGGGTCTCGGGCTACTACCGGACAGACGAATCCGATGGAAAAGTTCCATATTAATCGTGTTAGGAGCATGTGACAGATGAATGGACAGCGTATTCGGATTTGTGGGATTTTTCCGAGCAACTTTCATATATAAATTATTTTCATCTGAGTTACAGATTATTTTATATTAATTTTTAAAGTTTTAATCATTTTCTGGAATAAACAGATTTAATTTAATTTGAAAATTCAATTATGACATCAGCATAACGTCAACAGTAAATGCTAAGTGTACCTAGGTTTGTACCCAGTCAGCCCACACAGTGGCTGACTGGTGGGCCCTGTTGACCTGGGTCAACACCTAGTCAGCAGAGGCTGACTGGTGGGCCAGCTGCCTAGTCAGCAGGCTGACTGGGCCGGCCCTATCCACTGGAATAGTGGATAGGCCCCACGAGTCAGTGACTATACTAATTAGGGGTGGTTATTTTAAAACCAGGGTTAATTAAGTGGTGGGGTCCAGTAGTCAGCGGTTGTTAGCCTAAACTAACCGTTAATTAAATCCTAAGCTAATCACCTGACTGCTAGGGCCCACGGGTCAGTGACTCTAGGTGCGGTGGCTGGCGACGGCGACTACAGGGAGCGGCGGATCGACGCCAGTGACACCTCCGGCGACCAAATGGACGGCTGTCGGGGCCTACGAGTAGTGGGCGATGCGGCGGAGCCGTTCTAGCCATCGCAGCCAGCTGGGTGTGGCCGGAGCAAGCGCACCGTCGTCAATGACGACGGTGGCCGATCGGCCGTGACGACGATTCAAGCGGGGAGGCGGCAGGGAGCGCGAGACGGTTGCCAGAGCGACAGCGGAGTAGCAGGACAAACGCGCGCGTGCAGCTGGGCGTCGTGGGGTGCAGCAGGGGGGGCAGCAGGAGCTCCGACGAGCTACGGTTGGCGGCGGCTGCGTGCAGCGGTGGAAACAGAGGAGAGGGGAAACGCCCGGACCTCACCAGCGTTGAAGAGAGGAGGTCGGCGAGGCTCGGGGAAGCGGCCTGGGGAGGAGGACGGGGACGGGGTCCGGCGACGGCGATGCGGTGACGAGGGCGATGGCGAACCGAGGAAGAAGACGACGCGGGGGGCTCGTTGGGGCACTGGGCTCGTCCTCGCCGTCGTAGACGAAGCGGGAGATGATGACGGGGCTTGCAGACGGGGTCCTAGGGCGCGGGGCGGCTGGAGAGCGCGCGGTCGACGGCGTGCATGGCGGCGACGAAAACGGCCGAGCGTGGAGAGGAACACGGCGGCGTGAGGGGAGAGAGCGGGGCGATCTAGGGCTTGTGGGGGGAGAGGGGGGCTTATGCACCGCGGGGACTCGCCGGGGGGGTTGGGTATGGCCGCCATGGCGACTGGCCGAGGCCGTGGCGCGCATCCATGCCGCCCACGCCTCCTCTGATGAACAAAGGAGGGAGACGGGAGCCAGGTGGGCTCGGCCTATGGCTGGGCCAGCCATAGTGGCCTAAGGCCCAGCCTAGCGTGTCCTTCTCCCTTTTCTTTTATTGAAATTCGGTTTTATTATTTCTTTTCTGTTATTTATTTATTTAGTGAAAAAAATACATTTGTAAAATATGGCATTGGGTCCAATAATCCCATAGCATTTTTATACACTACCACAAAATATTTGGAGGCCATTTGAATCTGTTTTGAAAATACCATAATTAAAAAGGGCATTAATAAAAGAATTGGACTCTATTAAATTGTTTTAGAGGCACTTAAATACATGATAAAATGTGGGATGCAATTTTGTAAAAGCTTGTGAAATATTTGCAACCCATTCATGATTTTTATTTCCTGGTTTGCAAAACTTTTAAATCCACTTTTCAAATGAATTTGAATTGCAAAGAAAATTGAATTAGGGTTTGATTCCAATAGTGATCATACTTGGATTAGAAAAATGGATTAGCTTAATCCTCATGTTACTGTAGCTTGATTACAAGGATCACTGTAGCAAGATCCCAGGGGTGTTACAAGAGGCAACTATGTAAAACTCACAACCATGCTTTCTCTTAGAGCACCAAGCAATAACCCTAGTTGGTTCATTTTTGTGGTACTCAAAATTCCTAAGAGTCCTAACATGGAAATTTCTAAGTGCTTCCCTGAACTCCACAACATTTTGGAAGCATAAATGCATTGAAAACTACTCATGTGCATCAGGGAGTGATGAATCATACCATATCCTCCCCTTCTTCTTCTTCTTCACCCTACTCTTCCTTCCAGAAGGCAACCTTGGAACTTCTTCTTCTTCACTAAGGACAAACTCACCTGGAAAGTAGTATTCATCAGGTTCAGGCACATAATCTTCAAACTTGATGTGTTCCGGCTCACTATGTGACTTGCTAGTTGGGCCTGGTTTTCTGACTAGCTTATGATTCTTTGCTCCTTTCTGAGGTACAACTAAAGGTTCCTATGCTTCTTTCTCAGAAAGGATTTGATCTTCCTCCCAAAACTTAGAAGGTTCTGAGTTAGCTCCAAAATAGTGCTCTGCAGTATCTTCCTCTTCCCTCTGCTTCTGGCTTGTCCCTATACCAGCCTCATCTTCACCCCTAGCCCAAACCTTGTATGATATATTCTGCCCTCTGTAATCACCCCTGAAAAACTCAAAATATGAAGAGGATTTGTCCATTTCATCTTCATCTTCTACTTCTACATCTTGTTCTTCTTCCATAACATTTTTTCCCTTCTTGAAATTGCAGCTTTGTTGTGTGTTAAGATAGGGCTCATCAGGGTTTACTGCTATCAAAGTTGAATCAGAGGTTGGATAGAGGACACCTTGTTGTGAAACCTTGTAAACAACTGGTTCACCAACATTACTAATAGGAATCTGCTCCTCAAGCAAGATGTAATCCATATTAACATCTGCTGGGTTAGGATCAGTGGCTTTTCTTATAGAGATATTGAGGAGCTTCTTATCAACAAATAGGTCAAGCATTTCCTGTAATTTCTCATCACTATCCAAGAACTCCACCCCCTCCAGGCCCTTTCCCTCTTCCTTTACATAAGTCAGAAAAACATCCATTCCATACCCCTCCAACTCAACCAGTGCTAATATGGTCAGATAACTGTTATCTGAAGAAACTGGATACTTTCCCTCCATATTATCTATTCCTTGAAAATGTAGCCTCATGTCCCAAATCTCATCATCTAAGTTGTAGGAGATTAAATTGACAAAAAGAAGCAGGTTAATTATAAAGCAATGAGACTCTATAACAACTACTTACTGTAAGTTAAAACACTGACCAAATGCACTAAAATTTTCTAAAAAAGGTACTAAATACAATGACATAACCCAAAATATGCACTGCCATGCCAACAAACAGTTACACTGCTCATTTGCAATACTGCGCTGACTTCTAACCCTGATTACAGTACTTGTTTCCTAATAAGTAACTGTCTTCTAATCCTAATTTCCAAATTTGAACTAAAACTATGAATGGTACTGAAAATACTTACCTCACTCCACCAAACGATGACACCCACCTGTGGCCGCACTCCGGATCCGCGTGAATGCACTTCGCCACTGCCCTAGCTGTGCGGAATTCCAGATCTAGCTGGACCTCGGGCGGTGATGGCTTCCGCAACCGTTGCGTCGGGAAACCGAGCTGCCCGGCCATTTTTCAACCTCTTCATGCCCACCGCCCTCATCGCCGGTGCTGCCTTGGCCCAGAGGCTCACTGCCGACGACATTTGGCTGCGCCGCCGCCAACGCACCTAGGTCACAGAGCGGGAGCGGGGGTGAGGAGGGGGAGAGTGAGACAGAGAGCAGCCCGACCAACTTCTTTGGTTCCGACCGCACCGGTCGGTAAAACGGCCGTGTCGTGAGCGCGCTGGGCCACATGGCCTGACCGGTGGGCCCAGTTGGTGAGAAAACGGCTTAAATCGCTAGTGCTGCGAGTTTTGGGTTTTTTGAAACAGCCGACCCCTGACTTGGTAGTTATCAGTGAAAAAAATGGTAGTTTTTTGGAATCCTAGCCCGAATTGTAGTAGTTTTATGTTATTTACTCCAATGAAAAGCTCGAGGATTTATATTCAAAAGTCTTTTTTGAACCCCTTGATCCATACATTTCATATTTGAATTGGTATCCTCTCAGATCATCAATATCCATATCAAGGTTCTTGAGTACTTCAAAACATCAAATTGTCCTTACGCGATTGTAACATTTAGGGCATCTCCAATGCTGACCCGCAGATGGATATGGCAAATGTCTGTTTTAATGTTTCGGACATGGTCTGCGAACATGTTGCGGGAGGAACCCAACCAATGTTATCCACAAAGTAATCCGGTTGGGAGGAGAGAAAGTAGGTGGAGACCAGGCATGTGATGGAATATTATTTTTTCGAAACGGAGGCAAAAGTTTTACCGATTAAATAAGAAGAAGAGGATTGCCCGGCTAATTTACGGAAAACCGGGCGAAAACCAATACAAACAAAACACAGACGAACTACTCACATGGCATGAAACCCCAAAACGACCCGCCAAACTCTCCAAATACACAACATCCACAAACCGTGACACTACTACTGTGCCAAGTGACTCCCGACGAGAACATCTCGACACAAGACATCAGGCAACTCCCAACGCACAAGGACAACCCAATCCAAGAGAACATGTCGAGAGACTGAAGCATCCATCAAGCCGCCAGAGATGCCTTGACTTTGGCGCCACTCTTACCTTTGCCCAGCTTCTTTTGTTTGCCCCTTATTGGTGTCCCCGTCAAGAGGCAAGCAATCGATCTGCCCAAACCAAGTCTAGCAACCTCCACGCTAGCAAGCAAGTCACAAAGTTCCTTCGCGAAGAGAGCATCTAGATTTGGAGTAGGTGCCAACACACTTGGCTCAATGGCCATGTCAATCACGGGCATCACTTGCTCGATGGTCGCAGATGAGGGAAGGGTAGCAACATATGACTCCGAGATCCATGGTTAACGCCTAACACCTAATGTACTTAGGCGAGCGAGAGATCGCAACGCCCAAATCACCACTCTCCTCGGCATCAAGTATCTGGCTCGACTCCAGCGGTGATGTTGGCGGCAAGGCCACACTCGAGATCACGGGAGGGTCTCCCTACAATTGCTCGACGGACAGAGGCAGAACTTGACCTCCACACAACTCCTGAATCTCAAGCATGATCTATAGCACCGGAGTCACAACCACATCATTGTCAAGTCCCTCAGAGGCTAACAGCGGTGAGTTGGCTCTAGCACGAGAGGAGAAACGATCATGAAGCTTGGCACCCCTCTCGACCTTGAAGCTGGCATCGGCCACAACCAAAGGGTGCAACACATGAGTAGTCTGCAACACAGGCGGCGCCAGGGACAACCCGCTAAGTGTAGCCTCAACTCGCTCCATGAAGCTCTCCATTTGCAACATCCAACCTTTCATGGAGTCAACGATATCACGCAGAGGTTGAACCGTTTTCTCAAGCTGAAAGGAAGCCATACCAAGGAGCTCGGAGTGCAGCAACTCAGCCTGCCTCTCCAAAGCGGGCTGCATCGAGATATCCGTCGAGGCCGCAGAGCTAGCAGGAGCATAAACGACCGATGCCCAAGAATCACAACAAAATGTCTCTGAGAGGGGCGGGGATTCTTTTGGACCTCGTATGGAGATGGAGCTTGTTGGTGCCTGACGGGAAGGCGGGGCAACGACGACACAGTAGGGCTTCCCAAGAAGCTGAGGGGACGCCAGGCATTGCGGCACTCACGCGCTCGATGACCGTTCTCAAGGCATCGATAACACCTAAAAGGATCTCGACAATCCACTACACGGTGTCCAGGAAAGAGACATCTACAGCATCTACCATGAAGCCAAGCGGGGACAGGATGAGGAGCCAATGCATGGGCTATGGACGCGTGGTGTTGCACGTTGTGCTGCGGCAGCACCTTTTGTTAACCTCCGCACGTATCCGCATCAAACTCCACGCTTTGCCGAGCAGCCGGAATTGAGGATTTAGTAGCCGCTGGCGGCGTCCGTGGGGCCAACTCATCATCATCCTCCTCGTTTTCTTCGTCGTCAGTAGGGAGCTCCACAAAATAGGCCACTCCAAGTCAAGACCCGACACAGTGCTGATAGGACCTGAGGACGACGTTGTTTCCATAGGAGTCGTGAACAGCGCTTCAGCGGCAGGAGTCGTGGACGACACTTCAGCAGTAGCAGTCGGGGGTGACGGTGGGGCTTCCACAGGAGTCAAGTACGGCGTAGTAGCACCGGCAGGAGTCGGGGACGGCTCGCCCACAACAACAGTCGAGGTTGACGGCGCGGCGCTAACAGGAGCAGCATCGGCAGAGGACGGGGATGGGAGACACCCAAGCCACAACGGCGGCGAGCACCCGGCCTGAGGAAGTCACGAGCTCAGCAGGGAGTGCATGCCCATATGCGTCGTCGGAGATGCAGCCACAACCGGCCTCAGCGGCAGCCCAGCGGGGGACAAACGGCCCCCAGCGGCCGGGGCGGCCTTGCGGGAGGCCAAGGTAGACTGCGGCGGAGGTGGCCGACCTTGACAGAGCAGCTGGCATCGTGGATGCAGGCGCAAGCAGCTTGCTCGGTGGCGGCGGGACGATGCTCGGCCTGAAGTCTGCGGGCAGCAGCGTGCCAGCCGGGACGCAGGGTGGTGACAGAGAGGTTGCAGCCGGTGAGGGCATCAGGGAGCGCTCGAGCTCGCGGGTGCCGGCAGACTGAGCTCCCGCCGTGGCTGTCGACGAGGACGCGGGCTTGGAGAACGGGCGAGGGGGCATGGCGTCAGATGGAGCGAAGCTTCGCAGGGAAGAGAGAGAGGCGGCGGAGGGGATCCCGGATCCGGTCTCGGCTGATGCAGGGGAGGCCGGAGGCGGTAGTTCAGGCGGCGCCACCGCGAGCACTCACCCGCCGCGAGAGCGAGGGCCTCTGATGGGTAGAGTGTAGCGTGTGAAGTTGGCATGTGCGTTAAAAAAAGTGATGGAATATTATGGTATGGTGCCTGGTTGAGAGGAGAGGGGGAACATGCATGTGAAGAGAGAAAAAGATAAGAGGACGAACACGCGGAGGCTTTGTGTTGGTCAAGTGCATGCCCAGACTCCCACAAAATTCCCCACAATTATCTCGGATTTGCTGAAAAACGGACGCCCGGACTACTTCACGGACTGATGGGGGTCCCCACTGAATAACAAAAGTTGACACAAATGATCTGGACATATACCGAATCCTTCGGGGTCTCCTTTCGAGATGCCCTTATATTCAGAAATCCTAAATAGGATTATTCGATACAAACAAGAGTGAAAGATGCATTAACATAACATATAACCAAAGACATTTCCTCTTGGTGGATCTTGCTAGGGGTACAATTTTCCGCAGCAACGTTAGGGTACAATCAACTTAGAGCATCTACAACCAGGCCCCTTACTTTTTCGCTAACCGTCCAATAAGTGTCCGGTCAAAAAAGAATGACCCAACCGGACCCCCTACTTTATCCCTGTACATCCTGACTGACCGATGTACCTTAAACTTATCTCAAATCTGAAGGCAATATGAGGATGATCGGACGCGCCCGGGCACCCCAAGTTGTCCCATGTGCAGCTACACACTCCTGCAACGGCAACACGTTTGTGTTGGCTGGCCTTGCGCGTGCTGGTCCATGCCATCGTGCTGCAACACGATGCCCATCCGGCCACAAGGAGGAAGGTTCGTCTCCTGTATCTGTGTCTGCGGGCTGGTCTTTTTATCCGCGGATGTGGTGTCCGGTTTGCAGGTCAGTGTTGGAGATGCCGTTGCATATAGCTATTGTGCAAAAGAATCCTCAACAGACATTTTCTCCAATGGCCTCCATCAAGCTGTCCCTCAGCTGCACAATCAACAATTTGGTGCTTTTGCAGCTTTACACGCAAATCGTACCAAGTTGTATTCGAAACAAAACTCTCGGTCCTATCGCTGCTCCTTTCAGCCCGGCCAGTCACCCACAGACTGCACGCGTAGCTGCAGGAATACAAACAAAACTTAGACTGGGCCAAGTTAGGTTAATTGGCCCATGTCCGTTTCGTGGACACTGTAACGGGTACCTCGATTGGTCCCAGCACGTACTACCGGAGTAGCTAGGTAGCTCTCGTGAGAGGACACCAATGCGAACCTACCGTGCGGTCGGCCGCGCATGCGCTCTACTGATAAGTAGCTGGTCCGTCTACGAGACCACCGCAGATGGACCGGATGCATGGTTGGTCCAAGCACGCATCAATCATGATTGGATGATAAGATGTTAATGCGGTCGTAGCTAGCTTGCTAGCTCAATCATACGGTTTGTGGGCGGCAAAATCACCGGATCGGGATCGTTTGATTGGTGATTCGGCGACTCTGCCGCTGTCGTGGTCTCTCGGGGTAGTTTTACGGGTCATGCTAAAATGAACACGACGTGAGCCACTAAGCCAGAAGATGGCTTCAGTTGCCAAGCGCCACTGCATGATTGGAGTGTTGGTAACTTGCTATATCTACAAGGATCTGCTTTATGCGATTCGCCTTTTCTCTATCCTGTTGTTCGTAGCATATGGGTCGTGAACTCGTGATGCGGTTGCGTTCGTGCGTACGAGTAGTGCAATTAGTAGAGCAATGTTTCCACGGTTATTTGCTGCGTAGCACACGTTTCGTTTCGATCGACGTACGTTCTCGATCAACCACGCATCCACCGCAATCACATTTTCTTGTTGTTGTTGAAAGGAGTCTCCTCTTTTTCTCAAGGACAATGGCAATCTCACATCTCTCGCCTGTTTGGCAGACAATCTATTGTAGTACGCACCTTCCAAAATGTAAGAGCATCTACAGCTGCAACTTACAAATTCGGCCCCTCAAACGTCCGCGAACACGCCCGGGCGCGTCTGCGGACACTGACTGGTCACGCCTCAAATCTGCTCGTCCACATCAACTCTCTCATATTTCATCCCATAGATCCATACAAAAGAATGCAAAATGAATAGCCTACGTACTACATATTATACTACTCTTCGTCGTCGTCGGAGATGGCCTGAGCCTCCTGCGCCGCCTCCATCTGCTGCCGAGGAAGACGTCTGGCCTCCGCAGCCGACTCCGAGCGGATGGAGTTCAGGATGGCCAGCTGCACCGGCCACAGATCCACGTCCGTCGGCGCCTCCTCCTCCCCCACATCCAGCGGCGGCGCCTCCTTCGCCGGCTCCTGCTGGTCCTCCCCCACAGCTAGCGGCGGTGCCTCCTCCGTCGGCTCCTATTCCTCGTCCTCTTCCACCCCCAGCACCTCCTCCTCCACCTCCTTGAAATCCTCCTCCGGATCCAGAGGTAGCCCCGTGGCACTCCGGATCTAGACCTGCTCAAGGAGCCAGAGACGGTGCTGGATCATGTAGTGGCGACGACGTGGGGGCATGGCTGACGGGCTCGGGTGGCGGCGGCGAAAGGGAGGAGGTGGATGTGCTAGGGCTGGGGGACGCCGGCCGGCTTAAATAGTCGGCTATGGATAAGGGCGGGGAGCCGGAGCGGCGCCACGCGGTGTTCACATCGCGCCGACGGTCGAGGCGCCCGTTGACCGTCGGGTTTCTGGGCGAGCCCGCGTGGGGCCACGCCGTCAGGCCGACGTGGTGGGCGTGTCCGGGCGCGCCCGGGCACCCCATATTCGCCCCATATTTGGGCTGGATATGAGGGGTGCCGGTCAGCCCGGGCGTTTGAGGCCCGTTTGAGGGGCGCGGATGGGTCGATTTTTTGTGATCGGACGGTCTGGCCGGGCGTTTGAGGGGGGCATAAGAACATCTACAGCCGGACGCCTCAAATGACCCCTCATACGTCCGCGGACGCGCCCGGTCAGTGACCGGACAGGAGAGAGAAGGAAAAAAATGACCCAACCGGATCCCTCATATCATCCCTATACGCCCGGGCTGTCCGCGAACCCTCATATCCATCTCAAATATAGGGAGGATATGAGGGCTCGCGGACGCGCCCGGGCGTGCCCGGTCAGTCCGCCATGTAGGACGCGACCCCACCCCGGACCACCTTTTCTTTTTCTTTATTCATTCTTTTCTTTCTCTCTCTTCCTCTCCACCAATCACGTGCAAGTAACCGGACATATGAGGAAGAAAATAAGAAGTGTGGCTGCGCGGACGGACAAATAGGGGACACGCCCGATCACTGACCGGGCGCGTCCGCGGGCGTTTAGGGGGTCATATTTGCTATGTCCGGCTGTAGATGCTCTAAGGGTCCGCTATAGATGCTCTAAGATCATTTATTACTATGATCATGTAAAAAATGATCTTGCATTTTGCGACAGATGGAGTACTACACAATCGGGCGGTCAAAAACACGTGCAATCTGCTCATCCAGTTGATAACTCATCTAGCAAGATCTGTCGATGCTGGCCGGAGGTCTCGTTCAAACAGGATTCTCGCACACCACCGGGCGACGCAAGCGACAACGGAAAGGTGCTCACACTTCTGCTTCATCTCCGCTTGTATGCATACCGTAGGCATCATATACAGGCGACGGTGATTCACCGCCGGCTGGGGCTGGCCATAGCTTTCAGATAGCAATGTACCGACGCTCTCTTCCATGGAAAGTCTTGAGCACGAGCACTTTCGGGGACGGAAAAAACATGAGCACACACGTACGAACGAACGCACTGGCTCCTGTCTCGCCGAATCCTGTTCAAGCGTTCATACCGGCCGAGCGACATGGTAATGGTGTCCAGTATCCATCCAGCCATTGGTTGCTCGTGAAAGGAGAAGCAAATGGCGCAATCTTTAGCCGAACAGAGATGTACGATCCGGTCATGTCCAGTTGTCTGTGGACTCCTCCTATAGCCTTGTCATTAGGTAGTGTACGCAGTAATTGTTGTTTTATAGACCCCTCTGTCCTATAGTATAAAAGCATTTTCGACACTAATATAGTGTAAAAAATGCTCTTATATTACGAGACGGAGGGAGTATTTATTAATCAAACAAGCAATACAATACATACACTCTTGATTTTTCTTTTGAAAGATACAGCAATTGTTGGCATTTCGATTGATAGCAGAAAGCAATGGGGAATACGAAGTGGCAGAGGCGGAGCTACGTTAGGGCAAAAGGTGACCATGGCCCGCCCAGCCTAAGATCAAATGTTCACACTGTGCATGACGTGAAGGCCATCCCAACACTAATTCCCTTCAGATTAGCCTGTCTGCCCAGTTTTTCGTTTCAAGCTCCGCCACTGCGAAGTGGGGTGTTGATCCTAGAATCGGGGGGGGGGGGGGGGGGGGGGGGGGGGGGGGGGGGGTTGACCACATGTTGATCAGCTCACCCAGAAGTACATGTTTGATGTTTCACGGTGATTCCTCGAAGGGGCTCTCTACGCAGCCGGCTCCCGTCAATCTCAATTGCTCCATGCAATTGGTGATCCTAGTCATGATGTCTCTGATGCATGGAGTCTTCTTGTGGAAAGTGCACAAGTTTCTGTTTTGCCAAATTGCCCAGCATGTGAGAAGCCTCATGGTCCTGACGCCCTTCTTCCATCTTGGGCCGGCCCCCTCTTGAGAGTTTAGAGCAATGGCCGTGGCTGATTGGTGCTGCCAATCCACTTTGGGTTTGAGCGTGGAACATAAAGAAAATACATAACTGAAGCTAGACAATCGTTGTTGATCGCACATGAAAAGTCATCAAGGCCATGATTCTACCGAACCAGCGCCCTGGAGAGGAAGTCGTCGAAGTTGCCACTGTCGGAAGATTCACAAACCTATGATCCCAACCTCCAAAAAGCTCACAAGCCTCACGCCCGCACCGAAGGCAGTACCAACATGGCGGGCAGGACGCCGGTGGACCAAACCACAAAGGAAAGGCACAACCATCGTCACGCCGATAAACCCTACAAACCCTAATCTCATCGTCTAGAAAGGCCGACATGAATCTACACCAACGAGCCTTCAACAACGCCGCAACCGATACTATCAAGATAAGAAACCTCGCAAGAAAAAACCCTCGAGGAAACTTTATTTGCTAAATCAGTGATGTTGCCATCACCATCTACACACCACCGCGTAACTTTATAAAAGCCCTAAACAAGGGGAAACTACAACTCCATCTGAAAGATCGTCACCTCCTTGCAGTCCCACACCGACGGAGTGGCAAAGGAGGACGGGTGGCGACCTACCGGTGGAAGAGGAGTGGCAAAACGGAGCACCAAAAATATAGCATCTCTATGTTTTGCAGAGGAGAGAACAGTTTCATGTTTTTTTGGCCTTAGTCCGTTGTAACTTCGCACTTTGCTGAGGATAACACCATTTAATCCGCAACAGATTGATTGGAAG
This sequence comes from Elymus sibiricus, assembly GCA_039707655.1. Classification (NCBI taxonomy): domain Eukaryota; kingdom Viridiplantae; phylum Streptophyta; class Magnoliopsida; order Poales; family Poaceae; genus Elymus; species Elymus sibiricus. Next base: position 147,804,911 of record CM077675.1, read on the forward strand.
ATATACTCCGCCCTTCACAAAATATAATACATGTGGAAAAGCTCTCCATAGTTCCATAAATGGAGAACGAATGAAGGGAAGGTAAAATATCTCAACAATCTATATATATGTAGAAGATCGAAGAGACTATGTAATTAGGTGGCGAGAAAATTTCTATATAATTCCACTTAGATCATTTTGTTCCTTTTGAGGTTGAATAAAGTTCAGTACGGGCGAACCGTAGGTGCACAATCCCGCCATCCCAAGGCTTCGGGCATCTTTGTATAGATTTTTAAAGACAATTTGGAGAATTCAAATCATTAGGAAATTTTTTCATTTATAGTTTGATTCATAGATTGGATCTTATAGGACTTTTTGCTAAGGATTCCTTTGCACTACAATTCATAGGAAATTCAACATTCTCTCAAATCTCTTGAAAGAATACTTGGGTTTTCCTATGACACAATTAAAGAAATCAAAATCCTATAATGTTTGTATGTGTATGACATACCAATACCACATTTTTCTTATTCTCGTATTTTTAATACTGGGAATCAAATAGACTCTCAAATTGTTTTGACCTTGAAATCTCAAAATTAGTTGTCAGATTCTTCTTAAGAAAATAATTTACTTTTGGCACCTCAATGTGAAAGCACATTTGCTCCCTTGGTGGTTTTGGTAATCAATAACAACATATATGTCATTGAACTAATGTTTCCACTAAGCATATTTCAGGAAAAGTTCAATGATGAGTTGGCAAAAGGATTGTGGAGAAACCCCTAGATGCAAGGAAATGGATTGGCAAAGCTTCAAGCAAGAGGACTCTACATTTTACTTTGTGAGAAATCACCTTGAGTCCATGGGAAAGCCAATACTATTAAAAGGGGGTAAGGTACTGTTGGTGAACAAGATGCTCCACGTGCACAAGTGATAGTCACCAAAAACACCCACAAACTCTTCCACAAAAGTCTGTCCAAGCCTATCTTGAAAATCGGTGCTACCAACAATTTCCACTCGGTCCCACCGATTCCCACCTCAGACAGACCCATGCCAAACCCTAGCACATCGGTAAAACCGATTCTGATTCGGTGCCACCGAGTTCAGCTTGCCAACTCTCTATTACCTCGTTTCTTAATATCGGAAATTCCGAGATTTTGGATCGGTGTCACCGAGTTTTGGGAACTGACCGTTGGTCACTAAATCGGTACCATCGAGATTTCTGTATCGGTCTCACCAAGATTCAAAAGTTGCTACCTTTGGAGCAACTCGGTACCATCGAGTTTTATACTTCGGTGTCACCGAGTTGGTCACTTTAGGTGTAACGGTTGGGTTTTTGGGGATGCCTATATATACCCCTTCACCACCACCCACTCGAAAGAGAAGCACTCAGAACTATTCCATACTTGCTCCATCCAGTTTTCTGAGAGAGAGCCACCTACTCATGTGTTGAGATCAAGCTATTCCACTCCATCCATATGAATCTTGATCTCTAGCCTCCCCAAGTTGCTTTCCACCAAATCGATCTCTTCCACCGTAGCCAAATCTGTGAGAGAGTGATTGTGTGTTGAGGAGTCTATCATCTTGAAGCACAAGAGCAAGGAGTTCATCGACATTACCGAGCCTATTACCTTTTGGAGGGTGGTGCCTCCTAGATTGGTTAGGTGTTGCTTGGGAGCCTCCTACTTCGTGTTGTGGAGTTGAACCAAGAAGTTTGTATGGGCAAGGAGATCGCCTACTTCGTGAAGATCTACCCATAGTGAGGCTAGTCCTTCGTGGACGGAAGCCGTTATGGAATAGTCAGGGTTGCTACTTCGTGGACCCTTATGGGTGGAGCCCTCCGTGGACTCTCGCAACCGTTACCCTCCGTGGGTTGAAGACTCCATAAACGTGGACGTACGATAGCACCACCTATCGGAACCACGAGAAAAATCTTCGTGTCTACAAATTGCGTTTGATCTTCCTCCGTACCCTCTACTTCATATGAATGTCTTTACTTTCCGCTGTTATACTCTTAGACATGCATGTGCAGGGTGTACTTGAATTGCTATAATCGCTAAAATCTGCCAACACTTAAAATTGGGAAAAGGTAGAATTTTTATTTGCTCAAGTAGTCTAATCACCCCACCTCTAGACATACTTTCGATCCTACACAAAATGATTCCTCGAATTTATATTCTTTCCCTATAAACTTGGAAGCTAGACAAATTTGACCCTTTGCATATAGTTTGTTCTCTCAGACCATTGCAGGGTACGTTTGGATGACATGGTAGTGGTTTTGCATATTGGACAACACCATTCTCTAATAGGAAACGAAACTTTTGGTTTCTGGACTTTTTTCTCCCCATCCTCTAATAGGAGCATGGTGTCATCTGCATATTGCATATTGGCAATCCCATGTTCCTACTAATTGGAGGTCACACCTGATAGCTCCATTTTCTTGAGCTTGTTGAATTAAATATGACAATGGTAAGCAGAAGGGGATGCTAATGGGTCATCTTACCTCGCTCCTTTATATGTAGTGAAATATGATCCCAGGGCATTATTTACCTTAACACACACCCTCTCATCGACTATTATTCACGTGATCATTTCAACCACCTGATCTAAAACTCCTTGAGTTTTATAATTTTATATAGGAATGTCCAATTAACACTATCACTCACTTTTTCAAAAGCGCTCCACATTTTTATGCCTACCATGCAAAACATAATGAAGTATCAGCACCCCTTCCATAAAATGTGTACCCTTTTTGAAAGGCACTTTGGAGTGGCGAATAATGTCCTCAACACACTCACATCCTATTATAGTATTATCAGTCCCGTTTGTCGACAGTTTGAGGTTAGTATTGAGTAAACAAACTAGCCTAAATTATTGTATTATGTCAGCTCCAGAGACTCTTTGGGACTAAAGTGATGGTACTATAATTAAGCCCTATTACGTCGAGGTTCGAAATCATCAAAGAAATGCTTAAGAGTAAATTTACTGATAAAATTCAATGAGAAAACCATCTGGATCATGAGCTTTATTGATTATGATCAACAGCGAACACATTTGTTTAAGTACCATCTAGAGAATCCTCAGCCAGGAACATCTCATTAATATAATTTGGGATCAGCGACATGATCAAAATGGAAATTAGCAAAAATAAATAGATGCACCCTGAGACTAACAAAACAAATTCATGTAAAAATTAGTAATACGAGTCATCAAACTTTCCTACCCGTTGATGACATTATTTCCATCTTCCAAGGACAATATTTAGATTTTGCCTCATTCTTCCGCTAGGTTTACTCGTGTAACATTTAGAATTTACAGTCCTCAAACTCCTTTTTTCTTTAGCCCTTCTGCATCCACTCTATATCATCCATTTCTTTTGCCCTTTCTCTCAAATGAATAACTAGCTCATCCACTCCTCCTTGGTTATTGCCCATCATGTATTCATATTTCCTTCTTATTTTTAATGTTCCTGTTCCGTTCCATCTCAGTTAGCACTGGTCCTGCCACTGCCTAGCTATTTGCCAAGATCTCGTTGTGATATAGACACATCACATATGTGAAGTCAAGTCCCTAGGAGTACCTAGTTCGGAAATGTGAAAAGGAATCCAGAAGAAAGGGTACTTGCAATGGCAGTTAGCCAGTAGCAGAAGCAGCCGTCTATTCCAAGTGCGCAAAATATCACATAAATACTGCAAATTAACCTCAGATTATTGTCCGCAGTTTTTCCTAATTCGTGTAAATTAGCCTCTCAGAGCCTGTAGTAGACTAGTAGTGCAGTCTAGTGGCATTGCACTGGCACTGGCAGCTAGCTTAGCTATAAATATGTGAAGCCAAGCTGCTGCTACTTATACTACCACAAATTCACGATGCAGCGGGGAGTGGCTGCATGTAGTACAACCGAGTGCACCACCGCACCGCTACCACCACAGGCGCAACCAATGGCGGCTGAGGCGGCCATGGATGGGAAGAAGAGCAAGAGGAAGGGCGGCCTCAGGACAATGCCCTTCATCTTTGGTAAGCAAATTATGTAGTCTCTTGCGAACTAGTACTTCGAATTCGTACTGCTTGCTTAAGATTAAACCGTGTGTGTTGGCTCGCGCCGTGCAGCCAACGAGGTGGCGGAGAAGCTTGCCGTGGTGGGCTTCTCGACGAACATGCTGACCTACCTCACCCAGCAGATGCACATGCCGCTGGCCAAGGCGGCCACCACCCTCACCAACTTCGGCGGCACCTCCGCCATGACCCCGCTCATCGGCGCCTACCTCGCCGACGCCTGCATCGGCCGCTTCTGGACCATCGCCGGCGCCTCCGTCGTCTACCAATTCGTACGTGCACGCCACACACACGTAGACGACGATGCCCATGTGAAGCAGAGCTGAACTGTGCATGACGCTGGTGCTTTGCTTTCTTCTCGCATGACAGGGGATGGCCCTCCTGACGGTGTCGGCCGCGCTGCCGCAGTTCCGGCCGGCGCCGTGCAAGGCCGCGGAGGCGGCGGGGGGCGGCAGCGGCGCGTGCGAGCAGGCGCTGCCGTGGCAGCTCGCCGTGCTCTACGTGTCGCTGCTCCTGAACGCGGTGGGCGCCGGCGGGTACCGGCCGTGCATCGTGGCGTTCGGCGCCGACCAGTTCGACGAGTCGCAGACGGCGGAGCGCGCGCGGACGTGGGGCTTCTTCAACTGGTACTACTTCTGCAACGGCGCGTCGCAGCTGGTGGCCGTGACGGCGGTGGTGTACGTGCAGGACAACGTGGGGTGGGGCTGGGGCCTCGGCGTGCCGGCCTTCTGCATGGGCGTCTCCGTGGTCGCCTTCGTCGGCGGGTACCCGATGTACCGCCGGCTCGACCCGGCGGGCAGCCCGTTCACGCGGCTCGCGCAGGTGGTCGCCGCGGCCGTCCGGAAGTGGCGCGTCCCCATGGTGGACGACCCCGGGAGGCTGTACGAGAACGACGAGATGGACGCGCCCATCTCCATGTACGGCAAGCTCGTGCACACCAACCAGCTCAGGTACGTACGCGCGTGCGTGCGTGCCGCGCCTTCTATCTACCACCTTCTCCTTTTCTTTTCCGCAAGTGTTTGGATCCCAGCGTTCCTCACAGAAAGTAGCGCCTTTCTTTCTAAAGTTTTGCCATCCTTACAAAAAAGAATCAAAATCCACGTCGTGTCAAAGTCAGAACGTGCAATCCCCGTGAGGCCGTGAATGTTACAAGTGGGCAACGACGATAAGATGCAGCGAAGAGTACTAGCGTACCAGCTACATATGTATGTTGCCAAAAGAAAAATGTAGCCGAGCCAATTTAGATGGGCCAAGAACATTTATGAACAAAAGGACGTATTAATAGATTAATAGATTAGAAGTCGATGTCACCAAATGAGGCCAAAATCCTCCCGTGTATGAGTGTTCTAGCTAGTGATGTGCTGAGCTGAGACGACAGCCGCCGCTGGATTTCAGCGGCGCATTTCCGGTTTTAGTTCAGTTCTAGTTCTAGCTCAAAATAAGTCGTGTTCGAGTCATGTTTCCCTGTACCAAAGATCCACCCTACTTTCAGCTCGATTTGGGCACCACTCAAATGAGTTACTTTATGTACCAAACTAAAATCTTTTATCTCCATAGTCAGCATTGTGGTATAAAAATACATCTGATTACGCTGTTTACCAGTTTTTGCGTCCTTATAAGCTACTACCAAGATGAGCAGATAACTAATGACTCGTTCACCACACACTTCAGACCATCTTCTACATGCTTCTGTGATCGTCGTTTCCTTATCTAGCAAAGCAAACAGCTAGTACAGTACTTTTTACAGGTTAACCACAGCAATTTGTTTCCGATCAACACACTTCTTCTTACGGACTTGCACATGAAACTGTGCTACCGCGTAAGTACTCCCGACTAATCTTATTAGCGAACTTTACCGTACCTCCGGTAAACACTGCACAATGCCAGAGTGCTTCAATCTTCAAGTCTCTCGTAACGACCTGTCCAAAATAGATGGTGATAAGAAACGATGTGCAGCAAGACAACCAGTGTCTAGTCGCCGGGCCGTGATGGCTCGACGATAAACAAAGAGGCCGCAACCAGCAGATACAAGTTTACGGCAGCCGACATCGAAATAGCAAGACGCAAAACTTTGCTTTTTTCCTTTCAGATCATTAGTAGGAGTAGACTACCCAGCATCACAAATAAAAAAATCAAAATAGCTGCTCAGAAACTGAACTGAGGCCGTAGTCCGAGCTTTTGTGTCCCCAGAAAATGTGTCAAGCCCGCAAAAAAGAAGACTCATGAGATGGAGGAGTAATATTGCACAAAACTAATCGGTCTGTTTCTTCACTCTGCCGTGCAGCTTCTTTGACCGTGCTGCCATCGTCAGCGATGGTGACCTACTCACGGTGGACGCCTCCTCCGGCAAGCAACCGCCGTCCCAAGTCCCCAACCTGTGGCGACTGAGCACGGTGCACCGCGTGGAGGAGCTCAAGTCGGTGGTCCGCATGGGCCCGATCTGGGCGGCGGGCATCCTGGTGATCACGGCGTCGTCGCAGCAGCACACCTTCTCCCTGCAGCAGGCAAGTATCATGGACCGTCGCATCGCTCCGCAGTCCTCCTTCGAGATCCCCGCGGGCTCCATGACCGTCTTCACCATGCTCGCCATGCTCGTCACCCTCTTCGTCTACGACCGCGCGCTCATCCCGCTGGCCCGCCGCCGCACGGGGCTGGACCGTGGCATCTCGTTCCTCCACCGCATGGGCGTTGGGTTCACCATCTCCGTGGCGGCCTCCCTCGTCGCGGGCTTCGTCGAGCGCCACCGCAGGGAGGCCGCGGCGGCCGGGGGCACCACTGACGCTGGGACGGCCCCGCTGTCCGTGTACTGGCTGGTGCCGCAGTACGCGCTGCACGGGGTGGCCGAGGCGTTCAACTCCGTGGGGCACCTGGAGTTCATGTACGACCAGGCGCCCGAGAGCATGCGGAGCACGGCGACGGCGCTCTTCTGGCTGTCCATCTCCTTGGGCAGCTACGTGAGCACCCTGCTCATCACCATCGTGCACCGGTGGAGTGCTGGCCCCGACGGGTCCAACTGGCTCCCAGACAACATCAACCGCGGCAAGCTGGACTACTTCTACTGGGTCGTGACGCTGCTGCAGGTCATGAACCTGGTGTACTACCTTATATGTGCTAGGCAGTACACGTACAAACCCGTGCAGCTCTACAAGGAAGAGGATGGGGAGGACAAGTCCATGGTGGAGCTGCAACAGAAGGTTTGAGCGAGTAACACTATGCAATGTAGTGTGATGTATATCAGTATATGCAGGTACTGGCCTAGCTAGCTAGGTACTAGACAGATCTGTGAAGATGGAGGTGAATGTATATGTCATTCAGGGTTTGTATGGAGATCAGGAACAGAGAAATGTATCTAGTCCACTAGCAAGTTGCCAAGTTGAGCAATATGCAATTTAGTGTGATGTATATCAGTATATGGCTATATGCAGGCACTGGCCTAGCTAGCTAGAAGACGGTAGACAGATCTGTGAAGATGGCGGTGAATGTACATGCCATTCAAGGTTTGTATGAGATCAGGAACAGAGAAATGTATTTAGTTCACTAGCAAGTTGCCAAGTTGAGTGATATGAAATTTAGTGTGATGTATATCAGTATATGGCTATATGCAGGCACTGGCCTAGCTAGCTAGAAGACGGTAGACAGATCTGCGAAGATGGAGGTGAATGTACATGTCATTCAAGGTTCACTAGCAAGTTGAGCTAATAGCAGGTTTCTACGAATGTGTAACTCTGCTAGTCACGTTCTTAGCTGATCGCGGTTATCTGGAAGTGTTCGATGACAAATTTATGTGACGAATTTGTCAGTGACCAAAACAATCTGATCTTGGTACCATAGTTCTTAAATCACAACTCAGCAGTGCTCTACATTATTCACGAACTATACCGAGATACAATACATAGCAACACAGTCTTGGACATGACCTTTGATCCTAATTGCCACCATGTGGACTGATCGTATAAAGCCACTGTTGCGCACATTAACCACAATACTTCTCTTCTAAAAGGTTTGCCTAAGAAATGCAGTAGTGCAGATGCTGCAGGCCAGATATGGAATTAGGTTGGTGGCACTAACCATCGGAAGCTGAGCACAAGTGGAGGAAAACCAGCTAGCTGTGGTCGATCGGACGCCAGGGTCGCCCAATCAGACGGTGAGCTTGATTTCGAAGCCGAGGGAGGGGTGGATGTGGTCGGCTGGGGATGTGACGACGGCGGTGACGGCGGCGGCGGCGGCAGGAGGGCCGACGGGGAGGCGGCGGGTGACCATATCGTCTACCTTGGCAGGTTCGCCGGAGAGGAGGGCCTCCACGGTGCCGTCGCGGCGGTTGTTGCGGACCCAGCCGGCGAGGCCGAGGGACTCCGCCATCTCGGCCGTCCAGTCGCGGAAGCCCACGCCCTGGACCCGGCCCTTGACCACCACGCGGAGTGCCTTGTTCGAGGGGGGTTGTCGGGGGAAGGCGACGAGGCGGCGGCAGCGGCGGAGGTGGCCATGGCGTCCGCGGGGAAGGGGCGAGGCAGTGGCAGGCGGCGACAGAGACGTGAGAGGTGGGACAACTTGGGGGAGGAATCTGGTGTTCGCCGGGCCTCTTGGCCCAAAAGCATTGAGAGAAGGGTTGCACTTTTTGACATTTGATCGCTCGGCAAAAGTTTTTCTTATTAACTTGGCCTGGCCCAAAGCCATGCTTGGAAAAAAAACACGTCTGTCTGGTATCTTGATATCTTCTACTCGTATATTTAAATAGCTAGCTCACACTAACCTATTTTATTTGCTATTTTATTTGACATGAAAGTCCTTTTTTTTAGAAACATTTGACAGGAAAGTATGTCACTTGAGTCTGCAACATGCATAAACAAAGGCCTACCTCAACATGAAATCATGCATAGAAAAAAGCTCGCATCAACAAGCAAACATGCATAATAATCTCCACTCTTAATAAAAATATATACAACTACACAATAATCAACACCAAAAACATATGTATTTTTATTTTTATTTCTCATATTATTACTTCAAATAATAATTTTTCATATAACCAAATCTCATTAAAAGTATGTTGCAAATTATTTAGGCAACAAGCAGGGTATCATATAATCAGTTTCCAATAGCGTCGCTCAATCACGAGTATTGCTTTTGTTGGGGCCTACAAGGAAGGGATGGAATCAGAGAAATCATCAGGCTATTTTTATAGAAACATAGTATAGATACAAACATTCATATCCACGCATGCACACTCACCCATGTAAAGCACCTTCGAGAGACTAAGCTGACACATCTTGATTGACGAAGTCGTCAGAAACGTCTCGTGGTTGAGGGGCATACCATACCGTTGAAAGAGTAGTATCGAAGGGCCTTGAATAAAACCTAGGAAAATGCGACAACGCGTGCCAACTCTATGACCGAAACATGGGTGGGCTAGTTCCACCATAAGGAACCTAGCCATCGGAGCTATGCTCGGTTGTCTCAGTGTTCTATACACTATTGTGCCATGATTTCCATGATTTCTATGACTGAAACCTGGGTTGACGCTTCGAATAGTGCCATGATTTCCGAGTGGTTCGTGGAGGTCGACACAAGAGTTTGCTTCGTCGATTTCCAGGAAAACGCAGTTCCACTACAAAGGAAAGCATATCCAGTCTGTGATTTGCAATCATGCGGGTCCGATAGGTACCCAACATCGGCATAGCCTATGAGAGATAGGTCTTGATTCCTTTTATAAAATAGGCCAAGATCTTTGGTCCCTCGCAGGTAACAGAAGACGTCCTTGATACCTTTCCAATGTCTCTTGGTAGGTTCAAAACAGTACCTAGCAAGCAAACTTACGACGAAAGCAATGTCTGGCCATGTAAAATTTGCGAGGTACATGAGTGCTCCAACTGCACTCAGGTAAGGAACCTCTGGTCCCAGAGTTTCCTCCCCATCTTCCTTAGGCCTGAACGGGTCCTTGTCTGGCTGTAAAGATCTCCCGACCATCGGGGTCTTAGAACGATATGCCTTATCAAATCCAAATCTTTCCAACACCTTCTGGGCGTAGGCCGACTGGTGCACTAGAATCCCATCAGGGGAATGTTCAAGTTGCAGACCTAGACAGAACTTGGTTTTACCCAAATCCTTCATCCCGAATTCCGACATTAGGTAGGAACTCGCTTCCTCAATATCCTCAGGTGTACCGATTATGTTTAAATCGTCCACGTACACCGAGATTATACATAATCCATCTTGGGATCGCCATATAAAAACACATGGGCAATCTTTATTGCTCATGTAGCCCTTCTGATGAAGGAAATCACTTAGGAAATTATGCCACATTCTACCAGACTGTCTGAGTCCGTACAATGCCTTTTGAAGTTGAACACTGTATAGACTCTTGTTTGCTCTATCATGGTTCGGAACAGGGATACCTTCAGGAACCTTCATGTATATGTTCGAATCCAAGTTACCATACAGGTAAGCAGTGACAACATCCATTAATTTCATTTTCAAGCCCATGTTTACTGCCATTGAGATCAAGTATCTAAAGGTAACTCCATCCATGACCGGGGAATAAGTCTCCTCAAAATCGACAGCAGGTCGTTGAGTGAACCCTTGAGCGACGAGCCTTGCTTTGTACTGTACTACCTTTTTATTTTCATCTCTCTTTCGAACAAAAAACCACCTATGGCCAACAGGCCGTATGTGGGGAGGAGTTCGACAAACTGGTCCGAAAACCTTTCTTTTGTTGAGAGATAATAATTCGGCAGTAATTGCCTCCTGCCAGTCTTTCCAATCCGACATTTTCTTGCAATCAGCGAGCGTGTTAGGCTCGGGGTCAAGATCTATGATTGAGGCAATTTTCGTGGCAAGGTTAATGTCGACAATCACCGTTGCTCGGTTCAAGGACTCCCTGACACTTGTGATGTGCGTTGGGTTTTCCGTGAAGAGGAACGGGTAATTGCAGCACAAAGTGGGTAAATATTTTCCTCAGTTATGAAACCAAGGTTTATCGAACCAATAGGAATATCAATCCTTAACCGTCTTCAGCGGCTGCACACAAATGAACAAACGACTTGCACCCAACGCGGGCAAGAGGGTTGTCAATCCCCTTGATCTCATTATTGGCAAGCAAATGAGTTGTGTAATAATTGTTGATAAATACAAAATAAATAAAAAAGTAAATAAAGGCAGCGAGGAAATAATAGCGTTTCTAAATATATAAGTGAATAGACCCGGGGACCATAGTGTTCTCTAGTGGCATCTCTCATGTAGGCACCATACGGTGGGTAAACAAATTACTGTTGAGCAATTGATAGAAAAGTGGATAGTTATGCGATGTTCACGGCAATAATCATGTATATATAGGCATCACGTCCATAAGCAAATAGGTCGACTCCTGCCTGCACCTATTACTATTACTCCACTCATCGACCGCTATCCAGCATGCATCTAGAGTATTAAGTAAAACAGAGTAATGCTTGGAGAACGATGACATGATGTAGACAAAGTAAACTCAAACAATATGAATAAACCCCATCGTTTTATCCTTAGTAGCAACAATACAAAGACGCATCTTGTCCCCTACTTTGTCACTTGGATATAGAAACTCGCCAGGTTGAACCTACCACAACGCACCACTCCCACCGATGAAATATCAATCTACTTGTCCAAAGCACATCAATAGATCGGAGAGCATTACGAAGCTATAATGATCATGCACTTAAGAGATAATATAATTGAGAGGCATCTCAAATACTTTTCATGAATAATCTGAACATAAACCCACAATTCATCGGATCCCAACAAATACACCGCACAATAGGATTACATCGAATAGATCAAAGCGAAGATGCGATGATCATTGTATTGAAGATCATAAGAGAGAGAGATTGCCATCTAGGTACTAGCTATGGACCTGTAGGTCTGTGGTGAACTACTCACACATCATCATGAGGGCAGCAAGGTTGATGAAGAGGCCCTCTGTGATCGACCTCCCCTCTGGCAGGGTGCCGGAACGGAGCTCCAGATGGCCTCACGACGGAACAGAGACTTGCGGCGGCGGGAAAAAGGTTTCGGGACTGCCTCCAGGGTTTTCACGATATTATAGAATTTATAGGCCGAAGAGGGACGTCGGGAGGCAACTGAGGGGGCCACCACATATCAGGGCGCGCCCAGATGTGTGGTGCTGCCCTCGTGCACCTCCTGGCTTCCTTCCGAAGCTTCTAGGTCTTCTTATAGTCCAAAAAAATCATCAAAAAGTTTCGTGGCAATTGGACTTCATTTGGTACTGTAAACCTGAAAAGGCAAAAACATGCAAAAAACAGCAACTGGCACTGGGCACTGGGTCAATAGGTTAGTGCTCAAAAATATTATAAATTTGTAAATAATGACCCAAAAAGTATCCTAGAATGATAATATATCAGCATGGAACAATCAAAAATTATAGATACGTTGGAGACGTATCAAGCATCCCCAAGCTTAATTCCTGCTCGTCCTCGAGTAGGTAAATGATAAAAACAGAATTTTTGATGTGACATGCTATCCACTATGTAATCTTATTCAGGTATGCTCATTGAGAAAATATGAATCAACAAATATTAACACAGCAATAATTAAAATGTAAGAAACAGAATTGTTAATTCTTAAAAGTATACGATCCTTAAGAAATGTTTACCCCCCCCCCCCCATTCATCTTGTTATATTAGAAAGGCATGGCTCCATCTTCACCACATTAATACAAATGTCAAGCACCACGGTGTCCAAGTCGGGCAATTGGTTCGTACTTTTTCAATATGCATCAACTTTTTATTCTTCACGCAATATATGAGCGTGAGCCATTGGACATAACATTTAAGTGGAATAGAGTATCGTGGTAGATATCAAAGGGGTAGAAAGTGGAGAAGATAGTCTCACATCAACTAGGCATACCAACGGGCTATGGAGATGCCCATCGATAGATATCAATGCGAGGAGTAGGGATTGACATGCAAATGATACACTAGAGCTATAAATGTATGAAAGCTCAAATGAAGCTAAGTGGGGTGTGCATCCAACTTGCTTGCTCATGAAGACCTCGGGCATTTGAGGAAGCCCGTCATAGAAATATACAAGCCAAGTTTGTAATAATGAATAGGTAATTTCCACTAGCATATGAAAGTGATATATCATGAGACAATCTACATGAAGAGCATGGTGCCACTTTGAGGCACAAGTGTGGCAAAGGATAGTAGCGAAGTCCCTTCTCTCATTTTCTCTCATTTTTTTGAATGAATGGTGGGCTCATTTGGCCTCCCCCATCTTTATTTTCGCCTGGAATCTCATCTCGACTTATGAGAGAATCATCATTCTTTCCTCACTGGGACAATGCTCTAAAAATGATGATCATCACACTTTTATTTACTTACAACTCAATATGGAGAACTGATATGAAGATTGACTCTGTATGAATGACTCTGGCAGTGTACCAGGATGTGCAATGATCTAGCATGACATGTATCAAAAATATGATGAACGGTGGCTTTGCCACAAATACTATGTCAACTCTATATGATCATGCAAAGCAATATGATGATGAACGAATTAGTCATGTGAAGTGACTATGGAATTTGCATGGCAATATATCTCGGAATGGCTATGGAAATGCCATGATAGGTAGGTATGGTGGCTGTTTTGAGGAAGATATAATAAGGCTTATGTGCAACAGAGCGTGTCATGTCACGGGGTTTGGATGCACCGGCGAAAGTTGCACCGATCCTCGAAGTAAGAATGGGCTATGCACGGTACCGAAGAGGCTAGCAAATTATGAAAAGGTGAGATTGCGTATGTCCATGGTTTCACATTAGTCATAAAGAACTCATATACTTATTGCAAAGTTTTATTAGTTTATCATATATCAAAGTACTAATCGCATGCTGATACGTCTCTGTCGTATCTACTTTTCCTCATACTTTTGCCCTTGTTTTCGACTCTAATTTGCATGATTTGAATGAAACTAACCCGGACTGACGCTGTTTTCAACACAACTACCATGGTGTTGTTTTTGTGCAGAAATAAAAGTTCTCGGAACTGAACGAAACTTTTTGGAGATTTATTTTAGAATAAATAAAAAATACTGGAGCCAAGAACCACCGGAGGGGGCCCATGACTGGGCACGATACACCGGGGTGCGCCAGCCCCCCCAGACGCGCCCTGGTGGGTTGTGCCCACCTCGTGGCCCCACTGACCCTAATTCCGACGCCATAAAATCCTATTTTTGGAGAGAAAAAATCAAGTAGAAAGTTTCATCGCGTTTTACGATACGGAGCCGCCGCCACCTCCTGTTCTTCATCGGGAGGCCAGATCTGGAGCCCGTTTGGGGCTCCGGAGAGGGGAATCTTCGGTCTTCGTCATCATCAACCCTTCTCCATTGCCAATTCCATGATGCTCCCCACCGGGAGTGAGTAATTCCTTCGTAGGCTTGCTGGTCGGTGAGGAATTGGATGAGATTCATTATGTAATCGAGTTAGTTTTGTTAGGGCTTGATCCCTAGTATCCACTATGTTCTGAGATTGATGTTGCTATGACTTTGCCATGCTTAATGCTTGTCACTAGGGCCCGAGTGCCATGATTTCAGATCTGAACCGTTTATGTTATCACCTTTATATCTATGTTCTTGATCCGATCTTGCTAGTCATATGCACCTATTACGTGTTATGATCCGTAAACCCCGGAGTGACAATAGTCGGGATACTTTCCGATGATGACCGTAGTTTGAGGAGTTCATGTATTCACCATGTGTTAATGCTTTGTTCCGGTTCTATATTAAAAGAAGGCCTTAATATCCCTTAGTTTCCTTATGGACCCCGCGGCCACGGGAGGGTAGGACAAAAGATGGCATGCAAGTTCTTTTCCATAAGCATGTATGACTATTTACGGAATACATGCCCACATTACATTTATGAACTGGAGCTAGTTCTGTATCGCCCTAGGTTATGACTGTTATATGATGAATATCATCCAACGAGTTCACCGATCCAGTGCCTACGAGTTTTCCACGTATTGTCCTTACTGAGTTACTATTGCTACTGCTACTGTTACACTTGCTACAAAACCATTGTTGGCACTGTTACCGTTACTGTCACTGCTGTTACTGCTATCAAAATTATCATGCTACTGTGCTACTGATCACTCTGCTACAGATATTTAATCTCCAGGTGTGGTTGAATTGACAACTCAACTGCTAATACTCGCAAATATTATTTGGCTCCCCTTATGTCGAATCTATAAATTTGGTTTGAATACTCTATCCTCGAAAACTGTTGCGATCCCCTATACTTGTGGGTTATCACATGCCCCGAGGGAAGAGGTTGGTAGGAGTTAACCATCGCGCGCTTTCGACCCGAAACAACACTAGGATTTCAACGAGGAATAGAAATGCTCACGCATCACCACCATGCCTCTTTAATTTTTAGATGAATAAAAAGGTCAACCCCTCTTAATATTGACACTTCTATGTTTTAACAATTATGAACTCACACCTATTTCATATTACTACATTAATATCATTAACCCACAATTTCTCTATATGTGCTACATGATGGTTTTGATTATCACTCTTTGAATACCTAATATTCTTGGACTAGTCTTATGGCCCATGCAAATTACCGTCACTATTTTTTAACTCTCTAATAAATACAAGTGAAGAACGAGAGTGAAATTATTTCTATAAAATCTACATGCCACCGTGCTCAAAAAGATAGAAGTGAAGTACTAGAGCAACTGCTAAGCTCAAAAGGTATAAGTGAAGCACATAGAGTATTCTAACAAATTATGATGAAGGTGTGTCTCTCTTAAATAGGTGTGTCCAGCAAACAATGATTGTGGCAAACTGAAAGTAAAAGCAAATGACTGATACGTCTCCAACGTATGTATAATTTTTTATTGTTCCATGTTGATATATTATCACTCTAGGATACTTTTTGGGTCTTTATTTACCAATTTATAATATTTTTGAGCACTAACCTATTGACCCGGTGCCCAGTGCAAGTTGTTGTTTTCTGCGTGTTTTGGACTTTTCAGTTTTACTGTACCAAACGAAGTCCAATTGCCACGAAACCTTTTGATGATTTTTTCTGGACTATATGAAGATATAGAAGCTTCGGAAGGAAGCCAGGAGGTGCACCAGGGCCCCACCACACATCAGGGCGCGCCCTAGGGGGAGCCCTGATATGTGGTGGCCCCCTGAGCCGCCTCCTAACGTCCCTCTTCGGCCTATAAATTCTATAATATTCTAAAAACCCTGGAGGCAGTCCCGAAACCATTTTTCCGCCGCCGCAAGTCTCTGTTCCGTCGCGAGGCCATCTGGAGCTCCGTTCCGACACCCTGCCGGAGGGGGGGTCGATCACGGAAGGCCTCTTCATCAACATTGCTGCCCTCATGATGATGTGTGAGTAGTTCACCACAAACCTACGGGTCCATAGCTAGTACCTAGATGGCAATCTCTCTCTCTCTCTTATGATCTTCAAGACAATGATCATCGCATCTTCGCTTTGATCTATCCGATGTAATCCTATTGTGCGGTGTGTTTGTTGGGATCCGATGAATTGTGGGTTTATGTTCAGATTATTCATTAAAAGTATTTGAGATGCCTCTAAATTATATTATCTCTTAAGTGCATGATCATTATAGCTTTGTAATACTCTCCGATCTATTGATATGCTTTGGCCAAGTAGATTGATATTTTATCGGTGGGAGTGGTGCGTTGTGGTAGGTTCAACCTGGCGAGTTTCTATATCCCAGTGACAAAGTAGGGGACAAGATGCGTCTTTGTGTTGTTGCTACTAAGGATAAAACGATGGGGTTCATTCATATTGTTTGAGTTTACTTTGTCTACATCATGTCATCGTTCTCCAAGCATTACTCTGTTTTACTTAATACTCTAGATGTATGCTGGATAGCGGTCGATGAGTGGAGTAATAGTAATAGGTGCAGGCAGGAGTTGGCCTATTTTCTTATGGACGTGATGCCTATATATACATAATCATTGCCATGAACATCGCATAACTATCCGCTTTTCTATCAATTGCCCAACAGTAATTTGTTACCCACCGTATGCTGCCTACATGAGAGATGCCACTAGAGAACACTATGGCCCCGGGGTCTATTCACTTATATATTTCCAAACGCAATTATTACCTTGCTGCCTTTATTTACTTTTTATTTATTTTGCAATTTATATTTATCAACAACTATCTACACAACTCATTTTCTTGCAAATAACGAGATCAAGGGGATTGACAACCCTCTTGCCCGCGCTGGGTGCAAGTTGTTTGTTCATTTGTGTGCAGCCGCTAAAGACGGTTGATGATTGATATTCCTATTGGTTCGATAAACCTTGGTTTCATAACTGAGGGAAATACTTATCCGCTTTGTGCTGCAATTACCCGTTCCTCTTCACGGAAAACCCAACGCAAATCACAAGTATCAATGACGCTCCAAACAAAACTCATATCATGTGACGAATAAAAATATAGTTTCAAGTGACATACTGATGGATTTGACACGAAAGAGGGGATGCCTTCCGAGGCATCGCCAAGCTTAGACGCTTAAGTCTCCTTTAAAATATCACCTTGGGGTGTCTTGGGCATCCCCAAGCTTAGGCTATTGCTACTCCTTATTCCTTTGTCCATCAAGATAACACCCAAAACTTAAAAACTTCAATCACAAAAAACTCAACAAAACCTCGTGAGATATGTTAGTATAAGAAACATATTGCATACTTTAAATACTGTTATAAATAGATTCAAATTTCATAAATGCATAATAGGTACTGTATTCTAACTTCTCCATGGCTTATACCCCCGATACAATCCATAGCTTAATCAAAATAAGCAACTATACAAGCAAAAACAGAATCTGTTTAAAACAGAATAGTCTGTAGCAATCTGTAAAGAGCTCATACTTCTGTAACTCTAAAAATTCTGAAAACTTAGGAAAATGTAAAGAATTTATATAGCAATACTGTGTTAAAATTTAAGATCATTATCACGCTCCAGCAAAAAATGAAAATTCCTGTACTCGAGTCAAAAGTTTCTGTTTTGTTTCAGCATCGATTCTACTCATCTTGTGAGTCATCCCAAAGGCTTTAGTTGGCACAAACACTAATTTAAACACAAAAACATAATCATTACAGAGGCAATAATCATATTATTAAAAATAAACAGAAAGTTCTATGCAAAAAATTAAAGATAACTAATGGGTTGCCTCCCAACTAGCGCTATTGTTTTATGCCCCTAGCTAGGCATAATGCATAGTTTCAAGTATTGTCATCTTTGGCACTCCACCATAAGTAGCTCTCATGATAGATTCATAAGATGGTTTAATTATCTTCCTAGGGAAGTGTTCCATCCCTTTCTTTAATGGAAATTGGAACCTTATGTTTCCCTCTTTCATGTCAATGATTGCACCTATAGTTCATAAGAAAGGTCTTCCAAGTATTATGGGACAAGAAGGATTGCAATCAATATCAAGCACAATGAAATCTACAGGCACATAATTTTATTTGCAATAATAAGCACATCATTAATTCTACCCAAAGGTTTCTTGATGGTAGAATCCGCAAGATGCAAGTTGAGGGAACAATCTTCAATATTAGTGAGACCAAGCACATCACAAAGAGTTTTAGGAATAGTTGAAACACTAGCACCAAGGTCACCCAAAGCATTACATTCATATTTATTGATCTTTATTTTGATAGTAGGTTCCCACTCATCATGCAATTTTCTAGGAATAAAAACTTCAAGCTCAAGTTTCCCATCATAAGCTCTTATCATAGTTTCTACTATATGTTCGGTAAAAGCTTTATTTTCTTCATAAGCATTGATTGAGCTAATAACGGATTGCAACAAGAAGATGCATTCTATTAAAGAGCAATTATCATAATTAAAGTCCTTGTAATTCAAGATAGTGGGCACATCAATAGTTAAAGTTTTGACCTCTCCAAACCCACGTTTTTCAATTTTAGCATCACAATCATCACCCTCAAAGCAAACGGGACGCTTCTCAATTAAAGTTGAATCATTCCAGTCCCTTTATCATTTATATTCAGAGAGGTAAATAAAGATTCAATAGGAGAAGTACCAATCATTTTAAGATCTTCATCATGATTCCGGTAAAAACCGGGTGGAAGAGCCTTTTCTAAGAATTCCCGTTTAGCTCTCAACTTAGCGGTCCTCTCCTTACTTTCAGTAATAGATATTTGGATAGATTTAATAGCATCATTAAAATCATGCTTGGGTGGAAAACCTTTATTTTTAAGAGTTTTCACATCAAGAGCAATTCTATTCATGTTTTTAGATAAAGTGTCAACTACATGCAATTTTTCTTCTACCATAGTGTTGAAAACCTTTTGATAATTAATATATTATTTAATTGTGTTCTCAAGATCAGAGGGTATCCTATTATCATTTGTAGAAGAATTTTCATTAGAATTACCATAAGAGTTTCCATAGTTGTTAGAGGAATTACCGGGATACGGTCTAGAATTGAAGTTTCCTTTATAAGCATTATTATTGAAATTATTTTGCGAGAAAAAGTTCACATCAATAGCATCATTATTTTTCTCAATCAAAGTAGACAAGGGCATATCATTGGGATCAACATGAGCATTTTTACTAGCAACCATATTCATAAAAGCATCCACTTTTTCACTCAAAGTAGCGATTTCTTCAACAGAATTTATCTTCTTACCGGTTGGAGCCCTTTCGGTATGCCATTTAGAATAATTTGTCATGATGTTGTGCAGAAGTTTTGTGGCCTCTCCTAAGGTCATATCCATAAAGGTACCACCTGCAGCAGAATCTAGAAGATTTCTAGACACAATGTTTAGTCCAGCATAGAAATTTTGGATAATCATCCACATATTTAAGCCATGAGTTGGACACTTTCTTAGCATTAATTTCATCCTCTTCCAAGATTGTGCAAAATGCTCTTGCTCTTGCTGTTTAAAATGCATTATTTGATTTCTAAGGTAGATGATCTTAGCAGGAGGAAAATACTTGGCAATAAAAGCATCTTTACACTTATCCCACTTTCCAATACTATTACGAGGTAAAGATGAGAACCAAGCTTTAGCTTTATCTCTTAGTGAAAAAAAAAATTTAATTTCACAATATCATTGTACATATCTTTTTCCTTTTGCATGTCATATAATTCAACAAAGGTATTGAAATGTGACGCGAGATCCTCATTAGGACTTCCCAAAAACTGATCTTTCATGACAAGATTTAGCAATGCAACATTAATATCAAAAGCCTTCGCACTAGTGGCGGGTGGTATAGGTGTACTAATAAAATCATTATTATTAGTATTTGAGAAGTCACACAACTTAGTAGTATCTTGAGACATGGTGACCGAGCAAGCAAAATAACAAGCAAGACAAGTAAACCAGAAAGCGAAGAAGTAAACTAGTAACAAGCAAAGATAAATATTTTTATATTTTTTATTTTTATGTGACAAGCTAAATATAAAAGCAAATAAAAAGAAGAACAACTAAATAAAAATTTGTGTGAAGTTACTTAATAGTTGATGATGATATTCCCCGGCAACGACGCTAGAAATCCTTCCCGATACTTGTCATGTGCATTGGGTTTTCCGTGAAGAGGAACAGGTAATTGCAGCACAAAGTGGGTAATATTTCCCTCAGTTAAGAAACAAAGGTTTATCGAACCAAGAGGAATATCAATCCTCAACCGTCTTTAGCGGCTGCACACAAATAAACAAACGACTTGCACCCAACACGGGCAAGAGGGTTGTCAATCCCCTTGATCTCGCTATTTGCAATCAAATGAGTTGTGTAGACAATTGTTGATAAATGGAAAATAAATAAAAAGTAAATAAAGGCAGAGAGGAAATACTAGTGTTTGTAAATATATAAGTGAATAGACCCGGGGCATAGTGTTCTCTAGTGGCATCTCTCATGTAGGCAGCATACGGTGGGTAACAAATTACTGTTGGACAATTGATAGAAAAGCGGATAGTCATGCGATGTTCACGGCAATGATCATGTATATATATATGCATGACGTCCATAAGCAAATAGGCCAACTCCTGCTTGCACCTATTACTATTACTCCACTCATCGACCGCTATCCAGCATGCATCTAGAGTATTAAGTAAAACAGAGTAATGCTTTGAGAACGATGACATGATGTAGACAAAGTAAACTCAAACAATATGAATGAACCCCATCTTTTATCCTTAGTAGCTACTGGATATAGAAACTCGCCAGGTTGAACCTACCACAACGCACCACTCTCACAGATGAAATATTAATCTACTTGGCCAAAGCACATCAATAGATCGAAGAGCATTACGAAGCTATAATGATCATGCACTTAAGAGATAATATAATTGAGAGGCATCTCAAATACTTTTCACGAATAATATGAACATAAACCCACAATTCATCGGATCCCAACAAACACACTGCACACTAGGATTACATCGGATAGATCAAAGCAAAGATGCGATGATCATTGTATTGAAGATCATAAGAGAGAGAGATTGCCATCTAGGTACTAGCTATGGACCCGTAGGTTTGTGGTGAACTACTTATACATCATCATGAGGGTAGCAAGGTTGATGAAGATGCCCTCCATGATCGACCCCCCCCCTCCAGCAAGGTGCCGGAACGGAGCTCCATATGGCCTCGCAACGGAACACAGACTTGCCGCGGCGAAAAAGGGGTTTCAGGACTACCTCCAGGGTTTTCACGATATTAGAGAATTTATAGGCCGAAAAGGGACATCGGGAGGCTGCTGAGGGGGCCACCACATATCAGGACGCGGCCCCCCAGGGCGCGCACTGATGTGTGGTGGGGCCCTCATGCACCTCCTGGCTTCCTTCCGAAGCTTCTAGGTCTTCTTATGGTCCAGAAAAAATCATCAAAATGTTTCGTGGCAATTGGACTTCCTTTGTAACAATCAAAAACATGCAAAAAGGCAAAAACATGCAAAAAACAGCAACTGGCACTGGACACTGGGTCAGTAGGTTAGTGCTAAAAAATATTATAAATTGGTAAATAATGACCCAAAAAGTATCCTAAAATGATAATATATTAGCATGGAACAATCAAAAATTATAGATACGTTGGAGAGGTATCACTCCCGTATATAAATATTATGGCCATTTCGTCATGGAGCGCATCTGGCACTAACAAGCTTTACCAAATTTCCTATTCTGGGAGGAAGGTCCTTCAGATTTCCCGCGCCGATGTGTGCGCACACATCTCTGTTGGGTGTTTCCCCTATGGGAAAGTTTAACACCGAAATTTCTTGCACTGAATTTTTCGTACTTGTGCCAGGTCTCGACTGGCTCCCGTTTCACTTTGGGGCACTTTGGTGACATGCTGTAATAAATCTCTCTTATCCTTTTTCGTCGGGCGTCCCCGAGTACTTGGGATTTAAGAAGCCGGATCTCTCATCCTTTTAGGCCTTACCACTTTAGTGACTTAAAGACTGTGACAAAATCGCATGTGCACGCGCGCAATGCACCGAAAAGGGTTGAAATACCACGGCTTGCCACGTATCAGTCTCAGCAGTGCACGGGTCATGAGTGTGGATTCCCGTGGCTTGCCACGTGAGTTCTCAACTTTTAGCATCAAGGGGTTGATTCTCTCCCCCTAAAGTCAGGAAAAAATCCTCGTCAAAAATGCAATCAGCAAAACGAGTCGTGTGACAGTCGCCTGTCATGGGGTCCAGATACCTGATTATGAACACAGTCTCATAACCAACGTATATCCCCAACTTACGGAGCGGGCCCATTGCTGATCGCTGGGTGGTGGTATTGGTACATATACCTGGCAACCGAACCTACGAAGGTGGGAAATTTTTGATGCCCACCCTTGCGCAAGCTGAATAGGAGAGTGGATGTTGTAGGCCGACGGTCTAAAGTTCATGAGATTGGTTGTGTGTAACACAGCATGGCCCAAACATGTAGTTGGTAAATTACAACCCTGAAGGAGCGGTCAGGCAATGAAATTAATTCTTTTAATCAATGCCTCGGCAAGTCCATTGTGTGTATGAACATGCGGTACTGAGTGCTCAACTTTGATTCCTATTGCCATGCAATAATAATCGAACGCCTTTGAAATAAATTCTCCGGCGTTGTCCATCCGAATAGACTTTATACGATAATCAGGGAAATTATTCCTCATTTGTATGATATGAGAGATCAGCTTTGCAAAGGCATGGTTCCATGTTGACAGCATGCAAACATTGGACCATTTAGAGGAAGCATCAATGAGCACCCTGAAGTACCGAAACGGCCCCGTGGGGGGCTGAATTGGACCACACATGTCCCCTTGTATATGTTCCAAGAACGCGGGTATTTCATCCCTCACCTTGAGGGGCGATGGCCTAATGACTAACTTCCCCTTGGCGCATGCGGAGCATACGAAATCATCGGGATTCGTGAAGTTCTTTACGTTCATATTATGACCATGCGAGTTGTTAATTATATTTCTCATCATCCTAAGTCCGGGGTGGCCTAACCTATCATGCCAGAGGCAGAAAAGTTCGGAGCTTCTAAAAACAGTCTTAAGGGTAGTGTACACGGGCGGTGCTATTATCTTGGTGTAGTATAGCCCTGTGTCGGACGAAGGAAGCCTTTCGATAACATGTTTATCATTTGCATCCCGCTTTGTGATGAGGAGGCACTCCTTGCCGTTGTCATCATCGGTCTCAATATGGAAACAATTAGCACGGATGTCTTTAAAGCTCAAAAGAGTACGAGTCGACTCCGGGTACAACAACGCATCATTAATGATCAAAGTTGTTCCCATAGGAAGTATGATAGTGGATCATCCGGAGCCAACTATGTTCGAACCGCAGCCGACGATTGTCATAATACTTCCCGGAGATTTTTTAATAGACTCGAAGCACTTAGTATCTCGTAAAATGGTATGTGTGGTGGCGCTATCGGCTAGGCACGTTTCCTCCATTCGGGCGCCACACGCGTTCTAAAATATGACATGTAATTAATGCAATGAGGAAGAAGCTACATTAATAATAAATGCACACATTTCAGAACATAACATACTATCATATATAAATAATGAAATTAGTGAATGATATAAATGTCATTCAAGCGCCAAAAATAAAGAATAAGTTTGTGCTCTCATAGAGCTTACAACCAAATCGAATTTATTCGAATGCATTGTATCAAATCACGGAATCATGATAACTAACGAGGTAAGCTAAGTAGACTCGGTAAAGAAGCCATTGACTTCAGCCTGAATCTCCATACCGGTGATCCCTTCTTCGATAGAAATCATGTTGGAAGCAGCATCAACATCCAGTGGCGGCACCGTGGGGGCGACCATGTGCCCAACCTCCATGGCAACCTTGGCGTCATTAGAGGCCACCAAAGCCGCCGCTATGGGCACATCTGGGGTCGCCATGATGGGCACAGGAGGAGGCGTGGGGATCATCACGGGTGCTGTCATGGGCGGCTCCCTCGTGAACCAAGGCAAGGTGCGTCTCACGCGCCTTCCGAGCCTTGTACACATCAACGACCTCCTGTGGTGCGTGGCACCGGCGGTAGAAATGCTCCAACGATCCACATCGGAAGCAGTCCTGAGGCCTTTACCCCCCCTTACCTGACTTTTGCTACTTAGCCAGAGCAGGGGGTGAGGGCCCTTCTTCTTGCCCTTGCGGCCCCTCTTCTTCTGGAGAGGCTTGCGGGCTTTGAGAGTGTTCGCCTCCTGACGAGAGCTCGCCCAAGTGGTTGCACGACAAAGTTCTTCTTTAGAACCTCGTCTTGCGCCTCCGCCACCTGGAGGACGTCAATCAACTCTGAATACCTCGTGTAGTTTCCCTGGTGGTAGTTCCGTGAGGACTGGACCGCGCTAGGGTGGAAAGTGGAGAGGGTTTTCTCAATCTTCTGGCCGTCGGTAACCTCAGTACCACACGGCTGAAGAGTCGTATAAATCCGGTGCAATGCCGAATTGTACTCCCAACCGTCTTGAAGTCTGCGAACCTCAGACAGATCCACTCCGCCTCTGCGCGCGGCTTGACAATATACTTCAGTCGTTCAAACCGCTGCTGAAGAGCGGTCCAAAGGCCAGAAGCACTCCGCTCAGCCATATACTCGTCTTTCAGAGTAGGGCCGAGGTGATGACGGAGGAAATGCAAAGCTTGGGCATTTGTGGGTGCGAACTTGGGGTCAGTGGGGACCTGTAGGGTCCCCTTACCGATCGCCCTCAGAAGGCTCTTGCCCTGGAGAAAGATCTCGCAGTTCGAAGCCCATGTCACGTAGTTTAGCCCTATCTCAGCCAACTCAGGAAACTCCTTGTTGATGATTCAGGCCATCTGCAATTTATGCAAAAATCATGAGATTACAGTAGGTAATCTTTTGCATAAATGCGATGTTGATAAACTTATCAATAAAAATGACGTTTCATTATTTAAAACATGTTATTATATGATTTACTTATTGATTAAGAGTGCTAAACAATTAATCTACAGCGGTAAAAACATACAATAAAATCATTTTGCATGGGATAGCATGTTAAGCGCATCTAGTACGTGAAAACTAGCCAAAAAAATCAAATTCCCGAGACATTTTTAAGCCTAAATATGCGTTTTTAGCAAAAACAGACTGTTTCAGGGACTTATACACAAAGTATTACAACAGGAATATAGTGTGCATAAATATACAGAACCGTGGGGGCTAAAACGCAAAAATTTCGCGCGCAGACGGTCTGGCTCGGCCCAGTTTAGCCAGCACCGGCCTGTCCCTCTCTTTTTTTAGAGAGGAGAAACGCTCCAGCCCAGGGCCATCTGGGCCGAAAAAGCCGGCGGCCTAGAAGGCCGGCCCAGCCAACCCCACACTGCCCAGCCAGGTGGGCGACGTTAGGGTTTCCCTAACGCTCGAGTGGGGTGGCGGCGGTAGCTGGCCACCTCCGCGTGTGACGGCGGTGAGCGGGCGAGGGGCGAGCGCCGAGCCGGCCAACAGGGCGCGACGGAGCGAGGGGCGCGGCGGCCGAGCAGGGCGCATGGTAGCGAGGGGCGCGGCGGCCGAGCAGGGCGCATGGTAGCGAGGCACGGCCATGGCCTGCGGCGAGCGCGGCTGGTGAGCCGGAGCGCATGAAGTGAGCGCGGCCGAGGCGCGTGCGGTGAGCTTGGCCGGTGCGGCCGAGCGCGTGCACTCACGGCGGCAGCCTGCAGCAGGCAGGGCCTGACATGCGTCGAGCGCGGCCTGGCCGGCACGGCGCAGGCAACCAGCATGGTCGCAGCCAATTGCGCCTGGGTGCGCCGGGCGAGCGGCGGTCGTGGCCAACAGGGTCATGGATCTTATACCTCCGCGGGATCGACGAAAACCTACTTGATGCAGGCTTGACGCAGGCTTGACGGAGAGTTGATGGAGCGAAGTGTGCTGATAACGTGTTCCGCAACTTCGCCGGCGAGTCCGGTCCGAGGTTGCGGAGCGAGGGCGAGCGTCGTAGACGAAGTAGTCGAACACACGAAAGTAGATGAACACAGGGAAGTAAGGAGGAGACTATCTTTATTAATGATTGATCTCTGTTACAATGATTGCTCCTCATTTCTTTATATAGGAGTAGGAGGGTCAAGGGATAAGTACCGCTTAATGTAATGTGGGGAACCGTACGTGCTAAGAGGCGCGCCTCGCGCTGGCCTCTCGCACCGCACCAATAGGTGGGCCGGTTTCCCAACACAAGATATTAACCAACTGCATGGAACGGTTGTTGCCCACGTAGTGGTTGGGTCCAATGGTCTCCGTCGACACCACTAGCGCTTGTAATCCATGTTGGGAAACTGGGCCCACCACATGGGTGGCGGCGGACGCGTGCGAGGCACGCAGCCTAACCCCTCCCGTTTCCACACTTTGCGTTAAGTGGATACTTATCCCTTGACCCTCTACCCCTATATAAAGAGATGAGGAGCAACCATTGTAATAAAGATCAATCATTAATAAAGATAGTTTCCCTACCTCCCTGTGTTCATCTACTTTTGCGTGTTCGACTACTTCATCTATGACGCTCGCTCTCGCTCCGCGACCTCGGACCGAACTCGCCGGCGAAGTTGCGGAACACATTATTAGCACGCTTCGCTCCTCGAATTCTCCATCGAGCCTGCGTCAAGCCTGCATCAAGCAGGCTTTCGTCGATCCCGTGGAGGTATAAGATCTGATTTCTTTTCTTGCAAAAATGGATTCATCATGTTATCATGATTCCGTTTTTACGATTAGTTTATTTTCGGATTTAATCTACCTATGTGTGGATTTCCCTTCCAAAAACTAGCTGACGAATACGTCGCCGACCAATGTCGATGTTCTTGGATCAAGAGAGATTTGTTGACTACACCTTAGGGAGACGGTGATTATCCGTGCTCTGGATGAGCACAACACTGCCGTGATGTACCTGTTGTATACGCGTCGTGACGTGCTGTTGACACACGAAAACGCCGTTCCCGAGTTTGACCGTCGCGTCCAGATGATGCACGTTGCCGCCCGGCCCTACTCACGTTGCACGTGCCGCCACCATTGAACCCCGCTGGTCACCGCACGTCGCCGCTGCGTGCCCGTTGCACGCTTGCTCCGCTGGTAGTGCCCGTGCGTCGGCCAGCTGCCGTCGCCGGTGTTCGACCCGTCGCACGCGCAACCCTCGCCATGGCCGCGCTCGCCGCACGCCCGGCCTTGCCTGCTGCAGGCCGCCGTCACGAGTGCGCGCGCGGGGCCGCACCCGGTCTGCGCGCTGGAGACCTCGGTCGCGCCCTCTCGGCCGTTGCGCGTGACGCACGCCCGTCCGACTGCCCGCCCCCCCCCCCCCCCCCCCCCCCCCCCCCCCGCTCCGTCGCGCCCTGCTGGCCGGCCAGCCGCCCGCGAGCCTGTTGCTCCCTCCCGCACGCCTCGGCCGCGCCCGCCGCGCTCGACGTCACGCCGCCAGCCACCCCCGCCACCACCACGTCCCGCTAGCACTGTCAGGTTGACGCCACACCAGGCCGTAGCCATAGCTGGCCTCGCCCGCTCGCCGTTATGTCTTGCCTTGCCAGCCGCCGCCGCCACCCCACTCGGGCGTTAGGGAAACCCTAACGTCGCCCTGGCTGGGCAGTGTGCGGCTGGCCGGGCTGGCGTCCTGGCTGTTGGGCCTTGTGCTCCTTTTGTTTTTTTCCTACAAAAAGGAGACGGGCTGGCTGGCGCTGGGTAAACGGGCCGACAACCCATTTTCGGCATACAGCCGAACAGGCCTGAGCCAAAACTGCGCTTTAGCCCCCGCAGTTCTGTATATTTATGCACACTATATTCCTGTTGTAATACTTTGTGTATAAGTCCCTGAAACAGTCTGTTTTCACTAAAAACGCATATTTAGGCTTAAAATGTCTCGGGAATTCAATTTTTGGCCTAGTTTTTACGTATTAGATGCCCTTAACAACCTATCTCCTGCAACATGATTTTATTGTATGGTTTTACTGTTGTAGATTAATTGTTTAGCACTCTTAGTCATTAAGTAAATCATATAATAACATGTTTTAAATAATGAAACATCATTTTTATTGAATAAGTTTATCAACATCGCATTTATGCAAAAGATTACCTGTTGTAATCTTGTGATTTTTGCATAAATTGCAGATGGCCAGAATCGTCAACAAGGAGTTTCCTGAGTTGGCCCAGACAGGGCTAAACTACCTGACATGGGCTTCGGACTGCGAGATCTTTCTCCAGGGCAAGAGCCTTCTGAGGGCGATCGATAAGGGGACCTTGCTGGCTCCATCTGACCCCAAGTTCGTGCCCAAAAATGCCCAAGATTTGTATTTCCTCCGTCATCACATGTGCCCTATTCTAAAAGATAAGTGTATGACTGAGCGGAGTGCTTCTGGCCTTTGGACCGCCCTTCAGCAGCGGTTTGAACGGCTGAAGTACACGGTGAAGTCATGCGCAGAGGCAGAGTGGATCCGTCTGAGGTTCGTAGACTTCAAAACGGTTGGGGCGCTGCACCGGATTTGTACGACTCTTCAGCTGTGTGGTACTGAAGTTACCGACAGCCAAAAGATTGAGAAAACCCTCTCCACTTTCCACCCTGACGCGGTCCAGTCCTCACGAAACTACCGCCAGGGGAACTACACGAGGTATTCCGAGCTGATTGATGTCCTCCAGGTGGCGGAGGCGCGGGGCGAGGTTCTGAAGAAGAACTTTGTCGCGCAACCACTTGGGGGGAGTTATCGTCAGGAGGCGAACGCTCTCAAAGTCTGCAAGACTCTCTAGAAAAAGAGGGGCCGCAAGGGCAAGAAGGGCCCTCAACCCTTCGCTCCGGCTAAGCAGGAAAAGCCGGGTAAGGGAGGGCACAGGCCTCATGACCGCTTCCTGTGTGGTTCGTTGGAGCATTTCTCCCGCCAGTGCCACACACCACAGGAGGTCGTTGATGCGTACAAGGCTCGGAAGGCGCGTGAGATGCACCTCGCCTTGGTTCAGGAGGGAGCACCACCGACGCCCACGGCGGCACCCATGATGATCCCTACGCCTCCTCCTGCGGTCACCGTGGCGACCCCAGATGTGCCCATATCAGTGGCTTTGGCGGTCTCTAATGACGCCAAGGTTGCCATGGAGGTTGAGCACATGGTCGCCCCCACGGTGCCGCAACTGGATGTTGATGCTGCTTCCAACATGATTTCTATCGAGGATGGGATCACCACTGTGGAGATTCAGGCTGAAGTCAATGGCTTCTTTACCGAGTCTACTTAGCTTACCTCGTTAGTTATCATGATTCCGTGATTTGATACCATGCATTCGAATAAATTCGATTTGGTTGTAAGCTCTATGAGAGCACAAACTTATTCTTTATTTTTGGCGCTTGGATGACATTTATATCATTCATTAATTTCGTTATTTATACATGATAGTATGTTATGTTCTGAAATGTGTGCATTTATTATTAATGTAGCTTCTTCCTCGTTACATTAATTAGATGTCATATTTTAGAACGCGTGTGGCGCCCGAATGGAGGAAACGTGCCTTGCCGATAGCGCCACCACACATACCATTTTACGAGAAACTAAGTACTTTGAGTCTATGAAAAAGATCTTCGGGAAGTATTATGACAATCGCCGGCTGCGGTTCGAACATAGTTGGCTCCGGACGAGCCACTATCATACTTCTTATGGGAACAACCTTGATCATTAATGATGCGTTGTTGTACCCGGAGTCGACTCGTACTCTTTTGAGCTTTAAAGACATCTGCGCTAATGGTTTCCATATTGAGACCGATGATGAGAACGGCAAGGAGTGCCTCCTCATCACAAAGCGGGATGTGAATGGTAAACATGTTATCGAAAGGCTTCCTTCGTTCGACACAGGGCTATACTACACCAAGATAGTAGCACCGCCCATGTACACTACCCTTAAGACTGTTTTTAGAAGCTTTGTTCGACACGGGCCGTTTCGGTACTTCATGGTGCTTATTCATGTTTCCTCTAAATGGTCCAATGTTTGCCTGCTGTCAACACGGAACCATGCCTTTGCAAAGTTGATCTCTCAGATCATACAAATGAGGAATGATTTCCCTGATTATCGTATAAAGTCTATTCTAATGGACAACGCCGGAGAATTTACTTCAAAGGTGTTCGATGATTAATTATTGCATGGCAATAGGAATAAAAGTTGAGCACTCAATACCGCATGTTCATACACAAAATGGACTTGCCAAGGCATTGATTAAAAGAATTAAATTCATTGCCCGACCGCTCCTTCAGGGTTGTAATTTACCAACTACAGGTTGGGGCCACGATGTGTTACACGCGGCCAATCTCATCAACTTTAGACCATCGGCCTAGAACATCCACTCTCCCGTTCAGCTTGCGCAAGGGTCGGCACCTAAAATTTCCCACCTTCGTAGGTTCGGTTGCCAGGTATATGTACCAATACCACCACCCCAGCGATCAGCAATGGGCCCGCTCCGTAAGTCGGGGATATACGTTGGTTATGAGACTGTGTCCATAATCAGGTATCTGGACCCCATGACAGGTGACTATCACACGGCTCGTTATGCTGATTGCATTTTTGACAAGGATTTTTTCCCGAGTTTAGGGGGGGAGAATCAACCCCTTGATGCTAAAAGTAGAGAAATCACATGGCAAGCCACGAGAATCCACGCTCATGACGCGCGCACTGCTGAGAATGAGAGAGAAGTCCAAAAGATAATAGATTTGCAGTCATAAGCAAATCAACTGCCTGGCCACTTTAGTGACTTAAAGACTGTGACAAAATCGCATGTGCACTCGCGCAATGCACCGGAAAGGGTTGAAATACCGAAGAAAAACGATGGTATACCCGCTCCCGTCCAAAGGCCTAAAAGGACGGGAGATCCGGCTTCTCAAATCCCAAGTACTTGGGGACGCCCGACGAAAAAGGATAAGAGAGATTTATTACAGCCGTCACCAAAGTGCCCCGAAGTTAAACGGGGAGCCAGTCGAGACCTGGCACAAGTACGCAAAATTCAGTGCACGAAATTCCGGACTTCAACTTTCCCATAGGGGAAACACCCAGCGGAGATGTGTGCGCACACATCGGCGTGGGAAATCTAAAGGACCTTGGTCCCAGAATGGGAAATTTGGTAGAGCAAGTGTTAGCACCAGATGCGCTCCATGACGAAATGGCCATAAATTATATTTATATGGGGGAGTCCCTGAACTGAGCAACGGTGATTGTCGACATTAACTTTGCTACGAAAATTGCCTCAATCATAGATCTTAACCCTAAGCCTAACACGCTCGTTGATTGCAAGAAAAGGGTGGATTGGAAAGATTGGCAGGAGGCAATTACTGCTGAATTATTATCTCTCAACAAAAGAAAGGTGTTCGGACCAGTTTGTCGAACTCCTTTGCACATACGCCCTGTTGGCAATAGGTGGGTTTTTGTTCGAAAGAGAGATGCAAATAATAAGGTAGTATGGTACAAAGCAAGGCTTGTTGCTCAAGGGTTCACTCAACGACCGGGTGTCGATTTTAAGGAGACTTATTCCCCGGTCATGGATGGAGTTACCTTTAGATACTTGATCTCAATGGCAGTAAACATGGGCTTGAAAATGAAATTAATGGATGTTGTCACTGCTTACCTGTATGGTAACTTGGATTCAAACATATACATGAAGGTTCCTGAAGGTATCCCTGTTCCGAACCATGATAGAGCAAACAGGAGTCTATACAATGTTCAACTTCAAAACGCATTGTATGGACTTAGACAGTCTGGTAGAATGTGGTATAATCGCCTAAGCGATTTCCTTCATCAAAAGGGCTACACGAGCAATAAAGATTGCCCATGTGTTTTTATACGGCGATCCCAAGATGGATTCTGTATAATCTCGATGTACGTGGACGATTTAAACATAATCGGTACACCTGAGGATATTGAGGAAGCGAGTTCCTACCTGATGTCGGAATTCGGGGCGAAGGATTTGGGTAAAACCAAGTTCTGTCTAGGTCTGCAACTTGAACATTCCCCTGATGGGATTCTAGTGCACCAGTCGGCCTACGCCCAGAAGGTGTTGGAAAGATTTGGATTTGATAAGGCATATCCTTCTAAGACCCCAATGGTCGGGGGATCTTTACAGCCAGACAAGGACCCGTTCAGGCCTAAGGAAGAGGGGGAGGAAACTCTGGGACCAGAGGTTCCTTACCTGAGTGCAGTTGGAGCACTCATGTACCTTGCAAATTGTACACGGCCAGACATTGCTTTCGCCGTCAGTTTGCTTGCTAGGTATAGTTCTGAACCTACCAAGAGACATTGGAAAGGTGTCAAGGATGTCTTTCGTTACCTGTGAGGGACCAAAGATCTTGGCCTATTTTATAAAAGGAATCAAGACCTATCTCTTATAGGCTATGCCGATGCTGGGTACCTATCGGACCCGCATGATTGCAAATCACAGACGGGATATGTTTTCCTTTGTAGTGGAACTGTGTTTTCCTGGAAATCGACCAAGCAAACTCTTGTGTTGACCTCCACAAACCACTCGGAAATCATGGCACTATTCAAAGCGTCAAAAGAATGTGTATCGCTTCGACGGATGATCAGCCACATCCAGCAGACGTGTGGGCTGAACACCGTAGAAACCCCTACCATTATCTATGAAGATAATGTTGTTTGTGTTGCACAAGTCCAGATGGGTTATGTGAAGAGTAATCTCACAAAGCAGATTAGTCCCAAGTTCTTCTATGCACATGAACTGCAACCGTTGAACGAGGTGAGAATTTTGCATACTAAGTCCTGTGACAATCTTGCTGATATGTTCTCTAAATCATTACCGGCATCATCCTTCAAGAGGTGTGTGTGCGTGGAATTGGTATGATGAGACTTAGAGAGATGCAAGGTTCAGGGGGAGAAACTTCACAAACTCGTCGTTAAAATATTGATCCCGATGATTGAGTACTCAACTTGATGGTTGAGTGGATTGTACTCTTTTTCCCTTGAGTGAGTTTTCCTGATGTTTCTCACATGAGGTTTTTGACGAGGCAATTCGTGCAATACAACAACGTATACTATGAGCTCTTTCTTCATATTTTCTCCCACTGGGTTTTTCGGAGTTTTGAGACATGGATATACAGATAATTACCCAAGGGAGAGTGTTGGGAAACTGGGCCCACCGCGTGGGTGGCGACGGACGCGTGCAAGGCACGCAGCCTAGCCTCTCCCGTTTTCACACTATGCGTTAAGTGGGTACTTATCCCTTAACTCTCTACCCTTATATAAAGAGATGAGGAGCAATCATTGTAACAAAGATCAATCATTAATAAAGATAGTCTCCTTCCTACTTTTCTGTGTTCATCTACTTTTGCGTGTTCATCTACTTCATCTACGACGCTCACTCTCGCTCCGCAACCTCGGACCGGACTTGCCAGCGAAGTTGCGAAACAATCCAAAAGGCATGACCTCCAAGATGCCTGTCGGCGTTCTGGGAAGGGGGGTACCCAGACCTGCTTGCCTGCGGCCCAGCGCGTGGCCCACCACGACGGCCCGGTACGGCCCTGCAACGAGCCACTCAAGTCAAGGCCCTCGCGAGAGCCCCCGCCTCGCGAGGAGGACAGTGCCAAGACCTCCGGAGGAGCGGCACCACTTCAGGTCGCCTCCTGAGGAGCGGAGATTTCTATGCAAGTACCCGGGTTCGTGAGGCCGGGGTGGTGTGGGTTCTGACGACCAAGCCAGGCGGGCGCCAGCGGGCGCAGAGGGAGGACAGTTTCCTCTTTGATGCAAAGGAGACAGGGACGTATGCGGGTTTCCAAGGAACCCCCCAAAGGTTTCCTTCTCGGTGCAAGAGTACCAAGACCACGAGCTCGACAGGACGGATGTCATCGCCGAGCCCACCGCTGCGTCACACCCGGAAGCTTTGCAAACGAAGACCACCTTTAGTCAGGATAGGATAGGGTGTACTACTTGTCCCCTTTCAAATTTGACCGTTGTGGGATCCCTTCCCACCTGTTCGACGGGGGAAGAGGACCGTGGCCCCTATAAATAGGGACGAGCTCCCATCGTAGAAGAGGAGAGAAGGAGGTCGAACCGGACCGAGTTCATCATCATCAAGAGCCCTCGTGAGGCCACCCAACCACTGTACTAGTTCATCCACAGCCTCCTCGAAAGGCCAATCCACCACAAAGCAGGAGTAGGGTTTTACACCGCAAGGTGGCCCGAACCTGGATAAATCTCCGAGTCCATCTCCTTCCCCGCTCACACTTATTCGACGCAGCTAGGCCGTAGGGTGACAAGTTGAGACCTTGAGCCGGTTGAGATCTTCGCACACGCTCTAGTGTTCGAACCTTGTTGGGTTTTGCGGAGCCCCGATTCCGACAATGCCCCTTGCAAGTCCAACTGCAGTTACAGTTGCACTGCAACCCTCCTCGAGAGGTTGATGACGCGGAGGTCACCTCGCAACTTGCAACTTGTACCTGTTGACAATCATGTCGGTGATTGACGGGACCGGTGAAAAGACACTGCAGTTGGTGATTAGAACGTCAATCGCATCAAGGCCAACCCTTGTCTTAGCCAGTAGATCATCGATCATTGAGAAGACGACCAGTTCTACCTCAGCACGGGCTTCATCCAGACTACAATTTGGCTGAATGTAAGAAAGTGCTGGTGGAACACAAGTCTCATCACTAAGGCCGGAGTGCTCAAGAACTCGTGCTATGAAGTTAATGGTAGAATCGGCGAAGAAGGTCGACATACGTGCATGCTCGAGTAAGGCCGCCTTTGGGAACCGATGGTTGGGGCTAGGCCGGAAGCAAGCATAGTCAACAAGGTATGTGGCTCTAGGGCGATGTGCGAGGTAGACGGCAGCTGCAACAGTTGGAAGAATAATGGGCATGAGTAGGTGGATTGGCCAGAGGGCACGAAGTGGCTCGCCTGCGCTGGCAAGCCATTCTGCAACTTTTAGGAGGCATTGCGCCACAACTGTCATGGCGATGGCAAGATGGAGGAGGATGTTGGCAGCTACTAGATGCTATAGTAATTTGAGAAGAGTGAGATGAGATCAGTAATTTGAGAAGTGTGTGATGGACTGATGGTGTAGTGTATATAGGAGTATTAGAGGAGGAAACTTGTGGGAGACCGTTATATAGGGGATCAGGGGTGAAGCTATCAAATCAACCATAGGACAAGCGCGTAACTGGCATGGCCTCTTGGGACCCCAACTTTCAACGCTTATTGCACTACATGGTTGCACATCGAAACAAAAACATTCTCCAAATAGCACAAGTGTGGTCAGAGTCATGAGACCATGCATGCCGACTTCTCAACCATCTACTCCCTCCGTTCCTAAATATAAGTATTTTTAAAGATTCCACTACAAACTACATACGGATGTATATAGACACACTTTAGAGTGTAGATTCATTCATTTTGCTTCGTATGTAGTCCATAGTAGAATCTCTAAAAAGACTTATATTTATGAACGGAGGGAGTATACCGTACGTACCACATTATTCATACTGCACATTAGTAGTAGCCTAGTAGCCATGTTTTTCACATGGCACAGCAGGAGCACTCTTATTCAGATTATTAAGATGCTGACATTGTGAAGGTACTAACCAACTAATTTGGTCCATCTTTTCAGGATACCTCTGAGAGATCCAAAATTATCCCAGAAATTTTAGTCCATGGTTTTGTTTTTTGGGATTGTCCATCAGAACGGTATTCCCAGTTTGGGGATTGTACCACGGTATCATTGCTGACAGTTTGTATTGATAAAGTAATAATGGTGCAATAAACCGGTGAAAATGAAATATAACACATATTGCTTCAATTGGCATTGCTAGAGAGGATCTACTGGAGCAATATTTATTCGAACAAATAACTGTTAACTGATACTAGGAATAGAAAGGAAATTGCAAACTAAAATAAAATATATAGCCACATGTCCTTAAGATTAACATAATACCAATGATTTAGCAGATCCATGGTCTTGGTCTCCAGCCACCTTTGCATCCTCACTTTTTCCGTGCCTCTAGAGAAGAAATAGGACAAGGTAAAACCTACACAAGTTGGACTAACTTTGAAGGTTATAAAGAGCCACAACGGTCGATCCCAAGGGTCAAGAACATGAATTCACCAAATCAGGGGCACTCAACTTTCAAAATAGGTTGTGAACTGATGCTTCATCAACAGATAACCTGGAAAGAAGGCCAAGATCAGGAAAATTTACAACATGGAAACCACACTCCATAACAACAGCTAGATAGCACCAACTGCCAAGACAAGACCTGATGCTAGATGACAATCCACTAGATTGAGAGCCATCGACCCATGAACAAACACCATGGCCTCCCTAGTGGGCACAACGACACCAGGACGGTGACATATCCAAAATATATCATACTCCTTGAATTCACCGGAGTCTTTTCATGATGATTATTATGATTCTAACTATTTTTGTAAACATATCCTTTCTGTCATTTATTTTATGTACACAGATAAAGCAACCTAAGAAAAGGGGAAAAAATTCACGGATTCCAGATTGCTCTGGAAGAGGAGTGGGTGTCAAGAAAGGATGTGGCCAACGCCGGTACTTTTACAAAGTTTAACTTAAGAGGTGAGATGGAGAACAGAGAAGAATGGAGGCGAGCAAAACCCTGTCTAATGCAATTCCCACCATAGATCACCATCTTCGTTGCTCTCTACACCCCGTAGCCTATCGAGAACTGTCAACTGGTTTGTAAATCGGACAACATCAACCACGGCTTGCTGGACCAATTCTACTGGGTCGTGAGTCATGACTCTGCTGCAGGTCACGAACCTGGTGTACTACGTCATGTGTGCCACGAGCTCCATGTTCGACTCCGTGAAGCTCCACGAGACAGGGGAGGGGAGTGACAGATCCATGGTGGAGCTGCAAGAAAATGACCGAGTAAAGAGAAGAATACGCCTATATGCAGGTACAGGTTCAGCAAGCTATAAGCAGGTAAATAGATGTTTGGACACTGAAGTGATATGTATGGAGATCAGTCACAGGCAGGACGTGTTCCATGGCAAATCGAGCGATACAGCTGCAAATCTCAAACATTTTCATCCAGCACAGCACAAGCTTTATTATTATGCAAGCACTATACGCTACTACACATCAACTCCATACATGGCAAGAGAAGCTCACAAGCACACACAATGTCTTGGGCAGTTCAGCATAAGTCCTCCAAA
Source organism: Elymus sibiricus (assembly GCA_039707655.1). NCBI lineage: Eukaryota > Viridiplantae > Streptophyta > Magnoliopsida > Poales > Poaceae > Elymus > Elymus sibiricus. The sequence continues at coordinate 147,842,573 of CM077675.1, forward strand.
AACTTTGGTAGGGTTTTGATCAAGCTCGAAGCTGCTCATAGGCATAGTGGGCTCTAAAGAATATTTGGTTTTAGACTGTCGGCTCTTCAGAACTAGGTAGCAAGACATCATCACCCAGATAATGAACAAACCACAGTTCAACGCTGTAATGAACGTCAGTGATGTTTGGAGCAGTGGGATATGGGGAAGGATCATCCACGCCACGGATGCTTGGAGGGGACGAGACGATGTTAGAGCAGTGGGCATCAACGATCATCAACCATTGAGGGAGGAGATACGTCAGGAATGGAGGTCATAGAGGCCTTGCTTCCTTGTTGGTGACAGTTGGAGGTCATTGAACGGAGGCTGGGCTGACGGGGCAGAGGAGAGGCCATTAAGTAGTAGTCGATCAGTACATCTGCAAGATAGACGGCAATGAGTGACAACGGCGATCAAATCTGGCCATTTACTTCTTACCAATAGAAGCCAATGTACACATTTATTTTCCTTGGCCTGAATTGTATGAACTATTCGACAGACTGGGTGATAAGACATTCGCTTGGTAATATATATCAGGGGAGATGTTATTTTGGTGGTAGATCATCAGGCATATGAATGGCAGAGAATGGAGGAACACATTTGGTGTACAAATTTACTATTTTATTTCTACTGATCCCCTAGAACAAATTTCTAGCCCCCTCTTTTGGAGGGGCCATACACACAAACACACACACACACTGTATCCGGAGGGTTGAATCTAGGTGAATGGAAACAAACTCAACAACCCGCAGTCCTAGGCCATTGGGGAACATCAATTATCTGAATCTCAATTGGGGTATATATGGCCTACAGTTTCAGTTGGCAGGCTAGGCCTAGGAATGGGGTATGTTCCTTTGACTCATCGGAACGAGGAATGAGGGTAGCTCAGTTCATTCTGAGCTGTTCAAGCTAGCTGAGCTCAACTAGGTAGTTAGTATTTACAACTTAAGATTGTACACATTCTGTTTCCCAATTTTCTCAATAAAGTGCAGATGATGTTTATCAAGGACGAATAGCAAGTCCGCAATTTAAAAATGGTTAGGGACAAATCTGAACTAACACCTAATTTCAGCTTGATCTCACAAGGTTTCATGGTATAAAACTGCAACTAGCTTATGGGACACAACCCTCACCACGCCGAAATGGTCATGACAAAGTACACACCACAGGAGCAGAGTGACTCAATAAACACCACAATCGTGATCCTGTCACTAGCGATTCCGATTCCAACAGTTCGATTCAATACGCTGACATCTCGCTCGATAACATGCTAAAAACCAATGAAAGGAAAATATTCAGAGGTACCATTACCATGTCACTGACAAGAACCAGTGGTCATCAGGCGGTGGGCTTGCGGTGGAAGCCCTCGGAGGGGTCGAGCGGATCGGCGGGGGAAGGCAGCACCGCGGTGACGGTGGCGGCGGGAGGCCCGACGGGAAGGCGCTGGGAGACCATCTCGTCGACCCTGGTGGGTTCGCCGGAGAGGAGGGCCTCCACGGTGCCGTCGCGGCGGTTGCGGACCCAGCCGGCGAGCCCGAGCGCGCGGGCCGTCTCCACCGTCCAGTCGCGGAAGAAGACGCCCTGCACTCGGCCCTTCACCACGACCCGCACCGCCTTGGGGACCGATTGCTGCGGGGGGGGCGGGTTGGCGGAGGCGGCAGCGGCCATGGCGCGGCGAGAGGCGGCGGGGACGAGGAGGCGGGAGGCCGTGGCAGAGGTAGAAGGGAACATTCTGGAGGAATGGGTGTTCAGATTTCAGAGATGGTTCTCTTTCGGGTTCGAGAAGGGTTTGCATTTGCAATCAGACCTGACCAAACGGGCCGGCACAGCACGGCCCGGCCGTAAACGGGCCTGACACGGCAAGGCCCGCCCAGGCACGTTTAGTAAACGGGCCGTGCCGTGCCAGTCCGTGAGCTGCGCTTCCAGGCCCAGGCACGGCCTGATTACTAAACGGGCCGGCACGTTTGCCCGTTTAGCACGCTGGGCTACACATTTTCAGCCTGTTGGGCTAGATTTTAAATATATATATGTTTAAAAAATCTGAAAATACATAAAATAAACGGGTCATGCCGTGCCGACCCACGTGTCCAGCCTCCAAGCCCAGGCATGGCTCAAGGCGTGCCGCGTGCCGGGCCCGGCCCGTTTACGGTTATGCCGTGCCTGCCCCATGGCGGGCCGTGCCGGCGTGCTCGCGGACCGGCCTGGTTGGCCCGGCCCGTTTGGCCAGCTATATTTGCAATAGCAAGAGGAATTCTGATCAAAAGAACAAAAAAAATGCCCAGAATATGCCCTAGTTATTGCATAACTCAATCAATCATAAAAAAATACTCACACGAATCTCCGTGTAAGATTAATAATATAGTACTCCTCCGTTTTACAATGTAGTGCGTTCGCGTTTCCTAAGATCTAAGTTTGGTCATACATTTAACCAACGAGACCGACTGCGACGGGAAAAAATTATACCACTGAATTCGTATTTCGACGAGACCGACTGTGGCGGGAGCAAAAACTATACCACTGAATTCGTATCGAAATACAAATTTAGTGGTATAATTTTTGCTCCCACCGCAGTCGATCTCATTGGTTACATGTATGGTCAAACTTAGATTTCGAAAAACGCGGGCACACTACATTGTGAAACGAAGGGAGTATGACTTAGATGTGCAATACTTATGGTATATCTAGATGACTGGATGTGTTTTAGCAAAACTGCAAAAAAAAAAAGAAAGATGCCAAACGTTCACTCCATAACTTGGTAATTATAAAGGTGGCTTTCGGATTTAGGGAATACAAGTCGTGGGTCGTAGACTGATTAAGATGTGATTTGTCCGTCCGGAGATAGGGAGATATTTCTCTGGACCCTCTCTAGTGTTCGATTTCCGAAAATGCATTGACATGCCTATGATTAAGATGTTAATCATATTTCGAGAGATTTCAGTATGCGATAAAGAGAAAGGGGTCGAGCTGAAAACAAGGATGACAATCTTGCCTTGAGCTCGACATATATATCGAGCCAGTGTCGTAAACAGGATTGTGACAAGCCCCGGACAAGCCTTATGCCAATCACTAGCTACACTGTTAAATAGTGTTAAAATCGCTAGCAATGTAGCCTCACGACCCAGGTCATTGCTTGGCAGCCTTGGGCTTGTCTACGCCCTATATTGAGGCAAAGGAATCACATACGACATGTACAGGTTCATTCGAATGATCTTGGTATATATGCGGGAGTCGGTACGAGTAGTTAGACTCCACTACCGCCTACCGACTATTGACCTAGAAGGAGTTCTCGAACATGACCGTGCGTATATAAACATGTAATGACACACACACACACTTAATGGATTGGGAATCGATAAAAAAAGAGCAATGGAGCCAACCCTCAACCGCATGAGCCTAAGTGCCATTAGTGGAAAAGTAGGTTGGCCGCACAAAACCCTTTACTGGGAGTTGGCCGCACCATGCCCTGAGGCAAGAGGTTGGCCGCATCATCCAACGTGGTTGTTGCCCCTCTGCTTTCACATTTCTCATGTTTTCTGTTGTTGTCCGGGGCTGATAGCATTGACATGCCCAGATTCTCATTCATGTATGTGTGGATACCTTGGAGGCACGAGCGCCATCATCGTGCTTGGATCGAAACCACCATATTGGACGACGTCGTCTACTTCGACTACAATTGCTTCTGCTACATCGACCCGATCGTCAAGTTGCACATGCATGACCTGCGCCTTGCATATTGGTGACGCGGTGGAAATTTTGATCTATAACTATTGTAGCCTGCACGTTACCCAACGACACTAGGTCTCGGAAATCATCTGATGGGTGTTGTAGGCCAACACCGGGGTGCTGCAAGTCCGACCCCCTTTTGTCGCAAGACATGTGGCGAGTGCTGCAAGGCTGGCAAGTGCAACAACAGATTATTGGAAGAGGTGAGGCCCATGTTGTGAGACAAAACGGCCTTGTTGTGAGCAGTGACGGTTGGCGCCCTTGTGTCATTCCTTTACAGGAGGGGTGGGACCCCAGATCTGCGTTGCAGCGCTGGAGCTAGGCCTTTTAGGATTAGAGTTCTGCTCCTTGACGGCGGCGCTATGGTGGCAAGCGAGGCACCCCATAGATCAAGAATAGGGTATCCATGACTCCTAGTTCACCTCGTCCACAACGCTCCTATCGACGGAGTGGGGGAGTGTGGGGAATTGTCTGATCACCGCTCTTCTGGAGTGATGGGTTTGTTTGTGTCTTCGTGTTAGGCAGGTCCTATACAAGGGATGAAACACATCACACATATGTAAAAACGCCGAGGAGTTGGTGAGCCCAATAGCATCTAACAACTCTAGCGTCAAAGAAGCACCATCCTCGTTGCATGAAGCAACACCGAAAGATGATGAAGTGGGTTGAAATCCATCCATATTCAAAGTGACTACAAAATATCCATATTTAATATAGATTTGGGTTTACTACCAACTATGTATCAAGCAATTGCAAAATGTGGGGTAGAAATTGTTGTTGGTAACTGATTATGTACTAGTAACTTTAACATTATATTTTGGTACAATGATGATGGTAGAATTTTATCTAAATTAAACTAAGATAATGCATTAGTTTCAACCATGCATTATCATGTAATATGAAACTAAAACATGCTATTTGCATGTAAACCTCATACATAGACTAAGAGATCATGATGTATACACCTTTCTATGTTTATTTATTAAATAAATATACTAAAATAGGTGTCCACACCTTTGAGTCACTTATCCTCTGCAATACAATACAAGTTTCATTTTATTCATATAAAGTCAATTCGACGGATCACGTTTTCCAAATGAACACATTTTTGGGATAGCTAACCACTCATTTCAAGTGGATCCATATGAACACATTGATACGGAAAGCAATAGAAGACTTCCAAAAACTGATACAATTTCACTATTGTCACCGCACACCAACCAAAGCGCATTTCTTTTTTCATACAGATATATATGTAACACACAAATGCAGTGGATGGTACTCTAAGCAAGTAGGTGTTCTTCCATTACATGGACAGACAAAAGAGCCATCGAAAATGTTCCGGAGAACTTGAGTTTATTCTGTTCCGGCGATCTTCTTCTTCAAGCTCTCGATGTCGGTGGCCAGCTCTTTCCTACTTTCCTGTAACAAGTAAGAAAAACCAAAGCATCCATGTAAACAATCTTACTTGAAATTGGCTAATTCAATTCAAACACATACAAGAAGTACCATGTGCTAGCATTGTTTTTACCTTGAAGAGGAGGTAGCGGTAGACGAACCACCCGGTGTACCCGAGCCCAACCAGCTCCAGGAGCTTGGGGAGCTGCACAAAGCACACCACAAAACATCAGTAATTCACTAATTCATCATCCTCCACAATTGGGAGGTATAATTTGGTCAGCGGCACGTACCAACGGCACGGAGTTGATGGCGCCGACGACGACGGTGGTGAGCCAGAGCGCGACGACGGCGCCGCCGCTGTAGAGGAGGAAGGTGGGCTTGTCCTCAATCGCCTCCCACTGCCACACAGGAAAAGAGAACGGGTGACGATAGGCACATTGTGCACTGACCTATACGCTCATACGTTTACGCAGGCAGGTAGCTCGTACGAACCTTCCCCTTGAGGTCCTCGATGATCTCGTCGCCGCTCGCCGACGTGTCGTCGGAGGCGGCCTTCACGCGGAGCAGGGACGGCCTCGGCGCATCTGCAAGCTCGGCGAAGTCGTCAGAGCCAAAAGAATTCTCCGAGAAAACTCGGTTGATAGATAGCATAGCATGCATGTGCACCTTGGAGGCGGAGCGGGTGGAGGCTGCGCCGCGGGAGGAGGGCGGAGGAGCGGGGGGCGGCGTTGCCGGTGGCGGCGGGGAGGCGCGCCCCGCCGAGGAGGGCCACGGAGTACGCCGTGGCAGCCATTGATCTGTCAGTGCCTTATCGCTAGAGCTATCGCTTCCTCGGCCTCTCGCTCTGCGTTTCTCTGGTGGTAACAACAAAAGCTGGGACGGTTGTTGTGTAGGAGGGGCTCTTGTGCGGCCGCGCTCGCCCGCGTCTTTGGTCCCTCGGAGCGGTGACGTGGCCGGCCGCTTGGCTGTGATTGGCCGCCTCCCTATCTTCACATCCATGGATGGCCTTCCTGCCCTCCCATGCCAGGCATTTCGTTGGTTGGTGCCTGATGAGTGGGCACTGTCGATGTGTATTTTGCTCGTACTCAGCTTCCGCATCTGTATGTCTTGATATTGCAGCAATTTCTAGTTTTCTTAAAAAGAAAGACTCGGGTCTATTATAATGTTCATCAGAAGTATAAAACATTTCAGACGTAATAAAAACTAGAACAGGTTGGACGTGCTTTGCTGCACCGTTGGTGTTGTTGGGTTTCTTAAAAAAGATAATTACTCTGTTTTAAAATAAAAAGTGTATTACTTTTTTGAAAAGTCAAACCTTTTTAATTTGATCAAATTTATAAAGAAATATATCAAAATTCACAATATCAAATCGGTATTTTCCGATTCATCATGAAATGAATTTTCATACTTATTTTGTTTAATATTGTGGATGTCGATATTTTTGCAGTAAACTTGATCATAGTTAAAGAAATTTGACTTTTCAAGAAGTAATACCCCTTATATTTTGGAACTGATGGGATATTTAGGTTGGTGGTGGGGGAGATGACATAGTGTGTTTCATTTTTATTTACAATGCGATGATTTGATGGTGGTGTGATTCTATGTTATCCGCTAGCCAACTTATACTTATGTGAGGACATTTTTGTGTCGGTGGTTGCATGTACTATATTAATGCTACAATATCACATGGTGTCGTTTCTTTTTTTCAGGTGATGAGAGGGTGCGCAAGATTGATGTTTTTATAGGCCGGTTGCTACTGATTGATTTGAAAAATCGTTGGCCCGGTCAAATTGTAAACCAAATTCAAAATTGAATGCCCCAGTTGAATGAAAAAGGTTCAAAATTAGGAAACATAGTGAATTAAAAGAATTGAATGGAAGAGCTTGAGAAATTGTTGACCCAGCCAAAATCAAATGACCCAATTCTAAATTGAACACCTCAATTAATTGTGAGGCTTTAAAATTTGAAAGCATAGTGTATAGTATAAAATTGAATGAGAGAAATTATTCAGATCAAAATCAAAAGACTCAATTTTAATTAAAGATATCAATTGAACGCGGGCTCTTTAAAATTAGGAAGCTTAGTGTTATAGAAGATTACATCTAGATATTCATGGATCATCAAACAACCACTATCATCATAAAAACAAGCCGTCACGCATCGTTTCCTACCGGGGCCAGATTGACATCGTCGATGGCACAATTCCTAGTTTATTACAGGATATGTACAATCTGATTTGTCACGGCGACTATCACCGTCAGAACAAGTCACCGACGTGTCACTCCCCTGCCTAGACCTGATCATTGGTCGGGCCGGGTCGGGTTCGGGCCGGGCTTTGCAAAGCCCGAAAAAAAATCCCAAGCCCGAGCCCGGCCCGAAGCCCGAAATGCACTCTTTTTTTAAGCCCGAGCCTGACCCGAAGCCCGAAAGCCCGGTCCGGATGCTATTTTTTATTGTTTGCACGTGGAAGCCCGGCCCGAAATCCTTAAAAAAAAGCCCGAGCCCGGCCCGAACTATCTTTCGGGCTGGAAAATGAAGCCCGAGCCCGGCCCGAATGCCAAGCCCGAAGCCCGAAGCCCGGTTTTTTCGGGCCGGGTTGTCCATGCCCAGGTTTACCCCTACCGATGCCGGACTAGCCTTGTTGATGACAACAATTCCTAGTTCATTACAGAATATACACAACGTTTGGTTAGTCTCCTACTCCTATAGCAGTCTAAAAGCAGATCCTCAAGCAGTAGTGTCAAACTGTCGCAAAAATAGTGCAAATAGACCGAACGAGTACACTACAGTGATAGGAACATTTGGTCTATATGGGTGCATATACACCCTGTATAAAAATAGTAATTAAATAAAAAGTCAAAAATTCAGAAAATATTTTTAAATAAACTTGACCTTTCATTATACTTGTAAAAAACTCCACAAAAAGGAAAAATGTTGACTTCTTTTTTTTTTGAAAGGGCAAAATAGTGCAAATAGTGATCTATAATAGCAATATTTTTTTTGCCCTGAAGTTAACATTGGTTTTTTATTCGTGAAAATTTATATACTAGTGCAAAAGAAAGTCAAGTATATTCTAAAAAACTTCTAAACTTTTTTGACTTCTTTTAAAATAAAAAAAATCCTATATCAGGTGTATATACACCCAAGAACCAAAGGGCATTTCCCTACACTATAGTCACCATGTATAGACTGTACGTTAAATCATAATGATAACATGTCAATAATTCAATATTCTGCGCAAAATAGGAGAATAGATACACCGGGTACTAAATGCTAAACTGCCAAATATTGTTTTTCTTTCCTTGTCCTTGACCTACTACTTGTTTTGTATACCATGCGGAGAAAACTTGAGCGTTTGACCACAATCTTGGCAGTGGAGACATGAGCTCCGCACACCTGATTCTGATCCGTGCCAGCAGCCTGAAGCAGCAGGACTGGACTCCACTACAAGAATTACAACACCACGCAAAACACCTTGCTCATTCGTTCAAGGATATGGAATGAGCCCTACGATGGCTAAATAATTTCCGCATCTGAATCATGAATGGTATGGTCACCGCCACGCAGTTCGTGACGTACTGAGCCCTGTCGTTCAAGTCATTTATCCTAAACCTTCCCTACCAACTGAATAACTAACTTGCATCAGCTTAACTGTCACTGTCTGAGGAGAAATATATGTGTTTTGCTGTGGTTGCTTCTCGTGTAGGCCCATCCTCTGGCTCAGATTCGTCTTGTCGGATTCATCTTCTTGCTCGGATGAATATCCGGTCTGTTCCGAGAAGATGAATTCAGCAACAATTGGCAGATGATCACTGCCCATGTCCTGATGAATTTTCAGCATGAAATCGTTGTTAGCAGTCAAATAGGAGCATTATGTATAACAGGAAATTTACGGCCAAAACTTGAATCATGACATTGCCCAAGCCCAAAGTTTAAACCATATAGTCCTTTTTCACATACAGATTTGTCTAACTAGTATGATGCATTAAATGAGGAAGTACCCTGGTTGGAAGACCCCTCGTTTTCCTCAAAGCATCCACAGGTAGTGTATCCAAAACTCTGGAGCATTCAAGCCCAGGAGTATACCTTCAACAACGAGACTCAGCCATATTATATATGTGTATAATAAGATGCAGACACGTTTAGAAGCGTACCATAAATAATCAACAGTCCCAAGAAACTTCTTGTGATATGACGTTGCTAGAGGTTCACCATGATGACCCCTATTGCTCGAATTTCCCTAAAATAAACCGGCTCTTCATTTCAACTATATGTCGAAGAGAGTGCTTCAGTTTCCACCAGAAAATAAATACTACCTTCAACATAGCATAAGAGCTAGAAAGCTTCAACGGATGTCTAGCGACCATGACATTTGAGGACCCTGTCGCATTTCTCACTTCTTCGTCACTCCATTCGCAGTTCAGTAAACTACAAGGAAGGTAGCTACAAGTCTTAAAACGAAGAAATGTGCTAGGTCAACTAAGATCTGACAAGAAAGAATTCTGACCTACAATACAAACCAAATTCAGAGCTATCCAGTCCAGACAACTGCCTTCTATCATGCAAAGAAACGTTCAGCTGGTGACACAAAAAAGAGCACATCGTATACATTGTCAATCAATTCTATAATAACCAGAATCCACTATAACTTTGGGGATATGCAAGAAATATCTAATGCAATATTTCACCTTCATTGTCGACAAGAATTTGTAGATGGCACTCTGCTCCAAGGAAGAGAAAAAAAGAAAAGTTAGAACCGATGAAAGTAAAATGTCGGCTCTAAATCACAAGTACAACATTTCAACAAAAATATTAAAAAACCTATTCACAACTTAATACTCTAATTGTACCATCCTAGACCACAGCCAATCTAAAGTACTAATCACTCATGAGCGGTAACATGTCATGTCAGTTCCAGAAACCAAACACTTGTTACAAGTAATTATCTTAATGTGAGAATCTTAAGGCACATATATGCAAGGAAGCAACTAAAACGTACTTCAGGTGTGCTGTTAAAATCACCGGCAAGCACAATAGGAATTCCATCCCATTTTCCAGCAAGAGCATTCGCCCTCTCCAGTAGCATGCGGATCTGTAGGAAGGAGAATCGGGAGTAAACAATAATTTGGGTAAAGTTGGAAGGAGTAAATAGATATCTGCCAAATTTGAAGTGGTCAACAGTCATTTCAAACTGTGCATTACATTCATATCAGCTAATGAGGATTATGCAGACCATCTTGAGACATGACTACACAATGATATTAGATACGCATGAAACATATGATGCTGATTTTAACTGTGAACTGACATACCTGTCCCATTTTTACATCTCCACGCTTTGGATTAAACAAAACATGGATATTCCCGAGTACAAATTTTTGGGCTCCGTTAAGCTGAAAAGGAAACATGCAAGGAAAAAATTAATACAACCATTTTCTGCCAAAATTAAAACATTGGTTACTTAGCAGAGACCTGAATAAGAAGAAAAATTATACAAAAGATGGTAGCTGGGAAGCTATTTAGAAAATGCACGATTGTAGTACATCATTTGGTTCATTTACACAATGTAAAGGAAGTCACAAGGCAATGCTAAAATTATAATAATACATGGCGCATGTCTCCAGATAGAGCTATTCGACTTGCAAGAAAAGATAGAAATATCACAGAAAAAAAGGTATCCAGTCTCCCCTCCTTCTCTATTTCCTGCTAGTTCTACCCATTATTTGGGTCTCAGGCCCATATCAAATAGGGAAAGCATTACTTGCAGAAGAAGCCAAGCGATTATCTGCTAACTCTTACCAGGATGAATGAGAAATTACTCCTTACTTAGTTAATGAACTGAACCAACTAGTGCTTTGATGTAAATCCAAGTACCTCAAAAACTAATACTTGAGCAACATTATTTCGTAGATTGAATTCACTAAAGTCAATACTATCTTCCTCAAGCAGACGTAACCTACAGTTCAAACAAAGAGAAAGGATGAAATTGCTTCTTTGTTCCAATCAATAAAGATAACAAGCAGAGAAGGGGTGGCATTACTCATACCGTTCTGACTTCCAAAAGGTAGCACATCCATCTTTAGCATCCCCAGTGCGCCCCTGAGGATGGCACGGGACTAAGCTTAGGATTTGAAAGGCAGAAATTCGAAAGAGAAATGTTAATAGTGCTATACCTTAAAGCTACATTCATAGCCTTTGTTCTTCATTTCTGCAGCAATTTCCCGGAATCTATCCACCTCCTATTTTCCAAACACAAAGTGTTACAGAGTACAGTGGAAGGATGACATCGCCAACATGCAGGTTGAGTTCTCTTGCCTGAAGACACACTAAGTCAGAGTCCCAGTGCCTAATTTCATGGATAATAAGCCTTCTCCTTGAATCCCACCTCAAAGCATCCCAAGGGACGTCCAAGTAAAGGTCAGGATGGTTCCGTGCATTGTTATCCGCCAAGATGTTGTATGACATGATTGTGCATGCATCTACCAAAAGAAAGACAGAAATCATGAGTAAAACTAATAGTGCACGGATGCCTACATCTCAGCAACACAAATACACAATTGCACCCAATCTGATATAACTTTGTAATAAGCAACACACTTCCAAGCCAACAAGCCAAACTGATCCAACTTTGTAACGGATGGACACACGAAGATCATGACTTTGTGGGAGATTGCACTAGCTGGGTAGAAGCTTTTGACTTTCACTGACCCTTTTTCCTTCGGAAAATTACTTCCACTAACTAATTGGTTGAACTAGCTCCTTACTATTTCCTGGTAGCAGTAGTGCAGTATTACTAGTAAAATAGCTAATGCAAAGGGCAAATTTTACCAGACATATACACAAACAAGTGGTGAGCAAAGGTAACCAATCTCCTCGACAACGACAACTATGCAGCTAACAGGATACCTGATCCCGAGGTCGAGGCCTCATCCGCGAAGACCCACTGCCGGGAGGGCACCGGAGCATGTGGCGCGCGGTACCCCTGCCAGACGCGGCCAGACGCGCCTGCGGGGTTCTGCCAGCGGCGGCGGTGGTCGAAAGGAGCGACGTATGTGGCAGACGCGCGCCACACCGCCGCGCCGGGAGCAGAGGGAGAGCGTCCGCGCTTCCTGGGACGAGGGGCCGCGGGAGCTGGCGGCGAGAGGCGCGCGCGCGAAGAGTTGTACGCCATTGCCGCGACCTGTGGCGGTGGGCCGGCGAGGGGGTGGGTGGGTCAGGTCGGGGTGAGAGGGGAACGGAATTAGACGGGTTGAGTACTAAAAGTGCCTCGAGATCTGGATCGGACGGTTCAGATGTGTTGTAAATCTAGGTTATTTTCTTAACCACCGTTCCACATATATGGTGTTAACTAGGACAATGCCTGCCCGTAATAATATAACTAGGACAATGCATGTGCGTTGCAACGGGATATAAATATTTCAATATGTTAGCTTGTTATTTATATGTTCATATTAAAAGCGTTTCAACAAAAGATGCAAATTTGAAAATATAAAAGAAGGAGATATAAATATTACTTCTTTAAAAGGTGTTTTTTACATCTTCAAAAAGAGTCAACTCCAACAGATGATGCAAAATGAAGATGTAAAAGTGCAACTCAATGGATGATACAAAACGGAGATGTAAAAGTGCAAAACTCCCAAAAAATGGTTTGTAAACCGACGACCGGCCGCGGCTGTTGTACGACCGCACAATTTGAAATGAAAACATCCCGAAATGAAACTTAAAACACATGTCCACAATATCAACTCATTACATAATTCATTAAATTGACAACATCAAATGCAACACAAATACAACAAAGTTCTTGCAAATTATGAAATAAGGCGGCTCTTTTCGCCATGTCATTTCATCGGAGTCTCTAATTACATTGTAGACCTTCATGAAAGGTTTGAATCACTCCTCTTTTCTCATTGGCATAACGTGTACGCCAATCAGATTATAGTAGGTGTAATCTAAATCCTGGCCACGCTCATTCTCAATGATCATGTTATGCATGATCACGTAAGCAGTCATGATATACCAAAGGTTTTTTTGATCCCAGAATCTAGATGGTCCTCGCGCAATAGCAAATTGGGATTGCAAAATCCCAAATGCCCTCTCAACATCTTTCCTAACCGCCGCTTGTGCATTATGAAATATGAGTTATGTCTTACGTTCGGGTTTTGGATAGGCTTGACAAAAGTACTCCACCTCGGGTAGATCCCATCCGGGAGATAGTACCCATGGTTGTATGTGCGCCCATTTGCTTCAAAGGTCGGCGGTGGAGCTTCTCCATTGGCTAACTTGGCAAAAAGAGGTGATCGGTCGAGCACATTTGCATCATTGCAAGTTCTAGGCATCCCAAAATATGAATGCCAAAACCATGTTTCATGATCGACGACTACCTCAAGAATGATAGTGGCATCCTTCCTGCGACCCTTAGATAGTTCATGCCATGCTTTTGGACAAATTTTCCACTTCCAATGCATGCAATCCACGGACCCTGGCATACCTGGAACCCATGGGCTTTGTTCATCTCCAAAAGCCTCTGAGTGTCCTGAGCATTGGATGCTCTCAAGTACCGTGGACCAAACACTTCTACCATAGTCTTTGCAAATTGTTTGACATAGAAGATAGAAGTGCTCTCTACCATTTCTAAATTGTCATCAATGTACTCTGCCGAAACACCATCGGCAATCATGCTCAAAGCGGCGGTGACCTTTTGCTCGATGCTATGTCCAAGCATCCTGGCACAATTCCTCCTCTGCTCAAAGGATCGGTCATGCTGCTTCACGGTATTGCAAATGTTGATGAACAAATATTTGGACATTCTAAACTGGCGTCAAAAGTACCTCTCTAAAAAAGGTGGTGTAGCAAAATAGTTGCGCATCAACCTCCCGTGCGCCTCAACCCATTCTCTCTGGATGAACGCACGACCAAACACGGAACCACTGTGCTTCGAGTTCTTCCTCTTGTGCATCGCCACTAGCATAGCAATGTCCTCTTCTTCGGTCAAATCAAATTCCTCATCGGAGGAGGAATCGTACACGTAAAAGGAGTCACACGAGCTCATCTACAATATGAAAATCACCGTCAAACTATATCATCATGGCCGAGAAAAAACTCATGGTTTGCACGGGTTTTACCTTGGGGGAATTTCCTCAAACACCTTGCGTGCAAGGTGGAAGGATTCGGTCGGCGGTGGGTGATACGTCTCCAACGTATCTATAATTTTTGCTTGTTCCATGCTGTTATATTATCATTCTTGGATGTTTTACAATCATTTTGTTACAACTTTATATCATTTTTTGGGACTAACCTATTGACATAGTGCCAAAGTGCCAGTTGATCTTGTTTTTTACTTCGCAGAAAATCAGTACCAAACGGAGATAAAACGTTGCGGGGATTTTTGTGCATTTTTCACGGACCAGAAGAAAGAAGATGGGCCAAAGAACACTAGAAGAGGGGGCCCAGGGTGGCTAGCACCCACCAGGGCGCGCCAGAGGCCCCCTGGCGTGGCCTGGTGGGGGCTGGGCACCTCGGGCATGTAGGAGATATGCCCTAGAGGCAATAATAAATGTTATTGATTATCTCCCTGTTCATAATTATGTTTATGTTCCATGCTATAACTGCAATGATTCTCGAGTCTACAAATAAAACGAGGCTTGGAGGGAAACTCATGTGCACGTGTGGGATAATAAACGGTAAAATGTATTCCTAGTCAAGCCTCTATGACTGGCTCAAGTATTGCATGATGATCCTGTTTTCCTGATCATGGGCATGACTATGCCGACAATTTTGAGGGCATAATTGTTGGTAGAACACTTGTGTTGAATCGACCCAAATTGTGTTATGCTATGAGATACATTCGTCATAAGTTAATGGTTAATAACACAGGAAGTTAATGTTTGCATAATTCCTTAGACCATGAGAGTATCGAGTTTCTTCATGCTTGCTTCATGAACTTTGGGGTTTGTTAAACGTCATCCGTAAATGGGTGGCTATTACGGCGGCTTACGGGTTCATGGAAAAGTATGTCAAGTAACTTGATAGCTCAAGATTGGGATTTGCTCCTCCGACGATGGAGAGATATCTCTGGGCCCTCTCGGTGTTACGGTATCCATCATCGTCTGGCCAGACACAGGGTGATTTGATCACAGGGATGCCGGAACACGGGAACGAGAAAAGAGAACAATGCCGGCAACGAGGTAACTGGCATAGTGGACAAGGTGTTGATCCACGGGGATGCCAACATGTCTCACCTCGGGTATTTGTAACATATCGCGAAGCAACAGGAATAGCACACGGCAACTGGAGGTTCACTCGAATATTTATTCGTGTGGGTATAGGGGTCAATATGGGTGTCCACGGCTCCGATGCTGATCATTGATCGGAAAGTGTTCCGGTCATGTCTATACTTCACCTAACCTATAGGGTCACATGCTTAAGGGTCATCTATCTGCTGAATACTAGACAAGGAGTCCGAGAGAAAGTCACTGGAATAGTTTCGGAGACAACGGAAAAGTTCCGGAGAGAACACCGAAAAAGTTTCGGTAAAACCGAAAAGTTGTTTCGGATAAAACCATTGATCCAAAAAGGTTTCGGCAAGCACCGGGAATGTTTTGGAGGTTGCTAGATTGGTCTGGTAATTTCTAGAATTTTTCTGGAGAAAAAACCGAAAAAAGTTTTCGAAGCTGCCGGAATTGTTTAGCGGGTAAACGAAGATGGTTTTAAATTAAACCACCATACCGGAAATGTTCCGGAGCACGTCCAGATAATTTTAGAGGGTGCTGGAAATGTTCTGGGACCTTCCGGAATTTTTCAGAAGTAATAGTCACGGAAAACATCTTGTCCCAGCGTGAGGGGACAAGATCCCACGAAGCGTGGGGGCTGTTTTGGGGCGCCTCCCCTTGGGGGGGCAGCCCCTTGTGGCTGGACAAAAGGTGTTGGGGGGGGCCCCCCATGGTGGGGGGCAGCCTCCACAATTGGTGGGAAGTGTTGGGAGGTGGTGGGGCCCCATGTTGGAGCACCATGGACAAGGGAACATGTTTTTCCCTTGTTTGGTGGGAACATGTTCTCCTTGTTTTGTGGGAACATGTTTTCCCCATGTTTAGTGGGCTGAATTTTCAGGCCCCTCCACCCCTTCCACCACTATATAAGGAGGAGGAGAGGTGCTCTCCAACTCCACTCCAACTCTCTCACACAAGCCATGCATGATCTGGCATTCTCTCTCCCTCCCATGAAATAGTTTCGTAGTGCCGAAAGGCTGTCTGGGTTCCGGTGGGAACTAGTTCTGGACGGCGAAGCCCTGCCGGATAGATGACACCGTATGTGTGCAACTCTGTAGAGAGATCGTAGTTTCGGTCTTAGTTTGTGAGTGCCTCCCGAAGGGCTGTCCGAGTGACTGTCCGAGTTTCGAAGGTCCTCCCGAAGGGCTGTCCGCGACACCGTCCGGGGGACTGTTCGACCGCCTCCCGGAGGGCTGTCCGAGGGGTGGATGAGGGTATACATCCTCGCGGTTGGGAGGTTGTAAATCCTAGCTGCGGGGATCTGCACCGCTGATCGTCATCGACTCTACTTCCGCTGCGCTACGAGTCGGTAACGAAAAATGATCAAACCTTGTATGCAGTCTCCATAGTGGTCCTGGGCTGGTGCGTAGGTCGGAATTTTTTTGTTTTCTACTGCGTTACCCTACAGTGGCATCAAGAGCCGTGCTATGCGTAGATGCAGGTTGCGATCTAGAATACATAGAGATGTATGGGTGTTGCACAATATAATTAGGTAGTAGATGAGATCTATTGCTGAAAATTATTTGTGCGGGTAGCAGATGAAGTCTGTTACCCGATGTTCTTGTTGCTTCCCTCGAATTTGCATATTTCTGATCTTGATAACAGTATGGTGGAGTTTCAATGTTCTGGCAATCCGCGATCCTGATTGATCAACGAAGTGCTAACAGTTCATTGAATTCCACCGTAGTTAAAAAGAAAGATGAAATTTCACAGACGAAAGGGCAATGCAGATATGATCTGCACGGGGGTCACGCGTATGACGAAGTTTAGTATGGGGCTCGAGATTTTATTATCTCGTGTTTCATACACCCTGGAATGTTAATCTAGCAACTTGAAGTATCATACTTGATGATGGACGTTGGTAGCTTCGGTTTGTTTCGAAACCTTAGAAGCCACGTAAAACTAATTTCGCATGAACCGATTAGAGGCGTCTAACTTGGTTTTGCAGGATGCTTTGCATGTGCATGTGATGTGGTATAGCAGTGTTCATAATAATTTGATTATGTATGAGATGACTATATGATGTAAATTGATTAACATGACCTGCGTGTCATGATTCGGCATGATGGCTGGAGCCATATGATTGCACTTTAATGACCTGCGTGTCAACCTTATGTAATGCACTTATTTTATTAGCTATAGAGATAGCAATATTATCTGGTGCATCGACAAGGTGGTGGCAATCTTCGCGAAGGTGAACACCGACGCGAATGCCAAAAACGAAGAAATGAAAGACTTCTCCGTCACAAAGGGCTATACCATATCTTGCTATTTTGAATTGCCTGAGATGTTTATCCCTTATGATGCACCCTTCTTGATTGAGCAGTAGTCGCTTTTTATTAGGGTGATCTCTCACTGAAATATCAAGTAGTTAGTGTTCTCCCAAGTGTAGCACCGTCACGGCACCTAACTTTTCGGGGCATTGCATGATCTCCATGGGTGCGAACGATTAGGGATGTGTGAGGCGGGTGAGTTGAGACCTCGCAGCGAGATCACTTGGTTGTCTTGACGTTCAGGCATGAAAGTCATGAGCTCGGAACACACGCATCGAAAGATGAACAAGAATCGCATAGAGATGTGATCGGGAAGTTTGCCTACCGATTGAAGTTCACGCCATGGGTGTTCATCTCGAACCGTGACGTTGAATGGATATGCGGGTCTTGAATCACTCACAATCAATTATGAGAGATATTGATTTGAGTGGGAGCGCACTATAGAATTAACTTGTTTAATTCTCAGTGCAATTAATTTTGAACACTGTCTAAGTGTGGTTTGCATAATAGTTGTAGAATAATGGCTCGCGTTTCCACCTTCCCTATTAAAATTGAATAGCTGTTAAATATCTGGTTAAAACTTTACGGTTGGTAACGTAATGTGAGGATTGTCCTCAAGAGTGCCGAGAAGGACTTTGTCCTATCGCATGTTTTCGGTATTCTCCCGCTAAAGCTATGGATCATGTGACTCTCGTCCTTCGATCCAAAAGCTAGAATTCCTTTTCAGTCAAAGTGCAATATGTTTGCTTCCATGATACCCGAACTTCGAAAGTTTGGATAGTTATGTGATATTCATGGAATCTGAAAATCATTTTCAGAGACAGACAAAGGCTAAAATATATGAGATATCCAAAGCAATGTTTGTTTGCAAACTATTAGTAAAGGAGTTTACTATGCATTAGACTGATAAGAGAGGGATCCAGGAGAACGCCTGTCATATGATGAAAGGTGAATAAAACAACAACTTAAAGAGAAAGGAAGTGTCCGAAGGGTGTTAGTGAAACTTTCACGCCTAGGAAGTCCGGGGCTATCGCCACTCTTAAGTTGGGTGCTTCTTCTGAGAGTAGGAGAAATACTGAAAGTGAAACTGTTAGAAGTATAATGGCAAAAGGAAAGAAGACTGGAATATCCAGCTCATGTATGAATGTCATACAGGTTTTTGATGTATAGAAGGCTGGTCAAAGATATAGTTCTTGGGAATTATGGTTAAACATGTTAATCACTAATTCTTGGGTATTGTGAGTTAATCACAAAGATACCCGCTCGATTGCATTCTGTTGCAACTCGATGTAAGAACTACTATGGCCTGAAAGACTAGCCAGGAATGAGGTTAGATACACGCAGGGAACATAGTAAATGTTACTATGCCTTCCATAGGTATATTCCCTATGTATTTACTTTCATAATTCATTTTAGAGTTTTACACTCTAGCCCATTGCATAAAGTATCTTGCAAGAAGGTTATTCATAAGAGAACTTTTTGATGTTCGATGTTATGAATAACATAGGGGCCATACTTTCATTATGAATGAGATGTATGTTATGAATATTGATATTAATACATTGCCTCTGTATTTACTTTCATAATTCATTTAGAGTTTCATACACTCTAGCCCTTTGCATAAGGTATTTTGCAAGAAGGTTATTCATAAGAGAACTTTTGATGTTCGGTGTTATGAATAACATGAAGGGCCATGCTTCCATACAGGATGGGATGTATGCTATGAATATTGATGGTAATATGATACATCCATAACACTGACGCTAAATGTCGCAAGACTAAAAGAATACCACACAAGTGTGGCACTGCATTTGGTCACATTGGAGAAACCCGCATGGAAACTTCCATTATGATGGATTTTGAAGTCATTTGATTTTGAATCATCTGACACTTGCAACTTTCCTCTGAAAGGTGAAGTGACTGAAATACCGTTCACAGGCCATAAGGAACGAGCAAAGAACATATTGGTAATCATACATTATGATGTGTGTAGTCCAATAAATGTTGTTGCAAACAGTGGATTTGTCTACCTTCAAAAATGACTCAAGTAGATACATATTGATATTTACTTGATGAGACGTAAGCCTGGATCTTTTGAATTCATTCAAAAGGTTTTCAAAATGAAGAAGAAAATATTGTAACAAGAAAATTATGTTTCTACAATTCGATTGCAGAAAGGAATATTTGAGTTACAAGTTTAGCAAATGTCTGATGAGTTGTGAAAGGGGGTTTCATAACTTGCACCTCCCGGAACACCACTGCAAGTGGAAAGTCCGTGAAGATGTAATCGAACCATTTATGACATGGTAAGATCAAAGATGACATAAATAGATTTGCCATTATCCCTTTTAAAGAGTAATGCTTTAGAGACTGCGGCTTTTACACTGAAAAGAGATCCATCAGGTCTGTTGAAATGATGCCATGGTATGGTACGCCCAACCATGTTATATCTTTTCTTAACATTTGGAATATGGGGCTTGTGTAAAAGGTTACAAACCTATTCCAAATCAGACAAGTCCTACTTTGTAAGGTTATCCCAAGTCGTTTGGGTATTCCCCACCACTATACCGAGGCAAAGGATTTTGCCGCAAAACGGTATGCTTTTAAAGAGAATAGTTCTTACAAAAGGCGAGTGGGAGGACAGTGCAACTCGACGAGATAACCAGTATCTTCGTCATCAGATCAAAGGAAAGAAACCTTGGAAGTGATTCCGGAGTTTCCTACTGCGACTGATACGGAAGTCTCTACAATAAAATGTATGGACTTCAGTCGAACTTGCAGCTGAACCTCGTAGGCAAGGCTCGTGCAAACCTCTCAGGTGCGCTAACGAGATATTGTTGTTGGACAACAGTATACCTACAATACACAAGGAAGCGGTGATGGGCCCTGACTCCGGAATTGGCTAAATGCCAATACAATCCGAGATAGTTTCCATATAAGTGATTCAAGATTAAAACCTTGATACACCTTTCGGAAGACTTAGAGTCTAACGAATATTTATGGAACTAAAAACTGATACGGATAAAAATGTTTTATCCATAAAGCTCGACTTGTTGAAATAACAAGTTCAAGGAGTTGACTACGATGAGGTTGTTTCACCGTAGCGATGCTTGAAGTCGGTTCGGGTTGAACTAGCAGTTAATACATATTTCAATCATGAGATATGAAACATGGATGACAAAGGGACTTCCATCCGATGGAAATGAAACCTAGGACTTATATGTGATACAGTCCAAAGTAATTTGTCGATCCAGAGGATGCTAGTAAGTATGCAAACTTCAGAGTTCCAGCGATGGACAGAAGAGAGCAAAGTGGAGTTGGAATCTTCGTTTTTGATGAAATGGTCAAAAGAGTTTGACTTCATCAAATGGGTATCGAAGATGCTTGTGATTCAAGAAAGTAAGTGGGAGCATAATAATATTTCTAAAAACCGTGTGTACTTGACACATTGTTAATTGGAAATAAATTTCTTGACACGAATTAGGACTTCATTTGAAAATAGTTTTTCGATGAAGTGCTTAGGCTAAAATGGCCTCAATATTAGGCATGATGATCTATGGAGATAGATTTACCTAAATGGGGCTAAGCAATGAATACATATTGACAAGATGCTAAAACTTTTTAGCATTTAAAATGCCAAGGAGTGATTCTTGCCGAAGTCACATGGAAAGAGTTTTTGCAAGACTCGGTGTCCCAAAACACTGATGAGTAAAATACATGATGGAGATTCCACACACTCTTGTGTTTGGATTAATCATGTATTCCATGGTATGTAAAACCAACCAGATATGTCCAATACTCCAAAGTTGTTGCGAGTATAGATACCATAGTGATCAAAGTACTGATCATGGGACAACAGTGAAAGATGTCATTGAGTACTAGAGCAGTACTGATGACATGTTTTCTCGCAAACGGAGATCATGAAGAGTTCGTTGTAAAAGGTTACATCGATACAGTCTTCATCAATGCTCCATGCGATTTTCGATTTAAATTGAGGGTTTTGTGTGATACACAATATGGTGGCACGATAGTTGGAAATTGTTCCAAACAAGATACTGTGGCGAATTCTATAACAAAGGCTAAGTATGTTGACGCTTGAGAAGCGACAAAGAAGTTGTTGAATCATATAGTTCATTCATGAACTTAGTATGGTTCCAAGAAGGCTTTGGTCTATGGGACACTATAGCAGATAGTTGCTCCATAGCTCAGTCTGAGGAATCAGGTTTCGACCAATGATTCACACATATGCAAAGCCAAGTCCACACAAAATATGAATTTTGTGAAAGCGTGAAAACGCGAGGATATGCAAAGTTACACACGGAGCTGAAGTTGTCAGATTCGTTGGACATCAGGCTATACCACATGCGAAGCATATTTTACACCAGTATGCCATAGGTGTAAAGTGCATTAGCATTGACTAGATTATTGACTCTAGTGCAAGTGGGAGTCTGTAGGAGATATGCCCTAGAGGCAATAATAAATGTTATTGATTATCTCCCTGTTCATAATTATGTTTATGTTCCATGCTATAACTGCAATGATTCTCGAGTCTACAAATAAAACGAGGCTTGGAGGGAAACTCATGTGCACGTGTGGGATAATAAACGGTAAAATGTATTCCTAGTCAAGCCTCTATGACTGGCTCAAGTATTGCATGATGATCCTGTTTTCCTGATCATGGGCATGACTATGCCGGCAATTTTGAGGGCACAATTGTTGGTAGAACACTTGTGTTGAATCGACCCAAATTGTGTTATGCTATGAGATACATTCGTCATAAGTTAATGGTTAATAACACAGGAAGTTAATGTTTGCATAATTCCTTAGACCATGAGAGTATCGAGTTTCTTCATGCTTGCTTCATGAACTTTGGGGTTTGTTAAACGTCATCCGTAAATGGGTGGCTATTACGGCGGCTTACGGGTTCATGGAAAAGTATGTCAAGTAACTTGATAGCTCAAGATTGGGATTTGCTCCTCCGACGATGGAGAGATATCTTTGGGCCCTCTCGGTGTTACGGTATCCATCATCGTCTGGCCAGACACAGGGTGATTTGATCACAAGGATGCCGGAACACGGGAACGAGAAAAGAGAACAATACCGGCAACGAGGTAACTGGCATAGTGGACAAGGTGTTGATCCATGGGGATGCCAACATGTCTCACCTCGGGTATTTGTAACATATCGCGAAGCAACAGGAATAGCACACGGCAACTGGAGGTTCACTCGAATATTTATTCGTGTGGGTATAGGGGTCAATATGGGTGTCCACGGCTCCGATGCTGATCATTGATCGGAAAGTGTTCCGGTCATGTCTATACTTCACCGAACCTATAGGGTCACACGCTTAAGGGTCATCTATCCGCTGAATACTAGACAAGGAGTCCGAGAGAAAGTCACTGGAATAGTTTCGGAGACAACGGAAAAGTTCCGGAGAGAACACCGAAAAAGTTTCGGTAAAACCGAAAAGTTGTTTCGGATAAAACCATTGATCCAAAAAGGTTTCGGCAAGCACCGGGAATGTTTTGGAGGTTGCCAGATTGGTCTGGTAATTTCTAGAATTTTTCTGGAGAAAAAACCGAAAAAAGTTTTCGGAGCTGCCGGAATTGTTTAGCGGGTAAACGAAGATGGTTTTAAATTAAACCACCATACCGGAAATGTTCCGGAGCACGTCCAGATAATTTTAGAGGGTGCTGGAAATGTTCTGGGACCTTCCGGAATTTTTCAGAAGTAATAGTCACGGAAAACATCTTGTCCCAGCGTGAGGGGACAAGATCCCACGAAGCGTGGGGGCTGTTTTGGGGCGCCTCCCCTTGGGGGGGGGCAGCCCCTTGTGGCTGGACAAAAGGTGTTGGGGGGGCCCCCCCATGGTGGGGGGCAGCCTCCACAATTGGTGGGAAGTGTTGGGAGGTGGTGGGGCCCCATGTTGGAGCACCATGGACAAGGGAACATGTTTTTCCCTTGTTTGGTGGGAACATGTTCTCCTTGTTTTGTGGGAACATGTTTTCCCCATGTTTAGTGGGCTGAATTTTCAGCCCCCTCCACCCCTTCCACCACTATATAAGGAGGAGGAGAGGTGCTCTCCAACTCCACTCCAACTCTCTCACACAAGCCATGCATGATCTGGCATTCTCTCTCCCTCCCATGAAATAGTTTCGTAGTGCCGAAAGGCTGTCTGGGTTCCGGTGGGAACTAGTTCTGGACGGCGAAGCCCTGCCGGATAGATGACACCGTATGTGTGCAACTCTGTAGAGAGATCGTAGTTTCGGTCTTAGTTTGTGAGTGCCTCCCGAAGGGCTGTCCGAGTGACTGTCCGAGTTTCGAAGGTCCTCCCGAAGGGCTGTCCGCGACACCGTCCGGGGGACTGTTCGACCGCCTCCCGGAGGGCTGTCCGAGGGGTGGATGAGGGTATACATCCTCGCGGTTGGGAGGTTGTAAATCCTAGCTGCGGGGATCTGCACCGCCGATCGTCATCGACTCTACTTCCGCTGCGCTACGAGTCGGTAACGAAAAATGATCAAACCTTGTATGCAGTCTCCATAGTGGTCCTGGGCTGGTGCGTAGGTCGGAAATTTTTTGTTTTCTACTGCGTTACCCTACAGGGCACCCCCTCAACCGACTATCGTGCCTATAAATTCCCAGAAAATCCAAAAATCCTAGAGGAGTCGACGAAACACAATTCCAGCCGCCACAAGTTTCAGAACCGCGAGATCCAATCTAAACACCATCACGGAGGGGTTCATCTTCCTCATAGGTGCCTCTCCGATGATGCGTGAGTAGTCCACCATAGACCTACGGGTCCGTAGGCAGTAGCTAGATGGCTTCTTCTCTCTCTCTTATGATTCTCAATACAATGGTCTCTTGGAGATCTATTTGATGTAAACTTTTGTGGTGTGTTTGTTGGGATCCGATGAATTTTGAGTTCATGATCAGTTTCTATCCATGAATATTATTTGAGTCTTCTTTGATCTCTTATATGCATGATTACTTATAGCCTCGTATTTCTTCTTCGAATCTTTGGTTTAGTTAGGCCGACTAGATCGATTTTTCTTGCCATGGGAAGATGTGCTTTGTGATGGGTTCGATCTTGCGGTGTTCTTTCCCAATGACAGAAGGGGTAGCAAGACACGCATGTATCGTTGCTATTAAAGATAACAAGATGGGGTATATTCCTACATGAATAGATCTTGTCTACATCATGTCATCGTTCTTATTGCATTACTCCGTTTTCCATGAACTTAATACACTAGATGCATGCTGGATAGCGGTCGATGTGTGGAGTAATAGAGGTAGATGCAGGCAGGAGTCGGTCTATCTATCTTGGACGTGATGCCTATATAATGATCATCGCCTTGGATATCGTCATGACTATTCGATTTTCTATCAATTGCCCAACAGTAATTTGTTCACCCACCGTGCGCTATACTCATGAGAGAAGCCACTAGTGATCCCTACGGCCCCCGGGTCTACTTTTCCATCATATTGCTTTCCGATCTACGTTTTTTGCACTCTTTATTTTCAGATCTACAAAACCAAAAACCCAAAAATATATTGCTGCATATTTACTCTTTTTATTTGTGTTCTTGAGAGATCTATCTCTCCTATCTAGCATTACCTAATATATCTTTTTACCGTAGAGACATTGACAACCTCTCTTTCGCGTCGGGTTGCAAGTATTTGTTGTTTGTGTGTAGGTGCTGCTTATTGGGTGGTGGTGATCCTCCTACTGGTTCGATAACCTTGGTTTCATAACTGAGGGAAATACTTACCGTCGCTGTGCTGCATCATCCCTTCCTCTTTGGGGAAATACCGACGCAGTCCAAGCCATGTCAGTGGGATGGGCAGCCGTTCGGTGGCAGCTTGCGCAATCGGCGATGGCAGCTTGGCACAGGAGATGGCTGCATGATACGTCTCCAACGTATCTATAATTTTTTATTGTTCCATGCTGTTGTATTACCATTCTTGGATGTTTTACAATCATTTTATAGCAACTTTATATCATTTTTTGGGAGTAACCTATTGACATAGTGCCAAGTGCCAGTTACTGTTTTTGCTTGTTTTTTACTTCGCGGAATATCAGTACCAAACGGAGTCCAATCGCGACGAAACTTTTTGGAGATTTTGTTTGGACCAGAAGGAAGCCAGTAGGCCAAAGAAGTAACCAGGAGGGAGCCCAGGCGGCCCACAAGACACCAGGGCACGCCAGAGACCCCGGGCGCGCCCTGGTGGGTTGTGGTCGCCTCGGGAACCCCCTCCACCGCCCCTGAGCTCTATAAATACCCAAATATTCTAGAAACCCTAGAGGAGTTGACGAAAAATACTTCCAGCCACCGCAAGTTCCAAAACCGCAAGATCCAATCTAATACCATCATGGAGGGGTTCATCATCCTCATTGGTGCCTCTCCGATGATGCGTGAGTAGTCCACCATAGACCTATGGGTCCGTAGGCAGTAGCTAGATGGCTTTCTCTCTCTCTCTCTCTTTTGATTCTCAATACAATGGTCTCTTGGAGATCTATTTAATGTAATGACTTTTTGCGGTGTGTTTGTTGGGATCCGATGAATTTTGAGTTCATGATCAGTTTCTATCCATGAATATTATTTGAGTCTTCTTTGATCTCTTATATGCATGATTACTTATAGCCACGTATTTCTTCTTTGAATCTTTGGTTTAGTTAGGCCAACTAGATCGATTTTTCTTGCCATGGGAAGAGGTGCTTTGTGATGGGCTCGATCTTGCGGTGTCCTCTCCCAGTGACAGAAGGGGCAGCGAGGCACGCATGTATCGTTGCTATTAAGGATAACAAGATGGGGTCTATTCCTACATGAATAGATCTTGTCTACATCATGTCACCATTCTTATTGCATTACTCCATTTTTCCATGAACTTAATACACTAGATGCATGCTGGATAGCGGTCGATGTGTGGAGTAATAGTAGTAAATGCAGAATCGTTTCGGTCTACTAATCTTGGACGTGATGCCTATATAATGATCATCGCCTTGGATATCGTCATGATTATTTGATCTTCTATCAATTGCCCAATAGTAATTTGTTCACCCACCGTGTGCTATACTCATGAGAGAAGCCAGTAGGGAAACCTACGGCCCTCAGGTCTACTTTTCCGACATATTGCTTTTCGATCTATCTTTTGCCGCTTTTTGTTTTGAGATCTATTATTCCAAAAACCCAAAAATACCTTGCTACACTTTTTATCTGCCTCTTTTATTTTGTGTTCTTGTGCGATCTATCTATCCAATCTACTACAATCTAATCTATCTTTTTACCGTGGATAGATTGACAACCTCTCTTTCGCGTTGGGTTGCAAGTATTTGTTCTTTGTGTGCAGGTACCGTTTACATAGTGTTGCGTGGTTCTCCTACTGGTTCAATAACCTTGGTTTCATAACTGAGGAAAATACTTACCATCGCTGTGCTGCATCATCCCTTCCTCTTTGGGGAAATACCGACGCAGTCTCAAGCCACATCAAAGGAATTTCTCGCGCCGTTGCCGGGGAGACATCATCAACATCTATCAGGTTCCTAATCAGAAATCTCATCTCCTTGCAATTACATTATTTGCCATTTGCCTCTCGTTTACCTCGCCCCCACTTCACAAATTTTCCGTTTTATTCGTCCTCTTTTCTGTTTGCCCTTTTTCTCGTCAGATCTCTTGCTTGCTTGCAATCTTGTTTGCGTAGTCACGATGACTCAAGAAAATACCAAATTGTGTGATTTTTCCAATACCAATAATAATGATTTTATTAGTACTCCGATTGCTCCTCCCGCCACTAGTGCGAAGTCTTGTGATATTAATGCCGCTTTGTTGACTCTTGTCATGAAAAATCAATTTTCACGGACTCCTAATGAGGATGACGCGTCCCATCTAAACACATTCGTAGAATTTTGTGATATGCAAAAGAAAAAAGACGTGGACAATGATATAGTGAAGTTGAAATTATTTCCTTTCTCCTTGCATGATCGTGCGAAAATTTGGTTTTCTTCTTTGCCTCGCAATAGTATCGATTCTTGGAATAAGTGCAAGGATGCTTTTATTGCTAAGTATTTTCCTCCCGTAAAAATTATTTCACTTAGAACTCAAATTATGAATTTTAAGCAACTTGAGCTTGAACATGTTGCACAATCTTGGGAAAGAATGAAATTGATGCTAAGAAATTGTCCTACTCATGGTTTAAATCTTTGGATGATCATACAAAAAAATTTATGCGGGATTGAATTTTGTCTCTAGAAATCTCTTAGATTCCGCCGCGGGTGGTACTTTTATGGAAATTACTTTGGGTGAAGCTACTAAATTGCTAGATAATATTAAATTATTCACAATGGCATACTGAAAGAGCACCTACTAGTAAAAAGTCAATTCGGGTTAAGAAATTAGTACTTTGAGTGAAAAAGTTGATGCTCTTATGAAGTTGGTTGCTAATAAAAATGCTCCTATTTATCTTAATTATGTGCCTTTGTCTACTTTGATTGAGCAAAATAGTGATTCCGTAGATGTGAATTTCATCTCGCGAAACAATTTTAATAACAATGCTTATAGAGGTAATTTTAATCCTAGGCCTTTTCTTGGAAATTCTCTAATAATTATGGTAATTCCTATGGTAATTCTTCTTACAATAATAATAGGAACCCCTCTAATCTTGAGAGTAATATTAAAGAATTTATCAATGATCAAAAGGTTTTCAATACTACGATAGAAGAAAAGTTGAATAAGATTGATGATATGTCTAGAAGCATTGATATAATTTCCCATGATGTAGAAAATCTCAAGTTGAAAGCTTTTGCACCTAAGATTGATGAATCAATTAAAGCTTTATATGTTTCTATGGATGAAAGTAAGAAAAGAACCGCTATGCTTAGAGCTAAAAGAGAATTTCTAGAAAAAGCGGTTTCTAGTGATTGTTTTTAGAAAATTGATGAAGATCTTAAAGTGATTGGTGTTTCTTCTATTGATTCATTATTTGGTAATATTAAAATTGATGATAAAGGGACTGAAGTAGAGTCAACTTTAGCTAGAAGGCGTCGCAATGATTTGGAGGGTGAAAATCTTGATGAAAAAATTGATGAAAGTGGGTTTGAAGAGGTCAAAACGTTAACTAGTGATGTGCCCACTATCTTGGATTGCAAAGATTTGAATTATGATAGTTGCTCTTTGAATTATGTATTTCTTTGCTATAATCCATGTTAAATTCACCCCATGCTTATGAACAAAATAAAGCTTTTACTAAACATATTGTTGATGCAATGATGAAATCTTTCGAAGAAAAGTTGGAGTTAGAGATTTCAATTCCTAGAAAATTACATGATGAGTGGGAACCTACCATTAAAGTCAAGATTAAAAATTATGAGTTCTTTGCTTTATGTGATTTGGGTGCTAGTGTTTCCACAATTCCGAAATCTCTATGTGATGTGCTTGGTCTTACCAATATTGAAGAATGTTTTCTTAATTTGCACTTGACGGATTCTACTATTAAAAAGCCTTTGAGAGGAATTAATGATGTTCTTATTCTTGCAAATAGGAACTATGTGCCCATAGATTTTATAGTTCTTGATATTGATTGCAATCCGTCTTGTCCCATTATACTTGGTAGACCGTTTTTACGCACTATAGGTGTTGTGATTGATATGAAAGAAGGCAATATTAAATTTCAATTTCCACTAAGAAAGGGTATGGAACACTTCCCTAGAACAAGAATTAAGCCACCATATGAATCAATCATGAGAGCATCCTATGGAGCAAAAACTAAAGATGGCAATACTTGAATCTATGCTTTATGCCTAGCTAGGGGCGTAAAACGATAGCGCTTGTCGGGAGGCAACCCAATGAATAAATTTATTTTCATATTTTTCTTTCTGTTTTTAAGTGTTGACACAATTATGCTACTGTTATGATTGTATTTTTATGTTTTAGTTAGTGTTTGTGCCAAGTAAAGCCTTTAGGATGATTCATAAGATGAGTAGAAACAATGCTGAATTTGAAACAGAAACTTTGACTCCAGTGCATGAATTTTAATTTTTTACTGGAGCGTGATAATGAGCTGAAATTTTAACAAAGTATTTATATGCAAATTATTTACGTTGTCCTAATTTTTAAGAATTTTTAGAGTTACATAAGTATGGTTGGAGTACATATTACTACAGACTGTTCTGTTTTTGACAGATTCTGTTTTCGTTGCATTGTGTACTTGTTTTGATGAATCTATGGTTTGTATTGAAGGGTATAAGCCATGGTAAAGTTAGAATACAGTAGATATAACGCAATAATAAAATATGAATGGGTTTGCAACGGGCACTTAGAGTGGTGATTTGCTTTATTATACTAACGGATCTCACGAAGGTTTTGTTGAGTTTTGTGTGATTGAAGTTTTCAAGTTTTGGGTGAGATCACGATGGATGAAGGAATAAGGAGTGAAAAGAGCCTCAGCTTGGGGATGCTACAGCACCCCCAATATAATATCCAAGGAGAAACAGGCAACTAAGCTTGGGTATGCCCCGAGTGGCATCCCCTCTTTCTTCTAACGACCATCGGTATTTTACTTGGAGATATATTTTTATTCGTCGCATATCATGAGTTTTGCTTGGAGCGTCTTGTATTATTTGAGTCTTTGCTTGATTTGCTTTTTAGTTTGTCACAAGTATCCTTGCTGGACACACCTATTTGAGAGAGCCAAAATTATGCCGTGATTTGTTAGAATTGCTCTATATGCTTCACTTAAATTTATTTGAGCTTGTCAAAAGCAATGGCAATATATGAAACTAGTCCCAAAGTGATAGATATTCAAGAGGGATATAATAAAAACTTTCATGAAGATCAGTGGACAAATTAAACTTGATTCCTTGTAATAGTTTTGAGACATGATGATAATGATATGTGAGTCATGTTGGTGAGTAATTATGCTTTAGTAAGAATATTGGTGTTAAGGTTTGTGATTCCCTATGCAAGCACGAAAGTCAATAGTTATGCAATGAAATTACATCCTACTTATGGTGCATTATTTGGTGTTAGTTATGCTTAATGCCCGTTTATGTGAATTTTCGTTTCTTGGTTGGTTGCTTCTAAATCTATGTGCTAGCCTCCACTTGTACTAAGTAGAAATACTACTTGTGCATCCAAAATCCTTAAACCCAGTTTTGCCATATGAGTCCACCATACCTACCTATATGCGGTATTTCCATGCCGTTCTAAGCAAATTTGTATGTGCCATCTCTAATTTTCAAAATGAATTTCCTTTTTGTGTGCTCGTACCGCTCATGAATCGGTAGGTGGTGTCCAATATTTTTCCATGCTAGATGTGTTATTCTCAAGATGAATGTTTATTCACTTGTCATTGCATGAGAGTACGGCGGCAATAGGGATGCCCAATCCTGAAATGAAAAAGAAATTTAATTTATGTTGTCAAATAATAAATTCTTTGGAATGTGTTGGTATGAAAGGCAACCATGGATACGGCTAGCCATGGATTGTGAAAGAATGGTGGAAAAAGGAATAAACTTTACTTTATGTTTGGAACCGCCTATGATGTATCTAGCATGGAAAGTATTGAGAACTACTCGGTCGTTTTCGTTGACAGGAAAGGCATGCCACCCAAAATATTTTTTTCTCTCAATTTAAGCTTTGAGCTCTGGCACCTCTACAAATCCCTACTTCCCTCTGCGAAGGGCCTATCTATTTACTTTATGCAATTTTTATTTTTAATTTGAGTCTCCATCTTCTCTTATAAAGCACCAACTAGGGGGCACTATGATCATACTTGTGCATTGGGTGTAATTAATATTTGAGTGTGTTTCATGAATGGATCAATGATTGAGCATGATGGGCTAGGGATAACTTTCTTTAGTGTTGATATTTGGAAAGACATGGTTGCTTGTTGGCATGCTTGAGTATTAAAGTCTTTATGTCAAAATTAGAATATTGCTTTGAACCATATAAAAGTCCAAATGTCCATGCTACAAAAGAAAAGAATATGTGATGAACATGTTAGGCAGCATTCCACAACAAAAATTCCGTTTTTATCATTTACCTACTCGAGGATGAGTAGGAATTAAGCTTGGGGATGCTGATATGTCTCCAACGTATCTATAATTTTTGATTGTTCCATGCTGTTATATTATCATTCTTGGATGTTTTACAATCATTTTATAGCAACTTTATATCATTTTTCGGACTAACCTATTGACATAGTGCCAAGTGCCAGTAGCTGTTTTTTGCTTGTGTTTTACATCGCAGAATATCAGTACCAAACGGAGTCCAATCGCGACGAAACTTTTTGGAGATTTTTTTTGGACCAGAAGGAAACTAGTAGGCCAAAGAAGTAACCGGGTGGGAGCCCAGGTGGCCCACAAGACACATGTGACGCCCGGATAATTAAGCTACAGTGATCATTGTAATTAAGCACAGTAATGACCATGATCAACAGTGCCTAATCATTATTAGTAACATATCTCTTTTCAAATTCAAATTCAAATGGAAATTCAAATGGAAAATAAAAGTTGTTCAAAAATGAAAACTAAAATGTTCACTTGATAGATAATATTCCATAACTAATTCTGTTAAGGAAAACAACATCACTAAGTTTATGGTGTGGACCCCACCATCAAAACAGAGTCATATTTGCATTTTAAAAGCACTCTAACTTCAATTGGAAAATACAAACAGATTCCAAAAAATTCCTCAAAATTGTTGTGGACATGTGGAATTTTGCAAGCTATTTGTTGGACCATATGGCACATTTTTGCAGTAAACAAATAATGCCCATTTGAATTAAAACAGAGCTGGAAAAGAAATCAAAAAAGGAAAAGAAGGGAAAAAGGAAAAACGCCCCTGTGCGCTTAGGCCCATAGGAACAGTAGCTGGCCCAGCCCAGCCGAACCGTCGACATCCTCACCTGCTCCCCTTCCCCCGTGTCACAGCCACCGTGGAGGAGCTCGCTGAGCCGCCCGCGGCCCGCCACGGCGCCGGGGCAGTTGAGCTAGGAGGATAAGGCCTCCCCGAGCGCCTCTCCCTCCCCCGCAAACCATAGGACCCCCAGTTTCCCCCTCCGACTCCCTCTCTCGCTCGTGTTCGAGCTCGGCCGAGCGCAAAAATGGCCGCGCCGTGCTGATGCGCGTGGCCACCGCCGCTCCCACGCCTCCGTTCGACGCCCACCAGCTTCGCATCTTCGTGCTCGACCTCCTGGAGCTCTGGAACGAGGCCCGGAAGCTCCCACGCCGCCACCTGAGGTCGTCTTCCACCTCCGGGACAAGAAGATTGCCGCCGTCGATCTGTCGCCTGCGCTGCTTCCTCTCTGCCCCGGGCCTTCTCTGCGCCGCAAGTGAGCTCCCCGCAACCTCCTCTCCCTTCCGTAGCTCGAATGGACCACTGCATCGAGCTCCTGACGGAACCAAGCTCCGGTTGCCGCCATGGACGATCTGGGGCTCGCCACAATGCCGCTCCAGCAGCTCCGAGCTTACTCACGAGCTCGTGGAGCTCCGTAGAGTCGATCCCGCGCAAAACCCCCCATCATTTGCTCCCTGGTTCGCTCGTCGCCATCGCCACCTGAGAGCTTCTCCGCCGCCGGTGACGTAGCGCCCATCCCCGACCACCGTAGCTAGAGCTGAGGCCTGGAATGGATCGGCGACGATCTCTGCTCGCTATAGGAGGAAGCGGCGCTCGAAATGACCCCCGGAGGATGAAACCCGAGCCCCGGCCGTTTCTCTGGTGCTCGCCGGAGCGCGCGCCGGCGTGAAACGCCGGCCGGCCGTCGTGGCTGACTGGGCCTCGCCCCCTGTGTCGCTGCCAAAGGGC
Source organism: Elymus sibiricus (assembly GCA_039707655.1). Classification (NCBI taxonomy): domain Eukaryota; kingdom Viridiplantae; phylum Streptophyta; class Magnoliopsida; order Poales; family Poaceae; genus Elymus; species Elymus sibiricus. The sequence goes on from CM077675.1 coordinate 147,876,056, forward strand.
CCCACGAGCCCCGTTGACTGGGTTGACCCAGTCAACGTGCTGACTGGGCAGCCCAGTGCCACTGACTGGTGGGGCCCCTAACCCCAGTGTCTATGACATTTGGGCCCCACCCAGTCAGATACTTAATTAGTAACTAATTTAATTAAAATAATTAATTTACCCTAATTAGTCACTGACATGTGGACCCACCTGTTAATTAAACCCTGTTAACTTAATTTAAAACCCTGGAGATTAAATGTGTCTATGACATATGGGTCCCACCTGTCAGGTTCAACTGTAGCTGACACTGTTGACTGCTGATGCAATGATTGTGTCATGCTGACGTCATCATTCACTATTCTGGATAATGTTGGATTTAATTAATTAAAATAATTCTAGAAAATCAATAAAACTTTAGAAAATCATATCTTTTAAACCATAACTCGGATGAAAATAGTTTATATATGAAAGTTGATCAGAAAAATCTCACGAAGCCAACCGTGCCATCTGTTTCTGTGTAGAGACCCCCTACGGAGGTGAACCCGCAACTTTTCGCCTGTTTCCGGCAGATGAATAGTGTATAACTACCGACTATTAATTCCAACTTTAATCCTAAAAATAGCTAAAATGGTTTAGACATGATTTTAGGCAACCCTGCACTGCATCCTAGCTATCACATGCCTCTAACACCGCAAACCTGGAACATTTCCCTCCTCCGGTCATCTGTCTGACATTTGTCCGGAACCGGGAAAACCTTCCCGGATGGGTTCCCCCTTCATCAGTATCGAGTAACGCTGCGTTAGGTCACACCCGGCACAACTTATTGCCATGTCATACTTTGTGTACGATTGTCTGCTTTATATTTATTGTTTCTTCCCCCTCTTCTCTCCGGTAGCCTCCGAGACTGACACGGCTGCCGAGTACGACTACGCTTTGACGATCAGATCTTTGCCGTAGAGCAGCAAGGCAAGAAAAACCCCCTTGAGCATTCCGATATCACCCATCTCTCTCCCTCTTATGCTTGCATTAGATTTTGCTACTGTATTAGATAGCTCCTATTCTGATGCATAGCCTGTTTTTTATGAACTGTTACTTTACCTACAATCATACCAACTGCTTAGCATAGGTTGATCAGTGAACCCCTGAGACCCCCTTAGTCCCAGTTGCCCCTGCTTTCATCGATAACACCGAGGACTTGAAGACAGAAGACTCAGTCGTCATGACTGACAAGCCAGGCCCCTCACATCACCGCACACCCCCCTTAGTTGTACGACTCTGCAGCGCTACTATCGAGTACCGAGGGTGACACCTCGTGAAGTACTCATGATGCTAGTTCTGTAGTGTAGCTAGTCGGTCGTGGTTCTCGAGGGTGATTCCTCCTTCACCATTCCCGACGATGACTCTGTCGTGCAACCCCTCAAGTGTGGGACTCTCGAGGGTGATTCCTCTAAGTCCACCTTGACGGTTTCATCGAGTGGGACCCCATGAGGGTGATTCCTCAGGTTCCGTCTCGATGTTTTATACACACTGTTACTAAGACCGGGTTACTGAAACTTGTTGAAGACGGGTCGGCCCCAAGGGTACCCGCGAGAGTGATATTGGTGGGGTGCGCCGCTAAGGCACCCGAGAGATATTGGTGGGGTGCACCGGTAAGGCACCCGAATGTTATTGGCGGGGCGACGGACTGCATCTCATGGTTCGCGCTTGCCCCGCATGAATAAAATGATAATGGGTTGGGTACTTGATCTGAGTTAGGTCGTTGGCCTTAATACGCACTAACCATCACGTGGGATAGTTATGGGCACTCAGCGTCGTTGTATCAGCCGAAGCTCTTCGGACGTCAGCAATGGAGCGGCGCGCGCCGGATTGGTCTAGAACGCATCGCGCTTGTTACTAAGGGATGCTAGGACTGCTTCCGGCCGCCCACGCATCGTGCAGGTGTGCAAAGGGTGATTGAGCCCTTGACCCCTGAGCGCATAGGATTTAGACCGGCGGGCTGGCCTCTTCGTTGAGCCTAGGTGGGGCGACGACGTGCTGATATCCCGAGGCCGGGCATGACCCAGGAAAGTGTGTCCGGGCGGAGGTGACTCAGGCGTGTTGGGATATGTGGTGCACCCCTGCAGGGATGAATAATCTATTCGAATAGCTGTGTCCACGGTAACAGGACGACTTGGAGTTGTGCTTGACCTTATACAACTATAATTGTGACTTTAAATTAAAATGAATTGTGGCTCCGGGATTGCTTCCTCGCAGGGAGTCGAGGAAGGATCTCTGGGCGTGTTTACTTAATAAAATTGCTACAACAATATGACTATATATGAGCTGCAGGTCTACTCTCTTCTAATGCTGCAAGATGCTGAAGATGCTAGTCTTCGATAGGACTAGGCCTTCTCCCTATTCTTGCTTTCTGCAGTCAGTCCAGATATAACCCCACCCCTTGATAATGATGCATATCTAGCATAGTTCTGATGTAAATCTTGCGAGTACTTTGGATGAGTACTCACGCTGCTATGCCTTTCTCTTTTCCCCTTCGATACGTTGCTGCGTTCAGTTGATGGAGCCCAGGATTTAGAGTATGCTGGAGATGTCGACTACTACTACCCCGACGGAGGCCCTTACCAGCAGGATGGCGCCTACTACGACATAGACTTCTCCGACGTCCAGGAGTAGTTAGGAGGTTCCCAGGCAGGAGGCCTCGCCTCTTTCGATCCGCTGTTTATGTTTGTGCTAGCCTTCTTAAGGCAAAACTTGTCTAACTTATGTCTGTACTCAGATATATTTGCTTCCGTTGACTTGTGTTTGTGTCGAGCTTTGTATTCGAGCCCTCGAGGCCCCTGGCTTGTAAAATGGAGCTGTATGACTCTTTTATTTGTGTCTTTTGTCGTGTTGTGATCTCGATCAGTGAGTCCATAATCTTGGTCGTACGCATTGTGTGCATGATTAGCGTACGGACAAGAATGGGGGCGTCACAAGTTGGTATCAGAGCCAACTGCCTGTAGGTAGCCCCCTTTCCAACTCCTTGGCCGAAGTTGAGTCTAGTCATTGAAAAACTTTTACTAACACTGATGCTGTGGCTTACGGGCCCACATCTCAATCGGGTGGTATTAGGATCTTTTATTCCTCGTCTATACTCTTGGTTCTGATCTCTCTTCTCTTTCGGGTTAAAGATTTTATTAACTCTGACTCTAGGTTCTCGTAACTACTTCTCCCGGAGAGCCCTCATGCCAGAAGATCACCTGCTTCGTCAGAAGATTCTGAAGATACCCTTTTGATGTTTTCCGAGGCTTGGTGCTCATCGGCTTTGCAATTCCCTACCACCGATAAGTCCCTATGGATGACTAATTGCACTTGTCATTCATACAATCCTTTCTTGTTGCTCTTGTTGTTACAAGATGCCCCGAAATACTCTCCATTGCCCCGATAACCCTTTGAGTTTATTGCCTTATAGTTCTTTTCCGCATGCTAGCCTTACGGATAATTCCTCACAATTGTCGAGGATCCGTTCATCCTAGTTGTTCATGTGTTTCACAAAATTCTTCGAAATACTTTTCGATTTTCCGAAAATCCTCTGCAGCTTGTTGCTCTTGAAATTCTTGCCTGCTCGCATTATGGTTAATTCCATATGTCTAGTAGTCTTCGTTGACATCCCTTGTCTTTGCCATTTTGAGCCTATTGATTCAATGTGTGTGTATGCACGCATTCATCAGGTGATCCTTTTAAATTATCTTTCCGGCTCAGACGTCCTTCCGGACATGAGTTGGTTCTCGGAAATTCAAACCTTTATTGTTTGTTCGACTAAGTCTTTTCAACTTATCCATCCTTGCTCAGAGCGCCTGCTTTTGATCCTTGGTTTTGGAAATCATAATTCCTTTGTATTTAAGCATCAGACTATTCAGGTGTTTCTTGAATCCGATGCATCTGCACTCTTTCTTCCTCTGATTGAGTACCGATACTCACATCAGGTCCTCTGTGGACCGCCAGATCCATTGTTGGATTATTGTCCAACAGTGTCGTTCATATTCAATCACCTTGTGAGTTCTTCCCCTGATACATAATGCCTTTGGTAAATTGTATCCTCTGTTTTGCCAACCATGCTCTACCTTCGAGCTTGTGTTAAGTACTCTTGAAACTGTTGGTATATGTTCCTAAAATTCCTCGATGGGTTGAACCTATACCCTCCCTAATCCGTGCGAACCCGAAAGTTTTCAAGGGTCATACTCTTATGGAGTTTTGCCAGATAAATTTTTCAACACTACAACATCGTCCAGAGCGAGAAATGAATGAAATGTTATACATTGATGAAGTGGGAGTCGACAGTGAACTTGTGTTCCTGCCCATGGAAATGATGTAGACCGTCTCGTAAGCTCCTTGCAAAATAATTATTCATCCGTGTGATTCTTTCGGTATCCTTAATTTGATCGATTGCAGTTATGGTTCCGACCATACTATCCTTATTAAGTTATCCGAAGGAATTCATTCCGATGCCTCGTCAATTTTTGACAAGGTTAAAGTATCTGCTGTCGCAGGTCAATGACCTAGTTCTACTTCTATCATATTATACCTTCGAGTTTTACCCTCTGGTATCTCGAGGCTATCACGCCGTTGCAATACATCTTATCGCCTTTGATAAGGTAATAATTTTCCTTGTCTTAATCACTCCACGGGTTCTGGGATTGTTGTCAACCGAGAACACCGGTTGGAAAATTTATTCCACACTGCAATTCAATACCCCTTGTAATTGTTACTGGGAGTATCAAAGTCAATCTGGTCATTCCTAGACTATCGGCTACATCCTTGTCTTGCTATCTTCGACTGTGCTACCTCGTCCTTCTCTAGTGCGCAAATTCTTCAGAGTGTGAGCATTGCTCACTTCGAGCTTTCAACATCATGTTGTTTGTCTTGAAAAGCAACCCCGATATTGAGCTTGCATCTTATCTGTTGTTCCTATAACCTTACACGGTGTCATTTCCCTACTTGACGCCGCCACTATTCGGTTGCATTCTCTTGAAAACTCTCGACAAAAGGTGTCGTGATCATCGTCCACAATTTGACTTCTTCTGAGACGTCAACTGAGTTCTTGATGAGAAATACCTTCCTTGCCCTCGATGATTTTTGTTATCATCGACAACCTCCTTGACTTCCTTTCATCGCAAAATTGTCCATGGTATGGATGCAACTTGCTATCCAGCTTGTGTTATGTTCTACCCTGAAGTATTACTGTCTTATGTGTCGAGAATGTTGTGAGGATTACTCCACCTCTTAGAAATTCTTGGCATAGTGATACTTCTCACCATCAAACGATGCTGCTTTGATTCTAACTTCTAGCAACCCTATTGCTTTGAGGTTAGCGATCGACAGTTCGTTCTTAGGCTGTTGGTTATTGAATCGTCACTCTAACATTGATCTTGCTGCCTAAGGTCATATTTCGGACGCACTTTTCAATCAATGGTTAATGATGTATGTTTTCCTCGATCGTACAACATTATATCATTTGAGCTGACAAATGTCATCTCCGTGTTCACATAATTGTGGAAATCCATCCGTTTGGAATTCTCGATAAATTGTCGCTGAATCCATCAGCCACCTTCTCATCCTCTCCTTGGTTTAATGATGAACTTTCATGGGTTACCTCGATAAATTCATCGTGGTTTATCTAGATGATATCCTGGTTTACTCCATGAATAAAGAAAGAGCATGCTGAACATCTTCGTCTTATACTGGAGACGGCATACAGACACATCCCGTATATTCCTGCTGGAGTTGATACTGCAGCCGACGCTGAGATCTTGACCCCTTTCGCGCGAAGCAGTGTCCCGTCTTGCAGAGACCTCCATCCATGGTCACGTGCCATATGTCCTGGTCGATCGGTGGTCAGTCCCAGGTCTATCGCCCATCGTGACCTCTCAGCTGTTCTTATCCAAGGTGGAGAGGCAACACTGTTAAGCACAGCCTGGTCAGTCTGTCCATGCATGCGCCGGTACGGTACGTGTCACGCGTGTCTCTCCACGAGAGAAGCCAGCCACGCATGGACCCTCTGTACCATGCATGCAACAATGGCGCACATAGTGAAACTCTTTACCTAGCTCGTGGGTCGGTGGATGGGTGGAGTTTACTGTCTCGTCTTCATGCAGATAAGGATCAATTATCTCCACCCCCCCACCTCCCCGCAATAAAAAGTAACCGCGTCCACATTCACACCTCCGTGGATCTCGCATCCCCATTGTTGTAGTACCAAGCATCTGAAGTGCCTGTTTATTCAGTCGGATCTGAATCTCAGCCAGATATGATGGTTGGGACTATTTCCAAGAATTATAACTTGGTCTTTGTTACTCGGCAAGGTGATGTTGTAGCTAGCACACCTGGTCGGACGACCTATTGTTATAATGCTTTGTTCAGCAAGGATTGCCATTCTTCCATGGAGAAATTATAAGACTTGTTTTATAAGTTGTTCCTACTGGATTCTTTGTGTGTCCAAACTCCATCCTTTACTCGAAACACCATATCATTGCTATCCCGGAGCATGAATGTGGCATATCGATCTTCGACAGAAATAGTGTGAGCTTCAATGCTAATTGTTTCTTGATCAATTATTCAAACCCCATTGTATGGGCATGTCATGGATTTTCCTCGCCCCTTTTACCTAAATGGTTATCTACTTGCTATTCTGTCATGTACATGATGCTCTGTTTTCCCTCGGGAAAGATATGCTCCTAAAACTTGAGTATAAACACATTTTCCTTTCCATTGGTCTGTTTAATGTGATGAACACATTTTCCTTTCCATTGGTCTGGTTGATCTAATAATCACATTTTCCTTTCCATTGGTCTGTTTAATCTTTCTTGAGATTTATTTTATCTGAGCAGTGATAATTCCCTGCTTAGGTAAATACCTCGGTGTACTACTCTGTCAGTAAGACCCTGTTACTATTGTTGTTAACATTTCGGTAACCGCCGGTGGACGAGAACTTTGCCTATTGGTCCGCCTCGTTTCAACGAGCAGGAAGATGGTTCTCTTCGTTCCCCGCCCTTGGTACCGATGTTGTTGCTGACATAAATGACAGGTTATCCTCTGACATATCTTGCTATCATGACCGTGCAAGATGTCACCGCTCTTCTTACTCTTAATCCGCATGATGGTCCCATAACCCATAGTTCCACAGGATCGAAACCTGACTCTCCTGTGCATCTTTGACTCCAAAGTACCCTTTGCACATGGCTTCGTTTGTAATTCCCGAGCCACCGGCCAAGGGATGTTCTATTCTGGTATCAGACGCAATATTTATTTCGTTGCTCTGAACCCCCTTTTTCATCTTCTGATAAGGCATTGAATGATTGCCTACCCATTTGAAACTTTTATACCATCGCATTTTGCTCTTAGTGATTCCTCGAGTCTTAACTTGAGAAATAAATCTTGTGTTCCTCCCTGAGATCGCCTTCTGATGCCCAATTTGTGGAGCTACGTTCTTCCAGAGTTTTCCCCTCATATCGCATTCGTAGGACGATGAAGATTCCGAAGAAAGGATGACGACCTCATCAGGATGACTTGGAATAGAGAATGGAAGACTTCAACATAAGGGGATCAACCTCTTCGATGAGAGCACCAAGAACAAGAAGACCCGTTAGAATTTCGTGACCAAACTTTTTCCCTTACCCTACCTCTTAATTCTCGGGACGAGAATTCTTGTTAGTAGGGGAGAATTGTGACGCCCGGATAATTAAGCTACAGTGATCATTGTAATTAAGCACAGTAATGACCATGATCAACAGTGCCTAATCATTATTAGTAACATATCTCTTTTCAAATTCAAATTCAAATGGAAATTCAAATGGAAAATAAAAGTTGTTCAAAAATGAAAACTAAAATGTTCACTTGATAGATAATATTCCATAACTAATTCTGTTAAGGAAAACAACATCACTAAGTTTATGGTGTGGACCCCACCATCAAAACAGAGTCATATTTGCATTTTAAAAGCACTCTAACTTCAATTGGAAAATACAAACAGATTCCAAAAAATTCCTCAAAATTGTTGTGGACATGTGGAATTTTGCAAGCTATTTGTTGGACCATATGGCACATTTTTGCAGTAAACAAATAATGCCCATTTGAATTAAAACAGAGCTGGAAAAGAAATCAGAAAAGGAAAAGAAAGGAAAAAGGAAAAACGCACCTGTGCGCTTAGGCCCATAGGAACAGTAGCTGGCCCAGCCCAGCCGAACCGTCGACATCCTCACCTGCTCCCCTTCTCCCGTGTCACAGCCGCCGTGGAGGAGCTCGCTGAGCCGCCCGCGGCCCGCCACGGCGCCGGGGCAGTTGAGCTGGGAGGATAAGGCCTCCCCGAGTGCCTCTCCCTCCCCCGCAAACCCTAGGACCCCAAGTTTCCCCCTCTGACTCCCTCTCTCGCTCGTGTTCGAGCTCGGCCGAGCGCAAAAATGGCCGCGCCGTGCTGATGCGTGTGGCCACCGCCGCTCCCACGCCTCCGTTCGACGCCCACCAGCTTCGCCTCTTCGTGCTCAACCTCCTGGAGCTCTGGAACGAGGCCCGGAAGCTCCCACGCCGCCGCCTGAGGTCGTCTTCCACCTCCGGGACAGGAAGATTGCCGCCGTCGATCTGTCGCCTGCGCTGCTTCCTCTCTGCCCCGGGCCTTCTCTGCGCCGCAAGTGAGCTCCCCGCAACCTCCTCTCCCTCCCGTAGCTCGAATGGACCACTGCATCGAGCTCCTGATGGAACCAAGCTCCGGTTGCCGCCATGGACGATCTGGAGCTCGCCACAGTGCCGCTCCAGCAGCTCTGAGCTTACTCACGAGCTCGTGGAGCTCCGTAGAGTCGATCCCGCGCAAAACCCCCCATCATTTGCTCCCTGGTTCGCTCGTCGCCATCGCCACCCGAGAGCTTCTCCGCCGCCGGTGACGTAGCGCCCATCCCCGACCACCGTAGCTCGAGCTGAGGCCTGGAATGGATCGGCGACGATCTCTGCTCGCTATAGGAGGAAGCGGCGCTCGAAATGACCCCCGGAGGACGAAACCCGAGCCCCGGCCGTTTCTCTGGTGCTCGCCGGAGCGCGCGCCGGCGTGAAACGCCGGCCGGCCGTCGTGGCTGACTGGGCCTCGCCCCCTGTGTCGCTGCCAAAGGGCCCCATGAGCCCCGTTGACTGGGTTGACCCAGTCAACGTGTTGACTGGGCAGCCCAGTGCCACTGACTGGTGGGGCCCCTAACCCCAGTGTCTATGACATTTGGGCCCCACCCAGTCAGATACTTAATTAGTAACTAATTTAATTAAAATAATTAATTTACCCTAATTAGTCACTGACATGTGGACCACCTGTTAATTAAACCCTGTTAACTTAATTTAAAACCCTGGAGATTAAATGTGTCTATGACATATGGGTCCCACCTGTCAGGTTCAACTGTAGCTGACACTGTTGACTGCTGATGCAATGATTGTGTCATGCTGACGTCATCATTCACTATTCTGGATAATGTTGGATTTAATTAATTAAAATAATTCTAGAAAATCAATAAAACTTTAGAAAATCATATCTTTTAAACCATAACTCGGATGAAAATAGTTTATATATGAAAGTTGATCAGAAAAATCCCACGAAGCCAACCGTGCCATCTGTTTCTGTGTAGGGACCCCCTACGGAGGTGAACCCGCAACTTTTCGCCTGTTTCCGGCAGATGAATAGTGTATAACTACCGACTATTAATTCTAACTTTAATCCTAAAAATAGCTAAAATGGTTTAGACATGATTTTAGGCAACCCTGCACTGCATCCTAGCTGTCACATGCCTCTAACACCGCAAACCTGGAACATTTCCCTCCTCCGGTCATCTGTCTGACATTTGTCCGGAACTGGGAAAACCTTCCCGGATGGGTTCCCCCTTCATCAGTATCGAGTAATGCTGCGTTAGGTCACACCCGGCACAACTTATTGCCATGTCATACTTTGTGTACGATTGTCTGCTTTATATTTATTGTTTCTTCCCCCTCTTCTCTCCGGTAGCCTCCGAGACTGACACGGCTGCCGAGTACGACTACGCTTTGACGATCAGATCTTTGCCGCAGAGCAGCAAGGCAAGAAAAACCCCCTTGAGCATTCCGATATCACCCATCTCTCTCCCTCTTATGCTTGCATTAGATTTTGCTACTGTATTAGATAGCTCCTATTCTGATGCATAGCCTGTTTTTGATGAACTGTTACTTTACCTACAATCATACCAACTGCTTAGCATAGGTTCATCAGTGAACCCCTGAGACCCCCTTAGTCCCAGTTGCCCCTGCTTTCATCGACAACACCGAGGACTTGAAGACAGAAGACTCAGTCGTCATGACTGACAAGCCAGGCCCCTCACATCACCGCACACCCCCCTTAGTTGTATGACTCTACAGCGCTACTATCGAGTACCGAGGGTGACACCTCGTGAAGTACTCATGATGCTAGTTCTATAGTGTAGCTAGTCGGTCGTGGTTCTCGAGGGTGATTCCTCCTTCACCAATCCCGACGATGACTCTGTCGTGCAACCCCTCAAGTGTGGGACTCTCGAGGGTGATTCCTCTAAGTCCACCTTGACGGTTTCATCGAGTGGGACCCCATGAGGGTGATTCCTCAGGTTCCGTCTCGATGTTTTATACACACTGTTACTAAGACCGGGTTACTGAAACTTGTTGAAGACGGGTCGGCCCCAAGGGTACCCGCGAGAGTGATATTGGTGGGGTGCGCCGCTAAGGCACCCGAGAGATATTGGTGGGGTGCGCCGGTAAGGCACCCAAATGTTATTGGCGGGGCGACGGACTGCATCTCATGGTTCGCGCTTGCCCCGCATGAATAAAATGATAATGGGTTGGGTACTTGATCTGAGTTAGGTCGTTGGCCTTAATACGCACTAACCATCACGTGGGATAGTTATGGGCACTCAGCGTCGTTGTATCAGCCGAAGCTCTTTGGACGTCAGCAATGGAGCTGCAGGTCTCTGGGATATCTGGGCGTGTTTACTTAATAAAATTGCTACAACAATATGACTATATATGAGCTGCAGGTCTACTCTCTTCTAATGCTGCAAGATGCTGAAGATGCTAGTCTTCGATAGGACTAGGCCTTCTCCCTATTCTTGCTTTCTGCAGTCAGTCCAGATATAACCCCACCCCTTGATAATGATGCATATCTAGCATAGTTCTGATGTAAATCTTGCGAGTACTTTGGATGAGTACTCACGCTGCTATGCCTTTCTCTTTTCCCCTTCGATACGTTGCTGCGTTCAGTTGATGGAGCCCCGGATTTGGAGTACGCTGGAGATGTCGACTACTACTACCCCGACGGAGGCCCTTACCAGCAGGATGGCGCCTACTACGACGTAGACTTCTCCGACGTCCAGGAGTAGTTAGGAGGTTCCCAGGCAGGAGGCCTCGCCTCTTTCGATCCGCTGTTTATGTTTGTGCTAGCCTTCTTAAGGCAAAACTTGTCTAACTTATGTCTGTACTCAGATATATTTGCTTCCGCTGACTCGTGTTTGTGTCGAGCTTTGTATTCGAGCCCTCGAGGCCCCTGGCTTGTAATATGGAGCTGTATGACTCTTTTGTTTGTGTCTTTTGTCGTGTTGTGATATCGATCAGTGAGTCCCTAATCTTGGTCGTACGCATTGTGTGCATGATTAGCGTACGGACAAGAATGGGGGCGTCACAACACAAGGGCGCGCCAGAGGCCCCGAGCGCGCCCTGGTGGGTTGTGGCCTCCTCGGGAACCCCCTCCATCGCCTCTAAGCTCTATAAATACCCAAATATTCCAGAAACCCTAGAGGAGTTGACAAAAAATACTTCCAGCCGCCGCAAGTTCCAGAACCGCGAGATCCAATCTAACACCATCACGGAGGGGTTCATCATCCTCATTGGTGCCTCTCCGATGATGCATGAGTAGTCCATCATAGACCTACGGGTCTGTAGGCAGTAGCTAGATGGCTTTCTCTCTCTCTTTTGATTCTCAATACAATGGTCTCTTGGAGATCTATTTGATGTAATGACTTTTTGCAGTGTGTTTGTTGGGATCCGATGAATTTTGAGTTCATGATCAGTTTCTATCCATGAATATTATTTGAGTCTTCTTTGATCTCTTATATGCATGATTACTTATAGCCTCGTATTTCTTCTTTGAATCTTTGGTTTAGTTAGTCCAACTAGATCGATTTTTCTTGCCATGGGAAGAGGTGCTTTGTGATGGGTTCGATCTTGCGGTGTCCTCTCCCAGTGACAGAAGGGGCAGCGAGGCACCCATGTATCGTTGATATTAAGGATAACAAGATGGGGTCTATTCCGACATGAATAGATCTTGTCTACATCATGTCACCGTTCTTATTGCATTACTTCGTTTTTTCATGAACTTAATGTACTAGATGCATGCTGGATAGCGGTCGATGTGTGGAGTAATAGTAGTAGATGTAGAATCATTTCGGTCTACTAATCTTGGACGTGATGCCTATATAATGATCATCGCCTTGGATATCGTCATGATTATTTGATCTTCTATCAATTGCCCAACAGTAATTTGTTCACCCACCGTGTGCTAGACTCATGAGAGGAGCCACTAGTGAAACCTAGGGCCCCCGGGTCTACTTTTCTAACGTATTGCTTTCCGATTTATCTTTTGCCGCTTTTTTGTTTTCAGATCTATTATTCAAAAACCGAAAAATGCCTTGCTGCACTTTTTATTTGCCTCTTTTATTTTGTGTTCTTGTGCGATCTATCTATCCAATCTACTACAATCTAATCTATCTTTTTACCGTGGAGAGATTGACAACCTCTCTTTCGCGTCGGGTTGCATGTATTTGTTCTTTGTGTGCAGGTACCGTTTACATAGTGTTGCGTGGTTCGCCTACTGGTTCGATAACTTTGGTTTCATAACTGAGGGAAATACTTACCGTCGTTGTGCTGCATCATCCCTTCCTCTTTGGGGAAATACTGACGCGGTCTCAAGCCACGTCGCTGCATCCCTGAAGAGAAGGCGGCGGGAAGAATGGCGGGGGCGGGCGTCCTTCGAGTAGGCGACGAGGCGCACCTCCCCTATCTCCGACGGTGGTTCGAGGCTAGAAACAAGCCCATGTCGTCCATGACCGCGCCTTCGAAGCATTGCGGGAGCCAGACCTCCGACGAAGCTTAAATTCGAAGCGGCAAGGCAAGCAACAGGGGACAGCTGTCGCTACTCCGTTGAGGCAGGCAGCGGGGGGCAGGTGGGCGGAGTCGTGGCGGGTCGGAGGTGGGCGGGCTGGCGGCGTGAGGGCGCCGGGAGGGCTGAAAGCGAATGAAAACAATTGTGCGGTTGGCGCGCGACCGGTTGTTTTACATCTCCTGCACCCGGAGATGTATATTTGCATCTCGAGGTGTTGTATTTTACATCTTCGGAGGCGGAGTTGTAATTGTTTTTACATCTACATCATCTGTTGGATGTGAGTTTTTGGGCCTTGGAGATGCCAAAATTAGTTGGAGATGCTCTAATGTGATTATGTAAATATATATTTATCAAATCATGTCCATGATTTACTTTATATTTTAATGAGAAGTTTGGCAAGTAAATTAAGCTGTAATTGGCTCTGAAGGTAAGTAAATTATGATGATTGATTAGTTTAGAGAAAGAGGTGGTGGGAAGAAAAGTAAAAAATGGTACACTACATCCTTTTTAAGTAAAAAAAGTAGAGATAGAGATTACTTTTTGTAGAAAATGTTACTAAACTATTTTGCATGGTTATCACAAAAATGTTGTGAAAAATTGTTGCATACCATCAATTTGTTGCATTACTATTTTGAATTGTTGAGAAACTTATTTTGTTGTTTTCGTAACATCTTCTCGAAATATATTGCCAAGATTTGTTGCAACGATATATATTTTTTGCTAGGGAGGTGAGATTTTGTCGCGAATGGATGATTAAGATCCGTCGAAATGGTTGATCACACGGTGGGGGAACAACCGACTTTTTCATCCACCGTGAGGCGACGGACGGCTTAGCACAACCCCTCAATCAATTGATCGCCGAAGACGCTGCATGCTTCAGTTCACTCAATCAAAACATATGCATACGATACAACTGGTTTTATTTCGATACCTACTAATAAATCAAGATGCGTTTCTTCTTTTTTGATCAGTTCATCCATATTATTATTTTTTATTTTTTTGAGATTTTTTACTATCCGAGGTTGTAATAATTTTTTCATCCATCCATACATAACCGTAAAAAATGATTCGCAAGATCGCCTGGTCCTTAGCCGGCTATTGTGTGGGCCGACTGTTGTGTCAGCCCAGGAAATCCTGTCGACCCGAGTCATAAGGGATCAAACTTCCAACAACCAATCTCAAAACTTACGACCCATCAAGCCACCTAATGGTTGTCTATATTCTCTCTCAAAAAAATGGTTGTCTATATAATTTAGGATTTGTCCACCTATTAATTAGTCCCACCTCACTTTTTTGCAACTCACCCCACCAATTTATATTCATATGTGATTTGGAATTACTAAGTCCCCTCAAGAATCAAAGCACAGGTGAAGAGCCGGTCCCGATTGCGCTCAAATCTGGCGGGCCTAAGGAAGGAAAGCAATTAAGAGAGAAAAATCTGGCGTGCCTAAGCAAGGAAAAGAAATTAAAAAGGGAAACCAACTCAAGAAGGAAAGGAATTAAGAGTTCCATGTATGATGAGAAGGCGCACGATCCACCTTGCTTAGAAAGGAAATAAATTAAGAGGAAAGAATAATCTTCGTTGTGCCTAGGATGGAAAGGAATTATAAAACAGGCCACACGATCCATGTATAATCGAAATGTATGGTCATGTTGGTGAGGCGCAACAATACCAATTAATATTTCCATGTGTTTTATTTTTTGTGTTATTCAAAAATTTTGAATTTTGAAAATTGTTGTGTAATTTTTTTTAAATCGTTCATGCATTTTAATTTCTTTTGTGAAGTTTTAAGAAAAGCTTTCACATATTAAAAGAATATTCATATAATTTAAAATTTGTTCACCCTTTTCAAAAAGAAAATTTTCATGTAATTCTAAAATTTGTTGACATGATTAATTTTTTCATAATTTAAAAATATCCATTCTGTTTTAAGAAGTCCATGTGATTTAGAAAGTGTTTATGAATTTTAGAAAGAATACTGGTCCATTTTCATTTCTTTTATAATTTAAAAGTGAGTG
Source organism: Elymus sibiricus (assembly GCA_039707655.1). Lineage (NCBI taxonomy): Eukaryota > Viridiplantae > Streptophyta > Magnoliopsida > Poales > Poaceae > Elymus > Elymus sibiricus. The sequence goes on from CM077675.1 coordinate 147,891,213, forward strand.
GATATACGAGGGGTGGTGTATGGAATAGGTGTAAGTTGTAGCGGGAAGGGCGTACGTCACGTCTAGCCCACAAGATTAAATTAAAAACTATAAGACATTCACTTGTCGTGGCATGATTCAATGGAAAGTGTTAGTGGGTTTAGGATTTAGCCGGTGGCCGAGATCGTAACCTTGAGATTGACAATGTTCGGACAAAATGTGATTAGGTGGACACCGCAATCATGGTTGATGAAGACAGGAATGAGGATAAGTAATAACATGGATGATGAGTGCAAAGTTTGTGTGCTCGGGCACCATGGTGCCTTTTTTTTTTTGAAAATAATAATAATCAAAAACCATATTTAAAAGTTTTTAAAAACTTGAAAATGATTCTGTGAAAACTTATATGTATTCACCACGGATCCGTAAAATTTTGTTTTGAAAAAACTGTAATTTGTAAGATGTACAAAAAAACAAAATTCCGGTCCCAAAACAAAAAATTCTTGCCCATTTAAAAATATATTGTCTTTTTTTTTGTACGCCATGTGTGAATGTAAAACATAATGAATTTTTGCACATGTATAGTATGTGTGTGTGTGTGTGTTTAAAAAAAAATTGCGCTGTAAAAAATGTTTCTTTGCACAACAACGAATTTCCGCATGGATGATGAGCTATGTTGAAATAAGATAACATGGAAAGGGTCTAGAGACATGTTTATTGTGCTAGAAGCATGCATTTTTTTTCCTCCTTTTGCAAGGCTAGTACAATAAGTATAATCGTACTAGCCGTAGCTGCATCAATTCACCGAGTACATGGCGACGTTGCTCGCAAAGTGTGCGGACACGAAGTTCTCCGCGTTCTCCTGGTACAGGACATTCTTCGCGATGCCCCTCCTCTTAGACATAACCACGTCGCAATCTACCCGACGAGGGCGTCGGCCAGCTTGTTGGCCGCTCCGACGAGGGCGTGCCCCAGGACGAGATCGCCGAGGGCACTGGCCACTGTCTTGCCCATACGGCCGCCGTAGGAAAGCTTGCACTCGGCAAGGTCGGAGAACAGGCCTTCAATGAGCTTGATCGTCGACGGGATGTTGTGGGCGGTGGCGTTCGTGGCGACGATGGCGAGATCGCGCGTGTCCCTCGTGGCCGGGCCGGACGAGAGCACGCTGGCGCAGTAGTCGTAGACGGGGTAACCGTCGTACGACAAGGAAGAGCATGTCGTGTTGATGATGTCAGGGGCGGAGGCGCCGGCGGCGGCTGAGGCTCCGTAGAGACGATGATCTAATGAGCCAGAGGACTTGGGGATCAGCATAGCGACGTTCATGGCGAAAAGGACCAAGACCATCAGAGGGTCCCTGCAGAAGTTCCAGCACTCAGTGAGGGCCATGAAACAGTTGAGAGGGCTCAGACCGTAGGCGTCCCTGTACGTGCTCTCCGACGGGTCGCGCCTTGTCGCCGAGCGCGCTGGACACCTTGTCGGTAATACAATATGAAGTAGTGGTAATGCAAATGAAGTTTTCTAAGAAAAAATAAAATAAGTGGCAATACCAATGAATGAATAGTTTTTTAAGAAAGAATGAATTAGTTGTGTTGGTATTACAGTTAAAAGAAATAAAATAAAAAATATCAAATAATGGCGCAATTTGCACACGATTTTCATGGAAATTATGATTTCTTAAAATACAATAATAAGCACAACAATAAAAGTTTCGCAAAAACCAAGTTTTTCTAAGAAGGAATTAATTAGAGGCATTGTTATTACCCATAAAGAAGAAAGAAAATGAAATCAAAAGTAAAAAATCTGACAAATGAAGTGTTATAAGGAAGAATGAATTAGTCGCATTGATATTACCCTTATAGAAGAAAGGAAATAAAAAATAAATTAAAACTAAATCAACATAATTAAGTTTTATAAGGAAGAATGAATTAGTTGCATTGGTATTACCTTTTATGAAGAATAATAATGGAGTAAAAACAAAAACAAAATTAAAATAATGAAGTTTTATAGGAAAGAATGAATTAATGGCATTGGTATTACCCCATTAAAAAGAAGAATATTGAAATAATGAAACAATAATTACAAAGTTTGCACGGAATTTACACATATTTTGCATTTTTTCATAATATACAAGAATAAGCATATAATAGTGAAATTTTCGCAAAAAGAAGGTTCCTAAGAAGGAATGAGTTAGTAACATAGGTATTTTATCCTTAAAGAAAAGGAATAAAACAAAAAATTAAAGTAATGAAGTTTTCTAAAAAAATGGATTAGTGGCAATCATAGTACCCTTTAAGAAGAAAGGAAATAAAAACATGAAACAAATAATGACAAAATTTGCTCAAAAGAATGAAAATAGAAGAAAAAAGAAAATAAAAAAAGTTGCACAGGTCAACGGGAGTTACACGAGCAACCCAATCGAGGGAACTACAGGCTATAGATTGGGAACAGAGTGTTCTTTCTACAAGAATTTTTCTACATCTATGTAGACTAGTTCATTGCCCGTGCGTTGCAACGGGGCCATAAATATTTTAACGATTAAACACTAATTATCTCTAAAATATAATATACCATTAGGACTCTCATGATCAAGCATCATTATCAACTATTTCCGCCTCCCCTAGATCTTCATGTCTGCCAATGATGCATCTGACCCGCAATCCCCTTGCAACTCACCCACCAACTCTTCAAATTTTGAACAACGTAAGATAGAAAAAAAATAGTACCATGCGAGGGGAAGAGGGTTTGACTCTTTTCTATAGGTTGCAATTTTTTATAACACGTCACACTCTTTATGTTCATGCTCTACTTCTTTTGTAAATAGGAACAAAAGCCATCATCTAGGCCACCCATACCGTTAAAAAATCCAAAGACTATGTACAGGGCTAAGTTTCATCATCTACAATTCAAACAAATTAAAGTACCAAGTTTAAGATGAAATGATATAGGTATCAAGTATACCCTCCTTATATTGTTATACAGTTCCGGTGCAAATGATATCACAATCGCAGTAGCGGCTAGGAATTACGAGTTACATGAAGGCCATCTCAACCTAAGTAGATTATGATTTAACTTATTCTTCCTGAGCTGGCTCCTTTCTCCTCGTGCCCTCTGCTCCCTTGAACTCCTCCCTATGAAACTTTAGTAAGAAGGTACATTTGAGTACAGGAGTAACATGGTTAGTACAAGAAAGTTGAGTATCTTAACAAAGTTCTAGTAGAAATCAAATTTGTGTACAGGATATTTTAGTACCTTCTGCTAAAATTTAGCACATGGGATATTTGTGTAGCTTCAAAGAAGTTTTTGTATGAACGTATAATCTACATCCCTGCTAGGAATTATGCCTGCCACCAATGAATGTGTTTTGATACCTTTCCAAATGGGATCTCGCCGGTCACACACACATACGCGCGTCACTGCTGCAAGAGAACAAATAGTAATCATGAATCAAACCAAGCATCCAAATTAATCTGAACTTGTGTGTGACAAACAATTTCCATACACAATATTTCACACTAACATCTTTCAAAATAACGGAGATTTCGATGTGCGAGCATGGCGGAGAACATCAAAGCTTCAACGACGCACCACCTCAGCATGGGGACACAGAAGGCGGGTGGGTGTGACGAGCTAAAGGGTATTGCCTTTTGAAATCATCACACCATAATCCAGCCAGCCAGGGGGTACTACCTGAACTATGGCGGACTATAGATCTTGTTTGAACTATGGCGGACTCTATACATGGTCCAGATTAGCTCCTACTGAAAACTAAAATATTAGGTTTACCTCTCCAATTTCTGCCTGCTGCAACTTTTATGCTTACGAAGAGGAGCCTCAAATGTTGCTGCTGGCAACAATAGTTTTGATCACAACCATCTAAAAGAACAGTGCAAAGAGTCAAACAACTCATCCAATCGACATACGTCTCGAACCTTGAGTGCAGCTCCATTTTTCGAAATCACTGACCAATTCAGAAGGACATCTCAAGGCCTGAACAAGCTGAAAAATACAAGTATATAATAAGTTTAACTATGCTCAGTAATAAAAATACAAGCATATAATAAGCAATCACCAGATAACCTACTTCTCGCCAAACAGATTTGGAGCATGAAATTTCTGCCCACATGGACGGACCATGGAGAAGAGTAAATTCATTAAATACTCGTATCTAAATGAAAGCAGAAATTTGAGCAACAAAACAGGCATGGAGAAAAGTATCTCAAAGAGTGCGAACAATTGATCGGAAGGCATGACCTACAGTGGATACATCTCGGCAGTGCAACAAGGACAGTCAAGGATCGCATCTCGTTCGGCCATACAATGGTCCATACTCCTTGAAATCCTAGAAGAACAATAAACCGTGAAAAGTTGAAATCAGGAGTAAAGAACATATCAAAAAAGTTCACAAATAGAAAGGATAAAATTCGATGTCAATACAAAAACAAAATAGGTCTCTGTATCATAAACTCCGTACATGCAAATCTCTAGGAAGATCATGTGCTCAACTACTCCTGCAAGGACATCCAGCATACTGCACCTCTTAATTTTAAACACATGAACGAATCAACATGTATGCACTGAATAAAAATATCGTCATGAAACAAACCAAAGGGTGATGAAAAACAGATCCGAGAATTGAGGAGAGAAGAAATATCATACTGATGTACAGTCCCAATAACCTAAACCTAACAAAGAGAATAGAACCATGTATGCATACTTGTACCCTTTCTGAAATCATGAAATACCCCATAAGTATTTTAACTTTATTTGTTTAGCAATTAGGACACCCTAATTTTTTATGAAACATCAACAGTTAACTAAATCGTAGGTTATTTAAGTCGTACGTGGGCCAAATCAATTTTCTGTCTAGTTTTAAGGTTGCAATTGAACACTTGCAGACATAGACGACTAAAATAAACATTGGCTAATCAATCAATAATCGATTCCAGCGTACCGATAAGAATCTAACTTTCTTGTGAGGCTTCATGTAGAAACAATATCACTCCCAATAATTGAAGAAACATGTCACACCACTTACGTCAGATCACATGAGTAAAGGCGTTGAAGAAGTTCTGACGGAGCTGCCGGAGACATGCGAAGGCGGCCCCGGAAGTGCTCGGATCTTCCCGGTGCAAGGGTCCACACGAGCGATAGGAAAGGCTGGGGCTCGGGGGCGTCGCCGTACAGCCGATGGCAGGGGCGGCGGGCAGCGACGAGCAGCAATTTCCAGAGGTGGGCTGGCCGACGAGGTGGAGATGGTGTGGCTGATCTGACCGGCGGGGCTGCGCGGTTGTGCCCCTGGTCGGCGCCGGGGAGGGCCGCGAAGGAGGTCGTCGGGGCGGCGTACAGGGGCTAAGGTGGCCATGAGAGCCATGTAGGAGGTGCGAGGGGATAGGAGGAAGGTATGGGGAAGAGATGGGACGGGCGCTGGGCGACGGGGCAGACGATGCTTCCCTGCCCGACCGGGTAGGGAGAAGAGAGGGAGATCGTGGATGGGTCACGAGATGGAGGGGATCGAGTAGGTTGGGAATTGGGAGAAGACGGGGTCGTGGCCCGTGGGACGCGGCTGTTTTTGTTTTCCTTTTTTATTTTCTAGTCTAGTTTTCAACCGAGGAAGCCAGAGAGGGGCGGGAGCGGGAGCGGGATCGAAGGAGGTGGGGCGGGTGAGCGAGCGGGGCTGAAGGCGGTCGAACCATCACGACGACGACTGCAGATCCCCCTTTAATATATAGTAGAGATAAACTATGTAAAGTTATGTAAGAGTTGATCTGACCTAATTGAATTGGAAAAGAGAAAGGCCCAGGCCTACCCCATGAATTAGGGGGGGGGGGGGGGAGGGGGGGTGATTGGTTGAGAAAGAAAAGAACGTAGCTTTACGTTGTTTTCTTTCTATAACAACATCCTTTCGTTCAAGACTCCGGCTCCGGCTTGATGGATAAAGTTAGATAACACTGCGAACCAACCTGTTGTTGGATGTTTAGTAGGACAATGGATTCTCTACCTATCAAAGTTTAAGTCTCTGACTTGAGATTGATATATTTTTTGGATTTATTTCAGGCCTTTCGATGAGGCGCTTTCAGTGGGGGAGACGTTCCCGTCAACTACAAAGACGTCTGGGATGACTTCTTCAATTACAAGATGACATGTCGGCTTAATCTTTTGAAGACGCTCATAGGGATAGAGTGTGCATGCGTACGTTCATAGGATGATTGTATGCTCGTGTATGTGAACGACTTGGATTTTACTATGCTAAAAAAGTTAGATAACGTTTCACTTATCACGGCTACATATGCACTACTAGTTGTCCAGTACTACTACTCGGCAGCAGCCATCCAGAGTCGCGTGTTGCAACCCTCTCTTTTTGTTACATATACTAGCTCTCGGTTGAATCCAGGACTTACATTGGTAGCACACAAAATCTCCTAGGAATCCAATTCGCAGCTCAGTGAGCGGGCGTCCCCCATTGCCCAGGAGCTAGCCGATCGCCGTCGAACGCCGCCTAGTCCCTCGGCCGCGCCAGCCACTGGGAGCTCAGCGCCCGGAGCCGGGAGAAGTAGTCGCTGATGACGAGGAGCGCGCGGGCGGCCTGCCGGGTCGTCAGGATCCGGTGCATCTGCTGCAGGGTCTGCTGCCTCAGGAGGTCGCCCTGCCGGAGGAAGTTCTCCAGCGTGCCCAGCTTCCCCATGGCGATGGCCATCTGCCCCATGTAGTTGGTCACATTGTCGGCGCCGGCCAGCGGACCGGCCCCCGCCGCCGCCGCGAGGGTTTCGGCCAGCGCCTGCTGCAGGGCCTCCATCCCCTGCGACAGCGCGTCCTCCGCCTGCTGCGACGACTGCTGCAGGTTGCAGATGCCCATCAGCTGCTGGTCCGTCAGCGGCTCAAGGTGGCTGGCGAGTACCTGAACGTGCCATCATCCCGCATCATCCATGGCTGTCAAGGTAGCTCAAGGTGAAGCGCTGTACAGTCCGGGTTGCAATGAAGAACCTACCTTGAGGATCTCCGACGAGCGGAACCCGCCGAGCCACATGAAGAACCGCTCGGCGGGGCTCATCCACATGCCTGACAGGACATGGAACACATCGGCCTTGGTCGCCAGGTTCTTCAGCCTGAAGAACTCGTCGTAGTGCAGCAACACGGGTTCGACGAGGATGCGCAGCTCGTCGTCGCTGATGTCTGCGATCACGGCCACCCTGAGGTTGTTGATGTGGCGCTGGTGGTCGTCGAGCCACCGCGCATACTCCAAGTCGAATGCTACGGCGCCTGCAAGACCACATTTTCTTCAGTGCAAATTGAGAAACAAGGCTAGTGTACTACTGATCTGTCAACATATCAAAAAATTGAAGTAGATGTAACAACGTCACAGAACTGTGCTGCACAATCACTAGTGCAACAACATTTTCGAACTAATAGCATCGGAATATGTAGATTGCATGATGAATGAAATGTGAGCACCGGAAATATCATTTACCGCCGCTTGAGCAGTCACCGGAGCCACCACCGGCGATGAAGATTCCCTGCCATAAATGCCCAGGTGATCAATCAATGACTATTGACCACAGACCGGTGTTAGAAATGCATACGGACGTTGAAGGATTTACCTGCTGCCTTGCCCTCTGAAGCTCTTGCTCAAGGTGCGTCAGCTTAGATCGGCTGGTTTCCAACTGCGCAAGGTAAGCCTTCAAATCGGAAAAAAGAAATTGTAAATCTGTCACGTTCGTGAATATAAGACCACAAGAACACATTACATCAAACGATGCAGTGTTGCACTCCATGTGATTAACATAGCAAAACGAAGATTCCCTCTAACAGGAATTTTTTACGAGGTTTATTATGTTACAAATACGTAATCAAGAAAGTTACAGAACAAGGAAAACTGGGTGGACTCTGATTTTATGCTAGCAGGCTCACTGATATTCTAAATGCAAAAGGGGTGAGCAAATCAGAATGTTATGCTATCTTTCCAAGAAAGATGCTATGTCGCTCTTGCATCTTTTAAAGTAGAAATGGTGGTCCCCACATTGACCGTAAGCATACTACTAACTGGAGTACTACTACTAGTAGTAAATAGAACAGCTGCCTGAAGAGTTCACAATTCACATCTAAAGAATGTTTAGGAAAATCCCTTCAAAAAATGCTTACGAAATATAGCTCATATGCCGGCAACGGAAAACACATAGGATTGAAATAATGGCATGCAAAATCTAGCGTAAGAAACAAGTTTGATGCCATCTGCTAAAAATGTACTGTGAGTGGCACCGAATCTACGGTTCACTTGCTCGAGCTCACCTTCTTCCTGATGCGACTTTTTCGGGCCGCCTCTCGGTTCTGCGCAAGCCTCCGTGCGGTCTGCAGCCACGGTGCATCATACGTAAGAAATACAACCACATTTGTTACGCACAAGATCATATTTCATCGCGCTTCCGATTCAATCATATGAATTTACCTTCTCATCTCCTGTTCTTTCAGAGGAATCGACACACCCCACCCGTCGTTGGGAATGCGCCCCTCCGCCGCCGCCGCCGCTGCCCCCACCGCCCTGTCAACAACAACAGTAAACCGCATTACATGACGAGCGGGACGAGTTAACTGACCAAGAGCAAGAGGACATGAAAGGAGTGGGCACCATCAGGGCGTGGTGCTTGTCGCCGCTGTCGTCCAGGTCCGTGGAGGTCGCGGTGAGCGGGCTCGAGACGACGATGCCGGAGACGGAGTCGCCCCAGTTCTCGAACTGCTGCACGGCCGCCCTCGGCATGCAGAACCGGCTGGCCTCCGCCGCCGCCAGTGCCATCCCCGGAGCCGCCATGCCCAGCGTCCCCACTACTCCATGCTGCCACAACAGTCAAACACAAGATTGAAGAACCTGACACGTCGGAGTTCAGTAGTTCACCAAAACAAGACCCCAAGAAATGCTTGCAAGAAACCCACTCACCGGACTGGCGAGCGATGGGAAGTTGGCGACGGTGACGTTGCTGGAGGACTTGGAGCTGGGATTGGGGCCTTCACAGTCACAAGGCCAACCAAACGCATTCATCAGAACGGGCAGGCATAGATCAGAGAACAGGTCGAGGAGCAGGGTGAATAGTTCTTGGAATGCAAGCAGCAGTGGCGCGGGCGCCCCTTTCCGAAGGAAAATAAAAAGCGGCGCTACTCACTGCGGGGGTGGTGGAGCTCGGGCGGGAGCTGCGCGGCGCCATCTCCGATGTGGTGGTGGTATCCAGCCGGGACACCACGCTCCGCCCTGCAAGCAGCACGAGGGACGCGGCCACGGACGCGCGCAAGGCAACAAAGGGTTAGCGAGCGGGACGGGCCGGTCCAAGGGAGAAGACAGAGCTCGCAGCACAAGAGAACAAAGGACGAGCCAGAGCGGCTGCGAGCTTTGGGGTGGCTGGCCACTGCACTGGCAATAGTATAACTGCGCTAGCGGACATGGGCGATCGCTTTCCCCGCCACTGTAGCCGCGTGGGCTGGGTTACCTGAAGACGTGGAAAGGCCCAGGGTGGTGATGCATCGGGGGAGGAGGCAGGGTCGACGACGAGGACGAGGACGAGGACCACCGTCACCGCCGCCGCAGGGAGCGAGCTGGGAGATGGATGGATGGGGACTCGGGCTGTTGAACACAACACAACACCAGCGACTGTTTGCGTGGGCGTGGCGCGGTCATGGCTCGTGCGCATTGCCAGTTATAATGGCGGGACGAGGAGGACGTGCGGGAATTGAAGGGAGGTAGGATCGGATGGAAATGAAAAGATATGATGATGATCCGGACGTGTCCATCGGTGCATGTCAGAGGGATCCATCGGTCCATCCATCGGTCTATTCTGTGAGTTCCATCGGAGATCAGGCGTCAATCAGCCGAGATGGCTTGGCAGGCAGGCAGCGGTGGTGTAAGCTTTTGTATTCGAGCGCGTTTGCGTGTGCAGGGGGCTCCCGGGCACATGCGTCCATGGATGGGGCAGTGGGTGCAGGGAGAGAGGCCGGTAAAAGGCTCTGACCATCTTCAACTGAGGTCGTCGTACGCCTGTAGCTATTACGCCTATGCGTTGATGGTGACGGTAGTGGTAGGGGTAGGATTATAATAGGTTTGTAGCCATTGTTGTTTGGTCCTAGGTGGGGGGATCGTACTGTTGTAACTTCAGTTCTTCTTTGACTCGAATACAGTGAGCGAGGGAGCAGGAGAAAAAGTGAGAGGGGGCACTTCAGCTATTCTACTCACCGAGCCAGGCTAGCTGTACCCCCACCGATTTAATAATGTAGCATGTGGATTTTCGGATATTCAATTTGGCTCTAGTGAGCATATGCTACTGCGTGTTGAAAATGAATTTTACAAATGTCAAAAAAATTGAAAAAAAATATGTGTGTTCATTGTCACATTCAAATGGTACATACAAATTTGCATGTGAAAAACATAAGCATTTTGACCTGTACAAAAAAAACAAGTCGAACGACAAATGTTACATCCAAATGTTACACTTAATTTTATTTTTTTCACCGACGAAACATCGTTTTCCCATATGACATGAAAATTGGCCAGCACACTTGCCACACTAATATGAACATCTAAAAAAAATCATAATTTTTAAAATTTATTTACTATTTATTTCGATTTTACTGTTCATTAGGGAGCATATGCTCCCCAGAGCCAAAAATCCACGTCCGTGGATTTTTCCTTTCTAAAATACCAAACATAGTAAACTTTGGCTAAGTTTACATGGAAATATATTTATATTTATTTTTACAATACTGATCAAACACTCCGGCATGAAAACAAGATAGCCCCAGCATGCACATAACCATAGTTAGACCCTGATAAGTATCACATGTGTGTATTAAGACACTTGGACCGAATCTCCTTAACGCTATCCATTGCGCCACGTTATAGCACGCATGCAAACAAGATAAAACAGATATCCGTATGGTCTTTTGGGTTTTCGTTTAAATTTTTTAATTTTTAAATGAAAAATTCGATTGAAAAACCGTTTTCACCAATAAATCCGTTGCGACAAGATCTTCAAAACTAGATCTCATATCGATATGTTTTGACGACTTTTTTAAGGGTCAAAAGTTGTCATGTCTATTGCACATGAATTGTCATGGTGTTTACACTGTATTTAGCATGATATGCTTCACCTACTTTTTGTTCTATGTTTAAAGTAAATTTTGACATGTTATAAAAAGAGAATTAAAAACTAAATTTGACATGATGAATTACTAAAATTAGCCATGATTCATGAAAATAATTTTGACATGATTCCTAATTAAAATTAAATTCATCATCAATTATTTTTAAAATGCATGATCAATGATTCAAATTTGCCATGTAAAATCAAGATTGTCATGATGAATTACTTAAATTTTCCATGATACATGCACTAAAATTTGCCATGGTTCATACAAAAAATAATTTCCATGGCCAAAATACTAGAATTGTCATGCTCAAAATAATAAAATTTCCATGATCTCTAAACTAAAATTTTCAAGATCTATAAACTATTTTTTCATGATGAATTACTTAAAATTGCCATGACCCATGAATTAATTTTTCGTGGTTAATTATTGAAATTTGCCATGGTCAATTAATAAAATTTGTCGTCAAAAGTAGTCGAAATGCAATGGTAGCTTTAAATCTAGAAGAAAAAAATTAGATGAAACATATCATGGCAACTTTAGCGTAACACTATGGCAACTTCAGTGTAGACATCATGGTAACTTTTGAGCCAAAAAAATAGTAGTCAAAACATATCAATATGGTAACTAGTTTTGATGATCTCGTCGAGACGGATTTAATGATGAAATCGGATTTTTAATCAGATTTTTTGTTAAGAGATAAAACATTTTTTAGTCTGTAAAACCAAAAAAAATCCGTTAATATCATATGTTTGATGTGGCAAGATGTATGGTAATGAGCGTGTTTGGACCATGTTGCGTCGTGCCACACGTGTGACACTTATCATTTGGACAATTCATTAAAGTGCAGATATTTTATAAATAAGTCTTAGTAGTAATAAAATTAAAAAGATAAAAGCAAGAGAGGTGAGCAAAAGTATTCCACGACTCTACTGCATAATCTGTTAGTTACACGTTGATACGCCTCCAACGTATTTATAATTTTTTTATTGTTTCATGCTATTGTATTATCAATCTTATATGTTTTAGAGGCCGTTTTATATCATTTTTGGAACTAACCTATTAACCTGGTGTCAAGTGTCGGTTCCTGTTTTTTTGCCTATTTTTAGTTTCACACGAAACCAATACCAAACGAAGTCGAATTAGAATGAAACTTTACGGTGATCTTTTCTGGACTAGAAGGGACCTCGGGGGCATCGGAGGGAGGCCAGACGCCGCACAAGAAGGCCATAAGCTCAGTCAACGCACCCCGGTGGGGCATGTGAGCTTGTGGGGCCCTCGTAGGTCCGCTTGACCTAATTCCACTTATATAAATTCCCTAAAATTTCAAAACCACCAGAAGGAGACTCGAAACAATTTTGTCACCGACGCAAGCCTCTCTTCTTCCACGATCCCATCTAGAGGCCTCCACCAGTACTCTATCGGAGGGGGAATCGATCATGGAGGCTATCTTCATCAACCTTGCCGCCTCTATGATGATGTGTGAATAGTCCACCACACACCTACGGGTCCACAGTGATTAGTTAGATCTCTCTCTCTCTATCTATCTCTCTTTGATCTTTAATATAATGTTCCCTTCGGAGAACTATCCGATGTAATCTTGTTTTACGGCGTGTTTGTTGGGATCCGATGAATTGTTCATTGAAAGTAATTGAGTCAAATCTGAACTTAAAATGTGTGATTGTTATAGCTATGTATACTTTCCGATGTATGAGTTGGCTTTGGCCAAGTAGATGAGTAGATCATCACAGGGAGTGGTGCATAGTAGTGGGTTCAATCTTGCGGCGTCCTCACCTCGTGACATAAGGGATAGTGAGGCACGTATTTGTATTATTACCACTAAGAATAAAACAACGGGGTCTGAACATATTGCTTGTCTTACTTTTTCTACATTATGTCATCTTGCTTAAAGCGTTACTCTGTTTGGCATGAACTTAATACACTAGATGCATGTTGGATAGCGGTCGATTGGTGGACTAATAGTAGTAGATGCAGAATCATTTCGGTCTACTTGTCATGGACATAATGCCTATATACATGATCATGCCATGAATAACGTCATAACTATGCATTTTTTCTATCAATTGCCCAACAGTAATTTGTCTACCCACTTTATGTTATGTTCTTGAGAGAGATGCCTCTAGTGAAAACAATGGACCCCTGGTCTATCAAATATATTAACTGAAACCCTATTTACCTTGCTGCAATTATTTATCTTTTATTTTATTTTAGTTATATATTATGTATCTACCACTATCAGATTTGATCATTGCAATTAACGAGTACAAGGGGATTGACAACTTTCTTGCCCACGTTGGGTACAAGTATTTTGTTCCAGACCAAGTTGCATCATAGAGCAAATCAATGAAATGACCAATTAATGGTGTCCCGTACGAGGGGGTACTAGCCTGTAGGATTTGTTCCTATGGCCTGAACAAGGGCCCACTAAGCCATCGCCTGGAGGATACCCAAAGCCTAAGACTTCGTCGTAAGCAAGATGGAAACGCCGAAGATTTGACGTATACTACAAGGACAACTTTTGTATTCAGTATGTTTATCTCTAGTTGGCAACCGACCTAATGTGTAAACCTAGGCACCCCGGGTATCTATATAAGTCGAGGGTTTTAGTCCATAGAGACACAATTACTCACCTTAGGGTTTAGAGCACAAACTACGATCTCGAGGTAGATCACCTTGTACTCGATACTCCATCGCATCAATATAATCAAGCAAGACGTAGGGTTTTACCCCCTCGAGAGGGCCCGAACCTGGGTAAACATTGTCTCTCTTGTCTCATGTTACCCGTCGATCCCAGATCCACAGCTTGGGACCCCCTACCCAAGATCAGCCGGTTTTAGTACCGACATTGGTGGCCCATACATGTCTCGTTGTGTGGTCAAACAGGTTCAATGGCTCGTCTTCAGATCAACAGCAACATCAGCTGCGGCGACATCTTCGCCCCCGGATAGCTTTTCACGTTCGGCAGCGTTGTCCTCCACGCCGGCACCACCGATCACCTCGACCGTGTTGATAGCTTCGTCCCATACCAAGTTGTCATGTTTGGATGCTTGGAGTACATTGCTAACTCCCGTGGCGACCTCGCCCTCTCCGACTGGGTTCCAGATCGGCTGGAGAACTCTTCAAGCACCATGGCCTTCACCTTGGAGCCGATCCCCAATCCGGGCCTCGTACCGGATCACGCGTCAGATCCAGAGTCGAGTATGGGCTAATGACTATCACCCCAGATCTCGACCTCGAGTTTGATCCTACTTTAGAACCGGCCTCGAGCTTGGATCCTGCAACAAATCCAGCATCAAGCATGGATCTGATGATTACCACCTCGGATTTTGACCTCGAGTTCGATCCTACTTCGGAACCGTCTTCGAGATAGGATCTGATTACTCACCCAATGGGCCACGCCCGTACCATGGCTGATTCAAGCTCTGACATCAGGTTTCCAACCCCGGTGAACTTACTTCAAATCAGCCTGACCTATAGCCAGACAATGGACCCGGCGGACCTCTCGCTCTTAAATGAAAAGCTGGTCTAAATCCATAGTCTTGGAATTTCGGGCCGCCAGACTTCATTCTACGATCAAATCAGATGTAAAGCCGATGACAGGGAAATTTATGTCCCACCCACTGAGGGAGTCCTGGACTAGGGGTCCCAGCCGAGCTAGTCTAGTCCATGGGCTATGCTGGAGGCCCACCTTGGGGAGAGGACTTCGCAGGCCCCTTGAAGGGACGTGAGCATATCAGATTCTACCAAAAAACTTGGCGTGCACTCTAGGAAGAGGATGATTCATTCGACATGTAATCTATAGATGGTAACCAACATTATGTAACCCTAGATATTCACGATGCCTATATAAACCGTAGGGTTTAGCCCGTAGAGGATACCCATACAAAACATCACAATCCCTGGGGATTAGACCATGAACTTACGATCTCAAGGTAGATCAACTCTGTACGCGTTACATCATCAATACAACAAGAGCAGGACGTAGGGTTTTACCTCCATCGAGAGGGCCCGGACCTGGGTAAAAGTCTTGTGTTCTTTGTTTCATGTTACCCTCGATTCGATCTCACAGCTCGGGCCCCCTACCCGAGGTCTATCGGTTTTTACACCGACATTCGTGCTTTCATTGAGAGCATGTTGTGTGATCATCAGGATTGATGGCTCGTCTGCAGTTTGACAGCAACATTGGTTACGGCGACATCTTCATCCCCGTCCAGCTTTTCACTTTGGGAAGTGTGCTTTTGCATGCCGAACCCACCGTCCATCTAGGCGGCGTCGATGCCTTCAATCCAAACCTGGTCGTCATATTCGGAAGCTTGGAGTACACTGCCGATGTTCGTGGCAATCTAGTCCTGTCGGGACAGGGCGCGATCCAATCTGAGGAACCTTCGAGCACGGACGCTCGGAGACTGGCTTCCGACCTAATCCTCGGATCAGAATGCCTAACGGAAGCGGCCCTAGAGATGGATCTGGAGACAGTCGCATCCGACCTCACTAGCGTCACCTCGGATTGGCCACCAGAAGCCAAATTATTCTTTGAATCTGGCGGCTGTCCTGGAGGAGTCAGCTTTGGTCTTCGAACTGGATCCAACCTACAATGGTCAGGAAAACGGACCTGCCTCACACGGTCCAACCAACCCCTTTCATGTTAGCTCGGCTTATCGCGCGGTCCTTAACTTAGAAGAGCTCTCGCATATAAACGAGGTGCTGGATCAGATCTAGCACCTAGCGATCTCATCTGCAGTTTACGATCAGATCGGATGTAAAGCTGATGATCGGGAAATTTTCATCCCGCCCATCACCCACCTAGTCGCCACGGTTGATTATTTAACCGATGCACTGGACTACGGATCCGATGATGAAATCGGCATGGACGATGACCACAACTCCGGATCACATTCACCCGCGACCATCCCTCGAATTGGAAAATGGGCCGCCACATCAACCTACGACGTCAACATTGTGGATACCCCTAAGGAAGACCACGAGGATAAACCCAAGGAAAGTAACAAGCGCAGCCGCCCCAAAAGAATACTCAGGGGCAACGGTGGAAATATAAACGAAGCTACTCCCGTGGATGACACGGCGAGCCCCATCGCGGAAGAAAACGAGCAGATCAAGCCTGCCCAGAAAAACGGGCCAATGAGTACACTCGCTGAAGAAGTCCTTGAGGAGAAGGAAGGCTCCAAAAGCGACACCGACGAGGACTACATGCTAGAATCCAAGGATGACAATAGCCTCGGACTAGATGACTTCGAGGTACCCACGAGCCCATCCGCACAAATACGCTTCTAGCGTCGGCTAGAAGCAACCACATGAAGCATGAAGAGAAAACAGCACGAGCTGCACTCTCGCAAAACCCTGCTCAACAAAAAATGGGACCAAGTACTTGCGGCTGAAGAAGATCTCGAAGCGCGACATACGGTAGGCAAGTCGTTCCCACGACGGCGCCTACTAACCAAATTCAAAGATGAATTGCAAGTCGATCGTCTTGCATACGGCCACAAGGAGCAAGATGATCGTCCGCCTAGAGGATGCGATCGGCCAACGAGGACATACAAAGAACCTCCGGCGAAGCCCTGCCCTCACGGCAAGGATCCGGTCGACTATCCTGAGGCTTATGACCTGCGCAACAAAATACGCAGGGTAAGATCACCCCCTGATCCATATATGGAGCGCGGGACTATGTGTCTGCTGGCCGGGAAGAGTATGACGCGTGGATAGATAGGCAAGGCTGAGCCCGAGTACTATGGAGAAAACGGGCGATCGTCGATACCAGGTAGGACGCGCTCCGATATCGAGCTCCTGCACACCCAGTCTGTTTTACAAACGAGGTCATGGGACATTGGTTCCCAAAAGGGTTTAAACCCATCAACATTGATCAATACGACGGCACAACAGCTCCGGCCGTCCGGATAGAAGATTTTGTTCTGCACATCCATATGGCCAGAGGAGATGATCTTCATGCCATCAAGTACTTGCCGCTCAAACTTAAGGGGCCAACACGATATTGGTTCCATAGCTTGACCATAAATTCTATCGGAAGCTGGGAGGAGCTGGAGGACGCTTTCAGGTCTACCTTTCAAGGAATCTGCGTTCGGCCTCCGGATGCCGACAACCTCAGCCATGTCATTCAGAAGGAGCATGAATCAGTCCGGAACTTCCGGAATCGGTTCTTGAATAAGAAGAACCAAATAGTTGACTGACCGGACGGCGAAGCCGTCGTAGCATTGAAACACTGCACCCGAGACGAATGGCTAGCGCGTCAGCTCGGACAGGATAAACCTAGGACCATGGCGGTCCTCACGGCATTAATGACCCGCTTTTGCGTGGTAGAAGACAGTTGGCTGGCCCACAGCTCTCAAAGGAGCGACTCCGGTACCTTGAAAGTGTGGGATGGAAACGACAATCCCAGGCGCAATAAGCACACGCGCCCAAACAAGAACAACGGCTGCGATGCCGAGGGCCCAGCAGTTCATGCGAGATTCACCAGGTCACAGGCTGGACTCAAAAACAGACCCTTCAAAGGAAACAAGGACGGCCCAAGCGCCCTGGATAAAATACTCGGAAAACCCTGCTAAATCCACGGCACCCTGGACAAGCCTGCTAATCACACCAACCGCAATTGCTGGGTGTTCAAACAGGCCGGGAAAGCTCTGGCCGAGGTGTCAGGCAAAGGCTAGTCCAGGAGCGATGACGACGAGGATGAACCTCGGCGGCCAAGCAACGGTGGCCAAAAGGAGTTTCCCTTTGAGATAAAGGAAGTGAACATGATTTATGTCACACACACATTCCTAAAAAGGAGAGAAAATGTGCCCTTCGGGATGTCTACGCTGTAGATCCCGCAGCCCCAAGGCGCAACCCCTGGATGGCATGCCTAATCACCTTCGATAAGAAAGACCATCCGACCAGTATCCGTCATGGCGGGTCGGCCGCCCTGGTTCTGGACCCCATTGTCAATGGGTTTCACCTTACCCGCGTCCTCATGGACGGCGGAAGCAGTCTCAACCTAATATATGCGGATACGGTAAAGAAGATGGAGATTGACCCATCATGGATCCTACCCAGCAAAACCACGTTCAAGCGAATAATAACCGGCGTGGAGACCCAGTGCATGGGCACTATCATACTGCAAGTTGTTTTCAGCTGTCCCGACAACTTTCGCTCTGAGAACTTGATTTTTGATATAGTCCCTTTTCGCAGCGGCTATCACACACTGCTTGGTCATACTACCTACGCCCGCTTTAATGCGGTGCCGCATTATGCATACCTTAAGCTAAAAATGCTAGGACCCAATGGGGTCATCACTATTAATGGCAACATGGAGCGCTCCCTCCGTAAAGAGGAGCAGACAGCGGCCTATGCAGCCAATTCCCACAAGGCCGAAGAGGTGGCACGACAGGAAGCTCGGTGCACTTTCCCAGGCTCCTCCAAGCATGTCTGCACGTCCACCAGCCGAACTCACGTCCCTCCTAAATAGGGATACACACTACTAGGGAAAAGCTTATATGTGGAGGCTTATCAGTAGCGCGCCTTTGTTCAGGGCGCTACTGGTATTTTACAGTAGCGCTAGTTGACCACAGGCGCTACTGCTATTCCATTAGCAGTAGCGCGTCTCTGCCTAAACGCGCTACGGCTATGCGAACCAAAGCTTAGTTACAAGGCTTATCAGAGTAGCAGCGTGTCCAGGAGGAAGCGTGCTACCGCTATTCCCGTAGCAGTAGCGCGTTTCCAGCACCCGCGCTACTGCTAGCCCATCTTATCCGCCGGCCACTCTTGCCCTCATCACTTTCCTTCTCCACTCCCCACTCTGATCCCTCCTTCTCCTGCGCCGCCGCCAGCTGTCGTTCCGCGCCCGTCGCCATCCCACGCTTGCCGCTGTCGCCGCCCAACCGAGGTAGATCCTCCCTCCTTCCTCCACTCCCCTCCATCCCCCTCCTTCCATTTCCCTTCCTCCCTCCACTTCCCTCCCTCCCTCCGCCCTCCCTCCACTTCCCTCCCTCCCTCCTCCCTCTGTTCTTGTAGAATGTAGGTTTTTTGTTTGTACAATATCCAATGAATTTGTATAACTTACTTGTAGAATGTAGGTTTTTTGTTTGTAGAATATCCAATGAATTTGTATAAGTTGCTGGTAGAATGTAGGTTTTTTGTTTGTAGAATATCCAATGAATTTGTATTGGAATGGTATATGAGAAATTTTTAGGTATCAAATTTCCTAGCAATTCACTAATATAAATTTGTAGTAAAAATATTAGGTCTACAAAATTTTAGTAAAAAAATTAGGTGCTTTCAGTCTTTCGGAGCTCCTTGTGTGACTTTCATGTCTGTTCTTGATGGAGGAATCCCTACTATTGTCGTGGGGGTCGTTTCCTCTTCCTCTTCTCGCGATATATACCTTGGTGTAATGTGCGAGACAGGAAGAGAAAGCGACCAGCACCAATGGTCGAAATATCATAGGAAGAATCCCGACTGTTGTCGCGGGGGTCGTTTCCCTCTTCTTCTTCTCGCGATATATACCTTGGTATAATGCGCGAGAGAAGAAGGGGAAGCGACCAGCACCAACGGTCAAAATATTAGTGTGAGGGAGTGTCCACCAACATACACCACCATATCAGTGTGAGAGATAGTGCACCATACACACCATGAGATATGCGAGTTTTTTAAGGAAAGCCTCGACATACCAAAAGTCAACCCATGTTGAATTAGGTCTATTTGGACATGTGTGTATGTTATTGCAGGCACCTCCTAGTGCCTATTTTTTGTCAGAATGTTGATTCATTTCCATTCCGGCAAATTTCAGGCGCTCGATATGTTCTATTTTAGCAATGGTCATGCCAAACTTTTTTGTGGTCATGCCAAACTTTTTATAATATTTGAATCATGAACACATGAAATGTCTGACGACGATAGGATTCCTGGTGTGAACTCTGCGGCAACGATCGGGGTATGTGCGATAGGCATCACCTGCAAGACGATAGGTTCTTCATCATCAAGTTGGACGAGACCTTCGATGTTTCTACGGTACAAAACGATGACAAGTATTTTTTAGTAATTAATCATGACTTTTGTTTCTTTGCTTCAACATGTAATTTCTGTTTTTTACAATTCGACTAGTTCATCCCCTACCATGCAAGACGGTATGTCTTGAAGAAGCTCGGTTTCGAAGATAGTGAGAATATGGAGACGAGGAGCGCTAACCTGAGGACTAAACATGGTCACGCATTTCTGGTTAAACTAATGAATGCAGTTAATAACTCAGAATTTGGTTGCTCAAATTGAGAAGCTCTACCCAAGGCATATGGATTTCAGGAGGATATGGAAATAACCTTCGATATTCGTCCTAGAGATGATATTGAAGGTAATATCGACATTTGGTTGGATGTCGATATGCTTCCAGTTTTACCTCCATGTGAGTGTGTCAACCATATTTGTTAATTAATTTATATTGTTTATTTAAAAATAGTTGGTGTTCATGCCTACTTAACTTGTTTATCTTTAATTGTCAGCTTATTTCTCTTCTTCACCAAATATTCAAAAGATAGTAGATCAAACCTACTACAGTCATGGCTCGAAACTAACTTGGTTGGAGATAAATCGTTTGATCTCATTTATTAACGATATTGATAATTTTAAGATCAATTATGAAGATATTGGCAAAAGTTTTTTCTGAATACGTGCCACTAGTGCACCCGTTGAACCATGGTAACAATGCTGCAGATAGCATGGTAAGATTCCTTTTTACTATTCTGTCATTAATTAGTCCATCTTTTGCATACATAAATTTTTCTTAAGCAAAACTAGATTTCTAACTATGATATTATTATGTTCTTCAACAAAAATTTCCTTCGGAGGTTGTGCCTCAACTGATGTTTGTAGAAGGGGATTTGAATGTTATCAGCTTATGGAGGCGGTGGCCTATGATATTACGCCGTGCATACTTGATTTCTAAAAGCGATCAAAGACTGAAACTCAAAGGATTTGGCAAATTAATGAAAGTCAGCAGACAACCACCTAGCGGAGGCGCGAAGGATTTGTTCAGGCCACATATCGGAGATAGGTGGATCTCTATTCTTCACAATGGAGGGGTCGAAGCTTACCTGTTTTATGCTATTTTACCTAGGAGAGAGTAGTAGGTTCTACCTAGCTAGGAGAGAATAGTATGTGCTAGCTAAGAGAGAGGACCTTTTCTAGTTTATGAAATTGTGTAGTACTACCTCCGTCCGGGTTTATTAGGCCCCTTGTATTTTGGGTTCAACTTTGACTTTCTATTTGACTGAAAATACACAAAGTGTATGTTATAAAATGTATATTGTTAGATTTGTATTTGAAAGAGATTTTTGATGGTATAATTTTTGTGATATATAATTTACATTTTATTAATTAAAATCCATGGTCAAATTTTGACACAAAATAAGAGGGGGCCTAATAAACCCGGATGAAGGGAGTAATGGTCAACTTGTCATGAGTTGTTAGATGATTAAGATGATGATAAGTTGTTATGTGACTAAGAATGATGAGTTATTAGATGACATAGATTAGATTAAAGTGGATGGGTGCAAGTGATTAAGTTGGGTTAGTAGGAAAATATGATGTTACAACGGCACACAAGTATCGAATGAAAGGGTTCGCATGGCCAGGCCTTATGAAATAATAAAACCGACCATTTTCCGGTCCCTACACATCTTTGCCATATTCTTTTCTATTTGATAATTGCCCCGAGGTGGTCTCTTCCCACATACAGTAGAGTCTGGCTCTGGACCGGGGGCTCGGATTTATAGACGAGCCCATGTTCAAGTCCGATGTTCGATCGACGTCTTGGATATTGCGTTATATGCACATGTTCGAGTCACGATTTTGGTCAATGATTGCGTTGCCCGACTCCTGTGCTTGCCTCTTATGTTCCGCTCTGTTCGGCTGAGTGTAAAGGAGAACCACTGCGATTGCGCTTCCAGCCTGGATGGTTAAGCACGTCAGTGGAGAAAGCCGAAAATCGACTGTCACGATAAGCGCAAAAAGGTCAAGCAATCCAAAGACAGTGTAACACTAATACGCCGCTAGTGGTGAATCCATGATAAACGAGGGGTTCACCACCACACCGGGGCTAGTTCACCTACCCCACAATTAGAGCTCCCATGACTAAATGAAAGAGATAAAACTACTATGGTCTGATTGCCTTGTTCATCTAAGTACACAATCACCATTACGGCCCCGAGACGTCGGCTAAGGATTTACGTGTGCTAAGAGAAGCTGATGACCAGAAACTTTCACATAAATATAAGTCAAAAGGGAGGGGAATATAAACACATCAGATGGTAGCCGAATTGATTCATTCATAATTTTACTTGTTTCTTCTTACAAAATTCATCCTCGACATACCAAGGGACCTACTGGAAGTACAACTCGGATTTTGAGCATTGCGCCTGATAACCCACAAGTATAGAGGATTGTAACCGTCTTCGAGGGAAGTATTTTACCCAAATTTGTTGATTCGACACAAGGGGAGCCAAAGAATATTTATTGGTCTTGGCAGTTGAGTTGTCAGTTTAACCACACCCAGGATATCTTTGTGTAGCAAAAGTTTTAGTAGCAAAACAAAATAGTAGTAGTAACGGTAACGGTAACAACACCAGTTTTGTAGTGATTTTAACAACAGTAGTAGCAATAGTAACTTAGAAGATTCAGTATGTAAAAGTGTAGGCCATGGATCGGTGATGAATAATGATTTTGATGACATCAATCATATAACAGTTATACACTAGAGCGACACAGAACTAGATCCAATTCATCAATATAATGTAGGCATGTATTCCGTATATAATCATACGTGCTTGCAGTAAGAACTTGCATGACATCTTTTGTCCTACCCTCCCGTGGCAGCGGGGTTCATAAGGAAATCTAAGGGATATTAATGCCTCCTTTTAATAGAGAATTGGAACAAAGCATTAACACATGGTGAATACATGAACTCCTCAAACTACGACAATCACCGAAAAGAATCCCAATTATTCTCACCTTGGGGTATGCAGATCATGACACATAATAGGTGCATACAACTTGCAAGATAGGATCTAAAATACTCTTATATTCATGAAAACATAATAGGTTCAGATAATCATGGCACTCGTGCCCTAGTGACAAGCACTAAGCATAACAAAGTCATAGCAACATCAATCTCAGAACATAGTGGATACAAGGGATCAAGCCCTATCAAAATAACTCGATTACATGATCAATCTCATCAAATCCCATCACTGTCCAGCAAGCCAAAAAAGGAATTACTCACTCCCGATGGTGAGCATCATGGTGGTGTTGATGAAGAAGGGTTGGTGATGATGACGGCGACGAATCCCCCTCTCCGGAGCCCCAAACGGACTCCATATCAGCCCTCCCGAGGAAGAACAGGAGGTGGCGGCGGCTCCGTCTCATAAAACGCGATGAAAACTTCTCTCTTATTTTTTTTCTCGGGAATTACAAATTTATAGGACTGGAAGTAGGGTCTTTGGAGCCACCACGTGGTCCCAAGCCAACAGGGCGCGCCTGGGGGTTGGCCGTGTCCTGTTGGCTTGGCACCAACAGGTGCCCCCCTCCGGTGGGTCTTCGCTCCAATATTTTTTATATATTCCGAAAAAAATCTCCAAAAATTTTCGTCCAATTCCGAGAACTTTTACTTGTGCACAAAAACAACACCATGGGTAGTTCTGCTGAAAACAACATCAGTCCGGGTTAGTTTCATTCAAATCATGCAAATTAGAGTCCAAAGCAAGAGCAAAAGTGTTTGGAAAAGTATATGCGTTTGAGACATATCAGTGCCTCGGTCTGTTTGGCGCCCACCAAGACTTTGGCCAGGTACTGCTCGACCCTTCAGTTCTTTCCTTCTGGCGGCCCGGCGGCGATGTCTAGTGGCTTGATCTTCGAAAAATGCGCCATTACTGACGCATACGCCCGCTGAGCACCCTCCAAGCACGCCGACCTCTTCCACTTGAGGACCTGGGGGTTGGCCTCGTCCAACCTGGACAACAGGCCAAAGAAGCTACTAGGTATTGGCCTAGATGGCCAAAGGTTAACGCAGAGATCCTGCATCACAAGCCGTGCCGCCTCAAACAGCTCTGCCAGCTACTTCATTTTCTTGTTGAGTTGCGGCAGATGCTCGGGCGCCTGGAACTGGCGCCAGAATAGCTTCTCTGTCGGGTCATCCTAACGGGCGGCGTAGCGAGTGCAGGCGTCCGAGGTGCTGAGGGGAAGATCCTTGAATGCCTCTAAGGAATGCCAGTTTTGCGTAAGATTGGCAAAACGGCTATCGCCAAAAACATATTGGAGGTAATAGGGCTTACCGACGGCGATCTGGCTCACTTGGTTGAGCACTTCGCGATCCGCCCGGGCCTGGGTCTTGGCCTCCTTGCACTCCGAGCTTGCCTTGTCAAACTCGGCGGAGAGTTTCTTCTTATCCTCTCACAGGGTGTTCCGCTCAGCGTAAACCCGTTCTAGGTCCGCCTCTACCTCTTGGACCCGGGCCGCGTGCTTGTCCATGGACTCCTTCACTATGGCCAGTTCCTTCCTGGCCTACCCCGCCGCAACCCTGTGCTACTCGGCCTCTTGCCGAGCTGTTTCCAACTCGGACTGGAGTTTCTCAAGTACCATGGAGGAAGCTGCAAGATCACACGCTCTAGTGGTTTAGAGCCTACGACTACATTAGCAGATCGTATGCAGAAATATAAATGCAATTCTCAAATTTTACCTGGCGCTTCCTCCATTTTATTCTTCATAAGCTCCATGTCCTTTTTGGACATCTCGAGCTTGCGGTTAATTTCTTCCAACTCCTGGGAGGTGGAAGCTGAAACCTGCACAAAAAACCAAACAAGCAGACATTAATACTCCTCAGATGACATCAATCCCCTGATCGAACAATTTCATTCGATCATGGTCTTGGGGGCTACTGATATTTGTTGCTTACTTAAAATTAACACCCCGAGTAAGATCCTTGAATCTCAGTCAGGGCTCGGGGGCTACTGTGGTTAGACACTTACGATCATCAGACCATTGATGATTAACAATCATTCATTACGTCATAGCTCCTAGCAATTTTGTATGCTTATTGTATTGTAAAGGAGAAGCATAAACATGGCTTACCTCAAAGCTTGGAAAAAGGCCTCGGAAGACCTCCTTCATGACGGCCTCCGCGGACCGGTAGCTTTGCAACACTGCACCCATCATGGTACGGTACTTAGAGCGGATGGAAGAGCCCTCCATGGCTGCTTCCACTTCCTCCGTCCACCCCTTGGACGCATGTTCTTGGATGGACGGAGGTGAACTAATCACCTGGGATCCCTCCCTTAGCGGAGAAGGGCACGTCGGGGTTGACGACCGAGGTGATTTGGCGCCCTTGGGCGCCGAGGATGCTGGTTCTACCAGCTTTGTGTTGGGGAACGTTGCATGGGAAACAAAAAATTTCCTACACACACACAAGATCTATCCATGGTGATGAGCATCTACGAGAGGGAGAGTGGATCTATGTACCCTTGTAGATCGCTAAGCGTAAAGCGTTAAGAAACGCGGTTGATGTAGTCGAACGTCATCGCGATCCAAATCGCAATCTGTCCCGATCTAGCGCCGAACGGACGGCACCTCCGCGTTCAGCACACATACAGCTCGATGAAGATCTCCGCCTTCTTGATCCAGTAAGAGGGGGCGGAGAGGTGGATGAGATCTGCAGCAGCACGACGGCGTGGTGGTGGTGGTGGTGGTGGAGTTATCCCGGCAGGGCTTCGCCTAAGCACTACCGAAATCTATTTGTTGGAGGAACTAGAGAATAGAGAACTAGCACGTGGCCGTGTGTCTTTGGGGGCTCTATTCCTCTAGTATATATAGGAGGGAGGGGGAGGAGGCAGCCTCCCTAGGGTTTCCCCTAGGGGTCAGCCGAACCAGGGCAAGGAGGAGTCCAATCCACTTCCTACTAGGAAGTGGATTCATATTAGGAAGGAGTCCTATTCCTTCCTATCTCCACCTTTTTTCCTCTTGGGCATATGGGCCCTTATGGGGTCGGTTCCCCAGCCCATTAGGGGCTGGTGCGCCACCTCTTGGGACCATGTGCCACCCCCGGGGTGGGTGGGCCCCACCCGGTGGACCCCCGGAACCCATTCGTCCCTCCCGGTACACTACCGGAAATACCCGAAACTTTTCCGGAACCCAAATACCACTTTCCTATATATAAATATTTACCTCCGGACCATTCCGGAGCTCCTAGTGACGTCCGGGATCTCATCCGGGACTCCGAACAACCTTCGGTCACCAACACATATATCTCAATACTACCGAAACGTCACCGAACGTTAAGTGTGCAGACCCTGCGGGTTCGATAACTATGTAGACATGACCGAGACACCTCTACGGTCAATAACCAATAGAGGGACCTGGATGCCCATATTGGTTCCTACATATTCTACGAAGATCTTTATCAGTTGAACCTATATGTCAAGGATTCAGTTAATCCCGTATTCTGTTCCCTTTGTTCTTCGGTATGTTAGTTGCCCGAGATTCGATCGTCGGTATCTCTATACCTAGTTCTATCTCGTTATCGGCAAGTCTCTTTACTCGTTCCATAATACAAGATCCCGTGGCTAACTCTTTAGTCACTTTGCTTGCAAGGCTTATTGTGATGTTGTATTATCGAGTGGGCCCTGAGATACCTCTCCGTCACACGAAGTAACAAATCCCAGTCTCGATCCATGCTAGCTCAACACACACCCTCAGAGATACCTGTAGAGCATCTTTATAGTCACCCAATTACGTTGCGACGTTTGATACACACAAGGTATTCCTCCGGTGTCAGTGAGTTACATGATCTCATGGTTATAGGAACAGATACTTGACATGCAGAAAACTATAGCAATAAACTGACACGATCATATGCTACGTTCATAGTTTGGGTCTTGTGCATCACATCATTCTCCTAATGATGTGATCCCGTTATCAAATGACATCTCATGTCTATGGCTAGGAAACCTTGACCATCTTTGATCAACGAGCTAGTCTACTAGAGGCATACTAGGGACACAGTGTTGTCTATGTATCCACACATGCAATTGAGTTTCCAATCAATACAATTATAGCATGGATAATAAACGATTATCATGAACAAGGAAGTATTATAATAACCATTTTATTATTGCCTCTAGGGCATATTTCCAACAGTCTCCCACTTACACTAGAGTCAATAATCTAGTTCACATCACTATGTGATTTACATTGTAATGAATCTAACACCCATACAGTTCTGGTGTTGATCATGTTTAGCCCTTGGAAGAGGTTTAGTCAACGAGTCTGCGACATTCAGATCCGTGTGCACTTTGCAAATATTTATGTCCTCCTCCTTGATGTAATCGTGGATGGAATTGAAGCGTCGCTTTATGTGTCTGGTCCTCTACTTGAAACCTTGGTTCCTTGGCTAGAGCAATGGCACCAGTGTTGTCACAGAACAGAGTCATTGGGTTTAGTGCACTGGGCACTACTCCAAGATCTGTCATGAACTCCTTCATCCGAACACCTTCCTTCGCCGCCTCCGAGGCAGCGATGTACTCCGCTTCGCATGTAGAATCAGCTACCACACTCTGCTTGGAACCGCACCAGCTTACTGCACCCCCATTGAGAATAAATACGTATCCGGTTTGAGACTTAGAGTCATCCGGATCGGTGTCAAAGCTTGCATCGACGTAACCCTTTACGACGAGCTCTTGATCACCTCCATAAACGAGAAAAGTATCCTTAGTCCTTTTCAAGTACTTAAGGATATTCTTGACCGCCGTCCAGTGTTCCATTCCTGGATCACTTTGAAACCTTCCGGCCATACTTATGGCAAGGCTGCATCGGGTCTTGTGCAGAGCATTGCATACATGATAGAGCCTATGGCTGAAGCATAGGGGACAACAGTCATCTTTTCTCTATCTTCTGCAGTCACTGGGCATTGAGTCTTACTCAACTTCACACCTTGCAATACAGGCAAGAACCCCTTCTTGGACTAATCCATTTTGAACTTCTTCAAAACTTTGTCAAGGTATGTGCTCTGTGAAAGTCCTATCAAGCGTCTCGATCTATCTCTATAGATCTTGATGCCTAATATGAAATCAGCTTCTCCTAGGTCCTTCATTGAAAAACTCTTGTTCAAATATTCCTTCATGCTTTCCAACATTTCTATATTGTTTCCAACCAGCAATATGTCATCCACATATAATATTAGAAACGCTATAGAGCTCCCACTCACTTTCTTGTAAATACAACCTTCTCCGTAAACTTGTATAAACCCTAACGCTTTGATCACCTCATGAAAGCGAAGATTCCAACTCCGAGATGCTTGCACCAGTCCATAAATGGATCGCTGGAGCTTGCAAACTTTGTCAGCATTCTCTGGATCGACAAAACTTTCTGGTTGCATCATATACAACACCTCCTTATGGAAACCATTAAGGAACGCTGTTTTGACATCCATCTGCCAAAATTCATAATCGAAAAATGCAGCTATTGCTAACATGATTCTGACGGACTTAAGCATCGCTACAGGTGAGAAGGTCTCATCATAGTCAACTCCTTGAACTTGTGAAAAACCCTTTGCCACAAGTCGAGCTTTATAGACGGTGACATTCCCGTCCGCGTCCGTCTTCTTCTTAAAGATCCATTTGTTCTGAATGGCCTTTCGCCCTTCAGGTAATACTTCCAAAGCCCATACTTTGTTTTCATACATGGATCCCATCTCGGATTTCATGGCCTCTAACCATTTCTCGGAATCCGGGCCCATCATTGCTTCTTCATAGCTCGTAGGTTCATCGTTGTCCAACAATATGACCTCTAAGACAGGGTTACCGTACCACTCAAGAGCAGTACGTGTCCTTGTCGACCTATGAGGTTCGATAGCAACTTGATCTGAAGCTTCATGATCATCATCATTAACTTCCTCTTCAACCGATGTAGGCTCTACAGAAACATCTTTCTGCGTTGCGCTACTCTCTGGTTGAAGTAAAGGTTCAACAACCTCACCAAGTTCTATTTTCCTCCCACTCAATTCTTTCGAGAGAAACTCTTTCTCAAGAAATGTTCCGTTTTTAGTGACAAACACTTTGCCTTCGGATCTGAGATAGAAGGTATACCCAATTGTCTCTTTTGGGTATCCTATGAAGACGCATTTCTCCGCTTTGGGTTTCAGCTTTTCAGGCTGAAGCTTTTTGACATAAGCATCACATCCCCAAACTTTAAGAAACGACAACTTTGGCTTCTTGCCAAACCACAGTTCATATGGCGTCGTCTCAACGGATTTCGATGGTGCCCTATTTAAAGTGAATGCAGCTGTCTCTAATGCATAACCCCAAAACGATAGTGGCAAATCGGCAAGAGACATCATAGAACGAACCATATCTAATAATGTTCGATTAGGACGTTCGGACACACCATTACGCTGTGGTGTTCTAGGCGGTGCCATTTGTGAAACAATTCCACATTGTCTTAAGTGACTGCCAAACTCATAACTCAGATATTCTCCTCCTCGATCAGATCGTAGGAATTTAATTTTCTTGTTACGATGATTCTCAACTTCACTCTGAAATTGCTTGAACTTTTCAAACGTTTCAGACTTGTGTTTCATTAAGTAAATATACTCATATCTACTTAAGTCATCAGTGAAGGTGAGAAAATAACGATATCCACCGCGCGCCTCAATGCTCATCGGACCGCACACATCAGTATGTATGATTTCCAACAAGTCACTTGCCCGTTCCATTGCTCCAGAGAACGGGGTCTTAGTCATCTTGCCCATGAGGCATGGTTCACATGTGTCAAGTGATTCAAAATCAAGTGACTCCAAAAGTCCATCAGCATGGAGCTTCTTCATGCGTTTTACACCAATATGACCTAAGCGGCAGTGCCACAAGAAAGTGGTGCTATCATTATCAACTCTACATCTTTTGGCATCAATGTTATGAACATGTGTATCATCACTATCGAGATTTAATAAGAATAAACCCCTCACAATGGGTGCATGACCATAAAAGATATTACTCATATAAATAGAACAACCATTATTCTCTGATTTAAATGAGTAATCGTCTCTCAATAAACAAGATCTAGATATAATGTTCATGCTTAACGCATGCACTAAATAACAATTATTCAGGTTCATCACTAATCCCGATGGTAATCGAAGAGAGAGCGTGCCGACAGCTATCACATCAACCTTGGAACCATTTCCCACGCGCATTGTCACTTCGTCCTTTGCCAGCCTCCGTCTATTCCGTAGTTCCTGCTTTGAGTTGCAAATGAGAGCAACCGAACCGGTATCAAATACCCAGGCACTACAACGAGAGTTGGTAAGGTACACATCAATAACATGTATATCATATATACCTTGTTTGGTATTGGCCGCCTTCTTGTCAGCCAGATACTTGGGGCAGTTCCGCTTCCAGTGACCAGTTCCCTTGCAATGAAAGCACTCAGTTTCTTGCTTGGGTCCAGCCTTGGGTTTCTTCACAGGAGGGGCAACTGCTTTGCCACTCTTCTTGGAGTTATCCTTCTTGCCCTTGCCATTCTTCTTGAAACTAGTGGTTTTGTTGACCATCAACACTTGATGCTCCTTCTGAATCTCAGACTCAGCGATTTTTAGCATCGCAAACAGCTCGGCGACTGACTTGTTCATCCCATGCATGTTATAGTTTAACACGAAGCTCTTGTAGCTAGGTGGCAGTGATTAAAGAACTCTGTCAGTGATCGCCTCTGGAGGAAGGGGCATCCCCAATTCAGCCAGATGGTTGGAATACCCAGACATTTTGAGTATGTGTTCACTGACAGACCCGTTCTCCACCATCTTGCAAGCATAGAACTCATCAGAGGTCTCATACCTCTCGATCCGGGCATTCTTCTCAAAGATAAACTTCAACTCCTGGAACATCTCATATGCTCCATGACGTTCAAAACGTCTTTGAAGTCCCGGTTCTAAGCCATACAACATTGCACATTGAACTATTGAGTAATCATCAGAACGTGTCTACCAGGCGTTCGCAACGTCTGCAGCCTCTACTGGAGCAGGTGATTCACCAAGCGGTGCATCAAGGACATAAGCCTTTTGGGAAGCCGTGAGGATAATCCTCAGATTACGGGCCCAGTCTACAAAGTTACTTCCATCATCTTTCAACTTAGCTTTCTCTAGGAACGCATTGAAATTCAGGGGGGCTACTGCGCGAGCCATTGATCTACAACATAAATTTTGCAAAGACAACTCAGACTATTGTTCAAGATAATGAGTTTAGTTAATCATATTACTTAAAAACTCCCACTCAAATTGACATCCCTCTGGTCATTCGAGTGTCACATGATCCAAATTCACCAACCCAAGTCCGGTTATCACGTGAGATGAGGTGGTTTCAATGGTGAACATCTTGATGTTGATCATATCTACTATATGACTCATGTTCGACCTTTCGGTCTCTTGTGTTCCGAGGCCATGTCTGTACATGCTAGGCTCGTCAAGTTTAACCTGAGTGTTCCGCACGTGCAACACTGGCTTGCACCCGTTGTATGTGAATGTAGAGTCTATCACACCCGATCACCACGTGGTGTCTCGAAACGACAAATTTCGCAACGATGCACACTCGGGGAGAACACAATTTTATCTTGAAATTTTAGTTAGGGATCACCTTATAATGCTACTGTCACCGGCATGATCTCCATCATCTTGATCTCGAAACGACAAACTTTCGCAACGATGCACACTCGGGGAGAACACAATTTTATCTTGAAATTTTAGTGAGGGATCACCTTATAATGCTACTGTCACCGACATGATCTCCATCATCACCGGCATGACACCATGATCTCCATCATCTTGATCTCCATCAACGTGTCGCCATGAGGTTGTCGCGCCAACAGTTGCTTCTACGACTATTGCTAACTCATAGCGATAAAGTAAAGCAAAAACGACGAAAATAAATTAAAGACAACCCTATGGCTCCTGTTGGTTGCCGTACTCATCGACATGCAAGTCGTGATATTCTATACAAAACATGATCATCTCATACATCACATATATCTCATCATGTAATTGGCCATATCACATCACAACATACCCTGCAAAAACAAGTTAGACGTCCTCTAATTGTTGTTGCATGTTTTACGTGGCTGCTACGGGTATCTAGCAAAAACGATTCTTACCTACGCAAAAACCACAACGGTGATACACAAATTGCTATTCAACCTTCTCAAGGACCGCCTTTGTCGAATCCGATCCAACTAAAGTGGGAGAGACAGACACCCGCCAGCCATCTTTATGCAACAAAGTCACATGTCAGTTGATGGAACCGGTCTCTCGTAAGCGTACGAGTAAGGTTGGTCCGGGCCGCTTCATCCCACAATACCGCTGAATCAAGAAAAGACCAAGGGAGGAAGCAATCTGAGCATCAACGCCCACAAACTCCTTTGTGTTCTACTCGTGATCTCATCTATGCATAGACCTAGCTCGTAATACCACTGTTGGGGAACTTTGCATGGGAAACAAAAAATTTCCTACGCACATGCAAGATCTATCCATGGTGATGAGCATCTACGAGAGGGAGAGTGGATCTACGTACCCTTGTAGATCACTAAGCGGGAAGCATTAAGAAACGCGGTTGATGTAGTCGAACGTCTTCGCGATCCAAATCGCAATCCGTCCCGATCTAGCGCCGAAGGGACGACACCTCCGCGTTCAGCACACGTACAACTCGATGACGATCTTCGCCTTCTTGATCCAGTAAGAGGGGGCAGAGAGGTGGATGACATCTCCAGCAGCACGACGGCATGGTGGTGCTGGTGGTGGAGTTATCCCGGCAGGGCTTCGCCTAAGCACTACCGGAATCTATTTGTTGGAGGAACTAGAGAATAGAGAACTAGCACGTGGCCGTGTGTCTTTGGGGGCTCTATTCCTCTAGTATATATAGGAGGGAGGGGGAGAAGGCAGCCTCCCTAGGGTTTCCCCTAGGGGTCGGCCGAACCAGGGCAAGGAGGAGTCCAATCCACTTCCTACTAGGAAGTGGATTCATATTAGGAAGGAGTCCTATTCCTTCTTATCTCCACCTTTTTTCCTCTTGGGCATATGGGCCCTTATGGGGTCGGTTCCCCAGCCCATTAGGGGCTGGTGCGCCACCTCTTGGGCCCATGTGCCCCCCCGGGGTGGGTGGGTGAAAGGATCGATATGGTTGACTAGAGGGGGGGGGGGGTGAATAGGCAACTAACACTTTTTAACTTTTCTTAACAATTTAGGCTTAGCAACAAATAGGTTGACTAGATATGCAACTAGGTGAGCAACCTATATGATGCTAATCACAACAAGCACACAAGCAAGCAAGGGATACAACACAATAATAGCTTGCAAGAAGTAAAGGTAAGAGATAACCAAAAGTGGAGCCGGTGGAGACGAGGATGTGTTACCGGAGTTCCTTCCCGGTAAGGGGAAGTACGTCTCCGTTGGAGCGGTGTGGAGGCACAATGCTCCCCAAGAAGCCACTAGGGCCACCGTATTCTCCTCACGCCCTCACAAAATGCGAGGTGCCGTGATTCCACTATTGGTACCCTTGAACGCGGCGACCGAACCTTTACAAACAAGGTTGGGGCTATCTCCACAACTTAATTGGAGGCTCCCAACGACACCACGAAGCTTCACCACAATGGAATGTGGCTCCGAGGTGACCTCAACCGTCTAGGGTGCTCAATCACCCAAGAGTAACAAGATCCGCAAGGGATTAGTGGGGGGAATCAAATTTCTCTTGGTGGAAGTGTAGATCGGGGCCTTCTCAACCAATCCCGAGAGAATCAACAAGTTTGATTGGCTAGGGAGAGAGATCGGGCTAAAATGGAGCTTTGAGCAACAATGGATCTTGGGGAGGGAAGAGGTGGTCTTCTTGGGGAAGAAGACCCCCTTTATATAGTGGGGGGAAGAATCCAACCGTTATCCCCACACTCAGCCCGCGCATTGCGGTACTACCGCATAAATGCTACGGTACTACCGCAAGAGGCTGCGGTACTACCGCAGTGGGGTGCGGTACTACCGCTCGCACGGTAGTGGCCAGATGAAGACCTATTGCACTGGGCAACGAGCGGTAGAACCGCCGGAGCGGTACTACCGCGCGCCAATACGGTACTACCGCAAGGTCGGTATCAACTGGCACAGGAGATGCACGGAAGTAAAAAAAATTACTTCCGTGCCTACCTCCGCTGAGGGCAGAGCAGTGCAAAAGTCCGGCGCGGTAGTACCAGACAAATTTACGGTACTACCGCTCGAGGGCGGATGTAAAAAATTACATCCGCGCCTACTACCGCAAGCGCACGCACCAGGGCTGGGGACTGCGGTACTACCGCTCCTTGGAGCGGTACTACTGCGGGCACCTGCGGTACTACCGCTTCCTTGAGCGGTACTACCGCTAGCCACTGAACACGAGCACCTTGCTGCCTTCAATTTGCACCGACAAAGGAAAACGGACTGGAGCTCCATTCAAGCGAAAGAAAGGTGGTGCAATAGAATAGATGTGTACGTGTTGATTCCACCCTAACCTTTCCGAAGCGGACCCCCTCTTAATAGTACGGCTTTCCTACGACTCAAATCCACTGAAAAGAAACGTAGAAAACAATCGTCTTCGATAGACTCCGAGGGGCACCGAATCGTCTTGTGCCTAGACCTGAGATATCTGAAATGCTCAATGCACACGATTAGTCTGCTAGTGAATTGTCATCAATCACCAAAACCACTTAGGGAGAAATATGCCCTTACAATCTCCCCCTTTTTGGTGGATTGATGACAATACGTGATTTGCACATAAAGATATATGATGAGCTTATGCAAACCCAAAATCTATAAAATATAGACATGCTCCCCCTAGATGTGTGCAATCTATAGCTATGCTTTGGACTGCAAAGCACACACACTAGGATCAACACTCCCCCTATATTTTATAGACATGGCAATCCTTGCAACAGAATGAATAATCACTAAGCATAGAAACAAGGCATAGCATGTGAGCATGAAGATAAGGGCACATAACAGATAACCTCACAAGCTACTAATCATACTAGACAATAATATGATAAGAGTGATAGCATATGTCTCACACCATATGATAGAAGAAGTCTCCTGGTCTCACACATAAATAACATAAAACCAAAGCAACGACGAAGGTTCAACAAAAGCAAGGAGACGACGAAAACACTTGCAAATCCTACACTCTCTCCCCCTTTGGCATCGAGATGCCAAAAAGGCAGAGAGGACACCTAAGACACAAGTGGTAGCTCCCACTGTAGAAAGATCATCCATCAAGCTCGTTCTCTGATGCAGCTGGAATAGACTCCTCATCTGAATCAACCCACTGATAGCTCTTCTTCTTCATCCAAGCAGCCTCAGGTGTGATGTTCGTCTCAGACCCACTCGAGATGGTCTCACCAAGCTTCCTCAAAATCCGCTTGTCGCGCTGACGACTCTCCTTCTGAGCAACATGAGTCTTGTACTGTCCCTTGGCCTGCATGCAGAACAAGGTCTTCATCCTGTTATTGAGCTTCATGGCCCAAGATGGCTCAAAAGACGGTGGCTCATACATCTCTGAACTGTCCTCCTCCTCCTCTTCAATCTCATCCTCATCAACATCCACATGTGCAGAAGCAGGCCTAGTGGTAGTGTTAGCCCACTTGTCCTTCAGACGCAGCCGAATAGGCTCATGACGGATCCAGTTGGGAGCATTAAAGTCCTCACATGGAAAGGACTTCTCCCAAGACTTCTGAATCAAGAAGAACAAGTAGGGTCCATAGATGGGGACCTTACGGTTGAACACAGCAGACAGAAGCTCACTCCACATGATGTGAGAAACGTCAAGTGGTTCAGACATTTGAAGCCGCCCTTGCTCACAAAGGAGCAGCATATCCACTAGATAGGAATGCACCTTGTCCTTGTCTCCCATGCGAGGAAAGAGAGTGTTGCGAAAGATCCTCGTGCATGACATCGAGAAATGGGTTAAGCACATAAGTTTTCTCACCAGAGGTAATGTCTTCTCAACAAGGTATGGCAGAAGCTTCTCCTTTTTAGCAGAATGTTGGTTGGTGTGCGGGCGCAAACCAACGGGCACATCAAGCCCCTCATCACGAACGTGCAACAGATCCATGAACTCCTTCCAGTTAGCAGTCAACCTCTTTCCATTGGTCATCCAAGTCATGCTCCGTTTCACATCCGTGTGGAAGTGGACAGAAGCAAAGAACTGAGCCACAATCTCTGGATCAAAGTCACAATGGAACGAGATGATATCCTCGATAGCAAACTGCTCCACCAAATCCAGAGGCTCACCAAAA
Organism: Elymus sibiricus; assembly: GCA_039707655.1. Taxonomy (NCBI): domain Eukaryota; kingdom Viridiplantae; phylum Streptophyta; class Magnoliopsida; order Poales; family Poaceae; genus Elymus; species Elymus sibiricus. The sequence continues at coordinate 147,927,666 of CM077675.1, forward strand.
GCTGCCAGGTTCTTCCTCAGATGTGCCATGTCAATCCACTGGGCAGGAACATAGAAATTCTTCTTTCCCTTGATCACATCTATATAGATGAGATTTTGTTGCTTGGTCCAAAACCCGTCATTGCCCTTGAACTGTTCCCTAGGGTTGATATAGGGGTTGATCTTCCGGCGAACCTGAAACTCTGCAAGAGGCATATCTTCCCAGCTGACAACTGGCTCCTTCGTCTTGGTTGCGGTTCTCTTGAAGTGGCGAGGCGAGGTATTGGACCCCTCAGGTGCATCTTGATTGCGTAGACGCTTAGAACCCGTATCACGAGAGGGATTCGAGCGTCTTGAACCGGAACCGGAGCCACCACCTATGACACACAACGCAAACACAAGAAAAGAGCGAAAGAGGTCAATACAAATGCCAAGGCAACCAAGAGAACCACATAGAAGTGAGAATTGGCCGGACAAAATAGGGGAATTATGGATCGAGCGGTAGTACCGCAGGTCTTGCGGTAGAAATTTTTTACTACCGCGCCGACCGCGGTAGTACCGCTCCAGGTAGGGGCGGTAGTACCGGGCTGAGTGCGGAAGTAAAAAATTTCATCCGCCCGAAGTATCGTTCCAGGTGGTGCGGTAGTACCGCACGGGGCGGAATCCTCAAGAACAGCGAAACAAAGTACTAGAAAAATAGATCGGTACTACCGTCGATCAAAACTACCATGTTGTATCCTCCCAAGTAACACTTCTACGCACAAGCACTCTCCAACCAACACCTCATGCAAAGATTTAGCCAAAAATCACAAGACCAATTCATATTTCCCCCTAAACCTAGATCCAAAAATAGAGAGGAAAAGAGAGAAGCACAAGGGGAAATACCAGGGTCCATGGCAAGAGGACAAGGTGGGGAACGATCCCACCGGTTGGAATGGGAGGAGAGCGGCCGGAGATGGAGATCTGGCGAGGTCCCTTGGCGCCGTTCGAGGGGAGAGAGAGAGAAACGTGAGGGGAAGAGATGAATGGGTATGAGGAGTTTGAAACCCCCCTGCCCGCTCTTAACCCCCATGCGGTCCTCACGGCGCGGTAGTACCACACATCATTGCGGTAGTACCGCCTGGCCCGCGGTAGAAAAAAAATACTACCGCTCACCGGGCGGTAGTACCGCTCCTCCAGCGGCAGTAAAAAATTACTGCCGCGCTGGATGCGGTAGTACCATGCCCCTCTCCAGCGGTAGTACCGTGTCAAGCCACGGTAGTACCGCGCTGCCAACAAAATGCAGGTTTGGGCCTTTGCACCAGAATTAATGATGACAAAACCTATAAGGCACGGAAGATAAAACAAAAGGCTTCAAGCAAAGAGAACACTTACGAAAAAGCACAAAATAAGCAACTCAACCACGAACACGGTCCAAAAGATTAGAGAGGAGAAACAAGGACCAAACATCGAACCACTACCTCTCATGAAGAGAGGGCGGTGGCCGGAGCCACCTATGTTTGAGTCAATTGGTATGGCACCGCGAAGAATTATCCTTGGGCCCATGACCAAAACTCGTCTTTGAAGCACAAAACCATCAAAAATGGCGGATGTGAAAGACTTTGATTAGTTTATGCATAATAGGAGGAGGGATAGTTCATTGAGAGAACTAGACTCCCCCTAAATCCATGCCTACATGTAAACAAGACATAATGATGAGTGTGGTGGGGTGTGCACTAAGTCAAGCCACATTGCTCGAATCGACGATATTTAGCTCATGCCTTAACTCGCGAAATCTTGCTTCATCTAATGGCTTCGTGAAAATATCTGCAAGCCGTTCCTTGGTATAAAGATGAATAAGATCAATTTCTCCACGCTTGATGTGGTCCCGGATGAAGTGATGACGAATCTCAATATGCTTCATCTTGCAGTGTTGAACCGGGTTGTTGGAGATCTTGATCGTGCTCTCATTGTCGCAGTAAAGAGGCACTTTGTCATAGTTGACACCATAATCCTTTAAAGTTTGCCTCATCCAAAGAATCTGAGCACAAGAGCTTGCGGCGACTACATACTCGGCCTCGGTGGACGAGAGAGAAACACAGTTTTGTTTCTTGGAAGACCAACTTACCAGAGAGCGACCAAGAAATTGGCAACCTCCGGAAGTGGACTTCCTTTCCACACGGTCTCCCGCCCAATCCGAGTCAGTATATCCAATGAGATCAAATGAAGCGCCTTTGGGGTACCATAAGCCAAAGATTGGGTTATGAGCCAAATATCGAAAGATTCACTTGACAGCCACATAGTGACTCTCCTTAGGTGCGGATTGAAATCGTGCACAAATTCCCACACTCAACATGATATCCGGTCTAGATGCACAAAGGTAAAGCAGAGATCCAATCATGGAGCGATATACCTTCTGATCCACAGCTTTACCATTGGGATCACTGTCAAGTTGGCATTTGAGTTGCATCGGAGTGTTGGCCTTCGGAGGATTTAGCTCATCCAACTTGAACCTCTTGAGCATGTCTTGAGTGTATTTGGCTTGGTTGATGAAGGTTCCTTGGCTTCGTTGCTTGACTTCGAATCCAAGGAAGAACTTCAACTCTCCCATCATAGACATCTCAAACTCTTTGGTCATTAGTGCGGCGAACTCATCATTAAAAGCTTTGTTAGAAGAACCAAAGATAATATTATCTACATATAGTTGGCATACGAACAAGTTCCCGTTAACCCTCTTAGTAAAAAGAGTGGGGTCGATTTTCCCAATTTCAAACCCATGATCTTGCAACATCTCGGTAAGGTGCTCATACCACGCATGTGGGGCTTGTTTAAGGCCATAGAGTGCCTTATCAAGAACGTATACATGATTGGGGAACTTGGGGTCCTCAAACCCCGGGGGTTGCTTGACATACACCAACTCCTTAAGTGGACCATTAAGAAAAGCACTCTTCACATCCATTTGATATAATATGAAATCATGATGAGAAGCATAAGCAAGCAACATGCGAATAGATTCAAGGCGAGCAACAGGGGCAAAGGTTTCACCGTAGTCGATACCCTCGACTTGGGAGTAGCCTTGAGCCACCAGTCTTGCCTTGTTGCAAATAATGATACCATGCGCATCTTGCTTGTTCTTAAAGATCCATTTGGTTCCAATGCCATTGTGATTCTCTTTTGGTCTTGGCACCAATCGCCACACTTTGTTGCGCTCAAAGTTGTTGATTTCATCATGCATGGCTTCAAGCCAATCCTCGTCTTCGAGTGCATCTTGTACCTTGAGGGGTTCAAAGCAAGCAACAAATGCATGATGTGCACAAAAGTTTGTTAATTGACGACAAGTAGTTACCCCTCTTTTCAAGCTTCCGTAGACGTTCTCTAGGAGGTGTTGCTTTTTCTGAAGCTTGGCAGCATTCTTGGCAGCTCGTCTTTCAAGAATTTCCTCCATGGAAAGTTGAGGCTTGGTAACTTGACGAGCTTCGGTACTAGCATCGGCTTGCTCATGATCTTGATCTTTAGCTTGACCTTGATCTTGAAGTAGATCTTGGTCTTGAGCTTCATCTTGATCTTGAGCTTGCACGGGAGTGTGAACAAGATCTTGAGCATCATGTGAAGTAGAAACATCACTATCGAGTTGATCTTGCCCTTGATCTTGATCACGGGGTTGAGGGCCTTCACTGCGTTCTTCGGAAGCGTGTGGGTCGTGCGTCGGTGATGGTTCCACTTGAGTAGAACATTGTCCTTCTCCTTCAGCCACAAGGGGTTCCTCAACGGGTAGGAAGTATCCCACACCCATTCTTCTTATGGCTTGGGGAGGAATTTCATCACCTACATCACAAAGACCACTTTGCTCCACTTGGGAGCCATTATTTTCATCAAACTCTACGTTACTCGTCTCCTCAATGAGTCCCATGGACTTGTTGAGGACACGGTAAGCATGAGAGTTTGCAGCATAACCAACAAATATGCCCTCATGAGCCCTAGATTCAAATTTAGACAAACGAACACCTTTATTGAGAATGAAACACTTACAACCGAACACCCAGAAGTATTTGAGGTTGGGCTTGTTCCCGGTAAGAATCTCATAAGGAGTCTTGTTCAAGCCTTTGCGGAGATAGAGCCGATTTGATGCATGACATGCTGTGTTGATGGCTTCGACCCAAAAGTTGTACGGAGATTTAAATTCTGCCATCATGGTTCTTGCCGCATCCATCAACGTCCGGTTCTTCCTCTCCGCAACACCATTTTGTTGAGGGGTGTAAGGTGTGGAATACTGGTGCTTTGTCCCCTCATCACTGAGAAACTCATTTAGGGTGTAGTTCTTGAACTCAGTGCCGTTGTCACTTCTGATCATCAAAATCTTTGCTTCATGTTGACGTTGGACTTCATTTGCAAAGTCGATGAAGGTCTGTTGGGTCTCACTCTTCCTCTTGAAGAAATATACCCATGTGTATCTGGAGTAATCATCCACAATCACCAAGCAATATTTTCTTCCTCCAAGGCTGTCAAAAGATGGAGGCCCGAAGAGATCCATGTGAAGGAGCTCTAAAGTCCTCTTTGAGTAGATTGTTGTAGTTGGACGATGAGCTTTTTCATGTAGCTTTCCTTCGATACAGGCACTGCAAGCACGATCTCTGGCAAAACTCACATTTGTTAGTCCAAGAATGTGATCCCTGTTGAGGAGACTTTGCAAATATCTCATATTGACATGGGCTAGTCGGCGATGCCAAAGCCATCCCACATCAACTTTAGCCATTAGACATGTCGCGGTCTTAGTGGGTCGCTCCGAGAAGTTAATCACATAGAGACCGTTTTCGACATGTCCAACAAATGCTACTTTAAGAGTCTTGCTCCACAAAAGGGTCACGGTATCAATGCCAAAGAAAGTACTAAAACCCATGATTGCAAGTTGACGAACGGAAAGTAAATTGTATGCAAGGGTCTCAACAAGCATGACTCTCTCAATAGTTAAGGTCGGAGAGATAACCACCTTGCCAAGAACCAATACCTTTGAGATTGCATCATCTCCAAATGAGACTTGGGTGGCCACGGATGCATCGGGTCGAACGTCCACCACCAAGTCCTTGCTTCCGGTCATATGATTTGTTGCTCCGCTATCGAGCAACCATGAGACTCCCCCGGAAGCAAAGTCCTACAATAGATCAATGCTTGGATTTAGGTACCCATTCTTGAATGGGTCCTTTCATGTTAGTGACAAGGGTCTTAGGAACCCAAATAGACCACTCAATATACTCATACGAAGAACCAACAAATTTGGCATAAACATGCCCATCACTAGCACGGCACAAAACATAAGAGGGGTTAAAATCGCCGGCCTTGTTGGAGGGAGTGATCTTGCCCTTCTTGGCACCATCACTCACAACCTTGTCTTTCTTCTTATCATGAGTAATGCTCCCTGCTTTGACTTCCTTGAGCGGAGGAGCCTTCGTGGTCTTCGTCTTCTTCTTCTTTTTGGATTTGGGTGCAAACCCAACTCCTTCCTTTGCAATCACTTCCTTTTGATTGCTCAAAAGGTCATTGAGATTCTTCTCACCTTGTATACATGTCACAAGGCCTTTCTCATGCTGCTCTTTTAGCTTAGCATTTTCCTCCACAAGATGTGCATGCTCACAACACGGGTTAGTAGCAGATGCATTATCAATTAAGACAAAGGGAGGACATGTGGCAATTTATTTAGTGAGTTTCACTTGGAGTTGATCATGTGACTCTTTAAGAGAAGCATGAACGCTCTTCAATGCCTTATGAGCACTGTCAAGAGAGACAAACTCATCCTTGAGTCGAGCATGGTCAACCCCAAGTGCAACCTTTTCAGATTTAAGGACACGGTTAAGAACAATAGCATGATCATAATCTTTACGTAATTTAGCAAAGTCGTCATTGTGTGACTCCTTAAAAGTCAAATGAAGACCTCGCTCTTCGTCTAGAGCAATAGAAAGATCTGCTATCTCGTCGACATAATCACGACTATGGACTCTCATCTCCTCAAGAGATTCTTCTTGAGAATCAATCGTGTCATTGGCCTCACCAAGTTGTTCCAAGAGAGCAACGAAGTGCTTCTTGGACTCTCCCTTGAGTTTACTCAAGAACTTGTCAAACTCATTCTCACCCTCTATTGCCTCCTCAAGTTCATCCACACAATCTAACAAAGACGGAGTGGAAGAAACTGAAGTCTTAATGTTAGAGGTTTTGGCGTTGGAGGTTACCTTGGTGATACCTTTTGCCATGAGGCACCTAGCGATGTGGTTCTCATTGGGGGCGTCGAAGAGTGACACCTTTGTTGGGGTGGAGGATGCAATTGCCACAGATGCCATTGCCATTCCTTCACCACTTGTGTCTCCGTCATCACAATCATCATCCGATGCATACTCTTCTTGAGCCACCAACACTTTGTGTGGAGTCTTCTTGGTGAAGTTGGTCTTGTTGGGGAATGACTTGGCCTTATCTTTGCGGATGAGCTTGCCGCCATTGTCTTCCCTCTTCTCGTATGGACAATCCACCACAAAGTGACTCACATTACCACAGTTGTAGCAGGTCCTCACACGTTGCTTGCCCTTTGACCCGTTTGAGTTGTTCTTGGAGAAGTTGGGCCTTGTGTTTCTCTTGTTGCCCCAAAGTTGCCTGGACGCAAGAGCCATGTGCTCATGATAGGCATATTTGGTGTCCTCGGGGCAACCCTCTTCCTCTTCTTCTTCTTCTTCCTCTTGACAGACCTTGGCCTTCAAAGCAAGGTTGGGGGATGATTTCTTTGACCGTTGCACGCGACCGAGAGCATTGTCAGCTGTTGTGTTCAAGATGTTCATTGCAATAAATTCATCCAACACATCACCAAAAGACAAGGTGTGAAAGTCCGGTCTTTGACGGATGACAGCGGACATGGCCTTGTTGTAGGGCATGATGGCCTTCAGAAACTTACGCTTGACCCACGTATCATCCACATCCTTGCTGCCATGATCTTTGAGGGCAACCGCGAGGGCAGTCACCCTTCTATAGAGCTCACGCGGTTCCTCATCCTCTATCATTACAAACTCATCTGACTGATCAAGGACAACTTCATAGTTTGACCGTTAAATGCTTGAGCTGCCCTTGTACATGGAGATAATGTGTTCCCAACACTCTTTAGCAACAGTGAAAGGACGCAGGTGAGGTAGGTCTTCAGTAGGAACAGCAGCTTGGAGTATGAACAAGGCGGAGGAATTTAGCTGTTTATCCGCTTCTTCCCTTGGAGTGAGGTTGCGTGGATCACGAGGGTAGTATCCTTATTCAATGACTCGCATGAGTTGAATTGAGCTGTGATCCAAATGAGACTTGATACAGAAAAGCCAATTAGCGAAATCATTTTTAACAACCTTAGGAGGAGGACCGTGGTTAACTATATGAGGTGGGTGCACCGGTCCTCCATAGACCAAGGGAGGGGGAACTGAGGCATACGTCCCCGACCCATTAATTCCTTGAGAACGATTATCTTTATCAGTACTAGCCCCCTCCTTACCGGAGTTGACATCCGATGCCGAGTTAGTGGGATTAACACTTGAACCGCATCGGTGGAAAGTTGAAGTGTGTCAAGGAATTCTTTAAACATGGATTTGACCTCGGTCGTCATGGAGGATTTAAGCGAGGACATGGCTTCATTTAAATCCTCGCGAGAGACCGTGTTCACACCCACGGCCTCGGGGAGTTCGACCGCCCGGTCCCCGTCGTCAACCATACTCTTCGGGTGGTGAAACCCTTAATAAAGAGACGAGGCTCTGATACCAATTGAAAGGATCGATATGGTTGACTAGAGGGGGAGGGGGTTAATAGGCAACTAACACTTTTTAACTTTTCTTAACAATTTAGGCTTAGCAACAAATAGGTTGACTAGATATGCAACTAGGTGAGCAACCTATATGATGCTAATCACAACAAGCACACAAGCAAGCAAGGGATACAACACAATAATAGCTTGCAGGAAGTAAAGGTAAGAGATAACCAAAAGTGGAGCCGGTGGAGACGAGGATGTGTTACCAGAGTTCCTTCCCGGTAAGGGGAAGTACGTCTCCGTTGGAGCGGTGTGGAGGCACAATGCTCCCCAAGAAGCCACTAGGGCCACCGTATTCTCCTCACGCCCTCACAAAATGCGAGGTGCCGTGATTCCACTATTGGTACCCTTGAACGCGGCGACCGAACCTTTACAAACAAGGTTGGGGCTATCTCCACAACTTAATTGGAGGCTCCCAACGACACCACGAAGCTTCACCACAATGGAATGTGGCTCCGAGGTGACCTCAACCGTCTAGGGTGCTCAATCACCCAAGAGTAACAAGATCCGCAAGGGATTAGTGGGGGGAATCAAATTTCTCTTGGTGGAAGTGTAGATCGGGGCCTTCTCAACCAATCCCGAGAGAATCAACAAGTTTGATTGGCTAGGGAGAGAGATCGGGCTAAAATGGAGCTTTGAGCAACAATGGATCTTGGGGAGGGAAGAGGTGGTCTTCTTGGGGAAGAAGACCCCCTTTATATAGTGGGGGGAAGAATCCAACCGTTATCCCCACACTCAGCCCGCGCATTGCGGTACTACCGCATAAATGCTACGGTACTACCGCAAGAGGCTGCGGTACTACCGCAGTGGGGTGCGGTACTACCGCTCGCACGGTAGTGGCCAGATGAAGACCTATTGCACTGGGCAACGAGCGGTAGAACCGCCGGAGCGGTACTACCGCGCGCCAATACGGTACTACCGCAAGGTCGGTATCAACTGGCACAGGAGCTGCACGGAAGTAAAAAAAATTACTTCCGTGCCTACCTCCGCTGAGGGCAGAGCAGTGCAAAAGTCCGGCGCGGTAGTACCAGACAAATTTACGGTACTACCGCTCGAGGGCGGATGTAAAAAATTACATCCGCGCCTACTACCGCAAGCGCACGCACCAGGGCTGGGGACTGCGGTACTACCGCTCCTTGGAGCGGTACTACTGCGGGCACCTGCGGTACTACCGCTCCCTTGAGAGGTACTACCGCTAGCCACTGAACACGAGCACCTTGCTGCCTTCAATTTGCACCGACAAAGGAAAACGGACTGGAGCTCCATTCAAGCGAAAGAAAGGTGGTGCAATAGAACAGATGTGTACGTGTTGATTCCACCCTAACCTTTCCGAAGCGGACCCCCTCTTAATAGTACGGCTTTCCTACGACTCAAATCCACCGAAAAGAAACGTAGAAAACAATCGTCTTCGATAGACTCCGAGGGGCACCGAATCGTCTTGTGCCTAGACCTGAGATATCTGAAATGCTCAATGCACACGATTAGTCCGCTAGTGAATTGTCATCAATCACCAAAACCACTTAGGGAGAAATATGCCCGTACAGTGGGCCCCACCCAATGGACCCCCGGAACCCATTCGTCCCTCCCGGCACACTACCGGAAATACCCGAAACTTTTCCGGAACCCAAATACCACTTTCCTATATATAAATCTTTACCTCTGGACCATTCCGGAGCTCCTCGTGATGTTCAGGATCTCATCCGGGACTCCGAACAACCTTCAGTCACCAACACATATATCTCAATACTACCGAAACGTCACCGAACGTTAAGTGTGCAGACCCTGCGTGTTCAAGAACTATGTAGACATGACCGAGACACCTCTACGGTCAATAACCAATAGCGGGACTTGGATGCCCATATTGGTTCCTACATATTCTACGAAGATCTTTATCGGTTGAACCTCTATGTCAAGGATTCAGTTAATCTCGTATTCTGTTCCCTTTGTTCTTCGGTATGTTACTTGCCCAAGATTCGATCATCGGTATCTCTATACCTAGTTCAATCTCGTTATCGGCAAGTCTCTTTACTCGTTCCGTAATACAAGATCCCGTGGCTAACTCTTTAGTCACTTTGCTTGCAAGGCTTATTGTGATGTTGTATTACCGAGTGGCCCTGAGATACCTCTCCGTCACACGGAGTAACAAATCCCAGTCTCGATCCATGCTAGCTCAAGAGACACCCTCGAAGATACCTATAGAGCATCTTTATAGTCACCCAGTTACGTTGCGACGTTTGATACACACGAGGTATTCCTCCGGTGTCAGTGAGTTACATGATCTCATGGTTATAGGAACAGATACTTGACATGCAGAAAACTTTAGCAATAAACTGACATGATCATATGCGACATTCATAGTTTGGGTCTTGTCCATCACATCATTCTCCTAATGATGTGATCCCGTTATGAAATGACATCTCATGTCTATGGCTAGGAAACCTTGACCATCTTTGATCAATGAGCTAGTCTACTAGAGGCATACTAGGGACACAGTGTTGTCTATGTATTCACACATGCAATTGAGTTTCCAATCAATACAATTATAGCATGGATAATAAACGATTATCATGAACAAGGAAATATAATATTAACCACTTTATTATTGGCTCTAGGGCATATTTCCAACACTTTGTTCCTTCTATAGAAGAAGGAACCTTTGTCGAAGGGTCCTCGGTGGCCGAAAACTCCACCCCGGCGATGGTTGTGCTGCTGCTGGCACCCATGGTAAGGGTGGGCGGGGCAGACGAGGTCGCCTCCCCTGGCACTTCGCGTGCAGGCAGGGAAGGGTGATGCCTGGAGGAAGCTCGCTTGATACCCCATCATTGGGGATCGACGTTTGGGACTGTACAGGGTGGAAAAGGATGAATAACTAAAAGTGTAGACAAGGGGAGGTTATATGGACGATAGAAGTTAAACGCTTACCTCTTCGGCGGTGGCTTGCTCCTGCCCGCCTCGTGCTGCTCACTCTCCGAGGAGGATTGGATGAGTCTGGGCTTGGCCGAGGCCTTGCGTCCCGAGGCTTCAGATGCCTTCCTGAGGCTCTTTAGACCGCCCTGGGTTTTCACCTTGGCGACGCCCTCGGAAGGAAGGAGTAGTCCTCGCTTTCCTCCTCTACCCCTCGCCTCCTCCTTCCAATGAGACAGACCTGAGGTCCTCGGATTTGGAATATGAGGGCCCCTCTTCTCGAGGACCTTCAGTCCTATTTCGCTTCTTCCCCGGCTCTCTTTTCGCCTTGGCCGGTCCAGTTGGGGGACCCGGGGCAAGAAGCACCTGGAGATCGGGGGAGACGTCTTCTTCGGGCAGAGGGGCAGGACAATTTATGCTTCCTGCCTGGTCCACCCACTTCTGCGCATGGAGAAAAATATCTCAACTATAAGAAAATAACCTTCGGATTAAAAGGGCTAGTGGAAGGAATAGTTACCTTCTTCGGAGCATGTATCTCCGAATAGCCGCTGTCAGGTCCTACCACGGGGAACTCGTTCTTGTTCGGCTTGAAGAGAGCCGACCACATGCCTTTCAGGTCGGAGCAGAAGAAGTGGTGGATTGATCGGGTTTTTTGGGCTTGTAGAGTGATACGTCTCCAACGTATCTATAATTTTTGATTGTTCCATGCTGATATATTATCATTCTAGGATACATTTTGAGTATTAGTTTACCAATTTATATTAGTTTTGAGCACTAACCTATTGACCCAGTGCCCAGTGCCAGTTGTTTTCTGCGTATTTTTGACTTTTCAGGTTTACAATACCAAACGAAGTCCAATTGTCCTGAATTTTTTTATGATTTTTTCTGGACCAAAAGAAGACCTCGAAGCTTTGGGAGAAGACCCGAGGCCGCATGAGGGAGGCACAAGCCAACAGGTCGCGCCCAGGGGGGTCGGCGTGCCCTGATGCCTTGTCCCTCCCTGGTGGACCTCCTGACCCCGTTCTCTGGCCTATAAATTCACATATATTCCAAAACCCTAGAGGGCATCCCGAAACACCTTTTTCGCTGCCGCAAGTCTCTGTTCCGTCGCGATCCCATCTGGAGCTCCGTTTCGGCACCCTGCCGGAGGGGGGATCGATCATGGAGTGCTTCTTCATCAACCTTGCTACCCTCATGATGATGTGTGAGTAGTTCACCACAGACCTACGGGTCCGTAGTTAGTACCTAGATGGCTCTCTCTCTCTTTTGCTCTTCAATACAATGATCATCGCACCTTCGCTTTGATCTATCCGATGTAATTCTTTTGTCCGGTGCGTTTGTTGGGATCCGATGAATTGTGGGTTTATGTTCAGATTTTTCATGAAAAGATATGGAATACTTTCTGGTATTTTATTTGCATGATCGTTATAGCTTCGTAATCCTCTCTGATTTATTAAAATAGTTTGGCCAACTAGATTGATACTTCTTCGGTGAGACGGGTGCGATGTAGTGGGTTCAATCTGGCGGTGCTCTATATCCCAGTGACAGAAAGGGACAAGACACATCTTTGCATTGTTGCCACTAAGGATAAGACAATGGGTTAGTTCATATTAGTTGAATTCTCTTTGTTTACATCATGTCATTGTTCTCCAAAATTACCCTGTTTAACTTTATACTCTAGATGCATGGTGGATAGCGGTCGATGGGTGGAGTAATAGTAATAGGTGCAGGTAGGAGTCGGCCTATTTACTTATGGACGTGATGCCTATATACATGATCATTGCTGTGAATATCACATAACTATGAGCTTTTTTATCAATTGCACAACAGTAATTTGTTTACCCGCCGTATGTTTCCTACATGAGAGATGTCACTAGGGAAAACTATGCCCCCCGGGTCTATTCACTTATATATTTACAAATTCTATCATTACCTTTCTGCCATTATTTACTTTTTATTTTATTTTGCAATTTACAATTATCTACTATCATCTACACACTTCACTTGCTTGCAAATAACGACTCCAATGGGATTGACAACCCTCTTGTCTGCGTTGGGTGCAAGTGTTTGTTCTTTTGTGTGCATCCACTGAAGACGGTTGTTAATTGATATTCCTATTGGTTCGATAAACCTTGGTTCTTAACTGAGGGAAATACTTATCTGTATTGTGCTGCAATTACCCATACCTCTACACGGAAAACCCAACGCAGATAACAAGTATCAGGAAGGATTTCCGACGCCGTTGCCGGGGAATATCATCATCAACTATCAAGTAACTTTGCACAAATTATCATTCCCTTGTTATTCTTTTTATTTGCTGTTATATTTAGTTTGCTTCTAAAAATTAAAAGGGATTTCTATTCCTGTGCCCCTCGTTCCTTAGCTCTACTCATTCATCCCCACGCTCTTAACATTTGCTCACTTTTCCCCATTCCTTAGTCTGAAACCCTCAGAAATGGTCACACGGGGGATGTCGTCGGGTCAATGGTTTGACCGTTAACTACTGACGAGTGGGGCCCTGGTTTCGGTGGACTGTTGGGCCCAAGCGTGCCACTCCCTCCATCCCGTTTTGCAGGCGTCTTTTCACACGCGCCCGCCACGTCGGGCTGACGGCATGGCCCCATGCGGACTCGTCGGGAAACCCGACGGTCTGACGGACGCCTCGACCGTCGGCGCGGTGTGAATGCCGCATGGCGCCGCTTCGAATCGCCGCCCGAGGCCATTAGTCGGCTATTTAAGCCGACCGTCGTCCCCCAGCCCTTGCACATCCTCCTCCTCCCTCCACCCCACCGCCGCCTGAGCCCATCCGCCTCCTCTCGCACTTCCATCGCTGTCAGGATGGTCCGGCGCCTCATCACCACGTACGCGCAGCTCACTCCGGAGCGGCGCCTGCAAATCGAGGCGAAAATGCAGGCTCGCCGCGCCGCCCGCATTGCCGTGGTTCTCCCTCCGGATTCGCCGGAGATAGAGGAGGAGGAAGAGGAGGAGGAGCAGGAGGAGGAGCATCAGCCGGCGCCCATGGAGGAGGTCAACCCGGAGGCGGAGGGCGCCGTCGACCAGCCGGAGGAGATGGCGGAGCAGCAGACCATCCTGGATTCCATCCGGGATGAGGGTGAGGTGGAGGCCAACCGCCGGCTTATCCGGCAGAGGCAGGCGGAGGCCGACTCCCTGTTTGATGAGGGAGGTGGAGATAGAGGCGGAGGAGGCGGCAGCGGAGCAGCCGCATGCGTCGGAGGGGGCGGAGCCGCAACAAGCGGTCATTTATCCACCGGAGGGCACGGAGATCATCGACGAAGAGTAGATAGGTTTTACTATGTACTACGTAGGTTTTACATCTTGCATGCTTTTGTATGAATTTTATCCTTTCTAAATATGAGATGTCCGGTTGTGTAATGATGTTTTCAATCTAATATGAACCATGTTGATGTTGAAAAACAAGAAGGAAAAGAAACTATTTTTTTGCATGATGAAACTAATTTGGTGCAATCAAATAAAAAAAAGAAACAAACGGTGCAATCAAATCAATAAAGAAAAGGGTGACGGTGCAATCAAATCAATAAAAAAAACAGAACCAGCGCGTGCACCATTTTATAGGCCTCTTTTATCCTTGTGGGCCTTCGACAGGTCAACGCCTTGTGAAGGCCCAACGAGGACTTGTTTGCATTTTGGGACAGACGAGTGGGCGAGCAGAACCAACCTCTCGCGGATCGCCCAACGATCCAACGGTGCGGAGCCGTCCATGTGATCCAATGACGTGCAGCCTGCACGCGGCCCGCCTTGTCAATTCCTTCTAGAAGTCCAGATCTGAGGGCTGTCGCTTGGCGCTAGGGTATAATCGGACGGATGCAGTTCGACGCTAGGGTTTGGAGAGATGCTGCGGGGTTTTGAGCCAGTCAGCGGGGTTATCTTAGGTTTGACCAACTCCCAAATGATGTTAACTAATTCAAAAAAAATAAAAAAATAGCAAACCTTCGCGGTTTGTCGTTTCATAAGACATAGTTACCATAAAAAATATAAACTTGGTTTAGGGACATTTTTATGGAAAATCTTTTTTTGAGGTAAGCTACCATCTCCAAATTCAAATGAGAAGAACAAATTAAAAAAAATCAGAAAAATGGAAGACATGCGCACAATGTCGTTGTATGTGACATGGTTATGACAAAAACAATCTTGGTTTATGGACATTTCCATGAAAACTCCTTCACACAAATGAGCTACCACGTACGAGATTGTATAGAGTCCAAGAAGAGAGTGATAGTGGGTTTGGGTTTATGAAAAAATAAAAAAATCACCATAGAATCATTTTAGTGTGAATAAGAAGGATCTGAACTTATTTTTTTATTATTGAAACTTTAAACTATTTTTATAATGATTTATATTGGAAAGTGTTTGTTTACCCTAACTTTAGAAGCTCACCAACATAGGCTAACATGATCATTTGTTTGTATTTTTGTTTTATTTGTTGTTAGATCATTGCAACCTAGGCTAACATGATCATTGTAACATCACAGAGCAATGGATTTCAAATGTTGCTTATAATTCAAAGGTCAGTACAAATTCAAATTCAAACATCACATCACAGTCCAAACATCATATGAAATCACATCAACCTGCGTTAACTTTAATTATACATTAATGCCGGCCACAAAGGCTGGCGAGAGTTCACAAGTCTGTCAGGCATTAACTAAAAACATTAAAATTAAAAATAAAAATGAGGAGGCCTGCTGCCCCCTAGGCATCCTCGTCGTCATCGTCATCGGGGCCGGTGAGGTCGGCGAGGCTCGGTGCCGGGCCAGCCCAGGGGAACGCCGTCTCCCAGGCGGTGTCGACGTCGTCCGCCGGTGGCTGCACCGTCGCTGCCTGCGCTTCGGCACGGCGCTCCTCCTTCTCTGTCTTGGCGTCCTTCTCCAACTCCTCGAGCCACTTACCCTCGAGATGCTTCGCCAGCAGGTGCTGTTGTCGCCAGAACTCCAGGTAGACCCGCTCCTGCTCCGGCGTCGCTAGCATCCAGACGGGTGGCGCACTCACCCACTCACGCACCACCCCTCCCAGATGTAGGGAGTGAGGGTGGTCGACGCCTGCTCGAGCCTGGCGGGGGACGGTGGGGCCAGCGACGGCACGACGCAGTCGCCAGCAGCGGAGAGCGCAATGGCCTCCGCTATCCGCGCCTGGTAAGCCGCCTCCTCCTCCTCCTCCTTGCACCGCTCTTCCTCCTTGCTTTCACGGAGGGCGGTTGCCAGTGCCTCCTGGTACTTGGCTTCCACCTCCTGGTCCTCATCGCGCACGATGAGGGGCGGCGGGATGCCAGCCCGCACACCGCGGACGCCACGCCGGCGCTGCTCCTCGTGCTCAAACGCAAACCAGGCCTCCCAATCGGGAGAGTCTTCAGCGTAAGCTGGGTTGAGCCGCTGCTCAGGCGTGAGCTGCTGCCGCCGGCGCCTCACCTCCTCCGCATGCGCCCGCGCCGACCGTGGCACCGCCGGTACTGGGATCCTCTCCGGATCCAAGTGCCAGTCATGTGACAGGACCACGTCGGGGTAGGGGAGAGGGATGCAGTGCTCCCAGTGCCACCTCGCCTGGTGCACTGGGATGCTAATCCACTGCCGAAGCGGACGGGAAGAGGACGATGGGGGTAGTGCGCGCCAAGGGACGGCAGGGGCCTTGCCCTTCTTTTTGCCGGAGCTCGAGCCGGCCCCTGAGAAGATGCCCATGGTGAGAGGGATGTCTCCGGCGGGCTAGGGTTTGCAGATGCTGCTGGGGGTGGAGGGGGAAGGCTTCACTTTGGAAGGGTGGAAACTGTTGTGGACTGGCCGGTCCACGGGTTTCCACTTAAAGAAGGACGGCGACCCGAACATGGGTGGCTGACGACCGGGGCCCGCCGCGCGTGCACATTTACTTTGGGACATGGGGGTAGTTGGAAGGCCGCCACGCGTCCCCGAAGCGGAGGAGGAGAAAGCGCGTGCGCGTCCGTTCGGCGTCCTTGTGGCCGAAAATGGGGCGGGTCCAACGAGCGAGACAGTCCAGCGCGGCCCCACTCGTAAGTAGTTAACGGTCAAAACATTGACCCGGCGGCATCCCCCCGTGTGACCATTTCTAAGGGTTTTGGACTAAGGTGTGGGGAAAAGTGAGCAAATGTTAAGAGCGTGGGGATGAATGAGTAGAGCTAAGGAACAAGGGGCACAGATGTAAAAAAACCCAAATTAAAAATACAAAATATTTATCTTTGCTTGTTACTAGTTTACTTCTTTGCTTGCTTCAAAGTCGCTATCATGTCTGAGTTTGAAAGTAGTAAAACTCCTGCCTCTAGTGCGAAAGCCTTAGAACATTCAACTTCACCTCTTAATGATAATGCTAAAAGAAATCTTGAAGAAGTTGTTAAGGAAAAACTTGATAACCTTGCGGATGATCCTTCTACGGAGGAATCTATTAGGCAAACTAAGAAATTCCGTATTGGTAGTGGCTATATCATTGGAAAAAGTGTGATCCAAGACTTTTTCACTTGTGCAGGTTCTCTACCCTTGATAGGAGGATCTATTCTTACTAGAACCACTAGTTATGCGGATGCTATATCTTCACTCATAGTTGAGTTAGAGATACAATTTATTCATATGCATCCCTCCGTACAATGGTTGTTTCTAGAGTTCTCTAATATTGAACATGCTCCTACTAAATGGTTGGCTACAATATTTATCGCTCATGAATTTAATCACATTATGCAAAAAGCAAGAGAAATATTTATTTATTATAGGATCAATAGTGAGTGACCACCAATAGAGGGAATCCTTTATGAGTTGGAATAAATAAGGAGATTAAGATCAAGAGACTATGTTGCTTATAATGAAAACCTTAGGAAAAAGGTTCCACCTAATGTCTTGATTGATAAAATATCCAAATTCAATGATCAAATTATTGTTACAAATATTGAATTGGACTATGAGCTTGAGATGAAATTAAGGAAATATCTTCATCGGAACCTATACAATGAAGAGTTTACTATCACCTATGAAAAGTCTTAGGATGAGCCTCCTTCTCCTCCGGAGATAGATCTCACGGATCCTTGTGTTGGGAAGTTTAGTCCCTTCAATTATTTTGGATTTCCCATGAGAAAACTTGCAGCCGAGAGAACGGAATATGATTATAGCATGGTGAATCTTTCTTATGGTTATGACAAAACTTGAAACTATGAATTATGCCTAGCTAGGGGCATAAAACAATAACGCTTGTTGGGTGGCAACCCAATAGTTATCTCTAATTTTTGCTTTTTAATTTAAGGTTATTTTTGATAACATGATTATTTCCACTGTAAATATTGTCTTTTTATGTTTTAATTAGTGTTTGTGCCAAGTAAAGCCTTTGGGATAGCTTACAAGATGAGTAGAACTAATACGATGCAAAAACAGAAACTTTAATGTCCAGTGCAGAATTTCTCTGATTTTACCGGAATGTCTTTTTGATCTGAATTTTTACTCAGTGTTTCTATACAAATTCTTCAGGGTTTCCTAATTTTTCAGAATTTTTAGAGTTACAGAAGTATAGTTTCTTTACAAATCTTTACAAACTGTTCGGTTTTAGACATGTTTTGTTTTTGCTTGTATAGTTTGCTTGTTTTGATGATGTTATGGTTTGTATCGGGGGTATAAGCCCTGGAGAAGTTAGAATACAATATATATTATGCAATAATGATATACGAATCAATTTATAATAGTACTTAAAGTATTTGATATGTTTGTTATACTAACGGATCTCACGAAGTTTTGTTGAGTTTTGTGTGATTGAAATTTTCAAGTTTTGGGAGTTATCACAATGGACGAAGGAATAAGGAGTGGCAAGAGCCTAAGGTTGGGGATGCCCAAGGCACCCCAAGGTAATATTCTAGGAAGACTCAAGCGTCTAAGCTTGGGGATGCCCCGGAAGGCACCCCCTCTTTCGTCTCAAACCATCGGTATGTCACTTGGAGCTATATTTTTATTCGTCACATGATATGAGTTTTGCTTGGAGCATCGTTTGCTTTTGCTTTTGTTTTTAGTATGCCACAATCATCATTTTGCTGGACACACCTATTTGAGAGAGACACACCTTCATCATAATTTATTAGAATACTCTATGTGCTTCACTTATATCTTTTGAGCTTAGCAGTTGCTCTAGTACTTCACTTATATCTTTTTGAGAATGGTGGCGTATAGATTTTGTAGAAATAATTGCACTCTCATTCTTCACTTATATTTGTTTGAGAGTTAATAAATAGTGACGGTAATTTGCATGGGTCATAAGACTAGTCCAAAAAGAATAGGTATTCAATTAGTGACAATCAAAACCATCATGTAGCACATTTAAGAGAAATCTTGGGTTAGTGATATTGATGTGGTAATGTGAAAGGGTGTGAATTCATGATTGTCGGTTTGTAGAAGTATCAGTATTAAGAGGTGTTAATTTCCCGTTCGTCTAAATATTAAAAAGGCATGGTGGGGATGTGTGAGCATTTCTATTCGTCGTTAAAATGCTAGTGTTGTTTCGGGTCGGAGGCGCGCGATGGTTAACTTCTCCCAACCTCCTCCCTCGGGGCATGCGAGTAGTACTTTGATTTGTGATAGAACTAATAAAACTGTGCAATAATTATGTCAAGACCGGTTTCCCAGGATATTAATTTCCCAGTAAATGGTCCTTGTGCTCACCAACCCCAGGATTACTGTTAGCTGGTGAGGCACATTCTTGATACAGAAATTCCAAGCGAAATACAAAATCTGAAGTACAAGACCATGATGGTCTATGAGTACAACAAGGTTTCTAGTGGTTGATGGCGGAAGCGGTTTGCGGATCATCAGCGTCTATGGGACTCCATTTCCCATAGGAATAGCTGACCTGGATAACTCCTATCTTCGCGTGGCTACTATCTTCGTTGCCTAGGCTCCGGGGCTGTCGTCTTTGCGCTCCTCTTCAAGCAAGAAATCTGGCCAAGACAATAGCCAGGGACACGCCAATGAGTACTTTGAATGTACTCGCAAACATCATGAAAACAGATATAATATAGCATGTGATAATCAAACACTGAAATAAATTACGATCATTCAGTCAGTCACAAAATAAAATTCATGATGCAAGCAAGCAGGTCATTCATATTAAATATAAATAAGTATTCAGGGAATAAAAATAAAATAATCCGATCGGGTGTCTGAAGCGACGCCTCGAAAGATTAAGAATATGAAACATGCCTCGGTCGGGCGTCTGAGCGACGCCACAGAAAGGGCTTATGAAGAAAATAAATAACAGGCATGCCGCAGTCGGGCGTATGTGCGACGCCACATAAAGGGCTTACATATAAAGTAAACAACATGCATGCCACAGTCGGGCGTCTGAGCGACGCCACATAAAGGGCTCATAAAGAAAGTAAATAATATTTGTGCCGCAGTCGGGCGTCTCAACGACGCCACATAAAGGGCTTATATGAAAAAATAATAACATGAGTATCTAGGAGGTAAAACCATCCCAGGGATACTCAACAATTCACATAATAGAAATGGTTATTCCAAACAATAATAATCATAAATATCACTCGTCGCACTTCATGATCCATATTCAGGTTTAGAAGAATTCCTCCGAAGACCGACACTAAGACCGACACTTGACCCATCCCAGACTGTAGTCCTTAACTGCGGACACGGCTATTCGAATAGATGTATACTCTGCAGAGGGTGTACTCTTTACCCACAAGTAACGGATCTCTTTAGTCATCTCGAGACTAATTCCGCTTACGGTCTTTAAGTTGAAAACACACCTGACCCGCACACACCAGCTTAACTTACCGGTGCCTGGAGTCACCCACGACACTTGTTAAGCAAAACTCTAAGTGGGGAGGCTACAACCTCTATTAGCATGGGATCACAAAATTTATACTACGCGCAAAACAGGGAAGCTACCCCCTCGGACCAACCGGAACACCCATGCCCCCGACCAAGTGACATGCCTACCAGTGATCAGTGGTATCTTTCACTATGGCCTCTCTGTACGGTGTGTGCAAGGAAAGGGGTTGACGACTTACTCAACCATACCCTACCCGTGGCAGGGACAAGTGGTAGCACAAATCAAGTATGGGGGTTACTGGTGCAAGACTCGATCTACGGTCGACTCAGGAGGTTTATATGTTTCTTGCATGATTAACACATCAGGTATTTTTCACAGTTCCAGAATCACCACTCATCACACCCCTTCATGCCTCACACCATTCTCGCTCCAACGAGATGTCAGCACCAAGCTCATGTCTACCAGAGACAAAGACTTCTCCGGATTCCTCGCGGTAGGCACCAGTGGCACAAGGTGGTGAAAACTGTCACATGCATCTCAATATCCATAGCAAGAATTTCTCATCATGCACTTACAAGCATGATCACACTTTCACATGAAATATGCACACTTTATGTTAATTTGATGTTGTAATTTATTTTCTACCTCAAGCATCACACAACAAATACTATACCAAGGTTCAGAATGCTTGCCTTCAGTGTGCAGAGAGGTGGGGTGCACTCCAAAATTGTTGAAGGTTTGATCTCCTCTCCCTTTCCTATTTTTGAAATTATTCAAATCAACACACAATTTGAAAACAGAACAAAAAGTTGTCTTGGAAAATTTTCAATTAAATCCTAAATTAACTAGGTGAAATTTGATAAAGGTAGGAAAAAGAATCAAATCAATTGGGGTTTTATTTTAAAAGTTATGTCCAGTCAAGGTGAGGTCAAAGTGCTGTTTTAAATAAAACAATTAAACGAAGACGCATCAACCAATGTACGCTTACCGAAGGAGAAAGCGTAATCTCAAAAGGGCACCTCCTTCGACAGAACACGTACTGGAGGGGTTACGTGATAACCCACAAGTATAGGGACCGCAACAGTTTTCGAAGGTAGAGTATTCAACCCAAATTTATAGATTCGACACAAGGGGAGCCAAAGAATACTTGAGAGTATTAGCAGTTGAGTTGTCAATTCAACCACACCTGGAGATTAAATATCTGCAGCAAAGTGATCAGCAGCACAGTAATATGATAGTTTTGATAGCAGTAGCAATAACAACGGTAGCGGTAACAGTAGTAGCAATAGTTTTGTAGTAGTTGGAACAGCAACAACAGCAGTAGTAACTTAGCAAGAACAGTAAGTGGAAAGGTCGTAGGCACTAGATCGGTAACTCGTTGGATGATATTCATCATATAACAGTCATAACCTAGAGCGATACAGAACTTGCTCCAGTTCATCAACATAATGTGGGCATGTATTCCGTAAATAGTCATACGTGCTTATGGAAAAGAACTTGCATGACATCTTTTGTCCTACCCTCCCGTGGCAGAGGGGTCCATAAGGAAACTAAGGGATATTAAGGCCTCCTTTTAATAGAGAACCGGAACAAAGCATTAACACATGATGAATACATGAACTCCTCAAACTACGGTCATCACCGCGAAGTATCCCAAATATTGTCACTATGGGGTTGACGGATCATAACACGTAATAGGTGCATATAACTAGTCAAGATCGGATCAAGAACATTGATATAGAGGTGATAACATAAACGGTTCAGATCTGAAATCATGGCACTCGGGTCCTAGTGACAAGCATTAGGCATAGCAAAGTCATAGCAACATCAACCTCAGAACATAATGGATACTAGGGATCAAGCCCTAACAAAACTAACTCGATTACATGATGAATCTCATCCAACTTCTCACCGACCAGCAAGCCCACGAAGGAATTACTCAGTCCCGGTGGGGAGCATCATGGAATTGGTGATGGAGAAAGGTTGATGATGACGAAGACCAAATATTCCCCTCTCCGGAGCCCCAAACGGGCTCCAGATCTGGCCTCCCGATGAAGAACAGGAGGTGGCGGTGGCTCCGTCTCGTGAAACGCGATAATTCTTTCTCTCCTATTTTTTTCTCCAAATTTAGGAATTTATAGTGGCGGAGATAGGGCAAGTGGGGCCCCGAGGTGCCCAGCACCCACCAAGGCGCGCCGGGAGGGGGCTGGCACGCCCTGGTGGGTGTTGCGCACCCTGGGCCCTCTCCCCAGTGGTTTCTGGCTCCAATATTTTTTATATTTTCCAAAATAAATCTCCCGAAAGTTTCGTTCCATTCCGAGAACTTTTATTTCTACACAAAAACAACACCATGGCAATTCTGCTGAAAACAGCGTCACTCCAGGTTAGTTCCATTCAAATCATGCAAATTATAGTCCAAAACAAGGGCAAAAGAGTGAGGAAAAGTAGATACATTGGAGACGTATCAACTCCCCAAGCTTACACCTTTGTTTGTCCTCAAGCAATTCAGTTGATAAACTGAAAGTGATAAAGAAAAAGTTTTATGAACTCTTTTGTTCTTGTTTACATATATATGCTGAAGTAACACCCAGGTTTTCAGCAAAGATTATGACTAACCATGTCAACAATAACTCTTAGGAATTATATTTACTCATATGAATAACATAAGAAACTAGCGAGCAATAATAAGATATCTCAAGCGCCAACAATTTGTCAAAACAATCGTGATACAATATGACAATAGTGGTATCTCGCTAGCCCTTTCTGAGACCGCAAAACATAAATGCAGAGCACCTCCAAAGTTCAAGCTGCGACTAAACATTGTAATTCATGGTAGAAAAGATCCAGTCATGCTGCACCCAACATCAACTATACACAATGCATGAGGATGACAATAGTGCTCTCAGGTCTGGCGCTTAGTTGAGAAGGTGACGACTCAACATAAAAGTAAATAGATAGTCCCTTCATAGAGGGAAGCATGGATTTGCAGCGGTGCCAGAGCTCAAAGTTTAAAACAGAGATAGATATAATTTTGGGAGGCACACCCTTTCTGTCAACGTCACGACCAAGAGTTATCAATATCTTCCATGCTAAACAAATTAGCGGCGGTTCCCAAGTGGTAAAAGTAAAGGTTTACTCCCCCTCCACCAACAATCACACTCCATGGCGAGCCGCATCCATGGGTACCGTCCAAACCAACAACATTCCTGGGGGAGTTTTGTTTAATTATTTTTGATTTTTGATTTCGGGACTGGGAATCCCTATTACCGCCCTCTCGTGTAAGGACAAGGGAATAAACACTCGTCATGAGAATAACCCACTTAGCATGGAAGATACTGACCACCCCCTTTCGCTCCATGAGTGGTCCACGCACACAAAACAGATGTTTATTTGAAATTTTAGAGGTGGCACATGCAAATTTACTTTGGAACGGCAGGGTAATACCGCATATAGGTAGATATAGTGGACTCATCTGGCATAACTTGGTTTAAGGGTTTTGATGCACAAGCGGTATTCCCGCTTAGTATAGGCGAAGGCTAGCAGTTAGATTGAGAAGCGGCCAGCTAGAGAGCGAAGACGATCATGAACATGCATTACATATAATCAATATTGAATACTAGCATGAGTTGGATATGGACACCATGAACATAAATATCATGAAGGCTATGTTGGTTTTGATTCAACTACATGCGCGAACATGTGCCAAGTCAAGCCACTTGAAACATTCAGAGGAGGATACCATATCATCATACCGCATCACAACCATTTTAATGCATGTTGACACCCAAGATAAATCATTATCCACTCCTAGCTACTTAAGCATGGCATGAACAACTATAATCTCTAATGGTCATTGCAAACATGTTTGATCATAATGAGCTGAATCAAGGGATGCTAGGTTAAACATATTTACAAAAACAAAAACAAGTTGAGTTCATACCCGCCTTTCTCTGCCATAGTCAATTCATCAAATGTTGTCATTATTGCCTTTAACTTGCACGACCGAATGATAAGAGAATAATAATAGTGCAAGAATGCCGTGGACTAAGCTGGAATCTACAAACATTTATTCAAGAGGAGAAGACAAGGTAATATAGGTTCTTTGTTAGGTAGACGATAATGCATATGAGAACCACTCAACAATTTCATCGTGGTCTTCTCCTAGGTACGACTCAAAATAAAAAGAAAAGAATTTCAGAGAAACACACTGAAATATTTTTGGAGTCTTTGGTTTTTCTTGAAGGAAGCAAATTAAAGAGGAAAAACAAAAACAAGAAAAACTATTTACACGGGATAGCTCCCAACAAACAAAAGAAGAAGCGAGGAATCTTTTTGGGTTTTCTCAAAGTTTTTCAAACACACAAGAAGAAAGCGAGAAAACAAATCTAACATGGATATTACAATGAAAAAGTATGAACGCCGACAACTGGAATAAAATATGCGAACATGAATGTAATGTCGGTGGAAATACGTACTCCCCCAAGCTTAGGCTTTTGGCCTAGCTTGGTAATCACCATCCGTATGAATAATAATCTGGGCGATGGCTCATCAAGAACCTCGGAGCAGACTCCGCGGCCCTCCTGGCAGCTTCAACCTCCGCGTTGTACTCATAAGCTGCGCTCTCAAGAACATAATATCTTCCCCTAGTGTTAATATCAAAGAGAGCGGGAGCAGGCAAAACAACAAGCACAACAATTTTTTTAATTAAATCTCAAGTTATAGGTGTAGTTGGTGGCCATACCCGTAAGGAACTTATGACGCTTCATAGCATCAAAGTCTAAATACTAAGTGGGTAGGCTGGGGTCATTAGGCCAAGGTGAAACATTTAATCTCTCAGCTACACGGGAGGCATAAATTCCTCCATAAAAATTACCATTAGCAGCATTAAGCTGCAACCTAAGTGCAACAATTGCACCAAGATTATAATACTTATTCCCAGTTATGGCAGTTTGTAAGAGACTCAAATCATGAGCACATAAGGTGCTACAGTCTTGTTTGCCTACAATACATTTACCGTTAAAGAGTGCAAAATATTGGAGTGATGGAAAATGGATGCTGTTAATTCTCCCTTGTGTAAACCATCTATATTCGCCAAAGCAAAGATTAACTAAAAATGACGCGTACTCAGATTTTGTGGGTTCATCGAAGGAACCCTCATATGGAAGTTTGCATGCATCGCTAAACATTTCTAATGGAATGGTAATGGAATGATCGTACAGGTTGAATGAGACTCTAGACTCACGAGGAAAATATTTAAATTTCTTTGTGAAGGTTTTCATGAGTTCGAGGCGTTGGGGGCACTTATCTGCGATGAAGGAAGCAAGCCCTGTGTTGTGGATAAATTGATAAAATTCCTCCTTAATACCTGCACCTTACATGAACTCGTCGCAGGGCCACAAGCATGATTTGGTAGCGGCATCTTGCATCGAGCTTTCGCTTGGTTCAACATAAGACTGTCGAATTGAGCTTCCACTTGACGAAGCTCCGGAGGATCTCCTCCTCGAAGAACTCCCAAAGAATTGCATTTTTATTCCTATAAAAATTCTGAAAATTTTTAGTCCACAAAACTTTGTAAGATTGTTAGCAACTACTCCTAAGCATGCATAGAGGCCATATTGAGCATTCAAACTACTTAGAACTCTAAGAATTCAACATGTAAGCTCATCTACAGCAGCACCAAGAGTAGCTAATTACTCTAGAAATAACCCACTAAAACAAAAACTAATTAGAGCAATGGAGGAGTCACATACCAAGTAGCAATCCCTCCAAACAGTTTCGGAAACGGAGCTTCGAGCAAAGAGATAGAAATCCACGGGTTTGAGAGCAAGAACACGAAAATGGTGGCTGTGGTGATTTTTTGCTGGAGGTAGGTGACAATGTGGGCCGAAGAGATAAGTGAGGGGGCCTACGTGGGGGCCACCACCCACCAGGGCGCGCCCTGGTGGGTGCTGCGCACCCTATGCACTCCCCTCAGGTGTTATTTGCACCAAAAAATTATAAATAATCGGAAACAAATCGTGTTAAATTTTCAGGGCATTCTGAGAATTTTTATTTTTGGGTCATTTTTTTATTGCACGGAGAAAACTGAAAACAGGATAAACATGGCATTTTATTTTATTTGACTAACTAAAACAAAAAATAAAAGGTGGGGGCAGAAAGTTGTGCTTACTAGATTCATCGACGTCATACCTCTAAAAATGATTCATTAATAAGGTTGATCAAGTCTTATTAACAACCACTTCCGATTAGCATGAAACTGAAGATCTTTCGTAAAACACAAAGTTACCTCAATGGGGATGTGCATATCTCCAACAATAAGTATATCTTATTTCTTTTTGGCAGTAGGTAGAGGTAATTGAAAACTTCCAATAGTGATGGTCGGAGATTCTTCAATAACATTTATACCATTCACTTGAAATTGTTTCTTCGGAAAGTGCACCGTGTGCTCATTACCATTAATATGAAAAGTGACTTTGCTTTTATTGCAATCAATAACAGCCCCTGCAGTATTCAAAAAGGGTCTACCAAGGATAATCGACATGTTGTCGTCCTCGGGCATCTCAAGAATAACAAAGTCCGTTAGGATAGTAACATTTACAACAACAACGGGCACATCCTCACAAATACCAATAGGTATGGCTGTTGATTTGTCAGCCATTTGCAATGATATCTCAGTAGGTGTGAGTTTATTCAAATCAAGTCTTTTATCTAAGGAGAAAGGCATAACACTAACACCGTCTCCCAAATCACACAAAGCAGTTTTAACATAGTTTCTTTTGATGGAGCAAGGTATAGTTGGTATTCCTGGATCTCCAAGTTTTTTAGGTACTCCATCCTTAAAAGAATAATTAGCAAGCATAGTGGAGATTTCAGCTTCAGGTATTTTTCTTTTATTAGTGATGATGTCTTTCATATACTTTCATAAGGGGCCATTTTCAAAATATCAGTCAAACGGGTACGCAAAAAGACTGGCCTAATCATTTCAGCAAAGCGCTCAAATTCTTCATCATCCATTTTCTTAGATGGCTTAGGTGGAAATGGCATGGGTTTCTGAACCCTTGTTTCCTAGCCACAAAGTCTTTCTTATCATAACGTTTATTTTTAGGTTGTGGGTTATCAAGATCAGGAGCAGGCTCTATTTCAACATCATTATCTGGTTCTCTATCATTACTAGGTTGAGCATCATCATGAATATCATCATTATCATTTTCATTATCACTAGGTTGATGTTCACTACCAGACTGAGTTTCAGCATCGGAAATAGAGACATCATTATTATCAGGAGGTTTTTGTGTCTCAGGTTCACTAGAGGTATGCAAGGTCCTATCATTTTTCTTTTTCTTTTTCTTCTTAGAAGGACTAGGTGCATCAGGATTAATTCTCTGAGAGTCTTGTTCAATTCTTTTAGGATGACCCTCAGGATAGAGTGGTTCTTGGGTCATTCTACCTCCTCTAGTTACTACTCTAGCAGCAAAGTCATGCATATTACTATTCATTTCATCAAGCAATTGTTTTTGAGACTTAGCTACTTGTTCTAATTGGGTTTGAACCATAGCGGGATGCTTTCCTACACCTCTAACATCATTACTGATTCTAAATAGCAAGTCACTCAAGCGAGCAATCATATCACAATTGTATTTCAATTGTTTCAGAACATGAGCATTGAAATGATCTTGCTTCATAATATAGTTATCAAACTCATATAAGCATTGACTAGGAGGTTTATTGTGAGGGATGTCACTTTCATTAAACTTTAATAAAGAATTTACCTCTACCACCTGTGGAGGTGGTGGTGTGTCAAGGCCATGTATTTCTTCAATAGGTGGCAAATTCTTAACATCCTCAGCTTTAATACCTTTTTCCTTCATAGATTTCTTTGCCTCTTGCATATCTTTAGGACTGAGAAATAAGATACCCCTCTTCTTCGGAGTAGGTTTAGGCGGTGGTTCAGGAAAAGTCCAATCATCATAATTCTTCAATACATTATTCAACAATTCTTCAGTTTGTTCGACAGTTCGTTCCCTCAAAACACAACCAGCACAACTATCTAGGAAGTCCCTAGAAGCATCGGTTAGTCCATTATAAAAGATATCAAGTATTTCATTTTTCTTGAGAGGATGATCAGGCAAAGCATTAAGCAGCTGGAGAAGCCTCCCCCAAGCTTGTGGGAGACTCTCTTCTTCAATTTGCACAAAGTTAAATATTTCCTGTAAGGCAGCTTGTTTCTTATGAGCAGGAAAATATTTTTCAGAGAAGTAGTAAATCATAACCTGGGGACTCCGCACACAACCAGGAGCAAGAGTATTGTACCATGTCTTAGCATCACCCTTTAATGAGATCGGAAACAACTTAAGGATGTAATAGTAGCGAATCTTCTCATCATGAGCAAAGAGGGTGGCTATATCATTCAGCTTAGTAAGGTGTGCCACTACAGTTTCAGTTTCATAGCGATGGAAAGGATCAGATTCAACCAAAGTAATTAACTCTAGGTCAACAGAGAACTCATAATCCTTATCGGTAACACAGATAGGTGAAGTAGCAAACTTATGATCGCATTTCATTCTAGCATTCAAAGTTTTTTCCTTATACTTGCATAGCAGTTTCTTAAGATCGTCTCTATCCTTGCAAGAGAGAATTTCTCTAGTTATCTCCTCGTCCATAACATAACCTTCAGGTATCTTAGGCATTTCAAACTTAGGAGAACTAGGACTAATAGGAGTTTCATAATCATAATCAGTTTCATAAGCTTCATCAGTTTCAACAATTTCATTTTCTTTAGCTCTAGCAATTTGTTCATCAAGAAATTCTCCTAGCGGCACATTATCATCAAGCATGGTACTAGCATCATCATAAGCATCATTCATAGCAGAGGTAGCATCATCAATAACTTGTGGCATATCAAGATTACTAGCATGTGGTGGTGTTGCAAGCTACTCATAATAGAAGGTGAATCAAGTGCAGAGTAGATGGCAATTCCTTACCTCCCCTCGTGGTAGAGGGAAAAATCTTGGTCCTTGGATCCTTCAGATTCTTCATAGTGATAAATTGATATAAATCCCAAGTGACTCTACAAATATTGCTATTCTCCCCGGCAACGGCGCCAGAAAAAGGTCTTGATAACCCACAAGTATAGGGGATCGCAACAGTTTTCGAGGGTAGAGTATTCAACCCAAATTTATACATTCGACACAAGGGGAGCCAAAGAATACTTGAGAGTATTAGCAGTTGAGTTGTCAATTCAACCACACCTGGAGATTAAATATCTGTAGCAAAGTGATCAGTAGCATAGTAATATGATAGTTTTGATAGCAGTAGCAATAGCAACGGTAGCGGTAACAGTAGTAGCAATAGTTTTGTAGTAGTTGGAACAGCAGCAACAGCAGTAGTAACTTAGCAAGAACAATAAGTGGAAAGGTCATAGGCACTAGATCGGTAACTCGTTGGATGATATTCATCATATAACAGTCATAACCTAGGGCGATACAGAACTAGCTCCATTTCATCAACGTAATGTAGGCATGTATTCCGTAAATAGTCATACGTGCTTATGGAAAAGAACTTTCATGACATCTTTTGTCCTACCCTCCCGTGGCAGAGGGGTCCATAAGGAAACTCAGGGATATTAAGGCCTCCTTTTAATAGAGAACCAGAACAAAGCATTAACACATGGTGAATACATGAACTCCTCAAACTACGGTCATCACCGCGAAGTATCCCAAATATTGTCACTATGGGGTTGACGGATCATAACACGTAATAGGTGCATATAACTAGGCAAGATCAGATCAAGAACATTGATATAGAGGTGATAACATAAAGGGTTCAGATCTGAAATCATGGCACTCGGGCCCTAGTGACAAGCATTAGGCATAGCAAAGTCATAGCAACATCAATCTCAGAACATAATGGATACGAGGGATCAAGCCCTAACAAAACTAACTCGATTACATGATGAATCTCATCCAACTGCTCACCGACCAGCAAGCCCACGAAGGAATTACTCACTCCCGGTGGGGAGCATCATGGAATTGGCGATGGAGAAAGGTTGATGATGGCGATTCCCCTCTCCGGAGCCCCGAACGGGCTCCAGATCTAGCCTCCCGATGAAGAACAGGAGGTGGCGGCGGCTCCGTCTCGTGAAACGCGATAATTCTTTCTCTCCTATTTTTTCTCCAAATTTAGGAACTTATAGTGGTGGAGATAGGGCAAGTGGGGCCCCGAGGTGCCCAACACCCACCAGGGCGCGCCGGGAGGGAGCTGGCGCGCCCTGGTGGGTGCTGCGCACCCTGGGCCCCCTCTCCGGTGGTTTCTGGCTCCAGTATTTTTTATATTTTCCAAAATAAATCTCCAGAAAGTTTCGTTCCATTCTGAGAACTTTTATTTCTGCACAAAAACAAGACCATGGCAATTCTGCTGAAAACAGCATAAGTCCGAGTTAGTTCCATTCAAATCATGCAAATTAGAGTCCAAAACAAGGGCAAAAGAGTGAGGAAAAGTAGATATGTTGGGGACGTATCATTACGCCACCAGTGGCTGAGCAGGCTCACCGACAGGTGGGGACCACCTGTCGGGTTTGCCTCCCTCCTCTGCGCGCGCCTGGACAGAAACAGAGAGGGGCTCCGGTGACGATTCCGGGTGGCTAACACCACCATTTGCGATGCCACGGCCACCGATACTAAGTCGAGCATGGCATCAACCATGGCGGACGAGCGCTTCGGGCGAAAGGGGGCTCGTGCTCCTGGAGGGTCTCTGGTGAAATTGGTGCTGGAAATGGTTTCGATGGGTCATCATGGAATCATTGATGCTGGAAGCGGCGAAGGTTAGGCCTCGGTTGGGTTGCATTTGACCGGGAGGCCGTGGCGGCTGCCACGGTCGGAGGCGAGGGGGATGGCCACTCCAGTTGCTCTGGTCTCTCAGGCACTTCACGGAGGAGGAGGGGGTTTTGCTTGCGAGCTCGAGGGGGCCCTTTTATAGGCCAGCGAGGTCGGTTCAGCGACGACTGTGGATAGGACCGGCGGTGTGCCGCCACTGTTGTCGCAGGGCGACGTGGCGATGACTGGGGATGGCGGCAAAAGCTAGCGGACGAGCGGGCACTGCTCCAGGGGCAAGCTGGCGAGTGGGAGTGGCTCGGGCGGTGCCGGCCATGGCAGAGCGAGGGCACGGCCGCAGGCTAGCCGCTAGGGGCTTTTGACGGCAGCGCTGCACGGCGCCAGGGGGCGGTCGGGGCGGCTCCAGCGGCTCGGAGGGGTCGGGGGCGCGGTTCTGCAGGCGAGCAAGGGCCAAGGGTGGGGTTAGGAGAGTGCGGCGGCTCGGTTGTGTGCGCATGCAAAACGTGCGCTCTGGCCGCGCTCTGGACGTGCATGGCACATGCTCGACAAAATGTCTTGGCATGTTTCGGGGCTTGGATGGAGCTGGAAATTCACAGGGTTAAGCTAGGGGGCACGATACGTCTAGTGGACATGCTGGTTTGGTTATAAGAGCAGGTTCATAATGCAAACTAAAAATCATGCCAACACTGGCCAAGCACACAAGGTGTTCGACAAATTGCTAGAGGCATGAGGACAACCTTTCTGGTGGCCTACTCTCCAGGTTGTGGTCTCTTTAGATGAATACTAGGATGGCAAGCTTAGTTTGACAAAAGCAAAAACTTGATAGTGCAAAATTTTCATAACTTGTTTCTGGACATAAACTATAGGGCATTATTGCATGAGTTTAAAATATTGAATTGATGCTGATCTACTGTACTTAAGGGTTTTGCAGGGTTTATTACAAGCAGGAAAGATCTCAAGGTCATTGGAGAAATATAAAGTGGGGTTATAGTAGAAAATACCAAACTGGACCAGAATGGAAAAGAGGATGATTTGCTCAAAATTTCCAAAACACAAGGCTGGGTTTTTGCATAAAAGTGATGCAGGGACTTCTCATGTCATCTACAAATTTTTATGGAATTTTCAAATGGATTTATGAAGTAGTTGTATTGCAACTTAGGCCTTTAAAAGGGTGAAAATGGTATTAAAAGAATTCAAACTTGGCAAGTTTTATTATAAAAATAACTCCACTAGTTTTACCAAATGAAATAAAATGCTTTAATAAAACATTCAAGTCCCACAATTTTATTCAAAATTTTCAGATAAGAGGGAAGAATTTTGTAATTCAGAGGAAAAGAGTGGCTCTGAAATCCATAAAAAAATCCAGAAAATAGAAAACAAATATTCCTGACAAAATTTTAATTTATAAAACATGATTAAATTTTTGGGGTGTTACAAATTATATGAGTTCTTTATGACTAATGTGAACCCGTGGACATACACAATCTCACCACCTCATATTTTGCTAGCCTCTTCGTTACCGTGCATTGCCCATTCTCACCTCGAGGATCGGTGCGAACTTCGTCGGTGCATCCAAACCCCGTGACATGATACGCTCTGTCACACATAAGCCTTCTTATATATTCCTCAAAACATCCACCATACCTACCTATTATGGCATTTCCATAGCCATTCCAAGATATATTACCATGAAAATTCCACCGTTACATCATATGACTAGTTCATTCATTATCATATTGCTTTGCGTGATCATATAGAGCTGACATAGTATTTGTGGCAAAGCCATCGTTCATCATATTTTTTATACATGTCACGCTAGATCATTGCACATCCTGGTACACTGCCAGAGGCATTCATATTGAGTCATATTGTTTCATAGTTCTTCATATCGAGTTTCCATATTGAGTTGTAAGTAAATAAAAGTGTGATGATCATCATTAGAGCATTGTCCCAGTGAGGAAATAAAAATGGTAGAGGCCAAGTGAGCCCATCATAATAATAAAAATGAGAGAAAAAGAGAGAAGGGACTTTGCTACTATCATTTACCACACTTGTGCCTCAAAGTGGCACCTCGTTCTTCATATAGAGAGACTCATGTTATGTCATTTTCATATGCTAGTGGGAATTATTTTCATTATTAAAACCTTGGCTTGTATATTCCGATGACGGGCTTCCTCAAATGCCTGAGGTCTTCATGAGCAAGCAAGTTGGATGCACACCCCACTTAGCTTCACTTGAGCTTTCATACACTTATAGCTCTAGTGCATCATTTGCATGGTAATCCCTACTCCTCGCATTGATATCTATCGATGGGCATCTCCATAGTCCGCTGATACGCCTAGTTGATGCAAGACTTTCTTCTCCACTTTTACCCCTTTGATATCCACCACCATATTCTATTGCACCTTTATGCTATGTCCATGGTTCACGCTCAAGTATTGTGTGAAGAATAAAAAGTTGATGCACATTGTAAAAGTACGATCCAATTGCCTGACTTGGACATCGTGGTGCTTGACATTTGTAATAATGTGGTGAAGACGAAGCCATGCCTTACTAATATGATAAAATGAATGGGGGTAAACATTCTTTTAGGATCGTATACTTTGAAAGATTGATGATTATGTTCCTTGTGCCTATAAATATTACTATGTTGATGTTTGTTAATTCATCGTTTCTCAATGAGCGTACATGCAACAGATTACATATTGGGTAGCATGTCACATCAAAAATTCATTTTTTATCATTTACCTACTCGAGAACAAGTAGGAATTAAGCTTGGGCATGCTGATACGTCTCCAATGTATCTATAATTTTTTATTGTTCCATGCTGATATATTATCATTCTAGGATACTTTTTGACAATTTATTTACCAATTTATATAATTTTTGAGCACTAACCTATTGACCCAGTGCCCAGTGCCAGTTGTTGTTTTCTGTGTGTTTTTGTCTTTTCAGGTCTACAGTACCAAACGAAGTCCAATTGCCCCGAAACTTTTTTATGATTTTTTCTAAACCAAAAGAAGACCTGGAAGCTTCGGGAGAAGACCGGAGGCCGCACGAGGGAGGCACAAGCCAACAGGGTGCGCCCAGGGGGGTCAACGTGCCCTGATGTCTTGTCCCTCCCTGGTGGACCTCCTGACCCCGTTCTCTGGCCTATAAATTCACATATATTCCAAAAAAACCTAGAGGGTATCCCGAAACACTTTTTCCGCCGCCGCAAGTCTCTGTTCCGCCGCGATCCCATCTGGAGCTCCGTTCCGGCACCCTGCCGGAGGGGGGATCGGTCACGGAGGGCTTCTTCATCAACCTTACTGCCCTCATGATGATGTGTCAGTACTTCACCACAGACCTACGGGTCCGTATTTAGTACCTAGATGGCTCTCTCTCTCTCTCTCTCTCTTTTGATCTTCAATACAATGATTATCACATCTTCGTTTTGATCTGTCTGATGTAATTCTTTTGTGCGGTGCGTTTGTTGGGATCCAATGAATTGTGGGTTTATGTTCAGATTATTCATGAAAAGATATTGAATACTTGCTGGTATTTTATTTGCATGATTGTTATAGCTTCGTAATCCTCTCTGATTTATTGAAATAGTTTGGCCAACTAGATTGATACTTCTTCGGTGAGAGGGGTGCGTTGTAGTCGGTTCAATCTGGCGGTGCTCTATATCCCAGTGACAGAAAGGGACAAGACACATCTTTGTATTGTTGCCACTAACGATAAAATGATGGGGTTAGTTCATGTTAATTGAATTCTCTTTGTCTACATCATGTCATTGTTCTCCAAGCATTACTCTGTTTTACTTAATACTCTAGATGCATGCTGGATAGCGATCGATGGGTGGAGTAATAGTAATAGGTGTAGGCAAGAGTCGGCCTATTTGCTTATGGACGTGATGCCTATACACATGATCATTGCCGTGAATATCACATAACTATGCGCTTTTCTATCAATTTCCCAACAGTAATTTGTTTACCCATCGTATGTTGCCTACATGAGAGATGCCACTAGGGAAAACTATGGCCCCCGGGTCTATTCACTTATATATTTACAAATCCTATCATTACCTTGCTGCAATTATTTACTTTTATTTTATTTTGAAATTTACAATTATCTACTATCATCTACACATTTCACTTGCTTGCAAATAACGAGTCCAAGGGGATTGACAACCCTCTTGCCCGCGTTGGGTGCAAGTGTTTGTTCTTTTGTGCGCAGCCACTGAAGACATTTGTTGATTGATATTCCTATTGGTTGGATAAACCTTGGTTATTAACTAAGGGAAATACTTATCTATATTGTGCTGCAATTACCTGTTCCTCTTCACGGAAAACCCAAGGCAGATCACAAGTATCCTAGAGCCACATTGGGCTGGCCCGAAGTTGGAGCGGCAGGATGCGGCGGTGTAGCATTACGTCGATGACGCCCACCAACTTGGCTGCGCCAAGGTTGCGGATCCTCGACTGGAGGATGGAGACCTCCTCATGGTTACGCCAGTCCAGGATCTTCAGCTGCCAGGAGTTCAACTTCCTCAGAGGCAGCCCTGTGAAGGGTGGGGTGATACGTCTCCAACGTATCTATAATTTTTTATTGTTCCATGCTGATATATTATCATTCTAGGATACTTTTATGGTATTTATTTACCAATTTATAATATTTTTGAGCACTAATATATTGACCCAATGCCCAGTGCCAGTTCCTATTTTCTGCGTGATTTTGCCTTTTCAGAGTTACAATACCAAATGGAGTCCAATTGCCACGAAACTTTTTGGTGATTTATTTGGACCAATACAAGGCCTAGAAGCTTCAGTGGAGGGCCAGGAGATGTGATACGCCTCCATCGTATGTACTTTTCCAAACTCTTTTGCCCTTGTTTTGGACTCTAATTTGCATGATTTGAATGGAACTAACCCGGACTGACGCTGTTTTCAGCATAATTGCCTTCGTGTTATTATTGTGCAGAAATAAAAGTTCTCGGATTGACCTGAAAATTTACGGAGAATATTTTTGGAATTAATAAAAAATACTGGCGAAAGAATCAACCGGAGGGGGTCCACCACCTGGCCACAAGCCAGGGGGGCGCCCCCCCTAGGGTGCGCCCCCTGTCTTGTGGGCCCCCTGGAGCTCCGCCGACCTCGTTTCCAACTCTATATATTCCTATTCGCGGAGAAAAAAATTAGAGAGAAGAGTTCATCGCGTTTTACGATATGGAGCCGCCGCCACCTCCTGTTCTTCCTCGGGAGGACAGATCTGGAGTCTGATTTGGGCTCCGGAGAGGGGAAATCGACGCCGTCGTCATCACCAACCATCCTTCATCACCAATTTCATGATGCTCTCCGCCGTTCGTGAGTAATTCCATCGTAGGCTTGCTGGACGGTGATGGGTTGGATGAGATTTACCATGTAATCGAGTTAGTTTTGTTAGGATTTGATCCCTAGTATCCACTATGTTCTGAGATTGATGTTGCTATGACTTTGCTATGCTTAATGCTTGTCACTAGGGCCCGAGTGCCATGATTTCAGATCTGAACCTATTATGTTTTCATGAATATATATGTGTTCTTGATCCTATCTTGCAAGTTGTAGACACCTATTACGAGTTATGATCCGCATCCCCCAGGGTGACAATAACTGGGATTCTTTCCGGTGATTACCGTAGTTTGAGGAGTTCATGTATTCACTAAGTGCTAATGCTTTGGTCCGGTTCTCTATTAAAAGGAGGCCTTAATATCCCTTAGTTTCCATTAGGACCCCGCTGCCATGGGAGGGTAGGACAAAAGATGTCATGCAAGTTCTTTTCCATAAGCACGTATGACTATATATGGAATACATGCCTACATTACATTGATGAATTGGAGCTAGTTCTGTGTCACCCTATGTTATAACCGTTGCATGATGAATGCCATCCGACAGAATTATCCATCACTGATCCATTGGCTATGAGCTTTCCACATATTGATCTTTGCTAAGTTACTTTTCCGTTGCTATTGTTACAATCACTACAAAACTGCTACTGTCACTTTGCCATTGTTACCGTTACTTCCATACTGCTTTGCTACTGAATACTTTGCTGCAGATACTAAGTCTTTCAGGTGTGGTTGAATTGACAACTCAGCTGCTAATACTCGAGAATATTCTTTGGCTCCCCTTGTGTCGAGTCAATAAATTTGGGTTGAATACTCTACCCTCGAAAACTGTTGCGATCCCCTATACTTGTGGGTTATCAAGATGCACCAGGGGCCCACCACATATCCAGCCGCGCCCCCTAGGGGGCGGCCAGATATGTGGTGGCCCCCTGGGGCATCCCCCGACGTCGTTCTCTGGCCTATAAATTCACATCTACCCTAAAAACATCAGAAGCGCTCCCGAAACACTTTTTTGCCGCCGCAATCCTCTGTTCCGACGGGAGGCCATTTAGACCTCCATTCTGGCACCCTGCCGGAGGGGAGTTCGATCACAGAGGGCCTCTTCATCAACCTTGCTGCCCTCAACATGATGTGTGAGTAGTTCACCGTAGACATACGGGTCCGTAGGTAGTACCTAGATGGCAATCTCTCTCTCTTGATCTTCAATACAATGTTCATTGCATCTTTGCCTTGATCTATCTTATGTAATCCCTTTGTATGGTGTGTTTGTTGGGATCCGATGAATTGTGAGTTTATGTTCAGATTATTCATGAAAAGTATTTGAGTCAAACCTGATCACTATGATTCTTATTTGCATGATCATCATAGCTTCGTAATGCTCTCCGATCTATTGACATAGTTTGGCCAACTAGATTGATATTTCTTCGGTGGGAGTGGTGTGTTGTAGTAGGTTCAACCTGACGAGTTTCTATATCCCAGTGACAGAAGGGGACAAGTTGCGTGTTTGTGTTGTTGCTACTAAGGATAAAACGATGGGGTTTATTCGTATTTGTCTACATCATGTCATCGTTCTCCAAGCATTACTCCATTTGTCATGAACTTAATACGTTGAGAGGCAAGCATAGAACCGCTCTTGAACTGAAGTAATAGTAGTAGGTGCAGGTAGGAGTCCGCCTATTTGCTTATGGACGTGATGCCTATATACACATGATCATTGCCGTGAACATCGCATAATTATTCGCTTTTCTATCAATTGCCCAACAGTAATTTGTTTACCCACCGTAGGCTTTGCTTATGAGAGATGCCACTAGAAAACTCTACGGCCCCCGGGTCTATTCACTTATAAATTCACAAACGCTATCATTACCTTGTTGTTATTTATTACCTTTTATTTTATTTTGCACTTTACTATTATCTACAATTATCTACACAACTCACTTGCTTGCAAATAACGAGATCAAGGGGATTGACAGCCCTCTTGCCGGCGTTGGGTGCAAGTTGTTTGTTCTTTTGTGTGCAGACGCTGAAGACGGTTGAGGATTGGTATTCCTATTGGTTCAATAAACCATGGTTTCATAACTGAGGGAAATACTTACCCACTTTGTGCTGCGATTACCCGTTCCTCTTCACGGGAAACCCAACGCAGATCCTGAGTATCATGGTGGTGCAGCCAGGTTCTCGGCACGGGGCTCGGTGATGTAGACCACTCTTGTTGCCACATCTTCACCGTCTCCACGTAGGTCCCCTCCAGCCAGTCCGCTTTCTGGTGCTTTCTAATCATCACCCCGCCACATTCAACAAAGCCTCCATGGCAGGCACCGCTCTTCGGCTTACAGCAAACGTCTTCAGCCCAAAGTGTGGTGGGACCCTCAAGAAGGCCTCACATATCATGATGAACGCAGGAGGTGAAAGATGGAATTGGGGGCGAGGTTGTAGAAATCGACCCCGTAGAAGTAAAGAACCCCCCACACGAAAGGATGCAGGGGGAGGCTGAGGGAGTCCTGGATTAAGGGGTCCTCGGGAGGCCGACCTATTTCTTATGGGCCGGACTATATGGGCCGTTTGCCGAGCACTGGATTGATCGAAGACCCTGTCTCCAGGAAGGAAGCTGCGAGAGTCGTGGCGTGTCCTCCATGTTTAAAGTAGTGAATAGGCATGTTTATCCCTTCGACGTGTAACCGACCATGTGTAAACCCTAGGTACCCTCGGCGTCTATATAAGCCGGAGGGTTTTAGGTTGTAGACCAACAGAACTCATCTAGGGTTTTAGTCATACGATCTCATGGTAGATCAACTCTGTAACACCTATATCATCAATATAATCAAGCAGGACATAGGGTATTACCTCCATAGGAGTGCCCGAACCTGGGTAAAACACTGTCCCCTTCGTCTCCTATTACCATCGATTCTAGTCTCACAGCTCGGGACCCCCTGCCCGAGATCCGCCGGATTTGACACCGACATTGGTGCTTTCATTGAGAGTTCCGCTGTGATCGCCAGAAGAAATCGATGGCTCGCCTTGTCATCAACGAAGAGGTCCGCAATACGGACACTTTCGTCCCCGGACAGATCTTCGCTTTCGGCAGCATTGTGCTGCACACCGACCCGACCGGCCATCTAGGCCGTGTTGGAAGTTTCGCCCCTGATCAAGAGGTCAGATTCGGGAACTTAGAGTTCTCTGTAGACTCTCGGGGCGATCTGTCACTAACCGGGCTAGCGGTCTCGCCTGTCACGCCCGAAGACTCCGAGGCTTTAACCTCAGATCCATCTTTCGGCCCCACCCACGGAATCTACCCCGGCGAGGACCCGACTTTCAGTTCGGGCCCGGTCATAGTGCCAGGCGTCCGAACACCCGTTCTTGCCGAACACCCCCCCCCTCGCGCGGACGCATCGGAGGTTAACTCCGGAAGCTCTGAGCGGGCCGACCCGATCGGGCTCTCGATTCTCAACGAGGCCCTAGATCGGATCTCGTCGATGAAAATTGTCGACGATCCAACCCCGATCTGTGCTCAGATCGGGCCTCAGGCGGGTCAGGACGAATTTTTCGCCCCACCCACCACCCACTTCGTAGCCACTGTCGAGGATTTAACCGACATGTTGGATTATGCTTCTGAGGAAGCATACTACATGGATGAGGAGGATCGCGCACTCACCCCCGTTAACACCGGACGGTGGACTGCCACCTCCACATATGACGTCTACATGGTGGACACTCCGAAAAATGATGGCGACAAATCGGATGAAGCGCCGTCAAGACGCCGAAAGCCGCATAAACGGTCAGAAGGAAAAAAGGGAAGAAAAGCTATCGATGGCACCGGGGACGGAGACACCCCGGAAGACCTCGGCAATCCCGAAAACCCCGAACACCCGTTAGAGGGTCAGGAGAGTCCGGAAGACCGGCGCAACCCCGACGATCTAGATGATCCCGAGGACGACGATTACCTCCACTCTGTCGACGGGGAGGACAATGCGGAAGCCGATGACTTCGCCATCCCCGATAATCCTGCAGATCAGGAACTATTCAGGCAATAACTTATAGCCACGGCCCACAGCCTGAAAGCAAAGGAACGACAGCTTAAAGCCGAACAAGACGACCTCAACGATCGATGGACGAGAGTCTTTTCAGCTGAGGAAGGATACGGTACCGGTCTATCGGACCAACCTAAGAGCTACCCACGCAGAAGGCTGCTGCCACAATTCGATGACGAGCTCACTGATACGCCGTCCCCCAAACATACCCCATACGACAAGCCAGACCGC
This sequence comes from Elymus sibiricus, assembly GCA_039707655.1. Lineage (NCBI taxonomy): Eukaryota > Viridiplantae > Streptophyta > Magnoliopsida > Poales > Poaceae > Elymus > Elymus sibiricus. Next base: position 147,968,597 of record CM077675.1, read on the forward strand.
CCTCCCCGAGGACGGGACAGGACGGCTGACGACACCGGCTATAGGCCGATGATACCCCGTCGACGGGGAAAAGAGCCACTAGAGCCCGATGATAGGTTCGACCTGCGACACGACCTGGACTACAGAGCTGGTCGTACGCGATCCATCTACGGATCCAGAGGGTACTCACCCGATAGACGGGAAGGGTACCGGCCTTGGTTCGACCGCAATAATGGAGGTCGGGAACGAAACCGGGCTAGGACAGACGCCGATCACCGGCGTGACATAGCTCGGGTCAGAGGCGCTGCCCACCCACTGTGATTCATGGACGAGGTGATGCGGCAACAGTTCCCGGAAGGGTTTAAACCCGTAAACATAGAACAATACGATGGGACAACTGACCCAACTGTATGGATCGAGGATTTCCTCCTCCACATCCACATGGCGCGAGGAGATGACCTCCACGCCATCAAATACCTACCCCTGAAGCTTAAGGGGCCAGCTCGGCACTGGTTAAATAGCCTCCCCAAAAATTCCATTGGGTGCTGGGAGGACCTAGAAGAGGCATTCCGATCTAACTTCCAGGGCACTTATGTTCGGCCACCGGACTCCTCCGACCTAAGCAACGTCATCCAGAAGCCAGGAGAGTCCCCGCGGCTATTCTGGAATCGTTTCTTGACCAAGAAAAACCAGATCGTGGACTTCCCGGACGCCGAAGCAATAGCCTCTTTCAGGCACAATATTCGGGATGAATGGCTGGCGCGTCAGCTCGGCCAGGACAAACCAAGGACAATGTCCGCCCTCACATCACTCATGACCCGCTTTTGCGCGGGCGAGGATAACTGGCTAGCAAGACGTAGCCACAACCCCGAAGACCCCGGAACCTCTGAAGTTCGGGATGGAAACGGGAAACCGAAGCGCGACAAGAACAAGCGCCGGCACAATAATAGTGATGCCGATGACACGGCTGTTAACGCCGGCTTCCGCAACTCCCGGCCTGGGCAGCGGAAGAGGCCTCCTAAAGGCAATCGCGACGGACCCACCCCGCTGGACAAGATCCTAGAGAGGCCTTGCCAGATCCACGGCACTCAAGAGAAGCCCGCCAACCACACCAACCGTAACTGTTGGGTCTTCAAACAGGCCGGCAAGCTCGCATCCGAGGACCAAGGCAAGAGCCCACGCAGCGAGGACGAGGATGAGCCCCGTGGTCCGATCGGTGGCGGACAAAAGAAATTTCCTCTAGAGGTAAAAAGAGTAAATATGATATATGCCACCCATATACCCAAAAAGGAGAGGAAGCGCGCCCTTCGGGATGTCTACGCCAAAGAGCCTGTAGCCCCGAAGTATAACCCATGGTCGGCATACCCTATCACCTTCGATCGACGTGACCACCCGACCAGTATCCGCCATGGGGGTTCGGCCGCACTCGTCCTAGACCCCATCATAGACGGGTATCACCTCACTAAAGTCCTAATGGACGGAGGAAGTAGCCTCAATCTGATTTACTCAGACACGGTGAAAAAGATGGGCATAGATCCGTCAAGGATCAAACCCAGCAACAATACCTTTAAAGGAGTGATCCCAGGCGTTGAAGCCCGGTGCACGGGCTCTGTAAGCCTGGAAGTAGTGTTCGGCTCGCCCGATAACTTCCGAAGCGAGGATTTGATCTTCGACATCGTACCTTTCCGCAGCGGCTATCACGCCCTGCTCGGCCGTATAGCGTTCGCTCGCTTTAACGCCGTCCCGCACTACGCATACCTCAAGCTCAAGATGCCCGGCCCCAAGGGGGTCATTACTGTCAATGGCAACACAGAGCGCTCCCTCCGAACTGAGGAACATGCGTTGGCCCTGGCGGCCGAATTCCATTACACTGATGATCGGCAAGCGCCGACATCTGCCGTAAAGGCACCCAAGGCTGGGAAACGAGCTCGGTTTCAACCCGAAGTACCAGAACCTTCTTCTCCCCATAAATAGGGACTCGCCCCCCATCGCACGGCCCTAGAACCGACAAAGTATGTGCCGAGGAGGCACAACTTCGCGCTCAAAATTCCATGGGCAGTTGTGGGGAAAAATTATCAAAGGGTAAGTGTTCGGCTAGACCGAACTATCACCATCAAAACGTCTTCGGACACACTACAGGTACCATAAAGTACCCGCTAAGGCGTAAAGCTCATCCACACTTCGGCGACTTCTCAAAGATTTTTCTCCAAAGCCCGCTCGCTGAACAGTACACCCACAGCGGTATACAACTCCTCTGGAGAGGCAGGATCGGACAAGCGGCAGGGCACATCGAGGACGTCAGGTCACCTATCGAAGACCCCGGGTACAACCCCTCCTGTAAGGCTTCTATTTCATTTTTAATACCTGTAAACAGTTGTATCGGCAATTTGAATAATAAGAGTTGTTGAGTACAATACAGATGTATCATGCATGATCACCTCGCTGTTTTTGGCGTACTCTCTATTTCCCCTCTCTTCTTGCGAACCTGTTCGGTATACTTTACGATGCAACCGGCTAATAGACCGGGGGCTCGACCTTAAAAAATCGCCCTAAGCACAACTGATTTCATGTTCGGCGTCTTGGAGTTCCGCTTTATATGCATTGGTTCCGAACCATGTCTTGGGTTAATAGTTGGGTTGCCCAACTCCTGTGCTTGCCCCTTTATGTTCCGCTCGTTCGGCTAAAAGGGCAAAGGGAGAACCGCTGCGATTGTGCTTTTGGCTAGCCTGGTCAAGCACCTCAGCGGAGAAAGCCGAAAACTGACTGTCATGGTATGCGAGAACTGGTCTGCGAATCCGAGCTTAACTAAATCTCGTCAGAGGTTATTCCGTGTCATACGATGGGTTTGGTATTAGTACAAACCATGTGATATAGGCTTTGGCCACGGTTCATCCGAACATCACAAACCCCTGGGGGCTAGTCATCAGCCCCCGCACTCCTTTCTCGCGCCCCTACGGCTAAGTGAAAGCAATAAAGCATTATGGTCCGATTGCCTTGTCCGCCCCACACTACCGCCTTCGGGTACCGATAGCTCGGCTAAGGGTCACTATGCGTTGGCAGAGACACCCCGCGTAGTATCTACATGGGGGCTGAAGCCGACGACTCGCAGCTTTCAGTTTTAACGGCCACACAGGAGTTATAAAGGATGCAAAACACGAAAGACATGATAAACCATGCATCTTAAATATAAACGCGTTAAAAGGTCTTCGGACATATTACAACGCTTTACTCATACATGTTCTCTCTCGAACATTGCGACTTTATCGCCCGAGAACCCTCCATTACTCCGGAGAAGTATAGCTCGGGGCACCTATTCTCCTTTCCAAGAGGCGGAGGGGCGGTGGCTATCTTCATCGGATCCAGCCCCGGCCAGTGCACCTTGGCCTTCGCAAAGGTCATCCGAGCTCCCTCGATATAGGAAGACTGCCTCAGCGCGTCAATCCGGGGCGAGGCGTCGCTCAGCTTCTGCACCAGGCCGAAGTAGCTGCCCGGCAACGGCTCGTTGGGCCATAGCTGGATGCAGAGATCCTTCATGGCCAGCTCTGCCATCCGGTGTAGCTCCATCAGCTGCTTCAGCTGCTCAACAAGGAGAGGAGAGCGCTCGGGGGCTTCAAACTGCACCCAAAACAACCGAGCTTCATCTCCTTCTCCCCGCGAACCATAGAACTGGTTCGCGTCCGCTGTGCTGTTCTGGAGGTCCGAGCAGGCGCCTGAGGAACGCCATACTTGGGTAAGCAACTCGAACTTGCTATCCCCGTAGACACACTGCAATAAATACGGCTTACCATCCATTATAGCCTTGGCCTGGCTGACTTGCTCTTCAAAAGACCGCCTATCCACCCGCTCCTTTTGGAGATTGGTTTTCATGGTGGATAGTTCGGCGGCCTGCTCCTTGCCTTTCCGCTCAAGGTCCTCGCACTTTTGGCCGGCGTCCTTGAGCTCCTGTTGGATTTCCTCCACCCGAGCCTCATGCTTGTCGCTGGTGGCTCTCAGGGCGGATAGCGCGGTAGCCGCTTCTTTGGCCGCCGCCCTCTCAAACGCAGCCTCCTGCTTCGCCTTCTCAAGCTCGGCCTTGAGCTTCTCAATTTCCTTCGCCGAGGCTGCGTAAGCATTAAAACACATCAAAAAATACTGCTTTGATAGTACGGTGATGAAAAATTTGGATACTCCAATTCGGCTTACCTTGCGCCTCGTCGAATCTTTTGTTCAGAGCGTCAAGCTCGTCTTCGGAGCTCTTGAGCTTCCGATTTAGCTCGTCCAGCTCGGCAGCATTAGCAGCCGCCGCCGTCGACGAAGCCTGTTAAAAACAAAACCATATCAAGTTAGATGGGTTCAAACCTTCTGAACTATCATAATTATGATCTTGTGTCCGGTCCCCTTAAGGGCTGTTAGAACGTTCCGAACAAACATTGTACATAGTTCGAATAATGATCTATGATTGACCCCCAGGTAAGTTTTTCCAAACTCACCTAGGGCTCGGGGGCTGCCATGTATATAATGATAACTCAAAGAAATTAAAATTTCACAAAACAGAGCATTACGTGGCTCACCTGAAAGCCCTTCAGGAGACCGTTGAAGACCTCCTTCAGTCCGCTGTCTACGGACTGAATGTTCTGCAATACCACACCCATAAGGGTGCGGTGTTCCTCGGAGATGGAGGCGCTCGACAGAGCCTCCCCCATAGCCGGCCACCCATTGGTCGGTGGCGCCGGCGGAGATCGGTTAACCCGATCTCCAACCAGGGATTGAACCGGTGCCTCCGGAGGCATGGTGCGCTCCGGAGAAGACCTTGGAGGTGACTGGACATCTCCTTGTCCGGTCTCCTCAGTACCCGGGAGGGGCTTCTCCCCCCGGTCTTCGGCGGCCGAGGTGTTAGCCTCGACCATGACGTCGTCGCCCCCACCTCCAGTGTCCGGCTCCAAAGGAGCCTGCTGGGATGACACCTCCGCGGCATCCTTCGCGACGCCCGGAGGAGAAGGGTGCGACGCGGTCCCGCTCTCCGCTAGCTCGGCGGGCGGGATCTCCCCGTCCGAAACTTGATCGGTGGGGAGAACACGCGGTGGGCTGCAAGTCAGTAGGCATTACATGTTAGTAACATTCAAAACTTAGCACTAATAGCTCAGGAAGTCTTCGGATCTTTACCTTCGAGCTGGGGGCTTGACCCTGAGATTCCTTCGCGGAACCCTCTCAAAATCCTTGGACTCAGTGTCCGAGTCCGAACTGTCATCGGACAGCACTACCTGTGTCCGGCGCGCTTTCTTCTGGGCGGGAGGAGGTACGTCCTCTGAGGCGTCCGTTGACGCCGCCCTCTTCCTGTGAGGGGGGAATCGCCTCCCCCTTCCCCCTCGTGCTCCTCCTCTTGATTCGAGGAGGTGTGGGTTTCCTCGGACACAGCCCCTGGCTGGTCCCTGTTGCGCAGGCCTGCTCGGCCTGGTTTCTTCTTCTCTTTCTTCTCTGGCGCCTTGTAAGGCGCCACGACGAGCATCTCCGACAACAGCTGGGACCTAGGGTCTTTGGGCTGTGGAGCCGGGCATTTGATGCCAGTGGCCTTGCTCAACCATTCCTGCGGAAGTGATCGGAAAGTGATTAGATTTCTCTTCAGGAAAACAAAGCGGATCGAGCGAAACTATGTCATACCTCGGAAGGGGGTTTATCGGCGCGCAGGCCCCGGTCCTCCTTCTTGGCTGGCCAGTTCTCCTGCGCCTTGAACAGCGCCTTCCACAGCTTCTCCCGAGTGGTGCGGAAGAGCTGAAGAATTGTAGGCTCATTGTCAGTCCGATAAGTCCACATAGGATAGCCCCGATGCTGGCAGGGGAGGATGCGCCGTCGGAGCATAATCTGGACCACGTTGGTCAGCTTGATGTTATCCTTGATCATGGAGGCGATGCCCCTCTGCAGGTCATCCACCTCGGTATCCGACACCCAGTCGAGGCCCTTTCGGGCCCATGAGGTCAATCTGGTCGGGGGGCCAGATCTGAATTCGGCAGGAACAGTTCCACCCTCCTCCCTTGGCTCGGTGATGTAAAACCACTCTTTTTGCCAAGTCTTAATGGTGTGGATGAAGGTGCCGGATGGCTATACTGCACGTGGAAGCTTGCTGATGACCGCCTCGCCGCAGTCTGCGTGTGCGCCTGCGACACACTTCGGCTTGATGTTGAATATCTTGATCCAAAGTCCGAAGTGTGGTTCGACTCGCAAGAAGGCCTCGCAGACGATGATGAAGGCCCATATATGCATGAAGGAGTTCGGCGGGAGTTCGTGGAAGTCGAGCCCGTAGAAGAACATGAGGCCCCTCACGAAGGGGTGGAGCGGGAAGCTCAGTCCTCGGATGAAGTGAGGAATGAAGACCACCCTCTCGCCTGGTTTGGGGGTGGGGATCACCTGGCCCTTCTCCGCGGCGCGGTGCAAGATGTTGGTGGGGAGGTAGCCGGCGTCCTTGAGGTCCCGGATGTCCTGGTCTGTGACCGTGGAAGCCTCCCACTTGTTATTGGAGCCTGAACCGGCCATGGCTGAGCTCGGAGGAGGAAAGGTGGAAAACCTAGATCTGGGCTCTTGATGCTCAGGAGACTGGGAAAGCGAGAGTGCGAATGGGAAGTGCGGTTAAGCCTTGGGATTTTCTTTCCCTTTTATTGGGCTTGTCGCCGGTTAGCCTCCCTTCTGCGCCGTGAATCCCTCCGCTTCCCAACGCGTGCGTGCCGTTATACATGCATGATTAAACATATCCCGTGTGAAACGGGGCACGATCTATGCATTGATTGGTCGTGCTGGTGAAAACGGCCTCGAACCGCGAATCGAGCTTTTGTGACTGGTTTAGCGGTCATGGTGGGCCGTGACCTTTCATCTGAAAGGTCATCAGGGAGCACTGTTTACTCCTTGACGTTTGGCCTTCAGGGCCGGGTTATACATGATGTTTGGACGATCTATGATCGGGAAAACTACACGTCGTCAGAGGCCGAGCTAAACTCGGCCGATCACTATTCGGGGAAAGGAACTCGCCTCGCAAGCCGAAGACTCTGATCATTTGAAGCAGCTGGAGCTTGGACCCTTGGCATTGGAGGCTAGTTCGGGGGCTACTGAGGGAGTCCTGGATTAAGGGGTCCTCGGGAGGCCGACCTATTTCTTATGGGCTGGACTATATGGGCCGTTTGCCGAGCACTGGATTGATCGAAGACCCTGTCTCCAGGAAGGAAGCTGCGAGTGTCGTGGCGTGTCCTTCACGTTTAAAGTAGTGAATAGGCATGTTTATCCCTTCGACGTGTAACCGAACAATGTGTAAACCCTAGGTACCCTCTGCGTCTATATAAGCCGGAGGGTTTTAGGTTGTAGTCCAACAGAACTCATCTAGGGTTTTAGTCATACGATCTCGTGGTAGATCAACTCTGTAACACCTATATCATCAATATAATCAAGCAGGACGTAGGGTATTACCTCCATAGGAGGGCCCGAACCTGGGTAAAACACTGTCCCCTTCGTCTCCTGTTACCATCGATTCTAGTCTCACAGCTCGGGACACCCTACCCGAGATCCGCCGGTTTTGACACCGACAGAGGCCCAGGCTTCTGACGAGGTGGGAGGCGAAGATGACCCGCTCCCCATCTCGGGGAGTAGGAATGCGCTGGTTATGCTCCGGCACTCTACAGGCAGCGTCTGCGGGGATGTATCCCGCATCCCGGAGCTCGTTGATGGTGGCGAGGTCGACCTTTGAAGGTACCCATTGCCCCTTCAGATCTGTGTCCACCATTGTGGTGGAGGAGCTTGGAACGGGAAGGTGTGTGAGAGCTGGAAGCAGAGGAGGTTTCGAGGCAAGAGAAGTAAGGGAGCATGGAGAAAATAGGATTAACCTCCTCGGGCCTTTATAGGCTAGGTGAAAATATGAAGAGTCCCCTTAACCGTGCCGGTAAAATCGCCACGTTTCGACTGGATCAAGCTGTTGTGGACGCTTGGGGTTAAGCACTCGATTGATGATATCCCCTAAAACGCGGGGCGCGATCTCTGTTTTGATACGACATGTCAAGGGTCACCTAAACCGCAGTTCGAGTAAGTTATGACCAATATGTGTGACGTCATTTATGTGATGATTCAGAAAAGGTTGTCAGTACCTTGTGGCTGGGCACACCTGGGATTTAGTCTTCGTGGCTCAGTTATACATTTCGAATAAGGAAAGGTGCTACGCGGATTACGGGAAAGCTGTTGAACTCGTCTACCGAGCCAAAGATGCTATTGTCCGAAGCCATACGTTCGAAGAAGATTGTCTGATGTAGGTTATTATGCTCGGCGTCGAAGACTAGTTCGGGGGCTATTGAGGGAGTCCTGGACTAGGGGGTCCCAGCCGAGCTGGTCTAGTCCATGGGCTGTGCTGGAGGCCCACCTTGGGGAAGGACTTCAGAGTCCCCTTGAAGGGACGTGAGCATATCAGATTCTACCAAAAGACTTGTCATGCAATCCAGGAAGAGGATGATTCATTCGACATGTAATCTGTAGATGGTAACCGACATTATGTAACCCTAGATGCCCACAATGCCTATATAAACCATAGGGTTTAGCCCGTAGAGGATACCCATATACAACATAACAATCCCTAGGGTTTAGACCACGAACTTACAATCTCGAGGTAGATCAACTATGTACTCGTTACATCATCAATACAACAAGAGCAGGAGGGTTTTACCTCCATCGAGAGGGCCCGAACCTGGGTAAAAGCCTTGTGTTCTTTCTCTCCTGTTACCCTCGATCCGATCTCATAGCTCGGGCCCCCTTACCCGAGGTCTGCTGGTTTTGACACCGACACCCACCACCCACCTAGTCTCTACGGTCGAGGATTTAACGGACATACTTGACTACGCATCCGATGAGATAGCCGACATGGAGGAAGATGTCGATGATTGACCCGGTGTTCCACCTTCCAAGACTGGCAAATGGGCGGTAACCTCCACCTATGATGTATACATGGTGGATACCCCCAAAGACGATGAGGGACAAGAGAAGCAAGATCACCACAAGCACCGATGAAATGGGAAGCGCCGTAAACGGCCCAGCAAAGGCAACACCGGCACAAGGGATGTCAATAATGGCACTCTTGGTAATAATGGCACCCCGGTCGGCGCCGAGGACCAGGACAACACCAACGAGGTTGCGTCCGGTCAGATCAGCGGCACCAAAGGGGGTGAGGACTTGGATGACCCCGACGATAGCAATTATATGCCAGAATCGGAGGAGGACATAAGCCTCGGACCCGATGACTTCGACGTCCCCGAGAACTATGAAGCTCTTGAAACCTACCGAAAACAGCTCATTGCAACTGCCCGAAGTATTAAACAAGGACGTGCACAACTTAAAGCTGACCAGGACACGCTCAATGATAAGTGGGTACATGTTCCAGCGTCTGAGCAGATCCTCGAAGATAGACTCAAGAGTGATCCCAAGTCTTACCCACGAAGGCGTCTGCTTCCAGCATTCGATGACGAAGTGGATAACGTCTTACCATACAACCATGATCAAATGTATGAGCCTGACCGCCCTCTTAGGGGGTGAGACAGGCAATCCAAACGGCCCCGAGAACTCCCTGCCAACAATCGTCATGAAGGCAGAAATCCAAACTCCCCCATTCCGCCATTCGATTTGCGAGACAGATCAGATGCCCCACCTGTCCCACCACAATCCATATACAGATCCAGGGACCGGGCGCCCACCGGGCAGTCGGGATATCACATACGGTTGGATAGACACGACAGGGCCCGGGAAGACACACGTTCTTGGACAACACCTTATCTCCGACAGTCTATAGATCGGGCCAGAGGAGTGATAACCCACAAGTATAGGGGACCGCAACAATTTTCGAGGGTTGAGTATTCAACCCAAATTTATTGATTCGACACAAGGGGAGCCAAAGAATACTTGAGAGTATAAGCAGTTGAGATGTCAATTCAACCGCACCTGGAGATTAAATATCTGCAGCAGAGTGATCAGTGGCACAGTAATATGATAGTTTGATAGCAGTAGTGAAAGTAACAATAGCGGTAATAGTACTAGCAATAGTTTTGTAGCAGTTGGAACAGTAGCAGCAGCAATAGTAACTTAGCAAGAACAATAAGTGAAAGCTCGTGGACACTGGATCGGTAACTCGTTGGATGATATTCGTCATGTAACAGTCATAACCTAGGGCGATACAGAACTAGCTCTAGTTCATCAATGTAATGTAGGCATGTATTCCGTAAATAGTCATACGTGCTTATGGAAAAGAACTTGCATGCCATCTTTTGTCCTACCCTCCCGTGGCAGCAGTGTCCATAAGGAAACTAACGGATATTAAGGCCTCCTGTTAATAGAGAACCGGAACAAAGCATTAACACATGGTGAATACATGAACTCCTCAAACTACTGTCATCACCCCAAAGTATCCCAAATATTGTCACTATGGGGTTTACGAATCATAACACGTAATAGGTGCATATGACTAAGCAAGATCGGATCAAGAACATGGATATAGAGATGATAACATAAACGGTTCAGATCTGAAATCATGGCACTCGGGCCCTAGTGACAAGCATTAGGCATAGCAAAGTCATAGCAACATCAATCTCAGAACATAATGGATACTAGGGATCAAGCCCTAACAAAACTAACTCGATTACATGATGAATCTCATCCAACTCCTCACCGACCAGCAAGCCTACGAAGGAATTACTCACTCCCGATGGGGAGCATCATGGAATTGGCGATGGAGAAGGGTTGGTGATGACGAAGACCGAAGATTCTCCTCTCCGGTGCCCCAAACGGGCTCCAGATCTGGCCTCCCGATGAAGAACGGGAGGTGGCGGCGGCTCCGTATCGTAAAACGCGATGAAACTTTCTCTCTTATTTTTTTCTCTGAAAATAGGAATTTATAGTGGCGGAATTCGGGTCAGTGGGGCCACGAGGTGGGCACAACCCACCAGGGCGCGCCCTGGTGGGTGCTGCTCACCCTGGCCCCCCTCTTCGGTGGATTTTGGCTCCAATAATTATCATATATTCTGAAATAATTCTCCAAAAAGTTCCGTTCCATTCCGAGAACTTTTATTTCTGCACAAAAACAACACCATGGTAGTTCTGCTGAAAAAAGCGTTAGTCCGGGTTAGTTCCATTCAAATCATGCAAATTAGAGTCCAAAACAAGGGCAAAAGAGTGAGGAAAAGTAGATACGTTGGAGACGTATCAACCTCCCCAAGCTTAAACCTTTGCTTGTCCTCAAGCAATTCAGTTGACAAACTCAAAGTGATAAAGAAAAACTTTTATGAACTCTTTTGTTCTTGTTTACATATATATGCTTAAGTAGCACCCAGGTTGTTAGCAAAGATTATGACTAACCATGTCAACAATAACTCTTAGAAATTATATTAACTCATGACAATAACATAAGCAACTAGCGAGCAATAATAAGATATATCAAGCGCCAACACTTTGTCAAAACAATCATGATACAATATGACAATAGTGGTATCTCGCTAGCCCTTTCTGAGACTGCAAAACATAAATGCAGAGCACCTCCAAAGTTCAAGCAGCGACTAAACATTGTAATTCATGGTAGAAAAGATCCAGTCATGCTGCACCCAACATCAACTATACAAAATGCATGAGGATGACAATAGTGCTCTCAGGTCTGGCGCTTATTTGAGAAGGTTATGACTCAACATAAAAGTAAATAGATAGTCCCTTCGCAGAGGGAAGCATGGATTTGCAGTGGTGCCAGAGCTCAAAGTTTAAAACAGAGATAGATATAATTTTGGGAGGTACACCCTTCTTGTTAACGTCACGACCAAGAGTTATCAATATCTTCCATGCTAAACAAATTAGCGGCGCTTCCCAAGCGGTAAAAGTAAAGGTTCACTCCCCCTCCACCAACAATCACACTCCACGGCTAGCCGTATCCACGAGTGCCATCCAAACCAACAACATTCCTGGGGGAGTTTTGTTTAATTATTTTTTATTTTTTTTGAATTCGAGACTAGGAATCCCTATTACCGCCCCTCTCGTGTAAGGACAAGTGAATAAACACTCATCATGAGAATAACCCGCTTAGCATGGAAGATACTGACTGCCCCCTATCGCTCCATGAGCGGTCCAGGCACACAAAACAGATGTTCATTTGAATTTTTAGAGATGGCACATGCAAATTTAATTTGGAACGGCAGGGTAATACCGCATATAGGTAGATATAGTGGACTCATCTGGCATAACTTGGTTTAAGGGTTTTGATGCACAAGCATTATTCCCGCTTAGTACAGGCGAAGGCTAGCAAATAGATTGAGAAGCAGCCAGCTAGAGAGCGAAAATGGTCATGAACATGCATTACATATAATCAACATTGAATACTAGCATGAGTAGGATATGGACACCATGAACATAAATATCGTGAAGCCTATGTTGGTTTTGATTCAACTACATGCGTGAACATGTGCCAAGTCAAGATACTTGAAACATTCAGAGGAGGATACCATATCATCATACCGCATCACAACCATTTTAATGCATGTTGACACCCAAGATAAATCATTATCCACTCCTAGCTACTTAAGCATGGCATGAACAACTATAATCTCTAATGGTCATTGCAAACATGTTTGATCATAATGAGCTGAATCAAGGATACTAGGTTAAACATATTTACAAAAACAAAAACAAGTTGAGTTCATACCCGCTTTTCTCTGCAATAGTCAATTCATCAAATGTCGTCATTATTGCCTTTCACTTGCACGACCGAATGATAAGAAAATAATAATAGTGCAAGAGTGCCGTGGACTAAGCTGGAATCTGCAAACATTTTATTCAAGAGAAGAAGACAAAGTAATATGGGCTCTTTGTTAGATAAACAATAATGCAGATGACAGCCGCTCAACAATTTCATTGTGGTCTTCTCCTAGGCATGACTCAAGTAAAAAGAAAAGAATTTTAGAGAAACACACTGAAATATTTTTGGAGTTTTTGGTGTTTCTTGAAGAAAGCAAATTAAAGAGGAAAAATAAAAACGAGAAAAACTATTTACACGGGAAAGCTCCCAACAAGTAAAAGAAGAAGCGAGAAATCTTTTTGGGTTTTCTTTTGATGCTTCAATTAAACTAAGCTAGAAAGAAAAACTAAAAAGAAGTAGGAAATGTTTTTGGATTTTCTCAAAGTTTTTCAAACACACAAGAAGAAAGCGAGAAAACAAATCTAGCATGGATATTACAATCAAAAAGTGTGAGCACCGACAACTGGAATGAAATGTGTGAACATGAATGTAATGTCGGTGGAAATACGTACTCCCCCAAGCTTAGGCTTTTGGCCTAGCTTGGTAATCACCATCCGTAGTAGCCGTCCGGTCCCAAGTTGTAGTGAGGTGGAGGCGGCACCTGAGCATCCCACCCCTGGGGCTCCTCCTGAGCAGCTGCTAGGTTGTTCCGGTAGGCTGTAATGTCATTTGGCATGATCCTGTATCCGTTCCTGGCAATAGAATCAAACAAAGCAGGTGTAGGCAACGGAATAACATCACGTGTTTCCTTGCTGAATACTAGATTGTAATGAATGTCACGGGGAGAATCAGTTACATCAAGGAATTGGTGATCCTGCAGTGACTTGTGATCAAGGTAAACTCAGGACAAGAGATAATCGTGAGGGCGAAACTGAACCCTAAAGTGTCTCGCTAAGCGAGTAGGATAAATACCACCATGTATCTTTCCCTTAGTTTTGTTAAGATGTAAGCGACGAGCAATAATAGCCCCCATACTAAAGGTGTGACCATCATAAAGTGCACGACGTAAAATAGCAAGGTCAGGGGCACTGAGTGCGCCGACCTTCTCCCTAGCGGTTAAACACTTAGCGATGACCAAAGCAAAGTAGTGTACTCAGGGAAACTGCAAGCTGGTAGCAGTGGAGCTCGACACGCCTCTATCCTCACCCACTGTTAAAGTGAGGAGAAAATCCTCAAACTCAGATGGCCTAGGTTCTCTCAATTCCCCATCAGAAGGGATCAAGCATATGTTGTAGAAGTCAGTTAGCGGCATTTTGTAAGTTTCAGCATAAAGATTAAACTGCACTTCAGGAGGATTGTTTCTCCCTAGATAATAAAAACCTTGCACAAAGGAATTTGTAAGGATGTGATATTGGTCACACTTAGCTGCGAGGAACTCGGTCAACCCAGCGTTTGCAACAAACTGAGCGAACTCTTGATGGAACCCGGCCTCCTCCATGAAGGCATCATGTGGCCATTCAGACGGCCGCACCTCCGCCCTTCTTGGGGTGTGAAGGTCATTGTCCGATGATTCCCCAATGACTCCCTTGGCATTTTTCTTGGAGGAGAACTTCCTAAATATTTGCATTTTATTCCTATAAAAATTCTGAAAAAATTTAGTCCACAAAAATTTTGTCAACAAAACTTTGTAAGATTGTTAGCAACTACTCCTAAGCATGCATAGAGGCCATATTGAGCATTCAAACTAATTAGAACTCTAAGAATTCAACATCCAAGCTCATCTACAGCAGCAACAAGAATAGCTAATTACTCTAAAAATAACCCACTAAAACAAAAACTAATTGGAGCAATGGAGGAGTCACATACCAAGTAGCAATCCCTCCAAACAGTTTCAGAAACGGAGCTTCGAGCAAAGAGATCGAAATCCGCGGGTTTGAGAGCAAGAACACGAGAATGGTGGCTGTGGTGATTTTTTTCTAGAGGTAGGGGATGATGTGGGCTAAAGAGATAAGTGAGGGGGCCCACGTGGCGGCCACAACCCACCAGGGCGCGCTCTGGTGTCTTGTGGGCACCAGGTGTACCCCCCTCTGGTATTATTTGCACCAAAAATTGATAAATATTCAGAAAAAATCGTGTAAAATTTTCAAGGCATTCTGAGAATTTTTATTTTTGGGTCATTTTTTATTGCACGGAAAAAACAGAAAACGAGATAATCATGGCATTTTATTTTATTTGACTTGCTAAAACAGAAAATAAAAGGTGGGAGCAGAGAGTTGTGCTTACTAGATTCATCGACTTCATACCTCTCAAAAATGACTCATTAATAAGGTTGATCAAGTCTTATTAACAACCACTTCCGATTAGCATGAAACCGAAGAACTTTCGTAAAACACTAAGTTACCTCAATGGGGATGTGCATATCCCCAACAATAAGTATATCATATTTCTTTTTGGCAGTAGGAAGAGGTAATTGAAAACTTCCAATAGTGATGGTCGGAGATTCTTCAATAACATTTATACCATTCACTTGGAATTGTTTCTTCGGAAAGTGCGCCGTATGCTCATTACCATTGATATGAAAAGTGACTTTGCTTTTATTGCAATCAATAACAGCCCCTGCAGTATTCAAAAAGGGTCTACCAAGGATAATCGACATGTTGTCATTCTCGGGCATCTCAAGAATAACAAAATTCGTTAAGATAGTAACATTTGCAACAACAACGGGCACATCCTCACAAATACCGATAGGTATGGCTGTTGATTTGTTAGCCATTTGCAATGATATCTCGGTAGGTGTGAGTTTATTCAAATCAAGTCTTTTATATAAGATAAAGGCATAACACTAACACTGGCTCCCAAATCACACAAAGCAGTTTTGACATAGTTTCTTTTGATGGAGCAAGGGATAGTCGGTATTCCAGGATCTCCAAGTTTTTGAGGTACTCCATCCTTAAAATAATAATTAGCAAGCATGGTGGAGATTTTAGCTTCCGGTATTTTTCTTTTATTTGTGATGATGTCTTTCATATACTTTGCATAAGGGGCCATCTTCAAAATATCAGTTAAACGGGTACGCAAAAAGACTGGCCTAATCATTTTAGCAAAGCGTTCAAATTCTTCATCATCATTTTTCTTAGATGGCTTAGGTGGAAATGGCATGGGTTTCTGAACCCATGGTTCTCTTTCTTTACCATGTTTCCTAGCCACTAAGTCTCTTTTATCATAACGTTTATTTTTAGGTTGTGGGTTATCAAGATCAGCAGCAGGCTCTATTTCAATATCATTATCTGGTTCTATATCATTGCTAGGTTGAGCATCTTAATGAACATCATCATTATCATTTTCATTATCACTAGGTGAATGTTCATTACCAGACTGAGTTTCAGCATCAGAAATAGAGACATCATTATTATCAGGAGGTTTTTGTGTCTCAGGCTCACTATAGGTATGCGAAGTCCTATCATTTTTCTTTTTCTTTTTCTTCTTAGAAGGACTAGGTGCATCAGTATTAATTCTTGGAGAATCTTGTTCAATTCTTTTAGGATGAGCCTCAGGATAGAGTGGTTCTTGTGTCATTCTACCTCCTCTAGTTACTACTCTAGCAGCAAAATCATGCATATTATTATTCATTTCATCAAGCAATTCTTTTTGAGATTTAGCAAATTGTTCTAACTGAGTTTGAACCATAGAGGCATGTTTTCCTACACCTCTAACATAATTACTGATTCTAAATAGCAAGTCACTCAAGCGAGCAATCATATCAGAGTTATATTTCAATTGTTTTAGAACATGAGCATTGAATTGATCTTGCTTCATAATATAGTTGTCAGACTCATATAAGCATTGACTAGGATGTTTATTGTGAGGAATGTAACTTTCATTAAACTTTAATAAAGAATTTACCTCTACCACCTGTGGAGGTAGTGGTGTGTCAAGGCCATGTATTTCTTCAATAGGTGGCAAATTGTTAACATCTTCAGCTTTAATACCTTTTTCCTTCATAGATTTCTTTGCCTCTTGCATATCTTCAGGACTGAGAAATAAGATACCCATCTTCTTCGGAGTGGGTTTAGGAGGTGGTTCAGGAAGAGTCCAATCATCATAAATTTTCAATATATTATTCAATAATTCCGCAGCTTCTTCAACGGTCGTTCCCTGAAAACACAACCAGCATAACTATCTAGGAAGTCTCTAGAAGCATCGGTTAGTCCATTATAAAACATATCAAGTATTTCCTTTTTCTTGAGAGGATGATCAGGCAAAGCATTAAGCAACTGAAGAAGACTCCCCCAAGCTTGTGGGAGACTCTCTTCTTTAGTTTGCACAAAGTTAAATATTTCCTATAAGGCAGCTTGTTTCTTATGAGCAGGAAAATATTTTTCAGAAAAGTAGTAGATCATATCCTGGGGACTACGCACACAACCAGGAGCAAGAGTATTGTACCATGTATTAGCATCACCCTTTAATGAGAACGGAAATAACTTAAGGATATAATAGTAGTGAATCTTCTCATCATGAGCAAAGAGGGTGGCTATATCATTCAGCTTAGTAAGGTGTGCCACTATAGTTTCAGTTTCATAGCCATGGAAAGGATCAGATTCAACCAAAGTGATTAACTCTAGGTCGACAGAGAACTCATAATCCTTATCGGTAACAAAGTTAGGTGAAGTAGCAAACTTAGGATCACATGTCATTCTAGCATTCAAAGTATTTTCCTTATACTTGCGTAGAAATTTCTTAAGATCGTTTCTATCCTTGTAAGAAAGAATTTCTCTAGTTACCTCTTCGTCCATAACATAACCTTCAGGTATCTTAGGCATTTCAAATTTAGGAGAGCTAGGACTAATAGGTGTTTCATAGTCATCATCAGTTTCATAGGCTTCATCAGTTTCAGCAATCTCATCAGTTTCAGTAATTTCATTCTCTTTAGCTCTTGCAATTTGTTCATCAAGAAATTCTCCTAGTGGCACATTATCATCAAGCATGGTACTAGCATCATCAATAGCATAATTCATAGCAGAGGTAGCATCATCAATAACTTGCGACATATCAGGATTACTAGCATGTGGTGGTGTTGCAAGCTTACTCAAAACAAAAGGTGAATCAAGTGCAGAGTATGATGGCAATTCCTTACCTTCCCTCGTCATAGAGGGAACAATCTTGGTGTTTGGATCCTTCAGATTCTTCATAGTGATAAATTGATATAAATCCCAAGTGACTCAACAAATATTGCTATGCTCCCCAACAACGGCGCCAGAAAAAGGTCTTGATAACCCACAAGTATAGGGGATCACAACAGTTTTCGAGGGTAGAGTATTCAACCCAAATTTATAGATTCGACACAAGGGGAGCCAAAGAATACTTGAGAGTATTAGCAGTCGAGTTGTCAATTCAACCACACTTGGAGATTAAATATCTGCAGTAGAGTGTTCAGTAGCACAGTAATATGATAGTTTGATAGCAGTAGTGACAGTAACAGTAGCGGTAATAGTAGTAGCAATAGTTTTGTAGCAGTTGGAACAGTAGCAGCAGCAATAGTAACTTAGCAATAACAATAAGTGAAAGTTTGTAGGCACTGGATCGGTAACTCGTTGGATGATATTCGTCATGTAATAGTCATAACCTAGGGCGATACAGAACTAGCTCCAGTTCATCAATATAATGTAGGCATGTATTCTGTAAATAGTCATACGTGCTTATGGAAAAGAACTTGCATGACATCTTTTGTCCTACCCTCCCGTGGCAGCGGGGTCCATAAGGAAACTAACGGATATTAAGGCCTCCTTTTAATAGAGAACTGGAACAAAGCATTAACACATGGTGAATACATGAACTCCTCAAACTACGGTCATCACCGCGAAGTATCCCAAATATTGTCACTATGGGGTTGACGGATCATAACACGTAATAGGTGCATATGACTAGGCAAGATCGGATCAAGAACATGGATATAGAGATGATAATATAAACGGTTCAGATCTGAAATCATGGCACTCGGGCCCTAGTGACAAGCATTAGGCATAGCAAAGTCATAGAAACATCAATCTCAGAACATAATGGATACTAGGGATCAAGCCCTAACAAAACTAACTCGATTACATGATGAATCTCATCCAACTCCTCACCGACCAGTAAGCCTACGAAGGAATTACTCACTCCCGGTGGGGAGCATCATGGAATTGGTGATGGAGAAGGGTTGGTGATGACGAAGACCAAAGATTCTCCTCTCCGGAGCCCCAAACGGGCTCCAGATCTGGCCTCCCGATGAAGAACATGAGGTGGCGGTGGCTCCGTATCGTAAAACGTGATGAAACGTTCTCTCATATTTTTTTCTTCGAAAATAGGAATTTATAGTGGCGGAATTAGGGTCAGTGGGGCCACGAGGTGGGCACAACCCACCAGGGCGTGCCCTGGTGGGTGCTTCTCACCCTGGCCCCCCTCTTCGGTGGATTTTGGCTCCAATAATTCTCATATATTCTGAAATAATTCTCCAAAAAGTTTCGTTCCATTCTGAGAACTTTTATTTCTGCACAAAAACAACACCATGGTAGTTCTGCTGAAAACAGCGTTAGTCCAGGTTAGTTCCATTCAAATCATGCAAATTAGAGTCCAAAACAAGGGCAAAAGAGTGAGGAAAAGTAGATACGTTGGAGACGTATCAAGGAGCCGTACACCCGACGTGTTTCACAAACGAGGTCATTCAACACCAAGTCCCAGAAGGGTTTAAACCCGTCAGCATCGAACCATATGATGGGACTACTGACCCGACAGTGTGCTTTGAAGACTTGAGGGATCACTAGAAGAGTGTCTAGAGGGGGGTGAATAGACTACTAGCAGGAATTTAAAACCTAACCTTTTCCCAAGTTAATTGGTTGGCAAATTTTAACAGTTATAGCAAGTCTAGCAAGTCTAACAGCCCTACACATGCATGTCAACAAATATGGCAGCGGAAAGTAAAGACATTGCACATGAAGTAAAGAGTAGAGATATGGAGATCAAACACAATTGGAGACGCAAGGATTTTTCCCGTGGTTCCGATAGGTGGTGCTATCGTACGTCCACGTTTATGGAGTCTTCAACCCACGGAGGGTAACGGTCGCGAGAGTCCACGGAGGGCTCCACCCATAAGGGTCCATGAAGTAGCAACCTTGACTATTCCATAACGGCTTCCGTCCACGAAGGACTAGCCTCACTATGGGTACATCTTCATGAAGTAGGCGATCTCCTTGCCCTTACAAACTTCTTGGTTCAACTCCACAACACGAAGTAGGAGGCTCCCAAGCGACACCTGACCAATCTAGGAGGCACCACCCTCCAAAAGGTAATAGGCTCGGAAATGTCGATGAACTCCTTGCTCTTGTGCTTCAAGATGATAGACTCCTCAACACACAATCACTCTCTCACAGATTTGGCTTGGTGGAAGAGATGGGATTGGTGGAAAGCAACTTGGGGAGGCTAGAAATCAAGATCCATATGGTTGGAGTGGAAGATCTTGACCTCAACACAAGAATAGGTGGTTCTCTCTCAGAAAACTGGATGGGGCAAGTATGGAATAGTTCTGAGTGCTTCTCTTTCGAGTAGGTGGTGGTGGAGGGGTATATATAGGCATCCCCAAAAATCCAACCGTTACACACAAAATGACCAACTCGGTGACACCGATGTGTAAATCTCGGTGGTACCAAAGTGACCAAAAGATGGCAACTTTTGAATCTCGGTGAGACCGATATAGGAAACTCGGTTGCACCGATAAGGTGACCAACAGTCAGATTGACAATCTCGGTGACGCCGATCCAACAATCTCGGTGGTACCGATATTGTGAATTTGCGTAACAGAAAGTTGGCAACCTAAACTCGGTGGCACCGGGATTGAATCGGTTGCACCGAAGTGGCTAGGGTTTGGCTAAGTCTGTCTAAGGTTGAGAATCAGTGGCACCATGATGGAAATGTTGGTTGCACCGATTTTGAGTATTTGGCTTTGGACAGACTTTGGTGGGAGAGCTTGTGGGTGTTTTTGGTGACTATCACTTGTGCACGTATGAGCATTTTGTTCACCAACAAAACCTTACCCCCTTTTAATAGTATTGGCTTTCCTATGGACTCAAAGTGATTTCTCACAAATGTAAAATGTAGATTCCTCTTCCTTGAAGCTTTGCCAATCCATTTCCTTCCATCTTGGGGTATTTCCACAATCTCCACAATCCTTTTGCCAACCCTCTCTGTGGACTTTATCTGAAATACACTAGGTGAAAGTATTTGTCCAAGAGACAATGTATGTTGTCATGAATTATCAAAACCACCAAGGGAGCATGTTGTGCTTTCAAGACTTTCTTCTCCACATACATATGGCTAGGGGAGATGATCTCCACGCCATCAGATACTTACCATTAAAGCTTAAAGGGGCGGCAAGACGCTGGCTCAGCGGTTGCCCGAGAACTCTCTTAGGAGTTGGGAAGAGCTCGAGGATGCATTCTGAGCTAACTTCCAAAGCACCTATGTGCGTCCTCTGGATGCCGCTGACTTAAGCCACGTCAAGCAACTGCCCGGCGAGCCTGCTCAAAAGTTTTGGAACCGGAATTTTACCAAGAAGAACCAAATAACCGATTGCCCCGATGCGGAGGCGCTCGCTGTTTTCAGAAACAATGTTTGAGATGAACGGTTGGCTCGGAAACTCAAACAAGATCGGCCGAAGACTATGGCGGTCCATACCTCCCTCATGTATCGATTTTGCGCAGGAGAGGATAGTTGGTTGGCCGTAGTATTACCAATGACGGTGACCCCGGCACCTCCAAGGTACTCGACGAGAATGGGAAGCCTTGGCACAACAAGAACAATAAACGTCGCCATAAAGGCAACAATAGTGATGTTGAGGATTAGCGGGAGGTGATGACTGCTTGTGTGATCATGCACAACATGATCGTAGAGGATTAGCGGGAGGATGAAATCTTCGACCAAGGGTTTCAATTTCACAGTGAAGATGTTGTGCCTGAGCATGTGGGAGTGGCGACGCTTGCAGAGTTCACCCAATTTCATCATGAGATGCGTGATTAGGCAACTCACATTCAACTGCAAGATGATTTGGTTGGCCATATGTGGGCTCATCTTGGCAACCAATAGATGTCTCGGCTCTTTTCTTTTAAATGTATTTGTGACAATTTAAATTTCATTTCGTTTGTAAACTTTGAGATTTCAATTTGGTTGTAAAACTAGGGGAACTTTGTGCAATGTTTTTGATATGTATGCAAAGAAAATTGAAAAATCTGCCCGCAAACCAGTCGCGGGAACGAAAATGCATCGGTGCGTTGGGTACACTGCGTGGATGTGACGCCCCCATTTTGATCGTACGCTAATCATATACACAAATGCGTATGACCAAGATTAGGGACTCACTGGAAGATATCACAACACAACTCTAGACACAAATTAAAGTCATACAAGCTTCATATTACAAGCCAGGGGCCTCGAGGGCTCGAATACACAAGCTCAAATTCAAACGAGTCAGCGGAAGCAAATATTATCTGATTACAGACATAAGGTAAATAAGTTTTGCCTTAAGAAGACTAGCACAAACATAAACAGCGGATCGAAAGAGGCAAGGCCTCCTACTTGGGAGCCATCCTAACTACTGTTGAGCGTCGTCACTCTCCACGTAGTAGTAAGCTCCAGCGGTGGTGTAGTAGTCGTCTGCGGTGTACTCCATCTCTTGGGCTCCGTCATCGCTCTTGGGCTCCGTCATCTGAACGCAGCAATCGTATCGAGGGGGAAAGAGGAGGTAAAGCAGTGGTGAGTGTTCATCCAAAGTACTCGCAAGACTTACATCAGAACTATACTAAAATATGCATCAGTATCAAAGGAATGGGGTTATATCTTTGGACTAACTGCAGAAAAGCGGGAATAGGGTGAAGGCCTAGTCCTATCCAAGACTAGCATCTTCAACATCTTGCAACATTAGAAGAGTGTAGATTGGTAACTCATATGTAACAATATTATTGTAGCAATTTTATTAAGTAACCACGCCGAGAGATTCTTCCTCGACTCCCTGCGAGAAAGAAATCTCGGAGCCAACATTCATTTCAATTTTAAATCACAATTCTAGTTGTAGTAGATCGGGATACAACTCCAAATCGTCCTGTTACCGTGGACACGACTATTCAAATAGTTAATTTCGTCCCTGCAGGGGTGCACCACATTTTCCAACACGCTTGATAACCTCTGGCCAGCCACACTTTCCTTGGTCATGCCCGGCCTCGGGACATCAACACGTCGTCTCCCTACCTAGGCTCAACAGAGAGGCCAGCCCGCCGGTCTAAATCCTAAGTGCGCAGGGGTCATGGGCCCACTCACCCTTTGCACTCCTGCACGATGCGTGGGAGGCCGAGGTCAGTCCTAGAACCTCTTATACAAGATCAATGCTGTCGCGGACCACTCGGGCGCACGCCGCTCCATTCCTGACGTCCGAAGAGCTTCGGGTGATACAACGACGTCGAGTAGCCATAACTTCTCCCACTTGAAGGTTAGTGCGAAAAGGTCAAACGACCAACTCAGATCAAATACCCAACCCATTAGTATTTTGTTAACTACGGTGACGTGCACGATACACGATATGTGGTCCCGTCGCCCCGTCTCGAGGACTTGTGGCAAGGGCCAAGAATGCCCAGCCACGCCTCGTCACATTTACACCAACACCAACTAGGTCATACTGACCTCAACATATTCCAACGGTAGTAAAGTTAAGTAACTGTGTGTCCATATATCAAGGGGAAACACGAGGAATCAAACTCGGAGGATCCCACCCGATGTAACCGTCAAGGTGACCAGAGAGGATTCACCCTCGATGGTCTACGCTTGAGGGGTTGCATGTCAGAGTCGTCGTCGGGAGTGGTGAAGGAGGAATCACCCTCGATAACCATGACCGACTAGCTACACTACAGAGTTAGCATCATGAGTACTGTACGAGGTGTCACCCTCGGTACTCGATAGTAGCTCTGCAGAGTCGTACAACTAAGGGGGGAGTGCGGTGAATGTGACGGGTCATGGCTTGTCGATCAGTTGATCAAGTCATCAAGTCGCCGATGAAGAAGCAGGGGCAACTGGGACTAAGGGGTCACAGGGGAATCACTAATCAACCTATGCTAAGCAGTTGATATTACAACAGGTACAGTAGCAGTTTAACAAAAACAGGCTATGCATCAGAATAGGAGCTATCTACAATAGTAGCAAAATCTAATGCAAGCATGAGAGAGAAAGAATGGGCGATATCTGTATGATCAAGGGGGGTTGCTTGCCTTGTTGCTCTGCTGCAAAGGGCTGATCGTCAGTAGCATAGTCGTACCCGGCAGCAGCGTCAGTCTCGGTGTCTACCGGAGAGAAGAGGGGGAACAAACAATAAATACAAGCAAGCAGATGCAACACGATGCATGACAGGGCAATATGCAGAGCTAGGGATGAGCTAACGTAGTACTACACGTCACAGACGGAGCGGGAAAATATCTAACGATATTTCCCGGGTCTTCAACTATTACCGGACAGATGAACCTAACGCAAAATGTCCATGTTCATCATGCTAGGAACATGTGACAGATGAGCAGACGGCGTATTCGGATTCGTCGGATTTTTCTGATCAACTTTCATGTATAAAACTTTTTCATCTGAGCTATGGATTATTTTATATGATTTTATAAAGATTAATCTATATTCTGAAATTATTACTAATTAGAAAATAACAGAATTATTTTTATGCCCACTGTGGGCTAGCCATAGTGGCTGACAGGTGGGTCCAGGGGTCCCAGTTGAGCAGTCAAAGCTGACTGGTCAACAGGGGGTGGGGCCCCCTTGTCATAGGCACTCTGATTAATCTAGCTTAGTTAACCTAATTAACTAAATTACTAATTTCTTAATTAAATAATTAATTATTATTTAATAAAACTCTTTTTAGGAAAGTGGCCGGCCCCACTGGTTAGGGGGCCCACTGGTCAACCACACACACACACTACGCACGCACACACACACACACACTCTCGCACGGCCGCTCGGACAGCCGCCGTAGCGGCTAGGGGCGAGGCCCTACGCGGGTCGTGGCCTGGCCGGGGAGCGGCCCCGCGGCGAAAGGGGGCAGCGACGGCTAGCGGCGGCAGCGAGCGGCAAGCGGACACGAGCAGGGGAGTGCGGCGGCGAGCGCGGCAACAGCGGAGGCCAGCGGATGCGGCCAGCGGCGGTGGCAGCAGCGATGCAGCGGAGTGGCAGCAGGTAGAGCAGCTCACAGGGGCGGGGGGGCGCGGCCACGCGCGGAGCGCTGCTGGGGACACTCGCGGGGCTCGACCGACGCGGGGCATGAGGGAGGGACGGCGCGCACGGGACGCGACGAGCAGAGGGGGGAGACGAGGGGAGTGGGGGGGTGACGCTCATAAGGGAGGCCGCGGGCGAGCTCGAGGGGGAGGTTAGAGACGACCGGAGCGGCTCGGGGGAGGAGCGGATCGACGAGGTGGCCGAGGCGGACGCCGGTGGAGGGGAACGGCGCGAGCAACGACGTTGATGATCCCCAGCTCAAATACAGCGGCGAGGAAGACGAAGGCGACGGCGGAGGAGGTCCTCGACACACCGGAGCGGCAGAGGGAAACCTCTAGGGCATGTTGACGGCGGTGGCGCGGCGGCGGCCTCAGTGAGGTGAGAGCGAGAGGTGAGGAGAGGGGGGGTGAGCGAGGGGGAGGGGAGTGCGGCGGCGACTTATAGGAGGGGTGCAGCCTGGCGGATGGCCGCCACGGCACCTTCGCCGCCCGGATCGCCGCCACGAACCCCCTGCCTCCTTGTAGTAGGAGGATAGGGAGGGAGGGGGGCAGGTGGGCCGGCTGGGGGGAAATGGGCTAAGGCTCAGGGGGAAAACGGGGAGGGGGCCTTTTCCTTTTATTTATTTTAAATTTCTGTTTTGATTTATTTAAAAAAACTGTTTTGTTATATTTCAAACACCAAATGACTTTTGTAATTTTTGCAACTAGACCCATTAATTACCCTGCAATATTCAGCAATGCCACAAAAAGTGTGGGGGCAATTGAAATAAGTTTGGAATTTTCATAAAGGAAAAGGTATTTAAATAATTGTTTTGGCCTCCGTTATAAATGTTTTAGAGCCTTTAAATACTTCAAATAATGTTGATTTCAACTTTATAAATACTATATGAATATTTGTTATCCAAACATGATTTTAGTTTTTAGGTTTGCCAAAATATTTAAACCACTTATTAAATTATTTTTGAAATTCAAAAGGGATTTGAAATGAGATATGATTCCAATTGTGATCAAACATTGTTTAGCAAAAGCATTAACTTAACCTCATGGGTTATTGTAGCTTAACCATAGAGGTTACTGTTGCTTAAAGACTCGGGTTACTGTAGCTGATAAGCAGGGCTGTTACAGCAGACAAGGGCGGACGCCGCCTAAAACGTCGACCCAGACGGACAAAAAGCGGACAAAATCCGCGTTCGTTTGCGTCGGCGCGTTGGAGTTGCCCTAACCAACCCAACCACACTAGAGCAGAAGAAAGAGATGAACTTCATTCATCTTATTCTAAATCTAAGATTTCTAGCAGTTTCTCCAAGAACTCTTTCTTCTTGCTTTCCTCCTTTACCTTCTTAGAACTCTTTCATATCCTTCATATAGTTCTCGCCAACCCTTGTTAGCAAATCCTTCTTGCCATGTGATCTTGCTTCTTGTAAACCTTGATTAGTATCTCTCTGATTGGGATCTTCTAGAGATCATCATGTCAAGAGGAAACATTTTCTTTTGTTTGTTGTGGAGCTTTTCCTTTTGGACAAGAAGAACTAGTTGTTCGATCATCCTTCTGAGTAAGGGGACCAAGTACACCAATTGTTAGTTTTTCTCCTCCGAGCTTGTAGTTAATATGCTTTCTATCATATTTCTATTTATGATATGTGCATGCATGATTGAGAAGCGTTTGGGTGTATGGTGTATAAGGGAAACTTCTCACTTGATCATAAGAGCGCCCTTTTGATGTCTCAAAGATGAATTATATGAAATTGAATATTTTGAATTTCTTCAAGTATACCATGAGATTCTTTGTATGCCTTCTCATATTTGTTGGATCTCCATCTTTGGGTCAAGAGAATGATTAAACATGTATATTAATGTGAATAAGTCAAGAAGTATTGACTTGTTCTTTAGATTTGTCTTTCGTAGATCTGCTTCACTTGTTATAGGCTTAATACAAGCTCAGGTGTTCTCATATTCAGTGTCATGTATATTGTCTTATTCTGCGCTATCATGGTATCTGTTTGAATATTATGCTATGGTTGAAGTGTATCTGTTGCAGTTTGGCATCCATGTAAAAGAACGCTTTGCGTCTTTGCCAAACCGCACAATAGCATAGAATTACGGAATCATTCCTTCGTTCCAGTCCCGTTGTATAGCCAAAGCAATACATCAATCTTGTTTGCTTTGGCTATTTAAATAACATTAGGGTATTTCACTGTAGCATTGTCCCATGCCATATATCTTGAATCTTCAGTTTTGGTTCCTTAAGTGGTAAGCACTGTCTCATGGAAAACTGTTGAGTCAAGGAATGGAATATGCCATCTTTTGCATCCTAGGTTCTTTTTTTGTTTCAACTTTGAATTATTTCACAATGCAGTGGACCACAAATTGAAATGTTGCTTCTTCTATGAATATAAGAACTCTATAGCTCGTCTTAAAGTTATATAGGTATGTAACAATATCTCCACTAAAAAATACAAGGCAAGTCTTTTTTGTTAAGACACAAAATTTATGCAAATTTATGTTAATATGTTATGTACAAAGCACCTAATTTATGTCATGGTTTGGTACTCTAAACTACCTACTCCTACCACCTTTATTTACTTCTTGCTGCGTGAATTATGGCTCAATGTAGGTCCCACTGATTGTCTGACTCAAACATATACTCTTAACTGTGGCACCCCGGCTCAGAGGAAACCGGAACGCCCCGTATTCCAGCCCAAGGACAAGTCTTCTGGAATACGGCACTGTTGGCATAGAACAAATCAGCTCTTTATTACTATCGAAAAGGATTACAAGGATATCGGATTACAATGACACGGCGATACCACGCCTACCTAGGTTAGCTCTATGCTAACAACAGAACGATCCGAGGAAGCAGAGTACTCTTGGCAGCGGAACAGCGACTGCGGTGATGGACTCCACTCCGCAGGGACTCTGGCTGAAACGCGCATCCTAGCTCGCACACTTGACATCCACGACAAGCAAGCAATCATGGCATGACCTGCAAACTGGCATGATACGCCAGGTGAGTACTTTGAATGTACTCGCAAGCTCACGACAACCAAACAATGCAGCAAACAATAGCATGGCAATAATCATATTAAAATACTTAAGTGCTTCACTTACTGTTACCAGTCATCAACTTACTCTCTTCTGGGTTGTCCCACAACCCTCGGAATACTCACTGAGTACTTCCGATCACAATACGAGTTCATCCATCATTAACATCAGTAATAGGATTGATCATCTACTGAGGTCTGGACGGGCTGTCCAATATCGTGGACTCGGCTATTCGAATAGGTTTTTACACTCTGCAGAGGTTGCGCACTTTACCCACACCATGAAGCACCTGGCCCATGGCCTCGAGATTCGCCTCGGGTGGACCAGCGTTGCTTCAACAAACCTGCCTGACTCGTGACCCTTCATCGTACCACCGGCACTCTTCCTCCCCCGGAGGTCAGCCTTGGGTGGCCCCTGTGTCCTCATGACACCTGCCACCGTCGTGGCCAAACTCTGTAGACCCAAACGGGGCCTACTGTCCCAAACGGGGACTCCCGGGCTAAACAATCAACATCAACTGGGCTCACAAGGTTATCGCCGCTTACCGGGCCAGGGTAGCACGCCGCGCCTAACCTTTCCTCTTTGGTGGTACCGGTGGAAGATCACGCAGTCAGGCCCGATCAGGGCCGTCCCATACCGGCAAATGTGGTTGCACGAGTATGCCCGGACAGGTGACTCAAGATCAACCACTAAGATCATTTAGTCAATATAGTGGTTCATCACAATACTTAGGATGGCAGCAACTAGGCATTTAAATTAATTACTATGAATTATCAGATAGCAAGTAAATGAAAGTAATTTATTTGTAAATGCAAGCAATTTAATTAAATATGTAATGCTATTGAAATACTTCATGGAATGGGTGTCCTGGCCTGCCTGGGATAAGGGATCCTCCGGGAAGAAGTGCGAGAAGCTCGCGGAAGGAATCGCCGGAAACAGTTCTCTCTCGGAGGGGCTGTTTACGGGCAAGGGCAATATAGTCATTTCCACTATGTCAAAGCATCATGGAAATGATACCATCAGGACGGGCTCGACGATACGAAGAAGAGAGCGCTGGTTTCACCTCAATCCGAGATACGAGCAAAAAGATATAGCCGTCCGAAGTTCAAGGACTATTCTGTAAATAAAATATTCACAGAGAGGCCCCTGGGGGCTGAACCGGTGGCGTACTGCCTGAAATGGGCTTTTGGTTCAGGGACACGGGTTTTAGAAAAACCGTCTCCACTTATCCACGCTGGCGGGTGTCTCACTCACCGACAGGTGGGGTCGGGGCCCACCTGTCGGGTCTCCTTCTCTCTCCTCCCTCTCCTCTCCTTCTTCCCGTCGCCCACCCGCAGAGCAGAGGGGAGCTGCCGGCGCCGGTGCTCGTCCGGCCGACTCCGGTCATCCCTCGCGTCGCTCGACCTATGGACGGGCTCAGTAGAAGAAGCCGCACCGGAAGGTGTAGTTCATGGGCTCCGAGGTGGACGGAGGCGAGCGGCAGCTCGACCATGGCGGACGGCCGCGCCGGGTGGAGATGGGCACGGCACTACGGGCACGGAGACGACGAGCTGAATAGGTAGGGAGATTCACCGGAGTTGGGGAGATCTACTGGTGAAGAAATGAGGGGGAGAGGGGCTCTGCCGAGGGCGAATTGGAGCGGCCAGAGTTGGCGGCTATGGCGGCGATTGGAGGCCAGGGGGCGGCTCGAGCTCGGGGAAGAGGTCGGGGAGGAGGCTAGGAGGGAGGGGAGGCCGATGGTGAGCTCGGGAGGGCTCGGGGCAACCCATTTATAGCCGGACGGCGCGGGTGGCCGAGCGCGGCCGCGGCGACGCGTGCGTCGTGCGCCGGAGCTTCGCGAGCTCGCCTGGAGGGAAGGAGAAGCATCCAGAGGGGTCATGGAGGGGCGGAGAGGGCTCAGGCGGGGTCAAGAAGGATCGGGAGGGCTCGGACACGGCGACGACAGCTCCTGCCGGACGCGGGCGCGGCTGCCGTACCGCATGGGAGGGGACTAGAGAGGGGAGACTTATCTAGGGAGGAAGACGACGGCGAGGGTGAGCTGTTGGACACGACGAGGCGTCGAGGGAGAGGAGGAAAACGACGAGGCCAAGGGCTCCACTGCCAGAGCGCGCATATGGCCTGTCTGCCCCGTGGTCACCACGCACATGGTGTGCCGCGGAGGCCTTCTGCCTGTCTGGGCTTGTTAAACAGCTCCCTCACTGTTCAAATGGATGAGATAAGCAACTGGAGGCAGCTAGATGGCTCTGGGATGAGGGACACTTGCAAGAAAGGATCCTGACAGCAAGGTGTTTGGAGTGGGGTGGGGGAGATTCAGCTAGGCATTGACTCTGGGATTTGGCTAGGAGCTATCACACTCTAAGATGATCACTACTGCCAATTTCCAACTCATCTAGATGGGCATAAGTGGCACTTGCTGTGGAATGCACCCTACTGGTAAAAAATGCAAACCATGAAGTGGCACTCACATATAGTGTTTCCTTGAGCTGAAAATGGGCATAAGATGATGATTTGGTCATATGAGAGTTCCATAAAAATTTCATACCATTTGCATGAGCAAAAATGGTACTTCCTTCATAATGGACCTCTCTGACCGGAATCTTAGGAAAATAACTGAGGAAGAATGGATAGATGGAATGAGCCTAAATTTGGAGGAGATGGATTATATGGGTGGAAGAATGCTATGGTAAATATCCAGAAATTATGAAGCAATATAAAATATAGTTGCTTCACAACAGGGAAATATGACCAGAAACCAATATTTGAAGATGAGGTCACAAATAAGATATGATGATGCTAAAATCTTGAGGAGAGTCATGATTTGGGCATATGAAGATGCATGCAAACTTTCAACTCATTGGCATACTCTTAGCTAGCACTTGCTTCACAAAGCTTCCTTTGGATCAGAAACTTTGGAAATTTGCCAAGAAATATTTACTATCCAAATTGAGTTGAATTTTGGGATGCAGCAATGATATGGATAGGAAAGAGTCCCCAAAAAGTTTGAGAGCAAGAAAGCCAAGATAAATGGCACTTGCTTCACAAACTACCACCAGGGACAGAATAGGAAAAGGAATATTGGAGGAAGATTTTTGAACATGACATGGAAATATTTTGATATATATGAGGAATATATGATCCAAAGGATTTATGAGAATTATTTGGGAATTTTTGGAATGATGGAAATATGGGTTGCTTCACAACCCCAAGGCAGACAGGGTTATCCCTTTAATAGAAAAAGGAATATTCCCAAGAAAAAGAATATTGGGATTGGCTCAAGATGGAAATGACAAGGTCTAGGGATGGGTTAGAGGTTGGAAAGCCACTAGGGAAGAGAAAGCAAGGGTGATCCTTCCAGGTTCCAAGACTACCAAACCACGGAAAAGCAAAACCAGACCAAAATCAAAAGAAAAAAGAAATGGGCAAAATCCAGGGTGTTACAAACCTACCCCCCTTAAAGAAATCTCGTCCTCGAGATTTGGTTGCTCAGGGGTTGAACATAAATATCCCCATTTGCGGAAACCGTTTCCAACTCGGGTTTCCCTTTTGCCTTCGAATAATGCTCCTAGTTAATATCCTCTGACTGACTGCCTGGCTTCGGGGTGGTTTGTTTCACGGAATGCTCATTCTGACAGGTCTTACCTCATATATTACTCTGACTTCAATCCTTTTATGCCTGCTGACCTGTCTGAGGTGCAATGGCTTATCCTGTCTGAAATACCTGTCTTTCTCGCAGGTCCGGGAGTTATTCCTCATGGACGTGTTGTGCTGGAGTCCAATACAGACAGCCGTCCATTGAGTTGTGAATAGATTCTCTCGGTGGACACGAACTCTTTTACTTCTTGCATTGGGTGGTTTCAAATGGTTGTGTGCCCTCCAGACTCAACTGGTGATGTGATTCATACCGTTCTCCTAGCGGAATCGGGCTCCTTGCAAGGTCACAGAAACATCTTGGCTAGGTTTACGGCCCTTAGCATCATATCTGTACCAACGACTGGGCTGTAGCCTGTCGTAACCAGCGTAAAGAGTACCACCTTATAACGGCATTATCTGCAGGCTTGACTGGCGGTGGTCCTAGCAGGAAGATCTTGTCCCTAGCAGGTTATCCTTTAGCTGATTCCCCTAGGTGAGGACGCATGCTTTGAGGCAGTTATCATCCTTCTGATCGTTCCATCTGATAGGCTTGAATATCCACTTCTGACGATTGAGAATATATAGCTAGCTGAGCGGGTTGACTCGATATGGGGTCTTTGCAAATGGAATCGACTCCGTGGGTGTGTACCCGCGGTGATTGGTAGCGAGCCAGACTGTTTTGAGTATCTGTACCATATTGATTTTGCAACCATTATCATACCTGTATGGCCAATCTTGCTCCTTCATTACGGTTCTCTTTACCTGGATCCTTAGCTGAAAGAGCTTGGCCTGATGCGTTCTTGATTCCTCGGATGACCATGGGTGCTGCCAGGTACAATATTCCGGTAGGCATATTACTTAACAAGTTGTAGCTGTAGGGTAACGACCGTCTGAACCCTTGGATAAAACCGGTCAATAAACCAGTAGCCACCAGAACGGTCTTTACAACTCAGATCTGGGACATTACTGGAGTAACTCAACCCCGACTCAAGACGGCTGAAAAGTAGGTCAGAGCATGAGACGGTGTCGATAAGAAGAAAGTAGCAGTTCCCTAAGACGGCCGAGAAAACAGCTCAGAGCATAGGGTCACTGCTACGGAAAGAAATTTCAACAGCTGCCCGAGACGGCCTAAAAACAGCTCAGAACACGGGCCAGTTGCTGAGAAGAGAAATAAAAGTCGGCATCCACCCCGGACGGCCGAAAACAGCTCAGAACACAGGCGTGGTGCCGTCACCAAAGAAAGACGGGCAAGGGTTCATCTGTGTCCCATACAGCTTATCCATATGTTGTTGGTCATCCCACTGAAGTGTAAAACTGGCGTTCTTCTTCTTACATAACTCATGCCATAGTCGGATTGTCACCGGGCTGGCATTACTGTATGATTGACTCATATAGCCTTGGCAGCATGTCCACCACATCTATTGAGTATATGCGGCTGAGCGCTTGATTCCTGAAGCAGGCTTGTGTCCTGACTGACTTTTTGCCTTTTGACCAACTGTTGCGGATCTGATCCTTGTAATGCATGGTCATATGCAGTCAACTTTTGGTGGAATAGCTTGTATTGATGTCAATGCGATGCCTTGCTGACGAAGATTGCATAGCTGGTGCTCAAAAGCTTCCCTCTCAAAGACTTGCTAGGGAAGACTCGATACCTTATGGTAGAATCTGCGGCGGTATCTTATTGAAGAAGCCCGAGTACCTTGCATCAGAAGATGTTCGTGGGTCGTATCGAGGAAGGTACAGGAATCCATGCATAGTACGCTTCTCTGATAGCTTGCGGAGAAAGACTGGGTTGCTTACACCTGAAGCCTTCCTTTTTGCCATATGCGGTCTGAGTGCTTATATATATCCCTTAATGTTCCTGCTGTCGGTTACTTGTTGTATGCAACAGGGTATTCGGCTATCCTTGCTGAACACTAAGCTCGTAGCACATTCTGACTTGCTTCCGAAATATAGCAGGTTTCAAATTGTACTCACAGCAGACTCAAACCGTGTATATTAATCACACCTTTGACTCGAAAATGTGCTATGGATCGGGCACACAGTCTATCATCTTGTTGATTCAATGATTACAGCTGCGAAGGTTGCACTGATGTATAGTTGATGCTGATAACCAATCCAGCCAGGATATCATTTCTATTCAGGCCCAATATTCCTGATATAATGTAGTCTGCTGAAAATTCTATATTGCTGAACTGAGCTTCCAAATGACTGTCTCTTCCCTGATTTCTTTGAGTCCAGTGTCGGTGAGCAACTTCCATAAGGGGAAAATAAGGTAACACCAAGGGCCCAAAGAAAGAAGCAAAAGAAACGACTAAAACAAAAGCACACAAGATCACACACCAGCAATAGCACATTCTACAGCTATTCACAGCAATAATATGCATGCCTACCTAAGCACACAAATCTCGCAAGAACTCCGGTACTACGGTCTAACATGCTGTGGCGGTGTGCACGAAAGTGAATTCATGTGTGGAAGAAGTTGGTGTAAACAAGGCTACACCAAACAGGGGCTTACACCGATTCCATCTGGATGGACACGGTGGCGAGGACGACTTGATGATCGTGGGTCGGAACACCAGGGTCACGGCCACATCATCATCAAGCGGACGCAAAGCAACCGTACTCGTCTAGAGGATGGATGGCAGGGAAGGATGGCGATGGAAAAAGAAGGCTTGCGGGCATTGCCCTGTTCTGATAACTAAGATCGGTAAGGGTTGCCAAAGCGATGAATGGGATGGCATAATCCGGGATAGAAACATGTCTATCACCGAAACTATCGGGGAAACTGAAGAGAAAACATTGGTGTGGTACCGGTGCATCAATCCGACAAGGGATCGACACCACCAAGCACCTTGGCATCACTCCGCTGGGACGGAGATAACACCACACCAAGGAACAAGCATGCAAACTGGAGAGCGCAGGTGGTGAATCAAAACCGATGCCACCTACACTCACCAGGTCCATCGTTAGTGATAAGATATCTAGTCTATATGCATGCTATGCACAAACAAATGCAACAAACAAGTGCAGCAAACCAACTGGGTCCTATACTACCGGTTACTAACGCTCGCGTCTAGACCGCGCGTCCTACAGCCAGACCTGCTCTGATACCAACTCTTGTGGCACCCCGGCTCAGAGGAAACCGGAACGCCCCGTATTCCAGCCCAAGGACAAGTCTTCTGGAATACGGCACTGTTGGCATAGAACAAATCAGCTCTTTATTACTATCGAAAAGGATTACAAGGATATCAGATTACAATGACATGGCGATACCACGCCTACCTAGGTTAGCTCTATGCTAACAGCAGAACGATCCGAGGAAGCGGAGTACTCTTGGCAGCGGAACAGTGACTGCGGTGATGGACTCCACTCCGCAGGGACTCTGGCTGGAACGTGCATCCTAGCTCGCACACTTGACATCCACGACAAGCAAGCAATCATGGCAACTCCTGCAAACTGGCATGATACGCCAGGTGAGTACTTTGAATGTACTCGCAAGCTCACGACAACCAAACAATGCAGCAAACAATAGCATGGCAATAATCATATTAAAATACTTAAGTGCTTCACTTACTGTTACCAGTCATCAACTTACTCTCTTCTGGGTTGTCCCACAACCCTCGGAATACTCACTGAGTACTTCCGATCACAATACGAGTTCATCCATCATTAACATCAGTAATAGGATTGATCATCTACTGAGGTCTGGACGGGCTGTCCAATACCGTGGACTCGGCTATTCGAATAGGTTTTTACACTCTGCAGAGGTTGCGCACTTTACCCACACCATGAAGCACCTGGCCCATGGCCTCGAGATTCGCCTCGGGTGGACCAGCGTTGCTTCAACAAAACCTGCCTGACCCGTGACCCTTCATCGTACCACCGGCACTCTTCCTCCCTCGGAGGTCAGCCTTGGGTGGCCCCTGTGTCCTCATGACACCTGCCACCGTCATGGCCAAACTCTGTAGACCCAAACGGGGCCTACTGTCCCAAACGGGGACTCCCGGGCTAAACAATCAACATCAACTGGGCTCACAAGGTTATCGCCGCTTACCGGGCCAGGGTAGCACGCCGCGCCTAACCTTCCCTCTTTGGTGGTACCAGTGAAAGATCACGCAGTCAGGCCCGGTCAGGGCCGTCCCATACCGGCAAATGTGGTTGCACGAGTATGCCCGGACAGGTGACTCAAGATCAACCACTAAGATCATTTAGTCAATATAGTGGTTCATCACAATACTTAGGATGGCAGCAACTAGGCATTTAAATTAATTACTATGAATTATCAGATAGCAAGTAAATGAAAGTAATTTATTTGTAAATGCAAGCAATTTAATTAAATATGTAATGCTATGGACATACTTCATGGAATGGGTGTCCTGGCTTGCCTGGGATAAGGGATCCTCCGGGAAGAAGTGCGAGAAGCTCGCGGAAGGAATTACCGGAAACAGTTCTCTCTCGGAGGGGCTGTTTACGGGCAAGGGCAATATAGTCATTTCCACTATGTCAAAGCATCATGGAAATGATACCATCAGGACGGGCTCGACGAGACGAAGAAGAGAGCGCTGGTTTCACCTCAATCCGAGCTACGAGCGAAAAGATATAGCCGTCCGAAGTTCAGGGACTATTCTGTAAATAAAATATTCACAGAGAGGCCCTTGGGGGCTGAACCGGTGGCGCACCTGAAATGCGCTTTTGGTTCAGGGAGACGGGTTTTAGAAAAACCGTCTCCACTTATCCACGCTGGCGGGTGTCTCACTCACCGACAGGTGGGGTCGGGGCCCACCTGTCGGGTCCCCTTCTCTCTCCTCCCTCTCCTCTCCTTCTTCCCGTCGCCCACCCGCAGAGCAGAGGGGAGCCGCCGGCGCCAGTGCTCGTCCGGCCGACTCCGGTCATCCGTCGCGTCGCTCGACCTATGGACGGGCTCAGCAGAAGGAGCCGCACCCGAAGGTGTAGGTCATGGGCTCCGAGGTGGACGGAGGCAAGCGGCAGCTCGACCATGGCGGACGGCCGTGCCGGGTGGAGATGGGCACGGCACTACGGGCACGGAGACGAGGAGCTGAAGAGGTAGGGAGATTCACCGGAGTTGGGGAGCTCTACTGGTGAAGAAATGAGGGGGAGAGGGGCTCTGCCGCGGGCGAATTGGAGCGGCCAGAGTTGGCGGCTATGGCGGCGATTGGAGGCCAGGGGGGCGGCTCGAGCTCGGGGAAGAGGTCGGGGAGGAGGCTAGGAGGGAGGGGAGGCCGATGGTGAGCTCGGGAGGGCTCGGGGCAACCCATTTATAGCCGGACGGCGCGGGTGGCCGAGCGCGGCCGCGGCGACGCGTGCGTCGTGCGCCGGAGCTTCGCGAGCTCGCCTGGAGGGAAGGAGAAGCATCCAGAGGGG
This sequence comes from Elymus sibiricus, assembly GCA_039707655.1. Taxonomy (NCBI): domain Eukaryota; kingdom Viridiplantae; phylum Streptophyta; class Magnoliopsida; order Poales; family Poaceae; genus Elymus; species Elymus sibiricus. The sequence goes on from CM077675.1 coordinate 148,005,617, forward strand.
TCATGGAGGGGCGGAGAGGGCTCAGGCGGGGTCAAGAAGGATCGGGAGGGCTCGGACACGGCGACGACAGCTCCTGCCGGACGCGGGCGCGGCTGCCGTACCGCCTGGGAGGGGACTAGAGAGGGGAGACTTATCTAGGGAGGAAGACGACGGCGAGGGTGAGCTGTTGGACACGACGAGGTGTCGAGGGAGAGGAGGAAAATGACGAGGCCAAGGGCTCCACTGCCAGAGCGCGCATATGGCCTGTCTGCCCCGTGGTCACCACGCACATGGCGTGCTGCGGAGGCCTTCTGCCTGTCTGGGCTTGTCAAACAGCTCCCTCACTGTTCAAATGGATGAGATAAGCAACTGGAGGCAGCTAGATGGCTCTGGGATGAGGGACACTTGCAAGAAAGGATCCTGACAGCAAGGTGTTTGGAGTGGGGTGGGGGAGATTCAGCTAGGCATTGACTCTGGGATTTGGCTAGGAGCTATCACACTCTAAGATGATCACTACTGCCAATTTCCAACTCATCTAGATGGGCATAAGTGGCACTTGCTGTGGAATGCACCCTACTGGTCAGAAATGCAAACCATGAAGTGGCACTCACATATAGTGTTGCCTTGAGCTGAAAATGGGCATAAGATGATGATTTGGTCATATGAGAGTGCCATAAAAATTTCATACCATTTGCATGAGCAAAAATGGTACTTCCTTCATAATGGACCTCTCTGACCAGAATCTTAGGAAAATTACTGAGGAAGAGTGGCTAGATGGAATGAGCCCAAATTTGGAGGAGATGGATTATATGGGTGGAAGAATGCTATGGTAAATATCTAGCAATTATGAAGCAATATAAAATATAGTTGCTTCACAACAGAGAAATATGACCAGAAACCAATATTTGAAGATGAGGTCACAAAGAAGATAGGATGATGCTCAAATCTTGAGGAGAGTCATGATTTGGGCATATGAAGATGCATGCAAACTTTCAACTCATTGGCATACTCTTAGCTAGCACTTGCTTCACAAAGCTTCCTCTGGATCAGAAACTTTGGAAATTTGCCAAGAAATATTTACTAGCCAAATTGAGTTGAATTTTGGGATTCAGCAATGACATGGATAGGAAAGAGTCCCCAAAAAGTTTGAGAGCAAGAAAGCCAAGATAAATGGCACTTGCTTCACAAACTACCACCAGGGACAGAATAGGAAAAGGAATATTGGAGGAAGATTTTTGAACATGACAAGGAAATATTTTGATATATCTGAGGAAGATATGATCCAAAGTATTTATGAGAATTATTTGGGAATTTTTGGAATGATGGAAATATGGGTTGCTTCACAACCCCAAGGGAGACAGGGTTATCCCTTTAATAGAAAAAGGAATATTCCCAAGAAAAAGAATATTGGGATTGGCTCAAGATGGAAATGACAAGGTCTAGGGATGGGTTATAGGTTGGAAAGCCACTAGGGAAGAGAAATCAAGGGTGATCCTTCCAGGTTCCAAGACTACCAAACCACGGAAAAGCAAAACCAGACCAAAATCAAAAGAAAAAAGAAATGGGCAAAATCCAGGGTGTTACAATAACCAAATAAAATGCATCCTATTTATTTTTTACTTCTTTTACCCATGTAGCATCTTAATATTTCCAGTGGAGACTAAGGAACAACAACAACTTTCAACCCTTGCCATCTAACCAAGTAAACCGGAGCATGGGTGGCCCGACCCAAAGCCCGACGATCGGGCAGGGCTCGGGCTTCGCTTTTCAGCCCGGCTCGAAGCCCAGGAAAAGCATGACAACATGTGTGTTTTGGGATTTTGAATAAATAATTGATATAATATTGTATTATTTAACTTTGAAATATGTTATTTATTAATTTAAAAATGCAAAAGTATGTGCCTTTTCGGGCTTTGGGCTGGGCTGGGTCGCGCCCGGGCTTGGGAATTTGTTGTTTGGGCTTTGTGAAGCCCGGTCTGGAGAATGCTCAGGTCTAGAACCAAGACATTCCCTTCATTTCATAATGTAGTACATATAGATTATTTGGAAAGTCGGATTTTATAAATTTTGACCAAATTTGTGAAGAAAAATATTTATATATAGAATGTCAAACATATATCACTGAATTTATCATAAGATGTAGTTCATATTTTATAGTATTTGGTATTGTAGATATAAATAGTTTTCTCTATGCACTTGATCAAAGTTTGTGAAGTTTGCTTTTTCAAAAAGTCTATACGCACCATATTATGAAATGAAAGAAATACATTTTTTTCCTATTCACAGGGAATGAGATTTGTTGAAGTGTTCTATCACAGACAGGCGTTGAGGCGTGGCACTGCAGCGCCGGGAAGGAATCTCGTCGGATGGCCGACGGCCGAACGGACAGATAAAACCAAGCGAGGTGGCACGCCAGTTGCCGGCCTGGTCATCCGCTCCACTGGTAAACCGATAAACCCTCTACCCTATCCTGTCCGAGAAAGGGAGAAAAGATTTGGTAATCCGGGTAGGGCCTGCGCGGGTACACCAGCTACACGACGCCTATACCAAGTTACGGGAAATGTGTGGTTCAACTGCAAACTGGGCCGCCTGCACCGGCTTCTCTGCTGCCCTGCAGACGCTGCGTGCGCGAGCGAGCGAGAGATGATGGCCAGCCAGCCAGGATGGAGGCCCAGCTCTCCTCCTCCAAGCTCGGTCGCGCGGCAGACCGTACTGGCACGGCATTTGCGTCGAGGCTCGTCGCAGGCTTTCCCCCCTTTTCTACGTGAAGCGATGGCGCGATCAGACGCAATAAGTGCGCAGGCGACGACAGGGCCGCGAGGGGAGGAAAAGGGAATACCGGAGCAGGCCGAGCAGCGGCGGATCCCCCGGAGAGAGAGAGAGAGAGAAGCGCAGAGCCGCAGGCAGGCAGCCGTGGTTGCCAGCTACTACGCCGCTACGCCGGACGCACGTTACTTCGCCGCCGGGCACGCCTGGGCTGGGCTCCTCTCCTCCCACGGCCGGGCGGACTCGTCCCCGGCGCCGCTGGTGCTGCATGCACACTTGCCGCGAGATGCGGGGCGTGCGGCAGGCTGCCTGCCTGCACTGCGCAGCCCTGCCATGCCATGCATGCGTGCACTCGATGCATGCATTGCACGCTGGGCGCGCGCTGCTGTGGCCGTGGCACGCATCTTTAGTTCGATGGTGGTTTACGCCGTGCATCTGCGTGCGTGCCTGCGCGCTCGAGTTGCGGGGCCTGAATGGCAATTGAATGGCCTGATTTATTGTCTTCATTTGCTCATGGTGGCCTTTGATCCTTGAATGCCAAGCAGGTCAATCGTACGTGGCCATTCAGTTGCCTACTCCACCCCTTGATTTGAGGCAGATCCTGGAGATTTCGAACGTCCGAGAGTGTCCGGTTCAATATGAACGTACGCCGTTGAGTGCCTGAAAGTGTCCGAGCCCTCCTCTTCAAGCATACAAGTGCGGAATAGAAATGCCCTTACACCCGTGCAGCCATTATTCGTACACCCTGTTTGAACAGTGTTGCGGTACTAGAGTACTAGCTGTAGCTTCCCTTTTCCTGCACAAGAAATAACACATGCATGACGCATCGTGCTATTATTTGATGCCAGGATCTCTTCCGTGATCTACAAAGATAGGAGAGGGGAGAAGCTCCACTCTACGAACAGTAGAGAAATAGTAGGCCACTGTCATGCACGTCCAATCATCCGTATAGCCCTGAACTCGCTCTTCACTCCGTGCAGCTAGCGGCCATCGATGGTCCGGCGCCTCGGTTCAACAAGTCGTAGCAGCAGAGCAGAAGAAAGGGTGGAGGACCGGACTAGTCCGAGACTCGTAGTACCAGATATAAGCAGATTATGGAGAATCTGAAAAATCTTAGACGAAAAGAATTTGATTTGACTTTCAAAATCTTTAGAGGATTGTGTAGAATCCTAGTGCAACCCAAAATCATCATAAAACTTGAATTCTCCCAGAATCCTAGGATTTTGGAGAGTTCCTCAAAAGAAAACTCTTTGAATTAAAGAATACCCCTATGGTAACATGTAATTACAGGCAGAATGCCATCGGCCCATCCACGACCCTCTCCACTCATCGATCGAGAAAAGAACTCGCACGCCGCCGGACATGCCTCGCCGACCCGGCCATCGCAGCCGCCGGACCTGGCTTGCTCGGGCCTGTCGTCTCCGGACCTGCCTCGTCACCTCGTCGCCGCAGGACCTGTCTCCGGGCGGCGCCCCTCTTCCTTCGTGCCCCTCTGCTCCCTCTGCCCCGCTGGCTCGCTAGGACACCGAAGCCGGCCTTCAGCCCTATGCCCCTTCTCCCGACGGTGCCTCCAGCGCAACAGCCGGACGACCACCACCTCTCCACTTCGAGGCAACAACGACGACAGGATGACTGCACGAGCAGCCCACGGGAGTTCTTTCTCAATTCTCTGTACTTTTTTTATATGCATAGATGGATAGATGGAGTGATCTATGTTGCGTGCCTGGATGGATGGATTCATTGTTAATTTTTTTATTAGATGGATGGATGTTGCTAGATCATTATTTTTGCCGTTGTCATTGCTACTATATATTGGTGTTGTTGCATACATGTTGCTATTGTCAATTTTTGGTACTGTACAAATGATGCCACTGATGAATGCTGTTGTTGAATGTTAATGTGAGAATGGTGAATGGTAGTGTGTTCATATTATTCAATAAAGTGTTAATAATTTATCAAACAGTTTCTGTCTAAGGACAGTTCAGACATTTCAACACACAACTCAATCCACAATCTCAAAGTAGAATCTCAGAAAAAAAAAACTCAACGGCAGTTTCTAAGGAAAGATTCTGCAAGAATTTTTTTAGAATCTTGATTCTGCATAAAAGAAGGCCATAGAGTTTTATTAGTACTCCTACGTGTAGCTAGCCCGGTTGAGGGCCCATCGATGTTGCAGTTGTAGCTGGTGTCCTGCATGCGCACCTGCCACTCTCCATGGCGACGGGACAGCGCAAAGTTACATGCGCACCTGTACGGAGTAATGCTTGTGGTCTTGTGGAGTGTGGCGTTGGAAACTTCAGTTTGCGCAACACTTGGTACGTACGTGTAACGTGCATAGTTGAGTAGGGTTGGGAGATGTGAGGTGGAATGGAGAGATGGAAGGTAGCACTGCCGGTCTAATTGCACGGTGCAGGTTTTAGTTTGGGCCATGTTTATGTCAGGGTAAATTGCAAAAGGCTGGCAGATCGATGCAGGGATGCATGCAGCAAAGCATTAGCACTACCGTAGACAGCTAGCACGGTTGCGACAGTGCTGCTAGATCCTAAACCAACGGTTTTGTCAGCACATCTCTACTGCATCCATTAAAAGTAAGTACAATAATGGCCATATAGCCACTTACATGACACTTTTGCCTATATGGAGGAGAAAGACGTGAAAAAATAATGAAAGTGGGCTTTTATGCAAGAGCCTATTTATATGCGTATTCCTAAGCAAATGCAATAAATATGAAGAAAGTCATAGAAAGAAGATGAAAAAATAGTACTTTTATAGTCAACAGTATAGCTAACATCGTTGTATGAGTGACTATAAATAATGACTATATATGACATAGAAATATCATATAGCCAACAGTTGACTACATTATTAACCATGCTTTAAATCAGACTCATTATTTGTTCACGGACCGTGTCCCGACGCTTCCGCGGACATAATATGAGAGCAGGCCATGCAACCCTATGCTTCAAATGTCCGTCTTTATCGCAACAACCATTAGCTAGATAGCTAGCAGGGCCATTAGTGTCATCGGTTAAACATGCATGTGTGTACTAATAAGCACTTGAAAAAAAAAAGAGCCAAATAACCTGCTGCCATGCTAACTGGTGCCTTCCGTCAACACCAAATAGCCTTCCGTCATGCTAACTAGGGCCTTCCATCAACGCATGTGTGTGCTACCAGTAAAAAAAATTGCATGTGTGTACTACGCACTTGAAGAAGAAAATGAAACAAGTGCTTTCAACAAACATGATGTGAAACTACGTATGATGTGAATGGTGGAAGGTGAGCTCTAGCATGTGTTGCTCAGTGACTTCGGCTCGCCGGTTCAGGCTCAACTCCTCACTTTAGGTTACCAGACTTAGAGCATCTACAACCGAGCATAGCAAATATGACACCCTAAACGTTCGCGGACGCGCCCGGTCAGTGACCGGACGTGTTTCCTATTTGTCAGTCCGCGCAGCTACACTTCTCATTTTCTTCCTCATATGTTCGGTCACTTGCATGTGATTGGTGGAGAGAAAGAGAGAGAAAAAAAAAGAATGAATAAAGAAAAAGAAAAGGGATCCAGGGTGGGGTCGCGTCCTACGTGGTGAACTGACCAGACGCGTCCAGACGCGTCCGCGAGCCCTCATATCCTCCCTATATTTGAGATGGATATGAGGGTTCGCGGACAGCCCGGGCGTATAGGGATGATATGAGGGGTCCGGTTGGGTCACTTTTTTCCTTCTCTCTCCTGTCCGGTCACTGACCGGGCGCGTTCGCGGGCGTATGAGGGGTCGTTTGAGGCGTCCGGTTGTAGATGCTCTTACAGCTCAGACCGGGGCTCCATGCTCTTTCTTTCTGCGTGGGATGATGCGAGGAAATGGTCACACATGCTTGGTGGAAACAACTGCATGACCTGACCTTTCGTCAATATTTGACTATGTATGATGTCAAACACCTTTATCTTTCGCCAAGCACCAAAAAGATTAGTAGCGCCCTTCCGTCATCCAACGGAGAGAGGATACATGGTGGCTTTTAATTGGTCAGATGGATGTTCGGACTCCCGTAATTTTTTCTTACGTTTGCTTCCGGTTTATGGGAAAACGGACTCGCGGACACGTCCATGTACACATACGGGTCTATGTTGAATGACAAAGTGCGTTAGGACAGCTCGGTCCGATAGTTTGGAAGCTATTTGAGTTATGATGTTGTGTCAAGTGCATATTCCCAAAATAATAAAAGCAGATCAGTAAATTATGAAACAATTCCACAATTATTCAGGTGTTTGCTAAACTCATGACTCGGGTATATTTCTTCATGATTGAAGAATCTTTTATCTTTGCCATAATGATTCTTAACTTCATTCTGAAGTTCTCTGAACCTTGCAAATATTTTAGACTTATGTTTCATCGAGTAGATCATATCAACTTAAATCATCAGCGAAGTATAAGTATTCATCGCGCCCTGGTTTGCTTATCGGACCACATACATCACTATGTACTTTGTCAATCGATTCAAAATCAAAAGATTTCAATACTCCATCTATATGAAGCTTTTGCATATGTTATATATTTTCCGATATGACCAAGTAGTGCCACATTTGAGTGGTGTAATCACTCTTCTCAAGACATTTACCATTAATGTTATAGGCATTCAATTATATTCAATATTCATCATGAATAAATCACTAACACTAGAGGTAAATCCAAAACAAACTCTTATAATAATTTGAACAACCCTTGTCATCAGACGTATAAGAATAACCATCGCTTACTAAACATAATCCAAAGATAATGTTCCTACACAACTTCTAAACAAAATAACATTTATTCGGTTCTAAGATAAATCTTGAAGATAAACTATAATACATGACTTCGACGGTGTTGAGTAGCGATCCCATCACCATTCTCGACTTGTATCATGAATTCATTCCCTCTCAACCTGTGAGCTCTCTATAGTCCCTGCATCGAATTGCAAATGAGAACAACCAGTCAGTATCAAATACTCATGACTAACAGTAAATAACAAGTAGAATAACAATAACTTTGTATAAGTTTTATACCTTTACCGAAAGAGCTGTTCTTCTTCTTATCCGCCAAGTATTTCTTGCAGTTACGCTTCTAGTGTCCTTTCTACTTGCAGTAGAAACATTCGGTCTCTTTAGTGGCTCCGCGCTTGTTCCTCTTTTGAGACATGATCGTACGAGCGCTAGTGGGCTTCTTCTTGGACTTGCTCTTCTTCTTGAAACTGGCGGTCTTATTGACCATCAACACTTGTTTGTTCTTCTGCATTCTAGCTTCTGTGGTTTCTAGCATAGCAAACAACTCGTTTGCACTTTTCTCCATCCATTCATGTTGCAATTCATGATAAAACCATTGTAAGATGGGATGGAGTGAAGCAACACTAGTGCAACCGAGTACTATACAAACGGTTTTTACCCCCTTTTCGCGACGCAGTTTTAAATTGTCACCTTGCCTGTGTGGGCGATGGGGGGGGGGGGCAATCCCACACGACACAAATAAATCGTCGGTGATGCCTTTGTCCGGTCATACACGCCAAGCAAAAATAGAGCTTGTGCGATTGGGAGGACCATCACAAACATACATATTGCAGAAGTCGTGTGAGATGTGCTTATCATCCCACACAGGGAATCCCAAAGATACGTCTCCATTCGTATTGGACATCCCACACAATTTTCTGCATAACATCGTTTGTGATAGGGCTAGCCATCACACACGATAGTTATAATTCTATCGATTGCGTTATTCAATACACCACTCTCAGTGCCTAGAAGAAACTATTTGGCATAAGGCTGTCCATCACACACACTTGTTATGTGAAAACGTTTGTGATAGGGTGGCCTAACGCACACAGTTGTTGACCGGAAGTCGTGTGTGACTGTTCACTGATCCAACACGCCAACTTTCTAGAAACCGTGTGGGTTTGTTGAGGTCATCGCCCACGGTGTTGTCTTAGAAACCGTATGCAGTAGGAACCCCAATAATTAGCCTAATTGCTCTATTATTTATAATCCATTTAGTAATTAAATTAATACTTCATATCAAGCACACAATATATTTCTTATCTGTATTACGGCGACCAGGATTTCATAATTGAATTACATCAGGGTACAACATCATATAGGCATATACTACCTAGCTACCTAATTGCACAATAAGACAAAGTTTCAAATGTAACATCTAAAACCTTTGGAAAGTATCATCATAGACGGTAAATATACATATGAGTCTCGTCTAGAAAACTTTTGAAGCGGAAGGCGAATATTGAGCCTTCAATGATGTTGAAGGTTCTCGCAACTTTAGGCCAGTGCATGTGGATGATTGCCCGCCCATCCTTCGTCCTCTTGAGGAAGACTTCAAGATTATACTATGGGTGTTGTATGAATACCTTCCTCGCCTCTTGACCATACAAGTGGTTTGAGACTTAATCATCGATGAACTACCTGAAAAGGACTGAAAAAGAAACCTATGCATAAATATCTTTTTTAAAATTTGAAATGGCGCAAAGGGAAAAGGACAAGGTGAAAGAGATGGTACCATCCTATAGTTGATTGATGTCTTCTTCATTTTGCAGACAAATATCTTGTTGTTTTTCGTATCTAGTTTCTTTATCTTAACAATCTTTCTGAGTTTCTTGATTTGATTGATATTCAAGGACACCTCATTTCCCCACATGCAAAAAGGGTCGAACAGTGGGTCTACATCTCTTACAGCAGGACCTACATGTGCAGGAACAAATTATTAAAAACCTTAATATTAGAATGGTTCCTGCAATTGCACAATAATGTGCTATTAGCCAAAGGACCATGGATGTGCAAACCTCGATGGTAAACTTTAGTGTCTCCCATTGTTTTGCCCTGCAACATATTTAAGATAGAAATTGATCGGGTTATAAGTGATATTTGGCTTACTATCAGTGAAATATGTTAATGAAAAATAAACACATTGCAGATCCAACAGATTAATTCGAGCCACATGGAAAAGCCAGTTATCAAAACCAAGTGTGCTAAGAACTAGGAAATATAGCAATTGTATACGTTTCACATGTATTTAGTACATCTAAATTCGATTTATTTCTCACATGCATAACAATACAAAATTGTACCAACAACAATCAAACATCACATTGCGGAATTGAACTAAATAGTTAAATGATCACCACAATAAATGAACCAAACAGTTAACTAAGCACCACATTGCACAACAGAACATACAAGGTCAGATTGCAAGTAGCATTACATTGGACATTTCACTGGAATTTCTAAATGAAAGGCAGGAGCAGCACATGCAGCAGGTAAACCAAACATGCTTAACCGGCGTAGCTAGCTGAACGTAGGTCCTTAGTGATAAAAGTAAGAAAAACAAGCTATTCCTCATCGTCGGAGATATCGATGACGATGGGCCTCTTCAACTTGGAAGAGGGCGAGGCCTCCACACCGTGGGTGCACCTCTCGTAGTGGCGAGTGGCATGATCCTGCCCCGGGACCAATGATATCTACTACGTAACTTTATTCTTGTAGACGTTGTTGGGCCTTCATGTGCAGAGTTTTATAGGACAACAACAAATTTCCCTCAAGTGGATAACCTAAGGTTTATCAATCCGTGGGAGGTGTAGCATGAAGATGGTCTCTCTCAAACAACCCTGCAATCAAATACAAGAAATCTCTTGTGTCCCCAACACACCCAATACAGTGGAAAATTGTATAGGTGCACTAGTTCAGCGAAGAGATTGTGATAAAAGTGCAATATGGATAGTAGATATAGGTTTTTGTAATCTGAAAATATAAAAACAGCAAGGTAGCAAGTGGCAAACAGCGAGCAAAATGTTGTATAAATGCTTGGAAATAAGGCCTAGGGTTCATACTTTCACTAGTGCAATCTCTCACCAATGCTAACATAATAAAATCATATGATCATCCCTCAGCGTGCAACAAAGAATCACTCCAAAGTGTATATCTAGCGGAGAACATGAGATGAAATTGTTGTAGGTAGTAGAACCACCTCAAAATTACCCTTTTCGATCAATCTATTGAGCTATTCCTATAGGTGTCACAAATAGCTCTAGAGTTCGTACTAAAATAACACCTATGATACATATCAATCAACCCTAATGTTACCTAGATACTCCAATGTCACCACAAGTATCCGTGGGTTAATTATTCGACATGCATCAAACAATTTCAGATTCATAATATTCAATCCAACACAAAGAACTTCAAAGAGTACCCCAAGATTTCTATCGGAGAAAGTAGGACAAGAACGTGTATCAACCCTTATGCATAGATTAGCCCATTGTCACCACGGGAATCCGCAAGTTGAGTACCAAGACATTCACCAAGTGATCTCAAATCCAATATTCAGTCCGACATAACAAAATCTCAAAGGGAAAGATTCAATTCATCACAACAAGATAGAAAGGGAAGAACACCAGATGATCCAACTATATTAACAAAGACAACAATACATCAAGATCGTGCCATCTCAAGAACACGAGAGAGAGAGAGAGAGAGAGAGAGAGAGAGAGATCAAACACATAGCTACTGGTACATACCCTCAGCCCCGAGGGTGAACTACTCCCTCCTTGTCATGGCCTCCGCCTGGATGATGAAGATGGCCACTAGTGATGATTCCCCCCTCCGATAGGGTACCGTAAAGGTTCCAGATGGGATTTTCTTCGATACAAATAGTTGCGGCAGCAGAGCGGAAGTTCTCTGTTTATTTCTGAGGGTTTCTATATATATAGGATTTTTTGGCATTGGAATGACTATAAATGGAGCCACGTGGGCCCCACGACCCAACAAGGCGCGCCCAGGGGGGTGGGCGTGCCCTGTTGGCTCTTGGCCCACAAGTAGCTTCCCTCCGGTGGTTCTTCGCTCCGGTATTTCTTATTTTCTCCAGAAAAAATCATAAAAAAGTTTCGGGCGATTCCGAGAACTTTTAGTTTCTGCACAAAAAACAATGCCACGGTAATTCTTCTGAAAACAACGCCAGTCCGGGTTTGTTCTAAATAAATCATGTAAAGTGCATCAAAACCATATAAAAGTATTGTAAACATAGGCAAATATGGCATGAATACTTCATAAATTATCGATACGTTGGAGACGTCTCGGCATCCCCAAGCTTAATTCCTACTCGTCCTCCAGTAGGTAAATGATAAAAGAAATAATTTATGAAGTGTGAATGCTAGCATAGTGTATAATATTGATCAATGATAATTCCAATCACTTTTTCTAGCATCATAACCAACAACTTTTCCTCATAAAAATCATCATGATAGAGTAGCAATCAATTCACATGTCATGGTTCCAACAATGCATTCTCTTGAAACTTAACAACCTATGTTCTTAGTCACCAAACAATTTCAATGCATCTTATTTTCAACAAAGTCTAAGTAAGAGCTCCACATACTCAATTATCATATAGTCTTCTATGATTGCAAATACTCAAAGCATATTTTTAGAACAAACAACATCCATCGAACACATAGAAAGATAGGGGCTTAATGTTTTGCCTCCCAACATACTTATCATGAAGATAATTGTAAACAATAATGAATCTTGATCAAATATATTTGATTGGATATATGTGTTTGGATCTTTCCCCACCACATGATGCTTGCCAACTAATAGATTGTGGCTGGAATAAGAAGTTGACTCAACATGAAAACTAAATAACATAAAAGTAAATAGATTGTCCCTTCGCAGAGGGAAGCAGCGATTTGTAGAGGTGCCAGAGCTCATTGATTTAAAACAGAGATGAATATGTAATTTTGAGTGGTATACTTTTCCTATTAACGCCACAACAGAGTTTTCAATATCTTCCATGCTAAACATATTATTGGTGGTTCCCAAATAGAATTGAAATTTTACCCCCCTCCACCATAGAAACACGTTCCATGGCTGACCGAATCCATGGGTGCAATCAAAATAATCTACTTTCTAGGGGGAGTTCTTGTTTATTTATTTTTGTATTATGCAGGACTGGGCATCCTTTTTACTAGCCTCTCTCATGCAATGACAAGTGAATAAACACTCATCTTGAGAATAACCCGCTTAGCATGGAAGATAATGACCGCCCCGTCGCTCCATGAGCGGTACGAGCACACAAAACAGATGTTTATTTGAGTGTTTAGAGGTGGCACTGCAAATTTACTTGGAATGGCACTGAAATACCATATATAGGTAGATATGGTGGACTCTCATGGAAGAAACTTGGCTCAAGGATTTGGATGCATAAGTAGTATGTCTACTTACTACGAAGTTTTGGCTAGCAAAAGGTTCTAAACAAGCACCACATGTTGGATGATCCATAACAATATAACTTCTATGCAAATATACCCAAACATAACCATTACGTTGTCTTCCTTGTCCAACTTCAACTATTTGATAAAGGTTGAAAATAATTAATGGGTATTCATAATCATAAAAGATGTCCAAGATAATATATTTTATGTGAAAGTTCTCTTTGTTATGATAGTTATTCATGAATTGCTTGTATGACCAATATTGTGATTGTCAAACTTCAATATATTTTACTTTATAAACCAAATGTGAATATACTACTAAGCATAAAGCACATTGATAATCTCAGATTTATAATATTTCATCATTCACAATTTACTCTACAAAAGTGAAGCACATCAAACTACTCTCAAAAGATATAAGTGGAGAACAATGAGTAGTCATACAATCAAGTAGCTATGTGAGGACTCTCTCTCAATAAATATTTTTAGATCTGAGTATTTTATTCAAACAGAAAACAAAACAAAAATGGCACTCCAAGAATAGCACATATTGTGTGAACGAATAAAAACTTAGGATCAACATAGGCTAACCGATAATTGTTGATGAAGAGAGGTGGGATGCGTAGCATCCCCAAGCTGAGATGCTTGAGACTTCTTGTAATATTGAATTGGGGAGCCTTGGGAATCCCCAAGCTTGAGCTATTGTGTCTCGTTAATTCCTCTCATATCACGGTATCACCTAGGTCTCAAAAACTTTATCCACACAAAAATTGAAAAGAACTCGTGAGATAGGTTAGTGCACATAAGAAATAATCAACTCTTTATGTACTGCCATGACAAGTTGCATAATAACCTTAAAATATTATCTAGTGTATACTATCATTTTCACAATTTAAATCTACCAATATAAGTCATGAAAACTATAGGAGAAGTAGATAACAAAACTATGATAGCAATCTGTCTAAACAGGACAGTCTGTAGAAATTAATTTACAAGGTGCACTTATGTAAATGCAAAAATTATGAAAATTTAGGAAATGATAAAACATTTATATTAAAATACCATGTAAAAATTTCAAATACTTTCCACGTTCCAGTAAAATATGAAAAATCAAACACTACAGCCAAAGTTTCTGTTTTTACACAGCACACATCAAACATGCAATTCAAGCATCCTAGAAGACAATTCTTGGAATTTTTTATTGGAAAACAAGATTATAAATAACATCAAGCAAAGTTTAAAAAAATAAAATGACGGCCCAAGAAAAACTCGTATTATGTGATGAATAAAAATATAGCTCTAAGTAATATATACCTACAGTGTTGAAGACGAAAGAGGGGATGCCTTGTGGGGAATCTCCAAGCTTAGATGCTTGAGTCTTAGTTGGATATTACCTTGGGGTGCCTTGGGCATCCCCAAGCTTAGGGTCTTACCACTCCTTATTCTCCTCATATCGGTGTCTTATCCAAAACTTGAAAACTTCAGTCACACAAAACTTAACAGAACTTTGTGAGATGGGTTAGTGTAATGAAGATAGATCATTCACTTGGGTACTGTCAAGAGAAGATTCATAATTGTTATCATATAATACCTACTGTATTATATCATTCCTATAGTTTATACCACTAAATATAAGCTATGGAAACACTAAAACAAGCAAACTATGCATGCAAAACAGAATCTGTCAAAAACAAAATAGTCTGTGAAGATCTGAACTTAAACCATACTTCCCTGTCTCTACAATTTCTAAAAAATTAGGACAATGCATAAAATTTGTATAGAAAAATTGTGTAAAAATTTCAGAATTTTTTGACTCTCCAGTAAAATCAGAGAAATTCTGCAGTGGACGTAAAAGTTTCTTTTTTTTGCACATAATCAAACTAACAAGTATCCACACTATCCCAAAGGCTTTACTTGACACTTTATTTAAACAAAAGGCACAAAACATGATTACTACAGTATATTAATGATGTGAACACACAAAAACAGAAAGTATAAGTGTTGGGTTGTCTCCCAACAAGTGCTTTTCTTTAAAGCCTTTTAGCTAGGCATGATGATTTCAATTGTGCTCACATAAGAATAGTATTTGAAACATGCAAAAGAGCATTATGGATCACATGACAAGCACATTTAAGTCTAACCCACTTCCTATGCATAGGGATTTTGCAAAAAAAATTATGGGAGCAAGAATCAACTTGCATAGGAAGGCAAAACAAGCATAACGTCAAAACTTATGAACACATAGGGAGGAAACTTAATATTATTGCAATTACTACAAGCATATGTTCATCCCTCATAATAATTTTCAGTAGCACCATGAAGGAATTCCACAATATAACTATCACATAAAGCATTCTTTTCATGATCCACCAGCATAGAATTTTCATTACTCTCCACATAAGCAAATTTCTTCTAATTCATAGTTGTGGGAGCAAACTCAACAATATAACTATCATGAGACACTTGATTGACATAACTGATACTTGTGATCTGCGTTGGGTTTTCCATGAAGAGGAACGGGTGATGCAGCACATTATAGATAAGTATTTCCCTCAGTAGAGAACCAAATTTTATCGAACCAATAGGAGTTTCAGGCAACCCCCGTCTTCAGCGACTGCACACAAAGAAGCAAACACTTGCACCCAACGCGGGCAAGAGGGTTGTCAATCCCCTTGGACTCGTTATTTGCAAGCTAGTGAAGTATGTAGATGAAATTTGAATATTGTAAATTGATAAATAAAATGAAAACAGATAAATGGCAGCAAGGTATTGAAAGCTTTTGTAAATTTATACGTGAATAGACCCGGAGGCCGTAGTGTTCTCTTGTGGCTTCTCTCATGTAGTAGGCATACGGTGGGTAAACAAATTACTGTTGGGCAATTGATAGAAAAGCGCATAGTTATGCAATCTTTATTCACGACAACGATCATGTATATATAGACATCACGTCCATAAGCAAATAGGCCGACTCCTGCCTGCACATATTACTATTACTCCACCCATCGACCGCTATCCAACATGCATCTAGAGTATTAAGTAAAATAGAGCAATGCTTGGAGAACAATGACATGATGTAGACAAAGAGAATTCAATCAATGAATTAACCCCATCGTTTTATCCTTAGTGGCAACAACACAGAGATGTATCTTGTCCCCTACTTTGTCACTAGGATATAGAAACCCGTCAGGTTGAACCCACTACAACGCACCCCTCTCACTGAAGAAATATCAATCTAGTTGGCCAAACTATTTCAATAGATCAGAGAGATGTACAAAGCTATAATAATCATGCAAATAAGAATCATAATAAAAATCAGAGAAGACTCAAATATTTTTCATGAATAATCTGAACATAAACCCACAATTTATTGGATCCCAACAAATGCACCACACAAAGGGATTACATCGAATAGATCACCGTGAAGATGCGGTGAACTTTGTATTGAAGATCAAGAGAGAGCGAGAGAGAGATAGCCATCTAGTTAGTAACTACGGACCCGTAGGTCTGTAGGGAACTACTCACACATCACCATGGGAGCAGCAAGGTTGATGTAGAGGCCCTCCATGATCGACCCCCCCTCCGGCAGGGCACCGTAATAGGGCTCCAGATGGGCACACGGCGGAACAGAGACTTGCGGTAGCGGAAAAAGTGTTTCGGGAGGCTCTCTAGGGTTTTTGGGATTTATTAGAATTTATAGGCCAGAGAGGGGCGTCGGGGGCCACCCGAGGGGGCCAGCACACAACAGGGCGCGACCACCCCCCTGGGCACGCCTTGTTGTGTGCTCGCTCCCTCGTGCGGACTCCGGTCTCGTCCCAAACCTTCCAGGTCTTCTTTCGGTCCAGAAAAAATCATAAAGAAGTTTTAGGGCAATTGGACTTCGTTTGGTACTGTAAACCTGAAAAGTTAAAAACACGCAGAAAACGTCAACTGGCACTGGGCACTAGGTTAATAGGTTAGTGCAAAAAATAATATGAATTGGTAAATAATCACCCGAAAAGCATCCTAGAATGATAATATTATAGCATGGAACAATTAAAAGTTATAGATACGTTGGAGACGTATAAATAACCACAATGAATATTAAAACCATGATGACATGTTTCATGGTTACTATAACAATTTATAGCATACATGTCATCACCATAATCATCATAGATAGGAACATTGTTGTCATACTCAATATAAACCTGTTCCAAAATAGTGGGATCATTAGTACCTAGTGTTGACACTCTTCCAAACCAACTTTCATCAATATAATCATCATAAATAGGAGGCATGCTATCATCATAATAAATTTGCTCATCAAAACTTTGGGGACTAAAAATATCATCTTCATCAAACATAGCATCCGCAAGCTTGTGGCTTTGCATATCATTAGCATCATGGATATTCAGAGAATTCATACTAACAATATTGCTATGATGCTCATCATTCAAGGATTTCACATTAAGCATTTTTATAAATTCTTCCTCTAACAATTGAGCACAATTTTCTGAACCATCATTTTCATGAAAGACATTATAAAGGTGAAGCAGTTGAGGCAACCTAAATTCCATTTTTTGTAGTTTTGTTTTATGAAACCAAACTAGTGAAAAACAAGAAACTAAAAGATTTAATTACAAGATCTAAAGATATACCTTCAAGCACTCACCTCCCCTGCAACGGCGCTAGAAAATAGCTTGATGTCTACCATGCAACTTTATTCTGGTAGACGTTGTTGGGCCTCCAAGTGTAGAGTTTTGTAGGACAACATCAAATTTCCCTCAAGTGGATGACCTAAGGTTTATCAATCTGTGGGAGGTGTAGGATTAAGATGGTCTCTCTCAAACAACCTTGCAATCAAATACAAGAAATCTCTTGTGTCCCCAACACACCCAATACAATGAAAAATTGTATAGGTGCATTAGTTCGGCGAAGAGATGGTGATAAAAGTGCAATATGGATAGTAGATATAGGTTTTTGTAATCTTAAAATATAAAAACAGCAAGGTAGCAAGTGGCAAACAACGAGCAAAACATTATATAAATGCTTGGAAATAAGTCCTAGGGTTCATACTTTCACTAGTGCAATCTCTCAACAATGCTAACATAATAGACTCATATGATCATCCCTCAAGGCGCAAGAAAGAATCACTCCAAAGTTCTTATCTAGCGGAGAACATGAGATGAAATTGTTGTAGGTAGTAGAACCACCTCAAAGTTACCCTTTCCGGTCAATCTATTGAGTTATTTCTATAGGTGTCACAAATAGCTCTAGAGTTCGTACTAAAATAACACCTATGATACATATCAATGAACCCTAATGTCACCTAGATACTCCAATGTCACCACAAGTATCCATTGGTTAATTATTCGACATGCGTCAACCAATTTCAGATTCATCATATTCAATCCAACACAAATAACTTCAAAGAGTACCCCAAGATTTCTATCGGAGAAAGTAGGACAAGAACGTGTATCAACCCTTATGCATAGATTACCCCATTGTCACCACTGGAATCCGCAAGCTGAGTACCAAGACATACATCAAGTGATCTCAAATCCAATATTCAATCCGACATAACAAAATCTTGAAGGGAAAGATTAAATTCATCACAACAAGATAGCAAGGGAAGAACACCATATGATCCAACTATATTAACAAAGCCCGTGATACATCAAGATCGTGCCATCTCAAGAACGCGAGAGAGAGAGAGAGATCAAACACATAGCTACTGGTACATACCCTCAGCCCTGAGGGTGAACTACTTCCTCCTCATCATGGCCTCCGCCAGATGATGAAGATGGCCACCGGTGATGATTTCCCCCTCCGGCAGGGTACCAGAAAGGCTCCAGATGGGTTTTTCTTCAATACAGAGAGTTGCGGCAGCGGAGAGGGAGTTCTTTGTTTATTTCTGAGGGTTTCTGTATATATAGGATTTTTGGCGTTGGAATCACGCTAAACGGAGCCTCGTGGGCCCCACGACCCAACAGGGCGCGTCCAGGGGTGGGCGTGCCCTGTTGGCTCGTGGCCCATAGGTGGCTCCCCTCCGGTGGTTCTTTGCTTGGGTCTTTCTTATTTTCTCCAGAAAAAATCATACAAAAGTTTCGGGCGATTTTGAGAACTTCTATTTTCTGCACAAAAAACAATACCACGGTAATTCTACTAAAAACGTGGTCATTCCTGGTTAGTTCTAAATAAATCATATAAAGTGCATCAAAACCATATAAAAGTATTGTAAACATAGGCAAATATGGTATGAAGACTTCATAAATTATCGATACGTTTGAGACATATCAACCAACATGCCAGCTCCGGAGCTGAGGTAAGCATGGGCACGCTGAGAAAAAACCTTGTAGTCTTCGTCGAACGCACCACCGGTGTCCTCAAGAAAAGACCATGAGCTGTTGTTTATAGCAGCCAACCACGTGGCGGCGTCCGAGCGTGAGGCATCGAAGATGGCCTCGACGCCGAGGTGCTCCTCAAAAATTTGGGGGTCGGCACGCATGGCAGCCATCGTTGCCTCATCCGCGCGTGCAACCACGATTTGCTTCTCCGCTGGCAAATGCTCCTTGAGATCTGGCTATACTGCATGCACCATGGCTTTCGGCGGCGATTATTTGGAGGATGGGGCGGTGATTTGGGTGGAAGGTGTCGTGCCGACGGTCGGGCCATGTGGGATGGAGGAGGAGGGGGTGGGAGAGAGGGGGTATTTGGAAGGTGAAGATTACATGACTGGATGGACGAGGCCGAGCAGTAGGAAGGAGCATCGCCGGTGAGGAGGCGGCGCTGCAAGGAAGCAGTGAAGGTTTGAACTAGGAAAGGAACGAGGAAACAGGGGAAATGTGGCTTTCGATTGGTACCGGGGGTTGAGGGAGGTAGATATTTTCGCGGTGGAGCGAAAAACTGACGTGGAAAGTGTCAGCAGACACAGTCCCTTATTCAGAACTGTGTGCAATATGAAAACATCACAAACGAATCTTGTACTTTACCCCGTGTGTGATGAGCTTGAACGTGCAAATTATTTAGAACTGTTTGCGATATCTATACATCACACACGAATCTAGTACTTTACCCCGTGTGCGATGAGCTTGAACGTGCAAATTTTTGCATCCAAGCTTTCGACGTAAGATTGGATACTACATTGCACACGGTTCGTGCCAACAAATTGTGTGTGATGTACTTGAATATCATTTTCATTTGGAAGACGGAATGGGGATATTGCGGTAAATTTTGGTCTGGATTTCCCTGCTTACAATGGTCCTCCACGTCGTCACATAATTTAACATCAATTGCTAATTTGGTTACTACACAAAAGAGCCTACACCATAGCCCACACTTACTTAATCGAGCAATTAAATAGAGCTGGTTGACCTAAACATTACTCTAACAAAAGACCAGCGCTCTAAACAAAGACTAATGTTCCGCCTGATGCTCGTTGATCTTCGCCGCATCCTCCATGACCAGCTCACGCTCGACAACCTCCAGGGGCTCCATGGCATCCATCACCACATACTCCGCAAGCATCTCGCAATCTGCGTCTGCCATCTCTTTGGAAAAGGCCGCCATGAGCCGGGTGTGGGCGGCCGCGGTCCGGGCGTTGACGGCCTCCATCTCGGCTAGGGAGGCTCCCAACGAATGGACTGCTGCCTGAGCGCTCTCAGCGATTTCCAACTCTTCGGACGTAGGTTGCCGACCGGTGTCAGAGAAGGCCGCTGCATTTGTGCGGTGACCAACACGAGCTGGGCATGGGCGGCCTCGGCATAGGCATGGGCAACCGCCATCAGGGTTACGACGGCCACCGAGGTACAGATAGTTGATGTGTCGTCCTCCCATTTGCTATCCCGGTCACGGATATTACTGCTGCCATCTCAGCTGCAGCAGCTGCCCTTTCGGCGGCTGCAGCCGCCCTGACAGAGATAGCGGCCTCGCTCATGGATGTTGTCAGCACGTTCATGGCTGATGCGGCCGCGCTCGAGCCGGAGTGGGTCGCCGAATGCCTTCACGACGCGGATCGGCATCCCCATCTTTCACCGGTGACGTTTGAACAGTACAGTGGTCTTGGGGAGCAAGTGTGACTGTGTCGTTGACACGCCGGTGGTGGACTATAGCCGATGAAGCTCCCGGCTTAAGCCATATATGAGTATTGGCCCAAGATGTTTTATACCACATCACACATGATTCATGATCAAGAACTGTTTGCGATGTACTTGATTTTCATATTGTTTTGAAACAAAAAATGAGGTTACATCGACAATTGAAGTTGTTTGATTGCAATACATTTATCTGCGGTGAACGTGCAACTATAGGACTGTCTGTTAAATATGGAATTATTCAGGGTTGCTTAGGCCTTTTAAACATTTAAAGAGTTTTTTAGACATTTCATGTGCATAGTTCAAATATGAACTGCATTTAAGCACGTGTTAGAGTGCACCTGAATGGGTTGAAAAATCATATATGTGTCACTAGATACATGTTTTGGTCCCATGCAAGAAATGAAAATTAATTTCAAACCTCTCGGTATTTTGGCTCGGCCGTAGTCATTGAGAATCCGTGTTTTCAAATTCCAGTAAATCCAAATATTGTCAAAAATTCCCGAAACTTTGCATGGTGTCATGTCATGGCTCATGTGTGTTGTGGTAAAAAAATTGCCCAATTTGGGACAAGTTTTGGCACAAACCTCTTACAAACCGAAGATTCTCACAAGAAGCCATGTGGTTCTGATAGGGAACGTTCACCTTTTACGTGCGAAACAACATCCGCTATCTCTTCTCGCCTTGAATTTATTTCAAGAGTCACCATAGAGCAACATGACCATCGCGCTAAACTATGGAATTTTCCAGGGTTCGTTTGTCCTTTTTAATACATTAATTGAGTTTTATAGGCATTTAATGTGCATAATTCAAATTTGAACTACAATCACAAGGTCTAGCGCATGAAAATAGGTTGAAAAATCATATATGTTTCCCTAGATGCATGTTCAGGTCCCACGCAAGAAATGGGAATGAATTTCAAACATCTCAGCGTCTTAGCTCGGCCGCAAACATTGGGAAACTTGGTTTTTCAATTCCTGTACATCCAAACCTCGTCAGAAATTCATGAAACTTGGGCACGGTGTCATGACCTTGCCTATTGTGTGTTGTGGTAAAAAAAATTGCCCAATTTTGGACAAGTTTTGGCACAAGCCTCTTACAAACCGGAGATTCTCACAAGAAAGCCACGTGGTTCCGATAGGGAACGTTCACCTTTTATGTGCGAAACAATATCCGTTGTCTCTTCTCGCCTTGAATTTATTTCTAGAGTCACCATAGAGCAACATGATTGTCGTGCTAAACTATGGAATTTTCCAGGGTTCGTTTGGCCATTTTAATACATTAATTGAGTTTTCTAGGTAATTTAATGTGCATAATTTAAATTTGAACTACAATCACAAGGTCTAGTGCATGAAAATAGGTTGAAAAATCATATACGTTTCCCTAGATGCATGTTTAGGTCCCATGCAAGAAATGGGAATGAATTTCAAACATCTCAGTGTCTTGGCTCGGCCGCAAACATTGGGAAACTTGGTTTTAAAATTCCTGTAAATCCAAACCTCGTCAGAAATTCATGAAACTTGGGCATGGTGTCATGACCTTCCCTGTTGTGTGTTGTGGTAAAAAAATTGCCCAATTTTGGACAACTGTTGGCACAAGCCTCTTACAAACCGGAGATTCTCACGAGAAAGCCATGTTGTTCCGATAGGGAGCGTTCACCTTTTATGTGCGAAACAACATCCACTGTCTCTGCTCGCCTTGAATTTATTTCTAGAGTCACCATAGAGCAACATGAGTGTCGTGCTAAACTATGGAATTTTCCAGGGTTCGTTTGGCCTATTTAATACATTAATTGAGTTTTCTAGCCATTTAATATGCATAATTCAAAGTTGAACTATAATCACAAGGTCCAGCACACAAAAATTGGTTGAAAAATCATATATGAGTCCCTCATTGCATGTTTGGGTCCCATGCAAGAAATGGGAATGAATTTCAAACATCTCAGTGTCTTGGCTCGGCTGCAAACATTGGGGAACTTGGTTTTCATATCCCCGTAAATACAAAACTCGTCAGAAATTCATGAAACTTGGCATGGTGTGTCATGCCAAGGGCACACATATGCCGTGGTAAAAAAATTTCCAACTTGGACATGTTTTGGCACAAGCCACTTAGATACCGGATCTTTTTACAAGAAGCTTTGTGGTTTCGATAGGGAACATGCATGTCACATATGCGGGTGAAACGACATCCGATGCCTCTTATCTCCTTGATTTTTTTATAGAAACAACATAGACAAATAGGTGTGAAGTGTAAAAATATGAATAAATTAAAGGATCATCTGGCTTTTTAATACATTAATTGATTTTTTCGTGTACATAATTCATGAACTACAGTCACAAAGTTTTTGATGGGCAGGGCCTAATCATATAGCACAAATATGTTGTGGTATTTTTCGAGTCCACTTTGAGAGAAGGCGCAAACATTATTAATAGCCAACAAATGCATTTTGGAATAAAAAGTTGTCACGTTATCATCGCAAACGGACGTATTATTTATAAATCGTCGACGTTCTACTGACCATTTACGTGCTGCCATGCGTCGCACTCTGTATTTGCTAGGAGGTAGCATGCGGACAGATGTTTGAGTAGACGAGAGGCGTGCGAGTAGTCCTATGCATGCTCATCGGGGAGGCGTGTCTTTTGACCATCATCGCAAATGTTTCAGATTGAATACACGTATGCACACAGAGGGCAATGGTTCCTTCGCTACTAAGCCAAGTCAAAATCTGTCGCGAAGGATTTTTTTCATTGCATCATCACAAACGTTTGTGTATGATGACCCGTGTGCTTAGTACAAACAATGAGTTCAGATTTATATCTGTCATATTGGGTACATTGCTGTTTGTCAAATTGGAAACATTGGCATTTGTCGATCTAGTGACAATGACGTTTAACATCATTGTAACACTGGCATTTTTCAAATTTTGCAGGAACAAAATCACTATTACGGTGCAATTTTGCAACTGAAATTCAGTAAACATAGATTTCATTCATAGATTAAGCAGTGGTCTTTGTACAAAACAGTTCAACTCGATAGCTGAACTGAACAAACTTTTCCCCAATTGTTACCAACCACATACTGAAATAGCTAGTTCAACTATATATACTAGCTAATTTAAAGTACGTGGTACACTTCAACCATATCTATAGTTAGATAAACTGAACAAAATAACCCCTAAATACTACTTTGGAGGGGCTTTGTACTACTTCCAGCAGCCTCTCGTCTGTCGAGCGCGTTCAGTAAGAGGCAGAGGAGGAGGAGCCTACCGACGAGCTGGAGGAGTCGAATTCGCCACCTACCCCTGCTGCCCTCCGCCGCTCCTGACATGCCTCCTCGAAGCGTCGGGACTCGGCGTAGATCTCCTCATTTCACGCCACAACTGCGGCGTCTGCTGTGCCCACGGCGGCAGTGAGCCTTTTTGCGTGCTCGACCTGACGCTCCTCCTCCTCATGTAGGAAGTTGATGTAGCACTCAAGGCCGCTGACGCAAAAGCCGAGCGGTGGGCTTCGACGGTGGCCTCCTCTTCCCACCTTCGTACCGCGATGGCGGAGCGGGTTATTGCCCCGGCGGCTTATGGTGGGGTGGATGCCAAGGCGGACGATGGTTTGGTAGCGGCCAAGGCGGCCGCTGGTGTGGTGGTGACAACGGTGGCCGGCGATGGGGGGGGGGGCACGATGGTCGCCGGCAGCAATTGCCTTCGGGCAAAGGTGGCGGAGCGTGTGGTGGGTGGCGTGCGCACACCCAACAAGGATGCCACGCGCACTACATGCTTCCGGGGACTGCGCTGCCGACGCGATGCAGCCTCCCAGCTGGAGCTGTCCTCTGGCAGAGTGGCGGAGTGACGACGACGGACAGGTACCATTGGTGATTGGGGGAGAAGCAAACTAGAGAAGCTATGGGCAGGGAGGGGATGAATGCGATGTGGAGTCGCCGGCTGTGAGGGTTCATAAAGAAGGCGTCCAAGCATTGGAGGCTTGGGGGATTTCGGTGAGCCGGGCGGGAAGCTTGCGCGCGAACCTGCGCGGTTGGGCGGGAACAGGAAGGCCAAAAGAAATGCGTGCACACTCCCGAAGCGTGCACTGGAATCCTCGGGAGGCAACGTGGTGACAAGACGGGATAGAGGAGGGAGAAATGACAAGTACACGAACGGTTAATAACAAAAAAAGCATTTGTGTTTTATTACATAGCAAACGACCGTTCTATATACACCGTCGCGAACTGCTCTACGCATGAGGCGGTTGAGGCGGCCGTGGCGCGCTCTGCTCGCTTCCATGCTGATACGTCTCCAATGTATCTATAATTTTTGATTGTTCCATGCTGATATATTATCATTCTAGGATACTTTTTGGGTCTTTATTTACCAATTTATAATATTTTTGAGCACTAACCTATTGACCCAGTGCCAAGTGCCAGTTGTTGTTTTCTACGTGTTTTTTACTTTTCAGGTTTACAATACCAAACGAAGTCCAATTGTCACAAAACTTTTTGATGATTTTTTCTGGACCAAAAGAAGACCTGGAAGCTTCGGAAGGAGGTCGGGAGGCACACGAGGGCCCCACCATACATTAAGGCGCGCCCTAGGGGGGGACGCGCCCTGATATGTGGTGGCCCCCTCGTGGCTCTCCCGACGTCCCTCTCTGGCCTATAAATTCTCTAATATCGCAAAAACCCCGAAGGCAGTCCCGAAACCCTTTTTTCGCCGCCGCAAGTCTCTGTTCCGTCGCGAGGCCATCTGGAGCTCCGTTCCGGCACCCTGTCGGAGGGGGGATCGATCACGGAGGGGCTCTTCATCAACCTTGCTGCCCTCATGATGATGTGTGAGTAGTTCACCACAGACCTACAGGTCCATAGCTAGTACCTAGATGGCAATCTCTCTATCTTATGATCTTCAATACAATGGTCATCGCATCTTCGCTTTGATCTATCCGATGTAATCCTATTGTGCGGTGTGTTTGTTGGGATCCGATGAATTGTGGGTTTATGTTCAGATTATTCATGAAAAGTATTTGAGATACCTCTGATATATGTTGTCTCTTAATTGCATGATCATTATAGCTTCATAATGCTCTCCGATTTATTGATGTGCTTTGGCCAAGTAGATTGATATTTGATCGGTGGGAGTGGTGCGTTGTGGTAGGTTCAACCTGACGAGTTTTTATATCCCAGTGACAAAGTAGGGGACAAGATGCATCTTTGTGTTGTTGCTACTAAGGATAACACGATGGGGTTCATTCATATTGCTTGAGTTTACTTTGTCTACATCATGTCATCGTTCTCCATGCATTACTCTATTTTACTTAATACTCTAGATGCATACTGGATAGCGATCGATGAGTGGAGTAATAGAAATAGGTGCAGGCAGGAGTTGGCCTATTTGTTTATGGACGTGATGCCTATATACACATGATCATTGCCGTGAAAATCGCATAACTATCGCTTTTTTATCAATTGCCCAACAGTAATTTGTTACCCACCGTATGCTGCCTACATGAGAGATACCGCTAGGGAAAACTATGGCCCCGAGTCTATTCACTTATATATTCATAAATGCTATTATTACCTCGCTGCCTTTATTTATTTTATTTTATTTTGCAATTTATATTTATCAAAAAATATTTACACAACTAATTTTCTTGCAAATAACGAGATCAAGGGGATTGGCAACCCTCTTGCCCGCCTTGGGTGCAATTTGTTTGTTCATTTGTGCTGCAATAAAAAAATATATTTATCTAGTGCGTGCGCGCTCTGCCGGCCTCCCTCCACGCGCGAACGATCAAATACATTTGGGGTGTGATACTTGTGATCTGCGTTGGGTTTTCCGTGAAGAGGAACGGGTAATTGCAGCACAAAGCGGATAAGTATTTCCCTCAGTTATGAAACCAAGGTTTATTGAACCAATAGGAATATCAATCCTCAACCGTCTTCATCGGCTAGTTATGCGATTTTCACAAATGAACAAACAACTTGCACCCAACACGGGCAAGAGGGTTGTCAATCCCCTTAATCTCATTATTTACAAGCAAATGAGTTGTGTAGATAATTGTTGATAAATATAAATTGCAAAATAATTAAAAAGTAAATAAAGGCAGCAAGGTAAATATAGCGTTTGCGAATATATATATAAGTGAATAGACCCGGGGGCCATAGTGTTCCCTAGCGACATCTCTCATGTAGGCAGCATACGGTGGGTAAACAAATTACTGTTGGGCAATTGATAGGAAAGCGAATAGTTATGCGATGTTCACGGCAATGCTCATGTATATATAGGCATCACGTCCATAAGCAAATAGGCCTACTCCTGCCTGCACCTATTACTATTACTCCACTCGTCGACCTCTATCCAGCATGCTTCTAGAGTATTAAGTAAAACAGAGTAATGCTTGGAGAACGATGACATGATGTAGACAAAGTAAACTCAAACAATATGAATGAACCCCATCGTTTTATCCTTAGTAGCAACAACACAAAGACTCATCTTGTCCCCTACTTTGTCACTGGGATATAGAAACTCGCCAGGTTGAACCTTCCACAACGCACCACTCCCACCGATGAAATATCAATCTACTTGGCCGAAGCATATCAATAGATCGGAGAGCATTACGATGTTGGGGAACATTGCATGGGAAACAAAAAATTTCCTATGCTCACCAAGATTGATCTAGGAGATGAACATCTACAAGAGGAGAGATTGCATCTACATACCCTTGTAGATCGCTAAGCGGAAGCGTTAAGAAACGTGGTCGATGTAGTCGAACGTCTTCGCGATCCAATCACGATCCGTCCCGCGAACTCCCGATCAAGTACCGAACGGACGGCACCTCCGCGTTCAACACACATACGGCTTGATGACACCTTCACCTCCTCGATCTAGCGAGCGATGGTGAAGTAGTAGCTCGAGTCCTCCGGCAGCACGACGGCGTGGTGAGGTGGTGGTGGAGGAATCTCAGCAGGGCTTCGCCATGCGTCTATGGAGAGGAGAAGGGCTACGAGGGAGAGGAGGGGTAGCGCCGTAGCATGTTGGAGTGCGGCTGCCCTCTCTATCCCTGTCTATATATAGGGGGAAGGGGAGGAGGGGGGCGCCCTAGGGTTTCTCCTAGGGGCCGGCGGCCACAAGGGGTGTGCCTAGGGTTGGGGTGCCCCCCCCAAGGCGCCTTGCCTCCCAAGTAAAGAGGGGCGGCCCCAGGGGGTGCGCCCCACCTCCTGGCCAAATTGGGTCAGGGTTTGGGCTGCGCCCAGTCCCTTAGTGGGCTGGTGTGCCCCCTCTCCTTGGCCCATGAGGCCCCCCAACTCTTGCCGGGAACCCCTAAAACCCCTTTCGGTACTCCGTCTATTCCCCGGTACACCCCGGAACACTTCTGGACTCCGATACCCTTCGTCATATATATCAAACTTCACCTATGGACCATTCCGGAGTTCCTCGTCATGTCCGGTATCTCATCCGGGACTCCGAACAACCTTCGGTCACAAACATAATAACTCGACTATACTTAGATCGTGACCAAACGTTAAGTGTGTAGACCCTGCGGGTTCGAGAACTATGCAGACATGACTGAGACAGCTCGACGGCCAATAACCAATAGCGGAACCTAGATCTCCATATTGGTTCCTACATATTCTACGAAGATCTTTATCGGTTGAACCTCGATGTCAAGGATTCAGTCAATCCCGTACGCAGTTCCCTTTGTTCATCGGTATGTTACTTGCCCGAGATTCGATCGTCGGTATCTCCATACCTAGTTCAATCTCGTTACCGGCAAGTCTCTTTACTCGTTCCATAATACAAGATCCCGTGGCTAACTCCTTTAGTCACATTGCTTGCAAGCTCATTATGATGTTGTATTACCGAGTGGGCCCTGAGATACCTCTCCGTCATAGGGAGTAACAAATCCCGGTCTTGATCCATGCCAACTCAACAGACACCCTCGGAGATACCTATAGAGCATCTTTATAATCACCCAGTTACATTGCGACGTTTGATACACACAAGTTATTCTTCCGATGTCAGTGAGTTGCATGATCTCAAGGTCATAGGAACAGATACTTGACATGCAGAAAACGATAGCAATAAACTTGACACGATCATATGCTGCGTTCATAGTTTGGGTCTTGTCCATCACATCATTCTCCTAATCATGTGATCCCGTTATCAAATGACAACTCATGTCTATGACTAGGAACCATGGTCATCTTTGATCAACGAGCTAGTTTGGTAGAGGATCACTAGGGACATGTTGTTGTCTATCCACCCACACATGTATTTGAGTTTCCAATAAATACAATTATATCATGGATAATAAACGATTATCACGAACAAGGAAATATAATAATAACCATTTTATTATTGCCTCTAGGGCATATTTCCAATAGTCTCCCACTTGCACTAGAGTCAATATTTAGTATTACATGGTAATGAATCTGACGCCCATAGAGTTCTGGTGTTGATCATGTTTTGCCCGTGGAAGAGGTTTAGTCAACGGATCTGCAACATTCAAATCCGTGTGCACTTTGCAAATGTTCATGTCCTCCTCCTTGATCGCATCGCGGATGGAATTGAAGCCTCGCTTTATGTGTTTGGTCCTCTTGTGAAACCTTGGTTCCATGGCCAGAGCAATGGCACAAGTGTTGTCACAAAACAGAGTCATCGGGTCCAATGCACTGGGCACAACTCCAAGATCTGTTATGAACTGCTTCATCCAGACACCTTCCTTGGCCGCCTCCGAGGCAGCTATGTACTCCGCTTCGCATGTAGAATCATCTACCACGCTTTGCTTGGAACTGCACCAGCTTACCGCTCCCCCATTGAGAATATATACGTATCCGGTTTGAGACTTAGAGTCATCCGGATCAGTGTCAAAGCTTGCATCGACGTAACCCTTTACGACGAGCTCTTGATCACCACCATAAACGAGAAACATTTCCTTAGTCCTTTTCAGGTACTTAAGGATATTCTTGACCGCCGTCCAGTGTTCCAATCATGGATCACTTTGAAACCTTCCGGACATACTTATGGCAAGACTGACATCTAGTCTTGTGCACAGCATTGCATACATGATAGAGCCTATGGCAGAAGCATAGGGGATGACACTCATCTTTTCTCAATCCTCTGCAGTCACTAGGCATTGAGTCTTACTCAACTTCACACCTTGCAATACAGGCAAGAACCCTTTCTTGGACTGATCCATTTTGAACTTCTTCCAAACTTTATCAAGGTATGTGTTGTGTGAAAGTCCTATTAAGCGTCTCGATCTATCTCTATAGATCTTGATGCCTAATATGAAAGCAGCTTCTCCTAGTTCCTTCATTGAAAAACTCTTGTTCAAATATTCCTTCACGCTTTCCAAAAATTCTATATTGTTTCCAATCAGCAATATGTCATCCACATATAATATTAGAAATGCTATAAAGCTCCCACTCACTTTCTTGTAAATACAAGCTTCTCCGTAAACTTGTATAAACCCAAACGCTTTGATCACCTCATCAAAGTGAAGATTCGAACTCCGAGACGCTTGCACCAACCCATAAATGGATCGCTGGAGTTTGCAAACTTTGTCAGCATTCTCTGGATCGACAAAACCTTCTGGTTGCAGCATATACAACTCTTCCTTAAGGAAACCGTTAAGGAATGCTGTTTTGACATCCATCTGCCAAATTTCATAATCGAAAAATGCAGCTATTGCTAACATGATTCTGACGGACTTAAGCATCGCTACGGGTGAGAAAGTCTCATCGTAGTCAACTCCTTGAACTTGTAAAAAACCCTTTGCCACAAGTCGAGTTTTATAGACGGTGATATTACCATTCATGTCCGTCTTCTTCTTAAAGATCCATTTATTCTGAATGGCCTTTCGCCCTTCAGGTAATACTTCTGAAGTCCATACTTTGTTTTCATACATGGATCCCATCTCGGATTTCTTGGCCTCTAACCATTTGTCGGAATCCGAGCCCACCATCGCTTCTCCATAGCTCGTAGGTTCATCGTTGTCCAACAACATGACCTCTAAGACAGGGTTACCATACCATTCAGGAGCAGTACGTGTCCTTGTCGACCTACGAGGTTCGATAGTAACTTGGTCCGAAGCTTCATGATCACCATCATCAGCTTCCTCTTCAACTGATGTAGGCTCCACAGAAACATCTTTCTGCGCTGCGCTACTCTCTGGTTGAATTAAAGGTTCAACAACCTCATCAAGTTCTATCTTCCTCCCACTCAATTCTTTCGAGAGAAACTCTTTCTCGAGAAATGACCCGTTCTTAGTGACAAACACTTTGCCTTCGGATCTGAGATAGTGGGTATACCCAACCGTCTCTTTTGGTTATCCTATGAAGACACATTTGTCCGCTTTGGGTTCGAGCTTTTCTGGCTGAGGCCTTTTGACATAAGCATCGCATCCCCAACTTTAAGAAACGACGACTTTGGTTTCGTGCCAAACCACAGTTTATACGGTGTCGTCTCAACGGATTTAGATGGTGCCATATTTAAAGTGAATGCAACTGTGTCTAACGCATAACCCCAAACCGATAGTGGCAGATCGGCAAGAGACATCATAGAACGCACCATATCCAATAAGGTTCGATTACGACGTTCGGACACACCATTACGCTGTGGTGTTCCAGGTGGCGTCAACTGTGAAACAATTCCACATTGTCTTAAGTGATTGCCAAACTCATAACTCAGATATTCTCTCCCTCGATCAGATCGTAGAAATTTAATCTTCTTGTTACGATGATTCTCAACTTCACTCTGAAACTGCTTGAACTTTTCAAACGTTTTAGACTTGTGTTTAATTAAGTAAATATACCCATATCTACGCAAATCGTCGGTGAAGGTGAGAAAGTAACGATATCCACCGCGCGCCTCAATGCTCATCGGACCGCACACATCAGTATGTATGATTTCCAACAAGTCACTTGCCCGTTCCATTGTTTCGGAGAACGGGGTCTTTGTCATCTTGCCCATGAGGCATGGTTCACATGTGTCAAGTGATTCAAAATCAAGTGACTCCAAAGGTCCATCAGTATGGAGTTTCTTCATGCGTTTTACACCAATATGACCTAAGCGGCAGTGCCACAAGAAAGTGGTACTATCATTATCAACTCTACATCTTTTGGCATCAATGTTATGAACATGTGTATCATCACTATCGAGATTCAATAAGAATAAACCTCTCACAATGGGTGCATGACCATAAAATATATTACCCATATAAATAGAACAACCATTATTCTCTAATTTAAATGAGTACCCGTCTCGCATTAAACAAGATCCAGATATAATGTTCATGCTCAACGCAGGCACTAAATAACAATTATTCAGGTTCATCACTAATCCTGATGGTAATCGAAGAGCGAGCGTGCCGACGGCGATCACATCAACCTTGGAACCATTTCCCACGCACATCGTCACTTTGTCCTTTGCCAGCCTCCGTCTATTCCGTAGTTCCTTCTTTGAGTTGCAAATGTGAGCAACCGAACCGGTATCAAATACCCAGGCACTACAACAAGAGTTGGTAAGGTACACATCAATAACATGTATATCATATATACCTTGTTTGGCGTTGGCAGCCTTCTTGTCGGCCAGATACTTAGGGCAATTCTGCTTCCAGTGGCCAGTTCCCTTGCAATAGAAGCACTCAGTTTCCGGCTTGGGTCTAGTCTTGGGTTTCTTCATGGGAGAAGCAACTGCTTTGCCACTCTTCTTGGAGTTATCCTTCTTACCCTTGCCATTCTTCTTGAAACTAGTGGTTTTATTGACCATCAACACTTGATGCTCCTTCTGGATGTCTGACTCAGTGACTTTCAGCATCGCAAACAGCTCGGCGACTAATTTGTTCATCCCTTGCATGTTATAGTTCAACACAAAGCTTTTGTAGCTAGGTGGCAGCGATTGAATAACTCTGTCAGTGATCGCCTCTGGCGGGAGCACAACTCCCAACTCAGCCAGACGGTTGTAATACCCAGACATTCTGAGTATGTGCTCACTGGTAGACCCATTCTCCTCTTTCTTGCAAGCATAGAACTTATCGGAGGTCTCATACCTCTCGATCCGGGCATTCTTCTCAAAAATAAACTTCAACTCCTGGAACATCTCATATGCTCCATGACGTTCAAAATGTCTTTGAAGTCCCGGTTCTAAGCCATATAACATAGCACACTAAACTATTGAGTAGTCATCAACACGCGTCTGCCAGGCGTTCATAACGTCCACAGACGATGGAGCGGGTTGGTCACCGATTAGTGCATCAAGGACATAAGCCTTTTGGGCAGCCATGAGGATAATCCTCAGATTACGGGCCCAGTCTACAAAGTTACTTCCTTCATGTTTCAGCTTGGCTTTCTCTAGGAACGCATTGAAATTCAGGGAGCTACTGCACGAGCCATTGATCTACAAGATAAATTTGCAAAGATAACTTAGACTATTGTTCAAGATAATGAGTTTCGTTAATCATATTACTTAAAACTCCCACTCAAATTGACATCCCTCTGGTCATCCGAGTGCTACATGATCCAAATTCACCAACCCAAGTCCGATCATCACGTGAGATGAGGTGGTTTCAATGGTGAACATCTCCATGTTGATCATATCTACTATATGACTCATGTTTGACCTTTCGGTCTCCTGTGTTCTGAGGCCATGTCTGTACATGCTAGGCTCGTCAAGTTTAACCCGAGTGTTCCACATGTGCAAAACTGGCTTGCACCCGTTGTATGTGAACGTAGAGTCTATCACACCCGATCATCACGTGGTGCTTCGAAATGACGAACTTTTGCAACGGTGCACACTCGGGGAGAACACAATTTTATCTTGAAATTTTAGTGAGAGATCACCTTATAATGCTACCATCGTCCTAAGCAAAATAAGATGCATAAAAAAGGATTAACATCACATGCAAATCATACGTGACATGGTATGGCTATCAACTTGTGCTTTTGATCTCCATCTTGAAAGCACCGACATGATATCTATCGTCACCGGCATGACAGCATGATCTCGATCATCGTGTTGCCATCAGGGATATCGCGCCAACCATGCTTCTACTACTATTGCTACCGTTTAGCGATAAAGTAAAGCATTGCATAGCGCTTAATGATTGACACGCAGGACATAAAATAATTAAAGGCAATCCTATTGCTCCTACTGGTTGCCATATGCATCGACATGCTAGTCGATATAAACTATTACAAAACATGATCATCTCATACATCAAATATATTTCATCATGTCTTTGGCCATATCATATCACAACATACCCTGCAAAAACAAGTTAGACGTCCTCTAATTTGTTGTTGCATGTTTTACGTGGCTGCTATGGGTATCTAGCAAGAACGATTCTTACCTACGCAAAACCACAACGGTGATATGCAAGTTGCTATTTAACCTTCTACAAGGACCGCCGTCGTCGAATCCGATTCAACTAAGGTGGGAGAGACAGACACCCGCCGGCCATCTTATGCAACAAAGTCACATGTCAGACAATGGAACCGGTCTCATGTACGTGGACATGTAAAGTTGGTCCGGGCCGCTTCATCCCACAATACCGCTGAATCAAGAAAAGACCAAGGAAGGAAGCAATCTGAATATCAATGCCCACAAACTCCTTTGATTCTACTCATGATGTCATCTACGCAAAGACCTAGCTCTGATACCACTGTTGGGGAACGTTGCATGGGAAACAAAAAATTTCCTACGCTCACCAAGATTGATCTAGGAGATGAACATCTATGAGAGGAGAGATTGCATCTACATACCCTTGTAGATCGCTAAGCGGAAGAGTTAAGAAACACGGTTGATGTAGTCGAACATCTTCGCGATCCAATCACGATCCGTCCCGCGAACTCCTGATCAAGTGCCGAACGGACGGCACCTCCGCGTTCAACACACGTATGGCTTGATGATGCCTTCACCTCCTCAATCTAGCGAGCGATGGTGAAGTAGTAGCTCGAGTCCTCCGGCAGCACGACGGCGTGGTGAGGTGGTGGTGGAGGAATCTCAGCAGGGCTTCGCCGTGCGTCTATGGAGAGGAGAAGGGCTACGAGGGAGAGGAGGGGCAGCGTCGTAGCACGTTGGAGTGCGGCTGCCCTCCCTCTCCCTCTCTATATATAGGGGGAAGGGGAGGAGGGGAGGCGCCCTAGGGTTTCCCCTGGGGGCCGGCGACCACAAGGGGTGCGGCTAGGGTTGGGGTGGCCCCCCAAGGCGCCTTGCCTCCCAAGTAAAGGGGGCAGCGGCCCTAGGGGGTGCGCCCCACCTCCTGGCCGAATTGGGCTAGGGTTTGGGCGGCGCCCAGCCCCTTTGTGGGCTGGTGCGCCCCCTCTCATTGGCCAATGAGGCCCCCCAACTCTTGCTGGGGCCCCCTGAAACCCCTTTTGGTACTCCGTCGATTCCCCGATACACCCCGGAACACTTCCGGACTCCGATACCCTTCGTCCTATATATCAAACTTCACCTACGGACCATTCCGGAGTTCCTCGTCATGTCCGGGATCTCATCCGGGACTCCGAACAACCTTCGGTCACCAACATAATAACTCAACTATACTTAGATCGTCACCCAACGTTAAGTGTGTAGACCTTGCGGGTTTCGAGAACTATGCAGACATGACTGAGACACCTCCACGGCCAATAACCAATAGCGGAACCTGGATGTCCATATTGTTTCCTACATATTCTACGAAGATCTTTATCGGTTGAACCTCGATGTCAAGGATTCAGTCAATCCCGTATGCAGTTCCCTTTGTTCATCGGTATGTTACTTGCCCAAGATTCGATCGTCGGTATCTCCATACCTAGTTCAATCTCGTTACCGGCAAGTCTCTTTACTCGTTCTGTAATACAAGATCCCGTGGCTAACTCCTTTAGTCACATTGCTTGCAAGCTCATTCTGATGTTGTATTACCAAGTGGGCCCTGAGATACCTCTCCGTCATAGGGAGTAAGAAATCCCGGTCTTGATCCATGCCAACTCAACAGACACACTCGAAGATACCTGTAGAGCATCTTTACAGTAACCCAGTTACGTTGCGACGTTTGATACACACAAGGTACTCGTCCGGTGTCAATGAGTTGCATGATCTCATGGTCATAGGAACAGATACTTGGCATGCAGAAAACGATAGCAATAAACTTGACACGATCATATGCTACGTTCATAGTTTGGGTCTTGTCCATCACATCATTCTCCTAATGATGTGATCCCGTTATCAAATGACAACTTATGTCTATGACCAGGAAACCATGGTCATCTTTGATCAACGAGCTAGTCCGGTAGAGGATCACTAGGGACATGTTGTTGTCTATGCGCCCACACATGTATTTGAGTTTCCAATAAATACAATTATAGCATGGATAATAAACGATTATCATGAACAAGGAAATATAATAGTAACCACTTTATTATTGCCTCTAGGGCATATTTCCAACATACGAAGCTATAATGATCATGCACATAAGAGATAATATAATTCAGAGGCATCTCAAATACTTTTCATGAATAATCCGAACATAAATCCACAATTCATCGGATCCCAACAAACACACCGCACAATAGGATTACATCGGATAGATCAAAGCGAAGATGCGCTGATCATTGTATTGAAGATCATAGGAGAGAGAGATTGACATCTAGGTATTAGCTATGGACCCGTAAGTCTGTGGTGAACTACTCACACATCATCATAAGGGCAGCAAGGTTGATGAAGAGGCCCTCCGTGATCGATCCCCCCTCCGGTAGGGTGCCGGAACGGAGCTCCAGATGGCCTCGCGACGGAACAGAAACTTGCGGCGGTGGAAAAAAAGTTTCGGGACTGCCTCTAGGGTTTTTCAGAATATTAGAGAATTTATAGGCCGAAGAGGGACGTCGGGAGGTACCCGAGTGGGCCACCACATATCAGGGTGCGCCCTGATGTGTGGTGGGGCCCTCATGTGCCTCCCGGCTTCCTTCCGAAGCTTCTAGGTCTTCATATAGTCCAGAAAAAATCATCAAAAAGTTTCGTGGCAACTGGACTTCGTTTGGTATAGTAAACCGATGTCTACCACGCAACTTTATTCTTGTAGACTCGTGCTGGGCCTTCAATCGCAGAGTTTTGTAGGACAGTAGCAATTTTCCCTCAAGTGGATGACCTAAGGTTTATCAATCCGTGGGAGGTGTAGGATGAAGATGGTCTCTCTCAAACAACCCTGCAATCAAATATAAGAAATCTCTTGTGTCCTCAACACACCCAATACAATGGCAAATTGTATAGGTGCACTAGTTCGGCGAAGAGATGGTGATACAAGTGCAATATGGAAGGTAGATATAGGTTTTTGTAATCTGAAAATACAAAAACAGCAAGGTAATAAATAGTAAACAACGAGCAAAATGGTATATTAATGCTTGGAAACAAGGTCTAGGGTTCGTACTTTCGCTAGTGCAATCTCTCAACAATGCTAATATAATTGGATCACATATCCATCCCTCAACATGCAACGAAGAATCACTCTAAAGTTCTTATCTAGCGAAGAACATAAGAAAAATTGTTAGTAGGGTACGAAACCACCTTAAAGTTATCCTTTCCGATCGATCTATCCAAGAGTTCATACTAAAATAACACCAAGTTATCCTTTCCGATCAATCTATCTAGAGTTCATACTAAATTAACACCATATGATACGCATCAACCAACTATAATGTCACCTAGATACTCCAGTGTCACCACAAGTATCCAGAAGTTACTTATACGATATGCATCAAACAATTTCAGATTCATAATACTCAATCTAACACAAAGAACCTCAAAGAGTGCCCCAAGATTTCTACCGGTGTGCATCAACCCCTATGCATAGATTATCCCAATGTCACCTCAGGAATCCGTGAGTTGAGTGCCAAGACATATATCAAGTGCTCTCAAATCCATAAAAGTATTCAATCCGGTAATGATGACCTACAAGTATAGGGGATCTATCAAAGTCCTTTCGATAAGTATGAGTGTCGAACCCAACGAGGAGCAGAAGGAAATGACAAGCGGTTTTCAGTAAGGTATTCTCTGCAAGCACTGAAATTATCGGTAACAGATAGTTTTGTGATAGGATAATTCGTAATGGATAGCAAGTAACAAATGTAACAAAGGTGCAGCAAGGTGGCCCAATCCTTTTGGTAGCAAAGGACAAGCCTGGACAAACTCTTATATAAAGCAAAGCGCTCCCGAGGACACATGGGAATTTTTGTCAAGCTACTTTTCATCATGCTCATATGATTCACGTTCGTTACTTTGATAATTTGATATGTGGGTGGACCGGCGCTTGGGTGCTGCCCTTACTTGGACAAGCCTCCCACTTATGATTAACCTCTCTCGCAAGCATCCGCAACTACGAAAGAAGAATTAAGATAAATCTAACCATAGCATGAAACATATGGATCCAAATCAGCCCCTTACGAAGCAACGCATAAACTAGGGTTTAAGCTTCTGTCACTCTAGAACCCATCATCTACTTATTACTTCCCAATGCCTTCCCCTAGGCCCAAATAATGGTGAAGTGTCATGTAGTCGACGTTCACATAACACCACTAGAGGAGAGACAACATACATCTCATCAAAATATCGAACGAATACCAAATTCACATGATTACTTATAACAAGACTTATCCCATGTCCTCAGGAACAAACGTAATTACTCACAAGGCATATTCATGTTCATAATCAGAGGAGTATTAATTATCATTAAGGATCTGAACATAAGATCTTTCACCAAGTAAACCAACTAGCATCAACTACAAGGAGTAATCAACACTACTAGCAACCCACAGGTACCAATCTGAGGTTTTGAGACAAAGATCGGATACAAGAGATGAACTAGGGTTTGGAGAGGAGATAATGCTGGTGAATATGTTGATGGAGATTGACCCCCTCTCGATGAGAGGATGGTTGGTGATGACGATGGCTTCGATTTCCCCCTCCGGGAGGGAAGTTTCCTCGGCAGAACAGATCCGCCGGAGCCCTAAATTGGTTCTGCCCAGGTTCCGCCTCGAGACGGCGGCGCTTCGTCCCGAAAGCTCTCTTATGATTTTTTCCAGGTCAAAACCCTCCATATAGTAGAAGATGGGCACCAGAGGCCTACCAGGGGGCCCACAAGCCACAGGGGCGCGCCCAGGGGGGTAGGGCGCGCCCCCCGGCTTGTGACTCCCTGGTGGGTCCCCTCTGGTATTTCTTTCGCCCAATATTTTTTATATATTCTAAAATAATTCTCCGTAGATTTTCAGGACTTTTGGAGTTGTGCAGAATAGGTATCTCAGATTTGCTCCTTTTCTAGAATTCCAACTGCCGGCATTCTCCCTCTTCATGTAAACCTTGTAAAATAAGAGAGAAAAGGCATAAGTATTGTACCATAATGTGTATTAACAGCCCATAATGCAATAAATATCGATATAAAAGCATGATGCAAAATGGACGTATCAACTCCCCCAAGCTTAGACCTCGCTTGTCCTCAAGCGAAAGCCGAAATCGATAAATATGCCCACATGTTTAGAGATAGAGGTGTCGATAAAATAAAATACGGACATGAAAGCATCATGGTTATCTTTAGAACAGCAACATATATTGACATATAATTTCTTATGCTAGAGTAACAATTCATTCACAAGGTAAAGTATGAATCAAGAACTCTATTGAGAACCAACAAACTATGATCTCAGTCATTGAAGCAATTCCAATTTATCATAACGTAGGAAAGAGTCAATATAAGAGCTTGTAAAGCAAATCCACATACTCAATCATCTTTTAGTCTTTCATAATTGCTAACACTCACGTGGTACCTATGAGGTCAAAGCTTCAATCGGACACAGAGAAAGATAGGGGCTTATAGTATTGCCTCCCAACTATTTACCTCAAGGGTAATGTCAACAAAAATAACTCATGCTCACCCACATCCGAGTGGATATATGTGTCTAGATCATTCCCCAACACATGACGCTTGCCAAGAGATAAAGGCGAAATAAAGGAAGTGGTGAAGATCACCACGACTTTTGCATAAAGGTAAGTACTAGAAAGTAAAGGTAACAAATAGGCCCTTCGCAGAGGGAAGCAGAGGTTGTCATGCGCTTTTATAATTGGATGCGTAATCCCTTAATGCAAAAGAACGTCACTTTATATTGCCCCTTGTGATAAAGAACTTTATTATGCAGTCTGTCACTTTTATTTCTTCCATATCACAAGTTCGTATAAAGTTTATTTTCCTCACACTAATAGATCACACATATTTAGAGAGCAATTTTTATTGCTTGCATCGATGACAACTTACTTGAAGGATCTTACTCAATCCATAGGTAGGTATGGTGGACTCTCATGGAAAAACTGGGTTAAGGGTGTTTGGATGCACAAGTAGTATCTCTACTTGGTGCGGAAGTTTTGGCTGATATGTGGTGGAGGCAAGCGACACATGTTAAAGGATCTATAACCATATAACCTCTATTCGGAAATAAGCAAACATAACCCATTATGTTGTCTTCCTTGTCCAACATCAACTTCTTAACATATAATATTTTAATGAGTGCTCACAATCATAAAAGATGTCCAAGATGATATATTCATATGTGAACCTCTCTTTCTTTATTACTTCCTTTTAATTGCAACAATGACCAATAGCTTTGTTTGTCAACTCACAACAAATTTCAATCGGCATACCTCTTATATGTGAAGTCATCACCCCCCATAAGATCATCATATATACTCTTTGCTTTTATTCTATACCTCTTTCTATTCCCTTTTTTCTCTCAAGATCATAGCAAGCAAGCAAAGCCCTCAACTCAAAACTACTCTTTATTATATAACTCTCGGACTTGCTTACATAGGGGGAACATAAAGCAAAACTCAAAACTAGATCACACACTAAAGACTTTATTGTACTAGATTAAGATATAACCAAAAGGATCGAACTAAGAAAAACGATAAAAGTAAAAGATGTGATGGTGATACGATACCGGGGCACCTCCCCCAAGCTTGGCACAAGCCAAGGGGAGTGCCCATACCCATGTGTTTAGTTGTCTTTCTTCGGAGGTGGCGATGTTGGAGTTGTTGATGAGGTTGGAGGCTTGTCTTCCGTCTTCCAAGGCATAGGCTCACCATCGTAAAAAGATGAACGAGTCTCTGGTATCCTCAAATCTGCAGCCAAACTCATTCTCTTAAATCTGTATTCATACTCACAGTTTTGGTTTTGTAGGTCATAGATCTGGGCTTGGAGATGCTCGATTTTCTCGTAAAGCTTGAAGATGTGCTCTCCGATGTCCTTGGCATCCAGCTTGTGTTTATGGGTAAACTCCGCGATCATCATGTGATTGGCATTGAGTCCTCGTTCCACCATACCTTGGCACTTGAAGACCTGTTGCTCCATTGCTTCGAGCCTTGTCTCCACGCTTCCGGTCTTCTTGGGCCCCTCAACATCACGGATGTGCAGCACCCCCTCACGCATCTCAATGGTTTGAGGGTGTCGCAGCACCTCCGCAAGGTAGGGGTTGATGACCTTCTCGAAGAACTTGTCCTTCGAAGCACTTGGGGACATCATGTCGATCTAAATCTGCTGCAGAAACAGCTCAAAACGAGAACATGAGGTATTGTCGTGTTACGAAGGTCAAAACCTTTAGGAGATTATATAATGAATTTTACCGACCTAATAGAGTATAACACAAGAAAACGGAGTCCGGAGGGTGCACGGGGTGGCCACAAGCCACAGGGGCGCGCCCAGGGGGGTAGGGAGCGCCCCCCTGGCTTGTCGCCTCCTCGTGCACTATTCGGACTACTTTAAATTTTCCTAATTTTTTAAATATTCCAAAACGGATAAAAATTGCCATTGGAAAATTTTTGGAGTCGGTTTGCTTACCGTAACACATACCTATTCCTTTTCGGAGTCTGAAACGTTATGGTAGGTCTCCCTGATGTACTCCTCCGGAGTCATGGTGTTGATAATATTGGTTTCAACATTTATGGGAGTACCTGAGATATAATGTTTGATTCTTTGCCCGTTGACCACCTTCGGATTTGTGCCTTCGGCGTTGTTGATCTTGATGGCACCGGAACGATATACTTCCTCGATAATGTAAGGCCCTTCCCATTTAGAGAGAAGTTTTCCTGCAAAAAATCTTAAACGAGAATTGTATAGCAAGACATGATCACCTACATTGAATTCATGCTTTTGTATCCTTTTATCATGCCATCTCTTAACCTTTTCTTTAAACAACTTGGCATTCTCATAGGCCTGGGTTCTCCATTCATCAAGTGAGCTAATGTCAAATAACCTCTTCTCACCAGCAAGTTTGAAATCATAATTGAGCTCTTTAATTGCCCAATAAGCTTTATGTTCTAGCTCTAGAGGTAAGTGACATGCTTTACCATAAACCATCTTATACGGAGACATACCCATAGGGTTTTTATAAGCAGTTCTATAGGCCCATAATGCATCATCAAGTTTCTTAGACCAATTCTTTCTGGATCTATTAACAGTCTTCTGCAAGATCAATTTAATTTCTCTATTGCTCAATTCTACTTGACCACTAGACTGAGGGTGATAAGGGGATGCAATTCTATGATTAACATCATACTTAGCAAGCAATTTACGGAAAGCACCATGAATAAAGTGTGAACCACCATCAGTACTTAAATATCTAGGGACTCCAAATCTAGGGAAAATAACTTCTTTAAGCATTTTAATAGAAATGTTATGATCAGCGCTACTAGTTGGAATAGCTTCTACCCACTTAGTAACATAATCAAGAGCAACTAGAATATGAGTATACCCGTTAGACTGTGGAAAAGGTCCCATATAATCAAAACCCCAAACATCAAATGGTTCAATAACAAGAGAGTAATTCATAGGCATTTCTGATGTCTACTAATATTACCAATTCTTTGACATTCATCACAAGACAAGACAAACTTATGAGCATCCTTGAAGAGAGTACGCCAATAAAAACCAGATTGTAGTACCTTATGTGCAGTTCTATCTCCAGCGTGGTGTCCTCCTTAGGCCTCGGAATGACACTTGTGAAGGATCTGTTCCTGTTCATGCTCAGGCACACAACGTCTAATAACACCATCTACTCCTTCTTTATAAAGGTGTCGATCATCCCAAAAGTAATGTCTTAAATCATAGAAGAACTTTTTCTTTTGTTGGTATGTGAAACTAGGCGGTATAAATTTAGCAACAATGTAATTAGCATAATCAGCATACCATGGAGCATTGCGTGAAGCATTTATGACAGCTAATTGCTCATCAGGAAAGCTATGATCAATAGGTAGAGGGTCATCAAGAACATTCTCTAATCTAGACAAGTTATCTGCTACGGGGTTATCAGCACCCTTTCTATCAATAATATGCAAATCAAATTCTTGTAGCAAAAGAACCCATCTAATAAGTCTAGGTTTAGCATCTTTCTTTTCCATAAGGTATTTAATAGCAGCATGATCAGTGTGAACAGTTACTTTGGAATCAACAATATAAGGTCTGAACTTATCACAGGCAAACACAACTGCTAAAAATTCCTTTTCAGTGGTAGCATAGTTTCTTTGAGCACTGTCTAGAGTTTTACTAGCATAATGGATAACATTTAATTTCTTATCAACCCTTTGTCCTAGAACAGCACCAACATCATAATCACTAGCATCACACATAATTTCAAAGGGTAAGTTCCAATCAGGTGGTTGAACAACAGGTGCGGAAATCAAGGCATTCTTAAGAATTTCAAATGCTTCAACACAATCATCATCAAAAACGAATGGAACATCTATTTGCAAAAGATTGGTGAGAGGCCTAGAAATCTTAGAGAAGTCTTTAATAAACCTCCTATAGAAACCAACATGACCAAGGAAACTTCTTATACCTCTGATATCCGTAGGACACGGCATTTTTTCAATAGCATCAACTTTAGCTTTATCCACCTCAATACCTCTTTCGGAGATTTTGTGCCCCAAGACAATACCTTCATTAACCATAAAGTGACACTTTTCCCAATTCAAGACAAGATTAGTTTCTTCGCATCTCTGCAACACTCGATCAAGGTTGCTCAAGCAATCATCAAAAGAAGTTCCATAAACGGAAAAATCAACCATGAAAACCTCAACAATCTTTTCACAAAAGTTAGAGAATATAGCCATCATACATCTTTGAAAGGTAGAAGGTGCATTGCATAAACCAAAAGGCATACGTCTATCAGCAAA
Source organism: Elymus sibiricus (assembly GCA_039707655.1). Classification (NCBI taxonomy): domain Eukaryota; kingdom Viridiplantae; phylum Streptophyta; class Magnoliopsida; order Poales; family Poaceae; genus Elymus; species Elymus sibiricus. The sequence goes on from CM077675.1 coordinate 148,049,849, forward strand.
GGCACCGAAAGGACAAGTAAAAGTGGTCTTTTCTTGATCCTCTTTTGACACAGGTATTTGGGAGAAACCAGAATAACCATCTAGAAAGCAAAAATGTGTATGTTTGGATAGTCTTTCTAGCATTTGATCAATAAAAGGTAGAGGGTAATGATCTTTCCTAGTAGCTTTATTTAATTTCCTAAAATCAATTACCATTCTATATCCTGTAACAATTCTTTGCGGAATCAATTCATTTTTATCATTAGGAACAACGGTAATACCTCCCTTTTTAGGGACAAAATGAACGGGACTAACCCATCTACTATCAGCAATAGGATAAATTATACCAGCCTCCAGAAGCTTTAGTATTTCATTTCTTACCACTTCTTTCATTTTAGGATTTAATCGTCGTTGGTGATCAACAACTGGTTTAGCATCAGGCTCCATATTAATTTTATGCTGACATAGAGTGGGACTAATGCCCTTAAGATCATCAAGAATATATCCAATAGCAGCACGGTGCTTCCTCAAAGTTTTCAATAATCTCTGTTCTTCATGCTCTGAAAGGTTAGCACTAATAATAACAGGATATATCTCCTTTTCATCAAGATAAGCATATTTCAGAGTATCGGGTAATTGTTTAAGCTCAAACACGGGATCACCCTTGGGTGGAGGAGGATCCCCAAGTATTTCAACAGGCAGGTTGTGTTTCAAAATAGGTTGTTGATCAAAGAAAATATGATCTATTTCATTCCTTTCATTCATATGCGTATCATTTTCATGGTCTAGCAAATATTGTTCTAAAGGATCAGTAGGAGGCACATCAATAGAGGCAAGACCAATAATTTCATCTTTACTAGGCAATTCTTTGTCATGGGGTTGTCTACGAAATTTAGAGAAATTGAACTCATGAGACACATCCCCAAAACTTACAGTAACAGTTTCTTTCTCACAATCTATCTTAGCATTAACAGTATTCAAGAAAGGTCTACCAAATATAATGGGACAAAAATCATCTTGTGGGGAACCAAGAACAAGAAAATCAGTAGGATACTTTATTTTCCCACACAAGACTTCAACATCTCTAACAATCCCAATTGGTGCAATAGTATCTCTATAAGCAAGCTTAATGGTAACATCAATTCCCTCTAATTCAGCTGGTGCAATATCATTCATAATTTCTTGGTATAAGGTAAAGGGAATTGCACTCACACTAGCACCCACATCACACAAGCCATGATAACAATGATCTCCTATTTTAACAGAAACAGCAGGCACGCCAATAGTAGGTCTATGTTTACCTTTAGTATCAGGTCTAGCAATTCTAGCAGCTTCATCACAGAAATGAATAACATGCCCATCAATATTATCAACCAAGAGATCTTTAACCATAGCAATACTAGGTTCAACTTTAATTTGTTCAGGGGGCTTATGTGTTCTAGTACAACTCTTACGAACCACAGTTGAAGCTTTAGCATGTTCCTTTATTCTAATAGGGAAGGGTGGTTTCTCAATATAAGCAGTAGGAATAACAGGATCAGCATTATAAATAATAGTCTCTTCTTCAACTTTAATAGGTTCAACTACTTTAACTTCAATGGGAGGATGATATTTAAACCACTTCTCCTTAGGGAGATCAACATGAATAGCAAAAGATTCACAGGAAGAAGCTACTATATCAGATTCAAGTCCATATTTAGTGCTAAAATCACGAAAAGCATCGGTGTCTATAAAGGATTTAACACAATCGAACTTAAGGTTTATACATGACTCCTTACCTTCGTCGAGTTCCCAATCTTCAGAGTTGCATTTAATTCTTTCCAATAAGTCCCGTTTGAATTCAATATCTTTCTTCATAAAGGAACCAGCACAAGAAGTATCGAGCATGGATTGATCATTACGAGAAAGCCGAGCATAAAAATTCTGAATAATAATTTCTCTCGGGAGCTCATGATTGGGGCATGAATATAACATTGACTTAAGCCTCCTTCACGAGGCCAAAAATTATAAATATAATTCCGATCACGATGAACCAGATGCATAGGATAAAACTTCTGATGAAATTCCAATTTCAATCGGTTGTAGTTCCATGATCCAATATCATCACATAGCCTATACCATGTCAATGCCTTCTCCTTCAAAGATAAAGGAAAGACCTTCTTCTGGACATCATCCTCGGGCAAACCTGCAAGCTTAAATAATCCACAAACTTCATCCACATAGATTAGATGCAAATCAGGATGTAATGTTCCATCTCCTGCATAAGGATTAGCTAGCAGTTTCTCTATCATACCCGAAGGAATTTCATAATAAATATTTTCAGTAGGTGCAGTAGGTTGAGGAGCATATCTTTGTGCTTCTGGTCGAGGAGAAGATACCCCGAACAAACCCCTCAAAGGATTATTTTCCATAGTAACAAGTGACAGTAAATTTCAGCACACTATATAAATTTTTCCTTACCAAGTTCCACTCACCAAAGGCGCTTCACTCCCCAGCAACAGTGCCAGAAAAGAGTCTTGATGACCCACAAGTATAGGGGATCTATCGTAGTCCTTTCGATAAGTAAGTGTGTCGAACCCAACGAGGAGCAGAAGGAAATGACAAGTGGTTTTCAGTAAGGTATTCTCTGCAAGCACTGAAATTATCGGTAACAGATAGTTTTGTGATAGGATAATTCGTAATGGATAGCAAGTAACAAATGTAACAAAGGTGCAGCAAGGTGGCCCAATCCTTTTGGTAGCAAAGGACAAGCCTAGACAAACTCTTATATATAGCAAAGCGCTCCCGAGGACACATGGGAATTTTTGTCAAGCTAGTTTTCATCATGCTCATATGATTCGCGTTCGTTACTTTGATAATTTGATATGTGGGTGGACCGGCGCTTGGGTGCTGCCCTTACTTGGACAAGCCTCCCACTTATGATTAACCTCTCTCGCAAGCATCCGCAACTACGAAAGAAGAATTAAGATAAATCTAACCATAGCATGAAACATATGGATCCAAATCAGCCCCTTACGAAGCAACGCATAAACTAGGGTTTAAGCTTCTGTCACTCTAGCAACCCATCATCTACTTATTACTTCCCAATGCCTTCCCCTAGGCCCAAATAATGGTGAAGTGTCATGTAGTCGGCGTTCACATAACACCACTAGAGGAGAGCCAACATACATCTCATCAAAATATCGAACGAATACCAAATTCACATGATTACTTATAACAAGACTTATCCCATGTCCTCAGGAACAAACGTAATTACTCACAAAGCATATTCATGTTCATAATCAGAGGAGTATTAATTATCATTAAGGATTTGAACATAAGATCTTCCACCAAGTAAACCAACTAGCATCAACTACAAGGAGTAATCAACACTACTAGCAACCCACAGGTACCAATCTGAGGTTTTGAGACAAAGATCGGATACAAGAGATGAACTAGGGTTTGGAGAGGAGATGGTTCTGGTGAAGATGTTGATGGAGATTGACCCCCTCTCGATGAGAGGATCGTTGGTGATGACGATGGCTTCGATTTCCCCCTCCGGGAGGGAAGTTTCCCCGGCAGAACAGCTCCGCCGGAGCCCTAGACTGGTTCTGCCCAGGTTCCGCCTCGAGACGACGGCGCTTCGTCCCGAAAGCCCTCTTATGATTTTTTCCAGGTCAAAACCCTCCATATAGCAGAAGATGGGCACCGGAGGCCTGCCAGGGGGCCCACAAGCCACAGGGGCGCGCCCAGGGGGTAGGGAACGCCCCCCTGGCTTGTGACTCCCTGGTGGGTCCCCTCTGGTATTTCTTTCACCCATTATTTTTTATATATTCCAAAATAATTCTCCGTAGATTTTCAGGACTTTTGGAGTTGTGCAGAATCGGTATCTCAGATTTGCTGCTTTTCCAGGCAAAAATTCTAGCTGCCGGCATTCTCCCTCTTCATGTAAACCTTGTAAAATAAGAGAGAAAAGGCATAAGTATTGTACCATAATGTGTATTAACAGCCCATAATGCAATAAATATCGATATAAAAGCATGATGCAAAATGGACGTATCAGGTAATAATGAAATCTCAAAGGGAAAACTCAATTCATCACAACAAGATAGAGAGGGGAAAACACCATATGATCCAACTATATTAACAAAGCCCGCGATACATCAAGATCGTGACATCTCAAGAACACGAGAGAGAGATATTGAACACATAGCTACTGGTACAAACCGTCATCCCCGAGGGTGGACTACTCCCTCCTCGTCATGGCCTCCGCCGGAATGATGAAGATGGCCACCGGAGATGATCTACCCTCTCCGGCAGGGTACTGGAACGCCTCCAGATTGGTTTTTTGCCGATACAGAGAGTTACGGCGGCGTAACTTCTCGTCTAGGGTTATTTCTGGGGGTTTCTGAATATATAGGATTTTTTGGCATATGTTTCATGCGAAGATGGGCCACGAGTGGACCACAAGACACCAGGGCGTGCCGGAGGGGCCTGGCGCGCCCTGGTGGGTTGTGCCCACCTCGTGGCTCTTCTGGCCCTCCAACTAAGCTTCTAGTGCCTCTTTTGTTCCAAAAAAATCATCAAAAAGTTTCATTGCATTTGGAGAACTTTGATTTCTGCACAAAAAACAACACCACGGTAGTTCTGCTGAAAACAGCGTCAGTGCGGGTTAGTTCCAAATAAATCATGCAAAGTGCATCAAAAACATATAAAAGTATTGTAAACATAGGTGAATATGGCATGAATACTTCATAAATTATCGATACGTTGGAGACGTATCATAAACCTGCAAAGGCAAAAACACGTAGAAAACAACAACTGGCACTGGGCACTGGGTCAATAGGTTAGTGCTCAAAAACATTATAAATTGGTAAATAATGACCCAAAAAGTATCCTAGAATGATAATATATCAGCATGGAACAATCAAAAATTACAGATACGTTGGAGACGTATCAAGCATTCCCAAGTTTAATTCCTGCTCGTCCTCGAGTAGGTAAATGATAAAAACAGAATTTTTGACGTGACATGCTATCCACTATGTAATCTTATTCAGGTATGCTCATTGAGGAAAGATGAATCAACAAATATTAACATAGCAATATTCAAAGTGTAAGAAATAGAATTGTTAATTCTTAAAAGTATGTGATTCTTAAGAAATGTTTACCCCCCCCATTTATCTTATTGTATTAGCAAGGTATGGCTCCATCTTCACCACATTAATACAAATGGTAAGCACCACGGTGTCCAAGTCAGGCAATTGGTTCGTACTTTTTTAATATGGATCAACTTTTTATTCTTCACGCAATACATGAGCGTGTGCCATTGGACATAGCATTTAGGTGGAATAGAGTATGGTGGTAGATATCAAAGGGGTAGGAAGTGGAGAAGATAGTCTCACATTAACTAGGCGTACCAACGGGCTATGGAGATGCCCATCGATAGATGTCAATGCAAGGAGTAGGGATTGCCATGCAAATGATGCACTAGAGCTATAAGTGTATGAAATCTCAAATTATGCTAAGTGGGGTGTGCATCCAACTTTCTTGCTCATGAAGACCTCGGGCATTTGAGGAAGCCCGTCATAGGAATATACAAGCCAAGTTTGAAATAATGAATAGGTAATTCCCACTAGCATATGAAAGTGATATATCATGAGACTCTCTACATGAGGAACATGGTGCCACTTTTAGGCACAAGTGTGGTAAAGGATAGTAGCAAAGTCCCTTCTCTCATTTTTTTTGAATGGATGGTGGGCTCATTTGGCCTCCCCAATCTTTATTTTCGTTAGGAGTCTCATCTCGACTTATGGGAGAATCATCGTCTCCATCATTCTTTCCTCACTGGGACAATGCTCTAACAATGATGATCATCACACTTTTATTTACTTACAAATCAACATGGAGAATTGATATGAAGATATGACTCTATATGAATGACTCTGGCAGTGTACCAGGATGTGCAATGATCTAGTGTGACATGTATGAAAAACATTATGAATGTGGCTTTGCCACAAATACTATGCCAGCTCTATATGATCATGCAAAGCAATATGACGATGAACGAACTAGTCATGTGAAGTGACGATGGAATTTGCATGGCAATATATCTTGGAATGGCTATGAAAATGCCATGATAGGTAGGTATGGTGGCTGTTTTGAGGAAGATATAATAAGGCTTATGTGCAACAGAGCGTATCATGTCACGGGGTTTGGATGCACCGGCGAGAGTTGCACCGATCCTCAAGGTGAGAACGGGCTATGCACGGTAGCGAAGAGGCTAGCAAATTATGGAAAGGTGAGATTGCGTATGTCCATGGTTTCACATTAGTCATAAATAACTCATATACTTATTGCAAAGTTTTATTAGTTTATCGTAAATCAAAGTACTAATCACATGCCCCGAGGGAATAGGTTGGTAGGAGTTAACCATCATGCGCTTCCGACCCGAAACAACACTAGGATTTCTGCGAGGAATAGAAATGCTCACACATCATCACCATGCCTCTTTAATTTTTAGATGAACAAAAAGGTCAACCCCTCTTAATATCGACACTTCTACGGTTTAACAATTATGAACTCACACCTATTTCCTATTACTACATCAATATCATTAACCCACAATTTCTTTATACGTGCTACATGATGGTTTTGATTATCACTCTTTTGAATACCTAATATTTTTGGACTAGTCTGTATGACCCATGCAAATTACCGTCACTATTTATTAAATCTCAAACAAATATAAGTGAAGAACGAGAGTGAAATCATTTCTTTAAAATCTACATGCCACCATGCTCAAAAAGATATAAGTGAAGTACTAGAGCAACTGCTAAGCTCAAAAGATATAAGTGAAGCACATAGAGTATTCTAACAAATTATGATGAAGGTGTGTCTCTCTTAAATAGGTGTGTCCATCAAACAATGATTGTGGCAAACTAAAAGTAAAAGCAAACAAAAGCAAACGACGCTCCAAGCAAAACTCATATCATGTGACGAATAAAAATATAGTTTCAAGTTACATACCGATGAATTTGAGACGAAAGAGGGGATGCCTTCCGGGGCATCCCCAAGCTTAGACGCTTGAGTCTCCTTTAAAATATTACCTTGGGGTGCCTTGGGCATCCCCAAGCTTAGGCTCTTGCTACTCCTTATTCCTTTGTCCATCAAGATAACACCCAAAACATGAAAACTTCAATCACACAAAACTCAACAAAACCTCGTGAGATCCGTTAGTATAAGAAACATGTTGCATACTTTAAGTACTGTTGTAAATTGATTCAAATTTCATAAATGCATAATAGGTACTGTATTATAACTTCTCCATGCCTTATACCCCCTGATACAATGCATAGTTTAATCAAAATAAGCAACTATGCAAGCAAAAGAAAGATTGGGTCACTTGTTGGAAAAAGAAAGGCCCCCGCGTCGCTCCATTCGGGCGACTCGGGTGGCGACCGACCCCCCCCCCCCCCGGCAGCCACCCCCTATCCTCCGCTGTTCTCCCTCGCTGTCGCCTGAGGGAGCCGGCGGCAAAGATGGCTTGGCCCCCGAGGATGGCGGCATCGGGGCTCTTGCCGCCCCCAGTGCTTTGCGGAGCTGGTGGGCGGAGCGAGGTCGTCCCGACGGTGGCCGTCCTGGAGGGCTCGGTGGGGGCGCGCGACGGCCGTCCTGGAGAAGTGGGCGGAGGAGATCTGGCCTCGGGGGTCCTCTGCCCGAGGTGGTGTCGGCGGTTCGGCTCGGGGGGGTCCGGCGGCGGCTGATACGTCTCCGTCGTATCTATAATTTTTGATTGTTTCATGCCAATATTCTACAACTTTCATATACTTTTGGCAACTTTTTATAATATTTTTGGGACTAACATATTGATCCAGTGCCCAGTGCCAGTTCCTGTTTGTTGCATGTTTTTTGTTTTGTAGAATATCCATACCAAATTCAGTCCAAACGCGATAAAAACTTACGGAGATTTTTTTGGAATATATGTGATTTTTGGGAAAAAGAATCAACGCGAGACGATACCCGAGGGGCCCACAAGCCATAGGGGCGCGCCCCAGGGGGTAGGGCACACCCTGGACCCTTGTGGTCACCACGTAAGGCGGTTGGTGCCCTTCTTTCTCCGCAAAAAAGCTAATATCCGGATAAAAATCGTGTTAAAATTTCAGCCCAATCGGAGTTACGGATCTCTGGGAATTTAAGAAACGGTGAAAGGCCAGAATCTGGAAGGCAGAAACAGAAGAAAACAGAGAGAGAGATGCAATCTCGGAGGGGCTCCCACCCCTCCGCTGCCATGGAGGCCAAGGACCAGAGGGGAAACCCTCCTCCCATCTAGGGGGGAGGTCAAGGAAGAAGAAGAAGGAGGGGGACTCTCTCCCCCTCTCTCCCGGTGTCGCCGGAACGCCGCCGGGGCAATCATCGTGTGACGGCGATCTACTCCAACAACTCTGTCATCTTCACCAACACCTCCATCACCTTCCCCCATCTATCTACAGCGGTCCACTCTCCTGCAACCCGCTGTACGCTCTACTTGAACATGGTGCTTTATGCTTCATATTATTATCCAATGATGTGTTGCCATCCTATGATGTCTGAGTAGATTTTTGTTGTCCTATCGGTGATTGGTGAATTGCTATGATTGGTTTAATTTGCTTGTGGTTATGTTGCTGTCCTTTGGTGCCCATCATATGAGTGCGCGCGTGGATCACACCATAGGGTTAGTTGTATGTTGATACGACTATGTATTGGAAGGCAAGGGTGATAGCAGCTTCAGCCTAGCATAGAAATTGATGCATACGGGATTGAAGGGGGACCAATATATCTTAATGCTATGGTTGGGTTTTACCTTAATGAACGTTAGTAGTTGCGGATGCTTGCTAATAGTTCCAATCATAAGTGCATAGAATTCCAAGTAAGGGATGACATGCTAGGAGTGGCCTCTCCCACATAAAACTTGCTATCGGTCTAGTAACGTAGTCAATTGCTTAGGGACAATTCCGCAACTCCTACCACCAATTTTCCACACTCGTTAAACTAACTTAATTGTTACTTTATCTAAAAAGCCCCTAGATTTTATTTACGTGTTCTTTTTTATCTTGCAAACCTATCCCGTTACACCTACAAAGTACTTCTAGTTTCATACTTGTTCCAGGTAAAGCAAACGTTAAGCGTGCGTAGAGTTGTATCGGTGGTCGATAGAACTTGAGGGAATATTTGTTCTACCTTTAGCTCCTCGTTGGGTTTGACACTCTTACTTATCGAGAAAGGCTACAACTGATCCCCTATATTTGTGGGTTATTAGCGGCTGCTCCCGGGAGGCGCCTGGTGGTGGTGCTCGCCCTTCCCCCGCGGGCTGCCGGCCTTGGGTTGGCTCAGATTCGGTGGGGAGCGGCTGGGGCAGGTTGGATCGTGCCGAATCTGGCCTGCGGTGGCCCGGATTTGTTCATGTGTGGCGGCGGGGCTGCAGTGGCCCTTCTCTGTGGTGGTGCAGTGAGCAGTGTTTCACGATCAAAAATCGTTGCTATTGGAGGTGGTCTGCTCATCGGGCGAAAGTCATGCTCCTGTCGGAGCCGGCGGCGGCGACGCCTGCGGGCGCCGCCAACCCCCTTGGGGGCGGCGCTGTATGGTGACTACCCCTTCGGAACTCCGGGGAAACCCATGTTCTAGGTTGGTCTGGGGCGGATGATGGCGGCGCATTTTGCGTCGCGTCCCTTCTTGGAGGCATCATCTGGGTTCGGCTCGGTTGGTCTCTGTAGTGGCTGCTCGCTGCGGGTTCGATGGTGGTGGTGGTGCGGCCAGCTTGGGTTCGATGGTGGTGTGTGCTTTGTTCGCAAGGAGGTGGTGCCCTGTCTGCATGATCTCGGCTCTGCCATGCGTCGGAATGGGTCTGATTTTCATCCGAAGCCGGGTTAACGGGGGCGTTATCCTACTCAAATGGATCCCCTCGTTCCCATATGACATCTCTCCTCTGCAGGGTATTGTTGGGTGGCGACCAGATGGCCAACGTTCAAGGCTCTTCTCCTTGCTTGGTCAGATGAAGATGTAAGTTAAGGTCCTCCTCCTTGCTGGTTGCGCTGATTTGTTTTGTGATGGTGGTCGGTGGGTGGTGGTGCATCCGGTTTTGGATCATCGTAAGGCCTTCTTCTGTGCCCTTCCTCGGCGGGTCTTCCGGTGGTTCGGCTGGATGTGTGCGTGTGTGTGTCCGTGCGTGTTTTCGGTTATGTCTCTTCTCTTGTTATTCCTCCGTGTACTCTTGTTCACTTGAACCTATCTTTTAGGGAGCCGCGAGGCTTCTAGGAAATTCGATTGAATATATTCAGGTGGTTGAGGGGCTTCCCCTCCTCCCCCGGTGACAATTCAAAAAGAAAACTATGCAAGCAAAAATAGAATCTGTCTAAAACAGAACAGTCTGTAGCAATCTGTAGAGAACCTATACTTATGTAAATCCAAAAATTCTGAAAAATTAGGACAACCTCGAATTTTGTTTATAAATACTGTGCAAAAATTTCAGATCATTATCACGCTCCAGTAAAAAATGAAAATTCCTGTACTGGAGTCAAAAGTTTCTGTTTTGTTTCAACATCGATCCTACTCATCTTGTGAGTCATCCCAAAGGTTTTACTTGACACAAACACTAATTTAAACACAAAAACATAATCATTACAGAGGCAATAATCATGTTATTAAAAATAAACAGAAAGTTCTAAGCAAAAATTTAAAGATAAGTATTGGGTTGCCTCCCAACAAGCGCTATAGTTTTATGCCCCTAGCTAGGCATAATGCATAGTTTCAAGTATTGTCATCTTTGACACTCCACCCATAAGTGGCTCTCATAATTGATTCATAAGATGGTTTAATTCTCTTCCTAGGTAAGTTTTTCATCCCTTTCTTTAATGGGAATTGGAATCTTATGTTTCCCTCTTTCATGTCAATGACTGCACCTATAGTTCGTAAGAAAGGCCTTCCAAGTATTATGGGACAAGAAGGGTTGCAATCAATATCAAGCACAATGAAATCTACAGGCGCATAATTTTTATTTGCGATAATAAGCACATAATTAGTTCTACCTAAAGATTTCTTGATGGTAGAATCCGCAAGATACAAGTTGAGGGAACAATCATCAATATTAGTGAGACCGAGTACATCACAAAGAGTTTTAGGAATAGTTAAAACACTAGCACAAAGGTCACACAAGCATTGCATTCATATTTATTGATCTTTATTTTGATAGTAGGTTCCCACTCATAATGCAATTTTCTAGGAATAGAAACTTCAAGTTCAAGTTTCTCATCATAAGCTCTTATCATAGCTTCTACTATGTGTTCGGTAAAAGCTTTGTTTTGTTCATAAGCATTGGGTGAGATAATAATGGATTGCAACAAGGAAATACATTCTACTAAAGAGAAATTATCATAATTAAAGTCCTTGTAATCCAAAATAGTGGGCACATCACTAGTTAAAGTTTTGACCTCTCCAAACCCACATTTTTCAGTTTTAGCATTAAAATCATCACCCTCCAAGAAAACGGGGCGCTCATCTACTAAAGTTGACTCATCTCCAGTCCCTTTATCATTTATATTCAGAGAAGTAAATAAAGATTCAATAGGAGAAACACCAATCATTTTAATATCTTCATCATGATTCCGGTAAAAACCGGGTGGAAGAGCTTTTTCTAAGCATTCCCGCTTAGCTCTCAACTTAGCGGTCCTCTCCTTACTTTCATTGATAGATATCTTGATAGATTTAATAGCATCATTGAAATCATGCTTGGGTGGCAAAGCTTTATTTTTAAGAGTTTCCACATCAAGAGCAATTCTATCCATGTTTTTAGCCAAAGTGTCAACTACATGCAATTTTTCTTCTACCATAGTGTTGAAAACCTTTTGAGAATTAATAAATTCTTTAATTGTGTTCTCAGGATTAGAGGGTATCCTATTAGAATTTGTAGAAGAATTGCCATAAGAATTACCATAAGAGTTTCCACAGTTGTTAGAGGAATTACCGGGATACAGCCTAGAATTGAAATTTCCTCTATAAGCATTGTTATTGAAATTATTTCACGAGACAAAGTTCACATCAATAGCATCATTATTTTGCTCAATCAAAGTAGACAAAGGAACATCATTGGGATCGACATGAGCATTTTTACTAGCAACCATATTCATAAGGGCATCCACTTTTTCACTCAAAGTAGTTATTTCTTCAACAGAATTTACCTTCTTACCAGTTGGAGCCCTCTCGGTATGCCATTGAGAATAATTTGTCATGATGTTGTCCAGAAGTTTTGTGGCCTCTCCTAAGGTCACATCAATAAAGGTACCACCTGCAGCAGAATCTAGAAGATTTCTAGACACAAAGTTTAGTCTAGCATAGAAGTTTTGGATAATCAGCCACATATTAAATCGTGAGTTGGAAAATTCCTTATCATTAATTTAATTCTCTCCCAAGCTTTTTCAACATGCTATTGATCTTGCTGTTTGAAATTCATTATTTGATTTCTGAGGGAGATGATCTTAGCAGGAGGAAAATACTTGGCAATAAAAGCATCTTTACACTTATCCCATGTTCCAATACTATTACGAGGTAAAGATGAAAACCAAGCTTTAGCTTTATCTCTTAGTGAAAAAGGAAATAATTTTAATTTCACAATATCATTATCCATATCCTTATTCTTTTGCATTTCACATAATTCAACAAAGGTATTAAGATGTGATGCGGGATCCTCATTAGGACTTCCCGAAAATTGATCTTTCATGACAAGATTTAGCAATGCAGCATTAATATCAAAAGTCTCCGCACTAGTGGCGGGTGGTATAGGTGTACTAATAAAATCATTATTATTAGTATTTGAGAAGTCACACAACTTAGTAGTATCTTGAGACATGGTAACTGAGCAAGCAAAGTAACAAGTAAAACAAGCAAACTAGCAAGCGAAGAAGTAAACTAGTAACAAGCAAAGGTAAATATTTTTGTATTTTTGATTTTTATGTGACAAGCTAAATATAACAGCAAATAAAAAGAAGAACAAGTGAATGAAAATTTGTGTGAAGTTACTTGATAGTTGATGATGATATTCCCCGGCAACGGCGCCACAAATCCTTCGTGATAGTTGTGATCTGCGTTGGGTTTTCCGTGAAGAGGAACGGGTAATTGCAGCACAAAGCGGATAAGTATTTCCCTCAGTTATGAAACCAAGGTTTATCGAACCAATAGGAATATCAATCCTCAACTGTCTTCAGCGGCTGCACACAAATGACCAAAGAACTTGCACCCAACGCGGGCAAGAGGGTTGTCAATTCCCGTGATCTCGTTATTTGCAAGCAAATGAGTTGTGTAGATAATTGTTGATAAATATAAATTGAAAAATAAATAAATAGTAAATAAAGGTAGCAATGTAAATATAGCGTTTGCGAATATATAAGTGAATAGACCCGGGGGCCATAGTGTTCCCTAGCAACATCTCTCATGTAGGCAACATACGGTGGGTAAACAAATTACTGTTGGGCAACTGATAGAAAAGCGGATAGTTATGCAATGTTCACGGAAATGATCATGTATATATAAGCTTCACGTCCATAAGCAAATAGGCCGACTCCTGCCTGCACCTGTTACTATTACTCCACTCGTCGACCGCTATCCAGCATGCATCTAGAGTATTAAGTAAAACAGAGTAATGCTTGGAGAATGATGACATGATGTAGACAAAGGAAACTCAAACAATATGAATGAAACCCATCATTTTATCCTTAGTAGCAACAACACAAAGACACATCTTGTCCCCTAATTTGTCACTAGGATATAGAAACTCGCCAGGTTGAACCTACCACAACGCACCACTCCCACCGATGAAATATCAATCTACTTGGCCAAAGCATATCAATAAATCGGAGAGCATTACGAAGCTATAATGATCATGCACATAAAAGATAATATAATTCAAAGGCATCTCAAATACTTTTCATGAATAATCTAACATAAACCCACAATTCATCGGATCCCAACAAACACACCGCACAATAGGATTACATCGGATAGATCAAAGCGAAGATGCGATGATCATTGGATTGAAGATCATAAGAGAGAGGGATTGCCATCTAGGTACTAGCTATGGACCCGTAGGTCTATGGTGAACTACTCACACATCATCATGAGGGCAGCAAGGTTGACGAAGAGGCCCTCCGTGATTGATCCCCCCTCCGACAGGGTGCCAGAACGGAGCTCCAGATGGCCTCAAGATAGAACATAGACTTGCGGTGGCGTAAAAACGGTTTCAGGACTACCTCCAGGGTTTTCAGAATATTAGAGAAGTTATAGGCCGAAGAGGGACGTCGGGAGGTGCCCGAGGGGGCCACCACATATCAGGGCGCCCCCTAGGGCACGCCCTGATGTGTGGTGGGGACCTCGTGTGCCTCCCGACTTCCTTCCAAAGCTTCTAGGTCTTCATATAGTCAAGAAAAAATCATCAAAAAGTTTCGTGGCAATTGGACTTCGTTTGGTACAGTAAACCTGCAAAGGCAAAAACACGTAGAAAACAGCAACTGGCACTAGGCACTGGGTCAATAGGTTAGTGCTAAAAAATATTATAAATTGGTAAATAATGACTCAAAAAGTATCCTATAATGATAATATATCAGCATGGAACAGTCAAAAATTATAGATACGTTGGAGATGTATCAGGGCGCCATATGCATGCGGCCGTGCCGCACCCGGCGTCACCATGCAGTTATACGTGCGCCACCATGCAGGTAAGCACTACAAAAATTGCCATGCGGATGTGCCAAAATTCCAGGTTGTCCAACGCCCACCCTTTTATTCCCGCGGCCATTTACCTTCATCTCTTCCACCTTCCGATCACGCCACACAACAGAAGAAGCACACCGACGACGACAAATGATAGAGAGATGATGCACATATCTTCACCGCTTCAACCTTCCCGCGCGGATCCAATGGTGAATGCCGGCGCCGAGCGACAGTCGCCATTATTGTCAAAGTGGACACCCACATCAGGAAGACAGACCTCTTGGTGGTGTACACCAACGGCCCGGTCGTGGTGGAGAACTCCATCAACACTTTGGAGCAGCTGCTTGCTGAGGATGACAAGTACAAAGTGGTCGGCTTCGACCTCGAGTACACCGGCGGTCGTGCTGGGCATGATTAGAAGGTTGCCGTTGCCTAGTTGTGCGTGCGCATCACGTGCTCGTCTACCACTATTGTCTGGCCACAAGGCCTTGTGAGCGTGTCGTCAGGTTTGTCAACAGCCTCAACTACAGGTTCGCAATGGTGGACACCACCAACGATCTAAAGTTGCTCAAGACTTCGGGCTTGTCCTGCCAGAAGCTTGTCAACATCCAAGGTCAGTACAGGGTCTGGGGTGGCGAGAAGAAGAAGCAGAAGGACTCCCTGGTTGACCTCGGCGCGGCAATCATCGACCCCTACTATAGAGACATGAAGGCTGAGTGCGACAAGGACACGTCTGTCTGGCACAAGGCCTGGGTGAATGAACTGGATGAAGAACACATCAAGTACGCGGCCAAGGACACGTACACAAGCTACGAGATGTACAGCAGGATCGTTGACATGAGGAAGTGCCTCCTTCCTGCAGACGACGAGGGATAGCCACAAGCAGAGTAGTGGCGGCAACCATCGTGAGAAGAACAATATTTTTTACGATCGTCTACTTCTTGTATATTTATATTGAGGAATGTACATGTGTTGTGTAGTCACTTATGTAATTGGATGTTCAAGCTGGTTATGCAACAATGTTGGTGTTCTGTAGACAGAGCATAGATGTTGTGCAAATAGAGCAAATCACATCTCATACAATTGTTTAGCACCAACCGTCTGCCCACAACACACACAACTTGTCAGGATGAATCGTTTGGGTTATTATTGGTCTTCCCACACAATTCTAATGAATGAACTGTTTGATGGGTATCACACACACCTTCTTATGCTAACTCGTTTGTGTTCTGCTGGATCAGCGCAAATAGTTTATCCGAGTGAACTATATGTCGTACTTCGCACACATATGTGTTTTGTTAACCGTCTGTGTTATCTTGGCTAATGCAAATAGTTCATAAGAACCAACTGTATGCCATGTATCGCACATGTAAGTCTTTTTTAAATCGTATTTGATAGATCCGACATCGCACACAGTTCTCGTTATTGGCGACAGAGCTAGAACTATACCATTTGTGATTGATGGATCGCACAGAGCTTGTTCGAAGGGTCTCTGATTGATGTGTCGTATTAGGACCTTCCTGCAGTAGTGCAAGTACAATACCTGTACCAAGTGTTAGACCAGTCTACCAACATAGCCAACAATTTTACTATATGCTCACTCATTGAGGAACCTTCTGTCATCTTGCATTCATTCAAGGCCTTGGTTATTTCAAAACATTCGGCCCTTGCCTACTTCTTATACATAACTTCCAATGACCTAATTATAAATTGAATACTAGACCATTTGAAACATTTGTGTAGTTCGGGATCCATGCAAGTCAACATGAGGCAGTCGACTGACTCATAGTCATTACTAAGAGCAGTAAAATCAGCTATATCTTCCTTCGATGCATCTCATGCAGGGGGATCACTGTAACGCCCCCAGTGTTAGGACACAGTAATCCCACGCTAATGATGCCATGTCACCACGTTTATCGTTGCAAATCTCGCGTTGGATTCAAATCCCGTTCAATTTCAATTTTAAAATAAAGTCAAACAAATAAAGTTTTCAGTTACGAAATTAAAAATGTTGGATGTGTTGCAAATATTCCCTGGGGTTTTATAAAATTGAAACCGGCATTTTTGGAATTATTTTAGTGTCCCAATTTAATTTAAAACTGTCGATGTTTGAATTTAAAAAAAATGGGTCTCGGACTAAACTAACCGGCCCAACCGGCTCCTATATACGGAGCCAGCCAGGGCAACCCTAGCCAGCCCCAACCCCGCAGCGCCCGTTGCCCCCCCCCCCTCGCGCCGCCGCGCGCAGCCCCCCCCCCCCCCCGCGCCCGCATCGTCCCCCCGCCCGCCGAAGCCCCGACCGGCGCCCGACCCGACCGGGCCGGCCTCCGCGCCCCCCCCGACGACAACGTCGGCCGGCGCCCCCGCGCCCGACCCGACCCGCCGTCGCCGCCTCCGCGCCGCTCCGCCGCCGCCTGCGCCCCGCCTCGCCCCGGCGGATCCGCCGCCTCCGCCGCTCGCCGCCTCCCCATCGCCAGTACCGCCGCCGCGCTCGCCGCCGCCCCGCCGCCACCTGCACCGCCGGCCCCGCCGCCGCGTGCACCGCCGGCCCCGCCACCCCCGTCCGCCGCCGCTCCGCCTCCGACCCGCCTCCCTGCCCGCCGGTCGTCGCCCCGGGGTGAGCCCGCCGCCGCTCCTCCCCCCCCCCCCCCCGGCGACTGCAGCCGCCGCCGCCGGGCCGGCCCGGCCGCGTGCGTGCGTGCGTGCGTGTTGTGTAGTGTGTGCGCGCGCGTACGTGCGGTCGGATATGTCCGGCCCGCCCGGACATTGTCCGGCCTGCCACTGACACGCGGGCCCGAGTGCCGTGTTTAAAAAAATATATATATAAATAAAATGATTTTATAAATATTAAATAAATATTAGTAATAATTAATTAATTAGATTAATTTAATAGTTAAGTTAATTAGTTAATTAGGTAATTAATTAATTAATTAGTTAATTAATTATGTAATTAAGATTAATTAATTAATCTGTTAACTAATTAATTAATCTAAACAGTATTATTACTGTTTTGGATAATTTGAATTTATTAATTAAATTAATTTCAGAATATTATTAAAACTTTAGAAATTAATATAAAATAAACCGTAGCCCGGATTAAAAAGTTTGAACATGAAAGTTGCTCAGAATAATTCTACGGTTCCAACTGCGCAGCCCGTTAGTCTGTCACCTGCCCCTAGCATATCAAACATGGAACTTTTTCCCCTCCGGATCGATTGTCCGAAAAATCCAAAGACCCGGGAAATATCGTCAGATATTCTCCCACTTCGTCTGATACGTGTAGTACTGCGTTAGACTACCCCTAGCACTGCATACTGCCATGTCATGCATCGTGTTGCATCTGTTGCTTGTATTTATTGTTTCTTCCCCCTCTTCTCTCCGGTAGTTTCCGAGACTGACGCTGCTGCCGAGCCCGACTACGCCCCTGACGACCAGCCTTTTGCAGCAGAGCAACAAGGCAAGCAAAACCCCTTTGAGCATTCCGATAACACCAATTCTTCTCCCTCATGCTTGCATTAGATTTTGCTACTGTATTTAAACAAGTACCTATTCTGATGCATAGCCTGTTTTTGAATACTGCTTTCATACCTGCTTTCATATAATGTTGTAGTATAGGTATGGGTAGTATCCCCCTGTGACTCCCAGTATACTATTGTCGATGCCCCTGCTTTCATCACCGTCGCCATCGAGGACTTGAAGACAGAAGACTCAGTCATCCTGACTGACAAGCCGTTACCGACACATCTCTTCACACACCCCGATTGTGGAAACGCTTGGGGCACTGACTCACAGCCACTTTGACTTAACACTGAGATATATGAGAAAGACGGGTCGACCCCAAGGGTACCCGCGAGTGTGAGATGTGGTGGGGTGCGCCGGTAAGGCACCCGAAGGGTTATAGACGGGACGTGGCCGGACCTACTTGGTCCTTGCCACATAGTTCTTGAGAAGGGGCGACGAGATGGTGGGACCGATCGTCACAGCAATAGTACAAGTCACTAACGGGTTTGGATATGTGATCTGAGAAGGCCTTCGGCGAAAGCTCTGGTCTCTTTCGCACTAACCACCACGTGGGAACAAAAGTGGGCACTCTACGGCGTACATTCTCCCGAAAGCTCTTCAGATGTAACATTTTTCGACTCGCGCCCGGGTGGTCTAGAACGCAGGGACCTTGACGGAAGGCGTGCTAGGACTGATCCCGGCCGATGGCGTAACGTGCAGGATGGCGAGGGCGATGGCCCAAGACCCCGAGCCATTAGGATGTAGACCGGCGTGCTGGCCTCTCTGTTGAGCCTAGGTAGGACTACGTCGTGTCGATCGGCCGAGGCCGGATGTGACCAGAAAATTGTATCCGGCCAGAGCTTATCGAGCGTGTTGGGTAATTTGGTGCACCCCTGCAGGGAAGTCAATCTAATCGATTAGCCGTGTCCGCGGTTATGGACGCTCAGAGTTGTATCCTGATCTATGATAACTAGAATTGGATACTTATTATTGTTACTTGAATTATATTTGGCTCCGGGATTGCTTTCTCGCATGGGGTCGAGGAAGGATCTCTGGGCCTTGCTAACTTACCCCTTTTAATAAAATATGTTGTTCTAAACTCTCGTCTTATGCTGCAAGACGTTGAAGATGCTAGTCATCGATAGGACTAGGCCTTTCCCCCTCATTCTTGCTTTCTTCAGTCAGTCCAGATACAATCCCTTCTTTGATACTGATGCATACTTAGCATAGTTCTGATATAAGTCTTGCGAGTACTTTGGATGAGTACTCACCGTTGCTTTGCTCCCCTTTTCCCCCTTGATACGATGCCGCGATCAGATGTTGGAGCCCAGGGGACCCAGGATCCAGCTTACCCGGTGGACGACTACAGCTACCCCGACGGAGGCCACTACTACTACCAGGATGGCGCCTACTACGACGTAGACTTCTTTGACGTTCAGGAGTAGTTCGGAGGCTCCCAGGCAGGAGGCCTTGCCTCTTTCGATTAGCTGCTTATGTTTGTGCTAGCCTTCTTAAGGCAAAAACTTGTGTACCTTTATGTCTGTACTCAGATATTATTTGCTTCCGCTGACTCGTACTATGTCGAGCTTTGTATTTGAGCCCTCGAGGCCCCTGGCTTGTAATATGAAGCTGTATGACTTTAAATTTGTGTCTAGTGTTGTGTTGTGATATTGATTAGTGAGTCCCTAATCTTGGTCGTACGCCTTGCGTGTATGTTTAGCGTACGGTCGAGGCTGGGGGCGTCACAAGTTGGTATCAGAGCCGACTGCCTGTAGGTAGCCCCCTTTCCAACTCCTTGGCCGAAGTTGAGTCTAGTCATTGAAAAAAAAATTACTAACACTGATGCTGTGGCTTACAGGCCCACATCTCAATTGGGTGGTATTAGGATCTTTTATTCCTCATCTATACTCTGGGTTCTGATCTCTCGTCTATTTCGGGTTAAATATTTTACTAACTCTAACCTTAGGTTCTCGTAACTACTTTCTCCCAGAGAGCCCCTCATTCCGGATGATCGCCTGCTTCATCAGAAGATTCTGAAGATACTCTCCGATGTTCTCCCAAGAACTTGTGCTCCTCGCTTTTGCGATTCCTTCCACCGTCAACCCCTATGGATAGCTGCATACAACTGTCATACATACCAGGGATTCATTCGTCCCTAATTGATCATGTGTTTCACAAATCATTCGAATTACTATGCGATCTTCCGAAATCCTGAGCAGCCTATTGCTCTTGACTTTCTCATCTGCTTACATGGTGGTTACTTCCATATGTCAAGCAATATCCATTTAAAATCCTCTGTGATTTTCATTTGATTTTATTGATTCAACCAGTATGTGGATGCGCGCAGTCGTCATTTGCTTATCATAATTATCCGTCCGGCTCAAACGTCTTTCTAAAACATGGGTTAGTTCCCGACAAATCAACTTTGATTGATTGCCCATCTAAGTCCTTTCATCTTACTTGTATTTGATCGGAACATCTGTTTCTGATACACCAATTTGGAAATCTTAATTCCTTTGGTTTTTGAAGCATCAAATTATTGGATGTTCTGTAATCTGACGCCTTGCATTCTTCTCCCTCTGATTGGGTACCGATACTCACATCAGATTCCTTTGTGGACTGCCAAAACCATTGTTGGGTTATTATCCGACAGTGTCCTCCACCTTCAAATGTTTGTGATGTTCTTCCCCTGTTACATGATGCCATTGGTAAATTGTGTCTTCTCCCTCTGATAAGTTGTATTCTATGTTTTCGTCAGCCATGCTCTGTTTGCAAGCATGTGTTAATTACTCTTGAAGCTTGTGGTATATGTTCCTAAGATGCCCCTATGGGTTGAACCTATGCTTTCCCTAATCTGTGTGGACTCGAGAGTTTTCACGAGTCATTTTCTCTGTTGTTTAGCCCGATAAAATTTCAACACTGTTACTTCATCGAAAGCGAGAAGTGAATGAGAGTGCCTTGAAGAAGTGGGAGTCGACCTTGAACTTTGTGTTCATGCCCATGGACCCGGTGTATGACTTATCATGGAGCTTCTTGTAACAATAATCTTTCTCTTTGTATGGATTGATCTTGTATCTATGTTTTGGTTCTTTGCAACCGTGGTTTCGACCATGATTGTTCTTCTTTGATCCCATTTCTTGGACAAGTTCAAGCACTTGTCTGCGGCAGATCAATGCACCTGCCCAACCTCTATTTTGATCTACCTTCGAGTATTACCCCCTGGTATCTCGAGGATATCATGTCATCGCACTACATCTTATGAATTTTAGATGAAGTAATGCTTTTCCCTGTTATAGTCACTCCACGTGTTCTGGGTTGTCGTCAACCGAGAACTCTGAATAATGAATCGAGTCCGCACTGAAATTCAACAACTCTTAGTAATCTTCATTGCTTACGAGTTTGTACTCGATCATGTCATCCCTAGCCTGTTTGGCTACCTCACCATCGTCATGCTGAAGCTTGACCATGCTACCTAAGTCCTTCATCCTCGGAACACAATTCCAACAGTGTGCTAAGCTTACATCGAGCTTTCAACATCATGTTCGTTGTCTTGAAAGGCAACATCGATTTTGAGCTAGCAATCTTATCTGTGGTTCCGATAACATTTCGCTTCACCATTCCTTTGCTTGATGTCGTCGCTGATCGATTACATCTTCATGAAACTTCTCGACAAATGTGTCGTGATCATCATCAGCATTTTGAGCTCTTCCAAGTATCAATCGAATTCATGATGAGAAATACCATCCTTACCCCTCGATGATTTCTGATATCATCGACAACATTCTCGCCTTCCCTCCGATGCAAACTTATTGATGTTCTGTGTTGCACCTTGAGTTCCTTGCTATTCAACTTATGTTCTGTTCTAACATTGATTGTGCTACCCCATCCTTATTTCGAGGTGCACTTTTCTATCAATGTTTAAATTTGGATGTTCTCCCTGAACATTCATTGTTATATCATTTCCGCCTTGGTCACATAATTCTGGAAATCCATCCTTATGGAAATCTCAATAAATCGTTGCTGAGTCCATCAGCCACATTCTCATCTTCTTCATGGTTAATGATGGACTCCTGCTTCGGAGCCTGCTACCATACTTCTTTTCCCGAGAATCCTGCAACGTCATCTCATGATTGGTGTTGATAACCATGTCATTGCTATATAGAAGCATGCCCGTGGTACACCGATCCTCAAAACAAGAACATTGGAGGCATAATGCTAAATGTTTCTTGGTCAATTATCCAAATATCGTTGTATGGGTAAACATCATAAATTCCTTGCCCCTTAGTCTTAATGGTTACCTACCTGGAGCCTTGTCATGATTATCTCGCTCTGCTTGCTCTTGGGAAGGATATACACCTAACGCTTGTGTATACACATTTTCCTTTCCATTGGTCTGTTTAACCTTTCTTGAGAATTATTTGATTTGAGCAGTGATAATTCCCTGCTTAGGTAAATACCTCGGTGTACTACTCTGTCAGTAAGACCCGGTTACTATTGTTGTCAACATTTTGGTAACCGCCGGTGGACGAGAACTTTGCCTATTGGTCCGCCTCGTTTCGACGAGCAGGAAGATGGTTCTCTTCGTCCCCCGCCCGTGGTACCGATGTTGTTGCCGACATAGTTGACATACTATCCTCTGACATGTCTTGCTAGCAAGACCGTGCAAGATGTCACCGTTCTTCCTACTCTCAATCCACATGGTGGGCTCATAACCCGTAGTTCCACAGGATCGAAATCTGACTCTCCTGTACCACTTTGATTCCAAGGTATCTTTTGCACTTGGCTTCGTATGTAATTCCCGAGCCACCGCCTAAGGGAAGATCTATTCTTGTGTCAGACGCAATATTTATTTCGTTGCTCTGAACCCCTTTTCACCTTCTGATCAGGCATCGAATGATTGCCTACCCATTTGAAACTTTTGAACCATCACATATTGATCTCAATGAATTCCCTGAGTAACAACTCGAGAAATAGTTCATGCCTTCTTCTTTGAGTTCACTGTCAGGTGCCCAACTTTGTGGAGATACGTTCTGTTGGGGAACGTTGCATGGGAAACAAAAATTTTCCTACGCACACATAAGATCTATCCATGGTGATGAGCATCTACGAGAGGGAGAGTGAATCTACATACCCTTGTAGATCGCTAAGCGGAAGCGTTAATAAACGCGGTTGATGTAGTCGAACGTCTTGGCGATCCAAATCGCCGAGCGTCCCGCGATCCAATCACGATCCTTCCGATCTAGTGCCGAACGGACGGCACCTCCGCGTTCAACACACGTACGGCTTGATGACGCCTTCACCTCCTCGATCCAGCGAGCGATGGTGAAGTAGTGGTTGAGTTCCAGCAGCACGACGGCGTGGTGATGGTGGTGAGGAACAATCTCTGCAGGGCTTCGCCAAGCGCTACGGAGATTATGACGGAGGAACTAGAGGGCTAGGGTTGCCGGCACACGGCTTGGGAAAACCTAATGTGTCCCGTGTGCTAGCCCTGCCCCTCTATTTATATGTTGAGCCTTGGGGTCTAAACTTGGAGTAAAAGCCTCCTCCAGGTCGGTTTTGCCCGCACAAGGTCGGTTTGGCCCGCAGGGAAAGAGTCCAACTCGGACCCCTACCGAATCGTGCACGGCCGCACACAAGCGGTAGTACCGCTTCACACAAGCGGTAGTACCGCTTGGGCGGTAGTACCGCTTCACACAAGCGGTAGTACCGCTCCGGCGGTAGTACCGCTTCACACAAGCGGTAGTACCGCTCCGGCGGTAGTACCGCTTCACCAAGCGGTAGTACCGCTTACGCGGCAGCAAAACTACTTTTGCACTTTCCAATACCTTGTGGGTTTTATCCTTTTGGCTCATATAAAGTGTTGCTGCACCCGAACACTTCGGTAAACATCCGGAACCCCTTCCGGTGAACTTCGGAACCCTTCCAGAGATCAAAACACTATTATCACATATATCAATCTTTACCTCCGGACTATTCCGGAGATCCTCGTCATGTCCGGGATCTTATCCGGGACTCCGAACAACTTTCGGTCACCAACATAATAACTCAATTATACTAATCGTCACCAAACGTTAAGTGTGTAGACCCTGCGGGTTCGAGAACTATGTAGACATGACCGAGACACCTCTACGGCCAATAACCAATAGCGGGACCTGGATGCCCATATTGGCTCCTACATATTCTACGAAGATCTTTATCGGTCGAACCTCTATGTCAGGGATTCAGTTAATCCCGTATGCTGTTCCCTTTGTTCTTCGGTATGTTACTTGCCCGAGATTCGATCGTCGGTATCACTATACCTAGTTCAATCTCGTTACCGGCAAGTCTCTTTACTCGTTCCGTAATACAAGATCCTGTGGCTAACTCTTTAGTCACTTTGCTTGCAAGGCTCAATGTGATGTTGTATTACCGAGTGGGCCCTGAGATACCTCTCCGTCACACGGAGTAACAAATCCCAGTCTTGATCCATGCCAACCCAACAGACACCCTCGGAGATACCTGTAGAGCACCTTTATAGTCACCCAGTTACGTTGCGACGTTTGATACACACAAGGTATTCCTCCGGTGTCAGTGAGTTGCATGATCTCATGGTCAAAGGAACAGATACTTGACATGCAGAAAACAATAGCAATAAACTGACACGATCAAATGCTACGTTTACAGTTTGGGTCTTGTCCATCACATCATTCTCCTAATGATGTGATCCCGTTATCAAATGACATCTCATGTCAATGGCTAGGAAACCTTAACCATCTTTGATCAACGAGCTAGTCAACTAGAGGCTTACTAGGGACACAGTGTTGTCTATGTACCCACACATGTATTTGAGTTTCCAATCAATACAATTATAGCATGGATAATAAACGATTATCATGAACAAGGAAATATAATAATAACCAATTTATTATTGCCTCTAGGGCATATTTCCAACAGTCTCCCACTTGCACTAGAGTCAATAATCTAGTTCACATCACTATGTGATTTACATTGTAATGAATCGAACACCCATGCAGTTCTGGTGTTGTTCATGTTTAGCCCTTGGAAGAGGTTTAGTCATCGGATCTGCAACATTTAGATCCGTGTGTACTTTGCAAATATTTATGTCGTCCTCCTTGATGTAATCGCGGATGGAATTGAAACGTCGCTTTATGTGTCTGGTCCTCTTGTGAAATCTTGGTTCCTTGGCTAGAGCAATGGCACCAGTATTATCACAAAACAGAGTCATTGGGTTAAGTGCACTAGGCACTACTCCAAGATCTGTCATGAACTCCTTCATCCAGACACCTTCCTTCGCCGCCTCCGAGGCAGCGATGTACTCCGCTTCGCATGTAGAATCTGCTACCACGCTTTGCTTGGAACTGCACCAGCTAACCGCACCCCCATTAAGAATAAATACGTATCCGGTTTGCGACTTAGAGTCATCCGGATCAGTGTCAAAGCTTGCATCGACGTAACCCTTTACGACGAGCTCTTGATCACCTCCATAAACGAGAAACATGTCCTTAGTCCTTTTCAGGTATTTCAGGATATTCTTGACCGCCGTCCAGTGTTCCATTCCTGGATCACTTTGAAACCTTCCGGCCATACTTATGGCAAGGCTGACATCGGGTCTTGTGCACAGCATTGCATACATAATAGAGCCTATGGCTGAAGCATAGGGGATGACACTCATCTTTTCTCTATCTTCTGCAGTCACTGGGCATTGAGTCTTACTCAACTTCACACCTTGCAAAACAGGCAAGAACCCCTTCTTGGACTGATCCATTTTGAACTTCTTCAAAATCTTATCAAGGTATGTGCTTTGTGAAAGTCCTATTAAGCGTCTCGATCTATCTCTATAGATCTTGATGCCTAATATGAAAGCAGCTTCTCCTAGGTCCTTCATTGAAAAACTCTTGTTCAAATATTCCTTTACGCTTTCCAGCATTTCTATATTGTTTCCAATCAGCAATATGTCATCCACATATAATATTAGAAACGCTATAGAGCTCCCACTCACTTTCTTGTAAATACAAGCTTCTCCGTAAACTTGTATAAACTCGAACGCTTTGATCACCTCATCAAAACGAAGATTCCAACTCCGAGATGCTTGCACCAGTCCATAAATGGATCGCTGGAGTTTGCAAACTTTGTCAGCATTCTCTGGATCGACAAAACCTTCTGGTTGCATCATATACAACTCTTCCTTAAGGTAACCGTTAAGGAACGCTGTTTTGACATCCATCTGCCAAATTTCATAATCGAAAAAGGCAGCTATTGCTAACATGATTCTGACGGACTTAAGCATCGCTACGGGTGAGAAGGTCTCATCGTAGTCAACTCCTTGAACTTGTGAAAAACCCTTTGCCACAAGTCGAGCTTTATAGACGGTGACATTACCGTCCGCGTCCGTCTTCCTCTTAAAGATCCATTTGTTCTGAATGGCCTTACGCCCTTCAGGTAATACTTCCAAAGTCCATACTTTGTTTTCATACATGGATCCCATCTCGGATTTCATGGCCTCTAACCACTTCTCGGAATCCGGGCCCATCATCGCTTCTCCATAGCTCGTAGGTTCATCGTTGTTTAACAACATGACCTCTAAGACAGGGTTGCCGTACCACTCAGGAGTAGTACGCGTCCTTGTCGACCTACGAGGTTCGATAGCAACTTGATCCAAAGCTTCATGATCATCATCATTAACTTCCTCTTCAGCTAATGTAGGCTCCACAGAAACAACTTTCTGCGCTGCGCTACTCTCAGGTTGAAGCAAAGGTTCAATAACCTCATCAAGTTCTATCTTCCTCCCACTCAATTCTTTCGAGAGAAACTCTTTCTCAAGAAATGTTCCGTTTTTAGCGACAAACATTTTGCCTTCGGATCTGAGATAGAAGGTATACCCAACTGTCTCTTTTGGGTATCCTATGAAGACGCATTTCTCCGCTTTGGGTTCCAGCTTTTCAGGCTGAAGCTTTTTGACATAAGCATCACATCCCCAAACTTTAAGAAACGACAGCTTTGGCTTCTTGCCAAACCAAAGTTCATATGGCGTCGTCTCAACGGATTTCGATGGTGCCCTATTTAAAGTGAATGCAGCTGTCTCTAATGCATAACCCCAAAACGATAGTGGCAAATCGGCAAGAGACATCATAGATCGCACCATATCTAATAAGGTTCGATTACGACGTTCGGACACACCATTACGCTGTGGTGTTCCAGGCGGTGTCAATTGTGAAACAATTCCACACTGTCTTAAGTGACTGCCAAACTCATAACTCAGATATTCTCCTCCTCGATCAGATCGTAGGAATTTAATCTTCTTGTTACGATGATTCTCAACTTCACTCTGAAATTGTTTGAACTTTTCAAATGTTTTAGACTTGTGTTTCATTAAGTAAATATACCCATATCTACTTAAGTCATCAGTGAAGGTGAGAAAGTAACGATAACCATCGCGCGCCTCAATACTCATTGGACCGCACACATCAGTATGTATGATTTCCAATAAGTCACTTGCCCGTTCCATTATTCCAGAGAACGACGTTTTAGTCATCTTGCCCATGAGGCATGGCTCACATGTGTCAAGTGATTCAAAATCAAGTGACTCCAAAAGTCCATCAGCATGGAGCTTCCTCATGCGTTTTACGCCAATATGACCTAAACGGCAGTGCCACAAGAAAGTGGTATTATCATTATCAATTCTACATCTTTTGGCATCAATGTTATGAACATGTGTATTATTACTATCGAGATTCAATAAGAATAAACCCCTCACATTGGGTGCATGACCATAAAAGATATTACTCATATAAATAGAACAACCATTATTCTCTGATTTAAATGAGTAACCGTCTCGCAATAAACAAGATCCAGATATAATGTTCATGCTTAACGCAGGCACCAAATAACACTTATTTAGGTTCATCACTAATCCCGACGGTAATCGAAGAGCGAGCGTGCCGACGGCGATCACATCAACCTTGGAACCATTTCCCACGCGCATCGTCACTTCGTCCTTTGCCAGCCTCCGTCTATTCCGCAGTTCCTGTTTTGAGTTGCAAATATGAGCAACCGCACCGGTATCAAATACCCAGGCACTACAACGAGAGTTGGTAAGGTACACATCAATAACATGTATATCATATATACCTTGTTTGTTGTTGGCCGCCTTCTTGTCAGCCAAATACTTGGGGCAGTTCCGCTTCCAGTGTCCAGTTCCCTTGCAATGAAAACACTCAGTTTCTGGTTTGGGTCCAGCCTTGGGTTTCTTCACGAGAGGAGCAACTGCTTTGCCACTCTTCTTAGAGTTACCCTTCTTACCCTTGCCATTTTTCTTGAAACTAGTGGTTTTATTGACCATCAACACTTGATGCTCCTTCTGAATTTCAGACTCAGCGACTTTCAGCATCGCAAACAGCTCGGCGACTGACTTATTCATCCCGTGCATGTTATAGTTCAACACGAAGCTCTTGTAGCTAGGCGGCAATGATTGAAGAACTCTGTCAGTGATAGCCTCTGGCGGAAGGGGCATCCCTAACTCAGCCAGACGGGTGGAGTACCCAGACATTCTGAGCACGTGATCACTGATAGACCCGTTCTCCTCCATCTTGCAAGCATAGAACTTATCGGAGATCTCATATCTCTCGATCCGGGCATTCTTCTGAAAGATTAACTTCAACTCCTGGAACATCTCATATGCTCCATGACGTTCAAAACGTCTTTGAAGTCCCGGTTCTAAGCCATACAACATTGCACATTGAACTATTGAGTAATCATCAGAACGAGCCTGCCAGGCGTTCACAACGTCTAGAGACTCAACTGGAGCGGGTGGATCACCAAGCGGTGCATCAAGGACATAAGCCTTCTGGGAAGCCGTAAGGATAATCCTTAGATTACGGGCCCAGTCCACAAAGTTACTTCCATCATCTTTCAACTTAGCTTTCTCTAGGAACGCATTAAAATTCAGGGGTGCTACTGCGCGAGCCATGATCTACAACATAAATATAGCAAAGACAACTTAGACTATTGTTCTTAGATAATGAGTTTAGTTAATCATATTTTAAAAAACTCCCACTCAAATTGACATCCCTCCGATCATTCGAGTGTAACATGATCCAAATCCACCAACTCAAGTCCGATCATCACGTGAGTTGAGGTGGTTTCAATGGTGAACATCTTCATGTTGATCATATCTACTATATGACTCATGTTCGACCTTTCGGTCTCTTCTGTTTCGAGGCCATGTCTGTACATGCTAGGCTCGTCAAGTTTAACCCGAGTGTTCCGCACGTGTAACATGGCTTACACCCGTTGTATGCGAACGTAGAGTCTATCACACCCGATCGTCACGGCGTGTCTCGAAACGACGAACTTTCGCAACGGTGCACACTTGGGGAGAACACAATTTTATCTTGAAATTTAAGTGAGGGATCACCTTATAATGCTACCGTCGTCCTAAGCAAAATAAGATGCATAAAAGGATTAACATCACATGCAAATCATAAGTGACATGATATGGCCATGAACTTGTGCTTTTGATCTCCATCTCCAAAGCACCGGCATGATCTCCATCGTCACCGGCATGACACCATGATCTCCATCATCTTGATCTCCATCAACGTGTCGCCATAAGGTTGTCGCGCCGACTGTTGCTTCCACGACTATTGCTAACGTTTAGCGATAAAGTAAAGCATTACATAGCGCTTAATGATTGACACGCAGGTCATACAATAATTAAAGACAACTCTATGGCTCCTGCCAGTTGCCATATTCATCGACATGCAAGTCGTGATATTCTATACAACACATGATCATCTCATACATCACATATATCTCATCATGTAATTGGCCATATCACATCACAACATACCCTGCAAAAACAAGTTAGACGTCCTCTAATTGTTGTTGCAAATTTTACGTGGCTGCTATGGGTTTGCAAGAACCGTTCTTACCTACGCAAAACCACAACGTGGTGTAGTGATTGCTTTTTGATCTTCTAAAAGAACCCTCTTCATTGAAATCGATTCAACTAAAGTGAGAGAGACAGACACCCGCTAGCCATCTTTATGCAACGAAGTTACATGTTAGTTGAAGGAACCTGTCTCGCGTAAGTGTACGCGTAATGTCGGTCCGGGCCGCTTCATCTCACAGTACCGCCGAATCAAATATCAACTAGTAACGGCAAGCAATATGTATACACCCACGCCCACAACTCGTTTGTGTTCTACTCGAGATCTCATCTACGCATAGACCTAGCTCTGATACCACTGTTGGGGAACGTTGCATGGGAAACAAAAATTTTCCTACGTACACATAAGATCTATCCATGGTGATGAGCATCTACGAGAGGGAGAGTGAATCTACATACCCTTGTAGATCGCTAAGCGGAAGCGTTAATAAACGCGGTTGATGTAGTCGAACGTCTTGGCGATCCAAATCGCCGAGCGTCCCGCGATCCAATCACGATCCTTCCGATCTAGTGCCGAACGGACGGCACCTCCGCGTTCAACACACGTACGGCTTGATGACGCCTTCACCTCCTCGATCCAGCGAGCGATGGTGAAGTAGTGGTTGAGTTCCAGCAGCACGACGGCGTGGTGATGGTGGTGAGGAACAATCTCTGCAGGGCTTCGCCAAGCGCTACGGAGATTATGACGGAGGAACTAGAGGGCTAGGGTTGCCGGCACACGGCTTGGGAAAACCTAATGTGTCCCGTGTGCTAGCCCTGCCCCTCTATTTATATGTTGAGCCTTGGGGTCTAAACTTGGAGTAAAAGCCTCCTCCAGGTCGGTTTTGCCCGCACAAGGTCGGTTTGGCCCGCAGGGAAAGAGTCCAACTCGGACCCCTGCCGAATCGTGCACGGCCGCACATGGGCGGTAGTACCGCTTCACACAAGCGGTAGTACCGCTCCGGCGGTAGTACCGCTTCACACAAGCGGTAGTACCGCTCCGGCGGTAGTACCGCTTCACCAAGCGGTAGTACCGCTTACGCGGCAGCAAAACTACTTTTGCACTTTCCAATACCTTGTGGGTTTTATCCTTTTGGCTCATATAAAGTGTTGCTGCACCCGAACACTTCGGTAAACATCCGGAACCCCTTCCGGTGAACTTCGGAACCCTTCCAGAGATCAAAACACTATTATCACATATATCAATCTTTACCTCCGGACTATTCCGGAGATCCTCGTCATGTCCGGGATCTTATCCGGGACTCCGAACAACTTTCGGTCACCAACATAATAACTCAATTATACTAATCGTCACCAAACGTTAAGTGTGTAGACCCTGCGGGTTCGAGAACTATGTAGACATGACCGAGACACCTCTACGGCCAATAACCAATAGCGGGACCTGGATGCCCATATTGGCTCCTACATATTCTACGAAGATCTTTATCGGTCGAACCTCTATGTCAGGGATTCAGTTAATCCCGTATGCTGTTCCCTTTGTTCTTCGGTATGTTACTTGCCCGAGATTCGATCGTCGGTATCACTATACCTAGTTCAATCTCGTTACCGGCAAGTCTCTTTACTCGTTCCGTAATACAAGATCCTGTGGCTAACTCTTTAGTCACTTTGCTTGCAAGGCTCAATGTGATGTTGTATTACCGAGTGGGCCCTGAGATACCTCTCCGTCACACGGAGTAACAAATCCCAGTCTTGATCCATGCCAACCCAACAGACACCCTCGGAGATACCTGTAGAGCACCTTTATAGTCACCCAGTTACGTTGCGACGTTTGATACACACAAGGTATTCCTCCGGTGTCAGTGAGTTGCATGATCTCATGGTCAAAGGAACAGATACTTGACATGCAGAAAACAATAGCAATAAACTGACACGATCAAATGCTACGTTTACAGTTTGGGTCTTGTCCATCACATCATTCTCCTAATGATGTGATCCCGTTATCAAATGACATCTCATGTCAATGGCTAGGAAACCTTAACCATCTTTGATCAACGAGCTAGTCAACTAGAGGCTTACTAGGGACACAGTGTTGTCTATGTACCCACACATGTATTTGAGTTTCCAATCAATACAATTATAGCATGGATAATAAACGATTATCATGAACAAGGAAATATAATAATAACCAATTTATTATTGCCTCTAGGGCATATTTCCAACACGTTCCTCTAGAGTTTTCCCTCTAATCACATTCGTAGGACAATGAAGATCCCAAAGAAAGGATGACGACTTCATCATGATGCCCCGATACAGCAAGTTAAAGACATCAATGCCATGGATCAGCCTCTTCGAGAAGAGCAACCAAGAACTAGAAGACTCGTTAGAATTTCGTAACGAGAACTTTTCCCTTACTCTACCTCTAAATTCTTGGGACGAGAATTCTTGTTAGACGAGGAGAGTTGTAACGCCCCCAGTGTTAGGCCACAGTAATCCCATGCTAATGATGCCACGTCACCACGTTTATCGTTGCTAATCTCGCGTTGGATTCAAATCCCGTTCAATTTCAATTTTAAAATAAAGTCAAACAAATAAAGT
Organism: Elymus sibiricus; assembly: GCA_039707655.1. Taxonomy (NCBI): domain Eukaryota; kingdom Viridiplantae; phylum Streptophyta; class Magnoliopsida; order Poales; family Poaceae; genus Elymus; species Elymus sibiricus. Next base: position 148,082,523 of record CM077675.1, read on the forward strand.
TTTCAGTTACGAAATTAAAAATGTTGGATGTGTTGCAAATATTCCTTGGGTTTTATAAAATTGAAACCGGCATTTTTGGAATTACTTTAGTGTCCCAATTTAATTTAAAACTGTCGATGTTTGAATTTAAAAAAAATGGGTCTGGGCCTAAACTAATCGACCCAACCGGCTCCTATATACGGAGCCAGCCGGGGCAACCCTAGCCAGCCCCAACCCCGCAGCGCCCGTTGCCCCCCCCTCGCGCCGCCGCGCGTAGGCCCCCCCCCCCCCCCCCCCCCCGCGCGCCCGCATCGTCCCCCCGCCAGCCGAAGCCCCGACCGGCGCACGACCTGACCGGGCCGGCCTCCGCGCCCCCCCCCGACGACAACGTCGGCCGGCGCCCCCGCGCCCGACCCGACCCGCCGTCGCCGCCTCCGCGCCGCTCCGCCGCTGCCTGGGCCCCGCCTCGCCCCGCCGGATCCGCCGCCGCCGCTCGCCGCCTCCCCGTCGCCCGCACCGCCGCCGCGCTCGCCTCCGCCCCGCCGCCGCCTGCACCGCCGGCCCCGCCGCCTCCGTCTGCCGCCGCTCCGCCTCCGGCCCGCCTCCCCGCCCGCCGGTCGTCGCCCCGGGGTGAGCCCGCCGCCGCTCCTCCCCCCCCCCCCCCCCCCCCGGCGACTGCAGCCGTCGCCGCCGCGCCGGCCCGGCCGGCCACGTGCGTGCGTGCTGTGTAGTGTGTGCGCGCGCGTACGTGCGGTCGGACATGTCCGGCCTGCCCGGACATTGTCCGGCCTGTCACTGACACGCGGGCCCCAGTGCCCTGTTTAAAAATATATATATATATATAAATAAAATGATTTTATAAATATTAAATAAATATTAGTAATAATTAATTAATTAGATTAATTTAATAGTTAAGTTAATTAATTAATTAATTATGTAATTAAGATTAATTAGATTAATTAATTAATCTGTTAACTAATTAATTAATCTAAACAGTATTATTACTGTTTTGGATAATTTGAATTTATTAATTAAATTAATTTCAGAATATTATTAAAACTTTAGAAATTAATATAAAATAAACCGTAGCCCGGATTAAAAAGTTTTGAACATGAAAGTTGCTCAGAATAATTCTACGGTTCCAACTGCGCATCCCGTTAGTCTGTCACCTGCCCCTAGCATATCAAACATTGAACTTTTTCCCCTCTGGATCGACTGTCCGAAAAATCCAAAGACCCGGGAAATATCGTCAGATATTCTCCCGCTTCGTCTGATACGTGTAGTACTGCGTTAGACTACCCCTAGCACTGCGTACTGCCATGTCATGCATCGTGTTGCATCTGTTGCTTGTATTTATTGTTTCTTCCCCCTCTTCTCTCTGGTAGTTTCCGAGACTGACGCTGGTGCCGAGCCCGACTACGCCCCTGACGACCAGCCTTTTGCAGCAGAGCAACAAGGCAAGCAAAACCCCCTTGAGCATTCTGATATCACCTATTCTTCTCCCTCATGCTTGCATTAGATTTTGCTACTGTATTTAAATAAGTACCTATTCTGATGCATAGCCTGTTTTTGAATACTGCTTTCATACCTGCTTTCATATAATGTTGTAGTATAGGTATGGGTAGTATCCCCCTGTGACTCCCAGTATACTATTGTCGATGCCCCTGCTTTCATCACCGTCGCCATCGAGGACTTGAAGACAGAAGACTCAGTCATCCTGACTAACAAGCCGTTACCGACACGTCAACTCACACACCCCGATTGTGGAAACGCTTGGGGCACTGACTCACAGCCACTTTGACTTAACACTGAGATATATGAGAAAGACGGGTCGACCCCAAGGGTACCCGCGAGTGTGAGATGTGGTGGGGTGCGCCGGTAAGGCACCCGAAGGGTTATAGACGGGACGTGGCCGGACCTACTTTGTCCTTGCCGCATAGTTCTCGAGACGGGGCGATGGGATGGTGGGACCGATCGTCACCGCAATAGTACAAGTCACTAACGGGTTTGGATATGTGATCTGAGAAGGCCTTTGGCGAAAGCTCTGGTCTCTTTCGCACTAACCACCATGCGGGAACAAAAGTGGGCACTCTACGGCGTACATTCTCCCGAAAGCTCTTCAGATGTCACATTTTTCGACTCGCGCCCGGGTGGTCTGGAACGCAGGGACCTTGACGGAAGGCGTGCTAGGACTGATCCCGGCCGATGGCGTAACGTGCAGGATGGCGAGGGTGATGGCCCAAGACCCCGAGCCATTAGGATGTAGACCGGCGTGCTGGCCTCTCTGTTGAGCCTAGGTAGGACTACGTCGTGTCGATCGGCCGAGGCCGGGTATGACCAGAAAATTGTATACGGCCAGAGCTTATCGAGCGTGTTGGGTAATTTGGTGCACCCCTGCAGGGAAGTCAATCTAATCGATTAGCCGTGTCCGCGGTTATGGATGCTCAGAGTTGTATCCTGATCTATGATAACTAGAATTGGATACTTGTTATTGTTACTTGAATTATATTTGGCTCCGGGATTGCTTTCTCGCATGGGGTCGAGGAAGGATCTCTGGGCCTTGCTAACTTACCCCTTTTAATAAAATATGTTGTTCTAAACTCTCGTCTTATGCTGCAAGACGTTGAAGATGCTAGTCTTCGATAGGACTAGGCCTTTCCCCCTCATTCTTGCTTTCTGCAGTCAGTCCAGATACAATCCCTTCTTTGATACTGATGCATACTTAGCATAGTTCTGATATAAGTCTTGCGAGTACTTTGGATGAGTACTCACCATTGCTTTGCTCCCCTTTTCCCCCTTGATACGATGCCGCGATCAGATGTTGGAGCCCAGGGGACCCAGGATCCAGCTTACCCGGTGGACGACTACAACTACCCCGATGGAGGCCACTACTACTACCAGGATGGCGCCTACTACGACGTAGACTTCTCTGACGTTCAGGAGTAGTTCGGAGGCTCCCAGGCAGGAGGCCTTGCCTCTTTCGATTAGCTGCTTATGTTTGTGCTAGCCTTCTTAAGGCAAAACCTTGTGTACCTTTATGTCTGTACTCAGATATTATTTGCTTCCGCTGACTCGTACTATGTCGAGCTTTGTATTCGAGCCCTCGAGGCCCCTGGCTTGTAATATGAAGATGTATGACTTTAAATTTGTGTCTAATGTTGTGTTGTAATAGTGATTAGTGAGTCCCTAATCTTGGTCGTACGCCTTGCGTGTATGTTTAGCGTACGGTCGAGGCTGGGGGCGTCACAAGTTGATTAATTAATTAATTAATTAACTAATTAATTAATTAATTTAACTATTAAATTAATCTAATTAATTAATTATTACTAATATTTACTTAATATTTATAAAATCATTTTATTTATATATATATATTTTTTTAAACAGGGCACTGGGGCCCACATGTCAGTGGCAGGCCGGACAATGTCCGGGCGCGCCGGACATGTCCGACCGCACGTACGGGCACACACACACTACACAGCACGCACGCACGTGGCCGGCCGGGCCGGCGCGGCGGCGGCGGCTGCAGTCGCCGGGGGGGGGGGAGGAGCGGCGACGGGCTCACCCCAGGGCGACGACCGGCGGGCGGGGAGGCGGGCCGGAGGCGGAGCGGCGGCGGACGGAGGCGGCGGGGCCGGCGGTGCAGGCGGCGGCGGGGCGGTGGCGAGCGCGGCGGCGGTGCGGGCGACGGGGAGGCGGCGAGCGGCGGCGACGGCGGATCCAGCGGGGCGAGGCGGGGCGCAGGCGATGGCGGAGCGGCGCGGTGGCGGCGACGGCGGGTCGGGTCGGGCGCGGGGGCACCGGCCGACGTTGTCGTTGGGGGGGCGGAGGCCGGCCCGGTCGGGTCGGGCGCCGGCCGGGGCTTCGACGGGCGGGGGGTACGATGCGGGCGCGCGGGGGGGGGGGGGGGGGCTGCGCGTGGCGTCGCGAGGGGGGGGCAACGGGTGCTGCGGGGCTGGGGCTGGGGCTGGCTAGGGTTGCCCCGGCTGGCTCCGTATATAGGAGCCGGTTGGGCCGGTTAGTTTAGGCCCAGACCCATTTTTTTTAAATTCAAACATCGACAGTTTTAAATTAAATTGGGACACTAAAATAATTCCAAAAATGCCGATTTCAATTTTATAAAACCCCAGGGAATATTTTCAACACATCCAACATTTTTAATTTCGTAACTGAAAACTTTATTTGTTTGACTTTATTTTAAAATTGAAATTGAACGGGATTTGAATCCAACGCGAGATTAGCAACGATAAACGTGGTGACGTGGCATCATTAGCGTGGGATTACTGTGGCCTAACACTGGGGGCATTACAATCACCTATGGGCTGATCGAGCACATACTATTTCTTAGCACTCCTCATAACAAATCTCAGGTTTCAGATCCAATCTGCGTAGTTTCACCATTTGAAGCCAACTTTTCTTTCTCTAACATCGGGGCTAAGTTGAACATATTGCGAGCCATTGATCTACAATGATAAACACAAGATTCACTTTAGACATTGTTCATAATTAATTTGCACTAGTGTTTAAACAAATTTTAATATAAAATGCACCCCCACTCAAATCAATATCTCTCATAACTGAAAGTGAGTGTTTCAAGACCCTGATCTTATTCACAACCATTGATGTGCACATCACCGATGACATGAATTTCAATCGGTAGTAAAACTTGTGCCGATCATATCTCCATATGACTCTTGTTCGTCTTTCAATGCTTCGTGTTCCTATCTCAGAACGATTCTGCTAGAACTTCAAGAAAACCGAGTGTTTATGCTTGCACAGTCTAACCTTTCGCATGTCTTACACCTCATGGTCCATTTGTAATCATGTGGACATGACACACTCAAAACTGCTACGTGTTATAGACGGTTGCAACACCGGGAAGAGCACTTTTAGCTTGATATTATTTGTGCGAGATCACCCTAGTAATTCACTACCATGCAATCAAAGGGTGCAAACAGCAAAGGGATAAACAGCTCAGGCGATTCATAATAGCATGATATGGTATAGCCTTGGCGTCGGGGATGATTCTCCGGGATGATGCTTTAGCCACCACCATGATCTCCTGCACCTAGTGAAGCCTCCTTACTCTGGGGTCCTCCGTATCACATCCGTCACTCCCGTCAATAAAATAAAATAAAATAATGAGTTTTCACACGCAGGTCATTAAAGTGACAATCCTTGGCTCCAGCCAGCATGCCGTACTATGAAGCGCTTGCCACTTAACGTTACAACATATAACCATCTCATACATAAAATCATTATCATGACGAAGGCTATACCACATCACATGCAACCTGCAAAACCAAGTTAGACGTCCTCTAATTGGTTTGGCAAATTTTAGTTACGTGCCTTCTAGGGTTTCTGGATAACTCTAGCTACCTATGTCCACCATTAAGGCGGTAATTCTTATTGCTAGATTAACTTTCAGGGTGTGTGAGGGAAGAGACTTAATTAAAAATCTCTAGCCCCACTCTAAACTTCGTCAATACACGTGAAACCCTAGAAGATTGACCATCTTCAGCGCCCTCTCGTGTTTGCAACAGTTCACTATTCTTCACTATGATGAAGCCTAAAGAACTGGTAGCAGATCGACGACAACCAGAGACGATCGATTGTCAGAACTTTGTACAAAGCTACATCATGCCGTCAATGAACTAAACTGAAGCAACACTCGAGGGAAGCATAACAAGAACATCAAACCCTCACATCCACATATGACCTACATCAAAACCTGCACCTACTCATAGAACCGCTCATGATGCCATTGTTGGCTAACGTAGTAGAAACCAAAAAAAATCACCCTATGATCAACTAGGAACACTATGAAGATGCAATAACGGTTTGGATCGGATCATTGCCAACTCTGAATTGAAGCGTAAGAAGATGAGTCAATGTAGATCGTACTTGGAGTCCCTCGACCATCGATGAATGATCCTCGAACGTAAGACCGAAAGCGCGACCTCTCCATAGATTGCAAGCGTACGGTCTTCACGATCCGGCAGCGCTTCGCCGTTTAGAGCTAACCTTCACTAGATAATAAGAAGAAGGAGATTAGAACCACATTGGGCTTCTAATTATGAGGATTAGAGGATCTAGGTCTACCTCTAATTAGATCAACTAGAACTAGAGAACTAGAGGAGGTTCCAAAACTTGTGTATCCAAAAGGTGCCAAAATCTCTAGTATATATAGGTTGGAGGAGGGGAGGGGGCGCCACACAAGGGGAAGAGTATCCCCCCATTAGCCAGCCAAGAGGAGGGGACTCCCCTCCAATCCGGCCTTCCCCTTCCTTCCACAAGGGGGGAAGGGGCGCCACCTCTATTCGGGCTCAAGTGGCAGCTACTTGAGATGCGTTAGGATATTCCCCGAAGAGAAAGGGTGATGTAATAAAGTAGCGAAAGGTATTTCCCTGAGTTAAGAACCAAGGTTTATCGAACCAGTAGGAGAACCAATCAAGAAACCGTCAGCACCACCTACACACAAAAGAGCATATACTTGCACCCAACACAGGCAACAGGGTTGTGAATCCGCTTGTACTTGTTAAAAGCAAGGATTAAATATGATAATGGTAGATAGATAATTTGCAAAGTAAAATAAAAGTAAATAAAGTGCAGCAATATATTTTTGGTTTTTGTAATATGATTAAAGTAGACCCGGGGGCCATAGTTTTCACTAGAGGCTTCTCTCTTTTAGCATAGCATACGGTGGGTAGACAAATTACCGTTGGGAAATTGATAGAAAAGCGAATAATTATGACGTTATCCATGGCATGATCATATAATTAGGCATTACGTCTGTGACAAGTAGACTGATTCCTGTCTGCATCTACTACTATTACTCCCCCAATCGACAGTCTCCTGCATGCATCTATGGCATTAAGCTCATAACAAACATAGTAATGCTTTAAGCAAGATGACATCAGACCCCGTCATTTTATCCTTAGTGGCAACAACACAATACGTGCTTGGCTACCCCTGCTATCACTCAGTGATGACACCGCAAGATTGAACCCACTACTATGCACCACTGAAGATCGATAGACCAACTTGCCAAAAGAAAACACATAGATCGGAAATCATTACATAGCTATATAAATCGCTGATACGTCTCCAACGTATCTATAATTTATGAAGTATTCATGCCATGTTTACAATAATTTTATATGATTTTGGTATGATTTTATTAGAACTAACCGGGACTGGCGCTGTTTTCAGCAGAGCTACCGTGGTGTTGTTTTTGTGCAGAAATAAAAGTTCTCGGAATGGGCTGAAAACTTACGGACAAAATTTTTGGAAAATATAAAAAATACTAGAGCAAAAAGAAACCGGAGAGGAGTCCCGAGGCGGTCACAAGCCTAGGGGGCGCCCCCCTAGGGCGCGCCCCCCTGGCTTGTGGGTCCCTCGAGCACCCCCCTGACATGATTCCAACGCCAAGTACTCCTATAAATACCAAAACCCCCAGAAAGAAACCTAGATCGGGAGTTCCGCCTCCGCAAGCCTCTGTAGCCACGAAAAACCAATCGGGAGCCCGTTCCGGCACCCTGTCGGAGGGGGAAACCATCACCGGAGGCCATCCTCATCATCCCGGCGGTCTCCATGACGAGGAGGGAGTAGTTCACCCTCGGGGCTAAGGGTATGTACCAGTAGCTATGTGTTTGATCTCTCTCTCTCTCTCTCTCTCTCTCGTGTTCTTGAGATGGCACGATCTTGATGTACCGCGAGCTTTATTAATATAGATGAATCATATGGAGTTTTCCCCTCTCTATCTTCTTGTGATGAATTGAGTTTTCCCTTTGAAGTTTTCTTATCGGATTGAGTCTTTAAAGGATTTGAGAACACTTGATGTATGTCTTGCGATGGGATATCCGTGGTGACAATGGGATGTTCTATTGATCCACTTGATGTATGTTTTGGTGATCAACTTGCGGGTTCCGTGACCTTGGGAATCTATGCATAGGGGTTGGCACACATTTTCGTCTTGACTCTCCGGTAGAAACTTTGGGGCACTCTTTGAAGTTCTTTGTGTTGGATTGAACATGATGAATATGAAATTGTGTGATGCATATCGTATAATCTAGCCCATGGGTACTCGTGGTGACATTGGAGTATCTAGGTGACATTAGGGTTTTGGTTGATGTGTATCTTAAGGTGTTATTTTAGTACGAACTCTAGGGCTGTTCGTGACACTTATAGGGATAGCTCATACAATTGATCGGAAAAGATAACTTTGAGGTGGTTTCGTACCCTACAATAATTTCTTCGTTTGTTCTCCGCTATTTGTGACTTTGGAGTGAACTCTTTGTCGCACGTGAGGGATTTACATATGATTCAACTATGTCAGTATTGTTGAGAGAACTTGCACTAGTGAAAGTATGAACCCTAGGCCTTGTTTCCAAGCATTGCAATACCGTTTTTGCTCACTTTTGTTACTTGCTACCTTGCTGTTTTTATATTTTCAGATTACAAAAACCTATATCTACCATCCATATTACACTTGTATCACCATCTCTTCGCCGAACTAGTGCACCTATACAATTTACCATTGTATTGGGTGTGTTGGGGACACAAGAGACTCTTTGTTATTTGGTTGCAGGGTTGTTTGAGAGAGACCATCTTCATCCTACGCCTCCCACAGATTGATAAACCTTAGGTCATCCACTTGAGGGAAATTTGCTACTGTCCTACAAAACTCTGTGCTTGGAGGCCCAACACGAGTCTACAAGAAGAAGGTTGCGTAGTAGACATCAAGCTCTTTTCTAGCGCCGTTGCCGGGGAGGTGAGTGCTTGAAGGTATATCTTTAGATCTTGCAATTGAATCTTTTCGTTTCTTGTTTTTCACTAGTTTGGTTTTATAAAAGAAAACTACAAAAAATGGAATTGAGGTTGCCTCATATACTTCATCTTTATAATGTCTTTCGTGAAAATGATGGAAAGGAAAATTGTGCCAAAGTGTTAGAAGAAGAAGTCAATAAAATGTTTGGCACTAAATCTTTGTATGATGAGCAATATTGCAATGTTGTTAGTATGAATTCGTTGAATATTCATGATGCTATGTTTGATGAAGATGATATTTTTAGTCCCCCAAGTTTTGATGAGCAAATTTGTTATGATAATGACATGCCTACTATCTATGATGATTATAATGATGACATGTATGCTATAAAGAGTGATAGTAACCATGAAACTTGTCATCATGATTTTTATATTCAAAGTGGTTATGCCAATCAAGTATCTCATGATAGTTATTTTGTTGAGTTTGCTCCCACTATTATGAATGAGAAGAAAATTGCTTATGTGGAGAGTGAAAAAAATTCTATGCTTGTGGATCATGAGATAATGCTTTATGTGATAGTTATGTTGTTGAATTCGTTCATGATGCTACTGAAAATTATTATGAGAGAGGATCTTATGCTTCTACATATTGCAATAATATCAAGTTTCCTCTCTATGTGTTCAAAGTTTTGAAGTTATGCTTGTTTTGCCTTCCTATGCTAGTTGATTCTTGCTCCCATAAATTGTTTGCTCAAAAAATCCCTATGCACAGGAAGTGGGTTAGACTTAAATGTGCTTGTCATGAGATTCATGATGCTCTTTTGCATGTTTCTACTACTATTCTTATATGAGCATCATTGAAATCATCATGCCTAGCTAAAAGGCATTAAAGAAAAGCGCTTGTTGGGAGACAACCCAACACTTTTACTTTCTGTTTTTGTGTGTTCACATGATTAAGCTACTGTACTAATCATGTTTTGTGCCTTTTATTTCAATAAAGTGCCAAGTAAAGCCTTTGGGATGTCTCACAAGATGTGTAGAATTGATGCTGTGCAAAAACAAAAACTTTTGACTCCAGTACAGGCATTTTCATTTTTTACTAGAGCGTGATAATGATCTGAAATTTTTACACAGTCTTGATATACAAATTCTTCAGGTTGACCAAATGTTTCAGAATTTTTAGAGACAGCGAAGTATGGTTACACTACAGATCTTCACAGACTGTTCTGTTTTTAACAGATTCTGTTTTGCATGCATAGTTTGCTTGTTTTAGTGTTCCCATAGCTTATATTCAGTGATATAAATTATGGGAATGATAGAATACAGTAGGTATTATGTGAGAACAATTATGAATCTTGTCTTGACAGTACCTAAGTGAATGATCTTTATTTATTATACTAACCCATCTCACGAAGTTCGTTAAGTTTTGTGTGATTGAAGTTTTCAAGTTTTGGGTGAGACACCGATATGAGGAGAATAAGGAGTGACAAGAACCTAAGCTTGGGGATTTCCAAGGCACCCCCAAGGTAATATCCAAGGAATACTCAAGCGCCTAAGCTTGGGGATGCCCCGGAAGGCATCCCCTCTTTTGTCTCCAACATTATTGGTATATCTTACTTGGAACTATATTTTTATTCATCACTTAATATGAGTTTTGCTTCGAGCGTCATTTTATTTTATTGTTCTCTGTTAGGTGTCATTTATAATCTTGTTTTTCAATAAAAAGTTCCATGAATTGTCTTAGGATGCTTGCATTGCATGTTTGATGTGTGTTGTGTAAAAATAGAAACTTTTGCTGTAGTGTTTGAATTTTCATATTTTACTGGAACGTGGAAAGTTTATGACAATTTTACACAGTATTTTCATATAAATTTGTTAGCATGTCCTAAATTTTCATAATTTTTTGAGTTACAGAAGTACACTGTTTTAATAGATTGCTACAGACTGTTCTGTTTGGACAGATTGCTGTCATAGTTTTGTTATCTACTTATCCTATGGTTTTCATAGCCTATATTGGTAGATATAAATTGTGGAAACGATAGTAAACAGTAAATGATGTTTTAAAATTATTGTGCAACATGTCTTGGCAGTACATGAAGTGTTGATTTGTTCTTATGTGTACTAACCTATCTCACGAGTTCTTTTTGAGTTTTGTGTGGAAGATGTTTTTGAGAATAGGTGAAACCATGATATGAGAGGATTGAACGAGATACAAAAGCTCAAGCTTGGGGATGCCCAAGGCACCCCAAGTAAATATTTCAAGAAGTCTCAAGCACCTAAGCTTGGGGGTGCTACGCATCCCACCTCTCTTCATCAACAATTATCGGTTAGCCTATGTTGAGCCTAAATTTTTATTCGTTCACATGATGTGTGCTATTCTTGGAGTGCTATTTTTATTTTGCTTGCTGTTTAATAAAATGCTTAAGATCTGAAATTCTTAGATGAGAGAGTCTTCACATAGTTATTTAATTGTTGGCTACTCATTTATCTTCACTTATATCTTTTTGGAGTAGTTTGTCATTCACTCTCGTGCTTCACTTATATCCTATGAGTAAATGGTTGAATGAATTGAATATCATAAATCTGAAATTAAATATGCTTCATATACTTATCCCATGGGGAGTAATGACTTCACACATAATAAGTATAGGTGGTAAAATTTATTGAAAGTTAGCAAACACCGCATTGGTCACTTGAACAATTCATGAAAGAATATTGAAGGAAGAGAGATTCCACATATAAATATACTATCTTGGACATCTTCTATGATTGTGAGCTCATTAATTATTTTCAAACTCGAGCAAATTAGTTAAAATTGGACAAGGAAGACAACTTAATGAGTTATGTTTGGGTATATTTGTATAGAAGTTATATTGTTATGGATCCTCCAACATGTGGTGCTTGCTTCCACCTCATACTAGCCAAAACTTCCGCACCAAGTAGAAATACTACTTGTGCATCCAAACACCCTTAAACCCAAAGTTGTTCCATATGAGTCCACCATACCTACCTATATGCGGTATTTACCTGCCGTTCCAAGTAAATTTGCATGTGCCAAACTCTAAACCTTCAAATAATATTCTGTTTTGTATGCCCGAATCGCTCATATAGTGACTAGGGGCTGTCAGTATCTTCCATGCTAGGTGGGTTATTCTCGCGATATGTGTTGATTCACTATCATTCACGAGAAAGTGGCTGGTATTCGGGATGCCCAGTTCCATGCTCAAAAATCAAATCAAAATATAATGAAACAAAACTCCCCCAGGATTGTTGTTTGTATGGACGGTACCCGTGGATTCGACTCGCTGTGGAGTGTGATTGATTGGTGGAGGGGGAGTAAAAACTTTACCATTCTGTTTGGGAACCGCCTATAATGTATCTAGCATGGAAGATACCGAGATCTCTCGGTTGTTATGTTGACAATGAAAGCATACCGCTCAAAATTATTATTCATCTCTGTTTTAAAAGCTCGAGCTCTAGAACCTTTGCAAATCAATGCTTCCCTCTGCGAAGGGCCTATCTTTTACTTTCTAGTACTTACCTTTATGCAAGAGTCATGGTGATCTTCACCACTTCCTGTATTTCGCCTTTTTCTCTTGGCAAGCATCATGTGTTGGGGAATGATCTAGACATATATATCCACATAAATATATTTGATCATGAATTATTATTGTTGACAATTATCTATATGATAAATAAGTTGGGAGGCGAAACATTAAGCCCCTATCTTTCTCTGTGTTCGATGGACACTATTTGTTCTAAAAATATGCTTTGAGTGTCAATAATCATGGAAGACTATATGATAGTTGAGTATGTGGAATTTGCTAAATCAAAGCTCTTACATAGACCCTTCCTGAAAATAAGATGAATTGCAATTGTTCGATGACTAGGAATATGGTTTCTTAGTTTTCAAGAAACTTTCTGGTCTATACTTTAACATGTGAATAGCTTGTTACTTGATCATGAGAAGTTTTATGAGATTAGCTACTATTTATGGTTTATATTGATGATAGAAAAAGTTATTGGAATTATCATTGATCAAACTTGTGCACTTGCTAGCATTCACACTTCATAAATTATGTCTTTTATCATTTACCTACTCGAGGACGAGCAGGAATTAAGCTTGGGGATGCTGATACGTCTCCAACGTATCTATAATTTATGAAGTATTCATGCCATGTTTACAATAATTTTATATGATTTTGGTATGATTTTATTAGAACTAACCCGGACTGACGCTGTTTTCAGCAGATCTACCGTGGTGTTGTTTTTGTGCAGAAATAAAAGTTCTCGGAATGGGCTGAAAATTTACGGAGAATATTTTTGGAAAATATAAAAAATACTGGAGAAAAAAGATACCGGAGAGGAGTCCCGAGGCGGTCACAAGCCTAGGGGGCGCCCCCCTTAGGGCGCGCCCCCTGGATTGTGGGTCCCTCGAGCACCCCCCTGACTTGATTCCAACGCCAAGTACTCCTATAAATACCAAAACCCCCAGAAAGAAACCTAGATCGGGAGTTCCGCCGTTGCAAGCCTCTGTAGCCACGAAAAACCAATCGGGAGCCCGTTCCGGCACCCTGTCGGAGGGGGAAACCATCACTGGAGGCCATCCTCATCATCCCGGCGGTCTCCATGACGAGGAGGGAGTAGTTCACCCTCGGGGCTGAGGGTATGTACCAGTAGCTATGTGTTTGATCTCTCTCTCTCGTGTTCTTGCGATGGCACGATCTTGATGTACCGCGAGCTTTATTAATATAGATGAATCATATGGAGTTTTCCCCTCTCTATCTTCTTGTGATGAATTGAGTTTTCCCTTTGAAGTTTTCTTATTGGATTGAGTCTTTAAAGGATTTGAGAACACTTGATGTATGTCTTGCGATGTGATATCCGTGGTGACAATGGGATGTTCTATTGATCCACTTGATGTATGTTTTGGTGATCAACTTGCGGGTTCCGTGAGCTTGGGAATCTATGCATAGGGATTGACACACGTTTTCGTCTTGACTCTCCGGTAGAAACTTTGGGGCACTCTTTGAAGTTCTTTGTGTTGGATTGAACATGATGAATATGAAATTGTGTGATGCATATCGTATAATCTAGCCCATGGGTACTCGTGGTGACATTGGAGTATCTAGGTGACATTAGGGTTTTGGTTGATGTGTATCTTAAGGTGTTATTTTAGTACGAACTCTAGGGCTGTTCGTGACACTTATAGGGATAGCATACGATTGATCGGAAAAGATAACTTTGAGGTGGTTTCATACCCTACAATAATTTCTTCGTTTGTTCTCCGCTATTTGTGACTTTGGAGTGAACTATTTGTCGCACGTGAGGGATTTACATATGATTCAACTATATCAGTATTGTTGAGAGAACTTGCACTAGTGAAAGTATGAACCCTAGGCCTTGTTTCCAAGCATTGCAATACCGTTTTTGCTCACTTTTGTTACTTGCTACCTTGCTGTTTTTATATTTTCAGATTACAAAAACCTATATCTACCATCCATATTACACTTGTATCACCATCTCTTTGCCGAACTAGTGCACCTATACAATTTACCATTGTATTGGGTGTGTTGGGGACACAAGAGACTCTTTGTTATTTGGTTGCAGGGTTGTTTGAGAGAGACCATCTTCATCCTACGCCTCACACGGATTGATAAACCTTAGGTCATCCACTTGAGGGAAATTTGCTACTGTCCTACAAAACTCTGCGCTTGGAGGCCCAACACGAGTCTACAAGAAGAAGGTTGCGTAGTAGACATCAAGCTCTTTTCTGGCGCCGTTGCCGGGGAGGTGAGTGCTTGAAGGTATATCTTTAGATCTTGCAATTGAATCTTTTAGTTTCTTGTTTTTCACTAGTTTGGTTTTATAAAAGAAAACTACAAAAAAATGGAATTGAGGTTGCCTCATATACTTCATCTTTATAATGTGTTTCGTGAAAATGATGGAAAGGAAAATTGTGCCAAAGTGTTAGAAGAAGAAGTCAATAAAATGTTTGGCACTAAATCTTTGTATGATGAGCATGATTGCAATGTTGTTAGTATGAATTCCTTGAATATTCATGATGCTAATGATATGCAAACGGAATGAATATTAGCAAACAATGAAGTAATCAATATCAACATAATAATATCCATGACTATAAACACATAATCATTATTGTTTCAAAATATAGGATGTTTAACGAATGTTATCCTTACTCATTGAATTATGTAAGCATGGCATGACTCCGTCTTCCTAACACAAGTACAAATCATGAGCACCCCGGTGTCAAGTCGGGAATTTGGTTCATACTTCCTTACGCGCTTCAGCATTTTCAACTGCTCTCAGTACATGAGCGTGAGCCGTGGACATAGCACTACGTGTGGAATAGAATATGGTGGTAGAGATTAATAAGGGAAGACGAAAAGTGGAGAAAGTCTCACATCAACTAAGCGGATCAATAGGCAATGGGGAGGCACATCAATCGATATCAATGTGAGGAGTAGGGATTGCCATGAAACAGATGCATTAGAGCTATAAGTATATGAAAGCTCAAACTGAAACTAAGTGGGTGTGCATCCATCTTGCTTGCTCATGAAGACCTAGGGCATTTGAGGAAGCCCATCATCGGAATCTTCAAGCCCAGTCTTTAACACAAAATAATTCCCAATAGTATATGAAAGTGACAAATCAGGAGACTCTCTATATGAAGAACATTGGTGCTACTTTGAAGCACAAGTGTGGTAAAAATATAGTAGCATTGCCCCTTCTCTCTTTTTATATCTCTCATAGTCCGGAACCTCATCCTCATTCTTTGAAGGAATCATTAACCTCCATCATCCAGTATTTTTGCTCACCAGGACAATGCTCTAACAATGATGATCATCACACTTTTATTTATTTATAACTCAATAAAACCTAGAACAAAATATGACTCTATATGAATGCCACTGGCAGTGTACTAGGATGTGCAATGATCTACATAACATGTACTACAATGATGAACGGTGGCTTTGGCACAAATATCATGCCAGCTCTATATGATCATGCAAAGAAATATGCCGATGAACACATATGTCGACACGGAATAATAAAAGTTACATGGAAATATATCTTGGAATGGCTATGGAAATGCCATGATAGGTAGGTATGGTGGCTATTTTGAGGAAGATATAAGGAGGCTTATGTGTGATAGAGCATATCATATCACGGGGTTTGGATGCACCGGTGAAGTTTGCACCAACTCTCGAGGTGAGAAAGGGCAATGCACGGTACCGAAGAGGCTAGCAAATTGCGGGAAGGTGGGAGTGCGTATAGTCCATGAACTCACATTAGTCATAAAGAATTCACATACTTATTGTGAAAGTTTTATTAGCTCTCTTGAAGCAAAGAATTACCCGCGTGCTCCTAGGGAGGAGGTTGGAAGGAGTTAACCATTGCACGCCCCCGACTCAAACAACACAAGGATTTCAACAAGGAATAAAAGTGCTCCAACATCCCGATCATGCCATGACCAGCACTTAAATGAGTACTTAATAACAAGATTTAGTATAAATATCTGTACTAACCAATGATCCTGAATCTATACTCTTTCATATTACTACATCAATATAATCAAATCACGCAAGCCATATTTAGTGATATACATGCAAGTTTTTATTATATCCATCTTATACACCTATCATTTTCAGACTAGTCATTATAACTTAGTTCATATTACCAGTTTCATTTAAGACTCTAAAAAATATTTAAGTGAAGCATGAGAGTGCAATCATTTCTATAAAATATAACCACCGCCATGCTCTAAAGATATAAGTGAAGCATATTAGCAACTCCATAGCTCAAATGATATAAGTGAAGAACATAGAGTATTATAACAAATTATGATGAATGCATGTCTCTCTAAAAAGGTGTATCCAGCAAACAATCATTGTGATAAACTAATAAAAAAACTATAATACACGATGCTCCAAGCAAAACTCATATCATGCGATGAATAAAAATGTAGCTCCAAGTAACATACCGATGAATTGTGGACGGAAAGAGGGGATGCCATCCGGCGCATCCCCAAGCTTAGATGGTTGGGTATTCCTTGAATACTACCTTGGGGTGCCTTGTGCATCCCCAAGCTTAGGATCTTGTTGCTCCTTATTCCTTCATCCATTGTGATCTCACCCAAAACTTGAAAACTCCAGCACACAAATCTCAACAAAAACCTCGTGAGATCCGTTAGTACAATAGACATATCATAAAATTTAGGTACTATAATAAACCCATTAATAAATATTATTGCGTAATATCTACTGTATTCTAGATCTCCCATGATTTATACTCCCCGATACAATCCATAGTATCATTAAAACAAGCACACTAGGCAATTAAAAACAGAATATGTCTAAAACATAATAGTCTGTAATGATCTGTACCTAAAATCGTACTTTTGCAACACAAAAAATTCTGAAAAATTAGGAAAACTTGGGCAATTTGTAGGACAATACCGTGTTGAACTTTCAGAAATTTATAACACTCTATTAAAAATAAAAATTCAAATGCTGGGTGTAAAAGTTCTGTTTTTTTGCACTGTATCAATTCTACTATCATCCAAATCATCCCAAAGGCTTTACTTGACACAAACACTAATTAAAGATAAAAACACAATCATTAAAGTAGCAACAATCGTGTCATCACACAATAACATAAAATAATAACTATTGGATTGTCCGCCAACAAGCTCTTTCTTTCATAGCCATTAAGATAGGCTTGAGATTTTAATAAGGGAAAATTGATTTTATACCCTTAGTTGGGTCCCCCTCGGCAGGTTTGTCCCTAATTTCAAAAAACCGTCGTTCTTGCTGAACTCACTTTGGTTTTCTTATGTTTTTTCCCTTCCGGCACGGTTCCGTCCAGTCAGCGTTGTTTGACCGCTACCATCGCTAGATTTTGGACATTTTTGCCCCTGTCACTGCTAACCCTCAATACCCCTTCGTCCTCAGCTAGCTCGCGTGAAAAACAGAGGAAGGGAAGGCGCTGAAAATTGGAGGGGGAAGTGGAAAGCGGGAGAGAAAGGAGCGGGTGCGCATGGCGAGCTCGGGCTCGTCCAACTTCTCACGGGCGACCGTAGAGGTAAGTAATGCACTGGATTTTGTGCTCCTCGACCCCCACCCGTTCAATCTAGTTTCTAGGATTTTTGGCATTTGGGGGAAAATTTTGACCTTTTGATTTAGGTCGGTGGGGTCGGGACTGTGCAGCATACCTTACAACACTTGCTTGTGTAGAAGCTTCATGTGATGGTTCCTTTGGTGGTGGCATTTGCTGCTGGACAACATCAGGTATTGGATCATCATCATCCTCATCTTGCACTTCTGCTACTGCCGGCTCATTAGCTGTAGGATGATCATCTGCATTTAGTGCACCCCAATGTTCTTCTTCTCCAAAGGCTGGATCAACAGATTGTGTGCAACCCTTGGCTTGGTGTCCAAATCTTCCACACCTCTTACACTTCTTCTTCCTAGGCCCAAGGCCCTTTCCTTCACTGCTGGCTCTAATCCTCTGCTTTCTTGGCCTTCCTGGTGCTTGCTTCTAAACAGGAGCACATAATTTGAATCTAGGATCTACAATGTCCCACTGCTGCTTTCCTTCCAAAGCTGGTAGGTTTTCAACATAAGTAGCTTTGAACATCTCAACAGAGTAGTACTTATGGACATACTTGTCAATTGCACTAGCATCACTTCTTAGAGAAGTGATGAAGAAAAGGGCATGAATGCATGGCTTTCGAGTGACCTGCCATTGTCTGCAACTGCAAGTCCATTTTTCCAGGTCCACAGGGTACCTCTATTCTCTCTTCTCTCTGTCAGTTGCACTTACCTCAGCCTCTGTGGGGCTTCTCCTAACAATGCTCATCTCCAAACGTTTAGTTTTTTCCATTAAGGCCTTCATTACTGCTGGTACAATGTTGTGCCCAATAAAATGGTCAATACAAATTCTTTTTCTTAAGTCAAACTTCTCCATAATATACTGCCTGATCTTGTCCAGCAGGTCCACTAGGTGTAGGCCCTTGTATTTCTTGATTCTGGAGTTGAAAGATTCAACAAGATTGTTGTTAACATAGTCAACCTTGCTCAACTCAGTGAAAGCAGCTCTGGCCCAGATTTTTGTGTGGTGCTCCTCAAGATAATCCTTTACTTTGGGTCTGCTTTTCAGCTGGTTCAGATGATAGTTGTGCTTCTTGATGCTATAAGTTAGTGAGCAAGGCCACAGATTGTCATCATAGAACTTCCCTTTGAATTTCTTACTGAAATTTTGTGCCAAATGTCTCATGCACTCTCTGTGCTCCACTCCAGGGTAAACATCATCAACAACACTCTCTAGTCCTTTGCATGCATCAGTATGTATAACTAAACCTGGAGGATGTCCTATTGCTTCCTTCAGGTTCTTGAAAAACCAGGTCCAACTCTCAGCTGACTCCCCTTCAAGAACACCATATGCAATAGGAAATAACCAGTTGTGAGCATCTAGGGCACATGCTGCTACAAGTTAGCCCCTGAACCTACCATGCAATGTAGTTGCATCTACAGCCAAGTATGGCCTGCACCCCTCCAAGAACCCCTTGTGACAAGCTTTGAAGCATACAAAAACCCTTCTAAAACACTCCTTGTATAATTTATTTCCGTTTAACTTGTAATCCAATGTGTGCTTGTCAATGTCAACAACACTTCCTGTTGATGCCCTCTCTACTTTAGCTTTAAATGCATACAATAACTGAAAACTATCACTATACTTACCATATATCCTGTCAAGTGCCATCTCCTTACCATAGTAACACCTGCTGTATGGCACCTCAAGACCATAATTCTTTAACAACTTACCTTGAATTTCCTTTGCGCCAATCCCTAGATTTTTTTCTTCTCCAAGCCATAGAAGCATCTGCAATCCACCTCCTTTTTGCAGTTCTCAATCTCTGAGATTTGTTCACACTAGGACATGTGTGAGGGTGGGGGTTCACTTTGATCTGCAAATAAAACAAGTAGTCAGTAAAAATAACATTACTAAAACAAATAGGCACATTTTATATAAGAACATTACTAAAATTCTAAAACAATAGCTAGTACCTGAAACAGAGTGCTCCTCCTCATCAAAGATGCATGAAGCCTCCACTTACACCTGTCGTAGGCACATTTTGTAGTAAACCTAGTTGGGTCACTCTTCAGTGTCATGTACTCAGTTTCAGAATTGATGGAGAAAGTTATAACTGCATTTTTGCAATCAACTGCATTAGGAAAGACCACACCCTCATCAATAGATGGATTATCTCTATCATACATCATTACAGGCTTGTCCTGATCTGCATCCTCAAAAGCTCCCATGTCATGATCCTCTTGCCTCTCATCATCATCTGTATCTGAAAATTCTGCAGGAATGTACTCTTCATTTGCTGTATGTTCCTCATTATTGTGTTGGACATAACCTGGATAAAGTTTCTCATCCTCCTCATCAGATAAAATAGGTGCATCATGCAGTGCCTCCTCCACAACTAGATCAGGCTTATCATCTTGTCTTTCAATGCCACTTGGAGATGTTGGGCTACTACTTGCACTTGTTGCACTAGTTCCAGTAGCACTAGGAGTACTACTAGCAGGTGGCCTGGATGCACATGTCCTACCCCTTCTCCTACCCCTTGTACTACTAGCAGGTGTCCTGGATGCAGGTGTTTTTTCACACCTTTGTCCTCTCTTTCTCTGAATTACTGTAATTTCCAGATTGCATGATTTTGTCTCTGCATTAGTTGCAAACATCACACCTAACTCATCATCACACTGTAAAGGGTTCCAACACTCCTTTGAACTGTCCCAGTATCTCATTTCAACAGCATCAAACAATCCCCAAGGGTACTTGCCACAAATAGCATCCCTAAAATCATTAAATGAACTACTACTACTGTCCACAACTAATGGAAATGTGAAGCCACTTTCTTTTCCTTTGGTACCAACAGAAACTATAACCGTGGTCTCTATTCTAACAGACAGAACGAATGCAACCGCTAGATCAATCCTACGATAATGAACATAGAATCTCTCATGAGAAATTGAACCAAACCTAGCCTAAAACTACTCTGAATCCATCCTACGATACTAAGCAGGAGCAGATCTAAGACTGACACTTACCCCGTGGGGATTAGACGTGCAGATGTTGTGCCCTCGCCGCCCTGACTGCCACCACAGCCGCCTTCAACGCTCGCCCGAGCCGATGTCGAGCTCTTTCCACCGTGGACGACGCCACCGCCGCCGTTTCCGCTAACCCGTGGTGATTGGACCACCGTCTGGCCATGTGCGGAGCCACCACGCGCCGATGTGGTACCCTTCTTGCGGCGGCCGCCACCGCCGAGGGTTTCTCCATTCCCCCCCCCCCCCCCCGTGATCTGGAAATCAATGTGGTGGTGCAAGGAAGGGTTTGTGGATCTGGTGGTGAGCCGGCGACGAACTAGGGTTCCGACAGGGGGGAGAGAGAGTGGGGAACGAGAGAGTGAGATTGGCAATGGGCTGGTTAGATTTGGCCGAGGGCTAGCCGTGTCCAAAATCTAGCGGCGGTAGCGGTCAAACTACGCTAACTGGACGGAATCGTGCCGGAAGGGGAAAAACATAAGAAAACCAAAGTGAATTGGGCAAGAACGATGGTTTTCCGAAACTAGGGGCAAACCTGCCGAGGGGGACACAACTAAGGGCACATAATTAATTATCCCTTTTAATAATGCTCACATAAATGATAAAAATTGAAACACAAAGAGCGTGTCATATAACATGTAACAAACACATTTAAGTATAACCCTATTCCTATGCACATGCATTTTATAGGGAAAAATATAAAGACAAGAAATATCTAGCATATGCAAATAGGATGAATGAAGCATTAATAATTTCAACACAAAGAGAGGTAATTTAGTGACATGAAGATTTATATAACCATATTTGCCTCTCTCATAATAATTACATGTAGGATCGTATTCAAATTCAACAATACAGCTATCATATAAAATATTCTCTCCATGATCCTCATGCACAAAAGTTTTACAATCTTCCAAGCTAGTGGGATTAACATCAACTAAAGTCATGACCTCTCCAAACCCACTTTTATAAAAAAGTCAATAGATTGATTATTCTCCAAAATAGTGGGATCATTAATTCCTAAAGTTAACACTCTTCCAAACCCACTTTCAATACTATTGCAAATTTCATTATCAATAGTAGATTCATTATGAGGCTTAAATAAATTTTCAAGATGAAAGGAAATGTCATCACCCCAATCATGATCGTTAGCACAATTAACTTTCATGGAATTCATGTTAACAACCTATCAATCATGCTTTTCATTCAATAAATGTATCCCAATAGGATTTACTTTTATAACTTCTTCATTACTAGCTATTGGTTTACAACACGCAACAAATTTGAAAAGATTAGCAAGCGGATGAGAATCCATATATCTTATTCAAAATTTTATTTTCTATTTTGGTGTGTCAATGATAAGTATAGCATAACTAGGCAAAAAAGTAGAACAAGTAAATGATAATCTGCATGAAGGAACCTGTAGTTGTTTGATGATGTATCCCCGGCAACGGCGATGGAAATTCTTCTGCTACTTGAGATGTGTTAGGATTTTTCCCGAAGAGGAATGGCGATCTAGTAAAGTAGCGAAAGTATTTCCCTCAGTTAAGAACTAAGGTTTATCGAACCAGTAGGACAACCAATCAAGCAACCATTGAGGGATCACTAGAAGAGTGTCTAGAGGGGGGTGAATAGACTACTAGCAGGAAATTAAAAACCTAACCTTTTCCCAAGTTAATTGGTTGGCAGATTTTAACAGTTTTAGCTAGTCTAGCAAGTCTAACAGCCCTACACATGCATGTCAACAAATATGGCAGCGGAAAGTAAAGACATTGCACATGAAGTAAAGAGTTGAGAAAGGTAGATCAAACGCAATTGGAGACGCAAAGATTTTTCCCGTGGTTCCGATAGGTGGTGCTATCGTACGTCCACGTTTATGGAGTCTTCAACCCACGGAGGGTAACGGTCGCGAGAGTCCACGGAGGGCTCCACCCATAAGGGTCCACGAAGTAGCAACCTTGACTATTCCATAACGGCTTCTGTCCACGAAGGACTAGCCTCACTATGGGTAGATCTTCACGAAGTAGGCGATCTCCTTGCCCTTACAAACTTCTTGGTTCAACTCCACAACACGAAGTAGGAGGCTCCCAAGCGACACCTAACCAATCTAGGAGGCACCACCCTCCAAAAGGTAATAGGCTCGGTAATGATGATGAACTCCTTGCTCTTCTGCTTCAAGATGATAGACTCCTCAACACACAATCACTCTCTCACAGATTTGGCTTGGTGGAAGAGATGGGATTGGTGGAAAGCAACTTGGGGAGGCTAGAAATCAAGATCCATATGGTTGGAGTGGAAGATCTTGACCTCAACAAATGAGTAGGTGGCTCTCTCTCAGAAAACTGGATGGGGCAAGTATGGAATAGTTCTGAGTGCTTCTCTTTCGAGTGGGTGGTGGTGAAGGGGTATATATAGGCATCCCCAAAAATCCAACCGTTACACACAAAATGACCAACTCGGTGACACCGATGTGTTAATCTCGGTGGTACCGAAGTGACCAAAAGGTGGCAACTTTTGAATCTCGGTGAGACCGATATAGGAAACTCGGTTGCACCGATAAAGTGACCAACGGTCAGATTGCCCATTCTCGGTGACGCCGATCCAACAATCTCGGTGGTACCGATATTGTGAATTTGCATAACAGAAAGTTGGCAACCCAAACTCGGTGGCACCGAAGCAGAATCGGTTGCACCGGAGTGGCTAGGGTTTGGCTGAGTCTGTCTGTGTATGAGAATCGGTGGCACCGAGTGGATGTGTTGGTTGCACCGATTTTGGATATTTGACTTTGGACAGACTTTTGTGGAAGAGGTTGTGGGTGTTTTTGGTGACTATCACTTATGCACGTATGAGCATTTTGTTCACCAACAAAACCTTACCCCCTTTTAATAGTATTGGCTTTCCTACGGACTCAAAGTGATTTCTCACAAAGTGAAATGTAGAGTCCTCTTGCTTGAAGCTTTGCCAATCCATTTCCTTGCATCTTGGGGTATTTCCACAATCTCCACAATCCTTTTTGCCAGCCCTCTCTATGGACTTTATCTGAAATACACTAGGTAAAAGTATTAGTCCAAGAGACAATGTATGTTGTCATGAATTATCAAAACCACCAAGGGAGCATGTTGTGCTTTCAATCTACCCCTTTTTGGTAATTGATGACAACATACAATCAAAGCTTCAAATAAAGATATGCATGGATATAATGAAGACTTTGAGAGACACATGACTTAGGCTTGCTCCCCCTAAATGTGTGCAATCCCTTTAAAGGATAGTTGCTTTGGAATGCATGGACACACATATGGTAGAAGAGATATAAGAGGTCATGTGTATCTTGGCTATATGCATCAAATATATATGAATGAGATGTATCCTTGTTCAAGACTTCACTCTTGCAAACAATATGTGCAAGAAGCAAGAGATTATCTTGACAAAGGACATGATGCATATACTTACCTTGAGTTCTTGAGCATTCTTGTAGTAGAAACACACTTGAGAAAACAATGTTAGGAAACACAAGAGTATTCTACCAATCAACAAGGCAATAGAACTCAAAAGTACCAAGATATGGAGAACATATAGAGGATAGTATTTCTCAAAATTGATGTGTCTCCAAGATCATTTAGGACTTTCTCCCCGTAGATATGAAAATAGATTATCCTCTCCCCCTGAATCTTAGCATGTAGATATTGGGATTAGATAGGGTGAGAAAAACCTAAAAGATCACCATTAGAAGGTATGTAAATACCTTTTCTTCAAATATTTTTTCTCCCCCTACTTTGGTATCCTCACCTTGTTTGTATGAGTATAAACATTGATATTTGCTCTCCCCCTTGATCATATCTCCCCCTTTGCATAAGCATGTATCTCCCTTTAGCATGAAGCTTTGTTATTCTCCCCCTTTGGCATTAATTTCCAAAAAGGTCAAACACAGGAATAGATACAGGGATCATTGACTGAGAAGGGATCCTTGAGAACAAGAGTCATTGAATGTAGGGTTCATAGAAACGAAAACTAAGGGAATCATGGAAAATAATTTCTCTCCCTTTGGGATTTGTAAGACTTTTCTTCCTTTGAGTTTGGGATCCTTGAAAAAAGAATTTCTCCCCCTAAGTTTAGCTTTTGTTATTCTCCCCCGAATATTTTTTTTAAGAAAGGGATCATCGAAGTAATAGAATCATCACTTGTAAGATTGCAAAAGAAACATAGATTTGCAAAAGAACACAAATAAGAAAAGAAAACAAATCGGTGACTCCGGGACAAATAAATCGGTGGTACCGAGATTTTATGGTGCAGCTCATCTGCAAATTCGGTAGAACCGAGATATATGTATCGACGGCCCCGAGGCTAAAACAGCTAAAACGGAAGGATAAGGGACAAAGTTTCAGTTTTCAAAGAGTCAAAAGAGAATTTTCAAGAAAATGCAAAAGTTTTTACAAGATACTATCAACTAGAGAAGATTTGAGTGGTTCCAAGAAATCTTGGAAAATAGAAAGTGAACCATCCAAAATTTCTTAACTAGATGATGGGCGGTGACTAGGTCACCTATATTAGAGTATATTGACTTAGGATCCAAGCAAGAATACTTGATCATAGGTCATACTCTACGTTAAGCTCAAGAAGGGGTTACCATTTTTCGATTAAGCATTTTAATGTCTTCATATCACTTGAGTTGCTTTAGCTCATGACTTGAGTAAATCCTTTTCAAGGATATGAGTACATACCTTTGAGTGATGTTGATGACGTGGCTTGTAGGTGAACTTGTTGAGGATGCTTGAGGTTGATGAAGATCATCTGAGTTGGGAGCAATCCTTCTCGTTTTAGTACACTTGTCACCTACATAGGTTAGTCATGCAAGGAAGAACAATAGATATATCCATTTGACATGATACCAATAGTCATGCAAGTATGATCACATCAAGTATACGTCAAGGATATGGTTGAGTAGTCTTCTTCCTTCCATCACCAAGAGGGGTTGTGGATACTTGGTCATGACAAGATTGCTTATGATTTGAGTTGATGGCAATCTTGTGGAATGAAATTCTTCCAAGTATCTACAAAACGTAAGATGCAATACAAGGGAGCATAGAATTCCATGGCATAAGATAATATGTTAGGAGTGCATGGAAATATCAGGAAAGCTCATGCCCTTGCATGCAACCAAGTGAGTCTAGCTCAAGTTTGAAGCATCAATGATGTTCAACTCACTCCTCAAGTAACAAAATGTTTTCTCATCAAGTTGCTTGGTAAAGATATCGGCCAATTGCTTGTTAGTGCGAACATGTTTAAGATGAATATCTCCTTTGGCAACATGATCACGAATAAAATGATGTCTAACTTGAATATGCTTAGTTCGAGAATGTTGCACAGGATTATGACCAATTTTAATAGCACTTTCATTGTCACAGTGTAATGGAACATTTCTAACATGGATTCCATAATCCTTAAGCGTTTGTGTCATCCATAACAATTGTACACAACAAGATCCAGCAGCAATATACTCAGCTTCAGCAGTAGATAGAGATACCGAGTTATGTTTCTTGGAGGACCAAGACACAAGAGATCTACCAAGAAATTGACAAGTACCCGAGGTGGATTTTCTATCAACCTTGTCACCGGCATAGTCCGAATTGGAATAGCCAACAAGGTTAAAAGAAGATCCCTTGGGATACCAAATGCCAAAGTTTGGTGTTTGTATCAAATATCTCACAATACGTTTCACGGCCAAAAGATGACACTCTTTAGGTGCAGCTTGATATCTAGCACACATGCAAACACTAAGCATAATATCGGGACGAGAGGCACATAGATATAGCAATGAACCAATCATAGATCGATAGACCTTTTGATCAACCGGTTCGTCCTCTTTGGTAAGATCAACATGTCCACTAGTAGGCATAGGAGTTTTCATACCTTTGCACTCTTGCATGTTGAACTTCTTGATCAAGTCCTTGGTATACTTAGTTTGAGAGATGAAAGTTCCTTCTTTCGTTTGCTTGATTTGCAAACCGAGAAAGAATTTCAGCTCACACATCATGGACATATCATACTTCTCGGACATCAACCTTCCAAATCTTTCACTAAATTGTGGGTTAGTAGATCCAAAGATGATATCATCCACATAGATTTGGCACACAAATAATTCACCATTAACTCTCTTAGTGAATAAGGTTGCATCAATTTTACCAATTTCAAAACCTTTTTCAATGAGAAACTTCGTTAGGCATTTGTACCAAGCATGAGGGGCTTGCTTAAGACCATAAAGGGCTTTATGAAGCTTGTAAACATGATTAGGTTTCTTAGGATTCACAAAACCAGGTGGTTTCTTAACATAGACTTCTTCTTCAATCTCACCATTTAAAAAGGCACTTTTAATGTCCATTTGATAAAGCATGATATCATGGTGATTAGCATAGGAAATAAGAATGCGAATAGCTTCAAGTCTAGCGACGGGGGCGTAGGTCTCACCGTAGTCCATACCTTCGACCTGCGTATATCCTTGGGCTACGAGACGAGCCTTGTTCTGTACGACTTGACCGTCTTCATCTTGCTTGTTTCGAAACACCCATTTGGTTCCGATGATGTTTTGTTCATCCTTGGGCTTCTCCACGAGTGTCCACACTTCGTTCCTTTCGAAGTTGTGAAGCTCTTCATGCATCGCGTTCACCCAATCCGCGTCTTCAAGAGCTTGTTCTACCTTCAAAGGCTCAATGCTAGAGATGAAAGAATAATGCTAACAAAAGTTAGCTAGGCGAGTTTTCGAGCGAGTGATTCTCCCTGTTTGTATATCACCAAAGATTTGGTTTAGGGGATGGTTCTTGGTCACTTGTGCTCGAACTCGAGTCAGCTTCCGATTGTTGGATGGTGGAGCTTCTTCTTCATCATCATCTTCGTTGTTGTTGAAGGTATCGTTTCCTTGAGGTGGTGGTGAAGGAGGTTGTGGCGGATCTTCATGATGCACTTCCTCCTCGTCATCATCTTGTCGTGTACCGCTTGTGGATGCCTCCATGTCATGTTGTGGTTCACCTTGACGTGAAGTAGGGGCTTCCACTTGAGTTGATGAAGTACTTTCCTTCACCTCCATGGGACGAATCTTGCTAATGGACAAGTCTTGGATAGCTTCCGAAGGGTCCTTATTGAAGGGGAACGCAGCAGAAAACAAAAAAATTCCAACTTACACACCAGCCCAGGACCACTATGGAGACTGCATACAAGGTTTGATCTTTTCGTTACCGACTCGTAGCGCAGCGGAAGTAGAGTTGATGACGATCGGCGGTGCAGATCCCCTCACCTAGGATTTACAACCTCCCAACCGCGAGGATGTATACCCTCATCCGCCCCTCGGACAGCCCTCCGGGAGGCGGTCGGACAGTCCCCCGGACGGTGTTGCGGACAGCCCTTTGGGAGGACCTTCGAAACTCAGACGTTCACTCGGACAGCCCTTCGGGAGGACCCTCGAAACTCGGACGGTCACTCGGACAGCCCTTCGGGAGGACCCTCGAAACTCGGACGGTCACTCGGACAGCCCTTCGGGAGGCACTCTCGAACTAAGACCGAAACTACAATCTCTCTACAGAGTTGCACACATACGGTGTCATCTATCCGGCAGGGCTTCGCCGTCCAGAACTAGTTCCCACCGGAACCCAGACAGCCTTTCGGCTCTATGAAACTATTTCGCTGGGAGGGAGAGAGAAGCCAGATAACATCAGATGGCATGTGTATGTGAGAATCAGTGAGTGTGGAGGGCTGCCCCTCCACCTCTATTTATAGGAAATCCCAAGGGGTAGGGTAGTTTTACACAAAAACCCAAAAACCACATGAATGGAGTCCTTCACAAGGACCCAAAGGTGAAGCCATGAGACAAGTGGGGCTCCATGTAGGAAGCCCACATGTGGCCGGCCACACCCTTGTGGCCCCCCCAAAGGGGTTCCTATCCATCCATGTCATCCCCTTAGATCTTTTGAGTAAAGCCCCAAAAGGTGGCTTTCCAAAAATATCCCAAAAAGCACTTTCACTATTCACGACGACATTTTTCAGCGTCCGTTCGAACTGAAAATATTTATGTGGGCTTAGAACATTTCTAGTACCCACTAAAATAATTTTCAATGCGTTCCAGAACAATTCCGGATTAGTGATTTTCATCTGCGAAAAGCATCTGAAGTGGTTCCGGCAGCTCCGGAACATTTCCGGTTTTTCTTCCGGAAAATTCCCAGAAGTTTCCAGAATGATTCTGGCACCCTCCAAGAATTATCAGGCATGTGCCAAAACCAATTTGACTTAATGGTATCCCCTGAAACAACTTTTCAGTTTTACCGAAACTGTTCCGGTGACCTCTCTCTTCGGAACTTTTCCGCTGTCTCCGAAAACCTTTTCCGGAAACTTTCTCTCAGACACCCTGTCTAGTATTCAGCAGATAGATGACCCTTAAGCGTGTGACCCTATAGGTTCGGTGAACTATAGACATGACCCGGAACCCCTTCCGATCAATGATCAACATCGGAGCCGTGGACACCCATATTGACCCCTATACCCACACGAATGAATATTCGAGTGAACCTCCAGTTGCCGTGTGCTATTCCTATTGCTTCGCGATATGTTACAAATACCTGAGGTGAGACATGTTGGCATCCCCGTGGATCAACAACTTGTCCCCTATGCCAGTTACCTCGTTACCGGTATTGTTCTCTTTTCTCGTTCCTGTCTTCCGTCATCCCCGTGATCAAATCACAAAGTGTCTAGCCAGACGATGATGGATACCGTAACACCGAGAGGGCCCAGAGATATCCCTCCATCGTCGGAGGAGCAAATCCCAAACTTGAGCTATCAAGTTACTTGACATACTTTCCCATGAATCCGTAAGCCGCCGTAATAGCCATCCAGTAACGGATGACGTTTAACAAACCCCAAAGTTCATGAATCAAGCATGAAGAAACTCGATACTCTCATGGTCTGAGGAATCATGCAAACGTTAACCATCTCTGTGTTATAAACCATTTAACTAGTGACAAATGTATCTCATAGCATAACATCAATTTGGGTCGATTCAACACAAATGTTCTTCTAACATTGTGCCCTCAAAATTGCCGGCATAGCCATGCCCATGATCAGGAAAACAGGATCATCGTGCAATACTTGAGCCAGTCTTAGAGGCCAGACTAGGAATACATTTTACCGTTTATTATTCCACACGTGCATATGAGTCTTCCTCCGAGCCTCGTGGTTATTGCAGACTCGAGAACCATAACAGTTATAGCATGGAACATAAACCTAATTATGAACAGGGAGATAATCAATAACATTTATTATTGCCTCTAGGGCATATCTCCTACAGACTCCTGCTTGCACTAGAGTCAATAATCTAGTTAATTCTAATGCACTTTACACCTGTGGCACACTGGTGTAAAATATGCTTCGCATGTGGTATAGCCTGATGTCCAACGGATCTGACGACTTCAGCTCTGTGTGTAACTTTGCATATCCTTGCGTTTTCACGCTTTCACAAAATTCATATTTTGTGTGGACTTGGCTTTGCATATGTGTGAACCATTGGTCGAAACCTGATTCCTCAGACTGAGCTATGGAGAAACTATCTGCAATAGTGTTCCATAGACCAAAACCATCTTGGAACCATACTAAGTTCATGAATGAACTATATGATTCAACAACTTCTTTGTCGCTTCTAAAGCGTCAACATACTTAGCCTTTGTTATAGAATTCGCCACAATATCTTGTTTGGAACAATTTCCAACTACCGTGCCACCATGTTGTGTATTACACAAAACCCTTAACTTAAATCGAAAATCGCATGGAGCATTGATGAAGACTGTATCGATGTAATTACTTACAACGAGCACTTCATAATCTCTGCTTGCGAGAAAACATGTCATCAGTACTGCTCTAGTACTCAATGACATCTTTCACTGTTGTCCCATGATCAGTACTTTGATCACTTTGGTATCTATACTCGCAACAACTTTGGAGTATTGGACATATCTGGTTGTTTTTACATACCATGGAATACATGATTAATCCAAACATAAGAGTGTGTGGAATCACCATCATGTATTTTGCTCATCAGTGTTTTGGGACACCAAGTCTTGCAAAAACTCTTTCCATGTGACTTCGGCAAGAATCACTCCTTGACGGTTTTCAATGCTAAAAGGTTTTAGCATTTTGTCAATATGTATCTTTGCTCAGCCCCATTAGGTAAATCTATCTCCATAGATCATCATGCCTAATATCAAGGCTATTTAGCCCAAGCACTTCATCGAAAAAACTATTTTCAAATGAAGTCCTAATTCGTGTCAAGAAATTTATTTCCAATTAACAATGTGTCAAGCACACAAGGTTTTTAGAAATATTATTATGCTCCCACTTATTTTCTTGAATCACAAGCATCTTCGTTACCCATTGATGAAGTCAAAAACCCTTTTCGACCATTTCATCAAAACACGAAGATTCCAACTCCATTTTGCTCTCTTCTGTCCATTGCTGGAACTCTGAAGTTTGCATACTTACTAGCATCCTCTGGACTGACAAAATACCTTGGACTGTAACACATGCAAGTCCTTGGTTTCATTTCCATCAGATGGAAATCCTTTCATCATCCATGTTTCATATCTCATGATTGAAATATGTATTAATTGCTAGTTCAACCCGAACCGACTTTAAGCATCGCTCCGGTGAAACAACCTCATCGTAGTCAACTCCTTGAACTTGTTATTGCAACAAGTCGAGCTTTATGGATAAAACATTTTATCTGTATCAGTTTTTAGTTCCAAAAATATTCGTTAGACTCTAAGTCTTCCGAAAGGTGTATCAAGATTTTAATCTTGAATCACTTATATGGAAACTATCTCGGATTGTATTGGCATTTAGCCAATTCCGGAGTCAGGGCCCATCAATGCTTCCTTGTGTATTGTAGGTATACTATTGTCTAACAACAATATCTCGTTTGCGCACCGGATAGGTTTGCACGAGCTTTTCCTACGTGGTTCGGCTGCAAGTTCGACCGAAGTCCATACATTTTATTGTAGAGACTTCCGTATCAGTCGCAGTAGGAAACTCCGGAATCACTTCCAAGGTTCCTTTCCTTTGATCTGATGACGAAGATACTGGTTATCTGGTCGAGTTGCACTGTCCTCCCACTCACCTTTTGTAAGAACTATTCTCTTTAAAAGCATACCATTTTGCGGCAAAAATCCTTGGCCTCGGTATAGTGGTGGGGGAATACCCAATGACTTGGGATAACCTTACAAAGTAGCACTTGTATGATTTGGAATAGGTTTGTAACCTTTTACACAAGCCCCATATTCCAAATGTTAAGAAAAGATATAACATGGTTGGGCGTACCATACCATGACGTCATTTCAACAGACCCGATAGAGCTCTTTTCAGTGTAAAAGCCGCAGTCTCTAAAGCATCACTTTAAAAGGGATAATGGCAAATTTATTTATGTCATCTTTGATCTTACCATGTAATAAATGGTTTGATTACATCTTCACGGACTTTTCACTTGCAGTGGTGTTCCGGGAGGTGCAAGTTATGAAACCCCTTTCACAACTCATCAGACATTCGCTAAACTTGTAACTCAAATATTCCTTTCCGCAATCAATTTGCAGAAACATAATTTTCTTGTTACAATAACTTCTACTTCATTTTTGAAAACCTTATGAATGAATTCAAAAGATCCAGACTTACGTCTCATCAAGTAAATATCCATATATCTACTTGAGTCATTTCTGAAGATAGATAAATCCACTACTTGCAACAACATTTATTGGACTACACACATCATAATGTATGATCACCAATATGTTCTTTGCTCGTTCCTTATGGCCTGTGAACGGTATTTCAGTCACTTCACTTTTCAGAGGAAAGTTGCAAGTGTCAGATGATTCAAAATCAAACGACTTCAAAATCCATCATAATGGAATTTTCCATGCGGGTTTCTCCAATGTGACCAAATGCAGTGCCCCACATGTTGTGGTATTCTTTTAGTCTTGCGACATTTAGCGTCAGTGTTATGGATGTATTATATTACCATCAATATTCACAACATACATCCCATCCTGGATGGAAGCATGGCCCTTCATGTTATTCATAACACCGAACATCAAAAGTTCTCTTATGAATAACCTTCTTGCAAGATACCTTATGCAAAGGGCTAGAGTATATGAAACTCTAAATGTATTATAAAAGTAAATATAGAGGTAATGTATTATTATCAATATTCATAACATACATCTCATTCATAATGAAAGTATGGCCCTTATGTTATTCATATCACCGAACATCAAAAGTTCTCTTATGAACAACCTTCTTGCAAGATACTTTATGCAAAGGGCTAGAGCATGTAAAACTCTAAAATGGTTTATGAAAATAAATACATATGGTAATACACCGATGGAAAGTATAGTACCATTTACTATATTCCCAGCGTGTATCAAAACCTCATCCCTGGCTAGTCTTTCAGGCCATAGTAGTTTTTACATCGAGTTGCAACAGAATGCAATCGAGCGGGTATCTTTGTGATTAACTCACAATACCCAAGAATCAGCGATTAACATGTTTAACCATAATTCCCAAGAACTATATCTTTGACCAGCCTTCTATACATCAAAAACTTGTATGACATTCATACATGAGCTGGATATTCCAGTCTTCTTTCCTTCTGCCTTCATACTTCTAACAGTTTAACTTTCAGTATTTCTCCTACTCTCAGAAGAAGCATCCAACTTAAGAGTGGCGTTAGCCCCGGACTTCCTAGGCGTGAAAGTTTCACTAACACCCTTCGGACACTTCCTTTCACTTTAAGTTGTTTGTTTTATTCACCTTTCATCATATGACAGGCGTTCTTCTGGATCCCTCTCTTATCAGTCTAATGCATAGTAAACACCTTTACTAATAGTTTGCAAACAAACATTGCTTTGGATATTTCATATCTTTCAGCCTTTGTTTGTATCTGAAAATTAATTTTCAGTTCCATGAATATCACATAACTATCCCAAAACTTTCGAAGTTTGGGTCTCATGGAAGCAAACGTATTGCACCTAACTGAAACGGAATTCTAGCTTTTGGATCGAAGGACGAGAGTCACATGATCCATAGCATTAGCGGGAGAATACTGAAAGTATGCGATAGGACAAAGTCCTTCTCGGCACTCTAGAGGACAATCCTCACATTACGTTTACCAACCGTAAAGTTTTAACCAGATATTTAACAGCTTATTCAATTTTAGCAGGGAAGGTGGAAACGCGGGCCATTCTTCTACAACTATTACGCAAATCACTTAGACAGTGTCCATAATTAATTGCACTAAGAATTAAAAGAATTAATTCTAAAGTGCGCTCCCACTCAAATCAATATCTCTCATAATTGATCATGAGTGATTCAAGATCTGCATTTCAATTCAACGCCAAGGTTCGAGATGAACTCAAATGGCGCGAACTTCAATCGGTAGGCAAACTTGCCGATCACATCTCTATGTGATTCTTGTTCATCTTTCGATGCGTGTGTTTCGAGCTCAGGACTGTCCTGCCTGAACGTCAAGACAACCAAGTGATCTCGCTGCGAGGTCTCAACTCACCTGCCTCACACTTCTCTAATCATTCGCACCCATGGAGATCATGTGATGCCCCGAAGAGATAGGTGTCGTGATGGTGCTACACTTGGGAGAACACTAACTACTTGATATTTTAAGTGAGAGATCACCCTAATAAAAAGCGACTACCGCGCAATCAAAAAGGGTACATCATAAGGGATAAACATCTCAGGCAATTCATAATAGCATGATATGGTATAGCCCTTTCTGATGGAGAAGTCTTTCATTTCTTCGTCTCCGGCATTCGCGTTGGTGTTCACCTTCACGAAGATTGCCACCACCTTGTCGATGCACCAGATAATATTGCTATCTCTATAGCTAATAAAATAAGTGCATTACTTAAGGTTGACACGCAGGTCATTAAAGTGACAATCATATGGCTCCAGCCATCATGCCGAATCATGACACGCAGGTCATGTTAATATTACATCATATAGTCATCTCATACATAATCAAATTAATATGAGCACTGCTATACCACATCATATGCACATGCAAACCATCCTGCAAAACCAAGTTAGACGCCTCTAATCGGTTCATGCAAAAACTTGTTTTACATGGCTTCTAAGGTTTCGAAACAAACCGAAGCTACCAACGTCCATCATCAAGCATGATAATCCAAGTCGCTAGATTAACATTGCGGGGTGTATGAAACACGAGATAATAAAATCTCAAGCCCCATACTGAACTTCGTCATACGCATGACCCCCGTGCAGATCATATCTGCATTGCCCTTTTGTCTGCAAAATTTCATCTTTCTTTTTAACTACGGTGGAATTCAATGAACTGTTAGCACTTCGTTGATCAATCAGGATCGCGGATTGCCAGAACATTGAAACTCCACCATACTGTTATCAAGATCAGAAATATGCAAATTCCAGGGAAACAACAAGAACATCGGGTAACAGATTTCATCTGCTACCCGCACAAATAATTTCCAGTAATAGAACTCATCTACTACCTAATTATATTGTGCAACACCCATACATCTCTATGTATTCTAGATCGCATCCTGCATCTACGCATAGCACGACTCTTGATGCCACTGAAGGGGAACGCAGCAGAAAACAAAAAATTTCCAACCTACGCACCAGCCCAGTGTAGGGTAACGCAGCAGAAAACAAAAAATTTCCGACCTACGCACCAGCCCAGGACCACTATGGAGACTGCATACTAGGTTTGATCTTTTTCGTTACCGACTCGTAACGCAGCGGAAGTAGAGTCGATGACGATCGGCGGTGCAGATCCCCGTAGCTAGGATTTTACAACCTCCCAACCGTGAGGATGAATACCCTCATCCGCCCCACGGACAGCCCTCCGGGAGGCGGTTAGACAGTCCCCCGGACGGTGTCGCGGACAGCCCTTCGGGAGGACCTCCAAAACTTGGACTGTCACTCGGACAGCCCTTCGGGAGGACCTTCGAAACTCGGACGATCACATGGACAGCCCTTCGGGAGGCACTCTCGAACTAAGACCGAAACTACGATCTCTCTACAGAGTTGCACACATACGGTGTCATCTATCCGGCAGGGCTTCGCCGTCCAGAACTAGTTCCTGCCGGAACCCAGACAGCCTTTCGGCTCTACGAAACTATTTCGCTGGGAGGGAGAGAGAATGCCAGATCATGCATGGCTTGTGTATGAGAGTAAGGAATGAGGTTTGGGCAGCCCCCTCACCTCCTATTTATAGGAAAACCAAGGGGTAGGATGGGCATTTCAAAAATACCAAAACTTGCTCATGAAGGAAACACTTTCCAAGGGCAAAATGGGAAAGCAAGTGGGCAAGTGGGGCTCCAAGGTGGAGCCCCCTTCTTGGCCGGCCACAACCCTTGTGCCCCCCCCCCAAGGTGGTCCCCATCCATCCATACCTTCTAGAAGCCTTTTGGGAAAATATCCCAAAAGGCACTTTTCCAAAAATATCCCAAAAAGCACTTTCACTATTCACGACGACATATTTCAGCGTCTGATCGAACTGAAAATATTCATGTGGGCTTAGAACATTTCCAGTACCCACCAAAATAATTTTCAACGCGAGCCGGAACAATTCCGGTTTAGTGATTTTCATCTGCGAAAAGCATCTGAAGCGGTTTCAGCAGCTCCGGAACATTTCCGGTTTTCATTCCGGAAAATTCCAGAAAGTTTCCAGAATGATTCTGGCACCCTCCAAGAATTATCAGGCATGTGCTGAAACCAATTTGACTTAATGGTATCCCCTGAAATAACTTTTCAGTTTTACCGAAACTGTTCCGGTGTTCTCTCTGCGGAACTTTTCCGCTGTCCGAAACTTTTCCGGCGTCCGAAACCTTTTCGGTGATTTTCTCTCAGACTCCCTGTCTAGTATTCAACAGATAGATGACCCTTAAGCGTGTGACCCTATAGGTTCGGTGAAGCATAGACATGACCCGGAACCCCTTCCGATCAATGATCAACATCGGAGCCGTGGACACCCATATTGACCCCTATACCCACACGAATGAATATTCGAGCGAACCTCCAGTTGCCGTGTGCTATTCCTGTTGCTTCGCGATATGTTACAAATACCCGAGGTGAGACACGTTGGCATCCCCGTGGATCAACAACTTGTCCACTATGCTAGTTACCTCGTTGCCGGTATTGTTCTCTTTTCTCGTTCCCGTGTTCCGGCATCCCCGTGATCAAATCACAAAGTGTCTGGCCAGACGATGATGGATACCGTAACACCGAGAGGGCCCAGAGATATCTCTCCATCGTCGGAGGAGCAAATCCCAATCTTGAGCTATCAAGTTACTTGACACACTTTTCCATGAACCCGTAAGCCGCCGTAATAGCCACCCATTTACGGATGACGTTTAACAAACCCCAAAGTTCATGAAGCAAGCATGAAGAAACTCGATACTCTCATGGCCTAAGGAATCATGCAAACGTTAACCATCTCTGTGTTATAAACCATTAACTTATGACGAATGTATCTCATAGCATAACATCAATTCGGGTCGATTCAACACAAATGTTCTTCTAACATTGTGCCCTCAAAATTGCCGGCATAGCCATGCCCATGATCAGGAAAACAGGATCATCATGCAATACTTGAGCCAGTCTTAGAGGCCAGACTAGGAATACATTTTACCGTTTATTATTCCACACGTGCATATGAGTCTTCCTCCGAGCCTCGTGGTTATTGCAGACTCGAGAACCATAGCAGTTATAGCATGGAACATAAACCTAATTATGAACAGGGAGATAATCAATAACATTTATTATTGCCTCTAGGGCATATCTCCTACAGACTCCCACTTGCACTAGAGTCAATAATCTAGTCAACGCTAATGCACTTTACACCGATGGCATACTGGTGTAAAATATGCTTCGCATGTGGTATAGCCTGATGTCCAACGGATCTGACGACTTCAGCTCCGTGATTAACTTGCATATCCTCGCGTTTTCACGTTTTCACAAAATTCATATTTTGTGTGGACTTGGCTTTGCATATGTGTGAATCATACCTGATTCCTCAGACTGAGCTATGGAGCAACTATCTGCAATAGTGTCCCATAGACCAAAGCCATCTTGGAACCATACTAAGTTCATGAATGAACTATATGATTCAACAACTTCTTTGTCGCTTCTAAAGCGTCAACATACTTTGCCTTTGTTATAGAATTCGCCACAGTATCTTGTTTGGAACAATTTCCAACTACCGTGCCACTATGTTGTACACAAAACCCTTAACTTAAATCGAAAATCGCATGGAGCATTGATGAAGACTGTATCGATGTAATTACTTACAACGAGCACTTCATAATCTCTGCTTGCGAGAAACCATGTCATCAGTACTACTCTAGTACCTAATGACATCTTTCACTGTTGTCCCACGATCAGTACTTTTGATCACTTTGGTATCTATACTCGCAACAACTTTGGAGTATTGGACATATCTGGTTGTTTTTACATACCATGGATTACATGTTTTAATCCAAACACAAGAGTGTGTGGAATCACCATCATGTATTTTTGCTCATCTGTGTTTTGAGACACCGAGTCTTGCAAAACTCTTCCCATGTGACTTCGGCAAGAATTACTCCTTGGCGTTTTAAATGCTAAAAGGTTTTAGCATCTTGTCAATATGTATTCATTGCTTAGCCCCATTAGGTAAATCTATCTCCATAGATCATCATGCCTAATATTGAGACTATTTAGCCTAAGCACTTCATCAAAAAACTATTTTCAAATGAAGTCCTTAATTCGTGTCAAGAAATTTATTTTCAATTAACAATGTGTCAAGTACACAAGGTTTTTAGAAATATTATTATGCTCCCACTTACTTTCTTGAATCACAAGCATCTTCGATACCCATTTGATAAAGTCAAAACCCCTTTGACCATTCCATCAAAAACGAAGATTCCAACTCCACTTTGCTCTCTTCTGTCCATCGCTGGAACTCTGAAGTTTGCATACTTACTAGCATCCTCTGGATCGACAAATTACTTTGGACAGTATCACATACAAGTCCTAGGTTTCATTTCCATCAGATGGAAATCCTTTTGTCATCCATGTTTCATATCTCATGATTGAAATATGTATTAATTGCTAGTTCAACCCGAACCGACTTCAAGCCTCGCTATGGTGAGACAATCTCTTCGTAGTCAACTCCTTGAATTTGTTATTGCAACAAGTCGAGCTTTATGGATAAAACATTTTATCTGTATCAGTTTTTAGTTTCATAAATATTCGTTAGACTCTAAGCCTTCCGAAAAGTGTATCAAGATTTTAATCTTGAAATATTTATATGGAAACTATCTCGGATTGTATTGGCATTTAGCCAATTCCGGAGTCAGGGCCCATCACCGCTTCCTTGTGTATCGTAGGTATACTGTTGTCCAACAACAATATCTCGTTTGCGCACCTGAGAGGTTTGCACGAGCCTTGCCTACGAGGTTCAGCTGCAAGTTCGACCGAAGTCCATACATTTTATTGTAGAGACTTCCGTATCAGTCGCAGTAGGAAACCCTGGAATCACTTACAAGGTTCCTTTCCTTTGATCTGATGACGAAGATACTGTTTATCTCGTCGAGTTGCACTGTTCTCCCACTCACCTTTTGAAGAACTATTCTCTTTGAAAGCATACCGTTTTGTGGCAAAACCCTTTGCCTTGGTATAGTGGTGGGGGAATACCCAATGACTTGGGATAACCTACAAAGTAGCACTTGTCTGATTTGGAATAGGTTTGTAACCTTTTACACAAGCCCCATATTCCAAATGTTAAGAAAAGATATAACATGGTTGGGCGTACCATACCATAGCGTCATTTCAACAGACCTGATGGATCTCTTTTCAGTGTAAAAGCCGCAGTCTCTAAAGCATCACTTTTAAAAAGGGGTAATGGCAAATTTATTTATGTCATCTTTGATCTTACCATTTCATAAATGGTTCGATTACATCTACACGGAGTCTTCACTTGCAGTGGTGTTCCGGGAGGTGCAAGTTATGAAACCCCTTTCACAACTCATCAAACATTCGCTAAACTTGTAACTCAAATATTCCTTTCTGCAATCGAATTGTAGAAACATAATTTTCTTGTTACAACAACTTCTACTTCATTTTTGAAAACCTTTCGAATGATTTCAAAAGATCCAGACTTACGTCTCATCAAGTAAATATCCACATATGTACTTCAGTCATTTCTGAAGATAGATAAATTCACTACTTGCAATAACATTTATTGGACTACACACATCATAATGTATGATCACCAATATGTTCTTTGCTCGTTCCTTATGGCCTGTGAACGGTATTTCAGTCACTTCACTTTTCAGAGGAAAGTTGCAAGTGTCAGATGATTCAAAATCAAATGACTTCAAAATCCATCATAATGGAATTTCCATGCGGGTTTCTCCAATGTGACCAAATGCAGTGCCACACTTGTGTGGTATTCTTTTAGTCTTGCGACATTTAGCGTTAGTGTTATGGATGTATCATATTTCCATCAATATTCATAACATACATCCCATCTTGGATGGAAGCATGGCCCTTCATTTTATTCATAATACTGAACAATAATTGTTGTTTTATGAACAACTCTTTTGCAACAAACATGGTGCAATGGGCTAGAGTGTATGAAACTCTAAAATGAATTATGAAAGTAAACCCCAGAGGTAATGTATTATTATCAATATTCATAACATACATCTCATTCATAATGAAAGTATGGCCCTTATGTTATTCATAACACCGAACATCAAAAGTTCTCTTATGAACAACCTTCTTGCAAGATACCTTATGCAAAGGGCTAGAGTGTGAAACTCTAAAATGAATTATGAAAATAAATACATAGGGAATACACCGATGGAAGGCATAGTAACATTTACTATGTTCCCTGCATGTATCTAAACCTCATTCCTGGCTAGTCTTTTTAGGCCATAGTAGTTCTTGCATCGAGTCGCAACAGAATGCAATCGAGCGGGTATCTTTGTGATAACTCACAATACCCAAGAATTTAGTGATTAACATGTTTAACCATAATTCCCAAGAACTATATTTTTTTTTGACCAGCCTTCTATACATCAAAAACTTGTATGACATTCATACATGAGCTGGATATTCTAGTCTTCTTTCTTTCTGCCATTATACTTCTAACAGTTTAACTTTTAGTATTTTTCCTACTCTCAGAAGAAGCACCAAACTTAAGAGTGGTGTTAGCCCCGGACTTCCTAGGCATGAAAGTTTCACTAACACCCTTCGGATACTTCCTTTCTCTTTAAGTTGTTGTTTTATTCACCATCATCATATGACATGCGTTCTTCTGGATCCCTCTCTTACCAGTCTAATGCATAGTAAACACCTTTACTAATAGTTTGCAAACAAACATTGCTTTGGATATCTCATATCTATTAGCCTTTGTCTGCCTCTGAAAATGATTTTCAGATTCCATGAATATCACATAACTATCCAAACTTTCGAAGTTCGGGACTCATGGAAGCAAACATATTTCACTTGACCGTAACGGAATTTTAGCTTTTGGATCGAAGGACGAGAGTCATATCATCCATAGCTTTAGCGGGAGAATACCGGAAGTATGCGATAGGACAAAGTCCTTCTCGGCACTCTTGAGGACAATCCTCATATTACGTTACCAACCGTAAAGTATTAACCAGATATTTAACAGCTATTCAATTTTAATATGGAAGGTGAAAACGCGAGCCATTCTTCTACAACTATTATGCAAATCACACTTAGACAGTGTTCAAAATTAATTGCACTGAGAATTAAAATAATTAATTCTACAGTGCGCTCCCACTCAAATCAATATCTCTCATAATTGATTGTGAGTGATACAAGATCCACATTTCAATTCAACGCCATTGATGTGGACATCACTGATGACGAGAATTTCAATTGGTGGGCAAACATGCCGATCACATTTCTATGTGACTCCTGTTCATCTTTCGATGGGCGTGTTCCGAGCTCAGGACGATCAAGCCAGAACGTCAAGACAACCAAGTGATCTCGCTGCGAGGTCTGACCTCACCCGCCTCACACTTCTCTAATCGTTCGTACCCATGTGGACATGGCGCACCCCGAAAAGTTAGGTGCCGTGACGGTGCTACACTTGGGAGAACACTAACTACTTGATATTTTTGTGAGAGATCACCCTAATAAAAAGCGACTACCACGCAATCAAGAAGGGTGCATCATAAGGGATAAACATCTCAGGCAATTCATAATAGCATGATATGGTATAGCCCTTTCTGACGGAGAAGTCTTTCATTTCTTCGTCTTCGGCATTCGCGTCGGTGTTCACCTTCGCGAAGATTGCCACCACCTTGTCGATGCACTAGATAATATTGCTATCTCTATAGCTAATAAAATAATGCATTACAACAAGGTTGACACGCAGGTCATTAAAGTGCAATCATATGGCTCCAGCCATCATGCCGAATCATGACACGCAGGTCATGTTAATATTACATCATATAGTCATCTCATACAAAATCAAATTAATATGAGCACTGCTATACCACATCATATGCACATGCAAACCATCCTGCAAAACCAAGTTAGACACCTCTAATCGGTTCATGCAAAATTTTATTTTTCATGGCTTCTAAGGTTTCGAAACAAACCGAAGCTACCAACGTCCATCATCAAGTATGATAATTCAAGTTGCTAGATTAACTTTCCAGGGTGTATGAAACACGAGATAATAAAATCTCGAGCCCCATACTAAACTTCGTCATACGCGTGACCCCCGTGCAGATCATATCTGCATTGCCCTTTCGTCTGTGAAACATCCATCTTTCTCAACTATGGTGGAACCCAAAGAATTGTTAGCACTTCGTTGCTCTGTCAATCAGCATACTCAGGAGCAGCATGAAAGGATCGCGGATTGCCAGAACTTTGTGAGATTCCACCATGCCGTCAAGATCCGGACTACGCAAATTCAGGGGAAGCAACAGGAACATCGGGTAACAGATTTCATCTGCTACCCGCACAAATAATTTTCAGCAATAGATCTCATCTACTACCTAATTATATTGTGCAACACCCATACATCTCTATGTATTCTAGATCGCAACCTGCATCTACGCATAGCACGGCTCTTGATGCCACTGTAGGGTAACGCAGCAGAAAACAAAAAATTTCCGACCTACGCACCAGCCCAGGACCACTATGGAGACTGCATACAAGGTTTGATCTTTTTCGTTACCGACTCGTAGCGCAGCGGAAGTAGAGTCGATGACGATCGGCGGTGCAGATCCCCGCAGCTAGGATTTTACAACCTCCCAACCGCGAGGATGAATACCCTCATCCGCCCCACGGACAGCCCTCCGGGAGGCGGTCAGACAGTCCCCCGGACGGTGTCGCGGACAGCCCTTCGGGAGGACCTCCAAAACATGGACTGTCACTCGGACAGCCCTTCGGGAGGACCTTCGAAACTCGGACGGTCACATGGACAGCCCTTCGGGAGGCACTCTCGAACTAAGACCGAAACTACGATCTCTCTACAGAGTTGCACACATACGGTGTCATCTATCCGGCAGGGCGTCGCCGTCCAGAACTAGTTCCTGCCGGAACCCAGACAGCCTTTCGGCTCTACGAAACTATTTCGCTGGGAGGGAGAGAGAATGCCAGATCATGCATGGCTTGTGTATGAGAGTAAGGAATGAGGTTTGGGCAGCCCCCTCACCTC
This sequence comes from Elymus sibiricus, assembly GCA_039707655.1. Taxonomy (NCBI): domain Eukaryota; kingdom Viridiplantae; phylum Streptophyta; class Magnoliopsida; order Poales; family Poaceae; genus Elymus; species Elymus sibiricus. The sequence goes on from CM077675.1 coordinate 148,126,173, forward strand.
CTATTTATAGGAAAACCAAGGGGTAGGATGGGCATTTCAAAAATACCAAAACTTGCTCATGAAGGAAACACTTTCCAAGGGCAAAATGGGAAAGCAAGTGGGCAAGTGGGGCTCCAAGGTGGAGCCCCCTTCTTGGCCGGCCACAACCCTTGTGGGGCCCCCCAAGGTGGTCCCCATCCATCCATACCTTCTAGAAGCCTTTTGGGAAAATATCCCAAAAGGCACTTTTCCAAAAATATCCCAAAAAGCACTTTCACTATTCACGACGACATATTTCAGCGTCTGATCGAACTGAAAATATTCATGTGGGCTTAGAACATTTCCAGTACCCACCAAAATAATTTTCAACGCGAGCCAAAACAATTCCGGTTTAGTGATTTTCATCTGCGAAAAGCATCTGAAGCGGTTTCGGCAGCTCCGGAATATTTCCGGTTTTCATTCCGGAAAATTCCAGAAAGTTTCCAGAATGATTCTGGCACCCTCCAAGAATTATCAGGCATGTGCCGAAACCAATTTGACTTAATGGTATCCCCTGAAACAACTTTTCAGTTTTACCGAAACTGTTCCGGTGTTCTCTCTGCGGAACTTTTCCGCTGTCCGAAACTTTTCCGGCGTCCGAAACCTTTTCGGTGATTTTCTCTCAGACTCCCTGTCTAGTATTCAACAGATAGATGACCCTTAAGCGTGTGACCCTATAGGTTCGGTGAAGCATAGACATGACCCGGAACCCCTTCCGATCAATGATCAACATCGGAGCCGTGGACACCCATATTGACCCCTATACCCACACGAATGAATATTCGAGCGAACCTCCAGTTGCCGTGTGCTATTCCTGTTGCTTCGCGGTATGTTACAAATACCCGAGGTGAGACACGTTGGCATCCCCGTGGATCAACAACTTGTCCACTATGCCAGTTACCTCATTGCCAGTATTGTTCTCTTTTCTCGTTCCCGTGTTCCGGCATCCCCGTGATCAAATCACAAAGTGTCTGGCCAGACGATGATGGATACCATAACACCGAGAGGGCCCAAAGATATCTCTCCATCGTCGGAGGAGCAAATCCCAATCTTGAGCTATCAAGTTACTTGACACACTTTTCCATGAACCCGTAAGCCGCCGTAATAGCCACCCATTTACGGATGACGTTTAACAAACCCCAAAGTTCATGAAGCAAGCATGAAGAAACTCGATACTCTCATGGTCTAAGGAATCATGCAAACGTTAACCATCTCAGTGTTATTAACCATTAACTTATGACGAATGTATCTCATAGCATAACATCAATTCGGGTCGATTCAACACAAATGTTCTTCTAACATTGTGCCCTCAAAATTGCCAGCATAGCCATGCCCATGATCAGGAAAACAGGATCATCATGCAATACTTGAGCCAGTCTTAGAGGCCAGACTAGGAATACATTTTACCATTTATTATTCCACACGTGCATATGAGTCTTCCTCCGAGCCTCGTGGTTATTGCAGACTCGAGAACCATAGCAGTTATAGCATGGAACATAAACCTAATTATGAACAGGGAGATAATCAATAACATTTATTATTGCCTCTAGGGCATATCTCCTACACCCAGGACCACTATGGAGACAGCATACAAGGTTTCATCTTTTCGTTACCGACTTGTAGCGCAGCGGAAGTAGAGTCGATGACGATCGGCGGTGCAGATACTCGCAGATAGGATTTACAACCTCCCAACCGCGGGGATGTATACCCTCATCCGCCCCTCGGACAGCCCTCCGGGAGGCGGTCGGACAGTCCCCAAGACGGTGTTGCGGACAGCCCTTCGGGAGGACCATTGAAACTCGGACGGTCACTCGGACAGCCCTTCGGGAGGACCCTCGAAACTTGGACGGTCACTCGGACAGCCCTTCGGGAGGACCCTCGAAACTCAGACAGTCACTCGGACAGCCCTTCGGGAGGCACTCTCAAACTAAGACCGAAACTACGATCTCTCTACAGAGTTGCAGTAGAAAACAAAAAATTTCCGACCTACGCACCAGCCCAGGACCACTATGGAGACTGCATACAAGGTTTGATCATTTTTCGTTACCGACTCGTAGCGCAGCGGAAGTAGAGTCGATGACGATCGGCGGTGCAGATCCCCGCAGCTAGGATTTACAACCTCCCAACCGCGAGGATGTATACCCTCATCCACCCCTCGGACAGCCCTCCGGGAGGCGGTCGAACAGTCCCCCGGACGGTGTCGCGGACAGCCCTTCGGGAGGACCTTCGAAACTCGGACAGTCACTCGGACAGCCCTTCGGGAGGCACTCACAAACTAAGACCGAAACTACGATCTCTCTACAGAGTTGCACACATACGGTGTCATCTATCCGGCAGGGCTTCGCCGTCCAGAACTAGTTCCCACCGGAACCCAGACAGCCTTTCGGCTCTACGAAACTATTTCGCTGGGAGGGAGAGAGAAGCCAGATAACATCAGATGGCATGTGTATGTGAGAATCAGTGAGTGTGGAGGGCTGCCCCTCCACCTATATTTATAGGAAATCCCAAGGGGTAGGGTAGTTTTACACAAAAACCCAAAAACCACATGAATGGAGTCCTTCACAAGGACCCAAAGGTGAAGCCATGAGACAAGTGGGGCTCCATGTAGGAAGCCCACATGTGGCCGGCCACACCCTAGTGGGGCCCCCCAAAGGGGTTCCTATCCATCCATGTCATCCCCTTAGATCTTTTGAGTAAAGCCCCAAAAGGTGGCTTTCCAAAAATATCCCAAAAAGCACTTTCACTATTCACGACGACATTTTTCAGTGTCCGTTCGAACTGAAAATATTTATGTGGGCTTAGAACATTTCCAGTACCCACTAAAATAATTTTCAATGCGTTCCGGAACAATTCTGGATTAGTGATTTTCATCTGCGAAAAGCATCTGAAGTGGTTCCGGCTGCTCCGGAACATTTCCGGTTTTTCCTCCGGAAATTTCCCAGAAGTTTCCAGAATGATTCTAGCACCCTCCAAGAATTATCAGGCATGTGCCAAAACCAATTTGACTTAATGGTATCCCCTGAAACAACTTTTCAGTTTTACCGAAACTGTTCCGGTGACCTCTCTCTTCGGAACTTTTCCGCTGTCTCCGAAAACCTTTTCCGGAAACTTTCTCTCAGACTCCCTGTCTAGTATTCAGCAGATAGATGACCCTTAAGTGTGTGACCCTATAGGTTCGGTGAACTATAGACATGACCCGGAACCCCTTCCGATCAATGATCAACATCGGAGCCGTGGACACCCATATTGACCCCTATACCCACACGAATGAATATTTGAGTGAACCTGTAGTTGCCATGTGCTATTCCTGTTGCTTCGCGATATGTTACAAATACCTGAGGTGAGACATGTTAGCATCCCCGTGGATCAACAACTTGTCCACTATGCCAGTTACCTCGTTACCGGTATTGTTCTCTTTTTTCGTTCCCGTGTTCCGGCATCCCCGTGATCAAATCACAAAGTGTCTGGCCAGACGATGATGGATACCGTAACACCGAGAGGGCCCAGAGATATCTCTCCATCATCGGAGGAGCAAATCCCAATCTTGAGCTATCAAGTTACTTGACATACTTTCCCATGAACCCGTAAGCCGCCGTAATAGCCATCCAGTAACGGATGACGTTTAACAAACCCAAAGTTCATGAATCAAGCATGAAGAAACTCGATACTCTCATGGTCTGAGGAATCATGTAAACGTTAACCATTTCTGTGTTATAAACCATTTAACTAGTGACGAATGTATCTCATAGCATAACATCAATTCGGGTCGATTCAACACAAATGTTCTTCTAACATTGTGCCCTCAAAATTGCCGGCATAGCCATGCCCATGATCAGGAAAACAGGATCATCATGCAATACTTGAGCCAGTCTTAGAGGCCAGACTAGGAATACATTTTACCGTTTATTATTCCACACGTGCATATGAGTCTTCCTCCGAGCCTCGTGGTTATTGCAGACTCGAGAACCATAGCAGTTATAGCATGGAACATAAACCTAATTATGAACAGGGAGATAATCAATAACATTTATTATTGCCTCTAGGGAATATCTCCTACACTTATCACCTACATCATTTGGCAGTTGTTCGACTTGCGAACCATTAGATTCATCAAACTTCACATCTACCGTCTCTTCAACTTTTCGAGTGAAGTTGTTGTAGACACGGTAAGTGTGAGAGTTCGATCCGTAACCGAGTAGGAATCCTTCATGAGATTTAGAAGCAAATTTAGTACGACGATGCTTATCAAGAATGTAGCACTTTGAGCCGAATACCCGAAAGTATCCAACTTGGGGTTTGTTACCGGTGAGTAGCTCGTATGCCGTTTTACCGAGAAGCTTGTGCAAGTAAAGTCGGTTTGTGGCATGGCATGCTGTTTCCATGGCTTCTGCCCAAAAGTGTCTTGGCATCTTGTATTCGTCAAGCATCGTTCTTGCCATCTCAATAAGCGTCCGGTTCTTCCTCTCAACAACTCCATTTTGTTGAGGTGTGTACGTGGCCGAGAACTCATGTGAGACACCTTCTTCGTCAAGAAAGGTATCCACATGGGTGTTCTTGAACTCCGATCCGTTATCGCTCCGAACCTTCTTGATCTTCACTTCAAACTGATTTTGCGCTTTGCGAACGAAGTTCTTGAAGATCTTTTGAACCTGCGACTTATCATCAAGAAAGAATACCCACGTAAATCTGGAAAAATCATCAACTATAACTAGACCATAGGAATTTCCACCGAGACTCTTGTAAGCATTGGGACCAAAAAGATCCATATGAAGTAACTCAAGTGGTCTCCTAGTAGTCATGCTATTCTTAACGGGATGACTTCCACCTACTTGCTTTCCAGCTTGACAAGCACTACAAAGTCTATCTTTGTCAAAGATAACATCTTTAACACCAAGTATATGATCACCTTTGATAAGCTTGTCTAGATTACGCATGCCAACATGTCCTAGTCTTCTATGCCAAAGCCAACCTTTAGATGATTTTGCAATAAGACAAGTACGAGGTTTGGATCTCTTAGTGAAATTGACAATGTATAGATCACCTCTACGGAAACCAGTAAAGACAATGTTATGATTATCTTGACGAAACACTTGGCAATCTACCTTACTGAACAGCACATTAAAACCAAAGTCGGCAAGTCTAGATACGGAAAGAAGATTGTAGCCAAGAGATTCAACAAGCATAACATTTTGAATAGAGCTATCATGGGATATGGCCACCTTACCAAGACCAAGTACCTTACCCTTGGAGTTGTCTCCAAACGTTACGTACCTTCGTGGTCCATGGTTTGGTGTGATCTCTTCAAACATTTCTCTATCTCCGGTCATATGATCGGTACATCCGCTATCGAGAATCCACTCTTTTCCTCCGGACATGTAATCCTTGAAGTTTGCCATGAGACTTAGATTCTTCATGATCTTCTCATACTCGATGTCGAACAACTCATCTTCATCATAGTAGCCATGTTCCACGTTGTCATCATCAAGTGGGAAATCCTCGTCATAAAGAACAAGAGATTCGTTAGGGTTGTGATCATGACAATGTTCAAGTTTATGAATGCGTATGGCTTCTACAATGATGTTGTTGATAGTAGTGACATCTCCTTTAGCACGCATGAGGTCTCTAAGCTCAAATAGACAATCATCAAACTTGGGATCACTAGGCGTCATTTTGTGGAAGGCAATAGTTTTATGAAGGATTTCATCAAGATTACTCAATGAATAACTTGGATATCGTTTCTCCAAGTCATTCCACAAAGTGTAAGCACATACAAAATTCTTCATTTGATTAAGCACATTTCTAGGCAATGCTCTAACAATGAGATTAACAGTTCTAAGATTGCATAGCATATCAACTTCCTCTTCATGTGTGGGATGCAAAGGATCAATGGGAGGTACATAGGGGCTCTTGACATACTTGCTCAATTGAAATTCATTAAACAGCTCAAGCATCAAGGTTTTCCATTGACTATAGAACTCTCCATCAAGAATAGGCACTCTATAACTCAAACTCCCTATACTAGACACATCCATCTTCCTCCTCGGTGATTAAACCGAAGCAATGGAGACCAATGCTCTGATACCAATTGAGGGATCACTAGAAGAGTGTCTAGAGGGGGGTGAATAGACTACCAGCAGGAAATTAAAAACCTAACCTTTTCCCAAGTTAATTGGTTGGCAGATTTTAACAGTTTTAGCTAGTCTAGCAAGTCTAACAGCCCTACACATGCATGTCAACAAATATGGCAGCGGAAAGTAAAGACATTGCACATGAAGTAAAGAGTTGAGAAAGGTAGATCAAACGCAATTAGAGACGCAAAGATTTTTCCCGTGGTTCCGATAGGTGGTGCTATCGTACGTCCATGTTTATGGAGTCTTCAACCCACAGAGGGTAACGGTCGCGTGAGTCCACGGAGGGCTCCACCCATAAGGGTCCACGAAGTAGCAACCTTGACTATTCCATAACGGCTTCCGTCCACGAAGGACTAGCCTTACTATGGGTAGATCTTCACGAAGTAGGCGATCCCCTTGCCCTTACAAACTTCTTGGTTCAACTCCACAACACGAAGTAGGAGGCTCCCAAGCGACACCTAACCAATCTAGGAGGCACCACCCTCCAAAAGGTAATAGGCTCGGTAATGATGATGAACTCCTTTCTCTTGTGCTTCAAGATGATAGACTCCTCAACACACAATCACTCTCTCACAGATTTGGCTTGGTGGAAGGGATGGGATTGATGAAAAGCAACTTGGGGAGGCTAGAAATCAAGATCCATATGGTTGGAGTGGAAGATCTTGACCTCAACACATGAGTAGGTGGCTCTCTCTCAGAAAACTGGATGGGGCAAGTATGGAATAGTTCCGAGTGCTTCTCTTTCGAGTGGGTGGTGGTGAAGGGGTATATATAGGCATCCCCAAAAATCCAACCGTTACACACAAAATGACCAACTCGGTGACACCGATGTGTTAATCTCAGTGGTACCGAAGTGACCAAAAGGTGGCAACTTTTGAATCCCGGTGAGACCGATATAAGAAACTCGGTTGCACCGATAAAGTGACCAACGGTCAGATTGCCCATTCTCGGTGATGCCGATCCAACATTCTCGGTGGTACCGATATTGTGAATTTGCGTAACAGAAAGTTGGCAACCCAAACTCGGTGGCACCGAAGCAGAATCGGTTGCACCGAAGTGGCTAGGGTTTGGCTGAGTCTGTCTGAGTATGAAAATCGGTGGCACCGAGTGGATGTGTTGGTTGCACCGATTTTGGATATTTGACTTTGGACAGACTTTTGTGGAAGAGCTTGTGGGTGTTTTTGGTGACTATCACTTGTGCACGTATGAGCATTTTGTTCACCAACAAAACCTTACCCCCTTTTAATAGTATTGGCTTTCCTATGGACTCAAAGTGATTTCTCACAAAGTGAAATGTAGAGTCCTCTTGCTTGAAGCTTTGCCAATCCATTTCCTTGCATCTTGGGGTATTTCCACAATCTCCACAATCCTTTTTGCCAGCCCTCTCTATGGACTTTATCTGAAATACACTAGGTAAAAGTATTAGTCCAAGAGACAATGTATGTTGTCATGAATTATCAAAACCACCAAGGGAGCATGTTGTGCTTTCAACCGTCAGCAACACCTACACACAAAAGAGCAAATACTTGCACCCAACATAGGCAAGAGGGTTGTCAATCCCCTTGTACTTGTTGAAAGCAAGGATTAAATCTGATGGTAGATGGATAATTTGCAAAGTAAAATAAAATTATAAAGTGCAGCAATATATTTTGGTTTTTGTAATATGATCAAAGTAGACCCGGGGGCCATAGTTTTCACTAGAGGTTTCTCTCTTTTAGCATATCATTTGGTGGTAGATAAATTATTGTTGGGCAATTGATAGAAAAGCGAATAATGACACTATTCATGAAATGATCATATACATAGGCATTACGTCCGTGACAAGTAGAACGACTCCTGCCTGTCCACCAATCGATCAACTCCTGCTTGCATCTATGGTATTAAGTTCATAACAAACAGAGTAACACTTTAAGCAAGATGACATAATGTAGACAAAGAAAGACAAACAATATGTTAAGACCCCATCATTTTATCCTTAGTGGCAACAACACAATATGTGCCTCGCTACCCCTGTTGTCACTGGGTGAGGACACCGCAAGATTGAACCCACTACCATGGACCACTTGCACTGAAGATCGATAGATCAACTTGGCCAAAGAAAACCCATAGATCGGAAAGCGTTACATAGCTATATAAATCATACATAATGAAGTTCAGATTTGACTCGATTACTTTCAATGAATAATCTGATCATAAATCCACAATTCATCAGATCCCAACAAACAAACCGCACAAAAGGATTACATCGAATAGATCTCCGAAGAGAACATGGTATTGACGATCAAAGAGAGAGAAGAAGCCATCTAGCTAATCACTATGGACCTGTAGGTCTATGGTAGACTACTCACACATCATCGGAGAGGCAACAAGGTTGATGTAGAAGGCCTCTGTGATTGATTCCCCCTCCGACAGGGTGCCGAAAATGGCCTCCAGATGGTATCGGGGAAGAACAAATACTTGCGGCAAAAGATTTTTGTTGGGGGCTCTCTGGGTCTTTCAGAATATCTGGGAATTTATAGAACTAGAATTAGGTTAGACGGAGCCACGAGGGACCCACAAGACACTAGGGCACGCACTGTTGCCTTGTCGTCTCCTCGTAGGTCTTCTGGTCCTCCCTCGAAGCTTCTAGGGTGTCTTCTGGTCCAGAAAAAATTTGTTAAAAAGTTTCATAGCGTTTGGACTCCATTTGGTATGGATTTATTGTAAAACCAAAAATAGGCAGAAAACAACAAGTGGCACTAGGCACTAGGTTAATACGTTAGTTACCAAAAATTGATACAAAATTGCATAAAAATTATCTAAGATTGATAATATAATAACATGAAACAATCAAAAATTATAGATACGTTGGAGACGTATCAGTGGCCCAAGTAGCTCTCCACCACTAGACCTTTTAAGGCCCGTTGACATTAAATTAAATATAAAAGCCTCCTAACTATTATTTCAGCCTTTATTATTAATTTTAAATCTCCAAAAATATTTTCGACCTATATATTATTTATCGGTAATACCTGTTATTACCAGATAGCCCCCGAAACCCTTCTGGTGACCCCGAAATGCTTCCGGTTCCTCTCGAAACTATTTTGAATATTAATGAAACTATTTTATAAATATTTTCTCATTGCTCCTATCCTACTAACACTCACGAGACTGTGATTACCTTAAGCTTGTGACCCTGTAGGTTCGATAAAACATAGACATGAACGAAACCCCTTTTGTTCAATGATTGATAGCGGAACCGTGGACATCCATATCGATCCCTATGAGTACACGAATGACATTCTAGTGAACCTTTTGGTTATAATGTGCCATTACCTTTGCGTCGCGATACTTTACAAAACCCGAGGTGAGATATATCGGTATCCTCCTGAGTCATACACACGCTCACTATACTGTTCTCCTCGTTACCGATTTTGTTCTTCTTTCTCCTTGACGTGTTCCGGCATTCCCATGACGTAGTCAGCTATGTTAGCTAGACGATAATGGATGCCGTCACACCGAGAGGGCCCTAAGAATATCTCTCCATCGTCGGAGGACCAAATCCCACTCTTGAGCTATCTAGTCCCTTGTCAAACTTTCCAATGAACCCGTAAGTTCTCGTTATGGTCACCCTTTTATAGATGATATTTGAGGAACCCCAAAGGCCATCGTACGTTAAATAAGAAACTACGACACTCTCATGGTACAAGGAATTTAAGCATATATTAACTCCCGTGTTATAACAGATGACTTGTGACGATATAATCTCAAAGTATAACAAACAAGTTTTAGTTGATTCAATATGATCGTTCTTCTAGCATTATATTCTCAAAGTAGTTTTAGGACTATCGTTACACTTAACGATATCTTAAGATCCGGAAAACATGATCACCAACAACACTTGAGCTAGTCTTAGAGGCGAGAGTAGGAATACTATTTTACCGTTTATCATTCCACACGTGCATATGAGTTTTCCACCGAGTCGCACATTCCAGGATCATAGAAGTTATAGCATAGAATATAAACTCTTAATTATGAATATGTAAATATAGTAATACAATATTATTGCCTCTAGGGCATATTTCCAATAGAGAGACCCTAACGGAACCTGATCTTGTCCATTAAGCCATGTTAACCATTTTTCAAAAAATACTCAGCATCACCGGACGGAATGCCCACATCCGTCGCCTTCCCTGCACACAACATGCCCCCATGGGCCCAGTGCTGCTAATCTTGTAGGAGATATGCCCTAGAGGCAATAATAAATGTTATTGATTATCTCCCTGTTCATAATTAGGTTTATGTTCCATGCTATAACTGCTATGGTTCTCGAGTCTGCAATTACCACGCGGCTCGGAGGAAGACTCATATGCACGTGTGGAATAATAAACGGTAAAATGTATTCCTAGTCTGGCCTCTAAGACTTGCTCAAGTATTGCATGATGATTCTGTTTTCCTAATCATGGGCATGGCTGTGCCGGCAATTTTGAGGGCACAATGTTAGAAGAACATTTGTGTTGAATCGACCCGAATTGATGTTATGCTATGAGATTCATTCGTCATAAGTTAATGGTTTATAACACATAGATGGTTTACGTTTGCATAATTCCTTAGACCATGAGAGTATCGAGTTTCTTCATGCTTGCTTCATGAACTTTGGGGTTTGTTAAACGTCATCCGTAAATGGGTGGCTATTACGGCGGCTTACGGGTTCATGGAAAAGTATGTCAAGTAACTTGATAGCTCAAGATTGGGATTTGCTCCTCCGACGATGGAGAGATATCTCTGGGCCCTCTCGGTGTTACGGTATCCATCATCGTCTGGCCACACACTTTGTGAATTGATCACGGGGATGCCGGAACACGGGAACGAGAAAAGAGAACAATACCGGTAACGAGGTAACTGGCATAGTGGACAAGTTGTTGATCCACGGGGATGCCAACATGTCTCACCTCGGGTATTTGTAACATATCGCGAAGCAACAGGAATAGCACACGGCAACTAGAGGTTCACTCGAATATTCATTCGTGTGGGTATAGGGGTCAATATGGGTGTCCACGGCTCCGATGTTGATCATTGATCGGAAGGGGTTCCGGGTCATGTCTATGCTTCACCGAACCTATAGGGTCACACGCTTAAGGGTCATCTATCTGATGAATACTAGACAGGGAGTCTAAGAGAAAATCACCGAAAAAAGTTTCGGACACCGGAAAAGTTTCGGACAGCGGAAAAGTTCCGCAGAGAGAACACCAGAACAGTTTCGGTAAAACTGAAAAGTTGTTTCAGGGGATACCATTAAGTCAAATTGGTTTTGGCACATGCCTGATAATTCTTGGAGGGTGCCAGAATCATTCTGGAAACTTCTGGGAATTTTCCGGAAGAAAAACCGGAAATGTTCCGGAGCTGCCGGAACCGCTTCGGATGCTTTTCGCAGATGAAAATCACTAATCCAGAATTGTTCCGGATCGCATTGAAAATTATTTTAGTGGGTACTGGAAATGTTCTAAGCCCACATAAATATTTTCAGTTCGACCGGACGCTGAAAAATGTCGTTGTGAATAGTGAAAGTGCTTTTTGGGATATTTATGGAAAGTCACCTTTTGGGATATTTCCAAAAGGTTTCTAGAAGGACTTGGAGGCTAAGCAACCCCCTTGGGGGGCCCCCATGAGATGGTGGCCGACCACATATGGGGCTCCACCATGGGGCCCCACTTGTTCCATTAATTCCCTAATATGCCCTTGTGGAAGTGTTCCTTCATGGGCATTTTTGGGTTTTTGGAAATGGCCACTTTACCCCTTGGTTTTCCTATAAATAGAGGTGAGTGGGCTGCCCACAAAACTCAATCCTTGATCTCATACACAAGCCATGCATGATCTGGCCTTCTCTCTCCCTCTCAGCGAAATAGTTTCGTAGAGCCGAAAGGTTGTCTGGGTTCCGGCAGGAACTAGTTCTGGACGGCGAAGCCCCGCCGGATAGATGACACCGTATGTGTGCAACTCTGTAGAGAGATCATAGTTTCGGTCTTAGTTCGAGAGTGCCTCCCGAAGGGCTGTCCGTGTGACCGTCCGAGTTTCGAAGGTCCTCCCGAAGGGCTGTCCGAGTGACTGTTCGATTTTCGATGGTCCTCCCGAAGGGCTGTCCGCGACACCGTCCGGGGGACTATCCGACCGCCTTCCGGAGGGCTGTCCGAGGGGCGGATGAGGGTATACATCCTCGCGGTTGGGAGGTTGTAAATCTTAGCTGCGGGGATCTGCACCGCCGATCGTCATCGACTCTACTTCCGCTGCGCTATGAGTCGGTAACGAAAAAGATCAAACCTTGTATGCAGTCTCCATAGTGGTCCTGGGCTGGTGCGTAGGTTGGAAATTTTTTGTTTTCTGCTGCGTTACCCAACAAATCTATCTTATCCTTTATTTCCACAACTAACGACAACATCATATTCTTCTTGGACGAGCGCAACCCATCCCCTCGGATCGCTCTCTCGTCTCAACTACCTCATGGATCTCGCTGGTGAGGTTCCTTCCTTCCTGACCAGACCCATGCTGGCAATACGCCCACCCATTATTGCTTACTTCACGCGTCGTCACGAAGCTGCAAGATGCCATTGTCGTGTTGCAAGCCGTTCTAGCTACTAGTGCTGCCTGTTGCAAGCTTCATCGCCATTGTCACTGCTTCCTACAAGCCGTCGTCGTCGTGTTGTTCGCAATGTTATGCAAGCTGGAAGTGGTCGCAACCTTGTCCATGTTGCAATGAGTGACGCCGTGCAAGCTGGAGGTGATTGCAACATGGTCCATGTTGCAATGGGTGCTCACAACATGGTCCATGTTACAATGGGTGATCGCAACATGACCCATGTTGCAATGCTCGCAATAGATGAGTAGAAGAGACTGTAATACACCTTGTGTTGCAAAAGCCCCCGAGCGCAACATGATCCTTGTTACAAATGGCTACAGATGACGCTGACGGAGATTATATAGCTGCAAAGGTTGCCAAGGAAGGTTCATGATTTCAAAAATGATCACACATTTTTTTAAAAGTCCATGAATTGGACAATTCTTCATTTATTTCAAAAAATACCCACGAATTTGAAAAATGTTCATGAATTCGCAAAATGTTTAGGAGTTCCAAAAATATTCATGATTTTAAAAAATGTTAGCGAAAATAAAAATAAAAATACAAAACGAAAATTAAATATAAAAATGCAAAGGAAAAAAATGAAAAAGGAATAAATACACGGAAAACAAAAAATATATATATGAAAAACCAGCATGGACCTTCCCAAAACCGGAGAATGCACCTTGCTAATTGAGCCGACCCAGTTGTTACTTGCGAGGCGCATTTGATCGCTATTACCTGACCTACACGGGGAGTAGGATCCGCGAGCCACGCTGAGAGCTCCTCGTTGGCGCTTTACGCTCCGGTTTAAGAACCACCGTCACGCGCTGCTGGAACGGGCCGACCCAGTAACGGATCTCTCCCTTCCCTAGTCTCGCCCGGACGCTCACTTCTTGTTTCCTTTCACTCAGTATTTTCTGAACTTTGATTGTTGACCGTTCACTTAAAAAAATACCGATTTGCACAATAAGTTAACGAATTTGAAGAATGTACACAGATTGGTAAAAAGTTTGCAAAGATGAAAAAAGTTCATCAATTCAAATAAAGTTCACAAATTTGAGAAAGCTCACAAATTTAGATAAAGTTTGTGAAGTTGAACAAAGATTATGAATGAAATTGAAAATTGTCCATGAATTCAAAAATTCGCAATGAGTTCAAAAATAAATATTAATTTTTAAAACATCCATAAATTTGAAAATATGTTTACGAATTTGAAAAAGTCCACAAATTGAAAAAGTTAGCTCGTGACATTTAAGAATTCACAGATTTAAACAAAAAGTTCACGGATTTGAAGGGCGTTCACTGATTTGTAATAAAGTTAAGGAATTTGGAAAAAAGTTGGTGGATTTGAAAAAAGTTCACAACATTTTAGAAATTTCATGAAATTTGAAAAAACATCATGCATTTCAAAATAATTTAAGTTTTTAAAAATGTTCATAGATTTTGAAAAACAATTAGTGAATTTGGAAAATGGTCATCGATTTTGATTTTTTTCATGAATTTCGAAAAGATTCATGGATTTTAAAAACAGTTTGTAAAAAGTGAATAAAGTTCGTGGATTTGAAGATCATTCAAGCATTTGATTTTTTTCACATATTCGGAAAAAGTTCATGTATTCGAAAAAAGTTCATGGATTTGAAAAAATGTTCATGAATTTAAATGTTCGCAAATTTAAGAAAAATTCACTATTTGGAAATACAGTTCGCGAATTTTAGAAAAGGAAATGAAAATGAAAAGGAAAGAAAAATTTGCCTAAAAAAAATAAAAAGCCAAAGAAAAACTGTGCAGACAAAAACGGAAAAAACCAAACATGAAAGGTGCTGCCTTTTTTAGCGTCACATTTGACACAGAACATGGAACAAAAAGAAGTAAGTAAGCACAACAAGTGATTACGGCAGGTGGTGCTAACCCGTGAGGTCTGGAGTTTGAATCTCACGTCGCACAAACACTTTTCTTAAACTTAAGAAAAAAGGAATTTTGCTGACCCAGGACGGAAAGGGGGTGTGCGCCTGTTTGTGCAATAGCCTGTAACCGGCGCTAAGAGCGCCAAATAGGAGTTTGTTTTTTGAGTGCACCAAGTAGGAGTTGGGAGCCACCTTAAGCAAATGAACGCAATGCATGGCTTAGGAGCACCGGCCCAGATAAAATAGACTATCAGCCCATGAGCAAAACAAGCCCAATCACTCTCATTACCCCTTTCCTGCCGCCACCGCCGCCGCTGAAGGGCGCTCATGGCGCGGTGGTCGTCTCCAAAGGACCCGGCTCTGGAGGCGGCCCTCCGCCGCAACCGGCGCTGGATCGTGAACAACCAGATCAAGCGCCTCCTCCTCCGCTTCCCGTCCCGCTCCGCCCCCGTCCGCCTCCTCCAGTCCCGCCTCAAGACGCTCGACCTCCTCGGCCGCGCCGCCAACTGGCTCCGCAAGTACCCCTCCTGCTTCGAGCTCTTCACGGGCGAAGGCCCGGCCGGGAGCGGCGGGGAGCTCTGCTTCGGCTTCACCAAGCGGATGGCGGAGCTCGTCCACGCCGAGGAGGCCGCCGTCACCGCGTCCGAGCCGGCCATGGCCGACCGCCTCGCGCGCGTGCTCATGCTCGCCCGCGGGCGCCGTCTCCCGGTCTCCAAGCTCGCCGCGCTGCGCGGCCCGCTCGGCCTCCCCGACGACTACCTCCTCCGCATCCTCCCCGCCCACACCGATCTCTTCCGCCTCGCCAACCCGTACCCTCACCGCAGCAACGCTGCAGAGCTGGAGCTGCTCCGATGGGTCCCTTCCCCCGCGGTCTCTGCCGTCGAGGCCGCTGCCTCGGCGAGCAGCTCCCTCCCGCGGTTCACCTGCTCATTGCCGTCCTCTTGGGCCAAGTCACACGACAAGATGGAGGACTTCAACTCCACACCCTACATTTCGCCCTACTCGGAGGACGGGGCGGTGCCTGGCATGGACGCAGAAGTCGAGAAGCGCGCCGTGGCTATGGTTCACGAGCTTCTTTCGCTCACCTTGTGGAAGAAGATTTCGGTTATGAAGCTAGAGCACTTCAGATGGGAGTTTGGGCTGCCAGAAGACACAGCTAGGATGCTGCTCCGGCATTCTTGCCTCTTCTATGTGTCGAATCGGTACAAGATTCACACGGCGGTGCTCCGTGAGGGTTACGAGGGGTCTGAGCTGAGGGTGAAGGATCCAGTGGTGGCGGCAAAGGATAGACTCGGGGAACTGATGCAGGAGGGTCTGCACGAATTTAATCAGCGGCAACGTGCTGCGAATTTGGAGAAGAAGAGGAGGAAAGGTGAGGTTGATGTGAAGAAGGAAGAAGAGGAGCTCGAAGATGAGGCAGGGGCACTGTTGGATAATGCGGAGAAGAGGGAGGAAAGACGGAGGTTTTACAAGGTGTTGTTTGGTGATGATGATAACCGGTGATTAGTGTATGTAAGCCTGATGCCCCTCTATGCAAATTGTTGAACAAATGATGATTGACATTGCTATGAAGGAGTGACACATCTATCTGCACATGGAAATTGTTTGGGTTGTTGTCTCGCTTGCTGGTCAAAGAGTTTGATTCCCAACCTGCTAGTTTTTCTTCTCAGGACATGTAATCGGAGAACTGCAAGAATACCGGCCAGCTAGGCAGTTTGATCTTTATTTGATTATAGCATGCCCCTTCAGGATAAAAGCAATCAAATATGGATTCTCTTAAATGAATAAATGGTGGAATTCTGGTGTAAAAGGGATCGTTATCAAGGAAACCAAACACATGGATGCAATCAATTAACAATGCGTGTGAGAAAGATCGACAGATCTGCTGAACTTGCAAGTGAAATGCCAATGCAAAATGGTCTTATATTGTCAGAGAGAACAGAAATCATGATCAACCAATGCTGTATGCAAGCATGTGCAATTGACTATCTACAAAAGAGAGCACTGCGATTTTGGTGAATCTTTGAGCTCAGTTGGAGTTGTAGCCTTCTGCTGGAATATGTTTTGTATAGCAAATATGATCATCCTCAGAAATGGAACTTTGATGAGCATGATTTTTGGTACACACCCTTTTCCCGTTTTTTTAGGACAATGTTTTGTTATAGTTGAACTTCTGTGTGTTGGCATTTCAGTTATGAGGTTTTATAGATAGCAACTTTACAAAAATTCATTCATGTCCTGTCTAGTCATTTTTATCACAAAATTCTTTAGTTAATCATATAAATTCTACTGGGATGATGCCTTGTCCTTACGTTGCCAGTTTGGCACTGAGTGGTGGACTACTGGACTAATGACTCATTGCATTTTGACATGAGTGGTATATTTATTTCTATGTAACAGTCCATGGGCCTGTATAACCAATTAACAGCTTGCTCAATGAGTAGCAAGTTATATACTATATTTTGCCTGCTGATGTAGGGGTATAAGTAAAAGTAAGAAAATTAAACCTAAACAGAAGGATACATAAAGGAGCTTTAACAACTTGATAACCAAATGTGGCAAGGATATAAGCCTGCCTTTATGTTTGAAGAACATAGGGAAATGGGGATCAATGGAAAGCTATTGAAGAGAAGTGCCAACCATCACAAGCACCAAATTCTGTATTTATTCACAGTCTAAAAGCACATCCATCCCTTGTTTTTCTGGTGCTGCCATGCCTTCCGTTATCTTGCTACCTTCCCATCCTGCAAATGTGACGTAGATCACAGTTTAGTATTTTTAGCCATTAAGGCTTGTGTTGGGAACATGCATGTTTTCTTTTATATTTTGTTTCAGCAAGGAGAGATACCTTTGGACATGTTGAAGCCACGATTTTCCAGCTGCTTGTACTCTTGGCATAGCGCGCAACTCTCACAGCACATGTGAACAAAGCAGTCCATGCAGGGTGATCCTTGGAAGTTGTACTGTGCCCGCATTGAGGATCGTTTGGTACAAGAATACAACCAGTTGCAGCCTATGGACCCTAGCAAAACATACAGGGTCCCATGCATGCAGCATGCTGGAAACAAGGGGAGTTAGTCAACAAGACGTATGTTTTTATGCTTGACCCCAGGTGCAAATTGTAATTGAAGCACATACATCCGGAGCCTCTGTCCACAACCTCAGCAATGCGACCAAATGTAATATGCAGGGGCACCAACAAGTCAAGCAACCTGCAGCATTAGCCAAAAAAATGAAGCATTAGAATGTAAGTGAAATGCACTCTTATACCCCCCCCCCCCCCCCCCCCCCAATGTATAAACCATAAGGACGTGTGAGAAGAGCATGAAAGATCGTTCTCCATACAGGTGCCGCAATCTCCAAAGCAGTCACAAAGCCCAACCGACCACTTCCCTGACACGCTGCTGATTTCTTGGGGTTGTGATCTGTGGAATATGGAAATAGATGGTGTGTAGCTGTGGCTTTGTGAGCAAGAATACATTGATCCTGTTGGTATTTATAAACTAGCAACAACATGTATCAGTGCCCATTTGCACAAGTATCTGCTCATAGTAGATTCCAGTGCATCATTTTTGTTGTCTCATGGGCTTTCTCTTTCTTCTTGCACTTTAATGTTGTATGTTGTGTTTACAGGTTTTGCTGTGAATTAGTGTTTTCAGTTACATCATGTTCACTTGGCTTGTTCTGTTTGATTGTTCCTTCGGCAAATCTTATGCTCAATTAGCATCTGGCAGCTATTTGGAGCTTCCAGTTTTGGTTGTAGCATAGACCCCTTTTGTTCTTTTCATCATTCATTACTTGGCAAGTAATAGCTGCTATGATGATTGGAATTCATGGGCTGACGATGATAGCAATTTGAGGTCCTCACACAATGATTGGAATCCAGTCTCACTATGTTTTCAGTTTCATTATTCGTGCGGCACCAGATTGAAGCTACGGAAAATGTCACGCAGTCCTGTTTCCGAGGCTTTTTTTAGGAGACTTTTCAATCTAAATTCGAGTTGGATAAGATCTTTTGCTTCCGTGATTTCCTTGATGAAGCTCATACCGCACCCTTAATAAAAGCCCCAAATTTGGTTGCTGTTTTGGAGTTTCGTAATTGCCTCCAGTTCTGTGCTCACTTTGGGCTTTGTCCATTTGCATTTGTGGGGGCATTATCTGGCTCTGCTAGCTATTTGTAATGTACAAATTATATAACCTACAGATAGCCAAGATATTGACCAATATTGCACTGTTATGTGGAGATCATCTGTCATACACTGTGAAGTACCGTTGTTGGTGTGCCAGGGTTTGCTCTTGCAGGTCTTGAGCTAAAGAATTCGCTGATCTGGCCCAAACTGATTGGCCACAGGACAGGCTATGGCGAAGTCAATCTACAAGGACTACCAGACGGAGCAAGTCATATAAGCCTGCCTTTATTATCCCTTTGGATGTTGGAGAACATCGCGAAATGAAAATTAACAGAAAACAGGAGAGTCAATCATCGTATTCAGAGCCATCAAATTATGGACATGTTCTAGAAGCACATCGCTTGCTTCACTGGTGCTTGCATGCCTTGCACACACCCCACAAACTTGTTGCTACCTTTCCATCCTGCAAATGTAAATGGTGTAGAACATGATTTAGTCATGATTATTTCTTCTTTGTTAACATTAATAATCATGATTATGCTTTCTTTCGGTAAGACGCGGAGACCTTTGGCCATGTTGAAGCCGCGATTTTCCAGCTCCCTGTACTCTTAGCATAGCGCGCAACTCGGGTAGTGGAGGTGGACGTACCAGTCCATGAAGGGCCATTCTTGCAAGTTATATTGAGACCGCATCGCCGAACGTTTGGGAAAAGAATACAACCAGTGGCAGCATAAGAGCGAGAGGCAAACATACAGGGTTCCACTCACGCAGCATGCTGAAAATGAGGAGAGTCAGCCGAGAAGATCGATGATTTTTATGCTTCAAATGAAGCACAAATTCTAAGAGAAACACCTACACGTGGAGCCTTTGTCTGCAATCACAGCAATGCGGCCAAAGGTAACACAGCGGCACCAGCAAGTCAAGCAACCTGCAATGTTAGGAAGTAGAATGATACACAGATGAGTACTGCAAAGGTAGTAGATAATCCAGGACCCCAGTACTTTGCATGCTTCTTTACGAAACCCATGTATAAGAGGCGCAAGAAGAACAAAAAAAGGCTAGCTCTGCATACAGATGTCGAAATCGTCAAGGCAGTCGAAAAGCCCAACCTACCACTCTGCAACCATGGTACTAGTTAGTTTGGTAGACTGTGAATATGTGATCTATGGAGTTGGGAATAGCGTGGTGTGAAGCTGTGCCTTTGTGAGCAACCAATGTTTATATACTAGCAGTAATGGTGCACTACTAGCTAGAAGATATGAAAAGGTCAATTGATTCAACCAACCCCAGTGCAGAAATTTCTTTCTTGTTTTTATCTCCTTTCTCTTGCAATCTGCACCGGATGTTACACGCTAATGCTTTGTTTACAGGTTTGGCTTTGGATTGGTCTTACCAATGACACTGTGTTCAATTGGCATGTTCTGCTTTGGATCAAAGGAAATCCCATGCTGAATCAGCATATGTCAGCACTTTGGAGCTTCCAGCTTTGGTGATAATTTCCATGCCGTATTGTCGTTTTCCTTATGTTTGAAATCAGCCTGATAAAAAATACTGATGATAATCACCATGGCGATCTCGGTCTAAAATGGGGTAACCATGCCTGGTTATTAGCTTGTAAAAGTGTCAGTCGCAACTTCTTCCTATCCAAGCCTACAGATAGCTAATAATTAACGAATATTCCATGTTCTGCTTTGGATCAATCTTTCTGGAAATCCCATGCTCAATCAACATATGTCAGCACTTTGGAGCTTCTAGCTTTCGTGGTAATTTCCGTGCCGTATCGTCGTTTTTCTTATGTACGAAATCAGCCTGATAGTAAATACTGATTATAATCACCATTTCAGTCTCGGTCTAAAATGGGGGAACCATGCCTGGTGATAAGCTTGTAAAAGGGTTGGTCATAACTTCTCCCTGTCCAAGCCTACAGATAGCTAAGTAATTAACGAATATTTTACAGTTATTATGTGGAGATCCTCTATCATACACTGTAAAGTCCCCTTTGTGTGCCAGGGTTTGCTCTTAAAGTTTTGAGATAAGGAATTCGCTGATCTGGCCCGAACTGATTGGCTACAGAACTAGAGGGTACCACGAAGTTAATGTACAAGGACTATACCATGCATGCATGGCATTAACAACATGGTCCATATTCCGGTTTGATTTTAACTTTTTGCCCTGTGGTTTATATCTTTCTTAGGACAACGCTTCATGCGGCTAAACTACCTGTCGTCTGAATTTTTGCCATCTCAATTATGAGTTTCTGTATCTGTCCAATCTTTCTTGAAATATCTTGCTTGTGTGTAGCCTTTTGTGATCATATTTTTTCTTCAATCATCTTAAGCATACAGGATGCCCCATCTTCAAGTATTTATTCCTCATGCGAGTTCAGCAGTCAGTATTGAGTCAAGAGATTCGTAGCTTTACAACTTGAGCACTGCATTTTAGTTCACAGGCCACTAAACTTCAGTACATCTACAACCATATAATGCGTGTCGAGTAAGAAAACTGAACCAAAATCACAAGGACAGATAACAGGAGATTTAACAACTTGATTACCAAATGGAGCAAGTCACTAGGCCTGCCTTTATTTCCTCTTTGGATGTTGTAGAACATCATGAAACGAAAACTAACAGAGAACAGGAGAGCTAAGATCATCATTTTATGGACATGTTCTAGAAGCACATCCCTTGCTTCCCAGGTGCTTTCATGCCTTGCACACACCCCACCATCTTGTTGCTACCTTCCCATCCTGCAAATGTAATGATTTAGTCATGATTACTTTGTCTTTGTGAAACATGAATTTTCTTGACTATGCATTCTTTCAGTAAGACGCGGCGACCTTTGACCATGTTGAAGCCACGGTTTTCCAGCTCCTTGTACTCTTGGCATAGCGCACAACTCTCACAGAAGAAGTGGACGCAGCAGTCGATGCAGGGCGATGCTTTCAAGTTGTATTGCGACCGCATCGCCGAGCGTTTGGTACAAGAATACAACCAGTTGCAGCCTACGCACGCCAGGCAAACATACAAGGTCCCATTCATGCAGCATGCTGAAAACAAGGAGGCTCAGCCACAAAGATGGATGATTTTTATGCTTCAACCCAAGCACGAGTTCTAAGCGAAACACCTACATGGGGAGCCTTTGTCCACAATCCCAGCAAGACGACCAAAGGTAACACAGGGGCACCAGAAAGTCAAGCAACCTGCAATGTTTGGAAATGGAATGGAACATAGATGAGTACTCTGCAAGTTTGCATGCTTCTTATGAAACCCTTGTACAAGGGGTGCAAGAAGAACAGAAAAAATCTAGGTCTGCATACAGGTGCGGAAATCTCCAAAGCAATCGAAAAGCCCAACTGACCACTCCGCAACCATGGTGCTAGTTAGTTTGGTAGATTGTGGATCTTTGATCGTTGGAGTATGGGAATAGCAGTGGTGTGCAGCTGGTGCCCTTGTGAGCAATCTTTGATGCTACCAATGTTTATATGCTAGCAGTAACAGTGCAGTATCAGGTATGACAAAGTCAATTGCTTCAGCAACCAATTCTAGTGCAGCATTTTAGTTTTAGTTTTATGGGCTTTCTCTTGCAATCTGCACCGAATATTGTACGCTAATGCCGTGTTTACTGGTTCTGCTTTGAATTGGTCTTCTCAAGGAAACCGTTTTCAATTGGCATGTTCTGCTTTGGACCAATCTTTCTGGAAATCCCATGCCCAATCAGCACATGGCAGCATTCTGGAGCTTCTAGTCTTGGTGGTAACTTTCATGCCTTATCGTCGTTTTCCTTATGTATGAAATCGGCTTGATAGCAAGTAATGTACTAATGATAATCACCATGTAAGTCTCCATTTAGACTAGGGGAACCATGCCTGGTGACAAACTTCGTAAAGGTGCCAGTTATAAATCCAAGCCTTTAACCAGACACTTGCCAGTTAACATAACGTATGCTTTCTGCACAAATGTGTGCCCTTTTCATGAAAGGGGAATATATTAATATCGTGAAGATACCAATTACATCCAGTCTCTTTGCACCAACAAGATGGATGTCTCAAAGACATCTAGGATACACACAGCCCGAAAAGAAAACAGAAAAGAAAGGGAAAAAATAAAGACCCCGCCACAATGAAAGGGAAAAAATAAAGGCCCCGCCACAATGATCAACTCCTCTCAGCAGCAACACACAAACCACTAGCAAAGACAACACCCGGAAAATATAAAAGGTCTCCAAAGCGACGCCTTCAAAAAGGAAACAGCGCACAAGCGCCGTCGTCGTCCGATCCAAGATTTTAGGTTTTCACCATGGAGAAAGTTCGAGTTCTTAAAACAATACCTTCAGCAAGGCAATTGTCAGTCACAACCAATGAAGGCCATACCTTAGGTTCTCACCTTGCAAGTCACGACTCGGCACCCGAGGAGCACCCACAAAATGAAATCCTCCAGTGCTGTCCCCCTCCCCCCCCCCCCCCCCACCTTATCACCGCTACTCCTGAAAGTTACCAAACACCTGGCTGACCCCATCGTCTTCGCCTTATTGATCCTTCGGTCTCAGCCACCATGAATTTCTCCACCGCTGTCTACGCCATGGAAATCGAGATACCGACATGTCCCATGGTGTCAACAAACAAACAGAGCTTCGCGTCATGCCCTCATGGAGCCGCGTAGGCTGATATGGACGCGCACGACCGGGTCTATCCGATCCAGATATCCTTGGGTAAGATCTCCGGCAGTAGTTCCGGAACACGTTGATGGCCAGATCAAGGAGGACTGATCATGCAGATTGTTGCCATGAATGCGACAGAGCACTAGGACCGCCACCACACCGCTGCCTTCACCACGACGACGCCATCGCTGCCATGGCGAAGGACACCGGCCCATGCTGCCCATAGCCCGCGTCGCCGGCTGAAGACGGGCGCCAGATCGGGACGGATCCCGATCCGTCGCCATCCCCTCGCCTGTACGATCCGCCACCTCGAAGCCTGCCGTGCGCCGCCAATCCCGAACGACGCCCCCGTGAGGATCCGCCGCCGCACCATTGCGACCCTCGCCATCGTGGTGTTCTGGCCCAGCCACATCGCCCCGTGACGAGAAGGCGAAAAGCCCCGCCGCCGCCGACGCCAGCTTGGCTTTGCCTGGCTGCGTCCTTTGGCAGCGATGAGGGAGGAGGGAGGGAGAGGAGGGTGCTAGAGGTGGCGGCTGGGCCGCCCTCCTCGTCACCCACGGGAGTGACGTGGGAGGGTACAAATGTGTGTCCTGTCTGAACTTGGGAGGGTACAAATGTGTGTCCTGTCTGAACTTTCCGGTTACGACCATAGTTTTGTTTTGCGCGTATAGCCAACTATCGCTAGAGTACTCCCTGTTGGGGGTGCTGTTGATGTGCTTCTTTTGATCTTCTACTAGTAGGCTACCATCTGCTTGTTGAAGTTGAAAGTTCTGTAACACTCGAAACAAATTTGGTAGAAACTACATATTCAGAGTAGCAACCAGTCGGGTAACGCCTCCTGGCAACCTAAAGAATATCGACAAACGAAATGCTTAACACTGTTCCACTGGCCACTGGCAGTGACTTGTTCTTTGGAACTGTAGTGAGTGTTTTTTGGTTGCTTATTACATGACGGTTGTCCCGGATAAGGTTTCTGGTTTAGAGGGGAAACAGGTTTTTTTTCGGATAGCGTGTGTTCAGCTGCACTAAAACATCAAGCTACGCTCGCTCTATGCAAATACCTCTCGGTCCTGGCGCAAGTATTTGGTCAGTTCCGAAGGAGAAAAGTATACTCCCCCAATACATCTTCAATTGGACAGAAACCCCTCTAAACTTGGCTTGTTCACTAGTAGCTTGTGTCTCTACCGTTGATCCACCTTCCAGAGTTTCTTCTTCTCCAGGACCTTTAGCACTCCCTCCTTTAGCCAAATCAGTAGCATAGACCTCACATAGCTTGTCAAAGTTAACCATAGGCTTCATGTAGAGAGGACCTGCTCCCTCGCGGGACTTAAAAAAACATGAATTTCCATTAGAAAATTAATTGCTTTAAAAAATCACATGAAACATAGCAGCTTTATTTACATATGAATGAATGTATTGTACCTTTGCCCAGCCCATATACGTCTCCCTGTCTCCAGTTACCATTTTTTTCTCATCATCCCATCCAAACCCACTACCATTTTGCATAATTTCTAGAACATAAGAAAGTTGCTTCTTCAAAATCTTAACTTTAGACTTGATATGTGGATCTGCTTTAAGATCAGCATGTGGTAGCACTTTAGCCATTTCCTTCTCAATGTAGGTCAGATATATGGACAGCGGAGGAGGAGAAGTTACTTATTGACATTCTGTATGACATGAATGATTCTTCTTGGAAAGTAGATACCGGTCACAAGTCTAAATGATTCCACACATATATGTTGATGGGCAAACATTTAATATCCTACAGCTAAAAATCTAATAGCGTGTATCAACGATCTTGTCTTTTTGCTATCCAAGCTTTCCACATTTCATCAGCTAACTTGTCTCTTTTCTCAGTCCACTGAAGATGTTTCGGTGGACTGAATGACATCCTCATATACTTGCTGCTGCTGAAGGCGTAGCATGTACTCATCTAGATATTGTTCACATGGATCAACACGCATTTGTTGTCGTATCAGGTTGTGAATATAGCAGCATGCTAGAATAATGTCAACTTGTGTATCAAAAGGATAATAAGAGGGGTTCCTAAGGATAGCCCATCGCATCTTCAGCAACCCAAAAGTCCTCTCAATCACATTTCTTGCTGATGAATGCATCATGTTAAACAATTCCTCTTTTTTTGTTGGGGGTTTTTTCCAATCATTTAGATGGTACCGTTGGCCTCTGTATGGAGCAAGAAACCCTTCACAGTTCTTGTACCCGGCATCAACTAGATAATAGCACCCTATGCAATAGAAACATAGGTATGAGTTTGTCAGCTATGCATACAACATATATATCTAACTAACATGGACCATTTTGTATTATCTCTTACCCCGAGGAACCTTAAGGCCATTTGATTTTGATAAAGCATCTCGAAGCACCCTCCCATCAGCCGCAGATCCTTCCCAACCCGGATATACATAAATGAATTGCATGTCTGGCGCACATACGCCAAGAACATTTGTTGCAACTTCATTCTTTCTTGAACGAAATCTTGGTTTGTCAGTTTTCGGCACATGAACTTCTATATATGTCCCATCTAAGGCACCTAAACAATGCTATAGTAAGAAAAATGAGTTAGACCATGAACAAAACTAGACCTGCACTTGTTTTTTTGTGTTGAAATATAAATTGGTACCTTAAAGAACTTCCACCTTCCATCCGTGCAATTGGCTGGAATTGCTCGAGGTTTCTTAAGCAACACTTTCCAGAGTTTTAAAACCGCGCCTAGTACTTCATGGAATTTCCGACTTACTGATTCAGGCGAACGCTGAAAATCATGATGGATTGCTCGATTTTTCTCATCATGTGCAAGTATGTGAAGGAACATGGCAACCGTTTCTTCCACGCTCATGTGCCTAGTATCCTTTAACCCACCTATTTTTCTTACCAAAGAACATAACACTCTGAAACAACGCCCATCCATCCGTAGTTGGAAAATGCATTCCGTATCGCTTACTCGTATCTTGTTGTTCAGGGTTTGTGCTCGAGTAATAGGGTCATACCAAGAAGGCTGTCTAATTCGACGCATCCTATATCGACCCCTCCTAAGTAACATCATGAAGATTTGCAACAACAAATATAAAATTATGATTATTTTCACTCTCCGTTGCCTCATTGTGTGCCACAAGATTATGATTTCTTGATTTGTTGGTGGACGTGCCATGGCTGTGAACAAAATTAGGTAAGAGTGGCACTCAATCGGCTACAAGAAATAAGGTACAATATAATAAATACCACACAGATGTGTAAGCAATCACACACAACCAAGCATCAATTATTCAGGAAGTCACACATGAGCAACCAAGAAAAATAAAGCATGGATAAAAGTAACTTCTTTTCTAGTAAAGTACCTCCGCTGGAAGTTTCTCCTTATTGCCCGGACCAGATCTTGGATCAGCGCACATATTTTCATGGCCTTTATGTTTAACATAGATCTCAGCAAAGTTGTGCTTCTTTGCAAAGTTCAACATCTTAACAACAGAATTGTCATCATGAATTAAATCAATTCCTTCATCAAGGCAACATCCAGGTATTGTATAATATAACTCATCACCATCCTTGAAACCGACGTCTTTAGCCATGCGAACTAGACGAAAATACAATGTACGCTCACTGTCACAGTCTCGAAAAATAGACACTTAGCCACCATCATAAGTAAGTGGTCCTTCAATTGAGAATGAACCCCCATGATGCATTTTGATATGGATCAAATCCCCCTCCATTCTGTATCTATATAAGGCATTCAAATATATGAATCAAATGGATGCTTATTACATAATTGTATACTTTATTATTATCACTGGAGCTTATTCTGCTATTCATAATCCCTGGCCCCAAACTAATTCGCATGCATATTGCATAATTGTTGCAATTGAACTATTAATTTATTACCAATCCGGGTGTCTCAATGAGGATAAATTTGTCATCAAAGCAAATGCTTAGGCACGCACAAGACCATAAGGTGCAACATTAAAATGAATTAAACTACTCTTTTCGGGTTCACATGTACTCTCACGACTGGGACAGAAACTTTTTTGCAGATAACAAAGATCATATCTTTCAAAGCGCAGGTAGCAGAAATTTGACATGATTTCAAACATAGTGCAGAAGGAAGCAAGGAAGCACTGCAGTAACTTAAACTTGATCTATTAGTGTGTACTAGCAAACAGGTACGCAGCCACAACAACAAGCCAGCCGTAAGCAAGATTGTTAATTTTCCTAACATATCAGTTCATTTTGAATGTTCTCCATTGACTACTCAAAACCATCCTCTAGTATATCTCTAATAAAATTCAGATGCTAAGCAGGACAAAGATAGAGGGAGAGAGATAAATCTGAACACAGTTCTGAACATTAAAATGGATAAGTTCATCTGTACCTCTTGTTCTTCGCTTCAGATCTGCACAAGATAAATTACAAGTATCAATACTGTATGCCTTAATCAGACCATTCATAAACAGGGAGAAAAACGAAATTAGAAAGGGAATATATCTGGGTCGATCTGTAGGGAAAAGCTACAAGCATCAGATTTATTTTGGCGTAGTCTGATGAGTCGAAGTTAATGGGTGCAAAAGAAATAAGTCTATGGTACGATTTGGATGAGATTTAGATAAGAAATCGGGATTGCAAAACATGAACGGGATTACCTGAGCTCTTCGCCCCTGCCGTCGCCTCTCCAGGTCGAGAGAGGTGGTTAGCGCTCGATATTTTGTGGGGGAAATAGATGCCGCGCGGGGGCTTATGTAGCTGCGATTTCCCGCGGATTAGAGAAGATTTTCGCGGGCTTTCTTGTTTCCGCATCTTGTGGAGCGGGAGGAAGGAAATCGCCAAGCTTTTTTCTCTCTATTTCCCATTCCCTCGCTCAATTACCACCCCACCCCAGGGAAGAGATAAGGGGGAGTTGGACCCGTAACTCCCTTTCCCCTTCCCTCTTTAATTCCCCTGGCCCAGTCAAACAAGGGATTTTAAGTCCTACACCCCTCTAATTCCCATTCCCTAGTACTAAATTCCCCGAAACAAACATGCCGTTAGAGTAGGGAAAAAAGGGAATTCTGGATCCTCTCTCTCTTGGCAGTTGATTTCCATAATTAGCGTAACAAATCCCAGAAAATCCTCACGGAAAGACTCCCCCGATCGCAGGCAGTCCTTCGCCCCGCGCATTCTCCCGCGAATGACATGGCGTGCGCCTCTTCCCTACTCTCCCCCGCGCGGCTTGCAGGCAAAAGCCTCAGCCTAATTCAAAATTTCACTCATGGAAAATTTTCAGCGGAGGAGGGAATGAGAATGGCGTCATTGACTAAATTTTTTTGCTTCAAAATTGGAGAAGACGGGGCTATAAATCCTCCCCTCCCCATCTCCCCACCTCGCCATCTCATCCTCTCTCCTGATCGCATCCCTTTACCACAGTCGCCATCTCTTTCTCCTGCTCGCCGTCTCCAATGGCTGGTCGCCGCTCCGAGAGGATCAACTGGGATGGCCTTGGCAACGAGGTGGAGGAGGATGCAGCCGAGATGAACTGCGACTACGAGTGGGTCCTCCCCGATCACGGTATGTCCAACTAGATTCATCCATTCTCGCATCCGTTCTGTGACTCCGTAGTTGATTGTTTTGTGCTGTCATCATAGATGAAGGAGACATGGAACAGAGTTCTCATCGCCGTTGGGGAGGAAGGCTTGGCCTTGCAGGAAGAGTAAGGGCTCCGGGCGTGGGACGTGGACGAGGAAGCGCTGGCCATACAGGACTTGGAGGAGGCTGGAAGATCATAACTTGCTCAGCGTGTACGTTCAGTTGTCAACCGGGCAATGACGGATGGAAACGGCGAGGACGGAAGCAGCGAGGATGACGTGCATGCACACGGTTGACGACGCCTTGGACTTGCAGGGTCAAGGCGCGGCCCTAACCTGGTGACCAGTAGTTGGTCTAAATCAAGGTACGTACTCCTGAGTATACTGCATTATCTAAACATTTGAAAAGTATGCCGTTTTTTCAATAGTTCTGATTAGATGCTGCAAAGTACTCCTGTTTAAACTCATGATTAGGTGCAGTATTCATGTGTACGTGTGTACGTAGATCATGTGTAGTTCTTACTCTGTACGACTAGGAGATTATCAATTCACGTCTAGACGTAGATCACCTGTACCGGAATTTCCACAAGCATAAGAATACTACTGCAACCATGTACCTTCCATGCCTCTGTTTCACGAGGTGGGACTATAATGCAGGTGCAGCTTGCAGTAGTTTGTAAGCACCAATGGGTTAGTAAATTTCAATTCCTTGTCGTCCACAAGAACCTCCTTCCCATCGGACCCGAGTTATTCGGATGTTATCGAAACTTCTTGCACATCATCTAGCAAGCTCGCAAAATAGTGCACTGGCTTGATGATCTTAGTGATGCGAATTCGGTCAGCAGAATCTCCCTTTGGTCCTATCACAAGTTTCTCCTTGTATGGAATCATAATCCTCATTGTGAGGCCTATCACTTGTGCAATTACGAAAAACACTTTAATTGGAAAAAACTAAAACATCTATGATGGATTAGTGAAATGCTGAATGTATATTCTAAAATGGTTTGTGGCAATAAAAAATGTCATGCATTTAAAAAAATGTACATGACGTCTTCTAAAAGAACAAAATAAGACAATAGCCTATCAAAAGTATGGAGAATGGAATATGTTTGCTCCCTTCCATGAGACTACAAGGCTGATGGAGGTCGGCATTGAAGCCTTCTCCATGTAGAGTGGGCACTGAACATGGGGAGGTTCGCATGGGTCTGATATTTTTGTTTTACTGACATAACAAAGATGGTTATCATATTCATTTAGTTAATCTCTATTAGTTATTTGAATAGAGACTGGAGGATATGTCAATTTCATATTTTCATTCGATACTTAATTTTCGTGTAAGGATGATGTAATGATCTGAGGATTCTGTAATATACCATCAAGCGATGTTACCCATATAAGAGAATGGAAAGAAAAGGGGGAGGGTGCGAGATAGGCCTTATAATTGGGTTATGTAATAGTTCTTGAGTGAATCCGACAAACATTAGTGGAAAAGGTAGTTTCAGTAATTTCCATAAAAAAAAATTAAGATCCTATCTGATGGTTTCATGAGATTCTCTTAAGAGCTGTATAAAATGTTGTTGGATTGATGCTGTTTTTTTACACCTTTCCATTCTAGTTTTCGAGATTAGATGGGCAATCATTCCATTACTTCTACATTCATCAAAACTAGAACAATAACTAAGTTAAACCTTATTACCGGAATTTCAACAAGCATAAGAATGCTACTGCAACCCAGTACCCATGCCTTTATTTCACGGGGTGGGACTATAACGAAGGTGCAACTCGTAGTGGTTTATAAGTGCCAGTAGGTTAGTAGATTTCAATTCCTTGTTATCCACAAGAACCTTCTTCCCATCAGACCCAGGTTATTTGGATGTTATCTAAACTTGTTGCACATAATCTAGCAAGCTCGAAAAAATAGTGCACTGCCTTGATGGTCTTAGTGACGCGAATTCGGTTAGCAGAATCCCCCCTTGATCCTATCACAAGTTTCTCCTTTTATGGAATCAGAATCCTAATTGTGAGGCCTACCAGTTGTGCCATTATGAAAAACACCTTAAATGGGAAAAATTAAAACATCTATCATGCATTAGTAAAATGTTGAATGTTTGTTCTAAAAATGTTTGTGTCAATTAAAAATGTCATGCATTTAAAAAATTGTACATGACGTTTTCTAAAAGCACAAAATAAGAAGATAGCCTATAAAAAGTGTGGAGAATGGAATATGTTTGCTCTCTTCCATGAGACTACAAGGATGATGGAGGTCGCCATTGAAGCCTTCTCAATGTAGAATAGACACTTAAGATGGGGAGGTTCACATGGGTGTGATATATTTACTTTGCTGACATAACCAAGATGGTTATTACATTCACTTATTTCATCTCTATTATTTATTTGAATAGATATTGGGAGAATATCTCAATTTCATATTTCCGTTCTTAACTTTATTTTTGTGTCGGACTGATGTAATGATGTGAAGATTCTCTAATATGATATCAAGCGATGTTACCCATACAAGAGAAAGGAAAGAAAAAAAAGGGAGGGTGTCAAATTGGCTTTGTCGTTGCATTATGTAATAGTTCTTGAGTGAATCCGGTAACTATTGGTGGAAAATGTAGTTTCATAAATTTCCATAAAACGTTTCATGATCCTATTTGATTCCTTCATTAGATACTCTTATGAGCAGTATATAATGTTGTTGGATTGATGTTGTTTTTATACACCTTTCCATTCTAGCTTTGGGGATTACAAGGGGACACATTACATTACTACTACATTCATCAAAACTAGAACATTAACTAGGTTAAACCATATTACCGGAATTTCCACAAGCATAAGAATGCTACTGCATCCCAGTACCTTACATGCCTCTATTTCATGAGGTGGCACTATAATGAAGGTGCAACTCGTAGTAGTGCATAAGCAGCAATGATTTAGTAGATTTCAATTCCTTGTCACCCACAAGAAGCTCCTTCCCATCAGACCCGAGTTATTTGTATGTTATCGAAACTTGTTGCACATCATCTAGCAAGCTCGCAAAAATAGTGCATTGCCTTGATGATCTTAATGATGAAAATTCGGTTAGCAGAATCCCCCTTGATCCTATCACAAGTTTCTTCTTGTATGGAATCAGAATCTTCATTGTGAGGCCTATCACTTGTGCCATTATGGAAACACTTTACATGGAAAAAATTAAAACATCTATCATGCGTTAGTAAAAAGTTGAGTGTCCGTTCCAATAATGTTTATGGTAGTAAAAATGTCATGCATTTCGAAAAATGTACATGACATTTTCTAAAAGTACAAAATAAGATGATAGCCTACAAAAAGTATGGAGAATGGAATATGTTGCTCTCTTCCATGAGACTGCAAGGCTGATGGAGGTCACCAATTAAGCCTTCTCCATGTAGAATGGGCACTGAAGATGGGGAGGTTTGCATGGGTCTGATATTTTTGTTTTAGTGATGTAACCAAGATGATTATAAAAATTCATTTAGTTCATCTCTATCAGTTATTTGAATAGAGACAGGAGGATGTGCGGATTTTATATTTCCATTCTATATATATTTTTCATGTCAGACTGATGTAATGATGTGATGATTCTCTAAATGAAATCAAGCGATGTTACCCAGATAAGAGAAGGAAAAGAAAAAGGGTATGGAGTGAAATAGACTTTATTGTTGCATTATGTAATAGTTCTTGAGTGAATCCGGTAACGATTGGTGGAAAAGGTAGTTACATTAATTTCCATAAAATGCTTCAATATCCTATTTGATTGCTGCTGCTTGTGAGCCGCGTTGGGATTTTCCCCGAAGAGGAAGGGTGAATCAATATAATAGGGATACGTATTTTGTCGGAATCGGGGCTCCGGGGACCCAAAGAGGTTCGAACTCTGGGGTGCGCCGGTTCTCAAACCCTGCTCTCTCTTGCTAACCTACGGCGATGCTCCGGCGTGCTTGAGCTTGGGGTAAGGAGAAAGAACGCGGTGGTTTACCCAGGTTCGTGCCACCTCGTGGTGTCAAACACTACTCCTGCTTGTCTGGATTTCTGGGGGTGAGAGTGAATATAGAGAGGGGGTCAGTCTTTGCTATGGTGGCTGCCCGTCCCTTTTATCCTGGCTTTGGTCCTCTTCCCCCGAAATATCAGGCGGGAAGGGTTGCCACAAGCGCCAGTTTGAAGGGGGACAAGACTGCAGCTTATCCTGACAAAAGTAGTCTTCGCCTGCAAAAGCCTCCCTTCATGACGCGCTAGTGATCTCGGGGATGACCTCCGTCCTGGCGCGTCCCCAGCCTTGGCCTTCTTACACCAAACGGGAAACCTTTGGGGGTCGCTTTGGGAACCGGCGTGCTGGCCCTGCTCCCTTAGCACTAAAGGGGAAAGCCTCCCCATCCACGCTCGTTGGCACGGTTCCAGGCGCCACTTGGCGCGACGCGCGTCACCCACGTGAAGGTACAGGGCGGCAGGGCCCCGTTGAGCCACCTTCGACCTATGCGCCCCACGATGCCCCCGGGGGCACCCCAGGAGGCGACCTCATGAGGGCGTCTTGATGGGACCGGTGGGGGTGCCTCCGGCCAAATGCCTCACGAGGCGGGGGGCCCCATGAAGGCCTTTCTCGCGAAGCCTAACGGTGAGCCATACTAGGCCAAGGCCGCGCGTCACGACTTGGGCCTCAGGCAGACGGGCCTGGGTACCCCCAGTCCCAATCATCCCAAAGGCTTTACTTGGCACAAACACTAATTAAAAAATAAAAACACAATCATTAGAGTTACAATAATCATGTCATCACACCATAACAAAAATTAAATGAACAAAATTTAAGATAACTATTGGGTTGCCTCCCAACAAGCGCTATTGTTTTATGCCCCTAGCTAGGCATAATGCATAGTATCAAGTGCAATAATTGTAAGGGTGATCCAATATGCTCATCTCATATTCACTCCTTTCAACAACAAGCTTTCTAAGGGGTAAGCAAAAGTAGTTGAAGGGACTATATTTCACAACACAAGGACCCGTGAGATCGATTTCAGTACACATTCCAGTTTTGGAGATTAGATGGGCACACATTCCAGTACTACTGGATTCATCAAAACTAGAACATTAACTAGCTTAAACCATATTACCGGAATTTCCACAAGCATAAGAATGCAAGTGCAACCTAGTACCATCCATGCCTCTATTTCACGAGGTAATTTATAACGAAGGTGCAGCTCCTAGTAGTTTATAAGCACCAATTGGTTAGTAGATTTCAATTCCTTGTCGACCACAAGAAACTCCTTCCAATCGGACCCAAGTTATTTGGATGTTATGGTAACTTGTTGCACATCATCTAGCAAGCTAGCAAAAATAGTGCACTGCCTTGATGATCTTAGTGATGCAAATTCGGTTAGCAGAACCCCGCCTTGATCATCTCACAAGTTTCTCCTTGTATGGAATCAGAATCCACAATGTGAGGCCTATCACTTGTGCCATTATGAAAAACACTTTACATGGAATTTTTTTTAAACATCTATCATGCATTAGTAAAATGTCGAATATTTGTTCTAAAAAAGTTTGTGACAATTACAAATGTCATGTGTTTCAAAAACTATACATGACTGTTCTAAAAGAACAAAATAAGATGATAGCATGTAAAAAGTATGGAGAATGGAATACGCTTACACTCTTCCACGAGACTACAAGTCTGATGGAGGTCGCCATTGAAGCCTTCTCCATGTAGACTGGGCACTGGAGATGGGGAGGTTCACATGGGTCTCATATTTTTTGTTTTGCTGACGTAACCAAGATGGTTATCATATTCAATTTGTTCATCTCTATTAGCTATTTGAATAGAGACACGAGGATATGTCAATTTCATATTTCCATCCTATATTTAATTTTCGTGTCAGACTGATTTAATGATATGATGATTGTCTAATATGATATCAAGCGATGTTACCCATATAAGAGAAAGGAAAGAAAAAGGGGAGGGAGTTAAATAGGCTTTATTCTTGCGCTATGTAATTGTTCTTGAGTGAATCCAGTAACTATTGGTGGAAAAGGTAGTTTCATTAATTTCCATATAATTTTTCATGATCCTATTTGACTTCTTCATGAGATACTCTTATGGCCAGTATAAATTGTTGTTGGATTGATGTTGTTTATTACACCTTTCCATTCTAGTTCTGGAGATTAGATGGGCACACATTCCATTAATTCAACATAAATCAAAACTAGAACATTAACTAGGTTAAACCATATTACAGGAGTTTCTACAAGCATAAGAATTATACTGCAACCCAGTACGTTCCATGCATCTATTTCACGAGGTGGGACTATAACGAAGGTGCAACTCGTAGCAGTTTATATATAAGCACGAATGGGTTAGTACATTTTAATTCCTTGTCATGCACAATAAGCTCGTTCCCATCGGACCTGAGTTATTCAGATGTTATAAAACTTGTTGCAAATCATCTAGCAAGCTCGCAAAAATAGTAACTGCCTTGATGATCTTAGTGATGCAAATTCGGTTAGCAGAATCACCCCTTGTCCTATCATAAGTTTCTCTTGGTATGGAATCAGAATCCTCATGGTAAGGCACACCTCTTGTGCCATATGAAAAAGACTTTACATGAAAAAAATTGAAACATCTATCATGCATAATAAAAATGTTGAATGTGTGTTGTAAAAATGTTTGTGACTATTAAATATGTCACGCGTTTCGAAAAATGTACATGACGTTTTCTAAAAGAACAAAATAAGATGATAGCCTATAAAAATTATGGAGAATGGAATATGTTTGCACTCTTCCTTTAGACTACAAGGCTGATGGAGGTCGCCATTAATGAAGCCTTCTCCATGTAGAATGGGCACTGAAGATGGGGATGATCGCATGGGTCTGATATTTTGGTTTTCCCGCCATAGATGGTTATCATATTCCTTTAATTCATCTCTATTAGGTATTTGAATAGAGACTGGAGGATATGTCAATTTTATATTTCCATTCTATATTTAATTTTAATGCCAGACTGATGATTTTCTAATACGATATCAAGCGGTTTTTCCTATATAAAAGAAGGAAAGAGAAATGGGAGGGAGTGATGATACGTCTCCAACGTATCTATAATTTTTTATTGTTCCATGCTGATATATTATCATTCTAGGATACTTTTTGGGTCTTTATTTACCAATTTATAATATTTTTGAGCACTAACCTATTGACCCAGTGCCCAGTACCAGTTGTTGTTGTTTGCGTGTTTTTACTTTTCAGGTTTACAATACCAAGCGAAGTCCAATTGCCATGAAACTTTTTGAAGATTTTTTCTGGACCAAAAGAAGACCTGCAAGCTTCGGAAGGAGGCCGGGAAGCGCACGAGGGCCCCACCACACATCAGGGCGCGCCCTAGGGGGGGCGCCCTGATATATGGTGGCCCCCTCGTGTCTCTCTCGACGTCCCTCTCTGGCCTATAAATTCTCTAATATTGCAAAAACCCTGAAGGTAGTCCCGAAACCCTTTTTCCGCCGCCGCAAGTCTCCGTTCCATCGTGAGGCCATCTGGAGCTCCGTTTTGGCACCCTGCCGGAGGGGGATCGATCACAGAGGGCCTCTACATCAACCTTGCTGCCCTCATGATGATGTGTGAGTAGTTCACCACAGACCTACGGGTCCATAGCTAGTACCTAGATGGCAATCGCTCTATCTCTTGATCTTCAATACAATGGTCATCGCATCTTCGCTTTGATCTATCTGATGTAATCCTATTGTGCAGTGTGTTTGTTGGGATCCGATGAATTGTGGGTTTATGTACAGATTATTCATGAAAAGTATTTGAGATACCCTTGATATATGTTGTCTCTTAATTGCATGATCATTATAGCTTCGTAATGCTCTCCGATTTATTGATGTGCTTTGGCCAAGTAGATTGATATTTCATCGGTGGGAGTGGTGCGTTGTGGTAGGTTCAACCTGACGAGTTTCTATATCCTAGTGACAAAGTAGGGGACAAGATGCGTCTTTGTGTTGTTGCTACTAAGGATAACACGATGGGGTTCATTCATATTGCTTGAGTTTACTTTGTCTACATCATGTCATCGTTCTCCATGCATTAGTCTGTTTTACTTAATACTCTAGATGCATGCTGGATAGCGGTCAATGAGTGGAGTAATAGTAATAGGTGCAGGCAGGAGTCGGCCTATTTGTTTATGGACGTGATGCCTATGTACACATGATCATTGCCGTGAAAATCACATAACTATCCGCTTTTCTATCAATTGCCCAACAGTAATTTGTTATCCACCGTTTGCTGCCTACATGAGAGATGCCGCTAGGGAAAACTATGGCCCCCGAGTCTATTCACTTATATATTTACAAATGCTACAATTAACTTGCTGCCTTTATTTACCTTTTATTTTATTTTGCAATTTATATTTATCAACAACTATCTACACAACTCATTTGCTTGCAAATAACGAGATCAAGGGGATTGACAACCCTCTTGCCCGCGTTGGGTGCAAGTTGTTTGTTCATTTGTGTGCAGCCGCTGAAGACGGTTGAGGATTGATATTCCTATTGGTTCGATAAACCTTGGTTTCATAACTGAGGGAAATACTTACCCACTTTGTCATGCAATAACCCGCTCCTCTTTACGGAAAACCGAACGCGGAGTAATTGATATTCCTATTGTTAGAGGAAGAATTTAAAAATGCTTAATGTGAGTTACTTTAATGATGAGCATGATAGAAATGTTGTTAGTATGAATTCTCTGAATATCCATGATGCTAATGATATGCAAAACCACAAGCTTGGGGATGCTATGTTTGATGTAGATGATATTCTTTGTCCCCCAAGTTTTGATGAGCAAATTTATTATGATGATTGCATGCCCCCTATTTATGATGATTTTGGTGATGACACGCATGCTATGATTAGTGATGATAATCATGAAACTTGTCATCACTATTTTAATTTTCAATTTGGTTATGACAATCAAGTGTCACATGATGGTTATTTTGTTAAGTTTGCTCCCACTACCATGAATGAAAAGGAATTTGCCTATGTGAAGAGCAATATATCTTCTATGCTTGTAGATCATGAAAAGAATGCTTTATGCGGCAGTTATATTGTGGAATTCCTTCTTGATGATACTGAAAATTATTATGAGGGGGGAACATATGCGTGTAGGAATTGCAATAATATCAAGTTTCCTCCCTATGTGTTCAAAGTTTCGAAGTTATGCTTGTTTTGCCTTCCTATGCTAGTTGATTCTTGCTCCCATAAATTGTTTTCTCACAAAATTACTATGCATAGGAAGTGGGTTAGGATTAAATGTGATTGTCATATGCTTCATGATGCTTCCATTGTGTTTCAATTCTTTACTTTCATGTGAGCATCATTGAAATCATTATGCCCAGCTAGGGGCATAAAACAATATCGCTTGTTGGGAGGCAACCCAATAGTTATCATTATTTTTTTTCTTTAAACTTTCCGTTTATTTTTAATAACATGATTAGTACCTCTGTAATGATTATGTTTTTGTGTTTAAATTAGTGTTTGTGCCAATTAAAGCCTTTCAGATGACTCACAAGATGAGTAGAATCGATGCTGAAACAAAACATAAACTTTTGACTCCAGTAAAGGAATTTTCATTTTTTACTGGAGCATGATAATGATCTGAAATTCTTGCACAGTGTTGCTATGCAAATTTTCGAGGTTGTCCTAATTTTTCATAAGTTTAAGAGTTACAGAAGTATAGGTTCTCTATAGATTGCTACAAACTGTTCTGTTTTTGCTTGCATAGTTGCTTATTTTGATTATGCTATGGATTGTATCGGGGTGTATAATCCATGTAGAAGTTAGAATACAGTACCTATTATGCATTTATGAAATTTAAATCAATTTATAACAGTACCTAAAGTATGCAATATGTTTCTTATACTAACGGATCTCACGAAGTTTTGTTGAATTTTGTGTGATTGAAGTTTTCAAGTTTTAGGTGTTATCGTGATGGACAAGGGAATAAGGAGTAGAAAGAGCCTAAGCTTGGGGATGCCCAAGGCACCCCAAGGTAATATTTTAAAGGAGACTCAAGCGTCTAAGCTTGGGGATGCCCCGGAAGGCATCCCCTCTTTCATCTCAAATTCATCGTTATGTCACTTGAAGCTATATTTTTATTCGTCATATGATATGAGTTTTGCTTGGAGCGTCATTTGCTTTTGTTTGCTTTTACTTTCGGTTTTCCACAA
This sequence comes from Elymus sibiricus, assembly GCA_039707655.1. Classification (NCBI taxonomy): domain Eukaryota; kingdom Viridiplantae; phylum Streptophyta; class Magnoliopsida; order Poales; family Poaceae; genus Elymus; species Elymus sibiricus. The sequence continues at coordinate 148,165,394 of CM077675.1, forward strand.
TCATTGTTTGTTGGACACACCTATTTAAGAGAGACACACCTTCATCATAATTTGTTAGAATACTCTATGTGCTTCACTTATATCTTTTGAGCTTAGCAGATGCTCTAGTACTTCACTTATATCTTTTTGAGCACGGTGGTGTGTAGATTTTATAGAAATAATTTCACTCTCGTTCTTCACTTATATTTGTTTGAGAGTTAACAAATAGCGACGGTAATTTGCATGGGTCATAAGACTAGTCCAAAAATATTAGGTATTCAATAAGTGATAATCAAAACCATCAAGTAGCACATATAAAGAAATTGTGGGTCAATGATATTGATGTGGTAATATGAAAAAGGTGTGAGTTCGTAGTTGTTAAACCGTAGAAGTGTCGATATTAAGAGAGGTTGACCTTTTTGTTCATCTAAAAATTAAAGAGGCATGGTGATACGTCTCCAACGTATTGATAATTTATGAAGTATTCATGCCATATTTGCCTATGTTTACAACACTTCTATATGGTTTTGATGCACTTTATATGATTTATTTAGAACTAACCCGGACTGACGCTATTTTCAGCAGAATTACCGTGGTGTTGTTTTTGTGCAGAAAATGAAAGTTCTTGGAATCGCCTCAAACTTTTTGATGATTTTTTCTGGAGGAAATAAGCAATACTGGAGCAATGAACCACCGGAGGGGAGCCACCCGTGGGGCACAAGCCATCAGGGCGCTGCCCCCCAGGGTCACGCCCTGATATGTGGTGGGGCCCACGTGGCTCCATTGTGCGTGATTCCAACGCTGAAAAATCCTATAAATCCCAGAAACCTCAGAAATAAACAGAGACTCTCCGTTCCGCCACCACAACTCTCTGTATCAACAAAAAACTAATCTGGAGACGTTCCAGTACCCTGCCGGAGAGGGGAAACCATCACCGGTGGCCATCTTCATCATCCCGGTGGAGGCCATGATGAGGAGGGAGTAGTTCACCCTCCGGGCTGAGGGTATGTACCAGTAGCTATGTGTTTAATCTCTCTCTCTCTAGTGTTCTTGAGATGGCATGATCTGGATGTATCACGGGCTTTGTTAATATAGTTGGATCATATGATGTTTGTCCCTTGCTGTCATGTTTTGATGAATTGAATCTTTCCCTTTGAGATCTCGTTATGTTGGATTAAATATTTTGGTTTGAGAACACTTGATGTACGTCTTGCGTGGGATACCCGTAGTGACATTGGGGTATTCTATTGATTCACTTGATATATGTTGAGGCATCAACTTGCGGATTCCGGTGACCTTGGGGATCTATGCATAGGGGTTGATTGCACGTTTTCATACCACGTTCTCCGATAAAAATCTTGGGCTGCTCCTTGAAGTTCTTTGTGTTGGATTGAATATGATAGACCTGAAATTGTTTGATGCATGTCGCATAATTTACCCACGGATACTTGAGGTGACATTGGAGAATCTAGGTGACATTAGGGTTGATTGATATGTATCATTGCTGTTGTTCTAGTACGAACTCTAGGGCTATTTGTGACACTTATAGGAATAGCCCAAAAGATTGATCGGAAAGAATAACTTTGAGGTGGTTCTACTACCTACACCAATTTCATCTTATGTTCTCCGCTAGATAGGAACTTTGGAGTGATTCTTTGTTGCACGTTGAGGGATGATCATATGAATTCAACTATGTTAGCATTGTTGGGAGATTGTACTAGTGAAAGTATGAACCCTAGGCCTTGTTTCCAAGCATTAATATATTGTTTTGCTCACTGTTTACTATTTATTACCTTGCTGTTTTTATATTTTCAGATTACAAAAACCTACACCTACCTTCCATATTGCACTTGTATCACCATCTCTTCGCCGAACTAGTGCACCTATACAATTTGCCATTGTATTGGGTGTGCTGGGGACACAAGAGATTTCTTGTATTTGATTGCAGGGTTGTTTGAGAGATACCATCTTCATCCTACACCTCCCACGCATTGATAAACCTTAGGTCATCCACTTGAGGGAAAATTGCTACTATCCTACAAAACTCTGCGCTTGGAGGCCCAACAAAGTCTACAAGAATAAAGTTGCGTAGTAGACATCACATGGTGATGATCTGTGAGCATTTCTATTCCTTGTTGAAATCGTAGTGTTGTTTCGGGTCGGAACGCGCGATGGCTAACTCCTCCCAACCTCTTCCCTCGGGGCATGCGAGTATTACTTTGATTTACGATAAAACTAATAAAACTTTGCAATAAGTATATGAGTTCTTTATGACTAATGTGAAACCATGGACATACGCAATCTCACCTTCTCATATTTGCTAACCTCTTCGGTATCGTGCATGGCCCATTCTCACTTCGAGGATCAGTGCAACTTTCGCCGGTGCATCCAAACCCCGTGACATGATACACTCTGTTGCACATAAGCCTCATTATATCTTCCTCAAAACAGCCACCATACCTACCTATCATGGCATTTCCATAGCCATTCTGAGATATATTTCCATGCAAATTCCATCGTCACTTCACATGACTAGTTCGTTCATCATCATATTGCTTTGCATGATCATATAGAGCTGACATAGTATTTGTGGCAAAGCCACCGTTCATCATATTTTTGGTACATATCACGCTAGATCATTGCACATCATGGTACACTGCCAGAGGCATTCATACAGAGTCATATCTTCATATCAGTTCTCCATATCGAGTTGTAAGTAAATAAAAGTGTGATGATCATCATTATTAGAGCATTGTCCCAGTGAGGAAAGAATGATGGAGACATTGATTCTCCCACAAGTCGAGATGAGGCTTCGGACGAAAAATAAAAGATGGGGGAGGCCAATGAGCCCACCATCCATTCAAAAAAAATGAGAGAAAATGAGAGAAGGGACTTTGCTACTATCTTTTACCACACTTGTGCCTCAAAGTCGCACCATGCTCTTCATGAAGAGAGTCTCATGATATGTCATTTTCATATGTTAGTGGGAATTACCTATTCATTATTACAAACTTGGCTTGTATATTCCTATGACGGGCTTCCTCAAAAGCCCGAGGTCTTCATGAGCAAGCAAGTTGGATGCACACCCCACTTAGCTTCATTTCAGCTTTCATACACTTATAGCTCTAGTGCATCATTTGCATGGCAATCCCTACTCCTTGCATTGACATCTATCGACGGGCATCTCCATATCCTGTTGGTACGCCTAGTTGATGTGAGACTATCTTCTCCACTTTTTACCCCTTTGATATCTACCACCATAGTCTATTCCACCTAAATGCTATGTGCTACTTGTGATCTACGTTGGGTTTTCCATGAAGAGGAACAGGTAATTGCAGCACAAAGCGGATAAGTATTTCCCTCAGTTATGAAACCAAGGTCTATCGAACCAATAGGAATATCAATCCTCAACCGTCTTCAACGGCTGCACACAAATGAACAAACGACATGCACCCAATGCGGGCAAGAGGGTTGTCAATCCCCTTGATCTCGTTATTTGCAAGCAAATGAATTGTGTAGATAAATGCAAAATAAATAAAAAGTAAATAAAGGCAACGAGGTAATAATAGCGTTTGCAAATATATAAGTGAATAGACCCGGGGGGCATAGTGTTCCCTAGCGGCATCTCTCATGTAGGCATCATACGGTGGGTAACAAATTACTGTTGGGCAATTGATAGAAAAGCGAATAGTTATGCGATTTTCACAGCAATGATCACGTATATATAGGAATCCCGTCCATAAGCAAATAGTCCGATTCCTGCCTGCACCTATTACTATTACTCCACTCATCGACCGCTATCCAGCATGCATCTAGAGTATTAAGAAAAACAGAGTAATGCTTGGAGAACGATGACATGATGTAGACAAAGTAAACTCAAAAAATATGAATGAACTCCATCGTTTTATCCTTAGTAGCAACAACACAAAGATGCATCTTGTCCCCTACTTTGTCACTGGGATATAGAAACTCGCCAGGTTGAACCTACCACAACGCACCACTCCCACCGATGAAATATCAATCTACTTGGCCAAAGCACATCAATAGATCGGAGAGCATTACGAAGCTATAATGATCATGCACTTGAGAGATAATATAATTCAGAGGCATCTCAAATACTTTTCATGAATAATCTGAACATAAACCCACAATTCATCGGATCCCAACTAACACACCGCACAATAGGATTACATCGGATAGATCAAAGCGAAGATGCAATGACCATTGTATTGACGATCATAAGAGAGAGATTGCCATCTAGGTACTAGCTATGGACCTATAGGTCTGTGTTGAACTACTCACACATCATCATGAGGGCAACAAGGTTGATGAAGAGGCCCTCCGTGATCGATCCCCCCTCCGGCAGGGTGCCGGAACGGAGCTCCAGATGGCCTCGCGACGGAAAAGAGACTTGCGGCGGCGGAAAAAGGGTTTCGGGACTGCCTTCAGGGTTTTTAGGATATTAGAGAATTTATAGGCCGAAGAGTGTCGGGGATATTCCCCATGGTTTGACTCGGCCAGGAGTATGACCCGTCCAAACATTTGGCGGTTCATGAGGTCACCATATTTACCGAGTCAGCCCGGAGGACAAGGCCTAAGGACCGGCGTGCTCCCCGGCGGAAGGCGGCTCACAGAGAAGGCCGAAAGGAGAGGAATGATTCCCTTACAAGAGAAACAAGACCCGGATTAGGACTCAAGGGAGACTAGTCCTAATCCTACTCCCAGTAGGACTCTACATGTAAGCCTACCCCTTCAACCTATATAAGGAGGGGTAAGGCGCCCCAAGAGGGACAAGTTCAAGTCATTAGAGATAGACAGACTAGAGGCTCTCGAGATTAGAGGTAGCGATTCCGCCCCCTTGTAATCGAGATCATCCTCATCATCAATACACACAAAGCAGGACATAGGCTTTTACCTCCATCAGAGGGGCCAAACCTGGGTAAACTCGCATCTCTCGGTTCCGACCAACCCCTCTCAAGCCGGCACATAGTTGCGATGGCCTCACACCTAAGTTCTCTCATGAGGACATCTTGCCGTGACAAAACCACGATAGTTGGCGCCCACCGTGGGGCCACGCACAATGGTGTTGTGTTCTTGAAGGGAATTCTTTAGGGATCAAGAAGATTTCGTTTGGTTGGATGAAGAAAAACCGACACAGAACAATCATGCGGGACAACCCGCCGCCACCGCGAAAATTGCCAAGATCGACAGGAGAACCATCCAAAGGACCTGGCTGCAAGTTCCGTCGAGACCGACAGGGATTCGGGTCAACACAATCAACTTTTCTTGGCGGCTGCTAGCAATCCACAAGCCGTGGTCCGCTACGTCCTCACCCGGGAAAATCATCAGGACGATCCATCAAATATAAGGCAGCACACGATGATGGAGGGGCCTTGCTTTTCCGATCTATGCTCACACAGCGGTGCATCTAGCACTTCCGGGTCCAAGAATAAGCAGTAGTAAAAAACAAGGGCCAATTGCTAAAGGAATAAAAAAAGAAGATAGAAGAAGGCCACGATCCAGAAACGGATCGACCACGATCCGAGTCGGTCTCGCCCCTCCGCACCTCGACTCTGGCCCCTGCGTGAGCATCTCTAGCGTCGTCGCCTGCCTCCGCCACCTCTATTTGCCTCCGCCAGCTCGCCTCCGTGACCATGACCTCGTCCCGCCGCGCAGACCTGCGCCCACCTCGCCTGCTTCCGCCGGCGCACCTTCCACGGCCGCTCGCCCTCGAGTCGCCCCTCGGTCGCGGCTCGAACCGCCGAACGGGCTGCCTTGCGCCCGCGCCCTGCTCACCTGCGTCCGCAGCCGCGGTCGGCCTCGCCCCACTTCTGCACGCCGTTGCGCCAGGGAGCCGCCTCCGCTCTGCTCCGCCCCGTCCAGCCGCCGTGGCTTGCTCCCGTCTCGCCCGCTGGGGAGCACGCCTGATGCTCCGCCTCTCGCACCTACCAATATAGCCGCGGTCGGCCTCGCCCCACCACTCCGCGCCGAGCCGCCCACGGCCGGTCCGCGTGCCTCTCTCCAATCCTCCCCTGATGTTCTCCTCCAGCTCTGCCGCACCATGGCTGGCTCGGCCTCCACCCCGTGGCAAGCTCCGCCTCGTCCTCGCTTGCTCCAACGCCGCTCCGCCCGCCTATGCGCCGGCTTCGCTTCTACTGCCACCGCGCCATGGCTGCCTCGACCTCGCTCGTCCGCCAGGCCACTTCCTCGCTGTGCTGCTTCGCCTCACCCTCGCTCGCGCCAGCACCCCGCCTTGTGTCGGCCGTACTCACACGCCTGCCTCGCCAAGTGGCCCCGCTCCAGCCGGCGCGACACGATTTGAGCCGGCTGCCATCGCCGCCGCGTTTCCCCTCACCCCGCATCGTACGGTCGGTGGGAGGATAAGGAAAGGGAGGGAGGTGAGGGTCAGTTAGATGAGGTTTAAAAAAGGGGTGTGTGTGGTTAGCTCAAAATTTATGAGAGCGCACACACATTTATTGCGAGTATCTTGTGCTCGCCCGCGGTTGACTTCACCTCCACCGTCATCAAACCCGCGACGGATAAATTTCGATAAAACATAGCAGGACAATTATTCATTACCAAAGTGGCATTATACTGCGGAGATGGAGTGCGCGCCAACATCATTCTGCACTGGTGTTCATCCGTGTCGCGCTGCACCGGCTTCCAACGCCGCGGCCGACTCGTGCGCCTGTGTCGATTTACAACGCCGCGGGCGACTCGCGCATCCACACCGGCTTATAACGCCACGGGCGAATCCCGCGTCTACATCAACACACCAGGGTTGCGCATGCTCGCTCAAGCCGCCCAACAGATGCGCGTGAGCCGCCATCCCCGCGGTCCAATCTACATCAACAGGCGTCCGACTCATTCGTCCGCGCCCGCGGCCGACTCGCCCGTCCGTGCCGCGTCCGACTCTCCCGTCCACGCCAGCTTGTAACGCTGCGGTCGACTCTCCCTCCCGTGCCATCTTGCAATGCTGCGGTCAACTCTCTCGTCCGTGCCGGCTTCAAACGCCGCGGTCGACCCCCGCATCTACATCAACACACCAGAGCCGCGTTCATCCACACAAGCTGCTCAGCGGGCATGCGCAAGTCGCCGCCCCTGCGGATAGTCTACAACAACAACTCTGGAGCAAATAACAATATATTATCAGCTTCTGCTCGCATCAGATGGCTCAATGGACAGGCGCACAAGTCGCCGCCACTGCAGTTTGGTTAACTTCAACAACCAGCCGGGTCGAACCATCGGCCGGGTTATTGACAAAACTCATATGGGATCATTTATAACCCGCCATCTCAACCTTCCGCGGGTTCATGTTGCGTTATCAATGCCAAGGACATACAATGAGTGTCGCGAAGATCATCAACTCGCCACACGCTTTTGGCTTCAATAAATTTCAGTTATCAGCCGTCAACCTTATGCCGGCTTATGCCATAACCAAGGATGAAGACTCTTAAGCCGCCTCCTCGAGTCAACTTAAGACTCGGGGGATACACATACATGATTTGGCAGATTCAACCGGGCTCAAATATTCTGGAACCCCGGGTCATTACAAGGAAGATAACCCGGTCCCGGGGGCTGCTGCCTTATTAGCAGAAAATTTTTAAAGTCGACGAGCCGCCATGATGCGACCGTTCAAATATGGGTGCCCTACCTTATTGGCGGAAGATTTAAAGTCGCCCAAGAGGACGAGCCGCCATGATGCGACCGTTCAAACATGGGTGCCCTACCTTATTGGCGAAAGATTTAAAGTCGCTCAAGAGGACTAGCTGCCCCGATGCGCAGTTCAAACATGGGTGCCCTGATCTATTGGATCATTATATTATGATCAATGGAATAAAGCCGGGTTATCTAGACTCCAGAGGTTTTGCAGTAGTAGCATTGTCTCCTGTATATCCTATGGCCGAGCTTTTCCATGATCATAGGTCACTTGGGGGCTTCCAACTCAATGAGTTTAGCTTTCATACCCTCTTGACCGGCTTCCATGCCACATATGGGTTAAACCTGCCTGTTTGCAACTTGCTACTCCGCTAGGTGACCCGCCGTACTCTTGACAGTCAATCTTTTAATAAGACCCTGAACTTGTCAAAGTTAAAACGGCGGTTTATGTCACGAGAGAGCCGGCTTACAGAGAGCTAGGATAAATTCACCTGTCCGCTGTTGTTTCTTCGCTATGTGGCCCATTCGTACTCTTAACAGTCAATCTTTTTAATAAGACCCTGAACTAGTTAAGGTTAAAATGACGGATTTATGTCACGCGAGAGCCGGCTTACGGGATTAAAGGCGTTCATGCCAAGCTTCTTCGAAGCAAAAACTTTGATTTTTTCAAAATAAGGACAAGAGTTGATCTCTTTTGGTTGTGCCTTCAAGGCCGACTTACCAATATTTGAGATATACATGTATATATTCTCTGTTAGTTGTCTTTATCATATACATACATCATCGTGCATTGCATCATGCATCATACATGCATATCAAGCCGGTCGTCAAACTGGGTTACATTGTAACCTCTGCAGGAACAAATAGATCTTTGATAGCCAAAATGGCTGGATCTTCATCATGGTTTATCATAACCAATATTAAATGATTGGGGTTTTGCAAGCCAGCTCGGAAGAAATTACTATTCTCGAAGAGCCGCCCTATCACATATAATGCCGTGTCATCTAATTGACCGGCTCTTGGATTTTTTCAACTGGTGCTCTATAGTAAATTACAACACATATGGATTTCTCAAACATATATTTGCCGGGTTGCACCGCAACCACGAGTAGGGATTTTCATTTGAAGGACAAAGGCATTATTCCAGGATATTCGACAAAATACCGGGTTACAACCACGATCAAGGAGTCATTCAACAAATTATGATGAGTTATATTATTCTCACACAGTCCCAAGTCGCTGTAGGCATACGACCTGGCACTTGGGGGCTACACCATATGCTGTTTTTCTTTTCAAAAGAGAAGTGCATATGAGTCCCGAGTCGCTACGGGCAAATGACCCGGCACTTGGGGGCTACACTGCTCAGAGCAAAATTTTCTAAAATCCCAAGTCGCTGCAGACATGCGATCCGGCACTTGGGGGCTACAGTATTCAGCTGTTCAAATAGGTTATAAGGTCTAAATTGAAGACCCGACCCATCACATACTGATGAGCCGGCCCTTGGGGGCTACACATGTGAAATACAAGATACTCAGTCTATATCTGGTGACTCAGATGACAACCCAGATTTCTTAACATTCAACACCAAGTTCAAAGTCCTAGGTTGTTGCAGGCAAGACAACCCGGCACTTGGGGGCTACACTGGCTGAAGTTTTATAAAGTATAAAGACAATTGTAAGTCCCAGGCTGCTACAGGCAAGACAACCCGGCACTTGGGGGCTACACAATCAAAGATATTATTGAAATGCACCAAGTCATCATGGATAAACTCGGAGCTTGGGGGCTATAGGTAATATGGATATAGAAGAGCACTTTCAAGATGTCAATTATGAGCGAGAGGTGTTGTTTTTCTTCATGGAGCTGAGGTATTGAAAGACCGGCTCAGCATCACATGGATTTCTTTATTTCCAATAAATTTATCAAGTCAATTGGAGTCCAAGTTGTTTGACCCGGTATTATCAAAGATCATGACCCAGTATTATCAAAGATCATGACCCAGTATTATCAAAGATCATGACCCGATATTATCAAAGATCATGACTTGGCCAGGAGAATGACCCGGTCCATCATTTGGCGGTTCAGCTTCATATGGTTTTCTTATCTCCAAAATTTTCATCAAGCCAAAGCATTGGAGGCCGACTCAATGGCATATGGATGTTTTTATTCCCAATATTTTGCGAAGGACACGGACCTGCAAGATGATTGTGAAGACGGCTCGTTAATATGAAGAAGAAACCCGGATTTTCAAGGAGCCACCTCATGAAATTAAGTCAGCCAGTGGAGCAAGCCGGTCTCTTAACATATTTATTATTATTTCAGGAGCTTACCATGAATAAATTCAAGCTAACCTGGGGGTTAATGTTGGGGATATTCCCCACGGTTTGACCAGGCCAGGAGTATGACCCGCCCAACCATTTGGCGGTTCATGAGGTCACCATATTTACCGGGTCAGCCTGGAGGACAAGGCCTAAGGCCCGGCATGCTCCCCGACGGAAGGCAGCTCACAGAGAAGGCCCAAAGGAGAGGAAGGATTCCCTTACAAGAGAAACATGACCCGGATTAGGACTGAAGGGAGACTAGTCCTAATCCTACTCCCAGTAGGACTCTACATGTAAGCCTACCCCTTCAACCTATATAAGGAGGGGTAAGGCGCCCCAAGAGGGACAAGTTCAAGTCATTAGAGATAGACAGACTAGAGGCTCTCGAGATTAGAGGTAGCGATTCCGCCCCCTTGTAATCGAGATCATTCTCATCATCAATACACACAAAGCAGGACATAGGCTTTTACCTCCATCGGAGGGGCCGAACCTGGGTAAACTCGCGTCTCTCGGTTCCGACCAATCCCTCTCAAGCCGCCACATAGTTGCGATGGCCTCACACCTAAGTTCTCTCACGAGGACATCTTACCGTGACAAAACCACGACAAAGAGGGACATAGGGAGGCGGCTGAGGGGGCCACCACATACGTATCCAATGTATCTATAATTTTTGATTGTTCCATGTTGATATATTATCATTCTAAGATACTTTTTGGGTATTTATTTACCATTTTATAATTTTTTTGATCACTAACCTATTGTCCCAGTGCCCAGTGCCACTTGCTGTTTTTTGCGTGTTTTTTTACTTTTCAGGTTTGCAATACCAAACGAAGTCTAATTGCCACGAAACTTTTTGATGATTTTTTCTAGACCAAAAGAATACCTGGAAGCTTCGGAAGGAGGCCGGGATGCACACGAGGGCCCCACCACACATCAGGGCGCGCCCTTGGGGGGGGCGCCCAGATATGTGGTGCCCCCTCATGGGTCTTCCGACGTCCCTCTCTGGCCTATAAATTCTCTAATATTGCAAAAACCCTGAAGGCAGTCCCGAAACCCTTTTTTCCGCCGCTGTAAGTCTCTGTTCCTTCGCGAGGCCATCTGGAGCTCCGTTCCGCCACCCTGCCGGAGGGGGGGATCGATCACGGAGGGCCTCTACATCAACCTTGCTGCCCTCATGATGATGCGTGAGTAGTTCACCACAGACCTACGGGTCCATAGCTAGTACCTAGATGACAATCTCTCTATGTCTTGATCTTCAATACAATGGTCATCGCATCTTCGCTTTGATCTATCCGATGTAATCCTATTGTGCGGTGTGTTTCTTGGGATCCGATGAATTGTGGGTTTATGTTCAAATTATTCATGCAAGGTATTTGAGATACCTCTAATATATATTGTCTCTTCATTGCATGATCATTATAGCTTCATAATGCTCTCCGATTTATTGATGTGCTTTGGCCAAGTAGATTGATATTTCATCGGTGGGAGTGGTGCATTGTGGTAGGTTCAAACTAACGAGTTTCTATATCCCTGTGACAAAGTAGGGGACAAGATGCGTCTTTCTATTGTTGCTACTAAGGATAACACGATGGGGTTCATTCATATTGCTTGAGTTTACTTTGTCTACATCATGTCATCGTTCTCCATGCATTACTCTATTTTACTTAATACTCTACATGCATGTTGGATAGCGGTCGATGAGTGGAGTAATAGTAATAGGTGCAGGCAGGAGTCGTCCTATTTGTTTATGGACGTGATGCCTATATACACATGATCATTGCCGTGAAAATCGCATAACTATCCGCTTTTCTATCATTTGCCCAACAGTAATTTGTTATCCACCGTATGCTGCCTACATGAGAGATGCCGCTAGGGAAAACCATGCCCCCGGGTCTATTCACTTATATATTTAAAAACGCTAGAATTACCTTGCTGCCTTTATTTACCTTTTATTTTATTTTGCAATTTATATTTATCAACAATTATCTACACAACTCATTTGCTTGCAAACAACGAGATCAAGGGGATTGACAACCCTCTTCCCGCGTTGGGTGCAAGTTGTTTGTTCATTTGTGGGCAGCCGATGAAGACGGTTGAGGATTTATATTCCTATTGGTTTGATAAACCTTGGTTTCATAACTGAGGGAAATACTTACCCACTTTGTGATGCGATAACCCATTCCTCTTCATGGAAAACCAAATGCAGATCACAAGTATCAAGTGACAAAGGCTTTATCGTTGCGTTGCGTAATATTTCCTGAGTGAATCGAGTAGCTATTGGTGGAAAAGGTAGTTTCATTAATTTCCATATAGTGTTTCATGATCCTTTTTGATCGAATCATGAGATACTCCTATGAGCAGTATAAAATGTTGTTGGATTGAAGCTTTTTATTAAACCTTCCATTCTAGTTTTGAAGATTAGATGTGCACACATTCCATTATTACTACATTCATTAAAACTAGAACAGTAACAAGGTTAAACCATATTACCGAAGTATCCACAAGCATAAGAATGCTACTGCAACCCAGTACCTTCCATGCATCTACTTCACGAGGTGGGACTATAACGAAGATGCAACTCGTAGTAGTTTATAAGCAGCAACGGGTTAATAGATTTCATTTCCTTTTCATCCAAAAGAACCTCCTTCCCCTCGGACATGAGTTAATTGGATGTTATGGAATGTTCCACATCATCTAGCAAGCCCAAAAAATAGTGCACTGGCTTGATGATATTTCTGATGCGAATTCGGTTATCAGAATCCCCCCTTGGCCCATCACAAGTTTCTCCTTGTATGGAATCAGAATCCTCATTTGAGGCGTGTCACTTGTGCCATTATGAAAAACACTTTACATAGGAAAAATTAAAACATCTATCATACATTAGTAAAATGTTGAATATCTGTTTTAAAATGTTGTGACAATTAAAAATTTCACGTGTAGAATGGAAGATGATAGCCTATATAAGTATGGGGAATGGAAGATGTTTGCACTCTTCCATGAGACTACAATGATAATGAAGGTCGCCACTGAAGCCTTCTTCATGTAGAACGGGCACCGAAGATGGGGAGGATCGCATGGGTCTGATATTTTGGTTTTGCTGACATTACCAAGATGGATATCATATTCATTTAGTTCATGTCTATTACTTATTCTAATAAATACTGGAGGATATGTCAATTTCATAATTTCATTCTGTATTTAATATTCGTTTCAAACATATGTAATTATTTGATGATTCTCTAATACGATATCAAGCGATGTTACCCATATAAGAGAAAGGAAAGAAAGGGGGAGTGAACTAGGCTTTATTGTTGCGTTATTTTATAGTCCTTGAGTGAATCCGGTAAGTATTGGTCGAAATGGTAGTTTTATTAATTTCGACATAATATTTCATGATCCTACTTGATTGCTTCATGAGATAGTCTTATTAGAAGATGATGGATTGATGTTGTTTTTACACCTTTCCGTTCTAGTTTTGGAGATTAGATGGGCACACATTCCATTACTACTACATTCATCAAAACTAGAATATTAACTAGGTTAAACCATATTATCAGAATTTCCACAAGCATAAGAATGCTACTGCAACCCAGTACCTTCCATGCCTCTATTTCACGATTGTGGGACTATAACGGAGTTGCAAGTTTATAAACACCAATGGGTTAGTATATTTCAAGTCCTTTTCGTCCACAAGAACCTCCTTCCCATCGAACCTGATTTATTTGGATGTTATCAAAACTTGTTGCACATCATCTAGCAAGTTCACAAAAATAGTGCACTGGCTTGATGATCTTTGTGATGCACATTCGGTTAGCAGAATCCCCCCTTGGTCCTATCACAAGTTTCTCCTTGTATGGAATTAGAATCCTCATTGTGAGGCCTATCACTTGTGCCATTGTGAAAAACACTTTACATGGGAAAAATTAAAACATCTTTCATGCATTAGTAAAGTTTCAAATGTCTGTTGTAAAAATGTTTGTGATAATTAGAAATGTCATGCGTTTAAAAAAATGTACATGATGTTTTCTAAAAGAACAAAATAAGATGACAGCTTATATAAAGTATGGAGAATGGAATATGTTTTCTCTCTTCCATGAGACTACAAGGCTGATGGAGGTCGCCATTGAATCCTTCTCCATGTAGAATGGGCACTGAAGATGGGGAGGATCACATGCGTGTGATATTTTCATTTTGGGGAGATAATCAAGATGGTTATCATATTCATTAGGTCATCTCTATTAGTTATTTGGCTACAAACTGTAGGATATGTCAATTTCATATTTCCATTCTATATTTAATTTTCGTGTTAGACTGATGTAACGATCTGATGATTATCTAATATGATATGAGGCAATGTTACCCATATAAAAAAAGGAAAGAAAAAGGAGAGGTAGTTAGATAGGCTTTATCGTTGCGTCATAATATAGTTCTCGAGTGAATCCAGAAACTATTGGTTGAAAAGGTAGTTTCATTATTCTCCATATAATGTGTCATTATCCTATTTGATTGCTTCATGAGATACTCTTATGAGCAATATAAAATGTTGTCGGATTGATGCCGTTTTTTACACGTTTCCATTCTAGTTCTGGAGATTAGATGGTCAAACATTCCATTACTACTACATTCATTCATCGAAACTAGAATGTAACTAGGTTAAACCATATTACAGAATTTTCCACAAGCATAAGAATGCTACTGCAACCCAGTACCTTCCATGCATCTATTTCACGAGGTTGGACTATAAGAAGGTGCCGCTCGTAGTAGTTTACAAGCACTAATGGGTTAGTAGATTTCATTTCCTTGTCGTCCACAAGAACCTCCTTCCCACCAGACCGAGTTATTTGGATGTTATGAAATGCTGCACATCATCTAGCAAGCTCACAAAAATAGTGCACTGGCTTGATGATCTTACTGATCCGAATTCGGTTAGCAGAATCCCCCCTTGGTCCCATCACAAGTTTCTCCATGTATGGAATCAGAATCCTGATGGTGAGGCCTACCACTTGTGCCATTATAAAAAACACTTTACATGGAAAATATTAAAACATCTATCCTGCATAACGAAAATGTTTAATGTGTGTACTAAAAATGTTTGTGACAATTTAAAATCTGATGAGTTTTGAAAAGTGTACACGAATTTTTCTGAAAGAACAAATTAAGATGATAGCCTATAAAAATTCTGGACAATGGAATATGTTTGCTCTCTTCCATGAGACTACAAGACTGATGGAGGTCGCAATTGAAGCCTTCTCGTTGTACAATGGGCACTGAAGATGGGGATTATAGTATGGGTCTGATATTTTGGTTTTGCGGACATAGATTGTTATGTTATTTATTTAGTTCATATCTATTAGTTATTTGAATAGAGAATGGAGGATATGTCAATTTCATATCTCCATTCTATATTTAATTTTCATGTCAGACTGATGTAATGATCTGATGATTCTCTAATACAATATCAAGCGATGTTTCCCATGTATGAAAAAGGAAAGAAAAGGGGGAGGGAGTGAAAAAGGCTTTATCGTTGTGTTGTGTAATAGTTATTGAGTGAATCGAGTAACTATTGGTGGAAAAGGTAGTTTCATCAATTTCCATATAGTGTTTCATGATCCTATTTGATTGCTTCATGAGATACTCTTATGAGGAGTATAAAATCTTGTTGGATTGATGCTGTTTTTTACACCTTTCCATTCTAGTTTTGGAGATTAGATGTGCACACATTCCATTACTACTACATTCATCAAAACTAGAACATTAATAAGGTTAAACCATATTACAAGAGTTTCCACAAGCATAAGAATGCTACTGCAACCCAGTACATTCCATGCATCTATTTCACGAGGTGAGACTATAACGAAGGTGCAACTCGTACTAGTTTATAAGCACCAATGGGTTAGTAGATTTCATTTCCTTGTCGTCCACAAGAACCTCCTTCCCATCGGACCCGAGTTATTTGGATGTTATCAAATGTTGCATATCATCTAGCAAGCTCACAAAAATAGTGCACTGGCTTGATGATCTTATTGATGCGAATTCGGTCAGCAGACCCCCCCCCTTGGTCCTAGCACAAGTTTCTCCTTGTATGGAATCAAAATCCTCATTTGAGGCCTATCACTTGTGACATTGTGAAAAACACTTTACATGGGAAAAAATAAAACATCTATCGTGCATTAGTAAAATTTTGAATGTTTGTTCTAACTTTTTTGTGACAATTAATAATATGATGCGTTTCAAAAAATGTACATGACGTTTACTAAAAGAACAAAATAAGATGATAGCCTATAAAAGTATGGTGAATGGCAGATCTTTATAGTTTTCCCTGAGACTAGAAGGCTAATGAAGGTCGCCATTGAAGCCTTCTCCATGTAGAACTGGAACTTAAGATGGGGAGGATCGCATGGGTCTATTATTTTGGTTTTGCTAACAATACAAAGATGGTAATCATATTCATTTACTTCATCTCTATTTGAATAGATACTTGAGGATTTGTCAATTTCATATTTTCATTTTGTATTTAATTTTCGTTTCAGACAGATGTTATGATCTGATGATTTTCTAATATGGTATCAAGCAATGTTACCCATACAAGAGAAAGAGAAGAAAAAGGGGAGGGAGTGAAATAGGCTTTATCGTTTCGTTATGCTATAGTTCTCGAGTGAATCCGGTAACTATTGGTGGAAAAGGTAGTTTCATTAATTTCCACATAGTGTTTCATGATCCTATTTCATTTCTTCATGAGATACTCTTATGAGCAGTATAAAATGTTGATGGATTGATGCTGTTTTTTACACCTTTCAATTCTAGTTTTGGAGATTAGATGGGCACACATTCCATAATTACTACATAAATCAAAACTAGAACATTAACTAGGTTAAACCATATTACCGGAGTTTCCACAAGCATAAGAATGCAAGTGCAATCCAGTACGTTCCATGCATCTATTTCACGAGGTCGGACTATAACGATGGCGCACCTCGTAGTAGTTTATATATAAGCACAAATCGGTCAATAGATTTTAATTCCTTGTCGTGCACAAGAACCTTGTTCCCATCGGACCCAAGTTATTCGGATGTTATCAAAACTTGTTGCACATCATCTAGCAAGCTCGCAAAAATAGCACACTGCCTTGATGATCTTAGTGATGTGAATTCGGTTAGCAGAATCTGCCGTTGGTCCTATCACAAGTTTCTCCTTGTATGGAATCAGAATCCTCATGGTAAGTCCTACCACTTACGCCATTATGAAAAACACTTTACATGGAAACAATTAAAACATCTATCATGCATAATAAAAATGGTGAATGTGTGTTGTAAAAATGTTTGTGACAATTAAAAAGTCATGCGTTTCGAAAAATGTACATGACGTTCTCTAAATGAATAAAATAAGATGATAGCCTATAAAAATTATGGAGAATGGATTATGTTTGCTCTTTTCCATGAGACTACAAGGCTGATGCAGGTCGCCATTGAAGCCTTCTCCATGTATAATGGGCACTGAACATGGGGATGATCGTATGGGTCTGGTATTTTGGTTTTGCGGACATAGATGGTCATCATATTCATTTGGTTCATCTCTATTAGTTATTTCAATAGAGACTGGAGGATATGTCAATTTCACATTTCCATTCTATATTTAATTTTGATGTCAGACTGATGTAATGATCTGATAATTCTCTAATACGATATCAAGCGATGTTTCCCATATAAAAAAGAAAGAAAATGGGAGGGAGTTAAAAGGCTTTATCGGTGCGTTGTGTAATAGTTCTTGAGTGAATCGAGTAACTATTGGTGGAAAAGGTAGTTTCATTAATTTCCATATAGTGTTTCATGATCCTATTTGATTGCATCATGAGATACTCTTATGAGTAGTATAAAATTTGTTGGATTGATGCTATTTATTACACCTTTCCATTCTAGTTTTGGAGATTAGATGCACACACATTCCATTACTACTATATTCAAAACTAGAACATTAACAAGGTTAAACTATATTACCGGAGTTTCCACAAGCATAAGAATGCTACTACAACCAATTACCTTCCATGCATCTATTTCACTAGGTGGGACTATAACGAAGGTGCCGCTCGTAGTAGTTTACAAGCAACAATGGGTTAGTACATTTCATTTCCTTGTCGTCCACAAGAACCTCCTTCCCATCAGACCCGAGTTATTTGGATGTTATCGAATGTTGCACATCATCTAGCAAGCTCACAAAAATAGTGCACTGGCTTGATGAACTTAGTGATGTGAATTTTGTTAGCAGAATCCCCCCTTAGTGCCATCACAAGTTTCTCCTTGTATGGAATCATAATCCTCATTTGAGGCCTGTTATTTGTGCCATTATGAAAAACACTTTACGTGGAAAAAATTAAAACATCTATCATGCATTAGTAAAATGTTGAATGTATGTTCTAAAAATGTTTTTGTCAATTAAAAATGTCATGCGTTTCAAAAAATGTACATGATGTTTTCTAAAAGAAAAAATAAGATGATAGCCTAAAAAAGTATGGAGAATGGACGATGTTTGCACTCTTCCATGAGACTACAAGGATAATGAAGGTCGACATTGAAGTCTTCTCCATGTAGAATGGGTACCGAAGATGGGGAGGATCTCATGGGTCTAATATTTTGGTTTTGCTGATATTACCAAGATGGTTATCATATTCATTTAGTTCATCTCTATTACTTATTTGAATAGATATTGGAGGATATGTCGATTTCATATTTTCATTCTGTATTTAATATTCGTTTCAAACAGATGTAATGATTTCATGATTCTCTAATATGATATCAAGCGGTGTTACCCATATAAGAGAAAGGAAAGAAAGGGGGAGTGAAATAGGCTTTATCGTTGCGTTATATTATAGTCCTTGAGTGAATCCGGTAACCATAGGTAGAAAAGGTAGTTTCATTAATTTCCACATAATGTTTCATGATCCTATTTGATTGCTTCATGAGATACTCTCATGAGAAGCATAAAATGTTGATGGACTGATGCTGTTTTTTACACATTTCCGTTCTAGTATTGGGTATTAGATGGGCACACATTTCACTAATACATTCATCAAAACTAAAATGTTAATTAGGTTAAACCATATTATCAGAATTTCCACAAGCATACGAATGCTACTGCAACCTAGTACCTTCCATGCCTCTATGTCACGAGGTGGGACTGTAACGAAGTTGCAGGTCATAGTAGTTTATAAGCACCAATTGTTTAGCAGATTTCAATTCATTTTCGTCCACAAGAACCTCCTTCCCATCGAACCGGGGTTATTTGGATGTTATCGAAACTTGTTGCACACCATCTAGCAAGCTTGCAAAAATAGTGCACTGGCTTGATGACCTTAGTGATGTGAATTCGGTTAGCAGAACTAGTCATCAACTCATGCACCTGCACGGCCTAGCAATTATAAGAAATAACTATTAATAATATCCATTAAGATGTAAAAGGCAGAGTTAAATTGCAGTTGTCATACAATTGGGCGGATGCTATATTATTGAAATAATGATAAAACATAATAAACACATGTATTATAAGCTTAATTATTGAATTCAGTGCATTCATTTTCCTATTTATGTTGCTCAAAGTACTATCAATGGCCTCAAGGTGGACTTTGTCTCATAGTAGCAAAATACACCTCTTTCTGAATTTTGTGCCACCAACTAAGGGATGGAGAGAGTATGAATTAATTTGATCCAAATGGCACCATAGACATCTTCCTGGCATATTTGATCTATATATTATAGCATATATAACACAACACAACAGAAGTTGGGTCAAAGATATAGTGAACACACCGATTACTCGAAAACAAAATGAAGTGTGAGGACCATATGCAACATAGGCTAGTTTTCTTTTTTTTAAAGATTACTGATATACCAATGTTTTGGCATAGGCTCGTAATGACTGATAGACTTGTCTTACACCTCAAAATTTTAATTTTTAGTTCATGTGGTTGTGAAATATCCCTATTTTAAATACACAATTGTCTGCCTTGCGAACCCCTATTGGAAAAAAAGAAAGAAAAAACATTTGTATTCCTTCAATTGATATTTAGTAATATGTTTAAGTTTATACATAAATTTTTTCATGCGTGTAATGTATGCAAATTTCCCTATATGTATTACAATTAAGTGATTTCACATATTTTTCTTTGGTTCGTCTTGTTTTTTACGATGGTCAAGAAATTCATTTTAATGTAGTCATGCATATGCTCACTTTGAACATGAAGCTTCATGACTCTTTATTTGTATATGTCTTCTTGTAGCCGAAATGCACTTTTCTTTCGTCACAATGAATTTCTTTCTTTTATACGTGGGGTATGAAGGGTATTTAGTTGTACAGTATGCTTTCGTAGTATCAAAAAGTAGTAGGGTATGCTTTTTTAGTTGTAAGACGATGGCATTATTTTTTAAAATGTGAATGTGTTTTTTTAGTTGACTTGGGCGTTGGTGTTCAACCATATATTTATTTGAACCCGGGTGTTGAAGATGGGGAGGATCGCACGTGTGTGCTATTTTGGTTTTGCTGACATAATCAAGATGGTTATTATATTCATTTAGTTCATCTCTATTAGTTATTTGGCTAGAAACTGGAGGATATGTCAATTTCATATTTCCATTCTATATTTAATTTTCGTCTCAGACTGATGTAATGATATGATGATTCTCTAATATGATATCAAGCGATGTTACCCATATAAGAAAAAGCGATGTTATAGGCTTTATCGTTGTGTTATGTTATATTTCTTGAGTGAATCCGGTAACTATTGGTGGAAAAGGCAGCTTCACTACTTTACATATAATGTTTCACGATCTTATTTGATGGCTTCATGTCGTGGTTTATCACGACAGATTGTATGGGGTGGATATTCGAGAGGTGAGAGCAAGGCTACGGTGGAGATTCGGGACGGGATTAGGCGACAACACACGATGGTTTACCTAGGTTCGGGGCCCTCGGATGGAGGTAACACCCCTACTCCTGCATGTCTAATGTATATGAGGTGTCACTAGTGGAGAATTGGCTAGCCACAACTCTTGTTGGTGGCGCGCCAACTTCCTCCAATGCCAGCAATAATATCTGCAAATGCCACTGGCTTTGCCTAAATTTGCATGTTATTACTAATCACATAGTGGTGGCGTTCAACTTCGGCCGAACGTCACTGGTATGAGGACTCCATCGCTCTCCCCTTGCGCAAATTATTGTTGGCGTGACAAATATTCCTACGCCAATACTATGGACTGTACTTGTGTCGTTCGGTTTGTCTGCCACGCCATAGGTATATTTTGTGGGGTCCACAGATATTGTGGTGGCATTCCTAAAGGTAGAACGCCATAAGTATTTGCATCTCTATATATAGCTAGCCCTGGTTAATTATAGTCGATCTCTTGATGGTAATGTCATATATATGTGTGTATACATGACTGACCAGCGGTCTCTTCCTTCGATCCATTGAGTAGTAGGCTCTATTGACGACTACTCTGCTTGCTTTTGTGTATAATCCTCTAGGTATGTAATTAATGCCCAATATATTTTCGATTTCAAATTTTTAGTAAATGCATATATGTAGTAATATGCTGAAATGTTTTTCACCATTTTTTGTAGGCACTATGGAAGTGAACGATTCATATATATGGATCGAACTATAAATGGGTTCTTCAAAAATCGCGTTGTAAGATATGAATCGGAAAGGGGAGACAAAAATATTATGTCCATGTAAGAAGTGCGAAAACATAGTTTTGACTGACCCTTCTACTGGTCGTGTGAAGACGGACTTGTTGAAATATGATTTCGTGCCTAGTCACAATTGGTGGACAAGTCATGGTGAGGAAGAGGAGGATGGCGAAGTCGAACGGGCGGTACATGATGATGAGCTAGAAGGAGGTGTGAAGAATGTTTCAGAACATGAAAATCACCTCGACGGGCAGGAAGAACGCAATGGTAAAGAACTGTCGAAGAAGGAAGATCTAGATGACTATGATCAATTTTGCATCTATCAAGAAGAAGATGACGTTATTCGGAAAGAGAAGAGTAAGAAAAGACACAGAAGCACGTCGGATGCAGAAACTTCCGTTGAGAGCCCCCACAGAAACAAGATTAAAACTTCCGTTGAGAGCCCCTGCACAAACAAGAGAAATCGGGAAACGACGTCGTAGTTGATTTTTATCTCGTCGATCGATCTATCTTCTATTTATTATTAATTCAGCAGGCATTTGATACTGTAATAATATTCTTGCGTATGTAACATTATACATCCCCACTTAACATGTTTGTGTTGACCGAATTTTATTATTCTACATTTGTATTGACCTTCGGAAGTTGAAATAGGCATAATTTTGGAAGGAAAATAGATATGGCGTTGGTGACGTCGCCAGCACCATGGCTAACTTATCTATGGCGTTGGTGACGTCACCAATGCCATAGCTATGTTTCCCTTTGTGTTTGTAAATTTGGGGGGAAATGTTCACCGCAAAACTTTCGTTTCGCGCTCACACCCTCCGCTCGCCGTCGGCCCCAACCTTCGTCGTCGCCCTCCCCCGTTGTCGTGCCGCCGGCCCCAACCACCTCGACCTCGCCATGGATTCTTTACGCCCTCCCCGCCGTCACCCACACCCGCCCCTCCGGTTGCCCCGCCGCTAGAGCCGCCGTCGCCCCCAATCACCTCCACCTCGCCGCAGGGCTTTACCCCCTCCCCCGTCGTCGCCCACCAGCCCCTCTGGTCGCCGCGCTGCTCGAGCCGCCTTCGCCCTCAATTGCCTCGACCTTGCCGCGGCGCCTTTACTCCCTCCCCCGTCGTCGCGCCGCCGGCCCCGTTGGTGCCAACACCTCGATTCTCCTGGTAATTCCTTTTTTTAGATTTCATACAAATATGGATTAGAATTTCTAGACATCATTTTAGAGTAAATTAGTTGTAGTGTAACATTGTGAGTTGTTTTGGCGCAAATTTTGTTTTGAGGGAAATGTGGTTGCTTGTGTATTGTTTGCAGGAATGCATAGGGTTGCCAATGTTTTTGCGAAACATTGATTAATTTCCGTTTCATCAAATTTCTGGTAGCCAATATGTCCTATTTTTGGCAAAGGTCATGCCGAAATTTTGTATTTTTATGTGAATTAATAAGTATATGTCCTATTTGTTTTTGTAGATGTCCAATCGAATAAATGACATGGCCGGCTCTTCTTTGACACATTCGGCAAATGGCGAAGATGCATTTACGGATGCGCAGGGCGAGGAAGATTGTGGGGATGTTAATCCAAATGACTTCTACGTGAGAGGAAGTGGCTAGGCAAGTGTTCCTGCTACGGAGGGTAATCCTGATAAGGGCACTGATGAAGAGGATACTAACGAGTATTCTCCTGATGAGGAAGGGGTGGAGGTGAACGAGCATGTTTCAAAATCCAAGAAGCAGCAGAAACCTAGGAGCCGAAATGCTATCGGCGCTGACAGGCTTGTCGTCAGACGAGTTAACCAGACTGGTGAGCCTGTTAGTCCGCGGAAAGCCGCTTATCACTATGGAAAAGCCCTAGGTGTCATCCTTCGAGAAGTTTGCTCCATCAACGAGACAAATTCAAGGGATATGGACAAAGATAATCTGCGCGAACTCCTCATAATAAGGATGCACGCAAGATTCAAGTTTTCTGACGAGTATGACAACCTGTCGTACCCAAAGAATCAGGTAAACAACCAGACAATCCATAAGTTCTCGAAGAATTTGAGTTCTTGGAAATCTGCAGCAAGAGAAGAGATTGCAACGAAACCCGACATAGATATCTCCGAGATCCAGCAGAAGTGGCCTACCATTAGTGTAGATGATTGGAACAGTTTCAAGATGCAAAATCAGGACAACTCAGTGATGATCCAGTCATCATGGGGGAAGGAAATGCGATCAAGGACATTAAGTAACCACACCCTCAGCAGCCGTGGTTTTGTTGGGAAGAAGCCTGTATGGGACAAGCAGGACGCTGCACTTGCAACAAAGGGTATCCCAAAGCACTTCGCATAATTCAAGGACCCCCTCGAATATAACTAGGTCAGGGGTTGGTACCATTATGATCATTTGACAGTGGAATTTACCATGGATCATCAAACAAGGAAATTAGAAGAAGAACTATCAAGGCAGCATGCAGAACCTCAGAGCTCGCAAGGGTCGTCGGCCAGGTGGAACACTCCTCTTAACCGGTCAATCAACATTACCCTTGGCAAGGAGCCGTTAGCACCACCGGCGGGTGGCCGTGTGAACGGCGCTGGATGCGGTGCCAAATGGGACTATCATTATCCCGAAGACCG
Organism: Elymus sibiricus; assembly: GCA_039707655.1. Taxonomy (NCBI): domain Eukaryota; kingdom Viridiplantae; phylum Streptophyta; class Magnoliopsida; order Poales; family Poaceae; genus Elymus; species Elymus sibiricus. The sequence continues at coordinate 148,189,637 of CM077675.1, forward strand.
CGATCTGCAATGACAGAGAAGGAGAGCCAACAAGCGGAGCGTTGAACAACAAATACTGGAAGCCACAGCCGCAGCCACAGCCAACATCGAAGAACGCATCAACATTCAAAGCCAAGCCCATGCCCAAGCCATGCTGCCTTCAATAATCGAGACCGTGAAGAATTGGATCAAGAACGGCGAACTAGGAAACGTTTTCATCCAAACTTTGCCCAAGGATAGCAGCACGTCTGTCTCTTTCATTGGTAACCCGTCGCCAATGGCTGCTCTCAACGCTCTTACGGAAGACACTCCATGCAACATCTTAGCTTATGTGCGTGGTGAACTGGTTAAATTTGCAATTGGGTCGATCATTTGCCCTAAAGATACCATGATGCACAGAGTGCTGATGCCTGAGGGGGTCTTCAAAGTTGAGTTGTCTGTTGTCGTAAGGGGTTTCGAAGATATTTCTCCTCCGGTACAACCTCCGGGTGCGGATAGCCAGTTGACCCTTGCAGGACGTTTAGGTTGGCCAATGCAGTGGCCGAGGAATCAAATTCGTCTAGGAAACGTCCAAATCTCCCAAACCTCGTAGCAGATGAACAATGACAACACATGTGGACGAGGACCATCTCCTTTGCGTCAGATTCAACCAGAAGTTCGTAACAACGACCATGTGCATGTAGGTGATGAGGACAACGACAATGTCCATGTCGGTGAGGACAACGACATTGTGGTTGTCGACGGTGAGGACCATGTTAATGGTGGGGATGTCGGCGATGAGGGCCATGTCACTGGTGGTGATTTGGGCGGTGAGGAGAATCTACTTGTCAATCGATACTTCCTGTCGTGGTTTTGTCACGGTAGATGCCCGAAGGCTTAGGTTCGAGGCCATCGCTAAAGAGGTGGACTCAAAGGGGTTAAACGGGACAAGGGACACGAGTTTACCCAGGTTCGGCCCCTCACGGTGGAGGTAAAAGCCTACGTCCTGCTTGTATTGTATTGACTATAGTATCGATTACAATGGGGCGGCTTGCTTGCCCTAGCTCCCGATTGCTTGGTCTCTCTCGCCGTAAGGCTTGTCTGTCTCTCCTAACTTGTCTAACTTGCTGCCAGGTCTCGCCTTTATATACATAGGCTGAGGTCCGGCGGCTTACACGAGTCCGGGTCGGGTCATGTAACGTAACCGATCCTGGCTCCAACTCCCTAGTCTTACAGAACCAATCATCTTATGGCGGCTTATGCCTTCAGGCCTTTTAGTCGCCTCCAGGTCTTGGGCCGTCAACCGGCCTGCTTATGAACCGCCATCTTCATGTCTCTGGGCCTTAGTCTTGGCCCGCCTGGTAAGTCGCCTTGTAGCTTAGCCTTCCATCTTCTGGCACATCTTACGGGTCTTAACTATGAGACGCCAAGCCTGTGGACGGGTCATTGGTGACTTGCCAAGTCCTGGCCGGGTCATATCCTGGCCGGGTTATATCGCGGGGTTATATCCCTGACATTAGCCCCCAGGTTAGCTTGAATTTATTCATGCTAAGCTCCGTCTTCTCTATTGTCTTGCTTATCAGTGTCCTCCGAAATAATATTCTGGAAATACAACACCCATATGCCATTGAGTCGGCCTCCAATACTCTCGGCGGGTTACCACCACCGGGTTATAATCTTTGATGACGTCGGGTCATGTAATGTTGGTGACACCGGGTCAAATAACCAGTCTCCAGAATTGACATCTTGAACACTCTTTTCAATTTTGATATATCTTTATTACCTGTAGCCCCCAAGCTCCAAGTTTGTCCATGATGACTTGGCGCTTTGCAATAATATCTTTGACTGTGCAGCCCCCAAGTACCAGGTTGTCTTGCCTGTAGCAGCCTGGGACTTGTACCTTATAAAGCTTCAGCTGGTGTAGCCCCCAAGAGCCGGCTCTTCAGTATGTGATGGGCCGGGTCTTCAATGGGAACCTTATAGTCTGCTTTGAACAGCTGAATACTGTAGCCCCCAAGTGCCGGGTCGCATGCCAGCGGCGACTTGGGACTTTAGAGAATTTGATCTGAGCGGTGTAGCCCCCCAAGTGCCGGGTCAGTAATATGTACTGGGCCGGGACCTTAGAAGGATTGTAGAAAACCGGTCATCTCCTTGAAATAACAGGGTCTTGCTTGATAATGTACTGTCTTGAAAACCGGCTTGCATTAGCCCCCAAGTGCTGTGGCGCATGCTTGCAGCGACATGGGACTTGCGTACTTGATATAAGCCGGATTTGAATAATGTAGCCCCCAAGTTCCGGGTTGTCTGCCTGCGGCGACTCGGGACTGTATAAGAGTAATATGATTCCTTGACTGTGGTTGTAACCCGGTTATGAATAATGAAATCCCTGCTCGTGGTTGCGGTGCAACCCGGCAAATATATGTTTGAGAAATCCATGAATGCTGTAGTATACTACATAGCACTGGTTGAAGAAATCCAAGAACCGGTCGATCTAGATAACCCGGCATTATAATCAATATGACGGCTCTTCAAGAATAGCCAGCCATGTCGGCTATTTAGTGTCTTTATTATGCTTGCAGAGGTTACGATGTAACCCGGTTAAGCACAACCCAGAGAGGTTAACTCTCACAAATTTGCTTAAAACTCAGGCTTTATCTTGTAAAGACTTAGGCATGATTGCCACTCATGTGCCGGCTCTCATATGGCACAGATTCGTCGTTTTAACCTTAACCAGCTCAGGGTCTTATTGCGAGATTAACTGTCAAGAGACAAGTTCAGGGTCTCTAAAGATTGACTGTTTAAGAGTACAACAATTTATAAAGCCGACTCTTTTGACAAGTTCAGTGTCTTATAGATTGACTGTCAAAGAGAGGTAAATCATAATCCGGCTCTTGACAGTTCAGGGTCATATAGATTGACCGTCAAGAGACGTAAATCATAAGCCGGCTCTTGACAGTTCAGGGTCATATGGATTGACCGTCAAGAGACGTAAATCATAAACCGGCTCTTGACAGTTCAGAGTCATATAGATTGACTGTCAAAGAGACGTAAATCATAAGCCGGCTCTTGACAGTTCAGGGTCATACGGATTGACTGTCAAAGAGACGTAAATCATAAGCCGGCTCTTGACAGTTCAGGGTCATACGGATTGACTGTCAAAGAGACATAAATCATACGCCGGCTCTTGACAGTTCAGAGTCATATAGATTGACTGTCAAAGAGACGTAAATCATAAGCCGGCTCTTGACAGTTCAGAGTCATATAGATTGACTGTCAAAGAGACGTAAATCATAAGCCGGCTCTTGACAGTTCAGGGTCATACGGATTGACTGTCAAAGAGACGTAAATCATAAGCCGGCTCTTGACAGTTCAGGGTCATAAGGATTGACTGTCAAAGAGACGTAAATCATAAGCCGGCCCTTGACAGTTCAGGGTCATATAGATTGACTGTCAAAGAGACGTAAATCATAAGCCGGCTCTTGACAGTTCAGGGTCATATGGATTGACCGTCAAGAGACGTAAATCATAAGCCGGCTCTTGACAGTTCAGGGTCATATGGATTGACTGTCAAAGAGACGTAAATCATAAGCCTGCTCTTGACAGTTCAGGGTCATATAGATTGACTGTCAAAGAGATGTAAATCATAAGCCGGCTCTTGACAGTTCAGGGTCATACGGATTGACTGTCAAAGAGATGTAAATCATAAGCCGGCTCTTGACAGTTCAGGGTCATACGGATTGACTGTCAAAGAGACGTAAATCATAAGCCGGCTCTTGACAGTTCAGGGTCATATAGATTGACTGTCAAAGAGACGTAAATCATAAGCCGGCTCTTGACAGTTCAGGGTCATATGGATTGACCGTCAAGAGACGTAAATCATAAGCCGGCTCTTGACAGTTCAGGGTCATATGGATTGACTGTCAAAGAGACGTAAATCATAAGCCGGCTCTTGACAGTTCAGGGTCATATAGATTGACTGTCAAAGAGAATGGCGGGTCACCTGTTGGAATGTGGCGGCAATCTCCAGGACCAGGTTTTTATCTTCTTTGAAATAACGATCTTTGCCGAGTCATAACTGCATAGCCCCCAAGTCTTTAAGATGACGTGAGGAGTCGGCTTAATAATCTCCACTGAAGGTTGAAGTTGCCCATTGCGGGTTATAAATGATCCCGTTTGAGGTGTTTTAGTAATCCTCGTTAAGGCGTTTCGGGTTCCTCTGATACCCTGACTGGTTATTCTGCCGCTGGCCTCCGCCGCGAGGCTGTTGATTATGACCTCCATGGTTGCCTTGACCCTGGTAACCGGACCCTGAGCCACCAGCATCAAAGCCGGCTTCTGAGCCGCCCAGACCTGAGCCGCCCGATGGGCCATCACCGTTATAACGATGCTGTTGAATGCTGTAATTCCGGAACTGTCTCATAGTATAACAATCCCTCCATAGATGGTTTGCCGGCTTATTCGGCCGGGTGTGCTCTGGACAAGGTTGGCTAAGCCTCTCCTCCAGGTTGAAAGTAGTTTTTCCCTTGTTAAAAGACTGCTCGAAGTTCCCGTTGCCCTTAGCATGGTTGTTCCTGACGTTGGTGTTTGCCACCAATTCCGACCTGCCATCTGGGTGCTTCCGCTTGCCATTGCTACCTTTCTTCCCCTGACCTGATTTTTCATTATCAGAGTCCGGGTCCTTCGTGTTATCAGAATCTGCGTACTTGGTGAGAGCCGCCATGAGCTCCCCCATGTCTTGGCATGAGCGTTTGAGCCGGCCAAGTTTCTGCTTCAAAGGCGTGAAGTGACAATTCTTCTCTAGAATCAAAACCGCCTGAGAGGCCGTAATCTGCTCAGAAGAGTGGATGATTTCGGAGACTCGCCGGACCCAGTGATGAGCCGACTCGTCCTCACGCTGCACACACTGGTCCAAATCCACAATCGTCATGGGCTGCTTGCATGTTCCTTTAAATTTTTTGATGAATTTCGCCCTTAACTCGGCCCAGGAGTTAATGGTGTTGGGTGGCAAACCCTTCAACCATGCGCGAGCCGGCCCTTCCAGCATCATGATGAAATACTTGGCGCAGACCGCATCACTAACGTCCAACATCTCCATGGCTAGCTCATAACTTTCAACCCAGGCCTCTGGAGGTAAATCAGCAGTGTAATTGGGCACCTTACGAGGACCCTTGAAATCCTTCGGCAGACGCGCATTCCGTAGAGCCGACACCAAACATGGTACTCCCACAGCCCTGGAAGTCGCCCCCGCTCCTCCTGAGATGGAAGGGGCAACTGTGGGATCCTGATAAGCCGCCGCTGCTGCCAGAGCCGCCGCTTCTTGCTGTGCTTTTGCCCGTTCCACCCGTGTTTGAACATCCAGAGCTGCCCGATCAGCTTGCGGCGGGTTACTGCTAGAGACCGCCGGCGACTCATAATGCCGGCTGTAGCTACGGCCGTGGATGGGGGTTGAATGCACACGTCTCCGGCTGTAATTATATTTCCCCTGCTGGGCCATCGCCGTGCGCAGGTATCCGATGGCATTCCGCACCTCTTCTGCGTAGGGCGCCTCATCGGGGATCGGGATTGTATCAAGCCTGGTTGCCGCCGCCACCATGTTCTCCACCGGGCTAGAATAATGACCCGGCGGTGTTGAATAAAGTAGTGGCGGGTTTTGATTCCGCCGGGCGGGTCTAGCTGCTGACACTGAACCGCCGCCCGGCTTCCAGGTATTTCCGCCGTCCGGGTTACGGTTAAAGGTATGTTCGGTCCTGTTCCTGGCGTGTGAAAAAGATCCCTAGCTTCATATTGCAAGCGGGATTGATGTTTCATGCGATGAACCGCCACCGCTGACTGCCGCTCTAGCTCAAAGCAAAAAACGTCCGCCTTAAGGCGTTCCGCCTCAGCATCCATCTGTGCCTTCAGCTCATTGATTTCCTGTTGGACTCCAGCCATCTGATTCTTCAACCTCGCGATCTCCGCATTACGGGCCGCTTGGTTTTCAGCAGTGACCTCAGTCTCCATCAAGGCTGTAAGCTCGTTCATTAGATCCAGAAGAACCTGAACCGGGGGGGTGCCTGACCCAGACCCAGTTAGACCGGCGGCTGTGCTGCCCTGAGCCGCTGCTGCACCCGCCATGAAGACGGTGGCATGGCTTGGCGGCTCATATTCCTCCGGCTCATGGTACTCCGACTCGGGGTAAGGCTCGTCGTAACCCCCAAGCCCTCCATCCTGAAGCTGATAGATCGATTCCGTCTCTCCATACGAGGACCTCTCCTCGGAGTGGGCGAGAGCTCCTTCCTCTGACACAGAACCTTCAAGCTCCATGCCCTGAGTAAAGCCGACGAAGACATGCTTCCTGCCCGGGTCAGCACGGGCGGGTTGCATGCTCCGGGCGAGTTGCTTGCGCCGAGTCGGCTCGACGATGTCGGTGCAGATGTCCGGCCCGGGTTCAGATCCGCTGATCTTGCCGATGAAGACGCGGATTCCGCCAAAGTGGACCCGGAAACCACACTCGATTGAGTCGGCCTCGGGGCCCTGGTCGGCGTTGTCGATGTAAAGCTTTCTGCGGCGACTCTCGGTCATCCTGTCAACCTCGTACCCCTCGATCTCTGAGAGAGAACCCTTTGAGAACTCAACACCATCAAGTGCTAGCCCCACGGTGGGCGCCAACTGTCGTGGTTTTGTCACGGCAGATGCCCGAAGGCTTAGGTTCGAGGCCATCGCTAAAGAGGTGGACTCAAAGGGGTTAAACGGGACAAGGGACACGAGTTTACCCAGGTTCGGCCCCTCACGGTGGAGGTAAAAGCCTACGTCCTGCTTGTATTGTATTGACTGTAGTATCGATTACAATGGGGCGGCTTGCTTGCCCTAGCTCCCGATTGCTTGGTCTCTCTCGCCGTAAGGCTTGTCTGTCTCTCCTAACTTGTCTAACTTGCCGCCAGGTCTCGCCTTTATATACATAGGCTGAGGTCCGGCGGCTTACACGAGTCCGGGTCGGGTCATGTAACGTAACCGATCCTGGCTCCAACTCCCTAGTCTTACAGAACCAATCATCTTATGGCGGCTTATGCCTTCAGGCCTTTTAGTCGCCTCCAGGTCTTGGGCCGTCAACCGGCCTGCTTATGAACCGCCATCTTCATGTCTCTGGGCCTTAGTCTTGGCCCGCCTGGTAAGTCGCCTTGTAGCTTAGCCTTCCATCTTCTGGCCCATCTTACGGGTCTTAACTATGATACACCAAGCCTGTGGATGGGTCATTGGTGACTCGCCAAGTCCTGGCCGGGTCATATCCTGGCCGGGTTATATCGCGGGGTTATATCCCTGACACTTCCTGATTGACGAATATCAAAAATCAGCTCCCAGCATGTGCCATCTTGATGGACCTATGTCTGCTGGTCTTGTCGAAGCATTCTCTATGCCTGATCTGCTTGTTCAAAAGGAACGTGTTGTTCCTTGCAAGAAGAGTCTGTTCAATGAGGACTTCACGCCACCAGACACATAGGTGCCACCACACAGGGGAGCATTGCTGAGTCCAAACACACTCAATGCGACGCTCACAAATGCATTGCTAGACAATATAGCTAGCCAGCCTAACCTGACACGCAACAAGAAGTGAAAGCAACCAGGTAATAAGACGAAGGCCAATGCGGCCAGCCAGCCGATTCAGAAGAGTAAAACAGTTCGGCCTGTCGTTCAATGGCGGAATTACCATTCCCGAGGTGAACCCATCCTTTTGAAGGAGCTCAGCGATTTTCTACAGACAGAATTGTGACGCCCCAGCCTCGACCGTACGCTAAACATTCACGCAATGCGTACGACCAAGATTAGGGACTCACTAATCAATATCACAACACAACTCTAAACACAAATTAAAGTCATACAGCTTCATATTACAAGCCAGGGGCCTCGAGGGCTCGGATACAAAGCTCGACGAGCATAAGTCAGCGGAAGCAAATAATATCTGAGTACAGACATAATGGTACACAAGTCTTTTGCCTTAAGAAGGCTAGCACAAACATAAGCAGCGAATCGAAAGAGGCGAGGCCTCCTGCCTGGGAACCTCCTAACTACTCCTGGACATCTGAGAAGTCTACGTCGTAGTAGGCTCCATCCTGGTAGTAGTGGTGGCCTGCGTCGGGGTAGCTGTAGTCGTCCACCGGGTAAGCTGGATCCTGTGCCTCGTGAGCTCCGTCATCTGGTCGTGGCATCGTATCAAGGGGAAAAGTGGAGCAAAGCAACGGTGAGTACTCATCCAAAGTACTCGCAAGACTTACATCAGAACTATGCTGCAGAAATGCCAGAAGAGGGAGGGAGGCCTAGTTCTATCGAAGACTAGCATCTTCAGCATCTTGCATCATGAGAAGAGAGTTCAGCAGCATATTTTATTAACAGGTTATAATACAACAAGGCCCAGAGATCCTTCCTTGACCCCTTGCGAGAAAGCAGTCCCGGAGCCAAATAATTCAAGTAACAACATTAAGTATCCATTTCTAGTTATCATAGATCAGGATACAACTCCGAGCGTCCATAACCGCGGACACGGCTAATCGATTAGTTTAACTTCCCTGCAGGGGTGCACAAACTTACCCAACACGCTCGATAAACTCTGGCCGGATACAATTTTCGGGTCATACCCGGCCTCATCCATCGACACGACGTAGTCCTACCTAGGCTCAACAGAGAGGCCAGCACGCCGGTCTACATCCTAATGGCTCGGGGTCTTGGGCCATCGCCCTCGCCATCCTGCACGTTACGCCGTCGGTCGGGATCAGTCCTAGCACGCCTTCCATCAAGGTCCCTGCGTTCCAGACCACCCGGGCGCGAGTCGAACAATGTGACATCTGAAGAGCTTTCGGGAGAATGTACGCCGCAGAGTGCCCATGCTTATACCCGCGTGGTGGTTAGTGCGAAATAGGCGAGAGGCCTTCTCAGATCACATATCCAAACCCGTTAGTGACTTTGTACTATTGCGGTGACGAGCGGTCCCTCCATCCCGTCGCCCCGTCTCGAGAACTTGCGGCAAGGACATCACTGTCCGGCCACGCCTCGTCTATAATGGTGCCTTACCGGCGCACCCCACCACATCTCACACTCGCGGGTACCCTTGGGGCCGACCCGTCTTTCTCATATAACTCAATGACAAGTCAAAGTGGCTGTGAGTCAGTATCCCAAGTGAATTCACACTCGGGGTGTGTGAGGTGATGTGTCGGTAACGGCTTGTCAGTCATATTGACTGAGTCTTCTGTCTTCAAGTCCTCGATGACGACGGTGATGAAAGCAGGGGCATTGACAATAGTAAAATGGGAGTCACAGGGGGAAGCTATCCATACCTATACTACAACATTATAAGTAAGCAGGTATGAAAGCAGTACTCAAAATCAGGCTATGCCTCAGAATAGGTACTTGTGTAAATACAGTAGCAAAATCTAATGCAAGCATGAGGGAGAAAGGATAGGTGATATCGGAATGCTCAAGGGGGTTTTGCTTGCCTTGTTGCTTTGCTGCAAAAGGCTGATCGTCAGGGGCGTAGTTGTTCTCGGCAGCAGCGTCAGTCTCAGAAGCTACCGGAGAGAAGAGGGGGAAGAAACAATAAATACAAGCACACAGATGCAACATGATGCATGACATGGCAATACGCAGTGCTAGGGGTTGTCTAACGTAGTACTACACGTATCAGACGAAGCGGGAGAATATCTGACGATATTTCCCGGGTCTGTTGATTTATCGGACAGGCGATTCGGAGGGGAAAGTTCCATGTTCATCACGCCAGGAGCATGTGACAGATGAATGGATGGCATATTTGGATTCCTTGGATTTTTCTGATCTACTTTCATATATAAAGTTTTTCCATCTAGGCTACAGATTATTTTCTATGATTTTTCAAAGTTTTAATCATTTTCTGGAATTAACAGAATTAATTTAATCCAACATTATCCAGAACAGTGCAGGTGACATCAGCATGACGCAATGATGACATCAGCAGGTCAAACCCAGCTATCTCAGGTCAAACCTGACAGCTGGGCCCCACCTGTCATAGACAGTGGCTATTCCAGGGTTTTAAATTAAACTAATTAGCTAATTAACAGGGTGGGGGCCACATGCCAGTGAGACATTAGACTAACTAATTAATTTAATTAACCTAATTAACTAAATTGATTAACTGACAGGGGTGGCCCACCTGTCATTGGCACAGGGGGTTTGGGCCCCATCAATCAGTGGCTGGCCCTGCCCAGTCAGCCAGTTGACCACGGTCAACTGGTCAACAGGGGGCCTAGGGGCCACTGGCAGCCTCACTGGGGGTGGCCCCGTTCGAGCCACGTCAGCGGCGGCGGCGCTGGGTCGCCGGAGGAGCTCCGGCGAGCACCAGAAAGCACGGCGGGGGGTCGGGTTTCGTCCACAGGGCACGGGAAGGGATGCGGTTGGTCTCATTCGATCGGGCGTTCAACGCCGCGTCGATCCATGGCCCTAGCGCGAGCTGAGACGGCCGGAGATGAGCGCTACGACCTCGCCGGCGGCGAGCTTTCTCGGGTGAGCTACGGGGATGGCAATATGTTGCGCGCGCGGGCGTTTTAAGTAGCTAGCGACGACCTACGTGCGCGCGCGATCACAATGGCCACGCGCCCGTGACCAAAAGGTCATCGGAGCCACGCCGGCGACGAGCAGAGGCGGCGGCGCAATCGTGCTTCGGCGAAATCGACGGCTACGGCTACGGATTCGACCGGGGGAAGAAGGGGAAGGAAGCGTGGCCTCACAGTGGTCCTGCAGGTGAGCAAAACGGGCTTGGGGAAGGCCTGTGGTCGCCGGAATCATCGCGGCGAACGGCGGCGGCCCGGGGAGGAAGAAGGCGGCGCGGGGATGATGTAGGGGCTCCAGGCTCGGGCTTGCGGTCGGGATGGAAGCGCCGGTCGACGGCGGAGCTGCTGGGCGAGGAGGCGAGGCGAATGCGGCACGGCGGCCGCGTCTAACCGGCGGCCATGGCTGCGGCGGCGCTCGGTTGCGGGCGAGGGGAGGCAGGGAGCACGAAAGGGGGATCTGGAAGGGGCGAGCTAGGGTTAGGGTTCGGGGAGAGCAAGAGGGAGCCGCGGGAGGCCGTTCTTATCCCCTTGGCGTCGGGGGCGACGGGGTTCGTCGGCGACGATCGTGGTCGGCGCTCTGTAGCGACCGCGCTGGCGCTACAGAGGAAGGAGACGGTGGGGGAGTGGGCTGGGCCTGCACTGTAGCCGGTGGGCTTCGAGTGCACAGGGGCATTTTCCTTTTCTTTTCCCTTTTCTTTTCTGTTTTCTTTTTTCAGTTTCTGTTCCAATTTCATTTTTGCTATTTTCCCTCACAGCAAAAAAATGTGCCACTGGTGCCAAATAATATCTTGCAATATTATGGACGGCCACATCCATTTTGGGCATTTTTAGAAACTGCTAGTATTTTCCACAGAATAAAAGGGCAATTTAAAATGCAACTTGGCCCTGTTTTGGAAGGTGGGGTCCACACCATGAGCTTGGTGATGTTGTTTCCCTCAACATTATTTGTTTTATGATTTATCACAAATGTGCAACATTTTTCATAAGCTGTTTGAGGATTCAAATTATCACAAAGAAATTTAATGCCTTTTTAAGTGGAATTTGAAATGGAATTTGAAATTCAACATGATCTTATCCCACTTAGCAAAATGATTAGGCACTGATCTTAGTCATCACTGTGCTCCATTACATAGGGGTGTTACAAGAATTGAGGATTCTGCATGACACAGTTCTATGTAGGGAGAAGTATGCATTCTTTGGTGGAGGTGGATTTCGCCCCATTTTTTCAGTGATGGTGCCACCAAAACATGGTTTGTGCGACGATTTCCTCGCGGAAATATTCTATGTGCTGTTCGAAGACATCTTCAACATGTTCTGTCTAATGAAGCTTAGTTCTTCCTTAGTATGCCTATGGGCAATCAATGCTGCCTACACTGCCAAATGTGAGATCAACAAGGATGTCGTGGTAGAGGACCCCTACCTCATGCACGAGACCAACGCCAATCACCCTGAGCGCCGACAAGCTATGCAGACATATTTGACAGACTTCATGATTACCAACATGGACAAAGACAGCCTTCTCGTGCCCTATTATTCAAAGTAAGTCATTTTGTCTAGCTACATATTGTATATATATTTATTTCGTACAATCTCGTTATGCATGCTTCCACGTAAAACCATTAACTTGATTTTTTGCGCAGAGAAAATTGTGTCCTCATCGCTGTTACCCCCAAGTTCGTTGAAACTTATTTCTTGGATTCAACGAGGAAAGTGAAAAAAGACTACAAAGGCATCAAGAAGGTCCTGGATGAAGCACTCTTCGAGTATACCAGACGGGAAGGAGTGATCAAAGAGGGATATCGGAAGTTTGACAAATTTAAAGTGGTACGCTTCGGCCACAAAACTGACTTTTGTTGCATGCAGCAGCCGGAAAACAGTGATATAGATGGCTACTACGTCGGCCGCCACAAGGCGGAGTACATACAGGAGGGAGAACGCCTTAAAAAGAACTCAGGCGTCATCGCATGGGGGAAGAAAATGGAGGAAATTAGGCCGGGAAATAACAGAGACAAGTTCAGACGCATCCAGGTGAAGTTTGCTACCATCCTCAACAAGGATGTCATGGACCATGCCGGGGTTTTCAACGGCAGCGCACCAACCGGCCCGGAGGAGATAAAAGCCCGCCTTCGAAAGCAGGGGCTTGATACTGACGGTCATGTGTCTCTCGTGGACCAGTCAAAGAAATACGTTAATGATCCTTATGCTGATATATAATAGGATAATGTCAGCTACCTAGCTATGCTGTTGGGTTCTACAATACTACTAGCTCGATCAGCTACATGTGTGGTGTGTGGTTTTGTGTTATCGTACTTTAAAACTATCTTGAATGCCTTTGAATTGCCGTTAATTACTTGTTACCTTATTCTGTCATGCGAACGCTGCTGTTTCCCGCTACCGTGGCTGCGATTTCCCGATGATTACAAATTAAGTAATGGCGTGCTGATAAGTTACAATGCCTGCAATGTTTTTCAGTATTTGTGTCATTGGAATAATGTGGACGCCATAGATACAGATAATAATGCCGGCATACAACATAATCCGACGCCGTAGGTATTACCGATACTGCTGCCGCCGGATCCAACGCCACCACTATTTTTAACTGTGGCGCCAAGTTGGTGGTGTCAGGTGCCCATGCCAGCAAGGCCATTTTTGCCATGCCATAGCTAGGATTTTCTGCACTAGTGTGTATATGGTGGCACATGGTTGCTCCTAGAGCTGCCTTCAAGATGAAGAAGGAGACTTTGAGCTCTCCTTTTCTCCTTGAGTGTGTGTGTGTGTGAATGATAGGGGGTGAATGAGCATGCCATGGGAGGGCTCCCTGGGTCACCTTATAAAGGGGTGCCCAGGGGACAAGGTGTGGCCCACATGGCCTACTCTACAGTATTTGAGGTGACAGATGAGGTGATGCATGACGTGTGCATAGTGAGGCACTATTTGCCAACAATGATGGACTATTGGATTGGAGTAATCCTGAAGTGGCCTGGCTGCAGTGTTTTCTTGTCATGTCCGATGGGACGCTGCGGTTGACTTCGTGCAGTAGGCCAGCTAGAGGAGCCGAATGGGGGAGCCATCTGGAGGAGCCGGATGTGGAGCTAGCTGGAAGAACTGGACGGAGGAGCCAGCTGGAGGAGCCGGAGCCGGACGGAGGAGCCGGCTAGAGGAGCCTGATGGGGAGCCAGATGGAGGAGACGGATGAAGGAGCTAGCTGGAGGATACGAACGGGGAGCCAGCTTCCGGACAAGGAGCCAGCTAGAAGAGCCGGACGGGGAGCTAGCTCGAGGTGCCGGACGGGGGGCCAACTGGAGCAGCCGGACGGGGAGCTAGCTGGAGGAGCCAGACGGAGGGCCAGCTAGAGCAGCCGGACTGAGGTGCGTTGGCCGCCCCGATGTTTTGAAATGTTGTCTTGTCTCCTTGAGTCTACCCGGGGGTCATACCCCCGTCACTTCATGAGATACTCTTGTGAGTAGTATAAAATGTTGTTGGATTGATGTTGTTTTTTACACCTTTCCATTATAGTTTTGGAGATTAGATGGGCACAAATTCCATTACTACTACATTCGTCACAACTAGAACATTAACTATGTGTCGGTGTACTAAGAAATGGGGCCCTTAGTACCAGGACTTGTACATAGACGACCGCGGACTCCGGACCGGCAAGACCTTGTCGGGCGAATGCCAACCTCCATACAACATCAAGCAAAGACCAAAGCAATCGGCAAGCCTCCTTGCTGGTGAAGAAGACCCGACTGGGAGCGCTCCCGCCACGGTCTCCACCCGCCAAGCCATCGCTCCATGTCGCTAGGATGATTGTCTACATCAGCTAGGTGTCGAGCGGGCAGGCGATTAGGTAGAGCTGGTCGGGGCACGTGGCAGCTTGGTGGATTTACATAAGCTTTAATGACACCCATCCCACGGCGTGGCAAAGGAACAAGAAGTAGCTGGGCGAACGACACAGAAGGAGAGACGATCCTTGCCGGGAGACGTCGCCGGCGTGACACCTCATAGCGCATTCAATGCGCCTGTCCTAGTCCGGCAGAGTTAGGTATTTCCCACTATAGCTATCGCCAGTAGTTTTGGCAGCTATATTATACCCTGTTTACCCATGTAATGACCATTTTAGCCACGGTGGTAGCCCCTTAACCTATAAAAGGAGGCCCATGGCTACCTTGATAAAGGTCGACAATTCGTTCATTTGCACGCGTAGCCGCACTCCTCGAGCATTCCTTGCCAGGCTGTAGCGCTCCTGTACCGTGAACTCATATAATCCACCAAACACAGGACCTAGGGTTTTACGCTCCCGAGCGGCCCAAGCCTGTTTAAAATCCCTGAGTATGCATGGATCGGTGATGCTCTTTGTGTCCGAGAATCCACACAGTTGAACACCAAAGGGACCCCGTAGGTCCCATACATTACCGTATGCCCGACATCTTTGGCGCGCCAGGTAGGGGGTTCCGGTGTGTGAACCTTCATTGATTTTTGCGTGTCATCACCAACAACTTCGTCAACACCCATGCCTCCCAAGAAAGCCAAGGGCACGTCGACACCCGCCCCGACTTCGTCCAAGCTGCCCTCACAGGCAGTCACCAGTGACGAAGACGGAGGCGGCCCCCACGCTCACCACACCGGCGAGCGCAGCCACAACACCACGCGGAGTTCCAAGAGCTGCGACCCGGACCCTGCCGTCGTGACAGCGCGAAACGCGCCGGCGGCGACCGGGGACAACGTTGCAGCAACGTCGACAACAGGACCTCCGTCGCACCCCTCATAAGACAACCGCGACCAGCTCCTCCAGGGCGACGACCCTAGACAGCGCGCCGACAAGTCCCCTGTGTGTCACTCCCACGACGCGCAGGGCCAAGCTCATCGTTAGCCTCCAGGAGAGGATGGCCGGCATGCGACGGGACGGGGGAGCGCTCTCCCTGACTCTGTCAGGAGCAAGAGCGCCACCCACGCCTCGCACTGCTCCATGCCCAAGACCATGGAGGAAGCTCTGGCGTAGGCCCAGCTGTTGCTGAGCTTCCTGCCTGCACCAGAGAAGCTGGAGGACTGGAGGGCGACCATACAAAGCCTGTTGAGCTTCACCAACCGCGACAAGCCAGACGTGGCGGGTCCCTCGCGCACGCGCCACGCTGTTCTCACGTGGCCCACCTCCGGACACGATGTTGGCAGGGCACACACAGTGTAGTCGCCCCCACAACCACATCAACCTTCTCGTCGGACCGATGTGCAGGACGAAGTGTCCTACGCATCAACGGAACCGCGACTACAACGAGATCAGCGCCAAGTCTTGAACGACATGCGCAAGGAGGATGCTCGCACCACCATTGAGAGGCGGTGGGAGACGCATCGCCGATCGGACGACCGTGCGGACCCAGCCGTCGACGAGCCAGTGCCAGGGGTGTCCGGCGGCCTACCTTACGAGGTTAGTTGCCCAGCGTTCACTCATGAGCTTTGGCAAGTCTGCTGGACCTCCAACAGAGCCTTCAAGCCTAAGCTGCCCGATAAATACGATGGCAAGATCAGCCCATCTGAGTTTCTTGACATCTACACCATCGCCATGCAGGCCACCGGGGGACATGATGGGAATGTTTTCACCAACTACTTCCCGCTAGCACTCAATCCCAATGTGAGGAGTTTGCCGATGAGCTTGCTGGAGGGGTCCATTTCTTCCTGGGCGGATCTGTGCAACCAGTTTGTTGGCGCATACCATGGGGCTACAAACTCCTAGGCCAGCCCATCGATCTGCATGTGCTTCCCCACAGAGATGGCGAATCCCTATGCAAGTACATCCAGAGGTTCAGCCGCATGCAACACAACATCCCCGACATCCATCCTGCCGCAGTGATTGCCGCGTTCCATACGAATTTGCGCAATCGGTGGATGCGCAAGGAAATGAGCATCAACAAGGTGTGGGATGTCGCAAAGATTTACACCCTGGCTGATAAGTGTGCGCGTGCTGAAGAGGGGAGAAGACTCCCCGGAGAGGACGCTGGCACATAAATCGACTCTGACGATGACGAAGATGCGTCCGCCTCCAAGAAAAAGGACCGGAAGTGCAACCGAAAGCACAAGGGCAAAGCAGTCATGGCCGTCGAAGGGACCGGCAACTCCAAAACCGGCAAGAAGGCCAAGTCCAAAAGATCCAGCAAGGAGGCCGCCGCCTGCTCCGGAGACGACGAGGCCGCGGCAGGCCATACTGCAAGGTTGACCTCACTAAGAGCCATGGCATCACCGAATGCCGCCAAGTAGAACAGCTTGCAGAAAAGCAGAGGCAAGAGTATGAAAGGCGCGACAAGGAGAAGGGCCAAGATGGTGCAGGTGGCTCCGGCAAGAAGAACCGTGGTGGCCACCGCGGCAAGGCCAAGCAATAGAAGGAGAAGCCTGCTAGGGAGTCTGATGACGAAGACGACGATGATGATGGAGATGAAGAGGGATTTGATGGCCAAGAATTCTAAAAGGCTGTGGATGCTATGTGTGTGGACGGAGGCGCATCTTTGCACTCCTCCCACCAATAGCTCAAGCGGTGGGCCAATGAAATCAACGCGACTGAGCCAACAGCAAAGGCAAGGAAACCCCTCAAGTGGTCTGACACTCCCATCATTTTCGATGCTGAGGATCACCCTGACCGCATCACTGCTATTGGGTGTGTGCTATTGTTGGTATCACCAACAATCCGCAGCCTCAAGGTCACGAAGATGTTGGTCGCCAGTGGGGCCGGTCTGAATCTGATATCACCCGACATGATCAAACGCCTGTAGATTCCCGACTCGGATCTCAAACCAACATGGTCTTTCCAACACCTGGGAAGATCTCAGCCCAAGGGGAAGATAACGCTTCCGATCACATTTGGTAGTGAGCTCACTTCAGGACAGAGAGGGTCATCTTCGATGTCGTGAAGATGTCGTTGCCGTACAATGGAATTGTAGGCCGACTGGCGCTGGCGAAGTTCATGGCGGCATCCCACCATGCCTACAACACGCTCAAGATGCCAGGGCCGTTGAGCGTCATCATCATCCACGCTGACAACAAGGGCGTAGTCCTTTGCGTCGACAAGCTCTTCTAGGAGGCAGTGGCAGCATCCACCGACGAGGCACTCGCTCTTGCCGACAAAGCTCCCGGGGAGAAGGATAAGAACAAGAGTCAAGGCAAATCTCGTAAGGACTCCGGGAAGCACGCCGTGGAGTGCAACACGCCCGTCAATGACTTACCAGAGACCTCTGCCGCTCGGAGCAAGAAAAACAAGGTGACCATTCCCAGGACGAAGCAAGTGGTTGTGTGGGAAAACGGCGAGGGCGGCACTTTCACCATAAGTTCCACCCTCGAGAGTAAATAGGAAAGCGCGCTCGTCTCCTTCTTGTGGGCGAATGTCGATGTGTTTGCCTGGCAACCATCTGACATCCCTGGTGTTCCTAGGGAGGTGATTGAGCACCAACTTGTTGTTTGTCCTCATGCACGCCCTGTCAAGCAGAAGGTCTGGAAAGAGTTTATCACTGAAGAGATCTAGAAACTACAAGCAGCAGGCCTGATCAAAGGTGTGATCTACCCAACCTGGTTGGCGAACCCTGTGGTAGTGCGCAAGGCGAATGGGAAGTGGAGACTTTGCATCGACTTCACTGATGTGAATAAGGCTTGCCCAAAGGACCCTTTCCCCTTTTGCCACGCATCGATCAGGTAGTGGATTCAACTGCCGGCTGTGACCTGTTGTCTTTCCTTGACGCCTACTTTGGTTACCATCAGATCTTCATGGCCAAGGAAGACGAAGAGAAAAAACATTCATTACTCCTTGCGTCACGTACTGCTTTAAGCGCATGCCATACATGCTGAAGAGTGCTGGTTTGACATTTGCAAGAGCCGTCCATATTGGTTTTGGGCCACAATTGCACAAAAAATTGGAGGCATCCATGGATGACATTGTAGTCAAGACCAAGGACAAGGCCACGCTGATTTAAGACCTAGAAGAAACCTTTGGAAACTTTCACAAGATCAACTTGAAGCTCAACCACGAGAAGTGCATGTTCGGAGTCCCATCCGGCAAGCTCCTCGGGTTCTTTTGGTGATAGCGCAGGATAAAAGAGAACCCCGCCAAGATTGAGGCAATCGAGAAGTTGGAGGCATCGAAGCGCATCAAGGACGTACGCCGCTTGGCGGGTTGCATTGCCGCCCTCAGCAGGTTCATTTCCAAATCCGCAGAGCGCGCCTTGCCATTTTTCAAAATCCTAAAGAAGGCAAGCCCAATGACATGGACTCCAAAAGCGGAGGAAGCGCTGCAAGATTTGAAGAAATACATGTCCTCAACGCCGATCCTAGTCGCGCCTAAACCAGAAGAACCATTGTTGCTATATTTAGCGGCAACGAACCAAGTGGTTAGTGTTGCACTGGTGGCGGAGAGGGAAGCTGAGGTCGCAACCCCTGAGCCGGTAACCGCGAGTCAGCCCCGGCAAGCCAAGGAGCCGATAACACAAGCGCGACGCAAGAGGCAGAACAACAAAATGTGCAAAAGAAGAAGATGGTGCAGCGACCCGTGTACTTTGTGAGCTCTCTCCTGTAGGGGGCTAGACCAAGGTAGTCTGGGGTGCGAAAACTGCTTTTTGTCCTTCTCATGGCCTCCCGGAAGCTGCGCCACTATTTCCAAGCACATCACATCACTGTTGTCACTCGCTTTGCGTTGCAATGCATCCTGAGGAATCTAGAGGTAACCGACAGGATTGTCGAGTGGGCGTTGGAGCTGGCTAGCTTTGAACTGAGCTTTGAAAGCACAACAACCATACAGAGTAGAGCCCTAGCAGAGTTCATTACGGAATGGATGCCAATGCAAGACGAAGAAATCCCAGAGACAGTCCTCCATGGCAAGGAAACATCTCAAGAAATGGGTCATGTACTTTGCTGGAGCTTTTCGCTGCAAGGCGCCGGTGCCGGAGTGCTGCTTGTCGCACCCACCAGAGAGCACCTCAAGTACGTGATCCAGATGCATGTTTCCCGGGAGGCATCAACTAACAACACAGCTGAGTACGAAGGGTTGCTTGCTGGACTGCAGATAGCAACTGAGCTTGGTATCGGGAAATTGATAGTTTGAGGAGACTCACAACTTGTTGTACGCCAAGTGAACAAGGATTATCAGAGTCCCCTGATGGAAGCATATGTAGATGAAGTGAGAAAGTTGGAGGAGCATTTTGACGGTCTACAGATGGAGCACGTCCCCTGTGTAGTGAACGGCATTACCGATGACCTGTCAAAACAAGTTGCTCAAAAGTCGCCTGTGGAAACATGCACTTTTGTACTTCGACTCACTCGACCATCCGTCACGCCATCAGATCGGCAAGCTAAGAAGAGGAAGGTCAACTCCGGCGACTATTTCCCAGCAGAGCCATCAGTGGCCGCCAAGAAGGTTACCGGGGGCGACATGACTCCTGCCGGTGAGCAGCAAGCTCCGGCAGACCGAGTGGTCCTTGCCGTGGAAGCTAGCGCTCCCGTAGCAGAAGAGACGCCTTTAATCCTTGTCGTCGAGCCACAAGCTCCGACATGGGCACAGTAGATCGTCCAGTACCTCCAGACAGGAGATATCCCCGAAGAACAAGAGGAAGCTGAAAGAGTAGCCTGACAGTCGAGCATGTGCCAGTTCGTGGATAGCACTCTGTACAGGAGGAGACCAAACAGTGTGAAATTGAAGTGCATTCCCCGGGAGGAAGGATGACATCTGTTTGCAGTGATACACGAACAGATATGTGGCTCCCATGTTGGATCACGAGCCCTTGTTGTAAAGGCGTTTTGGCAAGGCTTCTATTGCCCGACAGCCCTTCAAGATGCCTTGGCGGTGGTGACAACGTGGGAAGCATGCCAGTACCATGCCAAGCAGATACATCAGCCAACACAAGCCCTTCAGACCATACTGCTCTCCTGGACGTTCTCGATCTGGGGGCTCGACATTGTCAGGCACTTCCCCCGTGCAACCGGGGGCTATGAGTTCTTGTTCGTCGCCATCGACAAGTTCACAAAGTGGACTGAGGTAGAGCCGGTGAGAATGGTGATGGCGCAAGCAGCGATTAAATTTTTCAGAGGGATAGTCTGTCGCTTCGGTGTCCCCAACAGGATCATCACCAACAACGGCACACAATTCGCAAGCAAAAACTTCTTGCAATATTGCAAGGACATCGGCGCCAAAGTATGCTTTGCATCATTCACTCACCCCATGAGAAACGGCCAAGTAGAAAGGACAAACGCTGAAGTGTTGCGGGTGATAACCCACAAGTATAGGGGATCGCAACAATTTTCGAGGGTAGAGTATTCAACCCAAATTTATTGATTCGACACAAGGGGAGCCAAAGAATATTCTCGAGTATTAGCAGCTGAGTTGTCAATTCAACCACACCTGAAAGACTTAATATCTGCAGCAAAGTATTCAGTAGCAAAGTAGTATGGAAGTAACGGTAACGATAGCAAACGTGACAGTCGCAGTTTTGAAGTGATTGTAACAGTAGCAACAGAAAAGTAACTTAGCAAAGATCAATATGTGAAAAGCTCGTAGGCAATGGATCAGTGATGGATAATTATGTCGGATAGCATTCATCATGCAGCATTTATAACATAGGGTGATACAGAACTAGCTCCAGTTCATCAATGTAATGTAGGCATGTATTCCATATATAGTCATACGTGCTTATGGAAAAGAACTTGCATGACATCTTTTGTCCTACCCTCCCGTGGCAGCGGGGTCCTAATGGAAACTAAGGGATATTAAGGCCTCCTTTTAATAGAGAACCGAACGAAAGCATTAGCACTTAGTGAATACATGAACTCCTCAAACTACGGTAATCACCGGAAAGAATCCCAG
Organism: Elymus sibiricus; assembly: GCA_039707655.1. NCBI lineage: Eukaryota > Viridiplantae > Streptophyta > Magnoliopsida > Poales > Poaceae > Elymus > Elymus sibiricus. The sequence goes on from CM077675.1 coordinate 148,210,973, forward strand.
TTATTGTCACCCCGGGGGATGCGGATCATAACTCGTAATAGCTGTCTACAACTTGCAAGATAGGATCAAGAACACATATATATTCATGAAAACATAATAGGTTCAGATCTGAAATCATGGCACTCGGGACCTAGTGACAAGCATTAAGCATAGCAAAGTCATAGCAACATCAATCTCAGAACATAGTGGATACTAGGGATGAAACCCTAACAAAACTAACTCGATTACATGGTAAATCTCATCCAAGCCATCACCGCCCAGCAAGCCTACGATGGAATTACTCAAGAACGGCGGAGAGCATCATGAAATTGATGATGAAGGATGGTTGGTGATGACGACGGCGTGGATTTCCCCTCTCCGGAGCCCAAATCAGACTCCAGATCTGCCCTCCCGAGGAAGAACAGGAGGTGGCGGCGGCTCCGTATCGTGAAACACGATGAACTCTTCTCCTTGTTTTTTTTTCTCCCCGAATAGGAATATATAGAGTTGGAGTTGAGGTCGGCGGAGCTCCAGGGGGCCCACAAGACAGGGGGGTGCGCCCTAGGGGGGGGCGCCCCCCTGGCTTGTGACCAAGTGGTGGACCCCCTCCGATTGATTCTTTCGCTAGTATTTTTTATTAATTCCAAAAATATTCTCCGTAAATTTTTAGGTCAATCCGAGAACTTTTATTTCTGCACAAAAACAACACCAAGGCAATTCTGCTGAAAACAACGTCAGTCCGAGTTAGTTCCATCCAAATCATGCAAATTAGAGTCCAAAACAAGGGCAAAAGAGTTTGGAAAAGTAGACACGATGGAGACGTATCAACTCCCCCAAGCTTAACCCATTGCTTGTCCTCAAGCAATTCAGTTAACAAACTGAAAGTGACAAAGAAAAACTTTTACAAACTCTGTTTGATCTTGTTGTTGTAGATATGTCTAACTGATGTTCATATTTTCAGCAAGGATTATAGACTAACCACATTCACAATAACATTTAGGTCTCACATTTACTCATATCAATGGCATAACCAACTAGCGAGCAATAATAATAAATCTCGGATGACAACAATTTTATCAAAACAATCATGATACAATATGATATAATGGTATCTCGCTAGCCCTTTCTGAGACCGCAAAACATAAATGCAGAGCACCTCCAAAGAACAAGGACTGACTAGACATTGTAATTTATGATAAAAGAGATCCATTCACAATCATACTCAATATCAATTAATAACAAAGCATACAAATGATGGTGGTGCTCTCTAACTGGTGCTTTTTATAAGAAGAGGATGACTCAACAGTAAAGTAAAGTAGATAGGCCCTTCGCAAAGGGAAGCATTGATTTGCAGAGGTGCCAGAGCTCGAGCTTTTAAAACAGGGATGGATAATAATTTTGAGCGGTATGCTTTCATTGTCAACATAACAACCGAGAGATCTCGGTATCTTCCATGCCAGATACATTATAGGCGGTTCCCAAACAGAATAGTGATACGTCTCCAACGTATCTATAATTTTTGATTGTTCCATGCTATTATATTATCTGTTTTGGATGTTTTATATGCATTAATATGCTATTTTATATTATTTTTGGGACTAACCTATTAATCTAGTGCTTAGTGCCAGTTTCTGTTTTTTCCTTGTTTTTGAGTATTGCAGATAAGGAATATTAAACGGAGTCCAAACGGAATAAAATCTTCGGAATTATTTTTCTTGGACCAGAAGAAACCTACCAAGCTTGGAGACCAAGGCAAGAGAGCCGCCGTGTGGCCACAAGCCACAGGGGCGCGCCCAGGGGGGTAGGGCGCGCCCCCTGGCTTGTGGGCCCACAGCAACCCTCCTAACCCTACTCTTCGGCCTATAAATTCCGAAATATTCCCTGGATACCAAAAAGAGCCACGAAAACACTTTTCCGCCGCCAGGAGGCTCTGTTCCCATGAGATCCAATCTTGGAGCCTTTTCCGGTAATCTGCCTGAGGGGGATTCGATCACGGAGGGCATCTACATCAACTCCATTGCTCCTCCGATGATGCGTGAGTAGTCCACCACAGACTTTCGGGTCCATAGCTAGTAGCTAGATGGCTTCTTCTCTCTCTTTGCTCTTCAATACCATGTTCTTCATGATCTTCATGGAGATCTATCCGATGTAATACTCTTTTGCGGTGTGTTTGTCGAGATCCGATGAATTGTGGGTTTATGATCAGATTATCTATGAATATTATTTGAGTCTTTTCTGAATTCTTATATGCATGATTTCATATCTTTGCAAGTCTCTTCGAGTTATTGGTTTGGTTTGGCCAACTAGATTGGTAATTCTTGCAATGGGAGAAGTGCTTAGTTTTGGGTTCAATCTTGCGGTGTCCTCACCCAGTGACATAGTAGGGGTAGCGAGGCACGTATTGTATTGTTGCCATCGAGGATAAAAAGATGGGATTTTCATCATATTGCTTGAGTTTATCCCTCTACATCATGTCATCTTACCTAATGCGTTACTCTGTTCTTCATGAACTTAATACTCTAGATGCAGGCAGGAGTCGGTCGATGTGTGGAGTAATAGTAGTAGATGCAGAATCGTTTCGGTCTACTTGACACGGACGTGATGCCTATATGCATAATCATTGCCTTGGATATCGTCATAACTATGCGCTTTTCTATCAATTGCTCGACAGTAATTTGTTCACCCACCGTAATATTTGCCTTCATGAGAGAAGCCTCTAGTGAAACCTATGGCCCCCGGGTCTATTTTCCATCTTATACTTTCAGATCTAAAACCAAAAATACCAAAAATACTTTGTTGCATTATTTTTACTTTTGTTTTACTTTCCGTTCAAGCAATCTATCATATCTATCTCTATCAGATATCATCCTTGCAAGTAACCGTGAAGGGATTGACACCCCTTTATAGCGTTGGGTGCAAGTGTTTGATTCTTTGTGTAGGTACATCTATTGGGGACTTGCTTGTATCTCCTACTGGATTGATACCTTGGTTCTCAACAACTGAGGGAAATACTTATCTACTTTGCTGCATCACCCTTTCCTCTTCAAGGGAAAACCAACGCATGCTCAAGAAGTAGCAAGAAGGATTTCTGGCGCCGTTGCCGGGGAGATCAACATCAAGCCATCCAAGTACCCATCACAAACTCATCTCTTGCATTTACATTATTTGCCATTTGCCTCTCGTTTTCCTCTCCCCCACTTCTAAAACGATTTTCCAAAAAGATTTTCCTTTTTATTCGCCCTTTTTCTTGACGGCTCTCTTGCGTGTTGCTATGACTAGCGTCACTACCCCCCTTTTGCCAGCGGACTTTGAAGTCTTATACTTCAAACAAAAACAAGGGGAAAATTTGAAAGATGCCTGGGAGAGGCTGACGAGATCCTATCATATTTCCAACTTAAAAGGAGACGCAAAAGTTTTGCTTAGAAATTTTTACATTGGGTTGGCTTTGCACCATAGAAAACTTTTGGATTTTGCCTCAAAGGGCGATTTTATCGAACTAGATGCAAACACCGCTTATGAAATTTTGGAAGGAATTCTGGGGGTTCCCCCACAACAAAAAGATTTTGCCTTTTCACAAGAGGGAGTTCAAATTCTTAGCAAATTGGATGACTTACATAAGCACGTAGTCAAGTTACAAAAATATCTCGAACCCCTCAAACATATTAATGGGAACCTCAGTCGTTTGAACATTTTAATTACTCTTTGCAATAAGCGTTTAGATATTTTGGATCTTAAGATGGTTTCTTCTCCTGAAGATTTGGGGAAGCGGAAAGAGCCCCCCGGATTCGAGAAGGCCCTCACAAAAGTTGCCAAGACCAAAGATGACAATACCTAGATCTATTGCGTTTTGCCCAGCTAGGGGCGTTAAACAATAGCGCTTGTTGGGAGGCAACCCAATTTTATTTTTGCTTTCTGCTTTTTGCTTCTGTTTTGGTGTGTTTTACACATTATTACTTCTGTAGTAATTGTGTTTTTATGTTTCTATTAGTGTTTGAGCCAAGTAAGACCTTTGGGATGGTCTACGGTGTTTGTTGATTTGATTTTGCTGAAAAACAGAAACTTTTGTGCTCAGTCCAGGAATTTTATAAATTCACTGGAACTTGGTTTTGATCTGAAATTTTTAGACAAGATTGATATGCAAATTTCCCTGGTTGTCATAATTTTTCAGAATTTTTGGAGTTACCGAAGTATTCGAAGTCTACAGATTTCTACAGACTGTTCTGTTTTTAACAGATTCTGTTTTCTTTGTGTTGTTTGCTTATTTTGATGAATCTATGGGTTGTATCGGGGGGTATGAACCATGGAGAAGTTAGAATACAGTAGGTATTATACAAATATAAATAAAGAATGAGTTTACAACAGTACCTAAAGTGGTGATTTATTTTTCTTATACTAACGGATCTCACGAGTTTTCTGTTGAGTTTTGTGTTGTGAAGTTTTCAAGTTTTGGGTAAAGATTTGATGGACTATGGAATAAGGAGTGGCAAGAGCCTAAGCTTGGGGATGCCCAGGGAACCCCAAGCCATATTCGAAGATACCAAAAAGCCTAAGCTTGGGGATGCCCCGGAAGGCATCCCCTCTTTCGTCTTCAATCCATCGGTAAATTTACTTGAGGCTATATTTTTATTCACCACATGATATGTGTTTTGCTTGGAGCGTCTTGTATGATATGAGTCTTTGCTTTTTAGTTTCCAACAATCATCCTTGCTGCACACATCTTTTTGAGAAGGACATGCTGAATCGTGAATTTATTAGAATACTCTATGTGCTTCACTTATATCTTTTGAGCTAGGCAATTTTGCTCTAGTGCTTCACTTATATCTTTTTAGAGCATGGTGATGTTATATTTTATAGAAATAATTGAACTCTCGTACCTTACTTATATTATTTTGAGAGTCTCTAAACAGCATGGTAATTGGATTAGGTTATGAATTTGGTCCTAATATAATAGGCATCCAAGAGGGATATAATAAAAACTTTCATATTAAGTGCATTGAATATGATGAGAAGTTTGATTTCGTGCATATAGTTTTGAGATGTAGAGATGGTAATATTAAGAGTTATGTTAGTAAGTAATTGTGGATTAGTAGAGATACTTGTGTTAAGGTTTGTGATTCCTGTAGCATGCACGTATGGTGAACTGTTATGTAATGAAGTCGGAGCATGATTTGTTTAATGATTGTCATCCTTTGTGTGATGGGTCGGGAGCGCGCGATGGTTTACTCCTACCAACCTCTCCCCTAGGGGCATGCATCTAACACTTTGCTTCGATGACTAATAGACTTTTGCAATAAGTATGTGAGTTCTTTATGACTAATGTGAGTCCATGGATTATACGCACTCTCACCCTTCCACCTTTGCTAGCCTCTCTAGTACCGCACAACTTTCGCCGGTGCATAAACCCACCTTCCTCAAAACAGCCACCATATATTTTCCTCAAAACAGCCACCATACATACCTATTATGGCATTTCCATAGCCATTCCAAGATATATTGCCATGCAACTTCCACCGTTCCTTTATTATGACACGCACCATCATTGTCATATTGCTTTGCATGATCGTAAGACAGGTAGCATGATGTTTTTATGGCTTGTCCGTTTTTTGATGTCATTTGCTATGCTAGATCATTGCACATCCCGGTACACCACCGGAGGCATTCATATAGAGTCATATGTTGTTCTAAGTTTCGAGTTGTAAGTAAATAAAAGTGTGATGATCTTCATTATTAGAGCATTGTCCCATGAGAGGAAAGGATGATGGAAGCTATGATTCCCTCACTAGATGGGATGAGTCTCTGGACTTTACAAAAATTAAAAGAGGCCAGCGAAGCCCAAATAAAATAAAATAAAAGAGGCCAAAGATGCCCACCAAAAAAAAGAAAAAAAAGAGGAAAAAAAAGAAAAAAAATGAATGAGAGAAAAGAGAGAAGGGACAATGCTACTATCCTTTTCCACACTTGTGCTTCGAGTAGCACCATGTTCTTCATGATAGAGAGTCTCCTATTTTGTCACTTTCATATACTAGTGGGAATTTTTCATTATATAACTTGGCTTGTATATTCCAATGATGGGCTTCCTCAAAGTGCCCTAGGTCTTCGTGAGCAAGCGAGTTGGATGCACACCCACTTAGTTCCTTTTGAGCTTTCATACACTTATAGCTCTAGTGCATCCGTTGCATGGCAATCCCTACTCACTCACGTTGATATCTATTGATGGGCATCTCCATAGCCCGTTGATATGCCTAGTTGATGTGAGACTATCTTCTCCATTTCCCTAGTACCTCCACCACATTCTATTCCACCCATAGTGCTATATCCATGGCTCACGCTCATGTATTGCGTGAGAGTTGAAAAAGTTTGAGAACATAAAAGGGGTGAAACAATTGCTTGACTTGTCATCGGGGTGTGCATGATTTAGATACTTTGTGTGGGGAAGATGGAGCATAGCCAGACTATATGATATTGTAGGGATAACTTTCTTTCGCCATGGTATTTTGAAAGCTATGATTGCTTGTTAGTATGCTTGAAGTATTATTGTCTTTATGTCAATATTAAGCTATAGTATTGAATTTTACGGATCTGAATATTCATGCCACAATAAAGAATATTACAAGGATAAATATGTTAGGTAGCATTCCACATCCAAAATTCTGTTTTTATCATTTACCTACTCGAGGACGAGCAGGAATTAAGCTTGGGGATGCTTGATACGTCTCCAATGTATCTATAATTTTTGATTGTTCCATGCTATTATATTATCTGTTTTGGATGTTTTATATGCATTAATATGCTATTTTATATTATTTTTGGGACTAACCTATTAATCTAGTGCCTAGTGCTAGTTTCTGTTTTTTCCTTGTTTTTGAGTATTGCAGATAAGGAATATTAAACGGAGTCCAAACGGAATAAAATCTTCAGAATGATTTTTCTTGGACCAGAAGAAACCTACCAAGCTTGGAGACCAAGGCAGGAGAGCCGCCGTGTGGCCACAAGCCACAGGGGCGCGCCCAGGGGGGTAGGGTGCGCCCCCTGGCTTGTGGCCCACGGCAGCCCTCCTAACCCTACTCTTCGGCCTATAAATTCCGAAATATTCCCTGGATACCAAAAAGAGCCACAAAACACTTTTCCACCGCCAGGAGCCTCTGTTCCCATGAGATCCAATCTTGGAGCCTTTTCCGGTAATCTGCCGGAGGGGGATTCAATCACGGAGGGCATCTACATCAACTCCATTGCCCCTCCGATGATGCGTGAGTAGTCCACCACAGACCTTCGGGTCCATAGCTAGTAGCTAGATGGCTTCTTCTCTCTCTTTGCTCTTCAATACCATGTTCTTCATGATCTTCATGGAGATCTATCCAATGTAATACTCTTTTGCGGTGTGTTTGTCGAGATCCGATGAATTGTGGGTTTATGATCAGATTATCTATGAATATTATTTGAGTCTTTTCTGAATTCTTATATGCATGATTTCATATCTTTGCAAGTCTCTTCGAGTTATTGGTTTGGTTTGGCCAACTAGATTGGTAATTCTTGCAATGGGAGAAGTGCTTAGTTTTGGGTTCAATCTTGCGGTGTCCTCACCCAGTGACATAGTAGGGGTAGCGAGGCACGTATTGTATTGTTGCCATCGAGGATAAAAAGATGGGGTTTTCATCATATTGCTTGAGTTTATCCCTCTACATCATGTCATCTTACCTAATGCGTTACTCTGTTCTTCATGAACTTAATACTCTAGATGCAGGCAGGAGTCGGTCGATGTGTGGAGTAATAGTAGTAGATGCAGAATCGTTTCGGTCCACTTGACACGGACGTGATGCCTATATGCATAATCATTGCCTTGGATATCGTCATAACTATGCGCTTTTCTATCAATTGCTCGACAGTAATTTGTTCACCCACCGTAATATTTGCCTTCATGAGAGAAGCCTCTAGTGAAACCTATGGCCCCCGGGTCTATTTTCCATCTTATACTTTCAGATCTAAAACCAAAAATACCAAAAATACTTTGTTGCATTATTTTTACTTTTGTTTTACTTTCCGTTCAAGCAATCTATCATATCTATCTCTATCAGATCTCATCCTTGCAAGTAACCGTGAAGGGATTGACACCCCTTTATAGCGTTGGGTGCAAGTGTTTGATTCTTTGTGTAGGTACATCTATTGGGGACTTGCTTGTATCTCCTAATGGATTGATACCTTGGTTCTCAACAACTGAGGGAAATACTTATCTACTTTGCTGCATCACCCTTTCCTCTTCAAGGGAAAACTAACGCATGCTCAAGAAGTAGCAAATAGTAAAGTTTTTACTCCCCCTCCACCAATCAATCACACTCCACGGCAAGCCGAATCCACGGGTACCATCCATACAAACAACAATCCTGGGGGAGTTTTGTTTCATTATATTTTGATTTAATTTTTGAGCATGGAACTGGGCATCCCGAATACCAGCCACTTTCTCGTGAATGATAGTGAATCAACACATATCGTGAGAATAAGCCACCTAGCATGGAAGATACTGACATCCCCTAGTTACTACATGAGCGATTCGGGCATGCAAAACAGAATATTATTTGAAGGTTTAGAGTTTGGCACATGCAAATTTACTTGGAGCGGCAGGCAAATACCGCATATAGGTAGGTATGGTGGACTCATATGGAATAACTTTGGGTTTATGGAAATGGATGCACAACCAGTATTCCCGCTTAGTACAAGTGAAGGCTAGCAGGAGACTGGGAAGCGACCAACTAGAGAGCGACAATAGTCATAAACATGCTTTGAGATTAACCAACATTGAATGCAAGCATGAGTAGGATATAAATCACCATGAACATAAATATCGTGGAGGCTATGTTGATTTTGTTTCAACTACATGTGTGAACATGTGCCAAGTCAAGCCACTTGAATCATTCAGAGGAGGATACCACTCTATCATACTACATCACAACCATTTTAAAATGCATGTTGGCACTCAAGACAAACCATTATACACTCTTAGCTAATTAAGCATGGCATGAGTAACTATAATCTCTAATTGTCATTGCAAACATGTTTCATCCATAATGAGCTAAATCCAGAATGGTGAGCTAATCATATTTACAAAAACAAAATAGGTCGAGTTCATACCAGCTTTTCTCCATCTCAATCACTTCATCATATATCGTCATTATTGCTTTTCACTTGCACGACCGAACGGTGTGAATAATAATAAGAGTGCACGTGCATTGGACTAAGCTGGAATCTGCAAACAATAACTCAAAGGAGAAGGCAAAGTAATATGGGCTCTATGTAAGATAAACAATAATGCATATGAGAGCCACTCAACATTTTCATCGTGGCCTTCTCCTTACGACCCAAAGAAAAGAAATTTCAAAACAAGAACGAGAAAACTATTTACACGGGAAAGCTCCCAACAAGCAAAAGAAGAACGAGAAATCTTTTTGGGTTTTCTTTTAATGATACGGCTAAACAAACTGAAAGGTAAAGCTAGAACTATTTGTTTTAGATTTTCTCTAGGTTAATTAAGCACACAAGAAGAAAGCAGAAAGAAGAAATAAACTACCATGGATGGTACAAAGAAAAAGTATAAGCACCGACTACTAAGATGAGTGTGTGAACATGAATGGAATGTCGGTGAGAAATACGTACTCCCCCAAGCTTAGACTTTTGGCCTAAGTTGGTCTAGGGCCATGGCTGGCCCGGATAATATCCAAAGTCATAGTTGGGGTTGTACTGGGCTGCAGCGGCTACCGCCTGAACGGCTGCAGCGCGGAGGCGAGCGGCTTCCTCCTCTCTCTCATACTCGTTTGCCTCCTCTCTGGTTATAAAGTGTCTCTGTTTTTCCTGAAAGTTAAAGAAGGCAGGAGCAGGAAGGGTAATATGGACAGCATGCTGTCTGTCAAAAATTTGTCGGTACAGGAGGGACTATTCGTTCCTCTCAAGAAACTGGTAGCGCACCATAGCCTCATAATCAAGAAAAGCAGGTGGTAACTCAATATCATTCCCCCTTATGGGTACCCCAAGATAATTAGCAACACTGGTGGCATAAATCCCGCCAAAGAAATCTCCATCCTTAGCATTTTTATGTAGCCTCCTAGCAATAATAGCCCCCAAGTTATATCGTCTAGCACCCATTACCGCACTCTTAAGAATACTAAGATCAGGTACACAAAGGTTGCTATGATCATGTTTACCGTTAATACATCTACCTATGAAGAGAGTGAAATAATGTATAGCAGGAAAGTGAATGCTCCCCAAGGTAGCCTGTGTAATGTTTCTAGTTTCTCCCACAGTGATGCTAGCAAGGAAATCACCATATTCAGTTTTGTGAGGATCACTGTAGCTGCCCCATTGTGGAATTTTGCATGCACGGTTAAAATCTTCTAGGTCCATAGTATAAGATTCATCATAAAGATTAAATAGAACAGAATGCGTATTACGCCTGGATGAAAATTCAAACCTCCGCACGAAGGAATCAGTGAGTTGATAATATTGCTTGCCTTGGTCTGAAACGAAATCTTCAAGGCTAGCATTTTGTATGTACGTGTGAAACTCTTCCTTGAAACCGGCATGAACCATGAATTGATCCGACGGCCATTCACAAGGCCGCACTTGAGCTTCCCTCGGTAGTTCAAAGTCGGGCTCACGTATCGCGAGTCTGGGGGTCTTCTTGCTCGAGGAACCACCTTGGTATATTCTCCTCAACATCTTTCCTTCTCTGAAAGTATTCTGAAATTTTTAGTGACTCACAATAAAGGTGAACAAAACTCAACAAAACTTATAGCAACTACTCCCACAAGTTCCTAGAGGCTATATCATGCATCAAAACTACTTGGGACCTTACAAATTTGACATGCAAGCTCAAGAACAAGGTCACCACAGCAGCAAAAATTTGCAATATATAAAGCACTAGAATAAAAACTAATTGGACCATTGGAGGAGTCACATACCGAAGAACAATCCCCCAAAACAGTTTTGCAAATGGAGCTTTGCACAAGGAGATCAAAAATGGCAGCAAAATGAGCTAGAACACGGTTTTGAGCAATGGTGGGATTTTTTCTGGAGGAAGACGAAGTGGATGGTGGCTGGAATAAGTGTGGGGGGCCTACGTGGGACCCACAAGCCAGGGGGCGCGCCCAGGGGGGTGGGTGCGCCCTGCAGGCATGTGGCCCACTGGTGCAGCCCCCTGATGTGTTGTCAGTGCCAAAAGTTCTTAAATATTCCAGAAAAAATCATACTACATTTTCAGGGCAGTTGGAGAACTTTTATTTTCAGGTCACTTTTTTATTATACGGATAAAAACAGAAAACAGAAAAATAATAGCAATTTTACTTAATTTACACTAAATAACAGAAAGTAAAAGTTGGGTACAGAAAGTTGTGCTTTCTAAATTCATCCATCTCATGCCCGTCAAAAAGAATCCATCAATAAGGTTGATCAAGTCTTATTGACAAACTTTTTTCGAATGACCCGGAACTGGAGAATTTTCGAATAACACTAGGTTACCTCAATGGGGATATGCATGTCCCCAACAATAAGTATATCATATTTCTTTTTGGTAGTAGGGAGAGGGAATTCAAAATCTCCAATAATAATCGTTGAAATTTTTTCAATGGAGTTGATACTATGAACTTGAGGTTGTTTCTTCGGAAAGTGTACAGTATGCTCATTACCATTAACATGAAAAGTGACATTGCCCTTGTTGCAATCAATAACATCCCCTGCAGTATTCAAAAAGGGTTTACCAAGGATGATCGACATACTTTCGTCCTCAGGAATATCAAGAATAACAAAGTCCGTTAGGATAGTAACATTTGCAACTACGACATGCACATCCTCGCAAATACTAATGGGTAAAGCAGTTGATTTATCAGCCATTTGCAAAGAGATTTCAGTAGGTGTCAACTTATTCAAATCAAGTCTATGATATAAAGAGAAAGGCATAACACTCACACCAGCTCCAAGATCACATAAAGCAGTTTTAACATAATTTCTTTTAATAGAGCATGGTATAGTAGGTACTCCGGGATCTCCTAGTTTCTTTGGTACTCCACCCTTAAAAGTATAATTAGCAAGCATGGTGGAAATCTCAGCTTCCGGTATCTTTCTTTTATTTGTCACAATATCTTTCATATACTTAGCATAAGGAGACATTCTCAGAATATCAGTCAAGCGCATACGCAAAAAGACAGGTCTAAGCATTTCAACAAAGCGCTCAAAGTCCTCATCATCCTTTTTCTTGGATGGATTAGGAGGGAAGGGCATGGGTTTCTGAACCCAAGGCTCTCTTTCTTTACCATGCTTTCTAGCAACAAAGTCTCTTTTATCATATATTTTGTTCTTAGGTTGTGGGTTATAAAGATCAACAGCAGGTTCAATCTCCACATCATTATCCTTACTAGGTTGAGCATCAACATGAACATCATCATTAATATTATCACTAGGCTCATGCTCATTACCAGATTGTGTCTCAGCATCAGAAATAGAAATATCATTTGGGTTTTCATGAGTATCTATAACAGGTTCACTAGCAGCATGCAAAGTCCTATCATCATTCTTTTTCCTTTTATTACTAGAATGACTAGGTGCATCAGTATTAAATCTCTGAGAATCTTGCTCAATTCTCTTAGGATGGCCCTCAGGATACAAAGGTTCCTGAGTCATTTTACCACCTCTAGTCACAACTCTAACAGAATGATCATTGTTCTTACCATTCATCTCGTTAAGCAAATCAATTTGTGCCTTAAGCACTTGTTCTACTTGATTAGTTACCATGGAAGCATGTTTACTAATAAGCTTAAGATCATTGATGGTTCTACTCATATAATCACCTAAGCAATCAAGCATGTAAGCATTATGTTTCAATTGTCTACTAACATAAGCATTGAAATTTTCTTGCTTAACAATAAAGTTATCAAACTCATCCAAGCATTGGCTAGCAGACTTATTATAAGGAATATCACCTTCATCAAATCTACTGAGCGAATTTACCTCTACTACCTATGTCGGGGTATCAAGACCATGTATTTCTTCAATAGGTGGTAGATTCTTAACATCTTCAGCTTTAATACCTTTTTCTTTCATAGATTTCTTTGCCTCTTACATATCTTCAGGACTGAGAAATAGAATACCTCTTTTCTTCGGAGTTGGCTTTGGATGTGGTTCGAGAATAGTCCAATCATTATCATTGCTCAATATATTATTCAATAGTAGTTCAGCTTGTTCAATAGTCAAAGCATTAAGTAATTGGAGAAGCCTCCCCCAACTATCTAGGTGGTCCCTAGAAGCATCGGTTAGTCCATTATAAAAGATATCAAGTATTTCGTTTTTCTTGAGAGGATGATCAGGCAAAGCATTAAGTAATTGGAGAAGCCTCCCCCAAGCTTGTGGGAGACTCTCTTCTTCAATTTGCACAAAGTTAAATATTTCCTGCAAGGCAGCTTGTTTCTTATGGGCAGGAAACAACTTAAGAATATAGTAATAGCGATTTTTTTTCTCATGAGTAAATAGGGTGGCTATATCATTCAATTTAGTTAGATGTGCCACAACAGTTTCAGATTCATAACCATGGAAAGGATCAGATTCAACCAAAGTAATTAACTCAGGATCGACAGAGAATTCATAATCCTTATCAGTAACAAAGGTAGGTGAAGTAGCAAACTTAGGATCATATTGTATTCTAGCATTCAAAGATTTTTCCTTCCACTTGCATAGCAATTTCTTAAGATCATCTCTATCCTTACAAGCAAGAAAGTCCCTAGCTACCTCTCCTTCCATAACGTAACCCTTAGGTATATTAGGCAATTCATATCTAGGAGAGCTAGGTCTAGCAGGTGTCTCATAGTTTTTAGTTTCAATAATTTCATCAGTTTCAGAAATATCATCAGTTTCAGCATTGACTCTAGCAATTTGTTCATCAAGAAATTCACCTAGTGGCACAGTATTATCAAGCAAAGTATCATCATAAGCATCATGCATAGCAGAAGTGGCATCATCAATTACTTGCGACATATCATAATCAATAGCAGGTGGTGGTGTCGCAAATTTACTCATAACAGAAGGTGAATCAAGTGCAGAGCTATATGGCAGTTCCTTACCTCCCCTCGTAGTAGAGGGATAGATCTTGGTTTTTCGGTCTTTCAGATTCTTCATAGTGATCAACAGATATAAATCCCAAGTGACTCAGAGAATAGAGCTATGCTCCCCGGCAATGGCGCCAGAAAAAGGTCTTGATAAGCCACAAGTATAGGGGATCGCAACAGTTTTTGAGGGTAGAGTATTCAACCCAAATTTATTGATTCGACACAAGAGGAGCCAAAGAATATTCTCGAGTATTAGCAGCTGAGTTGTCAATTCAACCACACCTGAAAGACTTAATATCTGTAGCAAAGTATTCGGTAGCAAAGTAGTATGGAAGTAACGGTAACGATAGCAAACGTGACAGTAGCAGTTTTGAAGTGATTGTAACAGTAGCAACGGAAAAGTAACTTAGCAAAGATCAATATGTGAAAAGCTCGTAGGCAATGGATCAGTGATGGATAATTATGTCGGATAGCATTCATCATGCAACAGTTATAACATAGGGTGATACAGAACTAGCTCCAGTTCATCAATGTAATGTAGGCATGTATTCCATATATAGTCATACGTGCTTATGGAAAAGAACTTGCATGACATCTTTTGTCCTACCCTCCCGTGGCAGCGGGGTCCTAATGGAAACTAAGGGATATTAAGGCCTCCTTTTAATAGAGAACCGGACCAAAGCATTAGCACTTAGTGAATACATGAACTCCTCAAACTACGGTAATCACCGGAAAGAATCCCAGTTATTGTCACCCTGGGGGATGCGGATCATAACTCGTAATAGGTGTCTACAACTTGCAAGATAGGATCAAGAACACATATATATTCATGAAAACATAATAGATTCAGATCTGAAATCATGGCACTCGGGCCCTAGTGACAAGCATTAAGCATAGCAAAGTCATAGTAACATCAATGTCAGAACATAGTGGATACTATGGATCAAACCCTAACAAAACTAACTCGATTACATGGTAAATCTCATCCAACCCATCACCGCCCAGCAAGCCTACGATGGAATTACTCATGAACGGCGGAGAGCATCATGAAATTGATGATGAAGGATGGTTGGTGATGACGACGGCGTCGATTTCCCCTCTCCGGAGCCCAAATCAGACTCCAGATCTGCCCTCCCGAGGAAGAACAGGAGGTGGCGGCGGCTCCATATCGTGAAACACGATGAACTCTTCTCTTTGGTTTTTTTCTCCCCGAATAGGAATATATAGAGTTGGAGTTGAGGTCGGCGGAGCTCCAGGGGGCCAACATGACAGGGGGGCGCGCCCTAGGGGGGGGGGGTGCCCCCCTGGCTTGTGACCATGTGATGGACCCCCTCCAGTTGATTCTTTCGCCAGTATTTTTTATTAATTCCAAAAATATTCTCCGTAAATTTTCAGGTCAATCCGAGAACTTTTATTTCTACACAAAAACAACACCAAGGTAATTCTGCTGAAAACAGCGTCAGTCCGAGTTAGTTCCATCCAAATCATGCAAATTAGAGTCCAAAACAAGGGCAAAAGAGTTTGGAAAAGTAGATATGATGGAGACGTATCAGCGGGGCCTCAAACCAAGAACTTTCGACAAGCTGCACAAGCACGAAAGGCGCTGAATTGATGAACTGCCGGTTGTCGGCGTTTTGGGAACGGGGGTACCCAGACCTGCCTGCCTGCGGCCCAGGGCATGGCCCACTTCGTCAACCAAACGCGGCCTGGCGTGGCCCCACTCAGGACAAGGCCCTCGCGAGGGTCCAAGCCTCGCGAGGAGGGACAACATCAAGGCCGGCAAGGGATGGGCCTTCTCAGGCCCCCTCCGGAGCGGCGGTGATTTCCATGCAAGGCCCGGCCTCAGGAGTCAAAGATGACGCACACAAGGACAAGCGAGCACCAGAGCGGCAGGCGGGGCAGTTTCCCCTTTAGTGCAAAGGGAGCAAGGACGTACGCAGGTTCCAAAAGCACCCCCCCAAAGGTTTCCATTCCGGTGCAAGGAGACCGCAACCACCAGCTCCGCGGGACGGACGTCATCGCTGAGCCCGTCCTTGCACCGTCGACAGTCACTTTGCAGGCGAAAACCGCCTTTGGGCAGGGCTAGCACGAACCCCTGTCCCCCTTTAAAATTGGCCGTTGTGGGATCCCTTCCCGCCATTGCGATAAGGGATGAGGACCCGGGCCGGCGCTATATATAGAGGGTAGGCTGCACCGTAGCGGGGACGGAACCCCCGGATCCACCAACTCCACCACACTTCGACCACCGAGCCTTCGGAGGCCCCAAAACACTGTACTTGATCATCCACCTTACCTCCTCGAGTGGCAATCCACCCAAAAGCAGGAGTAGGGTATTACGCTTCGCAGCGGCCCGAACCTGGGTAAACTGTTGTGTTCATCGTCTTCCTCGTCTTCGAGCGAGTTTGTTGCTGTGTTCATCGAGTAGCGAGCTAGGTTGGGTGAAGCTGCCGGGGATCTTTGCACACGCCCCTGTGTTCGAATCTTAAGGGTTTTGCGGAGCCCGAAATCCGACACCGGTGGTTCTTTGGTCGATCAGGACGACACCAAATCGATCCACCGGTTACACGCCCTTGTCCCTAGTCTATGATGTAGAAGCGGTGCTCCCCACGGAACTCACCTACGGATCATCAAGAGTGCAGGCCTTTGGTGAGGACTGGCAGCAAGACTCCTCTCAGCCAGTCACCGCGCAGCGCGACGGCCACACCGCCACCCCGTCGATCGTCCTAGCTTCCGGGTCATCCTCCCACGTTCGGCCCGGGCCGGTGCGCGGCCAGGGCGCACTCGCCATGGCAAACGAGCTGCTTCGCTACTGCCCGGCCCACGACCGCTACGACGCCTGGCTTCAACGCATCGCGGAGCTCGTCAGCGCTGCCGGCGACGCCTCGGCGCTCTCCTACTCGCTTCGACCCCAACCATTCCTGGCAGACGACATGGAACAAGCTGCGCGGCCGCCTCCCCCGCGACGCGACGACGACCCCGAGCCCAGGCAAGAAGCGCGCCCCTGCGACCGCCCTCGCGAACCACGGGCGAGGGCAGGAGATGAAGTAAGCTGCCAAGTGGTCCCCCGGCCGCGTGTCGACGCCCGCGCGCTTCCCGCACAGCCGGCCCAACGCTGCGACCGGGCACCGATCGAGGTGGCCCCGCTGGAGCACCAAGACCGGGTCCCTCCCGCGCACGCAGCGCCTGTCGAGCCAGTGGGGTGCCTCGCCATCGCCCTGGAGCTCTATCCAACTACGTAGCCTTGCAAGTTCAAGCCAGACCTGCCCCCGCGCTACGATGGCACTTCGGATCAAGCTGAGTTCCTACAGCTTTACTCCCTGAGCATCTGGGCGGCCGGAGGAGACGACAAGGTCATGGCGTGTTGGTTCCCCATGGCGCTCAAGGGTGGCGCGCTCTCCTGGCTCTTCAACCTCCCGGAGGCGAGCATCACTTCCTGGGACGGCCTGCGCAAACGCTTCATCGCCAACTTCCAAGGCACCCGCGACCGCGCGCCTACCGTAAACGACCTGCGGCGTATCAAGCAGCAAGATGGGGAGACCTTGCACAAGTTCATACAACGCTTCACAACCACGCGCCTCAAGATCCCGAAGGCATCAGATGAGGCCATCATCTCCGCACTCACCGATGGAGTCACCGACCTCAAGATGAAGGAGGAGCTCGCCATGAACGACGAATTATGCTCTGCCCTGGAGATGTTCAACTTGGCTAGTAAGTGCGCCAAGGCCAAGGAGGGCCGCCTGTCGCTCCGTGGGCCTCCGGCGGCGGAGCCAGAAGAGAAAAAGACCAAGGCCAAGGAGGCGAAGCGCAAGGCCCCGGCAGTGCTTGCGGCCGAACCTGAGGCGAAGCGCAGCCGAGGCGAGGAGCACCCCCCAGGAGGGAGACCGACCCGCGTCTTCCACGGCACCAACAACCACGACACCGCTGACTGCCAGGAACTCAGGCTGATCCGCGCCGAGCACTTCAGCAGACACCCGGGACGAGGCGACCGAGGCTTCGGACGCGGCGGTGGCTGCGGTGGAGGCCGCTGGGACAATCGGGAGCCATGCCAGGGGTGGCGCGATTAGCCTCAGGAAGACCGCTGGCGCGATCAAACTCGGGACGACCGCTGGCGCGACCCGCCTCGTGAGGACCGCTGGCGCGACGACCCTCCGGAGGGGTCGCGACGCGGTCAGCCTCGCGAGGCTCGCCCACGTGAGGCTGGATTACCTCCCCTGCCTCCGCCACCCAGAAGGAAAGAGGAGGACAGGCAGGACGATGGGGCTGGGGCTTCCAGGAGGTCAGGGCGGTGGCCTGTATCCTGGGCGGCGCCCAGACCCCGGCATCAAACCGTGCCTTCAAGCAATTCACGCAGGAGGTGAATGCGGCTCTCCCGAAGCCGGAAGCAATGCGCCCCCTCAAGTGGTCCCAGACCGCCATCACCTTCGACTCGAGGGATCAGCTCAGGTGCTCGTTCATGGTTGGCAAGCTCCCAATGCTGTGCACTCCAACCATCAGCAACGTCCTCGTCACCAAGACCCTCATTGACAATGGAGCGGGGCTCAATGTCCTCTCCATTGAGACCTTCGAGACGCTCCAGGTACCATACGAGCAGCTCATGCCGACCAAGCCCTTCTCGGGAGTCACAGACGGATCCACCGTACCCATCGGGCAGGTGCGTCTACCTGTCACCTTTGGCGGGCGCAAGAACTACCACACCGAGATCATCGTCTTCGACGTCGTGCACATCCACCTTCCGTACAACGCGATCCTCGGGTACCCGGCTCTCGCCAAGTTCATGGCGGTAACCCACCACGGCTACAGCGTCCTCAAGATGCCAGGGAGTGGTGGCGTCATCACAATTGCTTGCGATGAGAAGGATGCTGTCTGTACCCTCGAGCGAGCTTACGGCACTGCGGCGGCCGAACGATCGGATGACGAGGAAGACGCCCTGCCTCATGAAGACCTGCGCAAGAAGAAGAAGCAGCTTCCCCCCGCGGGGCGCCCAGGGACCTTGAGCCCTGCGCCTGGGGGTAGGCCCACGCCACCTACCGCATAGGAAGACGCGCTCGGCGCCCCTCTTGGGTCTGGCCCGGGGGCTCCCTCCCAGGGAGCTCCGGGCTTGACCGGTGAGACAAGGGCGGCGCTCGAGCACAACATGAAGGCGCAATCCGACGCGCACCAGTCCGAGCCGGGAGCACGGCGCAGGCTGCCGAGCTCACAAGAGTCCGTTCTCAGAGCGCTCGGGGAGCTTCGAGAAGCATAGGCCGTGCAAGGCGAAGACTGCCCAGCACCGCCGATCGTAGTCGCCGTCATCGGCACGACTGACCAGCGACGCATCTGCGTCAGCGCGCTCGCGATCAACAGGGCCGCGTCCCAGGGCCCCTTCTGGCCCGCGCGCGCCGATCATGGATGGGTTTACCCGAACGCCTACACCCGCTTGCCCTTTGGGCTGGCGAACTCAGGCATCACCTTCCGGCGCCTGTACCAGGCCATGCTCATGCCTTGCCTGGCGAGGCACGGCGAGGAGTCGGAGGAGATGCTCGGACCAAGCAAAGGATCCGAGCCCCGGGAGACGACGGACCCATGAAGGTCGCGCTCGTGGAGGAGAGAGATCAGGCTATGACGGCAGCTTCTGCTCTTCAGCGGCATGGCCGCCAGGTGACTTTTTGTTGGCTGCTGCCAGGTAATTTTTTGGTTCACTCTATTCAAGGGCGCCCACTGGGCCACATGATCCTCAGGAGATCAGGGCACACCCCTACCGTCGCCTCGCTTATGCATGTTTCGATAAATTCCCTATGCATCTATTTTGTGTCCTAACGTTCTACCTTGCCTGCATGGCTCATGGGTGGCGCGAATACCGTTTCGCCACCCTCTCTGGGTTGGTGTCTCGCAAGGGGCTGTGCGCCGCGGCCCTCCTTGGGGCACTTCAGAACTGGAATGCGAGGCCCTGCTGCCTCAGGGACTCGCACCTTCGGGCGGTCGCCCCCCCGCTTGGGGGCTCCGGCCGCAGCGCGTCGCCTCAGCATGGAGTCTCGGGAGGCCCCACGGCCTCCTGAGGCAGCAGCCGACGGGGTGGCATGGGGGCCGCTCGAGCGTCAAAGGGGGCTCCTAAGCATCGAGCCTTAGGAGCCTTACCGGTCATAAGGCCACTCGCCCCCCTGGTGTCGTCCTTGGTTTCCGGTCGGCATCAGGGGTGGCGGGGCCTCGCCCCATGAAGTGCGTCCTTGGTTTCCGGTCGTGCCTAACGGTGGTGGGGAAATGTGCGGGACCGGGACCTGCGGACGTAGAGCCACTTGAGCGTCAAAGGGGGCTCCTCAAGAGCCTTACTGGTCATAAAGCCACTCGCCCCTTGGCGTCGTCCTTGGTTTCCGGTCGGCGTCGAGGGTGTCGGGGCCTAACCCCGTAGCTGCGTCCTTGGTTTCCGGTCGTATGCTACGGTGGTCGGGAAATGTGCGGGACCGGGACCTGCAGACGTAGAGTGCCAAGAGGACTCCCATCCTGCCTCACTCCTGAAGAAGAAGCAAGCGGGGTTTCAAATGGCCTCATCTACAAGAAGACTCAGGCGCAAACCGCCTTAGAGGTAGGGACATCGCGAGGCCAAAGCGCCCTCGCGACCTCCCAGATACACCTCCCAGTTCTACCGTGCCGGCCACGCGTACGAACTCTACGGGCTGTACACGCCCGGGCCCCCCCGAGGACGCAGAGGGGTCCCTTCCCACGCAATGTGGCAGCCACAGCCCAGCGCTGGCGGAGAAGTCAACACGGTCCACCAATGACTATGCCCACACAATGTGGAAGCCACAGCCCCGTGCTGGCGGACGACACGGTCCACCAATGACTATGCCCACCCAAGGTGGAAGCCCCACGCCCGGTGCGGGGGGATAAACAACTGAGGGCGCCCCCAGCGGCTGCATCCAACCTCAGGAAGGCCCCTTGTGGCCCCTGTCTCGCTGCGTTCCCCCAGGGATGCACGCGTGAGGGGGCTGCACGGGGCTACTACCGGCCAAGCTCGGTACACGCCGTCTTCCCAGGTCTGCCAACCTGGTCTTCACGCGCCCATCTCCGGAAAAGCTGGCGAGGAAAGGTATGGGAGCCGCTCTTACGTCAAGGGGGACTCCTGAGCATCGCGACTCAGGAGCCTAACTGGACCCGTAGCCCCTCACCTCTTGGACCGTCCTTGGTTTCCGGTCGGTTCAACGGCGGTTGAGGTATGCGCGGGCCTGGCCCTGCCGACGTAGAGCCCAGAGCGCTCAAAAAACTGCTAAAAAACCCCTAGGGAGGACGCTGGAGCTCGCACGTCAAGGGGGACTCCCGAGCATCGCGACTCAGGAGCCTAACTGGACCCGTAGCCCCTCGCCCCTTGGACCGTCCTTGGTTTCCGGTCGGCCCAACGGCGGTTGAGGTATGCGCGGGCCGGGCCCTGCCGACGCAGAGCACTGAAGGTGTTCGGAAGTTTCAAGTTACCTCTATCCTCACCATGTTCCTTTCATGAGGGCTGCTCGCACGTCAAGGGGGACCCCTGAGCATCGCGACTCAGGGGCCTAACTGGACCCGTAGCCCCTCGCCCCTTGGACCGTCCTTGGTTTCCGGTCGGCCCAACGGCGGTTGAGGTATGCGCGGGCCGGGCCCTGCCGACGCAGAGCATCACAGCAAGCAAGAAGGAAACAAGGCGAAGATAGCAATCATGCAGTCCAACAGTTATTACAAGCATTAAGAGTGTTCGCGAACACAAACGAGTTTAACGCCTCCATGAGGCATGACATGCATTGCAGGAAAGGAGCAGGAGGAACGGATCAGGAGGAACCGTCGCCGTCATTCGTCCCACCCTCACCCTCAGGAGACTCATCGTCGACATCGCTGGCGTCGTCTTCCCCGCCGCCAGCCTCGACGGCGTTCGAAGGCGGAGAAACCGTGACGCGGGTGAACCTCTTCACCAGCGTCTCCACGGCGCCCTTCACCGCTGCCGCGGCGCCGGCGCGGACCTCAGGGGCGACCGGGAGGATCATGAAGTTGAAGTCGAACCCCGGCTCGCGAAGATGAAGATGGTTTAAGACGCGCGTCGCGGCTTCGGAAAAGAAGTCGCGGCACTCACTGTCCAAGACCTTATCCACCTTGACGATGGCGCCCTCCAGCGCCTCGACGAGCTTCGAAGCGAGCACCGCGAAGCCACTCTCCGGAGCGGCTAGAGGCTCCACGAACCCATCTCGGCAGAGGGCATGGAGCGCCTTGCGAAGCTTGAGCTCGATGGCAGGGAAGGCGCTCGGCTCCGCGGCCTTTCTCTCCTCGGCCGCGGCGATAGCTTCCTCCTTGGTGTCGAGAAGGGTCTTCTTCGAAGCGATTTCCTTCTCCTGCGCCTCCAGGCACGCCTGCTCCGCGTCCTGGCAGGCCGCCACCTGGGACAGCTCGGTTTCCCGAGCAGCAAGCTTGGTCTCGCGGGCCTCGAGGTCTTCCGTCCGCTGACGAAGTTGTCCCGCAAGCTTGGCCTGTTCTTCCCGGAGGGCCTTCAGATGGGCCTCTACCTCCTCACAACGCTTGACAGCAGATGCGGCTTCGTTCAGCGCCTCTTCACGCGCGGCTTGAGCAGCCGCAGCTTCCCCCTCGCTCTTCGCCATGTTAGACGCGGCCTGACCCCACATCGCCACGGCGGCGGCGTCGGCCAGGAGCCACCCCAAGAGGAGCTCTAGGCGTCCACCCACGAGGCGATCACCGGCACTCCCGAAAGCATCACGAACCTGACCCAGAGCAACGAAGGCCCCGTCCAGGACGTCGCGGGCATGCACCGGAGGCATCAGGGTCTCCTCCTGAGGAGTCCCCGGCGAGATCGCAGGGGGCGCCCTCGGGGAAGCGGCATCGCGGAGGACGTGAGGCTCCGGAGGTCGCTCGGCGACCACGGACACGAACGGATCGGCAAGCAACATGCCCTTAGGAGTTGGCCCTCCGGACGCCGGCGTCGCCACGCCCCCAAGAGTAGGGGTGGTCGCATCGACAGGCTTCGGGGGCTCAGGGGGCTCGGCGACGGTGGCGTGAGGAGTCGCCCCGCGAGCCCCCCCTTCTTCAACAGTGGGCGGGGGCGTGTCGGCAAGGGCAGGCGGCGCGTTGGAAGTTGCCTTCGGCTTGACGCCCGCCTTCTTCTTCCTCATATTCAGCATAGCGGCATCCCTGGCCATCAAGCAAGGGAAGGACATCAATACGCAAGTCGTAAGTGGAACAAGCAAGGTCGAGTCGGATCGCTTACTCCTCGACGTCGACCCACTTCCTCTTCCTCTCCACTCCGGCAACGGCGGGGGCGCCCAAGCCCCCCTCCTCGGGGGCACCACCTGGCGGGGAAGCAGAAGCGCCCTCCGCTTGGGAAGCCGCCGAACGGACCACCATGGCCACAACCTCGTCGACCTTGCCTTCGAGATGCGGGTCGGGCGAGGGCGAGGCCGGCGCTTCAACCGCCTTGTCGGCTGGGGCAGGGCACGCCGAAGGAGACTCGGCTCCGCGTTTCCGGGGAGTCGACACGCACGCGGACTGCGTGGCGCGGGGGGCTGGCGCCAGCCCCCTGGAAGCCTTGGCGGCGCGTGAGGAGCCCGCGGCAGAAGCTTCACCAACGTCGTCGTCGTCTTAAGCTCGCGCAAGAGGGTGCCCTGCGACGGGGGGGACGCCCCCTTCGGGCCATCGTCAGCGGTCCTCTCCGAGTCCTCCCCGCACGAGGTGTCGCCGGAAGACACCACCACCGGGCCGGGGCCCACGGCTGGGAAAAGCCCCAGCTCGTTAAAGACAGGCATCGCGGCGACTAGATCGGCCCCGTTGTCGCGGCAGTATAGCGGATCGTGAGCCTCGGGAAGGTCACCAGGGTCGCCGCCGAGCAGGGTCGCCACAGCCCTGCTCAGTTCCCCGGGAGATATGTGTGCGGACCGAAGCCTGAGGTTGTCGCTGCTGCCCTGGTAGTCCCACAGGGGCCAAGAATGGGCCTGAAGGGGCGCCAGGCGCTGCACCAAGAACTCCTTCACTATCATCCCGCCAGTCAGCTTCTTAGCGCCGATATCGTGGGTGAAGCGCTCCAAGACGGGCTCGGCCCGGGGGTCGGAAAGTTTCGCGGAGCTCCACACAGAGGTTTTCTCCGGCAGCCCCTTCGGCAGATCCAACCGAGGGTTGGTGTCCTTGAGATCCATGAGGACCCAGCGGTGCCTGAAGTTCTCCACCTTCTTCCCGGCCTTCAGGAGCATGTTGCCGCTCTGTACTGCGACGAAAGAGACGCACACCGACCGTTGAGTGCCATCGTGCAGGCGCAAGCTGAAGAAGTGGCGGAAGAGGGCTACCGAAGGCCGCACGCCCACGAAGGCCTCACAGTAGAAGGCGAAGACGGACAAGAGCAAGATGGAGTTGGGCTGGAGGTGAAGGGCCTGGATCCCGTAGTGGTCAAGGATGGCGGTGAAAAACGCGGAGAAGGGCGGAACGAGCCCGACAAAGATGCTATGGAGAAAGAAGGGGTAGACCGCCGTGGACGAGGGCCACTTCGCTGAGGAGCCGCCCCAGATCAAGGTCCACCCTTTTTCGTTGGACCCATCCGCCGTCCATGGGAGCACGGGGAGGAGGTCCTCGTCCTTGGCGATGGTGGACCCCAAGAGCGCCGGCGAGGTGGGAGCGGAGGCAGAACTCTGCGCCTCTGTCCTCTGCTTGCCGGCGGGAGCCATCACAGAGCTAGCAGGGATGAAACAGCAAGGAGGAGAATGGAGCGGCGCCGGATCTGGGGAGGCACCTGCTAGAGTGAGAGACCTGGGAAGCAAGAGCAGGTGTGCAAGAAGGCGTTCTGGGAACGTGGGTACCCAAACCTGCCTGCCTGCGGCCCAGGGCATGGCCCACTTCGTCGACCTAACGCGGCCTGGCGTGGCCCCACTCAGGACAAGGCCCTCGCGAGGGTCCAAGCCTCGCGAGGAGGGACAGCATCAAGGCTGGCAAGGGATGGGCCTCCTCAGGCCCCCTCCGGAGCGGCGGTGATTTCCATGCAAGGCCCGGCCTCAGGAGTCAAAGATGACGCACACAAGGACAAGCGAGCACCAGAGCGCCAGGCGGGGCAGTTTCCCCTTTGGTGCAAAGGGAGCAAGGACGTACGCAGGTTCCAAAAGCACCCCCAAAGGTTTCCATTCCGGTGCAAGGAGACCGCAACCACCAGCTCCGCGGGACGGACATCATCGCTGAGCCCGTCCCTACGCCATCGACAGTCACTTTGCAGGCGAAGACCGCCTTTGGGTAGGGCGAGCACAAACCCCTGCCCCCCTTTAAAATTGGCCGTTGTGGGATCCCTTCCCGCCATTGCGATAAGGGATGAGGACCCGGGCCGGTGCTATATATAGGGGGTAGGCTGCACCGTAGCGGGGACGGAACCCCCGGATCCACCAACTCCACCACACTTCGACCACCGAGCCTCCGGAGGCCCCAAAACACTGTACTTGATCATCCACCTTACCTCCTCGAGTGGCAATCCACCCAAAAGTAGGAGTAGCGTATTACGCTTCGCAGCGGCCCAAACCTGGGTAAACTATTGTGTTCATCGTCTTCCTCGTCTTCGAGCGAGTTTGTTGATGTGTTCATCGAGTAGCGAGCTAGGTTGGGTGAAGCTGCCGGGGATCTTTGCACACGCCCCTGTGTTCGAATCTTAAGGGTTTTGCGGAGCCCAAAATCCGACACCGGTGGTTCTTTGGTCGATCAGGACGACACCAAATCGATCCACCAGTTACACGCCCTTGTCCCTAGTCTATGATGTAGAAGCGGTGCTCCCCACGGAACTCACCTACGGATCATCAAGAGTGCAGGCCTTTGGTGAGGACTGGCAAGAGCAACTACGGCAAGATGATGCCACGCTCCTCAGGGAAGATCGTGTCCAGGACGCACTGCATGCTGCCCGGTACCAGCAAGCCTTGCGCCGCTATCACATCAACAAGGTGCGTGCCAGGAGCGTTGAGGAAGGCGATCTTGTTCTTCGATGGATTCAGGGATCAAACAAGTTGACGCCGAAGAGCGAAGGCCCTTACCGGGTAGTACAAGTCACTAGGCCTAGCGCAGCCCGCCTGAAGACCGAAGATGGCATCCAGGTGCAAAACTAGTGGAATATCAAGCATCTTCACAAGTTCTACCCGTGAGGCGCGGTTGCCGGTCCGCCTGGCAACCCCTTTTGTCAAGACTGCCGGCAAGGCGTGTAATCCTTTGTACAAAGCCAGGCGATGACCCTATGCGTAGTCAATAAAGCTAAGTGTTCTACAACCTCTTATCAACGTACATATTTATTTTATGTATCTTACATGAAATGTTGTGATCACTTTCTACTTACATAAGGTGACTATTGAACCGCTAAGGTTCCTAGCCTCCTCTATTTTCTCTTCTTTCTTTTTCTCAAAGGGAAGAAGGGACCCCCGTGTGGAGGTCTTGCCGGGGGGAATGACAGTATGGACACCTACAGACATGTTCAAAGGCAATCACCTTGCGGCAAGGAATACGGAAAAAGAAAGATAAGTTGCAAAAACTTCTTAAAAATTCCATCCTTTTCCTTAAACAAAGTTGACGCTTGTGTGAGAAAACCTACATGCGAAGGACCCATGTCGAAATTGTTTACGCTCTTGGTTGTTTCGAGCCTGCTCAACATCCTAAGAAGTCGCGGCAAGGATGTCAAGGTGGCCTTGCCGACAGCGGCATCACCGGCAGGCTGCTAAGGATCCGTTCCTAAAAGCGCTCGTGGTAAGGATGTGCGCACCGGCAGGCATTTCCAGCAAGCGTAGGGATCAAAAACATGCAAGTATGAAATTGCGTTTAAAGAGGAAATGACCGTTCATTAAACAAGGCGAGCACATGAATCTTTGGCGGAAAGTACCCAACAACTTTTCTGTCGGGACCCCGATCCTAAGCCATACGAATCTAGCATGTAACATATGATATCACTTTGTGGCCTCACGCACGGCAATCCCCACGGCTGCCACCTTACCTTGGCCGGGACCATTTGTGTCTTTTGGCTCACGTATATGAGTATGTCGCTAGCAATCATATGTCAGAGAACCCGGGTCGACATGACTAGTTATAGACCCAAGTGGCATATCCGTACAGGAACAAGCATATATAACCCAACAGTGCAGGTGTCAGTCATCAGCGTGTGTAGACGAGTCATAGCAAGCTACACGGACTCCATTACATTGTGTGACATTTCTGTCATCAACTGTGTGTAGACGAGTCATAGCAGGCTACATGGACTCAAATGCACCACGTGACATTTCCACATAGGGATAGACACAACCACAAAGAAGGATACACATCGGTCAATCAATTTGTCCGGAGCAGTAGCAAGCTACCATGGCTCAGTGGATGCACAAAGAGGCATTTTCCTGTAAAGAGGGCTACCAAAGGCACATAACTCAGTGTCGAATCCCACACATACCAGTTCATTTCAAACTTACATGCATTATGCATGATATGCGTAGATACAACATGGCATCACAACATAACTCTACGACTCAAAGTGTTTATTAAAGGCTCATAGGAGCCAACATAGTGTGATATTACAAGCAGGGGTCACATGACCCAACACACAAAGTCATACAAGCAACAAGCGGAAGCATAACATGTCTGAGTACATACATCTAGAAATGAAGAAGGCTGAGGTAGCCTGTCTATCTACAAGACCCTCCATAGGAGCCAGACCACTATTTGGGATTTCCAAGCTACTCGGTCAACATCAATCTTATCAGAGAACCCACTAGCGAGACTGGAGTCTCCTCTACAAAAATATAAATTAAGCAACCATGAGTACAAAGGTACTGAGCAAGACTTACATCAGAACTAATTGCATATGCATCAGTGTCAACAAAGGGGGTTGTGGGGTTTAATGCAGCAAGCCAGCTTTGACTCAGTGGTTATCCTGTACTACGACTACCGGCAGTTTAATAATATGAGATAGCGCACACGAGTCCACTAGCTAGTCACCACAACAAGACACCACTATGGATCCTCTCCCTTCTTCCTACGACAAGGCCATCCATAGCACTCACACTTATCTTGCGCATTTTACAATATCCACTTCAAATTGTCTATGAACTGTATAAGTCTCCAAGTAGTCCATATCCGCGGACGTTGCTATTCGAATAGATGTTTACCTGGCAGGGGTGTACTTCTTCACACAGGCTCTCACCACTTATCACCATATGCACGACATGCATCTCGGCAACTTTCAAGCGGAAGCACTAGCGTGGGCGTCGGCCACGACCTGACTAACCACACAAGACTCTAGTCTAGGTTTATCGCCTATTTGAGACTGAACCCGCAAGGAAGTCCGGCCGAAGTTTCCTCTACGACCCCAAACGACATGTATAGGGTTTCCAAGCCCACCTCGATGGATGGAACTACACTTGGTACACCGGGCCATGGTGCCTAGTCTATCCCAAGCCCACCTGTACGGGGTGCCACTCGGTACACTACTAGCACGACCTACAAACACCAGAAACTAGTTGCAACTCGTGGACAAAGGTCAAGGTGGTTAATAAGTTGAGAGAGTCAATTAAGGATCCCAATGTGCAGTAGTAGCTTGTCTTGGATAACATACACATGACTCAGTTCTTAAGGACTGTCTCAATGAGACAACCCGCCATGTACTCCTACATGGCCTCTCATCGTCACCTATACCAAACCCGGTTCAACACTTAACTCTCATCATCAGAACACATTCAGTTCACTCCAGTTCACCACCCAGGTGAATCAGACTTGACACAACTCTAAGCATAGCAAGCATAGAAGGGTAAAGGCACACCATGGCTCAAGCATCTACCAGGTATGCTAGGTTGCTTGGTTCAGCTATTTACTGTGACAATGACAGGTCATGCAGAGGAATGGGTTCAACTACCGGAACATGTAACCGTTGAAGCATATTGTCCTAATGCAATAAATGAGATCAAGAGCGAGAGAGTGGGATTGTATCGGAGATTTTCTTTGCATCCTCGCAGGGTTACATTGGGTATAATCTAAACGCAAAAGGAGATCTACCATTATGATGTGGCGATTGATCCGGAAATGAGGTCTCGCGGATTGAGCCTCGTTCCCGCATAAGATGACCCATCTCCGAAGCCTAGCTAAAGCGCAACTCGCGCCTAGTCGAAGTCCTCGTGCTTGATGCCGAGGGGGCTGTCGTCGTCATTGCTGTCGCTGGAGGAGTCGAAGTCGCTGCCGCTCGAGCTCTTTGCGTAGCCCTCCAGGCGGACGCCGAAAGCCCTGAAGAGCTTCACGAAGAGAGTGGCAGCCCCATCAAACTTGAACTGGAGGAGATGCCCCGACCCCAGGCCGCGGGAGCGGGTGAATGACTTCCACGCCCGCGTCAAGGACATGGCGCTTTCGGGGGAGAGGTACACCGCCACCCAGACGGGCCCGTTGCAGCAGCCGTCCGCCCGGAGTGATAGGCCTAAGGGTCTGCTGCCTTCCATGGCCCTCACGAAGGGGTCAGGAAGACGCAGCCAGCTTCAGGAGCGACGGGGTAGCACCACGACGAACTTGTGCACCGCCTCCCCCGTATGAGTCCCTACGCGAGGCGGGGGGAGGGGGCACCGCCACGACCATCACGGTTTGAGGGACCTGTCCACCCGCGGCCCCTGGACGCCGCCCTTCCATGGGAGCTGGAGCCGACCCCCGCCACCGTCACCATGATGCTCATCGGGCTCCGGGGAGCGACCGTCATAGTAGTGGCGGACCCTCGGGCATGGCCACGACCCCTCGCCATCCTGGGAATGGAACGCTGGAGGAGGTGGCGGATGGAAGAAGAAGGTAGTGCTGACTGGCAGGCTGGATTGAGGAGATGTGAGCGAGAAACGCCCTTCCCGACCCCCTATTTATAGGGATGAGGCGACGGGGGCTGACTCCTCATGACCCAGGGCGAACACGCACTGACGAACGCACTACGCCAGCGACCGCCCTTTTCAGCCAATGCCGAGCCTCGCATGTGACACACATCACACGAGATGTAGTAAAGGAGGAAGACGAAGGGGGAGGGCGACGGTGCTTAATGACATGGAATAACAAGAGGCAGATAAGCAACGCCCGCCGGATTTTTTCTCTCCATAGTGAAGGCACTGGGGCTCGCTGTTCGCTGTCCGAGGTAACCGTTCGCAACCAAGCGTGCTGCTTGGACGACCACCCCTATCCACCAATACTGTGCCTCGTGTGAGAACACGTGTCGCAAGAGGCGCCTCTTCCAGCCCAACGCGACGCTGTTTTCTAGGCGCGTCCCCTCGGGCGCCGTATCGTTCCACCTCTCCCACGACCTGCGGTCAATGCACATCGTGGGAAAGGGCAGTAAAAATCATCATCATAACCGTAGGAAAATGCGGCTGCGTGTGTCTCTGCACTGTCTTTGTGCCAAGCCCAACAGCGTCACAGACTCAAGTGTGGCCCAGGCCCGGGGGCTCCTGTCGGTGTACTAAGAAACGGGGCCCTTAGTACCCGGACTTGTACACAGACAACCATGGACTTCGGACAGGCAAGACCTTGTCGGGCGAATGCCAACCTCCAAGAAACATCAAGCAAAGACCAAAGCAACCAGCAAGCCTCCTTGCCGGTGGAGAAGACCCGACTGCGAGCGCTCCCGCCAAGGTCTCCACCCGCCAAGCCATCACTCCACGTCGCCAGGCTGATTTTCTACATCAGCTAGGTGTCGAGCGGGCAGGCGATTAGGTAGAGCTGGTCAGGGCGCGTGGCAGCTCGGTGGATTTACAGCAGCTTTAATGACACCCGTCTCACGGCGTGGAAAAGGAACAAGAGTGTCTGGTTTTGTCAACCCGGCAGATGTCCTTGTAACAGGACTTAGGTGTGAGCCCATCGCCGCTAGGTGGTGACTCGAAGGGGTTAAATGAGAGAGAGAGTCGGGTTTACCCAGGTTCGGCCCCTCCTATGGAGGTAATAGCCTACGTCCTGCTTTTTGTGTATTTGATGAGTATTTCTCGATTACAAGGGTGCGGAATCGCTAACCTAGCTATCGAGAGGTTGTAACTTGAGTCTTTCGGCCCTAGGGTCCTGCCTTTATATACAGGTCAAGCCCTAGGGTTTACAATGGAGTCCGGGTCATATCATGACTCGTGACCTACGACATCTCTAACTGGTCTTGCATCTTAAGGAAACTCGGACGCCATATTCAACTTCGTAAACCGTCGTCTTACTTATCTTGTATTCAGGACACGGCCCATTTAAACTTGGTTGCAGAATTGTTGATATGTTAACCCGGCCCAACATGGCGGGTTACACCGCGGAGTTATATCCCCGACATTAGGCCCCAAATTGATTTGAATTCGTTCATGTCAATAGATCTTTCCTTCCAGTGGCGGCTTATCTTTGGATTGATATCTTTTACAGATTTCATAACGCCGGCTTGTTCTGCTCCCAGACTTGTCATTTTCCCAATGTTCATTTATTGTGACGTCATCTGTCGTCAATCTGGAAAAACAATAATGACATCATGGAGAATTTGTTCATATCTGTTTATCCCGAAAATCGAGGCGTTTTTGTTTCCCGAAATTTAATGTATTCCCTCGATTATCGCGCCTATCAGTTGCCCCTTCGGGCTCCTTCCCCTTAAATATTTACCGAAAGGCCCTGGATTCACTTTTCACTTCCTCTCTTCGCTTCTTCTTCTTCCTCGAGTCCGAAAGCTCCTCGTGCTACCGCCGCAGCTTCCTCGTCCCAGCAATCTCCCTCGAGGTCGTCGCGGTGTCTCTTCTTCGTCAGTCAAACCCTCTGCGCGCTCCCGCCACCATAAGTGACCACTCGAGTAAGTTATCTTTTCTTTTGACCTAGATCCATTATAGCACTCCAAGGTTCTTTGAGTCCTCGGCGACCTTTCTCCAGTTCATCACCATTGCTAACTCCGCAAATGGATCTCATGAACGTAATCACCAAAGTACAGTGGTAGAGACACCATCTCCGTTTCTTGGATGACATGTTTTAATCCTTCCTAGTATTAGATGAACCGTACTATCATTGCTTCCATGCCCTCCTGCTAGGGCTAGTCAATATTCTCACCTTTTTGAGCTATTCTTAGATCCAAAAATTTTGCGGCTTCGGGAGAAACTTGTTTGTCTCATACTTAGCAAAACTCCCAAGAACCTCTTGTCTTAGCACAAGTCGCCCTTATTTCTGCCGGCTTAAAAATTGTAACCCGTCATACGTTTAAGTCATTGTATAGACTCTGGTTTTTTACCAGGCTTGCCCTTTCATTGCAAATACTTAGATCATTTTACTTGAACCATTTACTTAAGCCGCCCTCTTTTACTTTATCTAGGCGACTCATTATGTCAGAGTCAAAAGCCTGCAATTGGGTGGCGACTCAAGTTTCTGACGTTCACCTTAAAGATTATGAGGAGCATAGGTTTCTGCCACCTCAGAATGTGGTTGGCTGGCGAGTCGTCCTTGGAGAGGAGATCCCAAACCCCCAGGAGGGAGAAGTGGTGATATTTTTGGATCACCTACAGAGGGGGTTTTCACCTCCCGGGTCAAAATTCTTCTGGGGCGTATTACACTTCTTCCATCTTCATCCTCAAGACCTGGCCCCTAACTCTATATCGAACCTCTGCCAGTTCCAAGTATTTTGCAAGGTGTATCTTCAAATGGAACCCACTGTCTCCCTCTTCAGGGAGTTCTTCTATTTGAACTGGCAAACAGAGTGTGCGGATGGTTCCGGCTTAGAACTTGGTGGGGTTTCAATTCAAAGACGAGAGGACGTCCTTTTTCCCGCTGCCACCTTACCAAGCCACCCTAAAGGGTGGAACAAAACTTGGTTTTATTGTCGAAACACCGCTCCTGCTCATGAAAATCCCTTGCCGGGTTACAGGCCCAACCGCCCCCCATGGATCTTGAGCTTCCGGGTTTGACTCCATCAGAAGAACGCTCCCAACACGCCCATGTTTATCCAAAGTTGAGGGCTTTGCTAGCCAACGGGTTGACTGGGGTCGACTTAACACGGTGTTGGGTATCTTGGAGGATTCTTCCGTTAAGCCTGCATAGTGGCTTAATGTGTACTTACTCTGGCGACTTGAATGACGCTCAGCGGCACAACAATGTTTCCTTGGAGGCCAGCGAAATAAACCGGATGGTGAAAAAGCTGCTAGGCGAAAACCAGGAGACTTGCAGCAAGGACGGGTTAAAACCTTTCTACACCCTTAACCCGGCTCCTCCGATACAAAACCTTTAAGATCTTAATCCGGCTTTTTTGAACAAACTTTGATCCTTTGCTTTCTTGATCTGAATGTTTAATTCTGCAGGCTACCTCTCCTTTCTGGAATCGGAGACGCCTCAAGACCGTGGCTAACAAGCCCAGAGCCACCCCAAGCAAGAAGAAAAATAAGGCAGCTGCAGAAGGACCGTCTCATATGGACGAAACAGCTGCCACTGACACCCAATCAGAGGTAAAATTAGTCTTTGGTTTATATTTCATTGGATCTATCTGACGCCTTTTCCTCTTAGGGTGATGTTGAAACAAGCCGTGCAGGTGATGTTGAGGTAATTTCCATCTCTTCCGACTCAGAACCTTCGCCTCCATTAAAAACAAGGCGGCTTGTTAAGAAAGTAGGCTTTTCTCACCCGGACGCTCATCTAGATCCTTACTTTATTTTGAAGAAAACTCAACACCAATCTTGGTGTCAGACCCGAAGTGGGAGTGGTGATCTTGTCGAGAGCTTACCTGATAAATCAGCCGCCCGGAAACAACCAGCCAAGGTACGTAATATTCCAAATTTCCAAGGAAGTTTTAACTTGATGTGTCAACTTTTGACTCCTATGCCTTGGTTAATCAGGAAACACCACCTTCGTCAGACGACTCAACTGCGTCCAAACTGGCGCCCTTTGTTATCAATCATGGGTAAATTCCTTATCAACTTGTCTGTTTGAGTAGACTATTGTCTCTTCCATTTTTCATATTATACTTTTTAACTTGGCAGGGCCAAAGCCAAGAAAAGGAAGACTGACGGGTCTTCTGTTAACCTGGAAGCCCCTTAGCCGGAGCTTCCTGATCCGGCGGCTCGTGAAATCCATGTTGATCATCCCGAAGACCCCCAGGATATCCAAAATGATTTACCTCCTCCATCTGAACCAACCAATACTAATGTCGTAATCATTGAAGCTACACCAGTAGTTAACCTTGACCCGCCCAGTCCTTCAACAACAAACAAAGATAACCCTGAAGTTATTATTACTGGGACGAGTTATACTGCTCCTGAGATATCCAGGGTGTTAACAAAGGTTGTTGCTAAGGGTGAAGCGGTGCTGCAACAAAAAGGGAAGACCAAGTTGGAGCTTCCAAATTATGAGAGCTTTAGTGTTGAAGATGTCCATGCTGCCTGTTTGGATCGCCTGGCTACAATCCGTGAGATGGAAATTGGCCTTGTTAGCATGATGAAAAATAAATACGAGGTATGTTGTCCTTTGTATGCTCTCATCATATATCCTTTTGTAGCCCCCAAGGCCCAGCTTTGTCTTTCTAAGATAAGCTGGGTCTTGCGAATGTTTGAATGACTCAACCTGTAGCCCCCAAGGGCCGGCTCATCTCCTTGAGATGAGTTGGGTCTTTTTGTAATAACTTTGAAGAATTTCGACCTGTAGCCCCCAAGGGCCGGCTCATCTCCTTGAGATGAGTCGAGTCTTTTATATAATTTGGAAGAATTTCGACCTGTAGCCCCCAAGGGCCGGCTCATCTCCTTGAGATGAGTCGAGTCTTTTATATAATTTTGAAGAATTTTGACCTATATCCCCCAAGGGCCGGCTCATCTCCTTGAGATGAGTCGAGTCTTGTTCACATCTTCCATGTAAAAAAAAGCTGAGATACATTAGCCCCCAAGTGCCAAATATATTGCTTTGCAGTTTATTTGGGACTTGATATAAACTTTATTTATGACGCAGGAAGCTTTGAAGACAGCTGAATCCAGCGTGGCCAGTTGAAAAAAGACCTGAAAAAAGGGCAGACCTCCCAGGCAGAAGTTGAAGAAAAACTTCACCTCTCTTTGATCGAGCTGGAAAACACCAAAGCAGGCTTCTTAAAAGAGAAGAAATCCTTTAAAGATGAAAAGACAACTCTGCTGAAGCATGCAGAGGATGCTGAGGGCCGGCTCAAACCCATTACTGAGGAGTTATCCGGGTTGAAATGACATATTGCACAGATGGCCCAAGCTATTTTTGGTAAGTGTATATAGCCTCCTGTCTTCTTGAAATATAGATATAATGCGCCCGGCAACTCATGCATTGATTCTATTTTGCAGGCCCCCGAACTAGCAGTTTTTATGATAACAGTCTGCTCATGCTCAAGGTTGTTTATTCTCTGACGGAGCAACTATACGCTGGGAGTCATCTTGCAATCAAGGCGACACTGGGGGATAACCAGCCCTTAAAGTATATCAAGAATGTATTGGAAAGTCTTTCCATTATCCCTCAGCACATTCCGGAGCTAAAAAGGTAGGCCGCCCGATCGGGCGCAATATATGCATTGAGTCGGGCTTTAGCTTATGGAGAGGAGCTTGATCCAGCTGAGCTAGCAAAAGGCTTCCTTGAATTTAAAAATGATGGGTCAGAATTCTCCCAGGAGGATTATGCGGCCTGTGTCAAGGATGCTCAAATTCTATCGACTCAGCTGGTTTCTGAAATGAAACCGAGGAACTATCAAGCGGCTTACAGCGCCAATTATACTCGAATTCCACCATTGATTTGATAACCAAGAGTCTGGCTCCTCAACGGTGCGAGTATGTCTTTGCCCCTGGAGTTGACCCGTCTCCAATTCTTGATGACGAGGTTGTGTTCCAGGCTTTATCTCATTGTAACTGGGATGCGGATAACCTTCAGATACAGGAGCCGGAAGACCAATCGATGGATAACCCGGAGGCATCTTACGCGCAAGATTAGCCGCCACTGACCCGAATGATGCGGTCGGTGATTTACTTTTCCTCATCCGTTACCTTGTCAACTTAAGCCCCCAAGTATGGGTGGAAAAACAATTTGTTGCTTCCTTAAGCATGTAATAGGGATAGCCGAAAACTATTGTCGTGCCATCGTGCATGTTTTGCGCTTTTGATGCAGGATACTTTATTTGCCGCTTCACCACCCTGTCCACTCACCGTCTTTTTATTGATTAGATTTTTGATAGGATAGAACTGGGCAAGATGAGCCGGTCTTTGATCTTTCGGATTTTAACAACTTATTCTTCTTTCCACAATGTTGAGGATTTGTGTGCCTTGTCAATTGGTTGCTCATGCATACTCAATTGTTCAACCTGGTCCTTGAAGCATGGGCCGGTAATAATTTTGAACTTGAAGCTTGCTATAATAAACAAGCCAAAATAAAATAATATTGATAAGCCGACTCAATGAGTCTTGGCCGAAATCGATGTCCATGCTCGAGGTCCTTTGTTAGCCTCTTAAGCAATAATATATTTTTGCGCTATCATGCAGCTGATAACCTGGTTATTTTATACATAAGCCAGTAATGAAAAACCTGGTTATTCGTTTTGGGGACTGTTTCTCGAAGGTTAGACATATAAGGTAGCCCCCTTTGAAAGCACCTTTGATGGTCCTAGCCTTAATGCAAAGGACGTGTGATCATAATACCGAGATAATCTGTCGGCTTTTGAGGCTTGACAGGAAAAGACCGACTTTCGAGGCTCGGGTCTTGCTTCAATGAAGCAGGTATGATAACCCATGGTTTATCCTAGCTTTCCGTATGCCGGCTCTCTCATGACTCAAGCCGGTGTTTTAACCTTAACAAGTTCAAGGTCCAAAAAGGATTGACTTGTCAAGAGTTCACGGGGTCATCTGATTGGAGTCGCATCAAGCATAAATGCAGGTTTAACCATATATGGCGTTTATTTTTGCCGGGTCAAGAGGGTGAGAAAGCTAAGCCCGGTGGACTGGAAGCCCCCAAATGCCCTTAATAAGGTGGCATTATTATGCCGGGTCACAAGGGTGAGAAAGCTAAACTCGATGAGTCGGAAGCCCCCAAGTGCCCTTTGTTTCGGAAAATAAAGACTCAAACTCATCTTGTAAGTTGAAACGACAAAATACGCCGGCTTTTTTCATACTCGAAACATAAAGAAGTATATACAGAAATCTGCAAGGGGGGAAGAAATTACAAAAAAGGAGTCGGCAGAGCTAAATTTAATAAGGCCACTGGTGTTCCCGGGCCGACTTATTTCCTTCTTAGAGACGTAAGATTTCCTCTTTGCACAGATTTTATTCAAGGATTCAAGTGCTAGTGGTACTGACCGTTATTCAACTGTTTGGGATTACTCTGAAATCCTCCTTGGTTATTTTGCTGATTGCCCTGGTTAGGATGTTTTCCATTGCCATGATTTCCCTGGTGTTGAAAACTAGCCCCTGGGCCACCTTGTGACCCGCCAGGTCCATGTTGACCCATGTGTCCTCCTTCATTGCCTCCTGAGTTATTCTGGAAAGCCTGGCTATGAAAGTCTTGCATGATATAACAATTCTCCCAAGAGTGGCTAGCCGGCTTATCTTGGGTGCTGTGCTTAGGGCAAGGTGCTTTAAGCGCCTCCTCATAATTGCGAGGTTTATTCCCATTGTAAGCTCCACCGGGTCGACCATTCCGGCGTTGGTTCTTGAAACCTGTATTAGTGTTGGCCACAAAGTCTGACCCGCCATCCGGCTGCTTCCGCTTATTATTTTGAGCCCCCTGGTTGCCTCCTGAACCGTGCTGACCTTTTCCTCCTTCAGCTTTTTTGCCTTTGGTGGTCTTGTCCTCATCTGAGCCGGGATCCTTCATGCTATCCGACTCAGCATATCTGGTGAGAACGTCCATCAAGTCGCCCATGTCTCGAACCTTTTGCTAGAGCCGCCCAAGCTTCTGGACCAAAGGCTGGAAGTGACAGCTCTTTTCCAATATTAGGACTGCCTGAGCCACCGTGATGCTGTCCGATGAGTGGATTCTTTCTTGCAACCTGGCGAGTCCAATGGTGAGCCGACTCGTCTACTCGTTGAGCGCAATGATGTAGGTCTACTATTGTCATAGGCTTCTTGCAGGTTCCTTGGAAATTCTTGACGAATCGCTCTTTCAGCTCGGCCCATGTGTTGATGGAGTTAGGCGGCAAGTTTTTCAACCATGTCCGAGCCGGTCCTTCCAACATCATGGTTAAGTATTTGGCACATACAGCGTCACTGACATCCAGGATGTCCATTGCTAACTCATAACTCTCAATCCAAGACGCTGGCTCAAGATCTGCCGTATAGTTTGGCACCTTACGAGGCCCATTGAAATCTTTGGGCATGCGCTCAGCGCGAAGTACCGGAGATAAACATGGTATACCAATCGTCCTGTTGGACCCAACCCCCAAACTCGCCGGTTGAGGGTGAAGATGCTGGATCGCCCGTGCTGCTGCCTCCGCTTCTACCTGTCGTGCGCCTCTTGCAGCATCAACAACTGCCTGGGCGTCTGATGGCATGAGATGGCTTGGAGAGACCTGAAGCTACTGTCTATGCCCACTGCTAGAAACAGACGGGGACTCCACATGACGGCTCTTTCTAGCGTAGGGAGTGGAATGCATTCGATCCCGGCTGTATGAGTATTGTGCTTGTTGTACCACATCAGTCTTTAGCATCTCGATGGCGTTTCTAGCTTCAACCTCAAGAGGGGAGTTTCCGTCAATAGGCAATGCTTCCAAATTCTGGGTTGCAGCCAACATGTTGTCAACAAGATTGGAAAAGTGGCCCCGCGGCGTTTGAAATCGCCGAGGCGGGGATTGAGCCGGTGGGGGTTGAGCTGGTTCCACTTACTGATTCCCGGGTTGCTGAACAGTTCCTGGTGTCTGTTGTGGGGTGTTAAAAAGCTGTTGTGGCTCAAGGTTCGGAGGGTGTCCACGGTGGCGTCTTCTCTCGTAAACCGCCTCCGATGCCTCTCTCTGAACTCCTAATCGCCAGGCCTCGGTCTTAAGGCGCTCCGTCTCTTGATGTATGCGAGCCTGCAAATCCGCCATCCGTGCCTTTTCAGCATCAATCTCCTTCTGTACCTCAATTATTTGACTACGCAATTTGGTTAGCTCCACATTGTGCTCTTCCTGGTTTTCCGTAGTGATCGGGGTATCCACGAGTTTTGCCATCTCGACCATGAGATCAGTCATGGCTTGAGCCGGTGTTTTAGTTGACCCGCCAGAACCTCCAGCTGGGGCTGGATCTAGTACTGCCGTAGCCCCCGCCATGTAGATGGCGACTTGTCGAGGTGACTCATTCTATTCCTCTAGGGTTCGGTCTCCAATGAGCCCCCAAGTCCGCCATCATAAAGAGGGCAGATTGACTCCATATCTCCTGTGGATGATGTACCGTCCGAATTGACGAGGACGTCGCCGCTAGACGCCGGCTCATCCGAAAGGCTGATCCCTTGCGTGAAGCCGACGAATACATGGCGAAGACCGCCCTGGCGTTGATTGGATTGGATGCTCCGAGCCGGCTCGTCGATGTTGATGTAGATTCCCGACTCGGAAGTTTCTAAACCAATCTCTCCCATGGGATCTCGAAACCCACGTCCGATCGGGTCGTCCTTGACGCTCCAAGCCGGCTCGTAGATCTTGTCACGGTGGTTCTTGACCATCTGGTTCACTGCAAACTTCCCAAATCCTGATTAGATCCCCTTCGAAAACTCAACTCCACCGGGCGAGGGCCCCATGGTGGGCGCCAACTGTCATGTTTTTGTCAACCCCGCAGATGTCCTTGTAACATGACTTAGGTGTGAGGCCATCGCCGCTAGGTGGCGACTCGAAGGGATTAAACGAGAGAAAGAGTCGGGTTTACCCAGGTTCGGCCCCTCCTATGGAGGTAATAGCCTACGTCCTGCTTTTTGTGTATTTGATGAGTAGATCTCGATTACAAGGGTGCGAAATCGCTAACCTAGCTATCAAGAGGTTGTAACTTGAGTCTTTCGGCCCTAGGGTCCTGCCTTTATATATAGGTCAAGCCCTAGGGTTTACAATGGAGTCCGGGTCATATCATGACCCGTGACCTACGACATCTCTAACTAGTCTTGCATCTTAAGGAAACTCGGCCGGTGTCTTCAACTTCGTGGGCCTTGAGCTGCCGTCTTCAAGTGTTGGGCCGCCCGGCGTCTTAGTAAACCGCCGTCTTACTTATCTTGTATTCAGGACATGGCCCATTTAAACATGGTTGCAGAATTGTTGATATATTAACCTGGCCGAACATGGCGGGTTACACCGTGGAGTTATATCCCCGACAAAGAGGTAGCTGGGCGAACGACATAGACGGAGAGACAATACTTGCCAGGAGACGTCGCCGGTGTGACACCTCATGGCACATTCAATGCGCGTGTCCTAGTCCGTTAGAATTAGGTTTCCCATTATAGCTATCGCCAGTAGTTTTGGCAGCTATAGTATTCACCGTTTACCCATGTAATGACCATTTTAGCCACTGTGGAAGCCCCTTAATCTATAAAAGGAGGCCCATGGCTACCTTGAAAAAGGTCGACAATTCATTCATTTGCATGCATAGCCGCACTCCTTGAGCATTCCTTGCCGGGATGTAGCGCTCCTGTAACGTGAACTCATATAATCCACCAAACACATGACCTCGGGTTTTACGCTCCTGAGCGGCCCGAACCTGTCTAAAACCCCTGAGTATGCATGGATCGGTGATGCTCTTTGTGCCTGAGAATCCCCGGAGTTGAACCACAAAGGGACCCCGTAGGTCCCATAGATTATCGTACGCCCGCCACTATGTTAAACCATATTATCGGAGCTGCAACCGGTACATTCCATGCATTTATTTCACGAGGTGGGACTATAACGAAGGTGCAACTCCTAGTAGTTTATAAGCACCAATGGGTTAGTATATTTCAATTCCTTGTCGTCCACAACAACCTCCTTCCCATCGGACCAAAGTTATTTGGATGTTATCGAAACTTGTTGCACATCATATAGCAAGCTAATAAAAAAATGCACTCGCTTGATGATCTTAGTGATGTGAATTCGGTTAGAAGAATGCCCCCTTGGTCCTATCACAAGTTTTTCCTTGTGTGGAATCAGAATACTCATTTTGAGGCCTATCACTTGTGCCATTATGAAAAACACTTTACTTAGAAAAAATTTAAAATATCTATCGTGCATTAGTAAAATGTTCAATGTATGTTGTAAATTTTTTTGATAGTTAAAAATGCCATGCGTTTCAAAATATTTACATGACGTTATCTAAAAGAAAAAAATAAGGTGATAACCTATAAAAAGTATGGAGAATGGAAGACGTTTGCTTTCTTCCATGAGACTACAAGGCTGATAGAGGAATGTATTTAAGTCTTCTCCATGTAGAATGGGCACTAAAGACGGGGAGAATCTCATGGGTCTGATATTTTGATTTTGGTGACATATCCAAGATGGTTATCATATTAATTTAGTTCATCTCTATTAGTTATTTGGCTAGAGACTCGAGGATATGTCAATTTCATATTTCCACTCTATATTTAATTTTCGTGTGAGGCTGATGTCATGATCTAATGATGGTTTAAAATTATATCAAACGATGTTACCCATATAATAAAAAGGAAAGAAAAGGGGAGGGAATTATATAGGCATTATCATTGCATTATGTTATATTTCTTATGTAAATCCAGTAACTATTGGTGGAGAAGGTAGTTCCATTACTTTCCATATAATTTTTCATGATCATATTTGATTGGTTCATGAGATACTCGTATGAGCAGTATAAAATGTTGTTGGATTGATGCTGTTTTTGAAACCTTTCCATTCTTGTTTGGGATATTAAAAGGGCACACATTCCATTACTACTACATTCATCAAAACAAGAACATTAACTAGGTTAAACCATATTACCGGCATTTCCACAAGCATAACAATGCTACTTCAACCAAGTACCTTCCATGCATCTGGTTCACAAGGTGGGACTATAACAAATGTGCATTGCGTAGTAAATTATAAGCACAAATGGGTTAGTAGATGTCAATTCCTTGCCGTCCACAAGAACCTCCTTCCCATTGGACCAAGTTATTTGTATGCTATCGAAACTTCTTGCACATCATCTAGCAGGCTCGCAAAAATAGTGCACTTGCTCTATGATCTTAGTGATGTGAATTATGTTAACAGAATCCCCCCTTGGTCCTATCGCAAGTTTCTCCTTCTATGGAATCATAATCCTCATTGTGAGTCCTATCACTTGTGCCATCGTGAAAAACACTTTACATAGAAAAAATTAAAATATCTATCATGCATTAGTAAAATGTTCAATGTATGTTCTCAATTTTTTTGTGACATTTAAAAATGCCATGTGTTTCTAAATATGTACATGGCGTTTTCTAAAAGAACAAAATAACATGATAACCTATAAAATTATGGAGAATGGAAGACGTTTTCTCTCGCTCTCTTCCATGAAACTACAACATTGATGGAGGTCGCCATTGAAGCCATCACCATGTAGGATGGTTTGATATTTTGGTTTTCCTGACATAACCAAGATGGTTATAATAATCAATTAGTTCATCTCTAATAGTTATTTGGCTAGAGACTAGAGGATATGTAAATTTCATATTTCCGTTCTATATTTAATATTTGTGTCAGACTAATGTAATTATCTGATGATTTTCTAATATGATATTAAGTGATGTTACCCACATAAGAAAAAGGAAAGAAAAAAGGTAGGAAGTGAAATAGACTTTATCGTTGGGTTATGTTATATTTCTTGAGTGAATCGGGTAACTATTGGTAGAAAAGGTAGTTTCATTACATTCCATATAATGTTTCATGATCCTATTTGATTGCTTCATGAGAGACTCTTATGAGCAGTATAAAATGTTGTTGGATTGATGTTGTTTTTTACACATTTCCATTCATGTTTTGGAGATTAGAAGGGCACATATTCCATTACTACTAGATTCATCAAAACTAGAACATTAACAATGTTAAACCATATTACCGGAATTTCCACAAGCATAAGAATGCTACTACAAGCAAGTACCTTCCATGCATCTATTTCACGAGGTGGGACTATAACGAAGGTGCGCCTCGTAGTAGTTTATAAGCACCAAGGGTTAGTAGATTTCAATTTCTTGTCATCCATAAGAACCTCCTTTCCATCGGACCCGAGTTATTTGGATGTTATCGAAACTTGTTGCACATCATCTAGCAAGCTCGCAAAAATAGGGCACTGGCTTGATGAACTTAGTGATGTGAATTCGGTTAGCAGAATCCCCCCGTGGACAATCACAAGTTTCTCCATGCATGGAATCAGAATCCTCATTGTGCGGCCTATCACTTGGGCCATTATAAAAAACACTTTACATATAAAAAATTAAAATATCTATCATGCATTAGTAAAATGTTTAATGCATGTTCTAATCTTTTTGTGACAATTAAAGATGCCATGCATTTCAATATATAGATGTACATGACATTTTCTAAAAAAACAAAATAAGATGATAACCTATAAAAAGTATGGAAAATGGAAGATGTTTGCCCTCTTCCATGAGACTACAAGGCTGATGGAGATCTCCATTGAAGCCTTCGCCATGTAGAATGGGCACTTAAGATGGGGAGGATCGCACGGGTCTGTTATTTTTGTTTTGCTAACATAACCAAGATGGTTATCTTATTCATTTAGTTCATCTCAATTAGTTATTTGGCTAGTGACTGGAGGATATGTAAAATTCATATTTCCATTCTAAATTTAATTTTCATGTCAGACTGATGTAATGATCTGATGATTCTCTAATATGATATCAAGCGATGGTACCCATACAAGAAAAAGGAAAGAAAAAATGGAGGTAGTGAAATAGGCTTTGTCGTTGTGTTATGTTATATTTCTTGAGTGAATCCGGTAACTATTGGTCGAAAAGATAGTTTCATTACTTTCCATATAATGTTTAATGATCATTGTATTGCTTCATGAGATACTCTTATGAGCAGTATGAAATGTTGTTTGATTGATGTTGTTTTTGACACCTTTGCCTTCATGTTTTGGAGATTAGATGGGCACACATTCCATTACTACAACATTCATCAAAACTAGAACACTAACTACGTTAAACCATAATACCGGAACTTCCACAAGCATAAGAATGCTACTGCAACCCAGTACTTTCCATGCAAATATTTCACGAGGTGGGACTATAACGAATGGGTAGCTCGTAGTAGTTTATAAGCACCAATGGGTTAGTAGAGTTCAATTCCTTGTCATCCACAAAAACCTCCTTTCCACCGAACACGAGTTATTTGGATGTTATGGGAACTTGTTGCACATCATCTAGCAAGCCCGCAAAAATAGTACAAAAATCCCCCCCAAGTTACAAAATATTGTCCACTGATGCCATCTATAAGTGATAAAAAACGTTTCAAACTAACACTACTGTAGGATGCTGCTAACGCGACACATCAATCAGAGACCCTTCGACGAAACTGTGTGCGATGACCAAATCGCAAACGGTATAGTTATAGCTCCGTCGCTAA
Source organism: Elymus sibiricus (assembly GCA_039707655.1). Classification (NCBI taxonomy): domain Eukaryota; kingdom Viridiplantae; phylum Streptophyta; class Magnoliopsida; order Poales; family Poaceae; genus Elymus; species Elymus sibiricus. Next base: position 148,255,457 of record CM077675.1, read on the forward strand.
TGACGTAAACTGTGTGCGATGGCGTATCCATCAAATACGATCTAAAAATAGTTGTGTCTGCGATGTTTGGCAAACAGTTGGCCTAGATAATATAACACAAACGCTTATAAAAATACAGGTGTGTGCGATGTACGGCATACAGTTCACCCCGATAAACTGTTTGCGCTGATCAAGCAGAATACGAACGATTGTCCAGATGATCACGTGTGCGATAGACGACATACAGGTCACACGGATGAACCATTTGTGATGAGGTAAAATAACATAAACGGTTACATAGATCAAGATGTGTGTGATAGACAACATACATGCCACTAGGATGAACTATGTGCGATAAGCAAAAATAACACAAACAGTTTCTCAGATCAAGATGTGTGTGATGTACGCAGGCCACTCGGATGTGTTGTGGGCAAACGGTTCCGGATAAAGAACTATCAGGGGTTGATGAAATCATCACCGACGGTTTTCGTTATTTATTCCGTATGCGCTGTGATATGCTCAATCTTCCCACAAACATCTACGCTCTGTTTAGAAGAACATGATTGCATAACAAAATTATGCATCCAATACACACGTAACATTGGCGCACACCTTATTAAACTATTACATGCATAATAAACTTATCCCTCTAAAACTACGAATATTTCTGCATAGAGGGAGTATGAGAATTGAGAAACGATCATCAAATCATCTACTTCTTTTGACGCTTGCCGCCAGCGCTCTACTTGTGGCTCGATCCCTCGTTGTCTTCAGGTAGGAGGCACTTCCTCATGTCAACGATCCTCCTGAACATCTCGTAGCATGTGTACGCTTGCTTGGCCGCGGTTTGGAGGTGATATTCATCCAGTTTCTTCACCCAGCCCCTGTGCCAGACATGCTTGTTCTTGTTGCACTCAGCCTTCATGTCAGGGTAGTAGGGGTTGATGATGGCCTCAGCCAGGTCAACATGGGAGTCCATGTCCTTCTTGTGGCCCCAGACCCTGTAGTGGCGGCGGATATTGACAAGCTTCTGGTAAGCCAAGCCCTAAGTCTTGAGCACCTTTGGATCGTTGGTGGTGTCCACCGTAGCGAACCTGTAGTTGGGGCTATTGACAAACCTGGTGAAACGCTCGCAAGGCACTATGGCCATGCAGTAATGGTAGAGGAGGACGTGATGGCCGACGCACAACTGGGCGACGACAACCTTCTGATCATGCGCGGCACGACCGCCGGTGTAAGCGAGGTCGAAGCCGACCACTTTGTACTTGTCATCCGCATCAAGCAGTCGCTCCATGGTATCGATGGAGTCCTCCACCATTCCCGGGTCATTGGTGTACACCACCATGAGGTCAGTCTTCCTCATGTGGGTCTCCACATAATATACGCCGAACTCCATTGGAGCGCCGCTGGACATCCTCTCTGTATGCGTCGTCCAGGGTGCGCTTATTGTGTTGTGGGGCGCGATCGAAAGCGTGAAGAGACTATGGTTAATGGTTGTGGGTATAAATGGGGGCCAGACGTCCTGGAAAACTGGCACGTCCGGATGGCAGTTTTTGCAGCGCGTGATTCAGTCGTGGAGCACGTAACTGCATGGGGCGACGCGCGTGGCGCAACCACATGCATATGGAGCCCCGAACGTGATCGTGGGCCGGCCCCAACCGCTGGCAGAGCGCGCGTGGAGGGGCGCGAGAGCAGAGCACGCGCAGGGACGCGAGAGCAGAGCACGCGGTGGGGGCGTGAGGTCAAACCAGACCACTATGTACTTGTCCTCGTCAAGTAACAGGTCCATGACGTTGGAGTTATCCATCCAGATCGTATGTTTGGTGTACACCACGAACGGACAGGGCGTGTGGCTACAACATGCATGGTCCAAAAACGACACATCAATCAGAGACCCTTCGACGAAACTGTGTGCGATGCATGAATCGCAAACGGTATAGTTTAAGCTCTGTCGCTAATGGAACGAACTGTGTGCGAAGGTGGATCCATCAAATACGATTCAGAAAGTAGTTGCGTGTGCGATCTATGGCAGACTGTTTGTTCTTATGAACCGTTTCTTCTTATAACAGAAACGGTTACCAAAACTACATACGTGTGCGAAGTACGGCATACAGTTCACTCGGATAAACTGTGTGCGCTGATACAGCAGAACACACATGATTCGGCATAACAAGATGTGTGCGATATACAACAAACAGGTGAGTCATGAGAATCGTGTGTGAACACCAGATATAACACAGACGATTGGTGCTAATAACCTGTGTGTGTTGTGGGGAAACGTTTGCTGGTATACAACTGTCAGCGATTGATGAAATCATCACCGACGGGTTTCGTAGTTTAGTCCGTGTGTACTGTGATTTGCTCGGTCTGCACAACATCAAAGCTACGCCTACAGAACAACAACATATGTACTTATAAGAACATGATTGCATAAACAAAAAAGAAGACAATGCAATTTCAAATATTGTATCACAAATACCAGCAATATTACAAGGTTCAAATTCCAGCATAACGAGGCCCAAATTCAAAGATTACAAGGTACAAACTGACATTAGAAATCAAATCCAATCTTTAGGATCCATGGGATGAAATATTTCTGCAAAGGGATCATCCATCGAGAAGTCATATATCGGCTCGATAGAATCGCTTCTGAATAATCCGTCATATGAACTTCCAAAGTGAAAATCAGCTTCTGCAGAGCCTTTTCCATTCCGCTGTAGACGCCTCCGCTGGTCAGTAAACCATCCATTGTGGCGCACTAAATATAGTGCAAACCTCATTACCTTGAGCACCCTTGCTTTCTGAACAAAGAAACTGACAAATTGAATCTCTGGATTGGTGCCTCGGTACTCGTTCAAAGTAATTTCCGTGAGATGGAATTCAAGGCATTCGATGTGATTGTTATATATCGCCACCTTTTCCACTCCAACTCCTGCTTGTATCTGTAAACGAAGACAACATATCAGTGCTTAGATGCAGTATCAAACACTACGGGCCTCTTTGATTTGCATGATTTATAAAATACACTAATAGATTGACATGCCATCTTCGATCGTTCATGATTAACATCTCAAAAAAATGTATAGTACACATTTCATTGTAATCATGGGTAAAAGTACCAACAAATTGAACTCCGTTGTGGTTAAGAATTAACAGGAAAGGAACATCACCTCGAAGTATAGCTTCTCCGTGCACGGAAACCATATAAGGAACTTAACAACTTCATCCAGATTGGGGCCGATAGATTGTAGTGCCAAGATCTTCACTATGCGTAGAGACAATGCGAGGCTTGTGGGAATCATTTTCTGGATGACAGCCGAACATAGATCAACAAAAACTAGATAAAATGTGATGTACAATAATAAGAATGAGAAGAAGATTGTTGTACCTGAACGGGTATGGATCCAGCTGTAACAAGTTCAGAGAATTCAGCACACGAATACCCCAACACTGTCAATTTCGGTGCGCCAATGACCCTGATTCTTGTTTGACCTTCTTTATCAAGTACAAACAATCTCTCTAGGAAAGGCGCATTCTCAATGACCATGTCATGAAACTCCCCAACTAACAGCGTGTTGCGGCACCAGCCATGCACATAAATCGTGCGGAGATTCGTCGTAGAGATGTAGAGGCTACTGAACCCAAACATCATCTAAAGACGAAGGTACTCGAGCATTGTACAGCCGCCGAGCAGGCGCTCCAAATCCGACTTCGAGATGCTGACGCCATTGAGCTCGAGGTGCTTCGATTTAGGGAGATGAAGAGCGTGCGCAGCATTAATCTCGGGGAAAAGGCACCGCATGAACTTAGTGCGGCACAACGTGGGCGCGAGGTGGAGGACGGACGGAGGCAGCGAGCGCCAGTGTCCAGCATCAAAGTTGAGCTCCTCGAGCTGATCTAGGGCGGGGGATAAGAACCAGTCGTGAAACTTAGGTTCGGCCTTGTAGTTTGAACGGAAAGTGCCGATGGCAAGGCGTCTGAGGGGCGCAGTGTGCGTGGCGAGGATGTGGGACAATGCGTCCAAGCGTTTGCGATCCCCGCTGCAGAGCTCGTCGTCGTCGAGGAGGTCAATGGGGGTGGAGTGCCATAGGGGGCGCCACCGCCTGGAGAGGATGGTGGTCTGCATGGCAGATTTGATGCGGAGGAGAGACATGATGGTTACCAACATCTCGTCGGGGATGCTGCTGATGAAGTCCACACTCGCTGGAGGCTCGTGTGGTTCAGCCTCCACCCGCCCCCGCTTGTTGGCCGCCTCGTCGTCCATCAAAAAAGGAGGCGATCCACATCGGCGTCCCAAATAGATAATACCGGAGGAGAAGGTGTAGCACTAATGGAGAACTTGGGAGAGAATAGGGTTGTGGGTGGTAGTCCGAGGTCAAAGGGCTTGATTCCCGGTGAGCCAGCTGCGCCTACGCGGCGGACTGCTCGCACACATCCCTTTGAGCCTGCGCGGCGGACTCCTCGCACACGTCCCGTCTAATCAAACCTGCACCCACAACACAGGCAGGGCACACCTCTCATAGAGGCAGGGCCACGCGTCTGCTCGATGAGCCCGTTCCAAAACGGTTTCTAAAGACCATAAAGCTTTCCGTGCTTGGGAACTAAAACCATCAATAAATATTGAACTTGTTTCCTTTCACATTCCAAATTAGCACGCGCTAATTGTTTTCGCAAATCAGTTCACACCTCCCAAACCTAAACGTGTTCTAACTTAGAAGTTGTTTACTGTAGTAGGCTATAAAAACACAAACTCGTACTCGAAAATTACCGCACATTCTTCACCCCCGCCACCAAAAAAGCATGCCTTTCTTTGCTAGTCCTTCATTCCGTCTGCCATGGCCGGTAGGGGGGGGTTCTGGGTCGAGATATAACCAGGGAAGAAAGACCAAAGTCGCGGAAGCAACCGAGAGGTCCCGCTGCCGCACCGCGGAAGCGCAAGAGAGCTCCAGCCACACCGTTTTGGCCGCAGCAGAGATGTCCGGTGGCGTCGCGGACGCCCGGGAGGATCTTTCGTGGAGAGGCGACGACTCTCACAGTCACAAGCGCATTCGCCTCGGAGGTGAACTGGACGATTTGGCAGTCTTTGATTCCTCAGCCAGCAATGACATGTGCGCTGAGCTCGATAGGAAGGACACCATGATCGATGACCTGGTGAAGCTGCTGGAGAAGAGAGACGCCTCGATTGACAGGGCGACAGGCCTTTGATACATCTCCAACGTATCTATAATTTATGAAGTATTCATGCCATGTTTATAATAATTCTATATGATTTTGGTATGATTTTATTAGAACTAACCCGGACTGACACTGTTTTCAGCAGAACTACCATGGTGTCGTTTTTTGTGCAAAAATAAAAGTTCTCGGAATGGGCTGAAAATTTACGGAGAAATTTTTTGGAAAATATAAAAAATACTGGATCAAAAAGATACCGGAGAGGAGTCCCGAGGAGGCCACAAGCCTAGGGGGCGCCCCCCTAGGGCGCGCCCCCCTGGCTTGTGGGTCCCTCGAGCACCCCCCTGACCTGATTCCAACGCCAAGTACTCCTATAAATCGAGAAACCCCCAGAAAGAAACCTAGATCGGGAGTTCCACCGCCGCAAGCCTCTGTAGCCACGAAAAACCAATCGGGAGCCCGTTCCGGCACCCTGCCGGAGGGGGAAACCATCACCGGAGGCCATCTTCATCATCCCGGCGGTCTCCATGACGAGGAGGGAGTAGTTCACCCTCGGGGCTGAGGGTATGTACCAGTATCTATGTGTTTGATCTCTCTCTCTCGTGTTCTTGAGATGACACGAGCTTGATGTACCGCGAGCTTTATTAATATAGATGAATCATATGGAGTTTTCCCCTCTCTATCTTCTTGTGATGAATTTAGTTTTCCCTTTGAAGTTTTCTTATCGGATTGAGTCTTTAAGGATTTGAGAACACTTGATGTATGTCTTGCGATGGGATATCCGTGGTGACAATGGGATGTTCTATTGATCCACTTGATGTATGTTTTGGTGATCAACTTGCGGGTTCCGTGACCTTGGGAATCTATGCATAGGGGTTGGCACATGTTTTTGTCTTGACTCTCTGGTAGAAACTTTGGGGCACTCTTTGAAGTTCTTTGTGTTGGATTGAACATGATGAATCTGAAATTGTGTGATGCATATCGTATAATCAAGCCCATGGGTACTCGTGGTGACATTGGGGTATCTAGGTTACATTAGGGTTTTGGTTGATGTGTATCTTAAGGTGTTATTTTAGTACGAACTCTAGGGCTGTTCGTGACACTTATAGGGATAGCTCATAAGATTGATCGGAAAAGATAACTTTGAGGTGGTTTCGTACCCTACAATAATTTCTTCGTTTGTTCTCCGCTATTTGTGACTTTGGAGTGAACTCTTTGTCGCACGTGAGGGATTTACATATGATTCAACTATGTCAGTATTGTTGAGAGAACTTGCAATAGTGAAAGTATGAACCCTAGGCCTTGTTTCTAAGCATTGCAATACCGTTTGTGCTCACTTTTGTTACTTGCTACCTTGCTGTTTTTATATTTTCAGATTACAAAAACCTATATCTACCATCCATATTACACTTGTATCACCATCTCTTCGCCGAACTAGTGCACCTATACAATTTACCATTGTATTGGGTGTGTTGGGGACACAAGAGACTCTTTGTTATTTGGTTGCAGGGTTGTTTGAGAGAGACCATCTTCATCCTATGCCTCCCACGGATTGATAAACTTTAGGTCATCCACTTAAGGGAAATTTGCTACTGTCCTACAAAACTCTGCGCTTGGAGGCCCAACACGAGTCTACAAGAAGAAGGTTGCGTAGTAGACATCAAGCTCTTTTCTGGCGCCGTTGTCGGGGAGGTGATTGCTTGAAGGTATATCTTTAGATCTTGCAATTGAATCTTTTAGTTTCTTGTTTTATCACTAGTTTAGTCTATAAAAGAAAACTACAAAAAAAATGGAATTGAGGTTGCCTCATATGCTTCATCTTTTTAATGTCTTTCGTGAAAATAATGGAAAGGAAAATTGTTCTCAAGTGTTAGAAGAAGAAGTTATTAAAATGTTTGGCACTAAATCTTTGAGTGATGAGCATGATTTCTATGCTGTTAGTATGAATTCCTTGAATATTCATGATGCTAATGATATGCAAAGCCACAAGCTTGGGGATGCTATGTTTGATGAATATGATATTTTTAGTCCCCCAAGTTTTGATGAGCAAAACTATTATGATGATGGCATGCCTCCTATCTATGATGATTATTGTGATGACACGTATGCTATAAAAAGTGATAGTAATCATGAAACTTGTCATCATGATTTTAATATTCAAAGTGGTTATGTCAATCAAGTATCTCATGATAGTTATTTTGTTGAGTTTACTCCCACTATTAGTCATGAGAAGAAATTTTCTTGTGTGGAGAGTAGTAAAATTTCTATGCTTGTAGATCATGAAAAGAATGCTTTATGTGCTGGTTATATTGTGAAATTCCTTCATGATGCTACTGAAAATTATTATGAGAGAGGATCTTATGCTTCTACATATTGCAATAATATCAAGTTTCCTCTCTATGTGCTGAAAGTTTTGAAGTCATGCTTGTTTTGCCTTCCTATGCTAGTTGATTCTTGCTCCCATAAATTGTTTGCGCACAAAATCCCTATGCATAGGAAGTGGGTTAGACTTAATTGTGCTTGTCATGAGATTCATGATGCTCTTTTGCATGTTTCAATTATTATTCTTATGTGAGCATCATTGAAATCATCATGCCTAGCTAAAAGGCATTAAAGAAAAGCGCTTGTTGGGAGACAACCCAACACTTTTACTTTCAGTTTTTGTGTGTCCACATGATTAATCTACTGTATAATCATGTTTTATAGCTTTTGTTTCAATAAAGTGCCAAGTAAAGCCTTTGGGATAGTGTGGATGATAGTTGACTTGATTCTGTGCAAAAACAGAAACGTTTGCTCTCAGTCCAGTAATTTTTTAAATTCACTGGACCATGATTTTGATCTGAATTTTTTACACATGATTGATATACAAATTTCCTAGATTTTCCTAATTGTTCAGAATTTTTAGAGGCAGGTAAGTATGGTTACACTACAGATCTTCACAGACTGTTCTGTTTTTGACAGCTTCTGTTTTGCATGCATAGTTTGCTTGTTTTAATGTTTCCATAGCTTATATTTAGCGATATAAATTACGGGAATGATAGAATACAGTAGGTATCATGTGGGAACAATTATGAATCTTGTCTGGACAGTACCTAACTGAATTATCTTCATTTATTACACTAACCCTTCTCACGAAGTTCCGTTAAGTTTTGTGTGATTGAAGTTTTCAAGTTTTGGGTGAGACACCGATATGAGGAGAATAAGGAGTGACAAGAACCTAAGCTTGGGGATGCCCAAGGCACCCCCAAGGTAATATCCAAGGAATACTCAAGCGCCTAAGCTTGGGGATGCCCCGGAAGGCATCCCCTCTTTCGTCTTCAACACTATCGGTATATCTTACTTGGAGCTATATTTTTATTCGTCACATAATATGAGTTTTGCTTGGAGCGTCATATTATTTTTTTGTTATCTGTTAGGAGTTATTTATAATCTTGTTTTTCAATAAAAAGTTCCAAGAATTGCCTTAGGATGCTTGCATTTTATGTTTTGATGAGTGCTATGTAAAAACAGAAACTTTGGATGTAGTGTTTGAATTTTCATATTTTACTGGAACGTGGAAAGTTTCTGAAATTTTTACACAGTGATTTCATATAAATTATTTAGCATTTCCTAAATTTTCATAATTTTCTGAGTTACATAAGTACACTGTTTTCATAAATTTCTACAGACTGTTCTGTTTGGACAGATTGCTGTCATAGTTTCGTTATCTACTTATCCTATAGTTTCCATAGCCTATATTGGTAGATATAAATTGTGGAAATGATAGTAAACAGTACCTAATGTTTGAAAATTATTATGCAACTTTACTTGGCAGTACATAAAGAGTTGATTTATTATTATGTGTACTAACCTATCTCACGAGTTCTTTTCAAGTTTTGTGTGGAAGATGTTTTTGAGAATAGGTGAAACCATGATATGAAAGGATTGAACGAGATACAAAAGCTCAAGCTTGGGGATGCCCAAGGCATCCAAAGTAAATATTTCAAGAAGTTTCAAGCATCTAAGCTTGGGGATGCTACGCATCCCACCTCTCTTCATCAACAATTATCGGTTAGCCTATGTTGAGCCTAAATTTTTATTCGTTCACATGATGCGTGCTATTCTTGGAGTGCTATTTTTATTTTGCTTGCTGTTTAATAAAACACTTAAGATCTGAAATTCTTAGATGAGAGAGTCTTCACATAGTTATTTAATTGTTGACTACTCATTGATCTTCACTTATATCTTTTTGGAGTAGGTTGTTATTCACTCTCGTGCTTCACTTATATCTTATGAGTAAATGGTTGAATGAATTGAATATCATAATTCTGAAATTAAATATGCTTCATATACTTATCCCATGGGGAGTAATGACTTCACACATAATAAGTATAGGTGGTAAAATTTATTGAAAGTTAGCAAACACCGCATTAGTCACTTGAACAATTCATGAAAGAATATTGAAGGAAGAGAGATTCCACATATAAATATACTATCTTGGACATCTTCTATGATTGTGAGCTCATTAATTATTTTCAAACTCGAGCAAATTAGTTAAAATTGGACAAGGAAGACAACTTAATGAGTTATGTTTGGGTATATTTGTATAGAAGTTATATTGTTATGGATCCTCCAACATGTGGTGCTTGCTTCCACCTCATACTAGCCAAAACTTCCGCACCAAGTAGAAATACTACTTGTGCATCTAAACACCCTTAAACCCAAAGTTGTTCCATATGAGTCCACCATACCTACCTATATGCGGTATTTACCTCCCTCCAAGTAAATTTGCATGTGCCAAACTCTAAACCTTCAAATAATATTCTGTTTTGTATGCCCGACTCGCTCATATAGTGACTAGGGGCTGTCAGTATCTTCCATGCTAGGTGGGTTATTCTCACGATATGTGTTGATTCACTATCATTCACGATAAAGTGGCTGGTATTCGGGATGCCCAGTTCCATGCTCAAAATTCAAAACAAAACATAATGAAACAAAACTCCCCCAGGATTGTTGTTTGTATGGACGGTACCCATGGATTCGGCTCGCCGTGGAGTGTGATTGATTGGTGGAGGGGGAGTAAAAACTTTATCATTCTGTTTGGGAACCGCCTATAATGTATCTAGCATGGAAGATACCGAGATCCCTCGGTTGTTATGTTGACAATGAAAGCATACCGCTCAAAATTATTATTCATCCCTGTTTTAAAAGCTCGAGCTCTGGCACCTCTGCAAATCAATGCTTCGATCTACGAAGGGCCTATCTTTTACTTTCTAGTACTTACCTTTATGCAAGAGTCATGGTGATCATCACCAGTTCCTATATTTCGCCTTTTTCTCTTGGCAAGCGTCATGTGTTGGGGAATGATCTAGACATATATATCCACACAAATATATTTGATCATGAATTATTATTGTTGACAATTATCTATATGATAAATAAGTTGGGAGGCGAAACATTAAGCCCCTATCTTTCTCTGTGTTCGATGGATGCCATTTGTTCTAAAAATATGCTTTGAGTGACAATAATCATGGAAGACTATATGATAGTTGAGTATGTGGAATTTGCTAAATCAAAGCTCTTACATAGACCCTTCCTGAAAATAAGATGAATTGCAATTGTTTGATGACTAGGAATATGGTTTGTTAGTTTTCAAGAAACTTTCTGGTCTATACTTTAACATGTGAATAGCTTGTTACTTGATCATGAGAAGTTTTATGAGATGAGCTACTGTTTATGGTTTATATTGATGCTAGAAAAAGTGATTGGAATTATCATTGATCAAACTTGTGCACTTGCTAGCATTCACACTTCATAAATTATTTCTTTTATCATTTACCTACTCGAGGACGAGCAGGAACTAAGCTTGGGGATGCTGATACGTCTCCAACGTATCTATAATTTATGAAGTACTCATGCCATGTTTACAATAATTCTATATGATTTTGGTATGATTTTATTAGAACTAACCCGGACTGACGCTGTTTTCAGCAGAACTACCATGGTGTCGTTTTTTGTGCAGAAATAAAATTTCTCGGAATGGGCTGAAAATATACGGAGAATATTTTTGGAAAATATAAAAAATACTAGAGCAAAAAGATACCGGAGAGGAGTCCCGAGGAGGCCACAAGCCTAGGGGGTGAGCACCCTGGCTTGTGGGTCCCTCGAGTACCCCCCTGACCTGATTCCAACGCCAGGTACTCCTATAAATCGAGAAACCCCCAGAAAGAAACCTAGATCGGGAGTGCCGCCACCGCAAGCCTCTGTAGCCACGAAAAACCAATCGGGAGCCCGTTCCGGCACCCTGCCGGAGGGGGAAACCATCATCGGAGGCCATCTTCATCATCCCGGCGGTCTCCATGACGAGGAGGGAGTAGTTCACCCTCGGAGCTGAGGGTATGTACCAGTAGCTATGTGTTTGATCTCTCTTTCTCTCGTGTTCTTGAGATGACACGATCTTGATGTACCGCGAGCTTTATTAATATAGATGAATCATATGGAGTTTTCCCCTCTCTATCTTCTTGTGATGAATTTAGTTTTCCCTTTGAAGTTTTCTTATCGGATTGAGTCTTTAAGGATTTGAGAACACTTGATGTATGTCTTGCGATGGGATATCCGTGGTGACAATGGGATGTTCTATTGATCCACTTGATGTATGTTTTGGTGATCAACTTGCGGGTTCCGTGACCTTGGGAATCTATGCATAGGGGTTGGCACATGTTTTTGTCTTGACTCTCTGGTAGAAACTTTGGGGCACTCTTTGAAGTTCTTTGTGTTGGATTGAACATGATGAATCTGAAATTGTGTGATGCATATCGTATAATCAAGCCCATGGGTACTCGTGGTGACATTGGGGTATCTAGGTTACATTAGGGTTTTGGTTGATGTGTATCTTAAGGTGTTATTTTAGTACGAACTCTAGGGCTGTTCGTGACACTTATAGGGATAGCTCATAAGATTGATCGGAAAAGATAACTTTGAGGTGGTTTCGTACCCTACAATAATTTCTTCGTTTGTTCTCCGCTATTTGTGACTTTGGAGTGAACTCTTTGTCGCACGTGAGGGATTTACATATGATTCAACTATGTCAGTATTGTTGAGAGAACTTGCACTAGTGAAAGTATGAACCGTAGGCCTTGTTTCTAAGCATTGCAATACCGTTTGTGCTCACTTTTGTTACTTGCTACCTTGCTGTTTTTATATTTTCAGATTACAAAAACCTACATCTATCATCCATATTACACTTGTATCACTATCTCTTCGCCGAACTAGTGCACCTATACAATTTACCATTATATTGGGTGTGTTGGGGACACAAGAGACTCTTTGTTATTTGGTTGCAGGGTTGTTTGAGAGAGACCATCTTCATCCTACGCCTCCCACGGATTGATAAACCTTAGGTCATCCACTTGAGGGAAATTTGCTACTGTCCTACAAAATTCTGCGCTTGGAGGCCCAACACGAGTCTACAAGAAGAAGGTTGCGTAGTAGACATCAGCCTCGTGAAGAAACTTATGGAGGAGAACGACGCCTGGAAGAAACTCCTCGAGAAGAAAAGTGCCTCAGAGGGGAGGCTGAAAGAACTCTCCGAGGCCAGCGACGACATGCATGCTGAGCTCGATAGGAAGGACGCCATGATCGATGACCTGGTGAAGCTGCTGGAGAAGAGCGACGCCTCGGTTGACAGGGCGACCGGCCTCGTGGAGAAACTTATGGAGGAGAATGACGCCTGGAAGAAACTCCTCGAGAAGAAAACTGCCTCGGAGGGGAGGCTGAAAGAACTCTCTGAGGAACTTTTGAAAGACTTGGCGAAGCTCTACATCTAGCGGGAGGGGCTGTTGAAGGAATCCGTGGAGCGTGTGAAGGAACTTTATGCGTACGCGACGTAGGCCATCGACGCTTTCGAGAAAAGAGCCCGCGCCATGGCCGCAATGCGGAAGATGTCGGATGAGAGGCGACAAGAGATGGAGGCCGTGGAGGCGATGAAGAAGGAGATTGAGGAACTCCGCGCCCAACAATCCATGAAGAATTTGATAGCAGCGGGCCAGATTATTTTCTTTGTCTTCCTTCTTCAACCTCTTCCTTCTTCTTTTGGCCCTGTGTCTTTGGGGAGTTGTCCCATGTGGCATTTTTTATTATCATGCATATGTAAGAAAATTATTATCTTTGCCGGTGCTAATTTGTTGTTATATTATTTCGTTCGTTTGTACATGTATACAGGTCGAAAACAGACGAAACGTCCAACTTCTCGGCTAGGCACGAACAGAACAGTGATCATAAGCAAACTAGTCCCTCCATCCAGGCGATTAACCACATGATAAAACAGCGGGTAGGACGCCATTAATTCAGAAGTTGGGGGGGGTGGAGGTCAAAGTATCGCTTCCCGATGAGCATGCACAGTAGACTCTCATGCGTCCCATCAAGCATGCACGGCGGACAGCTCTCACGCATCCTGTCAAGCCTGCGCGGCGGACAGCTTGCACGCGTCCCATCAATCCTGCGCGGCAGAAAGCTCACATGCGTCCTATCATCAACCTGCAGCTACACGCACGGCTCCCCCATATCAAGTACTCCCTCCGTTTCTTTTTAGTTAGCATATAAAATTTGGTCAAATTCAAAAAGAAATGGAGGGAGTAAAAAATTGACGCGTGGACCAAATGGTGTTCATACAAGTTTTGTATGTACATGAATTCAATAAACCAATATTATCAATGATTGCGGCCGAGCTATCATGCCTAAATGTTTCTAATTCATTCACATTCGTATGAAAAGGGTCGTAGAAAACTCAATTGATGTATAGAAAGGGCCGAATTGGTGCACTAGAGGACACGTTGAATGTAGTTTCGTCAAAAAAGGTGTCATGTTTCCTATCGAAACCACAAGGTCAGAGCATGAGCCTGTAACACCCTGGATTTTTGCCCATTTCTTTTTCTTTTGATTCGGTCTGGTTTTGGCTTTTCTGTGGCTTGGTAGTCTTGGAACCTGGAGGGATCACCCTTGATTTCCTCTTCCCTAGTGGCTTGCCAACCTCTAAACCATCCCAAGACCTTGTCATTTCCATCATGAACTAATCCCAACATTCTTTTTCTTGGGAATATTCCTTTTACTATTAAAGGAATAACCCTGTCTGCTTTGGGTTGTGAAGCAACCCACATTTCTATCATTCCAAAAATTCCCAAATAATTCTCATAAATTGTTTGGGTCATATCTTCCTCATATATGTCAAAACCCTTCCTTGCCATGTTCAAAAATATTTCACCAATATTCCTTTTCTGATTCTGCCCTAGCTGTCAAGTTGTGAAGCAAGTACCCTTTATATGTGCTTTCTTGCTCTAAAACTTTTTGGGCACTCTTTCCTATCCATATAATTGCCACATGACGAAATTCAACTCAATTTGGCTAGTAAATATTTTTGGCAAATTCCCAAAGTTTCTGATCCAGAGGAAGCTTTGTGAAGCAAGTGCTAGCTAAGAGTATGCAAATGAGTTGAAATTTTGCAAGCATCTTCATATGCTCAAATCATGACTCTCCACCAAATTTGAGCTCATTTCATCTAACCAATAATTCTCTAGAATTTTCCTAAGATTCTATCCAGCAGGATGTTGTGTGAAGAAAGTACTATTTTGGTTTATCAAAATGGTATGAAACTTTTACAGTGTCTTCATATGCCTAAATAAATAGTCTCCTCCAAATTTCAGCTTCATCTCAGTTGTCATGTGAGTGCCACATCAAGATTTGTGTTCTGGACCAGATTGGTCAGTTGCAAAGCAACTATGCTAAATACTTGCTCAAATCCCTCCAAATTGCACAGGATTATAGTCCTTCCTAACCTAAACCTCCCAGACATCACACTTGGTTCTTATCACTTCTCTGTTCAACACAGTGGTGTGGTCAAGTTTGCTACAGCAAACTTCCAATGAAACCTCCCATCCATTCTTGGGTTCTTTTGGCGATCTATCACTTCAGAGGGGCTATTGCTTGGAAGGACTATCTGCTAGACATCATGCTGCATGCCAGGGTGCACCGCGTGCGCTAGTTCACGCGGTGACCATGCGTTTGGCATGCCAATGCACATGCTCTGTGCATTGGGACCCCCGGTCTCGTCCGTTTCCTCACTCCCTCGACACCTCGCCGTGTCCAGGGGCTTCGTCTTGTCGTCGCCCTTCTCCTGGACCCCTTTCCCCCTCTCATGTCCCCTCCTACGCGGTGCGGCAGCCGCGCCCGTGACATGCCCGTCCCTGCCGCCGCCGTGTCCGGTTGCATGCGCCGTCCCGAGCCTTCCCGACCTCGCCTGAGCTCTCTCTACCCCCTCCGTGACCTCTCTGGACGCCTCCCCCTCCTCACCGCGTGTTCCCGAAGCTCCGGCGCGCGGCGCACGCGTCGCCACGGCCGTGCTCAGCCACCCGCGCCGTCCGGCTATATATAGCCTCTCCCGAGCCCATTCGAGCTCACCCACCTCCTCACCACTTCCCTATAAGCCTCCCCGGCCAGTCAATGGAGCTCGGGGAGCCCTCCTCGCCTCCAATCGCCGCCATGGCCGCCGCCTCTGGCCGCCTAAATTGGGGCAGTACCGGTCCCCTTCCTCCCCCTAGCCACCACCGGAGGTCTCCACCACCAGCCTGGGCCACTCCCCGAAGCTCTCCGCCCCTCTCCGTGGCCGTGACGCCCCGTCCACCGTCGCCGTGGCCAGAGTCCGCTGAGAGCCGCGCCCTGCCCTGCACTGCACTCCCCGACGTCCGCTTCCTACCCTGATGGGTGAGGCTCCTCCTCCTCGCCTCGCCGGTGGCCGGGCCTCGTCGGGGGATGGTCAGTGCCACCGGGGATCGCCGGCACAGGAGCGGCCGCGCCCTCTGTCTCCTTCCCCGGCGCAAGCTAGAGACAGAGGCAGAGAGGAGCGGGGAGAGAGAGAGGTCAGTCGCGGGGCCCGCCTGTCGGTGTCACGGCGTTGACTCGGCTGGGCCCGCCGTCAGGCTAAGTGGATGCGCCCCAGTGCATTTACGCTTCCTCCGTGAGGAAGCGTATTTTCCTGGAGTACGTTTTCCCTATGGAGAACACGTATTCTCTCTGCTCTTCGGATGAAAATACGCTTCTCAGCTCTGAAGACGTATTTTGCCCGAAGGCGCTTTCTGCTGACCAGCCACGGACCTGTTTGTGGAAGTTTCTTTTACAGATTGGTCCCTAAACTTCACCGGGTCATATCTTTTCATCCGTAGCTCCGATCAAGGTGATTCCAGAGCCCACTTCTTCGTCTCTTCGAGCCCGTCGTGTTGGTACCATTTTCATAATGCTTTGACACAGTGGAAATGACCATGTTGCCCTTGCTCGTAAACAGCCCTTCCGAGAGAGAACTGTTTCCGGCAACTCTTTCCGCGGAATCTCCGCACTTCTCCCCGATGGTTCCTTCACCCCCAGGAAAGCCACAACCCTCATCTGCATAATTGCGTTGCAATATCATAGTTTAACCAATTACTTTAATCGCAAGTATGATTATTTGTAGTATGGATTAGAATATGCAATGTTTGAGTAAATTCTTGAATAGGTGACTACCATGTTGAGTACGGGATTGTTAGTGACTAGTATTTTACCCACTTGTGACGCCATGACGTTGAAGATTACTGTCTATGATTATTTTGGGTTTCATCCGGCAGTTTGTGGATATGAATCAGTAGCAGTGGCTTGAGCTTATTGGTTATTGGATTACTATGATATCAGAGTGGATGCTATGACAGAAATATTATTTGGGGATAAGATACTTAGTTGGTTGATCAAGAGTCACATGTCCGGTCCTATCCGTGCAGCCACATTTGCCAGTATGGGACGGCCTTGACTTGGTCTGGCTTCGTGCTCTTTTATCGGTACCACCAAATAGGGAAGGTTATACGCGCGTGCTACCCTAGCCCGGTAGGCGGCGATAACCTTGTGAGCCCAGTTGAGTTATTTGGATCCAGGTCCCCGTTTGGGACAGTTTGTTTGGCCACGACGGTGGCAGGTGTCACGAGGTGACATAGGGGCCACCCAGGGCAGGACTCCGGGGGAGGATGAATGCCGGTGGTATGATGGGAGAGTCACGGGTCAGGCAGGTTTCGTTGGAGCAACGCTGGTCCACCCGAATGGGATCACGAGGCCAGGTGCTCCATGGTGTGGGTAAAGTGCACAACCTCTACAGAGTGTAGAATCTATTCGAATAGCCGCGTCCACGGTATTGGATAGTCCGTCCAGGCCTCACTAGGTGGTCAACCGTAATATTGGTAATAATGATGGAAGAACTCGTCTGAACATGGTAGCAGTTGGGCATCATGCCACTGACAAGTCTTGGTATCAATCTTGAGGATATTCGCTGGATGTTCTTGGAGTGATCACGAGTTGGTCATCAGAGTACAGGGAGAATAGCCTGTTATTGTTATTTTCAACTATCCCTTTGGTAATGATAAATCTTTACCTAATCTTGATTGCTATGATGTTGTCTTGCCTTAATGCTGATGTTTGTTGTGAGCTTGCGAGTACATTCAAAGTACTCACCTGGCGTATCATGCCAGTTTGCAGGTCATGCCATGATTGCTTGCTTGTCGAGGATTCCGAGTTTGCGAGCTAGGATACGCATTCCAGCTAGAGTCCCTGCGGAGTGGAGTCCATCACCACCGTCGTTGTTCCGCTGTTAGCATAGGACTACCCTAGGCAGGCGTAGTATCGTCGTGCCAATGTAATCCAGGTACCCTTGTAACCTTAACTATAGTAATAAAGAGCTGATTTATTCTGTGCCAACAGTGCCGTATTCCAGGAGACTTGTCCCTGGGCTGGAATACGGGGCGTTCCAGTCTCCTCTGAGCCGGGGTGCCACAAGCGTTGGTATCAGAGCCAGGTCTGGCTGTAGGACACCCTAGACCGCGCGAGCGTTAGTAACCGGTAGTATAGGGTCTAGTTGGCTCGCTGCACTTGTTTGTTGCATTTGGTTGTTGCATAGCATGCATATAGACTATTTCTTTTTATCACTAACGATGAATCTGGGGAGTGTAGGTGGCATCAGTTTCGATTCACTACCTGCACTCTCCAGTTTGCATACTGGTTCCTTGGTGCGGTGTTATCTTCGTCCCAGCGGAGTGACACCAAGGCACCTGGTAGTGTCGATCCCTTTCAGGACTGATGCACCGGTACCACACTAATATATTCTCTTCCGACACCCTAATGTTTCGGTGATAGACATGTTTCTATCCCGGATCTTGCCCATCCCTCTAGCCGCGTTGGCAACCCTTACCGATCTTGTTTATCAGAAAAGGGCAATGCCCGCAAGCCCTTCTTTCCATCGCCATCCTTCCCTGCCATCCATCCTCTGGACGAGTACGGTTTTCTTCCGTCCACTTGATGATGATGTGGTCGTGACCTCCGTGTTCCGACCCACGATCACCAAGTTCGTCCTCGCCACCGTGTCCGTCCAGATGGAACCGGTGTTAAGCCCGTGTTTGGTGTAGCCTTGTTTATACCAACTTCCTTCCACACATTGATTCACTTTCGTGCACACCGCCACAGCATGTTAGATCGTAGTACCGGAGTTCTTGCGAGATCTGTGTGCTTAAGTAGGAATGCATATTATTGCTGTCAATAGCTGTAGAATGTGATATTGCTTGTGTGTGATCTTGTGTTTTAGTCGTTTCTTTTGCTTCTTTCTTTGGGCCCTTGGTGTTACCTTATTTCCCCCTTATGGAAGTTGCTCACCGACACTGGACTCAAAGAATCAGTGAAGAGACAGCCATTTGGAAGCTCAGCTCAACAAAATGGAATTTTCAGCAGACTGCATTACATTGGGAATATCGGGCCTGAATATAAATGGTGTTCTGGATTGATTGTCAGCATCAAGTATACATCAGTGCAACCTTCACAGCAGTAATCATCGAATCAACAAGAAGGCAAAGTGTGTGCATAATCAACAGCACATTTCGAGTCAAAGGTATGATTCATATACGCGGTTGAGTCTGCTATGAGCACAATTTGAACCCTGCTATATTCCGGAAGCAAGTCAGAATGTGCTATGAACTTAGTGTTCAGCAAGAAGGATAGCCGAATACTCTGTTGCATACAACAAGTAACCGACAGTAGGAACATTAAGGGATATATATATATATATATATATATATATATATATATATATATATATATATATATATGCACTCAGTTCGCATAAGGCAAAGAGAAAGCTTCAGATGTAAGTAACCTGGTCTTTCTTCACAAGCTATCAGAGAAGCGTACTACGCAAGGATTCCTGTGTCTTCCTCGATACGACACATGGACATCTTCTGATGCAAGGTACTCAGGCTTCTTCAGTAAGATACCGCCGCAGTTTCTGCCATAAGGTACCGAGTCTTCCCTAGCAAGTCTTTATGAGGGAAAGCTTCTGAGCACAAGCTATGCAATCTTCGTCAGCAAGGTATCGCATCGACATCAGTACAAGCTATTCCACCGATAGTGGCAGCATATGACCATGCATCCCCAGAGTCTGATCCGCAACAGTTGGTCAGAAGGAAAAAACCAGTCAGGACACAAGCCTGCCTCAGGAACCAAGTGCTTAGCTGCATATACTCAATATATATGGTGGACATGCTGCCAAGGTCATGGGAGTTACTCATACAATGATGCCAGCCCGGTGAGAATCTGACTATTGCATGAGCTATGTAAAAAGAAGAAGAACGCCAGTTATACACTTCAGTGAGATGACCAACAACCTATGGATAAGCTATATGGGACACGGATGAACCCGTGCCCGTCTTTCCTTGGTGACGGCACCACGCCTGTGTTCTGAGCTGTTTTCGGCCGTCCGAGGTGGATGCCGACTTTTATTTCTCTTGTCAGCAACTGGCCCGTGTTCTGAGCTGTTTTTCGGCCGTCTCGGGCAGCTGTTGAATTTCTTTCCGTAGCAGTGACCCTATGCTCTGAGCTGTTTCTCGACCGTGTTAGGGAACTGCTACTTTCTTCTTATCGACACCGTCTCATGCTCTGAGCTGCTTTTCAGCCGTCTTGAGTCGGGGTTGAGTTACTCCAGTAATGTCCCAGATCCGAGTTGTAAAGACCGTTCTAGTGGCTACTGGTTATTTGCCGGTTTCATCCAAGGGTTCAGACGGTCGTTACCCTACAACTACAACTTGTTAAGTAACATGCCTACCAGAATATTGTACCTGGCAGCACCCATGGTCATCCAAAGAATCAAGAACACATCAGGCCAAGCTCTTTCAGCTAAGGATCCAGGCAAAGAGAACCATAATGAAGGAGCAAGATTGGCCATACAAGTATGATAATGGTTGCAAGATCAACATGGTACAGATACTCAGAACAGTCTGGTTCGGTACCAATCACCGTGGGTACACACCCACGGGGTCTATTCCATTTGCAAGGACCCCATATCGAGTCAACCCGCTCAGCCAGCTATACATTCTCAGAATCGTCAGAAGGGGATATTCAAGCCCATCAGATGGAACAATCAGAAGGATGATAACTGCCTCAAAGCATGTGTCCTCATCTAGGGAAATCAGTCAAAAGATAACCTGCTGGGGACAAGATCTTCCTGTTAGGACCCCCGTCAGTCAAGTCTGCAGATAATACCGTTATAAGGTCGTACCCTTTACGCTGGTCATGACAGGCTACAGCCAAGTCATTGATACAAATGTGATGCTAAGGGTAGTGAACCTAGCCAAGATGTTTCCGTAACCCATGCAAGGAGTCCGATTCCGCCAGGAGAACGGTATGAATCACAGCACCAGTTGAGTCTGGGGGGCACACAGCCGTTTGAAGCCACCCAATGCAAGAGTAAATGATTTCGTGTCCACCGAGAGAATCTATTCACAACTCAATGGGCGGTCGTCCGTATTGGACTTCAACACAACATGTCCATGAGGAACAACTCCCGGACTTGCGAGAAGGACATGTATTTCAGACAGGATAAGCCATTGTATCCAGATAAGTCAGCAGACATAAAAGGATTAAAGTCAGAGTAATATATATGAGGTAAGATCTGTCAGAATGAGAATCCAGTAAAACGAACCACACCAAAGCCAGGCAGTGAGTAAGATAAAATCCAGCGGGAGCATTGTACAAAGGCAAAAAGGAAACCCGAGTTGGAAACGGTTTCCTCAAGCAGGGATATTTATGTTTAACCCCTGAGCAACCAAATCTCTAGGATGAGATTTCTTTAAGGGGGGTAGGTTTGTAACACCCTGGATTTTTGCCCATTTCTTTTTCTTTTGAGTTCGGTCTGGTTTTGGCTTTTCTGTGGCTTGGTAGTCTTGGAACATGGAGGGATCACCCTTGATTTCCTCTTCCCTAGTGGCTTGCCAACCTATAAACCATCCCAAGACCTTGTCATTTCCATCTTGAACCAATCCCAACATTCTTTTTCTTGGGAATATTCCTTTTTCTATTAAAGGAATAACCCTGTCTGCTTTGGGTTGTGAAGCAACCCACATTTCTATCATCCCAAAAATTCCCAAATAATTCTCATAAATTGTTTGGGTCATATCTTCCTCAGATATGTCAAAACCCTTCCTTGCCATGTTCAAAAATATTTCACCAATATTCCTTTTCTGATTCTGCCCTAGCTGTCAAGTTGTGAAGCAAGTACCCTTTATATGTGCTTTCTTGCTCTTAAACTTTTTGGGCACTCTTTCTTATCCATATAATTTCCACATGAAAAAATTCAACTCAATTTGGCTAGTAAATATTTCTTGGTAAATTCCCAAAGTTTCTGATCCAGAGGAAGCTTTGTGAAGCAAGTGCTAGCTAAGAGTATGCAAATGAGTTGCAATTTTGCAAGAATCTTCATATGCTCAAATCATGACTCTCCACCAAATTTGAGCTCATTTCATCTAACCAATAATTCTCTAGAATTTTCCTAAGTTTCTGTCCAGCAGGATGCTGTGTGAAGAAAGTACTATTTTGGTTTATCAAAATGGTATGAAACTTTTACAGTGTCTTCATATGCCTAAATAAATAGTCTCCTACAAATGTAAGCTTCATCTCAGTTGTCATGTGAGTGCCACATCAAGATTTGTGTTCTGGACCAGATTGGTCAGTTGCAAAGCAACTATGCTAAATACTTTCTCAAATCCCTCCAAATTGCACAGGATTATAGTACTTCCTAACCTAAACCTCCCAGACATCACACTTGGTTCCTATCACTTCTCTGTTGAACACAGTGGTGTGGTCAAGTTTGCTACAACAAACTTCCAGTGAAACCTCCCATCCATTCTTGGCTTATTTTGGCGATCTATCACCTCAGAGGGGCTATTTCTTGGAAGGACTCTCTCCTAGACATCATGCTGCATGCCAGGGTGCACCGCGTGCGCTAGTTCACGTGGTGACCAGGTGACCACGCGTTTGGCATGCCAATGCACGCGCTCTGTGCATTGGGACCCTCGGTCTCGTCCGTTTACTCACTCCCTCGACACCTCGCCGTGTCCAGGGGCTTCGTATTGTCGTCGCCCTTATCGTGGACCCCTTTCCCCCTCTCATGTACCCTCCTACGCGGTGCGGCAGCCGCGCCCGTGACATGCCCGTCCCTGCCGCCGCCGTGTCCGGTTGCCTGCGCCGTCCCGAGCCTTCCCGACCTCGCCTGAGCTCTCTCTACCCCTCCGTGACCTCTCTGGACGCCTCCCCCCTCCTCACTGCGTGTTCCCGAAGCTCCGGCGCGCGGCGCACGCGTCGCCACGGCCGTGCTCGGCCACCCGCGCCGTCCGACTATATATAGCCTCTATCGAGCCCATTCGAGCTCACCCACCTCCTCACCACTTCCCTATAAGCCTCCCAGGCCAGTCAATGGAGCTCGGGGAGCCCTCCTCGCCTCCAATCGCCGCCATGGCCGCCGCCTTCGGCCGCCTAAATTGGGGCAGTACCGGTCTCCTTCCTCCCCCTAGCCACCACCGGAGGTCTCCACCACCAACCTGGGCCACTCCCCGAAGCTCTCCGCCCCACTCCGTGGCCGTGACGCCCCGTCCACCGTCGCCGTGGCCGGAGTCCGCCGAGAGCCGCGCCCTACCCTGCACTGCACTCCCCGACGTCCACTTCCTACCCTGATGGGTGAGGCTCCTCCTCCTCGTCTCTTCGGTGGCCGGGCCTCGTCGGGGGATGGTCAGTGCCGCCAGGGATCGCCGGCGCAGGAGCGGCCGCGCCCTCCGTCTCCTTCCCCGGCGCAAGCTAGAGACAGAGGTAGAGAGGAGCGGGGAGAGAGAGAGGTCAGCCACGGGGCCCGCCTGTCGGTGTCATGGCGTTGACTCGGCCGGGCCCGCCGTCAGGTTAAGTGGATGCGCTCCAGTGCATTTACGCTTCCTCCGTGAGGAAGCGTATTTTTGTGGAGTACGTTTTCCCTGCGGTGAACACGTATTCTCTCTGCTCTTCGGTTGAAAATATGCTTCTCAGCACTGAAGACGTATTTTGCCCGAAGGCGCTTTCTGCTGACCAACCAGGGACCTGTTTGTGGAAGTTTCTTTTACAGATTGGTCCCTAAACTTCATCGGGTCATATCTTTTCATCCGTAGCTCCGATCAAGGTGATTCCAGAGCCCACTTCTTCGTCTCTTCGAGCCCGTCATGTTGGTACCATTTTCATAATGCTTTGACATAATGGAAATGACCATGTTGCCCTTGCCCGTAAACAGCCCCTCCGAGAGAGAATTGTTTCCGGCAACTCTTTCCGCGGACTCTCCGCACTTCTCCCCGATGGTTCCTTCACCCCCAGGCAAGCCACAACCCTCATCTGCATAATTGCATTGCAATATCATAGTTTAACCAATTAATTTAATCGCAGGTATGTTTATTTGTAGTATGGATTAGAATATGCAATGTTTGAGTAAATTCTTGAATAGGTGACTACCATGTTGAGTACGGGATTGTTAGTGACTAGTATTTTACCCACTTGTGACGCCATGACGTTGAAGATTACTGTCTATGATTATTTTGGGTTTCATCCAGCAGTTTGTGGATATGAATCAGTAGCAGTGGCTTGAGCTTATTGGTTATTGGATTACTATGATATCGGATTGGCAGCTATGACAGAAATATTATTTGGGGATAAGATACTTAGTTGGTTGATCAACAGTCACCTGTCCGGGCTTATCCGTATAGCCACATTTGCCGGTATGGGACGGCCTTGACTTGGTCTGGCTTCATGCTCTTTTATCGGTACCACCAAATAGGGAAGGTTATGCGCGCGTGCTACCTTGGCCCGGTAGGCGGCGATAACCTTGTGAGCCCAGTTGAGTTATTTGGATCCAGGTCCCCGTTTGGGACAGTTTGTTTGGCCACGACGGTGGCAGGTGTCACGAGGTGACACAGGGGCCACCCAGGACAGGACTCCGGGGGAGGATGAATGCCGGTGGTACGATGGGAGAGTCACGGGTCAGGCAGGTTTCGTTGGAGCAATGCTGGTCCACCCGAATGGGATCACGAGGCCAGGTGCTCCATGGTGTGGGTAAAGTGCGCAACCTCTGCAGATTGTAAAATCTATTCGAATAGCCGCGTCCACGGTATTGGACAATCCGTCCAGGCCTCACTAGGTGGTCAACCGTAATATTGGTAATAATGATGGAAGAACTCGTCTGAACATGGTAGCAGTTGGGCATCATGCCACTGACAAGTCTTGGTATCAATCTTGAGGATATTCGCTGGATGTTCTTGGAGTGATCACGAGTTGGTCATCAGAGTACAGGGAGAATAGCCTGTTATTGTTATTTTCAACTATCCCTTCGGTAATGATAAATCTTTACCTAATCTTGATTGCTATGATGTTGTCTTGCCTTAATGCTGATGTTTGTTGTGAGCTTGCGAGTACATTCAAAGTACTCACCTGGTGTATCATGCCAGTTTGCAGGTCATGCCATGATTGCTTGCTTGTCGAGGATTCCGAGTTTGCGAGCTAGGATACGCATTCCGGCCAGAGTCCCTGCGGAGTGGAGTCCATCACCACCGTCGTTGTTCCGCTGTTAGCATAGGACTACCCTAGGCAGGCGTAGTATCGCCGTGCCCATGTAATCCTGGTACCCTTGTAACCTTAACTATAGTAATAAAGAGCTGATTTGTTCTGTGCGAACAGTGCCGTATTCCAGGAGACTTGTCCCTGGGCTGGAATACGGGGTGTTCCGGTCTCCTCTGAGCCGGGGTGCCACAGAGCCTCTAGTTCAAAATTTGAACTACGCATATTAAACCCTAGAAAACTCAATTAATGTATAAAAGGGGTCGAATCGGTGGACTAACGACTCATTGAATGTAGTTTCACCAACAAAGGTGACATGTTCCCTATCGAAATCACAAGGCTTCTTGAATAAGCTTTGGCTTGTAAGATGCATGTCCCAATATTTGTCCCAAATTCGTCAGAAAACAAAATGCACACCGTAGATGTGCCGTGGCATGACTCTGTGTAAGTTTCGTGAAGTCATGGCGAGCTTTGGGTTCTCTCGGACTTTGAAACCAAGATTATCAATGTTTGCGGTCTAGTCACGACACCGAGATGTTTGTAATTCAGTGACCATCAGTGCATGGGATCTAAACATGGACCCAATGACACAAAATGGTTTTTAATCCATTTTGGTGCGCTGGAGCCCATGCTTGTAATTCAAACTTAAGTTCTTCACATTAAGTGCATGCCTAGAAAACTCATATGTCGTATCGACCACAAAGGGTGACATGTTCCATATCGAAACCACCATGCTTGTCGTGGGAAGCTCCAATTTGTAAGAGGTTTGTCCCAAAACTTATATACCATGTCCTATAAGTGTCGTGTC
Organism: Elymus sibiricus; assembly: GCA_039707655.1. NCBI lineage: Eukaryota > Viridiplantae > Streptophyta > Magnoliopsida > Poales > Poaceae > Elymus > Elymus sibiricus. The sequence continues at coordinate 148,281,342 of CM077675.1, forward strand.
GAGACACCAGTTTCAATAATTTCACATTTTAGCGTTGCACTTGTATTAGCCTATGTTGCATGTAGAAAAAATATCAACGCAAGAAGAGACATTGAATGTCGTTCCCTCCACAGAGGTGACATGTTCTGTATTGAAAACAACGATGGTTCTTGAGATAAGTTTTGGTGTGCAAGAGACTTGTCCCACATTGGAAAAAAATTATCGTGTCGTACAAGTGTCGTGTCATGACGCCGGGGTAATTAAGTTTCAAGAATTTTAGACGAGTTGTGGATTTATGATGATTTAATAGCCAAGTTTCTCAATGTTTGTGGCCTCGTCATGACTTCGAGATGTTTGCAATCCATTCACGTTCATTTGCATGGGACCTAAACAAGGAACCCAAGGACACAAATACCTTTTTTCAACCCATTTTGGTGACACGAAGCATGTTCCTTTAGTTCAAATTTGAATTATGCACATTAAATGTCTACAAACTTGATTAGTGTAGTATACAAAAAGCTAAACGAACCATGAATAATTTAAAGCTATTCTATACGCCCGTCTGAAGCTACTGCCTGTGTACGCACGGTGTGCGCGTGTCATGCTTGCTCGAGCTTCCTTCTTTCAGAAGTTATCCAATTTGTATTAAAATGATGTTTTATCCAAACATGCTTCTCCCGCCACTCCCCCAATCGGTTTCCCACCGAAGCGCCGGCCCCGTCATCAACCTACTGGACGAGGAGGACGAGACGGAGCATGCCGGAGAGCAGGCAAAAGCGGCATCACGCCATCGAGCATCAGCAAGACGTCATCATCAGACCCCATGCATGCCACCATCACACATGGTTTCCAGTACTACCAGAAACGTCTGCAATGAGTGTCTGGTCCCACCAGGTGCCCATCGGGTCACGCCTTGTATATGATAGGAGGCAACCGTTACCAGCAAGACGCGGCTTTCCAACCCGTAACCCATTCGAATGGAACTCGGAAGTTAAGCGTGCTTTCGGTGGAGTAGTCAAGGATGGGTGACCGGTTGGAAAGTTGCTAGATTTCAAGGTTCATTTAGGCGGTGTGATATGATCACTATAGGCATAAATAAAAATGCATGTAGTGATATGTCATTCCGGCTAAATAAATCTTGAGATCCTTGTTTTGAAAATATCCATGATTTTTTTTGCTTCTTTTGCTGTTTTGAAAATTTCAAGGATCGAGTGTGTGTGTGTGTGTGTGTGTGTGATATGTCATTCTCGCTAAATAAATCTGATCCTTGTTTCAAAAATATCCATGATTTTCTTTTGCTTCTTTTGCTGTTTTGAAAATGTCAAGGATCGAGTGTGTGTGTGTGTGTGTGTGTGTGTGTGTGTGTATGTGTTTGTGTGTGTGTGTACCAATGCCTGTGTGTAGACCATGTGCCTACATTGTGCGGTTTCTGATGACAAACCTATTGGTGGGCCCTTAGGATCTGCCATGCCTTTTACTGACAATGCTGGAAGGCGAACGAAGGGGTGACAATGTGTGTGTGTGTGTGTAAACCCATATGCTTATGTGTGGACCATGTGTACATTGTGCGGTTTCCAACGACAAACCATTTAGCGGCCCTTAGGGTCTGTCATGCCTTTTATTGACAATGCTGGAAGGCAAAGGATGGGTGACGGTGTGTGCGTGCGCGCGTGTGTGTGTGTGGGGGGGGGGGGTGCACGCGTGCGCGTGTGTGAACCCATGCATGTGTGTGGACCATGTGCCTACATTGTTCTGTTTCCGACGACAAACCTATCGGCGGGCCCTTAGGGTTTGTCATGCCTTTTACTGACAACGCTGGAAGGACAAGGATGGGTGACGGTGTGTGCGTGCGCGTGTGTGCGTCTCTCTCTGTGTATGTGTGTGTGTGTGTGTGTGGACCATGCATGCGTCCATTGTGCGGTTTTCGACGACACGCTTATATACCGATGGGCCGCTATATATCATCCATTTGAGTGACAACGCTGGAACGTCACCCTGCTACGTGTCATGTGTGTGTGGGGGTGGGGGTGGGGGGAGGGGAACGATATATATAACCAATCTTAAGGGTGTATATATGTATATATATATATATATATATGTCCAGTTATCTCAGCTAGGTGCATGCCACATCATAGATAGTGTACCATTGTGTATTAATTGTTGAAACATCGGACCACACCATTTTCGCATTTACATTTGGCCATATGCAGAGGGATGGTGTTCTTCTAGCCCCGCTCAACTGATCTTCGACGACGCGCCAAGTCATGGGACCGTGTGATCTATATATCCCTATTGTCCAACAACAATATGTATTGGTTTGGCCATATTAAGGTATAAATTCTCCTGGTTGTCTTATGAAAATTCAGACATGGATAAATGTGTGACAAAGTTTGAACCAGGTCATGTGTTCATAGGACCCCATATATCCTCCGACACATAGTGTAGGGGGCAACACCCTATATTATGTTTGCCATGAAACCCTTTGGTGTCACATTGGACACTTTTAGGCATGCACATATGCAGCATGTGCCACACATTAAAGTTGCGCATTGCGAATTTAAACATGACAACACCATGTTCGTACATATATATACTTCATCTGAACCTAATTACAAGTCTTTTTTACAAATTTCACTACGAACTACATATATATTTAGGAACGGAGGAAGTATATATTTGGGTCACTAGCGGGCGTGGTTGTGTTTTGACCCTCTGTTGCATTTTTTTCTTGTTTATCTCAAAGATGCTAGTATTATGGAAAATAGCAAACGAAACTGACATAACAACCGTATGCGATTGTACCCCGAGCAGACACGAGTGTGCTACCCTAACCGTGTGCGATGCCCGTACACAGCAAAATCGGCCTTGCCTAGTGGTGCCAACCGCAAGCGTCAGCCAGTGCAAAGGGGTAATGTGCACAGTACAAACCCAAACCCGACAGCGACCTATAAAAGATCTCGCTGGCGGCAGCTAATAGCTAATTTTTCCGCCGATAGCTAGCCACCACCACCACACACCAAATGGAACCGTTGATCAACCATGGGGATGTCCATGGTGCCGTCCTGATAGTGTTGGACGATGACATGATAGAGGAGTCCGACGCGTTGGCCGCCATGGCGGGTAACGGCAAAAAGCCAGCTGCCACGGCCGACAACGATGGGATAGAGGATTCCGACGCACTGTCCTCCATGTTGGTCAATGGTCAACCGTCATCTGCCACGGCCGCTGACGACGACGACGACCACGAGTTTCAGCGTCGGATGCAGATGGCCATCGCTCTGTCCGTCTAGGAATCGGGCCTGGATGCGTTCCTATGCGACGAGGACGAGCGCCGTCTCAGTGTCGGTGTGGAACAATCTATCTCATCTGCGGATGCCATCCGCAACGCGGCTAGGGATCTGAAGCGGCAGAAACGGCGGGAGAGTGCGAAGAGGAAGCAGAACTCAGATGCAGAGGGCAAAAAGAGGCGGGAGCAGGACCAGAAGGTGACGGAGCAGGACGCCGCATGCCTCTCAGCCGCGTGGGAGGCTAGTGCAGGCCTTGCAGCTGCGGCGACAGCCCTGGCAACAGCGGCCACGGCGACCAGGGAAGCAGCTCTAGCGAGATCGACGCCCGTTTGTATCCCGATGGCCCACCTGGATGCCATGACATCTTCGTCGATAGCGGCAGACCTGGCGAGAGGCACCGCGGTTGCTCTGGCCGAGGTAACCCCACCGGTCTCCGCCATGGAGCCAGTGGAGCTCATCGACTTGACTAGCTCCTCTGAATACTCGTTCTGTGGCGAGGAAAGTCATGACGACGGTGGAGGTGCGGCATTTGTATGCACCCATGGCGTAGTGAATATTTTGTGCAGTTCATCTTCATGTAAATTTACAAACTGTTTGTAAATTACCGAGCATATGAACTAATGTCAACTAATCTACTTCAAAATAAGGCATTTTGTGTTGAAAATTTGCCAAATGTTTGTGTCATCTGTTTGTGGGCATGTGGAAATTTAGGATGAATTTGACGTCTGCGACTGAAATTGAGGATGAACCATGTGAGATGAACCCGCCTTGAGAAATCTCAGAAAGAGCTACCCACCTTGAGCGATGCAAAAATTCGTGGTTTCGCCGCATGGCATTTCGTTACAGTGTAGAGCGTACACACTTTATTATGTTTGGACCGTGTGCAATCTTGGTTGCTCCCACCCAGTTCGTTTGCCAAAATTTAATTGGAAGCGATATTTCAACTGCATGCCGCCTTTCCTCGTCCACCGCACTGACCCTATAGTAAAATTTCAGCTGCCGAGGCATTTGAACCGTCGCCATCCCTCGTCCACCACCATCTCCACCCACACCATTACTACTAAAATTTTCAGCAGTAGTGGCCCATCCGCAAACACCCCCCCGTCCGCACAACACCCGCTCCCCCTTCCTCCCCTGCTTGAACCCTAGCTCGCCCCCGCCGCCGCCTCCCACCACCAACCTCAGCCGGTCTGCCCGTGCCTCATAGCTAAACAAGTTCAGGGTCCCCACCAATCCACATACACCATCGCCGCCCGGAGTTTTTAGATGAGGCCGGCGGTGTCCCTTTCCCCCAGATCCCCATCCCGTACTCCAGAGAGTCGCAGCCTAATCCGCCCGACCACATCTCTCGTGGACCTTGAGGAGTGTACGAACAAAAAGAGGTCTATCATGGCCTCTCCGCCGTAAGCTGGCGAGGTGGGCACCGTTCGCGCCGACCCTTTGATCCCGGACGAACACCTCGCCGCGGGAGCCGGTGAGGACGCTGCCTACGGTGCCATGCCGAAGGCTTCAAGTCTACGGGAACGCGTGTTCCTGTATCTCAGGAGAGACGGCTACGACATCAAGATCGTCAACATCACCGGCTTCACCCGGGCCATGTCACAAGTTAAGTGGTCCACCGGCAACGCCTCTGGTTCAACCACCGTTGATCTCTCCAAAGGCCCCACCGCTGATCTCCTCCGCCTCGCGGTCATGGATTTGCGATCCTTCTATGCCATCGAGCCCCTTTTGTCATTTCTGAAGGAAATGTTCTACGGCGGTGGCTTGGGATCCTTAGCTTCAAAGTCAAATCTCATCCACCAAGATAATGGCACACACTACGGCTGTTACAAGGGGAAACGTGCCATCTGCGACATCAAGGAGCGCACCCTGGGCACCTCATATCCCAAGTGGAAGGAGCCCATCCATGACAAGTGAGGCAACATCCTGTGAGCAAATCATACCTTTTGTAGCTAGCCGTCTCGTACCCACTGTTGTAGTAGCTTTTGCCATGCGATAATCATGCAGTGTTTAATTGAGCATTTGTCAAGTTGTCAAGCAGATGCCTTGCTTTTCTGTATCTGGTTGTTAGGTTGGTTGCATTGAGTATTTGTCCAGATTTCAATGGCTATAGTTGGTTGTTACAGTGAGCATGAATGCCTTGTTTCTTTCAGTTATTTACAATGTGATGTTCATTATGTGCAAGTATGAACTGTGCAATTCAATTTCATCAATACCACCTGTTATGCCTGGTGTTGTTAACCTGTGCCCTTAACTCCCGCTTTAAACATTTATGCCTTGTTTCTGTGAATTTGGTTGCCAGGTTGGTTACAGTGAGCATTTGTCTAGTTTTCAAGCAGATGCCTTGCTTTTCTGTATCTGGTTGTTAGGTTGATTGCAGTGAGCATTTGTCTAGTTTTCAAGCAGACGCCTTGCTTTTCGTTATCTGGTTGTTAGGTTGGTTCCATTGATCATTTGTCCGGTATCAAATGGCTATATTTGGTTGTTATAGTGAGCATATATGCCTTGTTTATTTCAAGCAGATACCTCATATACTTGGTTGATGTTAAGCCTGATGTACTTATCATGACTTTACATGTACTTGCACAGGACAACAATGGGAGTGGCCAACGTTTTCCACCGAGGTTCTTTTCATCCCCCCGCTTATACTCCATCCGTTCCATCATGTAGTGCATATAGATTAATGTGATGTATCTACATATACCATCTAAAATGTATACACTATAAAATTTTGTGATGTATCTAATGAAATGGAATTGCAATTCTAGATGTAAATGTTTTTCTCTACAAACATGGTCAAAGTAAGTAAATGTTGACTTCTCAAAATGTTTATATGCAACACATTGTGGAACTGATGGAGTAATATATTACACCATTCTGCAACTGCATTTTAGCTTCTAATATTGGCTTCTTGCTTGTAGGTGCATATGTCTTAGGTAAAGATCCATTCCTGGACCCTTTTTGCGTGTGGGGTAATGAAATATTCATGAACCAGCATCAAGTGAGGAAAGTGAAAATGATTGTTATGGAAAAGAGACGAACAATGCCAATTAGGCTATTTGTTTACGCTCTATCCAACACAACAGTGAGCTGTAGGATGGTAACTACGAACTCCGTAGGCTTCTATTACTACTACTCATAATGAGTTGTCACACAACAATGTCTGAATCTTTTTCTTTTGCAGTGGTTCCCAAAGCAGTTTACTCAAAATTACCTCACAAACTACATGATTGCTGGACCTGCAATGAAGGTTAAAATATATCATCGAGACTACAATGAGCATCGAGAAGTCATAATGAAGACAGTGAAGGATGGGCGGGCGGCCATCACTAGGGGCTGGCCTAGAGTCGATCGTGCGTTAGGCATGGAGGAGGGCACAATATGGGCATTCCGCTTCACCTTCTCTAGCATACAAAATGTCTTTCGGCTCTCTCTTTACCGTTTTTAGTACAACCGTGCTTCCATCATTCTTTATTTGTCCCTTATGTACTTTCCTTTTTTTTTGAGAATTGATGCTTATGTAGTTCTTGAGTATATGTACATGTTAATCGAATTATGCATTCGTTCTTAAACCTAAACATGATTCGATATGAAATACATGAATTGCTACTTTCAAAATTAAATTATGTGAATTATGAACAAATGTATTTAATTAGGGGCAAATCCCGCTCTGCAGGCCATTACAATGCACACAGTTTGAGAAAGCAAAACGTTTGCGATCAACTCCAACATCACACCCGTTTCTCCATTCGAGGCGTGTGCGATGAATCTCGTCTTCGTGCACGGTCAGAAGAGAAGAACGTGTGAGATTAACAACACCAGCGTTTGTGCTAGTCTCCTTATCACACACGATTTCGTATTTTCAACTATGTACCATCGTAAACGTTGGTCAAAGAAGAACGCGTGCGATATGCCTTCATCCGACACAGTTATTCTGGATGACACGTTTGGGAATATGGATCACACGTTTGGGACGTTTTATAAATCACAAATGTTTATTAGAAACCCCGCGTGTGGGATATATTCAACCTTCGCATACGGTTTTACAATGATAAACATATGCACTCTTATATCATATCACAGACGGTCAAAGTGGAACTAACTGTGTGTGATTGTCTCCTTATCGTACACGCTTTATAATCGTGAACTGTTTGTGATTCGTTGCACATCGTAAACGGCGCTTCACAGAATAGCGCGTGCGATGTTGTGTGATCTCACACGAGTTGCAAGGATGAACCGTATAGGAAATACACATATCTCAAACGATTATCCGGTGACCCTCATTTGTGATAGATGTGGACATCCCATACGCTTAGTTTTGGCAAACGTTTGCGTTCGTTGGGCACCATCGCTGACGTGTTTGCCGTGTCGTGTGGGATGGACCCCCCTATCGCCCACACATGCAAGGCGACGGTTTCAAAGTACGTCGCGGAAAGGGGTTAAAAACTGTTTGTATAGCGCGTCGCTGCACCAGTGAAAGGACCCCCCCCCCCCGCCTAGGCCCGCCCATGCAGTAGAAACCTCTTATACTATGCTCTGCGCGCTAAGACAAGACACAACGCGCCTGTTTGGGCCGCCCATGTCCAGATGGCCTTTTTTGTTTTTTGTTTTGTTTTTTTCCTTTAAATAATTCGTTACTTCAAAATATTTCTGAAAATTTAAAAAAATGATATTTTTTAATAAATCATAAAATGTTTTTTGATTCAAAAAATGTTCGTCATTTAAAAAAATTGCATATTCGAAATATGTTCGTAGTTTTCAAAACAAATGTTTAGAAAATCAAAAAATGTTCAAGATTTTTCTAAGAAATTTGTATATTTTTTTTAATGAAATTTAAAAACATGTTATTGATGATGCAGCCAAATATAGTCATGGTCGTTGGAGATTATGATTATTTCTCCTGTTGCAACGCACGGACCCTTTTGCTAGTATAAGAAAAAGGAAAGAAAAAGGGGAGGGAGTGAAATAGGCTTTATCGTCGTGTTATGTTATATTTCTTGAGTGAATCCGGTAACTATTGGTCGAAAAGGTAGTTTCATCACTTTCCATATAATGTTTCATGATCCTATTTGATTGCTACATGAGATACTCTTATGAGAAGTATAAAATGATATTGGTTTGATGCTGTTTTTTACACCTTTCCATTTTAGTTTTGGAGATTAGATGAGTACACATTCCAGGACTACTACATTCATTAAAACTAGAACATTAACTAGGTTAAACCATATGATCGGTATTTACACAAGCATAAGAATGCTACTGCAACCCAGTACCTTCCATGCATCTATTTCACGAGGTGGGACAACAATGAAGGTGCAACTCCTAGTAGTTTATAAGCACCAATGGGTTATTAGATTTCAATTCCTTGTCATACACAAGAACCTCATTCCCATCGGACCAGATTTATTTGGATGTTATTGAAACTTGTTGCACATCATCTAGAAAGCTCGTAAAAATAGTGCACTCGCTTGATGATCTTAGTGTTGCGAATTCCATTATAAAAATCGCCCCTTGGTCCGATCACAAGTTTCTACTTGTGTGCAATCGATATCCCCTAGTATTTCATCTCTATTAGTTATTTGGCTAGAGACTGGAGGATATGTCAATTTTGTATTTCCTTTGTAAATTTAATTTCCGTGTTAGATTGATGTAATGGTCTGATGATTCTCTAATATGACATCAAGCGATTGTACCCATATAAGAAAAAGGAAAGAAAAAGTGGAGGTAGTGAAATAGGCTTCATCGTTGTGTTATGTTATATTTCTTGAGTGAATCCATTAACTGTTGGTCAAAAAGGTAGTTTCTTACTTTCCGTATAATGTTTAATGATCCTATTCGATTTCTTCATGAGATACCACTACTGCAGAATGGTCCAAAGACGACACATCAATCAGAGACCCTTCGAAGAAACTGTGTCTGATGAACAAATCGCAAATGGTATAGTTATAGCTCCATCGCTAATGACGTGAACTGTATGCGATGGCGGATCCATAAAACACGATCTAAAAAATAGTTGCGTGTGTGATGTGTGGCAAACAGTTGGCCCAGATAAAATGTTTGGGATGGGACACTATAACGCAAACGGTTAGAAAAATACAAGTGTGCGTGATGTACGGCATATAGTTCACCCTGATAAACTGTTTGCTCCGATCCAGCAGAACACAAACGATTGTCCAGATGATTACGTGTGCGGTAGATGGCATACAGGTCACTCGGATGAACTATTTGTGATGAGATAAAATAACATAAACGGTTACATAGATCAAGATGTATGTGATAGACAACATACATGCCACTGGGATGAACTGTGTGCGATAAGCAAAAATAACACAAACGTTTTCTCAAATCAAGATGTGTGTGATGTACAACATACACAGGCCACCCGGATGTGTTGTGGGAAAACGGTTCCGGATAAAGAACTGTCAGGGACTGATGAAATCTTCATCGATGGATTTGGTTGTTTATTCCGTCTGTGATGTGATTTGCTCAATATGCCCACAAACATCTATGCTCTGTTTAGAAGAACATGATTGCATAACCAAATTAAACATCCAAATACACACATAACATTGGCGCACACCTCAATAAACTATTACATGCATAATAAACTTATCCCTCTAAAACTACAAACATTTCAGCATAGAGGGAGTATGAGAAACGATCATCTAATCATCTACTTCATGTGATGGTTGCCGCCACCGCTCTGCTTGTGGCTCGATCCCTCGTCGTCTTCAGGTAGGTGGCACTTCCTCATGTCAACGATCTGGCTGAACATCTCGTATCATGTGTACGCTTCCTTGGCCGCGGTCTGGAGGTGATATTCATCAAGTTTCTTCACCCAGGCCCTGTGCCAGACAGGCTTGTTCTTGTCGCACTCAGCGTTCATGTCTCTGTAGTAGGGGTCGATGATGGCCTCAGCCAGGTCAACATGGGAATCCATGTTCTTCTTGCTACCCCAGACCTTGTAGTGGCCGCGGATGTCGACAAGCTTCTGGCAGGCCAAGCCCGAAGTCTTGAGCACCTTTGGATCGTTGGTGGTGTCCACCGTAGCGAACCTGTAGTCGCAACTGTTGACAAACCTGGTCTAACGCTCGCAAGGCACTGTGGCTAGGTAGTAGTGGTAGAGGAGGACGTGATGGCGCATGCACAACTGGGCGGCGACAAGCTTCTGATCATGCCTGGCACGACCGCCGGTGTAAGCGAGGTTGAAGCCGACTACTTTGTACTTGTCATCCGCATCAAGCAACCACTCCATAGTGTCGATGGAGTCCTCCACCATGCCCGGGTCGTTGGTGTACACCACCGTGAGGTTCGTCTTCCTCATGTGGGTCTGCACATGATGCATGCCGAACTCCATTGGAGCGTCGCTGGACATCCTCTCTGTATGCGTCATTGAGGGTGTGCTTATTGTGTTGGCGGGTGCGATCGAAAGCATGAAGATACTATGGTTTATGGCCCTGGAAAACCTGCATGTATGTCGGACGTCCTGGAAAACCGGCATGTCCGGATGGCAGTTTTCGCAGCGTGTGATTTAGTCGTGGAGCACGTAACTGCATGGGGCGACGCGCGTGGTGAAACCGCATGCATATGGAGCCCCGAATGTGATCATGGGCCGGCCCCAACCACTGGCAAAGCGCGCGCGGAGGGGTGCGAGATCAGAGCGCGCGGAGGGACGCGAGAGCAGAGCACGCAGTGGGATGCGAGGTCGAACTAGACCACTTTGTACTTCTCCTCGTCATGTAACATGTCCATAACGTTGGAGTTCTCCACCCATATCGGATGTTTGGTGTACACCACCGAGAGCCCCACAAACCTTTTGTGCGTGTCCACTACCGGCATGCATGGTGAACTGACGCTCGTCACCGGCAGCTTCTGGGAGCGCCATTGGAGCCGCGCAGGATACCCTCGGTCGTGGTTCTGCTTCTTAAGGAATGGATATTAATCGTCAATTGCATAATAATGCCCAGATATTAATCGCCCATTGCATACTAAAGAAAAGATAGTACTACCAAAATACGAGTCTCCCTCATAAGATGCCATTTGCATGATTGTATCACAAATGACAAAAATAGTACAAAGATTCAAATTCCAGCATTATAAGGCTCAAATTCAATGATTACAAGGTTCAAACCGATAATAGAAATGAAATTCAGCTTATGCAAAAACTTTGTCATGCAACTCTAGATGCCCTCGCTGATCAGCTGAACATGAACATATATGATAGGTTCATACAGATATTCCTACTAGTTTGGCAACTAAAATATTTCTGCAAAGGGATCCGCCACTAACATGTCTTTTATGGGCTTGACATAAGGTCTTCCGAATAGTCTGTCAACTGAAGTTACAAAATGAAATTGAGCTTCTGCAGAGCGTTTTCCATTATGTCCTAGTCGCCAGAGCTGATCAGCAAACCATTCTTTTTTGTGCAATAAATGTAGGGAAAATCTCATTATTTTTAGCACACTTGCTCTCACAACAAAGAACCAGGCGAATATAATCTCGGGTAAGGTCGCTCGGTAGGAGTTCAAAGTTATTTCTAAGAGATGGAGATCAAGGCATTCGATGGGATTGTTATATTGTATCACATTATCCACTACCGGGCCTAACCGTATCTGCAAAAGAAGAGAATGTATTAGTGCTTGGACACACAAGGGACCTCTTATGATTTGTAGGGTTTCAAAAATTGAACTCCCTTGTGGTTAAAATTTAACATGAAAGAGCATCACCTCGATATGTAGCTTCTCCAGGAATGGAAAGCATCTCAGCAATCTGACAACTTGGTCCAGGTCGGGGCCGATAGATTCTACTGCAAAGACCTTCACTGTGTGCAGATACATGGTCGAGCTTGTCGATACGGTTATGGATCCAAAAACAAGTTCAGATAAGTTAACGGGCAAGTAGCCAAACACTATCAATTTCTATGCATGAATGACCTTGATTCTTGTTGGACCTTGTTGATCAACAACAAGTAATCTCTCAAGTAAAGGCACGTCCTCAATGACCATTAGGTGATTCACCTTGTGTGATCTCCTGTTGCAGCACTAGCAATACACACAAATTGTCCGGAGACTCATGGAGGTGATGTGGAGGTTACTCAACCCATTGATCGCCTGACGATGAAGGTACTCGAGCGCAGTACATCCGCGGAGCAGGCGCTCCATGTCGACATTGGGGATGTAGACGGCAACAAGCTCAAGGTGCTTTAGTCGAGGTAACAAAAGAGCAGGATTGACGTTAATCTGGGGGAAATGGCAGTTCATGAACCCAGCGATGCACAACGTTGCCGTGAGGCGCAGCGTGGAGGGTGGCAACGGGCGCATATGTCCATCATTAAAAGTGAGCTCCTCGAGATGATCTAGGGCGGTCGATAAGAACCACTCGTCAAGCTTGGCTCGGTCCTTGCCATTGGAACGGAACTTGCCCATAGTAAGACCTTTGATTGGGCCACAGTGTGTGCTGACGATCTAGGACAATGCATCCAAGCATTTGTGATAGCCAGTGGAGAGCATGTGCTCGCTGATGAGGTCGAGAGGGACGCAACGCCATAGGGGGTGCCACCATCGGGAGAGGACGGTTGTGCGCACACCATCTTCGATAGGGAGGAGGAAGATGATGACTCTCAACATATCGTCGGGGAGGCTGATGATGAAGTCTAGGCCTATCGGAGGCACTTGTGTTTCTGGCTCAGCCCGCCTCCGCTTATTGGCAACCTCATCCTCCACCTCCAGAGAATGGCCACCGGCGGCTCTTTCTATCAATAGTAGAGCAGTGGGAGGATAGTGATTATGTAGCTAGATCAGGACAGAAGAATAATGCATTGGTAATTACAAGTTACTAGGTAGGAATAGTTTTAACAGATTAAGAAAATGAAATCCCAATTGGTTGCTGAAATACTACACAATTACTTTGATATTGCTACGCAAGTCAATATGCAGATACTAGAAAGAACACTTACTTCCAACAAAGTATGGACGGAGGATGTCGTCGGGGAAGTTAGCATTTATCATATGGGCATGCTCTTTTAGGTGCAGCGTAATTTTAGTGCCAGCTTTCAGTACATAAAACTTAGAAAATTCTGCCCAAAAGCCTTCTTCAAAATAGGAGTGACAATCTTCATCAAGTTTTACAGAAACAACGATTGTAAATCCATGGTTTGTGCTCAATATGACATCCCTGGAGTCTTCAGTTATGTAAAGGCCAATATTTAGCGCTACAGTTGTTGTTGCAAAGCAAGGGATGTACTGCATGAATTGATAAGATTGTTAAAGAATAGGGTAACATGATAGTATGGGAGTAGTAGTTAAAAGAACAGCACATCAGTTGATATGAAAGGACAAAAAATTACAAATAAACAGATAATGTAACCATGATGTGGTGCAAATATATATGAGAGTAAACGAAAGAACAATACAACATTAATTTGCCTAATATAGAAGGAGAAGAATAAGAAGAACAAGAAATCACATTTGACATAAATGCTGCATGTGGCACCTTGTATCCAAATGTAGCAATATATAGTATAGGTTCAGAAAAAGTATAGGCAATGCATGTCAACCCAGGTAGTGTGAGATTGAACATACCGTGCGCTTCATGAAGTCGTTTGGTGCGGTGAGATGGAACTCCTCGGTTTTTTGGTCGAGGCCGCATAGCCCTGATGTGTCCTTGCATTGTACACTCTATAAATGAAAACCCTCGAATCAGCTAGAAGAAACATGAATCCACGGCAATTTCGGACGGGTGATTAAAAGGGGCCGACGGGCTGTGATAAGAGACGAGCGGAAATATTTCAGTAGATTAGTTACCTGGTTCTTCATGGGGAAAAATCAATACCGAAGATTCCCCAATCGGGCGAGCTGGGTCGACAGCGAGCAGCGTCGAGAAAGTCAGTGCCTATAGGCCGCAGCAGGCGGCAGTGGCAAAATGCGGTGGCGTTTGGTGGCAGCCGGCGGCAGTGACAGGTGTCGAGCTAAGTGGTTGCCATAGGTATAGGTGGTGACATGCATGGAGAGTCCCGGAGTAGTGTTATTGTAGGTGCTACTCTGGAGGGGGAGAATGAGGGGGAGGGGAGGGGGCGAGGGTTTTGTGACGTGTGGGTGCTGAGGTTTTTTTTGAAGTGGTGCTGAGATTTTTTTTTTCAAGTGGTGCTGAGGGTTTTTTGTCCTAGAATAATGTCCTTCGGAGGAAACGGTTTATTAGATCGAGCCGTGTGTGATAAATCCTATATAAATATTACTCTCAAGTAAACTAGCACTCCGGTGTGACGGAGATATGGACAGCCGTTCGATCTGTGTACATCCTGCAGTTCATACATGCAATCCGTGGGGATGCGTTCTGGCCAATCAGAACACAAATGATGTGGCACAATGAAAGTCGTCGCACAGTTTCAATCTTAGAAAAAACATATAATACACAAGCATAGATATAATACACACAAAATAGATTCAATCCAACATCTCATCTTCATGCTTGATAGTTAAGATTCTCCAGGAACTGGGCGTATGCGGCGTGCGCTATCCCGCGAGAATACTTCTGCTTGAAGGAGCCAATGGCTCGTCCTCTTGCATCCGCCAGAACACTAGAATACGTGTTGTTAATCTTATGGTTGCAAAACGGGCATCCATATTCCCCATTCTTCCTGACACGCCTGTTATGCTTTCCAGCCATAAGCTCTCTGAGCGTTTGCCTCTTGAACCTCTCCTGGACGTCTTCATCCTCGTTGTCCACATCGTAAGATAGCACCTATACATAGTAAAAAATGTGATGTCCGTATATTTTATAATGCGAACTCGCAACGCAGAGTGTATGAAACATAATATATCATGCGACAACGTGAACCCTAAATCGAAGCTAATTGGTTTGATGCCAAAAGTTGGCATGCCATATTTTAGCAACTACCAAATGTTGGCTAGAGATTGGTTGCATACCTATTCTCGTTATCAATCTCACAAAAGGTTGCCAAATGTTGACAACTTTTGATTTTGCCAAATATTGGGAGCAATGCCAAATGTTGGTAGCAAACCAATCAGCCTACTATATGTATTTACCAAAAATGGGTATAGATGACCAACCGGTTCTCCGTCCGAGTCGTTGTCGTCGCTGGAGTGGTCGTCGGAGTCACTGTGGACCACCTGCTCCGGCTGGGGAAGCACGACTGCGGCAACAACGTCAAGGCAGCACTGCTGTCCATGCGATATGTCATCTTCGATGACGACAATCTCTGTGCTCACCTTCACGCTGTGCTCGGGTGCTTCACCGGCCCCGACGTGGTTACTCCCTCCCATGGTGCTGGGAGGCCGCTGATGATGATTGAGAACGACGGCGAGGATGCAGGGGGGAGAGAGGATTGTGTGTAGCGAGAATGTTAAAACCAGCGGCTCGGGCGCCATTAATAAAGGGCAGTTGGGACTTGAGAGGGAGGCGGGCGACGGTTTAAAGGGACGGCTCGCCTCCCGGTGAGCCGCCTGCGCGTCGGACTGGTGGCATGCACACCGTCAATTCACACGCTTGACGTCACGTCTCCCAGCAAAACTGCGTAGCAAACACGCCTCCCATCAATTCACACACCTACTCGCACGCATCCCGGTCAGCCTATGCGACGACCTGCTAGCATGCATCCCGTTAAATCATATTTGCTTGCACGGATCGCGGGGCGTGTATTGTTTTTCTGCGAAGCTACGACACTTACTCCCTTCGTTTTTATTTAGTGTGCATATTAGAGTTGACTAAAGTCAAACTTGATAAAGTTTGACCAACTTTATAGAAAGAAATAGAAATAATTACCATGACAAATATATATGACGTGAAAGTACATTCAATAAAGAATCTAATGGTATTAATTTTTAATTGTAAATGTTAATATTGTTCTCTATAAATTTGGTCAAAGTTTACAAAGTTTGACTTTAACCAATGCTAATATGTGGACTAAATAAAAACAGTTTGGATTAATAAACCATTTGCGATGTTAACGTGACAGTTCTGTGTTGCATCTATTAATAAGCCCCCGTTTGCAAGAAGCTTAGATGAAAACTTCTCTCAAATTGGACGATTTATTTACCACTACCTATAAGTTCCCTATCGTGAAATCATGTCAATGTTTCATGAATTCTAGCTTAGCTGGGAATTTGCTGGAATTTGAAAGCCAAGAGTCAATGTTTGCGGCCCCGAGATGTTCAAAATTTATTGTTTTCCTTCAATGGGGACTAAACATGCACCCAAGACAAAAAAATGAATTTCTAATCCATTTGGGTGCACAACCGCGTGTGCATATAGTTCAAATTTCAAATATACAAATTAAATACCTAAGGAATCAATTTAATGTATAAAAATGTCTTAATGTTCTTTAAAAATCAAATTTTAACACTGCACTCCTATTGCCACATGTGCACTAGTGAAAAAGTTTGACATGCTTGCCTCGAAGTGGCGGTGGTGTGGTGGGACGAGTGGGGGTGTGGGGGTCCGGCACATAATACGCGTCGTGTGCGCGCCACCACGTGGGGTTGTCTGGTTAGTTAGGCAGAGGATTACTCAGGCGGGTATATTGGAGTCCCATCCCCGTCCCCATCACCTCCCTCCCATTCCCGTCCCCGTCTTCCTACCCGTGCGAGGGGATAAAAATTTCCCATCCCCGTCGCCACTTCTTTATCCCCGTGGGGAAACCCAACATGCATTTAACAAGAACATTCGATAGTATTTAGTAAAAAAACAGTATTTCAACGCAATAAACAATATGTTGTGGCTAAGTTTAAGATTTCTTAGGCATTTTTGGGCCAGATGGGTGGGATCTGTGGAAATTTGGGTGATCGAGGGCGCAAATTACGTGGGGTCTACTAATTTCAGAGCCCACATGTAAGTACTTCATGGTTAAGGCGGGTAATGCTATATATATCCCATCCCCATCCCCGTCCTACACGCTGGGTAAGGTATTTGACCCACCATCTTCCCCATGGGAATTCAAGCTGGCACTTCTTCGTGCCCTAATAGAGTAATTACCCATGGGGATGCGGGTAACGGTTTTAACCATTGCCAGCTTCAGGTGAGGCTCGTGCCACGTCAAAAGTGGTGCATTGGGTATGTATTTAAAGCATCTCGATCATGACCTTTTTCATGCATATGTTTGTGTCTCATGCATGCGGTGGTGGTCCTCGTACACTCACTCATGCGGTTACCACCGACACACCCAGGCATCAATCTGGCAATGGGGATTACTCAGGCGGGTATATTGGAGTCCCATCACCTCCCTCCCATTCCTGTCCCTGTCTTCCTACCCGTGCGAGGGGATAAAAAGTTTCCCATCCCCGTCGCCACTTCTTTATCCCCGTGGGGAAACCCAACATGCATTTAACAAGAACATTCGATAGTATTTTAGTAAAAAAAACAGTATTTCAACGCAATAAACAATATGTTGTGGCTAAGTTTAAGATTTCTTAGGCATTTTTGGGCTAGATGGGTGGGATCTGTGGAAATTTGGGTGATCGAGGGCGCAAATTACGTGGGGTCTACTAATTTCAGAGCCCACATGTAAGTACTTCATGGTTAAGGCGGGTAATGCTATATATATCCCATCCCCATCCCCGTCCTACACGCTGGGTAAGGTATTTGACCCACCATCTTCCCCATGGGAATTCAAGCTGGCACTTCTTCGTGCCCTAATAGAGTAATTACCCATGGGGATGCGGGTAACGGTTTTAACCATTGCCAGCTTCAGGTGAGGCTCGTGCCACGTCAAAAGTGGTGCATTGGGTATGTATTTAAAGCATCTCGATCATGACCTTTTTCATGCATATGTTTGTGTCTCATGCATGCGGTGGTGGTCCTCGTACACTCACTCATGCGGTTATCACCGACACACCCATTCGTTGCCCCCGCACGGTCTATCATCATGGATGGCGTGGCGAGAGGGGTTTAATCAAAGGTGGATTCATCTTAGTCCGTGTTTCGGTGAAGATCATGGTGATATTCCGGATGAAAGTTTGGGCGCATGTGTGCACGCGCATGCTACATGTTGTGAACCTCCATGGTTTGTTTTTCCGGTTTGTGAAGGTGACACATCAAAGGTGTGCACTGGGTATTCAAAACAGCAGACAACACCTCCGTACGTATGTTAGGGCGGCATGGAGGCGATGGTTGTCCTCGGACACCACCCCCTCGCACAATTATCAGTGTCACTCGCATCTGTGGCCTCGCGTACTTTTGTACTGCAACGAGAGAGGTTAATTATTGTGGATTCTTTTTTGGTCGATGTTTGCGGTAGGCCATGGGTGTGAGATTACATGGTATAATTTGAGTGCGTGTAGTGTATGCATGAATGTCTCTCCCATCGGCTCGAATGGGGGGGGGGGTATATATACGTGCACCTCGCTTTCCGTGCAGACTTTAAGATTCCCGAGGAAGGTGTGCCACACCAAAGTTTGTGTGTTGGGTATGTAAACATCACACAACACTTCCATACATATGTTTGATCCACGCTTAGACGGTGATTGTCTTTGCATACTCCTTCGTGTGGTTGTCGTTGGAAAGTCCATTCCTAGGCCCGCATGGATGTCCATCACATTGACTCACAACGAGAGAGAGGTTACCATGGTGGATTCTTCAATTGGTTTGTGTTATGGTATATATTATATAGGTCATTTGAGTTTCCTTACCCAAGTCTAAGCGCACGCGTACCTACGCGTGAATCGTTCCCATCAATGCTCGGCATACTAGTTGTAAGCGTCAAGAACACTCGCTCGGGGGGGGGGGGACTTTCAGGCTCCAAAGCATGTGCCAGATCAAAGTTGCACATGAGGTATATATTAATTAATTCAAACACAACACAACATTTCCGTACATATGTTTGCGCCAGCTGCAGGTGATGGCTGTCTTCGACACTCCACCGCGTGGTTATCGGCGTCACACCCATTCATGGGCCTCGGTGGACGTCCATCCTTTCGACCGACAGGGAGAGGTTTGACTAAAATGTTGATTCTTTGGTCGGGATGTCCGTGTTGCGAGGCGCACGGGCCATAGTCCACCTTTGACCGGAAGAGAGATGGGGTGGTTTGACCATGCTGGATTCATGTATATGTTTCATTTTCGTGTTACGACATGGGTGACACGCGAGACCTGTTTGGGGCCATGTATTCGTAGCTAGGATTCCCCCTCCCACCAATATGAAGTGGCGACGGAGGAGACATATGCCACATCATAGTTGCGCATTGGGTATTTTGAACGATCAAACCACCCTGTGCATACATATTTTTGTTCCACATGCAGGAGTGTATCTGTTCTGACCCCTTTCCTGCTATTTTTTTGGCGAAATGCTCCTATATATTATTATTCTAGGAGTAAATAGCAAACGATTCGAATGTAACAACCATTTGTGATTGTACACTTAACAGACACCATTCCCTCCGACGCTAGCACATCAGCACGGTCCACTGGTGGGCGCCGGACTCGATTGGGCTCCACGAGACTTCCCTCGCAAAAATATCTACCGCCTTGAGCCATTTGAAAATGGCGGTTCCGCGGGTTTTTCCTATTTGATAACACATACTTATTATGTTTCTGCTATGTGCGATGTTTGTTGCTCCCGCGCTGGCCGTGCCGCTTCAATCTGGTAATCTAAATTTTTAGTAGCCCCGGCATCCTGGCATTTCACTCCCGCCTTGTAAAATTTTCAGTAGCCACGTGGCATTTCCTCAAACACCACCTGCCACCCTCCCCACCACAAAACCTCTGCTCAGCTTACATAAAAAAGGAAAACCTCCGCTCCTGCATGCACCACTCCTCTCCCTCGCTCAAACCCTAGCTAGCCCGCAGCCGCCGCCCCTGCCGCCGCCGCCCCCGACTCCATCGTCATCCTCTACAGGCCTTCCCATGACTATCTCGAAGTCCTCATGAAGATCCATCACAAGGGGGTTGGACTAGAGTCGTCCGTGCAATTGACAGTAATGCTCCTCCATATCGAATGGACGCACAACACTGGTCCACCCCATAGTGTCGGCCTGCGAAGCATCCTCTTTCCCGCAGATCCCCATCCCCATCCTCACCCACACTCCAGAGCGTTGCAGCCTCAGCCCGGCTATGCTTCCCGGGGAGCTGGAGGAGCGAATGGCGAAAAAGAGGTATATCGAGGCCTGTCCGCTGGACGATGGTGAGGTGGCCGCCGAGGCCCCCCGGGGAAGCTCACTACAATGACTGGCTTGGGGCTTTTAATTAGTGGGCTCACGCATGTCTTTATGTCCCGACAGCCGGCTACGACATCGAGCTCGTCGACAGTGATGGCTTGATGCGGGCTATGCCATAGGTTAAGTGACGCACCCCCATCCCTTCGGGTTCAACCTCCTTGGATCTCCTCCACACCCCCGCCACTGATCTACTCTACTTCGCTGTCAGGATTTTGCCTTCATCGCCATCGAGACCCTTTTGTCATTTCTAAAGGTCGCGTTCTATATATATGGCGGTGGCTCGGGTTCGACAGCTGCCAAGTCAGACATCATTGACGATGATAACGACGACAAGGGAGCCCTATCCGTCTCTTCCAAGGGGAAATAGCCCATCCACGACATCAGGGACGTCACCCTGCACACGTGCTCTTCCAAAGGGAAGGAGCTAAGCTGCCACAACAGGGAGCGCACGGTGCGCACCCCCAGTCCAGGCTCTTCCAAGGGGTATGAATTGTAATGTTCAAAAGTGCAATTTGATATGCGGGAGTATGAATTGTTCAGTTCAATTTCAGTGCATACGTTTGGTTGTCTGTAGTGAGCATATACCTTGTTTAGCATGATATGTGGTTGTTTGTAATGAACATATGTCCAGTTTCATTGCTAGATTTGGTTGTTCAATCATACAATTGGTTCCCGTTAAAGCTAGTGTATTTAACACGCCCCTGTTTATCTATGTTTTCTCACAATGTGATGTTGAGTCATACAATTTGATGTTTAAGTACATGGTGCGTTCTATCTTCTATGCAATATCAATAATACTGATATGAATGACTGTTTGGTTGTTGTTAAGTCTGTTGTAGTGAGCATATGCTTCCTTTAAAGGTTTTTGGTTGTTTGTGGTTAGCATTGGCCCAGTTTGAATTGCTATATTTGGTTGTTTGTAGTATGCCTCTGATCTACTCTGCTTTGCTGTCAGGAATTTTCTATGCTGGAGTATGAATTCTAATGTTCAAAAGTGCAATTTGATATGCTAGAGTATGAATTGTTCAGTTCAATTTCACTGCATATGTTTGGTTGTCTGTAGTGAGCATATACCTATATTTGGTTGTTTGTAGTATGCCTCTGATCTACTCTACTTTGCTGTCAGGAATTTGCCTTCATCGCCAACGAGACCCTTTTGTCATTTATGAAAGTCGCGTTCTATGGCGGTGTTTTGGCATCGTCGGCTGCCAAGTTAGGCCTCATTGATGATGACAACTTGTCATCGACAAGTGCGCCCTACGTTGGAGTATGAATTGTTCAGTTCAATCTCACGAACGCCTATGTTTGGTTGCCTGTAGTGAGCATATACCTTGTTTAGCTGTTTTAGGTTGTTTGTAGTGAACATATGTCCAGCTTCGATTGCTAGATTTGGTTGTTGAATCATACAATTGGTTCCTGTTAAAGCTGGTGTAGTTAACACACCCTTGTTTATTTCGGTTTTCTCACAATGTGATGTTTAATCATAGAATTTGATGTTTAAGCACATGGTACGTTCTATGCAATTTCAACAATACCGATATGAATGACTATTTGGTTGTTGTAGTATGCCTTTTTTATTTAGTTATTCACAATGTGCAGTACAATTTGATTAATACCAGTTGAATGGCCATATTTGTTTCCAGTTAAGCCTGGCTTAGTGTCGGTGTACTAAAGATTGGGTCCTTTAGTACCCCATACTTGTGCACGGGCAGTTGTAGCCACACCAGCGGCAAGGCTTGCCGGGGGACAGCTGAACACAAATACAGCAATGTCGAGAAGGTATTCAAGTCAACAGTTCGAAGATAGAAGACCAGAGGCTGAGCGCCCGGCAAGATCTTGCCGGGCTAGCCTGCAGAGCCCCGGCAAGACTCGCACCGGGCAAGCCCTCACCACCCTGTCACCGCTCCAGTGCGGTCATCAGCTAGTCTTTTAGCTGTTGTCCTCCTGGTAACTTGTCAGGTGCTAGCGGTGGATGGGCTTAAGCGGTGCTGATGGGACGGCCCCTTTTTCCGTCCCCAAGACGCTAAGGGACACCTCAAACGGAGCATTTAATGTTTCTGTCCTAAATCGTCAGTGTTAGGTATGAAACATTGTAGCAACTTTACACCTCATGTATGCACTGTACGCCACTGTTGGTGACCCCTTCGAACGTATAAAAGGAGGCCCAAGGCACAACTACACGGGGATCTTCTTCTGGCCAATTCTGCATGCGTAGCAGCTGTGTACTGTAGCGCTCCCAGAACTTGAGCTAAAGCACATCTAATACAACCAAAGCAGGAGTATGGTTTTACGCATCTTTGCGGCCCGAACCTGGGTAAAATTCCCCGTGTTGATCGTTAGATCTGCTCTCTGTGCAAACCTTCTTCCCTGCCGAATTGTAAAGGGGTCCTCTTGATCCCATAGGTGTCGTTTCTCCGACACGTAGGTAGTACACCACCTGTTTTTTTCACTCTGTGATGTTCAATTATACAATTTGATGTTTAAGTACAAGCTTTGTTCTATGAAAATTCAACAATACCATTATGAATGACTTTATTTGGTTGTTGTTAAGCCTGATGTAGTGAGCATATGCCCATTTTAATGGTTTTTGGTTCACATGGCTATATTTGTTTCCCATGTTATACTCCCTCCCCCATAATATAAGACGCTAATACATCCAATATGTTCGTACATTGGATGTAATTAGATCTTATATAGTGGGACGAAGAGAGCATCATGTGAGGTAACTAATAAAGATTGTTAGTACAATGTGACAAAATGTGGCAATTAAACTATTTATTTACAGTTTGTCCAAGACAACAGTGATATGCAGTATATTAACTCAGAACTTTGTACCCTTTTTACTGCACATAATGAGTTGTTAGATGACAATCTCTATATCTTTTTCCTTTGCAGTGGTTCCCAACGTAGTCTACCCAAGATCACCTCTCAAACTACATGATTGTTGGAAATGCAAATGTACATGTATTTCTACCAGACTAGAATGACTATCTGGAAGTCATGAAGATATTCAAGGATGGATGGTCGGCCATCACAAGGGATTGGGCTAGAGTCGTGTGTGCATACGACATGGAGGAGGGCACACTACGGTGTGACACCCCCATTCTTGTCCGTACGCTAATCATGCACACAATGCGTACGACCAAGATTAGGGACTCACTGATTGATATCACAACACAACAAAAGACACAAATAAGAGTCATACAGCTCCATATTACAAGCCAGGGGCCTCGAGGGCTCGAATACAAAGCTTGACATAAACACAAGTCAGCGGAAGCAAGTATATCTGAGTACAGACATAAGTTAGACAAGTCTTGCCTTAAGAAGGCTAGCACAAACATAAGCAACGGATCGAAAGAGGCGAGGCCTCCTGCCTGGGAACCTCCTAACTACTCCTGAGCGTCGGGGGCAGCCTCCATGTAGTAGTAGGCTCCATCGGTGGTGTAGTAGTCGCCTCCGGCGTACTCCATCTCCTGGGCTCCATCGTCTGAACGCAGCAATCGAATCGAGGGGGAAAAGAGAATGCCAAGCAGCAGTGAGTACTCATCCAAAGTACTCGCAAGACTGACATCAGAACTACGCTAAATATGCATCATTATCAAGGGGAGGGGTTATAGCTGGACTGACTGCAGAAAGCAAGAATAGGGAGAAGGACTAGTCCTATCTAAGACTAGCATCTTCAGCATCTTGCAGCATTAGAAGAGAGTAGACCTGCAGCTCATATATAGTCATATTGTTGTAGCAATTTTATTAAGTAAACACGCCCAGAGATCCTTCCTCGACTCCCTGCGAGGAAGCAATCCCGGAGCCACAATTCATTTCAAATTTAAATTACAATTATAGTTGTATAAGGTCAAGGTAAAATTCCAAGTCATCCTGTTACCGTGGACACGGCTATTCGAATAGATTTATCATCCCTGCAGGGGTGCACCACATATTCCCCAACACGCCTGAGTCACCTCCGGCCGGACACACTTTCCTGGGTCATGCCCGGCCTCGGGATATCAGCACGTCGTCGCCCCACCTAGGCTCAACGAAGAGGCCAGCCCGCCGGTCTAAATCCTAAGCGCGCAGGTTCGTGGGCCCACTTGCCCTTGCGCTCCTGGACGATGCGTACGCGGCCGGAAGCAGTCCTAGCACCCCTTAGTAACAAGCGCGATGCGTTCCAGACCAATCCGTCGCGCGCAGCTCCATTGCTGACGTCCGAAGAGCTTCGGTTGATACAACGACGCTGAGTGCCCATAACTTTCCCATGTGATGGTTAGTGCGTATTAAGGCCAACGACCTAACTCAGATCAAGTACCCAACCCAATAGCAATTTATTAGTGCGGGGCAAGCGCGAACCATAAAGTGCAGTTCGTCGCCCCGCCAATAACACTCGGGTGCCTTACCGGCGCACCCCACCACATATCACTCTCGCGGGTACCCTTGGGGCCGACCCGTCTTCAACATGTTTCTGTAACCAGGTCATAGTAACTGTGTGTCTATACACCAAGTGGATACCCGAGGAATCACCCTCGATGGATCCCACTCGAGGTATGAGTAAGACAAGAGTCGCTACCGGTAAATGGGAAGGAGGAATCACCCTCGATACCCATGACCAATAGCTACGCTATAGAATTAACACCGGGAGTGCTAAGTAAGGTATCACCCTCGGCACTTGGTAGTAGCTCTGCAGTGCCATACTAAAGGGGTGTGTGGTGATGTGTCGGTAACGGCTTGTCAGTCATGACGACTGAGTTTCCTGTCTTCAAGTCCTCGGTGTCGTCGATGAAAGCAGGGGCAACTGGGACTAAGGGGGTCTCAGGGGTTCACTGTTCCACCTATACTAAGCATTTGATATGATTGCAGGTGTAGTAGCAGTTCATCAAAAACAGGCTATGCATCAGACATAGGAGCTAACTAATACAGTAGCAAAATCTAATGCAAGAACAAGAGGGAGAAGAATAGGAGATATCGGAATGCTCAAGGGGGTTTTGCTTGCCTTGCTGCTCTGCTGCAAAAGGCTGGTCGTCGACGGTGTAGTCGTACCCGGCAGCACCGTTAGTCACGGGGTCTACCGGAGAGAAGAGGGGGAAGAAACAATAAATATAAAGCACAGATGCAATCACGATGCATGACATGGCAATATGCAGAGCTAGGCATGCACTAACGCAGTACTACGCATTGCGGACGAAGCGGGAGAATATCTGACGATATTTCCCGGTTCTCTGGATTTATCGCACAGGCGATCCGGAGGGGAAAGTTCCATGTTCACCATGCTAGAAGCATGTGACAGATGAATGGATGGCATATTTGGATTCGTGGGATTTTTCTGATCAACTTTCATGTATAAAGTTTTTCCATCTGAGCTACAGATTATTTTCTATGATTTTTCAAAGTTTTAGTCATTTTCTGGAATTATTTTAATTAATTAAATCCAACATTATCCAGAATAGTGAATGATGACGTTAGCATGAGTTCAGCATTGCGTCAGCAGTCAACAGGGGGCTGACCAGGTCAAACCTGACCAGTGGGTCCCACATGTCATAGACTCAGTGTTAATTCAGGTTTTTAATTAAATTAAACAGGGTAAATTAGCAGGGGTGCCATCTGTCAGTGACTGATTAACCTAAACTAATTACTTTAATTAACTTAACTAACTAGTTAGTGGCCTGACAGGGGTGGCCCACCTGTCATAGACACAGGTGGGAGGGGTCCCACCAGTCAGTGACACACGGGTGCCCAGTCAGCACGTTGACTGGGTCAACCCAGTCAACGTGGCCCGTGGGGCCCATTGGCAGTGACCCTGGGGGTGGCCCCGGGGGTGCCAGCTCGGCGGTGGCCGGTGTTTGGCCGCCGGCGACGCCAAAACGCGGCGGAGGGGCTCGGGCTTTGCCGGAAAACGGATGTGGTGCCCCATTCGGACCGCGGCCGGGTACGTTCGAAAGCTGGTGGAGCCGCCGATCCATTCCGGGCATCGGGGCGAGCAACGGCGGGCCGTAGCGAGCGCAACGTCGCCGGCGGCGGAGCAAGCTTCGGCCGGCGATGGCAAACGGCGATGCGGCGGGCAAACGAGCGAACTAAACATGCGGGGCGGCCCGACGTGATGCACTGAGTCGATTGGCGGCGGCGGCAGGACCAAATGGTCACCGGAGAGGCGCCGGCGACGAGCTCAGGCGGCGGCGCGTTCGGGCGCACGTCGGGGATGGCCCTAGAGGCAGCTAACGGCGACGAGAGCGAGAGGGGAGGAAGCGGAGGCTCACAGCGGGGTGTAGCCGTGCAAAGCAGGCGTGGGGACGACTTGAGGCGGCCGGAATCGACGACGGCGTTGCGATGGCCGAACGTGGAAGACGACGGCATGGGGGCGCTCCTGGGGCTCCGGAGCTAGGGCTCGTGGTCGAGGAGGACGAGGAGGGCGCGACAGTTCTTGAGGACGTGACGGCAGGGTGCGGGGGTGGCGGTGGCCGCGGCTATCCGCCGATCATGGCGACGGCGGCGCTCGGATCTGGAGGGGGGGGGGGGAGAGCGAGCGAGGTGAGGATAGGGGAGGAGGAGTGCCGTGGGCGTCCAGAGGCCCGAGGGAGGGGCACCCTTATCCCCTCGCTCACCTGCCCTTGCGCCGTGGTGAGCAGCGGTGGCGCGGCCGAGCTCCGGCCATGGCGCGGGCGACACGGCGGCGGGAGCAGGTAGGGGGAGGCCCTGGTGCGCTGGGCCGCACTGTGCCTGTGGCCCAGAGGCCAGGTAAGTGGCCTCTGGCCTTTTTCTTTTATTTCTTTTCTGTTTCCTTTTTTCTTTTTTTTGTTTCTGTTTTATTTTCTTTTGGCCAATAATCCTCCAAGCAAAAATGTGTAATATGGTCCAACAATTAACTTGCAATATTTTGGAGGGCCACATCCACTTTGAGCATTTTTGGGTACTGTTGGAAATTTACCATGCAATTTAAAAGGCATTTTAAATGCAAAAATGGCTCTGTTTTGATGGTGGGGTCCACACCATTGGGAGGGTGATGTTGTTTTCCTTAACAACATTTATTTTGGATTATTCCACAAGTGTGCAACATTTTTCCCTTGCTGTTGAGGATTTAAATTTATCACATAAAATCCTATGGCAATTGAATTGAAATTTGAATTGGAATTTGAATCCAAACTTTATCAAGCCCCACTTAGCAAAATGATCAGGTAGTGTTCATGGTCATTACTGTGCTTAATTACAATGATGACTGTAGCTTAAACCCAGGGTGTCACAATTCTCCCCTACTAACAAGAATTCTCGTCCCGAGAATTAAGAAGTAGAAGGAAAAAGCCCGATGTATTCTGCACGAAGATGATCTTCGCGTTCCCAAGTGGCTTCATCTTCAGAATGATTTGCCCACTGCACTTTGAAGAACTTGGTAACCTTCTGACGAGTCCGACGTTCAGTTTCATCGAGAATGCGGACTGGTTGCTCCTTGTAAGAAAGGTCTTGTTGCAGCTCAAGCATTTCATGGTCCACTGCTCGGATAGGATCCTTGAAGCAGCGGCGAAGCTGTGACACATGGAACACATCGTGAACCTGAGAGAGGTTTGGCGGTAGTTCTAGTTGATATGCCACTTTACCACGCCTTTCGAGAACAGTGAAAGGACCAATATAACGAGGAGCCAACTTGCCCTTGATTCCAAATCGGTGTGTACCTCTCATAGGCGTGACTCGAAGATAAGCCTTTTCGCCAGGTTGATAGACCATATCTTTGTGATGGCGGTCATACTGACTCTTCTGACGGGACTGAGCAGCCTTCAGATTTTCATGAATGATGCGGACTTGATCTTTGGCATGTTGGATAATATCTAGACCGATAAGTGCACGTTCCCCAGTTTCTGACCAATTCAGAGGAGTCCGACACTTACGTCCATACAACACTTCAAAGGGAGCCATCTTCAGACTGGCTTGATAGCTATTGTTGTAGGAGAACTCAGCATACGGGAGAGATTCCTCCCATTTCTCGCCGAAAGAAATGACGCAAGCTCGAAGCATGTCTTCGAGAATCTGATTGACTCTCTCAACTTGTCCCTGGGATTGAGGGTGAAAAGCGGTGCTGAAGGACAAACGAGTCCCCATGGTTTCTTGGAAACTTGTCCAGAATCTTGAAGTGAATAAACTACCACGGTCTGAACTAATCACCAATGGAATACCGTGGAGTGAAACAACTCTGGATATGTATAGATCTGCCAGCTGACTAGCAGTAATAGTTTCCTTGACAGCCAGAAAATGTGCAACTTTGGACAACTGGTCAATGACGACAAGAATAGCATCATTACCTTTCTGTGACCTGGGAAAACCAGTAATGAAGTCCATTTCAACATGATCCCATTTCCATTCAGGAATAGAAATAGGTTGCAGAGTTCCAGCAGGCCTTTGATGTTCTGCTTTGATCCGACGACAAATGTCACATTCTGAAACATAGCGTGCAATGTCTTGCTTCATGTTAGACCACCAGAATCTTCGACGAAGGTCTTGGTACATCTTGGTACTACCAGGATGAATAGACAGCGGAGTGTCATGTGCTTCCTTCATGACCTCCTGAGTCATTTCCTTGTTATTCGACTTACACGGTACCACTAGGCGGTCTTTGAAGTACAAAGCGCCATCCTCAGCAATAGTGAAGGGTGAGGGCTTTCCTTCTACAAGATCACGTTTGATCCTCTCGACTTCACTGTCACACTTCTGGATCCACTTGATGACGTCCACAAGATCTGGTTTAGCAACCAGGGTATTGAGAGAACCCTGGGAAACAACGTGGAGGTTCATCTTGTAGAACTCTTCAGGAGGGGGAGTGAGATAACCCTGAGGAACAATATGGAGGTTCAGCTTGCGAAATTCTTCTTGAAGTAGGGGGTGAACCTTATGAACCTGAAGGTGATTGCAGTACGACTTGCGGCTCAAAGCATCAGCCATTACATTAGCCTTGCCAGGTGTATAAGAAATTCCCACGTTGTAATCTGCTATCCGTTCCATCCATCTTTGTTGACGGAGATTCAGATCTGGCTGAGTAAACAGATACTTCAGACTTTGATGGTCGGTGTAGATCTCACAACGATTTCCAACGAGGTATTGCCGCCACTCTTTCAGTGCATGAATTACCGCAGCAAGTTCAAGGTCATGAACTGGGTAGTTCTCTTCATGTGGACGCAATTGACGGGATGCATAAGCAACCACTCTGCGTTCCTGCATTAGGACACAACCCATTCCCTGATGAGAAGCATCACAATAAATGGTAAAGTCCTTACGAGTATCCGGAGGAGCAAGCACTGGAGCAGAGGTCAACTTGTCCTTAAGTGCCTGAAAGCTCTCCTGACATTTTTCTGTCCACTCATATTTAACACCTTTGTGAAGCAAATTGGTTAAGGGCTTTGCAATCTTGGAGAAGTTCTCGACGAATCGACGGCAATAGCTGGCGAGACCGAGAAAACTTCTGACTTGCTTGACATTCTTCGGGGGAGTCCAGTCAAGAATAG
Source organism: Elymus sibiricus (assembly GCA_039707655.1). Lineage (NCBI taxonomy): Eukaryota > Viridiplantae > Streptophyta > Magnoliopsida > Poales > Poaceae > Elymus > Elymus sibiricus. The sequence goes on from CM077675.1 coordinate 148,311,246, forward strand.
CCTGAACTCGTTCAGGGTTGACCGCAATACCATCTTTGGAAATCACATGACCAAGGTAGGTTACTTCGTCCATCCAGAACTCACACTTTGAGTACTTAGCATAAAGTTGATGTTCTCGAAGCCTCTCCAATATAAGACGAAGATGTTCAGCATGCTCTTCTTTATTCTCGAAGAATACCAGAATATCATCCAGATAAACCACGACGAATTTATCGAGGTAGTCCATAAAAATATAATTCATCAATCGAGAGAAGGTTGTTGGAGCATTGGTTAAGCCGAAGGACATGAGGGTGTACTCGTATGAACCATAGCGAGTAACAAATGCAGTCTTGGGAATATCCTCTTCACGAACCCGGATCTGATGGTAACCCAACCTCAAGTCGAGTTTAGAGAATACTGATGATCCAGCAAGTTGATCATACAGATCATTGATCCGAGGAAGTGGATATTTGTTTTGAATCGTTGCTTGGTTGATGGGTCGGTAATCTTGGACCAATCGATTCGTACCATCCTTCTTCTTAACAAAGAGAGAAGGTGCTCCCCAAGCAGAGGAACTTGGACGAATGAAACCCAGACGAAGCGAATTGTCAAGTTCTTGCTTAAGTTCAAGGAGTTCGTGTGGTGGCATTTTATACGGACGCTTGGCTATAGGAGTGGTACCAGGTACCAAGTCGATGACAAACTCGACAGCTCTAGCAGGGGGAATCCCTGGGAGTTCTTCCGGAAAAACATCTTGGAAATCCCGGACAACTGGAATGTTTTCAATCCGTTCAAGAGGTGACTCATTTAATGCATTCATAGCATATAATCGGGCCTCAGCATTTCGAACAAGATGAGCATGATAGCTTACAATCTCATTCGAAGGATGCAGGAGGTGGACGGTTTTGGTGTCACAAACAATTGAAGCGGTATGTGCCTTCTACCAATCCAATCCGAGAATGAGATCGATATTGGAAGACTTCAACATTATGGGGGATGCATGGAATCCCAACCCTTCAATTTCAATGGGGACATTGTGACTAATAATGGAAGTCTGAAATTGGCCTGCGGGGGTGTTTACCACTATTGGGACGTTCATCTCTTCACACTTAATGTCATGCATGTATGCAAATTCTTCAGACATGAAAGAATGCGATGCTCCTGTATCAAACAATACAGAAGCTGGTACTGAGTTGACGAGAAGTGTACCCATCACAGTCGCAGGCTGGTCTTGAACTTGATTCAGATCAATATTGTTAGCCTGAGCACGACCCTGAGCAGGCCTGGCATTGTTGTTGCGGGGTTGGTTGGTAGGCAGTGCAAGTTGATTCTGACCCTGCCTGCAGTCTCTAGCATGGTGTCCTGGGCGACCACACTTGAAGCACAGTCCATCCTCAGGACGGGATGGTGGAGGCTGTGGTGCTCTTGCCGGTATAGCTCTTGGTTGTCTTGGCGGTGGAGGGGGTAGACGAGGCGCCACATAGGATGGCCTCGGCGCATATGCAGGTGGACAGTAGTTGTTGGGGATCCAGATCCTTTGCTTCTGAGGACATGGGCCCGAAGATGAACCCACGTCAATTTTGCGCTTAGTGTGATCCTTGTACCTCTGCAGACCTGTCTCAATCTGGATAGCCTTATTCACCAAGGTGGCAAAATCAGGGAAGTCGTGAGCTAAAAGAGCAAGGTGAATATCTGGGTGAAGTCCTTCACGGAATTTCTCCTGCCTGCGAGCATCAGTTGCAATGTCTTCCTCAGCATAGCGAGATAAGTCCAGAAATTCCCGCTGATAAGCATCCACAGTCTTGTTGCCCTGGACTAAGCTGCGGAATTCACACTTCTTCTTATCCATCATTCCCTGGGGAATGTGGCGAGCACGGAATGCAGCTTGGAACTCTGGCCAGGTGATGATTGTTCCAACAGGCTGAGAGCGCCTGTGGCTATCCCACCATTGAGCAGCAGGCCCTTTCAGAAAGTACGAGGCAAAAGTGACATAACTAGCCACTGGGGCACCTGAAGATTCCAGCTCATAGGTGATGTCACGGAGCCAGTCATCTGCGTCAAGCGGCTGAGTTGAGCTGCGGTAGGTCGTAGGGTTGAGGCGCATGAAGTCTTGCAGATTCATTGGGGCTAGCTGTTGATTCATATTCGGCCTTGGGAAACTGTCCATAAGCCCTTGCATAAACTGGCGATTCAGTTCAAACTGTTGCATCATACCAGCCATGTAGTCCGGTGGCGGTGGTGGCTCAGGTGCACCACGACCACGACCAGCTAGCCTAACCATTCTGTCAAATTTTAACAGTGGTAGTTTAGCATGTGGTAATTGCAAAATCAATGAATCATTCATGAAGTAAATTGCACAAAGAAGGAAGTGCAATAATTACGACATAGTAGTTCAAATTTCAACATACAGGTCCATACATAAGTCTATTACAAACAACAAGTTCGTTACAAAATAGACGATAGGTCCGGCATGAAATTAACCTAGACAACTAGGCGGCACGCAGTGGAGGGATACAACAACGCATCAGCGTCGGGGACAACGAAAGTAGCCGGGGAACTGCAGGTGACTCTGCAATCTTGTGAAAGAGTACTGCATCCCGTGCACACCCTGATGCAGTATCTACATATCAACCGGAAGCCTAGGCCCAAGTGCGGGGGCACGACCTCCAACAGCAGGCCACTCAAGACCTGGAGGAAACTCAGTCGGACGCGAGTGAAGAACAAACTCCGTATGCATTCCCGCAATGACTGCTGGCCTCAACTGCTCCAAAGCCCGGTAAAGGCGAGACGGGTGGCGTACAGCTCAAAGTTAAGAGCCCTGACAGTGTGATCCAGAATCGGATCGTAACGATGAATCACGCAGGGGGCGCAGATAGCAGTGTAGGATCGGTCGGTACGCTGTCGTGCAAAAGGGGTCAAGACCTCAGCGTCGGCAGTAGAGTCAACTCCAGCAGGGACATACGGGATGTATCTGTATGCCGTCTCCTCCAAACAAGGGTTCGCTGCACGGAGACGAACAATAGTAGCATAGGCAGCATCCTGTACTGCCATCTCAACAGTCACTCCAATGCCACGGAAGGTGTGCAGCTTAGTGATGGAGCGGTCATGTCGATCCCAGATAACCATCTCAGCCTCATACTGTTCCTGGTTGAACTCGCGGTAGTCCTCGTAAACAGTGTACTCGGGGTACCAGCGATATCCCAGTTTCTTCAAGAGGTCGACCAGAATGGCCGGAAACCCAGTCGTATCGTGCGCGTAGGTCAGACGAACGATCTGCCTATCGGGACGCATCTGTAACAAGGAGATTCAAGATGTCAAATGACAGTGTGTGCATCATAACTTCAAAGAAGACAACTTTCGACGAAACAATTCTCCGGTGGATGTGATCACGAGAACCTAATGTTAGATTTAGCAAAATCTTTAACCCGAAAGAGAAGAGAAATTAGAACCCAGAGTATAGACGAGGATTAAAAGATCCTAATACCACCCGATTGAGATGTGGGCCCGTAAGCTACAGCATCAGTGTTAGTAAAAGTTTTTCAATGACTAGACTCAACTTCGGCCAAGGAGTTGGAAAGGGGGCTACCTACAGGCAGTCGGCTCTGATACCGACTTGTGACGCCCCCATTCTTGTCCGTACGCTAATCATGCACACAATGCGTACGACCAAGATTAGGGACTCACTGATTGATATCACAACACAACAAAAGACACAAATAAGAGTCATACAACTCCATATTACAAGCCAGGGGCCTCAAGGGCTCGAATACAAAGCTCGACATAAACACGACTCAGCGGAAGCAAGTATATCTCAGTACATACATAAGTTAGACAAGTCTTGCCTTAAGAAGACTAGCACAAACATAAGCAACAGATCGAAAGAGGCGAGCCCTCCTGCCTGGGAACCTCCTAACTACTCCTGAGCGTCGAGGGCAGCCTCCACGTAGTAGTAGGCTCCATCGGTGGTGTAGTAGTCGCCTCTGGCGTACTCCATCTCATGGGCTCCATCGTCTGAACGCAGCAATCGAATCGAGGGGGAAAAGAGAATGCCAAGCAGCAGTGAGTACTCATCCAAAGTACTTGCAAGACTGACATGAGAACTACGCTAAATATGCATCATTATCAAGGGGAGGGGTTATAGCTGGACTGACTGCAGAAAGCAAGAATAGGGAGAAGGACTAGTCCTATCGAAGACTAGCATCTTCAGCATCTTGCAGCATTAGAAGAGAGTAGACCTGCAGCTCATATATAGTCATATTGTTGTAGCAATTTTATTAAGTAAACACGCCCAGAGATCCTTCCTCGACTCCCTGCGAGGAAGCAATCCCGGAGCCACAATTCATTTCAAATTTAAATTACAATTATAGTTGTATAAGGTCAAGGTATAATTCCAAGTCGTCCTGTTACCGTGGACACGGCTATTCGAATAGATTTATCATCCCTGCAGGGGTGCACCACATATTCCCCAACACGCCCGAGTCACCTCCCGCCGGACACACTTTCCTGGGTCATGCCCGGCCTCGGGATATCAGCACGTCGTCGCCCCACCTAGGCTCAACGAAGAGGCCAGCCCGCCGGTCTAAATCCTAAGCGCGTAGGTTCGTGGGCCCACTTGCCCTTGCGCTCTTGGACGATGCGTACGCGGCCGGAAGCAGTCCTAGCACCCCTTAGTAACAAGCGCGATGCGTTCCAGACCAATCCGTCACGCGCCGCTCCATTGCTGACATCCGAAGAGCTTCGGCTGATACAACGACGCTGAGTGCCCATAACTTTCCCATGTGATGGTTAGTGCGTATTAAGGCCAACGACCTAACTCAGATCAAGTACCCAACCCATTAGCAATTTATTAGTGCGGGGCAAGCGCGAACCATAAAGTGCAGTCCGTCGCCCCGCCAATAACACTCGGGTGCCTTACCGGCGCACCCCACCACATATCACTCTCGCGGGTACCCTTGGGGCCGACCCGTCTTCAACATGTTTCTGTAACCAGGTCATAGTAACTGTGTGTCTATACACCAAGTGGATACCCGAGGAATCACCCTCGATGGATCCCACTCGAGGTATGAGTAAGACAAGAGTCGCTACCGGTAAATGGGAAGGAGGAATCACCCTCGATACCCATGACCGATAGCTACGCTATAGAATTTACACCGGGAGTGCTAAGTGAGGTATCACCCTCGGCACTTGGTAGTAGCTCTGCAGTGCCATACTAAAGGGGTGTGTGGTGATGTGTCGGTAACGGCTTGTCAGTCATGACGACTGAGTCTCTTGTCTTCAAGTCCTCGGTGTCGTCGATGAAAGCAGGGGCAACTGGGACTAAGGGGGTCTCAGGGGTTCACTGTTCCACCTATACTAAGCATTTGATATGATTGCAGGTGTAGTAGCAGTTCATCAAAAACAGGCTATGCATCAGACATAGGAGCTAAATAATACAGTAGCAAAATCTAATGCAAGAACAAGAGGGAGAAGAATAGGCGATATCGGAATGCTCAAGGGGGTTTTGCTTGCCTTGCTGCTCTGCTGCAAAAGGCTGGTCGTCGACGGTGTAGTCGTACCCGGCAGCACCGTTAGTCACGGGGTCTACCGAAGAGAAGAGGGGGAAGAAACAATAAATATAAAGCACAGATGCAATCACGATGCATGACATGGCAATATGCAGAGCTAGGCATGCACTAACGCAGTACTACGCGTTGCGGACGAAGCGGGAGAATATCTGACGATATTTCCCGGTTCTCTGGAATTATTGGACAAGCGATCCGGATGGGAAAGTTCCATGTTCACCATGCTAGAAGCATGTGACAGATGAATGGATGGCATATTTGGATTCGTGGGATTTTTCTGATCAACTTTCATGTATAAAGTTTTTCCATCTGAGCTACAGATTATTTTCTATGATTTTTCAAAGTTTTAATCATTTTCTGGAATTATTTTAATAATTAAATCCAACATTATCCAGAATAGTGAATGATGACGTCAGCATGAGGTCAGCATTGCGTCAGCAGTCAATAGGGGGCTGACCAGGTCAAACCTAACCAGTGGGTCCCACATGTCATAGACTCAGTGTTAATTCAGGTTTTTAATTAAATTAAACAGGGTTAATTAGCAGGGGGGCCCATCTGTCAGTGACTAATTAACCTAAACTAAATACTTTAATTAACTTAACTAACTAGTTAGTGGCCTGACAGGGGTGGCCCACCTGTCATAGACACATGTGGGAGGGGTCCCACCACTCAGTGACACACGGGTGCCCAGTCAGCACTGAGTCGATTGGCAGCGGCGGCAGGACCAAATGGTCACCGGAGAGGCGCCGGTGACGAGCTCAGGCGCCGGCGCGTTCGGGCGCACGTCGGGGCTGGCCCTAGAGGCAGCTAATGGCGACGAGAGCGAGAGGGGAGGAAGCGGAGGCTCACAGCGGGGTGTAGCCGTGCAAAGTGGGCGTGGGGACGACTCGAGGCGGCCGGAATCGACGACGGCGTTGCGATGGCCGAACGTGGAAGACGATGGCGTGGGGGCGCTCCTGGGGCTCCGGAGCTCGGGCTCGTGGTCGAGGAGGACGAGGAGGGTGCGGCGGTTCTTGAGGACGTGACGGCAGGGTGCGGGGGTGGCGGTGGCCGCGGCTATCCGCCGATCATGGCGACGGCGGTGCTCGGATCTGGAGGGGGGGAGAGCGAGCGAGGTGAGGATAGGGGAGGAGGAGTGGCGTGGGCGTCCAGAGGCCCGAGGGAGGGGCGCCCTTATCCCCTCGCTCACCTGCCCTTGCGCCGTGGCGAGCAGCGGTGGCGCGGCCGAGCTCCGGCCATGGCGCGGGCGACACGGCGGCGGGAGCAGGTAGGGGGAGGCCCTGGTGGGCTGGGCCGCACTGTGTCTGCGGCCCAGAGGCCAGGTAAGTGGCCTCTGGCCTTTTTCTTTTATTTCTTTTCTGTTTCCTTTTTTTTGTTTCTGTTTTATTTTCTTTTGGCCAATAATCCTCCAAGCAAAAATGTGTAATATGGCCCAACAATTAACTTGCAATATTTTGGAGGGCCACATCTACTTTGAGCATTTTTGGGTACTGTTGGAAATTTACCATGCAATTTAAAAGGCATTTTAAATGCAAAAATGGCTCTGTTTTGATGGTGGGGTCCACACCAGTGGGAGGGTGATGTTGTTTTCCTTAACAACATTTATTTTGGATTATTCCACAAGTGTGCAACATTTTTCCCTTGCTGTTGAGGATTTAAATTTATCACATAAAATCCTATGGCAATTGAATTGAAATTTGAATTGGAATTTGAATCCAAACTTTATCAAGCCCCACTTAGCAAAATGAGCAGGCACTGTTCATGGTCATTACTCTGCTTAATTACAATGATCACTGTAGCTTAAACCCAGGGTGTCACATACGGGCATTCCGCTTCACCTTTTACCGCAACCAGAATATCTTTTGCCTCTTTCTTTGCCGTCTTTATTACAAGTATTCAACCGTCGTTCATCATTCTTTATTTGGTGCTTATGTAATTCTTTCGTTGACGTAATTCTTGAATGTATGCACCTATGAATTGAATAATGCATTGGTTAATGAAACTATCTATGTATATGTAAATAGCTATTCCCAACTTTCAAATTCAAATTCTGTGCAATTTTAAATTGTAGCGATTAAAATAATAATAAAATGCTCTGCGGGTCATTACGCTGCACACGATTTGTAAGTTCGTTTGTGATATACCTCATGATCCGACACGTTTCACAGATAGAAAACGTCTGCGCCCATGCACACAGTTGTCGTTTGCAAGCCGTGTGTGATTTCAGACAATATCACAAACCGTGCAACCGAATTAAATGTTGGTGATAGAATCGCTGTCGCACACAATTTAAAATGATAAACTGTTTGTGATGTAGTATGAATCGCAAATGTTGGACCACAGAATAGCGCGTGCGATAGTTATCATGTGGAACGCGAGTACGACATTCAGACGTTTCTAAAACTTATCCGATACTTGTATGATGGTTCAATTATCGTCTTAGTTAAATATCACAAATGGTTCGGACAATATAAGTGTGCGTGATATACTCCTTATCCTACACGCTTTGCAGTTATGAACTGTTTGTGATTCGGCGCACATCGTAAATGGTGTGCTACAGAATAGCGTGTGCGATGTTAGTGTGATCTCACACGAGTTGCAAGGATGAGCCGTATGGGAAGGATGCCATACCTCAAACGGTTGACCGGTGACTCTCGTTTGTGATAGATGCGGACATGTCATACGCTTAGTTTTGCCAAACGTTTGCGTTCGTTCGCCACCATCGTCGACGATTTTTCTGTGTCGTGTGGGATGGACCCCCCCATATCGCCCACACTGGCAAGGCGACGGTTTAAAACTACGTCGCGGAAAGGGGTTAAAAACAGTTTGTATAACACGTCGCTGCACCAGTTTACTCTTATGAGCAGTATACAATGTTGTTGGATTGATCTTGTTTTTTACACCTTTCCATTCTAGTTTTGGAGAGTCGATGGGCACACATTCCATTACTTCTACATTTATAAAAACTAGAACACCAAATAGGTTAAACCATATTACAGGAATTTCCACAAGCATAAGAATGCTACTGCAACCGAGTACCTTCCAAGCATCTATTTCACGAGGTGGGACTGTAACGAATATGCAGCTCGTAGAATTTTATAAGCAACAATGGGTTTGTATATTTCAATTCCTTGTCATCCACAAAAACCTCCTTTCCATTGGACTCGAGTTATTTTAATGTTATCGGATCTTTTTGCACATCATGTAGCAAAGTCACAAAAATAGTACACTTGCGTGATTATCTTAGTGACGCGGATTTGGTTAGCAGAATCCCCCTTGGACTATCACAAGTTTCTCCTTGTATGGAATCTGAATCCTCATTTGGGGCCTAACACTTGTGCAATTATGAAAAACATTTTACATAGAAAAAATTAAAACATCCATCGTGCATTAGTAAAATTTCAATGTATGTTCTAAAAATGTTTGTGAGAATTAAAAATGTCATGCGTTTCAAATAATGTACATGAAATTTTCAAAAAGAATAAAATAAGATGATAGGCTATAAAAAGTATGGCTAATGGAAGATGGTTTCTCTCTTCCGTGAGACAACAAGGCTGGTGGAAGTCTCCTTTGAAGCCTTCTCCATGTAGAATAGGCACTAAAGATGGGGAGGATCTCATGGGTAAGATATTTTTATTTACTGAGATAACCAAGATGATTATCATATTCATCTAGTTCATCTCCATTAGTTATTTGGCTAGATACTGGAGGATATGTCAATTTCATATTTCCATTCTTTTAATTTTCGTGTCAGACTGATGTAATGATCTGATGATTCTCTAATATGATATCAAGCGATGTTACCCACATAAGAAAAAGGAAAGAAAAAGGGGAGGGAGTGAAATAGGCTTTATCATTGTGTCCTGTTATATTTCTTGAGTGAAGCCGGTAACTATTGGTGGAAAAGGTAGTTTCATCACTTTTCATATAATGTTTCAGGATCCTATTTGATTGCTTCTTGAGATACTCTTATGAGCAGTATAAAATGATATTGGATTGATGCTGTTTTTTTTTCACCTTTCCATTCTAGTTTTGGAGATTAGATGGGTACACATTCCATTACTACTATATTCATCAAAACTAGAATATTAACTAGGTTAAACCATATGACTGGTAGTTCCACAAGCATAAGAATGCTACTGCAACCCAGTACCTTCCATGCATCTATTTCACAAGGCGGGACAATAACGATGGTGCACCTCCTAGTAGTTTATAAGCACCAATGGGTTATTATATTTCAATTCCTTGTCATCCACAAGAGCCTCCTGCCCATTGGACCATATTTATTTGGATGTTATTGAAACTTGTTGCACATTATCTAGAAAGCACGTAGAAATAGTGCACTGGCTTGATGATCTCAGTGTCGCGAATTCATTTAGCAGAATCGCCCCTTGGTCCTATCACAAGTTTCTCCTTGTGTGCAATTTAAATCCTCATTGTGAGGTCTATAACTTGTGCCATTATGAATAACACTTCACATAGAAAAAATTAAAACATCTATCATGCATTAGTAAAATGTTCAATGTATGTTCTAATTTTTTTGTGACAACTAAAAATGCCATCTGTTTCAAAATATGTACATGACCTTTTCTCAAAAAATAAAATAAGATGATAACCTATAAAAAGTATGAAGAATGGAAGTTGTCTGCTCTCCTCCGTGAGACTACAAGGCTGATATAGGTCTCCATTGAAGCCTTCGCCATGTAGAATGGGCACTAAAGATGGGGAGGATAGCATGGGTCTGATATTTTGGTTCTGCTAACATAACCAAGATGGTTCTCATATTCATATTCATCTCTATTAGTTATTTTGCTAGAGACAGGAGAATATGTCAATTTCATATTTCCGTTCTAAATTTAATTTTCGTGTTAGATTGATGTAATAATCTGATGTTTCTCTAAAATGACATCAAGCGATTGTACCCATATAAGATAAAAGGAAAGAAAAAGTGGAGGTCGTGAAATAGTCTTTATCGTTGTGTTATGTTATATTTCCTGAGTGAATCCGGTAAATGTTGGTCGAAAAGGTAGTTTCATTACTTTCCTTATAATGTTTAATGATCCTATTCGATTTCTTCATGAGATACTCTTATGAGCAGTATACAATGTTGTTGGATTGATGTTGTTTTTTACACCTTTCCATTCTTCTTTTGGAGAGTAGATGGGCACACATTCCATTACTACTACATTTGTCAAAACTAGAACACAGAATATGTTAAACCATATTACCGGAATTTCCACAAGCATAAGAATGCTACTGCAACCGAGTACCTTCCATGGATCTATTTCACGAGGTGGGACTATAACGAATGTGCAGCTCGTAGTATTGTATAAGCACCAATGGGTTAGTAGATTTCAATTCCTTATCATCCACAAAGATCTCCTTTCCATCGGACCAAAGTTATTTTAGTGTTATGGGATCTTTTTGCACATCATGCAGCAAGGTTGCAAAAATAGTACACTCACGTGATGATCTTAGTGATGCGAATTTGGCTAGAAGAATCCCCCCTTGGACTATCACAAGTTTCTCCTTGTATGGAATCAGAATCCTCATTCTGGGGCCTAACACTTGTGTAATTATGAAAAACACTTTACATAGAAAAAAAATTAAAATATCCATCATGCATTAGTAAAATTTCAATGTATGTTCTAAAAATGTTTGTGACAATTAAAAATGTCATGTGTTTCAAATAATGTACATGACATTTTCTAAAAGAAGAAAATAAGATGATAACATATAAAAAGTATGGCTAATGGAAGATGTTTTCTCTCTTTCGTGAGACTACAAGGCTGGTGGATGTCTCCTTTAAAGCCTTCTCCATGAAGAATAGGCACTAAAGATGGGGAGGATCGCATGGGTATGATATTTTGGTTTACTGACATAACCAAGATGGTAATCATATTCATCTAGTTCATCTCTATTAGTTATTTTGCTAGATACTGGTGGATATGTGAATTTCATATATCCATTCTATATTTAATATTCATGTGAGACTGATGTAAGGATCTGATAATTTCTAATATGATATCATGCGATGTTACCCATATAAGAAAAAGGAAACAAAAAGGGGAGAGAGTGAAATAGGCTTTATCGTTGTGTTATGTTATATTTCTTGAGTGAAGACGATAACTATTGGTGGAAAAGCTAGTTTCATCACTTTCCATAAAAAAATTAGGATCCTATTTGGTTGCTTCTTGAGATACTCTTATTAGCAGTATACAACTCTATTGGATTGATGTATTTTTTTACACCTTTCGATTCTAGTTTTGGACATTAGATGGGTACAAACCCATTACTACTACATTCATCAAAACTAGAACATTAACTAGTTTAAACCATATGACCGGTATTTCCACATGCATAAGAATGCTACTGCAACCCAGTACCTTCCATGCATCTATTTCATGAGGTGGGACAATAATGATGGTGCACCTCCTAGTAGTTTATAAGCACCAATGGGTTATTAGATTTCAATTCCTTGTCATCCACAAGAACCTCCTTCCCATCGGACCAGATTTATTTGGATGTTATTGAAACTTGTTGCACATCATTTAGAAAGGTCGTTAAAATAGTGCAGTGGCTTGAGGATCTTAGTGTTACGAATTCGGTTAACAGAATTGCCCCTTGGTCCTATCACAAGTGTCTCCTTGTGTGCAATTGAAATCCTGATTGCGAGGTCTATAACTTCTGCCATTATGAATAACACTTCACATAGAAAAAATTAAAACATCTATCATGCATTAGTAAAATGTTCAATGTATGTTCTTTTTGTGACAACCAAAAATGCCATGCATTTCAAAATATGTACATGACGTTTTCTCAAAGAATAAAATAAGATGATAACCTATAAAAAGTATGAAGAATGGAAGTTGTTTGCTCTCTTCCATATGACTTCAAGGCTGATATAGGTCTCCATTGAAGCCTTCGCCATGTAGCATGGGCAATAAGATGGGGAGGATAGCATGCGTCTGATATTTTGTTTCTGCTAACATAACCAAGATGGTTCACATATTCATTTAGTTCATCTCTATTAGTTATTTTGCTAGAGACAGGAGAATATGTTAATTTCATATTTCCGTTCTAAATTTAATTTTTGTGTTAGATTGATGTAATTATCTGATGATTCTCTAATATGACATCAAGCCATTGTACCCATATAAGAAAAAGGAAAGAAAAAGTGGAGGGAGTAAAATAGGCTTTATAGTTGTGTTATGTTATATTTCTTGAGTGAACCCGTTAACTTTATATCGAAAAGGTAGTTTCATTACTTTCCTTATAATGTTTAATGATCCTATTCGATTTCTTCATGAGATACTCTTATGAGCAGTATACAATGTTGTTGGATTGATGCTGTTTTTTACACCTTACCATTCCCGTTTTCGAGAGTAGATGGGCACGCATTCCATTACTACTACATTTAACAAAACTAGAACACCGCATAGGTTAAACCATATTACCGGAATTTCCACAAGCATAAAAATGCTACTGAAACTGAGTACCTTCCATGCATCCATTTCACGAGGTGGGAATATAATGAATGTGCAGCTCGTAGTATTTTATAAGCACCAATGGGTTAGTAGATTTCAATTCCTTGTCATCCACAAAAACCTCATTTCCATCGGACTCAAGTTATTTTAATGTTATGGGATCTTTTTGCACATCATGTAGTAAGGTCGCAAAAATAGTACACTCGCGTGATGATCTTAGTGATGCGAATTTGGTTAGCAGAATCCACCCTTGGACTATCACAAGTTTCTCCTTGTATAAATCAAAATAGTCATTCTGGGGCCTAACACTTGTGCAATTATGAAAAACACTTTATATAGAAAAAAGAAAATATCCATCATGCATTAGTAAAATTTCAATGTATGTTCTAAAAATGTTTGTGACAATTAAAAATGTCATGCGTTTCAAATAATGTCCATGGCATTTTCTAGAAGAACAAAATAAGATGGTAGCCTATAAAAAGTATGGCTAATGGAAGATGTTTTCTCTCTTCCTGAGACTACAAGGCTGGTGGATGTCTCCTTTGAAGCCTTCTCCATGTGGAATAGGCACTAAAGATGGGGAGGATCGCATGGGTATGATATTTTGGTTTACTGACATAACCAAGATGGTAATCATATTCATCTAGTTCATCTCTATTAGTTATTTGGCTAGATACTGGAGGATATGTCAATTTCATATATCCATTCTATATTTAATTTTCATGTCAAACTGATGTAATGATCTGATGATTCTCTAATATGATATCAAGCGATGTTACCCATATAAGAAAAAGGAAACAAAAAGGGGAGGGAGTGAAATAGGCTTTATCATTGTGTTATGTTATATTTCTTGAGTGAAGACGATAACTATTGGTGGAAAGGTAGTTTCATCACTTTCCATATAATTTTTCAGGATCCTATTTCATTGCTTCTTGAGATACTCTTATGAGCAGTATAAAATGCTATTGGATTGATGTTGTTTTTTACACCTTTCGATTCTAGTTTTGGGCATTAGATGGGTACAAATTCCATTACTACTACATTCATAAACTAGAACATTAACTAGTTTAAACCATATGACCGGTATTTCCACATGCATAAGAATGCTGCTGCAACACAGTACCTTCCATGCATCTATTTCACGAGGTGGGACAATAACGCTGGTGCACCTCCTAGTAGATTATAAGCACCAATGGATTATTAGATTTCAATTCCTTGTCATCCACAAGAACCTCCTTCCCATCGGACCAGATTTATTTGGATGTTATTGAAACTTGTTGCACATCATCTAGAAAGGTCGTTAAAATAGTGCAGTGGCTTGAGGATCTTAGTGTTATGAATTTGGTTAGTAGAATTGCCCCTTGGTCCTATCAAAAGTTTCTCCTTGTGTGCAATTGAAATCCTCATTGTGAGGTCTATAACTTGTGCCATTATGAATAACACTTCACATAGAAAAAAAAAATTAAAACATCTATCATGCATTAGTAAAATGTTCAATGTATGTTCTTTTTGTGACAACCAAAAATGCCATGCATTTCAAAATATGTACATGACGTTTTCTCAATGAATAAAACAAGATGATAAGCTATAAAAAGTATGAAGAATGGAAGTTGTTTGCTCTCTTCCATATGACTACAAGGCTGATATAGGTCTCCATTGAAGCCTTCGCCATGTAGCATGGGCAATAAGATGGGGAGGATAGCATGCGTCTGATATTTTGTTTCTGCTAACATAACCAAGATGGTTCTCATATTCATTTAGTTCATCTCTATTAGTTATTTTGCTAGAGACAGGAGAATATGTTAATTTCATATTTCCGTTCTAAATTTAATTTTCGTGTTAGATTGATGTAATTATCTGATGATTCTCTAATATGACATCAAGCCATTGTACCCATATAAGAAAAAGGAAAGAAAAAGTGGAGGGAGTAAAATAGGCTTTATAGTTGTGTTATTTTATATTTTTTGAGTGAACCCGTTAACTTTATGTCGAAAAGGTAGTTTCATTACTTTCCTTATAATGTTTAATGATCCTATTCAATTTCTTCATGAGATACTCTTATGAGCAGTATACAATGTTGTTGGATTGATGCTGTTTTTAACACCTTACCATTCTAGGTTTCGAGAGTAGATGGGCACACATTCCATTACTACTACATTTAAGAAAACTAGAACACCGCATAGGTTAAACCATATTACCGGAATTTCCACAAGCATAAAAATGCTACTGAAACTGAGTACCTTCCATGCATCCATTTCACGAGGTGGGAATATAACGAATGTGCAGCTCATAGTATTTTATAAGCAATAATGGGTTAGTAGATTTCAATTCCTTGTCATCCACAAAAACCTCATTTCCATCGGACCCAAGTTATTTTAATGTTATGGGATCATTTTGCACATCATGTAGTAAGGTCGCAAAAATAGTACACTCGCGTGACGATCTTAGTGATGCATATTTGGTTAGCAGAATCCACCCTTGGACTATCACAAGTTTCTCCTTGTATAAATCAAAATCGTCATTCTGGGGCCTAACACTTGTGCAATTATGAAAAACACTTTATATAGAAAAAATAAAATAGCCATCATGCATTAGTAAAATCTCAATGTATGATCTAAAAATGTTTGTGACAATTAAAAATGTCATGCGTTTCGAATAATGTGCATGGTATTTTCTAGAAGAACAAAATAAGATGGTAGCCTATAAAAAGTAGGGCTAATGGAAGATGTTTTCTCTCTTCCTGAGACTACAAGGCTGGTGGATGTCTCCTTTGAAGCCTCCTCCATGTGGAATAGGAACTAAAGATGGGGAGGATCGCATGGGTATTATATTTTGGTTTACTGACATAACCAAGATGGTAATCATATTCATCTAGTTCATCTCTATTAGTTATTTGGCTAGATACTGGAGGATATTTCAATTTCATATATCCATTCTATATTTAATTTTCATGTCAAACTGATGTAATGATCTGATGATTCTCTAATATGGTATCAAGCGATGTTACCCATATAAGAAAAAGGAAACAAAAAGGGGAGGGAGTGAAATAGGCTTTATCATTGTGTTATGTTATATTTCTTGAGTGAAGACGATAACTATTGGTGGAAAGGTAGTTTCATCACTTTCCATATAATTTTTCAGGATCCTATTTCATTACTTCTTGAGATACTCTTATGAGCAGTATAAAATGCTATTGGATTGATGTTGTTTTTTACACCTTTCGATTCTCGTTTTGGGCATTAGATGGGTACAAATTCCATTACTACTACATTGATAAACTAGAACATTAACTAGTTTAAACCATATGATCATGTTGGATCAGTGCTACAGTGATGACCTTGATCAGCAACCAATCATTTTGCTAAACAGGATATGATCATGTTGGATTTCAAATCTCATTTCAAATTCCACTTAAAAAGGGCTTTGAATTTTATTGTGATAAAATAATTCTCCAATCAGCAAAGGAAAAATCTTGCACACTCATGAAATAATCAAAAATAAATGTTGTTATGGAAAACAACATCACCCTCACACTGGTGTGGACCCCACCATGAAAACAGAGCCATTTTTGCATTTAAAATGCCCTTTAAATTGCATGGTTAATTCCAACAGTACCCAAAAATGCTTAAACTTGGTGTGGCCATTCAAAATAATGCATGTAATTTTGTGGACCATGATACACATTTTGCTAAAGCAAATATTAGCTAAAAGGAATTAAAACAGAAACAAAGAAATGAAAACAGAAAAGAAAATGGAAAAGGTTAAAGTGCACTGTGCACTACGGCCCAACCGTGCAACAGGCTGGCCCAGCCCAACTGGGGTCGGCCTTTCGTCCTCCTCGCGCCAGCGCCAGTGCGCCGATGCGTGCGCGCCGTCCGCCGGCCGGATGGCGTGCTGGCGGCCATCCCGCGGTCCCCCGCGCGGATAAGGCCAACTCCTGCTCTCTCTCTCTCTCCCCGACGAACCCTAGGCGCCAGAAGCCCCCTCTCCCTCTGCCTCCCGCGAGCACCCGAACGCCATGGCCGCCCCTCGTTGAGCTACCACGGCTATCGTCCTCCTCTCGCCGTTCCAAGAAGTCCGGCAGCCTCCCCAGGCTCGCCCTCGTCGGTTCCGCTCACCCGTTCGACCGGTGCTGCCCCGAATCGACACCGGTGACCCGATCCCCTCCGCCGGCCGTCACCACTGCATCGCCGTGATTCGCCTCGCCCCTGCGCTCCTAAGCTAACGCCGGCCACTGTGAGCCTCTTCGGTGAGCTCCGCTCCTCCTCCCCCCCTCAACTGCTCCTCTCTACACCTGAGCTAAGCCGCCGCTGTCCCGTGCTCCGGCTGCCGCCATTGCCGTGCTCACCGTGCTCCCGTAGCCGCTCAGCTTGCGCCTGTAGCCCAGATGAGCTCCTAGTGCACTGCTGCATCTCCCCAGCTAGCTACCTTGAGCTTTCGCTCCGTGTTTCGCCAGAACCACGGGTGCCCGAACTCCGGCGCCGCCTCCGCTCGTCTCCGGCGCCATTCTGGTCGTCCCCGGCGCCAGCCCTCGTCACCATCGGGTGCGCGACGTCGAGCCGCGCCAGTAGAGCCCAACCACGGGTCCAGAGGCCCCCCCTAGCCGAAACCCGGCGCAGGCCGTGGCCCTCCGCCGCTTTTAGATGTCGCCGGCGACTAGACGCCGGTCACCGCCAGCGTGGCATGGCCTAGGGCCCACCTGGGTCACTGCCAGTGGGTCCCCTGGCCCCGTTTGACCGCGTTGACCATGGTCAACGAGCTGACGTGGCAGCTACTTCCACTGACGAGCAGGCCCCACCCGCTTAATTAGTTAAATAGGTTTTGAAAATTAATCAGTTAAATAATTAGACACTGACTAGTGGGGACCACCATCTAACTAAGTTATTTAGTTTGAATTAACCCTGTTAATTAGTTACACAGGCTGACATGTGGGTCCCGGTGGACTCACCTGTCAGGTTTGACTCCGGTCAGCCCCTGTTGACTGCTGACGCTAGCAATACGTCATGCTGACGTCACCCTATACTATTCTGGATAATGTTGGATTTAAATAAATAAATAAATTCCAGAAATTCTTTAAAACTTTGAAAAATCATATCTTTTAATCCGTAACTCGGATGAAAAAGTTTTATACGTGAAAGTTGATCAGAAAAATCCCCCGAATCCGAATATGCCCTCCATTCATTTGTCACATGCTCCTAGCATGATGAACCTGGAACATTCCCCCTCCGGTCATCTGTCCGACATTTGTCCGGAACCGGGAAAACTTTCCCGGATGGGTTCCCCCTTTCTCGGTACCGTGTAACACTGCGTTAGGACACACCCGGCACTGCGTATTGCCATGTCATGCATCATGTTGCATCTGTTTGCTTGTATTCATTGTTTCTTCCCCCTCTTCTCTCCGGTAGCCTCCGAGACTGACGCTGCTGCCGAGCCCGACTACGCCCCTGACGACCAGCCTTTTGCAGCAGAGCAACAAGGCAAGCAAAATCCCCTTGAACATTCCGATATCACCCATCTCTCTCCCTCTTATTCTTGCATTAGATTTTGCTACTGTATTAGTTAGCTCCTATTCTGATGCATAGCCTGTTTTTGATGAACTGCTGATACACCTGCTATCATATCAACTGCTTAGCATAGGTTGATCAGTGAACCCCTGAGACCCCCTTAGTCCCAGTTGCCCCTGCTTTCATCGACGACACCGAGGACTTGAGGACAGAAGACTCAATCGTCATGACTGACAAGCCGTTACCGACACATCACCACACACCCCTTAAGTATGGCACTGCAGAGCTACTATCGAGTGCCGAGGGTGATACCTCACTTAGCACTCCCGGTGTTAATTCTATAGCGTAGCTAATCGGTCATGGGTATCGAGGGTGATTCCTCCTTCCCATTATCGACAGCGACTCTTGTCATACACGTACCTCGAGTGGGATCCATCGAGGGTGATTCCTCAGATATCCCCTTGGTGTATAGACACACAGTTACTACGACCTGGTTACAGGAACATGTTGAAGACGGGTCGGCCCCAAGGGTACCCGCGAGATTGAAATGTGGTGGGGTGCGCCGGTAAGGCACCTGAGGGTTATTGGCGGGGCGACGGACTGCACTATATGGTTCGCGCTTGCCCCGCACTAATAAATTGCTAATGGG
The DNA here is from genome assembly GCA_039707655.1 of Elymus sibiricus. NCBI lineage: Eukaryota > Viridiplantae > Streptophyta > Magnoliopsida > Poales > Poaceae > Elymus > Elymus sibiricus. The sequence goes on from CM077675.1 coordinate 148,330,426, forward strand.
TTGAGTATTTAATCTGAGAGGGCCTACGGGTCTTTGTCGCACTAACCACCACGCGGGGTAATCAGTATGGGCTGCTCTACGGCGTACATTCTCCCGAAAGCTCTTCAGATGCCACATTTTTCGACTCGCGCCCGGGTGGACTGGAACGCATGACGCTTGTAAGTTAAGGCATGCTAGGACTGATCCCGGCCGATGGCATAACGTGCAGGATGGCGAGGGCGATGGCCCAAGACCCCGAGCCATTAGGATGTAGACCGGTGTGCTGGCCTCTCTGTTGAGCCTAGGTAGGACTACGTCGTGTCGATCGGCCGAGGCCGGGTATGACCAGAAAATTGTATCCGGCCGGAGCTTATCGAGCGTGTTGGGTAATTTGGTGCACCCCTGCAGGGAAGTAAACTATTCGAATAGCCGTGTCCACGGTAACAGGACGACTTGGAGTTGTACTTTGGCCTACTACAACTATAATCATGAATTAATTAAAATGAATTGTGGCTTCGAGATTGCTTCCTCGCAGGGAGTCGGGGAAGGATCTCTGGGTGTGGACACTTAATAAAATTTCTACAATAATATGACTATATATATATGTGATACCAGTCTACTCTCGTCTTATGCTGCAAGATGCTAGTCTTTGATAGGACTAGGCCTTCTTCTCTCTTCTGGCATTTCTGCAGTTTAGTCCAAAGATATAGCCCCATTTCCTTTGATACTGGTGCATATCTAGCATAGTTCTGCTGTAAGTCTTGCGAGTACTTTGGATGAGTACTCACCGTTGCTTTGCTCCCTCTTTCCCCTTGATATGGTACCGCGATCAGATGATGGAGCCCAGGAGACCCAGGATCCAGCTTACCCGGTTGACGACTATAGCTACCCCGACGGAGGCCACTACTACCAGGATGGAGCCTACTACGACGTAGACTTCTCTGATGTTCAGGAGTAGTTAGGAGGTTCCCAGGCAGGAGGCCTCGCCTCTTTCGATCCGCTGCTTATGTTTGTGCTAGCCTTCTTAAGGCAAGACTTGTGTACCTTTATGTCTGTACTCAGATATTATTTGCTTCCGCTGACTTATGCTCGTCGAGCTTTGTATTCGAGCCCTCGAGACCCCTGGCTTGTAATATGAAGCTGTATGACTTTAAATTTGTGTTTAGAGTTGTGTTGTGATATTGATTAGTGAGTCCCTGATCTTGGTCGTACGCATTGCGTGATTTTTTAGCGTACGGTCGAGGCTGGGGGCGTCACAAGTTGGTATCAGAGCCGACTGCCTATAGGTAGCCCCCTTTCCACATCCTTGGCCGAAGTTGAGTCTAGTCATTGAAAAACTTCTACTAACACTGATGTTGTGGCTTACGGGCCCACATCTCAATCGGGTGGTATTAGGATCTTTTATTCCTTCTCTATACTCTGGGTTTTGATCTCTCTTCTCTTTCGGGTTAAAGATTTTATTAACTCTAACTCTAGGTTCTCGTAAATACTCCTCCCGGAGAGCCCCTCATTACAGATGATTGCCTGCTTCATCAGAAGATTCCGAAGATACTCTCCGTTGTTCTCCTGAGAACTTGTGCTCATCGCTTTTGCGATTCCCTTCCACCGTCAACCCCTATGGATAGCTGCATACAACTGTCATACATACAAGGGATTCATTCGTCCCTAATTGATCATGTGTTTCACAAAATCCTTTGAATTGCTATTCGATCTTCCGTAATCCTCAATATCCTTTTGCTCTTGACCTTTCTCACCTGCTTGCATTATGGTTAATTCCATATGCCTAGCAATATTCATTAAGTCCTTTGTGAATGACATTTGATTTCATTGATTCAACTTGTATGTGGATGCACCCAGTCATCAGTTGATTGAATATCCATCTAAGTCCATTCAACCTACTTGTATTTGATCGGAGCATTTGATTTTGATAAACCAACCTGGAAATCATAATTCCTTTGGTATTTAAGTATCTATATCATTCAGATAATTTCTTTCTTCCAACTGTTTGAGTTCCGATACTCATATGAGATCCCTTTGTGGGATGCCAAACCATTGTTGGGTTATTATCCGACAGCATCCTTCACATTCAAAATCCTTGTGAGTTCTTCCCCTGATACATGATGTCATTGGTAAATTGTGTCTTCTCCCTCTGGAAAGTTGTATCCTATGCTTTTGTCAGCCATGCTCTTTTGTCAAACATGTGTTAATTACCCTTGAAGCTTGTGGTGTATGTTCCTAAGATGCCCCTATGGGTTGAACCTATGCTTTCCCTAATCTGGGTAAACCCGAGAGTTTTCACGAGTCGTATTCTCTGTTGTTTAACCCGATAAAATTTCAACACTGCAACTTCATCGAAAGTGAGAAGTGAATGAGAGGTTATGCCTTGAAGAAGTGGGAGTCGACCTTGAACTTTGTGTTCATGCCCATGGACCCGGTGTATGACTTATCATGGAGCTTCTTGTAACAATAATCATTCTCTTTGTATGGATTGATCTTGTATCTGTGTTTTGGTACTTTGCAACCGTGGTTTCGACCATGATTGTTCTTCTTTGATCCCATTTCTTGGACAAGTTCAAGCACTTGTCTTCGACAGATCAATGCACCTGCCCAACCTCTATTTTGATCTACCTTCGAGTATTACCCCCCTGGTATCTCCAGGATATCGTGTCATTCCACTACATCTTAAGTATTTTAGCTGAAGTAATGCCTTTCCCTATCAAAGTCACTCCATGGGTTCTGGGTTTTCATCAACCGAGAACATCGAATAGTGAATCGAGTCCGCACTGCAATTCAACAACTCATAGTAAACTTCCTTGTTTATGAGTTTGTACTCGATCATGTCATTCCCAGCTGATTGGCGACCTCATCATCGTCATGCTGAAGCTTGACCATGCTACCTAAGTCCTTCATCCCCGGAACGCAATTCCAACATTGTGCTAAGCTTACATCGAATTTTCAACATCACGATTAGTTTTCTTGAAGGACAATATCGATTTTGAGCTGGTAATCTTATCTGTGGTTCCGATAACCTTTCGCTTCACCACTCCTTTGCTTGATGTTGTCGTTGATCGGTTACATCTTCATGAAACTTCTCGACAAATGTGTCGTGATCATCATCAATAATTTGAGCTCTTCCAAGTATCAATCGAATTCATGATGAGAAATACCATCCTTGTCCCTCGATGATTTGTGTCATCATTGTCAACATTATTTCCCTCACACCGATACAAACTTGTTCATGTTTTGTGTTGCAACCTTTTCTTCTCAGTCATGCCGAGTCTGAGGTATTCTGACACCAACCAGATCTGAATCTCAGTCAGATATGATGGTTGGAACATCTTCCAAGAATCATAACATTGGTCTCTATCTGCCGTTGTTCCTGATGGATCCTTTGTGTATCCAAAGTCTGATCTTTACATGATGACCATGTCAATGCTACCTCGAAGCATGACTGTGGTATTCCGAATTTCATCAAGGACATTGGAGGCATAATGCTAAATGTTTCTTGATCAATTATCCAAACATCGTTGTATGGGTAAACATCATAAATTCCTTGCCCCTTAGTCTTAATGGTTACCTACCTGGAGCCTTGTTATGATTGTCTCGCTCTGAATGCTCTTGGAAAGGATATACACCTAATGCTCGTGTATACACATTTTCCTTTCCATTGGTCTGATTAATGTGATAATCACATTTTCCTTTCCATTGGTCTGTTTAACCTTTATTGAGATTTATTTGATCTGAGCAGTGATAATTCCCTGCTTAGGTAAATACCTCGGTGTACTACTCTGTCAGTAAGACCCTGTTACTATTGTTGTTAACATTTCGGTAACCGTCGGTGGACGAGAACCTTGCCTAGTGGTCCGCCTCATTTCGACGAGCAGGAAAATGGTTCTCTTCGTCCCCCGCCCTTGGTACCTATGTTGTTGCCGACATAGTTGACAGACTATCCTCTGACAAGTCTTGCTAGCATGACCGTGCAAGATGTCACCGCTCTTCCTACTCTTAATCCACATGATGGGCCCATAACCCATAGTTCCACAGGATCGAAACCTGACTCTCCTATACCACTTCGATTCCAAGGTATCTTTTGCACTTGGCTTCGTATGTAATTCCCGAGTCACCGTCCAAGGGATGATCTATCCTAATATCAGACACAATAATTGTTTTCGCTGCTCTGAATCCCTTTCACCTTCTGATCAGGCATCGAATGATTGCCTACCCGTTTGGAACTTTTGAACCATCGCATATTGCTCTCAGTGGATTCCCTGAGTAACAACTCGAGAAATAGTTCAAGCCTTCTTCCTTGAGTTCACTGTCAAGTGCCCAACTTTGTGGAAATACGTTCTACCAGAGTTTCTCCCTCTAATCGCATTCATAGGACGATGAAGATCCCGAAGAAAGGATGATGACTTCATCAGGATCACCTGGAATAGAGAATTGAAGACTTCAGCATAAGGGGATCAACCTCTTCGATGAGAGCAACAAGAACAAGAAGACTCGTTAGAATTTCGTGACCAAACTTTCTCCCCCCTTACTCTACCTCTAAATTCTCGGGACGAGAATTCTTGTTAGACGAGGAGAGTTGTAACACCCCTGGATCAATGCTACTGTGATGACCATGATCAGCAACCAATCATTTTGCTAAACAGGATATGATCATGTTAGATTTCAAATCTCATTTCAAATTCCACTTAAAAAGGGCTTTGAATTTTATTGTGATAAAATAATTCTCCAATCAGCAAAGGAAAAATGTTGCACACTCATGAAATAATCCAAAATAAATGTTGTTATGGAAAACAACATCACCCTCACACTGGTGTGGACCCCACCATCAAAACAAAGCCATTTTTGCATTTAAAATGCCCTTTAAATTGCATGGTTAATTCCAAGAGTACCCAAAAATGCTCAAACTTGGTGTGGCCATTCAAAATAATGCATGTTATTTTGTGGACCATGTTACACATTTTGCTAAAGAAAATATTAGCTAAAAGAAATTAAAACAGAAACAAAGAAATGAAAACAGAAAAGAAAATGGAAAAGGTTAAAGTGCACTGTGCACTACGGCCCAACCGTGCAACAGGCTGGCCCAGCCCAACTGGGGTCGGCCTTTCGTCCTCCTCGCGCCAGCGCCAGTGCGCCGATGCATCCGCGCCGTCCGCCGGCCGGATGGCATGCTAGCGGCCATCCTGCGGTCCCCCGCGCGGATAAGGCCAACTCCTGCTCTCTCTCTCTCTCTCCCCGACGAACCGTAGGCGCCAGAAGCCCCCTCTCCCTCTGCCTCCCGCGAGCACCCGAACGCCATGGCCGCCCCTCGTTGAGCTACCGCGGCTATCGTCCTCCTCTCGCCATTCCAAGAAGTCCGGCAGCCTCCCCAGGCTCGCCCTCGTCGGTTCCGCTCACCCGTTCGACCGGTGCTGCCCCGAATCGACACCGGTGACCCGTTCCCCTCCGCCGGCCATCGCCACTACATCGCCGCGATTCGCCTCGCCCCTGCGCTCCTAAGCTAACGCCGACCACCGTGAGCCTCTTCGGTGAGCTCCGCTCCTCCTCCCCCCCTCAACTACTCCTCTCTGCGCCTGAGCTAAGCCGCCGTTGTCCCGTGCTCCGGCTGCCGCCATTGCCGTGCTCACCGTGCTCCCGTAGCCGCTCAGCTTGAGCCTGTAGCCCAGACGAGCTCCTAGTGCACTGCTGCATCTCCCCAGCTAGCTAGCTTGAGCTTTTGCTCCGCGTTTCGCCAGAACCGTGGGTGCCCGAACTCCGGCGCCGCCTCCGCTCGTCTCCGGCACCATTCTGGTCGTTCCCGGTGCCAGCCCTTGTCACCATCGGGTGCGCGACGTCGAGCCGCGCCAGTAGAGCCCAACCACGGGTCCAGAGGCCCCCCCTAGCCGAAACCCGGCGCAGGCCGTGGCCCTTCGCCGCTTTTAGACGTCGCCGGCGACTAGACGCCGGTCACCGCCAGCGTGGCATGGCCTGGGGCCCACCTGGGTCATTGCCAGTGGGTCCCCTGGCCCCGTTTGACCGCATTGACCATGGACAACGAGCTGACGTGGCAGCTACTGCCACTGACGAGCGGGCCCCACCCGCTTAATTAGTTAAATAGGTTTTTAAAATTAATCAGTTAAATAATTAGACACTGACTAGTGGGGCCCACCATCTAACTAAGTTATTTAGTTTGAATTAACCCTGTTAATTAGTTACAGAGGCTGACATGTGGGTCCCGGTGGACCCACCTGTCAGGTTTGACTCCGGTAAGCCCCTGTTGACTGCTGACGCCAGCAATACGTCATGCCGACGTCACCCTATACTATTCTGGATAATGTTGGATTTAAATAAATAAATAAATTCCAGAAATTCTTTAAAACTTTGAAAAATCATATCTTTTAATTCGTAACTTGGGTGAAAAAGTTTTATACATGAAAGTTGATCAGAAAAATTCCAAGAATCCGAATATGCCCTCCATTCATCTGTCACATGCTCCTAGCATGATGAAACTGGAACATTCCCCCTCTGGTCATCTGTCCGACATTTGTCCGGAACTGGGAAAACTTTCCCGGATGGGTTCCCCCTTTCTCGGTACCGTGTAACACTGCGTTAGGACACACCCGGCACTGCGTATTGCCATGTCATGCATCATGTTGCATCTGTTTGCTTGTATTCATTGTTTCTTCCCCCTCTTCTCTCCGGTAGCCTCCGAGACTGACGCTGCTGCCGAGCCCGACTACGCCCCTGACGACCAGCCTTTTGCAGCAGAGCAACAAGGCAAGCAAAATCCCCTTGAACATTCCGATATCACCCATCTCTCTCCCTCTTATTCTTGCATTAGATTTTGCTACTGTATTAGTTAGCTCCTATTCTGATGCATAGCCTGTTTTTGATGAACTGCTGATACACCTGCTATCATATCAACTGCTTAGCATAGGTTGATCAGTGAACCCCTGAGACCCCCTTAGTCCCAGTTGCCCCTGCTTTCATCGACGACACCGAGGACTTGAGGACAGAAGACTCAATCGTCATGACTGACAAGCCGTTACCGACACATCACCACACACCCCTTAAGTATGGCACTGCAGAGCTACTATCGAGTGCCGAGGGTGATACCTCACTTAGCACTCCCGGTGTTAATTCTATAGCGTAGCTAATCGGTCATGGGTATCGAGGGTGATTCCTCCTTCCCATTATCGACAGCGACTCTTGTCATACACGTACCTCGAGTGGGATCCATCGAGGGTGATTCCTCAGATATCCCCTTGGTGTATAGACACACAGTTACTACGACCTGGTTACAGGAACATGTTGAAGACGGGTCGGCCCCAAGGGTACCCGCGAGATTGAAATGTGGTGGGGTGCGCCGGTAAGCCACCTGAGGGTTATTGGCGGGGCGACGGACTGCACTATATGGTTCGCGCTTGCCCCACACTAATAAATTGCTAATGGGTTGAGTATTTAATCTGAGAGGGCCTACGGGTCTTTGTCGCACTAACCACCACGCGGGGTAATCAGTATGGGCTGCTCTACGGCGTACATTCTCCCGATAGCTCTTTAGATGCCACATTTTTCGACTCGCGCCCGGGTGGTCTGGAACGCATGGTGCTTGTAAGTTAAGGCATGCTAGGACTGATAACGGCCGATGGCGTAACATGCAGGATGGTGAGGGCGATGGCCCAAGACCCCGAGCCATTAGGATGTAGACCGGCGTGCTGGCCTCTCTGTTGAGCCTAGGTAGGACTACGTCGTGTCGATCGGCCGAGGCTGGGTATGACCAAAAAATTGTATCCGGCCGGAGCTTATCGAGCATGTTGAGTAATTTGGTGCACCCCTGCAGGGAAGTAAACTATTCGAATAGCCGTGTCCACGGTAACAGGACGACTTGGAGTTGTACTTTGGCCTACTACAACTATAATCATGAATTAATTAAAATGAATTGTGGCTCCGAGATTGCTTCCTCGCAGGGAGTCGGGGAAGGATCTCTGGGCGTGGATACTTAATAAAATTGCTACAATAATATGACTATATATATATGTGATACCAGTCTACTCTCGTCTTATGCTGCAAGACGCTGAAGATGCTAGTCTTCGATAGGACTAGGCCTTCTTCTCTCTTCTGGCATTTTTGCAGTTTAGTCCAAAGATATAGCCCCATTTCCTTTGATACTGGTGCATATCTAGCATAGTTCTGATGTAAGTCTTGCGAGTACTTTGGATGAGTACTCACCGTTGCTTTGCTCCCTCTTTCCCCTTGATACGATACCGCGATCAGATGATGGAGCCCAGGAGACCCAGGATCCAGCTTACCCGGTGGACGACTATAGCTACCCCGACGGAGGCCACTACTACCAGGATGGAGCCTACTACGACGTAGACTTCTCTGACGTTCAAGAGTTGTTAGGAGGTTCCTAGGCAGGAGGCCTCGCCTCTTTCGATCCGCTGCTTATGTTTGTGCTAGCCTTCTTAAGGAAAGACTTGTGTACCTTTATGTCTGTACTCAGATATTATTTGCTTCCGCTGACTTATGCTCGTCGAGCTTTGTATTCGAGCCCTCGAGGCCCCTGGCTTGTAATATGAAGCTGTATGACTTTAAATTTGTGTTTAGAGTTGTGGTGTGATATTAATTAGTGAGTCCCTGATCTTGGTCGTATGCATTGCATGATTGTTTAGCGTACGGTCGAGGCTGGGGGCGTCACACTTTCCTTATAATGTTTAATGATCCTATTCGATTTCTTCATGAGATACTCTTATGAGGAGTGTACAATGTTGTTGGATTGATGCTGTTTTTTACACCTTACCATTCTAGTTTTCGAGAGTAGATGGGCACACATTCCAATACTACTACATTTATCAAAACTAGAACACCGCATAGGTTAAACCATATTACCGGAATTTCCACAAGCATAAAAATGCTACTGCAACTGAGTACCTTCCATGCATCTATTTCACGAGGTGGGAATATAACGAATGTGCAGCTCGTAGTATTTTATGAGCACCAATGGGTTAGTAGATTTCAATTTCTTGTCATCCACAAAAACCTTCTTTCCATCGGACCCAAGTTATTTTAATGTTATGGGATCTTTTTGCACATCATGTAGTAAGGTCGCAAAAATAGTACACTCGCGTGATGATCTTAGTGAATCCACCCTTGGACTATCACAAGTTTCTCCTTGTATAAATCAGAATCGTCATTCTGGGGCCTAACACTTGTGCAATTATGAAAAACACTTTATATAGAAAAAATAAAATAGCCATCATGCATTAGTAAAATTTCAATGTATGTTCTAAAAATGTTTGTGACAATTAAAAATGTCATGCGTTTCAAATAATGTGCATGACATTTTCTAGAAGAACAAAATAAGATGGTAGCCTATAAAAAGTATGGCTAATGGAAGATGTTTTATCTCTTCCTGAGACTACAAGGCTGGTGGATGTCTCCTTTGAAGCCTTCTCCATGTGGAATAGGCACTAAAGATGGGGAGGATCGCATGGGTATGACATTTTGATTTACTGACATAACCAAGATGGTAATCATATTCATCTAGTTCATCTCTATTAGTTATTTGGCTAGATACTGGACGATATGTCAATTTCATATATCCATTCTATATTTAATTTTCCTGTCAAACTGATGTAATGATCTGATGATTCATTAATATGATATCAAGCGATGTTACCCATATAAGAAAAAGGAAACAAAAAGGGGAGGGAGTGAAATAGGCTTTATCATTGTGTTATGTTATATTTCTTGAGTGAAGACAATAACTTTTGGTGGAAAAGGTAGTTTCATCACTTTCCATATAATTTTTTAGGATCCTATTTCATTGCTTCTTGAGATACTCTTATGAGCAGTATAAAATGCTATTGGATTGATGTTGTTTTTTACACCTTTCGATTCTAGTTTTGGGCATTAGATGGGTACAAATTCCATTACTACTACATTCATCAAAACTAGAACATTAACTAGTTTAAACCATATGAATGGTATTACCACATGCATAAGAATGCTGCTGCAACCTAGTACCTTCCATGCATCTATTTCATGAGGTGGGGCAATAATGATGGTGCACCTCCTAGTAGTTTATTAGCACCAATGGGTTATTAGATTTCAATTCCTTGTCAATCACAAGAACCTCCTTACCATCGGACCAGATTTATTTGGACGTTATTGAAACTTGTTGCACATCATCTAGAAAGCATGTTAAAATAGTGCAGTGGCTTGAGGATCTTAGTGTTACAAATTCGGTTAGTAGAATCGCCCCATGGTCCTATCACAAGTTTGTCCTTGTGTGCAATCGAAATCCTCATTGTCAGGTCTATCACTTGTGCCATTATGGATAACATTTCGCATAGGAACAATTAAAACATCTATCATGCATGAGTAAAATGTTCAATGTATGTTCTAATTTTTTTGTGACGACTAAAAATGCCATGTGTTTCAAAATATGTACATGACGTTTTCTACAAAAACAAAATAAGATGATAACCTATAAAAACTATGGAGAAAGAAAGTTGTTTGCTCTCCTCCATGAGACTACAATTCTGGTGTAGGTCTCCATTGAAGCCTTCACCATGTAGAATGGGCACTAAAGATGGGGAGGATAGCATGGGTCTGATATTTTGGTTTTGCCAACATAACCAAGATAGTTATCATATTCATTTAGTTCGTCTTTATTAGTTATTTTGTTAGATATAGGAGGATATAGCAATTTCATATTTCCATTCTAAATTTAATTGCCGTGTTAGCTTGATGTAATGATCTGATGATTCTCTAATATGACATCAAGCAATTTTACCCATATAACAAAAAGGAAAGAAAAAGTGGAGGGAGTAAAATAGGCTTTATAGTTGTGTTATGTTATATTTTTTGAGTGAACCCATTAGCTGTATGTCGAAAAGGAAGTTTCATTACTTTCCTTATAATGTTTAATGATCCTATTCCCTTGCTTCATGAGATACTCTTATGAGTTGTATACAATGTTGTTGGATTGATGTTTTTTTACACCTTTCCATTTCGAGAGTAGATGGGCAGACATTCCATTACTACTACATTTATCAAAACTAGAACACCACATAGGTTAAACCACATTACCGGAATTTCCACAAGCATAAGAATGCTACTGCAACTGCGTACTTTCCATGCATCTATTTCACGAGGTGGGAATATAACGAATGTGCAGCTCGTAGTATTTTATAAGCACCAATGGGTTAGTAGATTTAATTCCTTGTCATCCACAAAATCCTCTTTTCCATAGGACCTGAGTTATTTTAATGTTATGGGATATTTTTGCACATCATTTAGTAAGGTCGCAAAAATAGTACACTCACGTGATGATCTTAGTGATGCGAATTTGGTTTGCAGAATCCACCCTTGGACTATCACAAGTTTCTCCTTGTATAAATCAAAATCGTCATTCTCGGGCCTAACACTTGTGCAATTATGAAAAATACTTTATATAGAAAAAATAAAATAGCCATCATGCATTAGTAAAATTTCAATGTATGTTCTAAAAATGTTTGTGACAATTAAAAATGTCATGCGTTTCAAATAATGTGCATGACATTTTCTAGAAGAACAAAATAAGATGGTAGCCTATAAAAAGTATGGCTAATGGAAGATGTTTTCTCTCTTCCTGAGACTACAAGGCTGGTGGATGTCTCCTTTGAAGCCTTCTCCATGTGGAATAGGCACTAAAGATGGGGAGGATCGCATGGGTATGATATTTTGATTTACTGACATAACCAAGATGGTAATCATATTCATCTAGTTCATCTCTATTAGTTATTTGGCTAGATACTGGATGATATGTCAATTTCATATATCCATTCTATATTTAATTTTCGTGTCAAACTGATGTAATGATCTGATGATTCTCTAATATGATATCAAGCGATGTTACCCATATAAGAAAAAGGAAACAAAAAGGGGAGGGAGTGAAATAGGCTTTATCATTGTGTTATGTTATATTTCTTGAGTGAAGACGATAACTTTTGGTGGAAAGGTAGTTTCATCACTTTCCATATAATTTTTCAGGATCCTATTTCATTGCTTCTTGAGATACTCTTATGAGCAGTATAAAATGCTATTGGCTTGATGTTGTTTTTTACACCTTTCGATTCTAGTTTTGGGCATTAGATGGGTACAAATTCCATTACTACTACATTCATCAAAACTAGAACATTAACTAGTTTAAACCATATGAATGGTATTACCACATGCATAAGAATGCTGCTGCAACCTAGTACCTTCCATGCATCTATTTCATGAGGTGGGGCAATAATGATGGTGCACCTCCTAGTAGTTTATTAGAACCAATGGGTTATTAGATTTCAACTCCTTGTTAATCACAAGAACCTCCTTACCATCGGACCAGATTTATTTGGACGTTATTGAAACTTGTTGCACATCATCTAGAAAGCATGTTAAAATAGTGCAGTGGCTTGAGGATCTTAATGTTACAAATTCGGTTAGTAGAATCGCCCCTTGGTCCTATCACAAGTTTGTCCTTGTGTGCAATCCAAATCCTCATTGTCAGGTCTATCACTTGTGCCATTATGGATAACATTTCGCATAGGAACAATTAAAACATCTATCATGCATGAGTAAAATGTTCAATGTATGTTCTTTTTGTGACAACTAAAAATGCTATGCATTTCAAAATATGTACATGACGTTTTCTCAAGGAATAAAATAAGATGATAACCTATAAAAAGTATGAAGAATGGAAGTTGTTTGCTCTCTTCCATATGACTACAAGGCTGATATAGGTCTCCATTGAAGCCTTCGCCATGTAGAATGGGAAATAAGATGGAGAGGATAGCATGCGTCTGATATTTTGTTTCTGCTAACATAACCAAGATGGTTCTCATATTCATTTAGTTCATCTCTATTAGTTATTTTGCTAGAGACAGGAGAATATGTTAATTTCGTATTCCGTTCTAAATTTAATTTTCGTGTTAGATTGATGTAATTATCTGATGATTCTCTAATATGACATCAAGCCATTGTACCCATATAAGAAAAAGGAAAGAAAAAGTGGAGGGAGTAAAATAGGCTTTATAGTTGTGTTATGTTATATTTCTTGAGTGAACCCATTAACTGTATGTCGAAAAGGTAGTTTCATTACTTTCCTTATAATGTTTAATGATCGAATTCGATTTCTTCATGAGATGCTCTTATGAGGAGTGTACAATGTTGTTGGATTGATGCTGTTTTTTACACCTTACCATTCTAGTTTTCGAGAGTAGATGGGCACACATTCCATTACTACTACATTTATCAAAACTAGAACACCGCATAGGTTAAACCATATTACCGGAATTTCCACAAGCATAAAAATGCTACTGCAACTGAGTACCTTCCATCTATCTATTTCACGAGGTGGGAATATAACGAATGTGCAGCTCGTAGTATTTTATGAGCACGAATGGGTTAGTAGATTTCAATTTCTTGTCATCCACAAAAACCTTCTTTCCATCGGACCCAAGTTATTTTAATGTTATGGGATCTTTTTGCACATCATGTAGTAAGGTCGCAAAAATAGTACACTCGCGTGATGATCTTAGTGATGCGAATTTGGTTAGCATAATCCACCCTTGGACTATCACAAGTTTCTCCTTGTATAAATCAGAATCGTCATTCTAGGGCCTAACACTTGTGCAATTATGAAAAACACTTTATATAGAAAATATAAAATAGCCATCATGCATTAGTAAAATTTCAATGTATGTTCTAAAAATGTTTGTGACAATTAAAAATGTCATGCGTTTCAAATAATGTGCATGACATTTTCTAGAAGAACAAAATAAGATGGTAGCCTATAAAAAGTATGGCTAATGGAAGATGTTTTCTCTCTTCCTGAGACTACAAGGCTGGTGGATGTCTCCTTTGAAGCCTTCTCCATGTGGAATAGGCAATAAAGATGGGGAGGATCGCATGGGTATGATATTTTGATTTACTGACATAACCAAGATGGTAATCATATTCATCTAGTTCATCTCTATTAGTTATTTGGCTAGATACTGGAGGATATGTAAATTTCATATATCCATACTATATTTAATTTTCATGTCAAACTGATGTAATAATCTGATGATTCATTAATATGATATCGAGCGATGTTACCCATATAAGAAAAAGGAAACAAAAAGGGGAGGGAGTGAAATAGGCTTTATCATTGTGTTATGTTATATTTCTTGAGTGAAGACGATAACTATTGGTGGAAAAGGTAGTTTCATCACTTTCCGTATAATTTTTTAGGATCCTATTTCATTGCTTCTTGAGATACTCTTATGAGCAGTATAAAATGCTATTGGATTGATGCTGTTTTTTACACCTTTCGATTCTAGTTTTGGGCATTAGATGGGTACAAATTCCATTACTACTACATTCATCAAAACTAGAACATTAACTAGTTTAAACAATATGACTGGTATTACCACATGCATAAGAATGCTGCTGCAACCTAGTACCTTCCATGCATCTATTTCACGAGGTGGGGCAATAATGATGGTGCACCTCCTAGTAGTTTATTAGCACCAATGGGTTATTATATTTCAATTCCTTGTCAATCACAAGAACCTCCTTCCCATCGGACCAGATTTATTTGGACGTTATTGAAACTTGTTGCACATCATCTAGAAAGCTCGTTAAAATAGTGCAGTTGCTTGAGGATCTTAGTGTTACAAATTCGGTTAGTAGAATCGCCCCTTGGTCCTATCACAAGTTTCTCCATGTGTGCAATCGAAATCCTCATTGTCAGGTCTATCACTTGTGCCATTATGGATAATATTTCACATAGGAACAATTAAAACATCTATCATGCATTATTAAAATGTTCAATCTATGTTCTAAATTTTTTGTGACAACTAAAAATGCCATGTGTTTCAAAATATGTACGTGACAGTTTCTAGAAGAACAAAATAAGATGATAACATATAAAAACTATAAAGAATGAAAGTTGTTTGCTCTCCTCCATGAGACTACAAGGCTGGTGTAGGTCTCCATTGAAGCCTTCACCATGTAGAATGGGCACTAAAGATGGGGAGGATAGCATGGGTCTGATATTTTGGTTTTGCCAACATAACCAAGATAGTTATCATATTCATTTAGTTCGTCCTTATTAGTTATTTTGTTAGAGACAGGAGGATATAGCAATTTCATATTTCCATTCTAAATTTAATTGCCGTGTTAGCTTGATGTAATGATCTGATGATTCTCTAATATGACATCAAGCAATTTTACCCATATAACAAAAAGGAAAGAAAACGTGGAGGGAGTAAAATAGGCTTTATAGTTGTGTTATGTTATATTTCTTGAGTGAACCCATTAACTGTATGTCGAAAAGGTAGTTTCATTACTTTCCTTATAATGTTTAATGATCCTATTCCATTGCTTCATGAGATACTCTTATGAGTTGTATACAATGTTGTTGGATTGATGTTTTTTACACCTTTCCATTTCGAGAGTAGATGGGCACACATTCCATTACTACTACATTTATCAAAACTAGAACACCGCATAGGTTAAACGACATTACCGGAATTTCCACAAGCATAAGAATGCTACTGCAACTGAGTACCTTCCATGCATCTATTTCACGAGGTGGGAATATAACGAATGTGTAGCTCGTAGTATTTTATAAGCACCAATGGGTTAGTAGATTTAATTCCTTGTCATCCACAAAAACCTCTTTTCCATAGGACCCAAGTTATTTTAATGTTATGGGATCTTTTTGCACATCATTTAGCATGGTCGCAAAAATAGTACACTCGCGTGATGATCTTCGTGATGCGAATTTGGTTAGCAGAATCCACCTTTGGACTATCACAAGTTTCTCCTTGTATAAATCAAAATCGTCATTCTGGGGCCTAACACTTGTGCAATTATGAAAAACACTTTATATAGAAAAAATAAAATAGCCATCATGCATTAGTAAAATTTCAATGTATGTTCTAAAAATGTTTGTGACAATTAAAAATCTCATGCGTTTCAAATAATGTGCATGACATTTTCTAGAAGAACAAAATAAGATGGTAGCCTATAAAAAGTATGGCTAATGGAAGATGTTTTCTTTCTTCCTGAGACTACAAGGCTGGTGGATGTCTCCTTTGAAGCCTTCTCCATGTGGAATAGGCACTAAAGATGGGGAGGATCACATGGGTATGATATTTTGGTTTACTGACATAACCAAGATGGTAATCATATTCATCTAGTTCATCTCTATTAGTTATTTGGCTAGATACTGGAGGATATGTCAATTTCATATATCCATTCTATATTTAATTTTCATGTCAAACTGATGTAATGATCTGATGATTCTCTAATATGATATCAAGCGATGTTACCCATATAAGAAAAAGGAAACAAAAAGGGGAGGGAGTGAAAAAGGCTTTATCATTGTGTTATGTTATATTTCTTGAGTGAAGACGATAACTATTGGTGGAAAAGGTAGTTTCATCACTTTCCATATAATTTTTCAGGATCCTATTTCATTGCTTCTTGAGATACTCTTATGAGCAGTATAAAATGCTTTCGGATTGATGTTGTTTTTTACACCTTTCGATTCTAGTTTTGGGCATTAGATGGGTACAAATTCCATTACTACTACATTCATCAAAACTAGAACATTAACTAGTTTAAACCATATGACCGGTATTTCCACATGCATAAGAATGCTGCTGCAACCCAGTACCTTCCATGCATCTATTTCATGAGGTGGGACAATAACGATGGTGCACCTCCTAGTAGATTATAAGCACCAATGGGTTGTTAGATTTCAATTCCTTATCATCCACAAGAACCACCTTCCCATCGGACCAGATTTATTTGGATGTTATTGAAACTTGTTGCACATCATCTAGAAAGGTCGTTAAAATAGTGCAGTGGCTTGAGGATCTTAGTATTACGAATTTGGTTAGTAGAATCGCCCCTTGGTCCTATCACAAGTTTCTCCTTGTGTGCAATTGAAATCCTCATTGTGAGGTCTATAACTTGTGCCATTATGAATAACACTTCACATAGAAAAAATTAAAACATCTATCATGCATTTGTAAAATGTTCAATGTATGTTCTTTTTGTGACAACTAAAAATGCTATGCATTTCAAAATATGTACATGAAGTTTTCTCAAAGAATAAAATAAGATGATAACCTATAAAAAGTATGAAGAATGGAAGTTGTTTGCTCTCTTCCATATGACTACAAGGCTGATATAGGTCTCCATTGAAGCCTTCGCCATGTAGAATGGGCAATAAGATGGGGAGGATAGCATGCGTCTGATATTTTGTTTCTGCTAACATAACCATGATGGTTCTCATATTCATTTAGTTCATCTCTATTAGTTATTTTGCTAGAGACAGGAGAATATGTTAATTTCATATTTCCGTTCTAAATTTAATATTCATGTTAGATTGATGTAATTATCTGATGATTCTCTAATATGACATCAAGCCATTGTACCCATATAAGAAAAAGGAAAGAAAAAGTGGAGGGAGTAAAATAGGCTTTATAGTTGTGTTATGTTATATTTCTTGAGTGAACCCATTAATTGTATGTCGAAAAGGTAGTTTCATTACTTTCCTTATAATGTTTAATGATCCTATTCGATTTCCTCATGAGATACTTTTATGAGCAGTATACAATGTTGTTGGATTGATGCTCTTTTTACACCTTACCATTCTAGTTTTCA
The DNA here is from genome assembly GCA_039707655.1 of Elymus sibiricus. NCBI lineage: Eukaryota > Viridiplantae > Streptophyta > Magnoliopsida > Poales > Poaceae > Elymus > Elymus sibiricus. The sequence continues at coordinate 148,348,081 of CM077675.1, forward strand.
AGAGTAGATGGGCACACATTCCATTACTACTACATTTATCAAAACTAGAACACCGCATAGGTTAAACCATATTACCGGAATTTCCACAAGCATAAAAATGCTACTGCAGCTGAGTACCTTCCATGCATCTATTTCAAGAGGTGGGAATATAATGAATGTGCAGCTCGTAGTATTTTATAAGCACCAATGGGTTAGTAGATTTCAATTTCTTGTCATCCAGAAAAACCTCCTTTCCATCGGACCCAAGTTATTTTAATGTTATGGGATCTTTTTGCACATCATGTAGTAAGGTCGCAAAAATAGTACACTCGCGTGATGATCTTAGTGATGCGAATTTGGTTAGCAAAATCCACCCTTGGACTATCACAAGTTTCTCCTTGTATAAATCAGAATCGTCATTCTGGGGCCTAACACTTGTGCAATTATGAAAAACACTTTATATAGAAAAAATAAAATAGCCATCATGCATTAGTAAAATTTCAATGTATGTTCTAAAAATGTTTGTGACAATTAAAAATGCCATGCGTTTCAAATAATGGGCATGACATTTTCTAGAAGAACAAAATAAGATGGTAGCCTATAAAAAGTATGGCTAATGGAAGATGTTTTCTCTCTTCCTGAGACTACAAGGCTGGTGGATGTCTCCTTTGAAGCCTTCTCCATGTGGAATAGGCACTTGTCGGTGTACTAAAGTTTGGGTATTTTAGTACGCCATACTTGTGCACGGACGGTTGTAGCCACACCAGCGGCAAGGCCTGCCGGGGGATAGCTGAACGCAAGTGCAACAATATCAAGAAAGCATTCAAGTCAACAATCAGAAGATATAAGACCGAAGGCTGGGCGCCCGACAAGATCTTGTCGGGATGGCCTGCGGAGCCCCGGCAAGATTCGCACCCGGCAAGACCTCGCCACCCTGTCACCACTCCAGCACAGCGACCAGCTTGTCAGATGAGGTTTATCCTCCTGAATACATGTCAAGGCGCTAACAACGGATGGGGTTAAGCGGTGCTGATGGGACGGGCTCTTTTTCCGTCCCCAAGAAGCTAAGGGACACCTCAACGGAGCATTTAATGCGTTTGTCCTAAATCGTCAGGATTAGGTATGATAACACTGTAGCTACTTTACACCTCATGTATGTACTGTACGCCACTGTTGGTGACCCCTTCGAACGTATAAAAGGAGGCCCAAGGCGTAGCTACAGAGAGGATCTTCGGGCCCATTCTGCATGCGTAGCTGCTGCTCGAACGTACTGTTCATCGTAAGCGCTCCTGGAACTTGGGCTTAAACACATCCAATACAACCAAAGCAGGAGTAGGGTTTTACGCTTCTCAGCGTCCCGAACTTGGGTAAAAATCCCTCGCGTTGTTCGTTAGATCTGCTCTTCGTGCAATCCTTTTTCCCTGCTGAACCATAAAAGGGATCCACGCGATCCCATAGGTGTCGTACGCCGACATCTTTGGCGCGCCAGGTAGGGGGAAAGGCTGCGTGAAACTGATCTAGTGATCAGCGCGCCAGTTTCTTCACCATCTTCATTGACATGGCCCCCAAGAAGAAGGGTTTTACGGCGGTTGGTCCATCCGCGTCCGGTGTCCCTGTAACTATACGGACGGGCGACGGTGTGACACAGGCGGAGGAGGTGGAGATCCTGAGCTTCCACGACGTTCTAGTGATCATAGCCAGGCGAGCGGTGTCGTTCGCAGCGACGAGGCAACCCACGCGCCGCTAGATCTAAGGACGGAGCTGTGCTGCATACTAGTAGCGTAGCGAACTCCAAGGACGGAAGGGCGCCTTCTAAGACACCCACGCCGGTGCATGGGCCGCGGCCTTCTCAGGTCGCGCGAGATGAACAGCGCCGCGACGTTGGTGGTTCGAAGCGTCCCCATGGAAAGACTCCTGAGCATCATTCTCGAGATGCGCGGGACCAGCATGCACGCCAACATGCTGGTGGAAGTGCCGTGCGGTCGCGGGACCGTGATGGAGCTCCTTCTAACACGGTTAGGAGTCAGGGCACCTCACGTTCCTCGCACCTTTCGCCGCCGCCTACACCAGTAGAAGCACTGGCGCGAGCATAGTTGCTCCTGAATTTTCCTCCTGCTGCGGACAAGCTCGAAGAATGGAGAGCTGCTATTCAGAGCCTCGTCGGCCTCGCTAATGAAGACAGGCCACAGCAGGTGGAGCCTTCGTGGCGGCAGTCCATCGAGCCGGCGCGCGCCCATGGCGAAAAGACTGGAGGTGGTACAACCACGGTGCACTCTCCTCCACAGCGGCAGCAGCGGTCGCCGACTCAACGGATTGACGCTTGTAATGATGACTCAATGGCGTCATCTGATCCGCGAATTCGCCGCGATCAACGTCAAGTTCTTCGGGAACGAAGCAAAGAAGACGCTCGGACTACTATCGAGCGGCGGCGGGAAGCGCGCCATCAATCTGATAGGCGTGCAGGACCCACTGTAGACAAGCCTGCGCCAGGGTATTATGATGACCTACCTTATGAGGTGGGTTGTCCAGCTTTTACCCGTGAGCTGCGGCGAGTCCAGTGGCCTAATTCCCGCACGTTCAAACCAGAGGTCCCGGAGAAGTACGACGGCAAGACACACCCGTCGGAGTTCTTGAGCATCTACACCATTGCGGTGCAGGCTGCCGGGGCTCGCGACGACAAGATACTCACCAACTACTTCCCGTTGGTACTTAAGCCCAACGTCAGGTCGTGGTTGATGCATCTGCCAGAAAATTCCATTTCTTCCTGGGCAGATCTGTGCCATGAGTTTGTTGGCGCCTTTACCGGAGGTCACCAAGCTCCTGGCCAGGAAAGTGATTTGCATCTCATCCCCCAGAAAGAGGGCGAAACCTTGCGCAAGTACATACAGAGATTCAGCCGTGTACATCACAACATCCCAGACGTTCATCCTGCTGCTGTTGTCAGCGCGTTCCATCCGAACGTGAGCAACCGCAGGATGCGCGAAGAACTGGCGATGAACAAAGTCAGGGATGTTGCCGAGCTCTATGCTCTGGCTGATAAGTGTGCTCGAGCTGAAGAAGGGAGGAGATTCCCCGGCAAGGATGCTGGCACAGGAATCGACTCTGAAGACGAAGACGCCGCCGCCCCGGCAAAGAAAAGCCGGTGGCGTAATAGGAAGCACAAGGGCAAGGCCGTGCTTGCCGTCGAGGGATCCGGCAACCTCGACACCGCCAAGAAAATCAAGGTTGACATCCCCGGCAAGGAGGTTGCCGGGTGCGCCTCATGTCAGGCCTTGGCGGCTGCCGACAAGCCGGAGGGCTCCGACAAGCAATACTGCAAGATCCATCGCACCAAGGGCCACGATCTCCAAAACTGCCGGCAAGTTGAGCAGCTTGTCGAGAAGCAGAAAGCTGAGTATGAAAGGCGAGATAAGGAGAAAGGCCAAGATGGTGCGGAGGGGTCCGGCAAGAAACGCGGTGGCCGAGGAGGTCGCCCCGGCAAGGCCAAGCAACAGAAGGAGAGGCCTGCTCGAGGCCGCGACAAGCAAGAGGGGGGTGACGATGACAACGAGGAGGACGACGAGTCCAGCGAGCACGAATTCCAAAAAGCTACAGAAGTCACGTGCGTTAACGGAGGCGCCTCGTTGCATTCCTCCCACCGCCGACTCAAACAGTGGGCGCGTGAGGTTAATGCGACAGGGCCATCTGTCGATGCCCGGAAACCATTGAAATGGTCCAACACACCTATCATTTTTGATGCTGAGGATCACCCCGATCGCACAACTGCAGTCGGGTGTTTGCCATTGTTGGTTTCACCAACGATTCGCAACCTCAAAGTGACGAAAATGTTAGTTGACGGTGGGGCCGGTTTGAACTTGATCTCACCCGACGTGATCAAAAGGTTGCAGATTCCTGATGAAGATCTCGAGGAGACGGGCACGTTTCAAGGGATCAATCCAGGAAGGAGCCAGCCGAAGGGGAAGATCACACTACCAGTAACATTTGATAGTGACCTGAACTACCGAACAGAGAAGATTGTTTTCGACATCGCAAAGATTCCATTGCCATATAATGGGATCCTCGGCCGTCCGGCGCTGGCCAAGTTCATGGCGGCATCCCAATACACCTATAATACATTGAAGATGCCCGGGCCGATGAGCGTCATCACTATCAACTCCGACAAGAAGGATGCGCTTATCTGCACCGACCAACTTTACCGGGAGGCAGTTGCAGCATCTGCCGCCAAGTCACTTGCTCCTGCCGCTGAAGCTCCCGGGGGGAAGAAGATCGGCAGGAGCTCTAGCACACACTCCGGCAAACACACCCCCTCGGAGTGCTGCGCTCCTATTGAGGATGTGCCAGAGAGCTCCACCGGCAAGAGCAAGAAATCCAAGGCAACTCCACCAGAAACTAAGAAGGTGCCCGCCAAGGAGGATGGTACGGGAGGAACTTTCACCATAAGTTCCACCCTCGACGACAAATAGGAAAGCGCGCTCATTGCTTTCCTGCGGGCGAATATCGATGTGTTTGCATGGCAACCATCTGATATCCCCGGTGTTCCCATGGAAGTAATTGAGCACCAACTTGCTGTCTGTCCTCATGCACGGCCCGTCAAGTAGAAGGTTAGGAAGCAGGCTTTGGAGCGGTAACAATTTATTGCCGAGGAAATCAAGAAGTTGGAAGCGGCAGGTTTGATTAGAGGAGTGCTCCATCCAACATGGTTGGCCAATCCAGTTGTAGTGCGCAAGGCGAATGGAAAATGGAGGCTGTGTATTGATTATACAGACATCAATAAAGCCTGTCGAAAAGATCCTTTTCCCTTGCCACGCATCGACCAGATTGTGGACTCCACTGCCGGCTGTGATTTGCTGTCATTTCTTGACGCCTATTCAGGATATCACCAGATCTTCATGGCAAAGGAAGACGAAGAGAAAACCGCATTTATCACCCCATGTGGTACGTATTGCTTTTTGCGTATGCCTTTCGGGTTGAAAAGTGCTGGTTCAACATTTGCAAGAGCAGTCCAGATTGGTTTTGAGCCCCAGCTACATAGAAATATGGAAGCTTATATGGATGACATAGTGGTCAAAACCAAGGACAAAGCAACGCTCATACAAGATTTAGAAGAGACATTTGCAAATCTGCGCAAGATCAATTTGAAGCTCAATCCTGAGAAGTGTGTGTTTGGCATTCCATCCGGCAAGCTTCTCGGGTTCTTTGTGTCTGAGTGTGGGATCGAGGCAAATCCCGACAAGATCAAGGCAATTGAGCAGATTGAAGCACCAAGATCGTCAAAGATGTGCGTCGACTTGCCGGCTGCGTTGCTGCTCTGAGCAGGTTCATCTCCAAGTCCGCTGAGCGCGCCCTGCCCTTTTTCAAAAAAATTAAAAAGGCAGGTCCAATGAAGTGGACTCCGGAAGCGGAGGCAGCGTTGCAGGACTTGAAGAGGTACCTCTCCTCTCCACCAGTACTAGTCGCGCCAAAACCACAAGAGCCGTTGCTGCTATATCTAGCGGCAACGAATCAAGTGGTGAGTGCTGCGTTAGTGGCAGAGAGACAAGTCGACAAAGAAGCAGCGGCAGCGGCAAGACGGCCAAGCGACGAGCTGGGATCATCCCCGGCAGAGTCTAGTGCTGATAAAGAAGGATCTGCGCAATCGAATGAAGCAACACAGAAGAAGAAGATGGTGCAGCGCCCAGTTTATTTTGTTAGCTCCCTTTTGCAGGGGGCTAGGTCAAGATATTCTGGCGTGCTGAAGTTGCTCTTCGGTCTCCTTATGGCCTCGAGGAAGCTGCGCCATTATTTTCAAGCACATGAGATCACCGTCGTCACTCGCTTTCCGTTGCAGCGGATTTTGCGAAATCCAGATGCAACCGGCAGGATTGTGGAGTGGGCTTTGGAACTGTGAAGTTTTGGTCTCAAGTTTGAAAGTACTTCAACTATTCAGAGCAGAGCCTTGGCAGAGTTCATTGCGGAATGGACTCCAACCCCAGATATGGAGATTCCGGAGACAACTTTTCCCGGCAAGGAAACGAATCAAGAGTGGATTATGTATTTTGATGGGGCTTTCTCGCTGCAAGGCGCCGGTGCTGGCGTGCTGCTTGTCGCACCCACCGGAGAGCACCTCAGATACGTGATCCAGATGCACTTTCCCCGGGAGAGGTCGACAAATAACACTGCAGAGTATGAAGGGCTGTTTGCCGGTCTCAGGATCGCGACGGACCTTGGAATTAAGAAGCTCATCGTCAAAGGTGATTCGCAGTTTGTCATCAAGCAGGTGAATAAAGATTATCAGAGCCCGTTGATGGAAGCTTACGTGGATGAAGTGAGGAAGTTGGAGGAGCGCTTTGACGGTCTGCAAATGGAGCACGTTCCTCGTGCGGAAAACAGCATTGCTGACGACCTGTCGAAGCGTGCTGCCCTCAAGTTACCTGTGGAACCAAGGACTTTTGTGCTTCAATTGACTCAACCATCGATAGCACCATCAGCAAAGCAAGATAAGAGAAGGAAGTTGAGTTCCGGCAAGTATTTTCCGGCAGAGCTCCCAGAGGCCGCCAGTAAGAAGTTGCCGGGAACGACACCAAGCTTGCCGGTGAGCGACAGGCTCCGGCAGGGCCTTGAGCTCTTGCTGTAGAGACAAACGCTCCCACCGAGCTTGCCGGAGAGCAACAGGCTCCGGCAGGGCCTCGAGCCCTTGCTGTAGAGACAAACGCTCCCATGGCAGAGGACATGCCTTTAGTCCTTGTTGTCGAGCCCCAGGCTCCAGCATGGGCACAACACATCGTCCATTTCCTTCAGACAGGAGAACTCCCCGAAGAACAGGAAGAAGCAGAGAAAGTAGCCCGTCAGTCTAATATGTACCAGTTTGTGGACAATGTCCTGTACAGAAAGAGACCGAACGGTGTGAAATTGAAGTGCATTCCTCGGGAGGATGGACTGGAGCTGTTGGCAGAGATACATGGAGGCATATGTGGCTCCCACATAGGATAAAGAGCACTTGTTGGTAAGGCATTCCGGCAAGGTTTCTTTTGGCCCACTGCTCTCCAGGATGCAATTGCGCTAGTAACCAAATGTGAAGCGTGTCAGTTCCATTCAAAAAATTGCATCAACCAGCTCAAGCTCTTCAGACAACCCCTCTCTCCTGGCCGTTTTCGGTCTGGGGGCTCGACATTTTGGGCCCTTTCCCCCGTGCTGTCGGGGGCTTTGAGTACTTGTACGTCGCCATCAACAAGTTCACAAAGTGGCCGGAAGTGGAAGCAGTGAGGAAGGTGACAGCACAATCAGCCGTCAAGTTCTTCAAAGGACTAGTTTGCCATTTTGGTGTACCAAACAGAATCATCATTGACAACGGCACACAGTTCACGAGCCGCACCTTCATGCAATACGTCCAAGACCTTGGCGGCAAGATATGTTTTGCTTCTGTTACTCATCCAAGGAGCAACGGCCAGGTGGAAAGGGCAAATGCTGAAGTGTTGTGAGGTCTTAATACAAGAACTTTCGACAAGCTGCGCAAGTGCGGAAGACGCTGGATTGATGAGCTGCCGGCAGTTCTTTGGTCAATCAGAACGACACCAAATCGAGCCACCGGCCAGACACCCTTCTCCCTAGTATATGGGGCGGAAGCAGTTCTCCCCACGGAACTCACATACGGGTCACCTCGAGTGCTCGCCTATGATGAGCTTGAGCAAGAGCAGTTGCGGCAAGATGACGTTACGCTCCTTGAGGAAGATCGTCTTCAGGCTGCTGTGCGAGCTACACGCTACCAGCAAGCCTTGCGCCGCTACCATAGCCGTAAGGTTCATGCCCGAAGTTTTGAGGAAGGCGACCTTGTTCTTCGGCGCGTTCAGTCGGCCAAGAATTCCAACAAGTTGACGCCGAAGTGGGAAGGCCCTTATCGGGTAGTACAAGTCACCAGGCCTGGCGCAGTCCGCCTCGAGACCGAAGATGGCGTTCCAGTGGGCAATTCTTGGAAGATCGAACATCTTCGTAAGTTCTATCCATAAGGCGCGGTTGCCGGGTCCCCCGGGAACCACCTTTTGTACGAGTCTTGCCGCCAAGGCATGTAATCCTTTGTACAAAGCGAGGCGCAGACCCTGTGCATAGTTGAATAAGTTTAAGTGTTTTGCAGTTCTTGTCGATTTCCATGTTTACTTATGTGCATGCTTATCTGAGACATTGTATTACACTTGCTTCGGGTAAGCATTAACAAACCGCCAAGGTTCCATATCTCTATTTTCTCTTCTTTCTTTTTCTCAAAGGACAGAAGGTTCCCTTGCATGCAAATTTGCCGGGGGGGATGATGGTACGGATACCTGGTATGGATACCGACAGGCGACGTTCAAGGTTGACATCTTGCCGGAAGAAGTACAGCAACGAAAAGCTAAGTTGCAGAAACTTTAAACAAATTTTTGTTTTGTAAGGTTATTCTCCTTGAACGATTTTGACTTTTGTATGGAAAACCTGCACGCGAAGGAACCTTGTCATGATCGGTTGCGCCCTTACTTTGTTTGGAGTCCGCTCAACAGTTTAAGTGGCTGCACTGAGAAAATCAAGGTTTCTTGCCGGTAGCGACACCTCCAGCAGGCTGCTAAAGTCCCGCACCTAGCGCTCTCGGCAAGGCTGCGCCCACCGGTAAGTTTCCAATAAAGCATAGGGCGTATACCATACAAAAAGGAATCAGACAAGGGAAATAGCATGCATTCATCCAGAGCATAGCAAGTTATATTACATCAATAGTTGCCGCGATTCTAACTTAAGATAAAATTGTCTTTGGCATGGAATGGTGGCAACGAAGAGAAATGAAGCAGCTTGTCCCTACGCTGGCCTTCGACCCTCTTGACTTGGTTGACCTTGTCGACGATGGGCGCGACAAGTTCTTCTAGCGCCTTGAGGTCTGCATCCTTCGGCAAGCGGTCGAGAACGTTGGTGAGGTTGATGCCGGGGTTCTTGTACACCACCTTGGTGAGCACCTTGAGGAGGACGGCCCGGCAGAGTTTGCGGGATTCGTTGGCTAGATGGGTTGCTCGATCAGAGTGGAGCAGCTTCAGAGCATCGATCACGCCCTCGAAGAACATGGTCAACTTGGCGCTCGTAGACACCCTATCATCAGAAGAATAGTTGAAGCCTTGCAGGCCCATGGTGGACAATTCTGCTGCAAGCCTCTCCGCGACGTCGATAAGGCGCTCAGTCCAGATCTGCACACCTGCCACATAGTTGTTATGGGTGACGGCGGCGCTCTTGAGCAGGTCCTTCTCATTCTGGAGATCTTTGATCAAGACCTTCTCACGAGCCGTGCTGTTCTCAAGAGACTCTTTCAGCATGGTCAGCTTCAGCTCCAGATCGGCAATGGATTCCTCGGCTGAGGTGAGTTGCTTGGTCTTGTCGGATATGGCGACCTGTATCTCCGCCAGGCTATAGAGAGCCTTCTCTCTTTCAGTTTCGAGCGCCGAGATCTTCTTGCCGTGATCCTCAAGGTCCGCCTCCAGCTTCTTCACCTTATCATCAAGCTCGTTCTTGGTGGCCTCTGCAGCTTCGGCAGCATTGACGGCTTCCTTCAGCTTGCCGGCGTGGTCTGTGGCCAGAGCCTCGAGGGTTTCCTTGTGTTTCTGCTCCAGCTCTTGGGTCCGCTGTGCGACAAGCCTTTCAATCTCTTCGTCCTTGCCGCAAAGCTTGTCGGCAAGTGCCCTCTCGTGAGAGTCGAGGTCCTCTTCATGAGCGTCGAGCACGACATGGCGCTCTGTTAGGCGAGCTTCCTCTGTAGTGGCCTGTTGTTTGGCCTCCTCTTGTGCCTTCTCAACATCAGACTGCTTCATGAGGAGCTCGTTCCAGCTTTGATTCTGTTGCTCCTCACTCGCCTTCAGCTCTTGAAAAGCTTCGACGTACCAGACTTGCGTCTCCTCGACGCGCTTCTGGAGATCTGCCTCCGCTGCTCCAACAACTAATGCCCTGGAGTCCAACTTCTCCTTTCGAGTGCGGTAGAGCGCCTGGAGCTTTTGGAAGTTGTCTCTCATGGTTTGGAGGAGCTGTTCCTCCTTGGATTTGCTGCTGCTAGCGCTTGGTTTGTCAATGATTCTAAGTCTGGCAGCGGTGATGATGTCCTCGTCAAAGATTTCCCCTTCAGTTGGCACCCAAATGCTGGCCGTACCTGGTATGCTGACAAACAGGTTGTCGCCGACCTTGAGGTATCTGCTTGAAGAGGGGGCTTCGGATGTTGACGACTGATCCTCAACAGCCGTGCTACTTCTTGAGCATGCATTGGTTTTCCCTTGAAGAGGAAAGGGTGATGCAGCAAAGTAGATAAGTATGATCCTCAGTTGTTGAGAACCAAGGTATCAATCCAGTAGGAGATACAAGCAAGTCCCCAATAGATGTACCTACACAAAGAATCAAACACTTGCACCCAACGCTATAAAGGGGTGTCAATCCCTTCACGGTTACTTGCAAGGATGATATCTGATAGAGATAGATGGAAAAGATTGCGGAAAGTAAAAACACAAGTAAATAGATCTGAAAATATAAGATGGAAAATAGACACGGGGGCCATAGGTTTCACTAGAGGCTCCTCTCATGAAGGCAAATATTACGGTGGGTGAACAAATTACTGTCGAGCAATTGATACAAAAGCGCATAGTTATGACGATATCCAAGGCAATGATTATGCATATAGGCATCACGTCCGTGTCAGGTAGACCGAAACGATTATGCATCTACTACTATTACTCCACACATTGACCGACTCCTGCCTGCATCTATAGTATTAAGTTCATGAAGAACAGAGTAACGCATTAGGTAAGATGACATGATGTAGAGGGATAAACTCAAGCAATATGATGAAAACCCCATCTTTTTATCCTCGATGGCAACAATACAATAGGTGCCTCGCTACCCCTACTATGTCACTAGGTGAGGACACCGCAAGATTGAACCCAAAACTAAGCACTTCTCCCATTGCAAGAATTACCAATCTAGTTGGCCAAACCAAACCAATAACTCGAAGAGACTTGCAAAGATATGAAATCATGCATATAAGAATTCAGAAAAGACTCAAATAATATTCATAGATAATCTGATCATAAACCCACAATTCATCAGATCTCGACAAACACACCGCAAAAGAGTATTACATCGGATAGATCTCCATGAAGATCATGAAGAACATGGTATTGAAGAGCAAAGAGAGAGAAGAAGCCATCTAGCTACTAGCTATGGACCCGAAGGTCTGTGGTGGACTACTCACGCATCATCGGAGGGGCAATGGAGTTGATGTAGATGCCCTCCGTGATCGAATCCCCCTCCGGCAGATTACCGGAAAAGGCTCCAAGATTGGATCTCAAGGGAGCAGAGGCTCCAGGCGGCGGAAAAGTGTTTTTGTGGCTCTTTTTGGTATCCAGGGAATATTTGGGAATTTATAGGCCGAAGAGTAGGGTTAGGAGGGCTGCCGTGGGCCCACAAGCCAGGGGGGCGCGCCCTACCCCCCTGGGCGCGCCCCTGTGGCTTGTGGCCACACGGCGGCTCTCCTGCCTTGGTCTCCAAGCTTGGTAGGTTTCTTCTGGTCCAAGAAAAATCATTTCGAAGATTTTATTCCGTTTGGACTCCGTTTAATATTCCTTATCTGCAATACTCAAAAACAAGGAAAAAACAGAAACTGGCACTAGGCACTAGATTAATAGGTTAGTCCCAAAAATAATATAAAATAGCATATTAATGCATATAAAACATCCAAAACAGATAATATAATAGCATGGAACAATCACAAATTATAGATACATTGGAGACGTATCAAGCATCCCCAAGCTTAATTCTTGCTCGTCCTCGAGTAGGTAAATGATAAAAAGAGAATTTTTGATGTGGAATGCTATCTAACATATTTATCCTTGTAATATTCTTTATTATGGCATGAATATTCAGATCCGTAAAATTCAATACTATAGCTTAATATTGACATAAAGACAATAATACTTAAAGCATACTAACAAGCAATCATAGCTTTCAAAATACCATGGCTAAAGAAAGTTATCCCTACAATATCATATAGTCTGGCTATGCTCCATCTTCCCCACACAAAGTATCTAAATCATGCACACCCCCGATGACAAGTCAAGCAATTGTTTCACCCCTTTTATGTTCTCAAACTTTTTCAACTCTCACGCAATACATGAGCGTGAGCCATGGATATAGCACTATGGGTGGAATATAATGTGGTGGAGGTGCAAGGGAAAAGGAGAAGATAGTCTCACATCAACTAGGCGTATCAACGGGCTATGGAGATGCCCACCAATAGATATCAATGTGAGTGAGTAGGGATTGCCATTCAACGGATGCACTAGAGCTATAAGTGTATGAAAGCTCAAAAGGAACTAAGTGGGTGTGCATCCAACTCGCTTGCTCACGAAGACCTAGGGCACTTTGAGGAAGCCCATCATTGGAATATACAACCCAAGTTATATAATGAAAAATTCCCATTAGTATATGAAAGTGACAAAATAGGAGACTCTCTATCATGAAGAACATGGTGCTACTCGAAGCACAAGTGTGGAAAAGGATAGTAAAATTGTCCCTTCTCTCTTTTCTCTCATTCATTTTTTTTCTTTTTTTTCCTTTTTTTGGTGGGCATCTTTGGCCTCTTTTATTTATTTATTTTGGGCTTCGCTGGCCTCTTTTATTTTTTTGTAAAGTCCGGAGACTCATCCCATCTAGTGAGGGAATCATAGCTTCCATCATCCTTTCCTCTCATGGGACAATGCTCTAATAATGAAGATCATCACACTTATATTTACTTACAACTCGAAACTTAGAACAACATATGACTCTATATGAATGCCTCTGGCGGTGTACCGGGATGTGCAATGATCTAGCATAGCAAATGACATCAAAAAACGGACAAGCCATAAAAACATCATGCTAGCTGTCTTACGATCATGCAAAGCAATATGACAATGATGGTGCGTGTCATAATAAATGGAACGGTGGAAGTTGCATGGCAATATATCTCGGAATGGCTATGGAAATGCCATAATAGGTATGTATGGTGGCTGTTTTGAGGAAAATATATGGTGGCTGTTTTGAGGAAGGTGGGTTTATGCACCGGCAAAAGTTGTGCGGTACTAGAGAGGCTAGCAAAGGTGGAAGGGTGAGAGTGCGTATAATCCATGGACTCACATTAGTCATAAAGAACTCACATACTTATTACAAAAGTCTATTAGTCATCGAAGCAAAGTGTTAGACGCATGCCCCTAGGGGAGAGGTTGGTAGGAGTAAACCATCGCGCGCTCCCGACCCATCACACAAAGGATGACAATCATTAAACAAATCATGCTCCGACTTCATTACATAACGGTTCACCATACGTGCATGCCACGGGAATCACAAACCTTAACACAAGTATCTATACTAATCCACAATTACTTACTAACATAACTCTTAATATTACCATCTCTACATCTCAAAACTATATGCACGAAATCAAACTTCTCATCATATTCAATGCACTTAATATGAAAGTTTTTATTATATCCCTCTTGGATGCCTATTATATTAGGACCAAATTCATAACCTAATCCAATTACCATGCTGTTTAGAGACTCTCAAAATAATATAAGTGAGGTACAAGAGTTCAATTATTTCTATAAAATATAACACTACCATGCTCTAAAAAGATATAAGTGAAGCACTAGAGCAAAATTGCCTAGCTCAAAAGATATAAGTGAAGCACATAGAGTATTCTAATAAATTCATGATTCAGCGTGTCCTTCTCAAAAATATGTGTGCAGCAAGGATGATTGTGGCAAACTAAAAAGCAAAGACTCATATCATACAAGACGCTCCAACCAAAACACATATCATGTGGTGAATAAAAATATAGCCTCAAGTAAATTTACCGATGGATTGAATACGAAAGAGGCGATGCCTTCCGGGGCATCCCCAAGCTTAGGCTTTTTGGTATCCTTGAATATGGCTTGGGGTGCCTTGGGCATCCCCAAGCTTAGGCTCTTGCCACTCCTTATTCCATAGTCCATCAAATCTTTACCCAAAACTTGAAAACTTCACAACACAAAACTCAACAGAAAACTCGTGAAATCCGTTAGTATAAGAAAAATAAATCACCACTTTAGGTACTGTTGTAAACTCATTATTTATTTATATTTGTGTAATACCTACTGTATTCTAACTTCTCCATGGTTCATACCCCCCGATACAACCCATAAATTCATCAAAATAAGCAAACAACACAAAGAAAATAGAATCTGTTAAAAACAGAACAGTCTGTAGCAATCTGTAGACTTGGAATACTTATGTAACCCCAAAAATTCTTAAAACTTAGGAAAACCAGGTAAATTTGCATATCAATCTTGTGTAAAAAATCCAGATCAAAAGCAGGTTCCAGTGAATTTATAAAATTCCTGGACTGAGCGCAAAAGTTTCTGTTTTTTCAGCCAAATCAAATCAACATACACCGTAGACCATCCCAAAGGTCATACTTGGCTCAAACACTAATAGAAACATAAAAACACAATTACTACAGAAGTAATAATGTGTAAAACACACCAAAACAGAAGCAAAAAACAGAAAGCAAAAATAAAATTGGGTTGCCTCCCAACAAGCGCTATTGTTTAACGCCCCTAGCTAGGCAAAACGCAATAGATCTAGGTATTGTCATCTTTGGTATGCAATCCATAAGTAGCTCTCATAATAGATTCATAAGGCAATTTAATTTTCTTTCTAGGAAAGTGTTCCATGCCTTTCCTTAATGGAAACTGAAATCTAATGTTTCCTTCTTTCATATCAATAATTGCACCAATCATTCTAAGGAAAGGTCTACCAAGAATAATAGGACATGTAGGATTGCAATCTATATCAAGAACAATGAAATCTACGGGCACATAATTCCTATTTGCAACAATAAGAACATCATTAATCCTTCCCATAGGTTTCTTTATAGTGGAATCCGCTAGATGCAAATTTAAAGAGCAATCATCATATTCACGGAAACCTGATACATCACATAAAGTTTTCGGAATCGTGGAAACGCTAGCACCCAAATCACACAAAGCATGGCACTCAAAATCTTTAATCTTAATCTTAATAGTAGGTTCCCACTCATCATAAAGCTTTCTAGGTATAGAAACTTCCAACTCAAGTTTTTCTTCAAAAGATTTCATCATAGCGTCAACGATATGTTTAGTAAAAGCTTTATTTTGATCATAAGCATGCGGAGAATTCAACATGGATTGCAACAAGGAAATACAATCAATCAAAGAACAATTCTCATAATTAAAGTCCTTGAAATCCAAAAGAGTGGGTTCATTGCTATTTAAAGTTTTGACCTCTTCTATCCCACTTTTGTCAATCTTAGCCTTAAGATCTATAAACTCCAAATCATTGGGACGCCTTTTAACTAAAGTTGACTTATCTCCAGTCCCATCTTTATCAAGATTTACATTCGAAAACAAAGATTCAATAGGAGTCACATCAATCACTTTAAGATCTTCATCATTATTTAAAGATTCTGGTTTAGCGGCCATTTTATTGACTAAGGTAGCTTGTTTATCAGAAATTTGGCGTACTAAATTTTCAAGATGAGCAAATTGAGATTTCAAACCATAAAACTCCTTAGACATATCATCAAGTTCCTTATTCATGTATTCCCACATAGTCTTTTGTTCTTTAAGCTCGTTTCTAAAGAAACTATTGTGGTCAAATTGAAGTGACATGAAACCTTTAACATTATCCTCAATATCTTCCAACTTCCTAAGATAAGGATTAAAGCTTTTGGGTTCAGCCATAAAGACGAGCAAAAAGATGAACGGAAGAAGGGAGAATAAAAAGGCAAATCTCTTCGAAAATCGTTTTAGAAGTGGAGGAGAGGAAAACGAGAGGCAAATGGCAAATGATGTAAATGCAAGAGATGAGTTTGTGATGGGTACTTGGATGGCTTGATGTAGATCTCCCCGGCAACGGCGCCAGAAATCCTTCTTGCTACTTCTTGAGCATGCGTTGGTTTTCCCTTGAAGAGGAAAGGGTGATGCAGCAAAGTAGATAAGTATTTCCCTCAGTTGTTGAGAACCAAGGTATCAATCCAGTAGGAGATACAAGCAAGTCCCCAATAGATGTACCTACATAAAGAATCAAACACTTGCACCCAACACTATAAAGGGGTGTCAATCCCTTCACGGTTACTTGCAAGGATGAGATTTGATAGAGATAGATGGAAAAGATTGTGGAAAGTAAAAACACAAGTAAATAGATTTGAAAATATAAAATCGAAAATAGACCCGGGGGCCATAGGTTTCACTAGAGGCTTCTCTCATGAAGGCAAATATTACGGTGGGTGAACAAATTACTGTCGAGCAATTGATACAAAAGCGCATAGTTATGACGATATCCAAGGCAATGATTATGCATATAGGCATCACGTCCGTGTCAAGTAGACCGAAACGATTCTGCATCTCCTACTATTACTCCACACATCGACCGACTCCTGCCTGCATCTAGAGAATTAAGTTCATGAAGAACAGAGTAACGCATTAGGTAAGATGACATGATGTAGAGGGATAAACTCAAGCAATATGATGAAAACCCCATCTTTTTATCCTCGATGCCAACAATACAATACGTGCCTCGCTACCCCTACTATGTCACTGGGTGAGGACACCGCAAGATTGAACCCAAAACTAAGCACTTCTCCCATTGCAAGAATTACCAATCTAGTTGGCCAAACCAAACCAATAACTCGAAGAGACTTGCAAAGAGATGAAATCATGCATATAAGAATTCAGAAAAGACTCAAATAATATTCATAGATAATCTGATCATAAACCCACAATTCATCGGATCTCGACAAACACACCGCAAAAGAGTATTACATCGGATAGATCTACATGAAGATCATGAAGAACATGGTATTGAAGAGCAAAGAGAGAGAAGAAGCCATCTAGCTACTTGCTATGGACCCGAAGGTCTTTGGTGGACTACTCACGCATCATCGTAGGGGCAATGGAGTTGATGTAGATGCCCTCAGTGATCGAATCCCCCTCCAGCAGATTACCGGAAAAGGCTCCAAGATTGGATCTCAAGGGAACAGAGGCTCCTGGCGGCGGAAAAGTGTTTTCGTGGCTCTTTTTGGTATCCAGGGAATATTTGGGAATTTATAGGCCGAAGAGTAGGGTTAGGAGGGCTGCCGTGGGTCCACAAGCCAGGGGGGCGCGCCCTACCCCCCTGGGCGCGCCCCTGTGGCTTGTGGCCACACGACGGCTCTCCTGCCTTGGTCTCCAAGCTTGGTAGGTTTCTTCTGGTCCAAGAAAAATCATTCCGAAGATTTTATTCCGTTTGGACTCCGTTTAATATTCCTTATCTGCAATACTCAAAAACATGGAAAAAACAGAAACTGGCACTAGGCACTAGATTAATAGGTTAGTCGCAAAAATAATATAAAATAGCATATTAATGCATATAAAACATCCAAAACAGATAATATAATAGCATGGAACAATAAAAAATTATAGATACGTTGGAGACGTATCAAGCCGTCTCACCGGCAACTGGGGGCTCCGTGGCCGGCGTAGCGCCTGGTGCTCCTGTGGCAGGAATGCCGTCAGTACGGTCACTGGACTCCTTGGCGGCCTTCTCAGCAGCATCCTTGGCGGCCTCGGCGGCAACATTCTTGGCGGCCTCATCAGCGGCGACTATGTCGGCCTCGGCGGCAGCATCCCTGGCGGTCTCTTCGATAACAGCATCAACATCCATGTGTTCCGTCGAGGGAAGATCTGAAGGCCAAGAAAATAAACGAGATAAGGCTGAGGTGGAAGTTCAAGAAGACAAAAAAGAAAGACAGAATGACAAGTATTCTGAGGCAAACGGTTTACCTATGTCGAGTTGTTGAGAGGTGGCTTCTCCTTTCCCGGCAACGTCAGTTGCCGAAATAGGACCACCAGAGCCCGCGGTAAAAATAGTCGGCAAAGAAGTGGAATTTATCCGGACCACCCTTGGAGGAACCTGGGCTCACGTGAGTAGCAGGATGATCCTTCATCTCCCTCGCCCACATGCACTGGTATCGCTCCCTCAGAGTGTTCGCATCGAGCGTCGGAGTGAAGACGGCGTGCTTCCTTCGCATCTTCACCAGTTCGCTCTCCGTAGCGGTGGCTTTCACCTCCTTGCCTTTGCTCGCCTTGGGCGGCATGGCGGCGGTGGGAGCAGAGGCTGAAGACGGTGAGGGCGTGGAGGCGGCGGATGGGTGAAAGAGACTCTGTTTCGAGCTCGAGGAAGGAGGCGACGACGGTTTCCAGATTGGAAAGGACAGGAGGTAAATCAGCAGCGGCTCTGCGGATTCCTTTTTATGGGGAAGACGCGAGGTTGCCTCTTTACTAGTCAACATGAAAATGATTTTGCGAGCACGCTGCTGTTACGGCCACTCCGCGCACGTCTCCCACGTCCCGCGTTCGATGCGCGTCGTGGGGGGCGCAGTAAGCGGAATGATTACAACAGCTAACTCCTGCCACGCGTGCCCGTGCACTGTTTGCTCGCCTTGGACTATCACAAGTTTCTCCTTGTATAAATCAGAATCGTCATTCTGGGGCCTAACACTTGTGCAATTATGAAAAACACTTTATATAGAAAAAATAAAATAGCCATCATGCATTAGTAAAATTTCAATGTATGTTCTAAAAATGTTTGTGACAATTAAAAATGTCATGCGTTTCAAATAATGTGCATGACATTTTCTAGAAGAACAAAATAAGATGGTAGCCTATAAAAAGTATGGCTAATGGAAGATGTTTTCTCTCTTCCTGAGACTACAAGGCTGGTGGATGTCTCCTTTGAAGCGATGTTACCCATATAAGAAAAAGGAAACAAAAAGGGGAGGGAGTGAAATAGGCTTTATCATTGTGTTATGTTATATTTCTTGAGTGAAGATGATAACTATTGGTGGAAAAGGTAGTTTCATCACTTTCCATATAATTTTTCAGGATCCTATTTCATTGCTTCTTGAGATACTCTTATGAGCAGTATAAAATGCTATTGGATTGATGCTGTTTTTTACACCTTTCGATTCTAGTTTTGGGCATTAGATGGGTACAAATTCCATTACTACTACATTCATCAAAACTAGAACATTACTAGTTTAAACCATATGACTGGTATTATCACATGCATAAGAATGCTGCTGCAACCTAGTACCTTCCATGCATCTATTTCACGAGGTGGGGCAATAATGATGGTGCACCTCCTGGTAGTTTATTAGCACCAATGGGTTATTAGATTTCAATTCCTTGTCAATCACAAGAACCTCCTTCCCATCGGACCAGATTTATTTGGACGTTATTGAAACTAGTTGCACATCATCTAGAAATCTCGTTAAAATAGTGTAGTGGCTTGAGGATCTTAGTGTTACAAATTCGGTTAGTAGAATCGCCCCTTGGTCCTATCACAAGTTTCTCCTTGTGTGCAATTGAACTCCTCATTATCAGGTCTATCACTTGTGCCATTATGGATAACATTTCGCATAGGAACAATTAAAAAATCTATCATGCTTAGTAAAATGTTCAATGTATGTTATAATTTTTTTGTGACAACTAAAAATGCCATGTGTTTCAAAATATGTATATGATGTTTTCTAGAAGAACAAAATAAGATGATAACCTATAAAAACTATGTAGAATGAAAGTTTATTGCTGTCCTCCATGAGACTACAAGGCTGGTGTAGGTCTCCATTGAAGCCTTCACCATGTAGAATGGGCACTAAAGATGGGGAGGATAGCATGGGTCTGATATTTTGGTTTTGCCAACATAACCAAGATAGTTATCATATTCATTTAGTTTGTCTTTATTAGTTATTTTGTTAAAGATAGGAGGATATAGCAATTTCATATTTCCATTCTAAATTTAATTGCCGTGTTAGCTTGATGTAATGATCTGATGATTCTCTAATATGACATCAAGCAATTGTACCCATATAACAAAAAGGAAAGAAAAAGTGGAGGGAGTAAAATAGGCTTTATAGTTGTGTTATGTTATATTTCTTGAGTGAACCCATTAACTGTATGTCGAAAAGGTAGTTTCATTACTTTCCTTGTAATGTTTAATGATCCTATTCCATTGCTTCATGGGATAGTCTTATGAGCTGTATACAATGTTGTTGGATTGATGTTTTATTTACACCTTTCCATTTCGAGAGTAGATGGGCACACATTCCATTACTACTACATTTATCAAAACTAGAACACCGCATAGGTTAAACCACATTACCGGAATTTCCACAACCATAAGAATGCTACTGCAACTAAGTACCTTCCATGCATCTATTTCACGAGGTGGGAATATAACGAATGTGCAGCTCGTAGTATTTTATAAGCACCAATGGGTTAGTAGATTTAATTCCTTGTCATCCACAAAAACCTCTTTTCCATAGGACCCGAGTTATTTTAATGTTATGGGATCTTTTTGCACATCATTTAGCAAGGTCGCAAAAATAGTACACTCGCGTGATGATCTTTGTGATGCGAATTTGGTTAGCAGAATCCACCCTTGGACTATCAGAAGTTTCTCCTTGTATAAATCAGAATCCTCATTCTGGGGCCTAACACTTGCGCAATTATGAAAATCCCTTTAAATTGAAATAAAATAAAATAGCCATCATACATTAGTAAAATTTCAATGTATGTTATAAAAATGTTTGTGGCAATTAAAAATGTCATGCGTTTCAAATAGTGTGCATGACATTTTCTAGAAGAACAAAATAAGATGACAGCCTATGAAAAGTATGGCTAATGGAAGATGTTTTCTCACTTCATGAGACTACAAGGCTGGTGGATGTCTCCTTTGAAGCCTTCTCCATGTGGAATAGGCACTAAAGATGGGGAGGATCGCATGGGTTTGATATTTTGGATTACTGACATAACCAAGATGGTTATCATATTCACCTAGTTCATCTCTATTAGTTATTTGGCTAGATACTGGAGGATATGTCAATTTCACATTTCCATTCTATATATAATTTTCATGAAACACTGATGTAATGATCTGATGATTCTCTAATATTATATAAAGTGATATTACCCACATAAGAAAACGGAAAGAAAAAGGGGAGGGAGTGAAATAGGCTTTATCGTTGTGTTATGTTATATTTCATGAGTGAAGCCGGTAACTATTGGTGGAAAAGGTAGTTTCATAACTTACCATATAATGTTTCAAGATCCTATTTGATTGCTTCTTGAGATACTCTTATGAGCAGTATAAAATGCTATTGGATTGATGCTATTTTTTACACCTTTCTATTCTAGTTTTGGAGATTAGATGGGTACACATTCCATTACAACTACATTCATCAAAACTAGAAAATTAACTAGGTTAAACCATATGACCGGTATTTGCACAACCATAAGAATGCTACTGCAACCCAGTACCTTCCATGAGTCTATTTCACGAGGTGGGACAATAACTATGGTGCACCTCCTAGTAGTTTATAACCACCAATGGGTTATTAGATTTCAATTCCTTGTCATCCACAAGAACCTCCGTCCCAGCGGACCAGATTTATTGGATCTTATTGAAACTTGTTGCACATCATCTAGAAAGCTTGTTAAAATAGTGCAGTGGCTTGAGGATCTTAGTGTTACGAATTCGGTTAGTAGAATCGTCCCTTGGTCCTATCACAAGTTTCTCCTTGTGTGCATTTGAAATCGTCATTGTGAGGTCTATAACTTGTGCCATTATGAATAACACTTCAAAAAGAAAAAAGAAAAACATCTATCATGCATTAGTCAAATGTTCAATGTATGTTCTTTTTGTGACAACTAAAAATGCCATGCATTTCAAAATATGTACATGACGTTTTCTCAAAGAATAAAATAAGATGATAACCTATAAAAAGTATGAAGAATGGAAGTTGTTTGCTGTCTTCCATATGACTACGAGCCTGATATAGGTCTCCATTGAAGCCTTCGCCATGTAGAATGGGCACTAAAGATGGGGAGGATAGCATGGGTCTGATATTTTGTTTCTGCTAACATAACCAAGATGGTTCTCATATTCATTTAGTTCATCTCTATTAGTTATTTTGCTAAAGACAGGAGAATATGTTAATTTCATATTTCCGTTCTAAATTTAATTTTCGTGTTAGATTGATGTAATTATCTGATGATTCTCTAATCTGATATCAAGCCATTGTACCCATATAAGAAAAAGGAAAGAAAAAGTGGAGGGAGTAAAATAGGCTTTATAGTTGTGTTATGTTATATTTCTTGAGTGAACCCGTTAACTGTATGTCGAAAAGGTAGTTTCATTACTTTCCTTGTAATGTTTAATGATCCTATTCGATTTCTGCATGAGATACTCTTATGAGCTGTATACAATGTTGTTGGATTGATTCTGTTTTTTACACCTTACCATTCTAATTTTCGAGAGTAGATGGGCATAGATTCCATTACTACTACATTTATCAAAACTAGAACACCGAATAGGTTAAACCATATTACCGGAATTTCCACAAGCATAAAAATGCTACTGCAACTGAGTACCTTCCATGCATCTATTTCACGGGGTGGGAATATAACGAATGTGCAGCTCGTAGTATTTTATAGGCACCAATGGGTTAGTAGATTTCAATTCCTTGTCATCCAGAAAAACCTCCTTTTCATCGGACGCAAGTTATTTTAATGTTTTGGGATCCTTTTGCACATCATGTAGTAAGGTCGCAAAAATAGTACACTCGCGTGATGATCTTAGTCATGCGAATTTGGTTAGCAGAATCCACCCTTGGACTATCACAAGTTTCTCCTTGTATAGATCAGAATCGTCATTCTGGGGCCTAACACTTGTGCAATTATGAAAAACACTTTATATAGAAAAAATAAAATAGCCATCATGCATTAGTAAAATTTCAATGTATGTTCTAAAAATGTTTGTGACAATTAAAAATGTCATGCGTTTCAAATAATGTGCATGACATTTTCTAGAAGAACAAAATAAGATGGTAGCCTATAAAAAGTATGGCTAATGGACGATGTTTTCTCTCTTCCTGAGACTACAAGGCTGGTGGATGTCTCCTTTGAAGCCTTCTCCATATGGAATAGGCACTAAAGATGGGGAGGATCGCATGGGTATGATATTTTGGTTGACTGACATAACCAAGATGGTAATCATATTCATCTAGTTCATCTCTATTAGTTATTTGGCTAGATACTGGAGGATATGTCAATTTCATTTATCCATTCTATATTTAATTTTCATGTCAAACTGATGTAATGATCTGATGATTCTCTAATATGATATCAAGCGATGTTACCCATATAAGAAAAAGGAAACAAAAAGGGAGGGAGTGAAATAGGCTTTATCGTTGTGTTATGTTATATTTCTAGAGTGAAGACGATAACTATTGGTGGAAAAGGTAGTTTCATCACTTTCCAAATAATTTTTCAGGATCCTATTTCATTGCTTCTTGAGATACTCTTATGAGCAGTATAAAATGCTATTGGATTGATGCTGTTTTTTACACCTTTCGATTCTAGTTTTGGGCATTAGATGGGTACAAATTCCATTACTACTACATTCATCAAAACTAGAACATTAACTAGTTTAAACCATATGACTGGTATTACCACATGCATAAGAATGCTGCTGCAACCTAGTACCTTCCATGCTTCTATTTCACGAGGTGGGGCAATATTGATGGTGCACCTCCTAGTAGTTTATTAGCACCAATGGGTTATTAGATTTCAATTCCTTGTCATCCACAAGAACCTCCTTCCCATTGGACCAGATTTATTTGGACGTTATTGAAACTTGTTGCACATCATCTAGAAAGCTCGTTAAAATAGTGTAGTGGCTTGAGGATCTTAGTGTTACAAATTCGATTAGTAGAATCGCCCCTTGGTCCTATCACAAGTTTCTCCTTGTGTGCAATCGAAATCCTCATTGTCAGGTCTATCAATTGTGCCATTATGGATAACATTTCGCATAGGAACAATTAAAACATATATCATGCATTAGTAAAATGTTCAATGTATGTTCAAATTTTTTTGTGACAACTAAAAATGCCATGTGTTTCAAAATATGTACATGACATTTTCTAGAAGAACAAAATAAGATGGTAACCTATAAAAACTATGGAGAATGAAAGTTGTTTGCTCTCCTCCATGAGACTACAAGGCTGGTGTAGGTCTCCATTGAAGCCTTCACCATGTAGAATGGGCATTAAAGATGGGGAGGATAGCATGGGTCTGATATTTTGGTTTTGCTAACATAACCAAGATAGTTATCATATTCATTTAGTTCATCTTTATTAGTAATTTTGTTAAAGATAGGAGGATATAGCAATTTCATATTTCCATTCTAAATTTAATTGTCGTGTTAGCTTGATGTAATGATATGATGATTCTCTAATATGACATCTAGCAATTGTACCCATATAAGAAAAAGGAATGAAAAAGTGGAGGGAGTAAAATAGGCTTTTTAGTTGTGTTATGTTATATTTCTTGAGTGAACCCATTAACTGTATGTCGAAAAGGTAGTTTCAATACTTTCCTTATAATGTTTAATGATCCTATTCCATTGCTTCATGAGATACACTTATGAGCTGTATACAATGTTGTTGGATTGATGTTTTTTGTACACCTTTCCATTTCGAGAGTAGATGGGCAGACATTCCATTACTACTACATTTATCAAAACTAGAACACCGCATAGGTTAAACCACATTACCGGAATTTCCACAAGCATAAGAATGCTACTGCAACTGAGTACCTTCCATGCATCTATTTCACGAGGTGGGAATATAACGAATGTGCAGCTCGTAGTATTTTATAAGCACCAACGGGTTAGTAGATTTAATTCCTTGTCATCCACAAAAACCTCTTTTCCATAGGACCCGAGTTATTTTAATGTTATGTGATCTTTTTGCACATCATTTAGCAAGGTCGCAAAAATAGTACACTCGCGTGATGATCTTAGTGATGCGAATTTGGTTAGCAGAATCAACCCTTGGACTATCACAAATTTCTCCTTGTATAAATCAGGATCCTCATTCTGGGGCCTAACACTTGCGCAATTATGAAAAACACTTTAAATAGAAAAAAAATAAAATAGCCATCATACATTAGTAAAATTTCAATGTATGTTCTAAAAATGTTTGTGGCAATTAAAAATTTCATGCGTTTCAAATAATGTGCATGACATTTTATAGAGAACAAAATAAGAAGATAGCCTACAAAAAGTATGGCTAATGGAAGATGTTTTCTCACTTCATGAGACTACAAGGCTGGTGGATGTCTCCTTTGAAGCCTTCTCCATGTGGAATAGGCACTAAAGATGGGGAGGATCGCATGGGTTTGATATTTTGGTTTACTGACATAACCAAGATGGTTATCATATTCATCTAGTTCATCTATATTAGTTATTTGGCTAGATACTGGAGGATATGTCAATTTCACATTTCCATTCTATATTTAATTTTCATGAAACACTGATGTAATGATCTGATGATTCTCTAATATTATATAAAGTGATATTACCCACATAAGAAAAAGGAAAGAAAAAGGGGAGGGAGTGAAATAGGCTTTATCGTTGTGTTATGTTATATTTCATGAGTGAAGCCGGTAATTATTGGTGGAAAAGGTAGTTTCATAACTTACCATATAATGTTTCAAGATCCTATTTGATTGCTTCTTGAGATACTCTTATGAGCAGTAAAAAATGCTATTGGATTGATGCTGTTTTTTACACCTTTCTATTCTAGTTTTGGAGATTAGATGGGTACACATTCCATTACAACTACGTTCATCAAAACTAGAAAATTAACTAGGTTAAACCATATGGCCGGTATTTCCACAAGCATAAGAATGCTACTGCAACCCAATACCTTCCATGGATCTATTTCACGAGGTGGGACAATAACTATGGTGCACCTCCTAGTAGTTTATAAGCACCGATGGGTTATTAGATTTCAATTCCTTGACATCCACTAGAACCTCCTTCCACGGGGACCAGATTTATTTGGATGTTATTGAAACTTGTTGCAAATCATCTAGAACGCTCGTTAAAATAGTGCAGTGGCTTGAGGATCTTAGTGTTACAAATTCGGTTAGTAGAATCGCCCCTTGGTCCTATCACAAGTTTCTCCTTGTGTGCAATTGAAATCCTCATTGTGAGGTCTATAACTTGTGCCATTATGAATAACACTTCACATAGAAAAAATTAAAACATCTATCAAGCATTAGTCAAATGTTCAATGTATGTTCTTTTTGTGACAACTAAAAATGCCATGCATTTCGAAATATGTACATGACGTTTTCTCAAAGAATAAAATAAGATGATAACCTATAAAATGTATGAAGAATGGAAGTTGTTTGCTCTCTTCCATATGACAACAAGGCTGATATAGGTCTCTCCATTGAAGCCTTCGCCATGTAGAATGGGCACTAAAGATGGGGAGGATAGCATGGGTCTGATATTTTGTTTCTGCTAACATAACCAAGATGGTTCTCATATTCATTTAGTTCATCTCTATTAGTTATTTGGCTAGAGACAGGAGAATATGTCAATTTCATATTTCCATTCTAAATTTAATTTTTGTGTTAGATTGATGTAATGATCTGATGATTCTCTAATATGACATCAAGCGATTGTACCCATATAAGAAAAAGGAAAGAAAAAGTGGAGGGTGTAAAATAGGCTTTAGAGTTGTGTTATGTTATATTTCTTGAGTGAACCCGTTAACTGTATGTCGAAAAGGTAGTTTCATTACTTTCCTTATAATGTTTAATGATCCTATTCCATTGCTTCATGAGATACTCTTATGAGCAGTATACAATGTTGTTGGATTGATGCTGTTTTTTAGACCTTACCATTCTAGTTTTCGAGAGTAGATGGGCACGCATTCCATTACTACTACATTTATCAAAACTAGAACGCCGCATAGGTTAAACCATATTACCGGAATTTCCAGAAGCATAAAAATTCTACTGCAATTGAGTACCTTCCATGCATCTATTTCATGAGGTGGGTGTATAACGAATGTGCACCTCGTAGTATTTTATAAGCACCAATGGGTTAGTAGATTTCAATTCCTTGTCATCCACAAGAACCTCCTTCCCATCGGACCAGATTTTTTTGGATGTTATTGAAACTTGTTGCACATCATCTAGAAAGCTCGTAAAAATAGTGCATTGGCTTGATGATCTTAGTGCTGCGAATTCGGTTAGCAGAATCGCCCCTTGGTCCTATCACAAGTTTCTTGTTGTGTGCAATCGAAATCCTTATTGTGAGATCTATCACTTGTGACATTATGAATAACACTTCACATAGAAAAAATAAAATATCTATCATGCATTAGTAAATTGTTCAATGTATGTTCTAATTTTTTTGTGACAACTAAAAATGCCATGCGTTTCAAAATATGTACATGACGTTTTCTAAAAGTACAAAATACGATGATAACATATAAAAAGTATGGAGAATAGAAAATATTTGCTCTCCTCCATGAGACTACAAGGCTGATGTATGTCTCCATTGAAGCCTTCGCCATGTAGAATGGGCACTAAAGATGGGGAGGATAGCATGGGTTTGATATTTTGGTTTTGCTAACATAACCAAGATGGTTATCAGATTCATTTAGTTCATCTCTATTAGTTATTTGGCTAGAGACCGGAGGATACATAAATTTTGTATTTCCATTCTATATTTAATTTTTGTGTCAGATTGATGTAATGATCTGATGATTCTCTAATATGACATCAAGCGATTGTACCCATATAAGAAAGAGGAAAGAAAAAAGTGGAGGTAGTGAAATAGGCTTTATCGTTGTGTTATGTTATATTTCTTGAGTTAATCCGTTAGTTGTTGGTCGAAAAGGTAGTTTCATTACTTTCCTTATAATGTTTATCGATCCTATTCAATTTCTTCATGAGATACTCTGATGAGAAGTATACAATGTTGTTGGATTGATGCTGTTTTTACACCTTTCCATTTTAGTTTTGGAGAGTAGATGGGCACACATTCCATTACTACTGCATTTATGAAAACTAGAACACCGCATAGGTTAAACCATATTACTTGAATTTCAACAAGCATAAGAATGCTACTGCAACCGAGTACCTTCCTTGCATCTATTTCATGAGGTGGGACTATAACGAATGTGTAGCTTGTAGTATTTTATAAGCACCAATGGGTTAGTAGATTTCAATTCCTTGTCATCCATAAAAACCTCCGGTCCATCGGACCCGAGTTATTTTAATGTTATGGGATCTTTTTGCACATCATGTAGCAGGGTCGCAAAAATAGTACACTCGCGGGATGATCTTAGTGATGCGAATTTGGTTAGCATAATCCCCCTTGGACTATCACAATTTTCTCCTTGTATGGAATTAGAATCCTCATTCTGAGGCCTAACACTTGTGTAATTATGAAAAACACTTTACATAGAAAAAAATATCCATCATGCATTAGTAAAATTTCAATGTATGTTCTAAAAATGTTTGTGACAATAAAAAATGCCATGCGTTTCAAATAATGTACATCACATTTTCTAAAAGAACAAAATTGGATGATAGCCTATAAAAAGTATGGATAATGGAAGATGTTTTCTCTCTTCCGTGAGGCTACAAGGCTGGTGGATGTCTCCTTTGAAGCCTTCTACATGTAGAATAGGCCCTAAAGATGGGGAGGATCGCATGGGTATGATATTTTGGTTTACTGACATAACTAAAATGTTAATCATATTCATCTAGTTCATCTCTATTAGTTATTTGGCTAGATACCGGAGGATATGTTATTTTCATATTTCAATTCTATATTTAATTTTCATGTCAGGCTGATGTATTGATCTGATGATTCTCTAATATGAGATGAAGCGATGTTACCCATAGAAGAAAAAGGAAAGAAAAAGGGGAGGGACTGAAATAGGCTTTATCGTTGTGCTATTTTATATTTCTTGAGTGAAGCCGGTAACTATTGGTGGAAAAGGTAGTTTCATCAGTTTCCATATAATGTTTCAGGAACATATTTGATTGCTTCTTGAGATACTCTTATGAGCCGTATAAAATGCTATTGGATTGATGTTGTTTTTCACACCTTTCCATTCTAGTTTTGGACATTAGATGGGTACACATTCCATTGCTACTACATTCATCAAAACTAGAACATTAACTATGTTAAACCATATAAACGGTATTTCCACAAGCATAAGAATGCTACTTCAACCCAGTACCTTCCATGCATCTATTTCATGAGATGGGACAATAACGATGGTGCACCTCCTAGTAGTTTATAAGCACCAATGGGTTATTAGATTTCAATTTTTTGTCATCCACAAGAACCTCCTTCCCATCGGACCAGATTTATTTTGATGTTATTGAAACTTATTGCACATCATCTAGAAAGCTCGTTAAAATAGTTCACTCGCTTGATGATCTTAGTGTTGCGAATTCGGTTAGCAGAATCGCCCCTTGGTCCTATCACAAGTTTCTCCTTGTCTGAATTGAAATCCTCATTGTGAGGTTTATCACTTGTGCCATTATGAATAAGACTTCACATAGGAAAAATTAAAACATCTATCATGCATTAGTAAAATGTTCAATGTATGTTCTATATTTTTGTGATAACTAAAAATGCCATGCGTTTAAAAATATGTACATGACGTTTTCTAAAAGAACAAAATAAGATGATAACCTATAAAAAGTATGGAGAATGGAAGTTGTTTGCTCTCCTCCATGAGACTACAAGGCTGATCTAGGTCTCCATTGAAGTCTTCACCACGTAGAATTGGTACTAAAGATGGGGAGGATAGCATGGGTCTGATATTTTGGTTTTGCTAACATAAACAACATGGCTATCATATTCGTTTAGTTCATCTCTATTAGTTATTTGGCAAGAGATGGGAGGATATGTCAATTTCATATTTCAATTCTAAATTTTATTTTCGTGTTAGATTGTTGTAATGATCTGATGATTGTCTAATATGACATCAAGCAATTGTACCCATATAAGAAAGAGGAAAGAAAAAGGGGAGGGGGTGAAATAGGCTTCATGGTTGCGTTATGTTATATTTCTTAAGTGAATCTGGTAACTATTGGTGGAAAAGTAGTTCCATTACTTTCGATAAAATGTTTCATGATCTTATTTGATTGCTTCGTGAGATACTCTTACGATAAGTATGAAATGTTGTTGGATTGGCGCTGGTTTTAACACCTTTCCATTATTGTTTTGGAGATTAGATGGGCACACGTTCCATTACTACTACATTCATCAAAACTAGAACATTAACTATGTTAAACCACATTACCGGAATTTCCACAAGCATAAGAATGCTACTTCAACCCATTACCTTCCATGCATCTATTTAAAAATGCCATGCATTTCGAAATATGTAGATGAACAAAATAAGATGATAACCTATAAAAAGTATGGAGAATGGAAGATGGTTGCCCTCTTCCATGAGATTACAAGCAGTACTACAGAATGGTCCAAACACGACACATCACTCAGAGACCCTTCGACGAAACTGTGTGCGATGCATGAATCGCAAACGGTATAGTGCAAGCTCCGTCGCTAATGGCACGAACTGTGTGCGAAGGTGGATGCGTCAAATACGATTCAGAAAGTAGTTACGCGTGCGATCTACGGCAGACAGTTTGTTCTTATGAACCGTTTGTGATTAGGGAAGATAATAGAAGCGGTTACCAAAACTACATATGTGTGCGAAGTACGGCATACAGTTCACTCGGATAAACTGTGTGCGTTGATATAGCAGAACACAAACGACTCGGCATAACACGATGTGTGTGATATACAGCAAACAGGTGAGTAATGAGAATCGTGTGCGAACACCAGAAATAACACAGACGATTCATACTGACAAGTTGTGTGTGTTGTGGGCAGACGGTTGCTGCCAAATAATTGTCAGCGATGGATGAAATCATTACAGACGCTACGTTGGGAAGTGCCGTTTGCCTGTATTAATATCGCAGTCGTTTTATTATTTTGACCGTGTGCCTCCGCTCAGTCCGTCCTCCTCTCTCACGTCTTGTCACCGCGTTGCCGCCCGAGTATTCCAGTGCACGCTTCGGCACCGCTTTTGTGTTTTGGCCACGTGCCCGCTCGATGATTCCGTTCTCGCTCAGAATCGCACAGGTTCCCGCGCGCAAAACCGTCCTATGGCTCTCGCTTCCCGCCATGCTCGGTGAAATCCCCAATCCTTGCCGGCCTGCTATATAAACCCTCACGGCCGGCGACTCCACATTGCCTTCATCCCCCCTCCCCGTAGCTTGTCTAGTTTGCTTTTCTCCCAATCGCCAATGGCACCGGCCGTTCGTCGTCGCCCAGCCACTCCGCCAGAGGACAGCTCCAGCTGGGAGGCTTCACCGCGTCGGCGCGGCAGTCCTCTGAAGCGTGTAGTGCACGTGGCGTCCCTGGTGGGTGTGCGCACGCCACCAATTACACGCACCACCACCGCTGCCCGAAGGCAGCTGCTGCAGGTGGTCGCCGTGGCCGCCACCACGCCGGCCGCCGCCGGGGCCGCCACCCCACCGTCGTCCATCTTTGCCACGACCCCGCCGTCAGGATGCGGGGTCATAACCCGCGCCGCCACCAAGGCCTGAATGCGGGCCAAAGGCCCGCCGCCGGGCTTCTGCATCGCAAACCTTGCGCGGTACATCTACTTCCTAGAGAAGGATGTGGAGCACCAGGTCGCGCACGCGAAGAAGCTGACCGACGCCGTGGCCGGAGGAGAAGCCGCAGCGGCGGCACGGAATGCCGAGATCTACGCAGAGTCCCGTCGCTTCGAGGAGGGGCGTCTTGAGCGTCGGAGGGCAGCACTGGCAGTCAACGGACACATCTCCTCCAACTCGTCGGCAGGCTCCTCCTCCACTTGCTCTTACTGAGCGCGCTCGATTCTGCTAGAAGTAGTACAAAGCCCCTCCGTAGTACTCGTATTTAGGGGCTATTTTGTTCAGTTCATCTAACTATAGATATGGTTGAACTGTACCACGTACTTTAATTAGCTAGTATATAGTTGAACTAGCTAATTCAGTACGTGGTTGGCACCAATTGGGGAAAAGTTTGTTCGGTTCAGCTGTCGAGTTGAACTATATTGTACAAAGACCAGTGCTTAATGTATGAATGAAATCCATGTTTAAAGTGAATTTTAGTTGCAAAATTACACCCTAATTATTGTGATTTTGTTTCTGCAATACTTGACAAATGCCAGTGCTACAATGTTGACAAATGCTAGTGTTATTAGATCGACAGATGCCAATGTTTCCGATTTGACACATGGCAATTTACCCAGTATGATAGATGCAAATCTTCCCGGATTGTATGTACTAGGCACACGGATCATATTGGAGAAACGTGTGCGATGATGCATTGGACCAATCCTTCGCGCCAATATTTTGACTTGGCTTACGGGCGAAGATAGTTGTCGATCTTCAAACGGGTATTCAACCTGAACCGTTTGTGATGTGTGTTAATTCAGATAAAACTATGATCGTTTTTTGTTTGCTACATGAATTCAGAGATAAATACTTAGTTCATCAAACATATATTTCATTCAGTCAAGCTTTCACTTTACATTCATACAATCGAGATACGATATAAAGAAAACTAGTTGCGGTGGCAGCGGCGGCGGCGGCCTCCTGCGGCGGTGTTCTCGTGCTCCGGGGCGCAGTTGTACAGTTCTTCAACCGAGACCAGAATGTTATGGACTTCACAATCAAAGAGCCAGTCGTCGCGTGATCGACGGGCGCGGGGCCGGGGGGCGGTGACTAGAGGCGCTGCAAGAAAGCTGTCGACGGCGGTGGCCCAATCCGCTAAGGGGGGCATGATGGGTGCAGGCGCCCGCACGGGCATGGGCGTGGTGGGTGCAGGCGCGCGCAAGGGGTCGGCCGCCGTCGGTGCGGGCACGCGCACTGGGACCGGCGTGCCATGTGCAAGGGTGCGCACGAGCACGGGGGCAGGAGGAGGCGCTGGCGCTTGCACGTACACGAGCTCACGCAGGTCGGCGGGGACCTCCCTGACGCCCGCGGTTTCCAGCGCTACGATGATGCTGGGTGACCAGCCCGTCAATGCCACGGGGATGGTGGCTGGCGTGGGCGTGGCGATGGTTGATGGTGAGTGCGTTGGGGCAGCATCCACTGCGGCATGCAGCTCTTCCAGGGCCATGTCAATGGCGTCCCATTCGTCTTTATGTTCTATCTCTTCCGGCTCGTTGTCAACTTCACCAAACCGGAAGACTAGTGGCATATGATCCTTCTGCACCATGGCGTAGGTCTCTGTGGAGGTGTGAAGATGGAGGGGAATGTGAGGCGAAGATATATGGATGATTGTGACTGAGTGGGCAGTAAAGCCGCGTATTAAACAGTAGCTCGGGCGCCATTGATGGACAGGTTGGAAGCGAGGAGGGCAGATACGGAGGTCAAAGGGCTCAATTCCCGGCGAGTCTTCGGCGTACTGACCGCACGCCTTTCGGATGCCAGCTCGCACGCCTCCTGTCAACTCAAGCAGCTGCTCGCACGGCACCTCCTAAGCCCTAGCCAGTAAAAGAGTGTAACTCTTGGCAGCACGTAAAGGGCAGTAGAATGCCAACGGTTTGAAAATAATGCAACCGTTTGCGTTGAAACGTGACAGTACTTTGTTCCAAAAAGCTTTTGTTTGCTATTAATGACACGAAAAATACCACAGCATATTTGTGCTATATAATGATGCCATGCCAAATTTCTTGAATTTTGTGTGAGTTCTAGATTTACTATAATTTAATTAATATTCTCAATGTTGTCTCTAAAAGAAAATATATATTAAAAAACAAGTATCAGATAGGAAAACAAAATGCTATGACGCCTTTACGTGCCATGTTCATGAAACCATGCCAAGTTTCATGAATCTCCTGACGAGTTTTTGATTTACATGATTTAAAACCCTAGTTTCTCATTGTTTCTGTGGCCGAGCCAAGACCCCGAGATGTTTGAAATTCATTCACATGTCTTGCATGGGACCTAAAGATGCATGCACACTAATATGGTTTTCAACCCATTTTGATGCACCGGACCTTCTGATTGTAGTTCGGATTTGAATTGTGCACGTTAAATAATGCATATAAAAGTCAATTAATGTATAAAAAGGCCAAACGAACCATGTATATTTTCATATTTTGGCACGACACTCTCATTTTGGTATATGTTGCCTATAGAAATAGTTCAAGACGAGAAGAGGCAACGGATGTCGATTCGCCCAGATAAGGTGACACATTCTGTCGGTGTACTAAAGATTGGGTCCTTTAATACCCCATACTTGTGCACAGCCAGTTGTAGCCACACCAGCGGCAAGGCTTGCCGGGGGACAGCTGAACACAAATACAGCAACATCGAGAAGACATTCAAGTCACTGCTCAGAAGATAGAAGACCGAAGGCTAGGCGCCCCGGCAAGATCTTGCCGGGCTGGCCGCATAGCCTCGGCAAGGCTCGCACCCGGCAAGACCTCGCCACCCTGTCACAGCTCCAGTGCGGCCATCAGCTTGTCTTTTAGTTGTTGTCCTCCTGATAACGTGTCAGACGCTAGTGGCGAGTGAGCTTAAGCGGTGCTAATGGGATGGCCCCTTTTTCCGTCCCCAAGACGCTAAGGGACAGCTCAACGGAGCATTTAATGTTTCTATCCTAAACCATCAGTGTTAGGTATTAAACACTATAGATACTTTACACCTCATGTATGCACTGTACACCACTGTTGGTGACCCCTTCGAGAGTATAAAAGGAGGCCCAAGGCGTAGCTACAGGGGGATCTTCTTCTGGCCAATTCTGCATGCGTAGTAGCTGTGTACTGTAGCGCTCCCAGAACTTGAGCTAAAGCACATCTAATACAACCAAAGCAGGAGAAGGGTTTTACGCATCTTTGCGGCCCGAACCTGGGTAAAATCCCCGCGTGTTGACCATTGGATCTGCTCTCTGCACAAACCTTCTTCCCTGCCGAATCGTAAAGGGGTCTTCTTGATCCCATAGGTGTCGTTTCTCCGACATCTTTGGAAGCGGTGTACGGTCGCGGGACCGTGATGTAGCTCCTTCCAACATGGTTGGGAGTCAGAGCACCTCACGTTCCTCGCACCTTTCGTCGCTGCCTACACGAGCAGAAGCACTGGCGCGAGCACAGTTGCTCCTCAACTTTCCTCCTGCTGCGGACAAGCTCAAAGAATGGAGAGCTGCTATTCAGAGCCTCGTCGGCCTCGCCAACGAAGATAGGCCACAGCAGGCGGAGCCCTCGCGGCGACAGTCCATTGAGCCGGCACGCGTCGGTGGGGAGAAGAATGGAGGCGGTACAACTACGGTGTACTCTCCCCCACAGCGGCAGCAGCGGTCGCTGACTCGACGGGTAGACACCTGTGATGACGATTCCACGGCGTCGTCCGATCCGCGAACTCGCCGCGATCAACGTCAAGTTCTTCGGGAGCGAGGCAAGGAAGACGCTCGAACTACCATCGAGCGGCGGCGGGAAGCGCGCTATCAGTCTGACAAGCGCGCAGGACCTACTGTAGACAAGCCAGCACCGGGGTATCCTGTCGATCTACCTTACGAGGTGGGTTGTCCAGCGTTTACCCGTGAGCTGCGGCAAGTCCAGTGGCCCAATTCCCGCACGTTCAAGCCAGAGGTCCCAGAGAAATATGATGGCAAGACCCACCCGTCGGAGTTCCTGAGCATACACCATTGCGGTGCAGGCTGCCGAGGCTCGCGACGACAAGATACTTGCCAGCTACTTCCCGTTGGTGCTTAAGCCCAACGTCAGGTCGTGGTTGATGCACCTGACGGAGAATTCCATTTCTTCCTGGGCAGATCTGTGCCATGAGTTTGTTGGCACCTTCACTGGAGGCCACCAAGCTCTTGGCCAGGAAAGCGATTTGCATCTCATCCCCCAGAAAGAAGGCGAAACTTTGCGCAAGTACATCCAGCGATTTAGCCGAGTACATCATTACATTCCGGACGTTCATCCTGCCGCTGTTGTCAGCGCGTTCCACCAGAACGTGCGCAACCGCAGGATGTGCGAAGAGCTGGCGATGAACAAGGTCAGGGACGTTGCCGAGATTTATGCTTTGGCTGATAAGTGTGCTCGAGCTGAGGAAGGGAGGAGACTCCCCGGCGAAGACGCTGGCGCAGGGGTCGATTATGAGGATGAGGACACCGCCACCCCGGCAAAGAAGGGCCGGCGGCGTAACAGGAAGCGAAAGGGCAAGGCCGTGCTTGCCGTCGAGGGATCCGGCAACCCCGACACCGCCAAGAAGGCCAAGGTTGACGACCCCGGCAAGGATGTTGCCGGGTGCGCCTCCTGTCAGGCCTTGGCGGCTGCCGACAAGCCGGAGGGCTCCGTCAAGTAGTACTGCAAGATCCATCGCACCAAGGGCCACGATCTCCAAGACTGCCGGCAAGTTGAGCAGCTTGTCGAGAAGCAGAAGGCCGAATATGAAAGGTGAGACAAGGAGAAGGGCCAGGATGGTGCGGAGGGGTCCAGCAAGAAGCGCGGTGGCCGAGGAGGTCGCCGCGGCAAGGCCAAGCAACAGAAGGACAGGCTCGCTCGAGGCCGAGACAAGCAAGAGGGGGGTGATGATGACATCGAGGAGGACGACGAGTCCAGCGAACAAGAGTTCCAGAAAGCTACAGACACCATGTGTGTTGACGGGGGCGCCTCGTTGCATTCTTCCCACCGCCAACATAAACAGTGGGCGCGTGAGGTTAATGCGACAGAGCCTTCTGTCGATGCCCGGAAGCCGTTGAAGTGGTCCAACACACCTATCAGTTTTGACGCTGAGGGTCACCCTGATCGCATAACCGCGGTCGGGTGTTTGCCATTGTTGGTTTCACCAACGATACGCAACCTCAAAGTGACGAAAATGTTAGTTGACGGTGGGGCCGGCTTGAATTTTATCTCACCCGACGTGCTCAAGAGGTTGCAAATTCCTGATGAAGATCTCGAGGAAACGTGCACGTTTCAAGGGGTCAATCCAGGAAGGTGCCAGCCGAAGGGAAAGATCACGCTGCCGGTGACATTTGGCAGCGACCTGAACTTCAGGACAGAGAAGATTGTCTTCGACGTCGCCAAGATTCCATTGCCATATAATGGGATCCTTGGCCGCCCAGCACTTTGTTGGGGAACGTTGCATGGGAAACAAAAAATTTCCTACGCACACATAAGATCTATCCATGGTGATGAGCATCTACGAGAGGGAGAGTGAATCTACATACCCTTGTAGATCGCTAAGCGGAAGCGTTAATAAACGCGGTTGATGTAGTCGAACGTCTTCGCGATCCAAATCGCCGAGCGTCCCGCGATCCAATCACGATCCTTCCGATCTAGTGCCGAACGGACGGCACCTCCGCGTTCAACACACGTACGGCTTGATGACGCCTTCACCTCCTCGATCCAGCGAGCGATGGTGAAGTAGTGGTTGAGTTCCAGCAGCACGACGGCGTGGTGATGGTGGTGAGGAACAATCTCTGCAGGGCTTCGCCAAGCGCTACGGAGATTATGACGGAGGAACTAGAGGGCTAGGGTTGCCGGCACACGGCTTGGGAAATCCTGATGTATCTCGTGTGCTAGCCCTGCCCCTCTATTTATATGTTGAGCCTTGGGGTCTAAACTTGGAGTAAAAGCCTCCTCTAGGTCGGTTTTGCCCGCACAAGGTCGGTTTGGCCCGCAGGGAAAGAGTCCAACTCGGATCCCTGCCGAACCGTGCACAGCCGCGCACAAGCGGTAGTACCGCTTCACACAAGCGGTAGTACCGCTTGGGCGGTAGTACCGCTTCACACAAGCGGTAGTACCGCTCCGGCGGTAGTACCGCTTCACCAAGCGGTAGTACCGCTTACGCGGCAGCAAAACTACTTTTGCACTTTCCAATACCTCGTGGGCTTTATCCCTTTGGCCCATATAAAGTGTTGCTGCACCCGAACACTTCGGTAAACATCCGGAACCCCTTCCGGTGAACTCCGGAACCCTTCCGGAGATCAAAACACTATTATCACATATATCAATCTTTACCTCCGGACTATTCCGGAGATCCTCGTCATGTCCGGGATCTTATCCGGGACTCCGAACAACTTTCGGTCACCAACATAATAACTCAATTATACTAATCGTCACCAAACGTTAAGTGTGTAGACCCTGCGGGTTCGAGAACTATGTAGACATGACCGAGACACCTCTACGGCCAATAACCAATAGCGGGACCTGGATGCCCATATTGGCTCCTACATATTCTACGAAGAACTTTATCGGTCGAACCTCTATGTCAAGGATTCAGTTAATCCCGTATGCTGTTCCCTTTGTTCTTCGGTATGTTACTTGCCCGAGATTCGATCGTCGGTATCACTATACCTAGTTCAATCTCGTTACCGGCAAGTCTCTTTACTCGTTCCGTAATACAAGATCTCGTGGCTAACACTTTAGTCACATTGCTTGCAAGGCTCATTGTGATGTTGTATTACCGAGTGGGCCCTGAGATACCTCTCCGTCATACGGAGTAACAAATCCCAGTCTTGATCCATGCCAACCCAACAGACACCCTCGGAGATACCTGTAGAGCACCTTTATAGTCACCCAGTTACGTTGCGACGTTTGATACACACAAGGTATTCCTCCGGTGTTAGTGAGTTGCATGATCTCATGGTCAAAGGAACAGATACTTGACATGCAGAAAACAATAGCAATAAACTGACACGATCAAATGCTACGTTTACAGTTTGGGTCTTGTCCATCACATCATTCTCCTAATGATGTGATCCCGTTATCAAATGACATCTCATGTCCTTGGCTAGGAAACCTTAACCATCTTTGATCAACAAGCTAGTCAACTAGAGGCTTACTAGGGACACAGTGTTGTCTATGTACCCACACATGTATTTGAGTTTCCAATCAATACAATTATAGCATGGATAATAAACGATTATCATGAACAAGGAAATATAATAATAACCAATTTATTATTGCCTCTAGGGCATATTTCCAACAGTCTCCCACTTGCACTAGAGTCAATAATCTAGTTCACATCACTATGTGATTTACATTGTAATGAATCGAACACCCATGCAGTTCTGGTGTTGTTCATGTTTAGCCCTTGGAAGAGGTTTAGTCATCGGATCTGCAACATTTAGATCCGTGTGTACTTTGCAAATATTTATGTCGTCCTCCTTGATGTAATCGCGGATGGAATTGAAACGTCGCTTTATGTGTCTGGTCCTCTTGTGAAATCTTGGTTCCTTGGCTAGAGCAATGGCACCAGTATTATCACAAAACAGAGTCATTGGGTTAAGTGCACTTGGCACTACTCCAAGATCTGTCATGAACTCCTTCATCCAGACACCTTCCTTCGCCGCCTCCGAGGCAGCGATGTACTCCGCTTCGCATGTAGAATCAGCTACCACGCTTTGCTTGGAACTGCACCAGCTAACCGCACCCCCATTAAGAATAAATACGTATCCGGTTTGCGACTTAGAGTCATCCGGATCAGTGTCAAAGCTTGCATCGACGTAACCCTTTACGACGAGCTCTTGATCACCTCCATAAACGAGAAACATGTCCTTAGTCCTTTTCAGGTACTTCAGGATATTCTTGACCGCCGTCCAGTGTTCCATTCCTGGATCACTTTGAAACCTTCCGACCATACTTATGGCAAGGCTGACATCGGGTCTTGTGCACAGCATTGCATACATGATAGAGCCTATGGCCGAAGCATAGGGGATGACACTCATCTTTTCTCTATCTTCTGCAGTCACTGGGCATTGAGTCTTACTCAACTTCACACCTTGCAAAACAGGCAAGAACCCCTTCTTGGACTGATCCATTTTGAACTTCTTCAAAATCTTATCAAGGTATGTGCTTTGTGAAAGTCCTATTAAGCGTCTTGATCTATCTCTATAGATCTTGATGCCTAATATGAAAGCAGCTTCTCCTAGGTCCTTCATTGAAAAACTCTTGTTCAAATATTCCTTCACGCTTTCCAGCATTTCTATATTGTTTCCAATCAGCAATATGTCATCCACATATAATATTAGAAACGCTATAGAGCTCCCACTCACTTTCTTGTAAATACAAGCTTCTCCGTAAACTTGTATAAACTCGAACGCTTTGATCACTTTATCAAAACGAAGATTCCAACTCCGAGATGCTTGCACCAGTCCATAAATGGATCGCTGGAGTTTGCAAACTTTGTCAGCATTCTCTGGATCGACAAAACCTTCTGGTTGCATCATATACAACTCTTCCTTAAGGTAACCGTTAAGGAACGCTGTTTTGACATCCATCTGCCAAATTTCATAATCGAAAAAGGCAGCTATTGCTAACATGATTCTGACGGACTTAAGCATCGCTACGGGTGAGAAGGTCTCATCGTAGTCAACTCCTTGAACTTGTGAAAAACCCTTTGCCACAAGTCGAGCTTTATAGACGGTGACATTACCGTCCGCGTCCGTCTTCCTCTTAAAGATCCATTTGTTCTGAATGGCCTTACGCCCTTCAGGTAATACTTCCAAAGTCCAGACTTTGTTTTCATACATGGATCCCATCTCGGATTTCATGGCCTCTAACCACTTCTCGGAATCCGGGCCCATTATCGCTTCTCCATAGCTCGTAGGTTCATCGTTGTTTAACAACATGACCTCTAAGACAGGGTTGCCGTACCACTCAGGAGCAGTACGCGTCCTTGTCGACCTACGAGGTTCGATAGCAACTTGATCCAAAGCTTCATGATCATCATCATTAACTTCCTCTTCAGCTAATGTAGGCTCCACAGAAACAATTTTCTGCGCTGCGCTACTCTCAGGTTGAAGTAAAGGTTCAACAACCTCATCAAGTTCTATCTTCCTCCCACTCAATTCTTTCGAGAGAAACTCTTTCTCAAGAAATGTTCCGTTTTTAGCGACAAACACTTTGCCCTCGGATCTGAGGTAGAAGGTATACCCAATTGTCTCTTTTGGGTATCCTATGAAGACGCATTTCTCCGCTTTGGGTTCCAGCTTTTCAGGCTGAAGCTTTTTGACATAAGCATCACATCCCCAAACTTTAAGAAACGACAGCTTTGGCTTCTTGTCAAACCAAAGTTCATATGGCGTTGTCTCAACGGATTTCGATGGTGCCCTATTTAAAGTGAATGCAGCTGTCTCTAATGCATAACCCCAAAACGATAGTGGCAAATCGGCAAGAGACATCATAGATCGCACCATATCCAATAAAGTTCGATTACGACGTTCGGACACACCATTACGCTGTGGTGTTCCAGGCGGTGTTAATTGTGAAACAATTCCACACTGTCTTAAGTGACTGCCAAACTCATAACTCAGATATTCTCCTCCTCGATCAGATCGTAGGAATTTAATCTTCTTGTTACGATGATTCTCAACTTCACTCTGAAATTGTTTGAACTTTTCAAATGTTTCAGACTTGTGTTTCATTAAGTAAATATACCCATATCTACTTAAGTCATCAGTGAAGGTGAGAAAGTAACGATAACCACCGCGCGCCTCAATACTCATCGGACCGCACACATCAGTATGTATGATTTCCAATAAGTCACTTGCCCGTTCAATTATTCCAGAGAACGGCGTTTTAGTCATCTTGCCCATGAGGCATGGCTCACATGTGTCAAGTGATTCAAAATCAAGTGACTCCAAAAGTCCATCAGCATGGAGCTTCTTCATGCGTTTTACGCCAATATGACCTAAACGGCAGTGCCACAAGAAAGTGGTATTATCATTATCAATTCTACATCTTTTGGCATCAATGTTATGAACATGTGTATCATTACTATCGAGATTCAATAAGAATAAACCCCTCACATCGGGTGCATGACCATAAAAGATATTACTCATATAAATAGAACAACCATTATTCTCTGATTTAAATGAGTAACCGTCTCGCAATAAACAAGATCCAGATATAATGTTCATGCTTAACGCAGGCACCAAATAACACTTATTTAGGTTCATCACTAATCCCGACGGTAATCGAAGAGCGAGCGTGCTGACGGCGATCACATCAACCTTGGAACCATTTCCCACGCGCATCGTCACTTCGTCCTTTGCCAGCCTCCGTCTATTCCGCAGTTCCTGTTTTGAGTTGCAAATATGAGCAACCGCACCGGTATCAAATACCCAGGCACTACAACGAGAGTTGGTAAGGTACACATCAATAACATGTATATCATATATACCTTGTTTGTTGTTGGCCGCCTTCTTGTCAGCCAAATACTTGGGGCAATTCCGCTTCCAGTGTCCAGTTCCCTTGCAATGAAAACACACAGTTTCTGGTTTGGGTCCAGCCTTGGGTTTCTTCACGAGAGGAGCAACTGCTTTGCCACTCTTCTTGGAGTTACCCTTCTTACCCTTGCCATTTTTCTTGAAACTAGTGGTTTTATTGACCATCAACACTTGATGCTCCTTCTGAATTTCAGACTCAGCGGCTTTCAGCATCGCAAACAGCTCGGCGACTGACTTGTTCATCCCGTGCATGTTATAGTTCAACACGAAGCTCTTGTAGCTAGGTGGCAATGATTGAAGAACTCTGTCAGTGATAGCCTCTGGCGGAAGGGG
The DNA here is from genome assembly GCA_039707655.1 of Elymus sibiricus. Classification (NCBI taxonomy): domain Eukaryota; kingdom Viridiplantae; phylum Streptophyta; class Magnoliopsida; order Poales; family Poaceae; genus Elymus; species Elymus sibiricus. Next base: position 148,390,579 of record CM077675.1, read on the forward strand.
CATCCCTAACTCAGCCAGACGGGTGGAGTACCCAGACATTCTGAGCACGTGATCACTGATAGATCCGTTCTCCTCCATCTTGCAAGCATAGAACTTATCGGAGATCTCATATCTCTCGATCCGGGCATTCTTCTGAAAGATAAACTTCAACTCCTGGAACATCTCATATGCTCCATGACGTTCAAAACGTCTTTGAAGTCCCGGTTCTAAGCCATACAACATTGCACATTGAACTATTGAGTAATCATCAGAACGAGCCTGCCAGGCGTTCACAACGTCTAGAGACTCAACTGGAGCGGGTGGATCACCAAGCGGTGCATCAAGGACATAAGCCTTCTGGGAAGCCGTAAGGATAATCCTTAGATTACGGGCCCAGTCCACAAAGTTACTTCCATCATCTTTCAACTTAGCTTTCTCTAGGAACGCATTAAAATTCAGGGGTGCTACTGCGCGAGCCATGATCTACAACATGAATATTGCAAAGACAACTTAGACTATTGTTCTTTAGATAATGAGTTTAGTTAATCATATTTAAAAAACTCCCACTCAAATTGACATCCCTCTGATCATTCGAGTGTAACATGATCCAAATCCACCAACTCAAGTCCGATCATCACGTGAGTTGAGGTGGTTTCAATGGTGAACATCTTCATGTTGATCATATCTACTATATGACTCATGTTCGACCTTTCGGTCTCTTGTGTTCCGAGGCCATGTCTGTACATGCTAGGCTCGTCAAGTTTAACCCGAGTGTTCTGCACGTGTAACATGGCTTACACCCGTTGTATGCGAACGTAGAGTCTATCACACCCGATCATCACGGCGTGTCTCGAAACGACGAACTTTCGCAACGGTGCACACTTGGGGAGAACACAATTTATCTTGAAATTTAAGTGAGGGATCACCTTATAATGCTACCGTCGTCCTAAGCAAAATAAGATGCATAAAAGGATTAACATCACATGCAAATCATAAGTGACATGATATGGCCATGAACTTGTGCTTTTGATCTCCATCTCCAAAGCACCGGCATGATCTCCATCGTCACCGGCATGACACCATGATCTCCATCATCTTGATCTCCATCAACGTGTCGCCATAAGGTTGTCGCGCCGACTGTTGCTTCCACGACTATAGCTAACGTTTAGCGATAAAGTAAAGCATTACATAGCGCTTAATGATTGACACGCAGGTCATACAATAATTAAAGACAACTCTATGGCTCCTGCCAGTTGCCGTACTCATCGACATGCAAGTCGTGATATTCTATACATCACATGATCATCTCATACATCACATATATCTCATCATGTAATTGGCCATATCACATCACAACATACCCTGCAAAAACAAGTTAGACGTCCTCTAATTGTTGTTGCAAATTTTACGTGGCTGCTACGGGTTTGCAAGAACCGTTCTTACCTACGCAAAACCACAACGTGGTGTAGTGATTGCTTTTTGATCTTCTAAAAGAACCCTCTTCATTGAACCGATTCAACTAAAGTGAGAGAGACAGACACCCGCCAGTCACCTTTATGCAACAAGTGCACGCAGCGGTAAAACCAGTCTCGCGTAAGTGTACGCGTAATGTCGGTCCGGGCCGCTTCATCTCACAATACCGCCGAATCAAATATCAACTAGTAACGGCAAGCAATATGTATACACCCACGCCCACAACTCGTTTGTGTTCTACTCGAGATCTCATCTACGCATAGACCTAGCTCAGATGCCACTGTTGGGGAACGTTGCATGGGAAACAAAAAATTTCCTACGCACACATAAGATCTATCCATGGTGATGAGCATCTACGAGAGGGAGAGTGAATCTACATACCCTTGTAGATCGCTAAGCGGAAGCGTTAATAAACGCGGTTGATGTAGTCGAACGTCTTCGCGATCCAAATCGCCGAGCGTCCCGCGATCCAATCACGATCCTTCCGATCTAGTGCCGAACGGACGGCACCTCCGCGTTCAACACACGTACGGCTTGATGACGCCTTCACCTCCTCGATCCAGCGAGCGATGGTGAAGTAGTGGTTGAGTTCCAGCAGCACGACGGCGTGGTGATGGTGGTGAGGAACAATCTCTGCAGGGCTTCGCCAAGCGCTACGGAGATTATGACGGAGGAACTAGAGGGCTAGGGTTGCCGGCACATGGCTTGGGAAATCCTGATGTATCTCGTGTGCTAGCCCTGCCCCTCTATTTATATGTTGAGCCTTGGGGTCTAAACTTGGAGTAAAAGCCTCCTCTAGGTCGGTTTTGCCCGCACAAGGTCGGTTTGGCCCGCAGGGAAAGAGTCCAACTCGGATCCCTGCCGAACCGTGCACAGCCGCGCACAAGCGGTAGTACCGCTTCACACAAGCGGTAGTACCGCTTGGGCGGTAGTACCGCTTCACACAAGCGGTAGTACCGCTCCGGCGGTAGTACCGCTTCACCAAGCGGTAGTACCGCTTACGCGGCAGCAAAACTACTTTTGCACTTTCCAATACCTCGTGGGCTTTATCCCTTTGGCCCATATAAAGTGTTGCTGCACCCGAACACTTCGGTAAACATCCGGAACCCCTTCCGGTGAACTCCGGAACCCTTCCGGAGATCAAAACACTATTATCACATATATCAATCTTTACCTCCGGACTATTCCGGAGATCCTCGTCATGTCCGGGATCTTATCCGGGACTCCGAACAACTTTCGGTCACCAACATAATAACTCAATTATACTAATCGTCACCAAACGTTAAGTGTGTAGACCCTGCGGGTTCGAGAACTATGTAGACATGACCGAGACACCTCTACGGCCAATAACCAATAGCGGGACCTGGATGCCCATATTGGCTCCTACATATTCTACGAAGAACTTTATCGGTCGAACCTCTATGTCAAGGATTCAGTTAATCCCGTATGCTGTTCCCTTTGTTCTTCGGTATGTTACTTGCCCGAGATTCGATCGTCGGTATCACTATACCTAGTTCAATCTCGTTACCGGCAAGTCTCTTTACTCGTTCCGTAATACAAGATCTCGTGGCTAACACTTTAGTCACATTGCTTGCAAGGCTCATTGTGATGTTGTATTACCGAGTGGGCCCTGAGATACCTCTCCGTCATACGGAGTAACAAATCCCAGTCTTGATCCATGCCAACCCAACAGACACCCTCGGAGATACCTGTAGAGCACCTTTATAGTCACCCAGTTACGTTGCGACGTTTGATACACACAAGGTATTCCTCCGGTGTTAGTGAGTTGCATGATCTCATGGTCAAAGGAACAGATACTTGACATGCAGAAAACAATAGCAATAAACTGACACGATCAAATGCTACGTTTACAGTTTGGGTCTTGTCCATCACATCATTCTCCTAATGATGTGATCCCGTTATCAAATGACATCTCATGTCCTTGGCTAGGAAACCTTAACCATCTTTGATCAACAAGCTAGTCAACTAGAGGCTTACTAGGGACACAGTGTTGTCTATGTACCCACACATGTATTTGAGTTTCCAATCAATACAATTATAGCATGGATAATAAACGATTATCATGAACAAGGAAATATAATAATAACCAATTTATTATTGCCTCTAGGGCATATTTCCAACACACTTGCCAAGTTTATGGCGGCATCGCATTATGCTTACAATGTATTGAAGATGCCCGGGCCGATGAGCGTCATCACTGTCAACTCCGACAAGAAGGACGCGTTTATCTGCACCGATCAACTCTACTGGGAGGCAGTTGCAGCATCTGCCGCCAAGGCACTTGCTCCTGCCGCTGATGCTCCCGGGGGGAAGAAGACCGGCAAGACCTCTCGCACACACTCCGGCAAGCGCACCTCCTCGGAGTGTTGCGCTCCTGTTGAGGATGTGCCAGAGAGCTCCACTGGCAAGAGCAAGAAGTCCAAGGCAGCTCCGCCAGAGACCAAGAAGGTGCCCGCCAAGGAGGATGGTACGGGAGGAACTTTCACCATAAGTTCCACTCTCGACAACAAATAGGAAAGTGCGCTCGTTGCCTTCCTGCGGGCGAATGTCGATGTGTTTGCATGGCAACCATCTGATATCCCCGGCGTTCCCAGGGAGGTGATTGAGCACCACCTTGCTGTCTGTCCACACGCGCGGCCCGTCAAGCAGAAGGTCAGGAAGCAGGCTTTGGAGCGGCAACACTTTATTGCCGAGGAAATCAAGAAGTTGGAAGCGGCAGGTTTGGTTAGAGGAGTGCTTCACCCAACATGGTTGGACAATCTAGTTGTAGTGCGCAAGGCGAATGGGAAATGGCGGCTGTGCATTGACTATACAGATATCAATAAAGCCTGCCCGAAAGATCCTTTCCCCTTGCCGCGCATCGACCAGATTGTGGACTCCACTGCCGGCTGCGACTTGCTTTCATTTCTTGACGCCTACTCAGGCTATCATCAGATCTTCATGGCAAAAGAAGATGAAGAAAAGACTGCATTTATCACCCCATGTGGTACGTATTGCTTTTTGCGTATGCCTTTCGGGTTGAAAAGTGCCGGTTCTACATTTGCCAGAGCAGTCCAGATTGGTTTTGAACCCCAGCTACATAGAAATATGGAAGCTTATATGGATGACATAGTGGTCAAAACCAAGGACAAAGCAACGCTCATATCAGATTTAGAAGAAACATTTGCAAATTTGCGCAAGATCGACCTGAAGCTCAATCCTGAGAAGTGTGTGTTTGGTGTTCCATCCGGCAAGCTTCTCGGGTTCTTTGTGTCTCAGCGAAGAATCGAAGCAAATCCCGACAAGATCAAAGCAATTGAGCAAATTGAAGCGCCAAGACGTGTCAATGATGTTCATCGTCTTGCCGGCTGCGTTGCTGCTTTGAGTAGGTTCATCTCAAAATCTGTTGAGCGCGCCCTACCCTTTTTCAAAATCTTGAAGAAGGCAGTTCCGATGAAATGGACTCCGGAAGCGGAGGCAGCGCTGCAGGATTTGAAGAAGTACCTCTCCTCTCCGCCAGTACTAGTCGCGCCAAAACCGCAAGAGCCATTGTTGCTATATCTAGGGGCAACGAATCAAGTGGTGAGTGCTGCGTTAGTGGCAGAGAGAGAACTTGATGAAGAAGCAGCGGCAGCGGCAGGACCGCCAAGCGACAAGCTAGGACCTTCCCCGGCAGAATCTGGTGCTGACAGAGCAGGATCTGCGCAGTCAAATGAAGCAATACAGAAGAAGATGATGGTGCAGCGCCGAGTTTATTTTGTCAGCTCCCTTTTGCAGGGGGCTAGGTCAAGATATTCTGGTGTGCAGAAGTTGCTCTTCGGCCTCCTTATGGCCTCGAGGAAGCTGCGCCATTACTTTCAGGCACATGAGATCACCGTTGTCACTCGTTTTCCATTACAGCGGATTTTCCGGAATCCAGATGCTACCGGCAGGATTGTGGAGTGGGCTTTGGAACTGTCAAGCTTTGGTCTCAAGTTTGAAAGTACTTCGGCCATCCAGAGCAGATCCTTGGTAGAGTTCATTGCAGAATGGACCCCAACGCCAGATGAAGAGGTTCCAGAGTCAACTCTCCCCGGCAAGGAAACAAATCAAGAATGGATTATGTATTTTGATGGGGCTTTCTCGCTGCAAGGCGCCGGTGTTGGCGTGCCGCTTGTCGCACCCACCGGAGAGCACCTCAAATATGTGATTCAGATGCACTTTCCCCGAGAGAGGTCAACGAACAATACTGCAGAGTATGAAGGGCTGCTTGCCGGTCTCAGGATCACGGCAGACCTTGGAATCAAGAAACTCATTGTCAGGGGTGATTCTCAACTTGTCATCAAGCAAGTGAACAAAGATTATCAGAGCCCGTTGATGGAAGCCTACGTAGATGAAGTGAGGAAGTTGGAAGAACATTTTGACGGTCTGCAAATGGAGCACGTTCCTCGTGCGGAAAACAGCATTGCTGATGGCCTGTCAAAGTGCGCTGCCCTTAAGTTACCTGTGGAACCAGGAACTTTTGTGCTCCGACTGACTCAACCATCCATGACGCCATCGATGGAACAAGAGAAAAGGAGGAAGTTGAGTTCCGGCAAGTACTTCCTGGTAGAGCTCCCAGAAGCCGCCGGCAAAGAAGTTGCCGGGAACAACGCCAAGCTTGCCGGTGAGCGACAGGCTCCGGCAGGGCCTCAAGCTCTTGCCGTGGAGACAAACGCTCCCGTCAAGCTTGCCGGGAACAACAGGCTCCGGCAGGGCCTCGAGCCTTTGCTGTTGAGACAAATGTTCCCCCGGCAGAAGACATGCCTTTAGTCTTTGTTGTCGAGCCCCAGGCTCCAGCATGGGCACAGCACATTGTCCATTTCCTTCAGACAGGAGAACTCCCTGAAGAACAGGAAGAAGCGGAAAAAGTAGCCCGTCGGTCCAACATGTATCAGTTTGTGGACAATGTCCTGTACAGAAAGAGGCCGAACGGTGTGAAATTGAAGTGCATTCCTCGGAAGGATGGACTGGAGCTGTTGGCAGAGATACATGGAGGCATATGTGGCTCCCACATAGGATCAAGAGCACTTGCTGGTAAGGCATTCCGGCAAGGTTTCTTTTGGCCCACTGCTCTCTAGGATGCAACTGCGTTAGTAACCAAGTGTGAAGCATGCCAGTTTCATTCAAAGAAATTGCATCAGCCAGCTCAAGCTCTTCAGACAATCCCTCTCTCCTGGCCATTTTCGGTCTGGGGGCTCGACATCTTGGGCCCTTTTCCCCGTGCTACCGGGGGCTTTGAGTACTTGTACATTGCAATCGACAAGTTCACAAAGTGGCCGGAAGTGGAAGCAGTGAGGAAGGTAACAGCGCAATTGGGCGTCAAGTTCTTCAAGGGAATAGTTTGCCGCTTTGGTGTAACTAACAGGATCATCACCGACAACGGTACACAGTTCACGAGCCGCACTTTCATGCAGTATGTCCAAGACCTTGGCGGCAAGATCTGTTTTGCTTCTGTTGCCCACCCAAGGAGAAACGGCCAGGCGGAAAGGGCTAATACTGAAGTGTTGCGAGGCCTCAAGACAAGGACTTTTGACAAGCTGTGCAAGTGCGGAAGGCGCTGGATTGATGAGTTGCCGGTGGTTCTTTGGTCGATCAGAACAACTCCAAATCGAGCCACCGGCCAGACACCCTTCTCCCTAGTATATGGGGCAGAAGCAGTTCTCCCCACGGAACTCACATACGGGTCACCTCGAGTGCTCGCTTATGATGAGCTTGAGCAAGAGCAGTTGCGGCAAGATGACGCTATTCTCCTTAAGGAAGATTGTCTTCAGGCCGCTGTGCGAGCTGCACGCTACCAGCAAGCCTTGCGCCACTATCATAGCCGCAAGGTTCATGCCCGAAGTCTTGAGGAAGGCGACCTTGTTCTTCGGCGCGTTCAGTCCGCCAAGAATTCCAACAAGTTGACGCCGAAGTGGGAAGGCCCTTATCGGGTAGTACGAGTCACCAGGACTGGCGTAGTCCACCTGGAGACCGAAGATGGCGTCCTAGTGAGCAACTCCTGGAATATCGAACATCTTCGTAAGTTCTATCCATGAGGCGCGGTTGCCGGGTCCCCCGGCAACCACCTTTTGTACGAGTCTTGCCGCCAAGGCATGTAATCCTTTGTACAAAGCCGGGCGCAGACCCTGTGCATAGTTAAATAAAGCTAAGTGTTTTACAAATCTTGTTGATTTTCATGTTACTTATATGCATGTTTGTCTGAGATGTTATATTACGCTTATTCCCGGCAAGTGCTAACGAACCGCCAAGGTTCCGTACCCCCATTTTCTCTTCTTTCTTTTTCTCAAAGGACAGAAGGTTCCCTCGCGTACAAGTTTGCTGGGGGGAAAGGATGGTGGCATGGATACCGAGAGGCGACGTTCAAGGAAAACATCTTGCCGGAAGGAGTACAACAGTAAAGAGTTAAGTTGCAGAAACTTTGAGCAAACTTTTTGTTTGTAAGGTTATTTTCCTTGAACAATTTCGACTTTTGTATGGAAAACCTGCACGCGAAGGAACCTTGTCATGATCGGTTGCGCCCTTACTCTGTTTCGAGTCCGCTCAATAGTCTAGGTGGTTGCACTGAAAACGTCAAGGTCTCTTGCCGGTAGCGGCACCGCCAGCAGGCTGCTAAAGTCCCGCACCTAGCTCTCGCGGCAAGGGTGTGCGCGCTGGCAAGTTTCCAATAAAGCGTAGGGCGAATACATACAGAAAGAAATTAAACAAGGGGAATAGCATACATTCATTCAGAGCATAACAAGTTATATTACATCAATCTTGCCGCGATTCTAACATAAGACAAAATTGTCTTTGGCATGGAATGATGGCGGCAACAAGAAGTGAAGCGACTAGTCCCTGCGCTGGCCTTCAACCCTCTTGACTTGGTTCACCTTGTCAACGATGGGCGCGACAAGCTCTTCGGCCACCTTAATGTCCGCGTCCTTCGGCAGGCGGTCGAGGACGTTGGTGAGGTTGATGCCGGGGTTCCTGTACACCACCTTGGTGAGCACCTTGAGGAGGACGGCCCGGCAGAGCTTGTGGGATTCGTTGGCCACATGGGTTGTTCGGCTAGAATGGATCAGCTCCAGGGCTTCAAGCAGGCGGTCGAAGAACATGGTCAGCTTGGCGCTCGTGGACACCCTGTCGTCAGAAGAATACCTGAAGCCTTGCAGGCCCACGGCGGACAGTTGCGCCGCAAGTTTTTCCGCGACGTCGACAAGCTTTTCAGTCCAGACTTGCACTCCTTGCACATAGTCGTTGTGGGAGGCGGCGGCACTCTTGAGCAGCTCTTCGTCATTCCGGAGATTTTTTATCAGGACCTTCTCACAAGCCCTGCTTTCCTCAAGGGACTGCTCCAACGTGGACAACTTCAGCTTCAGATCGGCGATGGATTCATTTGCTGTGGAGAGCTCCTTGGTCTTGTCGGATATGGCAACTTGCATCTCCATCAAGCTGTGGAGAGCTTTGTCTCTTCCGGTTTTGAGTGTTGAGAGCTCCTTGCCGTGATCCTCGAGATCTGCTTCCAGCTTCTTCACCTTCTCCTCCAGCAAGTTCTTGGCAGCCTCTGCAGCTTCGGCAGCATCGACGGCTTCCTTCAGCTTGCTGGCATGATCTGTGGTCAGAGCCTCGAGCGCTTCCTTATGCTTCTGCTCCAGCTCCTGGGTCCGCAGCGTGACAAGCTTTTCGATTTCTTCATCCTTGCTGCGGAGCTTGTCAGCGAGTGCCTTCTCGCGAGCGGTGAGGTCATCGTCATGAGCTCAAGCCCGACGCGAAGCTCTCTTAAGCGTGCTTCTTCTATAGCAGCCTGTTGTTTGGCCTCCTCCTATGCCTTCTCAACATCGGACTGCTTCAGGAGGAGCTCGTTCCAGCTTTGATTCAGCTGCTCTTGGTTCGTCCTCAGATCCTGAAAGGCTTCAGCATACCAGGCTTGGGTTTCCTCAATGCGCTTCTGGAAATCTGCCTCCACTGCTTCGACAACTGCTGCCCTGGAGTCCAGTTTTTCTTTCCGGGCGCGGTGGAGCGCTTGAAGCTTCTGGAAGTTGCTGCTCATGGCCTGGAGGAGTTTTTCTTCTTCAGATCTGTTGCTGCTGGTGTGCGTCTCATCAACAATCTCAAGCCCGGCAGCAGCAATGACGTCTTCGTCAAGGGTTTCCCCCTCAGCTGGCACCCCAATGTTTGCCGTGCCGGGAATGCTGACAAATAAGTTGTCGCCGACCTTGAGGTACTTGCTTGACGAGGGAGCTTCGGATGTTGACGGCTGATCTTCAGCAGCCGCCTCACTGGCAGCTGGGGGCTCTGTGGCCGGCGTAGCGCCTGGCATTCCTGCGGCAGGAATGCCGTCAGTACGGTCACTGGCCTCCTCGCCGGCCCTCTCAGCGGACTCCTTGGCGGCCTCTTCCTGTGTAGCCTTGGCGGCCTCGGCGGCAACATCCTTGGCGGCTTCAACGGCAGCATTCTTGGTGGCCTCGTCAGCAGTGATTCTGTCGGCCTCGGCGGCAGCATCTCTGGTGGTCTCCTCAATGACAGCATCAACATCCATGTGTTCTGTCGATGGAAGATCTGAAGGCCAAGAAAGTAAACAAGAAAAGTCTGAGATGGAAGTTCAAGAAGACAAAAAAAGAAAGATAGAATAACAAGTACTCTGAGACAATGGTTTACCTGTGGTGAGCTGTTGAGTGGTGGCTTCTCCCTTCCCGGCAACACCAGTTGCTGGGGGAGGACCACCAGAGCCTGCACTTGCTGGCTCCTCTTCATCGCGATAGAGCTCACTTGAGGAAGCCTTTGCCGGAGTTCCATTTCTGGGCGGCGTGGCTGATGGAGGCGGCATGGACCCGGATGGCGTTCCTTGTTGCCGCTCCTCTCCTACACGCCCGGAGATGTCAGCAGTAAAGATACACACCCCGACACTTGCCAGCGGGAAGTGAGTAATGGGCTCACGCTGGGGGCTGCGTCGGGGGCTGAGTCGAGGACTGCGTCGTGGGCTGGGCTCCGGGCTGATGGTGGTCAACTCTGGCGCACCTGCGGTGCTTGCCGGCGGCTCATCACCCGTTGAAGTCTTCGCCCTCTTCGCCGCCCTTTGCGCCAATGTTTCCGTGTCCCTGCAGAGACAGGCCAAAGCAAAGCAAATGGGTTAAGTAAAACCAAAAACTCAGAAAGCAAAGCATGCGACAAGATCCTTACTCCTCTTCTTCTTCTCCCGAGCTAAAGGCAGAGAGGTCGACGTCGACTTACGCCATGGTGCCCGTGGGAGGAGGTGGAGGGGTACTCCTGGGTCGCTTGGCTGCGGCAGGCGCAGGTTGCTGATAAGCTCCTTGCCGCTGCGTGGCCTTGCCAGCCACCCCCTTGCTGGGGGCTCCACCACTCGAGGAAGGCTGGTGGACTACGGTGCCAGAGGCGGCTCTCCGAAGAACACGCCTCTTCCTCAGTTCGAGAGTTGGAGATTCCTTGTGTAGCTCCTCCTCGGCTGTGTCTTCGGCAGAAGGACCCCCGGCAGTGGTGCCACTCTGCTTTCCGGCAGCCTCGCCCTGCCCGGCAAGTTTTTCCTCTGATAGCACTTCTCCTTCGCTGGTTTCCCCTTCCGCGAAGCCAGCACTGCCAGCCTCCGCGGCAAGATTTGCCTCCTCCGCCCTGCTGGCGATGTACGCCACCTCTTCCTCAGTGGTGGGGCGGACAAGGTTATCTTCTTCGCGGATGGCCCTCTCCAACAGTCTATCGAAGAATTGCTGCGCCTACTCTGCGGGCGGCTCAATCCAAGTCCCGTCAAGGCTGTGAGCGTCAAACACCGGCATCACTAGTAGAGAACAGACCTTTTGTCCACATCATTAGTCCCGGTCTGGTTTTGAACCGGCACTAATGTGACCATTAGTCGCGGTTCGTGACGGGCATCATTAGTGCCGGTTCATTCCGGACCTTTAGTCCCGGTTCGTGGCACGAACCGGGACTAAAGGGGTGGTGGCAGGCTGGTGTCAGCCTGGGGCCCCACGATAACCTTTAGTCCCAGTTCGTGCCACGAACCGGGACTATAGGCTCACCTTTAGTCCCGCTTCGTGTCACGAACCGGGACTAAAGATGCCCCTATATAAACCCTAGCCCGAGTTCTCTCTTCTTCCCCTTTCCTCTCCTCTCTGTTCTTCCCCTCTTCCTCGAGCTCATCCTCCATTTTTGCCAAAATTTATCAAGATTTGGAGGCACCCCATCCATCCAAGTGTTCACAAAGGTTAGCAACTTTGTCCTTTCATCTCTCATTGCTAGATTAGCTCTTGCAATGCTCAATAAGTATAGTGATTTGTGGGTTTTAGTTTGGGAGTATTTATATGTGGTAGTTCATTTGATTTATATGCAATTTGAGCTCAAATTAACTTCTTACTTTGCATGTGTAGGTGTGGTTTACATAGTGCCTTCCCGTCCCCGTCCTAACCACCGTCGATCGCCCGCACCGTCCCGTCGCCGGCACCACCTTGGTGAGCCTCTTGTTCTTATCCTTTTTTTATAAAAAAAATCATGTTTGTAAGATTTAGTTAGTTACTTGTATAGTTTTCTTACCTATATGGTTGTTTGTTATACATAGTGGCATGGTTTTCATATCCGTCCCTGTCGTCCCTCGTCCGGTTTATGATTCGGATGTGGTATATACTCTCTTTTATAACTATTTGTTGCATTTCGTGTTTATGACAATTATGCCCATCAAGTTGACATAGATATTTTTATCTAGGAGGTATGTGAACCGGAAATTCCAACTGACATAGATATTCTTGTCAAGAAGTTAAATTTAGTTGAAAAAGAAAACGAGTATTTGAAAGAAAAATTGAAAAGAGTTGAAGAAGAGAAGATGAAACTGGAGTTGTATGTTGCCGATGTCGTCGATGATCACAAGATCAATATGGATGCAATGCGCTTGAAGATTAGAAAATTTAAAAAATATGCCATTAATAGTGAGGCTTGGTATCACTATGCTGTTGGATCAATTGTTACCTTAGTTGTGATCTTGATCGCATTTGTTGTTGCATTTAAATGCTTTAGCTAGAGAGTTTGTATGTTGTTTTATGAGAACAAGTGTGTATGAACTTTATGTATGAACTTGTATTAATTTGGTCTTTTCGGTGTTGTGTAATGAAGATGAGCCGGCAATGGATGTACGATGACCGATGCTCTCCCCAGTTCATTAATGGCGTGAATACTTTTCTAGTTGCGGCTGAGGCAAACAAGCGGGCGGATGGTTTTATGTATTGTCCATGTGCTGGCTGTAAGAATGATCGAAATTACTCTAACTCAAGAACCATTCACGTCCACCTGTTTGAGTCCGGTTTCATGTCCGGCTATAACTGTTGGACCAAGCACGGAGAAAGAGGGTTCCTAATGGAAGAGAATGAAGAAGAAGAGGATGACGACAGCTATCCTGGCCATGGGTTCCATGAATACGATGGTACAACAATGGGGGAAGAAGCTGAGCCGGCAATGCGGGAAGGAGCTGAAGAAGAGGCATCAGATGAGCCCGCTGATGATCTTGGTCGGGCCATTGCCGATGCAAAGAGAAACTGCGCAAGTGAACAGGAGAAGCTGAAGTTGCAGCGCATGTTAGAGGATCACAAGAAATTGTTGTACCCAAATTGCGAAGATGACAAAAAAAAGCTGGGTACCACACTGGAATTGCTGCAATGGAAGGCAGAGAATGGTGTACCTGACAAGGCATTTGAAAAGCTGCTGAAAATAATGAAGAATAAGCTACCAAAGGACAACGAATTGCCCAACAGTACGTACGAAGCAAAGAAGGCCGTCTGCCCTCTAGGATTAGAGGTGCAGAAGATACATGCATGCCCTAATGACTGCATCCTCTACCGCGGTGAGTCTGAGGATTTGAATGCATGCCCGGTATGCTGTGCATTGCGCTATAAGATCGGCCACGATGACCCTGGTGATGTTGAGGGCGAGCACCCCAGGAAGAAGATTCCTGACAAGGTGATGTGGTATTCTCCTATAATACCACGGTTGAAACGTTTTTTCCAAAACAAAGAGCATGCCAAGTTGATGCGATGGCACAACGAAGACCGTAAGAAAGACGGGAAGTTGAGAGTACCCGCTGACGGATCGCAATGGAGAAAAATCAAGAGAAAGTGGAAGGACTTTGCAAAGGACGCAAGGAACGTATGGTTTGGTTTAAGTGCAGATGGCATTAATCCTTTTGGGGAGCAGAACAGCAATCATAGCACATGGCCTGTGACTCTATGTATCTATAACCTTCCTCCTTGGTTATGCATGAAGCGGAAGTTCATTATGATGCCAGTGCTCATCCAAGGCCCCAAGCAACCCGGCAACGACATTGATGTGTACCTAAGGCCATTAGTTGAAGAACTTTTACAGCTGTGGAATGGAAAAGGTGTACGTGCGTGGGATGCGAAAGAACAGGAGGAATTTGACCTACATGCGTTGCTGTTTGTAACCATCAATGATTGGCCTGCTCTCAGTAACCTTTCAAGACAGACAAACAAGGGATACCACGCATGCATGCACTGTTTAGATGATACCGACAGTATATATTTGGATAAATGTAAGAAGAATGTGTACCTGGGGCATCGTCGATTTCTTCAGAGCAGGCATCCCGTAAGAAAGAAAGGCAAGCATTTCAAAGGTGAGGCAGATCACCGGAAGAAGCCTCGCCACCGTACTGGTGATGATATACTTGATGTGGTCAAGGATTTAAAAGTAATCTTTGGAAAGGGTCCTGGTGCACAATCTGTTCCGAATGATGCTGACAATCGCGCACCCATGTGGAAGAAGAAATCTATATTTTGGGACCTACCCGATTGGAAAGACCTCGAGGTCCGCTCTGCAATCGACGTGATGCACGTGACGAAGAATCTTTGCGTGAACCTGCTAGGCTTCTTGGGCGTGTATGGGAAGACAAAAGATACACCGGAGGCACGGGAGGACCAGCAACGTATGCACGGAGAAGACGGCATGGATCCAAAGCAGTTTCAGGGTCATGCCAGCTACGCTCTTACCAAAGAAGAGAAGGAAATCTTCTTCGAATGCCTGCTCAGTATGAAGGTCCCGTATGGCTTCTCGTCGAATATAAAGGGAATAATAAATATGGCAGAGAAAAAGTTCCAGAACCTAAAGTCTCATGACTGCCACGTGATTATGACGCAACTGCTTCCGGTTGCATTGAGGGGGCTTCTACCGGAAAACGTTCGATTAGCCATTGTGAAGCTATGTGCATTCCTGAATGCAATCTCTCAGAAGGTAATCGATCCAGAAATCCTACCAAGGTTAGAGAATGATTTGGTGCAATGTCTTGTCAGTTTCGAGTTGGTGTTCCCACCATCCTTCTTCAATATCATGACGCACGTCCTAGTTCACCTAGTCGAGGAGATTGCCATTTTGGGTCCTGTATTTCTACACAATATGTTCCCCTTTGAGAGGTTCATGGGAGTCTTAAAGAAATATGTTCGTAATCGTGCTAGGCCAGAAGGAAGCATCTCCAAGGGCCATGAAACAGAGGAGGTCATTGAGTTTTGTGTTGACTTTATTCCTAACATTAAGCCGATTGGTGTTCCTGCATCGCGGCATGAGGGCAGACTGGGTGGAAAAGGCACGCTAGGAAAGAATTCACTAATATGCCGGGACGGGCATTCTTTGGCGCAAGCACACTACACGGTTCTACAAAGTTCCACCTTGGTGGCTCCGTATATCGAGCAACACAAGAATATTCTACGCTCCAAACACCCGGAGCAGTCTGACGACTGGATTACACATGAACAAACGGTGACTTTCGCCGGTTGGTTGCAGACACGTCTCATGCATGACGACATTGTTGAAGATGACTTGTACTTGCTATCCAAGTTACCATCTTTGACTATATTGACTTTCAAAGGGTACGAGATAAATGGGAATACATTTTACACGATCGCCCAAGATAAAAAGAGCACCAACCAAAACAGTGGTGTCCGCTTTGATGCAGCAAACATCAATGGGCCAAAGGACACATATTATGGTTACATAGAGGAGATATGGGAACTTGACTATGGACTTGGTTTGAAGGTCCCTTTGTTTCGGTGCAAATGGGTCAATCTGACACGAGGCGGGGTAAAGGAAGACCCGCAGTACGGAATGACAACAGTGGATCTCAACAATCTTGGGTACGTAGACGAACCATTCGTCCTAGCCAATGATGTGGCACAAGTTTTCTATGTGAAGGACATGTCTACCAAGACGAGAAAAAGAAAAGATAAGGAAGCGAATACGTCATACGATGAGCCAAAGCGCCACATAGTTCTTTCAGGGAAAAGAAACATCGTGGGAGTGGAGGACAAGACAGACATGTCAGAAGATTATGAAAAGTTTCATGAAATTGCTCCCTTCACAGTGAATGTTGACCCGAGCATCAAGTTAAACGATGAAGATTGTCCATGGTTACGACGCAAAGGGACACACGCGAAGAAAAAGTTTTATACCCAAAGATCCCACTCTGGGATGTGACCGGCTTCTCTAGTTAGTTTCCGGACTTATATATCTGGAAAGTCCCACTTCAGACAAACCGAAGGGAATCTTTGTAATAGTAGTGTACTTATGTGTTTTGTGCGTTCAATATGCACCATTCGAAGGCAGGCCATCAATTTTCAACCCTTTCTGACTTCATTTGCTATTTTTCATACATTTACTGATTTTTTGAGCTAAATGACCCTGATGATAAGCACTACAAATGAACTCTGAAAAGGTTGATAGTTGGCATGGTATCATCATTTCACCCACATAGCATGTGCTAAAAAGTTGAGAGGATTACGGCAAAAACTGGACGCACTTCGTGTACAAAATGGGCAATCTCTTTCGAAGTATCAGGGTTTCAGACGAAAACTCGTGTGTTACAAAGGCATTTCATTTTTTTAAACTTATTTCAACTCCAGACTTTTTGTGCATTCAGTATGCACCATTCGAAGGCATACCATTAATTTTCAACCCTTTCTGACTTCATTTGCTATTTTTCTTGCATTTACTGATTTTTTTGAGCTAAATGACCCTGTAATTGATAAGCACTACAAATGAACTCTGAAAAGGTTGAAAGTTGGCATGGTATCATCATTTCACCCACATAGCATGTGCTAAAAAGTTGAGAGGGTTACGGCAAAAACTGGACGCACTTCATGTACAAAATGGGCAATCTCTTTCGAAGTATCAGGGTTTCAGACGAAAACTCGTGCGTTACAAAGGCATTTCATTTTTTTAAACTTATTTCAACTCTAGACTTTTTGTTCGTTGAGTATGCACCATTCGAAGGCAGGCCATCAATTTTCAACCCTTTCTGACTTCATTTGCTATTTTTCATGCATTTACTGATTTTTTTGAGCTAAATGACCCTGAAATTGATAAGCACTACAAATGAACTCTGAAAAGGTTGAAAGTTGGCATGGTATCATCATTTCACCCACATAGCATGTGCTAAAAAGTTGAGAGGGTTACGGCAAAAACTGCACGCACTTCGTGTACAAAATGGGCAATCTCTTTCGAAGTATCAGGGTTTCAGACGAAAACTCGTGTGTTACAAAGGCATTTCATTTTTTTAAATAACCTAAGAATTAAAAAATTGAATATAATGATAAAACACACTAATATTAAATAGCAGAAAAAAGAATCTCGGAAAAATCTATTTTTGAAGTAAAGTTATTCACAAACTAGTGATTCACACAAATTTCAAATAATTCAAATTTAAACTATTCAAATTTGAAAACTATTAGCACTAACAGAAAGTTTATAAATTTTTTTCCCTAAAGCAAAAAGATTCACAAAGAAAATATTTAAATAAAGAAAAAGATTCACTCAGAAACAAAAGAAAATAAATAAAGCAGAAAACAAAAATTAAATATAAAAAGCCCGCCTATTGGGCCGCCACGGCCAGGATGCAGGCCCGTACGGCCCGGTAGGCCCACGGGGCGGCAGAGGTGTGATAGGCCCAGAAGGCCTGCATATTAGAGAGGAGCTCGACACGGTAGCCGCGGCGGGGCTTATAAACCGGTCCGAGCTCCTCTCGACTAGCGAGGTGGGACTAAACATCCACCCCGCACCGCGCCTGGCACACAACCCTTTAGTCGCGGTTGGTGGCTCCAACCGTGACTAAAGGGGGTCTTTAGTCACGGTTGGAGCCACCAACCGTGACTAAAGGTGAATTTCATCCAGCCGAAGCGGCGGGAAGCCAGACCTTTAGTCGCGGTTGGTGGCTCCAACCGCGACTAAAGACCCCCTTTAGTCGCGGTTGGAGCAACCAACCGCGACTAAAGGGTCCTCTATATATACCACACTTACGAAAATTTCCCCAAATCCAGCCTTTCGTCGTCCGCGCGCGCCCCTACCCTTGCCCCTCGTCGTCGCCGTCGTTCGTCCGTCCGCGCCCCGCCGCACCTTGATGCCGCCGTCCGTCCGCGCCGCCGCACCTCGATGCCGCCGTCCGTCCGCGCCGCCGCAGCTCGACGTCGTGGCCACCGCGCCGTGTACCTAGCCGTCGCCGTCCGTCCGCGCACCTCGACGCCGCCGTCGCCGTCGCCGCCCCTGCACCTCGCCGTCGCCGTCGCCGCCCCTACTCGACCTCGCTTGCCGTCGCCCCCTTGTGAGCCCTGCCGCCATGGGCGCCGCCACCTCTCGTCGATCCCGCACACACACACACGCATGAACACACACACACAGATATGTTCTATTTTTTTATATGCTTAATTAGTATATATGCTTAATTAGTGTTTCTTCATGTAATGTTGTTTTTCTGTTTTTTATATAATGTTGTTTTTCTATAATTAGTGTTTAATTAGTATATATGCTTAATTAGATTTTTTTTCTTAATTAGAAGTATATAATGTCCCTAACCTATTAAAATGTTGCTTAGAAGTATATAATGTTGTATATCATATTACAGAAAAAATTTGCATACTAAAATGTTGCATAGGAAATTATAATTGAGAAATTTTTCGAAATTTTTTATTGAGAAAGGAATATTATTAGTGTAGTTATAACCTAGGAATGGGACATTATAATTGAAAAGATGATATTTTGCTCAAAATTTCCTAATAAAATGACATTGCATATATAGGAATTTGTTTTCATAAGAATTTTTTCTCGGAGTCAACGATGCCCGGTCCGCATCCTCGTCGTCGACTCGTTCGTGACGACGTCATGCTTCAGAGGGGCAACGTTTGGGACTGGGCTCCACCGGGCTAGCATTGGGAGGTGCTACCTTCAGGGGCGCGCAGCTTGGTGAGGAACCCGGCCCCGGGTCCCGTCGTCGACCCGGAGCTTCTTTGGTGGCGTTTGCATGGGCCACTTTTGGTGCAGAGGCAACCGGCCCCGCCGGAGGTGGTACGTCGCCGTGTCAGGGAGGAGGACGAGCACGTCCGTCGCTACATGGATGCATTGGACGTCAGGTTCTCCAATACCTGGCAGGTTCTTCAGGGATCTCACCCGATCTATGATCCTGTCATAGTTCCTTCTCTTTGGGTGTCCACCGCCCGCGCCTCAGGAACCGCGAGTGAACTAGATTCTTCGATAATATTCGATCTGTATTAGCTAGTGATAATACTCGATATGTATTCGAGATTATATTCGATAATATTCGAGATGATTTATTCGAGATTATATTCGATGATGCATATTATATGAATTATTCAAGATGCATATTATGTACTATGATTCAGTTTTTCCTTATTGATTGCATGCATTCTAATTTGAATACTAAATTGTTTTATCTTTCTTCTAGATTAGTTAAATAAAAGCTATGGACAATACCGGCAGAGAAGGAGAAGAGGCTCTGTTCGACCTCATACGCTCCACGAGCCCAGAGCATGAACCTGAAGATGATGACGGCTCGCAATATCTGAACAATTCCGGTGAGGGTTGTATGATATTTGATGAAGACTAACGAATAGATGAAGGCGACGACAACGATGTTGACGAAGAAAATGTTCTTCAAATAACAAAGACTGGCGAGGTATATTTATTATATAAGCCATCCGGTGATCATTACATGTCTTAATTGATTTGTATGTACTAACGAATCGATCTTTCTTCTTTTAGGCCTCCAGATCGAGCAAATCTTCTACAAGTGACAGGGTAGTTCGAGGCCCGGCCAAAAAGTTGGATAAAGGCGTAAAGTTCAACATCGATTCCATCAAAACATCAACTGGTGAACCGCTTGAACCTAGGAAAAATGCGACCAAGTTCAAGAATCAATGCAGAGTTATTGTCAGGGACCAAATCCCGATCTCCGTTCAAGAATGGAAAAAGCCAGCAAAGGGAGATCGAGCAGGCCGAGTTACTTTTGTCGACGAAAGAGCAAAAGATGTGCTTTGGACTACGCTCATGGAACATTTCACCCTACCAGATAATTTGACAGATGCAGATCTGAAGAAAGTCAGAAACTATGCTCTTAAAAAGATGGCGATCACATTCAACACCTTCAAGAAAAATACATGGACTAAGTATGTCAAATCCGGAAAGAAGACTCCAGAATTCACGGGAGCACTGGTGAAGGCAAAAGATCACTGGGACGCTTTCGTGAAGTTCAAGGAATCGGAAGAAGCTCAGGAACGGTCGAGAAAAAACAAGATTAATGCTGCGAAAAAGAAGTGTCACCATCATATGGGGCCAGGTGGCTACCAGGTGGCCCTGCCTAAGTGGGATAAATCTGAGCAAGAGATGATTAGTGCAGGGGTCAGTCCAGTTACATTGACATGGCCCGCCAGGTGCAGGACATGGTTTTATGCGCATGGGGGGAAGTTGGACCCAGAGACAGGGCTGGTTATGGTGAAGGCAAGTCTTAAAGAAGTGACAGACGAAATACTTATTGCAATAGAAGAAGCTCGAACGGGGGTGTTCACGCCCAATAGAGAGAACGACGAGCTTACGTGCGCCCTGAAGAATCCTGAACACCCGGGAAAAACACGAGGCAAAGGCGTTGTTCCGTGGTTTGAGGGGTTTGCGGATTGGAACGACGACTATAGAAGCCGTGCGAGAAAGAAGATGCAGGAGGAGAAGAAGAAGAAGGAGGAAGCACTCCGCCTTGAAGGCCTAGAATCAAAGCACCTGGAGTTGGAACGATTTGTCAGGCGGCAGTAGGAGCAGATCGACTCACTCAGCCAGGAAAGGGCGTCTCAGCGGCAGCATGAGCAGATCGATCCAGCATTGGATAGCACCGTCCCATATATGCCGAGAAGCAGCGTGGGTTCCGCCCCGGCCGATATCGATAATGCACTGCTAGCTAGCTACCCTGTGGATGATATCAAAGACAGGACTAACTGTGAGCTACACATGAAAGTGAAGAACTTATCCATGAAGGTGGCGGACGGCTATGCTTTAGCAAATCCCCCTGAAGCAACCTTCCATTGCAATCCCATTCCAGCAGGCTATGCTCGTGTCGGGGTTGATGAAGTGATGTCAGGATATAACGAGCTACAACTTGACATTCTTGGAGGTGACGAGGAGAGAACACTGGGAGACGCCATACATCGTATCATTCTATGGAAAAAGGATTGCATCGTCTTCCCAAGGCCACCGACTCCTCCTCCTCCAAGTCCGCCGCCGCGTCAGTCGACTCCTCCTCCTCCAAGTCCGGCACCGCGTCAGCCGACTCCTCCTCCAAGTCCGGCACGGCGTCAGCCAACTCCTCCTCCTCCAAGTCCGCCGGCACCGCATCAGCCGACTCCTCCTCCAAGTCCGGCACGGCGTCAGCCTAAGCAACAGCGGAAGAGAGAGGCCGCAGCTACGACGGCTAGCGGTACAACAGGCAAGAAATTCAAATATGGTCCAGATCTCAAGCCTCTTCTGAAGTTGTCTTACCACCTGACTCAGGAGGAACTCGACGACGCATGTGATGCCCAATTGAAGGCCCATTTTGCACCGAAACCGCCCGCGCCGCCAAAGGAGAAAGTACCTGAGCATGTCTCACAACACTTTATTGATATGGCTCGACCCGCTGACAATCAGAAGGACTACGACTATGTGCGGTCTATCAAGAAGTCATATTTAGCAGGGCAAAAGGAGTCGAGCTCGAGCTCGAGCCAAGCAGTTGGCAAAAAAAGCGGGAAAACTGTTCCCCAGCTGGGAGAACAGGCAGTGCAATCGATCCCCCCGCTCATTGTACAAACAACTGTGAGTACCGCCAATCGGCTGGTAATAACCGACGATCTTAGAAGGCAGGCTAAAGAGGCCGGTGTCACTGTTGAACAACTCCTAGGCCTTGAGGAAATCCCCGGGATTACAGAGGAGGAAGTAAAATGGCAATATGTCCGCGGCAAACCTCTAGTCAAGCCTGACGAAGTCAAGCTTCTACCAACGAGAATGTACGATTTGCATACGTGGTACATGCAACAAACAGCAAATACCAATGAAGAGTCCCTCATGGTGAAAGTCAAGAAAAGGCATTACTTCCATAAAAAAGATGTGTGGATTCATTTTTCAGAGTTGTTACAGTTATTCAATCAAGACGCACTCGACAAATCTATCGTCAGTTGCTATTGTCTGTAAGTGATTTCTTTCTGTAATTTAAGTCTCTAGCTAGCTAGCTATGCTCTCATTCATTACCTGTAATTATCCTCACTATATTCTTTTCTGTGGTATTATGCAGAATGAAGATGTATGAAATGAAAAAAGTTGGACGCTATGGCATTGGGTTCATTGACCCAAATACGGTTAATCAGGCGATATGGGAATATCAATATTCGAGAAAGGACACAGAGAAATCTCTGCTAGAGTTTTTGAAGCAACTAAACACCCAACCAGAAATACTACTTCCTTACAACTTCGGGTGAGTGTTACTATATCTTGTACTACAAATTCTATTTTTTGCTTAATTACTAGATGTTAATAAGTGTAGTTGATGAGTTATGCACGTGCCCGCTTATTTATACAAAATGTGTGCGCATGCAGTTACCACTGGATCTTGTTAATCATTGAAGTTGACAAGGCAAAAGTTGAAGTACTGGACTCACTATATAAGAATCCATCCGAATACGCAACCGTGAGGGGGATGGTCGACAGGTAATTTCAATCATTATCGCACTATGTCGGCCTCTTTACTTCATTTCCTGATATCAACTAGTTAATAACTCCTTTATTCATTTTCTTTGCCGACGGGCAGGGCTTGGGCCAAGTTCATCAAACAGGTCCCAGGCCACTGGGAACAAAAGCTGACATGGGTGCGACCCAAGGTAATTAAGTAGTACTAGCTAGCTATGTCCGTGCATCTCTTTAATTCTAGTTTCAATACCATTATCATGCTTGATTAATTATTACCTGATTGAATTTTATTCTCGTAAAGTGCATGAAGCAGGAGCAGGGGAATGCTTTATGTGCATACTACGTTTGCGAGAACATTCGCATGATCACGTCTGAAAGGAGCAGAAATGAAAGAAATCTTTGGGTACGACGTTTGCCAGAACACTATCCTTAATTTTTTTATCATGATCTAGCTAATATATATACACACAACTAATATATTCATCTTGATCTCCTGATTATAGCTGAACGAGATGCGGGGCCAGCTCCTACCAACGGCTCGCGTACGAGCAATTCAAGAGGAAATAGCTGGATTTCTGGTCGACCAGGTCATAGATCCCAAAGGAGAATACCATTACAAGATCAAGAAGTAATGCCCTGCATATATGTAATGATCCGCAAATTGTAGGAGAAATTGTATATACCAAATTGTATATATATATGTATGTGAATGGTCGTCGTACGAGAAATTCGATGATATATATATATGATCGGTTCTACGAGAAATTCTATTTATATATATATGCACAACGTGTACAGTATGTAGTAGCGTAATATATGTTTGAAATGAAAAATAATTAAAAGGAAAACACAAAATTAAAAGGAAAAATAAACCATAATTAATTCATAAACCCCTGAAGGATTAAAAGGAAAAATAAACCAAAATTAAAAGAATTAAATACTTTTAGTCCCGGTTGGTATTACCAACCGGGACTAAAGGTCCCCCAGCCCACGGCGCCGGCAGGTGCCACGTGGTGGGCCTTTAGTGTCGGGCCGTGTTGAACCGGCACTAAAGGGGGGGGGCTTTAGTCCCCACCCTTTAGTGCCGGTTGGAGAACCGGCACTAAAGGCCGTTACGAACCGGCACTATAGGTCTGTTTTCTACTAGTGCATCATGGCGATGATTGAAGCCAGAGCGGAGTTGTTGCACAGAGGGACTATGCTTGCCGGCAGCCTGCTTACCGTGTCAGTCCTGAACAGTTTCTGGCAAAGGGCTGCGTGCTGCATAAACGTTAAATTGCTATTCAGCCCAGGGCGCAGCCTCATGATGTCTGCCGGGTTCCGAAACTCCCAGGCTGGACTCCCTTTGTTCTGCAGAGGGGCGATGCACCGGCGAAGGAAATCGGCGCCTATCATCTCTATTGTAAGCCCGGCAGCTCTGAGGCGGTGAATCCTGGTAATTGCGACTGTGAGCTTCTCATCGTCAGGATCGAGGGCGCTCCAGTCGTTGCCGCACACCATCTTCGTCTGCCGCGGCAAGCAGAAGGACTGGGGATTTGATTCCTGAATCCAGCACCACTTGGCCCACCATTCATCCCACTTCTCGCGGTAGGCCCCGTCTAGGTAAACCTCCTTAGTTCCTGGCCGTGGAATCCAAGCGATGGAACCAGAAAGGGCCTCGCCTTTTTGGATGCGGGGAATGAAGTAATGGCGGAAAAGGGATGTGCTAGGGATTACTCCGGCGAAGTTTTCGCAGAGATGAGCAAAGACAGACATGCATGTCACAGCATTCGGCGTGAAATCCAGGAGTTGGAAGCCGTACGTGTACATGATGTCATTGAAGAAATCGGAAAACGGGGGGCAGAGCCCGCAGTAAAAGTAATCGGCAAAAAAGTGATATTTGTTTGGGCCGCCCCTGGAAGAACCTGGGCTCACGAGAGTTGCAGGATGCGCCCTCGTCTCCTTCGCCCACATGAGCTGGTATCGCTCCATCAGTGCGGCCGCGTCGAGCGTCGAGGGGAAGACGGCGTGCTCCTTCCACATCTTCGCTAGCTTGCTCTCCGGGACGGCGGCTTCCACCTCCTTGCCCTTGCTTGCCTTGGGCGGCATGGTGGCTATGGAGGCAGAGGCTGAGAACGGAAAGGGCGTGGAGGCCTGGATGAATGGGAGGAGCTCTGTTTCGGGCTCGAGGAAGAAGACGACGGCGGTTCCCAGATTGGAAAAGACAAGAGGTAAATGAGCCACGCCTCTATGGATTCCTTTTTATGGGGAAGGCCCAAGGTTGCCTCTTTACTAGTCAAACATGGAAACGCTTTTGCGAGCGCGCTGCAGTTTCGGCCGCTCCGCGCACGTCTCCCACGTCCCGCATTCAATGCACATCGTGGGGGGGCGCAGTGAAACGGAATGATTACAGCAGTTAATCCCTGCCACACGTGCCCGTGCACTGTTTGGGCCTAGCCCAACAACGCCTCGCACCCGTGTATGGCCTAGGCCTGGGGGCTCCTGTCGGTGTACTAAAGATTGGGTCCTTTAATACCCCATACTTGTGCACGGGCAGTTCTAGCCACACCAGCGGCAAGGCTTGCCGGGGGACAACTGAACACAAATACAGCAACATTGAGAAGACATTCAAGTCACTGATCAGAAGATAGAAGACCGAAGGCTAGGCGCCCCGGCAAGATCTTGCCGGGTTGGCCGCATAGCCCCGGCAAGGCTCGCACCCGGCAAGACCTCGCCACCCTGTCACAGCTCCAGTGCGGCCATCAGCTTGTCTTTTAGCTGTTGTCCTCCTGGTAACGTGTCAGACGCTAGTGGCGAGTGAGCTTAAGCGGTGCTGATGGGACGGCCCCTTTTTCCGTCCCCAAGACGCTAAGGGACACCTCAACAGAGCATTTAATGTTTCTGTCCTAAACCGTCAGTGTTAGGTATGAAACACTGTAGATACTTTACACCTCATGTATGCACTGTACGCCACTGTTGGTGACCCCTTCGAGAGTATAAAAGGAGGCCCAAGGCATAGCTACAGGGGGATCTTCTTCTGGCCAATTCTGCATGCGTAGCAGCTGTGTACTGTAGCGCTCCCAGAACTTGAGCTAAAGCACATCTAATACAACCAAAGTAGGAGTAGGGTTTTACGCATCTTTGCGGCCCGAACCTGGGTAAAATCCCCGCGTGTTGACCGTTGGATCTACTCTCTGTGCAAACCTTCTTCCCTGCCGAATCGTAAAGGGGTCTTCTTGATCCCATAGGTGTCGTTTCTCCGACACATTCCATATCGAAACAACAAAGCTTCGCGTGATAATTAATCTTTGGTTTGTGCTAGGCTTGTGCCAAAACTTGTCCCAAATTGGACATTATTTTACCAGGGCACATATGGGCCATGCATGTTATGACACCATGCCAAGTTTCATGAATTTTCTGACTAGTTTTTGATTTACACATGATTTAAAACCCGAGATTCTCAATGTTTTTGTGGCCGAGCCAAGACCGCGAGATGTTTCAAATTCATTCCCATATATTGCATGGGATCCTAAAGATGTATGTACACTTATATGGTTTTCAACCCATTTAGATGCACTGGTCACTCTGATTATAGTGCAAATTTGAATTATGCATGTTAAATAATGCATATAAAAGTCGATAAATGTATAAAAAGGCCAAACGAACCATGTATAATTTCATATTTTGGCACGATACTCTCATTTTGGTATATGTTGCCTATAAAAAATAGTTCAAGACGAGAAGAGGCAGCGGATGTTGATTCGCCCACATAAGGTGACACATTCCATATCGAAGCAACAAAGCTTCGCGTGATAATTAAACTTTGGTTTGTGCGCGGTTTGAGCCAAAACTTGTCCCAAAGTGGACATTATTTTACCAGGGCGCATATGAGCCATGCATGTTATGACACCATGCCAAGTTTCATGAATTTTCTGACTAGCTTTTGATTTACACATGATTTAAAACCCGTGTTTCTCAGTGTTTGTATGGCCGAGCCAGGACCGCGAGATTTTTGAAATTCATTCCCATATATTGCATGGGTTCCTAAAGATGCATGTACAGCTTATACGGTTTTCAACCCATTTTGATGCACCGTACCTTGTGAATGTAGTTCAAATTTGAATTATATATGCACGTTAAATAATGCATATAAAAGTCAATTAATGTATAAAAATCCCAAACGAACCATGTATAATTTCATATTTTGGAACGACGCTCATTTTGGTATATGTTGCCTCTAGAAATATATAGTTCAAGACGAGAAGAGGCAGCGGATGTCGATTCGCCCACATAAGGTGACACGTTGCTTATCGAAACCACAAAAGCTAGCTTCCCCGTGAGTAGCTGAGGTTTGTAAGGGCTTGTGCCAAAACTTGTCCCAAATCGGACGATTTATCATCAGGACACATATGAGCCATGCCATGACCATGCCAAGTTTCCTGATTTTCTGACGAGTTTTTGATTTATACATGAATGTAAAACCAAGTTTCTCAATGTATGTGGCTGAGTCAAGACCCCGAGATGTTTGAACTCCATTCCCATATCTTGCATGGGGCCCAAAGTAGCCATGGACACTTATATGATTTTTCAACCCATTTTGATGCACCGGACCTTGTGATTTTAGTTCAAATTTTAATTATCCACATTGTATGCCTAGAGAACTCGGTTAACGTATGAAAATGAGAAAAGAACCCTGAATAATTCCATATTTTAGCAAGACACGCTTACTGGTGCGAGTTGCCTCTAACAAAAGTTCATGGCGAGAAGATGAGCGGATGTCGTTTTGCCTACGTAAGGCGACGTTTTCCTTATCGGGACCTCAAAGATTGAAGTGAGATGCTCTGCTTTGTAAGGGACTTGTGGCTAAAATTGTCCCATGTTGGACAATTTTTTTACCATGGCACATATGTGCCATGTCATGAAAACATTTCAAGTTTTTAGAATTTCTGACGCGTTTTGGATTTATAGTAATTTAAAAACCAAGTTTCTCAACATTTGTGCCCGAGCCAAGATGCCGAGATGTTTGAAGTTAATTCCCATTTATTGCCCATGAGCTAAAGATGAAGCCATGGACACTAATATGATTTTTCATCCCATTTTGATGCATGGACATTGGGATGACAGTTCAAATTTGAATTATACACATTAACTGTCTACAAAACTCAATTAATTTATAAAAATGCCAAACAGACCCTGAATAATTCCATATTTTAGCACGACACGGCTATTGGTCAGTGTTCACTGCACATAAATCTTATTGCAAACCAAACACCGTCCTTTGTCGAATTAACCTCATTTTTTGTTTTAAAAACATTTTGAAAATTAAGTCTTTCACAAACAGTTGATGTTCATGAATCGTTTGTGATGCAGTACAAAATATCTTGGGCCAATCCTCTTAATGAATGGCTTAGGCCTGAAGCTTCGTCGTCCGTAGTACACCGCCGGGCAGTTTACTGCACTGACTCCTCAGACCATTTTACTTTTCAATCGTCGTCGGTGAAAGATAGGGACGTGGATCCCTGTCGTCAGGGCAACTTCGGCAACCGACTCCGGCCCGAGCGCGGCCACATCAGCCATGAGCGTGCTCTTAACATGCTTGAACGCGGCCGCTACCTCCGACAGAGCGGCTGCAGCAACCGAAAGGGCAGCTGCTGCAGCTGAGAGGGCGGCAGCAAGAACCGCGACGGGGATAGCAAATGGCGAGAACGGCACATCAGTTATTAGTTCCTCGGTGGTCGCCGTAGCCCTGATGGCGGACGCCCAGTCCCATCTCGAGGCCGCCCACGCCTATCTCGTGTCAGTCGCTACACAAATCACATTTGCCTTCTCCGACACCGGTTGACAACCCACCTCCGTTGAGTTGGTAATCGTTGAGTGTGCTCTAGCAGGCGTCCGTTCGTCGGCGGCCTCCCTAGCCAAGATTGTGGCCGTCCATGCCTGGAGCAAGGCCGCCCATGCCCGGCTCATGGCGGCCTTATCCAAAGAGATGGTGCAGGAAGACTGCGAGATGCTGGAGTATGTGGCGATGGATCCCATGGATCTCCATTCCCCGGAGTTCGTCGAGCGGGAGCTGGTCATCGAGGAGGAGGCGGAGATCGATGAATGCCAAGCGGAATATTAGTCTCTGTCTAGAGCAATGGTGTATTGTTAGAGTAATGTTTAAGTCAATTAACTAATGTTTATTAGTTGCTCGATTAAGTAAGTGCGGGCAGTGCTGTAGCCTCTTTTGTGTAGTACTCAAATTTGCAAGTGTTGTTAAACTAAGCAATGACCAATGTAACGAGGGAAATTCGGACCAAAATTTGCCGCCGTATCCCCATTTTCTCTTCCAAATGAACATGAAATGCAAGTACCATGTGCAATGTAGTATCCGATATCCTACGCCGGAAGCTTGGAGACCAAAATTTCCATGTTCAGTCTCATCACACACGGGATAAACTATAGGATACATTTGTGTTGTTGAATATTGCACACAGTTATGGTAATGCTACTGTGTCCGATGTGACTGTGCGCGCTACTTTTTCACCGAACCGAACGGAATTTTGGGCTGCCGCGCAAATATCTACCTACCCCGCCCCTCGTACCAACCAAAAGCCACATTTCCCATTCCCCCTGCTCCCCCTTCATTTCCTAAGTTCAAACCTTCACTGCTTGCTTGCAGCGCCGCCTCCTCGCCGGCGACGCTCCTTCCTGCGGGTCGGCCTCATCCTGCTAGTCATAGTCAGGTAATCCAAACCTTCCCCATACCCCCTCCCCCCTCCACCCCCTCCTCCTCCATTCCACATGGCCCGACCGCCGGCGCGACACATTCCACCAAAATCACCGACCCACCCCCCACATAATCACTGCCAAAAGACATGGTGCACGCAGTATAGCCAGGATCTCAAGGAACACCTGGCAGCGGAGAAGCAAATCGCGACCGCACGCGCGGATGAGGCCGCGATGGCTACC
This sequence comes from Elymus sibiricus, assembly GCA_039707655.1. NCBI lineage: Eukaryota > Viridiplantae > Streptophyta > Magnoliopsida > Poales > Poaceae > Elymus > Elymus sibiricus. The sequence continues at coordinate 148,419,949 of CM077675.1, forward strand.
ATGCATGCTGACCCCCAGATCTTGGAGCAACATCTAGACGTCGAGGCCACCGTCGACGCCTCGCGCGCGGACGCTGCCACGCGGTTGGCTGCTTTGAACAACAGCTCGTTGTGTTTTCTCCAGGGCTCTGCTGTTGCCTTCGACGATGACTCCGAGTTGTTTTCTCAACGTGCCCGTGCTTTCATCAACTCCATAGCAGGCAGGTTGGTGCCCGGACAGGCTGAGGCAACTCACCACTACCAGGAGGGAACCCACGATGTGGAGGCCTCTCCCTTGTCCAAGCCCAGCGTTATCGATATCTCCAACGACAAGGAATATCTTGTTTTTTAAGCTTAATTACTAATGACATGTGTTCAGCTAGCTACGCCTGTTATGCATGTTTATTTTACCTGCTACATGTGCTGCTCCTGCCTTCCCTTAAGAAACTCTACTGAAATATGCAATGTAATGCTAGTATGCAATCTGACCTTCTACTACTATGTTGTATTGTGCAATGTGATGCTTAGTTAACTGTTTGGTTCAGTTGTTTTGGTGATCATCTGCAATGTGATGTTCAATTATTGTTGGTACAATTTTGTTTTGTTATGCACGTGAAACCTACAATTGCTATATTTCATAGTTCTTAGCACGCTTGGCTTTTCCATGTGGCTTGAATTCATATGTTGAATATGCAATGCGTTTATCTTTCATTCACAGATTTTACTGATCAATATCTATTCTTAAACACGTTACAGGGGGGACAATGGGAGACACTGAGGTTTACCATCGAGGTTTGCACTTTCATGATCCTTTGGCTAATAGCACATTATTGTGCAATTGCAGGAACCATTCTAATATTTAGGTTTCGAACAATAATTTGGTCTTGCACATGTAGGTCCTGCCTTAAGAGGTTTAGACCCACTATTCGACCCATTTTGCATGTGGGGAAATGATGTGTTCATGAATATCAGTCAAATCAAGAAACTCAGAAAGATTATTAAGATAAAGAAACTTGCGACGAAAAACAAAAAGTTGTTTGTCTACACAATGAAGAACACATCAGTGAACTATAGGATGGTACTATCTCTTTTACCTTGTCTTTTTTCCCTTTGTGACATTTCAATTTTTAGTAACGCAATTTACGCATATCTTTGTTTCCAGTCCTTTCCAAAGCAGTTCATCGATGAGTATGTCTCAAACCACCTGTATGGTCAAGAGGCGAGGAAGGTATTCATATAGCACCCACGATATAATCTTGAAGTCTTCCTCAAGAGGATGAAGGATGGGCAGGCAACCATCCACAGGCACTGGCATAAAGTTGCAAGAACCTTCGACATCAGTGAAGGCTCAATATTTGCCTTCCGCTTCAATAGTTTTCTAGACGAGATTCATCTGTCTACTTACCGTATATGATGCTATTTTCCAAAGGTTTTAGATGTTGCATGTAAAACTCGGTCATGTCGTGTAATTAGATATCTAGGTACTATATGCCTATATGATGTTGTACTCTGATGTATTTCAATTATGAAATCCTGGTTGCCGTAATACGAAATTAAATATATTGTGTGCTTGATATGAAGTATCAATTTGTTTACTAGCTGGATTATAAATAATAGAGCAATTAGCCTGATTATTGGGGTTTCATATTGCAGACGGTTTGTCATAGAACACCGTCAGCGATGACCTCAACAAACCCACACGCTTGCTGGAAAATTGGCGTGTTGGATCAGTGAACATTCACACACGATTTCCGGGCGCAAACTGTGTGCGTTAGAACACCCATTCGCAAACGTTTTCACATAAAACGTGTGTGTGATGGACATCCCTATGCCAAACAGTTTCTTCTAGGCACCGTGCATGATGGCCACCCCTAACACAAACGATGTTAAGCAGAAAGTTGTGTGTGATGTAAAATATGAACGGAAACGTATGTTTGGGATTCACTGTGTGGGATGGTATGCACATCTCACACGATTTCTCCTAAATACCTGTTTGGGATAGTCCTTCCAATCGCACATGACATAATTTTGCCTATCGTGTGTGACCGGGAGCAGGCATCGCCAACGGTTTTTTTGGGTCGTGTGGGATAGCCCCCCCCCCTCCAATCGCCCACACGTGCAAGGCGACAGTTTGAGACTACGTCACGGAAAGGGGTTAAAAACCGTTTGTATAGCAGTCGCCTGCACTAGTGAAGGCTAATGTATGTCTCCATTGAAGTCGTCACCATGTAGGATGGGCACTAAAGATGGGGAGGATTCGAATGAGTCTGGTATTTTGGTTTTTCTAACATAACCAAGATGGTTATAATAATCATTTGTTCATCTCCATTATTTATTTGTCTAGATACTAGAGGATATGCGAGTTTCATATTACCATTCTATATTTAAATTCATGTCAGACTGATGTAATCATCTAATGATTCTCTTATAGGATGGTAAGCGATGTTACCTATATAAGAAAAAGGATAGAAAAAGGAGATGGAGTGAAATAGGCTTTATCATTGTGTTATGTTATATTTCTTGAATGAATCCGGTAACTATTGGTGAAGAAGGTAGTTTCATTACTTTCCATATAATGTTTCATGATCCTATTTTACCGCTTCGGAACATACTCTTATGACCAGCACAAAATGGTGCTGGATTGAGATTAAATGGGCACACATTCCATTACTACTACATTCATCAAAACTAGAATATTAACTAGGTTACACCATGTTACCTGAATTTCCAAAAGCATAAGAATGCTACTGCAATCCAGTACCTTCCATACACCTATTTCATGAGGTGGGTCTATAACGAACGTGTAACTCGTAGTAGTTTATAAGCACTAATGGGTTAGTAGAGTTCAATTCCTTGTCATCCACAAGATCCTCCTTTCCATTGGACCCAAGTTATTTGGATGTTATCGAAACTTGTTGCACATCATTTAGCAAGCCCGTAAAGATAGTAAACTAGCTTGATGATCTTAGTGATGCAAATTCAGTTAGCAGAATACCCCCTTGGACTCTCATTGTGCGGCCTGTCACTTGTACCATTATAAAAAACACTTTACATAGAAAAAATTAAAATATCTATCATTCATTAGTAAAATTGTTAGTGTCTGTTCTAAAAATGTTTGTGACAATTAAAAATGCCATGTGTTTCAAAAATGTACATGACATTTTATACAAGAACAAAGTAAGATGATAGCCTATAAAAAGTATGGATAATGGAATATGTTTTCTCTCTTCCATGAGACTACAAGGCTGATGGCGGTTGCTATTGAAGCCTTCTCCAGGTAGAATGGGCACTGAAGTTGGGGACGATCGCATGGGTATGATATTTTGGTTTTGCTAACATAACCAAGATGGTTATCATATTCATTTAGTTCATCTCTATTAATTATTTGGCTAGAGACTGGAGGATATATGTCAATTTCTTATTTCCATTCTATATTTAATTTTCATGTCAAACGGATGTAATAATTCTCTAATATGATATCAAATGATGCTACCCACATAAGAAAAAGGAAATAAATAGGGGAGGGAGTAAAATAGGCTTTATCGTTGTGTTATGTTATATTTCTTAAGTGAATCCGGTAACTATTGGTGGAAAAGTAGTTCCATTACTTTCGATATACTGTTTCATTATCATATTTAATTGCTTCAAGAGCGACTCTTATGAGAAGTATAAAATGTTGTGGGATTGATACTATTTTTTACACCTTTCCATTCTTTTTTTCAACATTAGATGGCCACACATGCCATTACTACTAGATTCATCGAAACTAGAATTTTAACAATGTTAAACCATATTATCAGAATTTCCACAAGTATAAGAATGCCACTGCAACCCAGTACCTTCCATGCATCTATTTTACGTGGTGGGACTATAACGAGGTACGACAATCTATGGGACGAACAAAGGGGCCCTTTGTGGTTCGACTGTGGGAATCAACATGTACAAAGAGCGGAACTAGCTATCAACATCATGAGGTTTAATACCCAACATCCTGTGTTTGTGGATTATTTGTGTCGAAGTCCAAGTTACAAGCAGCACTATTTGCCAGCAAGGTGCTCGAGAAATGCGGCTACAAGTGCAAATGGACAGGGTTTCTACCCTTGTAAAGGTAGCCATGGGCCTCCTTTTATAGATCAAGGGGTTACCACAGTGGCAAAACGGTCTTTACACAAGCTAAATAGTGGCTACAGTGCCAAATATCTAACTCTGACAGGTTAGGACAAATTCACTAAATACACCATGAGGTGTCAAGTTGAGGACATTTGCCGACAAGGGATGCCTATCCTTCTGTGTCATCAGCCCAGCTACCTCCTATTCCTTCACCACACCATCGGTACGGGTGGCAATAAAGCTGCTTCTCTTGTGACGGGCCGACACGTGCCTCGACAGGCCCCACCCAACTACCTGCCCGCTAGAAACCTGGCCGATGAGCAATTAGCATGCCGATGAGGTGGAGCGACAGGCAGGTAGCGGGAAGCCTGCCGATCTAGGACTTGTCGGGCCTCTGCCTGCGGGCAAGCAGCTTGGAGCTTGTCGGCGTCTCGTGGTTTGGTCTTGTGTCCAGCGCAGATATTTATTTGCCGGTAGACCCTGGATGGCAAGGGAGCTTCCACTGTCGCCTGTGCATAAGTCAGGGTACTAAGGCCCATGTGTCTTAGTACACCGACAGACTCTAACGAAGGTGCACCTCGTAGTAGATTATAAGCACCAATGGGTTAGCAGATTTCAATTCCTTGTCATCCACAAGAACCTCATTTCCATCGGACCCGAGTTATTTGGATGTTATCGAAACTTGTTGCACATCATCTAGCAAGCCCGCAAAAATAGTAAACTCGCTTGATGATCTTAGTGATGGGAATTCGGTTGGCAGAATCCCCCCTTGGACTATCACAAGTTTCTCCTTATATGGAATCAGAATCCTCATTGTGCGGCCTATCACATGTGCCATTATGAAAAACATTTTACATAGAAAAAATTAAAATATCTATAATGCATTAGTAAAATGTACAATGTATGTTTTAATTTTTTGTGACGATTAAAAATGCATGCGTTTGAAAATATGCACATGACGTTTTCTAAAAGAACAAAATAAGATGATCACCTATAAAAAGTATAGAGAATGGAAGATTTTTTCTCTCTTCCATGAAACTACAAGGCTGATGGAGGTCTCCATTGAAGCCTTCGCCATGTAGAATGGGCACTAAAGATGGGGAGGATCGCATGGGTCTGATATTTTAGTTTTGCTAACATAACCAAGATGGCTATCAAATTCATTTAGTTCATCTATTTTAGTTATTTGGCTAGAGACTAGAGGATATGTTAAATTCATATTTCAGTTCTAAATTTAATTTTGTGTCAGGTTGATGTTATGATCTAATGAATCTCTAATATGATATCAAGCGATGGTACCCATATAAGAAAAAGGAAAGAAAAAGTGCAGGTAGTGAAATAAGCTTTATCGTTGTGTAATGTTATATTTCTTGAGTGAATCCGTTAAATGTTGGTCGAAAAGGTAGTTTCATTACTTTTCATATAGTGTTTAATGATCCTATTTAATTGCGTCATGAGATACTCTTATGAATAGTATAAAATGTTGTTGGATTGATGCTGTTTTTACACCTTTCCATTCTAGTTTTCTAGATTAGATGGACACATATTCTATTACTATTACATTCATCAAAACTAGAACACTAACTAGGTTAAACCATATTATCGGAATTTCCACAAGCATAAGAATGCTACAACAACCCAAGTCCTTCCATGCATCTATTTCACGAGGTGGGACTATAACGAATATGCAGCTTGTAGTATTTTATAAGATCCAATGGCTTAGTAGATTTCAATTCCTTGTCATCCACAAAAACCTTCTTTCCATTAGACCCAAGTTATTTGGATGTAATGGAAACCTGTTGCACATCATCTAGCAAGCTCGCAAAAATAGTACACTCGTGTGATGATCTTAGTGATGCGAATTCGGTCAGCAGAATCCCTTCTTGGACTATCACAAGTTTCTCCATCAGAATCCTCATTCTGGGGCCTATCACTTGTGCAATTCTGAAAACATTTTACATAGAAATAATTAAAATATCCATCGTGCATTAGTAAAATGTTCAATGTATGTTCAAAAAATGTTGTGACAATTAAAAATGTCATGCGTTTCAAATAATGTACATGAAATTTTCTAAAAGAACAAAACAAGATGATAACCTATAAAAAGTATGGATAATGCAAGATGTTTTGTCTCTTCCGTGAGACTACAAGGCTGGTGGATGTCTCCTTTGAAGCCTTCTCCATGTAGAATAAGCACTAAAAATGGGGAGGATCGTATGGGTATGACATTTTGGTTTACTTACATAACCAAGATGGTTATCATATTCATTTAGTTCATCTCTATTAGTTATTTGGCTAGAGACTGGAGGATATGTCAATTTCATATTTCATTTCTATTAATTGTCGTTTTAGACTGATGTAATGATCTGATGATTATCTAATATGATATCAAGTGATGCTACCCATACAAGAAAAAGGAAAGAAAAAGGGGAGTAAAATAGGATTTATCATTGTGTTATGTTATATTTATTGAGTGAATCCGGTAACTATTGGTGGAAAATGTAGTTTCATCACTGTACATATAATGTTTCATGATCCTATTTGATTGCTTCATGAGATACTCTTATGTGCAGTATAAAATGCTATTGGATTGATGCTGTTTTTTACACCTTTCTATTCTAGTTTTGGAGATTAGATGGGTACACATTCCATTACTAGTCCATTCATCAAAACTAGAACATTAACTAGGTTAAACCATATGACCGGTATTTGCACAAGCATAAGAAAGCTACTGCAACCCAGTACCTTCCATGCACCTATTTCACGAGGTGGGACTATAACGACGGTGCAACTCGTAGTAGTTTATAAGCACCAATGGGTTAGTAGATTTCAATTTCTTGTAATCCACAAGAACCTCTTTTCCATCATTCCCGGCTTATTTGGATGTTATCGAAACTTGTTGCACATCATCTGAAAAGCTCATAAAAATAGTCCACTGGCTTGATGATCTTGGTGATGTGAATTCGGTTAGCAAAATCACACCCTTGGACTACCACAAGTTTTACCTCTTGTATGGAATCGAAATCCTCATTTTCGGTCCTATCACTTGTGACATCATGTTACATAGAAAAAAATAAAATATCTATCATGCATTAGTAAAATCTTTGGTGGTTGTTATCAAAATGTCCGTGACAATTAAAATGGCATGCATTTCAAAAAATTTACATTACATTTTCTAAAAGAACAAAATAAGATGATAGCCTATAAAAAGTGTGGATAATATAAGATGTTTTCTCTCTTTCATGATACTACAAGGCTGATGGAGGTCGCTATGGAAGCCTTCTCCATGTAAAATGGGCACTGAAGATGGGGAGGATCGCATGGGTTTGATATTTTGGTTTTGCTCATATAACCAATATTGTTATCATATTCATGTAGTTCATCAGTTACTTAGTTTTCTAGACGCTAGAGGATATGTCAATACCATATTTCCATTCTATAACCAAGATTCTCTAATATTATATCAAGTGATGACACACAAATAAGAAAAAAGGAAAGAAAAGGGGGAGGCAGGGAAATAGGTTTTATCATTCCGTTATGTTATATTTCTGGAGTGAATCTCGTAACCATTGGTGGAAAAGGTAGTTTCATTACTTCCCATATAATGTTTCACGATCCTATTTGATGGCTTCATCAGATACTCTTATGAGCAGCATAAAATGTTGTTGAATTGATGTTGTTTTTTACACCTTTCCATTCTAGTTTTGGATATTAGATGGGCACATATTCCTCTACTACTACATTCATAAAAACTAGAACATTAACTAGGTTAAACCATATTACCAAAATTTCCAAAAGCATAAAAATGCTACTGCAACCCAGTACCTTCCATGGATCAATTTCTTGAGGTGGGACTATAACGAAGGTGCAACTCGTAGTACTTTATAAGCATCAATGTGTTAGTAGATTTCAATTCCTTGCCATCAACAAGAACCCCCTTCCCATCGGACCCGAGTTATTTGGGTGTTACCGAAACTTGTTGCATATCATCTAGCAAGCTCGCAAAAATAGTGCTCTAGCTTGATGATCTTAGTGGTGTGCATTCGGTTAGCAGACTCCCCCCTTGGTCCTATGACAGGTTTCTCCTTGTATGGAATCAAAATCCTCATTGTGAGGACTATCACTTGTGCCATTATGAAACACACTTTACATAGAAAAAATTAAATACCCATCATGCATTAGTAAAATGTTCAATGTATGTTCTAAATTTTTTGTGAAAATTAAAAATGACATGCATTTCAAAATATGTACATGACATTTTCAAAAAGAACAAAACAAGATGGTAACCTATAAAAAGCATGGAGAATGTAAGATATTTGCTCTCGTCCATGAGACTATAAGGCCGATGGAGGTCGCCATTGAAGCCTTCACCATGCAGAATGGGCACTAAAGATGGGAGGATCGCATGGGTCTCATATTTTGGATTTATGACATAACCAAGACGTTTATCATATTCATTTAGTTCATCTCTATTAGTTATTTTGCTAGAGACGTGAGCATATGGCAATTTCATATTTTCATTCTATATGTAATTTTCGTGTCAGACTAATGTAATGACCTAATTATTTTCTAATATGATATCAAGCGATGTTACCCATATAAGAAAAAGGAAAGAAAAAGGGGAGGGAGCGAAATAGGCTTTATCGTTTTGTTATTTTACATTTCGTTAGTGAATTCGGTAACTATTGGTGGCAAAGGTAGTTTCATTAATTTCCATATAATGTTTCAGGATCCTATTTGATTGCTTCATGAGATACTCTTATGAGCAGTCTAAAATGTTGTTGGGTTGATGCTGTTTTTACACCATTCCATTCTAGTTTTGGAGATTAGATAGGCACGCATTCCATTACTACTACATTCGTCAAAACTTGAACATTAGTTAAACCATATTACCAAAATTTCCACAACCATAAGAATGCTACTGTGATGTCTACTATGCAAATTTATTCTTGTAGACATTGTTGGGTCTCCAAGTACAGAGATTTGTAGGACGGCAGCAAATTTCCCTCAAGTGGGTGACCTAAGGTTTATCAATCCGCGGGAGGTGTAGGATGAAGATAGACTCCCTCAAACAACCCTACAATCAAATACGAGCAATCTCTTGTGTCCCCAACACACCCAATACAATGGTAAATTGTATAGGTGCACTAGTTCGGTGAAGAGATGGTGATACAAGTGCAATATGGATGGTAGAAATAGGTTTATGTAATCTTAAAATATAAAAACAGAAAGGTATAAGTGATAAATGTGAACACAGACGGTATTGCAATTCTTGGAAATATGTCCTAGCTAGGCTTCATACTTTCACTAGTGCAATCTCTGAACGGTGATAACATAATTGAATCATATAACCATCCCTCAATGTGCGACAAAGAATCACTCAAAAGTTCCTATCTAGCGGAGAATATAAGATGAAATTGTTGTAGGTAGTAAAACCACGTCAAATTTATCTATTCCGATCAATCTATTGAGAAATCCCTATAAGAGTCACAAACAACCCTAGAGTTCGTACTGGAATAACACGTGTGATACACATCAACCAACTCTAATGTCACCTAGATACTCCAATGTCACCACAAGTATCTGTGATTTGACTATTCGACATGCATCAAACAATTTCAGATTCGTCATATTCAATCCAACACTAAGAACTTCCAAGAGTACCCCCAAGATTTCTATCGGATAAAGTAGGACAAGAACGTGTATCAACCCATATGCATAGATCACCCCATTGTCACCACGGGAATCTGCAAGTTTATTACCAAAATATATATATAGTGAATCAATAGAATACCCCATTGTCACCACGGGTATCCACATGCAAGACATATATCAAGTGTTCTCAAATCCAATCCCACATAACAAAACCTCAAAGGGGAAGACTCAATTCATCACATCAAGATAGCAAGGGAAGAACACCATATGATCCAACTATATTAACAAAGCTCGTGATACATCAAGATCGTGCCATCTCAAGAACACGAGAGAGGAAGAGAGATCAAACACATAGCTAATGGTACATACCCTTAGCTCTGGGGGTGAACTACTCCCTCCTCGTCATGGAGACCGACGGGATGTCGAAGATGGCCTTCGGTGATGATTTCCCCATCTGGTAGGGTGCCAAAAAAGGGCTCCGGATGAGATCGCTTCGGAACAGAGCCTTGAGGCGGCGAAGGGGAAGTTCTAGGTTAACTTTCGGGGGTTTCCCAATATATATGATTTTCAGTGTTGGAATCAAGCGAAGAAGTGCAACAGGGGACCCACAAGGTATCTAGGCGCGGCCACCCCCTGGGTGCACCCTGATGCCTGTTGGGGCCCCTGTGGGTCTTCTGGTACTCCATCGAAGCTTCCTAGGTACCTTTCCTTCCGGAAAAAAATCATCAAAAAGTTTCGGGCGATTCTGAGAATTTTATTTTCTGAAAAAAAACAACAACACGGTAATTCTGCTGAAAACAACGTCAGTCTGGGTTAGTTCCATTAAATCATATAAAAGTGCATCAAAACTATACAAAAGTAATGTAAACATGGGTAAATATGGCACGTATAATTCATAAATTATCGATGCGTCGGAGACGTATCATACTGCAACCGAGTACCTTCCATCCATCTATTTCATGAGGGTGGACTATAACAAAGGTGCAGCTCGTAGCAGTTTGTAAGCACCAATGGGTTAGTAGATTTTGATTCTTGTCGTCCGCAAGAACCTCCTTTGTATCGGACCCAAGTCATTTGGATGTTATCGAAACTTGTTGCACATCATCTAGCAAGCTTGCAAAAATAGACACTGGCTTCATGATCTTAGTGATGCGAATTCGGTTAGCAGAATCCCCCCTTGGATTATCACAAGTTTCTACTAGTATGGAATCAAAATCCTAATTATGGGGCCTATCACTTGTGCCATTATGAAAAACACTTTCCATAGAAAAAATTTAAAATATCTATCATGCATTATTAAAATGTTCAATGTCTGTTCTATAAAATTTTGTGATAGTTAAAATTGCCATGCGTTTCAAAATATGTACATGATGTTATCTAAAAGAAAAAAATAAGACTCTAACCTATAAAAAGAATGGAGAATGGAAGATGTTTGCTCTCTTCCATGAGACTACAAGGCTGATGGAGGTCTCCATCGAATCCTTCTCCATGTAGAATAGGCACTAAAGATGTGGAGGATCGCATCGCTCTGACATTTTGGTTTTGCTGACATATCCAAGATGGTTATCATATTCAGTTAGTTAATCTCTATTTTTTATTTGGCTAGAGACTGGAGGATATGTCAATTTCATATTTCCATTCTATATTTAATTTTCATGTCAGACTGATGTAATGATCTTTAATATGATATCAAGCGATGTTACCCATTTTTATCTAATAATAAAGCACCGATCGCTTCTGCCCACTCAACACCATGGCATTTTTGGAACAAACACTACTGCAGGATAGTCCAAAGACGACACATCAATCACAGACCCTGCGACGAAACTTTGTGTGATCCATCAATCTCAAACGGTATAGTTCAAGCTCCGCCGCCAATGACGAAAACCGTGTGCGATGGAGGAACCATCAAATACGATTCAAAAATTAGTTGCGTGTGTGATGCATTGCATACAGTTTGTTCTTATGAACCGTTTGTGATTATGGAATATAACAGAAACGGTTAACAAACTACATACGTGTGCGTAGTGCGACATACAGTTCACTCGGACAAACTGTTTGCACTGATCCAGCAGAACACAATCGAGTTAGCCTAAGAAAGCATGTGTGATATCCGGCAAATAGTTCATTCATCAGAATTGTTTGGGAAGACCGATAATAACCCAAACGATTCATCCTGACAACTGAGTGTTGTGGGTACCCGGCAAACAGTTCATTCATCAGAATTGTGTGGGAAGACGAAAAATAACCCAAACGAATCATCCTCACAACCTGTGTGTGTTGTGGGTAGACGGTTGCTGCTAATAATTGTATGAGATGTGATTTGCTTTGTTTGCACAACATCTATATGCTCTGTCTATAGAACATCAACATTATTGTTGCATAACTAACTTGAACATCCAGTTACATAAGTGACTACACAACACATGTACATTCGTCAATATAAATTTACAAGAAGTAGACGATTAACAAATCATGTTGTTCTTCTGACGACGGTTGCCGACACTGCTCTGCTTGTGGCTAAACCTCGTCGTCTGCAGGAATGAGGCACTTCCTCATGTCAATGATCCTCCTGTACATCTCGTAGCTTGTATATGCGTTCTTGCCCGCGTACTTGATGTGTTCTTCATCCAGTTCGTTCACCCAGGCCTTGTGCCAGGCAGACTTGTCCTTGTGGCACTCAGCCTTCATGTCTTTGTAGTAGGGGTCGATGATGGCCGCGGCGAGGTCAACCAGGGAGTCCTTCTGCTTCTTCTTCTCACAACCTCAGACCCTGTACTGACCTTGGATGTTGACAAGCTTCTTGCAGGACAATCCCGAAGTCTTGAGCACCATTAGATCATTGGTGGTGTCCACCATTGCGAACCTATAGTCGGGGATGTTGACAAACCTGGCGAAACGCTCGCAATGACTTGTGGCTAGGCAGTAGTGGTAGACGAGCACGTGATGGCACACACACACACAACTGAGCGATGGCAACCTTCTGATCATGCCCGGCACGACCACTGGTGTACTCGAGGTTGAAGCCGACCACTTTGTACTTGTCATCCTCAGCAAGCATCTGCTCCAACGTGTTGATGGAGTTCATCACCACGACTAGGTCGTTGGTGTACACCACCGAGAGGTCTGTCTCCCTGATGTGGGTGTCCACTTTGACAATTTTGGCAAACTGCCGCTCGGTGCCGGCATCCGCCATTGGATCCGCACGGGAAGGTTGAAGCGATGAAGAGATCGTGGGTGTGCTTCTTGTGTTGTGTGGCGCGATCGGAAGGTGGAAGAGACGAAGGTAAATGGCTGCGGGAATAAATTGCGCTGGACGGCATGGAATTTTGGCACGTCGGCATGGCAGTTTTTGTAGCGCTTAACTTCATGGTGGCGCCGGGAGCGGCACAACCGCGTCCGCATGAAAATGGCGCCCTGAACGTACGTGACCGTTTGCATGTGGACACCGGCAGAGCAAGCGCGCATGAACGCGAGCACAACGCGTCGCGGCCGCATCAACTGCCTCATGCGTATATTAATTTGCGACGGTGCGTACAGAACGACCGTTTGCTTTGTAGTAAAACGCAAACATTTTTTTTTATTATTAACTGTTTGTTTACTTGTCATTTTTCCCACCTCCGTCCCATCTTGTCACCGCGTTGCCGCCCGAAGATTCCAATGCACGCTTCGGGAGCGCGTAGGTTCCCGTGCAACCTTCCCGCTCGGCTCGCTGAAATCCCACAATCACCCAATGCTTCGGGAGCGCGCAACGTTTCTTTTGGGCTTCCCGTTCCCGCGCAATCGCGCAGGAACGAGCGCAAGCTTCCCACCCGGCTCACCTTGGCCGCCTGCTTTATAAACCCTCACGGCCGGTGCCTTCACATCGCATTCAACCCCTCCCGACCCGTAGCTTCCCAAGTTTGCTTCTCCCCGAATCGCCAATGGCACCTGTCCGTCGTCGTCGCTCCGCCACTCCGCCAGAGGGCAGCTCCAGCTGGGAGGCTGCACCACATCGGCGGTGCTGTACCCGGAAGCATGTAGTGCATGTGGCGTCCTTGTTGGCTATGCGCACGTCACCCACCACACGCTCCTTCACATTTTCCCGAAGGCAGCTGCTGCCGAAGACCGTCGTGGCCCCCATCCCATTTCCGACCGCCATTTTAGCCACCCCAGCAGCTGCCTCCTTGGTCGCCACCACACCAGCGTCCACCTTGGCAGCCACCCCACGGTCAGCCGCTGGGGCCATCACCCGCTCCGCCACCGCGACCCGAAGGCAGGAGGAGGAGGCCGCCGCCGAAGCATAGTCGCTCGGCTTTTGCGTTAGTGGCCTAGCACGCTACATCAACTTCCTACATGAGGAGGAGGAGCGCCAGGTCGAGGACGCAAGGAGGCTCACCGCCGCCGTGGCAGCAGCAGACGCCGCAGCTATGGCGTGGAATGAGGAGATCTACGCCGAGTCCCGCTGCTTCGAGGAGCCGTGTTAGGAGTGGCGGATGGCAGCAGCGGCAGCCGACAAATTTGACTCCTCCAACTCGTCGGTATGCTTGTCCTCCTCTGCCTCTTACTGAACATGCTCGGCAGAGGAGAAGGCCGCTGGCAGTAGCACGAAGCCCCTCCGGAGTAGTATTTAGGGGCTATTTTGTTCAGTTCATCTAACTATAGATATGGTTGAACTGTCCCACCTACTTTAAATTAGCTAGTATATATATAGATGAACTAGCTATTTCAGTACGTGCTTGGCAACAAATGGGGAAAAGTTTGTTCAATTCAGCTGTCGAGTTGAACTATTTTGTACAAAGACCAATGCTTGATCTATGAATGAAATCTATGTTTACTAAATTTCACTTGCAAAATTGCACCGTAATAGTGATTTTGTTCCTGCAAAATTGGAAAAATCTTAGTGTTTCCAATTTGACAAATGAAAATTTACCCAATATGACAGATTCGAATCTTACCTGACTCCTGCTGCCAATACATCGATCGGTGCTTACTTGGGGTACTTAGTGTATTAAATGTCTTAGCAACTCAAGTCCACAATGCATTGTTGCCGAGGTCCCTTCATTTAATGATTTACCAACTAAACTCTTGCATGCATTGGTGAGTTTCCTTCATTTAAGTGTTTTGCCAAGGTCCACGCGCTTGGCATTGTTTCTTCATGTGGTCACCAAACTCATATCTCTCCTTAATTACCTTCCCACATCAGATTTTTTTGCATACATGGCAACCTCAGCAGTTAGCACCAGTACAAGGTGTAGCATCGAGAAGGGCACACGGGTCATCATTCACAACCGTTTGCGATGACGCAATGAAAAAATTCCTTCGCGCTAGATTTTTGCTTGGCTTAGTAGGGAAGGAACAATTGCCCTTGGTTTGCATACGGGTATTCAGTCTGAAACGTCTTTGATGACTAGCAAAGGACACACCATCCCGATGAGCTTGCACAGGACACTGCTCACACGCCACACGTCTACTCAAACACCTGTCTGCACGCTACCTCCTTGCCAATACAGATAGCAACACATGGCCCGCACATAAATGGTCTATAGAACGTCCACGAATTATAAATAATACGCCCGTTTGCGATGGTAACGTGATAGATTTTTGTTCCAAAATGCCTTTGTTGGCTATTAATAATTCTTGCTCTTTCTCTCAAAGTGGACACTAAAAGTACCACAACATATTTGTGCTTTATATGATGAAGCCCTGCCCAACATAGACCTTGTGACTGTAGTTCATATTTGAATTATGTACATTAAATGCACATAAAACTCAATTAATGTATAAAAAAGCCAGACGAACCCTTAATAATTTCATATTATTGAAGTACACACCTATTGCTTTATGTTGTTTCACCCGCAGATGTGGCATGCGTATGTGACATTACGGAACCACAGGATGTAGCTTATTGTGTGAGAACCTCCGGTTTGTAAGAGGCTTGTAACAAAACATGTCCAAGTTGGTATTTTTTTTACCACGGCATATGTGTGCCTTGTCATGACACCATTCCAAGTTTCATGAATTTATGACGAAGTTTTGGATTTACAAGAATTTGGAAACCAAGTTTCTCGATGTTTGTGGTCGAGACAACATGCTTAGATGTTTGAAATTTGTTCTCATTTCTTGCATGTGACCTAACACATGGACCCAAGGACACATATATGATTTTTCAACCCATTTTGCCGCCCCGGACCTTGTGATTGTAGATCAAATTTGAATTATGCACATTAAATGATGCACGAAAAACTCAATTAACGTATTTAAAAGCCAGCTGATCCCTTAATTTATTCATATTTTTGCACATCGCACCAACATGTCTATGTTGTTTCTATAAAGAAAATCAAGGAGAGAAGAGGCATCAGATGTCTTTTCGCCCGCATATGTGACATGCATATATAATGTTATCTATCGAAACCACAAAGCTTCTTGTGAGGAGCTCCGATTTGTAAGGGGATTGTGCAAGAACACGTCCAATTTGGACAATTTTTTTACCACGGCATATGTGTGCCCTTGTCACCACACCATGCCAAGTTTCATGAATTTCTGACGAGTTTTGGATTTACGGGAATTTAAAAACCAAGTATCTCATTGTTTGCGGCCGAGCCAACAGTCAATGAGATGTTAGAAATCCATTCCCATTTCTTGCGTGGGACCTAAACATGCATCCAGGGAAAGGCATATATTTTGTCAACCTATTTTTCATGTGTTGGACCTTGTGATTGTAGTTCAAATTTGAATTATGCACATTAAACAGCTAGAAAACTCAATTAATGTGTTAAATAGGTCTCACGAACCCTGGGAAAAATCCACAGTTTAGCATGACTACCATGTGATGCTCTATGGTGACTCCAGAAATAAATTCAAGGAGAGAAAAGACAATAGATGTTGTTTCGCACATAAAAACTCGACTTTCCCTATCGGAACACACGACTTTCTTGTGAGAACCTTCGGTTTGTAAGAGGCTTTGTGCCAAAACTTGTCCAAAATTGGGATTTTCTTACCACAAGACACACAACAGGGCAATTGATGGCACCATGCCCAAATTTCATGAATTTCTGTCGAGGTTTGCATTTACATGAATTTAAAAACTAAGTTTCCCGATGTTTGCGGTCGAGCCAAGACGATGATATGTTTGAAATTCGTTCCCATTTCTTGTGTGGGACTTAAACATGCAGCCAGGGAAACGTATATGGTTTTTCGACATATTTTCATGAGCTAGACCGTGTGATTGTAGTTCAAATTTGAATTATGCACATTGAATTCCCAGAAAACTCAATTAATGTACATAAAAGGCCAAACGAACTCTGTAAGATTCCATTGTTTCGCACGACACATTCATGTTACTCTATGGAGACTCTAGAAATAAATTCAAGGCGAGAAGATACATTGGATGTTGTTTCGCACATAAAATGTGAACTTTCCCTACCGGAACCACATGACTTCTTGTGAGAATCTTCGGTTTGTAAGAGGTTTGTGCCAAAACTTGTCCCGAACTAGGCATTGTTTTTACCACAACACACATGCGCCATGACATGACACCATGCCAAGTTTTATGAATTTCTCATGGTATTTGGCTTTACTAGAATTTGAAAACACGGCTTCTCAAAGTCTACGGCTGAGCCAAAATACCGAGAGGTTTGGAATTCGTTTAATTTTCATTTCTTGCATGGGACCAAAACATGTATCCAGTGACAAATAGATGATTTTCAACCCATTCAGGTGCACTCTAGTATGTGCTTAACTGCAGTTCAAATTTGAACTATGCACATGAAATGTCTAAAAAACTCTTTAAATGTTTAAAAGGGCCTAAACAAACCTGAATAATTTCATATTTAACACATAGTCCTATAGTTGCAAGTTCACTGCAGATGAATGTTATTGCCATCCAAACACCATCAATTCCCAATGTAACTTCATTTTTCGTTTCAAAGCAATATGAAAATCAAATACATCGCAAACAGTTCTTGATCATGAAACATGTGTGATGTGGTATAAAAATATGTTGGGCCAATCCTCATATATGGCTTAGGCCGGAAGCTTCAGTCCACCGCCGGCGCGTCAACCACACAGTCACACTAGTTCCCGAAGACAACTGTATTGTTCAAGCGTCGCCGGTGAAAGATGGGGACGTGGATCCACGTCGTGAGGGCAACTTCGGCGACCCACTCCGGCCCGAGCGCGGCTGCATCAGCCATGAACGTGCTCACAACATCCTTGAGCGTGGCCGCACTCTCTGACAGGGCGGCTGTGGCCGCCAAAAGGGCATCTGAGATGGCGGCAGCAACATCCGCGACCGGGATAGCAAATGGCGATAACGGCACAGCAGCTGTCTGTTCCTCGACAGCCGCCATAGCCCTCATGGCCGCTGCCCACTCCTATGCCAATGCCGCTCATGCCAAGCTAGTGTCGGTCACCGCACAAATAGCAACGTCCTTCTCTGACAACGGTCGGCAACCTACGTCCGAAGAGTTGGCAATCGCCGAGAGCGCTCGGGCAGCCGTCCATTCGTCGGTAGCCTCCCTTGCCCAGATGGAGGCCGTTAATGCCCGGACCGCGGCCGCCCACACCAGACTTGTGGCGGCCTTTTCCAAAGAGATGGCGGACGCGGACTGCGAGATTCTTGTAGAGTATGTGGCGATGGATGCCATGGAGCCCCTTCGCCTGGAGGTCGTTGAGCGCGAGCTGGTCATGGAGGATGCGGCGGAGATCGCCGAGCGTCAGGCGGAACATTAGTCTTTCCTTAGAGCGCTGGTCGTTTGTTAGAGTAATTCTTAGGTCAACCAACTGTGTTTAATTGCTCGATTAAGTAAGTGCGGGCTGTGGTGTAGGCTCTTTTGTGCAGTAACCAAATTAGCAATTGATGTTAAATTATGCGATGATGTGGATGACCACTGTAACCAGGGAAATTTGGACCAAAAATTTGCCGCCATATCCCCATTCCAACTTCCAATTGAAAATGAAATTGAAGTTCATCACACACAATTTTTTGGAACGAACCGTGTGCAATGTAGTACCCAATCTTACGTCGGAAGCTTGGACACAAACGTTTGCACGTCCAACTTCATCACACACGGGGTATAGCACATGCTTCGTTTGTGATGTGTTGATATCGAGAACTATTCTGCACCAAATGAAAATTTTGTCTGCCGCGGAAATATCTACCTCCCTCGCCCCCCGGTACCAATCAAAAGCCACATTTCCCCCTTTTCCTCTACCTTTCCTAGTTCAAACCTTCACCGCTTGCTTGCAGCGCCGCCTCCTTGCTGGCGATGCTCCTTCCTGCTACTCGGCCTCCTCCATCTAGTCAGGTAATCCACACCTCCCCAATACCCCCTCACCCCCTCCTCCTCCATCCCACATGGCCCGACCGGCGTGACACCTTCCACCCAAATCACCGCCCCATCCTCCAAATAATTGCCACCGAAATCCATGGTGCACGCAGTATAGCCAGGATCTCAAAGTGCATTTGGCTGTGGAGAAGCAAATCGCGGCTGCACGCGCAGATGAGGCAGCTATGGCTTCCATGCGTGCCGACCCCCAGATCTTGGAGGATCACCTCGCTGTCGAGGCCACCATTGAAGCCTCGTGCGCTGACGCTGCCACACAGTTGTCTGCTATAAATGACAGCTCGTGGTCTTTTCTCGAGGGCACCGCCAGTGCGTTCGACGAAGACTTCGATGTGTTTTCTTAGCGTGCTCGTGCTTACCTCAACTCCAGAAACGGCATGTTGGTGCCGGGGCAGGATCATGCCACTCACCACTACGAGGGGTGCACCCACGGTGTGGAGGCCTCGTCCTCTTCCAAGTTGAAGGAGCCCATCATCATCGATATCTCCGACGATGAGGAATAGCTTGTTTTTCTTAGCTTTATCACTAAGGACCTATGTTCACCTAGCTACACCGGTTAAGCATGTTTCGTTTACCTGTTGCGTGTGCCGCTACTGCCTTTCATTTAGAAATTCTAGTGAAATGTCCAATGTAATGCTACTGTAACCTGACCTTCTAGTATGTTCTATTGTGCAATGTGGTGCTTAGTTAACTGTTTCGTTCATTTGTTGTGGTGATCATTTAACTATTTAATTCAATTAGGAAATGTGATGTACGATTGTTGTTGGTACAATTTTGTATTGTTATGCATGTGACAAATAAATCAAATTTAGATGTACTAAATACATGTGAAACATATAAAATTGCTATATTTCCTAGTTCTTAGCACGCTTGGTTTAGATAACTGGCTTTTCCATGTGGCTCGAACTAATCTGTTGGATTTGCAATGTGTGTATTTTCCATTAACATATTTCACTGATAGTATGCCAAATATCACTTGTAACCTGATCAATATTTGTCTTAAATATGTTGTAGGGGGAAACAATGGGGGACACTGAAGTTTACCATCGAGGTTTGCACATCCATGGTCGTTTGGCTAATAGCACATTATTGTGCAATTGCAGAAACCATTGTAGTATTAATGTTTTTAATAATTTGTTCTTGCACATGTAGGTCCTACTGTAAGAGGTTTAGACCCACTGTTCGATCCTTTTTGCATGTGGGGAAATGAGGTGTCCTTGAATATCAGTCAAATCAAGAAACTCAGAAAGATTGTTAAGATGAAGAAACTAGCTACGAAAAACAACAAGATGTTTGTCTGCAAAATGAAGAAGACATCAGTCAACTATAGGATGGTACCATCTCTTTCACCTTGTCCTTTTCCCTTTGCGCCATTTCAAATTTTAGAAAAAATATTTATGCGTATGTTTGTTTTCAGTCCTTCTCAAGGTAGTTCATCGATGATTACGTCTCAAACCACCTGTATGATCAAGAGGCGAGGAAGGTATTCATACAACACCCACGGTATAATCTTGAAGTCTTCCTCAAGAGGACGAAGGATGGGTAGGCAATCATCCACAGGCACTGGCCTAAAGTTGTGAGGACCTTCAACATCATTGAAGGCTCAATATCTGCCTTCCGCTTTAACAGTTTTCTAGATGAGACTCATCTGTCTATTTACCGTCTATGATGATACTTAATTTCCAAAGGTTTTAGATGTTGCATTTGAAACTTTGTCCTGTTGTGCAATTGGGTAGCTAGGCAGTATATGCCTATATGATGTTGTACCCTGATGTAATTCAATTATGAAATCCTGGTTGTCGTACTATGAATAAGAAATATATTTTGTGCTTGATATGAAATATCAATTTTATTAATAATGGATTATAAATAATAGAGCAATCAAGCTTATTATTGGGGTTCCCATTCCAGATGATTTCTCCATGGGCGATGACCTCAACAAACCCACATAGTTTCTACAAAGTTGGCGTGTTGGATTGGTGAGGAATCACACACGAATTCTGCTCGACAATTGTGTGCGTTAGGACACCCAATCACAAACGTTTTATTATAGCATGTGTTTGTGATGGGTAGCCCAATGCCAAACAGTTCCTTCTAGACACCGTGAGTGATGTTTTAAATAACACAAATGACAGAATTATAACTATCGTGTGTGGTGACCAGCCCTATCACAAACAATGTTATGCAGAAAATTGTGTGTGATCTGCAATACGAACGGAGACGTAATCTTGGGATTCTGTCGGGGCCGGATTTCCGGGGCACAATATCCCAGAAATTAAACCCTCGTGTCATCACCAGCCCAGGATCTCTGTTTGCTGGTGGACACTTCCTTGATACAGAATTCCAAGCCATTACATGAAGTGGATACAAGACCGTAAATGTCTATTGATACAATAATGATCTTTGGTGGTGGATGACGAAAGCGACTCGTGAATTCTCCAACGTCGATGGGGCTCCATTCCCACAGGAACGGCTGACCTGGATAACTCCTATCCCGCGTGGCTACTATCCTAGGCTCCGCATGGACGTCGTCATAATACTCTTCTGACCTGGCCAATGAAATAACCAGGGACAAGCCAGTGAGTACGTTTGAATGTACTCGCAAACATTATGGACAAATGATATACCGAATGCAGCAGATAACATATGATCATGGTGAACTAAACTATTTGCTTATGCTCATGCTGGACTATATTATATGCATGCTGACAGGAATTAAATCATGGCATGATGACATATTAGCATGTGCAGAAGTAACGTGTTAGTGACAAACAAAGAAGGGTGATGGAAAATCGGACGAGACAGAACCATCCGAGAATCCAAAGAAAATATAAAAGAAATGCCGGTTGGATGTCAAGTGACACCACGGTAGGTCTTGAAGAAAAATGCCAAACGGGTGTCTAAAAGATTAATCGGACGAGACAGAACAATCCGAGAATTCAAGCGACGCCACGAGAGGTCTTGAAATGAAATGCCACACGGGTATCTACAAGAGCGTCGGGCGAGACAGAACCGCCCAAGAACTCGAGAGACGCCTCGTAAGGTTTTGAAAATAAAACTAAATGCTCGGGGTAGTCTAGCCAGCCCCTGAGACACTCAGAAAATTAAAATAAGAGAAATGGGTTAGTCCACAATAATAACCATAGCATCATTAATATTCATGATAACATCAGTAGTAGTAGTAATTATTCTACAAAATAAACCATGCACAATTTTAATTATTTCCTCCCGAGACCGACTCTAAGACCGACACTTGACCAACCCAGACTGTAGTCCTTAACCGTGGACACGGCTATTCGAATAGATATAACTCTGCAGAGGGTGTACTCTTTACCCACAAGTAAAGGATTTCTTTAGTCAACACTAAGACGCTGACTAATTCCCATTACGGTCTTTGGGTTGAAAACACACCTAACCAGCACACACCAGATTAACCGTCCGGATGCCAGGAATCACCCAAACATCTTTCCAAAAAAACTCTAATACGGGGAGACCATCGTCCTACATGGGATCACTATTCATACGCGCGGATTACAAGGGGGGACCCCCTCTCGGCTACACTGCCGGAAACACCCATGCCCCCTGACCCGATGTCAGGATTTAGTCCATGGCCCTGGAAACCCTCATCGTGGCCCTCTGTACGGTCTGTGCAAGGAAAGGGGTTAACAACTTACTGAACCATAATCCACCTGAGGCAGGGACAAGTGGTAGCACGAATCAAGTATGGGGGTTACCGGAACAAGACTCGATCTACGGTCGACTCAGGAGGTGTTACTTATTATCACCGGTATGCTCCACATATACCATGTGACACCACCGTGTCAAAAATGTCCCGTGCCCACCGGCACGTCCAAGGCAGGAGCCCACACCTGGATTCTCACAACTTATGCATGTCAGAACTTGAATGGAATGCAAGCAATGGAAAATATATATACATGACCATGCATTCAAGCAACATTACTACCCATATGCAATTCCTATTAAAATTATCACAACCATGCTTCAAATATTCTAGCTAGCTATTATCAAACATCCACCATATCAAGTGTTCAAAAATGCTTGCCTTCAATGTGTGGAGGGGTAGGGTGCATCACAAAACTTTTGAAAGTTTACTTCCTCTCCCATTCCCTATTTGAAAATATTTGAATTAACACACAATTCAAAAACAGTACAAAAATTGTCTTAAATATTTTTCCAATAAATCCTAAAATAAATTAGGTGAAATTTTAGAGAGGTAGGAAAAATAATTAAATTCATTGGAGTTTTGGTTTAAAAGATATAGCCAGTCAAAGTCTGGGTCAAAACTGGTTTTTAATAAAAGAATAAAAAGAAAACGATTCGGATAGAATACGCTTTCGAGAGGGAGAGACGTACTTCGGGGTTTACGCTTCCACTTAAGCCAGCGCATGGGTGACTCGATGGTCACTGACAGTGGGCCCGCCTGGCCCACTGGTCAGGTTTGACCAGTCTACGCGCGTGCCTCCCTCCCTGTGGCAGAAAGGGGCGGAGCTCCGGCGCTCCTCGCCGGCGAGGGGCTGCTCCCAGCGGGGCCCTGAGGGTGGTAACGGACTCCCGGGCTCTCGCTGGTCCTCTCAGTGGTCGCCGCGGCCGAGGAGATGGAGGGAGTCACTGTCGAGGAGATCTCCGGCGGACGGCGGCGTCGGCCCCCGAGAGGGTCTCTGCTTACGGCGGCTCCCTGGCCATCCTGATGAGGGGAATGGAATCTACTGGCTTCTAGGGGTTTAGGGGAGGGAAACTTTGGAGAGGGAAGGTACTGGCTGAGGCGAATTTGACGGAGAGGCCGCGGCGGTCATCCCCCTCGGAGGTGAGGAAGAAGGGTGCTCTGGCCATTTCGGTGGCTACGGGGTTTTCTCACGAAGGTGCAGGGTGGCGGTGCAGGCGGCAAGAGCTCGGGGGGGTCCTTTTATAGGCACGCGACGTCACTGCCGTGGCGTCCAGAAGAAGGCACGTCGGCGGGCGGCCATTCATGGCGCCGCTGAAGTGGTTGCGGTCGGTGGCGATGGTCAGCGAGGCCGGCGAGGTCGGCGTGGACGGTGGCCGCCCGCGGATAAGCTCGGCGGTTGGCAATTAAGGGAGCAGAGACGTGGCGAAGGGGGACTCGTCGGGCGGTGATGAACAGCGGCGGTGGTCGGCGCTAGCGGACGCGGGAAGGTGTCGGCGAGGGTCCAGGTGGTCGGGCTGATCCAGAAAAGGATCAGGGTGAGAGGGGGAGGCAACAGAGCGGCGGCAGGAGCTTGGTGCCGACTCGTGCAAAACGCATGCTCTGGCCGCGTCCAGTGCACGCACGATAGGTGCTTGATGAAATGCCTCGGCATGCCAGGGGGCTTGGATGAGGCTGGCATTCAACAGGCTTACTGGTGTGGTTGCCAGAGGTCTAATGGACATGGTTGTTTGTCTAGTGAAATAAGTCCACAATGCAATTTCATATCCATGCCAATTTTGGTCAGGCAGACCAGCTGCTCGACAGAATGTCAAGGGCATCTAGGGGTCTTTGATAGCCACCACAATTTCCAGATCAAGGTCTCTTTAGGTGTAGGTGATGGTGGAAAGGTTAGTTTGTCAAAAGCAAAAACTCCCTAGTGCAAGTTTTTGAGAAAACCATTTCTGGACAGAAACTGGAGGGCATTATTTCATGTGGTTAAAACATCCTAATGAGTCTCATCTCTGGGACTTAAGGGTTTGGTAGGGATGACTATAAGCATGAAAAATATTATGGCAATTAGGGCAAAATAAAATAGGGTTGCAGTACAAACTACCAAACTGGACCAGAATACAAATGTGGATGGTTTGCTCAAATTTTACAAAACACTCAGCTGGGTTTTTGCATAAAGGTGATCTAGGTACATCACATGTCCTCCCATAATTTTTTGTGGAATTTTTGAAGAATTATTTAAAGTGGTTGTAGTGCAACAGAAGCATTTCAAACATTGAAAAAGATATTAAAAGAATTATTTTGGGGAAATTTTTATTATGAAAATAATTCCTACTATTATTAAAGTATAAATGAAATGGTTTAATTAAACTACCAAAGGCCATGATATTATTCCAAAAATTTCTATATGGAGGGAAGAATTTTGAAAGTCAGAACAGAAAAGGCTCTTAAAATTATTAAGGGACTTATTATAAATCAAAAAATTTATTTCTGGCCAAATTTTACTTAATAAAATTATGGTTAAATTTTTGGGGTGTTACAGATTCCTTGTGTGGGATGATAAACTCATATCACACGTCTTCCCCAATATGTCTATTTGTGATGGCCCTTCGAATAGCAAACGATATATTTTTGCCTATCGTGTGTGACCGGGTGCAGGAATCGCCGACGGGTTTTGCATGTCGTGTGGTATAGCCCCCCCCCCCCATCGCCCATACATGCAAGGCGACGGTTTAAGACTACGTCACGGAAAGGGGTTGAAAACCGTTTGTATAGCGCGCGGCTGCACTAGTGAAAGTCCTTGATAATTTACGTAATCAAACCTCAATACATTTTTAAGTGTTATGAACAAAGAAAAACATTTCGTTTCTGCAGAGAGACCCCTATTGTACTTGCTATTTGGTCTATCACACAGGAGGAAAACACACCGGGGCTGAACGAAAACACATGGGAGGGGATCTCCTCGATGAGGCGGCTCGATGCAGAACGTAGTGGCGGCTGAAGCTTGGAGAGGCCAGATCCATGCGCTTCAGGGGCGGGGGAGGCGGATCCGGAGGCGGGCGACACGGCGGGGGTTACCGGTGACGACGAGGAAGGCCGGAGCGCGGATTCCCGGGCAGATCCAGGATATCAGTGGAAAAGGAATGGAGGTGCAGCGACCTTGGCAGGAGCTCGTCGGAGCCGAGCGACAACGAATGGGCGTGGGTGACGGAGGGATCCAGGCTAGAGGCACGAAATCCTTGCAGGTGTGAGCCACTCATCTCCGGGAACCATGCTTAGGACAACAACACCATGGACTGCTGGGCGCGCGACGATGCGGAGCCCCTTCCTCATTTCTATGTCGTCCCATTGCAGTGCTCTGAGGTCGTAGATGCTGCTGCCACACCCGCACCACCAGCCCAAGGTCAGTCTCCTCTTCCTGGTTCTGTAGCGCAGATCCCATCTTGCACCATGCTGCTGAACATCTATCCCTCGAGTGTGAGAGTTTGCATGATCAGCTCTGCTGGGTCGGTCGTGATGTAGTGCGTGCAAGCAAGGGAGAAGAGCGTCCTTGCTAATTCTTATCTGCAGCCCCAACACGAAAGCCTACCAATTGGCTCTTGAGATTTGCCTTCTACAAAAGAGGAATTTTATACTGTTATGTACTCATCAAAGTTACATGATGTGCAGTTTTGAAATTTGATTACTAGGGGAATTTTACTACATGTCCAGTTATGCATGGTTTCATGATAAAAGGAGCACACAACAAATGTTTGTTGAATTGTTTCTTGAATAATATGTATGGGGTTTTTGTTCCGTGCTTCAAGTCATCCACCTAGTAAACTAAATCCTATAAGGTTTCCTCACCATACAATCTTTTGAACCAATTTTGTAAACTTAGTATGATATGATTATTATTTTTGTAAGCTTTCTTGTGTATATATTGGAGCTATTAACTCTACAAAATCCACTAAAATATATCTATAGACTTGCATAGATATAATTCATTTTAAATTGTTATACGGTGATTGTGGCTTCCAACCAATTTCTAAAAGCTTTTAAACATACAGTAACATTACACAAACAATACAAGGATTTGGTGATTGTGCTCCTATGGTTGTTGGCTGTCGAATTTGTGATGTAATCCATCCCTATGTTTGTGTCTTCCCCACTTCGTCCTCCCGCACAATTAGCAAAACAAAGTAGTTGTCGCGATTTAGCCATTCATCTCTTTGAGTGATTCAAACCTGGGAAGCCTGCTACTTGTGCAAGCAACATGGCAAGAAGTTTTAGTTTTCTCACTAATGCACCTCAATTGGTAGGGATAGAAGAATGACAGTTTGCTTTATGTTGTTTTCTAATTTCTACATATTCCTTTCTACACACTCTTCCTTCAAGGAAATCAAATTACCTAGGATATGGAAAGGAGGCAAATTATGTAACTATTTGGGTCTACTAATGCTCTACTATGCAGATTGATGAGAAATAGTTATTTTATTGTGATGATGGTTAATTTTTTATCTTGTTATCTTCTTTGCTCCAGTTGTGCTAATACTTTTTTGCACGTGAGTGGGACTGAAATGTTCATGTTATCAAGAGGTTTTTGAGTTTTGTTCCAGCATCTTGATTTTGGAAAATGTGGTGTACTAATGGCTCAGGAGGATAACTTACACTAAGTACTCCAGGTCAGCCTACATATGTTCTTTTAAGGAACTGTATATTTTAGTCATGAGAAAACAAATTGATCAAAAATGCACAGTGCATCTTTTTGGCAAGTAGTACCCTGTTAGGTTGTCATGTTCAGTTAAAAAAATTCAAGAAGGGAGGATGCAATCTTCTACTTTTTTTGCAAATCAATCTTGTACTTAATTAAGGAGCTCTCCCTTTTCATTGTTAAGATCCTCATCACTTCCTATATATTATGTAGCTACAAATTAGAATCGCATGAGTGGGTATTTATCCCTTTATTCAAGACAAACATGCAACAAGACATGCTTTAATTTTCATGGCAGGCTACAGTATTTTCAGAGATGGGATGAATGTGAGTTGCTGCTATACTGAAAGACAGTTGGATCTGAGAGTTTAGGCCTTTTAGTTTTAGGTTTTGGTACTTGGTACTGAACTACAAAAATGGAAGTACTTAGTTTGCCTTTGGACCCTCGCTGGAATGTTAATCTATGTGAAACTTAGAGTGATTGTACTTTGTATATACATCATTTAGCTCTTTGAGTAATGCATATACGACATGATTGGTCCTAGCATGCTACTGTGTAAATCTTGTGGGGTGATAGTTTGGTAAATCGTCCCACCATTCTATCCCTCACCTTGTTTCGTGTGAGTTCCAAACAATATGCTTATTTTTGTCTGAAATGGAATGGGCATTCATATTTGACAAAGTTACCCGCACAAAGTTATCCAATAAAACTTGCACAAAGTGTCCCTACATTGGGTGTGTTCAGGGCAAGCAATTATAGCAAGTGTCTCTGTTGCGGGTGTTTGCTGGGCAAGCGAGAATTCCAGAGGGAGAAGCAAATACCATCAACAACAACGACCATATTGTGTTGATGACTACCTTGAAATAATGCCATGTATGTTAATTGTGCGTACCAAATTCTTATGGCACATGGCAGATGGGAAATTGGCGCTCCAGGCGAGCGATACGTCCATGGAGGGAAGGCGAGGGGCGCTGCTGCAAGCGAGGGAGGAGGCCATCTTGGGGCGACGCAGCTAGGCCAGGGTTGGAGGCGCGTTGAAAGGACGTGGATGTCGCCTAGAGGGGGGGTGAATAGGCGCTTTAAAATAATTACGGTTTAGGCTTGAACAAATGCGGAATAAAACTATTATTTAATTACTCAAGCACAAAACCTAAAACAACTAGGCTCACCTATGTACACCAACAACTTATGCTAAGCAAGATAGACAACTAAGTGATAGCAAGATATATAACAAGAAACAATATGGCTATCACAAAGTAAAGTGCATAAGTAAAGGGCTCGGGTAAGAGATAACCGAGGCACGTGGAGACGACGATGTATCCCGAAGTTCACACCCTTGCGGATGCTAATCTCCGTTCGGAGTGGTGTGGAGGCACAATGCTCCCCAAGAAGCCACTAGGGCCATCGTAATCTCCTCACACCCTCGCACAATGCAAGATGTCGTGATTCCACTAAGGGACCCTTGAGGGCAGTCACCGAACCCGTACAAACAAGGTTGGGGCAAACTCCACAACTTAATTGGAGGCTCCCAACAACACCACGAAGCTTCACCACAATGGATTGTGGCTCCGAGGTGACCTCAAATGCTTGGGGCAATCTCCACAACCTAATTGGAGACCCCGAAGCTTTCCCGGAGCTTTGCACCACAATGATTGAGCTCTGAGGCACCACCAACCGTCTAGGGCGCCAAAGCACCAAAGAGGAACAAGCTCAAGGGTGCTCAAACACCCAAGAGTAATAAGCTTCTCAACGTCTCACTTCCACGTATCACCATGGAGAACTCAAACCTATGCACCAAATGCAATGGCAAGGGCACACGGAGTGCCCAAGTCCTTCTCTCCAAAATCCCACCACAACAACTAATGCTATGGAGGAAAAAGAGAGGAAGAACGAAGAAGAACACGAAGAACTCCAAGATCAAGATCCAAGGGGTTCCCCTCACAAAGAGGAGAAAGTGATTGGTGGAAATGTGGATCTAGACCTCCTCTCTCTTTTCCCTCAAGAACTAGCAAGAATCATTGGAGGGATTGAGAGTTAGCAAGCTCGAAGAAGGTCAACAATGGGGGAAGAACACAAGCTCAAGAGTTGAGGAGCAATGGGGAAGAAGACCCCCTTTTATAGGTGGGGGAAAATCCAACCGTTACTCCCATAGCCCGCACACAAGCGGTAGTACCGCTCAGGGGAGCGGTACTTCCGCTTATACCTGTCCTGGAACAACAAAGCGGTAGTACCACTCTAGAGAGAGCGGTACTTCCGCTTGGGGCGGTAGTACCGCTCTGGAGGGAGCGGTACTTCCGCTCAGAAATCCCAGAAGACCGGAAGAAAAAAAGGATGCGAAAGACGCCGCGGATCATCAGGGCGGCAGTACCGCTCGATACTTACACTTAAAAAAATAAGCGGTAGTTCGAGCGGCTCTTCAGGGCGGTAGTACCGCTGGAGCGGTAGTACCGCTCTGGGGAGAGCAGTACTTTCGTTGAAAATGGCCAGAGACCCCTGTAGGCACCAGAAGGCAAATATAAGCGGTAGTGACAGCGGTAGTACATAGCGGAAGTACCGCCCAAGCGGTACTACCGTGCTACCGAGCAGTACTACCGCTTGTTCAGAGAAAAATAGCTCTGGCACTGAAACTGCCATAACTTTCGCATACGAGCTCTGAATTGAGCAAACTCAAGCTTGTTGGATAGCACACGACAAGTACTATCCAAACAGTGTTATCCTAAGAAGAGGCAGTATAAAAAAGGCAATGGTATAGAGATGTGAAACCTCTATCAATGAAGAACCGGCAAGAACTCCAACTTCGAAAACATCATAGAAGATGCATATGGACTCCGTTTTCGATGAACTTGAGCTTGTCATGAAGCTGACCATAAGCTCAAGAAACCTCAAAGAGAAAAACCAACCAAGAACCAAGAAAGAGGATGATGCCAAGAATGCAATGGTTTGAGCTCTCAACGAACGATACGATCAAGCTACTCACTTGAGAGCCCCCTTGATAGTATGGCTATCTATCCTATAACCCAGTCTCCCAACTACCACTATGAGACCGGTAAAATAGAAAACCCTATCAAGGTCAAACCTTTGCCTTGCGCATAGTCCACTTGGGCTAGATGATGACAATCTTGTCCTTCTCAAGATGGACCACCTTTCTTGCTCCCCCATACTCCACTATGGGTGAGCCACTCTTCGGCACATCTTCACAAGTCCATTGTCACCACAATGAACGGCAAGCCTCAAGCATGATCTCTCCGTGATGCTTCACTTGATCTTGCACACCGCAACCTTGATGACGATCACCACTTGATGTCATCTTCCATGGGATGTATGGGATCTTCCTCTTGATGCAAGCCCATGGAAATATACCTAACCCCACAAAGAACACTCGAAGGGAACATGGGTTAGTACACAAACCGTAATGGACAATGCTTACCATACCATGGGATCACTTGATCCCTCTCGGTACATCTTGTACGCTTTGTGTGTTGATCAACTTGATTCACTCTTTGACTTAGTCTTGATCAACCTTGTATCTTATCTTCTCTATGACCAATCTTTGGATAAAACCTTGAATACCACCTTGGTCACCATATAAACTCCTTGAAACCAACAGCTGGACTTCAAGAAGTGCCTATGGACAAATCATTCGAATATAACTTAAGGCAACCATTAGTCCATAGGGATTGTCATCAATTACCCAAAACCACACATGGAGAAATGTGCTCTTACACGCGTTGCGGCTTGTGAGGCGATGTTGGGCAGAGGAGGAGCGGGGCGGTTGTGGCGTGTAGGAGCTAAGAGTAGAGGAAGGGGTCGCGCGGAGTGGCGGACCGGGCTTGCCGGCCGATGGGGCACCATGACTGGGGCCAAGGCGGGGGCGGCGCAGAGAAGAGGTGTGGGCATGGAGCAGTGGAGGTGGCACGTGGGAGCAGCGGAGGGAGGAAGGCAGAGGGGGTGACGGGATTCACCAGTGACAGCGCATGTATTGGTCGCCGACAATGGTGCCGGTCGTTGGCGCTCGGGCACGGGCGTCGCTTGGGAGCCAGCGGGAGGAAGCGGCTCTGTGCTTAGGCACAGGGCAGACAAGGAAGCAGGAGGCCAGGCGAGACGGGGGAAAGGGGCAAGGGCTGCATGGCAGCCAGAGGCTTTGCCGGAGTTGGGAAGAAGGAGCCGAATCAGGAGATGGAGGCGCTGCATGCGTGCGTTCTGTGTGTGGCGACACACAGGGAGAGACAAGGGAGAGAGTGGGGATCAAGAGGAGAGGGGTGAGGCTGCGGGAGCGCTAGGGTTAGAGGGGGCGGCTGGGCCTTGTGGGCTGGTTCGGTTGGGCCTAATCCCTCTCTCTCTTTCTCTTAATTCTTTGGGAAAAGCTTTAGTTCAGCCGGTGGATAACTCTCACGCATCGGCCGCCTCGTACGTCGTTCGATTCGTTTGATCGTGTGGTATGAAGTGCACACAACGTTGTTTGGACCACGTAGCATCTTCCGGCCACGCATCACACCTGAACCATCCACACACACACGTTGCAAATGAAGACGCCTTCCTGTTGATGGAGTTGCAAATGATGACAGCCATAAATGGCGAGCGTTTCTGAAACATCCTCTTGGTTGCAAAATTTTCTGTAACATCATTTGTGTTGCAACAATTCCTGCAACATGATTTGTGTTGCAAAAAATTCTACAACATAATCTTTGTTGCAAAAAAATCTACAAACGTTTTCTGCAACATGATCTTTGTTGCAAAAATAATCTGCATACGTTTTCTACAATATGATCTTTATTGCAAAAATTCTGTAACATCACCTTTGTTGCAAAAAAATCTATAGACTTTTTCTGCAACATGATCTTTGTTGCAAAAATTTCTACAACATCACCTCTGTTGCAAAGGTTTGTGCAACACGACATATGTTATCAATGTTTCTGTAACACCGTTCTTGTTGCAAAAGAGGTGACGCACGTGGATGGGTAGATCAGACGGCCATCTCACTTGAAGAAGATCGGACGGTTGGCAAGCTCACGATCCTACGGCTATCAAGGCGGCGGATGTTTTTCTAAACATCATCCGGCGGACGCGTAGCTACCCCCTAATTCTTTCCCTTTATCTCTTTAAGAAATAACAGAACTCCAAGAATAGAAAGAGAGGTTAGGGAAATAGTTTGAGCACAGAGGTTATTTTTCTTGGACTCAGAAAAATTAGCTTGATCCAAGAAAAATAGAGGTGGGAGGGATTGAAAGTTTAAATGCATACTCATTTGAATCTGACTCAAATGGGTTTGAACTAGAGTTGGGGATTAGGAGTGGCAAGAAAAAAGATGAGATTCATGATGGAGACTTGATAATTGCAGAAAGAATTATGGGCAAGGGTTGTTGAGGCCAAGATGGAGTAGAAGGCGTGGACATATATTATGCAAGTGTGTTGGTTGATTCCCAAAAGAACGGAGTATTAATTATAGATCCCTAATAATATTAGGAGGATATTTTATAAGTAATAAAGAGAAATTACCATGTGAATTTCCCTCGATTTAAATGGATCAAAGATCCATACAGTTTATTTATCTGAGTTGCAAAAATTTAATGATATGATGGCATGATGACATGATGAATGCAATAAACAAATAAATCATATAGCGATAACGAAAATAAAAGGAATGCATCTTGAGCGTCGGTCTCGGGCTGTTACAACTCTCCTCCACTAACAAGAGATCTCGACCCGAGATCTTAGAATGAGAAGAAGAAGAGGAAGAGGAAAAGAAGAGGTAAAACTTAGTTTCTTCTTTGACAAACGAGTGAAACCAATGATTCTTGAAGGATGCAAGAGATAAAGAATGGCACGAGGCACAAGCAAGAATTCGAAAGAAATTTGGGCAGCACTTCAGTAGAAAAGAGAAGCAAAACATGATAAGATGGAAAGAATTGGAAAAGATTTCACAACACTCCAGTTGAATGAATAAGCAAGGAAGGAACATGATCTTAATAAAACGAGGATGATGGTTTGAAGAGAGCATCCACTGGAGCACATGAATAGAAGCTAGATACTTGGAATGAATAGAAATGAGAACAAAATAACAACTTCTACCACAATTGAATTTGAAAAGTATCATTTACAAAGAAGGATTGAACGGAGTAGTTGTAAGATCAACAACGAAAGAATAAGCTTATTGTGGGCTTATGGAAAACATCTCAAAATTATGAGGCGATCACCAGCCACTAACGGAAACAAAGATTGCTTGGGAGCAACAAGATATGCAAAAGTTCTTTCACCAATAGGATACATTGAGAACTTGGATCATTGATAAGCACCATGATAGCAACAATCCTTAGGAAATGCTTTAGGTGAAATCCAATCCAAGATACCTCCGAGAAGGAAAGATGGGTTTAAATATCTCATTCTTGATAACATCTCTTCGAGACTCCTCATGAATCAAGAATGATATAACACCATCTCAAAAGATAAGGTAGAAAGAATTGCACTTTGAAATGCAAGATAAGAATACTTGAGGTACTACCACAAGAATCTTGAAGAACACTTCGAGAAATGAAAGAAATCCTTGACAAACCACCATGAAGAACCTCTTGGAGAACACTGGAATGAAAGGATGATAGAAAATAAATGAAGGTTGAAAAGAACAAGAATTGAAGCCTTGCAAAGATTAGCTGGAACTTCGCGAAGAGATACTTGAGAAAACTTGAAACTCCGGCAAAGAACAGATGAAAAACTTAGATCCAAGAATTTGATATCATGAACTACTCCGGAAGAAGGATTGAAATCCCCTTAATTAAATAAGATTAAGAATTATGTTATGCTTATCCTTCATCAAGTTAAATTGACAACAAGCAACGGATTTAGCCTACTACTTATTCTTCTTGAAAAGGATTGGAGAGAGAGAAAACAAGCTTGAAGAAGTCTTGAACAAAACATCGGTAAGAATTGAAGACGAATGAGAATGCTACGAATGAATGGAGATACATGGAAACGAAGAGATCATGATATGTCTAGTAGAAAACTTGAACGAAGCACCAGAATAATTGAGATACGAATGAAGAGACAACAATTGAGAAGAATTTGAGAATCAAAGATGAAAGCTGAGAACGAAGAAATATTCTGAAATGATGACCTTCGGAGGATCAAGAAAGGAAAACAACTCTGAAATGCTCCGAATGGATATGGAAGGAATTTCTCATGATCGATTTTTTTTGAAAGAATAACATGAAGCTTTAACCATGAATCTTCATGAGAATGAACAAAGATTTAAGAGAAACTCTCCTTCGGTCTTCAAACCATGAATTACTGAGACACTCCGGAACAATGAATAAAGAAAGGTTGAGGCACTATGAAAATGATTTAGAAGCGATCTTCGAGAAGGAATATGACTGATGAAATTGATTCTTCCATCATATTGAAAAGAACTTGAGGACATCTCCGGAAAGATTAGAAGAGCCAGGTAAGATCCTGGGGAAAATTTGTGTGTTATGGACCCACTCAAAGGAACACCGGTAAACGACTGCTTACAAAGAGATTGCACTAGAACAAATAAAAACTTGATGAGGTGAGGACCTCGAAATAATTTGAAAGGATTGAATGAACAGATGAATCTTCTGAGATATCTTCAGCACTCCCTATAGAATAGAGAGAGGTGAAAAACAAGATATACTTGTACAAGAATTTCCAACACGGGAACACATTTATCAAATGAAAGGATATGATGAAGATCAAGAGGTTGAATTGAATCCACCGGGGAAGAAAACGAGAATGAAGAACGATGAACTTAGCACTTGAGCATCTTCACAATGAATCACCGGATACAATACGGAAGAAAAGATAGCGCAAGCATCAATGAAAAGAAAGGCACTCGGAAGATAATTTAATCATTGAAGAAAAAGGGCGGGAGGGTGGGGAAAAACAAAGACAACTTGGGACGGATGAAACGAACTCCGGGAAAAGGAAAGATGAAGATAGATCTTGCAAATATCAGAGAGGTTGAATTAACTTGAGGAGAAGCGCACCTGTTAGGAATAAGATTTGACATGAGAATTTGATTGATCAAAAGAATTAGCATTCCTATAGAAATATGAGAAAACTGTTTAGGAAGGATATGAAATCAACACTTGATATCGAAGCAACTTGAATTACCATACTCCAACAAAACAAAGGATGGGGCTTGAGAACTAAGCCGGAAAGAAATACATAACCCATTTGCATTTGTTGGAAGGATAATCCTAGGTAACTACTTGAATTCCCACCAGGGAACTTCCGAAATCTTTGGTTATGCAATCGGGTCCATGGATACACGGAGTAAAATCCATCACTCATGTCCTAGCAGTAATACTACTCTCCAATGTATCACAGCCGTCAACACATAACCAGAGGCCTCGAAAATTTATCTACCTCAGACCCTCGTAATCAACACGATACTAAACATGGCAGTACATCTGGACGCTCTCCCCAGTACTGGGTGACGCCAAACTCCTCTCGCCACAAATAGTATTGAAGCAATTTTGAACATCCTTGTCCTGAGATACTAAGGAAACTGAACGATAAGATGTGTCAAGAACTCCCTGGAGCTCTACTCCTTGGAAACAGGAGGCACCAAGTACGGAATTCCGTCACATCGATATCATAGAGATTCCAAAATACCCGCGTGATCCTAAAAAAATTGAGTGAGAAGAGAAATAGAATTAAAATTCCTACGTCAGGATTCCTCACCAAAGCAGGGAAGAGGAGTAAAAAGAATCCTAATCTCCGATATATAACTAAACTCAAAATAGTTTTTTTACTAGACTCGACTAGGCCAAGTTCGATCAATCAAGGGGGCTCCTAGGTCGGTACTGCTCTGATACCAACTTGTAACACCCAAGATGCTTTCCTATCCTTATTTTTGGCTCGAGGGCCTCGATAGGGATAGAAGCGCATCTCATCGTCTTGCAAGAATGGATATCGTTACAAGTACATGTAAAGTGGAGATGAGTATATGGAATTGGCTTATACTCGCCACAAGCTAAATCATGATCATCTCAAATACAACCATACATTCAATCACCATACAGAAGAGCAGGGTCTGACTACGGACGAAATCAAACGATAAAAGCGACATCCATCCTTGCTATCCCAGGCTGCCGACCTGGAACCCATCCTATGATCGATGAAGAAGAAGAACTCCAAATCAAACAAGCATCGCTCTCACTTCAAAGCATCGCATTACCTGTACGTGCAACTATAGTTATAGTAATCTGTGAGCCACAGGGACTCAGCAGTCTCATTACCAAGGGTATCAAGACTAGCAAAGCTTAATGGTGGGCATGGTTAAGTGGTAAGGTTGCGGCAAACACTAAGCATTTATTTGAGTGGCTAACTTACGAGTACAAGAATAAGAAGGAAGATCTACGCATAATCGGACGTGTACTAGTAATGATCAATAAGTGATCCTGAACACCTACTTACGAGTCAAACATAACCCCACCGTGTTCTCTCTTGGTTCAGAATTCACGAGTAGAGACAGTCACGGTTTCGCACACGATTGGTGTATTTTATTTAAGTTTACTTTAAGTTTTCTATGACCGGATGTTAAACAAATTTCCAAGTTGCCACATAACTGCGGGCATGGCTTTCAGAATGATTTAACCCTACAGGGGTGCTCCAACTCATCTATCACAAACTAGCCACAAGCTGTGTGGAAAACCTCAACCATCGGATAGCCCGTAGTATCCTCAGAATTCCGGTGGAAAACCTCAACCTCGAGATAGCCCAACGTATCCTCAGAATCCTGTGCACAAGACATTCGAGAAAGGTAAAATAAATCCAGCAAGGCCTCCCGGTGTGCCAGATCCGCATCTAAAGCCGTGCACTCTCAATCTACGGGCATCATCTGTCTATGCAAAGTGGACGGTTGCCTCGAGGTGGCACTGCCGACTGCTAGGTAGGTGGACCAACACTAATGAGGACCACTGGCCCGGGGGTTGATTAATTATCCACGGGGTCCGGAAAGTCCCTATGCAAGTTTTATAAGGTTGGCGAATGGTAAAACCAATGTTGGGCCCTGCCAGAAGAGTTTTATCCCAAAATGAAAATCAAGGGGGTCCTAATAACAACCCCAAGCGTGTTAGGAGCACTCAATATGGAACATAACACCGGTACACAAGTAACTAGGGCGGCAAAGGTGGAACAGAACACCGAGCAAAAGGCCAAGCCTT
This sequence comes from Elymus sibiricus, assembly GCA_039707655.1. Taxonomy (NCBI): domain Eukaryota; kingdom Viridiplantae; phylum Streptophyta; class Magnoliopsida; order Poales; family Poaceae; genus Elymus; species Elymus sibiricus. The sequence goes on from CM077675.1 coordinate 148,457,566, forward strand.
CCACCTTTTACCAAGTATATATGTGCATTAAATTAAATAACAATAATATTGTGATATCTCAAAATATCCATGTTGTCACATGGAAGCAACATTCACCTGCAACTAGCAATGCTATAAGAAGGGCCGAGCAAGCGGGAACATAGCCAAACAATGGTTTGCTGGGATGTGGAGGGGTTAGAGGCTTATCATGGCATTTTGGTAGGCTTGACAAACAAGTGGTAGGTACCGAGACATAGCGATAGAAACGAGACAACTAGCATGGCAATGATAGTAGTGGTATCGAGGGAAATGGTCATCTTGCCTGAGATCCCGCTTGGAAGAAGAACAAATCCATGAAGTAGACGAACGGGTGTAGTCAAACGAATCCTCACACTCCGAATGCTTTCGGAACTCTATCGAGGAGAAGCAAATCCAGAAACAAACAAATGACACGGTAAACATCACAACATATGCATGACATCATGCGCAAACAAGTATGATGCCTGTCCATATGATTATGCAAGGCAAGACAAAGCACAACAATCAAATACTACACATTAAGTGAAGTTCAATATGCAATGAGTTGCTTATTGAAGAGACTTCACATTTGAATTGTTTAGTTCACTCCCGTTTAATTACATGACAAGTTTAAATGTTGTTAAACATGGAAATAGGTGAAGCATAAATGAACTATCTATCTAGGCATTTTAAATGAGGCCGGAAGCAACATGTACCATTTTCGAAACGACCCCATAAGAAAATTATGAATTTAGTCCAGATCTGTCCTAAACATATTTTATATTTGTTAAACAGCAAAATGAAGTGTCCCATGTGAATCTACACGTTTTTCTAAGCAAGTTACATATGTAGATCATTTTAATCGGAGCTACGGTTATTTAGTTATGGAATAAACCGTTTTTAACAAGCTATTAGGTAATTTTAAATGCAAACATCATTTAAAAGTTTTAAAACATTGATGCGGATGACATATTCAAGTTATATGCAATTTTATGAATTTTTTTACATATAATATGATATGGGCATTTGTCGCCAAGACAGAAACAATTCGGTGTCACGACGGCGAAAACGGACATGGTGCCATGACAACATTCCAGTGATCCGGCAACTCGTCGAGATGCCTGTGCAAAATAAAGTGTGGTCGTGTGCGTGTCATGCAAATATGGTGGGGTGATCCCGGTTACCGGGTTCCCACGTGTTGAGGGCATGGCATACGAGGAACGTGCAAGCAATAATTTGCATAGGGTGCAAACACGAGTATCCCATGCATCACATCACACGTTCATCGCATCGGGCGGGTGTCTTGGTGTTATACCTTCGAAGCGTGCATCTTCGGAGTGGATCGAGAAGATGCGGTGTAGGTGTACACGGGTCGTCGCGGACGTCGTGGAAGTAGTTGTCCTCGTGTCGTAGAGGAAGTAGTCGTTCACTCGACGGTCTTATCGGATCCAAGGCGACGGTAGTTGTGCATGTTCCGTAGTGGTTGATACGTCTCCGTCATATCTACTTTTCCTAACGCTTTTGCTCTTGTTTTGGACTCTAACTTGCATGATTTGAATGAAACTAACCCGGATTGACGCTGTTTTCAGTAGAACTACCATGGTGTTGTTTTTTGTGCAGAAATAAAATTTATTGGAACAGGACGAAACTTTTCAGAGAATTATTTTACAATAAATAAATAATACTAGAGCGAAGAACCACCGGAGGGGGTGCCCTGGTTGGGCATGATACACCAGGGCGCGCCACCCCCTCCAGGCATGCCCTGGTGGGTTGTGCCCACCTCGTGGCCCCACTGGCCCTAATTCCGGCACTACAAATTCCTATTTTCGGAGAAAAAATGAGAGAGGAAGTTTCATCGTATTTTACGATATGGAGCCGCCTCCACCTCCTGTTCTTCATCGTGAGGCCAGATCTGGAGTCCGTTTGGGGCTTCGGAGAGGGGAATCTTCGGTCTTCGTCATCATCAACCCTTCTCCATCGCCAATTCCATGATGCTCCCCACTGGGAGTGAGTAATTCTTTCGTAGGCTCGCTGGTCGATGAGGAGTTTGATGAGATTCATCATGTAATCGAGTAAGTTTTGTTAGGGCTTGATCCCTAGTATCCACTATGTTCTGAGATTGATGTTGCTATGACTTTGCCATGCTTAATGCTTGTCACTAGGGCCCGAGTGCCATGATTTCAGATCTGAACCATTTATGTTATCATCACTATATCTATGTTCTTGATCCGATCTTGCTAGTCATATGCACCTATTACGTGTTATGATCTGTAAACCGCATAGTGACAATATTTGGGATACTTTCCGGTGATGACCGTAGTTTGAGGAGTTCATGTATTCACTATGTGTTAATGCTTTGTTCCGGTTCTCTATTAAAAGGAGGCCTTAATATCCCTTAGTTTCCTTATGGAGCCCCGCTACCACGGGAGGGTTGGACAAAAGATGTCATGCAAGTTCTTTTCCATGAGCACGTATGACTTTACGGAATACATGCCTACATTACATTTATGAATTGGAGCTAGTTCTGTGTCGCCCTAGGTTATGACTGTTATATGATGAATATTATCCAACGAGTTCACCAATCCAGTGCCTATGAGGTTTCCACATGTGGATCTTGCTAAGTTACTATTGCTATTGCTACTGTTACACTTGCTACAAAATCATTGCTATCACTGCTACCGTTACTACTGCTATCAAAACTATCATACTACTGTGCTACTGATCATTTTGCTACAGATATTTAATCTCCAGGTGTGGTTGAATTGACAACTCAACTACTAATACTTGCAAATATTCTTTGGCTCCCCTTGTGTCAAATCTATAAATTAGGGTTGAATACTCTACCCTTGAAAACTGTTGCGATCCCCTATACTTGTGGGTTATCAAGACCTTTTTTTGGCGCCGTTGTCGGGGAGCATAGCTATATTTGTTGAGTCACTTGGGATTTATATCAATTGATTACTATGAAGAATATGAAGGATACAAGAACCAAGATTTTTCCCTCTAAGACAAGGGGAGGTAAGGAATTGCCCTCTAGCTCTGTACTTGATTCACCTTCGGTTATGAGTAAACTTGCAACACCACAACATGCTATTAATCCAGATATGTCGCAAGTTATTGATGATGCTACTTCTGCTATGGATGATGCTTATGATGATGCTAGTACCATGCTTGATGATAATGTGCCACTAGGTGAATTTCTTGATGAACAAATTGCTAGAGCTAAAGAGAATTAAATTATTGAAACTGATGAGATTACTGAAACTGATGAAGTCTTTGAAACTAAGAACTATGGAACACCTATTAGACCTAGCTCTCCTAGATTTGAATGCCTAAGATACCTGAGGGTTATGTTATGGATGAGGAGATAGCTAGAGAAATCCTTTCTTGTAAGGATAGAGATGATCTTAAGAAATTATTATGCAAGTATAAAGAAAAGACTTTGAAATCTAGAATGAAATGTGATCCTAAGTTTGCTACTTAACCTATCTTTGTTACTGATAAGGATTATGAATTCTCTGTCGACCCAGAGTTAATTACTTTGGTTGAATCTGATCCTTTCCATGGCTATGAAACTAAAACTGCAGTGGCACATCTTACTAAGTTGAATGATATAGCCATCCTCTTTGCTCATGCTGAGAAGATTCGCTATTACTATATTCTCAAATTATTTCCGTTCTCATTAAAGGGTGATGCTAAGATATGGTACAATACTCTTGCTCCTGGTTGTGTGCGTAGTCCACAGGATATGATTTACTACTTGTCTAAAAAATATTTTCCAGCTCATAAGAAACAAGCTGCCTTACAGGAAATTTTTACTTTGTGCAAATTGAAGAAGAGAGTCTCCCACAAGCATGGGGGAGGCTTCTCCAATTGCTTAATGCTTTGCCTGATCACCCTCCTAAGAAAAACGAAATACTTGATATCTTCTATAATGGAGTAACTGATGCTTCTAGGGACTTCCTAGATAGTTGTGCTGGTTGTGTTTTTAGGGAACAAACTGTTGAACAAACTGAGGAACTATTGAATAATATACTGAATAATTATGATGATTGTTCTCTCCCTGAACCACCGGCTAAACCCACTCCGAAGAAGACGGGTATCTTATTTCTCAGTCTCGAATATATGCAAGAGGCAAAGAAATGTATGAAGCAAAAAGGTATTAAACCTGAGGATGTTAAAAATTTACCACCTATTGAAGAAATACATGGCCTTGACACACCACCACCTCAACAGGTGGTACAAGTAAATTCTTTACTAAAGTTTGATGAAAGTGATATCCCTTACAATAAACATCCTAGTCAATGCTTATATGAGTTTGATAACTACATTAGGAAACAAGATCACTTCAATGCAAATGTTCTGAAATAATTGAAATATAATTCTGATATGATTGCTCGCTTGAGTGACTTGTTATTTAGAATCAGTAATGATGTTAGAGGTGTAGGAAAACATGCTTCTATGGTTCAAACCTAGTTAGAACAAGTTGCTAAATCTCAAAGAGAATTGCTTAATGAAATGAATAATAATATGAATGATCATGCTATTAGAGTAGTGACTAGAGGAGGTAGAATGACCCAAGAACCTCTTTATCCTGAAGGTCATCCTAAAAGAATTGAACAAGACTCTCAGAGAATTAACACCGATGCACCTAGTCCTTCCAAAAAGAAAAAAATAGGACTTTGCATACCTCTAGTGAACCTGAGATAGAAAAACCTCCTGATAATAATTATGTCTCTATTTCTGATGCTGAAACTCAGTCTGGTAATGAACATTCACCTAGTGGCAATGAAAATGATAATGATGATGTTCATGAAGATACTCAACTGAACAATGATAAGGAACCAGATGATGATGTTGAAATAGAACCTGCTGTTGATCTTGATAACCCACAACCTAAAAATAAACGATATGATAAGAAAGACTTTGTGGCTAGAAAACATGGTAAAGAAAGAGAGCCATCAGTTCAGAAACCCATGCCTTTTTCTCCTAAACCATCTAAGAAAAAGGATCATGAAGAATTTGAACGCTTTGCTGAAATGATTAGGCCAGGCTTTTTGCGTACCCGCTTAACTGATATTTTAAAGATAACCCCTTATGCAAAATACATGAAAGACATCATCACTAATAAAAGAAAGATACCTGAAGCTGAAATCTCCACCATGCTTGCTAATTATTCTTTTAAGGATGGAGTACCTGAAAAACTTGGAGATCCTGGAATACCAACTATACCTTGCTCCATTAAAAGAAATTATGTCAAAACTGCTTTGTGTGATTTGGGAGCTGGTGTTAATGTTATGCCTTTCTCTTTATCTAAAATACTTGATTTGAATAAACTCACACCTACTGAAATATCTTTGCAAACGGATGACAAATCAACTGCCATACCTATCGGTATTTGTGAGGATGTGCCGGTTGTTGTTGCAAATGTTACTATCTTAACAGACTTTGTTATTCTTGAGATGCCCGAGGACGACAACATGTCGATTATCCTTGGTAGACCCTTTTTGAATACTGCAGGGGCTTTTATTGATTGTAATAAAAGAAAAGTCACTTTTCATATCAATGGTAATGAGCATACGGTGCACTTCCCGAAGAAAGAATTCCAAGTGAATGGTATTAATGTTATTGAGGAATCTCTCACACTCACTATTGGAAGTTTTCAACTACCTCTACCTACTGCCAAAAAGAAATATGACATACTTATTGTTGGGGATATGCATATCCCCATTGAGGTAACTTAGTGTTTTACGAAAGTTCTTCGGTTTCATGCTAATCGAAAGTGGTTGTTAATAAGACTTGATCAACCTTATTAATGGATCATTTTTGAGAGGTATGAAGTTGATGAATCTAGTAGGCACAACCTTCTCCTCCCACCTTTTGTTTTCTATTTTTCTTAGCCAAATAAAATAAAATTCCATGTTAATCCTGTTTTTCGATTTCTCCGTGCAATAAAAATGACCCAAAAATAAAAGGTCCCAGAATGTCTTGAAAATTTAACATGATTTTTTTCTGTTTATTTCTGAATTTCTGGTGCAAATAACATCAGAGGGGGTGCACCTGGTGTCCACGAGACACCAGGGCGCGCCAGCAACCCCAGGCGTAGATGGGCTTGCATGTTGAATTCTTAGAGTTCTAAGTAGTTTGAATGCTTAATATGGCCTCTAGGCATCCTTAGGAGTAGTTGCTATCACTGTTACGAAGTTTTGTTGACAAAAATTTTGGGACCCAAAATTTTTCAGAAATTTGTACGCAAATAAAATGAACTTCTTTGGAAGGAGTTCTTCAAGGAGAACGTCCTCGGAGGCATCATCGAGTAGTGCCTCAATACGGCGTTCTTATGTTGAGCCAAGTGCAAGCTCGATGCGAGATGCCGCTACCAAATCATGCTTATGGCCATGTAACGAATTCATGGAAGGTGCGGGTATCAAGGAGGAATTCGAGCAATTTATCCACAACGCAGAACTTGCCCCCTTCATCGCAGATGAGTGCATTCAACATCTCGACCTAAAAAAAACATTCACAAAGAAATTTAAATATTTTCCTCGTGAGTCTAGAGTTTCATTTAACCTGTATGACCATCCCTTTACCATACCTTTAGATGTGTTCTGTGAAGCGTGCAAAATTCCATATTGGTGTTCACTAGACGAACCACCAACATCTGAGTATGAGTCATTTTTTATTAATCTTTGCTACGGTGAGGATAGAGGAGTGACACATGGTAGAATAAAAAGCATCCATTTTGCATCAATACACTACTTTGCACTCTTTAATGGCAAAATGCATCGTAGGCAAGCAAGATTGCAGCACACCGTGTGCTCTGATTTGAGTCTTATACACACGGCTATAACAGGAGATAAACGTTATAATCTTGTAGCAATCATTGCACGGAGATTGCAGCACAATGCTGCTAGTGGTCACTTTTATGGAGGGATCTATGCCTCCCGTGTAGCTAAGAAGCTAAATGTATCACCTTGGCCTAACGATCCCATTTTACCTACTCAGTACTTAGACTTTGAGGCCATGAAATGTCATAAGTTCCTTAAGGGCACAGTCACTAATTATACTTACAACTTGAGGTTCAATAAAGATCCCATTGTACCTGTTACCTTGCCTGCTCCTGCTCTCTTTGATTATGAAAGTAAGGGAAGATACTACATTCTTGAGAGCGAGGCTTGCGCGTACAATGCAGAGGTTGAAGCTACCAGATGGGCTGAGGACGCTTCACCAAGAGCCTCGGTGGGCTATCACTCAGACTATTATCCAGGCCGCGGATGGTGATTACCAAGCTAGGACAAAAGCCTAAGCTTGGTGGAGTACGTATTTCCATCGACATTATATTTATGTTTACACATTTCATTCCAGTTGTCGGTGTCTACACTTTTTCATTATATTATCCTTGCTAGATTTATTTTCTCGCTTTCTTCTTGCGTGTTTGAAAAACTTTGAGAAAATTCAAAAATATTTCCTACTTCTTTTCGGTTTTTCTTTTCAGTTTAAATTAATTATAGTAGTAAAGGAAAACCGTAACAGCCCGAGACCGACGCTCCAGAAGATTCCCGTTTTATTCCGTGTCGTCTTGTGATTCGTTTGTTTGTCGCATTCATCATTGCATCATTCGCATCGTCTGCATAGCATCAGCACTCCATTGCTAGCATTTTTTCAAAACTCGCATCCGTTCGTAGTAGCCGGTTCTCTCCATTTTTGTCGTTGACCGTTTTGGGACCAACCACACACGCACGCGCTCGCGGCACCTTTAAAATATTGCTTTTAAAAGTGTGTATAAAATGTTCTTGGAATGTGTTGAAAGTTGGCGTGTGGTCTTATTATATTGTAGGTAGACCGCCTGCCAAATTTCGTCGCATTCAGATGTCGTTTGATACCCCCTGACCGTTATACCTATAGCGGCACTATAGCCGGTTAAAATCACAGACGTTTTTCACATATAAAACATGTTGCCGGGCTACCCGCGATCTTCCCTCTCTCCCTAATTGCCTAGCCCCTCTGCACAGTGCACAAACCCCTCGCGCGCGTCCGATAGCTTCCCCGAGCCCGAAACGCACGATCGCGACCGTTGAGTCCGGCTCAACCCCGAGATACCCGAAAACATCTGCGGTTTCTTATTTGGACTCCCTAACCTAATTTTTTAACCGTTCGATCTAAATCAGAGGGTCCTAATGCCTTTAAAGCTAGCCCACTCACTATATATATAGTCCACCACTAGTCCAAAACCAGACCAAACCCTAAAATCAAGGGAGTTTGTCCCTCCGCCGCCGTCGTTGGTTTCTCCCACCTCAGGATACCCTCCGATCCAGTCCATCCAAGCCGAGCCGACCGACCGCCTCCCTCATTTTCAGCACCAACCCAACCAGCGAGCCTCCTCCTGATTCCACCCGAGCCACCCGTCTCCCTATCCCCTGGATACGTCCAACCACAGCTCGTCCTCGCGCCCAAGCGCACCTTCGGGCTCCAGCAAGAACCATGGCTGCCGAGCCCGGAGCAGCAGCAAGCTGCCGGCCATCCGAGGCCTCCCCATGAACGGATCCTCGACCATCGCCTCAGGCCAGTGTAAGCCAATTCCATATACTCATCTCCTCTTTACATGTATTTGTAACGATATCCATTCTTGCGAAACGACGAGATGCGCTTCTATCCCTATCGAGGTCCTCAAGCCAAAATGAGGATAGGACCACATCTTGGGCATTACAAGTTGGTATCAGAGCAGTACCGACCTAGGAGACACCTTGACTGATCAAACTTGGCCGAGTCGAGTCTAGAAAAAAACTATTTGGAGTCTAGTTATATATCGGAGAGTAGGATTCTTTTACTCCTCTTCTATGTTCTGGTGAGGAATCCTGATGTAGGAATTTTAATTCTACTCCTCTTCTCACTCAATATTTTTTAGGATCACGCGGGTGTTTTGGAACCTCTATGATGTCGATGTGAGCGGAATTCTGTTCTTGGTGCCTCCCTACTGTATGGAATGCACCCGGGGAGTTGAGCTCCAGGAGATTCTTGACACATCGCTATCGTTCAGTTTCCTTAGTATCTCAGGACGCGGATGTTCGAAATTACTTCAATACTATTCGTGGTGCAAAGAGTGTGGAGGCTCCCAGTACTGGGGAGCGGGATCAAATGCACTGCCATGTTTGGTATCGTTGTCATTACGAGGGTCTAAGGTAGATGAGTTTCTGAGGTTTCTCTGGTTATGTGTTGACGGATGTGATACACTGGTGGGTAGTATTATTGCTAAGAGCTGAGTGGTTTATTCAGTAATTGATCCATGTATCCGTTGGACCAGATTGCATAACCAGAAAGATTTCGGAAGTTCTTAGGTGGGAATTCAAGTAGTTACCTAGGATTATCCTTCCAGCAAATGCAAATGGGTTATGTATTTGTTTTCATCTTAATTCTCAAGCCTCATCCTTTGTTTTGTTGGAGTATGGTAATTTGAGTTGCTTCGATGTCAAATGTTATTTTCATATCTTTCCTAAGCGGTGTTCTCATATTTCTATGGGAGTATTAATTCATTTGATCAATCAAATTGTCATGTCAATTCTTTTCAATCCTGAGTGCTTCTCTTTAAGTTAATTCAATCCTCTCCAATATTTCCAAGATCAATCCTCATATTTCTTTCTGGAGTTCGTTTCATCCGTCCCAAGTTTTCTTTGTTTTTCCCCACCCTCCCGCCCTTTTTCTTCAGCGATTAAATTATCGTCCAAGTGCCTTTCTATTCATGTGATGCTTCCGCTATCTTTTCTTCCATTTTGTATCCGGTGATTCATTGTGAAGATCCCAAGTGCTCTAGTTCATCATTCTTTGTCTCCATTTTCTTCCCCGGTGGATTCAATTCAACCTCTCCTTGTTCGTCATATCCTTCGTCGTCTGTCCAATGCTTTCCCATGTTGGAAATTCTTAATCCAGCCCCTCTTGTTTATTCTTCCCTCTCTCTATTCTATCCGGAGTGGCAAGGTATCTTAGAAGATTCGTGTTTTCGTTCAAAATCCTTTCAAATTATTTCGAGGGTCTCACCTCATCAAGTTTTCATTTGTACCGGTGCAATCCCTCTTCCTAAGCAATCGTTTCAACGGTGTTTTCTTTGAGTGGGCCCATAACCACAAGTTTTATCCAGGATCTTGCCTAGCTCTTCTAATTTTTTCTGATATGTCCTCAAGTTCTTTTCAAATATGACGTAAGAATGATTTTCATCAGTCATATTCCTTCTCCAAGGTCACTTCAAATATTTTTTCATCAATGGCTCAACCTTTCCTTATTTATTGTTCCGGAGTATCTCAGTAATTCTTGGTGTTGTTTCTCGTCATCATTCTCAGTGTTCAAGGCCGAAGGGGAGTTTCTCTTAAATCTTTGTCCGTTCTCATGAAGATTCGTGGTTCAAGCTTTTGTTATCATCTTAAATTGTTTTCGATCATGAGTAATTCCTTCCATATCTATCCGGAGCATTTCAGAGTTGTTTTAAAAAAAATTCCGATCCTCCGAAGGCCATCATTTCAGAAGATTTCTTCATTCTCAGCTGTCAGCTTTCATTCTCAAATTCTTTTCAATTGTTGTCCCTTCGTTCGTATCTCAATTATCCTGGTGGCTCTTTCTAGTTATGCTAGGCGGATCATGATCTCTTCGTTCTCATGTATTCCATTCATGAGTATTGTATACCCATTCATTCATAGTATCCCCATTCATTTGCAAATTCTTACCGGTGTTTAGTTCAAGACTTCTTCAAGTTGTGCTCTTATCTCTCCTCAATCATTGCAAAAGGAATAACTAATATGCCAAATCCTTTGCTTGTCATCAATTTAAGTTGATGAAGGATAAGCATATCATAATTCTTATTCTTGATTCTTCAAGGTGTTTTCAATCCTTTAAAGAGTTGTTCATGATATCAAATTCTCGATTCTATGTTGTTCATCTTTTCTTTTCCGGAGTTTCAAGTTTTCTCAAGTATCTCATCGTGAATTTTCATCTAAATCTTTGCATAGCCTAAATCTTGTTCTTTTTCGACCTTCAATTCTTTCTATCATCCTTTCATTTCAGAGTTCTTGAAGAAGTTATTCATGGTGGTTTGTTAAGGATATCATCATTCTTTAAATATTCTTAAAGATTATTGTTGGAGGAGCTCAAGTATTCTTTATCTTGCATTTCAAAGTGCAATTCATTCTCCCTTATCTTTTAAGGTGGTGTTATAGCATTCTTGATTCATGAGGAGTCTCGAAGAGAATTTATTTCAAGAATGAGACATTTAAACCCACCAATTTCTTTGATCATGAGATCTTCTCAACCATGATTTCACCTAAAGCGTTTCCTAAGGATAGTTGCGATCATGGTGCTTATCAAGATCCAAATTATCAATGTATCCTTTTGGTGAAAGAAGTTTTCATCTCTTTGTTGATCTCAATGAATCAATTGTTTCTGTTATGGGCAGGTTGTCACCTCATAATGTTGAGATGTGTTCCATAAGACCACAATAAGCTTATTCTTTGCGTTGTTGATGTTCCAACAACTCCGTTCAATCTATGCTTTCAATTCAATTGTGGTATAAGTTGTCATTTTCTTCTCCGTTATTTTCTTTCAAATGATCTAGCTTCATTCTTTTGTTCCGGAGGCATTGTGATGTTTCTCTATTCATCCCATCATCTCGGTTTGTCAAGATCATGTTCCTTACCTGCTTATCCATTTAACCGGAGGTTGTGACATCATTTTTCAAGTTCTTTCTATCTTATCAAGTTTTGCCTCTCTTTTCTATCAAAGTGCTGCCCAAATTTCTTTTAAATTCTTGCTTGTTCATCTTGCCTTATTTCATCTCTTTGTACATCTAAGTGTTGTTGGTTTCATTCGTTTGTCAAAGAAGCAACTAAGATTTACCTCTTCCTCTTCCCCTTCTCATTCTAAGAACTTGGGTCGAGATCTCTTTTTAGTGGAGGAGAGTTGTAACAGCCCGAGACCGACGCTCCAGAAGATTCCCGTTTTATTCTGTGTCGTCTTGTGATTCGTTTGTTTGTCGCATTCATCATTGCATCATTCGCATCGTCTGCATAGCATCGCCACTCCGTTGGCCGTTTCGGGACAAACCACACACGCCCGCGCCCGCGACACCTTTAAAATACTGCTTTTAAAAGGGTGTTTAAAATATTATTGGAATGGGTTGAAAGTTGGCATGCGGTCTTATTATATTGTAGGTAGACCGCCTGCCAAATTTCGTCGCATTCAGAGGTCGTTTGATACCCCGACCGTTAAACCTATAGCAGCACTATAGCCGGTTAAAATCACATGTTTTTCACATATAAAACATGTTGCCGGGGTACCCGCGTCTTCCCTCTCTACCTAATTGCCTAGCCCCTCTGCATAGTGCACAAATCCCTCGCGCGCGTCCGATAGCTTCCCCGAGCCCGAAACGCACGATCGCGACCGTTGGGTCCGGATCAACCCCGAGATACCCGAAAACATCTGCGGTTTCTTATTTGGACTCCCTAACCTAATTTTCTTAACCGTTCGATCTGAATCAGAGGGTCCTAATGCCTCTAAAGCTAACCCACTCAGTATATATATAGTACACCCCTGGTCCAAAACCAGACAAAACCCTAAATTCAAGGGAGTTTGTCCCTCCGCCGCTGGCGGTGGTTTCTCCCACCTCAGGGTCCCCTCCGATCCAATCCATCCAAGCCCAGCCGACCCGACCGCCTCCCTCGTTTTCAGCACCAACCCAACCAGAGAGCCTCCTCCCGATTCCACCCGAGCCACCTGTCTCCCTATCGGAGCCGGATCCAGTGACTTCCCTCTGTCAAGTCACGCTGCACCTTACCCACCTCTATCTACCATCCATCCAACATCCAACGGACAATACTAGCCTGAGTTAAAAAACCATCAGACTTGGCAGTTTTCAGGCATCGAGCGCTGCACTGGCCTGGGGTAAAAATGGGTTCAAACTTGGATTGCTAAGGCATTCAACAAGAAAACGACGGCTGTCAGTTTTCAGTAAAAAACAGTTTAGAATTGGGATTGCTCAGGAAAGGTACATCAGGCCTATGTGTTGTATTGGATCATCAATAGTGAAATTCAGTTTAGAACCACCCAGCAATTGCCACTCTGCACTTAACAGTGACAGTAAAAGCACTTCAAACTTAAATTTGCACTTAGCACATATTTTTTTTAGCAATAAGTGGTAGCACTGAACAATCATTCAAGTACATACATATTAGCCATTTTACTTGTACATTTAGCCCACAAAATACTATAGTTAGGCGCCAAATACCATAGTTATCGTTGTCCAAAAGACTAGCCATCTCTGTCCAAAATACTATCTAGATCTCTTCTAGATGTTAGAACAAATCTTCCAGATTGTCAACATCACAAGTAGGAGCAGTCAGGAGCTGGGTATAACTATCAATGATATTGTACTCTTTGAAGGCCACATTTGCTCCTTTGTTAATGTTATCCTTCTCCGCACCATCATTCCTTTTTTGTCGCTGATAACAAAATTTCAAGTAGTGAGTTTAGGAATGAATGACAAACAACATGTAAGAATGTCCAGATTCAATACCTTTGCTCCTTCGTTGATGTCATCCCTCTTCACACCATCATTCTTCTTTTGTCGCTGTTAACAAAATTTCAACTAATGAGTTTAGGAATGAATGACAAACAACATATAAGAATGTCTAGGTTGCAATACCTTTGCTCCTTTGTTGATGTCATCCTTCTCAACCCCATCATTCTTCTTTTGTCGTTGCTAAGAATATTTCAACTAATGAGTTTAGGAATGAATGACAAACAACATATAAGAATGTCCAGATTGCAATACCTTTGCTACTTGCGCTTTCACCGATTTAGTCGGCTTGCGCTTTCCCTTGCGCAGCTTATCAAGCCAGGTTTTATTTCTCTTAGATTTTTTAGATTGAACCTCCTTTTTCTTCAACCGTGCAGCACTTAGCAAGTCTGTTGTGGGCTGCACATTTGGTTCAACATTCTCTTGTTCATTATTTGGTTCATTGACAGCAGAAGTAGATGCATTGAGTATGTCCTCCAGCTTTGGAGCAACGGAGTCAAGTGCCTCTTCTAGCAGCAAACAACATTCTGGAGACTTGGCTATCTTGTATGCCAAACTAAGGAATTTATGAGACAAATATTTACACCGAAGCAAAGCTTCTAGTTTTGGATTGTCTACCACATTCCTTCCTTGTCTATCCAATATACTTCCTTTTTGTGCTTCTCTAGTCCATCTCTTTAAGATATAATGGTTTGGCAATGTCTTTATGTTCATCAAGTCAAGAACTTTCAAACCATGTCCGCACAATATTCCTGTCCTCTTGAACATTCCACAATTACATGAAACGGTTTGGTTCAAAGGATCGCCTATCACTATGCGCTCCTCCTCAAAACTTAAATCATCACCCAAATTCCCAATGGCAACAACATATTTGTTATTTTCATCCAGTAGTTTGGTGCATGCAGCCATGGATCTTTCATATTCACTTTGAAAAGCTTCAAAAATAACTGGAGTGTACACTTTACTTGCTTGCACCAACATAGGTGTGAACATTTTTATTCTTGGCATCTTCTTCCTTGCCTCAAATTCAGATTCTAGTTCTTTGCTTCTTTTTACTTCCACCGTCCTCTCAAAATGCTTCAAGAATCAGACAATATGGAAATCTGACTTCAAATGGTTCTTCAATGCATTGTTGAAGCTCTCACTAAGTTGGGTACTTCTCACTCCCAAACTGAAGACTTCTCTCATATAACACTCAACCCATTTCTCTTTCACCTTGTAGATACTATCTAACCAAGTCTGCTTATGCATTTTACATCTCATACTGTCAAATGCTTCTTGAAATTCTGTCTTGTCCTCGTAGCCATACATACAAGCAGCAAAATCTGAGAGAATATGAGACTCGGCGTCTTCCTCCTCCTCTTCCTCCTTGCCTTCATCTTCCTCTTCGGCCTTCAATGGTGATAAATGTTTAACAGCATTTTGCATTATATGAAAGGTGCACAATCCATAATATGATTCTGTGAATACTTCCCCTATAGCATTTCCCATTGCAATATCTTAATCCGTATAAATAGTCAAATGTTTGTGCATCGCCTCACCCAAATTCTGCAAAATTAAGAACCAAGAATGGTACAATCACATCTATCACAACACACAACAATGACAACTGCAGAATCACGACTATCACTATTTGTAGAACCCAAAATTGAGATTCCAAAGGAATTTACCACTGAGAAGGATATAGCAGCAGCAGCGCTTCGATCGGCAAGACGACACTGACACCAGCGCCCGCGGACTCCGTCTCCTTAATTGAATCGCGATGCTCCTCCGCAGCGGTGCGCGCTGGCTCCAACGCTACCCGGTGGCGGCGCTCCTCCCAATCCCTTGGCCGCACGATGCTCTTTCCTGGTCCGTGGAGGCGTTCCTCCGCAGCCGTACTTACTCGACCCGCGGCGGCGCCCCTCCTCGATCCAGACGGAATCGCCACTTCGCTCGCCCCTGCGAAAGAGCCGAGCTGGTTTTCCTCCGGGCACTTTGCTCGGCCGCTCGGGGTTGGCTCCGTGACAAAGCGCGGGAGTGCGCGAGATAATCCCGCCAAGCCCGCTTTTTCCCCACGCTGGATTTCTCTGTTCCGCGCTCGATGCCTGAAAACTGCCAAGTCTGATGGTTTTTTAACTCAGGCTAGTATTGTCCGTTGGATGTTGGATGGATGGTAGATAGAGGTGGGTAAGGTGCAGCGTGACTTGACAGAGGGAAGTCACTGGATCCGGCTCCCTCCCTATCCCCTGGACGCGTCCAACCACAGCTCATCCTCGCGCCCAAGCGCACCTTCGGGCTCCAGCAGGAACCATGGCTGCCGAGCCCGGAGCAGCAGCAAGCTGCCGGCCATCCGAGGCCTCCCCATGAACGGATCCTCGACCATCGCCTCAGGCCAGTTGCCCGCGCCCTCTCCTTCCTTTCTCTCCTTCTTCTTTCTCCCCATATCATCCCTTTTCTCTCTCCCATGCTACAGGTTTGTCCATGAAGCCATGGAGCTTGCCTGACGCCAGGGCTCCCGTCACCATGGAGCACCGCAGTCGCTCGCCCCTACCTCGCCTCCATCTCGAGGCCCCATCCCCGCCGTTCCCGACCAGCAGGTCCCCAGCGCCGCCCTTCTTCCCGGCCTCCCCTGTTCTCTGCTCCCGGTCACTCCCTCTAAGGACCCCATCTCTCTCTCCCGATGCAGGGATCATCGCCGGAGATCCGCCGACAAGTCCGGCGACCTCCCCCATCGACATTCGTGCCCAGACCGTGTTGTCCGACCTCCGAGCACGCCCTGCCTTGCAGAGTCATGGCCATGGAGCAGGCCGCCTCTGTTCGTGTGGTTCTGCTTCGAGCAGAGGAGCGAGGCGGATGAAGCCCCGAACCCAAGCCGCGCCATCCCAGCAAGGTGAGGAACCGCACCCCGCCTCTTTCCGCATGCCCGCCGGCGCTATAGAGCTGCACAATCGTTGCTGCTTGGTTCACCCGCCGGCAAGAATCTCCGCATCTCCATAGCTCAAGCTCGGCCTTTTAACGCTAGTTCATATCGCGTAACTTGCTATCTATCTCGCTAACACCAAGCTAGCCCGACTGGTCAACCCTCCGCGCTAACACCCAGAGGTACTGGTTTCGAGTCCCAGGAGCCCAATTTTTGCCTTGTTTTCTTTCAGTTTCCACACGCACAGGCCTCCCTTTATTTCAGTTTTGTTTCTCTGTTCCGAACATCAAATGTGCGATTTTTTTTCAGAAATAGTACATATTTTTGAACAAATTGGGAAAATATGATCAAAACATCAGAAATTGCAAAACTAGCACACCGTCGTCCTACGGTTGGACGAAACTGACGTTTCGGTCAACCACTGACCGAAACATGACGTGTCGTCCTCTGGTTGGACGAAACAACTGTTTCGTTCTACGGTTGGACGAAATATCAGTTTCATTCAAACAGAAGCTGAATTATCCATGCATTCGGTACCGAAGCCAGCTTCGTTTTTCTGCAGAACGAAAACTATATTTTTTTGGTATTTCCTTCGCCGAAGAGTGCATTTTCCCGCCAGTTTCGTTCCCGCCCTTCTTTCCCGCCAGTTTCGTTCCCGCCCTTCTTTCCCGCCAGTTTCGTTCCCGCCCTTCTCTCCCGCCCTTCGTTCCCGCCCTTCTCTCCCGCCCTTCTTTCCCGCCCTTCTCTCCCGCCCTTCTTTCCCGCCAGTTTCGTTCCCGCCCTTCTCTCCCGCCCTTCTCTCCCGCCAGTTTCGTTCCCGCCCTTCTCTCCCGCCCTTCTTTCCCGCCAGTTTCGTTCCCGCCCTTCTTTCCCGCCCTTCATTCCCGCCAGTTTCGTTCCCGCCCTTCTTTCCCGCCATTCTCTCCCGCCATTTTCTCTTCTGACCCTATAAAACCCTCTCCGCAGCAAGGTGGGCGAGCAGGCAAGTGTAGTGTTTTTTTGGTCACCGTTTCTTTGCAGGTAATGGCTTGCCCCTTTTGCCGAGCTCCAGGTGGCCCTTGTTCTTCCTTTGATTCTTCTGCGTCTGTCTTCACTGTGGTGCTGGATCGTCGCTGTTCAAGGCGTGTTGTAAGATTCTATATCTTGTTTATCTGATTGTGGCATATGGTTCATGTTGTTTAGGTTGGAATGTATTCTAATGCCTTTGTTTATATGATTATGATGTTTGCTTCCATTCTTTTTGTAGTATGTTCCGTGCAGTGTTAGATCACATCTTGCTCGGTACATTGAGGAGTGCAGAGCTTTAGCTATTCGGAGGGGTGACACAGATATTGATCTTGCTCTTCACAACAGTGAGGGTAACTTATACCATGTTCTGTTTACACATGGTCGGGTGAGCAGTAAATTCCATGGTCCTTCATGGGAGGAACTTGTGAATGATATGGTCTCCGTGATCGTGACATGATGACTGTTAGGCTTGAGCACTATGGAACATGGTGTAGTGTTGATTTTCATCGGGATGGTGTTATGTTGTTCCCTTTACCCTGTGTTGGTAAGATTTTTTTTTGAGTGATTTAAAGTTTTGTTTCAACTTATACGTTTTGCTGTTCTGCTAAATTTGTGAAATTATTTTTTTGTAGCTCTTGATGATCTGAGTGAAACTCAGAGGGAACTTGTTGACAGTTGTTTTTATAGTCGTGGTATCTTAAGTCTGAATTATCACCAAATGTATGTCATGTCACGACAGCTCTTTGATGACAACTACATATTGTGTACTCCTTTTGTTCATAGGATTGATTCCATGAATGTCAATGGTCAACATATGGTGAGCTTTGTTTTTGGCTACTGTATATTTTTTTGTTCTTTGCTCTAGTATACTGTTTTAAATTTGTAAGCTCAACATCATATAACTTGATGTTTTTTGTCAGGTTATTCCGACCATGGTTGTGAGGAGTTTGACGGAATTTGTGTCAATTCCTAGGACCGGTTCTTTAACTCTTGAAATTACTTTGGATTCTGAAGATGATGATATATCTGTGAGCATTCCTTGTTCCTACTTTATTGGCTTGGGTGATAGAATGGTGTTCAAGAAGGAAGGCTTCGGTAATTTTCTTCGGGCATCGTCTATTGAAGTCAACAATTTGGTGCTCATAACCTTCAAAGAGCGTGATCAGGAGCTAGTTGTTGTTTTCAGTCATCTGCCACAGTGATCGTACTATCTCGCCCTACTATCCCCCCATTTTATTTTCCCGCCCCACTATCCCCCCATTTTATTTTCCCGCCCTACTATCCCGCCATTTTCTTTCCCGCCATACTCTCCCGCCACTTTTTCTCCCGACATTCTCTCCCGCCATTTTCTTTCCCGCCTTTCTTTCCCGCCTTTCTCTCCCGCCATCTTCTCTTGTGAACCTATATAACCACATCCGCAGTAAGGTGGGTGAGCAGGCCCTTCTGTCCCCCTTTCTCTCACGCATTTCGCTCCCGCCATCCTTTCGTGGAGATGTCTCATCCTCATTATCCTTTTGATCATAGTTTCCACTCTGGTATGTCCGATCGTCTTCTCAAACTAGCCGCCAATTTCAAGATGGATGATAGAGTAGTTCCATGGGAGGAACTCATCAGTAGTGACACCATAATGAATGAGTTGGCTCACTCATTAGCTAGGAGTGGGTGGCCTCCCAGGACATTTGAGGAGATACGAAAAGAACTTCTCAGGTTGCATGGCAGATGGGAGAAGGTCAAACTGCATAAGAGTGAATCTTACATCAGGCTTGGGAGGAATAATTCAGATTTATGGTCAGCAGACAGTGAGGACGAAGACGACCTCTTCATGCCGAGCACCAAGGTCAAGAGTACCGCATCGTCGAAGGCCAAGAGTTCTACTTCGACAAAGGGCAAGAGATCTGCATCGACGGAGGAGGAGGATGATGCATTCATGTAGTACTGTATTATGTAGTACTGTTTAATTTATGTTGTAGTGTTTAATTCAGCTGTACTGTTTAATTCAGTTGTAATGTTTAATTCAGTTGTACTGTTTAATTCAGTGGTAATGTTTAATTTCAGTTGGATGCATTTAGTTTGCAGTACAAGTGTTATATCTCTAAACCAATTGACCAACTTTGTACTGAAGTTTTTTTGCCACCGACGGCTTCTCCCTCGGCCAGCTCGCTTTTCCCTTGCTTTTTCCCATGCGCAGACGCTGATTCCGATGCCCACACTGTAGCAAAGTGCGCTGATTGGCACGGCATACTGTAGTGATTGGCACGGCATACTGTAGTGATTGGCAGACTGTAGTGATTGGCAGACTGTAGTGATTGGCAGACTGTAGTGATTGGCAGACAGACGCTGATTCTTGCTGTATGCTTTGTCTGATTCCTGCTGTCTGCGGTGCTATTTTCTTCTACCGACAACACAGTGCTCCTCATCTTTATATACGAGATGCCCATGCCTGCTCTCTCACGCTCTTCTCTTTGCTTCTGCCCACACTGCTTGCTCTTTCTCACTCTCTTCTCCATCGTCCAGCCGCACTTCAAAACACCAACGCGCTAGTCATTATGAGTTTGCCTTGCTCGGATCAAAGCATTAGGCCTACGAAAATGAAGAGTGCGACTTTGCCTCGGGGGGTGGAAGTACTTCGTTGTTGGTGTGGCGATCTCTGCAAGGTGAAGGAGGTGACGGATTTTTCAGATTGGTTGGGCATGAAGTTTTTCATGTGCGCCAATTATGAGGAAGATCCACCCGTTGCTACTTCACCGTACATCAGGCCTCCGGTATGTTTCAGTCACGAAGAATAAACACGTTGTCAATATTATTGTTGATTTGATATTTCTATTTCTATTTTTTTTGTAGTCTCCTCCGCCTCTGTGCATGTATTATCGTTGGATTGACACGAAAAAACCGGACTGGGCGGTGACCGAGATTCGTGAAAGAGGTCGTCGTGCATGGGCAAGTTTGGACGCGGAAGAGCGCCGCGCGAAGGCGGCAACAGAGGAGAAAGCAGAGCAGGAGAGAGAGTGGCAAGAGTACTGTGTGAAGCAGAGGGCTTTTCTTGATGAGATGAAGAAGAAAAACCGAGAAGAGGGACTACGACTGGCGGAGGTTTACACCCACCAGCGCATAGCAAGCATTGTCTAGTACACCCACCAGCTTCCGATTCGTCCATATCATTACGGATGCGACATACCTTCCTTCTACCTCTACTTGTCCGCATCATATCTGGGTCTGGGATGTATTGCCTTTCATCCGGGACCGTGTTGAAGTTACCCATAACTCTAAATCCAACCATCTCACCGGTCCAAGCATTTTGCACCGACTCTTTTAGATAATATTGAGACACGAAAGAGATCGCGTCCATTTTTAACTGTCCACATGCAGCCAACACATGTGAGCAAGGCAAGTGGAGCAGCTTCGGTTTGTTGCATGTGCACTCACATGTTGGCCTGACTCCACTTCCAATTTTCACCTCGTGTGTCTTCAACTCATTTGCAGAACCGAATCTATCGGTAGGTAGGCGCACCTCATACCTCCTTTCTTGATTACCAATGGCTATGATAGTGTGCAACTTTGCTTTTTTGAGCTTCTTCGCCATGTACCGCATAATCTTTTCACAGTAAGGTGTTTCGGGGTTCTTCTTAATATGCTTCTCAGATTTCAAGCGCCTATCTCTGAAATACCTCACCGTGCCATGAAAAACACCCTCGACAATTGCTGTTAGTGGCATACCCCTATTCCCTCTGAGGACAAAGTTATAAACCTCAGCAAGGTTGGTTGTCATGGTGCCATACCTCGCTCCATGGGTGTCATGAAGCAAAGACCACTTCACGGGAGGCTCTTTCTCTATCCACTGTGAAAAATTCTTTATTGCCCTCCCCTTCTTTCTCTTCGTACCGGGCGGGTCAAATGCTGGCAAGTCACAAAGCTCAATTGGCTCTAGCTCTGTGTTAGTTGGTTGCTTAGCCTGTGCAGCTCTCCTTGCCTTAACCTGTGCCTTCGTGAACTCATCGAGCTTCTTCCACAAAAAATCATACTTTTTTTGTTGGTTTTCTGCGCACAGCTTTTTGAACATATTCATGAGGCGCTTATTCTTGAACTGGGAGTAAAAATTAGCCCCAAGATGGCGCATGCACCATCGGCTCTGCATGTCCTGCCATGGTGCTGGTTCGTTCCAACCTGGCGTCTGCAGTGCCCGAATGGCAGCTAGTATACCCGGATGCCTGTCATGAAGGATGCACACATTTGGCCGGTCCTTCACAATTACAATTTTCAGCTGCCTGAAGAACCATAGCCAACTCTCCAAGTTCTCACCCTCCATGAAGGCCATAGCAAGTGGGAGGATCTGATTGTTGCCGTCCACGCCTATAGCGGTCAGGATCTGACCCCTGTACTTACCAGTGAGAAACGTACCATCCAGACACAACACAGGCAGGCAATGACTGAAAGCTTCGATGCATATAGCGAAAGAGAAGAACACTCGATGCAGCACCTTATGATCTGGGAATTCGGGCAGCGTCAAGTGCTGGATGTCGACATGTGTGCCAGGATTCCTCGCCTGCAATGTGTGCAAGAGACGGACAACATTATCATACGAGTCGATGAAGGTCCCAAACCTCTTCTCCATCGCTCTCTGCTTGGCCCTCCAAGCCTTCCCATACGGAATTTCCTAACTATATCTGCTCTTAATTGCATTCTGAATGTGTTTCGCTTCCATGTCTTTCTTGCTCACTATCTCACTGAACATGACTTCCGCAATGAGACTTGAAGTAAGGTTTGGATGATCCACCAGCGGATATTTCATCACACAATTGTGGGGCACAACCTTCGTCACAACCCAAGTCACGTCATACTTTGGAACGTGGGCGTGCACCTTCGCGGGACAACTATCCATAATACATGACAAAGTCAAGTTTTTTTTGGTTGATACGTCCGTTTGAAAAATCCTTTGCGTGGACATTGCCCACTCTGTCACGGCTGCCTTCAGATTTTTCTTTGTGGTATACATACCCCCTATTTTGACTTTGCTCCGATGATACTCCCAGGAAGATTCATGACCATCGTTAACGGTCATGCCGGTCGAGAGGCTCTGATTCCATGAAGCAGGAATCGGTACCTCCTCGTCGTTCTCTTCACCATCTTCTTCATTTGAGTTCTCGGAATCAAGATCCTCCGCCAATCCATCCTCGTCTTCCTCTTCCATCAGATTCTGCATTTCCGATCCTTCCTCATCCCCATCAGCCTCGCCGCTATCAGGATCTCCTATGTTCTGACTACTCTCCCCTGCATCGTAGTCCCCTCCAATGTGTGACACATAATCTGACCGACCCTCGAGTTCAGTACCACCCATATGTTCTGACCCAGCTACATCCATCTCATCAATCGGCTGACTGACCTGGCCAGACTCGTAACCACCGCCGCCTTGTACCAGAGGATTCTCCATGGGGATGGGGAGCACTAAGGCAACGGGGTGAGTCCTCCGACGTTTGCAGGATTCTAACCAGGTCACCCACTTATGTGTCCTATCTATCAGAACCAACTCCCAGAAATTTTTTGTACGGGATTTCGACCACACTGACTGAATACTGACGGTGCACACATTGGGATCAAGCGAGAAATTTGTTGTCAACCAGTGTTTCAACTGACTAATGTTCACTTTTTCTGGATCGGTCAGTTGCAACTCCACATATGCAAACTCAGTCAGATCAACCCCACTCTCGTTTGTTCGGACATTACCAGGACCATAGTAAACAACAAATTTGACTGGTTCAGACATGTCTCCTGCCATAAAAATTCATACCCATCAACCACTAAGTACCACATATTTTTTTTTTACAATATCCGGAATGTCGGCCACATATACATGGCTACCACTAAGCAAACAACCGATCAAACGAACTACAATTTCAGACATGTCTCCCGCAATTAAAATTCATATTACCGTCTAAGTAAATAATTTTAGTACACTAACATGTCTCCCGCAATTAAAATTTCAGACATGTCTCCCACAATTAAAATTCATATTACCGTCTAAGTAAATTCATATTACCGCAATTAAAATTTCAGACATATACATGACTACCATTACGTACCACATATTTTTTTTTACACTAACAGAAATGTCTACCACATATACATGACTACCACTAAGTAAATAACCGATCTAACGAACTAAACAATCGTCATTTATATTATGAACTAAACAATTTTTTTTACACTAACAAAAAAGTGAAGCTCATTATACCTAAAATAAAAATGCACTAAACATAAATGTGAGATTATACCTTTGACGCGTGCTTCTCCGGCGAGCTCCTGTCCTCCGCGCTAATTCGAGCACCGAGCTGCCCACGGTCAACCCGCACGAGCTCGGCCACCGCAGACGGCTGCCCCTGCCAAGCTCCTCCAATGGCCGCCCTGCCTCACCCCCGCCCCTGCCAAGCTCCACCACAGCCGGGACCAAGCTCCAATGGCTGCCTCCACGCCGGCCTCCCTCCTCTACCCTCTCCCCCACACGCGGCTCCCGGCTTCCCTCCTCTACCCCATTGCCGGATCGGGTAACTAGCAGCCGATTTCTAGCTCCATCTACTAAATTTAATGGCTAAATGGCCTGGAATTTGAAGAAATATGAGAAGGAAAGGAAGAACAGAGAGAGAGAGAGCCGAGAGAAAGGGAGGCAGGAGGAAGAAGATGGCCTGCGGCCTTATCCCGTAGCCTTTCGTCCACGGGTAGAACGATTCGTCCTCTGGTTGGACGACAGGTACGTTTCGTCCACCGGTAGGACGAAACGTACGAGGGCCGTCGGTGCGGTGCAGTTTCGTCCAATCCCAGAACGACACACGAGTGTTTCGTCCTACAGTAGGACGACAGGTACGTTTCGTCCACCAGTAGGACGACGGTGTGCTAGTTTTGCAATATTTGATTTTTGGATCTTATTTTCCGAATTTGTTCAAAAATAAGTACTATTTCCAAAAAAAATCCTCAAATGTGCACTCTTTCATCTGGTTCCAGCGCCCCATTCTAGCACAAACATATAGTTAGCTGAGTTGGTCAGGCATGCATGCCCACATACATGGGATCTGGAGTTCAAATCCCAGGCACTCCCATTGTTTTCTTTGTTTTGTTTTTAGGCTATACTTATGTTGTGCTCAGATCTGTTGGGCCAGGAGCTGCAGATTCGGCACCGATGTTTTTTTTTCGGTAGACGGATTTATCTATTAATCATGACATTTCATAATTTCGTAAAAAACATTAATAATGTGCACATACACTTGGGCCAAATCCTCCTGGGCCGCTGCAGAGTGTTGCAAGCAGGCCCGTGTACAAATTTTTTTATGCTGCGAGGATTCAGCTATTTTTCCATTGCATTGCATATATTACCAATGCCATTGTTTTAATATGTTATTACAGAAACAACCGTGCATCACATTAAAACATGTCATATATGTAAAATGAACAGAATTTCATGTAGATTAACAATATGCAACTTTCATCCATGATAAAAATATTTAAACTTTTTGTTTGCATTAATTTGCGTAAATGCCATGTTAATGGGTTAATCCGTAACTAAATAACCGTAGCTCCGATTAAAATGTTTTACATATGTAACTTGACTAAAAAAATGCGTAGAATCTTATGGCACACTTTATTTTATTGTTTAACAAATATAAAATATGGTTAGTTCAGATCTGGACCAAATTCATAATTTGCATATGATGTCGTTTCGAAAATGATATATGTTGCTTCCGGCCTCATTTAAAATGCCTAGATGATGTAGTTGTTCATGTTCCACCTCTTGCCATGTTTAACAACATTTAACGTTGCCATGTAAATAAAGAAGAGTGAACTAAATAATCAAACGTGGCGTTTCGGCAATATGCAACTCGTTGCATATTGAACTTCACTTAATTTGTAGTGTTTGATTCTTGCATTTTGCCATGCCATGCCTATTAAACCGGACATGCATCATAATTGTTTGTGCATCATATCATGAATTTGTTGTGGTGTTTATCGTGTGTTGATAGTTGGTTCCGGATTGCTTCTTCTCGATAGAGTTCCGAAAGCGCTTGGAGTGTGAGGATTCGTTCGACTACGTCCCGTTCGTCTACTTCACGGATTCGTTCTTCTTCCAAGCGGGATCTCAGGCAAGATGAACATTTCCCTGGATACCATTACTATCATTGCCATGCTAGTTGTCTCGTTTCTATCGCTATGTCTCGCTACCTACCACTTGTTGTCAAGCCTCCCAAAATGCCATGATAAGCCTCTAACCCCTCCACATCCCAGCAAACCATTGTTTGGCTATGTTACCGCTTGCTCAGTCCTTCTTATAGCGTTCTTATAGCGTTGCTAGTTGCAGGTGCAAGTTGTTTCCATGTGATAACATGGATATTTTGAGATATCACAATATTATTGCTATTTAATTTAATGCACATATATACTTGGTAAAAGGTGGAAGGCTTGGCCTTTTGCTCGGTGTTTTGTTCCACTTTTGCCGCCCTAGTTACTTGTGTACCAGTGTTATGTTCCATATTGAGCGCTCCTAACATGCTCGGGGTTGTTGTGGGGACCCCCTTGATAATTCGTTTTGGGATAAAACTTTTCTGACAAGGCCCAACATTGGTACTACATTTGCCCAACATAATAATACTGATAATTAATTTGACGCATAGGGAGTTAGCGCTACCCGAGGTTCGTTATTCAACATAATACATGGGGGCCAGTGCTGTTGGTGCTGGTCCAAACTAGAGCACCGTGCGGGCTACCTGGGGCAACTCGGGACGTCAGTTACTGTACGCTTAGGTCATCTGCCATGTCCTGAGAACGAGATATGTGGCTCCTATCGGGATTGTCAACACGTCGGGCGGCCTTGCTGGAATTGTTTTACCTTTCTCGAATGTCTTGTGTACCGGCTCCAAGGATACCTTGGGCTATCTCGAGGTTGAGGTTTTTCGGCGCAGCTTGTGGTTAGTTTGTGATGGATGAGTTGGAGCACCCCTGCAGGGTTAAATCTTTTCGAGAAGCCGTGCCCACGGTTATGTGGCAACTTGGAAATTTGTTTAACATCCGATCATACAAAACTTAAAGTAAACTCAAATAAAATACACCAACTGTGTGCGTAACCGTGACTATCTCTTCTCGTGAATTTCTGAACTGAGAGAGAACACGGTGGGGTTATGTTTGTCTCGTAAGTAGGTGTTCAGGATCACTTAGTGATCATTACTAGTTCACGTCCGTTTATGCGACGATCACCCCCCTAATTCTTGTACTCGTAAGTTAGCCACTCAAATAAATGCTTAGTGCTTGCTGCAACCTCACCACTTAACCATACCTTACCCATTCAGCTTTGCTAGTCTTGATACCCTTGGAAATGAGATTGCTGAGTCCCCGTGGCTCACAGATTACTACAACAATAGTTGCAGGTATAGGTAATGCGATGCTTTGACGTGAGAGCGATGCTTGTTTGGGGGGCTCCCTAAACACTTTTTCCGCCGCCGCAAGTCTCTGATCCGCCGCGTACCCATCTGGCGACCTTTTCCGGCGATCTGCCGAAGGCAGAATCGATCATGGAGGGGCTCTACATCACCCTTGCTGCCTCCATGATGAATTGTGAGTAGTTCACCATAGACCTACGAGTCCGTAGTTAGTATCTAGATGGACATCTCTCTATCTCTCTCTCTATCTTCAATACAATGACCATCGTAGCTTCACTTTGATCTATTCAATGTAATCCTTTTGTGCGGTGTGTTTGTTGGGATACGATGAATTTTGGGTTTATGTTCAGATTATTCATGAAAAGTATTTGAGTCACCTCTGATTATTCTGATTCTTATTTGCATGATCATTATAGCTTCGTAAATCTCTCCGATCTATTGAGATAGTTTGGCCAACTAGATTGATATTTCTTAAGTGATAGGGGTGCGTTGTAGTGGGTTCAATCGGGCGGTTCTCTATATCCCAGTGATAGAAAGGGACAAGACACGTCTTTGTATTGCTACCACTAAGGATAAAACAATGGGGTTAGGCCATATTAATTGAATTCTCTTTGTCTACATCATGTCATCGTTCTCCAAGCATTACTATGTTTTACTTAATACTCTAGATGCATGCTGGTTAGCGGTCGATGGGTGGAGTAATAGTAATAGGTGCAGGCAGGAGTCGGCCTATTTTCTTATGGACGTGATGCCTAGATATACATGATCATTGCCATGAATAAAGATTGCATAACTATCCGCTCTTCTATCAATTGCCCAACAATAATTTGTTTACCCATCATATGCTTACTATATGAGAGATGCCACTAGAGAAAACTACGGCCCCCGGGTCTATCCACTTATAAGTTTACAAACGCTTTCAATACCTTGCTGCCATTTACTTTGTTTTATTTTATGTTGCAATTTACATTTATCTACAAATCTCATTTACTTGCAAATAACGAGATCAAGGGGATTGACAACCCTGTTGCCGCATTGGGTGCAAGTGTGTGCTCTTTTGTGTGTAGCCGCTGAAGATGGTTGATGACCGATATTCCTATTGGTTTGATATACCTTGGTTCTTAACTGAGGGAAATACTTACCCGTATTGTGCTGCATCACCCGTTCCTCTTCACGGAAAACCCAACGTAGATCACAAGCATCAGCCATGCGCACTACACGCTTCCAGGGACTACGCCGCCGACGTTGTGCAATCTCCTAGATGGAGTGTCCTCTAGCGGAGTTACGGAGTGACGACGATGGACAAGTGCCATTGGCGACTGGGGGACAAGCAAACTAGAGAAACTACGGGCAAGGAGGGGATGAATGCGATGTGGAGTCGCTGGCCGTGAGGATTTATAAAGCATGCGTCCAAGCATTGGGGGTTCGGAGGGTTTCGGCGAGCCGGGCGGGAAGCTTGCGCGTGAACCTGCGCGGTTGCGCTGGAATGGGAAGGCCAAAAGAAATGCATGCACGCTCTCGAAGCGTGCACTGGAATCCTCGGGTGGCAATGCGGTGACAAGACGGATAAAGGAGGTAGAAATGACAAGTACATAGACATTTAATAATAAAAAATCATTTGCTTTTTATTACATGGCAAACAGTTGTTCTGTACGCACTGTCACGAACTGCTCTATGCATGAGGCAGTTGAGGCGGCCGCGGCGCGCTCTGCTTGCATCCGTGCGTGCGCGCTCTACCGGCATCCCTCCACATGTGAATGATCACATATGTTTGGGGCGCCATATGCATGTGGTTGCGCCGCACCCGACGTCACCATGCAGTTATACGTGCGCCACCATGCAGTTAAGCGTTGCAAAAATGCCATGCGGACGTGCCGAAATTCCAGGTCGTCCGGCGCCCACCCATCTATTCCCGTGGCCATTTACCTTCCTCTCTTCCACCTTCCAATCGTGCCACACAACATAAGAAGCACGCCCACGGCAACAAATAATAGAGAGAGGATGCACATCTCTTTATCGCTTCAACCTTCCTGCACGGATCCAATGGCGCCTGCCAGTGGCGAGCTGCAGTTTGCCATTATTGTCAAAGTGGACACCCACATTAGGAAGAAGGACCTCTCGGTGGTGTACACCATTGACCCGGTCGTGGTGGAGAGCTCCATCAACACGTTGGAGCTGCTGCTTCCTGAGTATGACAAGTACAAAGTGGTCGGCTTCAACCTCGAGTACACCAGCGGTTGTGTCGGGCATGATCATAAGGTTGCCATTGCCCACTTGTGCGTGCGCCATCACGTGCTCATCTACCACTACTGCTTGGCCACAAGGCCCTGCGAGCGTTTCTCCCGGTTTGTCAACAACCCCGACTACATGTTCACAACGGTGGACACCACCAACGATCTAAAGGTGCTCAAGACTTAGGGCTTGTCCTGCCAGAAGCTTGTCAACATCCAAGGTCAGTACAGGGTCTGGGGCGATGAGAAGAAGAAGCAGAAGGACTCCCTGGTTGACCTCGCCGCGGCCATCATCGACCCCTTCTACAGAGACATGAAGGCTGAGTGTGACAAGGACAATTCTGTCTTGCATAAGGCTTGGTGAACGAACTGGATGAAGAACACATCCAGGAGGATCGTTGACATGAGGAAGTGCCTCCTTCCTGCAGACGGCAAGGGAAAGCCACAAGCAGAGCAGTGGTGGCAACCGTAGTCAGAAGAACAATATGATTTGATGATCGTCTACTTCTTGTAAATTTATATTCAGGAATGTACACGTGTTGTGTAGTCACTTATGTAATTGGATGTTCAAGTTGGTTATGAACAATGTTGGTGTTCTGTAGACAGAGCATAGATGTTGTGCAAACAAAGCAAATCACATCTCATATAATTGTTTAGCAGCAACCGTCTACCCACAACACACACAGCTTGTCACGATGAATCATTTAGGTAATTATTGGTCTTCCCACATAATTCTAATGAATGGACTATTTGTTGGGTATCAGACACACCTTCTTATGCTAACTCGTTTGTGTTCTGCTGGATCAGTGCAAACATTTTATCCGAGTGAACTGTATGTCGTACTTTGCACACATATGTATTTTGTTAACCGTTTGTGTTATCTTGGCTAATCACAAACTGTTCATAAGAACCAACTTTATGCCATGTATCTCACACGTAAGTATTTTCTAAATCGTATTTGATGGATCTGCTATCGCACAAAGTTCTCATTATTGGCAACGGAGCTAGAACTATACCGTTTGCGATTGATGGGTCGCGCACAGTTTGGTCGAAGGGTCTCTGATTGATGTGTCATCTTAGGACCTTCCTTAAGTAGTGTATCCTATCATTATTAGAATAAGAATTTCCATAGGAATTACCATAATTATTAGAGGAATTACCGGGATACGGTCTTGTATTGAAATTCCCTCTATAAGCATTCTTGTTGAAATTATTTCGAGACATAAAATTCACAGCAATAACATCATTATTTTGTTCAAAAAAAGTAGATAGTGTCACATCATTGGTATCAACATGATCATGTTTATTAGCAACCATATTCATAAGATTATCCATCTTATCACTCAAAGTAGCTATATCTTCGACACAATTCACCTTCTTACTAGTTGGAGCTTGCTCGGTATGCCATTGAGAATAAAACTTCATGACATTGTCCAGAAGTTTTGTAGCTTCTCCCAATGTAACTTCCATGAATGTACTACCTGCAGTAGAATCTAGAAGATTTCTAGATACAACGTTTAGTCCTGCATAGAAATTTTGTATTGTCATCCACAAACGTAAGCCATGAGTGGAACAATTTCTAATCATCAGTTTCATTCTCTCCCATGCTTGTGCAACATGTTCTCATGTTGTTTAAAATTCATAATTTGATTCCGAAGAGAAATAATCTTAGCAGGAGAAAAATACTTAGCAATAAAAGACACTTATCCCATGTTCCAATACTATTAAGAGGTAAAGATGAAAACCAAGCTTTAGCTTTATCTCTTAGTGAGAAAGGAAAGAATTTAACCTTAACCACATAATTATCCATATGCTTTTTCTTTTGCATATAACATAGTTCAACAAAGGTATTAAGATGCGAAGCATGATCCTCATTAGGACTTCCAGCAAATTGTTCTTTCATAACAAGATTCAACAATGCGGCATTAATACCATAAAACTCTGCACTAGCGACGGATGGTATAGGGCTACTAATAAATCATTATTATTTGTATTTGAGAAATCACACAATTTGGTATTTCCTTGAGACATAGTAACAAATCGTGTAAACTAACAAGCAAAGCAAGTAAACAAGTAAACTGGCAAAGATAAATATTTTTGTGTTTTTGATATTTTTAAGAAAGCAAATATAAAGGCAAATAAAAAGTAGTACAAGTGAATGATAATTTGTCTGAAGGAACCTTGATGATATTCCTCGGCAACAGCGCCAGAAATTCTTCCTGCTACTTGTAAACTGCGTTGAGATTTTCTCCGAAGAGGAGAGAAGATGCAGCACAGTAGAGATAAGTATTTCCCTCAATGAGAACCAAGGTTATCGAACCAATAGGAGTATCACACAAATCCCCTTTAGCAGCACCTACACACACATAACCAAACACTTGCACCCATCGCGGGCAAGAGGGTTGTCAAGCCCCTTGAACTCGTTATTTGCAAGGATTAAATACTGATAGATAGATAATATAAATATAGAAGTAATTAATAGAAAATAAATGGCAGCAATATTTTTGTACCTTTTGTAATAAAATTTGAGTAGACTCGGGGGGCATAGTTTTTGGTAGAGGCATCTCTCTTGAAAATAGCATATGTTGGGTAGACAAATTACTGTTGGGCAATTGACATAATAGCACATAGTTATGACATCTTATTCAAGGCAATGATCATGTATATAGGCGTCACGTCCGTAAGCAAGTAGACCGACTCCTGCCCGCATCTACTACTATTACTCCACTCATCGACCGATATCCATCATGCATCTAGAGTATTAAGTATGAAACAGAGTAATGCTTGGGGCAAGATGACATGATGTAGACAAAGTAAATTCAAGAAATATGAATAAAACCCATTGTTTTATCCTTAATGCGAGCAATAAAAATACGTGTCATGTCCCTTTTTGTCATGGGATTGAGCAGCGCAAGATTGAACCCATCACAATGCACCACTCCCACTGAAGATAAATCAATCTAGTTGGCGAAACCAAACCGATAGACAGAGTGAAATACAAAGCTATAATAATCATGCATGAAAGTATTTAGATAAGACTCAGTTAATATTCATGAATAATCTGATCATAAACCCACAATTCATCGGATCCCAACAAACACACGGCAAAGAAGATTACATCGAAAAAATCACCGCGGGAATCGCGGTGAACTTTGTATTGAAGATCATAGAGAGAGAAGAAGCCATCTAGATACTAGCTATCGACCTGTAGGTCTATGGTGGATTACTCACACATCATCATGGAGGCAGCAAGGTTGATGTGGATGGCCTCCGTGATTGATTCCCCCTCCAGCAGGGCACATAAAATATCTCCTGATGGCCTCCCATCATAACAGAGACTTGCAGCGGCAGAAAAAGTGTTCGGGTGGCTCTATGATGTTTACCGATATTTGAGAATTTATAGGGGTAGCATTAGGTCAGACGGAGCCACGAGGGGCCCACAAGGCAAGAGGGCGCGCATACCCCCTGGGCGCGCCTTGTTGCCTTGGCTTCTCCTCGTGTGTCGTCTAGTCTTCCTCCAAAGCTTCCAGGTCTTATTTTGGTCCTGAAAAATCATCAAAAAGTTTCATAGCGTTTGGACTCCATTTGGTACTGGTTTCGTGAAAAGCCAAAAACACGCAGAAAACAGCAACTGGCACTTGGCACGGGGTTATTAGTTCCCAAAAATGATATAAAATAGCATATAATTGCATATAAAGCATCCATGATTGATAATATAATAGCACGAAACAATAAAAAATTCTATATATGTTGGAGACGTATCATCGGCCCATTGAGCTTGAGCGGCAGGTATTTCATGGCATGGAGATCATCGCCTCGGGCCATGTGGATGTGGACGAGGAAATCCTCTATCCAGACGGTTGGGTCTGTTGTTCCACTGTATTGGTCGATGTCGATGGGTTAAACCCTTCTGGGAACTCATGTTCCATTACCTCGTGTGAGAAACATAATGGGTGTGCGGCCCCCCAATATCAAGCCGTGTCATGGTGGGTATGAGTGAGTCTCCTTGCCCTCTTCTGCTCCCGAATCCATTTGTGCCTGTGTAACCAGGCATCATATCCTTCCAAGCCTGCAGGCACATGATCCCTTAACCTATAAAAAGATCTAGGAGGCACTTTGTTTGCATGAAGCTTAGTGTGGAGGTCGAAGGGTTCGTGATATTCAACCGGGCTCTTGCCGTGAGGGCATGTTTTTGCGAGGGGCTCTCTATGTGCCCTTGCTGACCGATCTCACCCTCTAGGGGGGCGGTCTGTCTGATCCGCGTTACCATATGTGAGTAAATTATCATCTCTTTCCTCGCGATCAAAATCAGGCAGCAACTTTCGACGTGGAAACGACTTGGTTGCCGCACATCGGGCATCGAACCCTTCCTTAGCTGCTAGGAATTTTGTCCATTTGTTATTGAGCCTGTTTTCATGAGTGTGCAACTCTTGCTATTTTGTTTTCATGCCCCTTGCCATGGAGATGAGCCGGCGTTGGAAACGAATCTGCTATGCTGGGTCTATGGGCACCACGAAGTCTTCTGGTCCGAGGCTAACCTCGTCCTCAGACTTGGGGAGGTAATCCTCACCTAACCCATCATTAGAGGTGTCCATTTTTTCAGGGTCATCCTTTGGAGGCGTCCCCATTGGCCCGTTTTGTTGGGCGAGTGGGACTTGCTCGTTCCCATCTAGGTTTTCCACGGTGTCGGAGGCAGCTCCGTTATCGGTCGCGTCTGTGGCATCGATCTTGCTTTTGCCGCTCCTGTCCTTCGGCTTCCTTTTAGGGTGACGCCGTCTAGAGCCTTCCTTAGGCTACTCCTTGGGATCTTCTTTCAGAGTGTCGACCATGTAGACGTCTTATATAGCCGTTGTGGCCCAATTCCCTCTCTGGGGAATAGCTGTAGATGACTCAAGGTCACCATCTTCCATGTCGGTGGCATCGTCGGAGCCAAAGTCAAGCATGTCGGTGATATGCCTCCAATGTATCGATAATTTTTTAGTGTTTCATGCTATTATATTATCAATCTTTGATACTTTATATGCAATAATATGCTATTTTATATCAATTTTTGGAACTAACCTATTAACCTAGCGCCAGTGTCAATTCCTGTTTTTTCATGTTTTTGACTTCTGTAGAAAGTCAATACCAAACGGAGTCACAACATGCTGAAACTATTTGGTGATTTTTTCCGGAAGAGTTTGGGCCCATGAAGCTTCGGGGGGAGGCCAGACGCTGCACGAGGGAGAGACAAGCTCATAGAGGGGGCCCTGGGGTACGGCACGGCCCTAGGACTTGTGGCCCCCTCGTAGGACCCCTGACCTAAAACCACATCTATAAATCCTGAAATATTCTAGAAACCCCCAAAACAAAGAAGAAACACCTTTTCCGCTGCCGCAAGTCTCTGTTCCACTGTGATCCCATCTGGAGACCTTTTCCGGTGCCCTGTCGAAGGGGGAATCGATCACGGAGACCATCTACATCAACCATGCTACCTCCATGATTATGTGTGAGTAATTGACCAGATATCTACGGATTCATAGCTAGTACCTAGATGGCTTCTTCTCTCTCTATGATCTTCAATACAATGTTCACCACGATTCCTGCGGTGATCTATTCGATGTAATCCTCTTTTGGCGGTGTGTTTGTTGGGATCCGATGAATTGTGGGTTTATGATCAGATTCTTCATTGAAAGTAATTGAGTCTCCTCTGAATTCTATTATGCATGATTATTATACCTTCGTATTTCTGTGTGATCTATCCGTTTGGTTTGGCCAACTAGATTGATTTATCAAGTGGGAGTGGTGCATTCTAGTGGGTTCAATCTTGCGGTGCTCTATATCCGAGTGACAGAAGGTGACAAGACACGTATTTGTATTGTTGACACTAAGGGTAAAACGACGGGGTCTAAACATATTTCTTGTCTTACTTTGTCTACATCATGTCATCTTGCTCCACGCATTACTCTGTTTGCCATGAACTTAATACCAAGAGAGACAACCATAGAAGCGCTCTCGAAGTGGAGTAATAGTAGTAGATGCAGGGCCATTTCGGTCTACTTGTTTATGGACGTGATGCCGATATACATATAATCATTGCCGTGAATGACATGTCATAAGTATGCGCTATTCTGTCAATTGCCCAACAGTAATTTGTTTACCCACCGTGTGCTATGTTTGAGAGAGAATCCTCTAGCGAAAACTACAGCCCCCGTGTCTAGTTAATCCTATTGTTAAAAACTCAATTTAACTTGCTGCAGTTTATTTACTTTTTATTTTACTTTTACTATTATATCATCTATCTATCTATCAAAATCGTCGGTTTTACATCCGATCTGATCATAGACGGCGGAAGAGATCACCAGGTTCTGGATTAATTCCAGCACCTTGTTTATCTGCGAGAGCTCATCAACATTGAGGGCCTGGCTATAAGTCTGGCTAACTTTAAGTAGTTTGTTCGGGTTGCTTAAAGCGGGCTCGTCACCCTGATGACACCGGGCTGACTCTAGGTCGGCGGTGAGGGAAGATCCTTCAGGGGCCGTCAGTAGGTCCGAAGACAAGTCTGACTCTAAACCATCATCCGAGGAGGGGATTGATACGTCTCCAACGTATCGATAATTTATGAAGTATTCATGCCATATTCACCTATGTTTGCAATACTTTTATATGATTTTGATTTACTTTATATGATTTATTTAGAACTAACCCGGGCTGACGTTGTTTTCAACAGGATTACCGTGGTGTTGTTTTTGTGCAGAAAATGAAAGTTCTCGGACTCGCCCGAAACATTTTTATGATTTTTTCTAGAGGAAATATGCAATATTGGAGCAAAGAACCACTGGAGGGGAGTGATACGTCTCCAACGTATCTATAATTTATGAAGTATTCATGCCATGTTTACAATAATTTTATATGATTTTGGTATGATTTTATTAGAACTAACCCGGACTAACGCTGTTTTCAGCAGAACTACCGTGGTGTTGTTTTTGTGCAGAAATAAAAGTTCTCGGAACGGGCTGAAAATTTAGGGAGAATATTTTTGGAAAATATAAAAAATACTGGAACGAAAAGTCACCGGAGAGGAAGGCCGAGGAGGCCACAAGCCTAGGGGGCGCCCCCCCTAGGGCGCGCCCCCTGGCTTGTGACTTCCTCGTGGCCCCCCTGGACTTGTTTCCACCGCCAAAAATTCCTATAAATAGAGAAACCCCCAGAAACAAACATAGATCGGGAGTTCCACCGCCGCAAGCCTCCAGAGCCACGAAAAACCAATCAGGAGCCCGTTCCGGCACCCTGCCGGAGGGGAAACCATCACCGGAGGCCATCTTCATCATCTCGGCGATCTCCATGACGAGGAGGGAGTAGTTCACCCTCGAGGCTGAGGGTATGTACCAGTAGCTATGTGTTTGATCTCTCTCTCTCGTGTTCTTGAGATGACACGATCTTGATGTACGGCGAGCTTTATTGATAAGATGAATCATATGGAGTTTTCCCCTCTCTATCTTCTTGTGATGAATTGAGTTTTCCCTTTGAAGTTTTCTTATCGGATTGAGTCTTTAAGGATTTGAGAACACTTGATGTATGTCTTGCGATGGGATATCCGTGGTGACAATGGGATGTTCTATTGATCCACTTGATGTATGTTTTGGTGATCAACTTGCGGGTTCCGTGACCTTGGGAATCTATGCATAGGGGTTGGCACACGTTTTTGTCTTGACTCTCCGGTAGAAACTTTGGGGCACTCTTTGAAGTTCTTTGTGTTGGATTGAACATGATGAATCTGAAATTGTGTGATGCATATCGTATAATCAAGCCCATGGGTACTCGTGGTGACATTGGAGTATCTAGGTGACATTAGGGTTTTGGTTGATGTGTATCTTAAGGTGTTATTTTAGTACGAACTCTAGGGCTGTTCGTGACACTTATAGGGATAGCTCATAAGATTGATCGAAAAAGATAACTTTGAGGTGGTTTCGTACCCTACAATAATTTCTTCGTTTGTTCTCTGCTATTTGTGACTTTGGAGTGAACTCTTTGTCGCACGTGAGGGATTTACATATGATTCAACTATGTCAGTATTGTTGAGAGAACTTGCACTAGTGAAAGTATGAACCCTAGGCCTTGTTTCTAAGCATTACAATACCGTTTGTGCTCACTTTTATCATTAGTTACCTTGCTATTTTTATATTTTCAGATTACAAAAACTTATATCTACCATCCATATTACACTTGTATCACCATCTCTTCGCCGAACTAGTGCACCTATACAATTTACCATTGTATTGGGTGTGTTGGGGACACAAGAGACTCTTTGTTATTTGGTTGCAGGGTTGTTTGAGAGAGACCATCTTCATCCTACGCCTCCCACGGATTGATAAACCTTAGGTCATCCACTTGAGGGAAATTTGCTACTGTCCTACAAAACTCTGCGCTTGGAGGCCCAACACGAGTCTACAAGAAGAAGGTTGCGTAGTAGACATCAAGCTCTTTTCTGGCGCCGTTGCCGGGGAGGCTAGGTAAGCGGCACTCACATCCCGTCAACGAAGCTCTTTTCTGGCGCCGTTGCCGGGGAGGTGAGTGCTTGAAGGTATATATTTAGATCTTGCAATTGAATCTTTTAGTTTCTTGTTTTATCACTAGTTTAGTCTATAAAAGAAAACTACAAAAAAATGGAATTGAGGTTGCCTCATATGCTTCATCTTTTTAATGTCTTTCGTGAAAATGATGGAAAGGAAAATTGTGCTCAAGTGTTAGAAGAAGTTATTAAAATGTTTGGCACTAAATCTTTGAGTGATGAGCATGATTGCAATGTTGTTAGTATGAATTCTTTGAATATCCATAGTACTAATGATGATTGCACAAGTCATGATAAAAAGATTTCTTATAAGCATGCCAATTTTTGTGGAGTGCATAGAGTTTGTGAAGACATGCCTAAAAGGGAAGATAGATTTTGTAAGAGGCATAAGTATTTAGAAACTAAATGGTTGCAAGAGAGGCTATATGTTTGTGCTGAAAGACTTAATATTTCTCGCCGTCCTTGTGAACTTTGCAATGAAAGTGGTCACTTTAATTTCCAATGTGAATTATTTCATGATCGAATTGTGTCCAAAAATTGTGATAACCTCATTACCCTTGAGCATCATAATGAACTTAGTCTATTTTTGGGGTATGAAGAAATGAAACATAAAACTAAGGATGTTCCAGCTTGGGTTCTCATGAAAATGATTGATTTTGATCTAAATGAAATCTATATGTATTGCGTGGTAAATTGCATTGAGAATCCTTATATTGCCAATTACTTAAAGACAAGAAAACAAATAGAAGATGAAGAGAATACTAATGAAGGGGAAGAGGTTTCCCAATATCCTCCTATTTTTTCTTATGATGAATCAGGTAACGAGGAGGAGCTTCTTATTCAACCAATCTCTTCAAAAAGAAGCTTGGAGGAATTAAATAAACCCACACATAATGTGGTGAAGAAGAAGAAAAGAAGGAAAAGTAAAGGTAAAGAGGTATCTCTCCCAAATAATGACACCAACTTAGAAAATTGTGATGATAATAATTTTTATACGATTGGTGCTATTCATACTATTAATGATGAGAATGACATGTTTGAGAATTTATTTGCTGCAATTAATGTTTGTCCCAAGCTTGGGGATGCTATGTTTAATGAAGATGATGTTTTTAGTTCCCCAAGTTTTGATGTGCAAATTTATTATGATGATAGCATACCCCCTATTTATGATGATTGCAATATTTATGAAAGTGGGTTTGGAAGAGTGTCAACTTTAGATAATAATTATCTCACTATTTTGGAGGGTGTTGAATCTTATTATAATGATAAAAGTGGATTTGGAGAGGTCACGACTTTATTTATTAATGATTCCACTATTTCGGAAGAGGTTTCAATTGACTATGATGAGAACAAAGTTGCTACTTATGATGATTATTGTGATGATACTTATGTTATAAAGAGTAGTAATAATTATTGTCATAATTTATAATATCCTTTTACTGAACATTACTCTTTTAACGTGGAAACAATTTTTAGTATTCGAGCTTCATATGATACTCCCACTATTATGAATGAGAAGAAAATTGCCTATGTGGAGAGTGACAAATTTTCTATGCTTGTGGATCATGAAGATAATGCTTTATGTGATATTTATATTGTTGAATTCATTCATGATGATACTGAAAATTATTATGAGGGAGGAGTATATGCTTGTCGGAATTGCAATAATATCAAGTTTCCTCTCTATGTGTTCAAAGTTTTGAAGTTATGCTTGTTTTGCCTTCCTATACTAGTTGATTCTTGTTCCCATATGTTGTTTGCTCACAAAATCCCTATGCATAGGAAGTGGGTTAGGCTTAAACGTGCTAGTCATATGCTTCATGATGCTCTCTTGCATGTTTCAATTCTTATCTTTTATGTGAGCATCATTGAAATCATCATGCCTAGCTAAATGGCATTAAAGAAAAGCGCTTGTTGGGAGGCAACCCAACACTTTTACTTTTGTTTTAGTGTGTTCACATGATTAATCTACTGTATTAATCATGTTTTATAGCTTTTGTTTCAATAAAGTGCTAAGTAAAGCCTTTGGGATAGTGTGGATGATAGTTGACTTGATTCTGTGCAAAAACAGAAACTTTTGCTCTCAGTACAGGAATTTTGTAAATTCACTGGAGCATGCTTTTGATCTGAATTTTTTACACATGATTTATATACAAATATCCTAAATTTTCCTAATTTTTCAGAATTTTTAGAGACAGGTAAGTATGGTTACACTACATATCTTCACAGACTGTTCTGTTTTTGACAGATTCTGTTTTGCATGCATAGTTTGCTTGTTTTAGTGTTCCCATAGCTTATATTCAGTGATATAAATTATGGTAATAGTAGAATACAGTAGGTATTATGTGAGAACAATTATGAATCTTGTCTTGATAGTACCTAAGTGAATGATCTATCTTTATTATACTAACCCATCTCACGAAGTTCTGTTAAGTTTTGTGTGATTGAAGTTTTCAAGTTTTGGGTGAGACACCGATATGAGGAGAATAAGGAGTGACAAGAACCTAAGCTTGGGGATGCCCAAGGCACCCCCAAGGTAATATCCAAGGAAGACTCAAGCGCCTAAGCTTGGGGATGCCCCGGAAGGCATCCCCTCTTTCGTCTTCAATACTATCGGTATATCTTGCTTAGAGCTATATTTTTATTCGTCACATAATATGAGTTTTGCTTGGAGCGTCATATTATTTTATTGTTCTCTATTAGGAGTTATTTATAATCTTGTTTTTCAATAAAAAGTTCCAAGAATTGCCTTAGGATGCTTGCATTGCATGTTTTGATGTGTGCTGTGTAAGAACAGAAACTTTTGCTGTAGTGTTTGAATTTTCATATTTTACTGGAACGTGGAAAGTTTCTGAAATTTTTACACAGTATTATCATATAAATTTTATAGCATGTCCTAAATTTTCATAATTTTTTGAGTTACATAAGTACACTGTTTTCATAAATTTCTACAGGCTGTTCTGTTTGGACAGATTGTTGTCATAGTTTCGTTATCTACTTATCCTATAGTTTCCATAGCCTATATTGGTAGATATAAATTGTGGAAATGATAGTATACAGTACCTAATGTTTGAAAATTATTATGCAACTTGTCTTGGAAGTACATAAAGAGTTGATTTATTATTATGTGTACTAACCTATCTCACGAGTTCTTTTCAAGTTTTGTGTGGAAGATGTTTTTGAGAATAGGTGAAACCATGATATGAGAGGATTGAACGAGATACAAAAGCTCAAGCTTGGGGATGCCCAAGGCACCCCAAGTAAATATTTCAAGAATTCTTAAGCACCTAAGCTTGGGGATGCTATGCAACCCACCTCTCTCTTCATCAACAATTATCGGTTAGCCTATGTTGAGCCTAAATTTTTATTCATTCACATGATGCGTGCTATTCTTGGAGTGCTATTTTTCTTTTGCTTGCTGTTTAATAAAATACTCAGATCTGAAAATATTTATTGCTAGAGAGAGAGTCCTCACATAGCTACTTAATTGTTTGACTACTCATTGATCTTCACTTATATCTTTTGAGAGTAGCTTGTCATTTCCTCTCAAGCTTCACTTATACCCTTTTTGAGGGATGAAATCTTTATTCTCATGTGCTTCATTTAAATTTGTTTGAGCTTGCCAAAAAGCAATGGCAATATATGAAACTAGTCCCAAAGTGATAGATATCCAAGGAGGATATAATAAAAACTTTCATGAAGATCATGGGACAAATTAAACTTGATTCTTTGTAATAGTTTTGAAACATGATGATAGTAATATGTGAGTCATGTTAGTGAGTAATTATGCTTTAGTACGAATATTGGTGTTAAGGTTTGTGATTCCCTATGCAAGTACGAAAGTCAATAGTTATGCAATGAAGTTACATCCTACTTGTGGTGCATTATTCGGTGTTAGTTGTAACACCCCCATGTAATGGTGCACAGTGATGACTATGATCAGCAACTAATCATTTTGCTAAGTGGGATATGATCATGTTGAATTTCAAATTCCATTTCAAATTCCACTTCAAAAGGCATTGGATATCTTTGTGATAATTTAAATCCTCAAACAGCTTATGAAAAATGTTGCACATTTTTGAAAAATCATAAAACAAATAATGTTGAGGAAAACAACATCACCAAGCTCATGGTGTGGACCCCACCTTCAAAACAGAGTCCTAAATGCATTTTAAAAGCACTCTAAATTCAATTTGAAATTGCAAACAGTTTTCAAAAATGCTCAAACTTGGTGAAGCATTGTGGAATATTGCAGGGTATTATGTGGACCCTATTGCACATTTTTGCCAAAAGGAATTGTGGCCAAAAGAAATAAAACAGAAAGTGCAAAAGAAAATCAGAAAAGAAAAAGGAAAATAATTAGAAAATGCCCCTGTGCACTTGAGCCCATCGGCTACAGTGGCCGGCCCAGCCCGCCACACGTCGCCTCCCACCTCTGGCGCCGACGCCAGGCTCGCTGTCGAGCAGGCGACGCGCGCGAGCTCGCCAGGCCCCCCCTGGCCAGATCTTTTGCCGCGGTCGACGTGGGAGGATAAGGCCGACCGCCCTGCACCCCCTGGACCTCCCTATCGCTGCTCCTCCCCTCTCCCTCGCTCGCCCCCAACTTACCCGAATGCCACCGCCACCATGGACGCCGGTTAGCGCGGCCACACGACCTCCCGCGCCCTGCCAAAGCGCCCACAAGCTCCGCCATGACCTCCTCGTCCTCCTCGACCACGAGCCCGAGCTCCTGCGCCCCTGCATCGCCTCCACGCCGTCGTCTTCTACCTCTGGACCCGCAAGATCGCCGCCGTGATTTCGCCGCCGTCAATCCGTCCCTGAGCCCGCTTTGCACAGCTACACCCCACTGTGAGCTCCTGCACGTCCTCCCCTTCCTCTGGATACGCCCCTAGGCCGCCGTAGCTAGTTCTCCTCCGCACCCGAGCTCCGGTTGCCGCCGGCAAGCTCGTGCTCGTAGCCACCGTAGCCGTCTTGCTCATCTGAGCTCACCATCGAGCTCCTGGTGCCTCCAGGAGCGCGACGCACCCACGCACGTGCCCGTTCGTGCCTCCTAGCGCCGTCCCCGACGTGTGCCCGAACGCGGTTCCGCCTGAGCTCGCCGCCGGCGTCACTCCGGTGACCATTTGGTCCAACCGCCATTACCACTTGACTCGCCGTACTGCGTAGGCCCGCATAGCATGCTTAGTTTGCTCGAAAATGTGCTACATCGCCGTTTGCCATCGCCGGCCGAAGCTCTGCTCCGCCGCCGTCGATGTGCTGCTCGCCACCGTCCACTGTTGCTCGCCCCGACGCCCGGAATGGATCGGCGGCAATGCCAGCTCACGAACGCGCCAGACGGCGCTCGATTTGGTGCCCTGTGCGCCGTTTCCGAGCCTCGCCGGCAACTCAGGTGCTCGCCGGAGCACCTCCGGCGACGAACGCCGGC
The DNA here is from genome assembly GCA_039707655.1 of Elymus sibiricus. Lineage (NCBI taxonomy): Eukaryota > Viridiplantae > Streptophyta > Magnoliopsida > Poales > Poaceae > Elymus > Elymus sibiricus. The sequence continues at coordinate 148,500,648 of CM077675.1, forward strand.
CGCCGCCGACGTGGCTGGCCTGGGGCCACCCCCAGTGCCACTGCCAGTGGGCCAGGCTGACCCCAGTTGACCAGTTGACTTGGTCAACTGGCTGACTGGGCACTGCCCAGTCACTGACTGGTGGGACCCTATGCCCCTGTGTGTATGACAGGTGGGTCCCCCTGTCAGCTGCCTAATTAACTAATTGGATTAATTAAAATAATTAGATTAACCCTAATCTGTCACTGACATGTGGCCCCCACTGTTAATTAACTCTGTTTAGCTTAATTTAATAAACTGAAATAGACCAGAGTCTATGACAGGTGGGGCCCACTGGTCAGGTTTGACCTGGCCAGCCCCCTGTTGACTGCTGACGCAATGCTGACCTCATGCTGACATCATCATTCACTATTCTGGATAATGTTGGATTTAATAAATAGAATTAATTCCAGAAATTGTTTAAAACTTTGAAAAATCATAGAAAATAATCTGTAGCTCAGATCAAAAAACTTTATATATGAAAGTTGATCAGAAAAATCCCACGAATCCAAATATGCCCTCCATTCCTCTGTCACATGCTCCTAGCATGATGAACATGGAACTTTCCCCTTTGATTCGTCTGTCCGATAAATCAACAGACCGGGGAAATATCGTCAGATATTCTCCCGCTTCGTCTGATACGTGTAGTACTGCGTTAGATCACCCCTAGCACTGCGAATTGCCATGTCATGCATCATGTTGCATCTGTTTGCTTGTATTTATTGTTTCTCCCCCCTCTTCTCTCCGGTAGCCTCCGAGACTGACGCTGCTGCCGAGCCCGACTACGCCCCTGACGACCAGCCTTTTGCAGCAGAGCAACAAGGCAAGCAAAATCCCCATGAGCATTCCGATATCGCCTATTCTTTCTCCCTCATGCTTGCATTAGATTTTGCTACTGTATTTACACAAGTACCTATTCTGATGCATAGCCCGTTTTGATCACATTACCTGCTATCATAAAATGCCTAGTATAGGTATGGTTAGTGTCCACTGTTGTCCCCCACTTTTAGTACTGTTGCCCCTGCCTGGTCGTCGTCGACACCGAGGACTTGAAGACAGAAGACTCAGTCCTCATGACTGACAAGCCGTTAACGACACATCACCACACATACCCCGTGCGTGATATCTCGAGAGTGATTCCTCGGATATGCACTTCGGGCACTGACACACAGCCTCTATGTCTAGTTACTGAAATACAAGTGAAAGACGGGTCGGCCCCAAGGGTTCCTCGGATAGTCATCACTGTGCACCATTACATGGGGGTGTTACATTAGTTATGATTCAATGCTCACTTATGTGATTTTTCGTTCCTTGGTTTGGTTGCTTCCCAATCTATTTGCTAGCCTTCATTTGTACTAAGTAGAAATACTACTTGTGCATCCAAAATCCTTAAACCAAGTTTTGCCTTATGAGTCCACCATACCTACCTATATGCGGTATTTCCCAAATTTGTATGTGCCATCTCTAAATTTTCAAAATAATTTTTCTCTTTTGTGTGCCCGTACTGCTCATGAAACGGTGGGGAGTATCCAATATTTTTCCATGCTAGGTGTGCTATTCTCACGATATGTGTTGATTCACTATCATTCACGAGAAAGTGGCTGGTATTCGGGATGCCCAGTTCCATGCTCAAAAATCAAATCAAAATATAATGAAACAAAACTCCCCCAGGATTGTTGTTTGTATGGACGGTACCCGTGGATTCGGCTCGCCGTGGAGTGTGATTGATTGGTGGAGGGGGAGTAAAAACTTTACCATTCTGTTTGGGAACCGCCTATAATGTATCTCGCATGGAAAGTATTGTGAGCTACTTTGTCATTTTCGTTGACAGGAAAAGCATGCCACTCAAAATATTTTTCTCTCTCAATTTAAACCTTGAGCTCTGTCACCTCTACAAATCCCTACTTCCCTCTGCGAAGGGCCTATCTATTTACTTTATGCAATTTTTATCTTTGCTTTGAGTCTCCATCTTCTCTTATAAGCACCAACTAGGGGGCACTATGATCGTACTTGAGCATTGGGCATAGCTAATATTTGAGTGTGTTTCATGAATGGATCAATGATTGAGCATGATGGGCTAGGGATAACTTTCTTTAGTGTTGATATTTTGAAAGACATGGTTGCTTGTTGACATGCTTGAGTATTGAAGTCATTATGTTGAAGCTAGACTATTGCTTTGAATCATTTACAAGTCCAAATGTCCATGCTATACAAAGAAGAAAAGAATATAATGAACATGTTAGGTAGCATTCACACTTCATAAATTATTTCTTTTATCATTTACCTACTCGAGGACGAGCAGGAATTAAGCTTGGGGATGCTGATACGTCTCCAACGTATCTATAATTTATGAAGTATTCATGCCATGTTTACAATAATTTATATGATTTTGGTATGATTTTATTAGAACTAACCGGGACTAACGCTGTTTTCAGCAGAACTACCGTGGTGCTGTTTTTGTGCAGAAATAAAAGTTCTCGGAACGGGCTGAAAATTTACGGAGAATATTTTTGGAAACTATATGAAATACTGGAACGAAAAGTCACCAGAGAGGAAGGCCGAGGAGGCCACAAGCCTAGGAGCCCCCCCCCCTAGGGCGCGCCCCCCTGGCTTGTGACTTCCTCGTGCCCCCCCTGGACTTGTTTCCGCCGCCAACAATTCCTATAAATAGAGAAACCCCCAGAAACAAACCTAGATCAGGAGTTCCGCCGCCGTAAGACTCCAGAGCCACGAAAAATCAATCGGGAGCCTGTTCCGGCACCCTGCCGGAGGGGGAAACCATCACCAGAGGCCATCTTCATCATCTCGGCGATCTCCATGACGAGGAGGGAGTAGTTCACCCTCGGGGCTGAGGGTATGTACCAGTAGCTATGTGTTTGATCTCTCTCTCTCTCGTGTTCTTGAGATGCCACGATCTTGATGTACCGCGAGCTTTATTGATATAGATGAATCATATGGAGTTTTCCCCTCTCTATCTTCTTGTGATGAATTGAGTTTTCCCTTTGAAGTTTCTTATCGGATTGAGTCTTTAAGGATTTGAGAACACTTGATGTATGTCTTGCGATGGGATATCCGTGGTGACAATGGGATGTTCTATTGATCGACTTGATGTATGTTTTGGTGATCAACTTGCGGGTTCCATGACCTTGGGAATCTATGCATAGGGGTTGGCACACGTTTTCGTCCTGACTCTCCGGTAGAAACTTTGGTGCACTCTTTGAAGTTCTTTGTGTTGGATTGAACATGATGAATCTGAAATTTTGTGATGCATATCGTATAATCAAGCCCATGGGTACTCGTGGTGACATTGGAGTATCTAGGTGACATTAGGGTTTTGGTTGATGTGTATCTTAAGGTGTTATTTTAGTACGAACTCTAGGGCTGTTCGTGACACTTATAGGGATAGCTCATAAGATTGATCGGAAAAGATAACTTTGAGGTGGTTTCGTGCCCTACAATAATTTCTTCGTTTGTTCTCCGCTATTTGTGACTTTGGAGTGAACTCTTTGTCGCACGTGAGGGATTTACATATGATTCAACTATGTCAGTATTGTTGAGAGAACTTGCACTAGTGAAAGTATGAACCCTAGGCCTTGTTTCTAAGCATTGCAATACCGTTTCTGCTCACTTTTATCATTAGTTACCTTGCTGTTTTTATATTTTCAGATTACAAAAACTTATATCTACTATCCATATTACACTTGTACCACCATCTCTTCGCCGAACTAGTGCACCTATACAATTTACCATTGTATTGGGTGTGTTGGGGACACAGGAGACTCTTTGTTATTTGGTTGCAGGGTTGTTTGAGAGAGACCATCTTCATCCTACGCCTCCCATGGATTGATAAACCTTAGGTCATCCACTTGAGGGAAATTTGCTACTGTCCTACAAAACTCTGCGCTTGGAGGCCCAACACGAGTCTACAAGAAGAAGGTTGCGTAGTAGACATTAGGGAGCCACCTGTGGGCCACAAGCCATCAGGGCGTGATACGCCTCCAACGTATCGATAATTTATGAAGTATTCATGCCATATTTGCCTATGTTTGCAATACTCTTATATGGTTTTGATGCACTTTATATGATTTATTTAGAACTAACCCGGACTGACGCTGTTTTCAGCAGAATTACCATGGTGTTGTTTTTGTGCAGAAAATGAAAGTTCTCGGAATCGCCCAAAACTTTTTGATGAATTTTTATAGAGGAAATAAGCAATATTGGAGCAAAGAACCACCGTAGGAGAGCCACCCGTGGGGCATAAGCCATCAGGGTGCGCCCCCCTAGGGTCGCGCCCTCATATGTGGTGGGGCTCACGTGGCTGCGTTGCACGTGATTCCAACGCTGAAAAATCCTATAAATCTGAGAAACCCCAGAAATAAACAGAGACTCTCCATTCCTCCGCCGCAACTCTTTGTATCGACAAAAAACCAATCTGGAGACGTTCAAGTACCCTGCCGGAGAGGGGAAACCATCACCGGTGGCCATCTTCATCATCCCGGTGGAGGCCATGACGAGGAGGGAGTAGTTCACCCTCCAGACTGAGGGTATGTACCAGTAACTATGTGTTCAATCTCTCTCTCGTGTTCTTGAGATGGCACGATCTTGATGTATCACGGGCTTTGTTAATATAGTTGGATCATATGATGTTTGTCCCTTGCTATCATGGTGTGATGAATTGAATCTTTCCCTTTGAGATCTCATTATGTTGGATTGAATATTTTGGTTTGAGAACACTTGATGTACATCTTGCATGGGATACACGTAGTGACATTGGGGTATTCTATTGATTCACTTGATATATGTTGAGGCATCAACTTGCGGATTCTGGTGACCTTGGGGATCTATGCATAGGGGTTGATTGCACGTTTTCATACCACGTTCTCCGACAGAAACCTTGGGGTGCTCCTTGAAGTTCTTTATGTTGGATTGAATATGATAGACCTGAAATTATTTGATGCATGTCGCATAATTTACCCATGGATACTTGAGGTGACATTGGAGTATCTAGGTGACATTAGTATTGATTGATATGTATCATTGGTGTTGTTCTAGTACGAACTCTAGGGCTGTTTGTGACACTTATAGGAATATCCCAAAAGATTGATCGGAAAGAATAACTTTGAGGTGGTTCTACTAACTACACCAATTTCATCTTATGTGCTCCGCTAGATAGGAACTTTGGAGTGATTCTCTGTTGCACGTTGAGGGATAATCATATGATTCAACTATGTTAGCATTGTTGGGAGATTGCACTAGTGAAAGTATGAACCCTAGGTCTTGTTTCCAAGCATTAATATATTGTTTTGCTCGTTGTTTACTATTTATTACCTTGCTGTTTTTATATTTTCAGATTACAAAAACCTATATCTACCTTCCATATTGCACTTGTATCACCATCTCTTCGCCGAACTAGTGCACCTATACAATTTCCATTGTATTGGGTGTGTTGAAGGGTAACACAGCAGAAAACAAAAAATTTCCGACCTACGCACCAGCCCAGGACCACTATGGAGACTGCATACAAGGTTTGATCTTTTCGTTACCGACTCGTAGCACAGTGAAAGTAGAGTCGATGACGATCGGCGGTGCAGATCCCCGCAGCTAGGATTTACAACCTCCCAACCGCGAGGATGTATACCGTCATCCGCCCCACGGACAGCCCTCCGGGAGGCGGTCAGACAGTCCCCCGGACGGTGTCGCGGACAGCCCTTCGGGAGGACCATCGAAACTCGGACAGCCCTTCGGGAGGACCCACGAAACTCGGACAGTCACTCGGACAGCCCTTCGGGAGGCACTCTCGAACTAAGACCGAAACTACAATCTCTCTACAGAGTTGCACACATACGGTGTCATCTATCCGGCAGGGCTTCGCCGTCGAGAACTAGTTCCCACCGGAACCCAGACAGCCTTTCGGCTCTACGAAACTATTTCGCTGGGAGGGAGAGAGAAGCCAGATAACATCAGATGGCATGTGTATGTGAGAAAGAGTGAGAGTGGAGAGTGCATCTCCACCTCTATTTATAGGAAAACCCAAGGGGTAGGGTGACACTTGAAATACCCAAAATGCCCTTCACAAGGGCACAAAGGTAAAAGCAAGTGGGCAGCCCATATCCTTCCATGTCATCCCTAGAGATATTTGTGAGTAAAGCCCCAAAAGGTGGCTTTCCATAAAGTAATCCAAAAAGCACTTTCACTATTCACGACAACATATTTCAGCGTCCGTTCGAACTAAAAATATTTATGTGGGCTTAGAACATTTCCAGTACCCACTAAAATAATTTTCAACGCGTTCAGAAACAATTCCGGTTTAGTGATTTTCATCTGCGAAAAGCATCTGAAGAGGTTCCGGCAGCTCCGGAACATTTCCGGTTTTCATCCCGGAAAATTCCAGAAAGTTTCCAGAACGATTCTGGCACCCTCCAACAATTATCAGGCATGTGCTGAAACCAGTTTTACTTTATGGTGTACTCCGAAACAACTTTTCGGTTTAGTGATTTTCATCTGTGAAAAGCAACTAAAGCGGTTTTTGTCTCTGAAAAATCTCAGAAGTTACCGGAATAATTCTGGTACCTTCCAATAATTTCCAGGCATGTACTGAAACCAATTTGACTTAATGGTACACTCCGAAACAACTTTTTGGTTTTACCGAAACTCTTCCGGTGTTCTCTCTCTCCGGAACTCTTCCGTTGTCTCCGAAACTTTTTCGGTGAATTTCTCTCAGACTCCCTGTCTAGTATTCAACAGATAGATGACCCTTAAGCGTGTGACCCTATAGGTTCGGTGAAGCATAGACATGATCCGGAACCCCTTCCGATCAATGATCAACATCGGAGCCGTGGACACCCATATTGACCCCTATACCCACACGAATGAATATTCGAGTGAACCTCCAGTTGCAGTGTGCTATTCCTGTTGCTTCGCGATATGTTACAAATACCCGAGGTGAGACATGTTGTCATCCCCGTGGATCAACAACTTGTCCACTATGCCAGTTACCTCGTTACCGGTATTGTTCTCTTTTCTCGTTCCCGTGTTCCGGCATCCCTGTCATCAAATCACAAAATGTCTGGCCAGACGATGATGGATACCGTAACACCGAGAGGGCCTAGAGATATCTCTCCATCGTCGGAGGAGCAAATCCCAATCTTGAGCTATCAAGTTACTTGACATACTTTTCCATGAACCCGTAAGCCGCCGTAATAGCCACCCATTTACGGATGACGTTTAACAAACCCCAAAGTTAATGAAGCAAGCATGAAGAAACTCGATACTCTCATGGTCTAAGGAATCATGCAAACGTAAACCATCTCTGTGTTATAAACCATTTAACTTGTGACGAATGTATCTCATAGCATAACATCAATTCGGGTCGATTCAACACAAATGTTCTTCTAACATTGTGCCCTCAAAATTGCCGGCATAGCCATGCCCATGATCAGGAAAACAGGATCATCATGCAATACTTGAGCCAGTCTTAGAGGCCAGACTAGGAATACATTTTACCGTTTATTATTCCACACGTGCATATGAGTCTTCCTCCGAGCCTCGTGGTTATTGCAGACTCGAGAACCATAGCAGTTATAGCATGGAACATAAACCTAATTATGAACAGGGAGATAATCAATAACATTTATTATTGCCTCTAGGGCATATCTCCTACAGACTCCCACTTGCACTAGAGTCAATAATCTAGTCAATGCTAATGCACTTTACACCTATGGCATACTGGTGTAAAATATGCTTCGCTTGTGGTATAGCCTGATGTCCAACGGATCTGACAACTTCAGCTCTGTGTGTAACTTTGCATATCCTTGCGTTTTCACGCTTTCACAAAATTCATATTTTGTGTGGATTTGGCTTTGCATATGTGTGAATCATTGGTCGAAACTTGATTCCTTAGACTGAGCTATGGAGCAACTATCTGCAATAGTGTCCTATAGACCAAAGCCATCTTGGAACCATACTAAGTTCATGAATGAACTATATGATTCAACAACTTCTTTGTCGCTTCTAAAGCGTCAACATACTTAGCCTTTGTTATAGAATTCGCCACAGTAACCTTTTAAGAACAATTCCAACTTACCGTGCCACCATATTGTGTGTTACACAAAACCCTCAAATTAAATCGAAAATCGCATGGAGAAATGGTGAAGACAGTATCGATGTAACCTTTTACAACGAACTCTTCATGATCTCTGCTTGCGAGAAAACATGTCATCAGTGCTACTTTAGTACTCAATGACCCTTTTTCACTGTTGTCCCATGATCAGTGCTTTTGATCACTTTGGTATCTATACTCGCAACAACTTTGGAGTATTGGACGTATCTGGTTGTTTTTACATACCATGGAATACATGATTAATCCAAACACAAGAGTGTGTGGAATCTCCATCATGTATTTTACTCATCAGTGTTTTGGGACACCGAGTCTTGCAAAAACTCTTTCCATGTGACTTCGGCAAGAATCACTCCTTGGCGTTTTAAATGCTAAAAAGTTTTAGCATCTTGTCAATATGTATTCATTGCTTAGCCCCATTAGGTAAATCTATCTCCATAGATCATCATGCCTAATATTGAGGCTATTTAGCCTAAGCACTTCATCGAAAAACTATTTTCAAATGAAGTCCTAATTCGTGTCAAGAAATTTATTTCCAATTAACAATGTGTCAAGTACACACGGTTTTTAGAAATATTATTATGCTCCCACTTACTTTCTTGAATCACAAGCATCTTCGATACCCATTTGATGAAGTCAAACCCCTTTGACCATTCCATCAAAAACGAAGATTCCAACTCCACTTTGCTCTCTTCTGTCCATCGCTGGAACTTTGAAGTTTGCATACTTACTAGCATCCTCTGGATTGACAAATTACTTTGGACTGTATCACATACAAGTCCTAGGTTTCATTTCCATCAGATGGAAATCCTTTTGTCATCCATGTTTCATATCTCATGATTGAAATATGTATTAATTGCTAGTTCAACCCGAACCGACTTTAAGCATCGCTACGGTGAGACAATCTCATCGTAGTCAACTCCTTGAACTTGTTATTGCAACAAGTCGAGCTTTATGGATAAACATTTTATCTGTATCAGTTTTTAGTTCCATAAATATTCGTTAGACTCTAAGTCTTCCGAAAGGTGTATCAAGATTTTAATCTTGAATCACTTATATGGAAACTATCTCTGATTGTATTGGCATTTAGCCAATTCCGGAATCAGGGCCCATCAACGCTTCCTTGTGTATTGTAGGTATACTGTTGTCTAACAACAATATCTCGTTTGCGCACCTGATAGGTTTGCACGAGCTTTGCCTACGTGGTTCAGCTGCAAGTTCGACCGAAGTCCATACATTTTATTGTAGAGACTTCCGTATCAGTCGCAGTAGGAAACTCCGGAATCACTTCCAAGGTTTCTTTCCTTTGATCTGATGACGAAGATACTGGTTATCTCGTCGATTTGCACTGTCCTCCCACTCACCTTTTGTAAGAACTATTCTCTTTAAAAGCATACCGTTTTGTGGCAAAATCCTTTGCCTCGGTATAGTGGTGGGGGAATACCCAATGACTTGGGATAACCTACAAAGTAGCACTTGTCTGATTTGGGATAGGTTTGTAACCTTTTACACAAGCCCCATATTCCAAATGTTTAAGAAAAGATATAACATGGTTGGGCATACCATACCATGGCGTCATTTCAACAGACCTGATGGATCTCTTTTCAGTGTAAAAGCCGCAGTCTCTAAAGCATCACCTTTTAAAAGGGGTAATGGCAAATTTATTTATGTCATCTTTGATCTTACCATGTCATAAATGGTTCGATTACATCTTCACAGACTTTCCACTTGCAGTGGTGTTCCGGGAGGTGCAAGTTATGAAACCCCTTTCATAACTCATCAGACATTCGCTAAACTTGTAACTCAAATATTCCTTTCTGCAATCGAATTGTAGAAACATAATTTTCTTGTTACAATAACTTCTACTTCATTTTTGAAAACCTTATGAATGAATTCAAAAGATCCAGACTTACGTCTCAACAAGTAAATATCCATATATCTACTTGAGTCATTTCTGAAGATAGATAAATCCACTACTTGCAACAACATTTATTGGACTACACACATTATAATGTATGATCACCAATATGTTCTTTGCTCGTTCCTTATGGCCTGTGAACGGTATTTCAGTCACTTCACTTTTCAGAGGAAAGTTGCAAGTGTCAGATGATTCAAAATCAAATGACTTCAAAATCCATCATAATGGAATTTTCCATGCGGGTTTCTCCAATGTGACCAAATGCAGTGCCACACTTGTGTGGTATTCTTTTAGTCTTGCGACATTTAGCGTCAGTGTTATGGATGTATCATATTTCCATCAATATTCATAACATACATCCCATCTAGGATGGAAGCATGGCCCTTCATGTTATTCATAATACTGAACAACAATTGTTATTTTTATGAACAACTCTTTTGCAACAAACATTGTGCAATGGGCTAGAGTGTATGAAACTCTAAAATGAATTATGAAAGTAAACCCAGAGGTAATGTATTATTATCAATATTCATAACACACGTCTCATTCATAATGAAAGTATGGCCCTTATGTTATTCATAACACCGAACATCAAAAGTTCTCTTATGAACAACCTTCTTGCAAGATACCTTATGCAAAGGGCTAGAGTGTGAAACTCTAAAATGAATTATGAAAGTAAATACATAGAGAATACACCGATGGAAGGCATAGTAACATTTACTATGTTCCCTGCATGTATCTAAACCTCATTCCTGGCTAGTCTTTCAGGCCATAGTAGTTCTTACATCGAGTTGCAACAGAATGCAATCGAGAGGGTATCTTTGTGATTAACTCACAATACCCAAGAATTAGTGATTAACATGTTTAACCATAATTCCCAAGAACTATATCTTTGACCAGCCTTCTATACATCAAAAACTTGTATGACATTCATACATGAGCTGGATATTCCAGTCTTCTTTCCTTTTGCCTTTATACTTCTAACAGTTTAACTTTTAGTATTTCTCCAACTTAAGAGTGGCGTTAGCCCTGGACTTCCTAGGCGTGAAAGTCTTACTAACACCCTTCGGACACTTCCTTTCTCTTTAAGTTGTTGTTTTATTCACCTTTCATCATATGACAGGCGTTCTCCTGGATCCCTCTCTTATCAGTCTAATGCATAGTAAACTCCTTTACTAATAGTTTCCAAAGAAACATTGCTTTGGATATCTCATATCTTTTAGCCTTTGTCTGTCTCTGAAAATGATTTTCAGATTCCATGAATATCACATAACTATCCAAACTTTCGAAGTTCGGGTCTCATGGAAGCAAACATATTGCACTTTGACTGAAAAGGAATTCTAGCTTTTGGATCGAAGGACGAGAGTCACATGATCCATAGCATTAGCGGGAGAATACCGAAAGCATGCGATAGGACAAAGTCCTTCTCGACACTCTTGAGGACAATCCTCATATTACGTTACCAACCGTAAAGTTTTAACCAGATATTTAACAGCTATTCAATTTTAACAAGGAAGGTGGAAACACGAGCCATTCTTCTACAACTATTATGCAAACCACACTTAGACAGTGTTCAAAATTAATTGCACTGAGAATTAAACAAGTTAATTCTATAGTGCGCTCCCACTCAAATCAATATCTCTCATAATTGATTGTGAGTGATACAAGATCCACATTTCAATTCAACGCCATTGATGTGGACATCACTGATGACGAGAATTTCAATTGGTGGGCAAACATGCCGATCACATATCTATGTGACTCCTGTTCATCTTTCGATGGGCGTGTTCCAAGCTCAGGACGATCAAGCCAGAATGTCAAGACAACCAAGTGATCTCGCTGCGAGGTCTGACCTCACCCGCCTCACACTTCTCTAATCGTTCGTACCCATGTGGACATGGCGCACCCCGAAAAGTTAGATGCCGTGACGGTGCTACACTTGGGAGAACACTAACTACTTGATATTTTTGTGAGAGATCACCCTAATAAAAAGCGACTACCGCGCAATCAAGAAGGGTGCATCATAAGGGATAAACATCTCAGGCAATTCATAATAGCATGATATGGTATAGCCCTTTCTGACAGAGAAGTCTTTTATTTCTTCGTCTTCGGCATTCGCGTCGGTGTTCACCTTCGCGAAGATTGCCACCACATTGTCGATGCACCAGATAATATTGCTATCTCTATAGCTAATAAAATAAGTGCATTACATAAGGTTGACACGCAGGTCATTAAAGTGCAATCATATGGCTCCAGCCATCATGCCGAATCATGACACGCAGGTCATGTTAATCAAATTACATCATATAGTCATCTCATACATAATCAAATTAATATGAGCACTGCTATACCACATCATATGCACATGCAAACCATCCTGCAAAACCAAGTTAGACGCCTCTAATCGGTTCATCCAAAAACTTGTTTTACGTGGCTTCTAAGGTTTCAAAACAAACCAAAGCTACCAACGTCCATCATCAAGCATGATAATCCAAGTCGCTAGATTAACATTGCGGGGTGTATGAAACACGAGATAATAAAATCTCGAGCCCCATACTAAACTTCGTCATACGCATGACCCCCGTGCAGATCATATCTGCATTGCCCTTTTGTCTGCGAAATTTCATCTTTCTTTTTAACTACGGTGGAATTCAATGAACTGTTAGCACTTCGTTGATCAATCAGGATCGCGGATTGCCAGAACATTGAAACTCCACCATACTGTTATCAAGATCAGAAATATGCAAATTCCAAGGAAGCAACAAGAACATCGGGTAACAGATTTCATCTACTACCCGCACAAATAATTTTCAGTAATAGAACTCATCTACTACCTAATTATATTGTGCAACACCCATACATCTCTATGTATTCTAGATCGCAACCTGCATCTATGCATAGCACGGCTCATGATGCCACTGAAGGGTAACGCAGCAGAAAACAAAAAATTTCCGACCTACGCACCAGCCTAGGACCACTATGGAGACTGCATACAAGGTTTGATCTTTTCGTTACCGACTCGTAGCGCAACGGAAGTAGAGTCGATGACGATCGGCGGTGCAGATCCCCGCAGCTAGGATTTACAACCTCCCAACCGCGAGGATGTATACCGTCATCCGCCCCACGGACAGCCCTCCGGGAGGCGGTCAGACAGTCCCCCGGACGGTGTCGCGGACAACCCTTCGGGAGGACCATCGAAACTCGGACAGCCACTCGGACAGCCCTTCGGGAGGACCCACGAAACTCGGACAGTCACTCGGACAGCCCTTCGGGAGGCACTCTCGAACAAAGACCGAAACTACGATCTCTCTACAGAGTTGCACACATACGGTGTCATCTATCCGGCAGTGCTTCGCCGTCCAGAACTAGTACCCACCGGAACCCAGACAGCCTTTCGTCTCTACGAAACTATTTCGCTGGGAGGGAGAGAGAAGCCAGATAACATCAGATGGCATGTGTATGTGAGAAAGAGTGAGAGTGGAGAGTGCATCTCCACCTCTATTTATAGGAAAACCCAAGGGGTAGGGTGACACTTGAAATACCCAAAATGCCCTTCACAAGGGCACAAAGGTAAAAGCAAGTCGGCAGCCCATATCCTTCCATGTCATCCCTAGAGATATTTGTGAGTAAAGCCCCAAAAGGTGGCTTTCCATAAAGTAATCCAAAAGCACTTTCACTATTCACGACGACATATTTCATCGTCCGTTCGAACTGAAAATATTTATGTGGGCTTAGAACATTTTCAGTACCCACTAAAATAATTTTCAACGCGTTCCGAAACAATTCCGGTTTAGTGATTTTCATCTGCGAAAAGCATCTGAAGCGGTTCCGGCAGCTCCGGAACATTTCCGGTTTTCATCCCGGAAAATTCCAGAAAGTTTCCAGAACGATTCTGGCACCCTCCAAGAATTACCAGGCATGTGTCGAAACCAATTTGACTTTATGGTGTACTCCGAAACAACTTTTCGGTTTAGTGATTTTCATCTGTGAAAAGCAACTAAAGCGGTTCCGGCAGTCCAGAACATTTCCAGTTTTTGTCTCTGAAAAATCTCAGAAGTTACCGGAACAATTCTGGTACCTTCCAATAATTTCCAGGCATGCGCCAAAACCAATTTGACTTAATGGTACACTCCGAAACAACTTTTCAGTTTTACCGAAACTCTTCCGGTGTTCTCTCTCTCCGGAACTCTTCCGTTGTCTCCGAAACTTTTTCGGTGAATTTCTCTCAGACTCCCTGTCTAGTATTCAATAGATAGATGACCCTTAAGCGTGTGACCCTATAGGTTCGGTGAAGCATAGACATGACCCGGAACCCCTTCCGATCAATGATCAACATCGGAGCCGTGGACACCCATATTGACCCCTATACCCACACGAATGAATATTCGAGTGAACCTCCAGTTGCCGTGTGCTATTCCTGTTGCTTCGCGATATGTTACAAATACCCGAGGTGAGACATGTTGGCATCCCCGTGGATCAACAACTTGTCCACTATGCCAGTTACCTCGTTACCGGTATTGTTCTCTTTTCTCGTTCCCGTGTTCCGGCATCCCCGTGATCAAATCACAAAATGTCTGGCCAGACGATGATGGATACCGTAGCACCGAGAGGGCCTAGAGATATCTCTCCATCGTCGGAGGAGCAAATCCCAATCTTGAGCTATCAAGTTACTTGACATACTTTTCCATGAACCCGTAAGCCGCCGTAATAGCCACCCATTTACGGATGACGATTAACAAACCCCAAAGTTCATGAAGAAAGCATGAAGAAACTCGATACTCTCATGGTCTAAGGAATCATGCAAACATAAACCATCTCTGTGTTATAAACCATTTAACTTGTGACGAATGTATCTCATAGCATAACATCAATTCGGGTCGATTCAACACAAATGTTCTTCTAACAGTGTGCCCTCAAAATTGCCGGCATAGCCATGCCCATGATCAGGAAAACAGGATCATCATGCAATACTTGAGCCAGGCTTAGAGGCCAGACTAGGAATACATTTTACCGTTTATTATTCCACACGTGCATATGAGTCTTCCTCCGAGCCTCGTGGTTATTGCAGACTCGAGAACCATAGCAGTTATAGCATGGAACATAAACCTAATTATGAACAGGAAGATAATCAATAACATTTATTATTGCCTCTAGGGCATATCTCCTACATGTGTTGGGGACACAAGAGATTTCTTGTATTTGATTGCAGGGTTGTTTGAGAGAGACCATCTTCATCCTACACCTCCCACAGATTGATAAACCTTAGGTCATCCACTTGAGGGAAAATTGCTACTGTCCTACAAAACTCTGCGCTTGGAGGCCCGAGAAAGTCTACAAGAATAAAGTTGCGTAGTAGACATCAAGCCGTTTTCTGGCGCCGTTGCCGGGGAGGTGAGTGCTTGAAGGTATATCTTTATATCTTGCAATTAAATCTTTTAGTTTCTTCTTTATCACTAGTTCGGTTTTATATAAAAGAAAACTACAAAAAATGGAATTTAGGTTGCCTCAATTGTTTCGTCTTTTTTATGTCTTTCGTGAAAATGATGGTTCGGAAAATTGTGCTCAATCGGTAGAGAAAGAATTTATGAAAATACTTAATGAGAATTCATTGAATGATGAGCATGATTGCAATGTTGCTAGTACGAATACTCTGAATATCCATGATGCTAATGATATGCAAAGCCACAAGCTTGGGGATGCTATGTTTGATGAAGATGATATTTTTAGTCCCCCAAGTTTTGATGAGCAAATTTATTATGATGATGGCATGTCTCCTATCTATGATGATTATGATGATGACATGTATGCTATAAAGAATAATTATAACTACGAAACTTGTCATCATGATTTTAATTTTAAATTTGGTTATGTCAATCATGTATCTCATGATAGTTATTTTGTTGAGTTTGCTCCCACTACAATGAATGAGAAGAAAATTGCTTATGTGGAGAGTAATAAATTTTCTATGCTTGTATATCATGAAAAGGATGCTTTATGTGATAGTTATATTGTTTAATTCCTTCATGACGCTACTGAAAATTATTATGAGGGGGGAACTTATGCTTGTAGGAATTGAAATAATATCAAGTTTCCTCTCTATGTGTTCAAAATCTTGAAGTTATGCTTGTTTTGCCTTCCTATGCTAGTTGATTCTAGAACCCATAAATTGTTTTCTCACAAAATCCCTATGCATAGGAAGTGGGTTAGACTTAAATGCGATAGCCATGTGATCCATGATGCTCTTTTGTATGTTTCAAATACTATTCCTATGTGAGCATCATTGAAATCATCATGCCTAGCTAAAAGGCTTTAAAGAAAAGCGCTTGTTGGGAGACAACCCAACACTTTTCCTTTCTGTTTTTGTGTGTTCACATGATTAATCTACTGTGGTAATCATGTTTTGTGCCTTTTATTTCAATAATGTGCCAAGTAAAGCCTTTGGGATAGTATGGATACTTGGTGATTTTATTCTGTGCAAAAATAGAAACTTTTGCCTCCAGTAAAGAATTTCTATGATTTTACTGGAGCGTCAAAAAATTCTGCAATTTTTACACAGTATTTATATGCAAATTATATAAGTTTTCCTAATTTTTTAGAATTTTTAGAGACAGGGAAGTATGGTTATACTACAGATCTTCACAGACGGTTCTGTTTTGCATGCATAGTTTGCTTGTTTTAGTGTTCCCATAGCTTATATTCAGTGATATAAATTATGTGAATGGTATAATACAGTAGTTATTATGTGAGAACAGTTATGAATCTTGTCTTGATAGTACCTAAGTGAATGATCTTTATTTATTATACTAACCCATCTCACGAAGTTCCGTTAAGTTTTGTGTGATTGAAGTTTTCAAGTTTTGGGTGAGACACCGATACGAGGAGAATAAGGAGTCACAAGAACATAATCTTGGGGATGCCAAAGGCACCCCCAAGGTAATATCCAAGGAAGACTCAAGCGCTTAAGCTTGGGGATGCCCCGGAAGGCATCCCCTCTTTCGTCTTCAACATTATCGGTATATCTTACTTGGAGCTATATTTTTATTCGTCACATAATATATGTTTTGGTTGGAGAGTCATTTTATTTTGTTAGTATTTTCTTTCTGTTATTTATAATATTGTTTTTCAATAAAAAGTTTCAATAATTACCTTTTAGGATGCTTGAATTGCATGTTTGATGTGTGCCGTGTAAAAAACAAAAACTTTTGCTGTAGTGTTTGAATTTTCATATTTTACTGTAATGTGGAAAGTTTCTGATATTTTTACACAGTATTTTCATATAAATTTAGAGTTACAGAAGTGCACTTTGTAAATTAATTGCTATAGACTGTCCTGTTTAGACAGATTGCTGTCATAGTTTTGTTATCTACTTCTCCTATGGTTTTCATGACTTATATTGGTACGTATAAGTTGTGGAAATGATAATAAACATTAGATAATGTTTGGAAATTATTATGCAACTTGTCTTGGCAGTACATAAAGAGTTGATTTATTCGTATGTGCACTAACCTTTCTCACGAGTTCTTTTCAAGTGTTTTGTGGATGAAGTTTTTGAGACTTAGGTGAAACCAGGATATGAGAGGATTGAACGAGATACAAAAGCTCAAGCTTGGGGATGCCTAAGGCACCCCAAGTAAATATTTCATGAAGTCGCAAGCATCTAAGCTTGGGGATGCTATGCATCCCACCTCTCTGCGTCAACTATCGGTTAGCCTATGTTGAGCCTAATTTTTTATTCGTTCACATGATATGTGCTATTCTGGGAGTGCTATTTTTGTTTAGTTTGTTGTTTGAATAAAATACTTAGATCTGAAAATCTTTATTGAGAGAGAGAGAGTCCCCACATAGCTACTTTATTGTTTGACTACTCATTGATCTTCACTTATATCTTTTGAGAGTAGTTTGAAATTTACTCTTGTGCTTTAGTTATATCCTGAGAGTAAACGTTGAATGAATCGAATGTCATAAATGTGAAATTATATATGCTTCATATTCTAGTCCCATGGGGAGTAGTGACTTCACATACTAGGAGTATAAGCGGTAAAATTTATTGGAAGTTAGCAAACATAGCATTGGTCATTTAAAGAATTCAGGAAAGAATATTGAAGGAAGAGAGGTTTCACATATAAATATACTATCTTGGACATCTTCTATGATTGTGAACCCCCATTAATTATTTTCAAACTTGATCAAGTAGTTGACGTTGGACAAGGAAGACAACGTAATGGTTATGTTTGTTTATATTCACGTAGCAGTTATATTGTCATGGATCCTCAAACATGTGATGCTTGTTTAGAACCTTTTGCTAGCCAAAACTTCGTACTAAGTAGAAATACTACTTGTGCATCCAAATCCTTGAGCCAAGTTTCTTCCATGAGAGTCCACCATACCTACCTATATATGGTATTTCACTGCCATTCCAAGTAAATTTGCATGTGCCACCTCTAAACATTCAAATAAGCATCCGTTTTGTGTGCTCGTACCACTCATGGAGCGACGGGGTGGTCATTATATTCCATGCTAAGCGGGTTATTCTCAAGATTAGTGTTTATTCTCTTGTCATTGCATGACAAAGGCTGGTAAAAAGGATGCCCAGTCCTACATAATACAAAAATAAATAAACAATAACTCTCCATAGAAAGTTGATTGTTTGGATGGTACCCGTGGATTTGGCTAGCCATGGCATTTGTTTGAATGATGGAGGGGGAGTAAAAATTTAAATTCTGTTTGGGAACCGCCAATAATGTGATTAGCATGGAAGATATTGAAAACTCTGTTGTGACGTTGACAGGAAAAGTATACCACTCAAAATTACATAATCATCTCTGATTTAAAACAATGAGCTCTGGCACCTCTGCAAATCCCTGCTTCCCTCTGCGAAGGTCCTATCTTTTACTTTTCATGTTGAGTCAACTTCTTATTCCAATCTATCAATTCTTTAGTTGGCAAGCATCATGTGGTGGGGAAAGATCCAGACATATATATCCAGTTGAATATAGGTGATCATGATTAATTATTTGTTGACATTATCCATCGAGATAAATAAGTTGGGAGGTGAAACTTTAAGCCCCTATCTTCTTATGTGTTTGACTGAAACTGTTTGTTCTAAAAATATGCTTTGAGTATCAGCAATCATGGAAGACTAAATGATAGTTGAGTATGTGGGATTTGCTAAACCAAAGCTCGTACATAGACCCTTCCTGAAAATAAGATGAATTGTAATTTTTTGATAACTAAAAACATAGTTTGTTAGCTTTCAAGAAAGTCTATGGTATATACTTTAACATGTGAATAACTTGCTACTTGATTACGATAAGTTCTATGAGAAATACTTGCTGGTTTTGATCCTAGAAAAGTGGATGAAATTATCCTTGATCAATAT
This sequence comes from Elymus sibiricus, assembly GCA_039707655.1. Lineage (NCBI taxonomy): Eukaryota > Viridiplantae > Streptophyta > Magnoliopsida > Poales > Poaceae > Elymus > Elymus sibiricus. The sequence continues at coordinate 148,520,079 of CM077675.1, forward strand.
TATACATTATGCTAGCATTCACACTTCATAAATTATTTCTTTTATCATTTACCTACTCGAGGACGAGTAGGAATTAAGCTTGGGGATGCTGATACGTCTCCAACGTATCGATAATTTATGAAGTATTCATGCCATATTTGCCTATTTTTACAATGCTTTTATATGGTTTGGATGCACTTTATATGAATTATTTAGAACTAACTCGGACTGACGCTATTTTCAGTAGAATTACCGTGGTGTCGTTTTTGTGCAGAAAATAAAAGTTATCGGAATCGCCTGAAACTTTTTGATGATTTTTTCTGGAGGAAATAAGCAATATTGGAGCGAAGAACCACCGGAGGGGAACCACCCGTGGGGCACAAGCCATCAGGACGACCCCCTAGGGTCGCGCCCTGATATGTGGTGGGGCCCACGTGGCTCGGTTGCGTGTGATTCCAACGCTGAAAAATCCTATAAATCCCAGAAACCCCATAAATAAACAGAGACTCTCCGTTCCACCGCCGCAACTCTCCGTATAAATGAAAAACCAATCTAGATACGTTCCAGTACTCTGCCGGAGAGGGGAAACCATCACCGGCGGCCATCTTCATCATCCCGGTGGAGGCCATGACGAGGAGGGAGTAGTTCACCCTCCGAGCTAAGGGTATGTACCAGTAGCTATGTGTTCAATCTCTCTCTCTCTCATGTTCTTGAGATGGCACGATCTTGATGTATCACGGGCTTTGTTAATATAGTTGGATCATATGATGTTTGGCTCTTGCTATCATGTTGTGATGAATTGAATCTTTCCCTCTGAGATCTCATTATGTTGGATTGAATAATTTGGTTTGAGAACACTTGATGTACGTCTTGCGTGGGATACCCGTAGTAACATTGGGGTATTCTATTGATTCACTTGATATATGTTGAGGCATCAACTTGCGTATTCTGGTGACCTTGGGGATCTATGCATAGGGGTTGATTGCACGTTTTCATACCACGTTCTCCGATAGAAATCTTGGGGTGCTCCTTGAAGTTCTTTATGTTGGATTGAATATGATAGATCTGAAATTGTTTGATGCATGTCGCATAATTTACCCACAGATACTTGAGGTGACATTGGCATATCTATGTGACATTAGGGTTGATTGATATGTATCATGGGTGTTATTCTAGAACGAACTCTAGGGTTGTTAGTGACACTTATAGGAATAGCTCAAAAGATTGACCAGAAAGAAAAACTTTGAGGTGGTTCTACTACCTACACCAATTTCATTTTATTGTTCTCCGCTAGATAGGAACTTTGGAGTGATTTTTGTTGCACGTTGAGGGATGATCATATGATTCAACTATGTTAGCTTTGTTGGGAGATTGCACTAGTGAAAGTATGAACCATATGTCTTATTACCAAGGATTTATACAACGTTTTGCTCACTGTTTTACACTTGTTACCTTGCTGTTTTTAAATTTTCAGATTACAAAAATCTATATCTACCTTCCACATTGCACTTGTATCACCATCTCTTCACCGAACTATTGCACCTATACAATTTGCCATTGTATTGGGTGTGTTGGGACAGAAGAGATTTCTTGTATTTGATTGCAGGGTTGTTTGAGAGAGACCATCTTCATCCTACACATCCCACGGATTGATAAACCTTAGGTCATCCACTTGAGGGAAAATTACTACTGTCCTACAAAACTTTGCGCTTGGAGGCCCAACAACGTCTACAAGAATAAAGTTGCGTAGTAGACATCAGGGATGAGATCGGAAACAGAGGCCACCGAATCCATCTTCGCAATTAGTTCCATTGGGAGGTCGGATTCATGGACCAGATCTTGTTCTGAAAGAACCAGATCTCCACGGGCGTCAGTGACGTATTGCAAGCTTCCGAACCTAAAGATTTTGTTTGGGGCGAAGGTCTCAACACGGCTTAGGTGGTCGGTTGAGTTAGCGTGAAGCACTATACTGCCGAAAGCAAAAAAGTTGGCTGGGGGCGAAGATGTCTCCGCAGCCGACGATGTCATCAAACTGAAGGCAAGCCATCAATCCATGTCGATCCAACAGCAGGCTCTCAATGAAAGCACCAATGTCGGTGTCAAAACTAGCAGACCTCGGGTAGGGGGTCCAAGCTGTTAGATCAAATCCATGGATAACAAGAGAAAAGGACATGGTGTTTTTACGCAGGTTCAGGCCCTCTCGATGGAGGTAAAACCCTATGTCCTCCTCTTGTTTGAATTATCGATGTTTCGAAGTATAGAGTTGATCTACCTCGAGATCTTGAGTTGTGGTCTAAACCCTAACGATGATGATGATGAATCTGGCCCTGGCTAAACCCTCCAGCTTATAAAGGCACCAGGGGTATCTAGGGTTACACATGGTCGGTTGGCGCCTATAGGATACATGTCGAGTCTATCAATAGTCTTGGAGTGCACGCCAGGTCCTCGAAGGAGTCCAAAGTTCCCACGCCATTGGTCTGAGGCCTTCGGTGTCCTTCTTTTGGTAGTGGGCCATCAGTCTGGCCCATGCACTAGATCAGCTAGGTCGGGACCCCCTAGTCTAAGACACCATCAACAGGGCTCCTCAAGACCAGCATGCCACAACATTCTGGAATAGGACATTGGTGCCGCTGGAGGTCATCGCTCTTGAGCCGGGCGAGTAAGAACAAGTGATGGCGATCTGGGCAGGGCGCCGGAGCCAGGCCACCATAGTATGCTAATCTATCTGGAGGATGGAGAGGGTGACGAGATGGTGCATGCTACGATCGAGCCGGGGGAAAACTACAAGGTCGCCCCCACCGCTCCAAGCGCCTCCAGGGTTACCGTGTCTAGGGTTTAAAGGAACTGTGCAAGATTAACCCACAATCCCCAATTCCCTTGTATTCAATCCGGATTAGAACCCTAAAATCCATCGCTACTTAGTACTTGATACGTCTCCAACGTATGTATAATTTTTTATTGTTCCATGCTATTATATTATCATTCTAGGATACTTTTTAAGAATTTATTTGCTGTTTTATATTATTTTTAGCACTAACCTATTAACACAGTGCTAAGTGTCAGTTGTTGTTTTCTGCATGTTTTTGGCTTTTCAGGAATACTATGCCAAACGAAGTCCAAATACCACAAAAAAATTGATGATTTTTTCTAGATTAAAATAATACCTCGAAGCTTCGGAGGAAGACCGGAGGGCACATGTGGTACCCCCAAGCCAGCAGGACGCGCCTAGGGGGGTGGCGGTGCCCTGATGGCTTGGGGCCACCTCCCCGCTCTCCTAGCCCTGATCTCTGACCTATAAATTCACGAATATTCCAAAAAGCCGAGAGATCCTCCCGAAACACTTTTTCCACCTCCGCAAGTCTCTGTTCCGCCGTGTGCCCATCTGGAGCCCCGTTCCGGTGCCCTGCCGGAGGGGGGATAGATCACCGAGGGCTCTACATCAACCTTGCTTCTCCTATGGTGATGTGTGAGTAGTTCACCGCGGATCTACGGGTCCGTAGTTAGTACCTTGAGGGCTATCTCTCTCTCTCTCTCTCTCTCTCTCTCTCTATGTTCTTTAATGCAAAGATCACCGCGATTCCCGTGGTGATCTATCCTATCTAATCATCTTTGCGGTGTGTTTGTTGGGATCCGACGAATTGTGGGTTTATGTTCAGATTATTCATGAAAATATATTGAATCCTTGCTGGTTATTTATATGCATGATTGTTATAGCTTCGTAATGCTCTCCGATCTATTGGTTTGGTTTGGCCAACTACATTGATTTATCTTCAAGTGGGAGTGGTGCGTTGTAGTGGGTTTAATCTTGCGGTGCTCAATCCCAGTGATAGAAACGGAAATGACACATATTGTATTGCTGCCACTAAGGGTAAAACGATGGGGTTCATTCATATTAATTGAATTTACTTTGTCTACATCATGTCATCATCCTCCAAGCATTACTCCATTTTTACTTAATACTCTAGATGCATGCTGGATAGCGGTCGATGGATGGAGTAATAGTAGTAGATGCAGGCAGGAGTCGGTCTACTTGTTTATGGACGTGATGCCTATATACATGATCTGTGTCGTGAATAAATATTGCATAATTATTGTAGGACCGAAAGTATGCCTAGAGGGGGGGGTAGACTACTTGACCAAATAAAAATCTAGCCTTTTCCCAATTTTTAGTGTTGGCAGATTTTAGCATTCATGGCAGGTCAAGTACACCCTACACATGCATGTCTAAGAGTATAGCAGCGGAAAGTAACAACAAGCATGAGTAGTAAAGGAAGGGTAGGAGGATCAAACGCAATTTGTAGACATGATGATTTTTTTCCCGTGGTTCCGATAGGTGGTGCTATCGTACGTCCACGTTTATGGAGTCTTCAACCCACGGAGGGCAACGGTCGCGAGAGTCCACGGAGGGCTCCACCCACGAAGGGTCCACGAAGTAGTAACCTTGACTATTCCATAACGGCTTCCGTCCACGAAGGACTAGCCTCACTATGGGTAGATCTTCACGAAGTAGGCGATCTCCTTGCCCTTACAAACTTCTTGGTTCAACTCCACAACACGAAGTAGGAGGCTCCCAAGCGACACCTAACCAATCTAGGAGGCACCACCCTCCAAAAGGTAATAGGCTCGGCAATGTCGATGAACTCCTTGCTCTTGTGCTTCAAGATGATAGACTCCTCAACACACAATCACTCTCTCACAGATTTGGCTTGGTGGAAGAGATGAGATTGGTGGAAAGCAACTTGGGGAGGCTAGAGATCAAGATTCATATGGTTGGAATGGAATGGCATGATCTCAACACATGAGTAGGTGGCTCTCTCTCACAAAATATGATGGGGCAAGTATGGAATAGTTCTGAGTGCTTCTCTTTCGAGTGGGTGGTGGTGAAGGGGTATATATTGGCATCTCCAAAAATCCAACCGTTACACCTAAAGTGACCAACTCGGTGACACCGATGTGTGAATCTCGGTGATACCGAGTTGCTCCAAAGGTAGCAACTTTTGAATCTCGGTGAGACCGATATATAAATGTCGGTTGCACCAATTAGGTGACCAACGGTCAGATTGCCAAACTCGGTGACGCCGATTCAACAAACTCGGTCGGACCGATTTTGTGAAATTGCGTAACAGAAAGTTGGCAACCAAACTCGGTGGCACCAAAGCAGAATCGGTTGCACCGAAAGGTTAGGGTTTGGCTTAGGTCTATCTGAGTATGGGAATCGGTGGCACCGAGTGGAAAGTGTTGGTTGTACCGATTTTGGATATTTGACTTAGGACAGACTTTTGTGGAAGAGCTTGTGGGTGTTTTTTGTGACTATCACTTGTGCACGTATGAGCATTTTGTTCACCAACAATACCTTACCCCCTTTTAATAGTATTGGCTTTCCTATGGACTCAAAGTGATTTCTCACAAAGTAAAATGTAGAATCCTCTTGCTTGAAGCTTTGCCAATCCATTGCCTTGCATTTTGGGGTATCTCCACAATCTCCACAATCCTTTTGCCAATCCTATCATTGAACTTTTCCTAAAATATGCTTAGTGGAAATATTAGTTCAATGCCATTTATGTTGTTATTAATTACCAAAACCACCAAGGGAGCAAATGTGCTTTCAATCTCCCCCTTTTTGGTAATTGATGACAACATATAGATCAAAGCTTCAACAATGATATAATCAATGAATTTAATCGTCGCTTTGAGAAGTATGTTATAAGCAAGAGCTCCCCCTAAATTTGTGAATTATTTTAAATTTGCGTTTGAATGCAAATGCACAATCGATTAGGTACATGGGGCACTTCTTCCAAGTCACATACATCCTGGTGGTGTGCGAGAATAATAAGAGTTAACATCATAGAACAACACAATCAAGCAAAGGTAAATGATCATCTCATAAGCATTAAGATGATAGGAAATAGTAGTAGCACACATTAAGCGTATGATCAAACAAAACATAGTTCAACACAAACAAACGAACCAAAAGATCAAATGTTTTGAAAAAGCAATAAAAACCAAACGCTCTCTCACTCGAAGCCTAAAGATCTATATACACTTCTCCCCCTTGGGCAACAAGTTACCAAAAAGTTCAAAGAGATATAGCTAAACGTTCTTGGGCTGATCTCCGGTTGTTGATGAAGGAGTCGAGAGAACTGCGTCGGCGAAGATGTCGGCTGATGTCATGGACAGAGTTGGTGTAGCAACGGGAGGCACTGGAGCTGATGGAGCTGAGGTGACAGTAGCAGGTGCTGATGACGAAGGCCTCAAATCTGGAGCTGGCACTGTGGCTGATCTGGCCTGGGTAGAAAAGTGTGTGCCTGGCCTGAGAGGAGAGTCATCATCATCATCATCATCTGTAGACTGAGGAAGAGGCACAGAGTCAACTTCCTTCTTGAGCTCATTTACTGTCTTGGTCAGCCCATCTACCTTGTCATTAAGGGTCTTGATCATGTTCTCAAAGATCCTGGCAAGACTGTTCTGGTTGTCCAGTATGTCCTTGATGTCGTTCTGCATGCCTTGAACAGATGAGATCAAGAGATCCATTTGCTCATTTCTGGATCTAGGGACCTGAGCACTAGTGGCTCTAGCTGCCTCTGCCTCTGCCTGTGCTTGAGTTGCGGCTGATGTGGGATGTTCTGGGTCCATCACCACAACGTTATCCTCTAAATCTGGCTGTAGGGGCAAATGGGGTCTGTCCAGAGCAAAGATGTGCTTCTCTATCTTGGAGTTGATGAGCATCTGAATATAGGGTGCATAGCAGCATGAGCACTTCTGATCAGCAGCAACCCTCTTCACTGTCTCTACAATCAGATCCATTACTCGTATCCTGGTGTGTCTATCAAGATGGATCAGCATGTTGATTGAATGGCCTCGAATCATCTTTTTATCTCCTGACTTGGGCATCAATGTATGCCTCAGTATGGTGTTCATGGTGCGGAGGCCAGCCTGGAGGAAGTAGATAGATCCTAACTTGTGTGATTTCAAGTTAGCAGCAGGGATAGCATTGTACATATCCTTCATAGCATCATGGATATCCTTGGATTCAGAGTAGACATCCAAGTCACCATCCTGCACCTCTGGGACTTCTAAGATAGCAGCCCATTCATCAACAGTAGACTCGTATCTTGCTCCTTCTGTCATCCATACAATTCTACCATCTCCATAGAAGTGAGCAGTGGAGTAGAATTGCATGATCATCTCGTCGTTCCATGCAGTGAACTCTTTGCCAACAAACTCATCTAGGCCAATGCAATGAAAATTGTCTTGAACATTTGGAAAGAAATCTTCATTAGCCTTGATGTACTTCCAGTCAACGTATCTCCTATCGCTGACAGCTGGACTCTTGTCAAGCAGCACAATCTCATAGAAATCCTGTTGCTCATTGGTGTAGAACCTATAGTCTATAGCTGTTTTTCTCCTCTGGGCATATGGATCAATAGCTCTCCATGCCCTCAAACCAGAATCCTTCCTCTTCTTCATGTCTTCAGCAAGTGGATGGCTGGCATTGTGTTCAGGAAGGTGTGGTCTAAGCTTCATCAATGTAGACATGGCATCCTCATCCTCATCTCTGGAGGTAGTTCCCTTGTTCTTCTCAGAAGCTGGAATCTGTCTGGATGACCTCTTGGACTTTTCAGCAGCAGCCTTCTTGGGGGCAGACTTGGTGCTCTTGGAGGGACCTTGCTTTGGCATAGCATCTGCCAAAAGCTTCTTTTGCTTCTTCTTGGGAGGGGCCTTGACAACATGCTCTTCCTCCTCCTCCTCTTTCTCAGCAGCAGCACCAGCAGTCTCCTCTGGATCTTCAAACATAGATGTTTGCCTGCCAACAACATGGATGATCCTTTTCCTGGACTTCTTCTTCTCCCCTGCCTTCTTAGGCATAGACTTACTTGGGGGCTCAATGGTCATGGTAGCCCTAGCACTCTCAGGTTCTCTCATAGCTTCAGAGCTAGCATAAACCTTGCTGACAGCTCTTCTGGAAGAGGTGGCTTCATTAGCAGACTTCTTGGCAGCTTTGTCTTGCTTCTTGGCAAGAATTTCCTCTGGCACAAAATCTGAATCCTCCTCATCTGAATTCAGCTTCTTCATGGCCCTAGTAGCAGCCTTGGGCAACCCATGAGAACTGGGGGTGCCTGGATCTGAAGAGGAACTAGACTCTGGACTAGTGCCTGAATCCAACTCAACACTCTGCTCTCTGAAGTTGTTCTCACTATCCTCAGCATCTGACATACTGACCCTGTGAATAGAGTATAGAAGAGTAGAAGTAGATAAGTCATCACAAGATGCAGCTATTTTTGAAAGTTTGAACAGAAAAATCTTAGATGTAGTTCACTACAAAAAAGGATTTCGGTGTCACCGAGTCAAGATTTTCGGTGCTGCCGAGACTCACAATACTCTTAACAGAAACTTGGCAGCAGTTTCGGTGGGACCGAAAACTACCACTCGGTGTCACCAAGTACTGTCCTCAGTAGCACAAAAAGAAATCGGTGGAACCAATTTTTCTGACTCGGTATCACTGAGATGCGATTTTGCGGGCAACTAAATCTAAAAAATTTCGATTCGCTAATCTACTGGAACTTTTAGAGGATAGGGAGGTTTGCACATGGTGGATTATCGATGGAATAAGCTTCGACGCGCAAGATTCGGACGGGGAGCGCAATGAAGGGTCGGATCCATACCCTAACTCAATGACGGATCTGCTAAGGCGAAGACGGCGGTGAAGATTCCGTCGGCGGCGAGGATCCCAGCGGCAGAGGAGCGCGGGGAGACAAGGGCGACGACCAGGGGGTCCTGTTCGGCAGCTTAGGGTTTTTGGGCGCGACGGTTTGAAGATTGATTTTCAAAGCGTCGGGTCCACAACATATATACCCCTCGCTGTCGGTGACACCGATTCTAAATTTTCGGTGTCACCGAGTTCCTCAACTGTCAGCTGACATGGAAACTCGGTGTAACCGAGAATATGGAATCGGTAGTACCGATATTGAAAACCAGATCAACCCTAGGCATTCGGTGAGACCGAGAATATTGGGTTGGTTCCACCGAGATGCACCTGGGAGGTTTTAATGGTCAGTCCTTTGTCGATACGGAACTCTGAGTGCTCCACACACAGAGGGATCGAAAAGTACTTAGTTCAAATTTTGTGATGCAGCATGAATAGAATATGAGGTGAGAAAGCATAGATAGCTAGAGAGTGGTCCTCGGCATTCTTGTCCATCCAATTGGCAAAAGAGAAAATAAAAGCCAAATAGCAACAATTGGATGTCCTCGAATGGGTAAATAAATGCAGACCAACATGCTCACACAATAAGATGTCAAATGAAATCATGGCAAACATGCACATGCATACTAGCATCTAACAAGCACTTTGGTGATGACAGAGTCATCTATATATGAGTATATTGACTTAGGAGCCAAGTAAGAATACTTGATCATAGGTCATACTCATTGTTTAAGCACAAGTGGGGTTACCACTTTTACATAAAGCATTTAATGTTGTCACATTCTAAGAGATGCTTTGACTCATGTCTTAGAGTAAAGCTCCCCCTTGATGTGACATCCCCCCATAAGAGGGATAAACTAACCTTGGGTTTTGTCGATGAAGACTTCATGTTGGTGAGGTAGTGGTGAATGCTCAAGGTTGATGAAGATCACCAAGAGTTGAGAGCATCCTTGTTGTTTCCTTACTCTTCTCACCTACATGGGTTAGACCCAACACACAAGAGACAAATACAGGGATATCTATGGACATGGAGTGCAAAGCATGTGTGATGATGTCCATTGATTTGTTGATTACCTTGTCCCTTGCTTACCTTTGAGGGAATGTGTGACTCCTTGAACTATTGCATAGAGTTGATGTTGATTGCAAATAGTTCTTGCCAATAATGAATGTGAGTGAATTTCATTGGCGGAGTCACCCCTCAATAACTCTCTAGTTCTTCTTCTTGGGGACCCACATCAACTTGATGGGGATCCTTGGTGTTGAAGTAGCCTTTGTAGAAGTTAAGCTTGAAGTAGCCTTGGGAACCCACTCCACCAAAGCTAGGGATTCATCTTCATTTGAGTCAATGTCCTCTTGAAGCTTGTTCTTGCCCTTGAGCTTGTGGTCTTGAGGTGGAAGGTCATCTTGATTGTTTGTTCCCTTGGGAAGAGTATTTTCATACTTCTCCTTTTGAGGAACAAACTTGGGCTTGGGGTATTGACCTTCTTCCCATTCAACTCCATTAGCGTTGAAGTAGCCAATTCCATGGTTCTTCCGGTATCCTCCGTGCTTGCGTACAATTTCCTCAAATTTCTTACACCCGACAAGACTCTTGTAGATACCTTCCTCTATAATTCCTTTCAATAAAGCATTTTCTTGCTCAAGTGTAACTTGTCTAAGAGAATCGTCATTAGTGGAATCAATAGAACTACTAGAAGCAACATCATTAGGTTTGGCATTTTTATTGTTGCTACTAGATGAAGAACTTTTCTTGCCTTTGTTACTAGCTTGTTTAGATTTAACTTGTGGCATGAATGTAGACAAGAGTAGTCGTTTGGCTAGATAAGATGAAGTCTTCTTTCGGCGATCGTCATTGGTAGCTTTAATAAACTCATGTTCTTGCTCCAAGTTGAGCTTCTCGAAGCGTAGCTTCTCATGAGTTCTTACAAGCTCTCTATGATCTTCGAGAGTAGATTCATGAGCTAACTTAAGAGTGTTTAGTTATTTAGTTAGTTGTTCTATTTTCATCTTATCATCATCAAATGACTTGTCTTGACTAGCATGAGAATTATCAAGTTCATTTTGACTAACATCACTAGTTTCATCAAAGAGCAAGTCATCATCACAAAGTAAATCATCTTCATCACTATCGAAATCAAGATACTCGGGGTGTGATACCTTGGGGCCTTTAGCCATGAAGCAACTTCCACTCCCTTTGTTTGGTGAATTAAATAGATCATAGGAGTTGGTAGTCACTAGTGCAAGTCCGGCAACACCTTCATCTTGACTATAGTCGGAATTGGAGTGATAGCTTCTCTCGGAGTTGTTGTCGGAGTCGGAGCCGGAAACCCATTCACCAACATGAGCTTGATGTTTTCTTCTTGTGTAGCTCTTCGTGTACTTGTCCTTCTTCTCCGAATCCCTACTTCTCCTTGAGGGTCTTCGTTCATAACGATCATCTCTGCTCCTTCTCTCTCTTTGAGGTGATTCATTCCTTGAGCTTCGTCTTCTAGGTGATTCTTCTCTTCGTTTGTAGGGAGCCGTGCACTCATTGGAGTAGTGTCCGGGCTTCCCACAATTGTAGAAATTGCGGTCATGACTTGACGAACGCTTCTCTTCATATCTTGAGTTGTTGCTTCGTTCTTTGCCTCTATTCTTGTAGAACTTGTTGACTTTCTTGACCATGAGGCTTATCTCTTCATTGGTGACAAGGTTGTCGCTTGAAGTTGCGGGAGCATCACTTGTGGCTTTGTAAGCACCGCTAGACTTGTTGTGAAGCTCTTCTTTGTCTTTGAATGTCATCTCATGAGCAACAATCCTTCCAATGACTTCCGTAGGCTTGAGATCTTTGTAGTTGGGCATCATTTGGATCAATGTGCACACAGTGTCGTATCTCTCATCCAAAGCTCGACGTATCTTCTTGATGATGAATTTGTCGGTCATTTCTTCACTTCCTAAGCCGGCAATCTCATTGGTGATGAGAGCTAGCCTAGAGTACATCTCCGCGACTCCTTCACCATCCTTCATCTTGAACTTGTCAAGCTGACTTTGAAGAACATCCAACTTGGATTCTCTCACGGACTCGGTTCCTTCGTGCATATCAACCAAAGTATCCCAAATCTCTTTTGCATTCTCAAGACGGCTGATTTTGTTGAATTCTTCAGGGCATAGACGGTTGAAGAGAATGTCGCATGCTTGAGCGTTGTATTGCAACATCTTCAATTCATCTGCGGTCGCTTCACGATCCGGTTCCTTTCCATCACCAAAGAATTCACCTTGCAAGCCAACACGAACAACAGCCCATACGGCGGGGTTATGACCAAGAATATGCATTTTCATTTTGTGCTTCCAACTAGCAAAATTAGCACCATCAAAGTACGGACCTCTACGGTGATAATTTCCCTCACTAGACGCCATACTCTCCTAGGTTGTGAGACCAATGCAATGGAGACCAAAGCTCTGATACCACTTGTAGGACCGAAAGTATGTCTAGAGGGGGGGGGGGATTAGACTACTTGACCAAATAAAAATCTAGCCTTTTCCCAATTTTTAGTGTTGGCAGATTTTAGCATTCATGGCAAGTCAAGTACACCCTACACATGCATGTCTAAGAGTATAGCAGCGGAAAGTAACAACAAGCATGAGTAGTAAAGGAAGGGTAGGAGGATCAAACGCAATTGTAGACACGATGATTTTTCCCCGTGGTTCCGATAGGTGGTGCTATCGTACGTACACTTTTATGGAGTCTTCAACCCATGGAGGGTAATGGTCGCGAGAGTCCACGGAGGGCTCCACCCACGAAGGGTCCACGAAGTAGCAACCTTGACTATTCCATAACGGCTTCCGTCCATGAAGGACTAGCCTCACTATGGGTAGATCTTCACGAAGTAGGCAATCTCCTTGCCCTTACGAACTTCTTGGTTCAACTCCACAACACGAAGTAGGAGGCTCCCAAGCGACACCTAACCAATCTAGGAGGCACCACCCTCCAAAAGGTAATAGGCTTGGCAATGTCGATGAATCTTCAAGATGATAGACTCCTCAACACACAATCACCCTCTCACAGATTTGGCTTGGTGGAAGAGATGAGATTGGTGGAAAGCAACTTGGGGAGGCTAGAGATCAAGATTCATATGGTTGGAATGGAATGGCATGATCTCAACACATGAGTAGGTGGCTCTCTCTCACAAAATATGATGGGGCAAGTATGGAATAGTTCTGAGTGCTTCTCTTTCGAGTGGGTGGTGGTGAAGGGGTATATATAGGCATCTCCAAAAATCCAACTGTTACACCTAAAGTGACCAACTCGGTGACACCGATGTGTGAATCTCGGTGATACCGAGTTGCTCCAAAGGTAGCAACTTTTGAATCTCGGTGAGACCGATATATAAATCTCGGTTGCACCGATTAGGTGACCAACGGTCAGATTGCCAAACTCAGTGACGCCAATTCAACAAACTCGGTCGGACCGATTTTGTGAAATTGCGTAACAGAAAGTTGGCAACCAAACTCGGTGGCACCGAAGCAGAATCGGTTGCACCGAAAGGTTAGGGTTTGGCTTAGGTCTGTCTGAGTATGGGAATCGGTGGCACCGAGTGGAAAGTGTTGGTTGCACCGATTTTGGATATTTGACTTAGGACAGAATTTTGTGGAAGAGCTTGTGGGTGTTTTTGGTGACTATCACTTGTGCACGTATGAGCATTTTGTTCACCAACAATACCTTACCCCCTTTTAATAGTATTGGCTTTCCTATGGACTCAAACTGATTGCTCACAAAGTAAAATGTAGAGTCCTCTTGCTTGAAGCTTTGCCAGTCCATTTCCTTACATTTTGGGGTATCTCCACAATCTCCACAATCCTTTTGCCAATCCTATCATTGAACTTTTCCTGAAATATGCTTAGTGGAAATATTAGTTCAATGACATATATGTTGTTATTAATTACCAAAACCACCAAGGGAGCAAATGTGCTTTCAATTATGCGCTTTTCTATCAATTTTTCAACAGTAATTTGTTTACCCACCGTATGCTTTTTTCGAGAGAGAAGCCTCTAGCAAACACTATGCCCCCCGGTCTCCTCAAAAATATAATTACAAAAACTCCTAAAATATTGCTGCCATTATCTACTTTCTTTTTATTTAAAATTTATATTTATCAAATTATGTATCTATCACTACTTATCGCTTGCAAGTAATTAGTTCAATGGGATTGACAACCCTCTTGCCCGCGTTGGGTGCAAGTGTTTGCTCTTTTGTGCGCAGGCATTAAACACGGGAGTTTGTATGGTTCCCCTATTGGTTCGATAACCTTGGTTCTCACTGAGGCAAATACTTACCTCTACTGTGTTGTATCATCCCCTCCTCTTCGGGGAAAGTCCCAACACAGTTTACAAGTATTAGTACTCATGAAGCAGATCTGCACAATCCTATGGCTATTTACCCCGATTCTCCATTCGCCTTGAATGCAGATGGATTACGTGGACCGAATCTGAATGTGGATCAGATACGAAATAGTTAGGGAGGAGGTGAAAATAGGGCTTACCGCCATTGCCCAAGTGTCGTGGGTGATATTTCTGATGCCGGTGGTGGAGGTCATGGTCGCTGATACGTCTCCAGCGTATATTCTTTTCCAAACACTTTTGCTCTTGTGTTTGGACCCTTACTTGCATGATTCGAACGAAACTAAGCTGGATTGGCATGGTTTTCAGCAGAACTACTTTGGTGTTATTTTTTGTGTAGAAATAGAAGTTCTCGGAATTAGACGAAACTTTATGTAGGATTGTTTTGGAATATATATAAAATACTAGCGCAAAGACCTAAGTGACGAGGGGACACCAGGGAACCATACGGTCAGGGGGCACCCCCTAGGGCGCACCATGTGAGCTTGTGGGACCCTCGACCTCTGTTTGCCATAACTCCAAGTCTATATATACTGTCTTCCCGAGAAAAAACCCAAGATAAAGTTTCATCATATTTTACGATATGGATCCACCGCCACCTCATGTTCTTTGTCGGGACGTTTGATTTGGAGTCCGCTAAAGGCTCCAGGGGATTCATTGCCGTCATCATCAACAACCCTTCCTCATCAACAACCTCATGATGCTCACCAACGGGAGTGAGTGATTCAATTGTAGGCATACTGGAGGTAGATGGAGATGGATGAGATTCATCATGTAATCGAGTCAATTTGTTAGGGCTTGATCCCTAGTATCCACTATGTTCTAAGATTGTTGTTGTGACTTTGCTATGCTTAATGCTTGTCACTAGGGCCCGAGTGCCATGATTTCAGATTTGAACCTATTATAGTTTCATGAATATATTTGAGTTCTTGATACTATCTTGCGAGTTATATGCACCTATTATTGTTTCGACCCGTAGACTCCAAAGTGACAATAGTTGGAATACTCTCCGGGGAGGACTGTAATTTGAGAAGTTCATGTATTCTATATTTGCTAATGCTTTGTTCCCGTTCTCAATTAAAAGGAGCGCCTTAATTACCCTTAGTTTCCATTAGGACCCCGCTGCCACGTGAGGGTAGGAGCAAACATGTCATGCACGTTCTTACCGCAAGCACGTATGACTACATATGATTGATGAATTGGAGTTATCGTGTATCGCTCTAGGTATTGACTGATACATAATGAATTTCATCCAGATATCCATCGCTACTCCATGTCTATGCTTTTACAGTATTGTCTTTTCTCAAGTTACTCTTACTACACTTGCTACAAAACTGCTACGGTTATTGGTACTATTGCTACTACTGTTTCCACTACTATCATATTATTGTGCTACTAATAAATTTCTGCAAGGAAGTGACTTCTCGGGTGTGGTTGAATTAATAACTCAAATCCTAAGGCTAATAAATATTCTTTGATCCCCTTGTGTTGAATCAATAAATATGGTTAAATTCTACCCTCTAAGACTATTGTGATCCCCAATATTTGTGGGTCATCAAGACTATTTGCTGGTGATGTTGTCGGGGCGCATAGCACTATTTATTAATTTCACTTGGGAGTTAAATATATGCTACACTTTATATTCACTATGAACAATCTGAGAGACTCTAAGACCAAGATCATGCCTTCTAAGCAAGGGGAGGTAAGGAACTGGCAAGTAATAGACACTACTTCTGCTTTTGATGATATTCATGGTGATGCTTCTAATTTGTTTGTTAATACTATTGTGCCACTTGGTGACTTGCTAGATGCTCGCATTGCTAAAGCTACAGAAATTGAAACTGAAGTTGATGAAAATTATGAGTCTCCTGTTACTCCTCGTGCTCCTACTAGAACTAAGATGCTTGATATACGTGAAGGTTATACTTTTCCTGAGGAGTTTACTAGAGATCTTGTGGCTTATGATACTCATAATAGCATAGAAGGTTTTACGACTATAATTAAAGAAAAGGATGAACCAAATGATGGAATATGATCCTAAGTTTGCAACTTCCCACATTTTTGTTATCGATAAGGATTATGAATTCTCTATTGATCCTGAACTTCTTACTTTGGTAGAAATTCGATCATTTTCATGGTTAAGAATCTGCAACAGTTGTTACACATCTCACTAAAATGAATGATATTACCACCCTATTTACTCAAGAGGATAAAATCCATTACTATTATATTCTTAAGTTCTTTCCTTTCTCATTAAAGGGTAATGCTAACATATGGTTTAATGATCTTGCTCCTACTTGTGTGTGTAGTCCCCGGGATATGATTTATTGCTTCATTGAAAAATATTTTCCCTACGGATAAGAAACAAGATGCCTTACAAGAAATACATAATTTTAAACAACTTGAGGAAAAGCATCTCCCTCAAGCTTGACGGAGGATTCTCCAATTATTAGATGCTTTGCCTGATCATCCTCTTAGGAAAAATGAAATACTTGATATCTTTTATTATGGACTAACATATGCTTCTAGGGACTACCTATATAGTTGTGTTGGTGGTGTTTTTAGGGAAATAGTAGTTTTACGGGCTCAGAATTATAAGGTAACTTATTGAGAAATGTCGATGATTGGAGACTTCTCGAACCACCTTGTAAGCCAACTCCGAAGAAAAGAGGTATTCTATTCCTTAGTCTAGAATATATGCAAGAAGCCAAGAAATCTATGGAGGAGAAAGGTATTAAATCTGAAGATGCCAAGAATCTACCACGTATTGAATAAATACATGGACTCAACGTTTCGACGCTGGTAGTAGAGGTAAACTCTCTTTATAGGTTCGATGAGGGTGATATTCCTTATTATAACTCTTAGTGCTTAGATGAATTTGATAATTTTATCGTTAAATAACAAAACTTCAATATGCAAATAAGTGATCAATTGAAATGTAATGCTATTATGATTGAATTTCCAATGAGTGATGTGCTAGTTAGAATTTCCAATGATGTTAGGTTTATGGAAGCACTCTTCTATGGTTCACACTCAACTTGAACAAGTTGCTAGATCACAAAATGGTTTGTTTAGGGACATGCATAGTAAACTTAATAAGAAAACTTATGGAGTAGACACTAGAGGTGGTAAATCCACTTAGGATCCTTTGTTTCTTGAGAGTCATCCTAGGAGAATTGAACAATATTCTCAAAGAGTTAATGATAGTCTACCTAGTTCACGTGAGAAGAAAAATGAGAAGAGTAAGAATAAAACTTTGCATGCTTCTAGTGAACCTGCTATAGAAAACCCCGCTAAGAATCCTAATAGTGTTTCTATTTCTGATGCTAAGACACGATCTGGTGATGAGCATATGTGTAGTGATAATGATAATACGAATAATGATCATGATGATGCTCTACCTATTAATAATAACGAAACTGACAATGAGGTAGAAATAGAACCTGAAGTTGAGCTTGATGACCCACCACCTAAGAATAAAAGATATGGTAAGAGAGATTTTGTTGCTAGGAAACATGGTAGAGAAAGAGAACCATGGGTTCAAAAACCTATGACCTTTCCTGGTAAAGATTTAAAATCCAAAGATGAAGATGCTTTCAATCGCTTTGTTGGATTGGTTAGGCCTATATCCTTGCAAGTACCTTTGACTGATGCTATGAAAATGCCTCCTTATGCCAAATATATGAAAGACATTGTTACTAATAAAAGAAAAAAAATCATGAGGCTGAAATTTCTACAGTGCTTGCAAATTATTCTGTCAAGGAAAAGATACCTGAAAAGCTAGGAGATCCAAGGATACCTACTATACCATGCTCTATCAAGAACAATTATGGTAAAACTAATTTATGTGATCTTGGGGCTAGTGTTAGTGTTATGCCCTTCTCTCCTTATAAAAGACTTGACTTGAGTAAGTTGACACCCAATGGGATTCTTTGTGAATGGCTGACAAATCTAGTAATATTCCTATTGGTGTTTGTGAGGATGTTCTAGTTGTGGTTGCTAATGTTACTCTCTGAAGGAACTTTGTTATTCTTGATATGCCCAAGGACGACAACATGTCAGTTATCTTTGGAAGACCTTTTCTTAATATTGTTGATGTTGTTACTAATTGTAATAAAAGCAAGATCACTTTTCATGTTAATGGCAATAACCATATGGTTTATTTCCCGAGGAAGCCAAATAAAGTAAACAGTCTCAATTCTATCGAAAAAGTTATGACAATCACTATTGGAGATTTTGAATTTCCTTTTTCGATTTCCAAAAGGAAATATGAAACTATTATGATTCGAACCATGCCTATCCAAGTCGAGGTAACTTAGTGCTATACAAAAGTTCTTCAATTTTACGCCACTCGGAAACAGTTCGTTAATAAGACTTGATCAACCTTGTTAATGCATTCTTTTTTAGGAGCATATATATGGCCGATTAATTCCGTAAGCACAACTTTTTATAACTTTAGTTTATCCTCTGTTATTTTTTGTTTTGAATACAGTTTAATGCATTAGAATACCCAGTTTAGCATGTTTTCTGGGTTGTCTATGCAAAAAAAATGTCCCAAAAATAAAAGTTCTTAGAATGTCTTGAAATTTTAGTATGATTTTTTTTGTGAATAAATAAGATTTTTTAGCGCTGAAAACAACCCGGGGGGAGGGGGCTGCACCAGGCAGCCACAAGCTTAGGTGGTGTGCCCTCCTCCTTGGCAAGCCATGTGAGCTTGCGGGTTCCAAAGAACCCTACTCACTTAGTACCCATGCAAAAAATCTTGTTTCACCTTCAGAAAAAATCAATCTTGCTGTCTTGCTCAAGGTCTTGTTTGTTTTTTGCATAATTATCGATCTACTTGCTCGGAGTTCCATTTCTGAAATTGATCGTTGGAATTGCTCTTTGGTATATGACTCCCCGTTGATCCAATTAGTTTTTGTTATATAGATTTATATTTTGTTTATTTTGTTTCTGTTGGTGACCATGAAAATGAGCTTGCATGTTTAATTTACTTGTTCATATGTAGTTTTGATGCATGATATAGCCTCTAAACACTTGTGGGAGTTGTTGCATGAAATTTGTTCCGTTTGTTCAAATTCTATTTGAAATGTGTTCACACGGCTCTCGTATAACTATCCACGTGGGCGAATACCGAGTCCGTTTTTAGGTGTCGTTGATGAAGATGCCCTGATAAACTATCTTTATGATATATTTTCTGAGCAACACCTTATAGCATAATGGTCCGCCACTAGGCCCAACAGCCGGTTCACTCAGTTTGAACGTGGTTCACACGTATATAAAGTGGATCTTAATTAGTAAACTCACACACATAATATATATTTTTGACAAACAACTCACGCACATAATTAGTTAGCCTAGTTAGTTGTTTGATCCAACCCTCATCCACAATAATTTGGGAACGTTCGTCATTTAGCTTTATCGTTTAGTCTAACTTATTCCATCATTGCAGTTTAGGCTAATGCTCATCTCACATGATTCTTTTGGATGGCTCATATACAGTATAATTTAATACGGACATAGTTGTCATTATGCAGCATGTGGTCCGTTGATTGTGTTGCTAATCCCATTGTTTGGTCGGCTCAAAAAGAAAATCCAATTATTTTGTCAACGCCTGCCTCCTCAAGCTTCCATTATCCAGCATGTCGTCCATTGATTGCCTTGCTAATCGCAATCTTTGGTCAACTCCTGCCTCCTCAAGCCTCCATAAAGTCGTCGGCCCCATTTCTGCTCTGAACAATTTCCACTTTCTCCTCCTTCCCCAGGCACCATGAGATCGTTGTCGATGGCGACCGCGATACTATCCATCGCCGCCGTTGTCCTCCTCCTCGCCGTCCAGGACAGCCATGGCGCGAAACTGTGCATGGACTCGAGTATGCCGTCGATTTCTTGCAGCTTCTACGTGTTGTTTTTTCGAGCAGTTTGTGATTATTATGCTTCGATCATGTCGAGCAGCGTTCCCAAGGGCGGTCAACGGATCCCTTTCCTTCTGCGGCTACAACGGCACTGCTTGCTGCAACAGGACGGACGACGCCGCTGTCCGGAAGCAGTTTGCCGCCATGAACATCTCAGGCACGCCGTGCGGCGACCTCGTCAAGTCCATCCTTTGCGCGGTACGGTTTCCTGCTCACTCGCTGGATTGAATTACCATGTGCATGGAAAGCTCTGCCACTGAGACAATGGG
Organism: Elymus sibiricus; assembly: GCA_039707655.1. Classification (NCBI taxonomy): domain Eukaryota; kingdom Viridiplantae; phylum Streptophyta; class Magnoliopsida; order Poales; family Poaceae; genus Elymus; species Elymus sibiricus. Next base: position 148,540,322 of record CM077675.1, read on the forward strand.
GATGTTATTGTTGCTGCAGAGATGCAACCCGTACGCCGGTGAGCTCTTCACCGTCGTGAAAAGCCCTCGGACGGTGCCACTTCTATGTAATAGCACCGGCGTGTCGAGCCGTGTCAGCGGCGTGGCCGCGGCGACAGGGTACTGCGCGCAGGTGTGGGATACCTGCAAGGACGTGTCCATCCCGGGGTCGCCGTTCCAGCCGCCCAAGGGCGGCGCAGCGGCGCCGAAGCTCGCCGAGGTGTGGGAGTCAGAGGGCGACTTCTGCAGCGCGCTGGGCGGCGAGTCCATCTGCTTCGACGGTGAGGCCGCGGCGTTCAATGCGACCCGCGTCGTGCCGCCGGTAAACGATATGTGTCTGGAGCGCGTCAGCAACGGCTCGTACATCAACATGGAGGCGCACCCGGACGGCTCCAACCGCGTGTTCCTCAGCAACCAGGCCGGCAAGGTGTTCCTTGCCACCGTGCCGCCGCAGGGCTCCGGCAAGCCGCTGGAACTGGACTTGGCCAACCCGTTCCTCGACATCACCGACGAGGTGCACTTTGACAACGAGTTCGGCCTCCTCGGCATGGCCTTCCACCCGGACTTCGAGAAGAACGGACGGTTCTTCGTCTCCTACAGCTGCGACAAAACTCAGTCGGCATCGTGCTCTGGCAGGTGCGCCTGCAACTCCGACATCGGCTGCGACCCGTCCAAGCTCGGCGCCGACAACGGCGCGCAGCCGTGCCAGTACCAGAGCGTGATCGCCGAGTACACCGCCAATTCGTCCTCCGGGTCGCCTTCGATGGTATGTACGCCGAGCCATCATGTCAGTTCTTGTCCGGCGATGTGTGTGTTTGCTTCTGTGCTGATGCGCGGCCCTTTGTTGCCTCAGGCGACCTCCGCAAACCCGACGGAGGCGAGGCGGATCATGACGCTCGGGCTGCCGTTCACGACCCATCACGGCGGGCAGATCCTCTTCAGACCGGGAGACGGCTACATGTACTTCATGATGGGCGACGGCGGCAGCGTCGGTGACCCGTGGAACTTCGCACAGAACAAGGGGACCCTGCTCGGGAAGATCATACGGATCGACGTCAACGATATGCCATGTAATAATGCAACCAGAAACTCAATTTACTTTATCTGGAAAATAAGTAAATTTAATTGATCCAGTTTGAAAGTCATCCGTTTATGTTTTTTTTAAAACATGAATATAGCAACTGAACCTGTAAAGAAGAGCGATCTTGAACTGAAATCCGTCAGTACCACTTTCGTATAGGTTTAGTCGCAACAGTCTATAGTTCACGATTATATTCAAGTTCAAATTTATCAGTCAGAGTGCCCAATTTTTCATATCAAAATTTCTACCACGTGTAGCTGGTAACAGCACTCCTAGTTGGGGCAACTACGGTATCCCCAAGGACAACCCATTCTCCGTGGATCCCAAGTTCGCGCCGGAGGTCTTTGCCATGGGCTTCAAGAACCCGTGGCGTTGCAGCTTCGACTCCATGAAGCCGTCCTACTTCTTTTGCGCGGACGTCGGCCAGGTAACCTCCCGTATCCCAATGTTTTTATGACCGCAATCTGTGCTACTAAATTCGTGACGAAATCTGTGTGAATTTGCAGTCATTGTTTGAGGAAGTCGACCTAGTAGTGAATGGCGGGAACTACGGGTGGCGCGTGTTCGAAGGCCCCGAGTCGTACCCGGCGTTGTCAACTCCCGGCGGAAACACCTCCGTCGATTCCATCAACGCCATCTCGCCCGTCATGGGTTACCCCCACAACACTGTCAACAACAATGTTGGATCTGCCTCCATCATCGGTGGCTACGTCTATCGCTCCATGACCAATCCCTGCCTCAACGGCAGGTAATAATTACCACACCTCGATCGACTTCATTCACCACCTCATTTTGTTCTTGCTTTCATGACAGTCTCCGGCGATTTGTGACAGTGACATGTGTATGTCGTTCTGTGTTACATGTTAATTTCATCTTGTCCTTGCATGCGTGCAGGTACATCTACGCGGACCTGTATGCGCAGTCCATGTGGTCAGGGATCGAGACGCCAGAGAACAGCGGGGTATACAACGTGACGCCGCTGACATTCGGCTGCTCCAAGACGTCTCCGATCCCGTGCGACGTCGCGGCCAAGAGCCCGTTGCCGTCGTTGGGCTACATCTTCTCCTTCGGCGAGGACAACGCCAAGGACCTATACCTGCTTACCAGCAAGGGCGTGTACAGGGTGGTTGATCCTAACAGCTGCAACTACGCGTGTCCGATCAAGAGCTCTGCAGAGCAAGGGGTGCCTCCGCCCGCCGCGTCGCCAAGCTCGGCATTCAACGCGCAGACTTCCACCGTGCCAAGGATGTTGTTGGCAGGAGTATTACTTGTCTTGCTGAGCTTGGGCTTTTGAGAAGAACTGCTCGTTCTGAGTTCGGAATGTTTTGCAAAGTTGTCATGGTTGTGGTGTTTTGATGGTGTATATTTTGGATACTCTCTTTGTGTATGTGTGTAATTTTTAGGTTGTATCTATCACTTTGCAAGTCTAATATTACGCAAAATGGTCTGAATTTGGGATCTACCCAATTGTGCAAAAGTTGCTTCTTCATTATTTCAAAAGGAAATGTTGTGATTCCCGTACTATTATGGTGGGATTATTTCGATACAGAGTTTAGTAAAACTCGGAGTAGAATATACACATTTGTGTTCTAGACACTAGTACAGGAACCTCTTATTAGCAGCGTTCGTTATGGCCTATTAGCAGCATTCGGTCGGTCGGCTGCTAGTACGACGCCGCTAGTAACATACTACTAGCAATGCAGCAACGTTTTCGACAGCCGAGCGCCGCTAACTGCAAAGAAACCTTGTAACGTTTGACCTCACATGAGCACTGCTGGCAGAATTTGCCGAAAAAATCATTCCTTGCAATTAATAGCATATTCGATCATAATTTATCACATTGCAAAACATGTTCGAAACGGTTAACTTCCACATAGTATCTACACCATAGTTCAAGTTATTGCTCTAATTTTGCTTCCATGGAATCATTGTGAGCAAAATGCCTCTTTTTGTAGCCCTAATGGTGCCATGGGAGCTTGAGCCAAAAGGTCTCCGTATGGTGCCATGAAACCTTTTTAGGCTACTAAAGTCTAATGTAGCATTGACTAGGATATAGTCATAATCTAAAAAGACATTTTAGACACACTTAACTAACATGCATCGTACTACTCAACAACGTCCTTGATGCTCGACTCTTGATACACCTACTCGTGAGCCGAATCCGGTGGTGGTGGTGGTGGGGTGGGGGGGGGGGGGGGACTCTCTGCGGAATTATCCTGAGCATACATCCCTATCAGACTCTTTAAACCTGAATCGGAGACTTCATCTCTTGCAACGCCCATTTGAGGACCAATTCTGGTCTGCTCCTTTGACCATGCTCTGCATCCGTGGACTCCGAGATGACAACCTCTATTGCATTCCTCAATTTACAAATCATACAATTGTTGCAATGTTGGAAGCCCTCCGCTAGGTCTAGGTTCTCGCATGAGAGAGGTTGCGTCTTTTTCAGCTCCTCCATGCACACCCACCAGCTGAACACTGCGTTAGTGAAACCTTGTTGCCCGCACTACCACCCATTGAGGACGCCCTCGCGGCTCCTCTCGCGGGGAAGTGGAAGAGGGTGGTGTTCTATCGGAGGCCTGACGACGAGGAGGAGCCATGTAGTCGATAACGGATGTCTTGAAATTGATCAAGAGCCTTAATTGTAGTCCTAGCATGTCCGCCGGGTAATATTACGTATGTATGAAACAACAAAGCATTATTTTGCATGTGGGTTGACTTTCAATCCATCGAGGCTCCGTTCAACAACTCTCATATCTCAGGTGGTGGTGTATATGGAGGGCTCTCCCGGTATTTCCACTGTCGTTGATGCTTGTTGTTGTACTTCCCCTCATGCTTTACCAATGTCTCACCAGAGGAGGGAAAGTACAATAACAAATACCTTCTATAATAGGCTGGATGCTTCAACAACTCTCATCTATCAGGTGGGGGTGTATATATGGTGGGCTCTCCCTCATGGGTATTTCGACTGTCAGTGATATGGTTATTCCTTCTCTTCCTTCCTTGTTACCAAGGTCGGTAGTGAAAGGAATAGAAAGGAACGCCCCCCTACCACATCTATTGGTATCACAAAGGTATCCACATCAGACTAAAAAGTCAGCTCACAAATAAGATAATGATGCTGACACATGTTCCCTTAACCCTAAGCCATCTTTACTGAAAAGAATGTTTATAGAATAAAATAAAAGAGAAAATGGAGGCTTTCTTCTCCCTATTTTATTTTCTTCTTCGCTACTCTATTCGCCTATTTACATTTCATTTCTTCTTCTCTTGTATTACTTTTCCCTTCCAAGATGGACTATGTTAATTATTTATCTCTTCCATAAATTTCTTATAATAAATTCGATAAGGCAAAATTGGCGGGAATTGGGCCAACTCTAGTAGGGCGTACAAGAGCGGTACATGCGGACATACACACTTGGGTTCGCGATACTCTAAAGGGACCAAAACATCGAATAAAAAAAATAGAAAAAGAGTTGGAGAAGCTTTGGCGTGGTCCTCTGAATACCGAATGCCGCACACGACAAAAGGAATTCCTTGTTCTCATTGAGAATCTCTTGGACCAGGAACAATTATTTTTTATTCTGAGAGGTCATGCAAACTGGGTGTTGCATGGGGATCGCAATACTTCTTTCTTCCATAACACAACTACAACTAGAAAGAAAAGGAATAATATAAAAAACTTCTGGATGACTCGGGGGTCTTGAGGCAAAGTGTGGAATTGAAGGACCATATCAACGACTATGTTTCAAATCTTTTTACATCATAAGTTGCACAACAGAATCGGGACGTGCTTTCCCTCGTTCAGAGAAAAGTGACGTCTGAGATGAATAATGCCCTTCTTGCCCCATACATTGCTGAAGATGTACGTAAGACCCTCTTTGAGATTGGTGATTTAAAGGTGCCGGGTCCAGGTGGACTCCACGCTATTTTTTACAAAATACTTTGCCCATGTTAGGTGATGATCTGGTAGAGGAGGTCTTACAGGTAGTAAATACATGTACTATCTCTATGGAAGAAGAAATTACTGAAACTGTGAGCTCATTAGATGAAAAAGATGAGGAGGAGTGCGAAGAAGAAAAGGAGAAAGAGGAGATTAGCTACATGTGCCCACCTTCTAGTGAGAGTAACTCTTCATCTCATACATTGTTTAATTTTCCTTTGTTGTTACCGGAGGATGAATGCTATGTTGATAATTGCTATGATCCCTTTGATTCATTCGGAATATCCCTTTTTGACGAACTTTATGCTTGCTATGCTTATGGCCATGATGCCAATATGAGTTATGCTTATGGAGATGAACTTTCTATAGTTCCTTATATTAAGCATGAAATTGTTGCTATTGCACCTACACATGATAGTTCTATTATCTTTTTGAATTCTCCCAACTACACTACATCGGAGAAGTTTGCACTTATTAAGAATTACATTGATGGGTTGCATTTTACTATTGCACATTATGATTTTGATGGATATAATATGCATGTCCATGCTGATCCTAATTACAATTATTATGAGAGAGGAACCAAATCTTCAACTCTCTATGTTTCAAAAACGATAAAATTGCAAGGAACTACTTATGCTATGTATTGGCCTTTACTTTGTGTGCATGAATTGTTCTTTTACGACAACCCAATGCATAGGAAGAGAGTTAGGCTTTGTTCATACATGATATATGGTGCTTTTTCTCACTATTAAATTAAAAATAATTTTTAATTAAATTTGGCTTTGATATACCTTGGGATTCGAGTGGATCAATTACTTGAGCACTATATGTCTAGCATAATTTAAAGAAAGCGCTGCCTAGGAGCAACCTGGAAGTTTTAGAGATTCAATTTTATTATGTTGTGTGCTTTTAAAAAGTTTAAACATAAAAAGTAGTGGGGAACCTAAATTTTTTGAAAAAGAGAAGCGATTTGTAAGTTATGCATTGGAGAAGTGAAGGTCGACTTTGAACACCTGTGTTCATGCACATGAAAACAATGTTGAATTTTTCATCGAAGTTTCTCACAAAAATAATTATCCCCTTGAACAATCCATTGTATTTTAAAAATAATGTGCCAAGATTTACCTCTAGGGTGTTTAAATTGCTTGTTTCATATGTGTTGTGCAGAAACAAAAACTTTATTTGCAGTATTTGATTTATCAAATTTTATTGGAAGGTCAAAAGTTTCTAAAAAACTTACATAGTACCATTATGCAAAAAAAATACACCCTAATGTTTCAGAATTTTTGTAGTTACAAAAGTCTATTTTTCAACTGCATCCTTGCAAACTGTCCTATTTTCTTAGATTGTTGTTATGGTTTCTTTATTTGCTTTTGTTTGCAATTTTGCCAAGCCCCATTGATGTGGGAGAATTAGAATTGTGTTAGCATATAGTGTTGGAAATATGCCCTAGAGGCAATAATAAAATGGTTATTATTATATTTCCTTGTTCATGATAATCGTTTATTATCCATGCTATAATTGTATTGATTGGAAACTCAAATACATGTGTGGGTACATAGACAAACAATGTGTCCTTAGTAAGCCTCTAGTTAACTAACTCGTTGATCAAAGATGGTGAAGGTTTCCTAGCCATAGACATGAGATGTCATTTGATAACGGGATCACATCATTAGGAGAATGATGTGATGGACAAGACCCAAACTATAAACGTAGCATATGATCGTGTCAGTTTATTGCTATAGTTTTCTGCATGTCAAGTATCTGTTCCTATGACCATGAGATCATGCAACTCACTGACACCGGAGGAATGCCTTGTGTGTATCAAACGTCACAACGTAACTGGGTGACTATAAAGATGCTCTACAGGTATCTCCAAGGGTGTCTGCTGAGTGGGCATGGATCAAGACTGGGATTTGTTACTCCGTGTGACGGAGAGGTATCTCAGGGCCCACTCGGTAATACAACATCACTATAAGCCTTGCAAGCAATGTGAGTAAGGTGTTAGCCACGGGATCTTGTATTACGGAACGAGTAAAGAGACTTGCCGGTAACGAGATTGAACTAGGTATAGGGATACCGACGATCGAATCTCGGGCAAGTAACATACCAAAGAACAAAGGGAACATCATACGGGATTAACTGAATCCTTGACATAGAGGTTCGACCGATATAGATCTTCGTAGAATATGTAGGAACCAATATGGGCATCCAGGTCCCGCTATTGGTTATTGACCGTAGAGGTGTCTCGGTCATGTCTACATAGTTCTCGAACCCGCAGGGTCTACACACTTAACGTTTGGTGACGATTAATATAGTTGAGTTATTGTGTTGGTGACCGAAGGTTGTTCGGAGTCTCGGATAAGATCCCGGACATGACGAGAATCTCCGGAAGAGTCCGGAGGTAAAGATTGATATATGTGATAATAGTGTTTTGATCTCCGGAAGGGTTCCGGAATTCACCGGAAGGGGTTCCGGATGTTTACCGAAGTGTTCGGGTGCAGCAACACTTTATATGGGCCAAAGGGATAAAACCCACGAGGTATTGGAAAGTGCAAAAGGAAGTTTTGTTGCTGCCTTAAGCGGTACTACCACTGGTAAGGCAGTACTACCGCGTAAGCGGTACTACCGCTTGTGTGAAGCGGCACTACCGCTCAAGCGGTACTACCACTCACGAGCGGTACTACCGCTTGTGCGCGGTACTGCAGGGATCCGAGTTGGACTCTTTCCTTGCGGGCCAAACCGACCTTGTGCGGGCAAAACCGACCTTGTAGAGGTTTTCTCTCCAAGTTTAGACCCCAGGGCTCAACATATAAATAGAGGGGCAGGGCTAGCACACGGGACACATCAGGATTTCCCAAGCCGTGTGCCGGCAACCCTAGCCCTCTAGTTCCTCCGTCATAATCTCCATAGTGCTTGGCGAAGCCCTGCAGAGATTGTTCCTCACCACCATCACCACGCCGTCGTGCTGCCGGAACTCATGTACTACTTCACCATCGCTCGCTGGATCGAGGAGGTGAAGGCGTCATCAAGCCGTACGTGTGTTGAACGCGGAGGTGCCGTCTGTTCGGCACTAGTTCGTGATCGGTTCGAGGGACGACTTGCGATTTGGATCGCGGAGACGTTCGACTACATCAACCGCGTTTCTTAACGTTTCCGCTTAGCGATCTACAAGGGTATGTAGATTCACTCTCCCTCTCGTAGATGCTCATCACCATGGATAGATCTTGTGTGTGCGTAGGAAATTTTTTGTTTCCCATGCAACGTTCCCCAACAGTGGCATCTGAGCTAGGTCTATGCGTAGATGAGATCTCGAGTAGAACACAAAGGAGTTGTGGGCATGGGTGTATACATATTGCTTGCCGTTACTAGTTGATACTTGATTCGGCGGTATTGTGAGATGAAGCGGCCTGGACCGACATTACGCGTATGCTTATGCGAGACTGGTTTCACCGCTACATGCACTTGTTGCATAAAGGTGACTGGCGGGTGTCTGTTTCTCTCACTTTAGTTGAATCGGTTCAATGAAGAGGGTTCTTTTAGAAGATCAAAAAGCAATCACTACACCACGTTGTGGTTTTGCGTAGGTAAGAATCGTTTTTGCTAGATACCCGTAGCAGCCACGTAAAACTTGCAACAACAATTAGAGGACGTCTAACTTCTTTTTGCAGGGTATGTTTGTGATGTGATATGGCCAATTACATGATGAGATATATGTGATGTATGAGATGATCATGTGTTGTATAGAATATCACGGCTTGCATGTCGATGAGTACGGCAACTGGCAGGAGCCATAGAGTTATCTTTAATTATTTTCACCGTTTTGCTTTACTTTATCGCTATGAGTTAGCAATAGTCGTGGAAGCAACAGTCGGCGCGACAACCTCATGGCGACACGTTGATGGAGATCAAGATGATGGAGATCATGGTGTCATGCCAGTGACGATGGAGATCATGCCGGTGCTTTGGAGATGGAGATCAAAAGCACAAGTTCATGGCCATATCATGTCACTTATGATTTGCATGTGATGTTAATCCTTTTATGCATCTTATTTTGCTTAGGACGACGGTAGCATTATAAGATGATCCCTCACTTAAATTTCAAGATAAAATTGTGTTCTCCCCGAGTGTGCACCGTTGCGAAAGTTCGTCGTTTCGAGACACCACGTGATGATCGGGTGTGATAGACTCTACGTTCACATACAACGGGTGCAAGACAGTGTTGCACGTGCGGAACACTCGGGTTAAACTTGACGAGCCTAGCATGTACAGACATGGCCTCGGAACACAAGAGACCGAAAGGTCGAACATGAGTCATATAGTAGATATGATCAACATGAAGATGTTCACCATTGAAACCACCTCAACTCACGTGATGATCGGACTTGAGTTGGTTGATTTGGATCATGTGACACTCGAATGACCGGAGGGATGTCAATTTGAGTGGGAGTTTTTAAGTAATATGATTAACTAAACTCATTATCTTGAACAATAGTCTAAGTTGTCTTTGCAATATTTATGTTGTAGATCATGGCTCGCGCAGTAGCACCCCTGAATTTTAATGCGTTCCTAGAGAAAGCTAAGTTGAAAGATGATGGAAGTAACTTTGTGGACTGGGCCCTTAATCTAAGGATTATCCTTACGGCTTCCCAGAAGGCTTATGTCCTTGATGCACCGCTTGGTGATCCACCCGCTCCAGTTGAGTCTCCAGACATTGTGAACGCCTGGCAGGCTCGTTCTGATGATTACTCAATAGTTCAATGTGCAATGTTGTATGGCTTAGAACCGGGACTTCAAAGACGTTTTGAACGTCATGGAGCATATGATATGTTCCAGGAGTTGAAGTTCATCTTTCAGAAGAATGCCCGGATCGAGAGGTATGAGACCTCCGATAAGTTCTATGCTTGCAAGATGGAGGAGAACGGGTCTGTCAGTGATCACATACTCAGAATGTCTGGGTACTCCACCCGTCTGGCTGAATTGGGGATGCCCCTTCCGCCAGAGGCTAGCACTGACAGAGTTCTTCAATCATTGCCACCTAGCTACAAGAGCTTCGTGTTGAACTATAACATGCACGGGATGAACAAGTCAGTCGCCGAGCTATTTGCGATGTTGAAAGTCGCTGAGTCTGAGATTCAGAAGGAGCATCAAGTGTTGATGGTCAATAAAACCACTAGTTTCAAGAAGAATGGCAAGGGTAAGAAGGGTAACTCCAAGAAGAGTGGCAAAGAAGTTGCTCCTCCCGTGAAGAAACCCAAGGCTGGACCCAAGCCTGAAACTGAGTGCTTTCATTGCAAGGGAACTGGTCACTGGAAGCGGAACTGCCCCAAGTATTTGGCTGACAAGAAGGCGGCCAACAACAAACAAGGTATATATGATATACATGTTATTGATGTGTACCTTACCAACTCTCGTTGTAGTGCCTGGGTATTTGATACCGGTGCAGTTGCTCACATTTGCAACTCAAAACAGGAACTGCGGAATAGACGGAGGCTGGCAAAGGACGAAGTGACGATGTGCGTGGGAAATGGTTCCAAGGTTGATGTGATCGCCGTCGGCACGCTCGCTCTTCGATTACCATCGGGATTAGTGATAAACCTGAATAATTGTTATTTAGTGCCTACGTTAAGCATGAACATTATATCTGGATCTTGTTTATTGCGAGACGGTTACTCATTTAAATCTGAGAATAATGGTTGTTCTATTTATATGAGTAATATCTTTTATGGTCATGCACCCAATGTGAGGGGTTTATTCTTATTGAATCTCGATAGTGATGATACACATGTTCATAACATTGATGCCAAAAGATGTAGAATTGATAATGATAATACCACTTTTTTGTGGCACTGCCGTTTAGGTCATATTGGCGTAAAACGCATGAAGAAGCTCCATGCTGATGGACTTTTGGAGTCACTTGATTTTGAATCACTTGACACATGTGAGCCATGCCTCATGGGCAAGATGACTAAGACGCCGTTCTCTGGTATAATGGAACGGGCAAGTGACTTGTTGGAAATCATACATACTGATGTGTGCGGTCCGATGAGCATTGAGGCGCGCGGTGGTTATCGTTACTTTCTCACCTTCACTGAGGACTTAAGTAGATATGGGTATATTTACTTAATGAAACACAAGTCTGAAACGTTTGAAAAGTTCAAGCAATTTCAGAGTGAAGTCGAGAATCATCGTAACAAGAAGATTAAATTCCTATGATCTGATCGAGGAGGAGAATATCTGAGTTATGAGTTTGGTAGTCACTTAAGACAGTGTGGAATTGTTTCACAATTGACACCACCTGGAACACCACAGCGTAATGGTGTGTCCGAACGTCGTAATCGAACCTTATTGGATATGGTGCGATCTATGATGTCTCTTGCCGATTTGCCACTATCGTTTTGGGGTTATGCATTAGAGACAGCTGCATTCACTTTAAATAGGGTACCATCGAAATCCGTTGAGACGACGCCATATGAACTATGGTTTGGCAAGAAGCCAAAATTGTCGTTTCTTAAAGTTTGGGGATGTGATGCTTATGTCAAAAAGCTTCAGCCTGAAAAGCTGGAACCCAAAGCGGAGAAATGCGTCTTCATAGGATACCCAAAAGAGACAGTTGGGTATACCTTCTATCTCAGATCCGAAGGCAAAGTGTTTGTCGCTAAAAACGGAACATTTCTTGAGAAAGAGTTTCTCTCGAAAGAATTGAGTGGGAGGAAGATAGAACTTGATGAGGTTATTGAACCTTTACTTCAACCAGAGAGTAGCGCAGCGCAGAAAGATGTTTCTGCAGAGCCTACATCAGTTGAAGAGGAAGTTAATGATGATGATCATGAAGCTTCGGATCAAGTTGCTATCGAACCTCGTAGGTCGACAAGGATGCGTACTGCTCCTGAGTGGTTTGGCAACCCTGTCTTAGAGGTCATGTTGTTGGACAACGATGAACCTACGAGCTATGGAGAAGCGATGATGGGCCCGGATTCCGAGAAATGGTTAGAGGCCATGAAATCCGAGATGGGATCCATGTATGAAAATAAAGTATGGGCTTTGGAAGTATTACCTGAAGGGCATAAGGCCATTCAGAACAAATGGATCTTTAAGAGGAAGACGGACGCGGACGGTAATGTCACCGTCTATAAAGCTCGACTTGTGGCAAAGGGTTTTTCACAAGTTCAAGGAGTTGACTACGATGAGACCTTCTCACCCGTAGCGATGCTTAAGTCTGTCAGAATCATGTTAGCAATAGCTGCCTTTTTCGATTATGAAATTTGGCAGATGGATGTCAAAACAACGTTCCTTAACGGTTTCCTTAAGGAAGAGTTGTATATGATGCAACCAGAAGGTTTTGTCGATCCAGAGAATGCTGAAAAAGTTTGCCAACTCCAGCGATCCATTTATGGACTGGTGCAAGCATCTCGGAGTTGGAATCTTCGCTTTGATGAGGTGATCAAAGCGTTCGGGTTTATACAAGTTTACGGAGAAGCTTGTATTTACAAGAAAGTGAGTGGGAGCTCTATAGCGTTTCTAATATTATATGTGGATGACATATTGCTGATTGGAAACAATATACAAATGTTGGAAAGCGTGAAGGAATATTTGAACAAGAGTTTTTCAATGAAGGACCTAGGAGAAGCTGCTTTCATATTAGGCATCAAGATCTATAGAGATAGATCAATACGTTTAATAGGACTTTCACAAAGCACATACCTTGATAAGATTTTGAAGAAGTTCAAAATGGATCAGTCCAAGAAGGGGTTCTTGCCTGTTTTGCAAGGTGTGAAGTTGAGTAAGACTCAATGCCCAGTGACTGCAGAAGATAGAGAAAAGATGATTGTCGTCCCCTATGCTGCAGCCATAGGCTCTATCATGTATGCAATGCTGTGCGCAAGACCCGATGTCAGCCTTGCCATAAGTATGGCCGGAAGGTTTCAAAGTGATCCAGGAATGGAACACTGGACGGCGGCCAAGAATATCCTGAAGTACCTGAAAAGGACTAAGGACATGTTTCTCATTTATGGAGGTGATCAAGAGCTCGTCGTAAAGGGTTACGTCGATGCAAGCCTTGACACTGATCCGGATGACTCTAAGTCGCAAACCGGATACGTATTTATTCCCAATGGGGGTGCGGTTAGCTGGTGCAGTTCCAAGCAAAGCGTAGTAGCTGATTCTACATGCGAAGCGGAGTACATCGCTGCCTCGGAGGCGGCGAAGGAAGGTGTCTGGATGAAGGAGTTCATGACAGATCTTGGAGTAGTGCCTAGTGCACTAAACCCGATGACTCTGTTATGTGACAACACTGGTGCCATTGCTCTAGCCAAGGAACCCAGGTTTCACAAGAGGACCAGACACATAAAGCGACGTTTCAATTCCATCCATGATTACATCAAGGAGGACGACATAAATATTTGCAAAGTGCACACGGATCTGAAGGTTGCTGATCCGATGACTAAACCTCTTCCAAGGGCTAAACATGATCAACACCAGAACTGTATGGGTGTTAGATTCATTACAATGTAAATCACATAGTGATGTGAGCTAGATTATTGACTCTAGTGCAAGTGGGAGACTGTTGGAAATATGCCCTAGAGGCAATAATAAAATGGTTATTATTATATTTCCTTGTTCATGATAATCGTTTATTATCCATGCTATAATTGTATTGATTGGAAACTCAAATACATGTGTGGGTACATAGAAAAACAATGTGTCCTTAGTAAGCCTCTAGTTAACTAACTCGTTGATCCAAGATGGTGAAGGTTTCCTGGCCATAGACATGAGATGTCATTTGATAACGGGATCACATCATTAGGAGAATGATGTGATGGACAAGACCCAAACTATAAACGTAGCATATGATCGTGCCAGTTTATTGCTATAGTTTTCTGCATGTCAAGTATCTATTCCTATGACCATGAGATCATGCAACTCACTGACACCGGAGGAATGCCTTGTGTGTATCAAACGTCACAACGTAACTGGGTGACTATAAAGATGCTCTACAGGTATCTTCGAGGGTGTCTGCTGAGCGGGCATGGATCAAGACTGGGATTTGTTACTCCGTGTGACGGAGAGGTATCTCAGGGCCCACTCGGTAATACAACATCACTATAAGCCTTGCAAGCAATGTGACTAAGGTGTTAGCCACGGGATCTTGTATTACGGAACGAGTAAAGAGACTTGCCGGTAACGAGATTGAACTAGGTATAGGGATACCGACGATCGAATCTCGGGCAAGTAACATACCGAAGAACAAAGGGAACAACATACGGGATTAACTGAATCCTTGACATAGAGGTTCGACCGATATAGATCTTCGTAGAATATGTAGGAACCAATATGGGCATCCAAGTCCCGCTATTGGTTATTGACCGTAGAGGTGTCTCGGTCATGTCTACATAGTTCTCGAACCCGCAGGGTCTACACACTTAACGTTTGGTGACGATTAGTATAGTTGAGTTATTGTGTTGGTGACTGAAGGTTGTTCGGAGTCTCGGATAAGATCCCGGACATGACGAGAATCTCCGGAAGAGTCCGGAGGTAAAGATTGATATATGTGATAATAGTGTTTTGATCTCCGGAAGGGTTCCGTAATTCACCGGAAGGGGTTCCGGATGTTTACCGAAGTGTTCGGGTGCAGCAACAATTTATATGGGCCAAAGGGATAAAACACACGAGGTATTGGAAAGTGCAAAAGGAAGTTTTGCTGCTGCCTTAAGCAGTACTACCGCTGGTAAGGCAGTACTACCGCGTAAGCGGTACTACCGCTTGTGTGAAGCGGTACTACCGCTCACGAGCGGTACTACCGCTTGTGCGCGATACTATAGGGATCCGAGTTGGACTCTTTCCTTGCGGGCCAAACCGACCTTGTGCGGGCAAAACCGACCTTGTAGAGATTTTCTCTCCAAGTTTAGATCCCAGGGCTCAACATATAAATAGAGGGGCAGGGCTAGCACACGGGACACATCAGGATTTCCCAAGCCGTGTGCCGGCAACCCTAGCCCTCTAGTTCCTCCGTCATAATCTCCGTAGTGCTTGGCAAAGCCCTGCAGAGATTGTTCCTCACCACCATCACCACGCTGTCGTGCTGCCGGAACTCATCTACTACTTCACCATCGCTCGCTGGATCGAGGAGGTGAAGGCGTCATCAAGCCGTACGTGTGTTGAACGCGGAGGTGCCGTCTGTTTGGCACTAGTTCGTGATCGGTTCGAGGGACGACTTGCGATTTGGATCACGGAGACGTTCGACTACATCAACCGTGTTTCTTAACGTTTTCGCTTAGCGATCTACAAGGGTATGTAGATTCACTCTCCCTCTCGTAGATGCTCGTCACCATGGATAGATCTTGCGTGTGCGTAGGAAATTTTTTGTTTCCCATGCAACGTTCCCCAACATATAGTAGGTAATGTTTGATTATAATTATACAATATTGTTACAACAAGACATGATAGGATTTGATATTATATGAACTAACACCTCTAATAAAAGTTTTGTTGAGTTTTGTGTGGATGAAGTGGTCGATGACCGAGGAGGCATCGATATGAGAAGAATAAGGAGAGGCAAGAGTCCAAGCTTGTGGATGCCCAAGGCACCACAAGTAAATATTAAAGGAGACTCAAGCATCTAAGTTTGCGGATGCCCCGGAAGGACTCCCATCTTTCTTCCTCTACAATTATCGGTATGTCTCGGTTTTTTATTTTGTTCACATGATATGCGTAAATTGTTGGAGCATCTTTTGTGTTTGTTTTTTCATTTTTCTTTTATGCACCATGCTGGTATGGGATGGTCCTTGGCTGATTTATAGAATGCTTTTTGCACTTCACTTATATCTTTTGAGTATGGCTTTATAGAATGCTTCGTGTGCTTCATTTATATCTTTTGAAGTTTGGATGCTTGTTATTTGGATGCTTTTTACACTACATTGAGAACACCATTAGGTGTTAATTGTAGAACGCTCTATGAAGTTCACTTGTATATTTTAGAGCATATATGAAATTATCATCAAAAGTGGGGTTGAAGAGGTCAACTTTAGATATTATTGATCCCACTATTTCGAGGGTGACACATTCCTTGTGGATTATATTATCAATCAAAGTGGGTTGGAAGTGGTCAAACTTTAGCCATTAGTATAGATACCACTATCTTGGAGAACTCCTCATTTGGTAAGTATGATTGGTTACTCTTGAGCTTCACATATAAATATTTGGAGTAAAATTTGTGGATGAATTGAATGCAATGTGCTTCATTTATTTTATGTATATTGAGAAGTAAGTATGTATCTTTCGTTTAATCCGTCAAAGTAGAAGTGAGATAACGATAGTACCTGTCTTTAATCGAGTAAGGGAGTTATATTATAATGACATTGAGAATTAGTTTTATTAAGTTTAACCTATCATGTTGTTGTGATAAGTATCTTCCAATGAAGGACAAATGATTGACTTGGCACATGTTTACACATCTTCGAATTCAGCCTTGGTGGTATTCAGGACTGAGGTCATCATCATGATTATATTTTCTCAATACTATTAGGGAATTCATGATTGTGATTTTTGTGCTTAGTAAAGTGGTTGCCTCCCGGTCTTTTGCTAGCCATTCCCTATACTAAGCGAAAATACTTCCCGTGTATCCAAAATTCTTGAAACAACTTTATGCCCTAAAGTGTCCACCATATCTACCTATATAAGGTATTACCCTCCCGTTCCGAGTAAATTTGCCTGTGCCATATTTAAATCCTCAAATGAACATTTTGTTTTGTGTGCCCTTACCTCTCATGGAGCGATGGAGTAGTTAATATATTCCATGCTAAGTGTGTTTTACTCATCGATGAGAGTTTATTCACTCGTCAATTATGAGAGAGGCTGGTAATAGGGATGCCCAATCCCGAACAATTTTTTTTTATAAAAGACACCCCCCTAGAAAAGTTGAAGGTTGGCAGGCATCCATGGATTTGGCTAGTCATGCTTTGTGTTGGTTATTATGGAGGGGGAGTAAAAAAACAGGGGAACCGCCATTGCTGTTCTTAGCATGGAAGATATTGAAAATTTTGTCGTAAAACCGTTGACAGGAAAATTACACCTCTCAAATGAATTTACCTTTGTTTTCAGCAATAAGATTTGGCACATAAGCAAATCCATGCTTCCCTCTGCGAGGGGCCTATCTATTTACTTTTATTGTTGAGCCCAATTCCATCTTTCTCTCGTTTGGCACCACGTATCGAGCACGGGGATCACTCTTAGCTTTGTATGCATTCTGTAATTGTAATTCGTTGAGCATTATATAAGTATGATGGTTATCTTCAAATAGAGGTACCTAGTCGTCATCCTTAATTCATTGATTGCTTTATGTTTGCAATATAGTCGTGAAAGATTTCTAGATACTACATTACCACTTCATGATATATTAAACATAATGGGATGATGCTACTTGTTATTAGAATTATCATTTCCTATGTGATCAAAGCTTTGTACTATTCTAGCATTCACACTTTATAAATTATTTCTTTTTATCATTTACCAACTCGAGGAGGAGGAGGAATTAAGCTTGGGGATACTGATACGTCGCCAACGTATCTATAATTTATGAAATATTCATGCTAAATTTACATGAGTTCGACATGGTTTTAGTGCACTTTATTATTATTTTTGTGGACTAACATATTAATCTAGTGCCCAATGTCAGTTCCTATTTTTTGTATGTATTTTTTTTCACACAAAATCCATATCAAACGAAGTCCAAACGCGATAAATTTTTATGGAGATTTTTAGTGTAATATATGTAACATTCTAGCGCAAGAATCAACAAAAGAGGGGCCCCACAGGCTCCATGAGGCAGGGGAATGCCTACCCCCCAGGTTGTGGCAAGGCCCCTTGTGGGCACCCCGTAAGTCGGTTGGATCTCTCCTTTGGGTGCAAGGAACCTTATATCGAGAAAATAATAATGTTAAAATTTCAGCCCGATCGAAATCACGGATCTCCGGATATTTAAGAAATGTTGTTCGGCCAGAAATAGAGGTCGTGAACGAGACAAGAAACAGATAGAACCAATCTAGGAGGGGCTCCTCCCCTCCGAGAGCCATGGCGGCCAAGGACTAGAGGGGAAACCCTCCTCCCATATAGGGGGAGGCCAAACAAGAAGAAGGAGGGGGGCACTCTCCCCCTCTCTCCTGGTGGCACTGGAGCGTGATACGTCTCCGACGTATCAATAATTTATGAAGTATTCATGCCATATTCACCTTTGTTTACAAAACTTTTATATGACTTTGATGCGCTTTTTATGATTTAATTAGAACTAACCCGGACTGACGTTGTTTTCAGCAGAATTACCGTGGTGTTGTTTTTGTGCAGAAAATGAAAGTTCTCGGAATCGCCCGAAACTTTTTTATATTTTTTTATGGAGGAAGTAAGAAATACTGGAGCAAAGAACCACCGGAGGGGAGTCACCTATGGGCCACAAGCCAACAGGGCACGACCACCCCCCTGGACGCACCCTGATGGCTAGTGGGGCCCATGTGGCTCCGTTTAGTGTGATTCCAACGCCAAAAAATCCTATATATACAGAAACCTTCAGAAATAAACAGAGGCTCTCCGCTCCGATGCCGCAACTCTCTGTATCAATGAAAAACCCATCTGGAACCTTTCCAGCAATCTGCCGGAGGGGAGAAATCATCTCCGGTGGCCATCTTCATCATCCCGGTGGAGGCCATGATGAGGAGGGAGTAGTTCACCCTCGGGGCTGAGGGTATGTATGAATAGCTATGTGTTTAATCTCTCTCTCGTGTTCTTGAGATGGCACGATCTTGATGTATCACGGGCTTTGTTAATGTAGTTGGATCATATGGTGTTCTTCCCTTGCTATCTTGTTGTGATGAATTGAATCTTTTCTTTTGAGGTTTTGTGATGTCGGATTGAATATTGGGTATGAGAACACTTGATGTATGTCTTGCATGTGGATACCCGTGGTGACAATGGGGTATTCTATTGATTCACTTGATATATGTTAAGGCATCAACTTGCGGATTCCGATGACCTTGGGGATCTATGCATAGGGGTTGGTTGCACGTTTCCATACTACTTTATCCGATAGAAATCTTGGGGTGCTCCTTGAAGTTCTTTGTGTTGGATTGAATATGATAGATTTGAAATTGTTTGATGCATTTCGCATAATTTACCCATGGATACTTGAGGTGACATTCGAGTATCTAGGTGACATTAGGGTTGATTGATATGTATCATTCACTACTGGAATCTGGCAATTTGCCATCTGTCCACTCTTTGCCGTCTGCCATTGGACGGCAAAGAGAGTCTTTGCCGTCTGCTTTGGAAAAGCAGACGGCAAAGAACCAGCTGATGGCAAATTGAGTCTTTGCCGTCAGCTGGTTCTTTGCCATCCGCCAGGTGACGTCAAAGAGGAAAATGGCAGACGGCAAAGAGCCTGGTGGACCCCACGGGGGTACGGCGTTGGCTAGGTCACCTCTTTGCTGTCTGCTGCCTATTTGCCGTCTGCTAGCAGACGGCAAAGAAAGGCTAGGCGGACGGCAAAGAGGGTAGGGGGGGCCCATCGGGGCACGCCGTTGACCAGCTAACGGGCACCCTCTTTGCCGTCTGCTGGCAGACGGCAAATAACTCTTTGCCGTCTGCCAGCAGACGGCAAAGAGGGGGTTTAACTTAACAGCTACCCCTGCGCCCGAAACCCGGCCCCATTCCCCCCGCGCGCGCCTCTCTCTCTCTCGCTCTCTCTCACAGCCCGCCACCGCCGCCCCGTCGCCGCCCCCTCCCTGCCACCCCGCCCCGTCGCCGCTGCCTCGCCGCACCCTTCCTGCCACCCCGCCCCATCGCCGCCCCCTCCCTGCCACCCCGCCCCATCGCCGCCGCACCGCCCCCCCTCTCGAGCCTCCCCGCCCCCCCTCCTGAGCCTCCCCGCCGCCGCCTCCCCGCCGCCCCGCCGCCCCGTCGCCGCCCCCTCCCTGCCACCCCGCCCCGTCGCTGCCGCACCGCCCCCCCTCTCGAGCGTCCCTGCCCACCCCTCCCGAGCCTCCCCGCCGTCGCCTCCCCGCCGCAGCCACCGGATGGCCGCCCAGCCGCCCCCCGAGGAGCGCCGCCCCGCGCCCCATCGCCGCCCCTGCCACCCAAGGTGAGCCCCACTGCCACCCCCTTTTTCTATTTTTTTTTCGGTTTTTTTTTCTGTTTTTTCTTTTCTGTTTTAGATATTAGATATAGTTTTAGATAAATATTTGATATATTACATATTAGATAGTTTTAGATATTTGTTTTAGATAATAAATAGTTTTAGATAGTTTACATATTAGAAAAGAAGAAGGTAAAAAGGAAAAAGAAAAAAGGAAAAGAAGAAAAAATAAGAAGAATAATAATAAGAAAAAGAAGAAGAGGAGGAGGAGAAGAAAAAAGAAGAAGAAGAAGAAGAAAAAAAGAGGAGAGGAGGAGAAGAAGAAGAGGGAAAAGGAAAGGAAGAAGAAGAGGAAGAGGAGGAGGAGAAGAAAAAAGAAGAAGAAGAAGAAGAAGAAGAAGAAGAAAAAAGAGGAGAGGAGGAGAAGAAGAAGAAGAAGAAGAAGAAGAAGAAGAAGAGAAGAAGAAGAAGAAGAAGAAGAAGAAGAAGAAGAAAAGGAAGAAAAGGAAGAAGAGGGAGAAGAAGAAAAGGAAAAAGAGGAAAAAAAAGAAGAAGAGGGGAAGAAGAAGAAAACGACACCCCGACAGCCCGACACCCCGACACCCCGAAACCCCGACACCCCGACACCCCTACACCACGACACCCAGACATGACACCCCCGACACCCCGACCCCGACATGACACACCGACACCACGACCCCGATACGGCACCCCGACACCCCGACACCCCGACACCACGACACCCAGACACGATACCCCCGACACCTCTTCGGCCTCCTGTTGACCGAAAAGGTGCTCTTCGGCCTTCCAGAGGCTGACGGGGTCATATATTTGTGAATTATGAGTTAGGTCATATATTTTTCAATTTTGTTATAAAAAACATCATATTTGTGTTGATCGGCTGGATTTAAATGTGCAGTTGTTTCGTCGTTGCGAGGGTCTTGTGTTCGACGACCTCCCCGTGCGTTCGACGAGCTTCGCCCCTGCGTTCGTGGGTGAGTACAAATGACATCTCCTCCTCCCCCCTTAATTATTTGCTCTGTTCCGGTCTTCGTGCTGATGAAACTTGCTAGCTATAGGTGCCTTCAATCATCAGTATGCGTGACCAGTATGCATCTCCCGTTCGAAAGGGCGGCATCTATAAATATGCATGTCTTTGCATATTTATAACTGCCATCCTATCGAATTGTCCAACATTATCCATGGACAGCCCGAGTATGTGTAGATTGGGTTCGTTTTCCCGTATGCTCTGCTCCAAATCCGATGCGGAATTTCGTCAGTGCCTCCCTGTTGTTCTCCGGGTACACATCCTCTCTGCTTATTGCCGAGACGTGTATCAGGAGAACAGCGGGGAGGTGCTCCCGAAATTCTGCGTCGGATCCGGAGCAGAGCATGGGAAAACGAACCCAATCTACACATACTCGGGTGGGATTAGGACCTATCTCTACCTATTAGCGTGTAGGTTGCATGGACGTAATAAAACTGACAAACTTGGTTAACGGATGAATATAGATGATGAATTATATATATATATCTTGTGTGTTTAGTAGGTAGGCAAGATGAGTGATCGTGCTTGGATGTACACCGGTCACCCTAGTCAGAAAGAAATGACCATTGAATGGTTAACAAAAACCAAGGGGTTTCTGAGCGCCGCATTTGCAAATGGCTAGGAAATAACCTGGTGCCCCTGTGTCCGTTGCGACAACCATAAAAAGTGGACACGGGATGAAATGGGTAAACACTTGCAGAAGTGGGGTTTTACGCCTGATTATACGGTGTGGAGATTTCATGGTGAGTCTGCCCAACGTGCCAGAGCTGAGGTTGTTCGTGGTCACACCAACGAGCATGGTACCAGGATCGAAGACATGGTGCAAAACTTTGATGATGCTCGGGATTCGGACGATGAGATGGAGGAATCTGCAAAGGCCTTCTATGAAATGTTGGAGTCTTCAAAACGTCCTCTCCACGAGCACACTGAGCTTTGTTAGCTGGATGCCATCACGCAAGTAATGGCTCTGAAGGCTCAGTTCAACCTAGGCAGAGAATGCTACAACGCGATGATGACGATATTTCACTACTAGAAAAAAGGCTATTAGTGGCGCACCACATATTTCTATTAGTGGCGCACTATGGGTGCGCCACTATTAACACGCCATTAGTAATGGTTAGTAATGGCGCACCTCTAGTGCGCCACTGGTAAGGCACATACCAGTGGCGCACCATATGGTGCGCCACTACTAGCTTATGGTGCGCCACTGGTATTTCCTGGATGTGCGCCACTGGTATTTAGTATGGTGCGCCACTGCTATTAAAAGTCGGTGCGCCACTGGTAATTAATATGGTGCGCCACTGCTATTTTTATTAGGTGCGCCACTGGTAGAAAATATGGTGCGCCACTAGTATTTTTCTCTGGTGCGCCACTGGTAGTTAATTTCGTGCGCCACTAGTAGAATTTCGAAAATTTATTTTTTTATGCGCTGTCCACGTATTTATACATGTATACATTTTGAATATAGTACAGTACAATATATACAGTTTGCAAAATTCAAATGCTCATAATTAAATAATAAGAATCATAAAAATACAAATTTAGTATCCAAATTCTCAGAATGAAACCATTTATCAAGATAAAATAGTTACATAATCATTTAAATGCTGGACTATTCTAGAATTACAAAAGTAGTAAACTGACCTAGTTACAAACTAAGAAATAAATAGAAAACCTAAGCTAAAACCTATCTACCTATCTATCCTACACTACCACTTCACCACACAGCCAACAACCTCGTCTGTCTTCATTTCCATGACCACCACTTGGTCATTGTCCAACACCTGCAGACAAAAACAATAGATAACCCTTGTGTTAAGATTAAAATGTAGGATCCACCAAATGGTTGGAAGTGGCAAGAAGTCTTCAGCAACAATGCGGGGATATTGGCTCTGAGAACAAATTTCTGTTAGCAGCTGTGTCATCAATGCGGGGAATAAATTTTTACCTTAAGTGTGCACATCGGACAGTAACTCTTGTTGTAAGCAAAACAAGCATGCCACAGATAGCAGGTCAGCAGTTGTGTCATCCAAGCCTTGCCTTCCTGAAATAGAAACACATGATTACCGGCACTAAGATGGGTTCAATCTGGGTTATGAGTTCAGAAATCTATACAGGCCATCTAAATGCAAAGAAAAGAGTTATCGGGCTGTTCGGCTGATGGTTTCTGCGGCTGTTAAGCCGGCTGATGCTATTTTGTTGTGAGAGAAAAACACTGTACCATGGCTGATAAGCCGGGCTGATAAGTTCAAGCGAACAGGGCCGTATTACACAAAATTGCCTACACTTATCAAAGACATATGCATTCCTTATCAACATGGACAATTAAATTACAGAAAAATGAGAGCCTGCTAGTGACCAAAACTGATATGGTTACATGATGGCCATGTAAGTTTACCTCTGTTTTCATTTCTGCAGAAACTGTTGCAGCAATTTCTCTTTTTATTTCTGCAGAAACTGCTGCATCGATTTGTTCCTTGCGAGTGGCATGTCTGCATAGAAGGAACAAATTAGAGAGGAATAGATAATTAACTAGAGCAGTAAGGAACACTACCATTGCTACTGCACGTAATAATAACGATGCGTGCTGAGATGGATGCAATATATATGCAAAGATGAATCACTAGAATATGCAAGCATGGAAATTTAGCAGATCACCATAGTGTCACATCAACACTACAGCTCAAAGTTCGCACTCAGATATCACAAATATGTTGATCTGGTCTAATATGGATAACCACAGTACAATATTTGCATTGAGAAGCATTCTTACAAATTACCATATATATGGGTGATAGATTAATCTTTCCTATTAAATTATCTTACACATAACAGGAATCAAATCTTATTTTCCCAAACAGTAAATCAATTGAACAGCGTGAGAAAAATAAGGACTAAATTATTTGAACCTTCTAACTATTTTTAAGGCATCAAATTAAATTTGACACCACAGGAACCAGTGAAGTGCCACAAGTGAATACAGATCAACAAATTAACCACTGCTTGCTTGCTGGTCATTTCAGTACATATTGCTTGCAATTTAATTTCATGGAGAAAATAAATTGCTCTATTAAATCACCAGCAAGGCAGCTAGGCAGTGCTAGTAACGATTAAAGTACTAGCCAAATTTCTACTAAATAATCAAGCAGCAGTAGTACTTATAGGTACTAAAGAATCTAAGTATAAGAGCACTACTTCTACTAATAGATCTCTGGTACGTATTTAATTTCTACTAACTAATCAAGTAGCAGACTAGCAATAGTACTTGTACTAATAAATAGGAGTACTACTTCTACTAACAGATCTCTGGTATCCAGTCTACTAACGAGTCCTAGTAGTAGTGCTACTTCTAGTAAAAAGGATTTGGGATTTGAGAAGAAGAATGAGTGGATCACCGTAGCACGTTGCACGTGGAGAGAGTGGATGCTGCTCGGTGCAGTCTGCAGTCACGAAGATGCGCCCACAGCTTGAACTCCGGCGCCCTGCTCTTGGCGCGGCAACCCCGGCGCCCCAGCTTCGCCTGTGCATATTACTTGTATGCACAGTTAAGATATTACAAATGGATCTTCAGTTAAGATATGTAACCTCGGCGCCCCAGCTTCGCCTGTGCAACCCCGGCGCCCCAGCTTCGCTTGTTTTAGAATTAGTATGGTTTAGCTACAAAATTGCATATTACAAATGGATCTTCAGTTAAGATATGTAAGCAAGACATATATACCAAGTAATGAAGTAATCACCACATAAAGTCTGAGCCACCAGGAATGGATGCTCAAACATACTACTTGGAGTATTTATTTTGTGACATCGATGGAAAAAATATTGAAAGGCTTTACTGAACATATGTAATGCGTTTGCTGATTTCTAGTTGTCATGATCAAGGGCTCTGAACCAAATATTTATTGGCGTGGTAAGAATGTATGGTTACAAATACAGTACAATTACTGCTGTAACTGAGAAATTAAACTCATAACTGTATGCTCTCTGATGTCAATAGTTTGGTTCAGTTTATTTCTAACCATGCATTTTATTCGGAGACATTGTGCAATAAGATACTTACTCACAAAGCAAGCATCATATCAATTTTGTACTGTCCGAAATTGGTGCCTGAGTGTATTTTCAGTTCAGGGATGTGCATGTATAGAGGTTGACCTTAGCGCATCACTCAACTAAAAGTTAATTTCAGTAAATTAAAAGAACTTTTATCTTATCTCATTATTAGACTGCAGAACAAATGTTCCATTGATCTATTGCTTAAATCTGAATGTTTAACTGTGTCATTCTCTTTCTTGCTGAAAACACAGAGATGCAATTGTTCTTAACTAACAGTCCCTTACCCCTTCCTCTTATATAACAAACTAAATAAGAGTGGATCGGATATACATAGGGAGTGGAGGGAGAGACCACACGAGAGGGAAAGAGACCTTACCGATGTTGTTGCTACCATGGATGGCTACCTCCTGGTCACCGAAGGTTGGTTGGCAGAGATGGAGGCACCTGTCGCCGGAAGCGGAGGGAGCGGAGGCTGCCTACCTCGCTCTGGACCACCGGGAGGGGATCGGGAGAAAGGGGATCCAGATGATCAACTGCACCCAGGAAACAGGTATTTATTTCTTCCAAATGATCAGGTGCTACCGTTGCAATATTAACTCGATATACAACCTAAATGGGTCGGTCTAAGGTTATCACAACCACAAGCTTTGCAAGAAAACTAACACAGAGAGTCTCACTTCCCATGAAAACTGACATAAACAGACAGGTACAGAACAAACAAAAATGCTCTACAAGGATTAAAGGATACTAACAACTTAAACAGGTTGCCAATTCCATATCCCAAACCAAGTTTTATGCATCAGTATTATTACCATGCGGAATTACACATTGAGGCCTAACTTAGGGTCGAGTTTGTACATCACCAAACAGGATGCAGGTTTCTATATCTTTGCTCCGTCAAATTCAGGTGGGATGGCTAGTAATAAAAATACTAATTCGATTTAACCCAAATTGATTGGGCTGATAATTCGATTTGACCTCCGACAGATTATCACACCCGCTACACAAGGCATGTTGCGCAGATTTGGAAAACAAAACTAGCACATCAGATGGGTTCAAATCAAAACAAACTAGAGATTCTAAATCCTAGAACAGGGGGGCTGCTAACCATGCAATCTACGCCGGAGACGGCAATTAAGGAACCGATATGCCAAAATCAACGAGTAAACTAACATCCTAAGCAGGCCAGGCACGCCAATCGCAAACCCACCGTACCATGGGGAATCAATCAGCGAGGGTTTCAGGCGAGGTAGAGGGGCTTACCCGCGGTGCCCGTACATGGCGGCGGCGGCGGCGGCCGGCTCTTCGCTGGGGAGGGGGTGAGGAGGACCGGCCGGCGGGCGGGCGATACGGGCGGCGCGGCGGCGGCGGAAACCCTAATCGCGAGAGGTGGGGATGGATGGGGGAAGCGGGTTCTGTCCGGGGTGGATCTGTGCCTTTGCTAGCTATACGGTGCCGATGGCACGAGGCGGTTAAATAATTGCAAGTGCCAAAGGAACTATATAGCAATGGCGCACTACGTAGGGTGCGCCACACCTACCAGGGTTATTAATGGCGCACCTGGTGTGTGGTGCGCCATTACTAGTTTTGAAAAAAAAATTGAAACAAAAATTGTTAGTAGTGGCGCACCGTGGGTGTGGTGCGCCATTACTAGTTAAAACTAGTAATGGCGCACCACACCCACGGTGCGCCATTACTAGTTTTAACTAGTAATGGCGCACCACACCCACGGTGCGCCACTGGTAAGTCTGGGGAGGGGGTGTGCCCAGGAGAAACTTAGCAGTGGCGCACCACACACCAGGTGCGCCATTAGTAATATAAACATTAGTGGCGCACCCATGTGTGGTGCGCCACTGCTATTTAGCAGTGGCGCACCACATACATAGTGTGCCACTAATGTCTATATTAGCTATAGCCCTTTTTCTAGTAGTGTTTGGACGCTTTCTACACAAAGGCCATGTATTGCCAGCAAACCTGTACCAGTCGGACAAAATCCTATGTGCGCTTAAGATGCCCTATGAGAAGATAGATGCCTGTGAGAATGGATGTGCCTTATTTAGGCTTGAGTATGAGGGCTTGAACTATTGTTCCATTTGCAAGTCTTCCAGGTATGTTGTGGTAGACAACGGTATGGGTGAGAAGAGTCAGACGAAAATCCCAATTGCTGTTCTTCGGTATATGCCAATCATACGAAGACTTCAACGTCTTTTCATGGTCGAAGAGACGGCTAGACAGATGACGTGGCATAAATTGGGCAAAAGAACCGAACTAGATGCAGATGGGAATCCGATGTTGGGACACACTTCAGACGCTTTTGCGTGGAAGCACTTCGATGCATTACATAAGGATAAAGCGGCAGATCCAAGGCATCCTCGAGTCGCCATCAGCACGGATGGGTTCAATGTGTTTGGTATGACGGCAACCCAATACAATTGCTGGCCTGTATTTGTCATTCCACTCAATCTCCCCCCGGAGAGATTATGAAAAGAAAGAACATTTTCTTGACGTTGATAATTCCAGGGCCCAACTATCCGGGGAAGAATATGAATGTGTACATGCAGCCGCTTAAGATGAATTGCAAGAAGCTTGGGATAATGGGATCAAGACATATGACGCCGCTACAAAAAAAACTTCAAAATGCATGTGTGGTACATGTACTCGACACATGACTTGCCGCATATGCGCTATTCATTGGCTGGTGTGTGCATGGAAGGTTCCCGTGCCCCACATGCAAGGAAGCTCTTGAGTTCCGTTGGCTGCAGGCGGGTCGCAAGTATTCTTGCTTCGACTTGCATAGACAGTTCCTGGATCCTCGCCATAAGTTCAGAAAAGACAAGAAGAATTTCATGAAAGGTAGAGTTGTCAAAAACTCTGCACCACCTGCATTGACAGACCAACATACCCTAGATCAGATAAACGCTCTCGAGCCGGATCCAAATCGTCCAGGGTATTTCAAAGGGTATAATTCGAAACATGCCTGGACTCACAAGATATGCTTGTGGGATCTGCCTTACTTTAAAGACCTCCTTTGCCCACACAACATCGACATGATGCACACTGAAAAGAATATCGCCGAGGCCCTTTTTGGTACATTGTTCGGCATAGAGGGAAAGACAAAGGATAATCCTAAGGCTAGATTCGATCAGGAGGCTCTATGTGATAGAACGTTACAAAACATGCGATAACCGAAAGGAAAGAAGAACTGGAGGAAGCCAAAGGCATGGTTCAATCTTGGAAGGCCAGCTAGGAGGGAAATGCTCTTGTGGGTGAAAATGCAGTTAATGTTCCCCGATGGGTATGCAACGAATCTAAAGAGGGGAGCGAGTCTTGACAAATTGAAAATATTTGGTCTCAAGAGTCATGATTGGCACATATGGCTTGAGCGGGTAATGCCGGTGATGTTGCGTGGCTTTATCCCTGAGGATGAATGGCTAGTACTGGCAGAGCTGAGCTATTTATTCCGTGCTCTTTGTGCGAAAGAACTATCGCCTAACGTGCTAGATGAACTGGAAGAGTTGGCGCCGGAGTTGATCTGCAAGTTAGAAAAGATCTTTCCGCTGGGCTTCTTTAATCCAATGCAACATTTGATTTTGCATCTCCCGACCGAGGCAAGATTGGGGGGCCCGTGCAAAATCGTTGGTGCTACGCAACTGAGAGGATGCAGAAAACGCTTCGAGAAAGATGTAAAAATAAACGTAGAATTGAAGCATCGATGGCCGCGGCATTCATTACTGAGGAGGCGGCAAACTTCGTGACATCACACTACGAAGCCAAGAATCGTCATTTACATAATCCGAAGCCTCGGTACAATGATGGCGACCGTGAAAAAGTTTGATCGAACCTCAGCCTATTCCATGGGAAGCTCGCACCAGCCGGTCCTTCGAAAGCAGTAAAGTTGGATGTCGAAGAATGGCGGACCATTTCGTTGTATATCTTCAACAACCTAACATAAGTGCGGCCGTACATCGAGTAAGTTCTCGGTACATTGTTTCGCAACTTCTAATTCCTTTGAACTGCTCTTATTCCCGGGTATGTGATACAGTCGATACGTCATCAAATTCTCAGATGGAGCGGTGATCCAAAAGGATTCCATCGAAGAGTATGAGCTTCTGGCAAAGCATGGAGGCGGCTATCCCGGTTTCATCTCTTGGTTCAAACAAATGGTAATTTCGTCTAGTTTGCGGCTAATGCAACAATCCTTTCGTATCAAACTTGTAGGCTAATTCAGAGTCTATGGACGCCGAATTGAGACAAGTCGCTAATGGTTTTGACTATAAGGTCCGTTCATTTGACAAATACGACATCAACGGGTATCGCTTTCGTACTTTTGGCAAAGAGCTATCTATGGCCGACCGAAAGTCTACAAATTGTTGTGTCTCCGCTGTCGGCGAAGGAGGTGTCGAGTATTATGGAAGAGTTGAAGCAATTTATGAACTTATATTCTTTGGTGAAAACTGACCAAACGTCGTAGTCTTCAAATGTTATTGGTTCCAGCCGAAGGAGACTAGAAGGACTCATGAACATATAGGGCTAGTCGAAATCAAACAAAGCACCCATTTAGATGTTCCCGAGGTCTATATTACGGCTCAACAGGCCACCCAAGTTTTCTATCTACCGTGGGCCTGCCAAACTGATCGAAATCTGAATGGTTGGGATGTCGTTTATGATGTGCCGCCACATTTTAGACCACCTCCCCTCAATGAAGATGATTATGAACCTCACATTAACCCAGACACATATGAAGGAGAATTCTTCCAAGAAACACGTCTTTCCAAAAAACGTTTCAAGAACCGCTCTACTTCACCCCAGAACATTGAGGTAGACAGCGACAGTGAATCCGACTTCACCCCTGAGCCGGAACAAGAAGAGACGGAAGAAGAAGAGGTTACTACTGCGGATGACCTCTCAATGCTTGACCGATTACATAAAGGAGGCCTTCCACATGTTCCTCCCGATAGTGATGATGATGCATTTATTAATGATAGTGATGATGATGATGCATTTATTGATCCCGGAGCATATATAGACGATGAAGATTATTATTAGTTCATGTCAGGTATACATGATGATGATACACTCAAATTATATATATACATATTATTATTCATGTCGGTATTCAATTTTTTTATGTTGTACTAATTTTGTTTACTCTTTGTCATGGCAGGTGTTGAAATATGGTGGGCGCGGGTCGAGAGCGATCCGAGGATCCTTCGTCGGCGCGTGGTGTGAGGGGTACTTCCATTCCACCCCAAACTCTCCGGAGAGCGTTGTACGACAGTATTGGGTCACCCGAGGGCACTTCTTCATCGGTGAAGTTGCCTACCGGGAGAGGAGGTCGGGGGAAGAAGAGAGCTTCTAAAGCTACATGTGGTGGCCGCGGGAGAGGTAGGAAGGCTGCTACGCCTTCCTCACCGCCACCCCCAGCTGATTCACCCGAGCATAGGACTGCTACGGTGGACTCGTCTTAGGTGGAGGCTACAAGGACTCCTATCCACGAGCCTCGGGTCGACGATCCTTCTGTCCCAGACACTTCGACCTGTGAGACTCCTGTGCCAGACGCTTCGTCTCGCGAGACTCCTGTGCCAGACGCTTCGTCCTACGAGACTCCACAGGCTTCCACCGGATGGGATACCTGGCCGGATCTGCATCAGCCGGAGCCGAGTGGCCATGCTGATGGTGGCGGGGATCGGCTTTCTGATAGCGGGGACGAGGTGGTTGAGGGCACCGTCTACCAGTGTGGGTGTACACGGCTCCCGCCCGTGCCGGCGACCCGCGAGCAGAGGTGGCTGATTAAGCCTGAGTCGCTGAAGTAAGTGCATTTACTCTTTTTAAACCTTTTGCCTTCATGTTTCTTCACATATCTAATGCATTGGCTTTGTTATAATGTAGGGGTTGGATTCACGCCAAGGATGTCCGCAGGCCCAACTCCATCCTTGGTGTGATTTTACGGCATAACTTCCCGGGGTTTGTCACGTTGCCCGGCGAGGGTCAGCAAGAAGTGGTAGGATTGAAATGGGAGCACTACTTGGCTGCCCCTGCCCCGCCGGAGGAGATGATTGACGATGTGTTGTGCCACACGAGGGCCGACATGGTCATCAGGAAGTTCTCGGTAATTTCTCCTTTACACAATTAAAAATCAATAATAGCTAGTTATTGTACTAATCAGTGTTGTCTCTTT
The DNA here is from genome assembly GCA_039707655.1 of Elymus sibiricus. Taxonomy (NCBI): domain Eukaryota; kingdom Viridiplantae; phylum Streptophyta; class Magnoliopsida; order Poales; family Poaceae; genus Elymus; species Elymus sibiricus. The sequence goes on from CM077675.1 coordinate 148,571,761, forward strand.
TGATTGCAGACCTTCTACAGGTGTGAGGAGGGATACGAGGAGGCCGCGGCAAAGCTTATCGATTACGAGTGCAGGCGCCTACTACAGAACTTACGGCACGAGGCTCGGGTACAGGCTGTTCGAGACTACTACGCCTCGCAGCGTATTAAGAAGGCCAAGTCGTCGTCCCGCCGAAAGTTTCTGGACAAGGAGCAGTACATGAAGGTAATTACCTATTCTTAAGGCCTTGTACTTAGTTTCCTTTGCTTTGATTCGTAGGCGTAGCTCTCAAATTTTCATTATTAACTTAGGTGCCCCCGAGATGGTGTGCGGATAAGATGGGTTGTTGGGAGGCGTTGGTGAATGAATGGTGCTCTGACCAATGGCGAGTCGTCCACGATGATGCCAAGGCATAGTGTGCCCAAATGGAAGGTGTGCCACACCATCAAGGCAGCGCCAACATTTATCAGTTCCGGCAGAACTGGGTATGTGGTTTGCTTCATGATTCCTGCAATTCATTCTTGTAGTGCTAGGTTTACCCATTATTAATACTTTGTTCCTCTCTTGTAGGCTCATCACAATAAGACGGAGGTGCCAGTGGTGTACGACCTCTATGCCATGGCCCATACTGCCTCATACAAGAAGGTCAAGGCATTCTCTGAGTCTGACCTCGATAATCCCGACAACTTCACCAATATCTCCTCCCACCACAAGCTCGTGAGGTACAGAGTTGTGGGGAAGGTGGTGAATGGGGAGGACTTCAACCCGAGCTAGCATCCACTTGATCCAGACCTGGTGATGATAGCTGGCCACGGGAGGCCCCATGGCTCGATAGCCATTGGATATGGACATATACGGTCTTCGAGCACTCTCCGGCAGATCAAGGCGCGCCAAACGAGCTCCTGTCCTGAGATGCTGCCTCGTCCACGGCCAGTCTAGCTCGCCATCGAGGTTAGTCATACGGACTTAGATAGGTTTCCTCCATTACATTGTGTGTGTGTGAACAAAGATGATTACAATGCTAACGAGGAGTTGTGTTGCAGGCTGCTCTGCAGAAAGAGAGAGAGACAACCTAGGCGCTTCTGGCGGAACAGGCCCGACAGGCGGCGGAGGAGAAGAGGGATCTGGAGGAGAGGACGGCTAGGTTGTTGGAGGAAGAGAGGGCACGGAACGATGCGTCTAACCGGGCCATGTACGAGCTCATCGTGGTAAGTTTCTTCTTCATATTAGCCAAATCATGCACTACATGTTCTTTGCATTAATAACCAATATGATTGACTTGGCAAAACCAAATGTGCAGACTTTGTGCGAGAAGAACGGCCAGACCCCTCCGCCAATGCCAGTCATTACCACGACTGGAACGGTGAGTTTCATTTCAATGTTCATTAGTTACTAGTCTTAACATTTCAGCGTCATCATGCTAACGCAAATGATCTTTGGTACAGCATAACTCCCGAGTCGCATCGCACGACCCGAGCAACCCCAGTGCTTCACCTCCGTGATGACGAGGACGGTAAGCCCTAATATGCTACTTACTTGGCTCATTTTCTCAAACAAATACAAACATAGCACTTAGACAAACTTAGCACAATGACAAACTTAGCACTTAGACAAATGTCATATTTTATCTAAGTTAGTTTTGTTTCCTATAAAATGACATAGTAAGCTTACTTACCTCCAAAATGACATATCGTACCTAAGTTAGCTCTAAAATGACCTATACTTAGCATTGTTTCCTCCACACTGACATAATAAGCTTAGTTAACTCAAAAATGACATAATAGACTTGGTAACCTCATAGATGCCATAGACTTAGCTTATTTTCTTGCAAAATGACACAATAAGCTTAGTTAGGTAAAAAATGTGATAATTACCTAGGTTAGCTCTAAAATGACACAAATAAGCAATAAGAAGAAGAAAAACAAGAGGAGACGGAGAAAGAATCTTGCCACACTTTGGCTTTAGGTGCTCAAATAGTTAGCAGCCACAATTTGGCTTGCCGCAATTTTACCACACTTTGGCTTGCCAAAATTTTACCACACTTGCCTTACTTGAGGTGCTCAAATAGTTAGCCACACTTTAGCTTGCCTAAGGGAATCTTGCCACACTTTTTCTATCTATGACATGTGGGTCTTACTACTAATAAAAAAAAATCTTGCCTTAGTTGTCGCAAGAACCAAACACACACCTAACATGGTCAAACTTGCCTAAGTTGAGTTGTGGCAAAGTGTGGCTAGTTGTGTCTTGAAACCAAACAGCCCCTTCATCTTCTTCATCTTCTTCTAATTCTAGATCTTCTTCTACTTCTTAATTCTAGTATTATTTTGTCTAACTTTCTTATTTCCAATTTTGCAGATTTGAGACGAGTTCACGGCAGCTTGCTTTGATGTAGTGCTAGGTTTACTTTATGTTTTCATGTATTGAGTCATTTGTATCGATGAGACTATATGTATGTATGGATGAACCTATTGTAATATGGCGAACAATGTGGCATTTGATACTTTTAATTTGGTATAATTGTTGGTTGATCATATATGGCTGTTGCACATTGTTTCTGTGAAATATTTATGTATATATCATATATTGTTTGTTTGAAAATTGTTGAATGTAACAAAAACAAAAAAAGGGGCAATACAGCCTCTTTGTCGTCTGCCCCGTACGACAAAGGCCCCTTTGCCGTCTGCCCCGGACGGCAAAGTTGCCACGTGGCGGCCACCTGTGAAACCTGGGAAAACCAGGCTGATGCCATTTTGCCTCTTTGCCGTCCGCAGCAGACGGCAAAGGGGGAGGTGGCAGACGGCAAAGGGGGGCGGGAGGCAGACGGCAAAGGGGGGGGGGGGGGCGGGAGGCAGACGGCAAAGGGGGGGCGGGCGGCAGACGGCAAAGGGGGGCAGGTGGCAGACGACAAAGGGGGGCGGGAGGCAGACGGCAAAGGGGGGCGAGACGGCAGACGGCAAAGGGTGGCGGTCCGTTAGCCACCTAACGGTGGCGCCGTCAGTACTACGCCGTCCAGGTCCTTTGCCGTCTGCAAGCTGACGGCAAAGAATCTTTGCCGTCCGCTGGGCCGAAGCAGACGGCAAAGAACCCCTTTGCCAGAGTTCGTTGGGCCTGAAATTGTGCCGTCCGCTAGCGGACGGCAAAGGCCTTTGCCGTCTGCCATGGCAGACGGCAAAGTGCCCGATTCCTGTAGTGATTGGTGTTATTTTAGTACGAACTCTAGGGATGTTTGTGACACTTATAGGAATAGCTCAAAAGATTGATCGGAAAGAATAACTTTGAGGTGGTTCTACTACCTACACCCATTTCATCTTATGTTCTCCGCTATGTTGGAACTTCGGAGTGATTCTTTGTTGCACGTTGAGGGATGATTATATGATTCTACTATGTTAGCATTGTTGGGAGATTGCACTAGTGAAAGTATGAACCCTAGGCCTTGTTTCCAAGCATCAATATACCATTTTGCTCGTTGTTTACCACTTGTTTCCTTGCTGTTTTTATATTTTCAGATTACAAAAACATATTTCTATCATCCATATTGCACTTGTATCACCATCTCTTCGCCGAACTAGTGCACCTATACAATTTGCCATTATATTGGGTGTGTTGGGGACATAAGAGATTTCTTGTATTTGATTGCAGGGTTGCTTGAGAGAGACAATCTTCATCCTACACCTCCCACGGATTGATAAACCTTAGGTCATCCACTTGAGGGAAAACTGCTACTGTCCTATAAAACTCTACGCTTCGAGGCCCAACAGAGTCTACATGAATAAAGTTGTGTAGTAGACATCAGAGCGCCACTGTCGTCGTTTTCTCACCGGGGGTGCCCCGAGACGGCAGATGCCATGGGATGGCTTGAGAGGTGAGAGCAAGGCTGAAGTGGAGATCCGGGACGGGTATGCGGATAGCACGCGGTGGCTTACCCAGGTTTGGGGCTCTCTGGAGAGATAATAACCCTACTCCTGCATGTCTATATTTTCAGGTGTATATGTAGTACAGGGTTGCTCCTGGAGCTGTGTCTGAGGAGGAAGAGGGAGCTGTGAGCTCCTTACCTTGGACTCGTATGTATGCATGCGTGAGCATGAGTGAGAGGGAGAGGATGAGAGGAGGCCTCCCGTGAGTGTGTCTGTGGCATCCTTTTGGAGGCTCCCCTGGTGCCTCTTATATAGGGAGGCCCAGGGGACAAGGGGTGGCTCACCGGCCAACTATCTACTATTGGAGATGACAAGTGATGCAGGCTACAGTGCGCCACTATTGGAGCGCAGTGAAGTGACGCGCGACGGGTGCACAATGGGGCACTATTCGCCAATAGTGCCCGACTGTAGCGGGGTGGCAGGTTCTGCAGTCCGTCAGCTACAGTGTCGTCAGCTTGTGTCCGACGGGACGCCTGGAGCTGACTTCGTCGGGTCGCAGCCGGCCAGGAGGAGCCGACCAGGAGGAGCCGGCCAGGAGGAGCTGGCCGGGCGAAGCCCGCCGGGAGGAGCCAGCCGGGCGGAGCCAGCCGGGAGGAGCCAGCCGGGCGGAGCCAGGCGGGAGGAGCCAGCCGGGCGGAGCTTGTCGGGAGGAGCCTGCCGGGAGGAGCCAGCCGGGAGGAGCTGGCCAGGAGGAGCCAGCCGGGAGGAGCTGGCCGGGAGGAGCCAGCCGGGCGGAGCCAGCCGGGAGGAGCCAGCCGGGAGGAGCCAGCCGGGCCGCAGTTTTGTCTTCTGTCTTCACTTCTTCCTTTGTCTCGTTGATTCGCGGGGCTTGGCATACCGGGGGTGGCTCCCCCGATGTTTTAAAATGTTGGGTCGTCTCCTTGAGCCTACCCGGGGGTAATCCCCCCGACAGTAGCCTCCGAGCCTCCGGGCGGCATGGAGATTCGGGCGGAGGGTTTTTGCCATTGGAGCTGTTGTTGCAGAAGTTGTTGATGACGGTCGATTGCGGATCGGGGACGACGCGGCTTGCTTCCAGCGGGGGCGCGGCAGCGCACCCGCTGGGTGTAGCCTCCGAGCCTTCGGGCGACTCAGAGAGTCGGGCGGAGGGTCTTTGCTGTTGCCGAAGCAGACGGTGGCGTCGAGGACACCGGGCGAGGACGCGGGGTCCGCCAACTTATGGGCGCGGGGCCTTGCCTGGGTGTGGACGTGGGGGCCCTGCCGACTGATGGGCGCGGGGGCCCTGCCGGGTGTGGACGTGGAACCCACCGGCTGGCTGTTTCCAGCGGGGGCGCGCCAGCGCACCCGCTGGGTGTAGCCTCCGAGCCTCCGGGCGACTCGAAGAGTTGGGCGGAGGGTCGTTGCTGTTGCTGAAGCAAACGGTGGCGTCGAGGACGCCGGGCGAGGACGCGGGGTCCGCCAACTGATGGGCGCGGGGCCCTGCCGAGAGCGGACGCGGGGTCCGCCGGCTGATGGGCGCGGGGGCCTTGCCGGGTGTGGACGCGGAGTCCACCGGCTGGCTGTTTCCAGCGGGGGCGCGCCAGCGCACCCGCTGGGTGTAGCTTCTGAGCCTCCGGGCGACTCGAAGAGTCAGGCGGAGGGTCTTTGCTGCTGCTGAAGCAGATAGCGGTGTTGAGGATGCCGGGTGCGGACGCGGGGTCCGCCGACTGATGAGCGCGAGGCGCTGCCGAGGGCGGAAGCGGGGTCCGCCGGCAGATGAGCGCGAGGCGCTGCCGAGGGCGGACGCGGGGTCCGCCGACTGATGAGCGCGAGGTGCTGCCGAGGGCGGACGCGGGGTCCGCCGGCTGATGAGCCCGAGGCCCTGCCGAGGGCGGACGCGGGGTCCACCGGCTGATGAGCCCGAGGCGCTACCGAGGGCGGACGCGGCTTCCGCCGGCTAATGAGCGCAAGGCGCTGCCGAGGGCGGACACGGGGTCCGCCGGCTGATGAGCGCGAGGCGTTACCGAGGGCAGACGCGGGGTCCGACGGCTGATGAGCGCGAGGCGCTGCGGAGGGCGGACGCGGGGTCCGTCGGCTGATGAGCGCGAGGCGTTACCGAGGGCAAACGCGGGGTCCGACGGCTGATGAGCGCGAGGCGCTGCGGAGGGCGGACGCGGGGTCTGCCGGCTGATGAGCGCGAGGCGGTGCCGAGGGCGGACGCGGGGTCCGCCGGCTGATGAGCGCGAGGCGCTGCCGAGGGCGGACGCGGGGTCCGCCGGCTGATGAGCGCGAGGCGCTGCCGAGGGCGGACGCGGGGTCCGCCGGCTGATGAGCGCGAGGTGCTGCCTTGGGCGGACGGGGGGTCTGCCGGCTGATGAGCGCGAGGCGCTGCCGAGGGCGGACGCGGGGTCTGCCCGCTGATGAGCGCGAGGCGTTGCCGAGGGCGGACGCGGGGTCCGCCGGCTGATGAGCGCGAGGCGCTGCCGAGGGCGGACGCGGGGTCCGCCGGCTGATGAGCGCGAGGCGCGGCCGAGGGCGGACCCGGGGTCCGCCGGCTGATGAGCGCGAGGCGCGGCCGAGGGCGGACGCGGGGTCAGCCGGCTGATGAGCGCGAGGCGCTGCCGAGGGCGGACGCGGGGTCCGCCGGCTGATGAGCGCGAGGCGCTGCCGAGGGCGGACGCGGGGTCCGCCGGCTGATGAGGGCGAGGCGCTACGGAGGGCGGACGCGGGGTCCGGCGGCTGATGAGCGCGAGGCGCTGCCGAGGGCGGACGCGGGGTCCGCCGGCTGATGAGCGCGAGGCGCTGCCGAGGACGGACGCGGGGTCCGCCGGCTGATGAGGGCGAGGAGGTTCCTCATGGGAATGATCTTGCAAAAGACAAGTTTAGTCGATGCATATGCATCAAACATTTGATTTTGGTAGTGCAAGTTTTATACTGAGGGTGCCGACTCGGTTTTGTCCGAGCCCCCGTCAATCTTTTTCGTGTGCCCTCCGCTCTTTGGCTTTTGCTCTTGTCAGCCGGACACCTGGGAGCCGGTCTGTGGCTGACGCGAAGAGTGGGCCGCGGGATGGAGCGTACAGTACTCGGACTCTAGGAGCAGACTTGACCGAGCAGATACTCGCAAATGAAACGATCGGATCGCCCAAGCCGTTTTCTCCCGGGACGCCTTTCGTGTGGGGTGACCTCCAGCTTGTGCTCTCGCTAGCCGGACAGTCGCAGTGCGATCTGTAGCTGATACAAAGAGTGGGCCTTCGGTACCGTACATGCTACTAAGCCGTCTCGTGGGAACGAACGTATCGGGCCAAGCGGCCAGCCCCGGGCCGAGACTAGCTGGCGCCGGGGTGAACAGTAGTGCAACTGATAAAAAATGCAGAGATAGCCCCCGACGGTCGCTCGGGGTTATCCGTGTTTGCACGCGGTGCGAAAATATGCGGGTGAGGAGCTCACATTGCTTTGAGGCAGACGAGGCGGAGATTGACGAAGACAGCCGACGCGGCTTGGTGCTCGCGGAGCGCGCTGGCGCACCCAGTGGGGGTGGCCTTTGAGCCTCCGGGTGCTCGAAGGGGGTCCCGTCCGGTCGGACCCGACCGACCAGGCATCGAGGCGGACGGGCAGTCGGGCGGCTCTCCAGCCGGCCGTGTGATGACGCGGACAGGCAGGCCGGGTCGTGTCGAGGACGCCGGGCGAGGACGCGGGGTCCGCCAACTGATGGGCGCGGGGCCCTGCCGAGGGCGGACGCGGGGTCCGCCGGCGGATGGGCGCGCGGGCCTTGCCGGGTGTGGACGCGGAGTCCACCGGCTGGCTGTTTCCAGCGGGGGCGCGCCAGCGCACCCGCTGGGTGTAGCCTCCGAGCCTCCGGGCGACATGGAGAGTCGGGCGGAGGGTTTTTGCCATTGGAGGTGTGCTTGCAGAAGTTGTTGATGACAGTCGATTATGGATCGGGGACGACGCGGCTTGCTTCTAGCAGGGGCGCGCCAGCGCACCCGCTGGGTGTAGCCTCCGAGCCTTCGGGCGACTCGAAGAGTCGGGCGGAGGGTCTTTGCTGTTGCCGAAGCAGACGGTGGCGTCGAGGACACCGGGGGAGGACGCGGGGTCCCCCAACTTATGGGCGCGGGGCCCTGCCTGGCGCGGACGCGGAGTCCGCCGGCTGATGGGCGCGGGGGCCCTGCCGATTGTGGACGTGGAGTCCACCGGCTGGCTGTTTCCAGCGGGGGCGCGCCAGCGCACCCGCTGGGTGTAGCCTCCGAGACTCCGGGCGACTCGAAGAGTTGGGCTAAGGGTCGTTGCTGTTGCTGAAGCAAACGGTGGCGTCGAGGACGCCGGGCGAGGACGCGGGGTCCGCCAACTGATGGGCGCGGGGCCCTGCCGAGGGCGGACGCGGGGTCCGCCGGCTGATGGGCGTGGGGGCCTTGCTGGGTGTGGACGCGGAGTCCACCGGCTGGCTGTTTCCAGCGGGGGCGCGTCAGCGCACCCGCTGGGTGTAGCCTCCGAGCCTCCGGGCGACTCGAAGAGTCAGGCGGAGGGTCTTTGCTGTTGCTGAAGTAGATAGCGGTGTTGAGGATGCCGGGTGCGGACGCGGGGTCCGCCGACTGATGAGCGCGAGGCGCTGCCGAGGGCGGAAGCGGGGTCCGCCGGCAGATGAGGGCGAGGCGCTGCCGAGGGCGGACGCGGGGTCCGCCGGCTGATGAGCGCGAGGTGCTGCCGAGGGCGGATGCGGGGTCCGCCGGCTGATGAGCACGAGGCGCTGCCGAGGACGGTTGCGGGGTCCGCCGGCTGATGAGCCCGAGGCACTGCGGAGGGCGGACGCGGGGTCCGCCGGCTGATGAGCCCGAGGCGCTACCGAGGGCGGACGCGGGGTCCGCCGGCTGATGAACGTGAGGCGCTGCCGAGGGCGGACGCGGGGTCCGCCGGCTGATGAATGCGAGGCGCTGCCGAGGGCGGACGCGGGGGCCGTCGGCTGATAAGCGCGAGGCGCTGCCGAGGGCGGAGGCGGGGTCCGCCGGCTGATGAGCGCGAGGCGCTGCCGAGGGCGGAGGCGGGGTCCGCCGGCTGATGAGCGCGAGGCGTTGCCGAGGGCGGACGCAGGGTCCGCCGGCTGATGAGCGCGAGGCGTTGCCGAGGGCGGACGCGGGGTCCGCCGGCTGATGAGCGCGAGGCGCTGCCGAGGGCGGACGCGGGGTCCGTCGGCTGATGAGCGCGAGGCGCTGCCGAGGGCGGACGCGGGGTCCACCGGCTAATGAGCGTGAGGCGCTGCCGAGGGCGGACGCGGGGTCCGCCGGCTGATAAGCGCGAGGCGCTGCCGAGGGTGGATGCGGGGTCCGCCGGTTGATGAGCGCGAGGCACTGCCGACGGCGGACGCGGGGTCCGCCGGCTGATGGGCGCGGGGCCCTACCGGGAGTAGCCTCCGAGCCTCCGAGCGAGGAGGTTCCTCATGGGAATGATCGTCCAAAAGACAAGTTTAGTCGATGCATATGCATCAAACATTTGATTTTGGTAGTGCAAGTTTTATACTGAGGGTGCCGACTCGGTTTTGTCCGAGCCCCAGTCAATCTTTTTCGTGTGCCCTCCGCTCTTTGGCTTTTGCTCTTGTCAGCCGGACAGCTGGGAGCCGGTCTGTGGCTGAGGCGAAGAGTGGGCCGCGGGATGGAGCGTACAGTACTCGGACTCTGGGAGCAGACTTGACCAAGCAGATACTCGCAAATGAAACGATCGGATCGCCCAAGCCGTTTTTTCCCGGGACGCCTTTCGTGTGGGGTGACCTCCAGCTTGTGCTCTCGCTAGCCGGACAGTCGCGGTGCGATCTGTAGCTGAGACAAAGAGTGGGCCTTCGGTACCATACACGCTACTAAGCCGTCTCGTGGGAACGAACGTATCGGGCCAAGCGGCCAGCCCCGGGCCAAGACTAGCTGGCGCCGGGGTGAACAGTAGTGCAACTGATAAAAAATGCGGAGATAGCCCCCGAGGGTCGCTCGGGGTTATCCGGGTTTGCACGCGGTGCGAAAATATGCGGGTGAGGAGCTCACATTGCTTTGACGCAGACGAGGTGGAGGTTGACGAAGACAGCCGACGCGGCTTGGTGCCCGCGGAGCGCGCTGGCGCACCAGCTGGGGGTGGCCTTCGAGCCTCCGGGTGCTCGAAGGGGGTCCCGTCCGGTCGGACCCGACCGACCAGGCATCGAGGCGGACGGGCAGTCGGGCGGCTCTCCAGCCGGCCGTGTGATGACGCGGACAGGCAGGCCGGGTCGTGTCTGGCCGTCCGAGTGGCGAAGCAGGCGGATGGGCAGGCGGACGTCGTTTTCTTTTCTTCTCTTTGGCCGGCTGTGGGCAGCCGGACGCAAACTCTTTTTTTAAGCCGGCCCATGCCTCCTTTTTGTTCAGCCGGCTAGGAAAACACGCGGGGCGCAGAGCGGGGAAGCCCGCGATCCCGTAGGCATGGCCGGAGTCGGCGAGGCGTGTGAGGGCGCGGACGCGGGCGCACAGAGGTGGGGACAGCCGGACGCGCGGACTCAGAGGCGGGGAGGAGTCGGCGGCCGCGCGGAGCGGGCACGGCGCGCGCACGCGCGGGCGGAGAAGGCGGAGCGGGCACGGCGCGCGCACGCGCGGGCGGAGAAGGCCTGACGGGAACCGGAGCCGGCCAAGGGCACGGCACGTGTCGAGGCGGAGCCGGTAGCTCCAGGGGCGGCGGCAGGCGGGGAGCCGGCCGATGCGGCGTGGAGCCGGAGCCGGCCAAGGGCGGCGGCAGGCGGGGAGCCGGCCGAGGCGGAGTGGAGCCGGAGCCGGCCAAGGGCGGCGGCAGGCGGGGAGTCGGGCGAGGCTGCGTGGAGCTGGAGCCAGCGAAGGGCAGCGGCAGGCGGGGAGCCGGTCGAGGGTGAAGCAGCGCTGCAGTGCGGAGGGGGCAGCGCGACGAGGCGGTCGTGGCATACAGCCGCGCGGGCCGCGGGCGGCGAGCTGGCCGGTCAGGGCGGCGAGGAGTGGCGGCGCAGCCGCTGCGTCCGGGGGGGAGCGAAGGGGACCGCCGGGGCGGCACGGTCCGCGGCACGCCAGGTGGAGCCGGCGGGGAGGCCGAACTGGAGTCGGGGCGGAGGACCGGGGCAGATCCACGGGGCGGGGCCGGCGCGGGGCGCGACGTGGTGCTTGGCGTCGTAGGAGGAGGAGGTCGTGGGCAACGAGAGGGAAGATGGCAGCGGGGGGCTGCCGGGGCTCGACGGGCGCGTTGACGGGGAGGCGCGCGCGCGGGGGAGCTCGCTCGGGGGTGCGAGGAGAGGAGCTAGAGCTCCTGCTCGGGGACGGAGCAGCGTGCGGGGGCGCGTGGAGGATGCCGACGTCCGCGCGCGGGGGCGCTCGGAGGAGCAGCCGTGGGCCGAGGCGCCCGGGGGAAGCAGCCGTGTCTCACCGTCGTGGTCGCCGCCAGTGTGGCTGGCCGCACGAACGGAGAGGGCCAGCAAACCCGCGCACGGAGGTGTGGCCGAGACGAGGCCATAACCGACGGTCAGGGAGACGGCCGAGGGCGGAGCAGCGCGTGCGAGGGTGACGAGGCCGGGCACGGGCGGAGCAATGCAGGAGCCGCGACGGGTGAGACGGCATGGACGTGCCGTCCCATGCGGTCGGCGGCGCGTTGGAGCAAACTGGAGGTTGGCGAGGCCGACGGCGGGGCCGCGCCGTCCCGTGGGGCCGCCACGGGGGCGTGTTGGCGTCGAGCCCCTGAGCGCCGCTGGGGCGACGGCAGCAGCGTCGCCGTGGTGATGACGAGACGGGCAACAAGGACGCTGCGCCGCGCGTATTCGCCCCGTAGGCATGTTGATGTCGAGCCCCCGAGCGCCGTCAGAGGAGAGACGGCGGCGACGTCGCGGTGGCGATGACGAAGAGGGTCCCGCCCGGACCGCGGTTCCAGCAGCAGCGAGCCCCACTGTGGGCGCCAACTGTCGTCGTTTTCTCACCGGGGGTGCCCCGAGACGGCAGATGCCATGGGATGGCTTGAGAGGTGAGAGCAAGGCTGTAGTGGAGATCCGGGATGGGTATGCGGATAGGACGCGGTGGCTTACCCAGGTTCGGGGCTCTCCGGAGAGATAATACCCCTACTCCTGCATGTCTATATTTTGAGGTGTATATGTAGTACAGGGTTGCTCCTGGAGCTGTGTCTGAGGAGGAAGAGGGAGCTGTGAGCTCCTTACCTTGGCCTCGTATGTATGCATGCGTGAGCATGAGTGAGAGGGAGAGGATGAGAGGAGGCCTCCTGTGAGTGTGTCTGTGGCCTCCTTTTGGAGGCTCCCCTGGTGCCTCTTATATAGGGAGGCCCAGGGGACAAGGGGTGGCCCACCGGCCAACTATCTACTATTGGAGATGACAAGTGATGCAGGCTACAGTGCGCCACTATTGGAGCGCAGTGAAGTGACGCGCGACGGGTGCACAGCGGGGCACTATTCGCCAATAGTGCCCAACTGTAGCGGGGTGGCAGGTTCTGCAGTCCGTCAGCTACAGTGTCGTCATCTCATGTCCGACGGGACGCCTGGAGCTGACTTCGTCGGGCCGCAGCGGGCCAGGAGGAGCCGGACAGGAGGAGCCGGCCAGGAGGAGCCAGCCGGGCGGAGCCAGCCGGGAGGAGCCATCCGGGCAGAGTCAGCCGGGAGTTGCCAGCCGGGTGGAGCCAACCGGGCGGAGCCAGTTGGGCAGAGCCAGCCGGGAGTTGCCAGCCGGGTGGAGCCGGGAGTTGCCAGCCGGGAGTTGCCAGCCGGGCAGAGCCAGCCGGGAGTTGCTAGTCGGGTGGAGCCAGTTGGGCAGAGCCAGCCGGGAGGAGCCTGCCGGGAGGAACCTGCCAGGAGGAGCCAGCCGGGAGGAGCCAGCCGGGAGGAGACAGCCGGGCGGAGCCAGCCAGGAGGAGCCAGCCGGGAGGAGCCAGTAGGGCGGAGCCAGCCGGGAGGAGCCAGCTGGGCCGCAGTTTTGTCTTCTATCTTCACTTCTTTGTTTGTCTCGTTGATTCGTGGGGCTTGGCTTACCGGGGGTGGCTCCCCCGATTTTTTTAAAATGTTGGGTCGTCTCCTTGAGACTACCTGGGGGTAATCCCCCCGACAGCCACCGGGGGAACTGTCATGATGGCAATCTACATCAACAACTTTGCCGCCGTCTGATACGTCTCAAACGTGTCTACTTTTCCAAACACGTTTGCTCTTGTTTTGGACCCTAATTTGCATGATTTGAATGAAACTAACCCGGACTGGCGATGTTTTCAGCAGAACTACTGTGGTGTTGTTTTTGTGCAGAAATAAAAGTTCTCGGAATTGGACCAAACTTTTTGGAGATTTTTTCTATAATAAAAAAATCAATGGAGCGAAGACCCACCGGAGGGGGCCTGCCTGTTGGTGCCAAGCCAACAGGGCGTGGCCACCCCCAGGCGCGCCCTGATGGCTTGGGACCACCTGGTGGCTCCGTAGACCTTAATTCCAGTCCTATAAGTTCCTATTTCCAAAGGGAAAAACTAGCGAGAATTTTTCATCACGTTTTACGAGACGGAGCCGCCGCCATTACCTCCTGTTATTCCTTGGGAGGGCTGATCCGGAGTCCGTTTGGGGCTCCGGAGAAGGGGATTCGTCACCGTCGTCATCACCAACCATTCTCCATCAACACCATCGGGATTGAGTAATTCCTTTATAGGCTTATTTCCATAGCTTGTATTTAGTGGTATAAATTATGGGAATGATAGAAAACAGTAGGTATTATGTGGGAACAACTATGAAGCTTGTCTTGCCAGTACCTAAGTGAATGATATATCTTTATTACACCAACCCATCTCACGAAGTTCCGTTAAGTTTTGTGTGATTGACGTTTTCAAGTTTTGGGTAAGATATCGATATGAGGAAAATAAGGAGTGGCAAGACCCTAATTGTGGGGATAGCCAAGGAACGCCCAAGGTGATATTCAAGGAAGACTCTAGCGTCTAAGCTTGGGGATGCCCCGGAAGGCATCCCATCTTTTGTCTTCAACACTATCGTTATATCTTAGTTGGAGCTATACTTTTAGTCATCACATAATAAGTGTTTTGCTTGGAGAGTCATTATATTTTGTTGTTATCTGTAAGATGTTATTTATAATCTTGTTTTCAATAAAAATTTCCAAGAATTGCCTTTTAGGATGCTTGAATTACATGTTTGATGTGTGCTGTGTAAAAATAGAAACTTTTGCTGAAGTGTTTGAATTTTCATATTTTACTGGAACGTGGAAAGTTTCTAAAAAATTTACACAGTATTTTCATATAAATTATTTATCAATTCCTAAATTTTTGTAATTGTTAGAGTTACAGACTGTCCTGTTTAGAAAGATTGTTGTCATAGTTTTGTTATCTACTTCTCCTATAGTTTTCATGAGTTATATTGGTAGATATAAATTATGGAAATGATAGTATACAGTAGATAATGTTTGAAAATTATTATGCAACTTGTCTTGGCAGTACATAAAGAGTTGATTTATTATTATGTGCACTAACCTATCTCACGAGTTATTTTCAAGTTTTGTGTGGATGAAGTTTTTGAGAATAGGTGAAACCGTGATATGAGAGGATTGAAAGAGACTCAAAATCTCAACCTTGGGGATGCCCAAGGCACCCCAAGTCGGTATTACAAGATGTCTCAAGCATCTAAGCTTGGGGATGCTACGCATCCCACCTCTCTTCATCAACAATTATCGGTTAGACTATGTTGAGCCTAAATTTTTACTCTTTCACATGATGCGTGCTATTCTTGGAGTGTATTTTTGTATCGTTTGCTATTTGAATAAAATTCTCAGATGAGAGAGAGTCCTCACATAGCTACTTGATTGTTTGACTACTCATTGATCTTCACTTATATCTTTTGAGAGTAGTTTGATGTTTACTCTTGTGCTTCACTTATATCCGGAGAGTAAATTATGAGTGAATTGAACATCATAAATCTGAAATTATACATGTACTTCATGCTTAGTAGTAGTTTCACATTTGTTTTAGAAAGTAAAATCTATTTAAGTTTGACAATCATAGTATTGGTCATACAAGCAATTCATAAATGATTAGTATAAGGAAGAGAACTTTTACATACAAATATATTATCTTGGACATCTTTTATTATTGTGAATACCCATTAATTATTTCCAACCTTGATCAAATTGCTGAATTTGGACAAGGAAGACAACGTAATGGTTATGTTTGGGTATATTTGCATAGAAGTTATATTGTTATGGATCCTCCAACATGTGGTGCTTGTTTAGAACATTTTGCTAGCCAAAACTTCGTACTAAGTATAGATACTACTTGTGCATCCAAATCCTTGAGCCAAGTTTCTTCCATGAGAGTCCACCATACCTACTATGGTATTTCATTGCCATTCCAAGTAAAATTTCATGTACCCCCTCTAAACATTTAAATAAACATCCGTTTTGTGTGCTCGTACCGCTCATGCAGCGACGGGGCGGTCATTATCTTCCATGTTAAGTGAGTTATTGTCAAGATGAGTGTTTATCACTTGTCATTGCACGAGAGAGGCTGGTAAAACGGATGCTCAGTCCTGCATAATACAAAAATAAATAAAGAAAAACTCCCCCTAGAAAGTTGATTCACTACTGGAATCAGGACATTTGCCGTCTGCCATGGCAGACGGCAAAGGGCACAAAGCAGACGGCAAAGACCTTTGCCGTCCGCTAGCGGACGGCACAATTTTGGGCCCAGTGAACTCCGGCAAAGGGGTCCTTTGCCGTCTGCTTCGGTCAAGCGGACGGCAAAGATTCTTTGCCGTCCGCTTGCAGACGGCAAAGCACCTGGACGGCGTAGTGCTGACGGCGCCACCGTTAGCCGGCTAACGGACCCCATGCCTTTGCCGTCTGCCTCCATCCCCTCTTTGTCGTCTGCCGCCAGCCCCTCTTTGCCGTCTGCCTCCAGCCCCTCTTTGCCGTCTGCCTCCAGCCCCTCTTTGCCGTCTGCCATGGACGGCAAAGAGGCAAAAGGGCCCAGCCTTTGCCGTCTGCCTCCAGCCCCTCTTTGCCGTCTGCGGCAGACGGCAAAGAAGTTTCCCAGGTTTACAAGTGGCCGCCACGTGACAACTTTGCCGTCCGCGGCAGACGGCAAAGGGGCTGTATTGCCTCTTTTTATTCTGTTTTTTGTTAAATCAAAGCAATTTCAAAGCAAATATATGATATATATATATTTCACATAATAAGGCAAAAAATAGTCTCATCCAACACATCATAAACTATATCCAACACATATACCAAATCAAATCTGCAAATCATATCCAACACATATATCCAACACTATATCCAACACATATACCATATATGATCATCCAACACATATACCAAATCAAAACATATGCAAGTTCCACCATATTACAATAGTTGCACACTGTTCATCCTACAAAATCAAAACAAAAAAGGAAGGACAAGGACTCCATCAACACAAGCTTCCGTGAAGTGAATCAAATCTGCAAAATGGGAAATAAGAAAGTTAGAAGAAGAAGACTAGAAGAAGAAGTTCTTCTACTCCTTCTTCTTCTTCTTATTCTTCTATTCCTTTTTTTTATCCTCTTCCTTGTTTTTCTTCATCTTATTCCTTATTTGTGTCATTTTAGAGCTGACCTATGTAAGCACGCCATTTTTGTACTAACCTAGGAAAAATTAGGTAAGTATAGGTCATTTTTGTGCTAACCTAGGTAATGATGCCATCTTTTAGCCAAATTATGTAAGTATAGGTCATTTTAGAGCTAACTTAGGTAATTATGTCATTTTGGAGAATAATAAGCTAAGTATATGACATTTATGAGGTAACCATGGTTATTATGCCATTTTTGAAACGAATAAGCTAATTATGTCATAAATGGACTAAATAAGCTAATTATGTCATTGTGGAGGATAATTAGCTATATAAATATGTCTTTTTTTGGGAAAATAACCTAAGAAGAAGAAGAAGACTAGAAGAAGAAGAAAAAGAAGAAGAAAAAGAAGAAGAAGAAGAAGACTAGAAGAAGAAGAAGAAAAAGAAGAAGAAGAAGAAGAAAAAGAAGAAGAAGAAGAAGAAGAAGAAGACTAGAAGAAGAAGACTAGAAGAAGAAGAAGAAAAAGAAGAAGAAGAAGAAGAAGAAGAAGACTAGAAGAATAAGAAGAAGGAAGAAGAAGAAGAAGACTAGAAGAAGAAGAAGAAGAAGAAGAAGACTAGAAGAAGAAGAAGAAAAAGAAGAAGACTAGAAGAAGACGAAGAAGAAGTCTCTTCTTCTTCTTCTTCTTATTATTATTCTAGTCTTCTTCTTTTTGTTCTATTCCTTTTTTTCTCCTCTTCCTTGATTTTCTTCATCTTATTCCTTATTTGTGTCATTTTAGAGCTAACCTATGTAAGTATGCCATTTTTGTGCTAACCTAGGAAAATTAGGTAAGTATAGGTCATTTTTGTGCTAACCTAGGTAATGATGCCATCTTTGAGCTAAATTATGTAAGTATAGGTCATTTTAGAACTAACTTAGGTAATTATGTCATTTTGGAGAATAATAAGCTAAGTATATGACATTTATGAGGTAACCATGGTTATTATGCCATTTTTGAAACGAATAAGCTAATTATGTCATAAATGGACTAAATAAGCTAATTATGTCATTGTGGAGGATAATTAGCTATATAAGTATGTCTTTTTTGGGGAAAATAACCTAAGAACAAGAAGAAGAGTAGAAGAAGAAGAAAAAGAAGAAGAAGAAGAAGAAGAAGAAGAAGACTAGAGGAAGAAGATGAAAAACAAGAAGAAGAAGAAGACTAGAAGAAGAAGAAGAAAAAGAAGAAGAAGAAGAAAAAGAAGAAGAAGAAGAGGAAGACTAGAAGAAGAATAAGAAAAAGAAGAAGAAGAAGAAGAAGACTAGAAGAAGAAGAAGAAGGAAGAAGAAGAAGAAGAAGACTAGAAGAAGAAGAAGAAGAAGAAGACTAGAAGAAGAAGAAGAAAAAGAAGAAGACTAGAAGAAGAAGAAGAAGAAGAAGAAGAAGAAGAAGAATCTTTATTCTTCTTCTTCTTCTTCTAGTCTTCTTCTTTTTCTTCTTATTCTTCTATTCCTTTTTTTCTCCTCTTCCTTGTTTTTCTTCATCTTATTCCTTATTTGTGTCATTTTAGAGCTGACCTATGTAAGCACGCCATTTTTGTGCTAACCTAGGAAAAATTAGGTAAGTATAGGTCATTTTTGTGCTAACCTAGGTAATGATGCCATCTTTTAACCAAATTATGTAAGTATAGGTCATTTTAGAGCTAACTTAGGTAATTATGTCATTTTGGAGAATAATAAGCTAAGTATATGACATTTATGAGGTAACCATGGTTATTATGCCATTTTTGAAACGAATAAGCTAATTATGTCATAAATGGACTAAATAAGCTAATTATGTCATTGTGGAGGATAATTAGCTATATAAATATGTCTTTTTTTGGGAAAATAACCTAAGAAGAAGAAGAAGACTAGAAGAAGAAGAAAAAGAAGAAGAAAAAGAAGAAGAAGAAGAAGACTAGAAGAAGAAGAAGAAAAAGAAGAAGAAGAAGAAGAAGAAGAAGAAGACTAGAAGAAGAAGAAGAAAAAGAAGAAGAAGAAGAAGAAGAAGACTAGAAGAATAAGAAGAAGGAAGAAGAAGAAGAAGAAGACTAGAAGAAGAAGAAGAAAAAGAAGAAGACTAGAAGAAGAAGAAGAAGAAGTCTCTTCTTCTTCTTCTTATAATTATTCTAGTCTTCTTCTTTTTGTTCTATTCCTTTTTTTCTCCTGTTCCTTGATTTTCTTCATCTTATTCCTTATTTGTGTCATTTTAGAGCTAACCTATGTAAGTATGCCATTTTTGTGCTAACCTAGGAAAATTAGGTAAGTATAGGTCATTTTTGTGCTAACCTAGGTAATGATGCCATCTTTGAGCTAAATTATGTAAGTATAGGTCATTTTAGAGCTAACTTAGGTAATTATGTCATTTTGGAGAATAATAAGCTAAGTATATGACATTTATGAGGTAACCATGGTTATTATGCCATTTTTGAAACGAATAAGCTAATTATGTCATAAATGGACTAAATAAGCTAATTATGTCATTGTGGAGGATAATTAGCTATATAAGTATGTCTTTTTTGGGGAAAATAACCTAAGAAGAAGAAGAAGAGTAGAAGAAGAAGAAAAAGAAGAAGAAGAAGAAGAAGACTAGAAGAAGAAGATGAAAAAGAAGAAGAAGAAGAAGACTAGAAGAAGAAGAAGAAAAAGAAGAAGAAGAAGAAGAAGAAGAAGACTAGAAGAAGAAGAAGAAAAAGAAGAACAAGAAGAAGAAGACTAGAAGAAGAAGAAGAAGGAAGAAGAAGAAGAAGAAGAAGACTAGAAGAAGAAGAAGAAGAAGAAGAAGACTAGAAGAAGAAGAAGAAAAAGAAGAAGACTAGAAGAAGAAGAAGAAGAAGAAGAATCTTCTTCTTCTTCTTCTTCTTCTAGTCTTCTTCTTTTTCTTCTTATTCTTCTATTCCTTTTTTTCTCCTCTTCCTTGTTTTTCTTCATCTTATTCCTTATTTGTGTCATTTTAGAGCTAACCTATGTAAGTATGCCATTTTTGTGCTAACCTAGGAAAATTAGGTAAGTATAAGTCATTTTTGTGCTAACCTAGGTAATGATGCCATCTTTGAGCTAAATTATGTAAGTATAGGTCATTTTAGAGCTAACTTAGGTAATTATGTCAATTTATAGAATAATAAGCTAAGTATATGACATTTATGAGGTAAGCATGGTTATTATGCCATTTTTGAAACGAATAAGCTAATTATGTCATAAATGGACTAAATAAGCTAATTATGTCATTGTGGAGGATAAGCTAATTGTGCTAAGTTTGTCTAAGTGCTATGTTTGTCTTTGTTTGAGAAAATGAGCCAAGTAAGTGGCATATTAGGGCTTACCGTCCTCGTCATCATGAAGGTGAAACACCGGGGGTGCTCGGGTCGTGCGATGCGGCTCGGGAGTTATGCTGTACCAAAGATCATTTGCGTTATAATGATGACGCTGAAATGTTAAGACTAGTAACTAATGAACATTGAAATGAAACTCACCGTTCCAGCCGTGGTAATGACTGGCATCGGCGGAGGGGTCTGGCCGTTCTGCGCGTACATAGTCTGCACATTTGGTTTTCACAAGTCAATCATATTGGTTATTAATGAAAAGAGCATGTAGTGCATGATTTGGCTAATATGAAGAAGAAACTTACCACGATGAGGTCGTACATGCATATTTATAGATGACGCCCTTTCGAATGGGAGACGCATACTGGTCACGCATACTAATGATTGAAGACACCTATACCTAGCAAGTTTCATTGGCACGAAGACCGGAACCGAGCAAATTAAGGGGGGCGGGGGAGATGTCATTTGTGCTCACCCACGAACGCAGCAGGGGAGCTCGTCCAACGCACGGGGAGGTCGTCGAACAACTGCACATTAAAATTCACCCTATCAACACAAATATGATGTTTTTTATAACAAAATCAGAAAATATGTGACCTAACTCATAATTTACAAAACTATGACCTCGGTCTCTGGAAGGCCGAAGAGCAGCTTTTTGGTCAACAGGAGGCAGAATAGGTGTCGGGGGTCGGGGGTCAGTGGCATCGGGAGTCAGTGGCGTCGGGGGTCAGTGGCGTTGGGAGTCAGTGGCGTAGGGGGTCAGTGGCGTCGGGGGTAGGGGGTCGGTGGTCGGTGGTGTCGGGGGTCGGGGGTCGGTGGCATCGGTGGTCGGGGGTCGATGGCGTCGGGGGTCGGGGGTCGGTGGCGTCGGGGGGTCGAGGGTCGGGGGTCGGTGGCGTCGGGGGTAGGGGGTTAGTGGCGTCGGGGGTCGGTGGCGTTGGGGGTCGGTGGCGTCGGGGGTCGGGGGTCCATAGCGTCGGGGTTCAGTGGGGTCAGTGTCGAGCCATTTCATTTTTTCCTTCTTCTTATTCTTCTTCTTCTCCTCCTCCTCCTCTCTTCTTCTTCTTCTTTTCCTTTTTTCCTTGTTCTACTTATTCTTCTTCTTCTACTTTTTCTTCTTTTGTTCTACTAAACAGGAATCTCACCTAAGACTAAAACTAAACTAAACTAAAACAAAACCTAAACTAAACTAAAACTAAACCTATACTAAAACTAAACCTAAAGCACAACAAAACTAAAACCTAAAACTGAACAGAAATAAAAAAAACAAATGTCCTAAACTAAACTAAAACTAAACCTAAACTAAACTAAAACTAAAACTATACTAAAACTAAACCTAAACCAAAACAAAACCAAAACCTAAAACTAAACAGAAAAAACAAAAAACAGATGTCCTAAACTAAACTAAAACTAAACCTAAACTAAACTAAAACTAAACCTAAACTAAAAACTAAACCTAAACCAAAACAAAACTAAAACGTAAAACTAAACAGAAAAAACAAAAACAAATGTCACTTACAGAGAGGAGCCCGACGCGGTGGTGGAGACAGGCCGGCGCGGGGGAGGCAGGCCGGCGTGGGAGGGAGGGGCTCGCCGCCGCGGGGAGGGGGTCATCGCCGCGGGGTGGTGAGGGCGCCGCTGCGGGGGGGTGAGGTGGTGGGGGCAGCGCGGGGGAGGGGCGGGGAGGAGGAGGGGGGAGCTGCGGTGGTGAGGGCGCCGCGGGGAGGGGGTCACCGCCGCGGGGTGGTGAGGGCGCCGCCGCGGGGGGGTGAGGTGGTGGGGGCGGCGCGGGGGAGGGGCGGCGAGGGCGAGGGGGGAGCTGCGGTGGTGGGGGTGGCACGGGGGAGGGGGCCGGCGAGGGGGAGGGGGGAGCTGCGGTTGTTGGGGTCGGCGCGGGGGAGGGGGTCCGCGCGCGGTGTGTGTGGGTGGAGAGAGAGGGGGGCCGGGGGCGGGAGGAGAGCGCGGGAATAATTGGGCCGGAGGGAAAACGGCCGTTAAGGGGCATCCCCTTTGCCGTCCGCTTGCGGACGGCAAAGCCGAGCATGGCAGACGGCAAAGACCAGGCAGTTAAGGGGACCTATCTAGCATCTTTGCCGTCTGCCTTTAGGGTCTTTGCCGTGTGTTGGCAGACGGCAAAGGAACATCAGAAGGCAAACAGAACCATTGCCGTCAGCCAGCTCTTTGCCGTCTGCTTGACGGCAGTAGACGGCAAAGACCTTCTTTGCCATCCGCCAGCAGACGACAAAGACCTGGCACACGGCAAATAACTGAATTCCAGTAGTGATTGTTTGAAGGGCAACCGTGGATTCGGCCAGCCATGGAATGTGTTTGAATGGTGGAGGGGGAATAAAATTTAAATTCTGTTTCGGACCCGTCAATAATGTGTTTAGCATGCAAGATATTGAAAACTCTGTTGTGACAGTTACAAGAAAGGCACGCCACTCAAAATTACATATTCATCTCTATTTTAAACAATGAGCTCTGGCACCTCTGCAAATCCCTGCTTCCCTTTGCGAAGGGACAATCTATTTACTTTCATGTTATTTACTTTTCACGTTGAGTCAACTTCTTATTCCAACCTCAATCTATTAGATGGAAAGCACCATGTGGTGGGGAAAGATCCAAACACATATATCCAGTCAAATATATTTGATCATGATTCATTATTGTTGACAATTATCTTCATGATAAGTATGTTGGGAGGCGAAACATTAAGCCCCTTTCTTTCTATGTGTTCGATGGATGTTGTTTGTTCTAAAAATATGATTTGTTTATTAGCAATCATAGAAGACTATAAGATAATTGAGTATCTGGAGCTCTTACTTAGACTTGATGATGCATTGAAATTGTTTGATGACTAAGAACATATATTGTTAAGTTTCAAGAGAATCCATTGTTTGAACCATGACATGTGAATTGCTTGCTACTCTATCATGATGATTTTTATGAGAAAAAGTTGCTGGTTTTGATGCTAGAAAAGTGACTGAAATTATCAATGATCAAAACTATTCACTATACTTGCATTCACACTTCATAAATTACTTCTTTTATCATTTACCTACTCGAGGACGAGTAGGAATTAAGCTTGGGGATGCTGATACGTCTCCAACGTATTGATAATTTATGAAGTATTCATGCCATATTCACCTATGTTTACAATACTTTTATATGGCTTTGATGCACTTTTTATGATTTAATTAGAACTAACCGGAAGTGACGCTGTTTTCAGCAGAATTACTGTGGTGGTGTTTTTCTGCAGAAAATGAAAGTTCTCGGAATCGCCGGAAACTTTTTTATAATTTTTTCAGGAGGAAATAAGAAATACCGGAGCAAAGAACCACCGGAGGGAGTCACCTGTGGGCCACCCTGGTCGTGCCCTGATGGCTTGTGGGGCCCATGTTGCTCCGTTTAGCGTTATTCCAACGCCGGAAAATCTTATATATACAGAAACCCACAGAAATAAACAGAGACTCTCCGCCCCGCCGCCGCAACTCTCTGTATCAATGAAAAACCCATCTGGAGCCTTTCCAGTACCCTGCCGGAGGGGAGAAATCATCTCGGTGGCCATCTTCATCATCCCGGTGGAGGCCATGATGGGGAGGGAGGAGTTCACCCTCGGGGCTGAGGGTATGTACAAGTATCTATGTGTTTAATCTCGATCTCGTGTTCTAGAGATGGCACGGTCTTGATGTATCACCGGCTTTGTTAATATAGTGGGATCATATGGTGTTCTTTCCTTGCTATCTTGTTGTGATGAATTGAATCTTTTCTTTTGAGGTTTTGTTATGTCGGATTGAATACTGGGTATGAGAACACTTGATGTATGTCTTGCATGCGGATACCTGTGGTGACAATGGGGTATTCTATTGAGTCACTTGATATATGTTATGGCATCAACTTACTGATTCCGGTGACCTTGGGGATCTATGCATAGGGGTTGGTTGCACGTTTTCATACTACTTTCTTCGATAGAAATCTTGGGGTGCTCCTTGAAGTTATTTGTGTTGGACTGAATATGATAGATCTGAATTTGTTTGATGCATGTCGCATAATTTACCCACGGATACTAGAGGTGACATTGGAGTATCTAGGTGACATTAGGGTTGATTGATATGTATCATTGGTGTTATTTTAGTACAAACTCTAGGGATGTTTGTGACACTTATAGGAATAGCTCAAAAGATTGATCGGAAAGAATAACTTTGAGGTGGTTCTACTACGTACACCAATTTCATCTTATGTTCTCCGCTAGATAGGAACTTTGGAGTGATTCTTTGTTGCACGTTGAGGGATGATTATATGATTCAACTATGTTAGCATTGTTGGGAGATTGCACTAGTGAAAGTATGAACCCTAGGCCCTTTTTCCACGCATCAATATACCATTTTGCTCGTTGTTTACCACTTGTTACGTTGCTGTTTTTATATTTTCAGATTACAAAAACCTATTTTTATCATCCATATTGCACTTGTATCACCATCTCTTTGCGGAACTAGTGCACCTATACAATTTTCCATTGTATTGGGTGTGTTGGGGACACAAGAGATTTCTTGTATTTGATTGCAGGGTTGCTTGAGAGAGACAATCTTCATGCTACACCTCCCATGGATTGATAAACCTTAGGTCATCCACTTGAGGGAAAATTGCTACTATCCTACAAAACTCTACGCTTGGAGGCCCAACATAGTCTACAAGAATAAAGTTGTGTAGTAGACATCAGAGCGCCACCGGGGGAACCGTCATGACGGTGATCTACATCAACAACTTTGCCGCCGTCTGATACATCTCAAACGTATCTACTTTTCCAAACACTTTTGCTCTTGTTTTGGACTCTAATTTGCATGATTTGAATGAAACTAACTCGGACAGGCGGTGTTTTAAGCAGAACTTGTGTGGTGGTGCTTTTGTGCAGAAATAAAAGTTCTCGGAATTGGATAAAACTTTTTGGAGATTTTTTCTATAATACAAAAAAATAATGGAGCGAAGACCCACCGGAGGGGGCCGCTTGTTGGTGCCAAGCCAATAGGGCACGGACACCCCCCAGGCGCACCCTGATGGCTTGGGACCACCCGGTGGCTCCGTAGACCTTAATTCCAGTCCTATAAGTTCCTATTTCTGAAGAAAAAACCCAAGAGAATTTTTCATCACGTTTTACAAGATGGAGCCGCCGCCACCACCTCCTGTTCTTCCTTGGGAGGGCAGATCAGGAGTCCGTTTGGGGCTCCGGAGAGCGGATGCATCACCTTCATCACCACCAAACCTTCTCCATCCACACCACCGGTATTGAGTAATTCCTTTGTAGGCTTGCTGGACGGTGAGGGGATTTGATGAGTTGATCATGTAATCGAGTTATTTTGATAGGGCTTGATCCCTAGTATCCACTGTGTTTTGATATTGATGTTGCTATGACTTTGCTATGCATATTTCTTTTCACTAAGGCCCGAGTACCATGATTTCAGATATGAACATATTATGTTTTCATAAATATGAGAGTGTTTTGGATCCTATCTTGCAAGTTGCATGCACCTATTACGTGTCATGATCTGCATACCCCAAGGTGACAATAATTGGGATTGTTCTGGTTTGAGGAGTTCATCTATTCACCATGTGTTAATGCTTTGTTCTGGTTATCTATTAAAAGGAGGCCTTAATATCCCTTAGATTTCCTTATGGACCCCTATGCCACGGGAGGGTAGGACAAAAGATGTCATCCAAGTTCTTATTATAAGCACGTATGACTATATATGAAATACATCCCTACATTATATTGATGAATTGGAGCTAGTTCTATGTCACTCTAGTGTGTAACAGTTACATGATGAATGTCATCAAAATCATTATCCATCACAGATCCATGGCGTATGCTTTTACATACTGAATCTTGCTAAGTTACTATTGCTGTTGTTGAAGTTACCATCACTACAAAAGTGATGTTTTTACCGTTACTATTATTACTACTATCTTGTTGTGCTACTAAATCTTTGTGACAGAGAACAACCTGATGTGGTTGAAGTGACAAGTCAACTGCTAAGACCGATAAATATTCTTTGGCTCCCCTTGTGTCGAATCAACAAATTTGGGTAAAATACTTCCTTCGAAGACTGTTACGATCCACTATACTTGTGGGTTATCAAGATTGTTTTCTGGTGCTGTTGCCGGGGAGCATAGCTCTATTTATTGTGTTCAACAAGGCTGCTCAATTTTTACTATGAAGAATCTGAAAGATACCAGAACTAAGATCATACCCTCTAAGATGAGGGGAGGTCAGGAACTGCCATCTAGCTCCGCATTTGATTCACCCACTATTTTGAATCAGCTTATGAAACCTCCAAATGTTATTCAATCTGCTACTGCTTTCACTGTGGATGATAGTGATGATGATGCTACTACTTTGCTTGATGAAACTGAAACTGTGCCACTAAATGAATTACTTGAAGCTCACATTGCTAAAGCTGGAGAACTTGAGAATGTTGAAATTGGTGAACACTTTGATTCACCTTTTATGCATAGATCTCCTAATAGATATGATATTCCTGATGTACCTGATGGTTATGTTATGGATGGGGAGATAGCTAGAGACTTTCTTACTTGTAATGATAGAGATAATTTGAAGAAACTGCTATGCGAACTGGAAGAAAAATCTATGATGGAGAAACTGAAACATGATCCTAAATTGCTTCCCGACGTCGCTCCCAAGGAGGCAATGGATGAGTCGTGGGTTTTCCATTGTCAGAGAGTTTGCTCTTTTTCATCTTGGTGGCGAGACAATCTAGACAGTGTAAATGATGCTTGTTTTAAGGGTGGTTTTGATACACTTCAAGTGACATGGGATCCTGGAGGGTCGACACAATATCGACTCGAGGACAAAACTGCAGAATGGGTTCAGTATTGCTTACCGACTCCAAGGGACCTTTGTGATGCTACTAAACATCGACTTGGGGGCTAGTCGAATCTTATGGGGGGGATTGTCAGCGACCTAGGATTCGCTGGGCCATCAGGCACTACCCAGCCCATAAAGGAGATGTATGATACTCATGATCTGCATTGGATTTTCCGTGAAGAGGAACGGGTTATCGCAGCACAAAGTGGGTAAGTATTTTCCCCCAGTTATGAAACCAAGGTTTATCAAAAAAATAGGAATATCAATCCTCAACCGTCTTCAGTGGTTGCACACAAATGAGCAAACAACTTGTACCCAACGCGGGCAAGAGGGTTGTCAATCCCCTTGATCTCGTTATTTGCAAGCAAATGAGTTGTGTAGATAATTGTTGATAATTGTAAATTGCAAAATAAAATAAAAAGTAAATAAAGGCAGCAAGGTAATAGTAGCGTTTGTAAATATATAAGTGAATAGACCCGGGGGCCCCAGTTTTCCCTAGCGGCATCTCTCGTGTAGGCACCATACGACGGGTAACAAATTACTGTTGGGCAATTGATAGAAAAGCGGATAGTTATGCGATTTTCAAGGGAATGATCATGTGTATATAGGCATCACGTCCATAAACAAATAGGCCGACTCCTTCCTGCCCCTATTACTACTACTCCACTCATCGACCGCTATCCAGCATGCATCTAGAGTATTAAGAAAAACAGAGTAATGCATGGAGAACGATGACATGATGTAGACAAAGTAAACTCAAGTAATATGAATGAATCCCATCGTGTTATCCTTAGTAGCAACAACACAAAGACTCATCTTGTCCCCTACTTTGTCACTGGGATATAGAAACTCATCATGTTGAACCTACCACAACACACCACTCCCACCGATGAAATATCAATCTACTTGGCCAAAGCATATCAATAAATCGGAGAGCACTATGAAGCTATAATGATCATGCAATTAATAGGCAATATATATTAGAGGTATCTCAAATACTTTTCATGAATAATCTAAACATAAACCCACAATTCATCGGATCCCAACAAACACACCGCACAATATGATTACATCAGATAGATAAAAGCAAAGATGCGATGACCATTGTATTCAAGATCAAGAGATAGAGAGATTGCCATCTAGGTACTAGCTATGGACCCATAGGTCTATGGTGAACTACTCACACATCATCATGAGGGCAGCAAGGTTGATGTAGAGGCCCTCCGTGATCAATCCCCCCTCTGGCAGGGTGTCAGAACGGAGCTCCAGATGGCCTCGCGACGGAACAGAGACTTGGGGTAGCGGAAAAAGGGTTTTGGGACTGCCTCTATTATTTTTAGGGTGAAATAGAATTTATAGGCCAAAGAGGGACGTCGGGAGGCAGCCGAGGGAGGCACAAGCCATCAGGGCGCGGCCCCCTGGGGCGCGCCATGTTGGCTTGTGCGGCCCTCGTGCGGCCCCCAACCTTCTTCCGAAGCTTCCAGGTCTTCTTTTGGTCCGGAAAAAATCATCAAAAATTTTTGTGGCAATTGGACTTCGTTTGGTAATGTAAACGTGAAAAGTAAAAAAACGAAGAAAACAACAACTGGCACTGGGCACTGGGTCAATAGGTTAGTCCTCAAAAAAATTATAAATTGGTAAATAAAGACCCAAAAGGTATCCTAGAATGATAATATATCAGCATGGAACAATAAAAAATTATAGATATGTTGGAGATGTATCAAGCATCCCCAAGCTCAATTCCTGCTCGTCCTCGAGTAGGTAAATGATAAAAACAGAATTTTTGATGTGGCATGCTATCCATTATGTAATCTTATGCAGGTATGTTCATTGAGAAAAGATGAATCAACAAATATTAACATAGCAATATTCAAAGTGTAAGAAACAAAATCATCAATCTTTCAAAGTATATGATCCTTAAGGAATGTTAACCCCCCATTCATCTTATTATATTAGCAAGGCATGGCTCCATCTTCACCACATTAATACAAATGTTAAGCACCACGGTGTCCAAGTCAGGCAATTGGATCGTACTTTTTCAATATGCATCAACTTTTTATTCTTCACGCAATACATGAGCGTGAGCCATTGGACATAGCATTTAGGTGGAATAGAATATGGTGGTAGATATCAAAGGGTTGAAAAGTGGAGAAGATACTCTCACATAAACTAGGCGTACCGACAGGCTATGGAGATGCCCATCGATAGATGTTAATGCAAGGAGTAGGGATTGCCATGCAAAGTATGCACTAGAGCTATAAGTGTATGAAAGATCAAATGAAGATAAGTGTGGTGTGCATCCTACTTGCTTGCTCATGAAGATCTCGAGCATTTGAGGAAGCCCGTTATAGGAATATACAAGCCAAGTTCGTAATAATGAATAGGTAATTCCCACTAGCATATGAAAATTACATATCATGAGACTCTCTGCATGAGGAGCATGGTGTCACTTTGAGGCACAAGTGTGGAAAAAGATATTAGCAAAGTCCCTTCTCTCATTTTCTCTCATTCATTTTTTTTGAATGGATGGTGGGCTCATTTGGCCTCCCCCATCTTTATATTTCGTCCGGAGTCTCATCTCGACTTATGGGAGAATCATAGTCTCCATCATTCTTTTCTCACTGGGACAATGCTCTAATAATGATGATCATCACACTTTTATTTACTTACAACTCGATATGGAGAACTGGTATGAAGATATGACTCTGTATGAATGCATTTGGCAGTGTACGAGGATGTGCAATGATCTAGCGTGACATGTATCAAAAATATGATGAACGGCGGCTTTGCCACAAATACTATGCCAGCTCTATATGATCATGCAAAGCAATATGATGATGAACGAACTAGTCATGTGAAGTGACGATGGAATTTGCATGGAAATATATCTCGGAATGGCTATGGAAATGCCATGATAGGTAGGTATGCTGGCTGTTTTGAGGAGGATATAATAAGGCGTATGTGCAACAGAGCGTATCATGTTGATACGTCTCCATCGTATCTATAATTTTTGATTGTTTCATGCCAATCTTATACAACTTTCACATATTTTTGGCAACATTTTATATGATTAATTGAACTAACATATTGATCCAGTGCCCAGTGCGAGTTCCTGTTTGTTGCATGTTTTTTGTTTCACAGAATATCCATATCAAATGAAGTCCAAAAGCGATAAAAAATTACGGAGAATTATTTTGGAATATATGTGATTTTTGGGAGTTGGAATCAACGCAAAAGGAGGGCGACATCCCCCACAGTACACCAGGGCACGCCCCAGGGCCCAGGTGCGCCGTGGTGGGTTGTGGTCACCTAGTAAGGCGGTTGGAGCTCTACTTCGGGTGCAAGGAAGATTATATATGGAAAAAAATCATGTTAAAATCTTAGCGCAATCAGAGTTACGGATCTCCGGGGATATAAGAAACAGTTTTCGGCCAGAAAACAGGAACGCGAAACAGAAGAGAACAGAGAGGGAGATCCAATCTCGGAGGGGCTCCAGCCCCTCCGCTGCCATGGAGGCCATGGACCAGAGGGGGAACTCTCCTCCCATCTAGGGTGAGGCCAAGGAAGAATAAGAAGGAGGGGGCTCTCTTCCCCTTTCTCCCGGTGGCGCCGAAATGCCGCTGGGGCAATCATCGTGACGGCGATCTACACCAACAACTTCGCCGCCGTCAACACCAACTCTCTCCCCCTCTATGCAACGGTATAACACCTCTCTTCCCCGCTGTAATCTCTACTTAAACATGGTTCTCAACTCCATATATTATTTGCTATCTTTGCTTGTCTGCCATGTGCCTTCTATTTTCTTGCATCTTCGCTTGCTAAAAATCTATTGATATGGATCCTCATCCACTTGCTAATCTTTTCAAAAGACCAAATTATGATGAACCAATTGCTAGTGAGTTGAGTGCAGTTGATTGTCTTTATGAAGTTTTGTTTGAAAATCATGAATCTGAATATTTTGATGAAGTGATTTATAAGGTGATTCATGATAGCTCCTTGATTGAAGAGCATGATTGAAATGTTGCTAGTATGAATTCTCTAAATATCTGTGATGCTAATGATATGCAAAGCCACAAGCTTGGGGATGCTATGTTTGATGAAGATGATAGTTTTTGTCCCCCAAGTTTTGATGAGCAAATTTATTATGTTTGCATGCCTCCTATTTATGGTGATGGTGATGACACATATGCTATAATGAGTAATGATAACCATGAAACTTATCATCATGGTTTTAATTTGCAATGTGGTTATGTCAATCAAGTGTCTGATGATAGTTATTTTGTTGAGTTTGCTCCCACTACCATGGATGATAAGGAATTTCCTTATGTGGAGAGTAATGAAAATTCTATGCTTGTGCATCATGAAAAGAATGATTTATGTGATAGTTATATTGTTGATTTACTTCATGATGCTACTGAAAATTATTATGAGGGAGGAACATATGCTTGTAGGAATTGCAATAATATCAAGTTCCCTCTCTATGTGTTCAAAGTTTTGAAGTTATGCTTGTTTTGATTTCCTATGCTAGTTGATTCTTGTTCCCACAAATTGTTTGCTCACAAAATCCCTATGCATAGGAAGTGGGTTAGACTTAAATGTGTTTGTCATGAGATTCATGATGCTCCTTTGCATATTTCAATTACTACTTTTTATGTGAGCATCATTGAAATCATCATGCCTAGCTAGGGGCGTAAAACAATAGCGCTTGTTGGGAGGCAACCCAATGAATAAATTTATTTTTGCTTTTTCCTTTCTTTTTTTGAGTGTTGAAACAATTATGCCTCTGTTATTATTGTGTTTTTATGGTTTATTTAGTGTTTGTGCCAAGTAGAACCTTTAGGATGATTCATAAGATGGGTAGAAGCGATGCTGAATCTGAAACAGATACTTTGCGTCCAGTATATGAATTTTCATTTTTTGCTGGAACGTGATCTTGAGCTGAAATTTAACACAGTGTTTCTACACAAATTCCTTAGGTTGTCCTAATTTTTCAGAAATTTTAGAGTAACAGAAGTATCATTAGAGTACAGATTACTACAGACTGTTCTGTTTAAGACAGATTCTATTTTCGTTGCATTGTGTGCTTGTTTTGATGAATCTATGGGTTATATTGAAGGGTATGAGCCATGGTAAAGTTAAAATACAGTAGGTATAATGCAATAATAAAATATGAATGGATTTGCAACAGCACCTAAAGTAGTGATTTGCTTTATTATACTAACGGATCTCACGAAGATTTTGTTGAGTTTTGTGTGATTGAAGTTTTCAAGTTTTGGGTGAGATCACGATGGATGAAGGAATAAGGAGTGAAAAGAGCCTAAGCTCGGGGATGCTACAGCACCCCCAAAGATATATCCAAAGATAAACAAGCAACTAAGCTTGGGGATGCCCCCGAGTGGCATCCCCTCTTTCTTCTAACAACCATCGGTCTACTTATCTTGGACGTGATGCCTATATAATTATCATCGCCTTGGATATCGTCATGACTATTCGTTTTTCTACCAATTTCCCAACAGTAATTTGTTCACCCACCATACGCTATACTCATGAGAGAAGCCACTAGTGAATCCTACGGCCCACGGGTCTACTTTTCCAACATATTGCTTTCCGATCTATCTTTTTGCTTCTTTGTTTTCAGATCTACAAAAGCAAAAACCCAAAAATATATTGCTGCACTTTTTATTTGAATTTTCTATTTTGTGTTCTTGAGAGATCTATCTCTCCTATCCATCACTACATAATGTATCTTTTTACCGAAGAGTGATTGACAACCTCTCTTTCGCATCGGGTTGCAAGTATTTGTTGTTTGTGTGCAGGTGCTGCTTATTGGGTGGTGGTGATCCTCCTACTGGTTCGATAATTTTGGTTTCATAACTGAGGGAAATACTTACCGTCGCTGTGCTGCATCATCCCTTCCTCTTTGGGGAAATACTGATGCAGTCTCAAGCCAGGTCACCTTTCCGCAATTTGCTAGCCTCTACGGTACCGTGCATTGCCCTTTCTCACCTCGAGAGTCGGTGCAAACTTTGCCGGTGCATCCAAACCCCGTGATATGATACGATCTATCACATATAAGCCTTATTATATCTTCCTCAAAACAGCCACCATTCCTACCTATTATGGCATTTCCATAGCCATTCCGAGATATATTGCCATGCAACTTCCACCGCTTCCGTTTTGATGACTTGAGCATTCATTTTCATATTGCTTTACATGATCGGAAGATAGCTAGCATGATGTTTCCATGGCTTGTCCATTTTTTGATATCTTTGCTACGCTAGATCAATGCACATCCTGGTATACTGCCAGAGGCATTCATATAGAGTCATACTTTGTTCTACTGTCGAGTTGTAATATTGAGTTGTAAGTAAATAGAAGTGTGATGATCATCATTATTCATTATTAGAGCATGTCCCAGTGAGGAAAGGATGATCGAAACTATGATTCCCCCACAAGTCGGGATGAGGCTCCGTCCAAATATAAAAAGAAAAAAAAGAGAAAAAAAAGAGAAAAAAAAGAAAAAAAAAGAAAAAAAAAGAAAAAAAAAGAGAGACAAAGAGAGAAGGGGCATGCTAATTCCACACTTGTGCGTCAAAGCAGCACCATTTTTTCATATAGAGAGTCTCCTATGTTGTCACTTTCATATACTAGTGGGAATTTCTCATTATAGAGTTAGATGCACACCCACTTAGTTTCAGTTTGAGCTTTCATACACTTATAGCTCTTAGTGCATACGTTGCATGGCAATCCCGACTCCTCGCGTTGATATCAATTGATGGGCATCTCCATAACCCGTTGATTAGCTGCTTCTATGTGAGACTATCTTTCTTTTTGTCTTCTCTATATTAATGTCTACCACCGCATTCTATTCCACCCATAGTGCTATATCCATGGCTTGCGCTCATGTATTGCGTGAGAGTTGAAAATGCTGAAGCGCGTTAAAAAGTATGAACCAATTGCTTGGCTGACACCGGGGTAGTACATAATTTATACTTTGTGTTAAGAAGACAGAGCATGACAAGGCTATATGATTTTGTAGGGATAGCATTCTTTAGCCTAGATATTTTGAAAGACATGATTGTTTGTTGGGATGCCTGAGTATTAATGTCTTTATGTCAAGTTATAGACTATTTCTTTGAATCACTCATGTCTTAATATTCATGCCATGATTAGATATATGATCAAGATTATGCTAGGTAGCATTCCACATCAAAAATTATCTGTTTTTTATCATTTACCTACTCGAGGACGAGTAGGAATTAAGCTTGGGGATGCTGATACGTCTTCGTCGTATCTATAATTTTTGATTGTTTCATGCCAATATTATACAACTTTCACATATTTTGGGCAACATTTTATATGATTTATTGGACTAACATATTGATCCAGTGCCCAGTGCCAGTTCCTGTTTGTTGCATGTTTTTTGTTTCGCAGAATATCCATATCAAATGAAGTCCAAATGTGATAAAAATTTATGGAGAATTATTTTGGAATATATGTGATTTTTGGGAGTTGGAATAAACGCAAAAGGAGGCCCACAACCCCCATAGTACACCAGGGCGTGCCCGAGGGCCCAGGCGCGCCATGGTGGGTTGTGGTCACCTCGTAAGGCAGTTGGAGCTCTACTTCGGGCGCAAGGAAGCTTATATCCGGAAAAAAAATCGTGTTAAAATCTCAGCACATTCGGAGTTATGGATCTCCGGGATATAAGAAACGCTTTTCAGCCAGAAAACAGGAACGCGAAACAGAAAAGAACAGAGAGGGAGATCCAATCTCGGAGGGGCTCCTGCCCCTCCACCGCCATGGAGGCCATGGACCAGAGGGGAACTCTCCTCCCATCTAGGGGGAGGACAAGTAAGAAGAAGAAGGAGGGGTCTCTCACCCCCTCTCTCCCGGTGGCGCCGGAACATCGCTGGGGCAATCATCATGACGGCAATCTACACGAACAACTTCGCCGCCGTCAACACCAACTCTCTCCCCCTCTATGCAGCGGTGTAACACCTCTCTTCCCCACTGTAATCTCTACTTAAACATGGTGCTCAACTCCATATATTATTTCCCAATGATATGTGGCTATCCTATGATGTTTGAGTAGATCCGTTTTGTCCTATGGGCTAATTGATGATCTTGGTTGGTATGAGTTGTATTTTTTATTTTGGCGCTGTCCTATGGTGCCCTCCATGTCACGCAAATGCGAGGGATCCCCACTGTAGGGTGTTGCAATATGTTCATGATTTGCTTATGGTGGGTGGCGTGAGTGATAGAAGCACAGACCCGAGTAGGTGGGTTGTTGCGTGTGGGAGTAAAGAGGACTTGATACTTAATGCTATGGTTGGGTTTTACCTTAATGATCTTTGGTAGTTGCGGATGCTTGCTAGAGTTCCAATCATAAGTGCATATGATCCAAGTACGGAAAGTATTTTAGCTCATGCCTCTCCCTCATATAAAATTGCAATAATGATTACCGGTCTAGTTATCATTTGCCTAGGGACAAATAACTTTCTTGTTTGACAAAAGCTTTCTACTAAACAACTAACTATTATTATCTTGCAATTTACTCGTAGTTTTATTCCCACAAAGTACTTCTAGTTTTATTCGTGCAAACTATCCTATCACCTACAAAATAGTTTCATACTTGTTCTAGGTAAAGCAAACGTTAAAGTGTGCGTAGAGTTGTATCGGTGGTCGATAGAACTTGAGGGAATATTTGTTCTACCTTTAGCTCCTCGTTGGGTTCGAAACTCTTATTTATCGAAAAAGGCTACAAATGATCCCCTACACTTGTGGGTTATCAAGACCTTTTTCTGGCACCGTTGCCGGAGACCAATAGCGTAGTGGTTGATATTCTCGTGTGTCCTTGTTTGCTTTATCACTAAGTAATTTTTATTTTCTGTTATTAGTTGTTTTATTTTCTGTTATTAGTTGTTTTCTATCTTTAGTTATGGGTAGGAAATGCAAAATACCAAAAAAATTAGATGTACTTGCTGCTCCAAAAGTTGAGGAACCACTAGTGTTCCGTACTATCGAAGAATATTACTTGGATCATCTTTGGTCCATTTGTGCTCGTGCTGAAAACCCAACTAGCTTAGTTGAGGGAAAATCATTAAATGAGCATGCTTATTTTATGCGACACCTCTTATCTCAAAAAGGGAAACTTTTGTGGCATCATATTAATAGTTTGTATTGCTGTACTTTGAATTTATGCGAAATACATGATTTTACTTGTTGTTCCAAAGACCCTAAGAAACACCTTTTCTTCCAATGTGAGTTTAAGGATAATGGAATTGTATCTTCTTATGAGAAGGGTGTTTATAATTACTATGATATTGAACAAATTGAAGAATTTGTTGCTTTTAAGGGTGCCTATGAAATTGCCTCTTTGATTAAAAAGTATGATGCTACCCTTTACAAATCTGAAAATTTTGCCATACTTAAATACTACTATGAAAACTATGCTTCCAATGCTTATGTTAAAGAATATATTGAGGACTCCTCCGCTGCCCAAGAAGAGACTAATATTTTGCAGGAATCTATGGAAGAGGAAGTTACTGAAATTGTGAGCTCATCAGATGAAAAAGATGAGGAGAGCAAAGAACAAAAGGAGGAATAGCGGATTAGCTACCTGTTCCCACCTTCTAATGAGAGTAACTCTTCAACTCATACATTATTTAATTTCCCTTCATGCTTACCGAAGGATGAATGCTATGATAATTGTTATGATCCCGTGGATTCTTTTGAAATATCCCTTTTTGATGAACTTGATGCTTGCTATGCCTGTGGCCAACATGCCAATATGAATTATGCTTATGGAGATGAACTTGTTATAGTTCCTAATGTTAAGAATGAAATTGTTGCTATTGCACCCACACATGATAGTCCTATTATCTTTTGAATTTCTCCCAACTACACTATATCGGAGAAGTTTGCTCTTATTAAGGATTATATTGATGGGTTGCGTTTTGCTACTACACATGATTATTTTGATGAATATAATATGCATGTGCTTGCTGCTCCTACTTGCAATTATTATGAGAGAGGAACTACATCTCCACCTCTTTATGTTTCCAATATGATAAAATTGCAAGAAACTGTTTATACTATGCATTGGCCTTTACTTGATGTGCATGAATTGTTCTTTTATGACATGCCAATGCATAGGAAGAGAGTTAGACTTCGTCATTGCATGATATATGTTGCTTTGTGCTCACTACTAAATTAAAAATCATTGTTAATTAAAATTGGCTTTGATATACCTTGGGATCCGGGTGGATTCATTACTTGAGCACTTTATGCCTAGCTTAATGGCTTTAAAGAAAGTACTGTCAGGGAGACAACCCGGAAGTTTTAGAGAGTCATTTTATTCCGTTGAGTGCTCTTATAAAGTTTTAAAACAGAAAAAATATAGAGGGGAACCTAAAACTGCACAAAAAGAAAAGTGAAAGTGAGAGAGACGAACATCGTGAAAGTGGGGGAATTCCTTGAACTTTGTTCATGCCCATGGAAACTTTGTGAATTTTGAATCATAGAAACTTTTCAACAAAAATAATTATACCCTTGTACAAATCCATTGTATTATAAAAATAATGTGCCAAGATTTGCCTTTAGGATGATTAGATTGCTTGTTGGTATGTGCGGTGTAAAAACAGAAACTTTGGCTGTAGTGCGTGAATTCACATTTTTTACTGGAACGTCAAAAGTTTCTGAAATTATTACATAGTATTTATATACAAATTTTTTATTTCATCCTAATGTTTTAGAATTTTTGGAGTTACAAAAGTTTGGTCATAGTTCAGATTACTACAGACTGTCCTGTTTGAGACAGATTCTGTTTTTGATGCATTGTTTTGCTTGTTTTGATGAAACTATCGACTTTATCGGTGGTATACGCCATGGAGAAGTTATAATACAGAAGGAATAATGCAAATATAAAATATGCATGGGTTTTCAACAGTACTTAACGTAGTAATTTGCTTTATTATACTAACGGATCTCACCAGTTTTCTGTTAAGTTTTGTGTGGATGAAGTGTTCAAAGATATGAGGAGAAGGAGGAGAGGCAAGAGTTCAAGCTTGGGGATGTCCAAGGCAGCCAAAGTAAATATCCAAGGAGACTCAAGAGTCTGAGCTTGGGGATGCCCCGGAAGGCATCCCATCTTTCTTCAACAAGTATCGGTATGTTTTTGTTTTCGTTTCGTTCATGTGATATGTGTAAATCTTGGAGCGTCTTTTTTGTTTTGTTTTCACTTTTCTTTTATGCACCATGCTGGTATGAGATAGTCCAAGGTTGATTTATAGAATTCTCATTGCACTTCACTTATATCTTTTGAGTATGGCTTTATAGAATGCTTCATGTGCTTCACTTATATCATTTGATGTTTGGATTGCCTGTTTCTCTTCACATAGAAAACCGTTATTTGTAGAATGCTCTTTTGCTTCACTTATATTTATTAGAGCATGGTCTTCTGTAGAAAAGAATTAAACTCTCTTGCTTCACTTATATCTATTAAGAGAGTAAACAGGAATTGGTCATTTGCATGGTTAGGTACAAAATCCTACATAAAACTTATGGATCACTGAATATGATATGTTTGATTCCTTGCAATAGTTTTGCGATATAGAGATGATAATATCTGGGAGGTACTAGTAAATGGTTGTGGTTAGTAAGAATATTGGTGTTAAGGTTTGTGATTCCCGAAGCATGCACGTATAGTCTCCCGTTATGCCAGGAAGTTGGAGCACAATTTATCCTTGATTGTCTATCTTTGTGTGAAGGCCGGGGGCGCGCGATGGTTAACTCCTACCAACCTCCCCCCCTAGGAGCATGCATAGTAATACTTTGCTTCGAGGGCTAATAAACTTTTGCAATAAGTATGTGAGTTCTTTATGACTAATGTGAGTCCATGGATTATACGCACTCTTACCTTTCCACAATTTGCTAGCCTCTACGGTACCATGCATTGCCCTTTCTCACCTCGAGAGTCGGTGCAAACTTCGCTGGTGCATCCAACCCCCGTGATATGATATGATCTATCACACATAAGCCTTATTATATCATCCTCAAAACAACCACCATACCTACCTCTTATGGCATTTCCATAGCCATTCTGAGATATATTGCCATGCAACTTCCACCGCTTCTGTTTTGATGACTTGAGCCTTCATTGTCATATTGGTTTACATGATAGTAAGATAGCTAACATGATGTTTCCATGGCTTGTCCGTTTTTTGATATCTTTGCTACGCTAGATCATTGCACATCCTAGTATACTGCCAGAGGCATTCATATAGCGTCATACTTTAGCTTCTTACCAGTTGGAGCTCTCTCGGTATGCCATTGAGAATAATTTGTCATAATGTTGTCCAGAAGTTTTGTGGCCACTCCTAAGGTCACATCCATAAATATACCACTGATA
This sequence comes from Elymus sibiricus, assembly GCA_039707655.1. Taxonomy (NCBI): domain Eukaryota; kingdom Viridiplantae; phylum Streptophyta; class Magnoliopsida; order Poales; family Poaceae; genus Elymus; species Elymus sibiricus. The sequence continues at coordinate 148,610,777 of CM077675.1, forward strand.
GTCGGTGATGATATTCCCTGGCAACGGCGCTAGAAATCCTTACTGATACTTGTGATTTGCGTTGGGTTTTCTGTGAAGAGGAACGGGTAATTGCAGCACAATACGGGTGAGTATTTCCCTAAGTTATGAAACCAAGGTTTATCAAACCAATAGGAATATCAATCCACAACCCTCTTCAGCGGCTACACACAAAAGAACAAACAACTTGCACCCAACGCTGTCAAGAGGGTTGTCAATCCCCTTGATCTCGTTATTTGCAAGCAAGTTAAGTGTGTAGATTATAGTTGATAATTGTAAATTGCATAATAAAATAAAAGGTACATAATTGCAGCAAGGTAATTGTAGCGTTTGTAACAATATAAGTGAATAGACCCGGGGGCCATAGTGTTCCCTAATGGCATCTCTCATGAAAGTAGGCATACGATGGGTAAACAAAGTACTGTTGGGCAATTGACAGAAAAGCGGATAGTTATGTGATATTCATGGCAATGATCATGTGTATATAGGCATCACTTCCAAGACAAATAGGCGGACTATTGCCTACACCTATTACTATTACTCCACTTCAATAGCGCTTCTATGCTTGTCTCTCTACATATTAAGTTCATGACAAATAGAGTAATGCATGAAGAACGATGACATTATGTAGACAAAGTAAACTCAAGCAATATGAATAAACCCGCATCATTTTATCCTTAGTGGCAAAAAGACAAAGACGCAACATGTCCCCTTCTGTCACTGGGATATAGAAACTCGTCAGGTTGAACCCACTACAACACACCTCTCCCACTAAAGAACTATCAAGCTAGTTGGCCAAACTATTTCAATAGATCTGAGTGAATTAAGAAGCTATAATAATCATGCAAATAAGAATCTTAATATTCAGGTTTGACTCACATACTTTTCTTAAATAATCTGAAACATAAACCCACAATTCATCGGATCCCAACAACCTCACCATACAAAAGAATTACATCGAATGGATCAAAACGAAGATGCGATGATCATTGTATTGAAGATCAAAGAGAGAGAGATAGCCATCTAGGTACTAACTACGGACCCGTAGGTCTGTGGTGAAATACTCACACATCATCATGAGGGAAGCAAGGTCGATGAAGAGGCCCTCCGTGATCGATCCCCCCTCCGGCAAGGTGCTGGAACGGAGCTCCCGATGGGCTCACAGTCGAACAGAGACTTGCGGCGGCAGAAAAAGTGTTTCGGGATGCCCTTTAGGTTTTTTGGGTTTAATAAGAATTTATAGGCTAGAGAGGGGCGTCGGGAGATGCCCGAGGGGGCCAACACACATCAGGGTGCGAGCACCCCCCTGGGGTGCCCTGTTGCATGCTGGTGCCCTCGTGCGGCCTCCGTTCTCCTCCCGAAGCTTCCAGGTCTTCTTTTGGTCCGGAAAAAATCATAAAAAAGTTTTGGGGCAATTGGACTTCGTTTGGTACTGTAAACCTGAAAAGTAAAAAACACGCAGAAAACAGCAACTGGCACTGGGCACTGGGTCAATAGGTTAGTGCTCAAAAATAATATAAATTGGTAAATAATTACTCAAAAAGTATCCTAGAATGATAATATAATAGCATGGAACAATTAAAAATTATAGATACGTTAGAGACGTATCAAGCATCCCCAAGCTTAATTCCTCCTCGTCCTCGAGTAGGTAAATGATAAAAACAGAATTTTTGAAGTGACATGCTACCCAATATGTAATCTTTTGCATGTATGCTCTGTAACATCCCAAACTTTGGAATGTTATATTAATAAATTGAATGATTGATTGTTTGATTGATTGATTGAATTTGAGTGATATTTGAAACTTTTGAAAAGGTTTGAATGAAAGGGACTAACAGGACTTTCCCAAAACTTTCACTTTGTATTTATCCCCTTATATTCAAATCCAATTCAAAACCCTGGAGAGAAGATGAAATGACTTCTTCCATTTTGAAAAGGGATTTGAAATGATTTGAATTCCATTTTTGGAAACATTCCAATTTCAGCAACTTTATGCAACTCAAGGAATTTCAAGAGAGGAGATAAGATCACTTCTTCAAAACAAGATAAAGAGAGTTGGAAGTTTCAAAGAAATGATTTTTGAAAGCCCGTTTCAACTTTTCCTTCCATTTGATTCCAAATTTTAGTGAAACCCTCTGAAAATTTGAAAATGTGAGAGGAGGAACATGACCCTCCAAGTCAGGGGTATATTTGAAAGTTGTGTGACATTTTGAACCAGGGGTTTAATTGAAAAATATTTCATATTGGAATTAATTCCATTTGGGCATTTTCTGAAAAATATTTTTCCAGAAATTATTTTGGCTATGGAAAAATGTTAAACAGATGGCATTTATTCTACTGATCATTTTGGTACATAATAATCCTATATTTGGAGCTATATATATTTTCCTATACACTTTTTACTTTCCTATTTTTAAATAAAAGAAAAAAGTTTATAAAAAGAAATAACCGCACGTGCTAAATAGGAAAAACCCACCATGGCCCATGCCCAAACCCCTCTTAGCCGGATCCGATACCTCTTCGGATCGGCCACCGATCTCTTCCCCGCACCCCTCTCTCTATCTCTCTGACCAGCGGGTCCCACCGCCCGCACCTCTCTCCCGAGCGCCTTCCTTCTTCCTCCTCCCTCCTATTTCCTTCCTCGTCGGGATCCTCTCGGATCCGCATCGATCTCCCTCTCCCCTGCCGTTTGGCGCACCCCGAGGCCGCCTATAAATACCGGAGCCACCCCACGTTTCGTTCTTGCCCAAACCCTCGAGAACCCCTCACCGAAACGCCGTAGCCTCACCTCACTGGAGTTCTGCTCGAACCCGAAGCCCCTGGAGCTCGTAGTGCTTGCCACACCGTCACCTCCAAACCCTACCGCCACCGCAGATCAATGCCGGGGACTCGCCGCGTTCGCCTGGACCACTCAACTCCCGCCTACGACCACCGGAACGCCATCCCCGAGCAACCCGAGTCCCTTCCTCGCCGTAGGCTTCGCCGGACCCCTCCTCCCCCTCGGTAAGTCACCGGAGTACTCTCCAGCCGTCTGATCTGAGCTAACGTCCCAGATTAGATGACTTAAGTCCGAAGCGTTTTCCTTTAATTAGCAATCGTTCCCTAGTTTAGCAGCTGCAGCGCACACCCTCAGCCTACCACACAGCGCCACGTGTACCCCTGTTCGTTAGATTAGATTTTTCTTTTTTTGTTTTCAGTTTTAAACAGAATAGATCCTGATTTTGTTTTTGCTTTATCTTTTATGTTTTTTATTATTTTTGAGTGATAATTTTTGCATTAGGTTAAGAAAATTATGTAGGTTGTGTAGATATCAAGTTTGACCATGTTTGAATACCTTAAATATGAATTCAAACAGATTTGATTCAAACACTAATTTGCTTATAACTTGAGTTTAAAAATAGGTTTTGAGTTGATTCTTTTTGCTACTGGTCACTTATGACTTCCTTTACCAGTAATTACAATTTGGGAATTTTTCGACTACCTTAAATTAAGGTATTAAGCAAAATAGAATCGGTTTTAGTTCTTATTAGGTTTGTTGCTACTTCTTTTGTTTTAATTGATTTTAATTTGTTTTCTTTTGTACTTGTGACAAGATTTGTTTTGCTTTCTTTTACTTAACAGTAGCTTCTCAACAAAAAAAAATATCTTTATTGAGTTATTTTAAGCTTGATTTGCATGGAATCGATTCTAGTTCAATAAATAACTTGAAATTGATTTCAATGCTAATAAAATTCTTTTGGAAAATACTTTCTATAAATTGTTTTATAAGTTTTATTTTCTCTTAACTCTATTTTTGATCAGAAACAATTTGTGTTATAGTTGAAATTGTTTTTGGTTTAATTCAAGGTTAATCTTGTTTAAGTCATAAGTAGAGTTTAATAAAAGTTATTCTTTTAGTTCTAAGTTGTTCTTCAAAAGTAATTCTTTTGCTAGTAAAAAATTTACTATAATACTTTTGTTAGATTTTATTTTGTTGTTGTTTTGTTGCTATTGAAAATAGGTTGTTTGTAGGGAAAACTATTGTTGGTTGCTTTGATGAAGTTTTGTTGATTTTAACTTTTGTCTTAAGTATTTCCTTCATCACAACACTTGAGTGTTTAGTACTTGTTTTTTGTTTCTTGTTTGTTAGAATGATTACTAGTATGATTGCTTATAAGAGTGCAATGTTTGACTATATAGATTTCATCAGAGAGTGACGAATAGTTCTATCAAGTTATTTCTGAGAGCGATATTTATCTTCATCAACCTCACCAGGCAAGTTCACATTGATCATGTTTTACCTATGATTTTTATTGCATTAGTCCAACCTCTCCACCATTGCATGCAAAGTAGGTACTTGTAAACTTGGTTCTTAGTAGTATCATGTGGTAGGCACCCCATAAACCCTTGTCACTTTGGCCCCGGGAAACTATTTTTATTTTTGCTATGCTTTTAGTAGACGGGGTTGGTTGAGTGTTTATCATGAGAGTTGTGACAATTAATTTATGATCAAGACCTCAAGACTTCAAGATTTTCAAGACCTTATGATGAAATATACCTCTGGGTGCAAATGGTTGAACGGCGCCCTAGAGAAACTAGTGGTTAGCCTAGGTGTTGCTGGAGAAGTGCCAGTATTCACGCGGAAAGTTCCACCCAGGCACAAAGAGATGGATGGATACTTCAAGACCCAAGGCTTACCAGCACAGCCACAAGTCATTATGGGCTCTAGCTTGGTTGGACATCGTCGTGACTCTGAACGGGCGGTGCTACGAGATGTAGAAGAACGGTAGGCTTGGATGGGCACCGACAGTGGCTTATAGGAACCCTTTGGAAGACCATGTTTCGATCATCCGGTTCTCAAACAACATGCAGTGCGAGGACTTTAATGGAGGCGATCGAATCTTGTGGGGAAAGTGTCTAAAACTCTGCAGAGTACCAAACCTCATTGATTAGCCGTGTCCATGGTTATGGACAACTTGAGCCAAAGGAACTAAAACTATCAGGAACTATCAACACAATAAAATGTTAAGGATGTGGGTGTTATTGTTAACTTGGGTATGAGAAATGGTTGCTGGAACCTTCTCATTAAACAACCAACTTTGTAGTATCAGTTTTTGCTTTGACCCCTTTGTTGTAGGAAAAATCAGCTTTATGCAAAAACTATAACTTACAACCCCACCTACCATATATGCATATAGTATAGATGAATTTTTACCTCTCTTTGCTGACTTGTTGGCATATTCAATATGCTGACCTACACGGCTGCAATGTCTTATGTTGCAGATAATTTTCTATGACGAGTAAGAGTATGATTTAGGGTTACGGTCTACACTCAACCTGCCGTTGGTGTTGATGGGACTCCACACCCAGTTTCACTTTTTCCGCTGAGACTCATGAGGTATATATCAGTTTTATGTTATTTACATGTGATTGTACTTTGATATATACATTGATGTACTGTGTGTGCCAGCATACTGATCCAGGGATGGTACAGACACACAGAGACTTGACTCGTTTTGAGTCGGATCGCTACATGCTCATTGAGAAATGATGAATTAACAAACATTAACATAGTAATACTTATAAGCATAAGCAACAAAATCATCAATCTTTCGAAGCATATGATACTCAAAGAATGTTTACCCCCGTCCATCTTATTATATTAGCATGGCATGGCTCCATCTTCACCACATTAATACAAATGTCAAGCACCACGGTGTCCAAGTCAGTCAATTGGATTGTACTTTTTCAATATGCATCAACTTTTTATTCTTCATGCAATACATGATCGTGAGCCATGGACATAGCATAAGGGTGGAATAGTATATGGTGGTTTATATCAAAGGGGTTAAAAAGCGGAGAAGATAATGTGACATCAACTAGGCATACCGATGGGCTATGGAGATGCCTATCGGTAGATGTCAATGCAAGGAGTAGGGATTGCCATGCAAATGATGCACTAGAGCTATAAGTGTATGAAAGCTCAACTGAAGCTAAGTGGGGTGTGCATCCAACTTGTTTGCTCATGAAGACCTCGGGCATTTGAGGAAGCCCGTCATCAGAATATACAAGCCATGTTTATAATAATGAAGAAGTAATTCCCACTACCATATGAAATTGTCATAACATGAGACTCTCTATATGAAAACAAGGTGCCACTTTGAGGCACAAGTGTGGTAAAGTATAGTAGCAAAGTCCCTTCTCTCTTTTTCTCTCATTTTTATTCATTTTATATATATGGTGGGCTCATTTGGCCTCCTCCATTTTTATTTCCTCACTGGGACAATGATCTAATAATGATGATCATCGCAGTTTTATTTACTTACAACTCAATATGAAAACTCGATATGAAGAACTGTGGAACAATATGACTCAATATGAATGCCTCTGGCAGTGTACCAGGATGTGCAATGATAGCATGACATGTAGAAATATGATGAATGGTAGCTTTGCCACAAATAGTATGTCAGCTCTATATGATCATGCAAAGCAATATGATGATGAACAAACCAGTCATATGACGTGACAATTAAATTTGCATGGCAATATATCTCGGAATGTCTATGTAATGCCATAATAGGTAGGTATGGTGGCTATTTTGAGGAATATATAATGAGGCTTATGTGTGATAGAGCATATCATGTCACGGGGTTTGGATGCACCGGCGAAGGTTGCACCGATCCTCGAGGTGAGAATGGGCAAAGCACGGTACCGAAGAGGCTAGCAAAATATGAGGAGGTGAGGTTGCGTATGTCCATGGTTTCACATTGGTTATAAAGAACTCATATACTTATTGCAAAGTTTTATTAGTCTTATCACAAATCAAAGTACTACTCGCATGCCCCGAGGGAGGAGGTTGGGAGGAGTTAACCATCGCGCGCCTCCGACCCGAAACAATACTAGGATTTTAACGACGAATAGAAATGCTCTCACATGCTCACCATGCATTTTTAATTTTTAAACAAACAAGAAGTTAATACCTCTTAATACCGACACTTTTACTAATCAACAATGATGCACTCACACCTTTTCACATTACCACATCAATATCATTAATCCACAATTTCTCTTTTATGTGCTACATGATGGTTTTGATTATCGCTCATTGAATACCTATTATTTTTGGACTATTCTTATGACCCATGCAAATTACCATCACTATTTATTAACTCTCAAACAAATATAATTGAAGAATGAGAGTGCAATTATTTCTATAAAATCTATACACCACCGTGCTAAAAAAGATATAAGTGAAGTACTAGAGCAACTTCTAAGCTCAAAAGATATAAGTGAAGCACATAGAGTATTCTAACAAATTATGATGAAGGTGTGTCTCACTCAAATAGGTGTGTCCAGCAAACAATGATTGTTTCAAACTAAAAGTAAAAGGAAACTAAAGCAAATGACGCTCCAAGCAAAACTCATATCATGTGACGAATAAAAATATAGCTCCAAGTGACATACCGATGGATTGACACGAAAGAGGGGTGTCTTCTGGGGCATCCCCAAGCTTAGACACTTGAGTCATCCTGGAATATTACTTTGGGGTGCCTTGGGCATCCCCAATCTTAGGCTTTTGCCGCTCCTTTTTCCATTGTCCATCGTGATAACACCCAAAACTTGAAAACTTCAATCACACAAAACTCAACAATACTTCGTGAGATCCGTTAGTATAAGCAACATATCAAATACTTTAGGTACTGTTATAAATTGATTAATATTTCATTATTGCATAATATATAATGAATTCTAACTTCTCCATGGCCTATACCCCCCGATACAATCCATAACATCATCAAAAGAAGCAAACTATGCAAGCAAAAATAGAATCTGTCTAAAACAGAACAGTCTGTAATGATCTGTAGAGAACCTATGCTTATGTAACTCTAAAAATTCTACAAAATTAGGATAACCTTAAGAATTTGTATAGAAATAAGGTTTGAAAAATTCATATAAAAAAGACGGTCCGGTAAAATCAGAGAAATTCTGCAATGGACGCTAAAGTTTCTGTTTTTGCATCGTATTAATTCTACTCATCTAGTGAGTCATCCCAAAGGCTTTACTTGGCACAAACACTAATTAAAACATAAAAACACAATCATTACATAGGCAATAATCATTTAATCACACCAAGGCATAAAGTAAAAACATAAAATAAAGATAACTATTGGGTTGCCTCCCAACAAGCGCTATCGTTTTATGCCCCTAGCTAGGCATAATGCATAGTTTCAAGTATTGTCATCTTTGACACTCCACCCATAAGTGGCTCTCATAATTGATTCAAATGGTGGTTTAATTATCTTCCTAGGGAAGTGTTCCATTCCTTTCTTTAACGAAAATTGGAACCTTAAATTTCCCTCTTTCATATCAATGATTGCACATATAGTTCGTAAGAAGGGTCTTCCAAGTATTATTCGACAAGTAGGATTGCAATAAATATCAAGTACAATAAAATATACAGGCACATAGTTCTTATTTTCAATAATAAGAGCATCATTAATTCTACGTAAAGGTTTCTTGATGGTAGAATCCGCAAGATGCAAGTTTAGGTAACATTCTTGTATATTAGTGAGACCAAGCACATCACAAAGAGGTTTAGGTATAGTTGAAACACTAGCACCAAGATCACACAAAGCATTGAATTCATATTTATTTATATTTATTTTGATAGTAGGTTCCCACTCATCATGCAATTTTCTAGGAATAGAAACTTCAAGTTCAAGTTTCTCATCATAAGCTTTTATCATCGCTTCCACTATATGGCTAGTGAAAGCCTTGTTTTGTTCATAAGCATTGGGTGAGCTAATAATGCTTTGCAACAAGGAATACATTATATTAAAGAGCAACTTTCATAATTAAAGTCCTTGTAATCTAAGATAGTGGGCACATCACTATTTAAAGTTTTGACCTCTCCAAACCCACTTTTTCAGTTTTAGCATCAAAATCATCACCCTCCAAGCAAACGGGACGCTCTCTAGCTAGAGTTGACTCACCTCCAGTCCTTTATCATCAATATTCAGATTAGTAAGCAAAGATTCAATAGGATAAGTACCAATCATTTTAAGATCTTCATCATGATTCCGGTAAAAACCGAGTGGAATAGCTTTTTCGAGGAATTCCCGCTTAGCTTTCAACTTAGTGGTTCTCTCCTTACTTTCATTAATAGATATTTGGATATATTTAATAGTCTCATTAAAATCATGCTTAGGTGGTAAAGCTTTACTTTTAAGAGTTTCTACATCAAGAGCAATTATATCCATGTTTTTAGCCAAAGTATCAATTGTATACAACTTTTCTTCTACCATAGTATTAAAAATCTTTTAAGAACTAAAAAAATCTTTAATTGTGTTCTCAAGATCATAGGGTATACTATTAGCATCTGTGGAAGAATTTCCATAAGAATTAGCATAAGAATTTCCATAGTTGTTAGAGGAATTACCGGGATATGGCCTAGCATTGAAATTTCCTCTATAAGCATTGTTGTTGAAATTATTTCATGAAATAAAGTTCACATCAATAGGATCATTATTTTGCTCAATCAAAGTAAACAAGGGCATATCACTGGGATCAACATGAGTATTTTTGCTAGCAACCATATTCATAAGAGCATCCACTTTTTCACTCAAAGTAGCGATTTCCTCAATAGAATTTACCTTCTTACCAGTTGGACCTCTCTCGGTATGCCATTGAGAATAATTTGTCATAATGTTGCCAGAAGTTTTTTGGCCACTCCTAAGGTCACATCCATAAAGGTACCACTTGATAGTTGGTGATGATATTCCCTGGCAACGGCGCCAGAAATCCTTCCTGATACTTGTGATTTGTGTTGGGTTTTCCGTGAAGAGGAACTGGTAATTGCATCACAATACGAGTAAGTATTTCCCTCAGTTATGAAACCAAGGTTTATCGAACCAATAGGAATATCAATCTGCAGGCGTCTTCAGCGGCTGCACACAAAAGAACAAACAACTTGCACCCAATGTGGGCAAGAGGGTTGTCAATCCCCTTGATCTCGTTATTTGCAAGCAAGTGAAGTGTGTAGATAATAGTTGATAATTGTAAATTGAAAAATAAAATAAAAGGTAAATAATTGCAGAAAGGTAATTGTAGCGTCCGTAACAATTTAATGAATAGACTCGGGGCCATAGTGTTCCCTAATGGTATCTCTGATGAAAGTAGGCATACAGTGGGTAAACAAATTACTGTTGGGCAATTGACACAAAAGCGGATAGTTATGCGATATTAACGACAATGATCATGTTTATATAGGCATCACGTCCAAGACAAATAGGCCAACTCTTGCCTGTAACTATTACCATTACTCCACTTAAAGAGCGCTTCTATGCTTGCCTCTCTACGTATTAAGTTCATGACAAACAGAGTAATGCATGGAGAACGATGAGATGATGTAGACAAATTAAACTCAAGCAATATGAATAAACCCCATCGTTTTATCCTTAGTGGCAACAACACAAAAACGCTACTTGTCCCCTTCTGTCACTGGGATATAGAAACTCGTCAGATTGAACCCACTAAAACGCACCTCTCCCACTGAAGAACTATCAATCTAGTTGGCCAAACTATTTCAATAGATCGGAGAGAATTACGAAGCTATAATAATCATGCAAATGAGAATCTTAATATTCAGGTTTGACTCAAATACTTTTCATGAATAATCCGAAACATAAACCCACAATTTATCAGATCCCAACAAACTCACCATACAAAATAACTACATCGGATGGAGGAAACCGAAGATGCGATGATCATTGTATTGAAGATCAAAGAGAGAGAGAGAGATAGACATCTAGGTACTAACTACGGACCTGTAGGTCTGTGGTGAACTACTCACACATCATCATGAGGGCAACTAGGTTGATGAAGATGCCCTCCGTGATCGATCCCCCCTCCGGCAGGGTGCCGGAACGGAGGTCCAGATGGGAGTGTTTCGGGATTCCCTTTGGGTTTTTGGGATTAATAAGAATTTATAGGCCAGAGAGGGGCGTCGGGATAAGCCCGAGGGGGCAGCACACATCAGGGCGCGACCACTCCTCTGGGCGCCCTCTGTTGCATGTTGGTGCCCTTGTGCGGCCTCCGGTCTCCTCCCGAAGCTTCCAGGTCTTATTTTGGTCTAGAAAAAAATCAAAAAAAAGTTTCAGGGAAATTGGACTTCGTTTGGTATTGTAAACCTGAAAAGTAAAAAACACGCAGAAAATAACAACTCGCACTGGGCACTGGGTCAATAGGTTAGTGCTCAAAAATAATATAAATTGGTAAATAATTACTCAAAAAGTATCCTAGGATGATAATATAATAGCATGGAACAATAAAAAATTGTAGATACGTTGGAGACGTATCTGTAGGATCGAAAGTAAGTCTAGAGGGGGGTGATTAGACTACTTGACCAAATAAAAATTCTACCTTTTCCCAATTTTAGTTGTGGGCAGATTTTAGCAATGATAGCAAGTCAAGAACACCCTACACATGCATGTCTAAGAGTATAGCAGCAGAAAGTAAAGACAAGCACATGTAGTAGAGGGTAGGGATAGAAGATCAAACGCAATTGTAGACACGAAGATTTGTCCCGTCGTTCCGATAGGTGGCGCTATCGTAAATCCATGTTTATGGAGTCTTCAACCCATGGAGGGTAGCGGTTGCGAGAGTCCATGGAGGGCTCCACCCATAAGGGTCCACGAAGTAGCAACCTTGACTATTCCATAACGGCCTCCGTCCATGAAGGACTAGCCTCACTATGGGTAGATCTTCACGAAGTAGGCGATCTCCTTGCCCATACAAACTTCTTGGTTAAACTCCACAACACGAAGTAGGAGGCTCCCAAGCAACACCTAACCAATCTAGGAGGCACCACCCTCGAAAAGGTAATAGGCTTGATAGTGATGATGAACTCCTTGCTCTTGTGCTTCAAGATGATAGACTCCTGAACACTCAATCACTCTCTCACTGATTTTGCTTTGTAGAAGAGATTGATTTGGTGGAAAGCAACTTGGGGAGGCTAGAAATCAAGATCCATATGGTTGGAGTGGATGATCTTGATCTCAACACAAGGGTAGGTGGTTCTCTCTCAGAAATTTGGATATGGGAAGTGGGGAACTGTTCTGAGTGCTTCTCTTGCGAGTGGGATGTGGTGTAGGGGTATATATAGGCATGTCCAAAAATCCAACCGTTACACCATTATTGACCAACTCGGAAACTGAAGTAAAAGTCGGTCGTACCGATTTGTTCAAAATGTGGCAACTTTAGGAATCTTGGTGAGACCGATATATGATTCTCGCTAGTAGGCCGAGGGTAGTTTCCAAACTCGGTGAGACTGATCCATAAAACTCAAAAATTATGATTTTATAAACTTGGCATTCGAAAGTTGGTCACCGAAACTCGGTTGCACCGATGTCGTACTTGGTAGTACCGAGAAGCTAGGGTTTGGCTAGGGGTTCTGTCTGAGATGGAAAATCGGTAGGGCCGAGTGGGAAACTTGGTGGCACCGATTTTGTATGGTAGGGTTTAGACAGAGTATTTTGTGGGAGAGCTTGTGGGTGTTTCTGGTAGCTAGCACTTGTGCACGTGGAGCAATTTGTTCACCAACATTACATCACCCCCTTTTAATAGTATTGGCTTTCCTATGGACCCAAAGTGATTTCTCACAAAGTAAAATGTAGAGTCTCCTTGCTTGAAGCTTTGCCAATTCCATTCCTTGCATCTTGGCGTCTCCTCACAATCTATAGCCATCCCATCATTGAACTTTTCCTGAAATATACTTAGTGGAAACATTATTCCAATGAGATATATGTTGTTATTAATTACCAAAACCACCAAGGGAGCAAATGTGCTTTCAATCTCCCCCTTTTTGGTAATTGATGACAACATATAGATCAAAGCTTCGACATATGATATAATCAATGAATAAAATCATCGCTTTGAAAAGTATGTCATAAGCAAGAGCTCCCCCTAAATTTGTGCATTATTTTGAATTTGTGTTTGAATGCAAATGCACAATCGATTAGGTTCATGGGGCACTCTTCCATGTCACATACAACTTGGTGGTGTGCGATAATAATATGAATGAACAACATAGCACAACACATCAAGGAAAAGTGAATGATCATCTCATAAGCATCTCAAAGATGGGAAATAGTAGCATCACATAAGAAGTATATGATCAAACATCAAACAAGTTTAACACAAACTATAAGCCAAAAGATTTTAAAGTTTTGGAGAGTGATAAAAAGCAACTCTCTCTCGAACCCTATGATCTATACAACTTCTCCCCCTTTGACAACAAGTTACAAAAAGTTCAAAGGTATAGAACTATTCGTATCTCTGGGGATGATCTCCTCCGGTTGTTGATGTAGGAGTCGAGAGAACCGCTTCAGCGAAGACTTCTGCAGATGTCATGGAAGGAGTTGGAGTAGACGCTGGAGGTGCTGAAGGAGATGATGGAAGTGAAGGAGCTACAGCAGGTGCATATGAAGATGGTCTCAACTCTGAAGCAGGCACTGTCGCAGATCTGGCCTGGGTCTTGAACTGAGTGTTGGGCCTGAGAGGATGACTGTCATCATCATCACCTGAAGAGTGAGGAAGGGGTAGCGCATCCACTTCCTTCTTGAGCTCATAAATAGTCTTTGTCACCCCATCAACCTTGTTGTTCAGTGTGTGGAACTTGCCCTCAACTATCCTTTCCAGACTCTTCTGGTTCTTCATACATAGAAGTAGGTCTTCCAACAATATGAACAATCCTCTTTCCGCTCCTCTTCTTCTCAGATGCCTTCTTGGGCATGGAGCTCCTGGCTGGCTCAATGGACATGGATGCCCTAGCACTCTCTGGTGCTTTCATGGCTTCAGAACTGGCATACTTCTTTCTCACTGGCCTCCTAGATGAGGTGGCCTCGGTTGTAGACTTCTTTGCAGCTTTCTCTGCTTTGTCTTGCCTTTGCTTAGCAAGAACCTCCTCTAGCACAAAGTCTGAGTCCTCCTCATCTGGGTTCAACTTCCTACTGGCTCTTGTAGCAGCCATGGGCAACCCATGAGAGCTTCGGGTGCCTGGATCTTCTGAAGAAGGAGAACTGGCCTCCGGACTAGTGCCCGGATCTGCATCAACACTGGGCTCTCTGAAGTCATTCTGGCTGTCCACTGAATCTGCCATACTGACCCTGTGAATAGAGCATAGAAGAGCAGTGGGGTTGAGACACAAAACACAGAAAAATTTCAAAATTTGAACAAAGAAATTCTTAGTTTTAGCTTTCTGCAAAATGGATTTCGGTACCACCGAGTCAAGATTTTCGGATCCATCGAGACATATGGTCTACTTCACAGAAACTTGGCAGTCACTTCAGTGTCACCGAAAATGACCGCTTAGTTTCACCGAGACCATTCTCAGGAACCCTAGAACCAAAATCGGTAGAACCGATTTTTGCTACTCGGTGTCACCGAGATGCGTTTTGTGGACGGCTAAACCTAAAATTTTCTCGTTCGCTAATCTAATGAATTTTCTAGTGGATTAGGAAGATTGCAACAGGTGGATTATCGATAAGAGTACCCTAATGCGCATGAATTGGAAAGAGGAGCGCACAAGAGGGCCGGATTCATACCCTAACTCAGTGACGAATCCGCTAAGGCGGCGACGGCGGCGAAGATTCCGTCAACGGCAGCGATTCACAACAGAGGAGACGCACGGGGAGGCAAGGGCGACGACCAGGGGGTCTGGAGCGGCAGTTCGGATTTGGAGAAACAGACTTTTGGCGAATGAATTTCAAAAGTCGGGTCCGCCAGGTTATATACCCCAGACTATCGGTGAAACCGATTGGAACATTTCGGTGCCACCGAGTTTCCTAACTGTCAGTTGACAGAGAGGCTCGGTGAGACCAAGAATACCCGATCGGTTGTACCGAGATCAAAAACCTAGATCAACTCAGTGATTCGGTGGAAACAAGTTTTTTGGGTTGGTTACACCGAGATTCACAGAGAGGTTTTGGAATGCAGCTCTCGTCGACACGGTACTCCGAGTGTCCACACACAGAGGGTTCAAGAAGTGCTTCTTCAAGTTTTGTGATGTAGCGTGAATAGAACTTGAGACGAGAAAGCATAGATAGCTAGAGAGGGGTCCTAGGCATTCTTGTACATCCAATTGGCAAAAGAAAACCAAAAGCCAAATAGCAACAATTGGATATCCTTGAATGAGTAAAGATATGCAGACCAACATGCTCACACAATAAGATGTCAAATGAAATCATGGCAAACATGCACAAACACTCTAGCATCTATCAAGCACTTTGGCGATGATGTAGTCATCTATATATGAGTATATTGACTTAGGAGCCAAGTAAGAATACTTGCTCATAGGTCATACTCATCGTTTAAGCACAAGTGGGGTTGCCACTTTTACATAAAGCTTGTTAATGTTGTCACATTCTTAAGAGATGCTTTAACTCAAGTCTTAGAGTAAAGCTCCCCCTTGATATGACATCCCCCCTAAGACGGATAGACTAACCTTGGGTTTTGTCGTAGAAGACTTCATGTGGGTGATGTAGTGGTGGATGCTCATAGTGGATGAAGATCATCTTGAGTTGGGAGCAATCCTTTTTGTTTCTTACTCTCCTCACCTACATGGGTTAGTCCCAAACACACGAGACAAATACAAGGATATCTATGGACATGGAGTGCAAAGCATACATGATGATGTCCATCGATTCATTAATTACCTTGTCCCTTGCTTACCTTTGAGGGAATGTGTGACTCCTTGAACTATTGCATAATGTTGATGTTGATTGCAACTAGTCCTTGCCAATAATGAATGTGAGTGAATTTCATTGGCGGAGTCACCCCTCAAGAACATTTCTAGTTCTTCTTGGGGACCCACATTAAGTTGATGGGAATCCTTGGAGTTGAAGTAGCACTTGTTGAAGTAGAACTTGGAGTAGCCTTGGGAACCCACTTCACCATGGCAACGGACTCATCTTCAAGTGTGTCAATGTCATCATGAAGCTTGCCCTTGCCCTTGTGGTCTTGTGGCAGAAGGTCATCTTGAGCTTTTGTTCCCTTGGGAAGAGTATGTTCACACTTCTCCGTTTGAGGAACAAACTTAGGCTTGGGGTATTGACCTTCTTCCCATTCAACTCCATTTGCGTTGAAGTAGCCAATGCCATGGTTCTTCCAGTATCCTCCAGGCTTGCGTACAATCTCTTCGAATTGCTTACATCTGGAAAGACTTTTGTAGACACCTTTCTCTATAATTACTTTCAATAAATTGTTTTCTTGCTCAAGTGTAACATGGCTAAGAGAATCGGTAGTGGAATCAATAGAGCTACTAGAAGCAATATCATTGGATTTATCATTTTTATTGCTATTAGTTGAAGAACCTTTCTTGCGTTTGTTACTAGATTGCTTAGTCTTAACTTGTGGAATAAATGTAGACAAGAGTAGTCGTTTGGCTAGATAAGAAGAAGTCTTCTTTTGGAGATCGTCACTGATTGCTTTGAGAAACTCATGCTCTTGCTCTAAATTGAGCTTCTCGAAGCGTAGCTTCTCATGAGTTCTTACAAGCTCTCTATGATCTTCTAAAGTAGATTCATGAGCTAACTTAAGAGTGTTTAATTCTTTAGTTAGTCATTCTATTTCCTTCTTATCACCATCACACGACTTATCTTGACTAGCATGATCATTATCTAGCTCATTTTTACTAACATCACTAGCTTTATCGAATAGCAAGTCATCATCTCCAAGTAAGCCATCCTCATCACTATTGAAGTCAATGTACTCGGGTGCGATACCTTGGGGCCTTTAGCCATGAAGCAACTTCCACTCCCTTCATTTGGTGAATCAAATATGTCGTAGGAGTTGGAGGAAACGAGTGCAAGTCCGACAACACCTTCATCTTGAATATAGTCGGAGTCGGAGTGATAGCTTCTCTCGGAGTGGTTGTCGGATTCGGAGGCAGAAACCCATTCACCAATGTGACGTTGATGTCTTCTTCTTGAGTAGCTCTTGGTGTACTTGTCCTTCTTCTCCGAGTCTCTACTTATCCTTGAGGGTCATCATTCATAACGATCATCTCTACTCCTTCTCTCTCTTCGAGGTGGCTCATGTCTTGAGCTCTTTCTTCTAGGTGACTCTTCCCTTCTTTTGTGGGGGGCCGTGCACTCATTGGAGTAGTGTCCGGGCCTTCCACAGTTGTAACAATTCCGGTCATGACTAGATGAACGCTTCTCTTCATATCTTGAGTTTGAGTTCCTCTCTTTGCCTCTACTCTTGTAGAACCTGTTGAATTTCTTGACCACGAGGCTAATCTCTTCATTGGTAACAAGGTTGTCGCTTGAAGTAGCGGGAGCATCACTTGAGGATTAGTAAGCACCGCTTGACTTGTTGTGAAGTTCTTCCTTGTCCTTGAGTGACATCTCATGAGCAACAATCCTTCCAATCACTTTCGTAGGCTTGAGATCTTTGTAGTTTGGCATCATTTGGATTAATGTGCACACGGTGTGTCGGTGCACTAGTACAGGGGTACCCAGTGCCCCTGACTTATGCACAGGCGGTAGTAGCTGAACCCTTCAACGCTCGTACAAACCCGGCAAATGATGAAGACCAGACTCCAACAAGCCCAACGCGGCAGCCCAAGCCTGGACTGCAACGCGCCAAGCACGTCCCCGGCGCTTGCCAGGGACCAAGACAGGCACGCACCTTCTTGAAGACCCGGCAAGCCATTCCCCGGCAGGCACGAGCTGATCGGCCACCGCTCCACCGCATCGCTATGCCAGTCACTTATCGATGCGGTGTCGTGCCCTCAAGCGGCTAATCAGCTCTCGCTAAGCACGTGGTGACACACCGGGAGACAAGTTATGCTCAGTTGACACACGCCCTGTAGCGTGTCAAGACCGTAAGCAACGACCAGCCAAGCGGTGGTAAAAGCTTGCCGGGGATGAACCCCGAGCGCCACCTAGGCTAGTAATCATGGTATTTTGTCCTAAATGCTAGAGTTAGGTATGATAGCTCTTCTAAGCTATCTAATCGATAGATAATGACTATTTTTCCATTGTGGTAACCCCTTGCACTATAAAAGGAGGCCCAAGGCTACCTAGATCAAGATTCGGACTTTTGGACACTTGTACTCGCGTAGTAGCTCACCCCGACAGCAGCTCTTGCCGGGGTTAGGCGCTGTGCGTTCTTCGTGTTCCTCTGATCAATTCACCAAAAGTAGGAGTAGGGTTTTATGCTTAGCAGCGGCCCGAACCTGGGTAAAAATGCATGTGTCCTGATCGTCACACCGTCTCATGCTCTCCGCTCTTCGTGCAACGTGACCCACCTTGCTAAACCACAAGGGGCTGCTGGCCCATAGGTGATCGTGAGCATCTGTGCCCCGACATCGTTGGCGCACCAGGTAGGGGGCGTGCATCATTTGCGCGAACCCGAGTTCGTGAACGGCGACTCGACCTTCATCATCATCTTCTTCAACAATGGATCCCAAGAAGAAATCCGGTGCAGCCACGCATCCCTCCACTTCGAAGGCTCCCTCACAGATGGCCACCGTCGCCGTAGACGCCGCGGTGGCTGCGGGCGAGGCGGGCATCATTGACGACGCGGTCGGCGCAGGCGGTGCCACCGTCCAGTCCTTCACGGCCGGAGATGGAGCAAGAGGCTCCAGAGAGGAGCAACTACAACAACAACTCGGCGATCTCGGCCCTGATGCCACGGGCGAGGGAAACGACCATCCGTCACCTACCCGCCGCACGGATGGCCACAACCGCCTCAGTGGCACCCGGTTCGGTGCGAGCCGTGACCCTCCGGCTGTACCCGTCGCCGGCCAAGCCGCTGGGCGTGCACCTCGTGCGGAACGAGACATGGTGCGAAGTTGGGCCGCAGCCCCGCAGGATCGGCCCCCTGCGCGCCAGACAGCTCCGGCGAGTGGCACATGGCATCAAGAACGTGGCGGTGCTTCTTTTGGTCCTACCAGGAGTCGAGCGACGTCACGGTCCGCCTCTTTCGCCATGCCGGGCACCGCAGAAGAAGCCATGGCGCGAGTCCACATGCTGCTCAACTTCATGCCAGCGGCTGATAAGATGGATGAATGGAGAGCCACCATTCAGAGTTTGGTTTCCTTCGTTGAAGCCAACAAGCTCCAGCATGCAGAGCCGTCACGACGTACGCGAACAACAGCAGCATCCTGGGCCGGCGAGCGCGTCGAAGGGGCCACTCCAATGGTTCAGTCCCCTCCGCGACAGCAGACCCAGAGGCAGCCGTAGCAAGCCTCACATGCTCATGAGCACGACGAAGCATCCATAGTCTCGTCTGGCCCGCACGACCACCGGGATCAACGGGGTGTCCTTGAAGACCAGCAGAAAGAAGACGTGCGCATCACCATCGAGCGACGCTGGGAAGTGCACCGTCAATCCGACAAGCGCAACGGTCCAGACGTCGGCGACCCCGCGCCCAGTGCTGGCGGGTACCTTCCCTACGAGGTTTGTTGCCTGATACATCTCCAACGTATCTACTTTTCCTCACTCTTTTGCCCTTGTTTTGGACTCTAATTTGCATGATTTGAATGGAACTAACCCGGACTGACGCTGTTTTCAGCAGAACTACCATGGTGTTGTTTTTGTGCAGAAATAAAAGTTCTCGGAATGGATCGAAACTTTTTGGAGATTTATTTTGGAAAATATAAAAAATACTGGAGCCAAAAACCACCGGAGAAGGAGGCCAGGCTGGGCACAATACACCAGGGCGCGCCAGCCCCCTCCCGGCGCGCCCTGGTGGGTTCTGCCCACCTCGTGGCCCCACTTGACGTATTTTTGCCACTATAAATTCCTAAATTTTGAGAAAAAAATCGAAGAGAAAGAATTATCGCGTTTCACGAGACGGAGCCGCCGCCACCTGCCGTTCTTCATCGGGAGGCCAGATCTGGAACCTGTTTGGGGCTTCGGAGAGGGGAATCTTCGGTCTTTGTCATCATCAACCTTTCTCCATCGCCAATTCAATGATGCTCCCCACTGGGAGTGAGTAATGCCTTCGTAGGCTTGCTGGTCGGTGAGGAGTTGGATGAGATTGATCATGTAATCGAGTTAGTTTTGTTAGGGCTTGATCCCTAGTATCCATTATGTTCTGAGAATGATGTTGCTATGACTTTGCTATGCCTAATGCTTGTCACTAGGGCCCGAGTGCCATGATTTCAGATCTGAACCGTTTATGTTATCATCTCTATATCTATGTTCTTGATCCGATCTTGCCTAGTCATATGCACCTATTACGTGTTATGATCCGTCAACCCCATAGTGACAATATTTGGGATACTTCACGGTGATGACCGTAGTTTGAGGAGTTCATGTATTCACCATGTGTTAATGATTTGTTCCGGTTCTCTATTAAAAGGAGGCCTTAACATCCCTTAGTTTCCTTATGGACCCCGCTGCCATGGGAGGGTAGGACAAAAGATGTCATGCAAGTTCTTTTCCATAAGCACGTATGACTATTTACGGAATACATGCCTACATTACATTGATGAACTGGAGCTAGTTCTGTATCGCGCTAGGTTATGACTGTTACATGACGAATATCATCCAACGAGTTACCGATCCAGTGCCTACGTCCTTTCCACTTATTGTTCTTGCTAAGTTACTACTGATATTGCTGCTGTTCCAACTGCTACAAAACTATTGCTACTACTATTACCGCTACTGTTACTATTGCTACTGCTATCAAAACTATCATATTACTCTGCTACTGATCACTCTGCTGCAGATATTTAATCTCCAGGTGTGGTTGAATTGACAACTCAACTGCTAATACTCTCAAGTATTCTTTGGCTCCCCTTGTGTCGAATCTATAAATTTGGGTTGAATACTCTACCCTCGAAAACTGTTGTGATCCCCTATACTTGTGGGTTATCAAGACCTTTTTCTGGCGCCGTTGCTAGGGAGCATAGCAATATTTGTTGAGTCATTTGGGATTTATATCAATTTATTACTATGAAGAATCTGAAGGATACTAAGACCAAGATTTTTCCCTCTACTACTAGGGGAGGTAAGGAACTACCATCACACTCTGCACTTGATTCACCTTCTGTTATGAGTAAGCTTGCCACACCACCACATGCTAGTAATCTTGTTATGTTGCAAGTTATTGATGATGCTACTTCTGCTATGAATGATGCTTATGATGATGTTAGTACCATGCTTGATGATAATGTGCCACTAGGAGAATTTCTTGATGAACAAATTGCTAGAGCTAAAGAGAATGAAACTGTTGAAACTGATGAAGCTTACGAAACTGATTATGATTATGAAACTCCTATTAGTCCTAGCTCTCCTAAGTTTGAAATGCCTAAGATACCTGAAGGTTACATTATAGACGAAGAGATAACTAGAGAAATTCATTCTTGCAAGGATAGAGACGATCTTAAGAAACTGCTATGCAAGTATAAGGAAAAGACTTTGAATGCTAGAATGAAATGTGATCCTAAGTTTGCTACTTCACCTATCTGTGTTACCGATAAGGATTATGAGTTCTCCGTCAACCCAGAGTTAATTACTTTCGTTGAATCTGATCCTTTCCATGGGTATGAAACTGAAACTGTAGTGGCACACCTTACTAAGCTGAATTATATAGCCACCCTCTTTGCTCATGATGAGAAGATTCGCTACTATTATATCCTTAAGTTATTTCCATTCTCATTAAAGGGTGATGCTAATACATGGTACAATACTCTTGCTCCTGGTTGTGTGCGTAGTCCCCAGGATATGATTTACTACTTCTCTAAAAAATATTTTCTTGCTCATAAGAAACAAGCTGCCATACAGGAAATATTTAACTTTGTGCAAATTGAAGAAGAGAGTCTCCCACAAGCTTGGGAGAGGCTTCTCCAGTTGCTTAATGCATTGCCAGATCATCCTCTTAAGAAAAATGAAACACTTGATATCTTCTATAATGGACTAACCGATACTTCTAGGGACTTCCTAGATAGTTGTGTTGGTTGTGTTTTCAGGGAACGAACTGTTGAACAAGCTGAGGAATTATTGAATAACATACTAAAGAATTATGATGATTGGACTCTTCCTGAATCACCGCCTAAACCCACTCCGAAGAAGAGGGGTATCTTATTTCTCAGTCCTGAAGATATGCAAGAGGCAAAGAAATCTATGAAGGAAAAAGGTATTAAAGCTGAGGATGTCAAGAATTTGCCACCTATTAAAGAAATACATGGCCTCGACACACCACCACCTCCACAGGTGGTAGAGGTAAATTCAATGAAAGTGACATCCCTCAGAATAAACATCCTAGTCAATGCTTATATGAGTTTGATAACTATATTATGAAGCAAGATCATTTCAATGCCCATGTTTTCAAATAATTGAAATACAATTGTGATATGATTGCTCGCTTGAGTGACTTGCTATTTAGAATCAGTAATGATGTTAGAGGTGTAGGAAAGCATGCCTCTATGGTTCAAACTCACTTAGCACAAGTTGCTAAGTCTCAAAAAGAATTGCTTGATGAAATGAATAGTAATATGCATGATTTTGCTGCTAGAGTAGTAACTAGAGGTAGAATGACCCAAGTGACGGGGTTATTACCCTGGGTATGCCAAGACGAGGGAGTTCATCCCATTTTTTTAAAATTATACAGCCGGCTGGACCAAGGCCGGCTGGCGCGCTACCGACAGGCCTGCTGCCGGCTGGCCCACGGCCGGCTGGTCCTCGGCCGGCCTTTCCGCTGACCTCTAGACGGGCAGGCGCCTGTCCTCTCCTACCGCGACCACGTACACCGACAGGACGCGACCCCAACGATGGGCTCCGGCGTGGCTACAACGACCGCTGACGCACGGGCATGCGTGGCTACAGTTCGAGCGGTCGTACCGCTGACCATGACTGATCGAGACCCGGCGGGGCAAAAGTGTGGCCACGCCGCCGTCTACTCCATCACCTGCCCCGGCGTGGCTACAGCGCGGCCGGCCGTACCGCTGACTTCGACTGGCAGGCGCAAGACGACGCCGTGCGGGCCGGCCCGTGCCGTGGCAGGTAGGCGCGAGCCAATAGAAGAGCCTGCTGGCGGGCCCCAGTCAGCGATGGGACCGCGCAGCCGGTAGGCCCTAAGAGCGACAAGATGGCCCAGCCGGTGGGGCCGCTGGCCGGTTAGGGAGGCTGCCGGCCGGGCCCCCCATTGAGTACCTTATGTATATTGTAAGCCGGGGGGTTGGCCTATAAAACCCCCCGAGCCCCCCCCCCCACGCATGGGGCAAGGATTCTCCCCATCTCACACTCTCACTCCCACGTAGCAAGGCAGGAAGAGCCGGCTGCTCCTTCTTCTTCCTCTAGACAACAGCTCAAGGAGCACCATTGTAACACCAGCCACCCATCAACTAGACAAGCAAGATTAGGGGTATTACCTCCCCCGGAGGGCCCCGAACCTGGGTACATCGTGTGACTCTCACCGCTTGTGCCCAATCCCGCCACCGGAGCCCGTCGGCGTCCTTCGGCCCCAACCACTCTTGATAAGCCACCCCATGGCATCTGTCGTGAGAAAACGACGACACCAAGAACCACTTTATCCTGAGGGTCACCCTAAGAGAATTGAACAAGATTCTCAGAGAATTAATACTGATGCACCTTGTCCTTCTAAGAGGAAAAAGAAAAAGAAAAATGATAGGACTTTGCATACCTCTAGTGAACCTGAGACACAAAAACCTCCTGATAATAATGATGTCTCTATTTCCGATGCTGAAACTCAATCTAGAAGTAAACATCAACCTAGTGATAATGAAAATGATAATGATGATGTTCATGAGGATGCTCAACCTAACAATGATAAAGAAACAGATAATGATGTTGAAATAGAGCCTGCACCTGATCTTGATAACCCACAACCTAAAAATAAACATTATGATAAAAAAGCCTTTGTGGCTAGGAAACATGGTAAAGAAAGAGAGCCATGGGTTCAGAAACCCATGCCATTTCCACCTAAGCCATCTAAGAAAAAGGATGATGAAGAATTTGAGCGCTTTGTTGAGATGATTAGGCCAGTCTTTTTGCGTACACGTTTAACTGATATTTTGAAGATGGCTCCTTATGCAAAGTATATGAAAGACATCATCGCTAATAAAAGAACGATACCGGCAGCTGAAATCTCCACCATGCTTGCTAATTATTCTTTTAAGGATGGAGTACCTAAAAAACTTGGAGATCCTGGAATACCAACTATACCTTGCTCCATCAAAAGAAACTATGTTAAAACTGCTTTGTGTGATTTGGGAGCCGGTGTTAGTGTTATGCCTTTCTCCTTATATAAAAGACTTGATTTGAATAAACTCACACCTACTGAGATATCATTGCAAATGGCTGACAAATCAACAGCCATACCTATTGGTATTTGTGAGGATGTGCCCGTTGTTGTTGCAAATGTTACTATCTTAACGGACTTTGTTATTCTTGAGATGCCCGAGGACGACAACATGTCGATTATCCTTGGTAGACCCTTTTTGAATACTGTAGGGGATGTTATTGATTGCAATAAATGCAAGGTCACTTTTCATATTAACGGTAATGAGCACACGGTGCACTTTCCGAGGAAACAATTCCAAATGAATGGTATAAATGTTATTGAAGAATCTCCGACCATCACTATTGGAAGTTTTCAATTACCTCTACCTACTGCCAAAAAGAAATATGATATACTTATTGTTGGGGATATGCACATTCCCATTGAGGTAACTTAGTGTTCTACGAAAGTTCTTCAGTTTCATGCTAATCGGAAGTGGTTGTTAATCAGACTTGATCAACCTTATTAATGGATCATTTTTGAGAGGTATGAAGTCGATGAATCTAGTAAGCACAACTCTCTATTCCCACCTTTTATTTTTCTGTTTTAGTTAGTTGAATAAAATAAAAAGCCATTATTATCCGGTTTTCTGTTTTCTCCGTGCAATAAAAAAATGACCCAAAAATAAAAATTCTCAGAATGCCCTGAAAATTTAACACGATTTTTTTCCAAATATTTATGAATTTCTGGTGCAAATAACACCTGAGGGGGGTGCACTTGGTGCCCACAAGACACCAGGGCGCGCCAGCACCCCCCCACCCCCCCCCCCCCGCGCGCCCTGGTTGGTTGTGGCCCCCACGTGGGCCCTCTCACTTATCTCTTTAGCCCACATTGTCACCTACCTCCAGCAAAAAATCACCACAGCCACCATTTTCGTGTTCTTGCTCTCAAACCCGCGGATTTCGATCTCTTTGCTCGAAGCTCCGTTTCCGAAACTATTTGGAGGGATTGCTTCTTGGAATAAAATGCAAATCTTTAGGAAGTTTTCCTCCAAGAAAAATGCCAAGGGAGTCATTGGGGAATCATCGGACAATGACCTTCATATTCCAAGAAAGGTGGAGGTGCGTCCGTGTGAATGGCCGCATGATGCCTTCATGGAGGAGACCGGGTTCCATCAAGAGTTCGCTCAGTTTGTCGCAAAGGCCGGATTAACCGAGTTCCTCGCAGCTAAGTGTGACCAATATCACATCCTTACGAATTCCTTTGTGCAAAGCTTTAATTATCTAGGGAGAAACAATCCTCGTAAAGTGGAATTTAGTCTTTATGCTGAAACTCATAGAATGTCGCTAACCGACTTTTGTAATATATGCTTGATTCCTTCTGATGGGGATTTGAGGGAACCTAAGCCATCTGAGTTTGAGGATTTTCTCCTCGCGTTAACCGTGGGTGAGGATAGAGGCGTGTCGAGTGCCACTGCTACTAGTTTACAGTTTCCCTCAGTGCATTATTTCGCTTTGGTCATCACTAAGTGTTTAACTGCTAGGGAGAAGGTCGGCGCACTCAGTGCTCCTGACCTTGCTATTTTACGTCGTGCACTTTATGATGATCACACCTTTAGTATGGGAGCTATTATTACTCGACGCTTACATCTTAACAAAACCAAGGGAAAGATACATGGTGGTATTTACGCTACTCGTTTAGCGGACCAATTTAGAATCCCATTTCGCCCGCATGATTATCTTTTACCCCGAGTTTACCTTGATCATAAGACACTGCAGGTTCACCAATTCCTTGACGTAACTGAGTCTCCCTGTGATATTCATTATAACCTAGTATCTAGTCAGGAGACACGTGATGTTATTCCGTTGCCTGCACCTACTTTCTTTGATCCTATTGCGAGGAACGGATACAGGATTATGCCAGATGACAATGTAGCTTACCGGAACAACCTAGCAGCTGCTGAGGAGGAGCCCCTGGGGTGGGATGCTCAGGTGCCGCCTCCGCCTCACTACGACTTGGGACCGGATGGCTACTACGGATGGTGATTACCAAGCTAGGCCAAAAGCCTAAGCTTGGGGGAGTACGTATTTCCACCGACATTACATTCATGTTGACACATTTCATTCCAGTTGTCGGTATTCATACTCTTTCATTGTAATATCCATGCTAGATTTGTTTTCTCGCTTTCTTCTTATGTGTTTGAAAAACTTTGAGAAAACCCAAAATATTTCCTATTTCTTTTTAGGTTTTCTTTCTAGCTTAGTTTAATTGTATCATCAAAAGAAAACCCAAAAATATTTCTTGCTTCTTCTTTCACTTGTTGGGAGCTTTCCCGTGTAAATAGTTTTTCTCGTTTTTTGTTTTCTTTAATTTGTTTGCTTCATGAAAAACTAAAAACTCCAAAAATATTTCAATGTGTTTCTCTGAAATTCTTTTCTTTTTTGAGTCGTACCAAAGAGTTGATCATGATGAAATTATTGAGTGGCTCTCATCTGCATTATTGTTTATCTAACAAAGAGCCCATGTTACTTTGTCTTCTCCTTTTGAATAAAATGCTTGTAGATTCCAGCTTAGTCCACAGCACTGTTGCACTATTATTATTTTCTTATCGTTCGATCGTGCAAGTGAAAGGCAATAATTATGACATTTGATGAATTGACTGTGGCAGAGAAAAGCGGGTATAAACTCAACTTGTTTTTGTTTTTGTAAATATGTTTAACCTAGTATCCCTTGATTCAGCTCATTATGATCAAACATGTTTGCAATGACCATTAGATATTATAGTTGTTCATGCCATGCTTAAGTAGCAAGGAGTGGATAATGATTTATCTTGGGTGTCAACATGCATTAAAATGGTTGTGATCCGGTATGATGATATGGTATCCTCCTCTGAATGTTTCAAGTAGCTTGACTTGGCACATGTTCACGCATGTAGTTGAATCAAAACCAACATAGCCTTCATGATATTTATGTTCATGGTGTCCATATCCTACTCATGCTAGTATTCGATGTTGATTATATGTAATGCATGTTCATGACCGTCTTCGCTCTCTAGCTGGCCGCTTCTCAATCTATTTGCTAGCCTTCGCCGGTACTAAGCGGAAATACTGCTTGTGCATCAAAACCCTTAAACCAAGTTATGCCAGATGAGTCCACCATACCTACCTATATGCAGTATTACCCTGCCGTTCCAAAGTAAATTTGCATGTGCCACCTCTAAAAATTCAAATGAACATCTGTTTGTATGCCTGGACCGCTCATGGAGCGACAGGGGGCAGTCAGTATCTTTCATGCTAAGCGGGTTATTCTCATGATGAGTGTTTATTCACTTGTCCTTATATGAGAGGGGCTATAATAGGGATTCCCAGTCCCAAAATCAAAAATCAAAAAATAATTATACAAAACTCCCCTAGGAATGTTGTTGGTTTGGACGGTACCCGTGGATGTGGCTCGCCATGGAGTGTGATTGTTGGTGGAGGGGGAGTAAACCTTTACTTTTCCCGCTAGGGAACCGCCGCTAATTTGTTTAGCATGGAACATATTGATAACTCTTGGTCGTGACATTGACAGGAAGGGTGTACCTCCCAAAATTATATCTATCTCTGTTTTAAACTTTGAGCTCTGGCACCGCTGCAAATCCATGCTTCCCTCTGTGAAGGGACTATCTATTTACTTTTAAGTTGAGTCATCACCTTCTCAAATAAGCGCCAGACCTGAGAGCACTATTGTCATCCTCATGCATTGTGTATAGTTGATGTTGGGTGCATCATGACTGGATCTTTTCTACCATGAATTACAATGTTTAGTCGCTGCTTGAACTTTGGAGGTGCTTTGCATTTATGTTTTGCGATCTCACAAAGGGCTAGCGAGATACCACTATTGTCATATTGTATCATGATTGCTTTGACAAAGTGTTGGCGCTTGAGATATCTTATTATTGCTCGCTAGTTGCTTATGTTATTGTTATGAGTAAATATAATTTCTAAGAGTTATTGTTGACAAGGTTAGTCATAATCTTTGCTGAAACTTGGGTGCTACTTAAGCATATATATGTAAACAAGAACAAAAGAGTTCATAACAGTTTTTCTTTATCACTTTCAGTTTATCAACTGAATTGCTTGAGGACAAGCAAAGATTTAAGCTTGGGGGAGTTGATACGTCTCCAATGTATCTACTTTTCCTCACTCTTTTGCCCTTGTTTTGGACACTAATTTGCATGATTTGAATGGAACTAACCCGGACTGACGCTGTTTTCAGCAGAACTACCATGGTGTTGTTTTTGTGCAGAAATAAAAGTTCTTGGAATGGAACGAAACTTTTTGGAGATTTATTTTGGAAAATATATAAAATACTGGAGCCAAAAACCACCGGAGAGGGAGGCCAGGCTGGGCACAATACACCAGGGCGCGCCAGCCCCCTACCGGCGTGCCCTGGTGGGTTGTGCCCACCTCGTGGCCCCACTTGACCTATTTCCGCCACTATAAATTCCTAAATTTGGAGAAAAAATCAAAGAGAAAGAATTATCGCGTTTCACGAGACGGAGCCGCCGCCACTTCCTGTTCTTCATCGGGAGGCCAGATCTGGAGCCCGTTTGGGGCTCCGAAGAGGGGAATCTTCGGTCTTCATCATCATCAACCTTTCTCCATCGCCAATTCCATGATGCTCCCCACCGGGAGTGGGTAATTCCTTCATAGGCTTGCTGGTCGGTGAGGAGTTGGATGAGATTCATCATGTAATTGAGTTAGTTTTGTTAGGGCTTGATCCCTAGTATCCATTATGTTCTGAGAATGATGTTGCTATGACTTTTCTATGCCTAATGCTTGTCACTAGGGCCCGAGTGCCATGATTTCAGATCTGAACCGTTTATGTTATCATCTCTATATCTATGTTCTTCATCCGATCTTGCCTACTCATATGCACCTATTACGTGTTATGATCCGTCAACCCCATAGTGACAATATTTGGGATACGTCGTGGTGATGACCGTAGTTTGCGGAGTTCATGTATTCACCATGTGTTAATGCTTTGTTCCGATTCTCTATTAAAAGGAGGCCTTAATATCCCTTAGTTTCCTTATGGACCCCGCTGCCACGGGAGGGTAGGACAAAAGATGTCATGCAGGTTCTTTTCCATAAGCACGTATGACTATTTACGGAATACATGCCTACATTACATTGATGAACTAGAGCCAGTTCTGTATCGCCCTAGGTTATGACTGTTACATGACGAATATCATCCAATGAGTTACTGATCCAGTGCCTACGACCTTTCCACTCATTGTTCTTGCTAAGTTACTAGTGCTGTTGCTGCTGTTCCAACAGCTACAAAACTATTGCTACTACTGTTACCGCTACTGTTACTATTGCTACTGCTATCAAAACTATCATATTACTGTGCTACTGATCACTCTGTTGCAGATATTTAATCTCCAGGCATGGTTGAATTGACAACTCAACTGCTAATACTCTCAAGTATTCTTTGGCTCCCCTTGTGTCGAATCTATAAATTTGGGTTGAATACTGTACCCTCGAAAACTGTTGCGATCCCCTATACTTGTGGGTTATCATTGCCCTGCCTTTACTAGCGAGCTGCGATGGGTCCGCTGGCCGTCGACCCGAGCTTTCAAACCTGAGCTGCCTGAGAAGTACGACGGGAAGCTAAACCCGGCAGAGTTCTTGGGCATATACACGATAGCTGTTCATGTTGCGGGAGGGAGAGATGAAAAGGTGCTCGCCAACAATTTCCATTTGGCACTTAAGCAAAGCGTGAGATTGTGGCTGATGCATCTGCCAGAAAATTCAATTTCGTCATGGGCTGACCTATGCAACGAGTTCGTTGGCGCCTTCGCCGGTGGTCAGCAGGAACCGGGTCAGCCCAGCGATCTCCAAGTCCTCCCGCAAAAGAAGGGAGAAACCTTGAGGAGGTATATCCAGAGACTCAGCAGAGTGCACCGCAACATCCCAGAGATCCATCCCGCAGCGGTGATTGTCGTGTTCCATTCGAACAAGCACAACAGGAGGATGCGAGCCAAGATGAATGTCAATCTCCCCAAGACTGTTAATGAGCTTTACACCTTGGCGGATAAATGTGCTCGAGCTGAAGAAGGAAGGTGACTTCTCGGGGAGGAGGCGAGCGTCGGAGTGGACTCCGATTACGACGACGACGCCCCCAACCCAAAGGGAAGAAACAGGAAGCGCAAGGGAAAAGCAGTATTGGCTGTCAAGAGCTCCGGAGACCTCAGTGTAGGCAAGAAGGCAAAAGACGAAACCCCGGTAAGGGAGCTGCCGCGTGCGCTGATTGCAAAATCCACCGCACCAAGGGCCATGATCTCCAAGAATGCCGACAGGTCAAGCAACTTGTTGAGAAGCAGAGGGCCGAGTACGAGAAGCGGGACAAAGAAAAAGGCCAGGACGGTGCTGCTGGGAAAGGCCATGGCGGAAGAGGAGGTCGCCGCGGCAAAACTCCGCAACAAAAGGAAAAACCCGCCAGAGGCCGAGAGAAGAAGGAAATGGATGATATGAGTGAGGATGAGGATGATGATGAGGATTCCAGCGACAGGGAGTTTCAGAAGGCAACCGAAGCCATGTGCGTTGACGGGGGTGCGTCCTGGCATCCCTCTCACCGCCAGCTCAGGCAGTGGGCACGCGAGGTCAATGTTGTGGAACCAACTGCAGAATCTAGGAAGCCACTCAAATGGTCCCGCACGCCTATCATATTTGACGAAGAGGATCATCCCGACCGTATCACAACGGTCGGGTGTTTGCCATTGTTGGTTTCTCCAACAATCCGCAACCTCAAGGTGTCCAACATGTTAGTTGACAGCGGGGCAGGATTGAATTTAATCTCCTAAAGTGGTTGAGAAACTATAGATCCTTGATGAAGAGCTCGA
Source organism: Elymus sibiricus (assembly GCA_039707655.1). NCBI lineage: Eukaryota > Viridiplantae > Streptophyta > Magnoliopsida > Poales > Poaceae > Elymus > Elymus sibiricus. The sequence continues at coordinate 148,641,915 of CM077675.1, forward strand.
GGCCACGGGTACATTCCAAGGAATCAACCCCGGCAGGAGCCGACCCAAGGGAAAGATCACTCTGCCTGTGACATTTGGCGGGGAACTGAACTTCCGGACATAGAGGATAGTGTTCGACGTCGCCGAGATCCCGCTACCTTACAACGGAATCCTCGGTCGCCCATCTCTGGCAAAGTTCATGGTGGCATCTCACTATGCCTACAATACCTTGAAGATGCCAAGGCCCATTGGGGTCATTTCCATCCCATCCAACAAGAAGAACGCAGTTATCTGCGTTGACCAGATGTATCGTGACGCGGTAGCAGTTGAAGCCATAGAAATCCAAGCTCCCGCCAAGGGCACAGAGAAAATGAAGAAGGCTAGCAGGAACACCGGCAAGGTCTCCGGGAAGCGCGCCTCTTTGGAGTGTGCCGCACCCGACGATGACCTGTCGGGGAGTTCCACTAGCAAGAAGACCAAGGCCACCTATCCTGAGACGAAGAAAATCCCGGTAAGGCTTGACGGCACTGGTGGCACGTTCACCATCAGTGCCGCCCTTACTGACAAATAGGAAAGCGCGCTCGTTACCTTCCGGTGGGAGTATGTCGATGTGTTTGCTTGGAAACCATCAGACATCCGCGGTGTTCCAAGGGAGGTAATTGAGCACCACCTTGCTGTCTGTCCTCATGCCCGGCCCATCAAGCAAAAGGTTAGGAAACAGGCCCTAGAGCGGCAGCAGTTCATTGCCGAGGAAATCAAGAAGCTTGAAGCAGCTGGTTTGGTCAGAGGAGTGATGCATCCAACTTGGCTGGCAAACCCGGTGGTGGTACATAAGGCAAATGGGAAATGGAGGCTTTGCATAGACTTCACTGACTTGAATAAGGCTTGCCCGAAGGACCCTTTCCCCTTGCCACGCATAGATCAGATTGTTGATTCCACCTCCGAATGTGACTTGCTCTCCTTTTTGGATGCCTACTCCGGATACCAACAGATATTTATGACTAAAGAAGATGAGGAGAAGACCTCATTCATAACTCCCTGTGGAACATACTGTTTTGTGCGTATGCCCTTCGGGTTAAAGAGTGCTGGTTCAACCTTTGCCAGAGCCGTTCGGATTGGTTTTGGACCTCAGCTGCACAGAAATGTGGAAGCCTACATGGATGACATCATGGTCAAAACCCAAGATGAAGCTACTCTCATACAAGATCTAGAAGAAACTTTAGCGAACTTGGGCAAAATTAACCTGAAGCTCAACCCTGAAAAGTGTGTGTTCGGTGTCCCCTCCGGCAAGCTGCTTGGGTTCTTCATATCTCAGCGAGGGATAGAAGCTAATCCTGACAAGATCAAGGCGATTGAACAGATACAAGCACCCAAGACTATCAAGGATATCAGGCGTTTGACTGGATGTTTTGCCGCATTGAGCAGGTTCATCTCCAAGTCCGCTGAGCGCGCCTTGCCGTTCTTCAAGATCCTGAAGAACGCCAGCCCGATAAAGTGGACCCCGAAGGCAGATGTAGTGCTGCAAGAACTGAAGAATTACCTATCCTCTGCTCCCTCCTTGGTCGCTCGTAAGCCGCAAGAGCCGTTGCTGCTATATTTGGTAGCGACGAATCAAGTGGTTAGTGCAGCGCTGGTGGCGCAGCGGGAAGTGGATGGAGATTCAGCAGCTGATGCTGATGCTATCGGGGACGAGAAAGAAACATCCACGAGAGGACTCGATACAGGTCAAGGGGAACCTCAGCAAATGGTCGACAGCGGATCCAAAGAGGTGGCGAAGAAGAAAATGGTGCAGCGGCCCGTGTAATTTGTCAGTTCCCTGCTACACGGGGCTAGATCAAGGTACTCCGGAGTACAAAAGCTGATCTTCGGCCTCATCATGGGCTCGAGGAGGTTGCGCCACTACTTCCAAGCCCATGAGATAACAGTTGTTACCCGTTTCCCATTGCAACGCATACTGAGGAACCCCGAAGCCACTGGCAGGATAGTTGAGTGGGCATTAGAATTGTCAAGTTTTGGATTGAAGTATGAGAGCACTTCCACCATTCAAAGCAGGGCGTTGGCGGAGTTTATTGCAGAATGGACACCCACGCCAGACGATGAAGCTCCGGAGACAATCCTCCCCGGCAAAGAAGCACCCAAGGATTGGATCATGTACTTTGACAGTGCTTTCTCACTCCAAGGCACTGGAGCAGGCATGCTCCTCATTGCCCCTACCGGAGAGCACCTCAAGTACGTTGTCCAAATGCATTTCCCCAAGAGGAAGCCACCAAAAATACCGCTGAGTACGAGGGGCTCCTTGCTGGACTTAGAATCACAGTGGAGTTGGGAATAAAGAGGCTGATCGTTCGAGGAGATTGTCAGCTTGTGATGAAGCAAGTCAACAAGGATTACCAGAGCCCACTGATGGAGGCATATGTGGAAGAAGTGAGGAAATTGGAGGACCATTTTGATGGGCTGCAAACAGAGCACGTGCCACGAAGAGAAAACTGCATTGCTGAACATATATCGAAGTGCGCTGCGCAGAAGCTTCCTGTGGAACCAGGGACTTTTGTTCTCCGCCTCGCTCAACCATCAGTATCCCCATCAGTGATGTCCAAGAAGAGAAGCTGAACTCCGGCAAGCATTTCCCGGCAGAGCTTCCCGAAGCCGCCGGTAGAGAAACTGCAGGGGAAAATCCCGTTCCGGTTGACGAGCAGCTCCCTCCCGCGGGACCTCAGGTTCTCGCGGTTGAGGCAAGCGCTCCCGGAGACAAGGGGACGCCTTTAATCCTTGTTATCGAGCCGCAGGCTCCAACCTGGGCGCAGCATATAGTCCATTTCCTTCAAACAGGAGAACTCCCCAAAAGCAAGAGGAAGCCGAAAGAGTAGCCCGTCGGTCAAGTATGTACCAGTTTGTCGATGACACCCTATACAGAAGATGACCGAACTGTGTGAAATTAAGGTGTATCTACCGGGAGGATGGATTGAAGCTGTTGGCGGAGATTCATAGAGGGGTATGTGGCTCCCACATTGGATCAAGGGCCCTTGCCGGGAAAGCCTTCCGACAGGGTTTCTATTGGCCCACTACCCTCGAGGACGCTACTGAGCTGGTCACCAAGTGTGAAGCCTGCCAGTTCCATTCCAAGAACATCCATCAACCAGCACAAGCCCTGCAAACAATCCCTCTATCCTAGCCATTCTCGGTCTGGGGGCTCGATATTTTGGGCTCCTTCCCCCGTGCTGTCGGGGGCCTTGAGTTCTTGTTCGTGGCAACCGACAAGTTCACAAAGTGGCCTGAGGTGGAACCAGTGAGAAAGGTGACCGCGCAGTCAGCTATCAAGTTCATGAAAGGACTGGTGTGCCGCTTTGGAGTGCCTAACACAGTGATCACCAACAACGGCACCTGGTTCACGAGCTGTGCCTTCATGCAATACATCCAAAGCCTTGGCAGCAGGGTCTCCTTCGCCTCTGTTGCTCACCCACGAAGCAATGGGCAAGTCGAGAGGATGAATGCTAAAGTGCTGTGAGGGCTCAAGACAAGGACTTTTGATATGCTACAGAAGAGCGGCAGGCGCTGGATAGACGAGCTGCCGGTGGTTCTTTGATCCAAATTGAGCTACCGGCCAGACGCCCTTCTCCCTAGTGTACGGGGTGGAATTAGTGCTCCCCACGGAACTCATATACGGGTCACCTCGAGTGCTTGCCTACGATAAAGTAGAGCAACAGCACCTATGGCACGAGGATGCCATGCTCCTCGAGGAAGACCGTCTCCGGGCTATGGTGCGTGCTGCACGTTACCAGCAAGCCCTGCGCCGCTACCATTGCCGCAGGGTCCACGCCCGGAGCCTTGAGGAAGGCGACCTTGTCCTTAGGTATGTTCAGTCCGCCAAGGGTGCTAACAAGTTGGCGCTGAAGTGGGAAGGCCCTTACCATGTAGTACGAGTCACCAGACCTGGCGCAGTCCGTCTGGAGACCGAAGATGGCACCAAGGTGCTTAACTCATGGAACATTGAGCATCTTCATAATTTCTACCCGTAAGGCGCGGCTGCCGGGCTCAGTCCCCGATAACCACCTTTTGTACAAGCCTTGCCGATGTTGCATGTAACCCTTTGTACAAAGCGAGGCGCAGACCCTGTGCAGCAATAATAAAGCCAGGCATTGCATCATATCATCATTTTTACATGCTCATTACGCATTTTTATGACTGCAATGTTATCGCTTTTGAGTTATAAAGATTTGCTAGAATACTTGATGAACCCGTAAACTTTGTTACTGTTCTCACCCTACATGTTTGACCGTCGGGAAAACAGGGAAGAGAAACGAAGAAACAAGGATGGTGACCCATCACATTCTAGAAGAAACACTGCTTGGAAAAGATAAGTATTTCACATATCCCAAGTTCAGTACCTTTCGATTCCTCAAGGAAATCCTTAGTATCTTCCCTACTATGGGTGGTGGAGTCATCCACGTGGTGAAAACCCTTGTCGGGACGAGCCGTCCACTTGTCCTTGTTTAACAATTGTAGGGAGGGGTGACGGCGCCGACACCGACAAGGAGCTCTGCCGGGGAACAACGCCAACCTGTTGCCGGGGGCTCGTTTCCCCTTTTTGGCACTCGTGGTTTGAATGATGACCGGGCAAGTAGCACCGTGTAGCAAAGACAAAACATACCAATGCAGTATAAACAAGGAAGGAAAAGGGATAGTACTTGCGAGAGAAAGACAGCACCTTTTCTCATTCATTTCCAATACAAAGGGGATAAAGATTACATAAGAAGGCCCCCTTTTTAATAACTCTTTATTTGACTTTCTCCCCTAGGGATAGGTTACAAAGAGAAAAAGAGCAGAGGGGGGACCCAAGCAGAAGCCTAGCCTGACCCCCGTCAGGGCTGTCGAGGAGCGGCTCATCGAGACCACCGGCGAGAAGGACAAAGCCGAAGTCCACGAGCCTGCCGGTGTCCAGCTGAGAAGGAGAGGCGGCGCCCGAGTCAAGAACCCCCGGCAAATCGCTCTGCCGAGAGGAGGAGGAGTAGGAGCTCGATGATGGTGATGGTGCGGCCGACGATCAGCTGGAGCCCAGGTCGTCGTACTCCGACTTGACGGCCTGGGACTCGTCGTCGTCGTCTTCACTGACACTATCCTCCTCGTCGCTATCGCTCGAGGAGGAGCTTCCGACATCACTCGAGCTCTCCTCGCAGCAGCCAAGGAGAGCGCCCGAACGCCCATAAATCTTGACGGAGAGCAGGTCGGCCTCCATCAACTTGAAGCGGAGGATGTGCCCATCCATGAGATTATGGGCACGTGCGAAGGTTTTCCACCCGCGCCTGAGGAGCATGAAATGGCGCTCCGGGTACTCGACATCCACTCACACGGCGTCGTTACAACAACCATGCGCCCGCAGCCACAGGACGCGCGGCTTATCAACCTCCATCACCCTAGCAGAAGGGTGAGGGAGGCGCAGGCGGCTTCGGGGAGGACCACGCGCTTGATGACGAACTACAGCGTCGTTCCCTCGGCATGGGCCTCCTCGAGGGGGGATCTGATGGCGGAGGAGGAAGAGAAGCAGCACTCCGTCTTCCCCGGCCGCGGGCCCTGCGTCAACCTCGGCCCCTTCCGGCTCCTCTACCACGCGCACTCTAACCGCCCTCCACATCCATGGCTGAAGCAGTGGCATGATAACGACGGGAAGCCCTCACCGTTGAGGCGGAGGCCAGAGGACGTCCTGCTCCCCTGGGCATGCTAGCAGCGAGCGCGACTCAAGACAAAGAAGCAGAAGGGCAAGCTATATGGACTCGGACTCAAGGAGGAAGAAGGGATGGATGAACATTGCTCCCTATGACCCCCAATTTATAGGGGAAAGCGCGGGGGCTGGCTCTCCTTCGCTCCAAAGGTCGCCGCCCATCTCCACCAATTCCACCGCCCACGATCACGGGCGAACAGGTAACCGCCCCATTGCTCCAATCCATGGCGCTGCGGTTTCTGCCACAACTAGGGCTTTAAGTCACGCGCGCCCGTCGCTAACTCCCCGCTATGCATGCGGCGCGCGTGGCGGAAACGGCCTGAAGTGGTGGGTCAGTGCTGACCAATAAATTGGCAGTTACTCCCTCACATTGCGCGCTTGTGCATAGATTTTGGGCCTGACCCAACGGCACATGGCGAGTGCGTGTGGGCCAGACCCGGGGGCTCCTAACGGTGCACTAGTACAGGGGGTACCCAGTGCTCCTGACTTATGCACATGCGGTAGTAGCTGAACCCTTCAACGCTCGTACAAACCCGGCGAATGATCAAGACCAGACCCCAACAAGCCCAACGTGGCAGCCCTAGCCTGGACTGCAACGCGCCAAGCACATCCCCGGCGCTTGCTGGGGACCAAGATAGGCGCGCACCTTCGTGAACACCCGGCAAGCAATTCCCCGGCAGGCACGAGATGATCGGCCACCGCTCCACTGCATCGCTACGCCAGTCACTTATCAATGCGGTGTCAAGCCCTGAAGCGGCTAATCAGCTCTCGCTAAGCACGTGGCGACACACCGGGAGACAAGTTATGCTCAGTTGACACCCGCCCTGCAGCGTGTCAAGACCGTAAGCAACGACCGGCCAAGCGGTGGTAAAAGCTTGCCGGGGATGCACCCCCGAGCGCCACCAAGGCTAGTAATCATGGTATTTTGTCCTAAATGCCAGAGTTAGGTATGATAGCTCTGCTAAGCTATCTAATCGATAGATAATGACTGTTTTCCCATTGTGGTAACCCCTTGCACTATAAAAGGAGGCCCAAGGCTACCTAGCTCAAGATTCAGACTTTTGGACACTTGTACTCTCGTAGTAGCTCACCCCGACAACAGCTCTTGCCGGGGTTAGGCGTTGTGCGTTCTTCGTGTTCCTCTGATCAATCCACCAAAAGCAGGAGTATGGTTTTACGCTTAGCAGCGGCCTGAACCTGGTTAAAAATGCCTGTGTCTTGATCATCACGCCGTCTCATGCTCTCCACTCTTCATGCAACATGACCCCCCTTGCCGAACCACATGGGGCTTCTGGCCCCATAGGTGATCGTGAGCATCCGTGCCCCGACACGGTGTCATACTTTCCATCCAAGGCTCTAAGTATCTTCTTGATGATGAATTTGTCAGTCATTTCTTCGCTTCCAAAGCCGGCAATCTCATTGGTAATGAGAGCTAGCCTAGAGTACATCTCTGTGACTCCTTCACCATCCTTCATCTTGAACTTGTCAAGTTGACTTTTGTGACGCCCCCATTCTCGTCCGTACGCTAATCAATCACGCAATGCGTACGACCAAGATTACGGACTCACTGATCGATATCACAACACAACACTAGACACAAATTAAAGTCATACTGCTTCATATTACAAGCCAGGGGCCTCGAGGGCTCGAATATAAAACTCGACAAGCACGAGTTAGCGGAAGCAAATAATATCTGAGTACAGACATAAGTTAAACAAATTTTGCCTTAAGAAGGCTAGCACAAACATAAGAACGGATCAAAAGAGGCGAGACCTCCTGCCTGGGAACCTCCTAACTACTCCTGAGCGTCGGGGGCAGCATCCACGTAGTAGTAGGCTCCAACGGTGGTGTAGTAGTCGTCTCCGGCGTACTCCATCTCCTGGGCTCCATCATCTGAACGCGGTAATCGTATCGAGGGGGAAAGAGAAAGCAAAGCAGCGGTGAGTACTCATCCAAAGTACTCACAAGACTGACATCAGAACTATGCTAAGTATGCACCATTATCAAGGGGAGGGGTATTATCTGGACTGACTGCAGAAATCAAGAATAGGGAGAAGTCCTAGTCCTATCGAAGACTAGCATCTTCAACATCTTGCAGCATTAGAAGAGTGCAGATTGGTATCTCACATATAGTCATATTAATGTAGCAATTTTAATTAAGTATCCACGCCCAGAGATTCTTCCTTGACTCCCTGCGAGGAAGCAATCCCGGAGCCACATTTCATTTCAATTAAGGCACAGTTATAGTTGTATAGGGTCAAGGTACAACTCCAAGTCGTCCTGTTACCGAGGACACGGCTATTTGAATAGATTATTCATCCCTGCAGGGGTGCACCACATATTCCCCAACACGCCTGAGTCACCTCCGGCCGAACACACTTTCCTGGGTCATGCCCGGCCTCGGGATATCAGCACGTCATCGCCCCACCTAGGCTCAACGAAGAGGCCAGCCCGCCGGTCTAAATCCTAAGCGCGCAGGTTCGTGGGCCCACTTGCCCTTGCACTCCTGCACGATGCGAACGCGGCCGGAAACAGACCTAGTACACTCCAGTCCAAGAGCTGTACCGTCCAGTCCAATCCGTCGCGCGCCGCTCCATTGCTGACATCCGAAGAGCTTCGGCTGATACAACGACGCTAAGTGCCCATAACTTTCCCACGTGATGGTTAGTGTGTATTAAGGACAACGACCTAACTCAGATCAAGTACCCAACCCATTAGCATTTTATTAATGCGGGGAAAGAGCGACCCATGAAGTGCGGTCCGTCGCCCCGCCTCGAGGACCGTGGCAAGCGTCTCTCCTGCCCGTCCACGCCTCATCAACATCCAACCATGGGTACTCCTCAGGGCCGACCCATCACCAACATGTTTCAGTAACCCGGTCATAGTAACTGTGTGTATAAATCACCAAGACGGAACCTGAGGAATCACCCTCAAAGGGCCCCGCTCGATGAAACCATCAAGGTGGACTTAGAGGAATCACCCTCGAGGGTTCCACTCTTGAGGGGTTGCTCGATAGAGTCTTCGTCAAGAGTGGTGAAGGAGGAATCACCCTCGATAACCACGACCGACTAGCTACACTACAGCGCTAGCATCATGAGTTCTTCATGAAGTGTCACCCTCGGTACTCGATAGTAGCGCTGTAGAGTCGTATAACTAAGGGGGTGTGCGGTGATGTGAGGGGACTGGCTTGTCGGTCGGTTGACCGAGTCCTCGAGTCATCGAGTCGTCGAGTCGTCGATGAAGAAGCAGGGGCAACTGGGACTAAGGGGCCACTGGGGATTCACTGATCAACCTATACTAAGCAGTTGACATGATTGCAAGTATAGTAGCAGTTTATCAAAAACAGGCTATGCATCAGATTAGGAGCTAGCTAACACAGTAGCAAAATCTAATGCAAGAATAAGAGGGAAGGAATAGGCGATATCAGAATGCTCAAAGGGGGGGGTTGCTTGCCTTGCTGCTCTGCGGCAAAGGACTGATCGTCGGCGGTGTAGTCGTACCCGGCAGCACCGTCAGTCTCGGGGTCTACCGGAGAGAAGAGGAGGAAGAAACAATAAATATAAAGCACAGATGCAACACGATGCATGACATGGCAATATGCAGGGCTAGGCATGCACTAACGCGGTAATATACGTTGCAGACGGAGCGGGAGAATATGTGACGATATTTCCCAGGTCTTTGGAATTATCGGACAGACGATTCGGAGGGGAAAGTTCCATGTTCATCATGCTAGGAGCATGTGACAGATGAATGGATGGCATATTCTGATTCGTGGTATTTTTCTGATCAACTTTCATGTATGAAGTTTTTCCATCTGAGCTACAGATTATTTTCTATGATTTTTCAAAGTTTTAATCATTTTCTGGAATTAATTCTATTTATTTAATCCAACATTATCGAAAACAGTACAGGGGTGACATCAGCATGAGGTCAGCATTGCATCAGCAGTCAACAGTGGGGCTGACCAGGTCAAACCTGACCAATGGGTCCCACATGTCATAGACTCAGGGTTAATTCATTTTAATTTAAACTAAACAGAGACATAATAGCAAGTGGGGCCCATCTGTCAGTGAGGGATTAGTGCTAATTAATTATTTTCAATTAACCTAATTACTAATTAGGTACCTGACAGGGGTGGCCCACCTGTCATTGGCACAGGTGTGCTGGGCCCCACCAGTCAGTGACTGGTCAAGCCCAGTCAGCCTAGTTGACTGGGTCAACCTAGTCAACTGGGGCCAGGGGCCCCACTGGCAGTGACCCAGGGGTGGGCCCCAGGTGTGCCACGTCGGTGGTCGGCGCCGGAGCATCGCCGGCGAGCGCCTGGGCGCGGCCGAGAGCTCGGGTGAGCTCGGAAACGGCGCACGGGGGGTCCATTTGGCTCGCGGTTGGGCGCGTTCGAACGGGCGTTCAACGCCGCGTCGATCCCGGGCGGTAGCGTCGCCGGACCTGGCCGGAAACGGCGCCGGCAATGACGGCAGGCGGCGGTGGCTACAGGAGCACGACAGGGATGGCGCTACGGTGGTCGAAACGGGCGGGGCTAACGCGGGATGGACTCCACGGGATGCGGCGAGCACAACGGTGGCACGCCCGTGACCAAATGGTCACCGGAGGCATGCCGGTGTTGAGCTCTTGCGGCGGCGGGTTTGGGCTCCGGCCAATTCTATCGCTAAAAGCTCCGGCTAGTCGAGAAAGGAGAGGGGGGAAGTAGCAGGAGCTCACAGCGGGGTGTAGCCGTGCAAAGCGGGCTCGGAGACGGCTTGACGGCGGCGAAAACGCGGTGGCGATCCTCGGGCGCCCAAGGTAGAAGACGACGGCGTGGAGGCGATGGAGGGGCGTAGGGGCTCGAGCTCGTGGTCGAGGAGGACGAGGAGGTCACGGCGGAGCAGATGGACGCGACGGCGAGGCGCGGGCGTGGCTGTGGCCGCGGCTACCCGTCAGCTATGGCGGCGGCGGTGCTCGGGCGTGACGGGGAACGAGCAAGGGAGAGGGGGAGAGTGAGCACAGGGCGTCCAGGGGGGACTGGGCGCTCGGCCTTATCCTCTCCGCGGGCGAGGGCGCGGCGAGCAAGCGGAGGGGGGCCCCGGGCGGGCGCGCACGCGGTGTGCTCGACAGCGCGCCCGTCTGTCGGCGCCGGAGGTGGGAGGAGACAGGTGGTGGGCTGGGCCGCCACTGTAGCCTCTGGGCTTAAGTACACACACGCCTCTCTCCATTTCTTTCTTTTTTCTTTTCTGTTTTCTTTTGCACTTTCCGTTTTATTTTCTTTTGGCACTATCTCTCTATTGCAAAATGTGCAATGTGGCCCAAATATTAACTTGCAATATCCAGAGTGGCCACAAAAAGTTTGGGCATTTTTGGAACTGGTGTGTATTTTCCAAAGAGTTTTAGAGCACTTTTAAAATGCCAATGTGACTCTGTTTGATGGTGGGGTCCACATCATAAACTTGGTGATGTTGTTTTCCTCAACAATATTTGTTTTAGAATATTCCACAAGTATGCAACATTTTTCCCTTGCTGTTTGAGGATTTAAATTTATCACATAAAATCCTAGGGCATTTGAAATGAAATTTGAATTGGAATTTGAATTGGAAAATGAACTCAAACTTGATCAAGCCATGTTTAGCAAAAGATTAGCTTAATCACTTGGCCATTACTGTAGCTTAATTACAATCATCACTGTAGTATAAAACCAGGGTGTCACAATTCTACCCTACTAACAAGAATTCTCGTCCCGAGAATTAAGAAGTAGAAGGAAAGAGCCCGGGGTATTCGGCACGAAGATGATCTTCGCGTTCCCAAGTGGCTTCATCTTCAGAATGATTTGCCCACTGCACTTTCAAGAACTTGGTAACCTTCTGACGAGTCCGACGTTCAGTTTCATCAATATTGCGGACTGGTTGCTCCTCGTAAGAAAGGTCTTGTTGCAGTTCCAGAATTTCATGGTCCACTGCTCGGATAGGATCCTTAAAGCAGCGACGAAGCTATGACACATGGAACACATCGTGAACCTGAGAAAGGTTTGGCGGTAGTTCTAGTTGATATGCCACCTTACCACGCCTTTCGAGAATTGTGAAAGGACCAATATATCGCGGAGCCAGCTTGCCCTTGATCCCAAAACGGTGTGTTCCCCTCATCGGCGTGACTCGAAGATAAGCCTTTTCGCCAGGTTGATAGACCATATCCTTGTGATGACGGTCATACTGACTCTTCTGACGAGACTGAGCAGCCTTCAGATTTGCATGAATAATGCGGACTTGATCTTCGGCCTGTTGGATAATATCCGGACCGATAAGTGTACGTTCCCCAGTTTCTGACCAATTCAGAGGAGTCCGACACTTACGTCCATATAATACTTCAAAGGGAGCCATCTTCAGACTAGCTTGATAGCTATTGTTGTAGGAGAACTCAGCATACGGGAGAGATTCCTCCCATTTCTTGCCAAAAGAAATGACACAAGCTCGAAGCATGTCTTTGAGAATCTGATTGACTCTTTCAACTTGTCCCTGGGATTGAGGGTGAAAAGTGGTGCTGAAGGACAAACGAGTCCCCATAGCTTCCTGGAAACTTGTCCAGAATCTTGAAGTGAATAAACTACCACGGTCTGAACAAATCACCAATGGAATACCGTGGAGTGAAACAACTCTGGACATGTATAGATCTGCCAGCTGACTAGCAGTAATAGTTTCCTTGACAGCTAGAGAATGTGCAACTTTGGACAACCGGTCAATGACGACAAGAATAGCATCATTACCTTTCTGCGACTTGGGAAAACCAGTAATGAAGTCCATTTCAACATGATCCCATTTCCATTCAGGAATAGAAATAAGTTGTAGAGTTCCAGCAGGCCTTTGATGTTCTGCTTTGATCCGACGACAAATGTCACATTCTGAAACATAGCGTGCAATGTCTTGCTTCATGTTAGACCACCAGAATCTCCGATGAAGGTCTTGGTACATCTTGGTACTACCGGGATGAATAGACAGCGGAGTGTCATGTGCTTCCTTCATGACCTCTTGAGTCATTTCATTGTTTTTCGACTTACACGGTACCACTAGGCGGTCTTTGAAGTACAAAGCGCCATCCTCAGCAATAGTGAAGGGTGAGGGCTTTCCTTCCGCGATATCGCGTTTAGTCCTCTCGACTTCACTGTCACATTTCATGGTCCACTGCTCGGATAGGATCCACTTGATGACGTCCACAAGATCTGGTTTAGCAACCAGGGTATTGAGAGAACCCTGGGAAACAACGTGGAGGTTCATCTTGTAGGACCCTTTAGGAGGGGGAGCAAGATAACCTTGGGGAACAATATGGAGGTTCAGCTTGCAAAATTCTTCTTGAAGCAGGGGATGAACCTTGTGAACATGAAGGTGGTTGCAGTAGGACTTGCGGCTCAAAGCATCAGCCATTACATTAGCCTTGCCAGGTGTATAAGAAATTCCCACGTTGTAATCTGCTATTCGTTCCATCCATCTCTGTTGACGGAGATTCAAATCTGGTTGAGTAAACAGGTACTTCAGACTTTTGTGGTCGGTGTAGATCTCGCAACGATTACCAACAAGGTATTGTCGCCACTCTTTCAGTGCATGAATTACTGTGGCAAGTTCAAGGTCATGAACTGGGTAGTTCTCTTCATGAGGACGCAATTGACGAGATGCATAAGCAACCACTCTGCGTTCTTGCATTAGGACACAGCCCATTCCCTGACGTGAAGCATCACAATAGATGACGAAGTCCTTACGAGTATCCGGAGGAGCAAGCACTGGAGCAGACGTCAGTTTGTCCTTAAGTGCCTGGAAGCTCTCCTGACATTTTTCTGTCCACTCATATTTAACACCTTTGTGAAGCAAATTGGTTAAGGGCTTTGCAATCTTGGAGAAGTTCTCGACAAATCGACGGCAATAGCTGGCGAGTCCGAGAAAACTTCTGACTTGCTTGACATCCTTCGGGGGAGTCCAGTCAAGAATAGCCTGAACTCATTCAGGGTTGACCGCAATACCATTCTTGGAGATCACATGACCCAGGTAGGTTACTCCGTCCATCTAGAACTCACACTTTGAATACTTTGCATAAAGTTGATGTTCTCGAAGCCTCTCCAGTATAAGACGAAGATGTTCAGCATGCTCTTCTTTATTCTTGGAGAAAACCAGGATATCATCCAGATAAACCACGACGAATTTATCGAGGTAATCCATGAATATATAATTCATCATGCGAGAGAAGGTTGTTGGAGCATTGGTTAAGCCGAAGGACATGACGGTGTACTCGTATGAACCATAGCGAGTAACAAATGCAGCCTTGGGAATATCCTCTTCATGAACCCGGATTTAATGGTAACCCAACCTCAAGTCGAGTTTTGAAAACACTGCTGAACCAGCAAGTTGATCATACAGATCGTTGATCCGAGGAAGCGGATATTTGTTTTGAATCATTGCTTGGTTGATGGGTCGGTAATCTTGGACCAAGCGATTCGTACCATCTTTCTTCTTAACAAAGAGAGAAGGTGCTCCCCAAGCAGAGGAACTTGGGCGGATGAAACCCAGACGTAGCGAATTGTCAATTTCTTGCTTAAGTTCAAGGAGTTCATGTGGTGGCATCTTATACGGACGCTTGGCTATAGGAGTGGTACCAGGTACCAAGTCGATGACAAACTCGACAGCTCTTACAGGGGGAATCCCTGGAAGTTCTTCCGGAAAAACATCTTGGAAATCCCGGACAACTGGAATGTTTTCAATCCCTTCAAGAGGTGATTCATTTAATGCATTTTGGGCATATAGTCGGGTTTCAGCATCTCGAATAAGATGAGCATGGTAGTTGACTATCTCATTTGAAGGATGCAGAAGGTGGACAATTTTGGTGGCACAAACGACGGAAGCAGTATGTGCTTTCAACCAATCCATCCCCAGAATAAGGTCGATCTTGGAAGACTTCAATATAATGGGGGAAGCATGGAATTCCAGTCCTTCTATTTCAATGGGGATGTCTGGACAAACCATGGAGGTTTGGCACTGGCCAGCGGGGGTGTTTACCACTATTGGAACGTCCATCTCTTCATACTTAATGCCATGCTTGTATGCAAAATCTTCAGACATGAAAGAATGCGATGCTCCTGTATCAAACAATACAGAAGCTGGTACTGAGTTAACAAGAAGTGTACCCATCACAGTAGCAGGCTGGTCTTGAGGCGTCGAGGACAACGAAAGTAGCCGGGGAACTGCGCATGACCCCGATTGTGAAAGCCGATAGCAGGGTCCTGCATCCCGTGCAGACTCTGGTGCAAGATCTGCATACCAAGCGGGAGCGCAGGTCCACGTGCCAGAGTATGACCTCCAACCTCAGGCCATTCAAGACCTGGGGGAAACTCAGTCCGAGGCGGGTAAAGGATGTGCTCCGGATGTATCCTCGCACGAACTGCTGGCAACAAGTGCTCCATAGCCTGATACAGACGAGCACGGGTGGCGTACAGGTCGACGTTAAGAGCCCTGATAGTGCGATCCAGAGCCTCAGTGTACTGAACCAGAACCTGTGGGTCATAACGACGACTCACGTAGGGGGTGCAGACAGCAGTGTAGGACCGGTCGGTGTGATGCGGTGCGAAGGGAGTCAAGACCTCAGCGTCGGCCGCAGTACCAACTCCAGCAGGAGCATATGGGATGTATCTGTATGCCGTCTCCTCCAAACAGGAGTTCGTTGCACGGAGACGAACAATAGCAGCATAAGCAGCATCCTGTACTGCCATCCCAACAGTCACTCCAATACCACGAAAGGTGTGCAGCTCAGTGATAGAGCGGTCATGTCGATCCCAGATAACCATCTCAGCCTCATACTGTTCCTGGTTGAACTCGCAGTAGTCCTCGTAAACAGTGTACTCGGGGTACCACCGATATCCCAGCTTCATCAAGAGGCCGACCAGAATGGCCGGGAACCCAGTCGTATCGTGTGCGTAGGTCAGACGAACGATCTGTCTACCGGGACGCATCTGTAACAAGGAGATTCAAGATGTCAAATGACAGTGTGTGCATCATAACTTCAAAGAAGACAACTTTTGACGAGTCTCCGGTGGATGTGATCACGAGAACCTAATGTTAGATTTTAGCAAAATCTTTAACCCGAAAGAGGAGAGAGATCAGAACCCAGAGTATAGACGAAGAATAAAAGATCCTAATACCACCCGATTGAGATGTGGGCCCATAAGCCACATCATCAGTGTTAGTAAAAGTTTTTCAATGACTAGACTCAACTTCGGCCAAGGAGTTGGAAAGGGGGCTACCTACAGGCAGTCGGCTCTGATACCAACTTGTGACGCCCCCATTGTCGTCCGTACGCTAATCAATCACGCAATGCGTACGACCAAGCTTAGGGACTCACTAATCGATATCACAACACAACACTAGACACAAATTAAAGTCATACACCTTCATATCACAAGCCAAGGGCCTCGAGGGCTTGAATATGAAACTCGACAAGCATGAGTCAGCGGAAGCAAATAATATTTGACTACAGACATAAGTTAAACAAGTTTTGCCTTAAGAAGGCTAGCACAAACATAACAACGGATCGAAAGAGGCGAGGCCTCCTACCTGGGAACATCCTAACTACTCCTGAGCGTCGGAGGCAGCATTCACGTAGTAGTAGGCTCCAGCGGTGGTGTAGTAGTCGTCTCCGGCGTACTCCATCTCCTGGGCTCCATCGTCTGAACGCGGTAATCGTATCGAGGGGGAAAGAGAAAGCAAAGCAGCGGTGAGTACTCATCCAAAGTACTCGCAAGACTGACATTAGAACTATGCTAAGTATGCACCATTATCAAGGGGAGGGGTTATATCTGGACTGACTGCAGAAAGCAAGAATAGGGAGAAGTCCTAGTCCTATCGAAGACTAGCATCTTCAACATCTTGCAGCATTAGAAGAGTGCAGATTGGTATCTCACATATAGTCATATTAATGTAGCAATTTTAATTAAGTATCCATGCCCAGAGATTCTTCCTCGACTCCCTGCGAGGAAGCAATCCCGGAGCCACATTTCATTTCAAATTAAGGCACAGTCATAGTTGTATAGGGTCAAGGTACAACTCCAAGTCGTCTTGTTACCGAGGACACGGCTATTCGAATAGATTATTCATCCCTGCAGGGGTGCACCACATATTCCCCAACACGCCTGAGTCACCTCCGGCCGGACACACTTTCCTGGGTCATGCCCGGCCTCGGGATATCAGCACGTCGTCACCCCACCTAGGCTCAACGAAGAGGCCAGCCCGCCGGTCTAAATCCTAAGCGCGCAGGTTCATGGGCCCACTTGCCCTTGCACTCCTGCACGATGCGAACGCGGCCGGAAACAGACCTAGTACACTCCAGTCCAAGAGCTGTACTGTCCAGTCCAATCCGTCGCGCGCCGCTCCATTGCTGATGTCCGAAGAGCTTCGGCTGATACAACGACGCTGAGTGCCCATAACTTTCCCACGTGATGGTTAGTGTGTATTAAGGCCAACGACCTAACTCAGATCAAGTACCCAACCCATTAGCATTTTATTAATGCGGGGAAAGCACGACCCATGAAGTGCGGTCCGTCGCCCCGCCTCGAGGACCGTGGCAAGGGCCTCTCCTGCCCGTCCACACCTCATCAACATCCAACCATGGGTACCCCTCAGGGCTGACCCATCACCAACATGTTTCAGTAACCCGGTCATAGTAACTGTGTGTATAAATCACCAAGACGGAACCTGAGGAATCACCCTAAAAGGGCCCCGCTCGATGAAACCGTCAAGGTGGACTTAGAGGAATCACCCTCGAGGGTTCCACTCTTGAGGGGTTGCTCGACAGAGTCTTCGTCGGGAGTGGTGAAGGAGGAATCACCCTCGATAACCACGACCGACTAGCTACACTACAACGCTAGCATCATGAGTTCTTCACGAAGTGTCACCCTCGGTACTCGATAGTAGCGCTGCAGAGTCGTACAACTAAGGGGGTGTGCGGTGATGTGAGGGGCCTGGCTTGTCGGTCGATTGACCGAGTCTTCGAGTCTTCAAGTCGTCGATTCGTCGAGTCGTCGATGAAGAAGCAGGGGCAACTGGGACTAAGGGGCCACTGGGGATTCACTGATCAACCTATACTAAGTAGTTGACATGATTGCAAGTATAGTAGCAGTTTATCAAAAACAGGCTATGCATCAGATTAGGAGCTAGCTAATACAGTAGCAAAATCTAATGCAAGAATAAGAGGGAAGGAATAGGCGATATCGGAATGCTCAAAGGGGGGGGTGGTTGCTTGCCTTGCTGCTCTGCGGCAAAGGACCGATCGTCGGCGGTGCAGTTGTACCCGGCAGCACCGTCAGTCTCGAGGTCTATCGGAGAGAAGAGGGGGAAGAAACAATAGATATGAAGCACAGATGCAACACGATGCATGACATGGAAATATGCAGGGCTAGGCATGCACTAACGCAGTACTATACGTTGCAGACGGAGCGGGAGAATATCTGACGATATTTCCCTGGTCTTTGGAATTATCGGACAGACGATTCGGAGGGGAAAGTTCCATGTTCATCATGCTAGGAGCATGTGACAGATGAATGGATGCCATATTCGGATTCGTGTCATTTTTCTGATGAACTTTCATGTATGCAGTTTTTCCATCTGAGCTACAGATTATTTTCTTTGATTTTTCAAAGTTTTAATCATTTTCTGGAATTAATTCTATTTATTTAATCCAACATTATCCAAAACAGTACAGGAGTGCCGTCAGGATGAGGTCAGCATTGCATCAGCAGTCAACAGTGGGGCTGACCAGGTCAATCCTGACCAGTGGGTCCCACATGTCATAGACTCAGGGTTAATTCATTTTAATTTAAACTAAACAGAGACTAAATAGCACGTGGGGCCCATCTGTCAGTGTGGGATTAGTGCTAATTAATCATTTTCAAGTAACCTAATTACTAATTAGCTACCTGACAGGGGTGGCCCACCTGTCATTGGCACAGGGGTGCTGGGCCCCACCAGTCAGTGACTGGTCAAGCCCAGTTGACTGGGTCAACCCAGTCAACTGGGGCCAGGGGCCCCGCTGGCAATGACCCAGGGGTGGGCCCCAGGTGTGCCACGTCGGTGGTCGGTGCCGGAGCGTCGCGGGTGAGCGCCTAGACGCGGCCGAGAGCTCAGGTGAGCTCGGAAACGGCGCACGGGGGGGCCATTTGGCACGCGGTTGGGCGCGTTCGAACGGGCGTTCAACGCCGCGTCGATCCCGAGCGGTAGCGTCGCCGGACCTGGCCCGAAACGGCGCCATCTATGACGGCAGGCGGCGGCGGCTATGGGAGCACGACGGGGATAGCGCTACGGTGGTCGAAATGGGCGGGGCTAACGCGGGATGGACTCCACGCGATGCGGCGAGCACAACGGTGGCACGCCCGTGACCAAATGGTCACCGGAGGCACGCCGGCATTGAGCTCTTGCGGCGGCGGGTTCGGGCTCCGGCCAATTCTATCGCTAAAAGCTCCGGCTCGTCGAGAGGGGAGAGGGGGGGAAGTAGCAGGAGCTCACAGCGAGGTGTAGCCGTGCAAAGCGGGCTCGGAGACGGCTTGACGGCGGCGAAAACGCGGCAGCGATCCTCGGGCGCCCGAGGAAGAAGACGACGGCGTGGAGGCGATGCAGGGGCGCAGGGGCTCGGGCTCGTGGTCGAGGAGGACGAGGAGGTCACGGCGGAGCAGATGGACGCGACGGCAAGGCGCGGGCGTGGCTGTGGCCGCGGCTACCCGACGGCCATGGCGGCGGCGGTGCTCGGGCGTGACGGGGAACGAGCAAGGGAGAGGGGGAGAGTGAGCACAAGGCGTCCAGGGGGGCCTGGGCGCTCGGCCTTATCCTCTCCGCGGGCGAGGGCACGGCGAGCAAGCGGAGGGGGGCCCCGGGCGGGCGCGCACGCGGTGTGCTGGACAGCGCGCCCGTCTGTCGGCGCTGGAGGTGGGAGGAGACAGGTGGTGGGCTGGGCCGCCACTGTAGCCTCTGGTCTTAAGTGCACAGGCGCCTCTCTCCATTTCTTTCTTTTTCCTTTTCTGTTTTCTTTTGCACTTTCCATTTTATTTTCTTTTGGCACTATCTCTCTATTGCAAAATGTGCAATGTGGCCCAAATATTAACTTGCAATATCCAGAGTGGCCACAAAAAGTTTGGGCATTTTTGGAACTGGTGTGTATTTTCCAAAGAGTTTTAGAGCACTTTTAAAATGCCAATGTGACTCTGTTTGATGGTGGGGTCCACACCATAAACTTGGTTATGTTGTTTTCCTCAACAATATTTGTTTTAGAATATTCCACAAGTATGCAACATTTTTCCCTTGCTGTTTGAGGATTTAAATTTATCACATAAAATCCTAGGGCATTTGAAATGAAATTTGAATTGGAATTTGATTTGGAAAATGAACTCAAACTTGATCAAGCCCTGTTTAGCAAAAGATTAGCTTAATCACTTGGCCATTACTGTAGCTTAATGACAATCATCACTGTAGCATAAAACCAGGGTGTCACAACTTTGAAGCACATCCAACTTAGATTCTCTGACGGAATTGGTACCTTCGTGCATATCAACCAAAGTGTCCCAAATTTCCTTTGCATTCTCAAGATGACTGATTTTGTTGAATTCTTCGGGGCATAGGCAGTTGAATAGAATGTCACATGCTTGAGCATTGTATTGCAACATCCTCAATTCTTCCGCGGTCGCTTCACAATCTGGTTCCTTTCCATCACCAAAGAAATCACCTTGCAAGCCAACACGAACAATAGCCCAAACGGCGGGGTTATGACCAAGAATATTGATTTTCATCTTATGCTTCCAACTAGCAAAATTTGTACCATCAAAGTATGGACCTCTACGGTGATAATTTCCCTCACTAGACGCCATACTCTCCTAGGTTGTGAAACCAATGCAATGGAGACCAAAGCTCTGATACCACTTGTGGGATCGAAAGTAAGTCTAGAGGGGGGGGATTAGACTACTTGACCAAATAAAAATTCTACCTTTTCCCAATTTTAGTTATGGGCAGATTTTAGCAAGGATAGCAAGTCAAGCACACCCTACACATGCATGTCTAAGAGTATAGCAGTGGAAAGTAAAGACAAGCACATGTAGTAGAGGGTAGGGATAGAGATCAAACGCAATTGTAGACACGAAGATTTTTCCCATGGTTTCGATAGGTGGCGCTATCGTACATCCACGTTTATGGAGTCTTGAACCCACGAAGGGTAGCGGTCGCGAGAGTCCACGGAGGGATCCACCCATAAGGGTCCACGAAGTAGCAACCTTGACTATTCCATAACGGCCTCCGTCCACGAAGTAATAGCCTCACTATGGGTAGATCTTCACAAAGTAGGCGATCTCCTTGCCCGTAGAAACTTCTTGGTTCAACTCCACAACACAAAGTAGGAGGCTCCCAAGCAACACCTAACCAATCTTGGAGGCACCACCCTCCAAAAGGTAATAGGCTTGATAGTGATGATGAACTCCTTGCTCTTGTGCTTCAAGATGATAGACTCCTCAACAATCAATCACTATCTCACAGATTTGGCTTGGTAGAAGAGATTGATTGGGTGGAAAGCAACTTGGGGAGGCTAGAAATCAAGATCCATATGGTTGGAGTGGATGATCTTGATCTCAACACAAGGGTAGGTGGTTCTCTCTCAGAAATTTGGATATGGGAAGTGGGGAACTGTTCTGAGTGCTTCTCTTGCGAGTGGGATGTGGTGGAGGGGTATATATAGGCATTTCCAAAAATCCAACCGTTACACCATTATTGACCAACTCGGAAACCGAAGAAAAACTTGGTCGTACCAATTTGTTCAAAATGTGGCAACTTTAGGAATCTTGGTGAGACCGATATATGATTCTTGGTAGTACCGATATGAGTGGTCGAGGGCAGTTTCCAAACTCGGTGAGACCGATCCATAAAACTCGGAAATTCCAATTTTATAAACTTGGTCATCCGAAAGTTGGTCATCAAAACTCGGTTGCACCGATGTAGTACTTTGTTGTACCGAGAAGCTAGGGTTTGGCTAGGGGTTCTGTCTGAGATGGAAAATCGGAAGGGCCGAGTGGGAAACTTGGTGGCACCGATTTTGTATGCTAGGGTTTAGATAGAGTATTTTATGGGAGATCTTGTGGGTGTTTTTGGTAGCTAGCACTTGTGCACGTGGAGCAATTTGTTCACCAACATTACCTCACCCCCTTTTAATAGTATTGTCTTTCCTATGGACTCAAAGTGATTTATCACAAAGTAAAATGTAGAGTCTCCTTGCTTGAAGCTTTGCCAATTCCATTCCTTGCATCTTGGGGTCTCCTCACAATCTATAGCCATCCCATCATTGAACTTTTCCTGAAATATACTTAGTGGAAACATTAGTCCAATGAGATATATGTTGTTATTAATTACCAAAACCACCAAGGGAGCAAATGTGCTTTCAGTATCACACCGGCGAAAGCTGCACTGATCCTCGAGGTGAGAATTGGCAATGCACGGTACCGAAGAGGCTAGCAATATGTGGAAAAGTGAGTGTGCGTACATCCATGGATTCAAATTAGTCATAAAGAACTCATATATTTATTGCAAAAATTTATTAGCTCTCTCGAAGCAAGGTACAACTCACATGCCCCTAGGGAAGAGGTTGGTAGGAGTTAACCATCGCGCGCCCCTGACCTAATCATCACTAGGATTTCAACGAGGAATAAGAATGCTCACACATTATCACCATGCCATAACCAATATTTATATGAACAACAAATTAACACCCTTTAACTATCGATATTTCTACTAACCAACAACCAGGCACTCACGCCCTTTCATATTACCGCATCAATATCATTAACTTACAATTTCTATTTTATGTGCTACATGAAGGTTTTGATTATGCACTCCCTAAATACCTATTATTTTTGGACTAGTATTATAACCAATGCAAATTACCATCACTATTTATTAGACTCTCAAACAAATTTAAGTGAAGCACGAGAGTTCAATTATTTCTATAAAATATATACGCCACCGTGCTCTAAAAGATATAAGTGAAGAATGAGAGCAACTGCTTAGCTCAAAAGATATAAGTGAAGCAGATAGAGTATTCTAACAAATTATGGTGAAAATGTGTCTCTCTCAAGTAGTTGTGTCCATCAAACAATGATTGTGGAAAACTAAAACAAAAGCAAAATATAACACACGACGCTCCAAGCAAAACACATATCATGTGATGAATAAAAATATAGATCCAAGTGACATACTGATGGATTGAGACGAAAAAGGGGAAGCCTTCCGAGGCATCCCCAAGCTTAGACGATTCTTCGTAAAAATTTACCTTGGTGTCCCTTGGGCATCCCCAAGCTTAGGCTCTTTTCGCTCCTTATTCCTTCATCCATCATGATCAGACCCAAAACTTGAAAACTTCCGCACACAAAACTCAACAGAAAACTCGTGAGCCGCTAGTATGACAGGTGTAAGGGTGTATTCCTACCTTAGTGGTTTTGGTGATTGATGACAATGCATTTGCGGACTAATCTTGTGCATTAAGCATTTCAGATAATTCCTCATATGGTACAACACAATTCTAGCCCCTCGGTGGATTAGAGTGAAGACGGTTTCTTCCCTGCGTTTCGTTTTCGATGGAAATGAGTCATAGGAGAACCGTACTATTAAGAGGAGGTCCACATCGGAAAGGTTTGAGTGGAATCAACACATACACTTTCATTTGCACCATTGTTCCTTTCCCGCATCTTTGGAGTTGTTCCGACGTTGCCTTTGTTCTGGTCCGGAAGGAACCAAGCGACAGTATTGCGCAAGGTAGCGGTAGTACCGCCTACACCAGTAAGCGGTAGTACCGCTCTGGGCAACGGTAGTATTGCCTACGGGCAGTAGTGCCAATGCCCAGTACCGAGCGCAGTACCGCTGGCTTCGGATTCTGGACTTTTCGTGTCAGACTGAGCGGTTTTTGGTCGATAGTACGGCGCGGTAGTACTGCTCCCAAGCGGTAGCACAGCATATTACTACCGCGCCACTACCACCCTTCTTTCTGGGCCTACAACTCTCAGCAAAATCCGGGCGGCAGTAGGGTGAGGTACTACCACCTATAAGCGGTAGTACCGCTTAGGCAGAACTACCTCCGCTCCTACCACCTCTCTGTGTTTGTAGAGCTGTTGCAGTGCAACCCAAGCGGTAGTACCGCTTGGGCGACCGGTAGTATCGCTCCGGCGGCACTACCGCCTCGTGGCCTCGTGCCATTGCCCTGTGCAGCTGGCTCAGTCGCCCAAGCAGTAGTACCGCTCCCATGAGCTGTAGTACCAATTGTGTGTAGGTTGAGAGGGGATAACAGTTGGATTTGTTCCCCCACTATATAAAGGGGGTCTTCTTCCACAAGAAGATCACCTCTTCCATTCCTAAGCTCCATTGTTTCTCCAAGCTCCATTTTCGCTCGATCTCTCTCCCTAGCCAACAAAACTTCTTGATACTCTAGGGTTTGGTTTTGAGGGCCCCGATCTAAAATTCCACCAAGAGAAATTTGATTCCCCCAGTAATCCCGTGTGTATCTTGTTACTCTTGGGTGTTTGAGCACCCTATTCGGTTGAGGTCACCTCGGAGCCACAATCCTTTGTGGTGAAGCTTCGTGGTGGTGTTGGGAGCCTCCAATTAAGTTGTGGAGATTGCCCCAACCTTGTTTGTAAAGGTTCGGCCACCGCCTTCATGGGCAACACTAGTGGAATCACGGCATCTCGCATTGTGTCAGGGCGTGAGGAGAATACGGTGGCCTTAGTGGTTTCTTGGGAGCATTCTGCCTCCACACCTCTCCAACGGAGACGTACTTCCCCTCAAAGGGAAGGAACTTCAGTAACACATCCTCGTCTCTACCGGCTCCACTTGTGGTTATCTCTTTCCTTTACTTTGTCCAAGATTTACTTGTGTTGCATCCTTTGCTTGCGAGTATCTTAATTGTTGTTAGCATCATATAGGTTGTTCACCTAGTTGCATATCTAGACAACCTATTTTTTGCTAAGCTTAATTTGTTAAGAAAAGCTAAAAATTGGTAGTTGCCTATTCACCCCCCCCCCTCTAGTCAACCATATCGACCCTTTTAATTGGTATCAGAGCTACGCCTCTTTATTAAGGGCTTTACCACCGGAAGAGTATGTTAACGACGGGGATAGGGTTGATGACTTACTCGAGGCCGAGGGAGTGAACACGGTCTCTCGTGAGGATTTAAATGAGGCAACTACCTCCCTTAGGTTGCTCCCTCCTACCTCACTGCAAGTTTACTCTTCCCCCATTTGTCATTTTGAACCTGGAGTGACTCTTCCCATATGTTGGTTTTCTGTTTCCAACCTAAGCCATCTCTCATCTACAAATCTCATATATTTTGCATAAGCCCCCTTTGTAGCTAGTTCTGGCTTTGTGTTCGCCTTAGGATGTACTACCGTTGGTGGCATGGTACTACCGCTTACTCATAAGCGGTACTACCACTGCCCCGCGCAGTACTACCTCCGGAGCGGTACTACCCGACCTTCTGTCGCTCTGTAGTACCGGGGCGGTACTACTGCTCTCCCACTGATACAACCACTTGTGCGCCCACGGTAGGGGGTATGAGGTGGGCGGGGGGAGTTACCACTCCCCCATACCCATTCACCCCCTTCCTCCCCATGGTGCTCTCTCAAGGTGGCTCAAGAGCTCCGGTGGCCGCCGCCGGACCTCCGTTTCGAGCCACTCTTCCTCAATTCCGACCGGTGGACTCGATCCACACCCTCTCCTCTTGCCATGGATGTCGGTATTGCCCCCGTTTTCCTCTCCTATGGTTCTATTTCTTGAATCTAGGCCCTTGGGCAATATGAGATGCATTCTCCGATTTTTAGTCAAATCGTGGCATGAGTAGGTTGTGGAAGGCAGCTAGTGAGCAGATTTGAAGTTTCATTGGAAAATATTTGAATTTGGCATCACCGGTAGTACCGGATCTGACCCGCGGTAGTGGTTGCCCCGGTGACCTCCGCCCCGAGCGATACTACCGCTCCTCCTGGAGCGGTACTACCATTTATGGTAGGCGGTACTACCGCCTGTGCTGCCAATTTCACATATTTTCTGATTTCTCTTTGTCTTATGCATTTTGTTTACACCTGCTTTTCCCTCGCTCTCTGTTGTGGGCTCCAGGTGGTAGCAGCTCTAATCAACAGGAACGTCGTGTGAACCCAAGTTGTGAGGGTGGCTCTAAGTGCTACCGCACTTCAGGAGATGACGGTGTCAACCCCAATGCACCCCCAAGCAGAAGGCCAAGCAGGCTGTCTGATGTAGTTCAACAAGGACTTCGATGCACAAGTTGTTGTTGTGTTATTTGCTACGGTCCATCTCGGATTTGACGAGGACCGTACTTTGACCTGGATGAATAAGGGAAGGCAACTGTCTGCTACTTGGAGGGAGTTCATAGGTCTGCTAGGCTTTGAGGATAAGGAGCTCCATACCCCAATTGGATTTCGTCCCCACACGGAGACCACGACTACGCACAAGAGCAAGCTTTGGCCCTACTTCACTGAGAAGATCACCACCACCACCACTGGCAAGTCAACCTTTGTGCTTGAACCATTTCTTGACATCATGTACCGCATCTTCAGGCACACTCTTTTTCCCCGTGTTGGGAACATGGATCAGGTACACTCCTATCTGGTAGATATGCTGCTGTATTGTCAGAATATGAGGACCTCACATGAGGTAGAGGTCTTGGATGTTTCACATGTCATGTGGTCGGAGCTCCTCTCAGTAGTTTCTGAACGCAAATGCCCTATATATGCTACGTACTTGATGCATCTGATTGAGAGCACCTGGGAAAACACCTTTCCAGGCATCCTGTTTGAATGTGGTGAGTTAGTTCCCCATGAGGTTGTGCAGTTGCGGCAGAAGGACAAGTGGTCCCCTCATACTTATCCGGGGATGGATCTGTCTGAGGATGATAATAACGAGGATGATGATTATGTGGCTAAGAGTGGCGTCGATCCTAGTTATGCGCCCTCTAGTGCTGCGCCATCTTGAGCTCAGAAGCTCAAGGAGAAGATGAAGAAGTTGTTCTGCATACAGTCCCATGGTCAATAGAAAGCTCATTTGGATGAGAAGGAGGCTAGGGATCATCACAAGGTTCTAATGAGGCACCTGGGGATGGAAATGAGGAGTGGGTCTGAGGATTCTATCATTGATGAGGAGACCTGGACATCCAAGAACTACAAGTGGGCTTCCGATGCTGCTAAGCCTAGCACTACAGCTCACAGGTCTGGCGAGTCTGGGGAATATTGAAGATGTTTCCTCAGATGCTACCACCTCGGGTCGTCTTAGCACTCTTTGCCCTTTTGGTGTCTCGATGCCAAAGGGGGAGAGAGTTTAGGGATTTGCTGAGTCACGAGTGCATTTTAGTTGCTTGCTTTTCTTCGCTCATGAACTCTTTTATCATTTGCTTTGGTTTTGTTTATGTTTGCGAGACTTAATCACCAAGTCGTATGGTGTGATACATATGCTACCCTCTTATTATCTTTATATGTCTAAGTATGTGAGCTATGCTTATCTTGTGCCCTATGTTTATGCTCACATGCCATATCTTGCATTTATACTTATCTCTCATTCTTAATGCAAGTAGTGCATGTTTATAAAATATATGGGGAGCGTCGATCCTAGTATGTGTGCTTTGCATTCCAAAAGCATATCTAAAATAGTGCACACGTCTAGGGGGAGCCCATCTATATTTTATATGTGTTGAGGTTTGCTTTCTAACTTATGATATTCTTTGTGCAAATCATGCGTTGTCATCAATCCACCAAAAAGGCGGAGATTGTAAGGGCATATTTCTACCCTAGTGGTTTTGGTGATTGATGACGATGCATTTGCAGACTAATCGTGTGCATTAAACATTTCAGATAATTCATCATATGGCACAAGACGATTCTAGCCCCTCGGTGGATTAGAGTGAAGACGGGTTTCTTCCATGCGTTTCGTTTTCGGTGGAATTGAGTCGTAGAAGAACTGTGCTATTAAGAGGGGGTCCGCATCGAAAAGGTTTGGGTGGAATTAACACGTACACTTTCATTTGCACCCTTGTTCCTTTCCCGTATATTTGGAGTTGTTCCGACGTTCCCTTTGTTCTAGTGCTGAAGGAACCAAGCGGCAGTACCGTGCAAGGCAGCAGTAGTACCCCCTGCACCACTAAGCGGTAGTACCACTCTGGGCAGCGGTAGTACCGCCTACGGGCGGTAGTGCCAATGCCTAGTACCGCTGGCTTCGGAGTCTCAACTCTTCGTGTCGGAGTGAGCGGTTTTTGGTCCATAGTACGGCACGGTAGTACCGCTCCCAAGCGGTACTACCGCCTGTTACTACCGCGCCGCTACCACCCTTCTTTCTGGGCCTAGAACTTTCAGCAAACTCCGGGCGGCAATAGGGCAAGGTACTATCGCCTATAAGCGGTAGTACCGCTCTTGCGAGCGGTAGTACCTCTTAGGTGGAACTACCTCCGCTCCTACTGTCGGTGTCAAAACCGGCGGATCTCGGGTAGGGGGTCCCGAGCTGTGAGACTAGAATCGATGGTAACAGGAGAAGTGGGAGACGATGTTTACCCAGGTACGGGCCCTCCTATGGAGGTAATACCTTACGTCCTGCTTGATTATATTGATGGTATAAGGGTTACAGAGTTGATCTACCTCGAGATCGTATGACTAAAACCCTAGATGAGTTCTGTTGGCCTACAACCTAAAACCCTCCGGCTTATATAGACGCCGAGGGTACCTAGGGTTTACACATAGTCGGTTGCACATTAAAGGGAAAAACATGCCTATCTACTGTCGACAACTTGGAGGACACGCCATGGCTCCTTGAAACTTCCACATTGGCAACGGGGCCCCTAATCACCCAATGCTCATCGAGTGGCCCACATAGTCCGGCCCATGAGAAATAGGTCGGCTATCCGAGGACCCCTTAAACCAGGACTCCCTCAGTAGCCCCCGGACTAGCCTCCAA
Organism: Elymus sibiricus; assembly: GCA_039707655.1. Taxonomy (NCBI): domain Eukaryota; kingdom Viridiplantae; phylum Streptophyta; class Magnoliopsida; order Poales; family Poaceae; genus Elymus; species Elymus sibiricus. The sequence continues at coordinate 148,670,589 of CM077675.1, forward strand.
CGTCGAGGTATATCTGGATAATCTTGTACACCGAAGTCTTTGGCTTGCGAGGCGAGTCCCTCCATCCCTTCTTGTTCGGCAACAATCCCGTCATCGGTGAAATCCCAAACGTCACGGGATTGCTGGGTCCATAGTTTCTTGATCTTCGCGCGTTGCGGGGAGACGAGCGGTTCAGTAGCTTTTTACAAAACTACCCCTCCCACAAAAGAGGCTCCACCCATTTAAACAAACTGAATCGTGGTCCAAGCCATATCTTCTTCTTCCCCATCGGAAAAAACCTCCAGCGAAAGGTCTTCACCAAAAATGGCGAGCGCCCCGAGTTCCTCCTCGCATCCTTACGGATCCCGTCCCGGGGACTGGACAAGCTGCTCCGTGTCCCTCCTTCGACTACGGGACCTCGAGACCCAAGGGTACCTTCCCTCCTCGGATCTGGCAGCAGTCCGCGCCGGTTTGTCTTCATTCAACGGCGAGGCCCTCGCGGAGAATTTCCCCCATCCACAAAAGGGGGAGCATGTATGTTTTGTGCCCTTCCTCCTGCGGGGTCTCGGGTTTCCCATTCATCCGTTCCTGAGAGGGTTACTGGTGTTTTACAGAATCCAGCTCCACCACCTCACCCCAGGGTCTATTCTGCACATCTCGGGCTTCGTCGCCCTTTGTGAGATGTTCCTGGGCTGCGAGGCACACTTCGAATTGTGGAGGAAGTACTTCTGCCTCGTTCCTCGCACTCGAGACAAGACAATTTTTGAGGTCGGTGGAGCCGAAGTATGCCGCATAGCGGGGACGGGATATCCCGTGGGGACTCCAAAGGAGTCCGAAGTATGGACTTCGGAATGGTTTTATATCGAGGACGTCCCTCTATTCGATCCAGCTCGAAGGGGTCTGCCCTAATACTCCGACGCCCCTTTGAAGAAAAGGTACAACTGGCGCCCGAAGAGCCTGTCCCAAGAGGACAGCGTCGAGGTGCAGCGCTTAGCAGCCCGCGTGAGGGTACTAGCCCATCATAAGCTGACCATGATAGACGTCACGGCCGCCGCCATCACCCGGTGAGTCCAACCTCTTTAACAGAGGATACACCCCTTGTGGTGTTACAACGGGACAAGCGACACTACTCGCTCCCGAAGACTGGGCCCTGCCGATCAAACAGCATTAGCTGCCGCACTTGCCGACCTATACAAAGGGGAGCAAGAAGATTTTATTCGGCGGTCGACAAAGGAGGGATACTCAAGCCACAATCCCATCGAATGGGTAAGCCTTTCTACCCTGTGACCACAGTTCGGTTTCTCAATGTGTCCCTTTTTTGACCGAAGCCTTTAACTCTATGTGAACAGGAATGGAGGAGCTTTATCGAGACAGTTAACTGTCCGGCCCCTCAGCCCGAGGACTATTCCCGTGATGATGATCCGGGCTTCCATGATGACCCGGATCTGTCAATCGAGCTCGAAGACGGGGTTTTCTACGAGGAGGGCCTTGACGGCTCCAAGGTGGCTATCATAGCCAATTACCCTGGATCCTTCCCTTCCCCTGCGACAAGCAAGAAGAAGAAAAACTCGTCCCGCAAAAGGCAAGTATCCTCCACAGACCCAAACGTGCCGGCACCTACTCCCAAGCGTCGTAGATCCGCGCGACATACATCGGCAGCGGCGGCAGTGCCTGGGTCGGAAAGCAACAGGAATCCGACAAGTGAGCCGGTCGCGGGGGCGAGCCCGCCTATGAGTTCATCCCAAAGGTATTTCGCTCGACCGTTTTGATTTAGTATTATGATTGATAAAACCTCACAACAGACCCTTTGTCAAAATATTCAGGCAAAGAGTTCGGTCGTCCCCCACCGAGGACGTCGCCAGGATGTCCGGCGGTGCTCAAGATTCCAGGCCTTCCGCTCATGCTGAGCCTGCTACGGGGGTTCCCACCGTCAATCCAGCCCCAGCCGATTCTGGCGACGCCATATCCGTCACCAAATCAAAGGTTGGAAGCGCTATGCATCATCGGCGGCGACGAGAAGCCCTGCGTCACCCAGTCTTCTCCGAGCAAGAGTTCAGTGCTCTACGCACGGCGGACACGCACATCGGTGCAGCCCAAGCTGGGTTCGGGGAGGCCATAAAATTGATATCGTCCAGGCTGCAGGTGAGTAATCGATTATTAGAATCCGAACACTCGTGTGAACCCAGTAGCCCCTGAGCCTTAAGTTGGTTGGAATGACCGTATTAAGGATCCTTGTATTGTTTCACTGCTAATGCAGGCCTCGAAGCAACAGAACAAGCAGCTGGCCAAGGAACTGGAAGCTAGCCGAACACAGATAGAATCTATAAAGGCCGAATTGGAGCAAGTGAAGAGCTTTACTCGGGAGGCACATGGTGAGTATATCTGTTCTGCTGATCTTAGTATATTCCCATGCTTACGCGAGGGTACTATTTAGCAGCTGAATCAATAGGGCAATTACAAAGAGATTTGGATGTAGCCCGAGAATCTCAGCGATATGCCGAGTCCCAGCAGGAGGCTGGCTGTCATGTTTTACAACGACACCTTGAAGAGAAGAACCGCCTTAAGGAGGAGAACAAACAGCAGGCCGAAGAAATTGAGAGCTTAAAGACTCAATTGGCCCAGGCCCAAGGAGAGAAGCAGAAATTACAGAGGGGCATGTTCGGTAAGTGTGATTCTAACATCAGAAGGTATTTCTTATGAATGAAGCATAAGACGCTTGCCGTGACTCATGTACAGGTCTCCTGACTGGGCGACCCGAAGAAGAGATCGGATCCAACCAGGGAAACCTTCTAAAAGAGTTGTCCGCCCTTCATGAGCGGGGTCAGAAGGCCATGAAGAACATGGTGAAAGCATTGTGGCCCGCCGAGCAACCTCCAGAGGGGATGACCGAGCTAGTCGATCGTTTCAAGGGAGCCTGAAGTAGGTTCGAGCTGTGGAAGACATCGGCTTGTCGAGAGGGAGCACGAGAGGCGTGGGCGATGATCAAGACCCGCTATACCGGACTTAACCCCGAGCGTATGGCTTAGGTTGGGCCAGTAGGGTCGGATGGACATGAAGTGCCGCTCCACCTGGTATACGACCAAGTGATGCCTGCCGCCCGTTTCTCACAAGAAGATTGCTCCCTGGACACCATAATCGACGGTCTCGATCGGCAGCCAGATGTATGATTATATGTATCTATGTACTAATAATCGAGGAATTGCTCCGTCTGTGTTGTAAACTTTGTCTTAACCGACCATCGGCTTTAGCCTCCCGCGCTAAGAGCTTGGGAGTGTTCCTTGAAAATTATCACCCTAGGGGAGTGAATTATGTTCGGGGAACCAGGCAATCCGGCCATGTGGTGCGAACAGACAGAAAGCACACAGGGAGATATGTTATATTACTGCTTAGCGTAAGAAACGTCTTCCGAAGAAAATAGTACCTCTATCGATACCTTTCTTCAGGGTGCTACGTAAATCGTAGGTAGAAGGCCGTATACTGTTAGTATGCGACTAAGGGCTTTTGTAAGAGAAGAAGCCCGAGCAATGGTCATGACGACCGTATCATTATTAGTTGATTCCGTCGTAGCCGATCAATTGTCTGGTGAAGATAGCTAGCTTTTGGCTTCACCCGTCTAAGGTACGTATCCGGATGACCCGGTCGTAACAATCGCAGAGGTGCTCCCTTTACCCTCTAGCCAAACAATCGGGAACGTAGAGGGTAACCACAGGAGCGAGGCAACCCAGCTTGGCAAAGTCTTAGTTCGAATTGATGCATATGATGGCTTAAAAATGACAAGGGAAACATGCATACACAATAAATGTGAATAAGTTCTTATAATATAAAAACATTGGCTTCGGAAAAGAAGCCCCCAGGTGCTATGTTCGGATTTAACACTTAAGGGTGTAGGCCGAAAATCTTTAGTACAAGATCGGTTAAGCCGAACATAGAGTTGGGAAGAAAAAGAAAGAATTCAAACCTGCCAAAAATCAAGGTGGGAGGGAGAAGAAACAACAAAGAAAAGAAAGAAAAGGGGAGGGTAAAGAGTATGACGACACCAGTCTAACCGTAGAAGCGCCGAAGACGAGCTGCGTTCCATGGGTTTGGTTCAAGGCGGTTGTCCGGCGGGTTCCGAAGACGGTAAGCCCCTCCTGCGAGTACTTCGTCAATTATGAACGGGCATTCCCATTTGGGCTTGAGTTTATGCTTCTGCTTCTCCGGGAGCCGTAGGACGAGTTCGCCCACATTGTATGCTTGTGCACTGAACTTCCTGCTTTGGTAACGTTGGGCCTGCTGTTGATAAAAGGTAGAATGGGCCCGAGCTATGTCGCGCTCCTCTTCCAAGGCGTCCAAGTCGTCTTGCCGATCTAACTCGGCCTCCTTTTCTTCGTACATGTGCACCCTTGGTGCGTCGTGAATAATATCACAAGGAAGGACCGCTTCTGCCCCATAGACCATGAAAAATGGTGTGTATCCCGTTGATCTATTCGGGGTGGTGCGCAGGCCCCATAATACGGAGTCGAGCTCCTCAACCCAATGACAGTCGGACTCTTGAAGGACCAGACCAAACGTGGCTTAATGCCGCTCATAATGAGGCCGTTTGCTCGTTTGACTTGTCCATTGGTCTGCGGGTGATAAACCGATGCGTAATCGAGCTTGATGCCCATCTTTCCGCACCAGTCTTTGACCTCTTGGGCCGTGAAATTCGATCCGTTGTCAGTTATTATACTGTGCGGGACACCGTAACGGTGTACCACACCGGATATAAAGTCGATTACTGGTCCGGACTTGGCTGATTTGACAGGTTTTGCCTCTATCCATTTGGTGAACTTGTCAACCATGACCAGTAAGTATTTATTCTTCTTGGTCCCCCCTTTAAGTGGTCCGACCATATCTAGCCCCCAGACCGCGAAGGGCTAGGTAATCGGAATAGTTTGAAGAGCTGTTGGGGGCATGTGTCTTTGATTTGCAAAAAGTTGACATCCCACGCAATATTTGACAAGTGACTGGGCGTCCGCCCGAGCTGTGGGCCAGAAAAAACCAGCTCAGAAGGCCTTGCTTAGTAAGGCTCTAGCTGCGGCATGATGACCACCCATCCCTGGGTGGACTTCGGCTAAAAGTTGCCGCCCTTCTTCCTCAGATATGCACCGCTGTAATATTCCGGTGGTGCTCTTCTTGTATAACTCACCCTCGTGTACCTTGTAGGCTTTGGAGCGCCGAACTATGCGTCGTGCCTCCGTCTGATCGTCGGGGAGTTCTTTGCGAAGAAGGTAGGCGATGAACGGCTCGGTTCATGGCGCGATTACTGCCATGACCTCGTGAGCCGAGGGCGTTTTGTCTATTACGGAGCCGCCGATGATTTGATCGTCTGGTTCATTTATAGGGGGAACAACCTTGTCTGCACTGGTTAGATCGCCGCCCTTATGATCGTCTTGCCAAACCACGGATGGGTAAAAGAGCCATTCCAGGAAAGGGTTTTGTGGGACAGGGTCGCGTTTGGCCCCCATGCGAGCCAGTATGTCGGCAGCTTGGTTGTCGTCTCTAGCGACGTGGTGAAATTCCAGCCCCTCAAACCGTGTGGATATCTTGAGGACAGCGTTTCTGTATGCCGCCATCTTCGGGTTTTTGGCGTCAAATTCACCGTTGATTTGGGAGATGGCCAGGTTGGAGTCTCCCCGTACCTCTAGACGGCGTATGCCCATTGATTCTGCCATCCGAAGACCGTGCAGAAGGGCTTTGTATTCGACTGCATTGTTGGAGTTGGCATACATGATCTGCAACATGTATCGAACGTTGTCGCCTGTGGGGGATGTGAGAACAACTCCAGCCCCCAGTCCGGCCAAAGTTTTGGATCCATCGAAGTACATCATCCAATGGGAGTATGTACTATATTCCCTAGGGAGCTCGGCCTCTATCCATTCGGCGAGAAAATCTGCCAGCACCTGAGACTTAATAGCTCATCGTGGTTTGTAGATAATTTCAAAAGGAAGGAGCTCAATGGCCCATTTAGCTATGCGGCCGGTGGCGTCCTTGTTGTTGATTATATCGTTCAGGGGTACTTCGGATGCCACCGTGACCGAACACTCTTGGAAGTAGTGTCTTAGTTTCCATGATGCCATGAATACTGTATAGGCTATCTTCTGGTAGTGCGGGTATCTGGACTTGCATTGCGTTAGTACTTCTGACACGTAATATACCGGCTTCTGTATCCGGAATTCGTGTCCCTCCTCCTCTCATTAGATGACGAGCATTGCGCTAATGACTTGGTTGGTGGCCGATATGTATAACAACATGGGCTCACCCGCGCCTGGTGTTGTGAGTATGGGGTTACTTGCCAGGAGTGTCTTAATTTCTTCTAACGCAGCCTTTGCTTCATCGGTCCATTTAAATTATTGGTCCGTTTCAGCAATTTGTAGAGCGGTAAAGCCTTTTCACCGAGGCGGGAGATAAAGCGACTTAACGCCGCCACGCAACCAGCCAACCTTTGGACATGCTTAAGCTCTGTGGGAACTGCAAGTTCTGATAAGGCACGGATCTTGGCCGGATTCGCTTCTATTCCTCTATGGGAAACGATGAATCCGAGCAGTTTACCAGCGGGAACTCCGAATACACACTTCTCCGGATTGAGTCGTATATCGTACTCACGTAAGCTGGCAAAGGTTTGCCTTAGGTCGTCGATCAAATGGCTGACGTGTTTGGTTTTGATTACCACGTCGTCCACGTATGCCTCGACTGTTTTACCGACTTGTTTTGAGAGACAAGTCTGGATCATGCGCTGTTACGTAGCCCCAGCGTTTTTTTGCCCGAAGGGCATCGTGTTGAAGCAGAATGGCCCGTAAGGGGTGATGAATGCGGTTGCCTCTTGATCGGATTCCTTCATTCAAATCTGATGGTATCCGGAATAAGCATCGAGGAAACACAGCGAGTCGTGTCCGGCTGTGGCGTCAATAATTTGGTCTATGCGTGGTAGGGGGAAAGGGTCCTTATGGCAGGCCTTGTTGAGGTCTTTAAAGTCGACGCACAGCCGCCAAGATTTATCTTTCTTTTGGTACCATAACCAGGTTTGCCAACCATTCGGGGTGCTTAATGTCCCGAATGAATCCGGCCTCTAGAAATTTAGCCAATTCTTCACCCATAGCTTGCCGTTTGGGCTCGGAAAAGCGGCGCAGAGTCTGCTTGACGAGCTTAAAGCCTGCGATGATGTTCAGACTATGCTCTGCCAGCCGCCGTGGGATGCCGGGCATATCAGAAGGATGCCAGGCGAAGATGTCCCAGTTTTCTCGTAAGAATGTTCGCAGCGCTTCGTCCACTACGGGATCGAGCTGACCTCCGATGGACGCTGTCTTGTTGGGGTCCGTCGGGTGCACTTGAAATTTGACGATTTCCTTTGCCGGTTTAAAGGACGTGGGTTTGGGCCTCTTGCTGAGGATCACATCGTCCTTGTCTACTGTTGACCGAAGTGCAGTCAGCTCTTCTGCAGCAAAGGGTCAGCTCTTCTGCAGCAATGGTCTCAGCTAGAGCCTCGAGGGCAAGCGCTGCTGTTTTGTTTTCGGCCCGAAGGGCTATATTCGGATCACTGGCTGTTGTAATCACTCCGTTTGGTCCTGGCATCTTAAGTTTCATATACCCGTAATGTGGTATAGCCTAGAATTTTGTGAAGGCGTCACGCCCCAACAGGGCATGGTAGCCGCTGGGGAAGGGCACGATGTGGAAGAGGATTTCTTCGGATCAGTAGTTGTCGGGCGTGCCGAACAATACGTCCAGGACGATACGTCCTGAACAGCGTGCCTCTTTCCCCGGGATGATTCCCCGGAAAGTTGTGTTGCTATGCTCGATGCGAGATCGGTCGAACTACATTTTTTCTAGGGTGTCTTCGTAGATCAGGTTGAAACCACTGCCGCCGTCCATTAGCACCTTGTGTATCCTGAAGCCATCAATGATGGGGTTTAGGACTAGTGCGGCCGGTGAATGTCCGGGGAGAATTGCTGGTCGGTCAGTATCTCCGAAGGTAATGGGTATGTCTGCCCATGCACTTGTTGCTGCCACATGATATACCTGCTCGAGTTCTTTAAGAGCTCTTTTCCTCCTGTTCCTCGAGGGGAACGTTTCGTAGATCGTCAGGACTTCGGCATTGCATTCTGGTGGCGATGTAGTGCGCCTGTTCGGCGGTGGTGCCTCAAGAATGGCTTCACCGCTTTTGGAGATCTGCCTGACGACCTAGCAAGCTCTAAGGCTGTGAGTCGGAGGTGTGTTCTGCAATATGGAGTGTATAGGGCAAGGTTTATCCAGTAGTCCATCCAGGACAGTACTGTCCCCTGAAAGGGGCCTATTTCTCTTTTTGGCGGGCGCAAGTTTGGCTGGCCGCTTCAGAGGTACCCTCTTTTTCCGATCTCCTCTAGGGTATTCGGTAAAGGTTGGTTCTGAAAACAGTCGATCGGTTTGCCAAGCGCTTTCCATGGCACAATACTTTTCTACGAAAGCTGATAGCTCTGTGAAGTCGCAGATGTGTCAATGCGCCAGGGCATTGAGAATCCCTTCGTCATGGCAGTTGCATTTGAAGGTTGCCATTATCTCCTGATCACTGAGGCCCCGTACTTTGTTTCTAGCGAGTAGGAGTCTAGCCCAGTAATGATGAACCGACTCTCCTGATAACTGCTTAATGTCCTGTAAGTCCGAAGACTTGGGCTCTCCTGCGGTGCTTGAGTGATCGGCTTGGGAGGTGGGTGGGAAAAGATTTGACTCCACACCACGGGGTGAGTTCGGAATCACGGACTCCGAACTATGTGATAGATCAGGGACCGATACCGGTCTATTTCCGGAGCGAACTCTAGAGTTGGGGTTGCCGGCGAGGTCTCGGCAATCGGAGACTGGAGTATAAATCGTTTTTAATTTCGGTCGCTTGGAGGACGAGCCCCCAGCCGGACACTCGACGGTGGCGACGCGGTGGGTGACCGTGGGGATGTGAATCTCCCTATCGTCGGGTTTAAGCCCGAGCCGGTCATAGACCGGGATCTGATCATCAGCCACACGCATGATCTCGATCCGATCAAATAGCTCGTTCAGAAACGAGGCGATGGTAGGATGCATGTCGCCAAAGCGAATGGGGTCAGTATGCGGCATCGTAGTTCCGGAGTCGCACGAAAGCGGATCCGGGTCCTGTTTAACCATGGCAGATCCGGTCATAACGACCGGACTGGGCGGTCCAGACGGTCCAGGGATAACGACTTCATCATCGGAGGCGGGGCCCGATGTCTTCGGCGCCGAGGCGTCGGGATCTGCGGGCTCCTCCGTAGGAGTCAAGGGTTCCTCCAATACGAGTTCTCCCCATGAATCAGCGACGAACTCTAGGGTTCCGAACCTGATTCCTTGATCGGGGGAAAAGTTTCCGATCTGGCATGGGTGGCCGATCGGGTAAGCGTGCGACGAGATGTCGCCGCTCGCGAGGATCTGATCCGGGGTGAGAGTCCCCTGGCTACAGATCTCGCTGCTTGTGACAAGGCGAGCCATCGATTCCTTCTGGCGATCACAGCAGAACTCTCAATGAAAGCACCAATGTCGGTGTAAAAACTGGCGGATCTCGGGTAGGGGGTCCCGAGCTGTGAGACTAGAATCGATGGTAACAGGAGAAGTGGGAGACGATGTTTACCCAGGTTCGGGCCCTCCTATGGAGGTAATACCCTATGTCCTGCTTGATTATATTGATGGTATAAGGGTTACAAAGTTGATCTACCTCGAGATCGTATGGCTAAAACCCTAGATGAGTTATGTTGGCCTACAACCTAAAACCCTCCGGCTTATATAGACGCCGAGGGTACCTAGGGTTTACACATAGTTGGTTGCGCATTAAAGGGAAAAAACATGCCTATCTACTGTCGACAACTTGTAGGAAACACCATGGCTCCTTGAAACTTCCACCTTGGCGACGGGGCCCCTGATCACCCAATGCTCATCCAGTGGCCCACATAGTCCGGCCCATGAGAAATAGGTCGACTATCCGAGGACCCCTTAAACCAGGACTCCCTCACCTACCACCTCTCTGTGTTTGTAGAGTTGATGCACTACAACCCAAGTGGTAGTACCGCTTGGGCGAGTGTTAGTACCGCTCCGGCGGCACTACTACCTCACGGCCTCGTGCCATTTCCCTGTGCGGCTGGCTCAGTCGCCCAAGCGGTATGTCACAGCCCTAGCTTAGGCACTGTCTGTCATTGCATAATCATCATGTCACAATGTTTAAATTCAACTGAATTTGAAATGGGGAATTAACAAGCCCTAGCACCTCTTTGAATTACCTAGGTTGAACTAAAATATTTTTTCAATGAATCCAAAATGTCCTTCATAAAAGCCCATGATTTTTGAAAAATGTGGAAGCCTCTGTCAAAAATGATTTTCACATTTTTGAAACATTTTGGATAATTCAATTAACCCATTTGCTTTTGAATTTGGGGCTTTTAATTTCTATAAATATTTTAAATGCTCCAAATATTCTGGAAATTATTGAGGGCCTCTAGGATAATTAACTTAGTGGCCACAAATATTTTCATGATTTTTAAGAAATGATTTGGTTTAAAAATCAAATCCAAACTAATTGCAGAAATAGAAAACAGAAAGAAAAATAGAAAAAGGACCTTAGCTAAGCTTACCTGGCCGACCCAAGCCCAACTGGCCTTGCCAGTCGTCTTCAACCTCTGCCTACTGGCAGAGGCGAGACAGGGCACGACGCCGCGCGCGCCATGCCTCCTGCTTGCCTGCTCCCTCCCCCGCCAGCGCAACATGCGGGATAAGCCTTAGCTGCCATCCGCATCGTGCTGACTCCATCTCCTCTCTTCCCCTCGCTCTATCTCTCTCCCTCTCTCATGGTCGAAGCCATCGCCGACTCGCCGCAATCGTAGCCTGAGCCCCCCCCTTGCCCAGTATTCATGCCCACAAGATCCGCCTCAACTCCTGCTACGTCACCATCGAGCCAAGAGTCGTCGGAAGCGCAGCATCGCCGGCACCACCACCGTCTTCCTCGTCGGCCACCGAGAAGCGCCGTCATCGATTCGCGGGCTCTAGCGCACCCCCAGCCTCCCCAGTCACTCTGCTCAAAGCGCAGTGAGCCCCTCTCTGTTTCCCCCTGCCCTTGCTCTTGTTCGTCTTCTAGCTGCTACCGCCGAGCTCCGAGCTCCGACGTCCGCCATGACTGGCGAACTTGTGGAAGCCGAGATTCCCCAGCCTCGTTTGCATGACCATCGCGCTCGTAGTGCCCCGTTGATGCTAGCTGTTGCTTTGGTTTGCTAGAATTCGAGCTGTAGCACCCCGCCCGTGCTATTCTGAGCTCCGGCCGCCGCTCGGCTCGTCGCCTCTGCCACCGCAGACCACCTCCAGCCACCTAATGACCACCAACCGACTCGCCAGCACACCAGCTCTCCAGAGAGCCTAGCGGCGCATCGAATGGCTCCGCCGCTCGATTTGGACGCCGGCGGCTAACCGCCGGCGTGTGTGACATGGCAACATCATTAGTGGCAATGACACCACTAACACGGCCCATGAACCACTGACAGTTTGCCCGTGCCTGCTAAAAAGATTAGTTAGATTAAACTAACCTTGTTTAACCGTCTGTGCCACTAACTGATGGCCCCCGCAGGTCAGCCTCTGCAGCTGACCCAGAGCCACTGACCAATGGGCTCCACTGGTCAGGATTGACCTGGACCTGGCCCCGCTAACTGCTGCTGTAATGCTGACGCAAGGATGACGCATTAAATGATTTTCTCGTATTAGAGATATTCAGGAAATTACAGAAAATGCTTAAAACTTCTAAAAATCATAGAAATTCAACCATAACTCCAATGAAAATAATTTATATATGAAAAATGATCAGAAAAATACAAGGAATCTGTTTATGCCATGTTCATGCATGTTTTAGCAAGTTAACAGCACCAAGTAGGACATTCCATGATTAGGATAAATTAATAAATAGTGTTGGAGTTGGAATTTAGTATATATTTGAATTCCACTTCACTTAATATGACTACCTATTGCTCTAGGTCAATCCCATGCATTAACATGCGATATCATACATAATGTTTGTTGCATTGCATTGAATGTGTTCCTTTCCTATTTTGTTGGTAGTGTTCTTTCTCGATAGACGATGGTTCCGACGTTGAGATCTTTGTCACCGATGAAGACTCATTGTTATCTTCAGAAGTGTCAGGCAAGCAACCCCTCCTTGAGCATCCCGATAATATCCCACCCTCTCACTCCTGTTCTCGTTTCAATGCATTAGGACAACAACGATTCAACTATTACAGTTGAACCCATTCCTTTGCATGACCTGTCCATGTCATAGTAAATAGTTGAAACCACTTAGCATGAGTAGCAACTGCTTGAGCCTTTGTTGTGCTTACTCATCCATGCTTGCTTACTGTGCCGGCTATGCTTAGAGTCGTGTCGGGTCTGATCCATCTGGGCGATGGATCGGAATGGATGTGTTCATGTCCTGTTGTGTGAGAGCTAAGTGTGTGAATCCGTTTTGGTAAAGGTAGCGATGAGAGGCCATGTAGGAGTACATGGTGGGTTGTCTCATTGGGACCGTCCTTAAGAACCGAGTTCTGTGTTTGTTATCCAACACAAGATACTACCGCACATTGGGATCCTTAATTGACTCTCTCGGCTTATTAATCGCCTTGATCTCTGTCTAGGAGTTGCAACTAGTTTCTGGTGTTTGTAGGATGTGCTGTCGGCCGTGCATAGCGCTGAGTGGAGGGGTAGGCTATGGCGTGGTAGATGCACCGTGGCCCGGTGTACCAAGCGTAGTACCATCCGTCGAGGTGGGCTTGGCAACCCTGCACACATCGTTTGGGTCCGTAATGGAAACTTCGGCTGGACTTCCGTTGCAGGTTCAGTCTCAAATAGGCGATAAACCTAGACTAGAGTCTTGTGTGGTTAACGGTCGTGGCCGACTCCCTCGCTGGGCTTCCGCTTGAAGGTTGCCGAGGTGCCTTTTACGTGCACATGGCGGTAAGTGGCGGGAGCGTGTGTGAAGAAGTATACCCCTGCAGGGTGAAATAATCTGTTCGAATAGCCGCGTCCTTGGATATGGACTACTTGGAAAACTTATGTGGTTCATAGACAAGTGAAAGGGATACTCTAAAATACGCAAGATAAGTGTGAGTGCTATGGATGGCCTTCTCGTAGGGAGACGGGAGTAGATCCATAGTGGTGTATTGATTTGGTGAATATGTGGACTCGTGTACGCTTTCTCCCTTCAAAGAAAAGATACCACTTGTAGTCATAGTACATGTTAGCCAAGAGTGAAAGCTGGCTTGCTGCAAGTAAACTCCACAACCCCCTTTGTTGACAATGATGCATATGTAGATAGTTCTGATGTAAGTCTTGTTGAGTACCCTTGTACTCACGGTTGCTTCATTTATGTTTTGCAGATGAGACTTCGGTCTCATTAGTGATTCTTATGACGTGGAGTTCGATGTTGACCGGATTAGCTTGGGAATCCCAGATAGAGATCTGGCTCCTTGGTTGGGTCATTGTAGTTTTTTAGGCTCTTCCAGCCGCTTTATTAGATGTCTGTTCCCAGACATGTAACTTCCGCTTCTTGCTTGTATGCTCTGAATGTTGGGTCATGTGACCCTCCTGCTTGTAACATTATACCATGTTGGCTCTTCGGAGCCTCCTAAATAAATGTTATGTTGTAGAGTTTCTTGTGATGCCATGTTGTATCTACGCATAACGTGCATAGTGCGTGTATGATTAAAATGCATTGGTATGTGTTGGATTCAACACCTAGTTGTGTGCCTTTAGTAGCCTTCTTTACGGGGAAATGCCTCTTTGTGCTTCCATGAGCCTTGTTAGCTTGCTACTACTCCGGACACATTGATTGACCGACGTGTATCCTTCTTTGCTGTGTGTCTGTCCCTACGGGGAAATGTCACACGGTGTAATGGAGTCCATGTAGCTTGCTACGACTCGTCTACACATGTTGATGTCCGACACCTGCATTGTTGGGTTACATATACCTGTCCCTGTATGGTTGTGCCACTTGGGTCTATGACTAGTCATGTAGACCTGGGTTCTTTGACGTGTGAATGCTAGCGACATGTTCATATCCGTGAGCCAAAAGGCGCAAACATTCCCGACAAAGGTAAGGTGGCAGCTGTGGGTTACCGTGCGTGAGGCCGCAAAGTGGTTGATGACCCACAAGTATAGGGGATCTATCGTAGTCCTTTCGATAAGTAAGAGTGTCGAACCCAACGAGGAGCAGAAGGAAATGACAAGCGGTTCTCAGTAAGGTATTCTCTGCAAGCACTGAAATTATCGGTAAGAGATAGTTTTGTGATAGGATAGTTCCTAACGGATAGCAAGTAACAAATGTAACAAAGGTGCAGCAAGGTGGCCCAATCCCTTTTGTAGCAAGGGACAAGCCTGGAAAAACTCTTATATAAAGCAAAGCGCTCCCGATGACACATGGGAATTTCTGTCAAGCTAGTTTTCATCATGCTCATATGATTCGCGTTCGTTACTTTGATAATTTGATATGTGGGTGGACCGGTGCTTGTGTGTTGTCCTTACTTGGACAAACCTCCCACTTATGATTAACCTCTCTCGCAAGCATCCGCAACTACAAAAGAAGTATTAAGATAAATCTAACCATAGCATGAAACATATGGATCCAAATCAGCCCCTTACGAAGCAACTCATAAACTAGGGTTTAAGCTTCTGTCACTCTAGCAACCCATCATCTACTAATTACTTCCCAATGCCTTCCCCTAGGCCCAAATAGTGGTGAAGTGTCATGTAGTCGATGTTCACATAACACCACTAGAGGAGAGACAACATACATCTTATCAAAATATCGAACGAATACCAAATTCACATGATTACTTATAACAAGACTTATCCCATGTCCTCGGGAACAAACGTAACTACTCACAAAGCATATTCATGTTCATAATCAGAGGAGTATTAATTATCATTAAGGATCTGAACATATGATCTTCCACCAAGTAAACCAACTAGCATCAACTACAAGGAGTAATCAACACTACTAGCAACCCAGAGGTACCAATCTAAGGTTTTGAGACAAAGATCGGATACAAGAGATGAACTAGGGTTTGGAGAGGAGATGGTGCTGGTGAAGATGTTGATGGAGATTGACCCCCTCTCGATGAGAGGATCGCTGGTGATGACGATGGCTTCGATATCCCCCTCCAGGAGGGAAGTTTCCCCGGCAAAACAGCTCCGCCGGAGCCCTATTTTGGTTCTGCCCAAGTTCCACCTCGAGACGGCGGCGCTTCGTCCCGAAAGCTCTCTTCTGATTTTTTTCCAGGTCAAAACCCTCCATATAGCAGAAGATGGGCACCGGAGGCCTGCCAGGGGGCCCACAAGCCTGCAGGGCGCGCCCAGGGGGGTAGGGGGCGCCCCCTGGCTTGTGGCCTCCTGGTGGGTCCCCTGATGTATTTCTTTCGCCCAATATTTTTTATATATTCCAGAATAATTCTCCGTAGATTTTCAGGACTTTTGGAGTTGTGCAGAATAGGTATCTCAGATTTGCCCCTTTTTCTAGTCCAGAATTCCAGCTGCCGGCATTCTCCCTCTTCATGTAAACCTTGTAAAATAAGAGAGAAAAGGCATAAGTATTGTACCATAATGTGTAATAACAGCCCATAATACAATAAATATCAATATAAAAGCATGATGCAAAATGGACGTATCAACTCCCCCAAGCTTAGACCTCGCTTGTCCTCAAGCGAAAGCCAAAATCGATAAATATGTCCACATGTTTAGAGATAGTGGTGTCGATAAAATTAAATACGGACATGAAGGCATCATGGTTATCTTGAGAACAGCAACATATACTGACATATAATTTCTTATGCTAGAGTAACAATTCATTCACAAGGTAAAGTATGAATCAAGAACTCTATTGAGAACCAACAAACTATGATCTCAGTCATTGAAGCAATTCCAATTTATCATAACGTAGGAAAGAGTCAATATAAGAGCTTGTAAAGCAAATCCACATACTCAATCATCTTATAGTCTTTCATAATTGCTAACACTCACGAGGTACCTATGAGGTCAAAGCTTCAATCGGACACAGAGAAAGATAGGGGCTTATAGTATCGCCTCCCAACTATTTACCTCAAGGGTAATGTCAACAGAAATAACTCATGCTCACCCACATCCGAGTGGATATATGTGTCTAGATCATTCCCCAACACATGACGCTTGCCAAGAGATGAAGGCGAAATAAAGGAAGTGGTGAAGATCACCACGACTCTTGCATAAAGGTAAATACTAGAAAATAAAAGTAACACATAGGCCCTTCGCAGAGGGAAGCAGAGGTTGTCATGTGCTTTTATAGTTGGATGCGCAATCCCTTAATGCAAAAGAACGTCACTTTTTATTGCCCCTTGTGATAAAGAACTTTATTATGCAGTCTGTCGCTTTTATTTCTTCCATATCACAAGCTCGTATAAAGTTTATTTTCCTCGCACTAATTGATCACACATATTTAGAGAGCAATTTTTATTGCTTGCACCGATGACAACTTACTTGAAGGATCTCACTCAATCCATAGGTAGGTATGGTGGACTCTCATGGCAAAACTGGGTTAAAGGTGTTTGGATGCACAAGTAGTATCTCTGCTTGGTGCAGAAGTTTTGGCTGATATGGGGTGGAAGCAAGCGACACATGTTGAAGGATCTAAAACAATATAACTTCTATTCGGAAATAAGCAAACATAACCCATTATGTTGTCTTCCTTGTCCAACATCAACTTCTTAACATATAATATTTTAATGAGTGCTCACAATCATAAAATATGTCCAAGATAATATATTTATATGTGAACCTCTCTTTCTTTATTACTTCCTTTTAATTGCAACAATGACCAATAGCTTTGTTTGTCAACTCACAACAAGTTTCAATCGACATACTTCTTATATGTGAAGTCATCACTCCCCATAAGATCATCATATATACTTTTTTGCTTTTGTTCTATACTTCTTTCTATTTCTTTTTCTCAAGATCATAGCAAGCAAGCAAAGCCCTCAACTCAAAACTAATCTTTATTATATAACTCTCGGACTTGCTTACATAGGGGGAACATAAAGCAAAACTCAAAACTAGATCACGCTAAAAACTTTACTCTAATAGATGAAGATATAACCAAAAGGATCGAACTAAGAAAAACGATAAAAGTAAAAGATGTGATGGTGATACGATACCGGGGCACCTCCCCCAAGCTTGGCACAAGCCAAGGGGCGTGCCCATACCCATGTGTTTAGTTATCTTGCTTCGGAGGTGGTGATGTTGGAGTTGTTGATGGGGTTGGAAGCTTGTCTAGTTTCCTCCTAAGCATAAAATTGTGTTCCCTCAGATCGTCTACTTCCTGCTCGAGCTTCAATATCCTTTGACATAATTCTTGCTTGCTCTTCTGCAGGAAACGAGACGGGATAAATAGAACCTTGGGTTTTCTCCTTGTGTTTGGAAGGCTCGACTTCCTGAACTCCACGTGCGTATCTCCTAGTCGAGGCAGGGGGTCTCCTCTTCATCTGAGCTTTCTTCTTCATACTTGCCTTCTAGTTCCTCCTTCGAGAACAATCCGTAAGGATCTAAGTCCCCATAGAGCTTGGGATTGGCAAGATAATCCGATACACAGCTCTCCCCGTCGGAATCTTGGGACGACATCTTGCCCTAAATCTGCTGCAGAAACAGCTCAAAACGAAAACAGGAGGTATTGTCGTGTTACGAAGGTCAAAACCTTCGGGAGATTATATAATGAATTTTTACCGACCCGAAGGAGTATTCCACAAGAAAACGGAGTCCGGAGGGTACACGACGAAGCCACAAGCCACAGGGGCGCGCCCAGGGGGGTAGGGCGCACCGCCCTGGCTTGTCGCCTCCTCGTGCGCTCTTCGGACTACTTTAAATTTTCCTAATTTTTTAAATATTCCAAAAAGGAAAAATTGCTGTTGAAAAAGTTTTGGAGTCGGTTTGCTTACCGTAACACATACCTATTCCTTTTCGGAGTCTGAAACGTTCTGGTAGGTTTCCCTAATGTACTCCTCCGGAGTTATGGTATTGATAATATTGGTTTCAACATTTATGGGAGTACCTGAGATATAATGTTTGATTCTTCGCCCGTTTACCACCTTCGGATTTGTGCCTTCGGGGTTGTTGATCTTGATGGCACCGGAACGATACACTTCCTCGATAATGTAAGGCCCTTCCCATTTAGAGAGAAGTTTTCCTGCAAAAAATCTTAAACAATAATTGTATAGCAAGACATGGTCACCTACATTGAATTCACAATTTTGTATCCTTCTATCATGCCATCTCTTAACCTTTTCTTTAAACAACTTGGCATTCTCATAGGCCTGGGTTCTCCATTCATCAAGAGAGCTAATGTCAAATAACCTCTTCTCACCAGCAAGTTTGAACTCATAGTTGAGCTGTTTAATTGCCCAATAAGCTTTATGTTCTAGTTCTAGAGGTAAGTGACATGCTTTACCATAAACCATCTTATACGGAGACATACCCATAGGGTTTTTATAAGCAGTTCTATAAGCCCATAATGCATCATCAAGTTTCTTAGACCAATTCTTTCTGGATCTATTAACAGTCTTCTGCAAGATCAATTTAATTTCTCTATTGCTCAATTCTACTTGACCACTAGACTGAGGGTGATAAGGAGACGCAATTCTATGATTAACATCATACTTAGCAAGCAATTTACGGAAAGCACCATGAATAAAGTGTGATCCACCATCAGTCATTGAATATCTAGGGACTCCAAATCTAAGGAAAATAACTTCTTTAAGCATTTTAATAGAAGTGTTATGATCAGCGCTACTAGTTGGAATAGCTTCTACCCACCTAGTAACATAATCAACAGCAACTAGAATATGAGTATACCCGTTAGATTGTGGAAAAGGTCCCATATAATAAAAGCCCCAAACATCAAATGGTTCAATAACAAGAGAGTAATTCATAGGCATTTCATGACGTCTACTAATATTACCAATTCTTTGACATTCATCACAAGACAAGACAAACTTACGAGCATCCTTGAAGAGAGTAGGCCAATAAAAACCAGATTGTAGTACCTTATGTGCAGTTCATCTCCAGCGTGGTGTCCCCCATAGGCCTCGGAGTGACACTTGCGTAGGATCTGTTCCTGTTCATGCTCAGGCACACAACGTCTAATAACACCATCTACTCCTTCTTTATAAAGGTGTGGGTCATCCCAAAAGTAATGTCTTAAATCATAGAAGAACTTTTTCTTTTGTTGGTATGTGAAACTAGGCGGTATAAATTTAGAAACAATGTAATTAGCATAATCAGCATACCATGGAGCATTACGCGAAGCATTTATGATAGCTAATTGTTCATCAGGAAAGCTATCATCAATAGGTAGTGGGTCATCAAGAACATTTTCTAACCTAGACAAGTTGTCTGCTACAGGGTTATCAGCACCCTTTCTATCAATAATATGCAAATCAAATTCTTGTAGCAGAAGAACCCATCTAATAATTCTAGGTTTAGCATCTTTCTTTTCCATAAGATATTTTATAGCAGCATGATCGGTGTGAACCGTTACTTTGGAATCAACAATATAAGGTCTGAACTTATCACAAGCAAACACAACTGCTAAAAATTCCTTTTCAGTGGTAGCATAGTTTCTTTGAGCACTGTCTAGAGTTTTACTAGCATAATTGATAACATTTAATTTCTTATCAATTCTTTGTCCTAGAACAGCACCAACAGCATAACCACTAGCATCACACATAATTTCAAAGGTTAGGTTCCAATCAGGTGGTTGAACAACAGGTGCGGAAATCAAGGCATTCTTAAGAATTTCAAATGCTTCTACACAATCATCATCAAAAATGAATGGAACATCTTTTTGCAAAAGATTGGTGAGAGGCCTAGAAATCTTAGAGAAGTCTTTAATAAACCTCCTATAGAAACCAGCATGACTAAGGAAACTTCTTATACCTCTGATATCCGTGGGACACGGCATTTTTTCAATAGCATCAACTTTAGCTTTATCGACCTCAATACCTCTTTCGGAGATCTTGTGCCCCAAGACAATACCTTCATTAACCATAAAGTGACACTTTTCCCAATTCAAGACAAGATTAGTTTCTTCACATCTCTGCAAAACTCGATCAAGGTTGCTCAAGCAATCATCAAAAGAAGTTCCGTAAACGGAGAAATCATCTATGAAAACCTCAACAATCTTTTCACAAAAGTCAGAGAATATAGCCATCATACATCTTTGAAAGGTAGCAGGTGCATTGCATAAACCAAAAGGCATACGTCTATAAGCAAAGGTACCGAAAGTACAAGTAAAAGTGGTCTTTTCTTGGTCCTCCTTTGACACAGGTATTTGAGAGAAACCAGAATAACCATCTAGAAAGCAAAAATGTGTATGTTTGGATAGTCTTTCTAGCATTTGATCAATAAAAGGTAGAGGGTAGTGATCTTTTCTAGTAGCTTTATTTAATTTCCTAAAATCAATTACCATTCTTTATCCTGTAACAATTCTTTGCAGGGTCAATTCATTTTTATCATTAGGAACAACGGTAATACCTCCCTTCTTAGGGACACAATGAACGGGACTAACCCATCTACTATCAGCAACATGATAAATTATACCTGCTTCCAGAAGCTTTAGTATTTCATTTCTTACCACTTCTTTCATCTTAGGATTCAACCGTCATTGGTGATCAACAACTGGTTTAGCATCAGGCTCCATATTAATTTTATGCTGACATAGTGTGGGACTAATGCCCTTAAGATCATCAAGAGTATATCCAATAGCAGCACGGTGCTTCCTCAAAGTTTTCAATAATCTCTTTTCTTCATGCTCTGAAAGGTTAGCACTAATAATAATAGGATATATCTCCTTTTCATCAAGATAAGCATATTTCAGAGTATCAGGTAATTGTTTAAGCTCAAACACGGGATCACCCTTGGGTGGAGGAGGATCCCCAAGTATTTCAACAGGCAGGTTGTGTTTCAAGATAGGCTGTTGGTCAAAGAAAATCTTATATATTTCATTCCTTTCATTCATATGCATATCATTTTCATGGTCTAGCAAATATTGTTCTAAAGGATCAGTAGGAGGCACAGCAATAGAAGCAAGACCAATAATTTCATCTTTACTGGGCAATTCATTGTCATGGGGTTGTCTACGAAATTTAGAGAAATTGAACACATGAGACACATCCCCAAAACTTACAGTAATAGTCTCTTTCTCACAATCTATCCTAGCATTAACAGTATTCAAGAAAGGTCTACCAAATATGATGGGACAAAAATCATCTTGTGGGGAACCAAGAACAAGAAAATCAGTAGGATACTTTATTTTCCCACACAAGACTTCAACATCTCTAACAATCCCAATTGGTGCAATAGTATCTCTATTAGCAAGCTTAATAGTAACATCAATCTCTTCTAATTCAGCTAGTGCAATATCATTCATAATTTCTTGGTATAAGGTAAAGGGAATTGCACTCACACTAGCACCCACATCACATAAGCCATGATAACAATGATCTCCTATTTTAACAGAAACAACAGGCACGCCAACAATAGGTCTATGTTTACCTTTAGCATCAGGTCTAGCAATTCTAGCGGCTTCATCACAGAAATGAATAACATGCCCATCAATATTATCAACCAAGAGATCTTTAACCATAGCAATACTAGGTTCAACTTTAATTTGTTCAGGAGGCGTAGGTGTTCTAGTACAACTCTTACGAACCACAGTTGAAGCTTTCGCATGTTCCTTTATTCTAACAGGGAAGGGCGGTTTCTCAATATAAGGAGTAGGAATAACAGGATCAGCATTATAAATAATAGTTTCTTTCTCAACTTTAATAGGTTCTACTGCTTTCACTTCAATGGGAGGATGATATTTAAACCACTTCTCCTTAGGGAGATCAACATGAGTAGCAAAAGATTCACAGAAGGAAGCTACTATCTCACAATCAAGTCCATATTTAGTGCTAAAATCACGAAAAGCATCGGTTTCTATAAAGGATTTAACACAATCAAACTTAAGGTTTATACCTGACTCCTTACCTTCGTCGAGTTCCCAATCTTCAGAGTTGAGTTTAATTCTTTCCAATAAGTCCCATTTGAATTCAATATATTTCTTCATAAAGGAACCAACACAAGAAGTATCGAGCATGTACCAATCATTATTAGAAAGCCGAGCATAAAAATTCTGAATAATAATTTCTCTCGGGAGCTCATGATTGGGGCATGAATATAACATTGACTTAAGCCTCCCCCAAGCTTGAGCGATACTTTCTCCTTCACGAGGCCAAAAATTATAAATATAATTCCGATCACGATGAACCAGATGCATACGATAAAACTTCTGATGAAATTCCAATTTCAATCGGTTGTAGTTCCATGATCCAATATCATCACATAGCCTATACCATGTCAATGCCTTCTCCTTCAAAGATAAAGGAAACACCTTCTTCTTGACATCATCCTCGGGCAAACCTGCAAGTTTAAATAATCCACAACCTTCATCCACAGAGATTAGATGCAAATCAGGATGTAGTGTTCCATCTCCTGCATAAGGATTAGCTAGCAGTTTCTCTATCATACCCGAAGGAATCCCATAATAAATATTTTCAGTAGGTGCAGTAGGTTGAGGAGCATCTCTTTGTGCTTCCGGTCGAGGTGAAGATACCCCGAACAAGCCCCTCAAAGGATTATTTTCCATAGTAACAAGTGACAGTAAATTTCAGCACAGTATATAAATTTTTCCTTACCAAGTTCCACTTACCAAAGGCGCTTCACTCCCCGACAACGGCACTAGAAAAGAGTCTTGATGACCCACAAGTATAGGGGATCTATCGTAGTCCTTTCGATAAGTAAGAGTGTCGAACCCAACGAGGAGGAGAAGGAAATGACAAGCGGTTCTTAGTAAGGTATTCTCTGCAAGCACTGAAATTATCGGTAACAGATAGTTTTGTGATAGGATAGTTGGTAACGGATAGCAAGTAACAAATGTAAGAAAGGTGCAGCAAGGTGGCCCAATCCCTTTTGTAGCAAGGGACAAGCCTGGACAAACTCTTATATAAAGCAAAGCGCTCCCGAGGACACATGGGAATTTCTGTCAAGCTAGTTTTCATCATGCTCATATGATTCGCGTTCGTTACTTTGATAATTTGATATTTGGGTGGACCGGTGCTTGGGTGCTGTCCTTACTTGGACAAACCTCCCACTTATCATTAACCTCTCTCGCAGGCATCCGCAACTACAAAAGAAGTATTAAGATAAACTAACTATAGCATGAAACATATGGATTTACGAAGCAACTCATAAACTAGGGTTTAAGCTTCTGTCACTCTAGCAACCCATCATCTACTTATTACTTCCCAATGCCTTCCCCTAGGCCCAAATAGTGGTGAAGTGTCATGTAGTCGACGTTCACATAACACCACTAGAGGAGAGACAACATACATCTTATCAAAATATCGAACGAATACCAAATTCACATGATTACTTATAACAAGACTTATCCCATGTCCCCAGGAACAAACGTAACTACTCACAAAGCATATTCATGTTCATAATCATAGGAGTATTAATTATCATTAAGGATCTGAACATATGATCTTCCACCAAGTAAACCAACTAGCATCAACTACAAGGAGTAATCAACACTACTAGCAACCCACAGGTACCAATCTGAGGTTTTGAGACAAAGATCGGATACAAGAGATGAACTAGGGTTTGGAGAGGAGATGGTGCTGGTGAAGATGTTGATGGAGATTGACCCCCTCTCGATGAGAGGATCGTTGGTGATGACGATGGCTTCGATTTCCCCCTCCAGGAGGGAAGTTTCCCCAGCAGAATAGCTCCGCCGGAGCCCTAGATTGGTTCTGCCCAAGTTCCGCCTCGAGACGGCGGCGCTTCGTCCCGAAAGCTCTCTTTTGATTTTTTTTCCAGGTCAAAACCCTCCATATAGCAGAAGATGGGCACCGGACGCCTGCCAGGGGGCCCACAAGCCTGCAGGGCGCGCCCAGGGGGGTAGGGCGCGCCGCCCTGGCTTGTGGCCTCCTGGTGGGTCCCCTGATGTATTTCTTTTGCCCAATATTTTTTATATATTCCAAAATAATTCTCCGTAGTTTGCAGGACTTTTGGAGTTGTGCAAAATACGTATCTCAGATTTGCTCCTTTTCCAGTCCAGAATTCCAGCTGCCGGCATTCTCCCTCTTCATGTAAACCTTGTAAAATAAGAGAGAAAAGGCATAAGTATTGTACCATAATGTGTAATAACAGCCCATAATGCAATAAATATCAATATAAAAGCATGATGCAAAATGGACGTATCAGTGGTGTGACATGTTACAGGCTAGATTCATATGGCTTAGGATCGGGGTCCCGACAGCGTTGGTATCAGAGCTTGACTGCCTGTAGGATTACCAAGCCAAATTGGTCGATGTTTGAGTCTAGAACTGCTTTAGTTATATAAGGGAATTGATTGTGGAAGGGAACGTAAGATTCTTTTTACTCCTTTCCTCGTGTCTTTCAAATTCTGAGTCACCCTCTTCCTTATTCTACGGGGTTAAGAATTAGGCTTCTCACCTATCTATCAGGATGACGAGTTACTATGCTGAAGACTTATAGGAAAGTTGTAGTCTTCCTGGATCAGTGTCTCCATAAGAATTCAATGTGATGTTGTCAGTTTTCATGCAGGTTGCCTCATATTTCATGCCCGTACAGCCGTTATGCTGTCCGAGTTATCCAAGATCACCAAATTATCTGATGCAATTACAAAATCTTTCACCTCGAATCGATGTCTTTTGGGCCAGACAAAGCACACTAATTGTTGTGTTGAGGTACTCTACTACCTCGACGTATATGTTAAAGGTGTTTAGGAAACCATGTTATTCTAGTGAACCACCCAACAGTCTAGTTGTGTTGTGTGTTCCCAGTGTGATAATTCTGGCCATCGTTATCAAAAGCATCCTGTGATGCTACTTAGTCAGTAGGTATCCTGTTTCTGGGTTCTTGAACCCAAGCATCATTCTACTCACTCCTGTTGGTAGTGTTTGCTCGTTCCTTTAGGATGATTAGTAACCCTGTTATAGTCTTCAAGGTTCGTGGTTTATCATTCTTCCAATACCATGAACCAGTCATGGCAGAAGTTCCTTGTGAACTGAAGATCACAACAAGAGTGCTCTTGATGAGTTCTCCATTCTATAATTGTGACCCTGCCAATTCCTTCCTTCTGCATGGGTTATCCTGAAGAATTATGTCGAACTTGTTCGACTTGCTAACCTATGCATCTACAACTCGGAAAACTCATTTGCTCTTGAGTTGCCCCTCTCTATTTGTTTTCTGACCCTTATCTATCAGTGGATAGTCAAGAGTAATTGTGCATTCATGTTCATTGATGCCTATTATTCTTGTGGTCTGTCAAGCCATTCTATTTCTAAATGACCAGGAGAAACAAACTCCAGTACCTTATCCATTTCTTGGATTGGGTCAAAGTAGTTGTATTGCGCAGATCAAAATGCCAATCCAGCTTTTGCTCTGTTCTACCTTGAAGTATTACCCTCTTCATGTCGAGAATGTCAGGAGAATGGCACGGCCTCTTATGCATTCTTGATACAGTGGTACTTCTCGCCATCATTATTCATTCCTCGGTACCCATGTTGGTTGTAACCGGAATATCGACAAGTGAACCATGATGTGTGAAATCAATACTTCGAGCAACTCTGTTGCTTGGTAGCTAATGGACAATAATTTCATTCTTAGTGTGCTGGTTATTGAGTCATCATTCTAAAGATTGACCGTGCTACCTAGTCCATCTTTCCTGGTGCACTCTTCGATCAATGAGTTAGGTTTGGGCCAAGCTCTTTTGATCATATCGTCTTTCCCCGAAAAGCAAGATTGTTCTCGAGCTCAATAACATATTGGTGGATCGTGATTTTCCGAATATCTTCTCAGAAGTATTACCAGGTTGTCCCCTGACCATTATGTTGAGTTCGTTATCAAGTTGGTTTCCTGTAAACCACCTTTTCTCCAGGAATCTGGGTTGGATATCCCTGAGCTACTTGGTTAAGCCAAACAACAACTTGGAGAGTTGGAAGATAAAAGCTTTGTCTAAATTATCTCATTCCAAGGGGATATCCTATGTGGTGTGTATGTGTTGAAGAAACATGATATGTTCACCGATTGATCCTTGTGATCAATTGTTGCAACTATTGTCTTGTCCAACCTTTGATTTGAGTGTGGGCTATTGTCAAATCAAAATCAGAACCAACGATTATCGTAATGTTGTTTTACTCGTGGATGTTTCCTCGAGCATACACCATTACATTCTTTGGTCTGACCAATGCTAATACCTTGTTAACATAGTTGTGGAATTCCATCTTCATGGGTATTTTGATGAATTGTTGTTGAGCCCATCGAAAACAACCTTATCTCTTACATAACTCATGATGAACATTAAACTAGTGTTGGAAACTTTGTAGGCGATATCTTCATGTCTTGTACATGAGGTATATGTTTGGTGTACGAAGTGACTTACTAAAGTTCACGTGCATTTGATGCAAGTTGACGCCATGAATTGAAGAAAAGTTGTTTGCTTCCTCTGGAAACATCCCAAGTCATTCATGCATGTGCGAAGTATGCTATGGTTTGATAGGTTGGCCGCCTCCATTTCATATGTATTCCTAGCACACTAAGCCACCGATTGAATTGTTCAAGGAAAATAAGTTCCTTCTTAAGAGCTAATCTGGACTTATGTAAGGACTTTCCTATCCTCCAATGATAGTTCCCAACCCAAACTTGGTAGTGCTTTATTGCAAGCTTTCCACATGACCACAATTGTCTTGGACATTGTGTTCACATGGGTCTTGCAATCCAGCTCATGTTTTGGAGTTGGATTCCGCGGTTCATTTCCTGAGGATCTCGCAACATCATCTCGTCGATTTGTGTTGCAAACTCTCCTTTCGGACACGCTGAGTCTGAAGTATCCTGACACCAACCATATCTGAATCTCAGGCAGATATAATGGTTGGAACGTTACCCAAGAGTTATAATATTGGTCTCTCTATAACCCGGTGAAGTGATGTTGCGGCTAACACACCTAGCCAGAAGACCTATTATTATAGTATCTTGTATCAGGAACATTAGCCACCTCCCCATGAGAACCTTGCATGACTTATGCTAGAAGTTATTTCTCATGGACCCTTGGAACCCCCGAAGTCCGACCTATACCTGATGTTCTAGATACCAAGCATTGTCTATAATTGGGGTTTGTTGGTACATCAAGGAGAACATTAGAAGCGGAGTGCTAAATGTCTCTCGGTCGATCATCCAGATTTCATTCCCTAGGCATAACCAAGGTGAAATCTGAGAAAGTGTTGTCTTCCTTTGCATCTGCATCCTCCATCGTTATTCATCATGGTAGTATGATGTGTTGCCAGGATCCTTGGCATGGATGCTGGTAAACCTTGATGAATATGGAAATGCTCAAGTTCTTGAGAGCACGCTCAGACACTAGGTTATATCCTCGCTATCAATTGGAATATGCCTTCCGTTTGCCGGTTTGTTCTATAACCATGGTTCCATTCCAGACTGAGTATGCCATTCTTTCGAATTCCTTCAAACGGTCGTTTGTGAATTTCCTTAGGCTGGTATGAAGAGTTTCAATGATCTCTGGATCAAAAGTAATTATTTTGCCACTTAAGGAAATAACTCTATGAGTCACCTCCCTAAGGTGCCCCGTTATGGTAAGAAGGGCAATTACCTCCTCGCTACTTTGAAACCTCATCACCATCTGTTTAAGCGTGGAATTATTGGCTACCAATTGAACCTTGTCATCTATCTCATTCCATCCCTCTTGATGTGTCTTGTGTCTCAGCTCAATAGACGTTCTCATGTCTCATTCTATGAGTTGATCATGAGTTGCTCGATCTTCGAGAATGTCGATTCTAGTAGAGCTTTTCATTCTTGTTGTTATGTTGGAAGAAGATCCCGAAGGAAAAATATGTCGAGGTCGACATGATGCAATGAATCAACATCTTCGAGAAGGCCAATTGGATTGTGAAGATTGTGTGAGTTTGTGTCCCCTATGTCTTCTTACCCTACGCCTGAATCTCGGGACGAGATTCTTGTTTAGTGGGGGTGAGTTGTCACAGCCGTAGCTTAGGCACTGTCTGTCATTGCATAATCATCATGTCACAATGTTTAAATTCAACTGAATTTGAAATGGGGAATTAACAAACCCTAGCACCTCTTTGAATTACCTAGGTTCAACTAAAATATTTTTTCAATGAATCCAAAATGGCCTTCATAAAATCCCATGATTTTTGAAAAATGTGGAAGCCTCTGTCAAAAATGATTTTCACATTTTTGGAACATTTTGGATAATTGAATTAACCCATTTGCTTTTGAATTTGGGGCTTTTAATTGCTATAAATGTTTTAAATGCTCAAAATATTCTGGAAATTATTGAGGGCCTCTAGGATAATTAACTTAGTGGCCACAAATATTTTTAGGATTTTTAAGAAATGATTTGGTTTTAAAATCAAATCCAAAATAATTGCAGAAATAGAAAACAGAAAGAAAAATAGAAAAAGGACCTTACCTAACCTTACCTGCTTGGCCCAAGCCCAACTGGCCTTGCCAGTCGTCTTCAACCTTAGCCTACTGGCAGAGGCGAGACAGAGCACGACGCCGCGCGCGCCACGCCTCCTGCTTGCCTGCTCCCTCCCCCGCCAGCGCGACATGCGGGATAAGCCTCAGATGCCGTCCGCATCGTGCTGACTCCATCTCCTCTCTTCACCCCCCCCCCCCCCCCGCTCTGTCTCTTTCCCTCTCTCATGGCCGAAGCCATCACCGACTCGCCGCTCGCCGCAACCGTAGCCAAAGCCCCCCCCTTGCCCAGTATTCATGCCCACGAGATCCGTCTCAGCTCCTGCTACGTCACCGTCGAGCCAAGAGTCGTCAGAAGCGCTGCATTGCCGGCACCACCACCGTCTTCCTTGTCGGCCACCGAGAAGCACCATCGTCGATTTGCGGGCTCTAGCGCGCCCCCGGCCTCCCCAGTCACTCTGCTCGAAGCGCAGTGAGCCCCTCTCTGTTTCCCCCTGCCCTTGCTCTCGTTCGTCCTCTAGCTGCTACCACCGAGCTCCGAGCTCCGCCGTCGGCCATGACCGGCGAACTGGTCGAAGCCGAGCTTCCCTAGCCTCGTTTGCATGACCATCGCGCTTGTAGTGCCCCGTTGATGCTTGATGTTGCTTTGGTTTGCTAGAATTCGAGCTGTAGCACCCCGCCCGCGCTATTCCG
Source organism: Elymus sibiricus (assembly GCA_039707655.1). Taxonomy (NCBI): domain Eukaryota; kingdom Viridiplantae; phylum Streptophyta; class Magnoliopsida; order Poales; family Poaceae; genus Elymus; species Elymus sibiricus. The sequence continues at coordinate 148,699,881 of CM077675.1, forward strand.
AGCTCCGACCGCCGCTCGGCTCATCGCCTCCACCACCGCAGACCACCTCCGACCACCTAATGACCACCAACCGACGCGCCAGTGCACTAGCTCTCCAGAGAGCCTAGCGGTGCATCGAACGGAGCCCTGTGGGCAAATCCCGAATGCCTCCGCCGCTCGATTTGGACGCCGGCGTGTGTGACGTGGCAACATCATTAGTGGCTAATGACACCACTAACCAAGCCCATGAACCACTGACAGTGCGCCCGTGCCTGCTAAAAAGATTAGTTAGATTAAACTAACCCTATTTAACCGTCTGGCCACTGACTGATGGGCCCCGCAGGTCAGCCTCTGCAGCTGACCCTGAGCCACTAACCAGTGGGCTCCACTGGTCAGGTTAGACCTGGACCTGGCCCCGCTGACTGCTGACGTAATGCTGACACAAGGATGACGCATTAAATGATTTTCTGGTATTAGAGATATTCAAGAAATTACAGAAAATGCTTAAAACTTCTAAAAAACATAGAAATTCAACCATAACTCAAATGAAAATAATTTATATATGAAAAATGATCAAAAAAATACAAGGAATCTGTTTATGCCATGTTCATGCATGTTTGAGCAAGTTAACATAACCAAGTAGGACATTTCATGATTAGGATAAATTAATAAATAGTGTTGGAGTTGGAATTTAGTATATATTTGAATTCCACTTCACTTAATATGACTACCTATTGCTCTAGGTCAATCCAATGCTTTAACATGCGATATCATACATAATGTTTGTTGCATTGCATTGAATGTGTTCCTTTCCTGTTTGTTGGTAGTGTTCTTTCCCGGTAGACGATGGTTCCAACGTTGAGATCGTTGTCACCGATGAAGACTCATTGTTATCTTCAGAAGTGTCAGGCAAGCAACCCCTCCTTGAGCATCCCGATAATATCCCACCCTCTCGCTCCTGCTCTCATTTCAATGCATTAGGACAACAACGATTTAACTGTTACATGTTCTCGCTAGTTGAACCCATTCCTTTGCAGGACATGTCCTTGTCACGGTAAATTGTTGAAACCACTTAGCATGAGTAGCAACTGCTTGAGCCTTTGTTGTGCTTACTCATCCATGCTTGCTTACTGTGCTTGCTATGCTTAGAGTCATGTCGGGTCTGATCCATCTGGGCGATGGATCGGAATGGATGTGTTCTTGTCCTGCTGTGTGAGAGCTAAGTGTGTGAATCCGTTTTGGTAAAGGTAGCGATGAGAGGCCATGTAGGAGTACATGGTGGGTTGTCTCATTGGGACCGTCCTTAAGAACTGAGTTCTGTGTTTGTTATCCAAGACAAGATACTACCGCACATTGGGATCCTTAATTGACTCTCTCAGCTTATTAATCGCCTTGATCTCAGTCGAGGAGTTGCAACTAGTTTCTGGGGTTTGTAGGATGTGCTGTCGGCCGTGCATAGCGCTGACCGGAGGGGTAGGCTATGGCGCGGTAGATACACCGTGGCCCGGTGTACCAAGCGTAGTACCATCCGTCGAGGTGGGCTTGGGAACCCTGCACACATCGTTTGGGGCCGTAATGGAAACTTCGGCCGGACTTCCATTGCGGGTTCAGTCTCAAATAGGCGGTAAACCTAGACTAGAGTCTTATGTGGTTAACGGTCGTGGCCGACTCCCTCGCTGGGCTTCCGCATGAAGGTTGCCGAGGTGCCTTTTACGTGCACATGGCGGTAAGTGGCGGGAGCGTGTGTGAAGAAGTATACCCCTGCAGGGTGAAATAATCTGTTCGAATAGCCGCGTCCTCGGATATGGACTACTTGGTAAACTTATGTGGTTCATAGACAAGTGAAAGGGATACTCTAAAATACGCAAGATAAGTGTGAGTGATATGGATGGCCTTCTCGTAGGGAGACGGGAGTAGATCCATAGTGGTGTATTGATTTGGTGAATATGTGGACTCGTGTACGCTTTCTCCCTTCAAAGAAAAGATACCACTTGTAGTCATAGTACATGTTAGCCAAGAGTGAAAGCTGGCTTGCTGCAAGTAAACTCCACAACCCCCTTTGTTGACAATGATGCATATGTAGATAGTTCTGATGTAAGTCTTGTTGAGTACCCTTGTACTCACGGTTGCTTCATTTATGTTTTGCAGATGAGACTTCGGTCTCATTAGTGATTCTTATGACGTGGAGTTTGATGTTGACCGGATTAGCTTGGGAATCCCAGATAGAGATCTGGCTCCTTGGTAGGGTCATTGTAGTTTTTCAGGCTCTTCCAGCCGCTTTATTAGATGTCTGTACCTAGACATGTAACTTCCGCTTGTTGCGTGTATGCTCTGAATGTTGGGTCATGTGACCCTCCTACTTGTAACATTATACCATGTTAGCTCTTCGGAGCCTCCTAAATAAATGTTATGTTGTAGAGTTTTGTTGTGATGCCATGTTGTATCTACACATAACGTGCATAGTGCGTGTATGATTGAAATGCATTGGTATGTGTGGGATTCAACACCTAGTTGTGTGCCTTTAGTAGCCTTCTTTACGGGGAAATGCCTCTTTGTGCTTCCATGAGCCTTGGTAGCTTGCTACTGCTCCGGACACATTGATTGACCGGCGTGTATCCTTCTTTGCTGCTGTGTCTGTCCCTACGGGGAAATGTCACTCGGTGTAATGGAGTCCATGTAGCTTGCTACGACTCGTCTACACACGTTGATGACCGACACCTGCATTATTGGGTTACGTATGCCTGTCCCTATACGGTTGTGCCACTTGGGTCTATGACTAGTCATGTCGACCCTGGTTCTTTGACGTGTGAATGCTAGCGACATGTTCATATCCGTGAGCCAAAAGGCGCAAACGGTCCCGACCAAGGTAAGGTGGCAGCCGTGGGTTACCGTGCGTGAGGCCGCAAAGTGGTGTGACATGTTACAGGCTGGATTCATATGGCTTAGGATCGGGGTCCCGACACGGTAGTACCGCTTGTGTGCGGGATGCGAGGGGATAATGGTAGGAATTGTGTCCCCACTATACAAAGGGGTTCTTCTTCCGCAAGAAGATCACCTCTTCCATTCCTAAGATCCATTGTTTCTCCAAGCTCCATTTTTGCCCGATCTCTCTCCCTAGCCAACAAAACTTCTTGATACTCTAGGGTTTGGTTGAGAGGGCCCCGATCTACTCTTCCACCAAGAGAAATTTGATTCCCCCACTAATTCCTTGTGCATCTTGTTACTCTTGGGTGTTTGAGCACCCTAGACGGTTAAGGTCACCTCGGAGCCACAATCCTTTGTGGTGAAGCTTCGTGGTGGTGTTGGGAGCTGATAAGCCACAAGTGTAGGGGATTGTTTTTATCCTTTTTCGATAAGTAAGAGTGTCGAAGCCAATGAGGAGCTAAAAGTAAAATTAATATTCTCTCAAGTTCTATCGACCACCGATACAACTCTACACACGCTAACGCTTAATTTACCTAGAACAAATATGAAACTACTTTGCGGGAATAAAACTAGAAGTACTTAGTAGGTGTAATAGATAGTTTTGCAAGGTAATAGAGAACAAGTAAATAAAATTTAGGGGCTGTTTAGATAAATATTAATTTAGTTAGTTGTTTAGTAGAAAACTTTTTTGTAACACAAGAGAAAGATTTGTCCATAGGCAATCGATAACTAGGTCGGTAATCATTATTGCAGTTTTATATGAGGGAGAGGCATACGCTAACATACTTTCCGTACTTGGATCATATGAACTTATGATTGGACCTCTAGCAAGCATCTGCAACTACTAGAGATCATTAAGGTAAACCCAACCATAGCATTAACACTTCAAGTCCCCTTTATGTTGGGGAACGTTGCATGGGAAACAAAAAATTTCCTACGCACACGCAAGATCTATCCATGGTGATGAGCATCTACGAGAGGGAGAGTGAATCTACATACCCTTGTAGATCGCTAAGCGGAAGCGTTTAATAAACGCGGTTGATGTAGTCGAACGTCTCCGCGATCCAAATCGCAAGTCGTCCCTCGATCCGATCACGAACTAGCGCCGAACGGACGGCACCTCCGCGTTCAACACACGTACGGCTTGATGACGCCTTCACCTCCTCGATCCAGCGAGCGATGGTGAAGTAGTGGTTGAGTTCCAGCAGCACGACGGCGTGGTGATGGTGGTGAGGAACAATCTCTGCAGGGCTTCGCCAAGCGCTACGGAGATTATGACGGAGGAACTAGAGGGTTAGGGTTGCCGCACACGGCTTGGGGAAATCTTGATGTGTCCCGTGTGCTAGCCCTGCCCCTCTATTTATATGTTGAGCCTTGGGGTCTAAACTTGGAGTAAAAGCCTCCTCCAGGTCGGTTTTGCCCGCACAAGGTCGGTTTGGCCCGCAGGGAAAGAGTCCAACTCGGATCCCTTGCCGAACCGTGCACAGCCGCGCACAAGCGGTAGTACTGCTCACAAGCGGTAGTACCGCTTGGGCGGTAGTACCGCTTCACACAAGCGGTAGTACCGCTCGGGCGGTAGTACCGCTTCACCAAGCGGCAGTACCGCTTACGCGGCAGCAAAACTATTTTTGCACTTTCCAATACCTCGTGGGCTTTTATCCCTTGGCCCACATAAAGTGTTCTCGCACCCGAACACTTCGGTAAACATCCGGAACCCCTTCCGGTGAACTCCGGAACTTTTCCGGAGATCAAAACACTATTATCACATATATCAATCTTTACCTCCGGACTATTCCGGAGATCCTCGTCATGTCCGGGATCTTATCCGGGACTCCGAACAACTTTCGGTCACCAACATAATAACTCAATTATACTAATCGTCACCAAACGTTAAGTGTGTAGACCCTGCGGGTTCGAGAACTATGTAGACATGACCGAGACACCTCTACGGCCAATAACCAATAGCGGGACCTGGATGCCCATATTGGCTCCTACATATTCTACGAAGATCTTTTATCGGTCGAACCTCTATGTCAAGGATTCAGTTAATCCCGTATGTTGTTCCCTTTGTTCTTCGGTATGTTACTTGCCCGAGATTCGATCGTCGGTATCTCTACACCTAGTTCAATCTCGTTACCGGCAAGTCTCTTTACTCGTTCCGTAATACAATATCTCGTGGCTAACACTTTAGTCACATTGCTTGCAAGGCTCATTGTGATGTTGTATTACCGAGTGGGCCCTGAGATACCTCTCCGTCATACGGAGTAACAAATCCCAGTCTTGATCCATGCCAACCCAACAGACACCCTCGGAGATACCTGTAGAGCACCTTTATAGTCGCCCAGTTACGTTGCGACGTTTGATACACACAAGGTATTCCTCCGGTGTCAGTGAGTTGCATGACCTCATGGTCAAAGGAACAGATACTTGACATGCAGAAAACAATAGCAATAAACTGACACGATCAAATGCTACGTTTACAGTTTGGGTCTTGTCCATCACATCATTCTCCTAATGATGTGATCCCGTTATCAAATGACATCTCATGTCAATGGCTAGGAAACCTTAACCATCTTTGATCAACGAGCTAGTCAACTAGAGGCTTACTAGGGACACAGTGTTGTCTATGTATCCACACATGTATTTGAGTTTCCAATAAATACAATTATAGCATGGATAATAAACAATTATCATGAACAAGGAAATATAATAATAACCAATTTATTATTGCCTCTAGGGCATATTTCCAACAGTCTCCCACTTGCACTAGAGTCAATAATCTAGTTCACATCACTATGTGATTTACATTGTAATGAATCGAACACCCATGCAGTTCTGGTGTTGTTCATGTTTAGCCCTTGGAAGAGGTTTAGTCATCGGGTCTGCAACATTCAGATCCGTGTGTACTTTGCAAATATTTATGTCGTCCTCCTTGATGTAATCGCGGATGGAATTGAAACGTCGCTTTATGTGTCTGGTCCTCTTGTGAAATCTTGGTTCCTTGGCTAGAGCAATGGCACCAGTATTATCACAAAACAGAGTCATTGGGTTAAGTGCACTAGGCACTACTCCAAGATCTGTCATGAACTCCTTCATCCAGACACCTTCCTTCGCCGCCTCCGAGGCAGCGATGTACTCCGCTTCGCATGTAGAATCTGCTACCACGCTTTGCTTGGAACTGCACCAGCTAACCGCACCCCCATTAAGAATAAATACTTATCCGGTTTGCGACTTAGAGTCATCCGGATCAGTGTCAAAGCTTGCATCGACGTAACCCTTTACGACGAGCTCTTGATCACCTCCATAAACGAGAAACATGTCCTTAGTCCTTTTCAGGTACTTCAGGATATTCTTGACCGCCGTCCAGTGTTCCATTCCTGGATCACTTTGAAACCTTCCGACCATACTTATGGTAAGGCTGACATCGGGTCTTGTGCACAGCATTGCATACATGATAGAGCCTATGGCCGAAGCATAGGGGATGACACTCATCTTTTCTCTATCTTCTGCAGTCACTGGGCATTGAGTCTTACTCAACTTCACACCTTGCAAAACAGGCAAGAACCCCTTCTTGGACTGATCCATTTTGAACTTCTTCAAAATCTTATCAAGGTATGTGCTTTGTGAAAGTCCTATTAAGCGTCTTGATCTATCTCTATAGATCTTGATGCCTAATATGAAAGCAGGTTCTCCTAGGTCCTTCATTGAAAAACTCTTGTTCAAATATTCCTTCACGCTTTCCAACATTTCTATATTGTTTCCAATCAGCAATATGTCATCCACATATAATATTAGAAACGCTATAGAGCTCCCACTCACTTTCTTGTAAATACAAGCTTCTCTGTAAACTTGTATAAACTCGAACGCTTTGATCACTTCATCAAAGCGAAGATTCCAACTCCGAGATGCTTGCACCAGTCCATAAATGGATCGCTGGAGTTTGCAAACTTTGTCAGCATTCTCTGGATCGACAAAACCTTCTGGTTGTATCATATACAACTCTTCCTTAAGGAAACCGTTAAGGAACGCTGTTTTGACATCCATCTGCCAAATTTCATAATCGAAAAAGGCAGCTATTGCTAACATGATTCTGACGGACTTAAGCATCGCTACGGGTGAGAAGGTCTCATCGTAGTCAACTCCTTGAACTTGTGAAAAACCCTTTGCCACAAGTCGAGCTTTATAGACGGTGACATTACCGTCCGCGTCTGTCTTCCTCTTAAAGATCCATTTGTTCTGAATGGCCTTACGCCCTTCAGGTAATACTTCCAAAGTCCATACTTTGTTTTCATACATGGATCCCATCTCGGATTTCATGGCCTCTAACCATTTCTCGGAATCCGGGCCCATCATCGCTTCTCCATAGCTCGTAGGTTCATCGTTGTCTAACAACATGACTTCTAAGACAGGGTTGCCGTACCACTCGGGAGCAGTACGCGTCCTTGTCGACCTACGAGGTTCGATAGCAACTTGATCCAAAGTTTCATGATCATCATCATTAACTTCCTCTTCAGCTAATGTAGGCTCCACAGAAACAACTTTCTGCGCTGCGCTACTCTCAGGTTGAAGTAAAGGTTCAACAACCTCATCAAGTTCTATCTTCCTCCCACTCAATTCTTTCGAGAGAAACTCTTTCTCAAGAAATGTTCCGTTTTTAGCGACAAACACTTTGCCCTCGGATCTGAGGTAGAAGGTATACCCAATTGTCTCTTTTGGGTATCCTATGAAGACGCATTTCTCCGCTTTGGGTTCCAGCTTTTCAGGCTGAAGCTTTTTGACATAAGCATCACATCCCCAAACTTTAAGAAACGACAGCTTTGGCTTCTTGCCAAACCAAAGTTCATATGGCGTCGTCTCAACGGATTTCGATGGTGCCCTATTTAAAGTGAATGCAGCTGTCTCTAATGCATAACCCCAAAACGATAGTGGCAAATCGGCAAGAGACATCATAGATCGCACCATATCCAATAAGGTTCGATTACGACGTTCGGACACACCATTACGCTGTGGTGTTCCAGGCGGTGTCAATTGTGAAACAATTCCACACTGTCTTAAGTGACTGCCAAACTCATAACTCAGATATTCTCCTCCTCGATCAGATCGTAGGAATTTAATCTTCTTGTTACGATGATTCTCAACTTCACTCTGAAATTGTTTGAACTTTTCAAATGTTTCAGACTTGTGTTTCATTAAGTAAATATACCCATATCTACTTAAGTCATCAGTGAAGGTGAGAAAGTAACGATAACCACCGCGCGCCTCAATACTCATCGGACCGCACACATCAGTATGTATGATTTCCAATAAGTCACTTGCCCGTTCCATTGTACCAGAGAACGGAGTTTTAGTCATCTTGCCCATGAGGCATGGCTCACATGTGTCAAGTGATTCAAAATCAAGTGACTCCAAAAGTCCATCAGCATGGAGCTTCCTCATGCGTTTTACGCCAATATGACCTAAACGGCAGTGCCACAAGAAAGTGGTATTATCATTATCAATTCTACATCTTTTGGCATCAATGTTATGAACATGTCTATCATTACTGTCGAGATTCAATAAGAATAAACCCCTCACATTGGGTGCATGACCATAAAAGATATTACTCATATAAATAGAACAACCATTATTCTCTGATTTAAATGAGTAACCGTCTCGCAATAAACAAGATCCAGATATAATGTTCATGCTTAACGCAGGCACCAAATAACACTTATTCAGGTTCATCACTAATCCCGACGGTAATCGAAGAGCGAGCGTGCCGACGGCGATCACATCAACCTTGGAACCATTTCCCACACGTATCGTCACTTCGTCCTTTGCCAGCCTCCATCTATTCCGCAGTTCCTGTTTAGAGTTGCAAATATGAGCAACCGCACCGGTATCAAATACCCAGGCACTACAATGAGGGTTGGTAAGGTACACATCAATAACATGTATATCATATATACCTTGTTTGTTGTTGGCCGCCTTCTTGTCAGCCAAATACTTGGGGCAGTTCCGCTTCCAGTGTCCAGTTCCCTTGCAATGAAAACACACAGTTTCTGGTTTGGGTCCAGCCTTGGGTTTCTTCACGAGAGGAGCAACTGCTTTGCCACTCTTCTTGGAGTTACCCTTCTTACCCTTGCCATTTTTCTTGAAACTAGTGGTTTTATTGACCATCAACACTTGATGCTCCTTCTGAATTTCAGACTCAGCGGCTTTCAGCATCGCAAACAGCTCGGCGACTGACTTGTTCATCCCGTGCATGTTATAGTTCAACACGAAGCTCTTGTAGCTAGGTGGCAATGATTGAAGAACTCTGTCAGTGATAGCCTCTGGCGGAAGGGGCATCCCTAACTCAGCCAGACGGGTGGAGTACCCAGACATTCTGAGCACGTGATCACTGATAGACCCGTTCTCCTCCATCTTGCAAGTATAGAACTTATCGGAGATCTCATATCTCTCGATCCGGGCATTCTTCTGAAAGATAAACTTCAACTCCTGGAACATCTCATATGCTCCATGACGTTCAAAACGTCTTTGAAGTCCCGGTTCTAAGCCATACAACATTGCACATTGAACTATTGAGTAATCATCAGAACGAGCCTGCCAGGCGTTCACAACGTCTAGAGACTCAACTGGAGCGGGTGGATCACCAAGCGGTGCATCAAGGACATAAGCCTTCTGGGAAGCCGTAAGGATAATCCTTAGATTACGGGCCCAGTCCACAAAGTTACTTCCATCATCTTTCAACTTAGCTTTCTCTAGGAACGCATTAAAATTCAGGGGTGCTACTGCGCGAGCCATGATCTACAACATAAATATAGCAAAGACAACTTAGACTATTGTTCTAGATAATGAGTTTAGTTAATCATATTATTTAAAAACTCCCACTCAAATTGACATCCCTCCGGTCATTCGAGTGTAACATGATCCAAATCCACCAACTCAAGTCCGATCATCACGTGAGTTCAGGTGGTTTCAATGGTGAACATCTTCATGTTGATCATATCTACTATATGACTCATGTTCGACCTTTCGGTCTCTTGTGTTCCGAGGCCATGTCTGTACATGCTAGGCTCGTCAAGTTTAACCCGAGTGTTCCGCGTGTGCAACATGGCTTGCACCCGTTGTATGTGAACGTGGAGTCTATCACACCCGATCATCACGGCGTGTCTCGAAACGACGAACTTTCGCAACGGTGCACACTCGGGGAGAACACAATTTATCTTGAAATTTAAGTGAGGAATCACCTTATAATGCTACCGTCGTCCTAAGCAAAATAAGATGCATAAAAGGATTAACATCACATGCAAATCATAAGTGACATGATATGGCCATGAACTTGTGCTTTTGATCTCCATCTCCAAAGCACCGGCATGATCTCCATCGTCACCGGCATGACACCATGATCTCCATCATCTTGATCTCCATCAACGTGTCGCCATAAGGTTGTCGCGCCGACTGTTGCTTCCACGACTATTGCTAACGTTTAGCGATAAAGTAAAGCATTACATAGCGCTTAATGATTGACACGCAGGTCATACAATAATTAAAGACAACTCTATGGCTCCTGCCAGTTGCCGTACTCATCGACATGCAAGTCGTGATATTCTATACAACACATGATCATCTCATACATCACATATAACTCATCATGTAATTGGCCATATCACATCACAACATACCCTGCAAAAACAAGTTAGACGTCCTCTAATTGTTGTTGCAAATTTTACGTGGCTGCTACGGGTTTGCAAGAACCGTTCTTACCTACGCAAAACCACAACGTGGTGTAGTGATTGCTTTTTGATCTTCTAAAAGAACCCTCTTCATTGAAATCGATTCAACTAAAGTGAGAGAGACAGACACCCGCTAGCCATCTTTATGCAACGAAGTTACATGTCAGTTGAAGGAACCTGTCTCGCGTAAGTGTACGCGTAATGTCGGTCCGGGCCGCTTCATCTCACAGTACCGCCGAATCAAATATCAACTAGTAACGGCAAGCAATATGTATACACCCACGCCCACAACTCGTTTGTGTTCTACTCGAGATCTCATCTACGCATAGACCTAGCTCATGATGCCACTGTTGGGGAACGTTGCATGGGAAACAAAAAAATTCCTACGCACACGCAAGATCTATCCATGGTGATGAGCATCTACGAGAGGGAGAGTGAATCTACATACCCTTGTAGATCGCTAAGCGGAAGCGTTTAATAAACGCGGTTGATGTAGTCGAACGTCTCCGCGATCCAAATCGCAAGTCGTCCCTCGATCCGATCACGAACTAGCGCCGAACGGACGGCACCTCCGCGTTCAACACACGTACGGCTTGATGACGCCTTCACCTCCTCGATCCAGCGAGCGATGGTGAAGTAGTGGTTGAGTTCCAGCAGCACGACGGCGTGGTGATGGTGGTGAGGAACAATCTCTGCAGGGCTTCGCCAAGCGCTACGGAGATTATGACGGAGGAACTAGAGGGTTAGGGTTGCCGCACACGGCTTGGGGAAATCTTGATGTGTCCCGTGTGCTAGCCCTGCCCCTCTATTTATATGTTGATCCTTGGGGTCTAAACTTGGAGTAAAAGCCTCCTCCAGGTCGGTTTTGCCCGCACAAGGTCGTTTTGGCCCGCAGGGAAAGAGTCCAACTCGGATCCCTTGCCGAACCGTGCACAGCCGCGCACAAGCGGTAGTACCGCTCACAAGCGGTAGTACCGCTTGGGCGGTAGTACCGCTTCACACAAGCGGTAGTACCGCTCGGGCGGTAGTACCGCTTCACCAAGCGGCAGTACCGCTTACGCGGCAGCAAAACTATTTTTGCACTTTCCAATACCTCGTGGGCTTTTATCCCTTGGCCCACATAAAGTGTTCTCGCACCCGAACACTTCGGTAAACATCCGGAACCCCTTCCGGTGAACTCCGGAACTTTTCCGGAGATCAAAACACTATTATCACATATATCAATCTTTACCTCCGGACTATTCCGGAGATCCTCGTCATGTCCGGGATCTTATCCGGGACTCCGAACAACTTTCGGTCACCAACATAATAACTCAATTATACTAATCGTCACCAAACGTTAAGTGTGTAGACCCTGCGGGTTCGAGAACTATGTAGACATGACCGAGACACCTCTACGGCCAATAACCAATAGCGGGACCTGGATGCCCATATTGGCTCCTACATATTCTACGAAGATCTTTTATCGGTCGAACCTCTATGTCAAGGATTCAGTTAATCCCGTATGCTGTTCCCTTTGTTCTTCGGTATGTTACTTGCCCGAGATTCGATCGTCGGTATCTCTACACCTAGTTCAATCTCGTTACCGGCAAGTCTCTTTACTCGTTTCGTAATACAATATCTCGTGGCTAACACTTTAGTCACATTGCTTGCAAGGCTCATTGTGATGTTGTATTACCGAGTGGGCCCTGAGATACCTCTCCGTCATACGGAGTAACAAATCCCAGTCTTGATCCATGCCAACCCAACAGACACCCTCGGAGATACCTGTAGAGCACCTTTATAGTCGCCCAGTTACGTTGCGACGTTTGATACACACAAGGTATTCCTCCGGTGTTAGTGAGTTGCATGACCTCATGGTCAAAGGAACAGATACTTGACATGCAGAAAACAATAGCAATAAACTGACACGATCAAATGCTACGTTTACAGTTTGGGTCTTGTCCATCACATCATTCTCCTAATGATGTGATCCCGTTATCAAATGACATCTCATGTCAATGGCTAGGAAACCTTAACCATCTTTGATCAACGAGCTAGTCAACTAGAGGCTTACTAGGGACACAGTGTTGTCTATGTATCCACACATGTATTTGAGTTTCCAATAAATACAATTATAGCATGGATAATAAACAATTATCATGAACAAGGAAATATAATAATAACCAATTTATTATTGCCTCTAGGGCATATTTCCAACACTTTACCCCCATACGCAACAATCCCCTTACTCGGGTGTAAGCTTCTCTCACTCTAGCCACCCACTATAAGCGAATCATCCACGTGTGCACGGCATGGAAGGCACCATAGGACAGCACCAAAATAAAACATACAACTCAAACCAATCACGATCATAAATCAACCCATACGACAAAAGAAATCTACTCAAACATCATAGTATAGCCACACATCATTGGACAATAATATATAGAATTAAGCACCATGTTTAAGTAGAGATTACAGTAGGGAAGATAGGTTTTACACCACTGCATAGAGAGGGGAGAGTTGGTGGTGACGGCGGCGAAGTTGTTGGTGTAGATCGTCGTCACGATGGTTGCCCCGGCGGTGCTCCGGCGCCACCGGGAGAGAGGGGGAGAGAGCCCCCCTCCTTCTTCTTCTTCCTTGGTCTCCCCCCTAGATGGGAGGAGAGTTTCCCCTCAGGTCCATGGCCGCCATGGCTCCCGGAGGGCAAGAGCCCCTCCGATATTGGATCTCTCTCTCTCTCTATATATATATATATATATATATATGTGTGTGTGTGTGTGTGTGTGTGTGTGTGTGTGTGTTCTCTCCTGTTTTCGCAACTGTTTTCTGACCCTTTCACCGTTTCTTAAATATCCGGAGATCCGTAAATCCGATTGGGCTGAAATTTTGAGGGGATTTCTATCGCAAAATTATCTTTATTGTGGAGAAAGAAGGGCTCCAACAGACATAAGTGGTGGCCACAAGCTATCAGGGCGCGGCTGGCCGCCCCCTGTTGGCTTGTGGGGCCCTCGGGCATCGTGTTGCATTGATTCTTCTTCCCAAAATTCACATATATTCTAAAAAGATCTCCATAAATTTTTATCGCATTTGGATTTAGTTTGATATGGATTTTCTGCGGAAAAAAACTACAAAAAGATTTTCTACGAAACAAAAAAACACACCAAAAACAGAAACTCGCACTGGGCACTGGATAAGTAAGTTACTCCCAAAAAATAATATAAAATGTTGCCAAAAGCATATGAAAGTTCTAGAATATTGGCATGAAACAATCAAAAATTATAGATACGACGGAGACGTATCAGCATCCCCAAGTGTCGGGTCATGATGCACACGATCACCTATGGGGCCACGGGCCCCTTTGTGGTTCGGCAGGGGTGAGGTCACGTTGCACAAAGAGCAGAGCTGGTGAGACAGCACGACAACAAGACGCTGGTGTTTTACCCAGGTTCGGGCCGCTGGGAAGCGTAAAACTCTACTCCTGCTTTGGTGAATTGATCGGGGTAACACGAAGCGCACGCAGTGCTCAAACCTGGCAAGGTTGCCTTCGGGAGAGCTGCTACGCGAGTACAAGTGTCCAAGAGTCCGAATCTTTAGCTAGGTTGCCTTGGACCTCCATTTATAGCTCAAGGGGCGACCACAGTGGCAAAACAGACATTATCTAGTGATTAGATGGCCAACAGTGCTATCATACCTAACTCTGGAATTTAGGACAAAATGCCATAAATGCTATCCTAGGTGGCGTGCGGGGACGCATCCCCGGTAGGCTTTTACCACCGCTTTAGCTAATTATTGCTTAGTGTCTTGACATGCCTCTGGACGGGTGTCAAACGGGCATAATCTGTCTTCCAGCGCGTCGCCACGTACTTAGCGAGAGCCACTTAGCCACCTGAGGGCTCGACATCGCATCGACAAATGACTGGCGTTGTGATGCGGTGGAGCGGTGGTCAATCGGCTCGCGCCTGCCGGGGGATAGCTTGCCGGGTCTTCCTGAAAATGTGTGCGCCTCGGTCCCCGGCAGGCACGGGGGACGTGAAGGGCGCGGTTCGGGCCCGTTCTGGGCCGTTGCATCGACCTTGCCGGCGTTGCTTGGCTAGCGTAGGCTGCTTCTGTCGGAGTTTTGGTCTTGAATGTTGGTTCCGTCTTCTTGATGCGCTCCTTGATCTCACGTAGAACGGCTTCTCTGGTTTGGACTGTATTTATGTTGATGGGTTCTGCTACTACTGCCTGTGCATAAGTCAGGGGCACTGGGTACCCCAGTCCTAGTGCACCGACACCAAGCTTAATTCCTGCTCGTCCTCGAGTAGGTAAATGATAAAAAAAATGATGTGGAATGCTACCTAACATAATCTTGAACAAATGTCTAATCATGGCATGAATATTAAGATACAACTTATTCAAGGCAATAGTCTATCATTTGACATAAAGACATCAATACTCAGGTTTACTAGCAAACTATCATGTCCTTTCAAAATAACAATGCTAAAGAACTCTATCCCTACAAAATCATATAGCCTGTTATGCCTGGTCCTCCTAGCATAAAGTATAAATCATGAGCACCCGGTGTCAAACCAAGCAATTGGATCGTACTTTTTTATGCGCTTCACCATTTTATACCCCACTCAATACATGAGCGTGAACCATGGACATAGCATATCCCTAGTAGAGAAATGTCTAGCCACAACTTTAATTGGTGGCGCCTCATTTTCAATCCACGCCACCACTATTTTTTTTGAAATAGTGGTGGCGTTGGCATATTTGATACGTCACCACTATATCGTTACTGGTGGGGTGTCCCTAAAGTTCACGCCACTACTATTTTGGATCCAACAACCTACCCGACATCAAGTTAGTGGTGGCGTGTAATTGTTCATCACGCCGCCAGTATTTTCCCTACTGGTGGCGTCGGACTTTTCACAACACCATCGGTAATCGGATCGACCAGTTTAAAAATATTAAAATTTTAGACCAATTACTAATGGCGTGTGATGCCATTGATAATTGGATGTGTCTCACGCCAGCAGTACAGTCTACGCCACTCCACTTAATTCCCGTCAAGTCATTTCACTCTCTACTGATCAATTTTCTATTCTTTTGAGTCAAATCAATTTTATTTTATTTTCAAGACAAATGTAGAAAATGCCACGCTGGCGCAGCACCCAAAAGCCCAACAGGCCCAAAGGACCGACCTAACCCTACAGGTGGGCACAGGAACAACTCTGTCTCCGATCCCCAATTCTGCCGCCGCCGCCCACCGTCCACCGCCCCATATCCCTCAGATCTTGCCGCCTTCCATGGCGTCTCTTCTCTCCCCCAAAGAATCTTCCCTCCACCTTATGTTTCCCCTCACCCAAAGACAAGAGAGAGGGAGATCGACTTCGACCGAGCAGGTCAGCCGTCGTCCATTGCGCGCCAAATTCATCTGTCGTAGGCATCAAGTTCTTTTTCGATCTAGCTCAAGAGCTCCATCCCCATGGCTTTGAGCTCACTGGCAACAATTGGGCCAAGGGCCACTCACTGAGGGCGCCCAGCTCATCGACTCCCTTCTCGACGTCGTCCGCAAGGAGGCCGAGAACTGCCACTGCCTCCAAGGTAATGATCATACCATCTCGTCTCCCTCTCTCTTCCGCTTGAATTTCCGTTAGGAATCATTCCTTTCAGGTTAGATAATTAGTTTTTCTACAGCCGGCGGCGACGAATGGCCACATATTACTTTCTAGCAATCTTGTATGTTTATATCTTGTTAAAAGCTAGCTAGTCGTCTTTTCTACGCGGCCGGAGGCGCACATACATGCATAAGTGTCTTTGCCCGAGCTGGGAGAGGACTAGACGTGCAGGTCATGGATGGTTGCATTGGACGGTTGTTTCTACACACATACTAGCACATCCTTGATCGAACTGAGTATCTTATTCATCTTTTCAAGTAGAACTAACATATATCAAGATCAGTCTGAACATTTGCTGATGTCTAGCAAGGAACAGCAATTGCAAGAGCACATTGGGTAGTTTAATTTCCTTCAACCATAGAACAATACATGAACCAAGGGTAACATATCCAGAGTTTTCTAGTATTGTGTTATCTACATGAATTTGATCATTTAACTACTAGTCGTTCCTTCTATTAGCAAGCCATGAAGCCTTAGTCTTAGATATGGTTCTAATTAAATGCTTTGCTTGACGTTACACTTGCTATGGAGCTTCCTATTTTTATTGACCTATATTTGTATTTGTAACTAGTATTAGAGGAAGCATTTGTACTGATATGTTTAATCCTAGAAAAGAAAACTGTAGTTTCCAAAAAAAAATCTTTGCTATAGTCAGAAGTTGAGGCGATGTATTCAAGAATCTCTGCATTTTACAAACATGATGAATAGCCTGTACTCTGTTTTTGTCAGTCTTTTAGGATTTGTAGTACTATCTGAAACATCAACTCTTAATTAGTTGCTGAATCAATGTACATTCTTTCTAATGAGTCAATGTAGTTGTAGATGCCAATGTTGTTTCCATGTTCTAAATTTGAAAACTTTTAGATGTGTATAATGAACACGATTTCTGCTAATATTTATCAAGAAGATCAAAGGTAACATGTACCAAAACATAGAACTGAAGCAAATTGTTGTAGATATGAATGTTCATTTAGTTTATATATATTAGTTGTCGTTGGTGTATACTTGTGATAGTATTATTAAAGAGTGATAGAAAAGTTCATGTACAAATTAAGTTATTGGCATGTCAACAGATTGAGCAAAAAAATGACTGGAGCAAAAAAAATCAGCTAACAATCGTTTTGTTTTAATGAAATAACTTCCTAGAGTACTAGGTCAGGAGATTGAATGATCAATTTTCTTACCTTTACTTTATAGATGCTTATATATCTGACTGAATGAAGATTATTCTTTTAGATCTCAGCTTCAATATACTTGTGTGCTTGATCATCATAGGCAGCATAAAATTCCATTGTCGCTGAGATTTCTAAGTAGTTCATTCTTTTATTGCTTGAGCTAACTTATTCATGTGTAATTCCTTGTCTGTAAAGTACTTCATGAGGAGGACATCCACAATGAGCTTGGAAGAGGAGCGGTGACAACTAATGGCATCGCCGCAACGAGCGGCGTTTCCTCTTTTTCTCACATCCCAAAATGTACAGAATTTACCAGTGGATGAACTATAAGTGCGTATTTAAATATATGGATGAATATATAAATATTTGGATGCATGGATAGTATGTATTTGAATATATGGATGGATGTATAAATATTTGAATGCAAGGATTAATTGCATATTTGCATTTTTTTGAATCCATAAATACTTAGTGGTGGCGTTGGTGGGTATGCTCATGGACTACTACTAGTGAATAGTAGTGACGTGGGTAAATAGTCCACACCATTGCTATTTCACATAGTGGTGGCGTGAGTGAATAGTGCCATGCCACCAGTAATAAAAATACCGATGACATTGGGGCCTGCACGCCATCTGTATTTGGTCAAAAATGGCACCATATTGGTGGTGTCAACCTTCCACGCTAGCAATGTGGTTTTTAGAACGCCGGCACTATTGTTTTCTGCACTAGTGTATAGGTGGAATAGAGTATAGTGGTAGGTTTCAAAGGAAAGAAAGGCTCACATCAACTAGGCGGATCAACGGGCAATGGAAATGCCCATCAATCGATATTCGTGCGAGGAGTAGGGATTGCCATGCAACACATGTACTAAGAGCTATAAGTGTATGAAGGCTCAAATGAAACTAAGTGTGTGTGCATTCAACTTGCTTGCTCATGAAGACCTGAGACATTTGAGAAAGCCCATCATCGGAATATACAAGCCAAGTTCTATAATGAAAAATTCCCACAAGTATATGAAAATGACAAATCAGGAGACTCTATATGAAGAACATGGTGCTAGTTTGAAGCAAAAGTGTGGTAAAGGATAGTAGCAAGTCCCTTCTCTCTTTTTCTCTCGTTTATTTTTTTTCTTTTTTCCCCTTTTTTCTTTTTTTCTCCTTTTTTTCTTTCTTCTTTTTTTTCTTTTTCTTGGTGGGCTCATTTGGCCTCCCTCATTTTTTATACTTCGTCCGGAGTCTCGTCCCGACTTGTGGGGGAATCGTAGTCTCCATCATCCTTTCCTCACTAGGACAATGCTCTAATAGTGATGATCATCACACTTTTATTTACTTACAACTCGTTATGAAAAACTACTAAATAATATGACTCTATATGAATGCCTCTGGCAGTGTACCAAGATGTGCAATGATCTAGCATAGTGAAAGATATTAAAAAATGGACAAGCCATGGAAATATCATGCTAGCTATCTTACGATCATGCAAAGCAATATGAAAATGAGTGTACTAGTCATATGATGTAATGATGGAAGTTGCATGGCAATGTATCTGGGAATGGCTATGGAAATGCCATGATAGGTAGGTATGGTGGCTGTGTTGAGGAAGATATAAGGTGGCTTATGTGCAAGAGAGTGTATCATGTCGCGGGGTTTGGATGCTCTGGCGAAGTTTGCACCAATCCTCGAGGTGAGAATGGGCAATGCACGGTAACAAAGAGGCTAGCAAATATGAGGTGGTGAGAGTGCGTACATTCATGGATTCACATTAGTCATAATAAAGAACTCACATACTTATTGTAAGGTTTTATTAGATCTCTCGAAGCAAAGTACTACTCGCATGCCCCTAGGGAGGAGGTTGGTAGGAGTTAACCATCGCGTTCCCCTGATTCAACAGCACAAAGAATTTCATTCAAGGATAAATTATGCTTCAACTTCATCGCATAACTAGAGACTATAAGTGCATGCTTCAGGAATTACAAACATTAACATCAATCTTCTTACTAATCCATAATCACACACTTGTGTACCCACATATGATTATCTTAATGTCGCAAAACTATTGCAAGGAATCAAATATATCATATTCAGTGATCTACAAGTTTTATGTAGGATTTTATGACTAACTATGTGAATGACCAATTTCTGTTGACTCTCTAAATAAGTGTAAGTCAAGCATGAGAGTTCAATTCTTTCTACAAAAGACCTGGACATGCTCTATGAAAATAAGTGAAGCAAAAGAGCATTCTACAAATAACGATTTTCTATATGTGGAGAAACAGGCATCAAACTTCAAACGATATAAGTGAAGCAAAAGAGAATTCTGCAAATAACGATTTTCTATATGTGGAGAAACAGGCATCCAACTTCAAATGATATAAGTGAAGGACATGAAGCATTCTATAAAGCCATACTCAAAAGACATAAGTGAAGTGCAAAGAGCATTCTATAAATCAACCATGGACATTCCCATACCAACATGGTGCATTGCTAAAAGGAAAATAAAAGGCACACGACGCTCCAAGAATTTACGCATATCATGTGAACAAAAAAAAACCGAGACATACCGATAATTGTTGAAGAAGAAAGATGGGATGCCTTCTGGGGCATCCCCAATCTTAGACGCTTGAGTATCCTTGAATATTTACTTGGGGTGCCTTGGGCATCCCCAAGCTTGAACTCTTGCCTCTCCTTATTCATTTCATGTTGATACCCGCTCGATCTACGAACACTTCATCCACACAAAACTTAACAAAACTTTTTTTAGAAAGGTTAGTACATATAATCATCAAATCCCATCATGTCCTGCCATAACATTATTGTATAACTATAATCTAATATTACCTACTGTATGCTATCACAATTCTATGGCACCCAAGTCAATGGGGCTCAACAAGAACTCAAATATAAGGAGACAAACCAACTATAACAGCAATCTGTGAGAAACAGGACAGTTTGTAAAGATGTAGATGAAACCTATATTTTTGTAACTCAAAAAATTCTGAAAGATTAGGACGTAATAAAACATTTGCATAAGAGTACTGTGTAAAAATTTCAGAATTTTTACACACCCCAGTAAAATATGAAAATCCAAACACTACAACAAAAGTTTCTGTTTTTGCACAGCACATATCAAAATAGCAATTCAAACATCCTAAAGGTAAATCTTGGCACATTATTTTTATAATACAATGGATTTGTACAAGGCGATAATTATTTTTGTTGAAAAATTTATGTAATCGAGATTCAGAAAGTTTCCATGGGCATGAACAAAAGTTCAAGGACGTCCCCCACTTCAACGATGCTCGTCTTTCTCACTTTCACTTTTCTTTATGAAAAGGTTTTAGGTTCCTCCCTTTATTTTTATTATTTTTATTATTTTAAAAGCACACAGCAGAAATAAATGACTCTCTAAAACTTACGGGTTGTCTCCCTGGCAGCGCTTTCTTTAAAGCCATTAAGCTAGGCATATAGTGCTCAAGTAATTGATCCACCCGGATCCGAAGGCATATCAAAGCCAATTTTAATTAACAATGATTTGTAATTTAGTAGTGAGCACAAAGCAACATATATCATGTAACAACAAAGTCTAACTCTCTTACTATGCATTGGCATGTCATAAAACAACAATTCATGCACATCAAGTAAAGGCCAATACATAGCATAAGTAGATTCTTGCAATTTTATCGTGTTGGAAAAATAGAGAGGTGAAGATTTGGTTCCTCTCTCATAATAATTGCAAGTAGGAGCAGCAAGCACATGCATATTATATTCATCAAAATCATCATGTGTAATATTAAAACGCAACCCATCAACATAGTCCCTAATAAGTGCAAACTTCTCCGATATAGTTTAGTTGGGAGAATTCAAAAAGATAATAGGACTATCATGTGTGGGTGCAATAGCAACAATTTCAAGCTTAACATAAGGTACTATAGCAAGTTTGTCTCCATAAGCATAATTCATATTGGCATCATGGCCACAAGCATAGCAAGCATCAAGTTCATCAAAAAGGGATATTCCAAATGAATCCAAGGGATCATAGCATTCATCCTTCGGTATGTGCAAAGGGAAATCATACAATGTATGAGTTGAAGAGTTACTCTCATTAGAAGGTGGGCACGTGTAGCTAATCCGCTCTTCCTCCTTTTGTTCTTCGCTCTCCTCCTCATCTTTTTCATCTAATGAGCTCACGGTTTCAGCAATTTCTTCTTCCATAGATTCCTGCAAAATATTAGTCTCTTCCAAGGCAGCAGACATTTTCTCAATAAATTCATTAATATAGGCATTGTATTCATAGTTATCATAGCAATATTTAAGTATGGAAAAATTTCCAGATTTGTAAAGAATAGCATCATACTTTTCAATCAAAGAAGCAATTTCATAAGCACCCTAAAAAGCAACAAATTCTTCTATTTGTTCCACATCATAGTAATCATATATACCATTAGCATAAGAAGCCAAGCTTTCATTATCATTAAATTCACATTGAAAGGGAAGGTGTGGAGCCTCCATCTTAGAGCAACAAGTATAATCCCATCTCAAGCATAAATTCCAAGCATACCAATGCAACATTTTAATTTGATCCCGTAAGTGATTCCCTTTTTGAGTCAAGCAATAATCCCTAAAGTACTCACGTTGATCCAACGCGTATCCCATTATCAAGTTGAACGGGGATTTCTTGGGATTATCAAAGTAGTATTTAATGTTTTCCACATAAGCAGCATCCAAGATTATAGGAGGTTCCCCATCTCCATGAGCAGCAAGTAAAGCTAATTTTTGGTGTTTCGTGTTCCATATCCAAAACTAAAGATATAAAACAGCTTTTAACAGAAAATAAATATTACTTAGTGATAAAGCAAACAAGCACACACGAGAATATCAACCGCTACGCTATTGCTCCCCGGCAACGGCGCCAGAAAAAAGTCTTGATAAGCCACAAGTGTAGGGGATCGTTTGTAGCCTTTTTCGATAATTAAGAGTGTCAAACCCAATGAGGAGCTCAAGGTAGAATTAATATTCTCTCAAGTTATATCGACCACCGATACAACTCTATGCATGCTAACGCTTACTTTACCTAGAACAAGTATGAAACTACTTTGCGGGAGTAAAACTAGAAATACTTAGTAGGGGTAATAGATAGTTTTGCAAGGTAATAAAGAACAAGTAAATAAAAGTTAGGGGTTGTTTATATAAATATTAATTTAGTTAGTTGTTTAGTAGAAAGCTTTTTTGTAACACGAGAGAAAGATTTGTCCATAGGCAATCAATAAATAGGTCGGTAATCATTATTGCAGTTTTATATGAGGGAGAGGCATACGCTAACATAATTTCCGTACTTGGATCATATGAACTTATGATTGGACCTCTAGCAAGCATCCGCAACTACTGGACAAATTAACCATAGTGTTAACACTTGAAGTCCTCTTTACTTCCATACGCAACAATCCCCTTACTCGTGTGTAAGCTTCTGTCACTCTAGCCACCCACTATAAGCGAATCATGAACATATTGCAACACCCTACAGAGGGAATCCTCCTTGTGTGCGCGGCATGGAAGGCACCATAGGACATCACTGTGATGCCCCCATCTTAATCGTGCACTAATCATACACGCAAATGCGCACGATCAAGATCAGAGACTGACGGGAAGATATCACAACACAACTCTAGACACAAATTCAAACATAAAGCTTTATATTACAAGCAGGGCCACGAAGGCTCGAATACATAAGTCAGTACAAGCAACAATATCTGATGACAGACATAATTAAACAAGTTTTCCTTAAGAAGGCTAAGCAAAACAACGACATCTAGATTGAAAAGGCGTAGGCCTCCTGCCTGGGAGCCTGATGTCTACTACGCAACTTTATTCTTGTAGACGTTGTTGGGCCTCCAAGTGCAGAGTTTTGTAGGACAGTAGCAATTTTCTCTCAAGTGGATGACCTAAGGTTTATCAATCCGTGGGAGGTGTAGGATGAAGATGGTCTCTCTCAAACAACCCTGCAATCAAATACAAGAAATCTCTTGTGTCACACAACACACGCAATACAATGGTAAATTGTATAGGTGCACTAGTTTGTCGAAGAGATGGTGATACAAGTGCAATATGTATGGTAGATATAGGTTTTTGTAATCTGAAAATATAAAAACAGCAAGGTAGCAAGTGGCAAATAGCGAGCAAAATGTTATATAAATGCTTGGAAATAAGGCCTAGGGTTCATACTTTCACTAGTGCAATCTCTCAACAATGCTAACATAATAGAATCATATGATCATCCCTCAACATGCAACAAAGAATCACTCCAAAGTTCATATCTAGTGGAAAACACGAGATGAAATTGGTGTAGGTAGTAGAACCACCTCAAAGTTACCCCTTCCGGTCAATCTATTGAGCTATTCCTATAGGTGTCTGATGCGTGTGATTTGCGTTGGGTTTTCATGTAGAGGAATGGGTGATGCAGCATAATGCGGGTAAGTATTTCCCTCAGTTTAGAACCAAGGTTTATCGAACCAATAGGAATATCGGTCACCAACCGTCTTCAGCGGCTGCACACAAAAGAGCACACACTTGTACCCAACGCGGCAAGAGGGTTGTCAATCCCCTTGATCTCGTTATTTGCAAGTAAATGAGATGTTTAGATAATTTTAGATAATTGTAAATTGCAAAATAAAATAAAATATAAATAATGGCATCAAGGTATTGCAAGCGTTTGTAAACTTATAAGTGGATAGACCCGGAGGCCGTAGTTTTCTCTACTAGCATCTCTCATGTAGTAGGCTTACAGTGGGTAAACAAATTACTGTTGGGCAATTGATAGAAGAGTGGATAGTTATGCGATATTCGCAGCAATGATCATGTATATATGTCGGTGCACTAGGACTAGTGTACCCAGTGTTGTCGGCGTTCTGGGAACGGGGGTACCCAGACCTGCTTGCCTGCGGCCCAAGGCGTGGCCCACTTCGTCAACCAAACACCACCATGCACAGCCCCACTCGAGACAAGGCCCTCGTGAGGCCCCTCGGCTCGCGAGGAAGAGCAGCGTCAAGACCGGCAAGGGATGGACCTCCCCAGGCCCCCTCTGGAGCGGCGGAGATCTCTATGCAGGGCCCGGCCTCAGGAGTCAAAGATGACGCAAGGAAGGACAGGCAGGAGCCAGCGCGCCAGGCGGTGCAATTTCCCCTTTGGTGCAAAGGGAGCAAGGACGTACGCGGGTTCCCAAAGCCCCCCCCCCCCCAAGGTTTCCATTCTGGTGCAACAAGACCACGACCACGAGCCCCGCAGGACGGATGTCATCGCCGAGCCCACCTCTGCATCATCGACAGCTACTTTGCAGGCGAAGACCGCCTTTGGGCAGGGCGGGCATGTACTCCTGTCCCCCTTCAAAATTGGCCGTTGTGGGATCCCTTCCCACCATTGCGATAAGGGAAGAGGACCCGGGCCATCGCTATATATAGAGGCCAGGCTGCACCGTAGAAGGGGATCAAAAACCAGTCGATTCACTCATCCACCACCAAGCCGACAGAGGGCCAAGAACACCTCAGGAGCGCGCTCACGAAGCTCCAAACCATTGTACTGATTCATCCACCAAACCTCCACGAGAGGCAATCCACCAAAGCAGGAGTAGGGTATTACGCTTCGCAACGGCCCGAACCTGAGTAAACCACCGTGTTCATCTTCTTCCTCGTCATCATGCGAGTTCATCGTCTTGTCCATCGAGTAGCAAGCTAGGTAGGGCGAAGCCGCAGGGGATCTTCGCACACGCCCCTGTGTTCGAATCTTAAGGGTTTTGCGAAGCCCGAAATCCGACTAGTGCCCCTAACTTATGCACAGGTAGTCGTAGCAGAATCCATCGACATGTATACAGTCAAGGCCAAGACTCCGGCAGAAGCAACATACGCTGGCCAAACAACGCCGCCAAGGTCAATACAACGGCCCAGTATAGGCCCAAGGCACGCCGGCCGCGTCCCCGGTGCCTGCCGGGGGCCGAGGTGCACGCATCCCCAGGAAGACCCGGCAAGCCGCTCCCCCGGCAGGCGTGAACCGATCGGCCACCGCGCCACCGCATCGCAATGCCAGTCATTTGTTGATGCGGTGTCGAGCCCTCAGGTGGCTAAGTGGCTCTCGCCAAGTACGTGGCGGCACACCGGAAGGCAGATTACACCCATTTGACACCCGTCCAGAGGCGTGTCAAGATACTAAGCAACAGTTAGCCAAAGCGGTGGTAGAAGCTTGCCGGGGATGCACCCCTGCACGCCACCTCGACTAGCAATCATGGTATTTTTTCCTAAATGCCAGAGTTAGGTAATAGCACTGTTATCTATCTAATCACTAGATAATGTCTGTTTTGCCACTGTGGTTGCCCCTTGAGCTATAAAAGGAGGCCCAAGGCAACCTAGCTAAAGTTTCGGACTTTTGGGCACTTGTACTCGCGTAGTAGCTCTCCCGAAGGCGATCTTGCCGGGTTTGAGCTCTGCGTTGTGCTTCGTGCTCCCCCGATCAATCTACCAAAGCTGGAGTAGGGTTTTACGCTTCCCAGGGGCCCGACCCTGGGTAAAACACTAGCGTCCCATCGTTGTGCTGTCTCATTCCCTCCGCTCTTTGTGCAACGTGACCTCAACCTCGCCGAACCACAAAGGGGCCGACGGCCCCATAGTTGATCGTGTGCATCGTGACCCGACAGCTTTGGTGCGCCGGGTAGGGGGGCATCATTTGCGCGAACCTGAGTTCGTGAGCAGCGTGTCGATCTTCATCACCGTCTTCTTCATCTATGGCTCCCAAGAAGAAGGTCGGTGCAACCGCGCATCCCTCTATTTCGAAGGTCCCCTCGCACGCAGCTGCGGACGCCGATGGCGCCACGACGGCGACGAATGATGCGGGCGTCATGGGCAACGTGACTGGCGCAGGCGGCGTCACGGTCATGTCTCCTGTGGCCGAAGCTAGAGTGAGGAACGCCAAGAGGGGCAACAGCATCAACATCTTGGCGAACTCGGCCCTAGTGCCGCGGGAGGAGAAAACGTTCAGTCTCCACCTTCCCGCCGCACTGGTGGCCGCGGCCGCAAAAGCGACGCCCAATCTGGAGCAAGCCATGATCTTCCAGCTGTGCCCGTTGCAGGCGTGGCTGTCGGACGCGCACCTCCCTCGGAGCAAGACAGAGCGCCAAGCGGGACCGTAGTCCCACAAGTTCGACCTCCTCCATGACAGACCGCCTAGGCAACCAGCGCACGACGACAATAATATGGCGATGCCCCTCTTGGCTCCACCAGGAGTCGAGCGACGTCGCGATCTTCCTCCCTAGCCATGCCGGCCACGGCAGCAGAAGCGATGGTGTGGGCCGAACTACTGCTAAACTTCCCACCGGCGGCTGACAAGATGGACGAGTGGAGAACCACCATCCAGAGTTTGATCAGCTTCGTCGAAGCTAGCAAATCGCAGCATGCAGAGCCGTCGTGATACCCACGAACGGCGACGGCTGCCCGAGTTAACGGTCGCGTCGAGGGGGCCGCGCCAACGGTGAAATCCCTTTCGCAACAGCAGACCCAGAGGCGGCCACAACAAGCTCCACGTGTCGACGAGCCAGACGAGGCATCTATGGTCTCGTCCGGCCCGCGCGATCACCGGGACCAGTGGCATGTCCTGGAAGACCGGCGGAGGGAAGACGCCCGCGTCACCATAGAACGACGCCGGGAAGCGCACCGCCAATCCGACAGGCGCAATGGCCCAGACGCTGGCCACCCCGCACCCAGTGTTGGCGGGTACCTGCCTTATGAGGTTGGGTGCCCTGCCTTCACTCGCGAGCTGTGACAGGTCCGCTGGCCATCGGCCCGAGCTTTCAAGCCTAAGCTGACAGAGAAATATGATAGAAAGCTAAACCCGGTGGAGTTCGTGGGCATCTACATGATAGCCGTTCAAGTTGTCGGGGGAAGGGGTGAGAAGGTGCTCACCAATTATTTCCCTTTGGCACTCAAGACAAATGTGAGATCATGGCTGATACACCTGCTGGAGAACTCCATTTCATCATGGGCTGACTTGTGCAACGAGTTTGTCAGCGCCTTCACAGGTGGCCACCAGGAGCCAGGACAGCCCAGCGACCTGCAAGTCCTTCCGCAGAAGGAAGGAGAAACCCTACGGAAGTACATCCAGAGATTCAGTTGAGTGCACCGCAATATTCCGGAGATACACCCCACAGCCGTGATTGCCGCGTTCCACTCGAATGTGCGCAATAGGAGGATGCGGGCCAAGATGAGTGTGAAGCTCCCCAAGACTATCAACGAGTTGTACACATTGGCGGACAAGTGTGCTCGTGTTGAGGAAGCAAAGCGACTCCCCGGAGAGGAGGTTGGCGTCGAAGTCGACTCCGACGACGACGACGATGCCCCTTGACCGAAGGGGAAAAGCTGGAAGCGCAACAAGAAGCGTAAGGGAAAAGCAGTGTTGGCCGTTGAGAGCTCTCGTAATCTCACTACCGGCAAAAAGGCCAAGGCCGAGGCCCCCGACAAGGGCGCTGCCACGTGTGTTGATTGCCGGCAGGTCCGACGGGCCATAATGCAAAATCCACCGCACCAAAGGCCATGATCTCCAAGAATGCCGCCATGTGGAGCAGCTTGCTGAGAAGCAGGAGGCTGAATACGAGAAGCGTGACAAGGAGAAAGGCCAAGATGGTGCTGCCGGGAAGGGCCGTGGTTGTAGAGGGGGCCGCCATGGCAATACCCCGCAGCAGAAGGAAAAACCTGCTAGAGGCCGTGAGAAGAAAGAAGAAGATGATATGAGTGATGATGAGGATGATGAAGAGTCCAGTGATCGGGAGTTCCAGAAGGCAAATGAAGCCATGTGTGTTGACGGGGGTGCATCCTTGCATTCCTCTCACCGCCAGCTCAAGCAGTGGGCCCGAGAGATCAGCGTCGTGGAGCCAGCTGCAGAGTCCAGAAGACCACTCAAATGGTCCCACACGCCTATCATCTTTGATGAAGAAGATCATCTTGACCGCACCACTGCGCTTGGATGTTTGCCGTTGTTGGTCTCCCCAACAACCCGCAACCTCAAAGTAACCAAGATGTTAGTTGACGGCGGGATGGGGTTGAACTTAATCTCCCCTAAGGTGGTTGAAAGGCTGCAGATCCCTGACGGAGAGCTCAAGGCTACGGGTACATTCCAAGGAGTCAACCCCGGCAAGAGCCGACCCAAAGGCAAGATCACTTTGCCTGTGACGTTTGGCGGGGAATTGAACTACCGGACTGAGAAAGTGGTGTTTGATGTGGTCAAACTCCCCCTGCCTTACAACGGAATTCTTGGACGCCCAGCTCTGGCAAAATTCATGGCAGCATCCCACTATGCTTACAACACTTTGAAGATGCCAGGGCCCGTGGGAATCATCTCCATCCCATCTGATAAAAAGGATATAGTTATATGTGTCGACAAGATGTATCAAGACGCGGTAGCAGCTGAAGTCGCGGAAGCACCAGCTCCCGCCAAGTAATCAAAGAGGGGGAAGAAGTCTAGCAGAGACGCCGGCAATGACTCCGGGAAGCGCGCCTCTTCGGAGTGCGCTGCACCCATCGATGACCTGCCGGAGAGTTCCACTAGCAAGAGATCCAAGGTTAAGTATCCTGCGACGAAGAAGGTCCCTGCAGGGCAGGAAGGCGCTGATGGTACATTTACCATCAGTGCCACCCTTAATGACAAATAGGAAAGCGCGCTCGTTGCCTTCCTGCGGGCGAATGTCGATGTGTTTGCCTGGCAACCATCTGACATCCCCGGTGTTCCCAGGGAGGTAATTGAGCACCACCTTGCTGTCTGCCCCCATGCCAGGCCCGTCAAGCAGAAAGTTAGGAAGCAAGCCTTGGAGCGGCAGCAGTTCATTGCCGAAGAGATCAAGAAGCTTGAAGCAGCTGGTTTGGTCAGAGGAGTGTTGCATCTGACATGGTTAGCCAACCCGGTAGTGGTGCGCAAGGCGAATGGGAAATGAAGGCTTTGCATTGATTTCACTGATTTAAACAAAGCATGCCCGAAGGACCCTTTTCCCCTGCCACGCATCAATCAGATTGTTGATTCCACTTCTGGGTGTGACTTGCTTTCCTTCTTGGACGCATACTCCGGATACCACCTAATATTCATGGCAAAGGAAGATGAGGAAAAGACCGTGTTCATAACTCCATGTGGCACGTACTGCTTTGTACGTATGCCCTTCGGGTTAAAGAGTGCTGGTTCTACATTTGTAAGGGCCGTGCATATTGGATTTGAACCTCAGCTGCACAGGAACGTGGAAGCTTACATGGATGACATAGTAGTCAAAACCAAAGATGAAGCAACTCTCATACAAGACTTGGAAGAAACTTTTATCAACTTGCGCAAGATCAATTTGAAGCTCAACCCTGAGAAGTGCGTGTTTGGTGTCCCATCCGGCAAGCTGCTCGGGTTCTTTGTGTCTCAGCGAGGAATAGAAGCCAATCCCGACAAGATCAAAGCAATCGAGCAGATACAAGCACCCAAGTCCGTCAAGGACGTAAGGCGCTTGGCTGGATGCTTTGCCGCGTTGAGTAGGTTCATCTCCAAATCCGTTGAGCGTGCCCTGCCGTTTTTCAAGATTCTGGAAAAGGCTGTCCTGATGAAGTGGACCCCGGAAGCAGAAGCAGCGCTGCAAGATCTGAAAGCTTACCTTTCCTCCGCTCGCACCTTGGTCGTGCCTAAACTGCAAGAACCATTGCTGCTATACTTGGCAGGAACAAATCAAGTGGTTAGTGCAGCGCTGGTGGCGCAGCGAGAAGTGGATGAGGGCGCAGCCGCTGCAACTAATGTCACCGGGGGTGGAACCGAAGCATTCGCGGCAAGACCTGATACAGGCCAAGGGGAACTTAAGCAAGCAGACGAAGGCAGTCTCAAGGAAGTGGCGAAGAAGAAAGTGGTGCAGCGGCCAGTGTACTTTGTCAGCTCCTTATTACAAGGGGCTAGATCAAGGTACTCTGGAGTGCAAAAGCTGATCTTCGGCCTTCTCATGGCCTCGAGGAATCTGCGCCACTACTTCCAAGCCCACGAGATCACTGTTGTCACCCGCTTCCCGCTGCAGCATATATTGAGGAACCCCGAAGCCACTGGCAGGATAGTTAAGTGGGCACTAGAGCTGTCAAGTTTTGGTTTGAAGTATGAGAGCACTTCCACAATCCTGAGCAGGGCGTTGGCGGAATTCATTGCGGAATTGACACCCACGCCAGACGAAGAGGTTCCAGAGACAATTCTCCCCGGCAAAGAAGCACTTAAAGAATGGATCATGTACTTTGACGGTGCTTTCTCACTTCAGGGCGCCAGAGCAGGCGTGCTCCTCATCGCCCCCACTAGAGAGCATCTCAAATATGTGGTCCAAATGCACTTTCCCCGGGAGGAGGCCACCAACAACACTACTGAGTATGAGGGGCTCCTTGCCGGACTTAGGATCGTAGTGGAGTTGGGAATCAAGAAACTGATCATCCGAGGAGATTCTCAACTCGTGGTGAGAGAAGTCAACAAAGATTATCAGAGTTCGTTGATGGAAGCATACGTGGAAGGGGTGAGGAAGCTGGAGGAGTGCTTTGATGGATTGCAAACAGAGCACGTGCCACGTGCAGAAAATAGCATCGCTGATCATCTATCAAAGTGCGCTGCACAAAAGCCCCCTATGAAACCAGGAAGCTTTGTCCTCCACCTCACTCAGCCATCAGTATCCCCATCAACGATGACCAGGAAAAGAAGAAAGTTGAACTCCGGCAAGCATTTCCCGGCAGAGTTTCCTGAAGCCGCTGGTAGAGAGGCTGCCGGGGCAACCCCGTTTCAGTTGGTGAGCAGCTCCCTCCTGCAGGACCCCAGGTCATTGCGGTCGAGGTAAGCGCTCCCATGAATGATGAGATGCCTTTAGTCCTCGTTGTCGAGCCACAGGCTCCAGCTTGGGCACAACACATAGTCCACTTCCTTCAAACAGGAGAACT
The DNA here is from genome assembly GCA_039707655.1 of Elymus sibiricus. Classification (NCBI taxonomy): domain Eukaryota; kingdom Viridiplantae; phylum Streptophyta; class Magnoliopsida; order Poales; family Poaceae; genus Elymus; species Elymus sibiricus. The sequence continues at coordinate 148,731,274 of CM077675.1, forward strand.
TCCCGAAGAACAAGAAGAAGCCGAAAAAGTAGCCCGTCAGTCAAGTATGTACCAGTTTGTCGATGACACTTTATACAGAAAAAGACCAAACGGTGTGAAATTAAGGTGTATTTGCTGGGATGATGGGCTAAAGCTGTTGGCAGAGATTCATGGAGGCATGTGTGGGTCTCACATTGGATCAAGGGCCCTTGCCGGAAAAGCCTTCCGGCAGGGTTTCTATTGGCCCACTGCCCTCCAAGATGCAACTGAGCTAGTCACCAAGTGTGAGGCCTGTCAGTTCCATTCCAAGAACATTCATCAACCAGCGCAAGTCCTCCAGACGATCCCTTTATCCTGGCAATTCTCGGTCTGGGGGCTCGATATTTTGGGCCCCTTTCCCCGCGCTGTCGGGGGCTTTGGATTCTTGTTCGTAGCAATCGACAAGTTTACAAAGTGGCCTGAGGTGGAACCAGTGAGGAAGGTGACCGCACAGTCAGCTGTCAAGTTCCTGAAAGGACTGGTGTGCCGTTTTGGTGTGCCCAATAGGGTGATCACCAATAATGGCACCCAGTTCACGAGCCGCACCTTTATGATGTACATCCAAAGCCTTGGAAGCAAGGTCTCCTTCGCCTCTGTTGCCCACCCAAGGAGCAACGGGCAAGTCGAGAGGATGAATGCTGAAGTGTTGCATGGACTCAAGACAAGAACTTTCGATACACTGCGGAGATGCGGCAAGCGTTGGATAGATGAGCTACCGGTGGTTCTTTGGTCCCTCAGAACGACACCAAATCGAGCTACCGGCCAGACGCCCTTCTCCCTAGTGTATGGGGCGGAAGCTGTTCTCCCCATGGAACTCATATACGGGTCACCTCAAGTACTTGCCTACGATGAATTGGTCCCTCAGAACGACACCAAATCGAGCTACCGGCCAGACGCCCTTCTCCCTAGTGTATGGGGCGGAAGCTGTTCTCCCCATGGAACTCATATACGGGTCACCTCAAGTACTTGCCTACGATGAAGTAGAGCAAGAGAAGCTACGGCATGACGATGCCATGCTCCCCGAGGAAGATCGTCTCTGGGCCGCTGTGCGTGCTGCACGCTACCAGTAGGACCTGCACCGCTATCACAGCCGCAGGGTCCACGCCCGGAGCCATGAGGAAGGTGACCTTGTCCTTAGGCGCGTTCAGTCCGCCAAGGGTACCAACAAGTTGACGCCAAAGTGGGAAGGCCCTTATCGGGTAGCACGAGACACCAGACCTGGCGCAGTCCGTCTGGAGACCGAAGATGGCACCAAAATGCTTAACTCATGGAATATTGAGCATCTTCGTAAGTTCTACCCGTAAGGCGCAGTTGCCGGGTTCAGTCCCCGGCAACCACCTTTTGTACAAGCCTTGCCGCAGTTGCATGTAACCCTTTGTACAAAGCCAGGCGCAGACCCTGTGGATGCAATAATAAAGCTAGGCATTGCATCATACCATCAAACTGCATGTCTTGCTATGCATTTTTATTTTGCAATGGTATCGCTTTTGAGTTTTAGGAATTTGCTAGAATACTTGATGAGCCTATTATCCTTGTTGTCGCGTTCTCTCTTGCCAGAGGACAGAGGCCTCTTGCCCTACATGTTTGACCACTAGGAAAACAAGGAAGGAGGGCGGAGAAACAAGGACGATGGCCCGTCGTACTCCAGGAAGTAATATTGCCTGAAAAGATAAGTATAAATCACATATTCCAAGCTCGAAGCCATTTGCTCCCTTTAGGAAACCCCTGTTATCCTCTTTAAGCTGTGTACAATGGAGTCCTTCACGCAATGGAAACCCTTGTCGGGACGAGCCGTCCCCCAGCCCCTGTCGCTTATCAGCTATGGGGGTTGCGCCGATACCGACAAGAAGCCTTGCCGGGGAATAATACCAGCTTGCTGCTGGGGGGGGCTCGCTCCCACTTGGCGCACGCGGTACATACTGACCCGGCAAATAGTTCCATGCGGCAGAGACAAACACGCTAACACAGTACAAACAAAAGAAGGAAGGGACAGTACTTAGGGAAGAGAAATAGCATTCTTTTATTCATTTTCGATACAAGATGGATAAAAGATTACATTATGATTAGCTAAAACTTGGCAAGCGCCTACATCTTTTGATTTATAAAAAGATAAGTGCCCCGTAGTGCCATTGTTGTTGCTCTCCTCCTAGGGATCAGATGGAGAAGAAGAAGGGGGCAAAAGGAGCGCCTGGCTGGGATTCGATGCCTCCCCACCAGGGGCAGCGGGACGCGCCTCCGGAGGATCATGGAAATCCTACCCCCAGGTAGGGCGGACGAAGCCGGCAGGGAGGAAGAAGATGGAGGGCAGGTGCAAATGGTGGCGCTGCTGGAGCACAGCTGGTGATGATGGTGCTGCGGCAATCACGACGCCTCGGAGCCTCCGTCTTCGCTCAAGAAGCTGTTGGGGAATGTTGCATGGGAAACAAAAATTTTCCTACGCACACGCAAGATCTATCCATGGTGTTGAGCATCTACGAGAGGGAGAGTGGATCTACATACCCTTGTAGATCGTTAAGCGGAAAGCGTTAAGAAACGCGGTTGATGTAGTCGAACGTCTTCGCGATCCAAATCGATAGCCGTACCACGATCCAATCACGAACCGTTCCGCGATCCAATCACGGTCCTTCCGATCTAGCGCCGAACGGACGGCACCTCCGCGTTCAGCACACGTAAGAGGGGGCGGAGAGGTAGATGAGTTCTCCGCCTTCTTAATCCAGCAAGAGGGGGCGGAGAGGTAGATGAGTTCTCCGATAGCGCGACGGCGGCGGTGGTGGAACTATTCCAGCAGGGCTTCGCCTAAGCACTGCTGAAAAACTAGAGGAACTAATCTATCGGGAGAGAGGGCTGCACCGTGGCCTATTGGGTTGAAGTGCTATGGCCCTCTCTACCTCTAGTATATATAGGAGGGAGGGGAGGGGCCGGCGCCCTAGGGATCCTCCCCTAGGGTCGGCCGAAGTGGGGAGGAGAGGGAGTTGGACTCCAATCCTACTCCTAGTAGGACTCCTCCCCCACTTGGAAACCCTTCCCCCTTTGGGCTTTTGCCTTTTCCTCTCACACCAGCCGCATGGGCCCCTAGGGGCTGGCTTGCCCAGCCCACTAAGGGCTGGTGCGCCACCCCTAAGGCCCATGTGGCCTCTCGGCGTGAGTGGCCCCTCCCGATGGCCCTCCGGGACCCTCCCGGCACTCCCTGTACACTACCGGAAACACCCGAAACTTTTCCGGTGGCCAAAACGGGACTTCCTATATATCAATCTTTACCTCCGGACCATTCAGGAGCTCCTCGTAACGTCCGGGATCTCATCCGGGACTCCGAACAACCTTCGGTCACCACCATACATAACTCTACCATACCGAAACGTCACCTAACCTTAAGTGTGCAGACCCTGCGGGTTCGAGAACTATGTAGACATGACCGAGACACCTCTACGGTCAATAACCAATAGCGGGACCTGGATGCCCATATTGGTTCATACATATTCTACGAAGATCTTTATCGGTTGAACCTCTATGTCAAGGATTCAGTTAATCTCGTACGCTGTTCCATTTGTTATTCGGTATGTTACTTTCCCGAGATTTGATCGTCGGTATCTCCATACCTAGTTCAATCTCGTTACCGGCAAGTCTCTTTACTCGTTCCGTAATACAAGATCCCATGGCTAACACTTTAGTCACATTGCTTGCAAGGCTTATTGTGATGTTGTATTACAGAGTGGGCCCTGAGATACCTCTCCGTCATACGGAGTAAGAAATCCCAGTCTCGATCCATGCCAGCTCAACAGACACCTTCGGAGATACCTGTAGAGCATCTTTATAGTCACCCAGTTACGTTGCGGCGTTTGATACACACAAGGCATTCCTCCGGTGTCAGTGAGTTGCATGATCTCATGGTCATAGGAACAGATACTTGACATGCAGAAGACAATAGCAATAAACTGACACGATCATATGTTACGTTCATAGTTTGGGTCTTGTCCATCACATCATTCTCCTAATGATGTGATCCCGTTATCAAATGACATCTCATGTCTATGGCCAGGAAACCTTGACCATCTTTGATCAACGAGCTAGTTTACTAGAGGCATACTAGAGACACAGTGTTGTCTATGTACCCACACATGTATTTGAGTTTCCAATCAATACAGTTATAGCATGGATAATAAACGATTATCATGAACAAGGAAATATAATAATAACCAATTTATTATTGCCTCTAGGGCATATTTCCAACAGTCTCCCACTTGCACTAGACTCTATAATCTAGTTCACATCACCATGTGATTTACATTGTTATGAATCTAACACCCAATGAGTTCTGGGGTTCGATCATACTTTGCATGTGAGAGAGGTCTTTAGTCAACGGTGTGCAACAATCAGATCCGTGTGTTCTTTGCAAATCTATATGTCTTACTGCAGATGCTACCATGCTCCACTTGGAGCTATTCCAAATGGTTGCTCCACTGTATGTATCCGGATTGCTACTCAGAGTCATCCGGATAGGTGTCAAAGCTTGCATTGACGTAACCCTTTACGACGAACTCTTTATCACCTCCATAATCGAGAAATATTTCCTTAGTCCTCTAGTTACTAAGGATAACTTTGACCGCTGTCTAGTGGTCCACTCCTGGATCACTCTTGTACCCCTTGACAGAATCATGACAAGGCACACACCAGGTGCGGTACACAGCATGGCATACTATACAGAGCCTATGGATAAGGCATAGGGGACGACCTTCGTCCTTTCTCTTTCTTCTGCCGTGGTCGAGCTTTGAGTCTCACTCAACTCCACACCTTACAAATCAGGCAAGAACTCTTTCTTTGACTGATCCATTTTGAACTCTTTCAAAATCTTGTCAAGGTATGTACTCATTGAAATTTTTATCAGACGTCTTGATCTATCTATATAGATCCTGATGCCCAATATCTAAGTAGCTTCTTTCCAGGTTTTCCTTTGAAAAAACTCCTTTTCAAACAACCCTTTATGCTTTCCAAAAATTCTACATCATTTCCGATGAACAATATGTCATCCACATATACTTATCAGAAAATCTATAGTGCTCCCACTCACTTCATTGTAAATACAAGTTTCTCATAAACTTTGTATAGACCCAAAAACTTTGATCATCTCATCAAAGCGTATATTCCAACTCCGAGATGCTTGCTCCAGTCCATGGAAGGATCGCTGGAGCTTGCATACATTTTAGCATCCTTAGGACTGACAAAACCTTCTGGTTGTATCACATACAACCTTTCCTCATGTAAACCGTTAAGGAAACTCTGTTTTGACATCCATCTACCAGATTTCATAATCGAAAAATGCAGCAACTGCTGACATAACTCCAACAGACTTTAGCATCGCTACGGGTGAGAAAGTCTCATCGTAGTCAACTCCTTGAACTTGTGAAAAACCCGTTGCCACAAGTCGAGCTTTATAGACGGTGACATTACCGTCCGCGTTCGTCTTCCTTTTAAAAAGTCCATTTGTACTCAACGGACTGCCGTTTAATGGGCAAGTCTACCAAAGTCCATACTTGGTTTTCATACATGGATCCTTTCTCGGATTTCATGGCTCCTATCCATTTGTTTGGAATCCGGGCCCACCATCGCTTCTTCATAGCTCGTAGGTTCACTGTTGTCTAACAACATGACCTCCAAGATAGGATTGACGTACCACTCAGGGGCGGTATGAGTCCTTGTCCACCTACGAGGTTCGATAGTAACTTGATCCAAAGCTTCATGATCATCATCATTTGCTTCCTCTTCACTTGGTGTAGACGTCGCAGAAACATCTTTCTGCGTTTGTGCTACTATCCAACTGAAGTAACGGTTCAACAACCGCATCAAGTTCTACTTTCCTCCCACTCAATTCTTTTGAGAGAAACTCTTTCTCGAGAAAGGACCCGTTTTAGCAACAAACACTTTGCGCTTGGATCTGAGATAGAAGGTATACCCAACTGCTACATTAGGGTATTCTATGAAGATGTATTTGTCCGCTTTGGGTTCGAGCTCATCAGGTTGAAACCTTTCTCACATAAGCGTCGCAGCCCCAAACAATAAGAAATGACAGCTTAGATTTCTGCCAAACCAAAATTCATACGGTGTCATCTCAACGGACTTAGATGGTGCCCTATTTAAAGTGAATGTAGTTGTCTCTAATGCATAACCCCATAACGATAGTGGCAAATCGATAAGAGACATCATAGTACGAACCATATCTAATAGAGCACGACAACGACGTTCGGACACACCATCACACTATGGTGTTCCAGGTGGCGTGAGTTGTGAAACAACTTCCACATTGTCTTAAGTTTTATACCAAACTCGTAACTCAGATATTTACCTCCACGATCATATCGTAGACATTTTATCTTCTTGTCACGATGATCTCAAACTTCACTCTGATTTTGTTTGAACTTTTCAAACGTTTCAGACTTGTGTTTCATTAAGTAAATATCCCCATATCTACTCAAATCATCAGTGAAGGTAGGAAAATAATGATATCCACCGCACGCTACAACACTCATTGGACCGAATACATCAACATGTATCATTTCCAATAAGTTACTTGCCCGCTCCATCATACCGGAAAACGGGGTCTTAGTCATCTTGCCCATGAGGCATGGTCCGCATGTCTCAACCGATTCGAAATCGAATGAGTCCAAAGATCCATTGGCATGGAGTTTCTTCATGCGTTTTACACCAATATGACATTTAGCGGCAGTGCCACAAGTATGTGGTACTATCATTATTAACTTTGTATCTTTTGGCATCAATATTATGAACATGTGTATCACTACGATCAAGATTCAATAAACCATTCTCATTGGGTGCATGACCATTGAAGGTATTATTCATGTAAACAGAATAACCATTATTCTCTAACTTAAATGAATAACCGTATTGCAATAAACATGATCTAATCATGTTCATGCTCAACGCGAACACCAAATACCATTTATTTAGGTTCATCACTAATCCCGAAGGTAGAGAGAGCGTGCGATGGTGATCACATGAACCTTGGAAACACTTCCAACACTCATCGTCACCTCACCCTTAGCTACCCTTCGTTTATTCCGGAGCTTTTATTTCGAGTTACTAACATTTAGCAACCGAACCGGTATCCAATACCAAGGTGCTACTAGGAGTACTAGTAAGGTACACATCAATAACACGTATATCAAATATACTTCTGTCGACGTTTCCAGCCTTCTTATCTACCAAGTATCTAGGGTTGTTCCGCTTCAGCGACCGTTCTCCTCATAATAGAAGCACTTAGTCTCAGGTTTGGGTTCAACCTTGGGTTTTTTCACTGGAGCAGCAACTGACTTGCCATCCATGAAGTTTCCCTCCTTCCCCTTGCCCTTCTCGAAACTAGTGGTTTTACTAACCATCAACACTTGATGCTCCTTCTTGATTTCTACCTTCGCGGTGTCAAACATCGCGAATAGCTCAGGGATCATTATTTCCATCCCTGGCATTTTATAGTTCATCACGAAGCTCTAGTAGCTTAGTGACAGTGACTTGGAGAACTATATCAATCACTATCTTATCTGGAAGATCAACTCCCACTCGATTCAAGCGATTGTAGCACCCAGACAATCTGAGCACATGCTCACCGATTGAGCTATTCTCCTTCATCTTGCAGGCAAAGAATCTTGTTGGAGGTCTCATACCTCTCAACACGGGCACGAGCCTGAGATCCCAATTTCAGCTCTTAGAACATCTCATAAGTTCCGTGACGTTCAAAACGTTTTGGAGCCTCAATTATAAGCCGTAATGCATGACGCACTGAACTATCAAGTAGTCATCAGAACGTGCTTGTCAGATGTTCACAACATCTACAGACGACGCTTGAGGGGGTGGCGCACCGAGCGGTGCATTAAGGACATAAGCCTTCTGTGTAGCAATGAGGACAATCCTCAGATCACGGATCCAGTCCGCATTATTGCTACCATCATCTTTCAACTCTATTTTCTCTAGGAACGTATAAAAACACAGGGGAGCTACAGCGCGAGCTATTGATCTACAACATAATTTGCAAAGACATTTTGACTATGTTCATGATAATGAGTTCAATTAATCATATTACTAAAGAACTCCCACTCAAATTGACATCCCTCTGGTCATCCGAGTGTTACATGATCCAAATTCACCAACCCAAGTCCGATCATCACGCGAGATGAGGTGGTTTCAATGGTGAACATCTCCATGTTGATCATATCTACTATATGACTCATGTTCGACCTTTTGGTCTCTTGTGTTCCGAGGCCATGTCTGTACATGCTAGGCACGTCAAGTTTAACCCGAGTGTTCTGCATGTGCAACACTAGCTTGCACCCGTTGTATGTGAACGTAGAGTCTATCACACCCGATCATCACGTGGTGTCTTGAAACGACGAACTTTCGCAACGGTGCACACTTCGGGGAGAACACAATTTTACCTTGAAATTTTAGTGAGGGATCACCTTATAATGCTACCGTCGTCCTAAGCAAAATAAGATGCATAAAAGGATTAACATCACATGCAAATCATAAGTGACATGATATGGCCATGAACTTGTGCTTTTGATCTCCATCTCCAAAGCACCGGCATGATCTCCATCGTCACCGGCATGACACCATGATCTCCATCATCTTGATCTCCATCAATGTGTCGCCATGAGGTTGTCGCGCCAACTGTTGCTTCTATGACTATTGCTAACTCATAGCGATAAAGTAAAGCAAAAACGACGAAAATAAATTAAAGACAACCCTATGGCTCCTACCGGTTGCCGTACTCATCGACATGCAAGTCGTGATATTCTATACAAAACATGATCATCTCATACATCACATATATCTCATCATGTAATTGGCCATATCAGATCATAACATACCCTACAAAAACAAGTTAGACGTCCTCTAATAGTTGTTGCAAGTTTTACGTGGCTGCTACGGGTATCTAGCAAGAACAATTCTTACCTATGCAAAACCACAATGGTGATACACAAATTGCTATTCAACCTTCTCAAGGACCGCCTTTGTCGAATCCGATCCAACTAAAGTGAGAGAAACAGACACCCGCCAGCCATCTTTATACAACAAAGTTACATGTCAGTTGATGGAACCGGTCTCTCGTAAGCATACGAGTAATGTTGGTCCGGGCCGCTTCATCCCACAATACCGCTGAATCAAGAAAATACTAAGGGAGGAAGCAATCTGAATATCAACGACCACAAACTCCTTTGTGTTCTACTCGTGATCTCATCTACGCATAGACCTAGCTCATGATGCCACTGTTGGGGAACGTTGCATGGGAAACAAAAAATTTCCTACGCACACGCAAGATCTATCCATGGTGATGAGCATCTACGAGAGGGAGAGTGGATCTACATACCCTTGTAGATCTCTAAGCGGGAAGCATTAAGAAACGCGGTTGATGTAGTCGAACGTCTTCGCGATCCAAATCGCTAGCCGTCTCGCGATCCGATCACTATCCGTCCCGCGATCCAATCACGAACCGTTCCGCGATCCAATCACGGTCCTTCCGATCTAGCGCCGAACGGACGACACCTCCGCGTTCAGCACATGTATAGCTCGATGACGATCTCCTCCTTCTTGATCCAGCAAGAGGGGGCGGAGAGGTAGATGAGTTCTCCGGTAGCGCGACAGCGCGGCGGCGGTGGTGGTGGAACTATTCCAGTAGGGATTCACCTAAGCACAGCTGAAAAACTAGAGGAACTAATCTATCGGGAGAGAGGGCTGCACCGTGGCCTATTGGGTTGAAGTGCTATGGCCCTCTCTCCCTCTAGCATATATATGAGGGAGGGGAGGGGCCGGCGCCCTAGGGATCCTCACCTAGGGTCGGCCGAAGTGGGGAGGAGAGGGAGTTGGAGTCCAATCCTACTCCTAGTAGGACTCCTCCCCCACTTGGAAACCCTTCCCCCTTTGGGCTTTTGCCTTTTCCTCTCACCCCAGCCGCATGGGCCCCTAGGGCTTGGCTTTCCCAGCCCACATGAGCTGGGGCGCCACCCCTAAGGCCCATGTGTCCTCCCGGCGTGAGTGGCCCCTCCCGATGGCCCTCCGGGACCCTCCCGGCACTCCCGGTACAATACCGGAAACACCCGAAACTTTTCCGGTGGCCAAAACGGGACTTCCTATATATCAATCTTTACCTCCGGACCATTCAGGAGCTCCTCGTGACGTCCGGGATCTCATCCGGGACTCCGACCAACCTTCGGTCACCACCATACATAACTCTACCATACCAAAACGTCACCTAAACTTAAGTGTGCAGACCCTGCGGGTTCGAGAACTATGTAGACATGACCGAGACACCTCTACGGTCAATAACCAATAGCGGGACCTGGATGCCCATATTGGTTCCTACATATTCTACGAAGATCTTTATCGGTTGAATCTCTATGTCAAGGATTCACTTAATCTCGTACGTTGTTCCCTTTGTTCTTCGGTATGTTACTTGCCCGAGATTCGATCGTCGGTATCTCCATACCTAGTTCAATCTCGTTACCGGCAAGTCTCTTTACTCGTTCCGTAATACAAGATCCCGTGGCTAACACTTTAGTCACATTGCTTGCATGGCTTATTGTGATGGTGTATTACCGAGTGGGCGCTGAGATACCTCTCCGTCATACGGAGTAACAAATCCCAGTCTCGATCCATGCCAGCTCAACAGACACCTTCGGAGATACCTGTAGAGCATCTTTATAGTCACCCAATTACGTTGCGACATTTGATACACACAAGGCCTTCCTCCAGTGTCAGTGAGTTGCATGATCTCATGGTCATAGGAACAGATACTTGACATGCAGAAAACAATAGCAATAAACTGACACGATCATGTGCTACGTTCATAGTTTGGGTCTTGTCCATCACATCATTCTCCTAATGATGTGATCCCGTTATCAAATGACATCTCATGTCTATGGCCAGGAAACCTTGACCATCTTTGATCAACGAGCTAGTTTACTAGAGGCATACTAGGGACACAGTGTTGTCTATGTACCCACACATGTATTTGAGTTTCCAATCAATACAATTATAGCATGGATAATAAATGATTATCATGAACAAGGAAATATAATAATAACCAATTTATTATTGCCTCTAGGGCATATTTCCAACAGTCTCCCACTTGCACTAGAGTCTATAATCTAGTTCACATCACCATGTGATTTACATTGTTATGAATCTAACACCCAATGAGTTCTGGGGTTCGATCATACTTTGCATGTGAGAGAGGTCTTTAGTCAACGGTCTGCAACATTCAGATCCGTGTGTTCTTTGCAAATCTATATGTCTTACTGCAGTTGCTACCATGCTCCACATGGAGCTATTCCAAATGGTTGCTCCACTATACGTATCCGGATTGCTACTCAGAGTCATCCGGATAGGTGTCAAAGCTTGCATCGACGTAACCCTTTACGACGAACTCTTTATCACCTCCATAATCGAGAAATATTTCCTTAGTCCTCTAGTTACTAAGGATAACTTTGAGCGCTGTCCAGTGGTCCACTCCTGGATCACTCTTGTACCCCTTGATAGAATCATGACAAGGCACACACTAGGTGCGGTACACACCATGGCATACTATACAGAGCCTATGGATAAGGCATAGGGGATGACCTTCGTCCTTTCTCTTTCTTCTGCCGTGGTCGAGCTTTGAGTCTCACTCAACTCCACACCTTAGAAATCAGGCAAGAACTCTTTCTTTGACTGATCCATTTTGAACTCTTTCAAAATCTTGTCAAGGTATGTACTCATTGAAAGTTTTATCAGACGTCTTGATCTATCCATATAGATCCTGATGCCCAATATCTAAGTAGCTTCTTTCCTGGATTTCCTTTGAAAAAACTCCTTTTCAAACAACCCTTTATGCTTTCCAGAAATTCTACATCATTTCCAATCAACAATATGTCATCCACATATACTTATTAGAAAATCTATAGTGCTCCCACTTACTTCATTGTAAATACAAGTTTCTCATAAACTTTGTATAGACCCAAAAACTTTGATCATCTCATCAAAGCGTATATTCCAACTCCGAGATGCTTGCTCCAGTCCATGGAAGGATCGCTGGAGCTTGCATACATTTTAGCATCCTTAGGACTGACAAAACCTTCTGGTTGTATCACATACAACCTTTCCTCACGGAAACCGTTAAGGAAACTCTGTTTTGACATCCATCTGCCAAATTTCATAATCGAAAAATGCAGCAACTACTAACGTAATTCCAATAGACTTTAGCATTGCTACGAGTGAGAAGTCTCATCGTAGTCAACTCCTTGAACTTGTGAAAAACCCTTTGCCACAAGTAGAGCTTTATAGACGGTGACATTACCGTCCGCGTCCGTCTTCCTTTTAAAAAGTCCATTTGTACTCAACGGCCTGCTGTTTAACGGGCAAGTCTACCAAAGTCCATACTTGGTTTTCATACATGGATCCTTCCTCGGATTTCATGGCTTCTAGCCATTTGTTTGGAATCCGGGCCCACCATCGCTTCTTCATAGCTCGTAGGTTCACTGTTGTCTAACAACATGACCTCCAAACACTGATTGACGAACCACTCAGGGGTTGTACGAGTCCTTGTCGACCTAAGAGGTTCGGTAGTAACTTGATCCGAAGCTTGATGATCATCATCATTTGCTTCCTCTTCACTTGGTGTAGACGTCGCAGAAACATCTTTCTGCGTTTGTGCTACTATCCAACTGAAGTAACGGTTCAACAACCGCATCAAGTTCTACTTTCCTCCCACTCAATTCTTTCGAGAGAAACTCTTTCTCGAGAAAGGACACGTTTTAGCAACAAACACTTTGTGCTTGGATCTGAGATAGAAGGTATACCCAACTGCTACGTTAGGGTATTCTATGAAGATGTATTTGTCCCTGGCGCGGCCGCCACGCCGCCCGCTTCCCCGTCCAATACCTCTCCTGACAGCTCTCAGTCCAAAACCATTGACCCAAGCCGAGGGCTGGGCACGGACACAAGAAGAAGACCCTGCGGTGGCAGACGCGCTCGCCTGGCCCTCCCCCCTGACCATCAGGAGGGAAGGGACGGTCCGACAACCGTAGAAGGAGGGCAAGCTACCTGAGCTTGAGATTGAGGAGGAGAAGGGGACGGATGAGCATCGCCCGCTGTGACCCCCCATTTTATAGGGAGGGGCACGGGGGGGGGGGGGGGGGGGGGGCTGGCTCTCCTCCGCTCCAAGGCGGTCGCCCATCTCCACCAATCCCGCTACCCACGATCACGAGCGAACAGGTAACCACTCCACGCCTTTGAGCCATGCGCACCCACCGCAAACTCCCCGCAATGCATGCGGCGCGCATGGCGGAAACGGCCTGAGGTAGTAGTTAGTGCTGGCTTAAAAGTCGGCAATTACTCCCTCACTTTGCGCGCCTGTGCATAAATTTTGGGCCTGACCCAACGGCGTTGGGCGAGTGCGTTTGGGCTAGACCCGAGGCTCCTGTCAGTACACTCAGACTAGGGTACCCAGTGCCCCAGACTTATGCATAGGCAGTCGTAGCAGAACCCATCAACATGTATACAGTCAAGGCCAAGAGTCCGGCAGAAGCAACCTACGCTAGCTAAAGCAACGCCGGCAAGGTCAATACAACGGCCCAGGACAGGCCTAAGCCGCGCCAGCCGCGTCCCCGGTGCCTGCCAGGGGCCAAGGTGTGTGCATCCTCAGGAAGACCCGGCAAGCCGCTCCCCCGGCAGGCACGAGCCTATCGGCCACGGCTCCACCGCATCGCAACGCCGGTCATTTGTCGATGCGCTGTCGAGCCCTCAAGTGGCTAAGTGGCTCTCGCCAAGTACGTGGCGGCGCACCGGAAGGCAGATTACGCCCATTTGACACCCGTCCAGAGGCGTGTCAAGATACTAAGCAACAGTTAGCTAAAGCGGTGGTAGAAGCTTGCCTGGATGCACCCCCGCACGCCACCTCGACTAGGAATCATGGTATTTTGTCCTAAATGCTGGAGTTAGGTATGATAGCACTGTTAGCTATCTAATCACTAGATAATGTCTATTTTGCCACTGTGGTTGCCCCTTGAGCTATAAAAGGAGGCCCAAGGCAACCTAGCTAAAGATTCAGACTTTTGGGCACTTGTACTCGTGTAGTAGCTCTCCCGAAGGCGATCTTGCCGGTTTGAGCACTACGCTGTGGTTCATGCTCCCCCGATCAATCCACCAAAGCAGGAGTAGGGTTTTACGCTTTCCAGCGGCCCGAACCTGGGTAAAACACCAGCGTCCCATCATCGTGATGTCTCATTACCTCTGCTCTTTGTGCAACGTGACCTCACCCCCGCCAAACCAGAAAGGGTCCGACGGCCCCATAGGTGATCATGTGCATCATGACCCGACAATATATAGGCATCACGTCCATAAGAAAATAGGTCGACTCCTGCCTACACCTATTACTATTACTCCACCCATCGACCGCTATCCAGCATACATCTAGAGTATTAAGTAAAATAGAGTAATGCTTGGAGAACGATGACATGATGTGGACAAAGAGAATTCAATTAATATGAACTAACCCCATCGTTTTATCCTTAGTGGCAACAATACAAAGACGTGCCTTGTCCCTTTCTATCACTGGGATATAGAGCGCCGCCAGATTGAACCCACTACAACACACCCCTCTCACTGAAGAAATATCAATCTGGTCGGCCAAACTATGTCAATAGATCAGAGAGATTTAAGAAGCTATAATGAGCATGAAAATAAGAATCATAATAATCAGATGTGACTCAAATACTTTTCATGAATTATCCGAACATAAACCCACAATTCATCAGATCCCAACAAACACACCGCACAAAAGGATTACATCGAATAGATCAAAGCGAACATGCGATGATCATTGTATTGACGATCAAGAGAGAGAGAGAGATAGCCATCTAGATACTAACTACGTACCCGGAGGTCTGTGGTGAACTACTCACAACTCATCATGGAGGCAGCAAGGATGATGTAGATCCCCTCCATGATCGATTCCTCCTCCGGCAGATCCCCAAAAAAGGTCGCCAGATGGGTACGCGGCGGAACAGAGACTTGCGGCGGCGGAAAAAGTTTTTCGGGAGCTCTCCTAGGGTTTTTGGAATATTTGAGAATTTAAAGGCTAGAGAGGGGCATGAGAGGGCGCCCGAGGTGACCACGACACAACAAGGCGCAACCTGGCCCTCTAGCATGCCCTGTTGGCTCGTGGTGCCCTCGTGCAGCCTCTCGTCTCCTCCCGAAGCTTCCAGGTCTTCTTTTGGTCCAGAAAAAATCATATTAAAGTTTCATGGCATTTGGACTTTGTTTGGTATGGTAAACCTAAAAAGCAAAAAGCATGCATAAAACAACAATTTGCACTGGGCACTAGGTCAATAGGTTAGTACTCAAAAATAATATTATTTTGTAAATAAACACCCAAAAAGTATCCTAGAATGATAATATAATTAGCATGGAACAATCAAAATCTATAGATACGTTGGGGACGTATCAGCAGCCCCAAGCTTAATTCCTGCTCGTCCTTGAGTAGGTAAATAATACAAACAAGAATTTTTGATGTGACATGCTACCCAACATGTAATCTATTGCAGGTTTGTTCATTGAGAAATGATGAATTAATAAACATCAACATAGTAATAATTATAAACATAAGAAACATAATCATAAAGTTTCAAAGTATACGATCCGAAAAGAGTGTTCACCCCCTATTCATTTTATCATATTAGAATAGCATGGCTCCGTCTTCACCACATAAATACAAATGCCAAGCACCATGGTGTCAAGTCAGGCAATTGGATCGTACTTTCTAACGCGCTTCAGCTTTTTATTACTTGAGCAATATATGAGCGTGAACCATGGATATAGCATAAAGGTGGAATAGAATATGGTGGTAGGTTTCAAAGGGGTGAAAGTGGAGAAGAAAGTCTCCCATCAACTAGGCGTATCAATGGGCAATGGAGATGCCCATCAATAGATATCAATGCGAGGATGAGGGATTTCCATGCAACGCAGACACTAGAGCTAGAAGTGTATGAAAGCTCAACGGAAGCTAAGTGGGTGTGCATCCAACTTGCTTGCTCATGAAGACCTCGGGCATTTGAGGAAGCCTATCATCGGAATATACAAGCCAAGTTCTATAATGAAAAATTCCCACTAGCATATGGAAGTGATAAACATGAGACTCTCTATATGAAGAACATGGTGCCACTTTGAGGCACAAGTGTGGAATAAGAGGTAGTAGCACTGTCCCTTCTCTATTTTCTCTCATTTATTTACTTTTTCTTTTTTTTCTCTTTTTTTCTTTTTTTCTTTCTTTTTCATTTTTCTTTTTATTTCTCCTTTTTTTCTTTCCTTTTCTTTTTCTTTCATTTTTCATCCGGAGTCTCATCCTGACTTGTGGGGGAATCATTGTCTCCATCATCCTTTCCTCACTCAAACAGTTCCCTAATAATGATGATCATCACACTTTTATTTACTTACAACTCAACATGAGAAACTGTACGACTTTATATGAATGCCTCTGGCAGTGTACCAGGATATGCAATGATCAAGCGTAGCATGTATGATATCAATGATGAACGGCGCCACAAATACTATGTCAGCTTATATGATCATGCAAAGCAATATGACAATGGAAGTACAAGTCATATGATGTGACGGTGGAAGTTGCATGGCAATATATCTCGGAATGGCTATGGAAATGCCATGATAGGTAGTTATGGTGGCTGTTTTGAGGAAGATATAATGAGTCTTATGTGTAACAGAGCGTATCATGTCACGGGGTTTGGATGCACCTATGAGAGTTGCACCGATCCTCTAAGTGAGAATGGGCAATGCACGGTATTGAAGAGGCTAGCAAATATGTGGAGGTGAGTGTGCATATATCCATGGGTTCATATTAGTCATGAAGAACTCACTTACTTATTGCAACATTTTATTAGCTCTCTCGAAGCAAAGCATTAACCGCATGCCCCTAGGGAGGAGGTTGGTAGGAGTTAACCATCGCGCGCCCCCGACCTAAACAGCACTAGGATTTCAACGAGGAATAAGTATGTTCACACATCATCACCATGCTATAAAAATATTTGGATGAACAGCAAGTTAACAACCTCTAATTCACGATACCTTTATTAGCCAATGATTATGCACTCATTGAATACCTATTATTTTTGGACTAGTCTTATGGCCCATGCAAATTACCGTAGCTATTCATTAACTCTCAAACAAATATAAGTGAAGAACGAGAGTGCAATTATTTCTATAAAATCTATACGCCACCGTGCTCTAAAAGATATAAGTGAAGTACTAGAGCAACTGCCAAGCTCAAAAGATATAAGTGAAGCACATAGAGTATTCTAATAAATTATGATGATATTGTGTCTCTCTCAAGTGGGTGTGTTCATCAAACAATGATTGTGGGAAACTAAAACAAAAGGCAAACTAAAGCAAATGACGCTCCAAGCAAAACTCATATCATATGATGAATAAAAATATAGCTCCAAGTGACATACCGATGGATTGAGACGAAAGAGGGGATGCCTTTCGAGGCATCCCTAAGCTTAGATGCTTGAGTCTTCCTAGAATATTACCTTGGGGTGCATTGGGCATCCCCAAGCTTAGGCTCTTGCCGCTCCTTATTCCTTCTTCCATCGTGATAACACCCAAAACATGAAAACTTTAGCACACAAAACTCAACATAAAGCTCGTGAGATCAGTTAGTATAATAAACATATCAAATACTTTAGGTACTGTTATAAATTGATTCATATATTACTATTGCATAAGGTACTGTATTCTAACTTATCCATGATTTATATTGCCCAATATAATCCATAGCATCATCAAAACAAGCAAAACATGCAAGCAAAAATAGAATCTGTCTAAAACAGAACAATCTGTAAAGATCCACAGAAAAACTATACTTCTCTAACTCTCAAAATTCTGAAAAATTAGGAAAACCTGGAGAATTTGTATAGAAATAGTGTGTAAAAAAATCAGATCAAAAAGACGTACCGGTAAAATCAGAGAAATTCTGCACTGGATGCTAAAGTTTCTGTTTTTGCACCGTATCAATTCTACTCATCATGTGAGTCATCTCAAAGGCTTTACTTGGAAAAACACTAATTAAAACATAAAACACAATCATTACAGAGTCAAAAATCATGTTATGACACACAAACAAAAAGTATTGGGTTGTCTCCCAACAAGCTCTTTCTTTATAGCCATGAAGATAGGCTTGAGGTTTCAATGATGCTCACATGAAAGATAATAATTGAAACATATAGAGAGCATCATGTAGCATGTGAAAAACACATTTGAGTCTAACATACTTCCTATATATAGGTATTTTATAAGAAAACAATTTCTCAAGCCAAATGAAATCTAGCATATGCAAATAGGAAGATTGAAGCATTAATAATTTCAACACGAAGAGAGGTAAGTGAGCAACATGAAAGTTTCTATAACCATATTTGTCTCTCTCATAATAGTCACATGTAGGATCATATTCAAATTCAACAATATAGCTAATGTATAAAATATTTTCCCCATGATCTACATGTACAAAAGTTTTACAATCTTCCAAGATAGTGGGATTAACATTAACTAAAGTCATGATCTCTCCAAACCCACTTTTAACAACATTGCACATATCATTAGCAATAGTAGATTCAACATGAAGCTCAGAATTATAAAGAGAATTATCATGATCATCACTCCAATCATGATCATTAGCACAATTGATATTCATAGAATTTATACTAGAAAAATTGCTATGCTGCTTTTCATTCAAGGAACTATCATGAATCACTTTATAAATTTCTTTTAACACTTCATCGCAATTTTTAGATTGATGATTTTCAAGCAAGACCTCGTAAAGATAATCTAGTGCACTCTCACTAAAAATTGGTTCAACATAATCGGGTCTTTTGAAAAGATTAGCAAGTGGATGAGGATCCATTTATCTTATTTTTCTTGTTCTACTTTCTGTTTTTAGGTGACAAGATAAAGATAGCATAGCTATGCAAGTAAACTAGCAAAGATAAATATTTTTGTATTTTTAATTTTATAATTCAAGCTAAATATAACAGCAAATAAAAAGAAGAACAAGTGAATGATACTTTATCTGAAGTTACTTGATAGTTGATGATGATATTCCCCGGCAACGGCGCCAGAAATCCTTCCTGATGCTTGTGATCTGCGTTGGGTTTTCCGTGAAGAGGAACGGGTGATGCAGCACAATGTGGGTAAGTATTTCCCTCAGTTAAGAACCAAGGTTTATTGAACCAATAGGAATATCGGTCATCAACCGTCTTCAACGGCTGCACACAAAAGAGCACACACTTGCACCCAACGCGGCAAGAGGGTTGTCAATCCCCTTGATCTCGTTATTTGCAAGTAAATGAGATGTGTAGATAATTGTAGATAGTTGTAAATTGCAAAATAAAATAAAATATAAATAATGGCAGCAAGGTATTGCAAGCGTTTGTAAACTTATAAGTGGATAGACCCGGAGGCCGTAGTTTTCTCTAGTGGCATCTTTCATGTAGTAGGCTTACAGTGGGTAAACAAATTACTGTTGGGCAATTGATAGAAGAGTGGATAGTTATGCGATATTCACGCCAATGATCATGTATATATAGGCATCACGTCCATAAGCAAATAGGCCGACTCCTGCCTGCACCTATTACTATTACTCCACCGATCGACCACTATCCAGCATGCATCTAGAGTATTATGTAAAACAGAGTAATGCTTGGAGAATGATGACATGATGTAGACAAAGAGAATTCAATTAATATGACCTAACCCCATCCTTTTATCCTTAGTGTCAACAATACAAAGACGTGTCTTGTCCCTTTTTGTCACTAGGATATAAAGCACCGCCAGATTGAACCCACTACAATGCACCCCTCTCACTGCAGAAATATCAATCTAGTTGGCCAAACTATCTCAATAGATCGGAGAGATTAACGAAGATATAATGATCATGCAAATAAGAATCATAATAATCAGAGGTGACTCAAATACTTTTCATGAATAATCTGAACATAAACCCACAATTCATCGGATCCCAACAAACACACCGCACAAAAGGATTACATCGAATAGATCAAAACGAAGATGTGATGATCATTGTATTGAAGATCAAGAGAGGGATAGATAGCCATCTAGATACTAACTACGTACCCGTAGGTGTATGGTGAACTACTCACAACTCATCATGGAGGCAGCAAGGATGATGTAGAGACCCTCCGGGATCGATTCCCCCTCCGGCAGATCGCCGGAAAATGTCGCCAGATGGGTATGCGGTGGAACAGAGACTTGCGGAGGCGGAAAAAGTGTTTTGGGAGATCTCCTAGGTTTTTTGGAATATTTGATAATTTATAGGCTAGAGAGGGGCACGATAGGGCGGCCGAGGTGGCCACGACCCAACAGGGCGCGGCCTGGCCCTCTGGCACGCCCTGTTGGCTCGTGCTGCCCTCGTGCAGCCTCTCATCTCCTCCCGAATCTTCTAGGTCTTCTTTTGATCAAGAAATAATCATATTAAAGTTTCATGGCATTTGGACTTCGTTTGGTATGGTAAACATGAAAAGTAAAAAACAAGCAGAAAACAGCAACTAGCAGTGGGCACTAGGTCAATAGGTTAGTACTAAAAAACAATATTAATTGGTAAATAAACACCCAAAAGTATCCTAGAATGATAATATAATAGCATGGAACAATCAACCATTATAGATATGTTGGAAACGTATCAGTGTCACAAGCAGCTCTAGAGTTCATACTAAAATAACACCAATGATACATATCAATCAACCCTAATGTCACCTAGATACTCCAATGTCACCTCAAGTATCCGTGGGTTAATTATTCGACATGCATCAAACAATTTCAGATTCATCATATTCAATCCAATACAAAGAACTTCAAAGAGTACCCCAAGATTTCTATCGGAGAAGGTAAGACAAGATCGTGTATCAACCCCTATGCATAGATTACCCCATTGTCACCACAGGAATCCACAAGTTGACTACCAAGACATATATCAAGTGATCTCAAATCCAATATTCAATCCGACATAACAAAATCATAAAAAAGTTTCGGGCGATTCCAAGAACATTCATTTTGTGCACAAAAACAACACCACGGTAATTCTGCGGAAAACAGTGTCAGTGCGGGTTAGTTCTAAATAAATCGTATAAAGTACATCAAAACCGTATAAAATTATTGTAAACATAGGCAAACATGGCATGAATACTTCATAAATTATCGATACGTTGGAGACGTACAACATCCCCAAGCTTAATCCCTACTCGTCCTCGAGTAGGTAAATGATAAAAGAAGTAATTTATGAAGTGTGAATGCTAGCATAGTATATAAGTTTAATCATTGATATTCCAATCACTTTTTCTAGCATCATAACCAGCAACTTTCTCTCATAAAACTCATCCTGATAGAGTAGCAATCAATTCACATGTGATGGTTCAAACAATGCATTCTCTTGAAACTTAACAACATATGTTCTTAGTCATCCAACAATTCAGATGCATCATCAAGTCTATGTAAGAGCTCCACATACTCAATTATCATATATTCTTCTATGATTGCTAAAACTCAAAGCATATTTTTAGAACAAACAACATCCATCGAACACAGAGAAAGATAGGGGCTTAATGTTTCAACTCCCAACGTACTTATCATGGAGATAACTGTCAACAATAATGAATCATGATAAAATATATTTGATTGGATATATGTGTTTGGATCTTTCCCCACCACATGGTGCTTGCCAACTAATAGATTGAGGTTGGAATAAGAAGTTGACTCAACTTGAAAATAAAAAAACATGAAAGTAAATAGATTGTCCCTTCATAGAGGGAAGCAGGGATTTGCAGAGGTGTCAGAGCTCATTGTTTTAAAACAGAAATGAATATGTAATTTTGAGTGGTATACTTTTCCTGTCAACATCACAACAGAGTTTTCAATATCTTCCATGCTAAACACATTATTGGCGGTTCCCAAACAGAATTGAAATGTTACTCCCCCTCCACCATTCAAACACATTCTATGGCTGGCCGAATCCACGGTTGCCCTCCAAACAATTAACTTTCTAGGGGGAGTTTTTGTTTATTTATTTTTGTATTATGCAGGATTGGGCATCCTTTTTTCTAGCTTCTCCCATGCAATGACAAGTGAATAAACACTAATCTTGAGAATAACCCTCTTAGCATGGAGATAATCACCGCCCCGTAGCTCCATGAGCGGTACGAGCACACAAAACAGATGTTTATTTGAATGTTTAGAGGTGGCACTTGCAAATTTAGTTGGAATGGAAATGAAATACCATATATAGGTAGGTATAGTGGACTCTCATGGAAGAAACATGGCTCAAGGATTTGGATGCACAAGTAGTATCTCTACTTAGTACGAACTTTTGGCTAGCAAAAGGTTCTAAACAAGCACCACATGTTGGAGGATCCATAACAATATAACTTCTATACAAATATACCCAAACATAACCATTACGTTGTCTTCCTTGTCCAACTTCAACTATTTGATCAAGGTTGAAAATAATTAATGGGTATTCACAATCATAAAATGTCCAAGATAATATATTTGTATGTGAAAGTTCTCTTTCTTATACTAATCATTTATGAATTGCTTGTATGACCAATATTGTGATTGTCAAACTTCAATAGATTTTACTTTCTAAACCAAATGTGAAACTACTACTAAGCATAAAGCACATTGATAATTTCAGATTTATGAAATTTCATTCATTCACAATTTACTCTTAGGATAAAAGTGAAGCACAAGAGTAAACATCAAACTACTCTCAAAAGATATAAGTGAAGATCAATGAGTAGTCAAACAATTAATTAGCTATCTGAGGGCTCTCTCTCAATAAATATTTTTAGATCTGAGTATTTTATTGAAACAACAAACAAAACAAAATACACTCCAAGAATAGTACAAATCATGTGAACGAATAAAAACTTAGGATCAACATAGGCTAACCGATATTTATTGACGAAGAGAGGTGGGATGCGTAGCATCCCCAATCTTAGATGCTTGAGACTTCTTGTAATATTGACTTGGGGTGCGTTGGTAATCCCCAAGCTTTAGCGTTTGTATCTCGTTCAATCCTCTTATGTCCCGGTTTCACCTATGTCTCAAAAACTTAATCCACACAAAACTTGAAAAGAACTCGTGAGATAGGTTAGTGCACATAAGAATAAATCAACTCTTTATGTACTCCCAAGACAAGTTGCACAATAATTTTGAAACATTATCTACTATATACTATCATTTCCACAATTTATATCTACCAATATAAGTCAAGAAAACTATAGGAGAAGTAGATAACAAAACTATGACATCAATCTATCTAAACAGGATAGTATGTAGCAATTAATTTACAAAGTACACATCTGTAATTCCAAAAATTATGAAAATTTAGGAAATCATAAAAATATATGAAAATACTGTGTAAACATTTTAGAAACTTTTCACGTTCTAGTAAAATATGAAAATTCAAGCACTATAGCAAAAGTTTTGTTTTTATACACCACACATCAAACATGTAATTCAAGCATCCTAAAAGGCAATTCTTGGAACTTTTTATTAAAAAACAAGATTCTAAATAACAGAACGAAAATACTAACAAAATAAAATGACGCTTCAAGCAAAACTCATATTATGTGACGAATAATAATATAGATCTAAGTAAGATATACCGATAGTGTTGAAGACGAAAGAGGGGACGCATTTCGGGACATCCCCAAGCTTAGACGCTTGAGTCTTCCTTGGATATTACCTTGGGTGTGCCTTGCGAATCCCCAAGCTTAGGGTCTTACCACCCCTTATTCTCCTCATATTGGTGTCTTACCCAAAACTTGAAAACTTTAATCACACAAAACTTAACGGAACTTCGTCAGATGGGTTAGTGCAATAAAGATAGATCATTCACTTAGGTACTGTCAAGAAAAGATTCATAATTGTTCTCACATAATACCAACTGCATTCTATCATTACCATAATTTATACCACTAAATATAAGCTATGGAAACACTAAAACAAGCAAACTATGTATGCAAAACAGAATCTATCAAAAATAGAACAGTCGATGAAGATCTGAATGAAATCCATATTACCCTATCTCTACAAATTCTGAAAACTAAGGAAAACGGAGAGAATTTGCATATGAAGATTGTGTAAAAAAATTCAGAATTTTTGACTCTCGAGTAAAATCATATAAATTTTGCACTGGACGTAAAAGTTTCAGTTTTTGCAGAGAATCAAACTAACAAGTATCCACACTATCCCAAAGGCTTTACTTGGCACTTTATTGAAATAAGAGACACAAAAAATTATTAATACAGTAGCTTAATCATGTGAACACAGAAAAACATAAAGTATAAATGTTGGGTTGTCTCCCAAAAAGCGCTTTTCTTTAAATCCTTTTAGGTAGGCATGATGATTTCAATAATGCTCACATAGGAATAGTATTTGAAACATGCAAAAGAGCATCATGGATCACATGACAAGCACATTTAATCCTAACCCACTTCCTATGCATAGGGATTTTTTGAGCAAAAAAATATTGTAGCAAGAATCAATTTGCATAGGAAGGCAAAACAACCATAACTTTAAATTTTTGAACACATAGAGAGGAAACTTGATATTATTGCAATTCCTACAAGCATATGTTCCTCTCTCATAATAATTTTCAGTAGCATCATGAAGGAATTCAACAATATAACTATCACATAAAGCATTCTTTTCATGATCCACAACCATAGAAAATGTATTACTCTCCACAGAAGAAATTTTCTTCTCATTCATTGTAGTGCGAGCAAACTCAACAAAATAACTATCATGAGATACATGATTGACATAACCAAATTGAAAATTAAAATGGATGACAAGTTTCATAGTTATCATTATTCTTTATAGCATACATGTCATCATCGTAATCATCATAGATAGCAACTTGGTTGTCATAATCAATTGAAACCTCTTCCAAAGTATTGGAATCATCATTAAATAAAGTTGTGACCTCTCCAAATCCACTTTCATAATTATTAAAATAAGATTCAACACCCTCCAAAATTGTGGGATCCTTAGTACCTAGAGTTTACACTCTTCCAAACCCACTTTCATCAATATAATCATCATACATAGGAGGCATGCTATCATCATAATAAATTTGCTCATCAAAACTTGGGGGACTAAAAATATCATCTTCATCAAACATAGCATCCCCAAGCTTGTGGCTTTGCATATCATTAGCATCATGGATGTTCATAGAATTCATACTAACAACATTGCTATCATGCTCAACATTCAAGGATTTAATGCCAAACATTTTATTAAACTCTTCTTCTAACACTTTGGCACAATTTTCCGATCCATCATTTTAAAGAAAAACATCATAAAGGTAAAGAACTTGATGCAAGATCAATTCCATTTTTTTTAGTTTTCTTTTATAAACCAAACTAGTGATAAACAAGAAACTAAAAGATTCAATTGCGAGATCTAAGGATATACCTTCAAGCACTCACCTCCCCGACAACTTTATTCTTGTAGACGTTGTTGGGCCTCCAAGTGCAGAGTTTTGTAGGATAATAGCAATTTTTCCTCAAGTGGATGACCTAAGGTTTATAAATCCATGGGAGGTGTAGGATGAAGATGGTCTCTCTCAAACAACCCTGCAATCAAATACAAGAAATCTCTTGTGTCCCCAACACATCCAATACAATGCTAAATTGTATAGGTGCACTAGTTCGGCGAAGAGATGGTGATACAAGTGCAATATGCATGGTAGATATAGGTTTTTGTAATCTGAAAATATAAAAACAGCAAGGTAGCAAGTGGCAAATAGAGAGCAAAACGTTGTATAAATGCTTGAAAATAAGGCCTAGGGTTCATACTTTCACTAGTGCAATCTCTCAACAATGTTAACATAATATAATCATATGATCATCCCTCAACGTGCAACAAAGAATCACTCCAAAGTTCATATCTAGTGGAAAACACGAGATGAAATTGGTGTAGTTAGTAGAACCACCTCAAAGTTACCCCTTCTGATCAATCTATTGAGCTATTCCTATAGGTGTCACAAATAGCTCTAGAGTTCATACTAAAATAACACCAATGATACATATCAATCAACCTTAATGTCACCTAGATACTCCAATGTCACCTGAAGTATCCGTGGGTTAATTATTCGACACACATCAAACAATTTCAGATTCATCATATTCAATACAACACAAAGAACTTCAAAGAGTACCCCAATATTTCTATCACAGAAGGCAAGACAAGATCGTGTATCAACCCCTATGCATAGATTACCCCATTGTCACCACGGGAATCCGCAAGTTGAGTACCAAGACATATATCAAGTGATCTCAAATCCAATATTCAATCGGACATAACAAAATCTCGAAGGGGAAGATTCAATTCATCACAAGAAGATAGCAAGGGAAGAACACCATATGATCCAACTATATTAACAAAGCCCGTGATACATCAAGATCGTGACATCTCAAGAACACGAGAGAGAGAGAGAGAGAGAGAGATTGAACACATAGCTACAGGTACATACCCTCAGCCCCGAGGGTGAACTACTCCCTCCTCGTCATGGCCTCTGTTGGGATGATGAAGATGGCCATCGGTGATTGTTTTCCCTCTCCGGTAGGGTACTGGAAAGGCTCCAGATTGGTTTTTTCTTTGATACAAAGAGTTCCGGCGGTGGAGCGGAAGTTCTTTGTTTATTTTTGAGGGTTTCTGTATATATAGGATTTTTTGGCGTTGGAATCACACTAAATGGAGCCACATGGGCCCCACAAGCCATCAGGGCACGCCCAGGGGGGTGGGCGCGCCCTATTGGCTTGTGGACCATAGGTGGCTCCCCTTCGGTGGTTCTTCGCTCTGGTATTTCTTAATTCCTCCAGAAATAATCTTAAAAAAGTTTCGGGCGATTCCAAGAACTTTCATTTTCTGTACAAAAACAACACCACGGTAATTCTCTGGAAAACAATGTCAGTCCGGGTTAGTTCTAAATAAATCATATAAAGTGCATCAAAACCATATAAAAGTATTATAAACATAGGCAAACATGGCATGAATACTTCATAAATTATCGATACATTGGAGACGTATCAGAGCCTCTTGTCTACTCCTAGTCATCGGCGGCCTCCATGTAGTAGTAGGCTCCGTCGGGGTAGTAGTAGTGGTTAGCAGGATCAGCTGGATCCCGGGCTCCGTCATCTGATCGCAGCAATTGTATCAAGGGGAAAAGGAGAGCAAAGCAACTATGAGTACTCGTCCAAAGTACTCGCAAGACTTACATCAAATCTATGTTAAATATGCATCAGTATCAAGGGGAGGGGGGCTGTATCTATGGACTATACTACAGAAATGCCAGAATAGAAGGGAACACCTAGTCTATCAAAGACTAGCATCTTGCAGCGTCTTGCAGCATTTGAAGAGTACATATTAGCATAACATATGTAATAAGTATGTAGCACGAGCGATACTTCCTCGACTCCCTGCGAGAAAGCGACCCCGGAGCCATCATTTCAGTTTAGTGTCACAAGTATCCAGTTCTAGTTGTAGTAGATCGGGATACTCTCCGAGCGTCTGTTACCGTGGACATGGCTATTCGAATAGATATACTTCCCTACAGGGGTGCACAAACTTACCCAACACGCTCGATTAACTCCGACCGAACATACTTTTCTGGGTCATGCCCGGCCTCGGCTGATCGACACACCGTAGTCCTACGCAGGCTCAACAGAGAGGCCAGCATGCCGGTCTACATCCTAAATGCGAAGGGGTCATGGGCCAATCATCCTTTGCAATCATGCGCATTGCAAGGACGGCCGGGATCAGTCCTGGCTACCTCTTTATACAAAGCAGGTGCTTACGCGGACCACCTGGCGCATGCCGCTCAACCGTGGCATCTGAAGAGCTTTCGTAAGGAACGTACGACGTAGAGTGCCCATACTTATTCCTGGGTGGTGGTCAGTGCAAAAAGGGCAGAGGCCTACTTGGATCACATATCCAAACTGTTAGTGTCTTGGGAGCGCGCGGAGATGATCAATGATCCACGATCTATGGTCCCGTTACCCCGTCTCGTGGACTTATAGCAAGGCCTAAGAATACCCGGCTGTGCCTCATAATTACCTCGCGGGTAACCTCCAGGTCAACCTGACTTCAACATGGTTCTGGGGTAAAGTCAAATTAACCGTGTGTCCATAACATCTAGGGGCAAATATGAGGAATCACCCTCGATGGATGTCACTCGATGTAACCGTCAAGGTGACCTTGGAGGAATCACCCTCGAAGGGTTCACACTTGAGGTGTTGCATGATAGAGTCTTTATCAGAAGAGGTGAAGGAGGAATCACCCTCCATAATCCATGACCGACTAACTTCACTATAGTGTTATCATCAGGAGTACATTACGAGGTATCACCCTCGGCACTCGATAGTAGCTCTGCAGAGTCATACAACTAAGGGGGTGTGAGGTGATGTGTCGGGCTCAGGACATCGATCACGTTGATCGAGTCATCGATGATGAAGCGGGGCAACAGGGCCAAGGTGAGGGGTCACTGGTGGATCACTAACAAACCTATACTAAGCATATAGAATAACAGGTAAAGTACAACAGCAGGTTACAAAAGCAGGCTATGCATAATAATAGAAGCTATCGACAACAGTAGCAAAATCTAATGCAAGCATAAGAGAGAAGGAATGGGCAATATATGAATGCTCAAGGGGTTTTTGCTTGCCTGGAAGCTCTGCTGCAAGTGGCTGGACGTTAGAGGTGTAGTCGTACCTGGTAGTAGCGTCGGTCTCGGGGTCTACCGGAGAGAAGAGGGGGAAGAAACAATAAATATAAGGCAAACATATGCATCACGATGCATGACATGGCAATATGTTGTGTTAAGGGTGACCTAGTGCAATGCTATGTGTTATAGACGGAGCGGGAAAATATCTGTGGATATTTCCCGGGTCTTAGGCATTTATCGGACATACGATCCAAAGGGGAAGGATCCATGTTCGTCATGTTAGGGGCATGTGACAGATGAATGGATTGCATATTCGGATTCATTATATTTTTCTGAGCAACTTTCATATATAAATTATTTTCATCCGAGTTACGGATTATTTTATATGATTTTTCAAAGTTTTAAACAATTTTTGGAATTTGCTATATTTAATTTGATTCAAAATTAAATGGTTAAATTGTTACGGGTACACATAGAGTGTACCCAGGGATGTGCAATAGAGGCTGACAGTGGGGCCATGTTGACTGCCTTGTCAGCAGTCAATAGTGGATTGTTGACTAGTCAAACTGACCACAGGGTCCCACCTATCATTGACAGATTTATTTAACAGAGGTTAATTTTAAGTAATTAGTTAATTAGTTAGTAGGACCCTCCTGTCAATGTCACATTAAATTAAACTAAATAATTTAATTAACTTTTAGTTAATTTAGGGGGGTGGCCCACCGGTCAGTGACTGTGCTGCAAAGTCGCACAGTTGACCGGGGTCAACGGGTCAGCTGGGCCCATGGGACCCACAGGTCACGACCCAGAGGTGGGCCGCAGGCCAGCCATGTCAGCGGCGGCGCCGGAGAGAGTTCCGGCGATCAAATCCGCGGCGAAGGGGCTCGGTCCCTCGTCAGAAATCGTCTACAGGCCGCCATTTCGAGCGCGGCCGGTCACGTTCGAACGTGTGCTCGACGGCGCGTCGAACAGTGGCGATGGCACGGCCGGACTTGATCGAAATCGACGCCGGTGACGAGCGAGGCAGACGGCGAGCGTCGGGTGAGGTTGGGAACGGGGCTAGGGGCACTTGAGGGGGCGTGCGCGTGCGTGTTGAGCTCCTACGGGCGCGCTGAGCACGCGTATGTGCTCGGTCGAGCTCGACGGCGACAGCAGCGATGGCGGCGAGCGGTGCAGCGGAGCTGAGCTCGGCCTTCCATGGCGGAGCGAGCTAGGGGGCGAGCGGGACGACGCAGAGAGAGGGGAAGGGAGCAAAGGCTCATCTGGAGCCTGCAGGTGTGCAAAGGTGGGCTTGGGGGAGGCTCGGTGGAGCGAATCGTGGTGGCGGAGCTCCGGCATCCCGAGGAGGAAGAAGACGGCGGAGCGGCGCTGTGGTGGCTTCCGGCCAGTCTAGTGGGACCGTAGGCCGTAGCGGTTGACGGTGAGCACCGTGGACATGGCGGTGAGGCGGGAGGTGGTCGGTGGTCGCTACGGTGCGAGGTGGACGGCGGCGATGGCGCTCGGGATCGGGCAGAGGAGACGAGGGGAGAGGGGAGAGCAATGGGGAGTGGGGAAGAGGATGGGGAGGAGCCCGAGGGGTCGCGGTGGAGGTCTTATCCCCTCCCCACGGCCCTGTAGCTACGGAGACGGCGAGGTGGTCGGGGGTTCTTGGGCCGACTGGTCCAGGCATTATGCACTCAGGCCCAGTGCACAGTGGCTTGTGCCTTTTCTGTTCTTTGTATTTGTTTTTTTAATTTTTTTTAATTTTGTTTTGTATTAATTTTTAACACCACTCGACTTCTGTAAAATGTGGAACCTGGTCACATAATTAACTTGCAATATTTAGCACCGCCACAAAAAGTTGGATTTATTTAAGTTAGTTTGGATTTTTCATAAATTAGAAAAGCATTTAAAATGTTGTTTTGGCACTGTTTTAAATTAACAAGCAAATAGGTGATGATGTTTTCCTTAACATAATAACTTATGGATTATTTGCAAAATTATGAACATTTTTGTTTTACTGTTTGTAGAAATAAAAATTTGACTTGATATTTGAATTGAAATAAGAGGTGGAATTTGAAATGAGATGTGATTCAATGATGATCAAGACTAGTTAATCAAAGTAGCTTAGCTTAATGATGATGATCACTGTAGCTCAATAAATAGGGGTGTGACAAGCACCAAAATAAAACATACAACTCAAACCAATCACGATCATCAATCAACCCATAGGACAAAACAAATCTACTCAAACATCATAGGATAGCCACACATCATTGGATAATAATATATAGCATTAAGCACTATGTTTAAGTAGAGATTACAGCGGGCAAGAGAGGTTTTACACCGCTGCATAGAGGGGGAGAGAGTTGGTGGTGACGGCAGCGAAGTTGTTGGTGTTGATCGTCGTCACGATGGTTGCCCCGATGGCGCTCCGGCCCCACCGGGAGAGAGGGGGAGAGAGCCCCCCTCCTTCTTCTTCTTCCTTGGTCTCCCCCTAGATGGGAGAGAGTTTCCCCTCTGGTCCATGGCCGCCATGGCTCCCGGAGGGAAAGAGCCCCTCCGAGATTGGATCTCTCTCTCTGTTTCTCTCCTGTTTTCGCGACTGCTTTCTGGCCCCTTCACCATTTCTTAAATATCCGGAGATCCGTAACTCCGATTGGGCTGAAATTTTGAGGGATTTTTATCGCAAAATTATATTTCTTGCGGCGAAAGAAGGTCTCCAACTGACTTAAGGGATGGCAACAAGCTATCAGGGCGTGGCCACCCCCCTGGTCGCTCCCTGTTGGCTTGTGGGGCCCTCTGGCATCGTGTTGCGTTGATTCTTCTTTCCAAAATTCACATATATTCCAAAAAAAATCTCTGTAAGTTTTTATCCCGTTTGGACTTAGTTTCATATGGATTTTCTGCGAAGCAAAAAACACACAAAAAACAGGAACTGGAACTAGGCACTGGATAAGTAAGTTAGTCCCAAAAACTAATATAAAATGTTGCCAAAAGTATATGAAAGTTTGTTGCCAAAAGTATATGAGAGGTTTTACACCGCTGCATAGAGGGGGAGAGAGTTAGTGGAATCACAAAATATCTCATTGTTGTTGGAAATATGCCCTAGAGGCAATAATAAAATGGTTATTATTATATTTCCTTGTTCATGATAATTGTCTATTGTTCATGCCATAATTGTATTAACCGGAAACCGTAATACATGTGTGAATACATAGACCACACCATGTCCCTAGTGAGCCTCTAGTTGACTCGATCGTTGATCAATAGATGGTCATGGTTTCCTGACCATGGACATTGGATGTCGTTGATAACGGGATCACATCATTAAGAGAATGATGTGATGGACAAGACCCAATCCTAAGCATAGCACAAGATCATGTAGTTCGTCTACTAGAGCTTTTCTAATGTCAAGTATCATTTCCTTAGACCATGAGATTGTGCAACTCCCGGATACCGTAGGAATGCTTTGGGTGTATCAAACGTCACAACGTAACTGGGTGACTATAAAGGTGCACTACAGGTATCTCCGAAAGTGTCTGTTGGGTTGGCACGAATCGAGACTGGGATTTGTCACTCCGTGTGACGGAGAGGTATCTCTGGGCCCACTTGGTAATACATCATTATAATGAGCTCAATGTGACTAAGGAGTTAGTCACGGGATCATGTGTTACGGAATGAGTAAAGAGACTTGCCGGTAACGAGATTGAACAAGGTATAGGGATACCGACGATCGAATCTCGGGCAAGTAACATACCGATGGACAAAGGGAATTGTATAGGGGATTAATTGAATCCCCGACATCGTGGTTCATCTAATGAGATCACCGTGGAACATGTGGGAGCCAATATGGGTATCCAGATCGCGCTATTGGTTATTGGCCGGAGAGGTGTCTCGGTCATGTCTGCATGGTTCCTGAACCCGTAGGGTCTACACACTTAAGGTTCGGTGACGCTAGAGTTGTAATGGGAATTGTATGTGGTTACCAAAAGTTGTTCGGAGTCCCGGATGAGATCCCGGACGTCACGAGGAGTTCCGGAATGGTCCGGAGGTAAAGATCTATATATGGGAAGTCCTATTTTGGCCACTGGAAAATGTTTGGGATTTTTCGGTATTGTACCGGGAAGGTTCTAGAAGGTTCCGGAGTGGGGCCCACCTGCATGGGGGAACCCACATGAACGTGGGTAGTTGTGGCAAGGCCCCACACCCCTGGTCAAGGCGCACCAAGATCCCCCCTTAGAAGGAATAAGATCATATCCCGAAGGGATAAGATCAAGATCCCTAAAAAGGGGGGATAACAATCGGTGGGGAAGGGAAAGGAAGGGATTTCTTTCCTCCCACCTTTGCCAACGCCCCAATGGACTTGGAGGGCAAGAAACCAGCCCCCTCCACCCCTATATATAGTGGGGAGGCGCATGGGAGCTGCACCCCTTGCCCCTGGCGCAGCCCTCCCTCCTCCTACACCTCCTCCTCCTCCGTAGTGCTTAGCGAAGCTCTGCCGGAGAACCACGAGCTCCACCGCCACCACGCCGTCATGCTGCCGCAGCTCTCCCTCAACTTATCCTCCCCCCTTGTTGGATCAATAAGGAGGAGACGTCCCCGGGCTGTACGTGTGTTGAACGCGGAGGCGCCGTCCGTTCGGCGCTTGGATCGGATTTTCCGTGTTTTGAATCGCCGCGAGTACGACTCCATCAACCGTGTTCTTTGCAATGCTTCCGCTTAGCGATCTTCAAGGGTATGAATATGCACTCCCTCTCTCTCATTGCTAGCATCTCCTAGATTGATCTTGGTGACACGTAGGAAAATTTTGAATTATTACTACGTTCCCCAACAGTGGCATCATGAGCTAGGTCTATGCGTAGATTCTATGCACGAGTAGAACACAAGTAGTTGTGGGCGATGATTTGGTCAATTTGCTTGCCATTACTAGTCCTATCTTGATTCGGCGGCATTGTGGGATGAAGCGGCCCGGACCGACTTTACACGTACGCTTACGTGAGACTGGTTCCACCGCCTGACATGCACTTGTTGCGTAAGGTGGCTAGCGTGTGTCTGTCTCTCCCACTTTAGTCGGATCGGATTCGATGAAGAGGGTCCTTATGAAGGGTAAATAGCAATTGGCATATCACCATTGTGGCTTTTGCATAGGTAAGAAACGTTCTTGCTAGAAACCCATAGCAGCCACGTAAAACTTGCGACAACAATTAGAGGACGTCTAACTTGTTTTTTGCAGGGTATGCTATGTGATGTGATATGGCCAAAAGGATGTGATGAAATATATGTGATGTATGAGATTGATCATGTTCTTGTAATAGGAATCACGACTTTCATGTCGATGAGTATGACAACCGGCAGGAGCCATAGGAGTTGTCTTAATTTATTGTATGACCTGCGTGTCAATCAAAAACGCCATGTAATTACTTTACTTTATTGCTAACCGTTAGCCATAGTAGTAGAAGTAATAGTTGGCGAGACAACTTCATGAAGACACAATGATGGAGATCATGATGATGGAGATCATGGTGTCGTGTCGGTGACGATGGTGATCATGCCGCGCCCCGAAGATGGAGATCAAAGGCGCAAGATGATATTGGCCATATCATGTCACGTTATGATTTGCATGTGATGTTTATCATGTTTTTACATCTTATTTGCTTAGAACGACGGTAGCATAAATAAGATGATCCCTCACTAAAATTTCAAGAAATGTGTTCCCCCTAAGTGTGCACCGTTGCGAAGGATCATTGTTTCGAAGCACCACGTGATGATCGGGTGTGATAGATTCTAACGTTCGCATACAACGGGTGTAAGCCAGATTTACACATGCGAAACACTTAGGTTGACTTGACGAGGCTAGCATGTACAGACATGGCCTCGGAACATGAGAGACCGAAAGGTCGAACATGAGTCGTATAGTAGATGCGATCAACATGGAGATGTTCACCATTGATGACTAGTCCATCTCACGTGATGATCGAACACGGCCTAGTCAATATGGATCATGTATCACTTAGATGACTACAGGGATGTCTATCTGAGTGGGAGTTCATTAAATAATTTGATTACATGAACTTAATTATCATGAACTTAGTCTAAAATTGTCTTTACAATCTATCTTGTAGATCCAATGGCCCACACTAATGTTGCCCTCAACTTCAACGCGTTCCTAGAGAAAACCAAGCTGAAAGACGATGGAAGCAACTATACGGACTGGGTCCGTAACTTGAGGATCATCCTCATAGCTTCCAAGAAAGCATATGTCCTTGATGCACCGCTAGGTGACGCACCCATTTTCCCAGCAACTCAAGACGTTATGAACGCCTGGCAGTCGCGTAGTGATGATTACTCCCTGGTTCAGTGCGGCATGCTTTACAGCTTAGAACCGGGGCTCCAAAAGCGTTTTGAGCAACACGGAGCATATGAGATGTTCCAAGAGCTGAGAATGGTTTTCCAAGCTCATGCCCGGGTCGAGCGATATGAAGTCTCCGACAAGTTCTTCAGTTGTAAGATGGAGGAAAATAGTTCTGTCAGCGAGCACATACTCAAAATGTCTGGGTTGCACAACCGCTTGTCTCAGCTGGGAGTTAATCTTCCGGATGACTCGGTTATTGACAGAATCCTCCAGTCGCTTCCACCTAGCTACAAGAGCTTTGTGATGAACTTCAATATGCAAGGGATGGAGAAGTCCATTCCTGAGTTATATTCGATGCTGAAATCAGCGGAGGTGGAGATAGAAAAGGAACATCAAGTGTTGATGGTGAATAAGACCACCAGTTTCAAGAAAGGCAAGGGTAAGAAGAACTTCAAGAAGGACGGCAAAGCAGTTGCCGCGCCCGGTAAATCAGTTGCCGGGAAGAAGCCCAAGAATGGACCCAAGCCTGAGACTGAGTGCTTTTATTGCAAGGGAACCGGTCACTTGAAGCGAAACTGCCCCAAGTACTTAGCGGATAAGAAGGCCGGCAACGTCAAAGGTATATATGATATACATGTTATTGATGTGTACCTTACCAGCGCTCGTAGTAGCTCCTGGGTATTTGATACCGGTGCGGTTGCTCACATTTGTAACTCAAAACAGGAGCTGCGGAATAAGCGGAGACTGGTGAAGGACGAGGTGACGATGCGTGTCGGGAATGATTCGAAGGTCGATGTGATCGCCGTCGGCACGCTACCTCTGCATCTACCTTCGAGATTAGTTTTAAACCTCAATAATTGTTATTTAGTACCAGCTTTGAGCATGAACATTGTATCTGGATCTCGTTTGATGCGAGATGGCTACTCATTTAATTCCGAGAATAATGGTTGTTCTATTTATATGAGAGATATGTTTTATGGTCATGCCCCGCTGGTCAATGGTTTATTTTTATTGAATCTCGAACGTGATGTTACACATATTCATAGTGTGAATACCAAACGATGTAAGGTTGATAATGATAGTCCCACATACTTGTGGCACTGCCGCCTTGGTCATATTGGTGTCAAACGCATGAAGAAACTCCATGCAGATGGACTTTTGGAGTCTCTTGATTATGAATCATTTGACACGTGCGAACCATGCCTCATGGGCAAGATGACTAAAACTCCGTTCTCCGGAACAATGGAGCGAGCAACCAACTTGTTGGAAATAATACATACCGATGTATGCGGTCCAATGAGCGTTGAGGCTCGCGGTGGCTATCGTTATGTTCTCACCCTCACTGATGACTTAAGCAGATATGGGTATGTCTACTTAATGAAACACAAGTTTGAGACCTTTGAAAAGTTCAAGGAATTTCAGAGTGAGGTAGAGAATCAACGTGACAAGAAAATAAAGTTCTTACGATCTGATCATGGAGGAGAATATTTGAGTCACGAGTTTGGCACGCACTTAAGGAAATGTGGAATTGTTTCACAACTCACGCCGCCTGGCACACCTCAGCGTAATGGTGTGTCCGAACGTCGTAATCGCACTCTATTGGATATGGTGCGATCTATGATGTCTCTTACTGATTTACCGCTATCATTTTGGGGATATGCATTAGAGACTGCCGCATTCACTTTAAATAGGGCACCGTCTAAATCTGTTGAGACGACACCGTATGAATTATGGTTTGGGAAGAAACCTAAGCTGTCGTTTCTGAAAGTTTGGGGATGCGATGCTTATGTCAGAAACTTCAACCTGAAAAGCTCAAACCCAAATCGGAAAAGTGCGTCTTCATAGGATACCCTAAGGAAACTATTGGGTATACCTTCTACCTCAGATCCGAAGGCAAGATCTTTGTTGCCAAGAATGGATCCTTTCTAGAGAAAGAGTTTCTCTCGAAAGAAGTAAGTGGGAGGAAAGTAGAACTTGATGAGGTAATTGTACCCCCTCTCGAACCGGAGAGTAGCGCAGCGCAGGAAAATGTTTCTGTGGTGCCTGCACCGACTAGAGAGGAAGTTAATGATGATGATCATGAAACTTCGGATCAAGTTACTACTGAACTTCGTAGGTCCACGAGGACACGTTCCGCACCAGAGTGGTACGGCAACCCTGTCCTGGAAATCATGTTGTTAGACAACGGTGAACCTTCGAACTATGAAGAAGCCATGGTGGGCCCGGATTCCAACAAATGGCTTGAAGCCATGAAATCCAAGATAGGATCCATGTATGAGAACAAAGTATGGACTTTGGTGGACTTGCCCGATGATCGGCAAGCCATAGAAAATAAATGGATCTTTAAGAAGAAGACTGACACGGATGGTAATGTGACCGTCTATAAGGCTCGGCTTGTCGCTAAGGGTTATCGACAAGTTCAAGGAGTTGACTACGATGAGACTTTCTCAGCTGTAGCGATGCTGAAGTCCGTCCAAATCATGTTAGCAGTTGCCGCATTTTATGATTATGAGATCTGGCAAATGGACGTCAAAACAGCATTCCTTAACGGGTTCCTTAAGGAAGAATTGTATATGATGCAGCCGGAAGGTTTTGTCGATCCTAAGAATGCTGACAAGGTATGCAAGCTCCAGCGCTCCATCTTGGGGCTGGTGCAAGCATCTCGGAGTTGGAACATTCACTTTGATGAGGTGATCAAAGTGTTTGGGTTTATACAGACTTATGGAGAAGCCTATATTTACAAGAAAGTGAGTGGGAGCTCTGTAGCATTTCTCATTTTATATGTGGATGACATATTGTTGATGGAAAATGATATAGAACTTTTGGAAAGCATAAAGGCCTACTTGAATAAGTGTTTTTCAATGAAGGGCCTTGGAAAAGCTGCTTACATATTAGGCATCAAGATCTATAGAGATAGATCGAGACGCCTCATTGGTCTTTCACAAAGCACATACCTTGACAAGATATTGAAGAAGTTCAATATGGATCAGTCCAAGAAGGGGTTCTTGCCTGTATTGCAAGGTGTGAGATTGAGCACAGCTCAATGCCCGACCTCGACAGAAGATAGAGAAAAGATGAGTGTCATCCCCTATGCCTCAGCCATAGGCTCTATTATGTATGCCATGCTGTGTACCAGACCTGATGTGAACCTTGCCATAAGTTTGGTAGGGAGGTACCAAAGTGATCCCGGAATGGAACACTGGACAGCGGTCAAGAATATCCTTAAGTACCTGAAAAGGACTAAGGATATGTTTCTCGTTTATGGAGGTGCCGAAGAGCTCGTCGTAAAGGGTTACGTCGATGCTAGCTTCGACACAGATCCGGATGACTCCAAGTCACAAACCGGATACGTGTATATTTTGAATTGTGGGGCAGTCAGCTGGTGCAGTTGCAAGCAAAGCATCGTGGCGGCATCTACATGTGAAGCGGAGTACATAGCTGATTCGGAAGCAGCACAGGAAGGAGTCTGGATGAAGGAGTTCATCACCGACCTAGGAGTGATTCCCAATGCGTCGGGCCCGATGACTCTCTTCTATGACAACACTGGAGCTATTTCCATTGCCAAGGAGCCCAGGTTTCACAAGAAGACCAAGCACATCAAGCGCCGCTTCAACTCCATTCGTGGTTACATTCAGGATGGAGATATAGATATTTGTAAAGTACATACGGATCTGAATGTCATAGATCCGTTGACTAAACCTCTTCCACGAGCGAAACATGATCAGCACCAGAACTCTATGGGTGTTCGATTCATCACAATGTAACTAGATTATTGACTCTAGTGCAAGTGGGAGACTGTTGGAAATATGCCCTAGAGGCAATAATAAAATGGTTATTATTATATTTCCTTGTTCATGATAATTGTCTATTGTTCATGCTATAATTGTATTAACCGGAAACCGTAATACATGTGTGAATACATAGACCACACCATGTCCCTAGTGAGACTCTAGTTGACTAGCTCGTTGATCAATAGATGGTGATGGTTTCCTCACCATGGACATTGGATGTCGTTGATAACGGGATCACATCATTAGGAGAATGATGTGATGGACAAGACCCAATCCTAAGCATAGCACAAGATCGTGTAGTTTGTCTGCTAGAGCTTTTCTAATGTCAAGTATCATTTCCTTAGACCATGAGATTGTGTAACTCCCGGATACCGTAGGAATGCTTTGGGTGTATCAAACGTCACAACGTAACTGGGTGACTATAAAGGTGCACTACAGGTATCTCCGAAAGTGTCTGTTGGGTTGGCACGAATCCAGACTGGGATTTGTCACTCCGTGTGACGGAGAGGTATCTCTGGGCCCACTCAATAATACATCATCATAATGAGCTCAATGTGACTAAGGAGTTAGTCACGGGATTATGTGTTACGGAACGAGTAAAGAGACTTGCCGGTAACGAGATTGAACAAGGTATAGGGATACCGACGATCGAATCTCGGGCAAGTAACATACCGATGGACAAAGGGAATTGTATACGGGATTAATTGAATCCCCGATATCGTGGTTCATCCGATGAGATCATCGTGGAACATGTGGGAGCCAATATGGGTATCCAGATCCCGCTATTGGTTATTGGCCGGAGAGGTGTCTCGGTCATGTCTGCATGGTTCCCGAACCCGTAGGGTCTACACACTTAAGGTTCGGTGATGCTAGAGTTGTAATGGGAATTGTATATGGTTACCGAAAGTTGTTCGGAGTCCCGGATGAGATCCTGGATGTCACGAGGAGTTCCGGAATGGTCCGGAGGTAAAGATCTATATATGGGAAGTCCTATTTTGGCCACCGGAAAATGTTTGGGATTTTTCGGTATTGTACCGGGAAGGTTCTAGAAGGTTCCGGAGTGGGGCCCACCTGCATGGGGGGACCCACATGAACGTGGGTAGTGGGGGGAAAGGCCCCACACCCCTGGTCAAGGCGCACCAAGATCCCCCCTTAGAAGGAATAAGATCATATCCCGAAGGGATAAGATCAAGATCCCTAAAAAGGGGGGATAACAATCGGTGGGGAAGGGAAAGGATGGGATTTCTTTCCTCCCACCTTTGCCAATGCCCCAATGGACTTGGAGGGCAAGAAACCAGCCCCCTTCACCCTTATATATAGTGGGGAGGCGCATGGGAGCTGCACCCCTTGCCCCTGGCGCAGCCCTCCCTCCTCCTACACCTCCTCCTCCTCCGTAGTGCTTAGCGAAGCTCTGCCGGAGAACCACGAGCTCCACCTCCACCACGCCGTCGTGCTGCCGGAGCTCTCCCTCAAATTCTCCTCCCCCCTTTCTGGATCAAGAAGGAGGAGACGTCCCCGGGCTGTACGTGTGTTGAACGCGGAGGCGCCGTCCGTTCGGCGCTTGGATCGGATCTTCCGCGATTTGAATCGCCGCGAGTACGACTCCATCAACCGCGTTCTTTGCAACGCTTCCGCTTAGCGATGTTCAAGGGTATGAAGATGCACTCCCTCTCTCTTGTTGCTAGCATCTCCTAGATTGATCTTGGTGACACGTAGGAAAATTTTGAATTATTACTACGTTCCCCAACAATTGTGTGAGGGCGTGAGGAGACTATGGTGGCCTTAGTGGCTTATTGGGGAGCATTGTGCCTCCACACCGCTCCAACGGAGACGTACTTCCCCTCAAAGGGAAGGAACTACGATAACACATCCTCGTCTCCACTGGCTCCACTTGTGGTTATCTCTTACCTTTACTTTGTGCAAGCTTTACTTGTGTTCCATCCTTTGCTTGCGAGTATATTAATTGTTATTAGCATCATATAGGTTGTTCACCTAGTTGCATATCTGGACAACCTATTTGTTGCTAAGCTTAATTTGTTAAGAAAAGCTAAAACTTGGTAGTTGCCTATTCAGCCCCCCCCCCTCTAGTCAACCATATCGATCATTTCAATAGGTAAATCAAAAAGTTTAGGTGCTATCATAAATTGATGCACATTTTATTATTGCATAAGGTATTGTATTCTAACTTCTCCATGGCTTATACCCCACCCCCCCCCCCAATATAATCCATAGCATCATCAAAACATGCAAACTATGCAAGCAAAAAATAGAATCTGTCTAAAATAGAACAGT
This sequence comes from Elymus sibiricus, assembly GCA_039707655.1. Lineage (NCBI taxonomy): Eukaryota > Viridiplantae > Streptophyta > Magnoliopsida > Poales > Poaceae > Elymus > Elymus sibiricus. The sequence continues at coordinate 148,772,501 of CM077675.1, forward strand.
CTGTAATGATCTACGCAAATACCATACTTCTGTAACTTCAAAAATTCTGAACAATTAGGAAATCATGGGGAATTTGTATACCAATAATGTGTAAAAAAATTCAGATCAAAAAGATGTTCTAGTAAAATTATAGAAATTTTGCACTCGACGAAAAAGTTTTTATTTTTGCACCGTATCAATTCTACTTATCATACAAGTCATCCCAAAGGCTTTACTTGGAAAAAACACTAATTTAAACATAAAAACATAGTCATTACAGTACCAATAATCATGTCATCATACCAAGACAGAAAGTATTGGGTTGTCTCCCAACAAGCTCTTTCTTTATAGCCATTAAGATAGGCTTGGGATAATAATGATACTCACATAAAAGACAAGAACTGAAGCACAAAGAAAGCATCATAAAACATGTGACAACCACATTCAAGTCTAACATACTTCCTATGCATAGGCATTTTATAAGCAAACAAATTATCAAGACAAGGATTGTCTAGCATGTGCAAATAGGAAGAATGAAGCATTAACAATTTGAACATCAACAGAGGTAATTGAACATGAAAATTCCTATAACCACATTTGCCTCTCTCATACAAGTTACATATAGGATCATAATCAAACTCAACAATATAGATATCACATAAAATATTATCTTCATGATCCACATACATTAACGAAGATAGTGGGATTAACATCAACTAAGGTCATCACCTCTCCAAACCCACTTTTATCAAAAATTTCATAAAATTGATCATTCTCCAAAATAGTGGGACCATTATTACCTAAAGTTGACGCTCTTCCAAACCCACTTTTAGTAGCATTGCAAATATCATTATCAATAGTAGATTCATCATGAAGCTCAGAATTCTCAAGATCAAGAAACATCATGATTATCACCCCAATCATGATCATTAGCACAATTGATATTCATAGAATTTATACTAACAAAATTGCAATCATGCTTTTGATTCAAGGAACTATCATGAATCACTTTAAAAAATTCTTTTAACACTTCATCACAATTTTTAGATTCATGATTTTCAAGCAAAACTTCATAAAGATAAACTAGTGCACTCTCACTAGCAATTGTTTCAACATAATTGGGTCTTTTGAAATGATTAGCAAGTAGATGTGGATCCATTTATCTTATTTTTTGCATTTACTTTATGTTTTGGTGTCACAAATATAAAGGTAACATAACTAGGCAAGTGAAAAGTAGAACAAGTGAATGACAATTTGTACGAAGGTATTGATATTAATTTGGTGATGCTCCCGGGCAACGACACCACAAATCCTTCCTGATACTTGTAAAGTGCATTGCGATTTTCCCCGGAGAGGAGGGGATGATGCAGCACAGTAGAGGTAAGTATTTTCCTCAGTGAGAACCAAGGTTATAGAACCAATAGGAGAACCACACAAACTCCCGTCTTTAGCGCCTACACATAAAAGAGCAAACACTTGCACCCAACGCGGGCAAGAGGGTTGTCAATCCCCTTGAACTCGTTACTTGCAAGCGATAAGTAGTGATAGATCGATAATTTGATAAATATAAATTGCAAATAAAAATAAAGTAAATAATGGAAGCTGGGTATTTAGAGATTTTGGAAATATATTTGTGAAGAAACCCGGGGGCCATAGTGTTTGCTAGAGGCTTCTCCCTCAAAGAAAGCATACGATGGGTAAACAAATTACTGTTGGGCAATTGATAGAAAAGCACATAGTTATGTAATATTTGTTCACGGCAATGATCATGTATATAGGCATCACATCCATAAACAAGTAGACCAACTCATGCCTGCATCTACTACTATTACTCCACTCATCGATCACTATCCAGCATGCGTCTAGAGTATTAAGTAAAAACAGAGTAATGCTTGGAGGATCATGACATGATGTAGACAAAGTAAATCCAATTAATATGAATGAAACCCATCGTTTTACCCTTAGTGGAAGCAACACAATACGTGTCATGTCCCTTTCTGTCACTGGGATTGAGCAATGCAAGATTAAACCCACAACAGCGCACCACTCCCACTTGAAGATAAATAAATCTAGTTGGCCAATCCAAACCGATATATCGGAGAGCATGTCGAAGCTACGGAAATAATTTTCTACCCATGGTGGTAGCTACACATGGCCCCAATTTTTATCTCTAATTATTTCGAAAAAAAATTTTGGACCACAAAAAATAAATCTATAACGAAATATCGTGACTTTGGACCAGCCACGCAAGGAAAAAAGGCACTTGTGCCAAAAAGGCAAGCGAACAAACAGAGAGAAGTGAGAAAAAGCCCTTTCTACACAATGAAAAGGCAGTTGTGTCAAAAAGGTAATAAAAACAATGAGAAGTGAGAAAAAGTATTTTCTATACAACAAAAAAGCACTTGTGCCAATGCCATAAGTGATGGGGAACGTTGCATGGGAAACAAAAAATTTCCTACGAACACCCAAGATCTATCTATGGAGATCAACAGCTATGAGAGGGAGTAGATCCACATACCCTTGTAGATCGCTAAGCGGGAAACGTTAAGAAATAAGGTTGATGTAGTCGAACGTATTCGCGATCCAATCACGATCCGTCCCGATGTAGCGCCGAACGGACGACACCTCCTCGTTCAGCACACGTACAGCTCGATGACGTCTCCGCCTTCCTGATCTAGCAAGCAAGCGTGGAGAGGTAGATGATTTCTCCGGTAGCACAACGGCATGGTGGCGGTGGTGGTGGAGTAATCTCAGCAGGGATTCGCCAAGCGCTGCCGCATACGCGTTTTGGAGGAGAAACAGATCTAGGAAGAGAGGGAGGGTTGCACCTATGGCTTGGGTGCGGCTGCCCTCCCTCTCCCTCTCTATTTATAGGAGGAGGGGGTAGGTGGGGCACAGCCCTAGCCCCTCCTCCAAGGAGGGGTCGGCCGGCCAAGGTGGGGAGGAGTCCACCTCCCACAAGGGAGGTGGAAGCCCTTCGGTCACCAACATATATAACTCAACAATACCAAATCGTCACCGAACGATAAGTGTGCAGACCCTGCGGGTTCGAGAACTATGCAGACATGACCGAGACACCTCTACAGTCAATAACCAATAGCGGGACCTGGATGCCCATATTGGTTCCTACATATTCTACGAAGATCTTTATCGGTCGAACCACGATGCCAATGATTCAATCAATCCCGTATGCAGTTCCCTTTGTCCATCGGTATGTTACTTGCCTGAGATTCGATCGTCGGTATCTCCATACCTATTTCAATCTCATTACCGGCAAGTCTCTTTACTCGTTCCATAATACAAGATCCCGTTACTAACTCCTTAGTCACATTGCTTGCAAGCTCCCTGGGATACCTCTCCGTCATACGAAGTGACAAATCCCAGTCTCGATCCACGCCAACCCAACAGACACCCTCAGAGATACCTGTAGAGCACCTTTATAGTCACCCAGTTACGTTGTGACATTTGATACACACAAGGCATTCCTCTGGTGTCAGGGAGTTGCATGATCTCATGGTCGTAGGAACAAATACTTGACATGGATAAAGCAGTACCAATAAACTAACATGATCAAATGTTATGCTTGCGGTTGGGTCTTGTCCATCACATCATTCTCCTAATGATGTGATCCCGTTATCAGATGACAACTCATGTCTATGGTCAGGAAACCTTGACCATCTCTGATCAACAAACTAGTCTAGTAGAGGCTCACTAGGGACATGGTGTTGTCTATGTATCCACACATGTATTTGAGTTTCCGATAATACAATTGTAGCATGGATAAAAAATGATTATCAAGAACAAGGAAATATGATAATAACAAATTTATTATTGCCTCTAGGGCATATTTCGAACAGTCTCCCACTTGAACTAGAGTCAATAATCTAGTTCACATCTCCATGTGATGAACACCCAATGAGTTCTGGGGTTTTATCATGTTTTTCTTGTGAGAGAGGTTTTAGTCAACAGGTCTGCAACATTAAGATACGTATGTACTTTGCAAATCTCTATGTCATACTGTACATGCTACTAGGACGCTCCACTTGGAGCTATTCCAAATGACTGCTCCACTATACGTATCCGGATTTCTACTCAGAGTCATCCGGATTGGTGTCAAAGCTTGCATCGACGTAACCCTTTACGACGAACTCTTTATCACCTCCATAATTGAGAAACATTTCCTTAGTCCTCTAGTTACTAAGGAAAATTTTGACCGATGTCCAGTGATCCACTCCTGGATCACTCTTGTACCCCCTTGCCAGACACGTGGCAAGGCACACATCAGGTGCGGTACACAGCATGGCATACCGTATAGAGCCTATGGCTAAGGCATAGGGGACAACCTTCGTCCTTTCTCTTTCTTCTGCCATGGTCGAGCTTTGAGTCTTTACTCAACTTCACACCTTACAAATCAGGCAAGAACTCCTTCTTTGACTGATCCATTTTGAACTCTTTCAAAATCTTGTCAAGGTACGTACTTATTGAAAAACTTATTAGGCGTCTTGATCTATCTCTATAGATCTTGATGCCCAATGTTTCAAGTAGCTTTATCCAGGTCTTCCTTTGAAAAACTCCTTTCAAACAACCCTTTATGCTTTTGAGAAATTCTACATTATTTCCGATCAACAATATGTCATACATATACTTATCAGAATTTCTATAGTGCTCCCACTCACTTTCTTGCAAATACAAGTTTCTTATGAACTTTGTACAAACCCAAAAGCCTTGATTACCTTATCAAAGCGTATATTCCAACTCGGAAATGCTTGCTCCAGTCCATAGAAGGATCGCTGGAGCTTGCATACCTTTTAGCATCCTTAGGACCGACAAAACCTTCTGGTTGTATCATATACAATGTTTACTCACGGAAACCGTTGAGGAAACTCTATTTTGACATCCATCAGCCGGATTTCATAATCAAACAATGCAGGAACTGCTAACACAATTCCAACAGACTTTAGCATCGCTACGGGTGAGAAAGTCTCATCGTAGTCAACTCCTTGAACTTGTCCGAAACTTCTTTGTGACAAGTTGAGCTTTATAAATGGTGACATTTACCATCAGTGTATGTCTTCTTCTTAAAGGTCCATTTGTACTTAACGACCTGTTGTTCACCGGGGAAGTCTACCAAAGTCCATACTTGGTTTTCATACATGGATCCTATCTCGGATTTCATGGCTCCTAGCCATTTGTTGGAATCCGGGCCCACCATCGCTTCTTCATAGCCCGTAGGTTCACCGTTGTCCAACAACATGACCTCCATGACAGGATTGCCGTACCACTCAGGGGCGGTATGATTCCTTGTCGACCTACGAGGCTCAGTAGTGACTTGATCTGAAATTTCATGATCATCATCATTAACTTCCTCTTCATTTGGTGTAGGCGCCGCAGAAACATCTTTCTGCGTCATGCTACCATCCAACTGAAGTAACAGTTCAATAACCTCATCAAGTTCTACCTTCCTCCCACTCAATTCTTTTGAGAGAAACTCTTTCTCGAGAAAGGACCCGTTTTTAGCAACAAACACTTTTCCCTCGGATCAGAGATAGAAGGTATACACAACTGTTTCCTTAGGGTATCCTATGAAGACACATTTGTCCGCTTAGGGTTTGAGCTTATCAGGTTGAAGTCTTATCACATAAGCATCGCATTCCCAAACTCTAAGAAATGATAGCTTAGGTTTCTGACAAACCATAATTCATACGGTGTCATCTCAACGGATTTAGATGGTGCCCTATTAAAGTGAATGCAGTTGTCTCTAATGAATAACCCCAAAATGATAGTGGAAAATCGGTAGGAGACATCATAGTACGCACCATATCAAATAGAGCACGACTACGACGTTTGGACACACCATCACACTATGGTGTTCCAGGCAGCGTGAGTTGTGAAACAATTTCCACATTGTCTTAAGTTGCATACCAAACTTGTAAGTCAGATATTCACCTCGACGATCATATCGTAGACATTTTATCTTCTTGTCACGATGATCTTCAACTTCACTCTGAAATTGCTTGAACTTTTCAAACGTTCCAGACTTGTGTTTCATTAAGTAAATATACCCATATCCACTCAAATCATCAGTGAAGGTAAGAAAATAACGATATCCACCGCACGCTACAACACTCATTTGGACCGCATACATCAACATGTATTATTTCCAATAAGTCACTTGCCCGCTCCATCATATAGGAAAACGGGGTCTTAGTCATCTTGCCTATGAGGCATGGTCCGGATGTCTCAACCGGTTCGAAATCGAGAGAGTCCAAAGATCCATCAGCATGGAGTTTCTTCATGCACTTTACACCAATATGACCTTAGCGGCAGTGCCACAAGTATGTGGTATTATCATTATTAACTTTGCATCTTTTGGTATCAATATTATGAACATGTGTATTACTACGATCGAGATTCAATAAACCATTCACATTGGGTGCATGACCATTGAAGGTATTATTCATGTAAACAGAATAACCATTATTCTCTGACTTAAATGAATAACCGTATTGCAATAAACATGATCTAATCATGTTCATGCTCAACGCCAACACCAAATAACATTTATTAGGTTCAACACTAATCCCGAAGGTTGAGGGAGCGTGCGATGGTGATCACATCAACCTTGGAAACACTTCCAACACACATCGTCACCTCGCCCTTAGCTAGTCTCCGCTTATTGCATAGATTTTATTTTGAGTTACCAATATTAGCAACTAAACCGGTATCTAATACCCAGGTGCTACAAGGAGTACTAGTAAGGTACACATCAATAACACGTATATCAAATATACTTTTGTTGACGTTGCCATCCTTCTTATTTGCCAAGTATCTTGGGGCAGTTTCGCTTCAATGACCGTTCTCCTCATAACAGAAGCACTCAGTCTCGGGTTTGGGTCCAACCTTGGGTTTCTTCACTAGAGTGACAACTGACTTGTCATTCTTGAAAGCTTCCCTTCTTGCCCTTGCCCTTCTTGAAACAAGTGGTCTTACCATCAACACTTCATGCTCCTTCTTGATTTCTACCTTTCGCGGTGTAAAACATCGCGAATAGCTCAGGGATCATCTTCTCCATCCCTGGCATGTTATAGTTCATCACGAAGCTCTAGTAGCTTCGTGGCAGTGACTTGGAGAACTATGTCAATCACTATCTTATCTAGAAGATCAACTCCCACTTGATTCAAGCGATTGTAGCACCCAGACAATCTGAGCACATGCTCATCGATTGACCTATTCTCCTTCATTTTATAGGCAAATAATCTTGTTGGGGGTCTCATACCTCTCAACACGGGCACGAGCCTGAAATCCCAATTTCAGCTCTTGGAACATATCATATGATTCGTGATGTTCAAAACATCTTTGGAGCCTCAATTCTATGTTGTAAAGCATGACGCACTGAACTATCAAGTAGTCACCAAAAAGGTGTTTGTCTGATGTTCTCAACACCCACAAACGACGCTTGAGGGGTGGCGCACCGACCAGCGCATCAAGGACATAAGCCTTCTGTGCAGCAACTAAGGACAATCCTCATATCACGGACCTAGTCCGCATAATTGCTACTACCATCTTTCAACTTAGTTTTTCTCGAGGAACGTATCAAAATATAGGGGAGCGACAACGCGAGCTATCGATCTACAACATAATTTGCAAAGATATTTTTACTATGTTCACGATAATGAGTTCAATTAATCATATTACTAAAGAACTCATCCCTCAGGTTGTCTAAGTGTGACAAGATCCTAATCCACCAACCCAAGTCCGATCATCACGTGAGATGAGGTGGTTTCAATGGTGAACATCTCCATGTTGATCATATCTACTATATGACTCATGTTCGACCTTTCGGTCTCCTGTGTTTCGAGGCCATGTCTGTACATGCTAGGCTCGTCAAGGTTAAACCATGTATTCTGCGTGTGTAAATCTGGCTTACACCCGTTGTATGTGAACGTAGAGTCTATCACACCCGATCATCATGAGGTGCTTCGAAACGACGAACCTTCGCAACGGTGCATACTTGGGGAGAACACAATTTTATCTTGAAATTTTAGTGAGAGATCATCTTATAATGCTACCGCCGTTCTAAGCAAAATAAGATGCATAAATAGGATAAACATCACATGCAAATCATATAAGTGACATGATATGGCCGTCATCATCTTGTGCTTTTGATCTCCATCTCCAAAGCACCGGCATGATCTCCATCGTCACCGGCATGACACCATGATCTCCATCATCATGATCTCCATCATCGTGTCGTCATGTGGTTGTCGCGCCAACTATTGCTTCTACAACTATTACTAACACATAGCGATAAAGTAAAGCAAAAGAAGGCAAAAAATAATTAAAGACAACCATATGGCTCCTGCCGGTTGCCGTACTCATCGACATGCAAGTCATGATAATCTATACAAAAACATGATCATCTCATACATAGCATATATCACATCATGTCTTTGGCCATATCACATCACAACATGCCCTGCAAAAACAAGTTAGACATCCTCTACTTTGTTGTTGCAAGTTTTACGTGGCTACTATGGGCAACTAGTAAGAACCATTCTTACCTACACAAAGCCACAACTGTGATAATCAAGTTGCCTTTTAACCTTCTACAAGGACCGCCTCTGTCGAATCCGATTCAACTAAAGTGGGAGAGACAGACACCCGCCAGCCATCTTTATGCAACAAGTGCATGTCAGTCGATGGAACCGGTCTCTCGTACGTGGACGAGTAAGGTTGGTCTGAGCCGCTTCATCCCACAATACCACCGAATCAAGATAATACTAAGGAAGTAAGCAATCTGAACATCAACGCCCACAAATTCTTTTGTGTTCTACTCGTGCATGTTATCTACGCATAGACCTAGCGCATGATGCCACTGTTGGGGAACGTTGCATGGGAAACAAAAAAATTCCTACGAACACCCAAGATCTATCTATGGAGATCAATAGCTACGAGAGGGAGTAGATCCACATACCCTTGTAGATCGCTAAGCGGGAAGCGTTAAGAAACGCGGTTGATGTAGTCGAACGTCTTCCCGATCCAATCACGATCCGTCCCGCGATACAATCACGATCTGTCCCGATCTAGCGCCGAACGGACGACACCTCCGCGTTCAGCACACGTACAGCTCGATGACGTCTCCGCCTTCTTGATCCAGCAAGAGAGGGCGAAGAGGTAGATGAGTTCTCCGGCAGCACAACGGCGTGGTGGCGGTGGTGGTGGAGCAATCTCAGCAGGGCTTCGCCAAGCGCTGCCGCGGACGCGTTTTGTAGGAGAAACAGATCTAGGGAGAGAGGGAGGGCTGCACCTATGGCTTGGGTGCGGCTTCCCTCCCTCTCCCTCTCTATTTATAGGAGGAGGGGGTAGGTGGGGCGCAGCCCTAGCCCCTCCTCCAAGGAGGGGTCGGCCGGCCAAGGTGGGAAGGAGTCCACCTCCCACAAGGGAGGTGGAAGCCCTAGGGAGGACTCCCTCCTCTCCAAGATACCCCCACCTACCACCTTGGGCGCAAGGGCCCTTTAGGGGTCGGCTGCCCAGCCCACCAGGGGCTGGTGCGCCACCTCTCAGGCCCATGTGGCCACCCGGGGTGGGGAGGCCCCTCCCGATGGACCCCCGAAACCCTTTCGGCACTCCCGGTACACTACCGGAAACACCCGAAACTTTTCCGGAACCCGAATACCACTTTCCTATATATAAATCTTTACCTTCGGACCATTCCGGAACTCCTCATGACGTCCGGGATCTCATCCGGGACTCCAAACAACCTTCGGTCACCAACATATATAACTCAACAATACCAAATCGTCATCGAACATTAAGTGTGCAGACTCTGCGGGTTCGTGAACTATGCCGACATGACCGAGACACCTCTACGGTCAATAACCAATAGCGGCACCTGGATGCCCATATTGGTTCCTACATATTATATGAAGATCTTTATCGGTCGAACCACGATGCCAAGGATTCAATCAATCCTGTATGCAGTTCCCTTTGTCCATCGGTATGTTACTTGCCCGAGATTCGATCGTCGGTATCTCCATACCTAGTTCAATCTCGTTACCGGCAAGTCTCTTTACTCGTTCCATAATACAAGATCACGTGACTAACTCCTTAATCACATTACTTGCAAGCTTCTTGTGATGTTGTATTACCGAGTGGGCCCTGAGATCACCTCTCCGTCATATAGAGTGACAAATCCCAGTCTCGATCCACGCCAACCCAACAGACACCCTCAGAGATACCTATAGAGCACCTTTATAGTCACCCAGTTACGTTGTGTCGTTTGATACTCACAAGGCATTCCTCCGGTGTCAGGGAGTTGCATGATCTCATGGTCGTAGGAACAGATACTTGACATGGATAAAGCAGTAGCAATAAACTAACCCGATCAAATGCTATGCTTACGGTTGGTCTTGTCCATCAAATCATTCTCCTAATGATGTGATCCCGTTATCACATGACAACTCATGTCTATGGTCAAGAAACCTTGACCATCTCTGATCAACGAACTAGTCTAGTAGAGCCTCACTAGGGACATGGTGTTGTCTATGTATCCACATATGTATTTGAGTTTCCGATCAATACAATTCTAGCATGGATAATAAACGATTATCATGAACAAGGAAATATGATAATAACCAATTTATTATTGCCTCTAGGGCATATTTCCAACAATAAGAAACCCAACACCTCATGTATAAAAAAGGCACGTATGCCAAAGTGTGTGTAGCTACCACCATGCATAGAAAATTTCCTCGCTACGAAGCTATACACATCATGCATATAAATAACTAGCAAGGATTCTATATATTTTCATGAATAATCTGAACATAAACCCACAATTCATCGGATCCCAACAAACACACCGCAAAGATGATTACATAGGATAGATAACCGCAGGAATCACGGTGATATTTGCATTCGAGAGCATAGAGAGAGAGAGAGATAGCCATCTAGGTACTAACTATAGACCCGTAGGTCTGCGGTGAACTACTCGCACATCACCATGGGAGCAGCAAGGTTGATGTAGAGGCCCTCCACGATCGATCCCCCCTCCGGCACGGCACCGGAAGAGGGCTCCAGATGGGCACACGGCGGAAGAGAGACTTGCGGCAGCGGAAAAAGTGTTTCGGGTGGCTCTCTAGGGTTTGGGGGATATTAGAGAATTTATAAACTAGAGAATAGGTCAGGAGGACGTGGGAGGTGGCCCGAAGCCATCAGGGCGCGGCAACCCCCCTTAGACGCGCCCTGTTGGCTTGACGCCACCCCGTGTGGCCTCCGGCCTCCCTCCGAAGCTTCCAGGTCTTACTTTTGTCCCAAAAAATTATCAAAAAGTTTCGGGGTATTTGGACTTTGTTTGGTACAGTATTCCTGAAAAGCCAAAAAGAAGTAGAAAACAACAACTCTGGGCACCGGGTTAATAGGTTAGTGCTCAAAATAATATAAATCAACAAGTAAATGCCTAAAAAGTATCCTAGAATGATAATATAATAGCAAGGAACAATCAAAAATTATAGATACGTTGGAGACGTATCACTCAGTAACAGGTGCACCTACCCAGGAAAAGGAAAGAAAAACTCCCTCTCTAACTTATAGGTGGACCGGAACCAACATAAAAAATAAAAAAGTAAAAACTCTCTCCCTCTCTCATAACCTCTATCTCCCTGACATGTGGGCCATGGGACCCGCTTTCAGGGTCAACACTAGTCCACACGTGGTCATGGCGAGGCTTGGCAGCTCGATCGGTGGCCGTCGTCGGCCAGGGGATGCGCGCCTGCTTGTGAGGACCACGGTGGTAGGCTCAGGTCGTCTGGCGGAGAGAGTGGAGCCTTTGCTCACATATATCATCGGAGTTATTACCTAAGACTGGGAGCTTATGCCGTTGACCTCGTACCTAGCCACTGTCGTGGAGTCCGGATCCAGCAATACAAGCATGTTCATGAGCTTTGTCGGGTGCCTCTCCTATGCCACTTGATTCGCTCTTCCCTTCCTAAATTTGGTTGCCCCAAGCCACCGTTGACCTACCCGACTTTTTTGTCTTCGTCGCGGAAAGATCGCGTCCCTACTCCCATCTCCCCCCGCCCGAAGTGGGCCGCCATGACCGACCTCGGATGGCTCAAATGTGAGCACATCAATCTACACATGTCGTGCCCAGTGTGTGTGGCACATCTCGTGCAGCTCGCATGCCTCGAGCCCTCATCCCGCGGTCGTCCGCTACGACGAGCCACTAACGAGCGCAGCCACTCACGGTTGGGCACGCGTGGACCAGTGTTGACCCTAAGATCATGGCCCACATGCCAGAGAGAGACAGAGAGAGGTTATGATAGAGGGAGAGAGTTTTTATTTACTTTTATTTTTATTGTTGGTTGGGATCCACGTGTAAGGCAGAGAAAGGGGATGAGAGAGTTTTTTTTTCTTTTTCCTAGGTAGGTCCCACCTGTAAGTAGCATGTGCATAGAGGTGCAAAAATGTCCATCAAATGTGAGAAAAGCGGTCAAAGCACTTTGATTGGATGGAAATGGCACAAAAGGGCATTGTTAGAAGGGCACCTAACGACATAGAGGCAAATTTGAGCACGGTTTGAATCTAGGGATAAATGATAAATCTCAGTAGTAGGTTCGAGTTAAGGGCTGAAATGTAAATGTCCCTGAAATCAAAAGTTAAAGTTTGGGAAATATACATTTCTTCCAATTTGCGTCCACTCTCAGATTTACCCCTAATTTTTTGATGTGCTCAAATTTGCCCCTAAAAAGCACTTTAGGTCACCGGAATGCCCTTCTATCTAGTCAAAGTTGTTTGATCGAAACTTTAAAAATTCCTAACAAATTCATATGAACTCAAAAGAATGCAAATAAGACATCAAATGTTTATAAAAATATCACCTATACACGCATGCCATTTACATTCATTATCTACACGTGCATTTATATGCATTCACCCTAAATAGTATTTTAACTTTATAAACCCTAAAAGGCCTTAAAGTGTGCTTTTGTCATGAACGTAAATGACATGCTCATATACATGATAATTTTATGAACAATTTGGTATCTTATTTTGCATTCTTATGAGTTCATATGAATTTTTTTTTGAATTTTCAAAGTTTCAGTCAAACAACCTTGACCAAAAGGAAGGGCATCCTGGAGACCTAAAATTCTTTTTAGGGGCAAATTTGATGAAAATACAATGGTGAACATGGGTTCATGCGCACCCACATGAATAGTAAATTCATAAAAAATGGAATTTTAAAAAAAATCTTAAATTTCGCAGTATGAAATTTGGTCGACCATTTTACTCATGTGTGAAGTTTCGTCTTGTATTTACACTCATGGTATTCTTAGTGAAGAAAATACAATTGTTACCATACTATTCATCAAACAATGGTTTTTTGCTTTGGTTTTGTCCTTTTTGTCGAGATTACCACGGATGTGATTTCTTCGTGAAACTTCATACACGAGTATACAAGTTGACTATGTATATTAAAAAATAGACTTTTTTATTATTTTTTCTAGTATTTTTTTGAATTTACTATCCATAAAGGGTGTGTGTGGAACCATGTACACCAAATCCGCGTCCTAAATTTGAACACGTCAAAAAGTTTGGAGTAATTTTGAGTAGTGGGTTCGAGTTAGGGGCACAAATTTAAATGTCCCTCGTTTTAACCAAAATACAAAAAGGACTAATAAACCTGGATGGAGATAGTAACCAATCATTCTATCCCAAAAAGTTAACTAAGTTATGCGTTTAGGATTGACGGTGAATGAATTTCCAAATCCATGGCAGTGCATGGAGGTTGTACATGGACATCAAAGCCAAATTCCTACTCATTCATTTACTTTATTGACATATGTAGAATTTGCATTACAGTGGCATGCTAAAAAAATTGGTTCCACTTTTGGAACACTTTGCGTCATGCGATCGATTTTGATTTAAGGTGTGTGCGTGCAACTTACCAAGGTTTGATCTTCCGCAGACGAATGTGTTTACTGACCATCTCCTTTCAACGGTAATATTTACCATTGATTTCGTTTTATTACATGAAACGTTTTAAAAAGAAGTTCTGAAAGTACGGAGGTAATGATAATGAAATTGTCTTGCAATTAGGATATGATATGATCAACCATCGAACGCCATGTCGGCATGCAGTGTGTAGAGGTGAGCGGCGAGCTTGGGCTCCAACATAGCCTCCAGTGGGAACTTGCGCGACGTGGTGAGCCCGAACACCTCGTCCATGCTCAGCTGGTCCGCTGCCATTCCGTCGGGGAGCCTCCACACGAAGCCGTGGAGCAGATTGGCGAGGCACACCTGGACCACCTTGAGCCCGAGGTTGTAGCCGGGACACATCCGCCGGCCGGCCCCGAACGGCAGCAGCTCCATGTCTTGCTCCACGACGTCGACCACCCTTGCTCCCGCTCCCCGCCGTGGTCATGAACCGCTCCGGACGGAACTCCTCCGGCGCGTCCCACAGCGCGGAGTCGCGGCCGATGGCCCACACGTTCACCAGCACGCGCATGCCGGCGGGGATGTCGTAGCCGTCGACGGAGGCGTCCTCGCGGGCCTCGTGGGGCGCCAGCAGGGGCCCTACTGGATGCATCCGTAGCGTCTCCTTCACGACAGCCCTCGTGTAGGGCAGGCTCGCCATGTCCCGCTCCGTCACCAGCCTGTCGTGGCCGATCACGCGGTCGAGCTCCTCGGTGGCCACTGCCAACGTCCTGGGATTTCTCAACAGCTCCGAGATGGCCCACTCCAAGGTTACGCCGTTGGTATTTGTACCCCCGGCGATAAGGTCCTGCATACCCGCGCCATGTACAGATGAATGCAAGTTAAATTATTTTATGAGTATGCGTTGTTTTATATGGTTAGTAACGGTATTATTGAGTTTTATGGTTAGTAACCAAGTTTTAAATAGCTGACTATAGCGTCGCTATAATTGTTCAAGGATGTCGCTAAATGATATTCATATACAATCATCTAAACTTATAATAAGTCGGACTATAGCCCGAAAATACATCGGTGAACCAAATTGAAATGATTATGAAAAATAGTCAAACAAATATTTATCATCTAAAGAGAAATGAAAGCTTGAGGATACCGATACGTTTCAAATGTGTCTATAAATTTTTATATGTTCTTTTGTACCATTTTGGCATAGTTTTGTAACAAATATATATATTCGAAAGTCTTAGATCATGGCAAAGCTAGTTTGCCGGAGGGGGCAGAGAGCCGTCCTACAGCTCCCATGTAATGGACCCACACAGCTAGCCTATGGGCCCTAAGGTGGCGACGCGTGAAGGTCCCAACCCTCCTCCTCACCACATCTCAGTTCCCATGACTTTATATTCTCCTGAAAACCCTAAAATTATGCTTCGATGATTTTCCCCGTCGTCACCTCCTGTTCCGTGACGCCAATTTGGGGGCCATATCCAGTACTCTGCTAGAGGGGAAATTCATTGTCAGGGTCATCTTCATCGGCCTTGGTGCCATGTTTGAGTAGTCGTCTTTGGACTATGGTTCCATAATAGTTGCTATCCTGTTTCCGTTGTGTGTCAACACAATGATCACATGAGTTGTCTAACATGATTGTCATACATCTGATGTAAGTAATTATGTGTTTGATGTGGTTTGATTAGTTATCACTAAATGATCATATTGGCAGGTTTATTTTGGATTCGTATGAGTTTCTTGCTACATGATATATAGACATATATGTTGTGTGATTTATTAGTTTTGCACATGTCATGTTTAGATGAATGATCTCCAAGAGGGAGTTGTGAATGTTAGTTGGTTTTAACTTTGCAAATAATCTATCTTGGTGACAGAAAGGTAAAAGGCATGTATTGAGCTACTGTCACTAAGGGGAAAAAAAGATAGATATGTAGTTGTCCTTGTTAGGAACTGGAGGTAAAGAGAACATCTTATAAGCATTATGGCATCTTGCTCAATGCAATCCTCTATTTTTACTTAATGCTTTCATATGCATGTTGGATAGTGGTCTCTAGTGGAGTATTAGACATATATGAAATTTGATACCGGTCTATGGATATAAAGACTAATGCCTATATGAAATCATGGCATATATGTCAATCATAAAAGCTACATTTAATTAATACACAACCATAATTTATTCATCACACTTATGTTATGCTTTATGAAGAGGTGTCACTCATGAGGTTATGGATCCCCGTCCATCCTTCCTCATAAATACAACCTCGATCAACTCTTCTTCCTACTGTTTACTACCTCCGTCCTGGTTTATTGGTACCCTTCGTATTTTGTGCTCAGTTTTGACATTAGATATAACTAATAAATTTTAATGCATGTAACCAAAAATAATATCACTGGAAACTATATTCAAATACGAATTCAACAATATAATTTTTTATGACATGCATTATTATTTTTTAGTTAAATCTATGATCAAAGTTTGGCACAAAATACTAAAGGGACCAATAAACCATGACGGAGGTAGTACAATCTAAATCGTAATATATAATTTTACTTGCAATCATCACTTCTAATCATAAAATGTATTAATACTTGTAACTTCCAAGACTAGTAAGGTTGACACCCTTGCTAGGAGTGTTAGGGACCAAGTGAAGTATCTTAGTTGTGTGCACGTACTAATCATTGACTGAAAACAAAGACTTTGCGGATTGATACCTTGTTTGCCAACTGAGAGATACTTCTTACTTATTGCAAACCTTTTCACTATGGTGCCCAACCATCTGAGTCCATATGAGTAAGGATATCACCAGTGGCGGAGCGTTTTGGGGACAATTAGGGGCCTTGCCCCCCCCCCCCCCCCCCCCTTCCAAGAAGAAATTCTGCCAAATAAGGCTATCCTTCAGCTAATCGCTCTACTAATCCTCTGGCCTCTCTGATCATCCTAGCCTTTCCTATGTCATATTGAGTCATTTGGCCCCTCCTAATATTTGGTCCACGCTTCGCCGCTGGATATCACCAGAGAGGAGGGGCGTTGTTAAGGGTTCTGTCTTTGTGCCAGGGTTCCCAATGGCAAGATCAGCGCTCCGTGGTCCGGATCGAGAGGACAAATAGCTTGGTGTGTTTAGTGTATTGAGGTCCGATGGTTTTCCAAGGTGGCACAGTTCTTTGTCGGATGCCTAGGTCACTTACTATTATGTGTGGCGACTTCTGTTTTTGTGCTCAGCTTCGAGTTGGTGGTGTTCTCGCCGCTCTGTCGGGTCTTTTTCTCTCTCTTTTGGTCTTCTTATAAGAATGTTGTCATCACTTTGTATAGGTTTTGCGGTTTGTATTTTATATATAGAAATATATTAAACCGGCTAAGTTATAGTCGATGTCATGAGTTTGATTTGTTGAGCATCCTTCCTCGTGCTTTGACACGTGTACTTTTTGCTACTTTGGTTTGATTCATAATTCTGTGTATTAATAGTTGTAGATCATTGGCCCAGTATAGCCATTGTATCTAGCTCATATATCATTTTCTATTGTTGATCCAGTTAAAAAAAACATATAACCATGTGTTTACGTGTATTTCAGACACAAGTCTAGCTGCATCCACAATTGTGTATTCTCCTCCTGCAAAATGATTCACCCTTGCTATTTATTAATTTTTAAAACTGGAATTTTGTTCAAACCTTCAAAAATTATTTGTAAATAAAAAAATGCGTATATGTATAAAAATAGACCATGCGCTTAATTTAATTTAAGGAACTTCCAAAAAAATGATCACATGTAAAAAAAGATGAAACTACTTTACGCACAATGTTTAACTTTTCAATCCTTATACAATTGCTAATACAAAGGTCTAGCCCTATGCGGCTAGCGTGATGAAAGGGCATGCTAAATTGTTGTACAAAAATCGTACAAAGAGTATCATACGTGCAGCATTGCTGAAAAATAGATCAGGCACTCAACTCAATTGAGTAACACCTTTCAGTGGTGAGAAATTTTTTAACAACAACTTGGCCTGCCAGAATTCCTTATGAGATTAAACACTCTTTTTTGTTTTAAAATTTTCTCTCTATGATGGCCAACAAAAACATTGTGGCCTTGTGGCCCAAATAATAGATACAACATGGGTCCACCATTGCTAGGCCATGTGTATTGTTGATCCAGCCAATTCCTAAATTTAGCTGTGAAATCACTTTACCATATTCTAGGGAAAATAAAAAAAACTTGCACGTAAAAAGTAAATATACCATGCACTCAACTCAATTGAGTAACACCTTTCACGAGTGAGAAAAAACCATCTACTAATGAATGGAGAAAAAAATAACATGACAAATTTATTTAACGACAACTTGGTTTGCCAGAACTCATTATAAGATTAAAACACTCTTTTTTTTTCTAAATTGTTTTTCTCAGCTTTTGTCAACGCTAAAAATGAAATTATGAGCTCGCCCTCAAATTGACCGACGCCTATTCTTTTATTAGAAAAATACAACATATACACGCACAGGCTTGGCACGCCGCGCCTCGGCCAACTAGTACTCTATAATGTTGGACAAACCCTATTTCAGGAATGGGAGAATATCATACGGAAACCAACATTCGATGGAAACCGGTGAAAACCACAAAACAAATATTTTAAAAAGGTTCGAAAAAAACTAAAAAAAAATACAGGATGTTAAGAGGATGATGCTTTATTGCCACGCCAAATTTCAAGTTGAAACACATTACGAAATGTAAGCTATGAAAAAGACAAAATCAGCGTTGAATAGTGCCGAACAGTAATGACACTATTCATGGCTGAAATTTGTCCTTTTCATAGCTCACATCACGTAATGTGTTTCAATTTGAAATTTTGCGTGGCAATAAAACATCACCCTCTTAACATCCCATATTTTTTTCAGATTTTTTTAAAACTTTAAAATATGGTTTGCATGAAGTTTTCATTGAATATTGGTTTCCATATAATATTCTTTCTCCCTTAGGAATGGGAGAATATCATACGGAAACCAACATTCGATGGAAACCGGTGAAAACCACGAAACAAATATTTTAAAAAGGTTCGAAAAAATCTAAAAAAAAATGCAGGATGTTAAGAGGATGATGATTTATTGCCACGTCAAATTTCAAGTTGAAACACATTACGAAATGTGAGTTATGAAAAAGACAAAATCAGCGTTGAATAGTGCCGAACAATAATGATACTATTCAGGGCTGATTAGACAACCGGAGAAGAAAGTGACAAAGAGAAGCCGTCTCAGGGGGATGTCCTCGTCGCTAGAGAGCGCTACATGGGAGTGGGGTGGCTAGACGGCGATTTGCGTGTCGTATAGCAGAGCTGGCTGACGAAATCGTGAAGAAGTGCGGGATAGGAGGTGATTGAGTGGTGCACAGTGGCCGGTGTCAGGTGGACCATCACCATTGGACGCATATGTTACATGTGCTGCAAGATTTGTTTTTCTTTTTTCATCTTTTGATTCAGGCTATTTTCCTGGTCGGGATACCGCTACGCACAGCGGTGATACCGGCTAAAATAAATTACCCATGTGTTTTTCTTTTCTCCACCTGCCGTGCGCCTAGGCCTGGGATCATGAGTAAATCAACCATCTTCTCATATTGTGTTGTTTTCTCTCATGAGGTGTGGTTTACTCTGGTAAACTAGATTAATTTCAAGAGAGTACATTTCCTTCACCGGCAAGGTTTAAAATATCGTACTTCGTGGTCTGTGTTGGTTTGGCTTTCGCACATCGTGACATCGATCTTAGCTAGATATCATATGATATTCCAGTGTCCTAAAATAAGTGTCTCAACTTTATACTTAGCTAGATATTAGATGATATTCATTCCGTTTCGTCTTAAAATAAGTGTCTCAATTTTATATACTAACTTTAGTGCTAAGTTGTATTAATGTTGAAATACTTATTTTGAGACAGAGAGAGTATATTCAAAGGTATATTGTTGTATCAGTGAAACTATGACCGCATTTAGTCAAAACGGCAAAACTAGTGTATGAAAATTCCAGTGATTTACAGTTTAAATCACCTGGGTGATTCTTAGCAATTCTTTTTATATTATTCATATTCAGTTAAACTGTGGGGCATCCAGTTTTTCTATCTAATTTTGACTGTCTATGAAAACCATAGTTCAATCATCATATATCTACAGTGAACATAAGTAAGTATGCTCGGTTTCAAAATGTAGTGGATATAATATTTTTAAAGTCAAACTTTGTGACTTTCACCAAGTTTGTTGAGAAAATATTAATATCTATTTTGTTGGTATCAAGTATAAATGCAGTATAAAATGTATCTAGTGAAATATCTTTTGTATGTATTTGGTATTGTTGATGCAGATATTTTTACTTCTTAGAATTTACTCCTCGTTTCGAAATAATTGTCATGGTTTTTGTTCAAAATTTGAATTAAAACCATGATAGTTATTTTAAACGGAGGCAGTATATATACGTATATCTAGGTTGACAAATAGACCAATATAGTATAAGTTATATATCATAAATATATATTATTAGAAATTTTAAATCATCTACTTTCTAATGATATAACTTTTAGAGTATATAATTCATTTTATCTTGGTCAAATTATAGACATAGGGATACGCACAGTCTATATGTTGGTCAAATTATAGACCTAGGAATATTAGAAATTTAGAGTATATAATTTTATGTTGGTCAAATTATAGACCTAGGTATCAAGTGTAAATTCAGTATAAATGTATCTAGTGGAGTATTTAGGAAAGGAGAGAGTAGTACTATATTAAATGAACCCTGCGCACTAATGAAGTGATTAGACAGTTGATTTTGTTTGCACGCGAACCTGAGTGAGAGCCTTGATGCTTTGCCGCTCGAGCTTGACGTCGACGTTAGTAGGATCGTCTGCAAGCTGCAGGCCTGCAGCAGCACGTCCACCATATCCCTCGGCACGAAGCTCTCCCCCTCCAGCCACCGGCGCTCGTTGTGCTCGTCCAGGACACGCTCCATGAACGCGTCCAATGTCCTGCTGATCTTCTTCATCCTCCCGACGTACCCCTGCAGGTCCAGCCACTCCAACCACGGGATAAAGTCACCTACGTTGAGCACACCGTTGAGCAGGAAGAACTCGTCCATTATGCGCGTGAACTCCTCCGGCGTCATCGCCGCTGCTGCCACCGACGACGGCGTGCCCTCGGCATTCTCCACGTACTTCTTGCCGAGCACCATGCGAGAGATCATACCGAGCGTTGCCGTGAACAGGTACTCCTTTATCACCACGGTGGCACGCCGGCCAGAGCCGGTGGTTGTCGTCGTCGCCCTGTGCAGGTCGCGCAGCAGCGTGCGCACCTCCTCGTGGCGGATGTGCTCGTACAAATCGAGCCGCGCCGCGCTGAAGAGCTCCGTGAGGCACACCTTGCGCAGCCGGCGCCAGTGCGCGCCGTAGGGGGACCACAGCATGTCAGAGTAGCCGTAGGTGGTGTACCTGCCGGCGGCGGTTCTCGGACGGTCAGCAAACAAGGCGTCGTGGGTCTTGAGGAAGAACCTGGCCATCTCCGACGACGACCCGACCACGACGGGGAAGGACCCGAAGCGGAGCTGCATCAGCGGGCCCTGGCGCTTGGACAGCTCGTGGATGGAGCGGTGGGGCAGTGCGCCGATGAGGTGGAGGTTGGCAATGATCGGCCACGGCTTAGGTCCAGGCGGGAGCCTGTATCCGTGCCCCCGCGCGGACACCGCGCCGCAGAAGAAGGGTGACCATTACCAGGAGCACCACGGCGACGAAGGACGCCCACGGTGGTAGCTCCATGTTCAACTTTGCCATTTCGAAAAAAAAATGTTCAACTTTGGAGTTTTTTTTTAACACAGTACAGACGCAAGCGCTCACATACACGCGCATACACTCACCCTTATGAACACACACGCACACCCTACCCCTATGAGCACCTCCGAGAGACTGAGCCGGCGTATCATCTTGAGATTTACGAAGTCATCGTAGGCGCCTCGTCGTCGACGGGAATGTCTCCTCCCGCTGAATGCGCATCGCCGGAAATCCTGAAATAAATCCTGGAATAAATGCGAGCACCAGGACTTGAACCCTAGTGGGCTGGGGATACCACAGTCCCTCTAACCATCCAACCACAGGTTGGTTCGCTTCAACTTTGGAGCTGGGTGGTAATACTTTGACGTTGCACGTACCGTCTCTGGGTAAGTGAAACGCGATGCAGGCTGACGGGACGAGCCACCAGTCGTACCAAGTTCCCTCCTAAGGGACCACAAGGGCTGTGTTTGTTTGGGCTTCAGTTTTGACAGATTCAGCTTTGGACTTGCTATGCTGGCAAAGCTGCTGTGGTGAGGAAGCTGTTGAAATTAATATTAGCTGTTTGGCAATGCAGCTGTGAAAACGACTGTAGGCTGGTGAAAACCCTGAAATGTCCTTAGAATACTGAGATCAGTGTAACTTGTTGATTCTGTGTTAATAGATTATTTAAATGGTATTTTGACTGACGGGGAATGATTTGTTCTATGGTAATGCATAAAATATTTCATAATAATAATTCTCTCACTTTCTTACTCATATATACATAGAATAAGAGCATCTACAGTTGGAACTTGCAAATCCGGCCCCTCAAACGCCCGCGGACCACCATTGCCTCCTCCAATCCGCAGGGGACGACCCCTCAGTCGATGGATCCAGACTGGTCAGAGTCAGATCCGCTGCCCTCCATGCCGGAGAAGTCCGGAGATCGTTGGAGGTGAGCTAGGGTGGCGGATAGGAGTGGAGGGGAGTGGAGTGAAGTGGCTAGGGTTTGGTCTGACGAGCGGATGAGGACGAATATATGTGGGGTTGATGCGGGCTAGTGCGGGTCAGGCAGGCGTGCCCGAGCGCCCCCATATCCGCCCCATATTTGGGCTGGATATGAGAGGTGTCGGTCAGCCCGGACGTTTGAGGTCGATTTGAGAGGCCCGGCTGGGTCGAAATTTCGTGACCGGTCAGTGACCGGACGGCTTGTCAAGGCGTTTAAAGGGGGTACGAGGGGTCCGGTTGTAGATGCTCTAATAGTGAGCAAAAGAATTATGTTGTCACACTGCTAGTCCATGCAAGTCACAATTGTTTCGTACATACTCCCTCCGTCTTTAAATATAAGTCCTTTTAGAAAATACACTACGGACTATATACGGATGTATATATATACCTGAAATTTCTAAAAGGACTTATATTTAGAAATGGAGGGAGTACAAAAGATAGTCCATGTCGCTAGGTTCCTCTCCGTCTCTGTCATAGATCGAAACAGGGCATGTCAATTTGTTTGTAAATTGGGTGAACTGACAGGGACAGCGTGGGAATTTGACCAAGCGAGACCAGTTTCGTGGCCGAAGTACACATCCAGTCGCTTCAGGCCATCACACGTAAAAAGGCCAGAAACCGCTTCGAGCTGTGAACTGGCAACGGCTTCGTTTTAGCTGTTTGTTCCAGCTTTGACAGCTTTAGCTTTTTTGTATCCGGAAACTGGTCTTCAAAGCTGAAACAAACACAGCCAAGGTCTAGGTCGCTCTCGCTTGTTTTTCTTTCCTTCAACCACTATAGTCCTTTCATTTACCTTTATTTATTTATTTATTTTACGGGTAATCATTATAGTCCTTTTTTATTTCACAAAACAAAAAGTCACTATGGTCCTTTTTGAAAGGAAACAATCCCGGCCGGACGACCGCTCTTGTGTTATCCAAGTCATCTGTGTTGTGCAATTTGTCATAATCATGCATCTCAGCCATGCGTGCATCAAAAAATCCCTCTAAATTTGCCCTGCTTCACTGACCCATCCCCAACCTTATCCCTTCTCTCGCTTATCCTCGTCCACTCCTCTCTTCTGGGCCGCTCCCTTCACTCTTCCTCGTCTACCGCGGAAAGCACGCCGCTATGGACAAACCTCGCTAAAGCACAACCCCTCCATCTCCTATCTCTACCTCCCGGTTGTAGATCCTCCTCATCATAAGTGTCGGCAACGTCTACGAGCGCACTTGACGTGTTGCAAGGTCAATCCACTCACCCATGTACATCATAAAAGTTGGTGCACTGGGTGCTTGTCGTGGACAATGCAACCTCGCCCCCGTCGTCGTCGGCGTGCCCATCTCGATCCTCCCTGTTGTGGCCTCGGGGCGCCTGAGCTGCAATCTGCCTGCCGATTTCTGCAATGCCAAGGCGGCACATCACTAGTAGAAAACAGGGCACTAGTCCCGGTTCTAGAGGGCCTTTAGTCCCAGTTCTAGAACCGGGACAAAATGATCGGGACTAATGCCCAAAACCTTTAGTCCCAGTTTGCTTACGAACCGGGACCAAAGGGGCTCCACGTGGCCGCTGCGGGGCGCCCAGGCAGGAGGACCTTTAGTCCCGGTTGGTAACACCAACCAGGACCAAAAGGCAGCCACGCGCCAGCAGCTCGCAGGCTCTGGGGTTTTTTTTGGAAGGGGGGGGGTTTAGGGGTTTTGGAGGGTTAATTTAGGGGTTTCATATTGTGTTAGCTAGCTAATAGAGAGAAGTGACCTCTCTTTCTCCGTGCTTGGTCGACGCTAGCTACTATACATATAGAGAGAACTCGACGCTAGCTAGTAAGCAAATGAAGGAAACCATTAATTACACAAGATCGTCATGAACATATATAGAGAGAAGTGACATCTCTTTCTCCGTGCTTGGTCGAACAACAAGTTTTCGTATATCTATCCGACGCTACTACATATGTACAATATAACATCCCTTACAACCATTGCAATTTCACATGGTATTCTACGTGTTCAGGTATGACGTGGTCAAGAAAGAATCCCTCCAATTCCTCTTAAATTGCTCGTATGCGATCATGTGGTAGGAGTGCATCCCGCATCTGCCATATCTAATTTAAAGAAGGGGGTCAATACATATATATATATGAATGAAACTCAACACAATTGATGGTAATATATAAAATAAAACTGTGAATATTCTTTACGTACTTCAAATTGTTTCTCAGAGAATCCCCGCTCAGAGGTATAGTGGCGAATGAACTCGCATACGTAGTATCCACATAAATGAGTCCCGGGTGCCTGGTACAAGCACTTTACGAGAATAGAGTTCAATCAAACTGATAAGCAAGCATGATAATGGTATTGATGAAACTAGAATCGATGAGAGATGCGCGGAACTAGCTACTACTACTTACTTTGGGGTGTGTAAATCGCAGCTCCTTCTTCAGACCCGGAACCATAGTGGTGAACTTTTTCCAAATCCTGGCAGGCAAAGAAAATGATTACTTGATATCAGGAAATGAACGAAAGTTGCCGATATGGTCCCGGTATTGATTGAACTTACTTCTGGAGCATTGCAGTCATGTCCGCATAATACTTGGGATCTTTACGGAGCGAGTCTAAGACAGTTACTAATGCCCCGTCAAGGTTAATGGATAGCAGAATATAGTGGAAGCTGCGCACGCATAACTCATCAATTACATTACTTAACCTCGAGTAAGCGAAACCGAATATGCACAAGACAGTAACACTCACTTGAAGTTGTAAGGAAAGAGTATTTCCCTTTTGTTTTGATGTCTAAGGAACCCTTCTAGCAAGTTGTCCTCGGTATCTTTGGCCTCGTTTTGTACCGACCATTCATTTACGGTATTTGGGCCAATGAACCCAATGTCATAGATTTGTTCTTTTTTGCATTCGACCATCTTCAATCTGCATAATATAGTGAGGATAATTATATATACATGCAATGAACGAGCTGAGCTAGAGACTTAATTATAGAAGTAATACTTACAGACAGTAGCAAGTCATGAGTTGTTTGTCGAGGGCCTCTTGATTGTATAACTGAAATAACTCCACAAATTCAACAGGCAGCAGGTCGACTCCAGGGAAGTCATGCTCTTTTTTAATTCCGATCATCAAACTGTCGGTCCCAGACTTCCTGCAGGTTTCCATGTACCACTCATGCAATTTTTGCATCATCGTTGTTAGATGAGGATGATCAGGTTTGACGAGAGGCTTCCCGTGCTCGTATCTAAATTCCTCTGCTACCTCGGCCGTTTCAAATTGTACATCATCGGGCAGGTAATCATCAAGAGTGGTACCAGGCAGTAGCACCGGATGATTAGCGATATCGCTAGACACCTTGAGCGGGGGGCACGATTGCTTCTCCTGTTCGCCGAGCTGGGGAATTGTTTTCCCACTTCTTCGTTTTTTGTCTCTTGCAGCACTAGAAGTACTTCCCGACCGCTGCGCTTCAGCAGGTGTCTTAGTAATTATGTGGTCATAGTTGGATAGCCGAGTCCGTGGTGGTCGCTTCAGGGCATGCAGAGTGCGCTTCGCTTTCACCAGATCTACCATTTCCTTCGGAGGTGGATCTTTCCGTGCAAAATGGGCCTTCACTTCGGCTACACTGATTTCAGCATTTTCCTCTTCGGTCCTGTCATATGGTAACTTCGGAAGAGGCTTGAGGCTTGGACCAAATTTGTATTTCTTCCCGCCTATTGTACTGCTAGCCGCCGGAGCAGCGGCGACGACTCTCTTCCGCTGTTGCTGACGCGCCGGAGGAGGCGGAGTGCCCTGATGCGTCGGAGGAGGAGGAGGAGGAGGAGGCGGAGTGCCCTGATGCGCCGGAGGAGGCGAAGGAGGAGGCAGAGTGCGCTGACGCGCAGGAGGAGGTGGAGTGCCCTGACGCGCCGGAGGAGGAGAAGGAGGAGGCGGAGTGCCCTGACGCGCCGAAGGAGTTGGAGGAGGCGGATTGCCCTGACACGCCGGAGGAGGCTGAGTCTGCTGAGGCGTCCAGTTTGGAAGCTTGATGTACTCTTTTCTCCATAGACAGGTACTCCTCAAAGCATTTTCCAGAAGAATAATATCCTCTTCACCTGTAGGGTTGTCAAGCTCCAGCCCCTCAAATCCATCCATTATTTCATCCACCGTCACAACAGCATAGCCATATGGAATCGGATGGCAATGGAAAGTTCCCTCAGCTCGAGGAGGTACAACAGAGCCGACCGCCGCCTTGAAGGTCAGGTTCTGGCATTTCGTCATTAGCTCGCAATGTTCAGCCACCGTGATACTATCCACGGGGTAGCGAGGAGCCGTGAAATCAGGCTGAACAAGCTCCGTGGAAGCCACGCTGCTTCTCCGCTGAGATGGTGGGGTAGCGTCGAAGGAAGGATCTTCGTGCCGCTCAGATGGTTGGCCGGTAGCTCGCTGGCTCTCAAGTTCCTCTAGTTTTGCTAATCTTGCATTGAGCTTCTGCATTTCGCTTGCTTCATGTTTCCTTTTTCTCTCTAGGCTTCTATAACCACCACTGTCGGGAAACCCATGCTTCCACGGAACGGAGCCTGGTGTGCCTCGTGTTCGTCCAGGGTGTTCAGGATTCCCGAGGGCCTCTGTCAGCTCGTCCTTCTCTCTGTCGGGAATGAATGTCCCTTCCTGCACTGCCTTGATTGCTGCCTGAAGCTTCCGGAAGGGTATTGCAAGTTGCTCGTCAGTCCAAACACACTCCCCTGTTTCTGGGTCCAAAGTTCCCCCAACCCCGAAGAACCAAGTCCTTGAACGATCTGGCCAGTGGTTGGACATTCTTAGCAAGCAGGTCTTGCTCAGCTTTGTCCCACAACTGCCGGGCTTTGTAGTAGCCACCTGACCCCGTGTGATGGTGATACTTCTTCTTTGCAGCATTTTTCTTGTTTGTCAGTGACCATTTCTTACCCTTCTCCGATTTCTTGTAGGCCACAAATTCGGGCCATTGGTCTCTTATCTTCTCATATCGACTGATGAATTTCGGAGTCTCCTCTTTCTCGACAAACTTTGTGTTCAACTCTTTCTTCCAGTTCCTGAATAGTTCTGCCATCTTCTTAAGAGCAAACGCCTTGACCTTTCGCTCTATAACTGGGTTATTCGGATCCTCCTCTCACGGTAAGCTGAAATTTGTCATCAGCTCGGTCAAAAGATCATCTTTCAGTCTATCATGGACATAAGAAACTTCAGGGTCCTTATTATTCTTATTCCATTGCTGGGTGTTGATCGAGACATAGTCCCTAACAACAACTCCACACTGATGTACAAATGCGTCCTTGGTCCGCTTGGGAGCAATCGGTTGGCCATCTTTCGCGACTTCTGTGATCGTGAACCTTTCATCCGGGCGCAACCTTTTCTTCGGGCCTCGTCTCCTTACCTCATCGGACTTTGAAACAGTTGAGGCTCCCTCCTCCGTTCGGTCACTGGAGCCGTGATCATGATCTCCTTCCTCCGCCATTCGATCACCGGAGCCGTCATGATCTCCTTCCTCCTCCGTTGTTGGATCACCGGAGCCGTCATCCTCTCCTTCCTGATAATCGGTGTCGTTGAGATACGACAAGGGATCACCTCCGGCGAGGATTATATCCCCCAACAACTGTTCTTTTTCTAAGTCTCTGTCATCCATAGTTTCTGCAAATATTATACAACATGGCAATATACAAACATGAGATATGCAAATCAATACAAGGCAATGCAACAATACGATCATATAATATCACTAATACATCATCGAATAGTATCGCTAATACATCATCGAATATTATCATTAATACATCTCGAATATTATTATATAATATCACTAATACATATATAGTTGACGTCTCGCGGCGTAGGCGGTGGACACCCAAAGAGAAGGAACTATGACAGGATCATAGCTCAGGTGAGATCCCTGAAGAACCTGCAAGGTATTGGAGAACCTGGCGTCCAACACAGCCATGTAGCATCGGACGTGCTCGTCCTCCTCCCTGACACGGCGACGTACCACCTCCGCGGGGGCCGGCTCCCTCTGCACCAACAGTGGTCCACGCGACCGCCACCAAAGAACCTCCGGGTCGACGACGGGACCCTCATTCCTCACCAAGCTGGTGTGACACCCTGGGTTTATGCTACAGTGATGATTGTAATTAAGCTATAGTAATGGCCATGTGATTAAGCTCATCTTTTGCTAAACAGGGCTTGATCAAGTTTGGATTCAAATTCCAATTCAAATTTCATTTCAAATGCCCTAGGATTTTATGTGATAAATTTAAATCCTCAAACAGCAAGTGAAAAATGTTGCACACTTGTGGAATAATCCAAAATAAATGTTGTTAAGGAAAACAACATCACCCTCCCACTGGTGTGGACCCCACCATCAAAACAGAGCCATTTTTGCATTTAAAATGCCCATTAAATTGCATGGTTATTACCAACAGTACCCAAAATGCTCAAACTTGGGGTGGTCATTCAAAATAATACTAGTTATTTTGTGGACCATGTTACACATTTTTGCTAATGCAAATACTAGCTAAAGGGAATTAAAACAGAAACAAAGAAAAGAAAACAGAAAAGAAATAAAAGAAAAAGGCCAGAGGCCACTTACCTGGACCTACCTGGCGATGGGCCGAGCCCAGCCGGCCCAACTCCTGTGTCTCCTACCTGCCCCCTTCCCCGTGTCGACGCCGCCGTGGACAGCGCCGCGCCGCGCCGTCGCCGCTCGCCACACCGACGGAGCAGGTGGGCGAGGGGATAAGGGCGCCCCGAGCCGTCCCCCCTGGACGCCCTCGCCATTCCTGCCCTGCTCGCCCTCCTCCCTCTCTTCCCTCTAGATCCGAGCGCCGCCGCCGCCATGGCTCCGGCGTAGCGCGGCCACCGCCTCCCTTTCACCTCCCCGACGTGTCCCCCGTGCTCGCCATCGTCGCCTCCTTCGACCGCGCCAACGAGCCGAAGCCGAGGCCCCCTCCATCGTCCGAACGCCGTCGTCTTCCACCTTCGGCCACCGCAACGCCGTCGTCGATTCTGGCCGCCTCGAGCCGTCCTCACGCCCGCTTTGCATGGCTACGCCCCGCTGTGAGCCTCCGCTTCCTCCCCTCTCGCTCTCGTCGCCGTTAGCTAGCCGTAGCCGTCGTTTTCACCGGAGCCCGATCGCGTCGCCGCCTCCGCTCATCGCCGGCGAGCCCCCGGCTACCAAATGGTCCCGCGCGCACCTCCATCTGCTTCGCCGCATCGCCTACAGCCCGCCTAGCCCCTCCATCCGGGCCGTTGCACGCCGTAGCGCCGTTTCCGTCGCACATCCGAACCGGCCGCCGCCTGCCGTCATCGCCGGCGCCGTCTCCGACCAGTTCCGGCGATGCTACCGCCACCAATCGACGCGCGTTCGAGCGGCCGTTCAAATGTGCATGTCCTCGCGCCAAATGGCCCTCTGTAGCCGATTTCCGGCGACGTCCGAGCCGCGCCGCCGTGGTTTTGGTCACCGGCGGCCAGTCGCCGGCCGGCGCCGACGTGGGACACCTGGGGCCCACCCCTGAGTCGCTGCCAACGGGCCCCACGGGCCCCGTTGACTGGGTTGACCCAGTCAACGTGCTGATTGGGCACCCGTGTGCCACTGACATGTGGGGCCCCTACCCCCAGTGTCTATGACATATGGGCCCCCACTGTCAGTTGCCTAATTAACTAATTAGGATAATTAAAATAATTAATTTAAACTAATTAGTCACTGACATGTGGACCCACCTGTTAATTAAAACCGTTTAAAATAATCTGATAAACTGGAATTGGCCTGAGTCAATGACAGATGGGGCCCACTGGTCAGGTTTGACCTGGCCAGCCCCCTATTGACTGCTGATGCAATGCTGACCTCATGCTGACGTCATCATTCACTATTCTGGATAATGTTGGATTTAATTAATTAAAATAATTCCAGAAAATGATTAAAACATCGAAAAATCATAGAAAATAATCTGTAGCTCAGATGGAAAAACTTAATACATGAAAGTTGATCAGAAAAATCCCACGAATCCAAATATGCCCTCCATTCATCTGTCACGTGCCTCTAGCTATCTGAACATGCAAGTTTTTGCCTGTTTCGGATAGGTGAATAGTGCATGGCATTGTTAAAATAATTTCAATTAAATTTCTAAATTAACTATAGCACTTAGATAGGCCGTAAACACCCCTAGCCCTGCATATTGCCATGTCATGCATCGTGTTGCATCTGTTTGCTTGTATTTATTGTTTCTTCCCCCTCTTCTCTCCGGTAGACCCCGAGACTGACGGTGCTGCCGGGTACGACTACACCGCCGACGATCAGTCCTTTGCCGCAGAGCAGCAAGGCAAGCAACCCCCCCTTGAGCATTCCGATATCGCCTATTCCTTTCCCTCTTATTCTTGCATTAGATTTTGCTACTGTATTAGCTAGCTCCTATTCTAATGCATAGCCTGTTTTTGATGAACTGCTACAATACCTGCAACGATATCAACTGTTTAGTATAGGTTGATCAGTGAACCCCTGAGACCCCCTTAGTCCCAGTTGCCCCTGCTTTCATCGACGACACCGAGGACTTGAAGACAGAAGACTCAGTCGTCATGACTGACAAGCCGTTACCGACACATCACCACACACCCCTTAAGTACGGCACTGCAGAGCTACTACCGAGTGCCGAGGGTGATACCTCACTTAGCACTCCCGGTGTTAGTTCTGTAGCGTAGCTATCGGTCATGGGTATCGAGGGTGATTCCTCCTTCCCATTTACCGGTAGCGACTCTTGTCTTACTCATACCTCGAGTGGGATCCATCGAGGGTGATTCCTCGGATATCCACTTGGTGTATAGACACACAGTTACTATGACCTGGTTACAGAAACATGTTGAAGACGGGTCGGCCCCAAGGGTACCCGCGAGAGTGATATGTGGTGGGGTGCGCCGGTAAGGCACCCGAGTGTTATTGGCGGGGCGACGGACCGCACTTCATGGGTCGCGTTTTACCCGCATTAATAAAATGCTAGTGGGTTGGGTACTTGATCTGAATTAGGTCGTTGGCCTTAATACGCACTAACCATCACGTGGGAAAGTTATGGGCACTCAGCGTCGTTGTATCAGCCAAAGCTCTTCGGACGTCAGCAATGGAGCGGCGCGCGCCCGAGTGGTCCTCTACGGCATCACGCTTGTTACTAAGGGGTGCTAGGACTGACCTCGGCCGCCCTCGCATCGTGCAGGTGTGCAAAGGGTGATTGGGCCCATGACCCCTACGCGCATAGGATTTAGACCGGCGGGCTGGCCTCTTTGATGAGTCAAGGTGGGGCGACGACGTGCTGATATCCCGAGGCCGGGCATGACCCAGGAAAGTGTGTCCGGCCGGAGGTGACTCAGGCGTGTTGGGAATATGTGGTGCACCCCTGCAGGGAAGAACAATCTATTCGAATAGCCATGTCCACGGTAACAGGACGACTTGGAGTTGTACCTTGACCTTATACAACTATAATTGTGATTTAAATTTGAAATGAATTGTGGCTCCGGGATGGCTTACTCGCAGGGAGTCGAGGAAGGATCTCTGGGCGTGGTTACTTAATTTAAAAATTTGCTACAACAATATGACTATATATGTGAGATACCAATCTGCACTCTTCTAATGCTGCAAGATGCTGAAGATGCTAGTCTTCGATAGGACTAGGCCTTCCCCCTACTCTTGCTTTCTGCAGTCAGTCTAGATATAACCCATCCCCTTAACAATGGTGCATATTTAGCATAGTTCTGATGTCAGTCTTACGAGTACTTTGGATGAGTACTCACCGCTGCTTTGCATTTTCATTCCCCCTCGATACGTTACCGCATTCAGACGATGGAGCCCAGGATATGGAGTACGCCGGAGACGACTGCTACACCACCGCCGGAGCCTACTACTACGTGGAGGCTGCCCCCGACGCTCAGGAGTAGTTAGGAGGTTCCCAGGCAGGAGGCCTCGCCTCTTTCGATCCGCTGCTTATGTTTGTGCTAGCCTTCTTAAGACAAAACTTGTCTAACTTATGTCTGTACTCAGATATTATTGCTTCCGCTGACTCGTGTTTATGTCGAGCTTTGTATTCGAGCCCTCGAGGCCCCTGGCTTGTAATATGGAGCTGTATGACTTTATACTTGTGTCTTTTGTTGTGTTGTGATATCAATCAGTGAGTCCCTAATCTTGGTCGTACGCACAGTGTGCATGATTAGCGTACGGTCGAGAATGGGGACGTCACAAGTTGCTATCAGAGCCGACTGCCTGTAGGTAGCCCCCTTTCCAACTCCTTGGCCGAAGTTGAGTCTAGTCATTGAAAAACTTTTACTAACACAGTTGTGTGGCTTATGGGCCCACATCTCAATCGGGTGGTATTAGGATCTTTTATTCCTCGTCTAAACTCTGGGTTCTAATCTCTCTTCTCTTTCGGGTTAAAGATTTTGCTAAAATCTAACATTAGGTTCTCGTGATCACATCCACCGGTGAATTGTTTCGTCAAAAGTTGTCTTCTTTGAAGTTATGGTGCACACACTATCATTTGACATCTTGAATCTCCTTGTTACAGATGCGTCCCGGTAGGCAGATCGTTCGTCTGACCTACGCGCACGATACGACTGGGTTTCCGGCCATTCTGGTCGACCTCTTGAAGTAGCTGGGCTATCGCTGGTACCCCGAGTACACTATTTACGAGGACTACCGCGAGTTCAACCAGGAACAGTATGAGGCTGAGATGGTTATCTGGGATCGACAGGACCGCTCCATCACTAAGCTGCACACCTTCCGTGGCATTGGAGTGACTGTTGAGATGGCAGTACAGGATGTTGCCTATGCTGATATTGTTCGTCTCCGTGCAGCGAACCTTTGTTTGGATGACACGGCATACAGATACATCCCGTATGTTCCTGCCGGAGTTGATACGGCAGCTGATGCTGAGGTCTTGACCCCTTTCGCACGGCAGCGTACCGACCGATCCTACATTGCAGTCTGCACCCCCTACGTGAGTCGTCGTTACGACCCACAGGTTCTGGTTCAGTACACTGAGGCTCTGGATCGCACTGTCAGGGCTCTTAACGTCGAGCTGTACACCACCCGTGCTCGTCTGTATCAGGCTATGGAGCACTTGTTGCCAGCAGTTCGTGCGAGGATACATCCGGAGCACATCCTTTACCCGCCTCGGACTGAGTTTTCCCCAGGTCTTGGATGGCCTGAGGTTGGAGGTCGTACTCCGGCACGTGGACCTGCGCTCCCGCTTAGTATGCAGGTTCTGCATCGGAGTGTGCACGGGATGCAGGACCCTGCCATCGGGTTTCACAATCAGGGTCATCTGCAGTTCCGTGGCTACTTTCGTTGTCCTCGACGTTGATGTAGCTTATCGCTATGTCCCGTTGTTGTATCCCTCCACCACGTGCCTGCATGCCGCCTAGTTGTCTAGGTTATTTTCATGCCGGATCTATCGTCTATTTGGTAACGAACTTATGGTTTGTAATAGACTTATGTATGGACCTGTATGTCGAAATTTAAACTACTATGTCGTATCTATTGCACTTCTTTCTTTGTGCAATCTACTTCATGAAAGATTCATTGTTGATGCAATTACCCAATACTAAACTATCACTTTTAAAATTTTGACAGAATGGTTAGGCCAGCTGGTCGTGGTCGTGGTGCGCCTGAGCCACCACCACCACCGGACTACATGGCTGGTATGATGCAACAGTTTGAACTGAATTGCCAATTTATGCAAGGGCTTATGGACCAGTTTCCAAGGCCGAATATGAATCAGCAGCCAGCCCCGATGACTCTGCAAGACTTCATGCGCCTCAACCCTGCGACCTACCGCAGCTCAACTCAGCCGCTTGACGCAGATGACTGGCTCCGTAACATCACCTATGAACTGGAGTCTTCAGGCGCCCCCGTG
Source organism: Elymus sibiricus (assembly GCA_039707655.1). Classification (NCBI taxonomy): domain Eukaryota; kingdom Viridiplantae; phylum Streptophyta; class Magnoliopsida; order Poales; family Poaceae; genus Elymus; species Elymus sibiricus. The sequence goes on from CM077675.1 coordinate 148,807,070, forward strand.
GCTAACTATGTCACCTTCGCCTCGTACTTTCTGAAGGGTCCCGCTGCTCAATGGTGGGACAGCCACAGGCGCTCTCAGCCTGTTGGAACAATCATCACCTGGCCAGAGTTCCAAGCCGCATTCCATGCTCGTCACATTCCTTAGGGAATGATGGACAAGAAGAAGCGTGAGTTCCGCAATCTAGTCCAGGGCAACAAGACTGTGGATGCTTATCAGCGGGAATTTCTGGACTTGTCTCGCTATGCTGAAGAAGACGTTGCAACTGATGCTCGTAGGCAGGAGAAGTTTCGTGAAGGCCTCCACCCAGATATCAAGCTGGCACTCATTGCTCAAGACTTCGGTAACTTTGCCACATTGGTGAACAAGTCTATTATAGTGGAAACAGGTCTGCAGGACTACAAGGACAGCAGCAAGCGCAATCGTGACATGGGCTCATCTTCGGGCCCATCTGCTCAGAAGCGCAAGATCTGGATACCCCACAACATGTACCATGCACCGCCTCCTGCTCCGAGGCCGTCCTATGCTGCACCTCGTCTGCCTCCACCCCCACCTAGGCAGCCGAGGCTCCCAGCTCCGCCACCACGAGCTCTTGTTCCCCCTTCTCGTCCTGAGGATGGGCTGTGCTTCAAGTGTGGTCGTCCAGGACACCGTGCTAGAGACTGCAGGCAGGGTCAGAATCAACTTACACTGCCTTCCAACCAGCCCCGCCACAGCAATGCCAGGCCTGCTCAAGGTCGTGCTCAAGCTAACAATGCTGAACTGAATGAAGCTCAAGACCAGCCTGCTACTGTGATGGGTACTCTTCTCGTTAACACCGTACCAGCTTCTGTATTGTTTCATACGGGAGCATCGCATTCTTTCATGTCTGAAGATTTTGCATACATGCATGGCATTAAGTACGAGGAGATGAACATTCCGATAGTGGTAAACACCCCCGCTGGCCAATGTCGAACCTCAATGGTTTGTTAAGATGTCCCCATTGAAATAGAAGGAATGGAATTCCATGCTTCCCCCATTATATTGAAGTCTTCCAAGATCGACCTTATTCTGAGGATGGATTGGTTGAAAGCACACACTGCTTCCGTCATTTGTGCCACGAAAACCGTCCACCTTCTGCATCCTTCGAATGATATAGTGAGCTACCATGCTCACCTTGTTCGAGATGCTGAAGCCCGACTATATGCTATGAATGCATTAAATGAGTCACTTCTTGAAGGGATTGAAAACATTCCAGTTGTCCGGGATTTCCAAGATGTTTTTTCGGAAGAACTCCCAGGGATCCCCCCTGCTAGAGCTGTCGAGTTTGTCATCGACTTGGTACCTGGTACCACTCCTATAGCCAAGCGACCGTATAAGATGCCCCCACATGAACTCCTAGAACTTAAGCGAGAAATTGACAATTCGCTTCGTCTGGGTTTCATTCGTCCAAGTTCCTCTGCTTGGGGAGCACCTTCTCTCTTTGTCAAGAAGAAAGATGGTACGAATCGATTGGTCCAAGATTACCGTCCCATCAACCAAGCAACGATTCAAAACAAATATCCGCTTCCTCGGATCAACGATCTGTATGATCAACTTGCCGGTTCATCGGTGTTCTCAAAACTCGACTTGAGGTTGGGTTACCATCAAATCCGAGTTCGTGAAGAGGATATTCCCAAGACTGCATTTGTTACTCACTATGGTTCATACGAGTACACTGTCATGTCCTTCGGCTTAACCAATGCTCCAGCTACTTTCTCTCCTAATGAACTATATATTCATGGATTACCTCGATAAATTCGTCGTAGTTTATCTGGATGATATTCTGGTATTCTCCAAGAATAAAGAAGAGCATGCCGAACATCTTCGTCTTATACTGGAGAGGCTTCGAGAACATCAACTCTATGCTAAGTATTCAAAGTGTGAGTTCTGGATGGACGAAGTAACCTACCTTGGCCATGTGATCTCCAAGGATGGTATTGCGGTCAACCCTGAACGAGTTCAGGCAATTCTTGACTGGACTCCCCCGAAGAATGGCAAGCAAGTCAGAAGTTTTCTCGCACTCGCCAGCTATTGCCGTCGATTTGTCGAGAACTTCTCCAAGATTGCAAAGCCCTTAACCAATTTGCTTCACAAATGTGTTAAATATGAGTGGACAGAAAAATGTCAGGAGAGCTTTCAGGCACTTAAGGACAAACTGACGTCTGCTCCAGTGCTTGCTCCTCCGGATACTCATAAGGACTTCGTCATTTATTGTGACGCTTCGCGTCAGGGAATAGGTTGTGTCCTAATGCAAGAGCGCAGAGTGGTTGCTTATGCATCCCGTCAATTGCGTCCTCATGAAGAGAACTACCCAGTTCATGACCTTGAACTTGCCGCAGTAATTCATGCACTGAAGGAGTGGCGGCAATACCTTGTTGGTAATCATTGCGAGATCTACACTGATCATCAAAGTCTGAAGTACTTGTTTACTCAGCCAGATCTGAATCTCCGTCAACAGAGATGGATGGAGCGCATAGCAGATTACAATGTGGGGATTTCTTATACACCTGGCAAGGCTAATGTAATGGCTGATGCTTTGAGCCGCAAGTCGTACTGCAATCACCTTCAGGTTCATAAGCTTCATCCCCGTCTTCAAGAAGAATTTCGCAAGCTCAACCTCCATATTGTTCCTCAGGATTATCTCGCTCCCCCTCCTAAAGGGTCCTACAAAATGAACCTCCATGTTGTTTCCCAGGGTTCTCTTAATGCCTTGGTTGCTAAACCAGATCTTGTGGACGTCATTAAGTGGATCCAGAAGTGTGACAATGAAGTCGAGAGGATTAAACGCGATCTTGCAGAAGGAAAGCCCTCACCCTTCACTATTGTTGAGGATGGCGCTTTGTACTTCAAAGACCGCCTAGTGGTACCAAGTAAGGAGAAAAACCAGGATATGACTCAGGAGATCATGAAGGAAGCACATGACACTCCGCTGTCTATTCATCCTGGTAGTACCAAGATGTACCAAGACATTTGGCAAAGATTCTGGTGGTCTAACATGAAGCAAGACATTGCGCGCTATGTTTCAGAATGTGACATTTGCCGTCGGATCAAAGCAGAACATCAAAGGCCTGCTGGAACTCTACAACCTATTTCTATTCCTGAATGGAAATGGGATCATGTTGAAATGGACTTCATTATTGGATTTCCCAGGTCACAGAAAGGTAATGATGCTATTCTTGTCGTCATTGACCGGTTGTCCAAAGTTGCACATTTTCTGGCTGTCAAGGAAACTATTACTGCTAGTCAGCTGGCAGATCTTTACATGTCCAGGGTTGTTTCACTCCACGGTATTCCATTGGTGATTAGTTCAGACCGTGGTAGCTTATTCACTTCAAGATTCTGGACAAGTTTCCAGGAAGCTATGGGGACTCGTTTGTCCTTCAGCATCGATTTTCACCCTCAATCCCAGAGACAAGTTGAAAGAGTCAACCAGATTCTCGAAGACATGCTTCGAGCTTGTGTCATTTCTTTCGGCAGGAAATGGGAGGAATCTCTCCCGTATGCTGAGTTCTCCTACAACAATAGCTATCAAGCTAGTCTGAAGATGGCTCCTTTTGAAGTGTTGTATGGACGTAAGTGTCGGACTCCTCTGAATTGGTCAGAAACTGGGGAACGTACACTTATCGGTCCGGATATTATCCAACATGCCGAAGATCAAGTCCGCATTATTCATGCAAACCTGAAGGCTGCTCAGTCTCGTCAGAAGAGTCAGTATGACCGTCATCACAAGGATATGGTCTATCAACCTGGCGAAAAGGCTTATCTTCGAGTCACGCCAATGAGAGGAACACACCGTTTTGGGATCAAGGGCAAGCTGGCTTCTCGATATATTGGTCCTTTCACTGTTCTCGAAAGACGTGGTAAAGTGGCATATCAGTTGGAACTACTGCCAAACCTTTCTCAGGTTCACGATGTGTGCCACATGTCACATCTTCGTCGCTGCTTTAAGGATCCTATCCGAGCAATGGACCATGAAATGTTGGAGCTGCAGCAAGACCTTTCTTACAAGGAGCAACCAGTCCGCATTCTCGATGAAACTGAACGTCGGACTCGTCAGAAGGTTACCAAGGTCTTCAAGGTGCAGTTGGCTAATCATTCTGAAGATGAAGCCACCTGGGAACGCGAAGATCATCTTCGTGCAGAATACCCCGGGCTCTTTCCTTCTACTTCTTAATTCTCGGGACGAGAATTCTTGTTAGTAGGGGAGAACTGTGACACCCTGGGTTTATGCTACAGTGATGATTGTAATTAAGCTACAGTAATGGCCATGTGATTAAGCTAATCTTTTGCTAAACAGGGCTTGATCAAGTTTGGATTCAAATTTCATTTCAAATACCTTAGGATTTTATGTGATAAATTTAAATCCTCAAACAGCAAGGGAAAAATGTTGCACACTTGTGGAATAATCCAAAATAAATGTTGTTAAGGAAAACAACATCACCCTCCCACTGGTGTGGACCCCACCATCAAAACAGAGCCATTTTTGCATTTAAAATGCCCATTAAATTGCATGGTTAATACCAACAGTACCCAAAAATGCTCAAACTTGGGGTGGTCATTCAAAATAATACTAGTTATTTTGTGGACCATGTTACACATTTTTGCTAATGCAAATACTAGCTAAAGGGAATTAAAACAGAAACAAAGAAAAGAAAACAGAAAAGAAATAAAAGAAAAAGGCCAGAGGCCACTTACTTGGACCTACCTGGCGATGGACCGAGCCCAGCCGGCCCAACTCCTGTGTCTCCTACCTGCCCCTTCCCCGTGTCGACGCCGCCGTGGACAGCGCCGCGCCGCGCCGTCGCCGCTCGCCACACCGACGGAGCAGGTGGGCGAGGGGATAAGGGCGCCCCGAGCCGTCCCCCCTGGACGCCCTCGCCATTCCTGCCCTGCTCGCCCTCCTCCCTCTCTCCCCTCCATATCCGAGCGCCGCCGCCGCCATGGCTCCGGCGTAGCATGGCCACCGCCTCCCTTTCACCTCCCCGACGTGTCCCCCGTGCTCGCCATCGTCGCCTCCTTCGACCGCGCCAACGAGCCGAAGTCGAGGCCCCCTCCATCCCCCGAACGCCATCGTCTTCCACCTTCGGCCACCGCAATGCCGTCGTCGATTCCGGCCGCCTCGAGCCATCCTCACGCCCGCTTTGCACGGCTACGCCCCGCTGTGAGCCTCCGCTTCCTCCTCTCTCGCTCTCGTCGCCGTTAGCTAGCCGTAGCCGTCGTTTCCACCGGAGCCCGATCGCGTCGCCGTCTCCGCTCATCGCCGGCGAGCCCCCGGCGACCAAATGGTCCTGCGCGCACATCCATCTGCTTCGCCGCATCGCCTAGAGCCCGCCTAGCCCCTCCATCCGGGCCGTTGCACGCCGTAGCGCCGTTTCCGTCGCACACCCGAACCGGCCGCCGCCTGCCGTCATCGCCGGCGCCGTCTCCAGCCAGTTCCGGCGATGCTACCGCCACCAATCGACGCGCGTTCGAGCGGCCGTTCGAACGAGCCTGTCCGCGCGCCAAATGGCCCTCTGTAGCCGATTTCCGGCGACGTCCGAGCCGCGCCGCCACGGTTTTGGTCACCAGCGGCCAGTCGCCGGCCGGTGCCGACGTGGGACACCTGGGGCCCACCCCTGAGTCGCTGCCAACGGGCCCCACGGGCCCCGTTGACTGGGTTGACTGTGTTGACCCAGTCAACGTGCTGACTGGGCACCCGTGTGCCACTGACATGTGGGGCCCCTACCCCCAGTGTCTATGACATATGGGCCCCCACTGTCAGTTGCCTAATTAACTAATTAGAATAATTAAAATAATTAATTTAAACTAATTAGTCAATGACATGTGGACCCACCTGTTAATTAAAACCGTTTAAATTAATCTGATAAACTGGAATTGGCCTGAGTCAATGACAGATGGGGCCCACTGGTCAGGTTTGACCTGGCCAGCCCCCTGTTGACTGCTGATGCAATGCTGACCTCATGCTGACATCATCATTCACTATTCTGGATAATGTTGGATTTAATTAATTAAAATAATTCCAGAAAATGATTAAAACTTCGAAAAATCATAGAAAATAATATGTAGCTCAGATGGAAAAACTTTATACATGAAAGTTGATCAGAAAAATCCCACAAATCCAAATATGCCCTCCATTCATCTGTCACGTGCCTCTAGATATCTAAACATGAAACTTTTTGCCTGTTTTGGATAGGTGAATAGTGCATGGCATTGTTAAAATAAGTTCAATTAAATTTCTAAATTAACTATAGCACTTAGATAGGCCGTAAACACCCCTAGACCTGCATATTGCCATGTCATGCATCGTGTTGCATCTGTTTGCTTGTATTTATTGTTTCTTCCCCCTCTTCTCTCCGGTAGACCCCGAGACTGACGGTGCTGCCGGGTACGACTATACCGCCGACGATCAGTCCTTTGCCGCAGAGCAGCTAGGCAAGCAACCCCCCCTTGAGCATTCCGATATCGCCTATTCCTTTCCCTCTTATTCTTGCATTAGATTTTGCTACTGTATTAGCTAGCTCCTATTCTAATGCATAGCCTGTTTTTGATGAACTGCTACAATACCTGCAACGATATCAACTGTTTAGTATAGGTTGATCAGTGAACCCCTGAGACCCCCTTAGTCCCAGTTGCCCCTGCTTTCATCGACGACACCGAGGACTTGAAGACAGAAGACTCAGTCGTCATGACTGACAAGCCGTTACCGACACATCACCACACACCCCTTAAGTATGGCACTGCAGAGCTACTACCGAGTGCCGAGGGTGATACCTCACTTAGCACTCCCGGTGTTAGTTCTATAGCGTAGCTATCAGTCATGGGTATCGAGGGTGATTCCTCCTTCCCATTTACCGGTAGCGACTCTTCTCTTACTCATACCTCGAGTGGGATCCATCGAGGGTGATTCCTCGGATATCCACTTGGTGTATAGACACACAGTTACTATGACCTAGTTACAGAAACATGTTGAAGACGGGTTGGCCCCAAGGGTACCCGCGAGAGTGATATGTGGTGGGGTGCGCCGGTAAGGCACCCGAGTGTTATTGGCGGGGCAACGGACCGCACTTCATGGGTCGCGTTTTACCCGCATTAATAAAATGCTAATGGGTTGGGTACTTGATCTGAGTTAGGTCGTTGGCCTTAATACGCACTAACCATCACGTGGGAAAGTTATGGGCACTCAGCGTCGTTGTATCAGCCAAAGCTCTTCGGACGTCAGCAATGGAGCGGCGCGCGCCCGAGTGGTCCGCTACGGCATCGTGCTTGTTACTAAGGGGTGCTAGGACTGACCTCGGCCGCCCTCGCATCGTACAGGTGCGCAAAGGGTTATTGGGCCCATGACCTCTGCGCATAGGATTTAGACCGGCGGGCTGGCCTCTTCGATGAGTCTAGGTGGGGCGACGACGTGCTGATATCCCGAGGCCGGGCATGACCCAGGAAAGTGTGTTCGGCCGGAGGTGACTCAGGCATGTTGGGAATATGTGGTGCACCCCTACAGGGAAGAACAATCTATTCGAATAGCCATGTCCACGGTAACAGGACGACTTGGAGTTGTACCTTGACCTTATACAACTATAATTGTGATTTAAATTTGAAATGAATTGTGGCTCCGGGATGGCTTCCTCGCAGGGAGTCGAGGAAGGATCTCTGGGCGTGGTTACTTAATTTAAAAATTTGCTACAACAATATGACTATATATGTGAGATACCAATCTGCACTCTTCTAATGCTGCAAGATGCTGAAGATGCTAGTCTTCGATAGGACTAGGCCTTCCCCCTACTCTTGCTTTCTGCAGTTAGTCCAGATATAACCCCTCCCCTTGACAATGGTGCATATTTAGCATAGTTCTGATGTCATCCTTGCGAGTACTTTGGATGAGTACTCACCGCTGCTTTGCATTTTCATTCCCCCTCGATACGTTACCGCGTTCAGACGATGGAGCCCAGGAGATGGAGTACGCCAGAGACGACTGCTACACCACCGCCGGAGCCTACTACTACGTGGAGGCTGCCCCCGACGCTCAGGAGTAGTTAGGAGGTTCCCAGGCAGGAGGCCTCGCCTCTTTCGATCCGCTGCTTATGTTTGTGCTAGCCTTCTTAAGGCAAAACTTGTCTAACTTATGTCGTACTCAGATATTATTGCTTCCGCTGACTCGTGATTATGTCGAGCTTTGTATTCGAGCCCTCGAGGCCCCTGGATTGTAATATGGAGTTGTATGACTTTATATTTGTGTCTTTTGTTGTGTTGTGATATCAATCAGTGAGTCCCTAATCTTGGTCGTACGCACTGTGTGCATGATTAGCGTACGGTCGAGAATGGGGGCGTCACAGCTGGGCGCCCCGGAAGGCAACACCTCTCAGTGCCAGTCCGGCGGAGCCCAGTCCCGTACATGGCGCCTCTCAAGCAGGTGGTCGTCGGCGCCGAGTCGATGACGAGGATGCGGGCCGGGCATCGTCGACGTCGAGAACAAATTCTACGACTATTTAAATTCCTACTATTTAATAAACTTTAATAAAGATGATTGCATTTGACAACTATGACAATAATAACATATTTAACAACAATGACACATTTTCTACTTAAGCAATCGTCGGGGACTCCTCCCCGGCGATCCTCGGGGACTCCTCGGGTTCGCCGACTAAAACAACTAAAACTTTTTTACAACTAAAACAACTAAAACAACAAGTTAATGAAATAAACTAAAACAACTAATAAAACAAACTAAAACAACTAATAAAAATAGTAAAACAAAAAAAAACCATAACACGGGCGAGGGCCGGGGCAGGCCAGCGGCGCCGGTGCACGCGGCCGCGGTGGCCGCGAAGGAGGGGGCAGGAGCTCACCGGCGACGACGGGCTCGGGGAGGAGGCACGGGCGGCGATGGCGGGGCTCGGGGAGGTGGCGCGGGTGGCGTTCGGCGTCGGGGGCGGCGACGACGTCGACGAGGACGAGGAGGCGCGTGGGGACGGGCTCGGGGCGGCGGCGAGGAGGCGCGCGGGGACGGGCTCGGGGCGGCGGCGAGGTCAGGCTCGGGGGCGACCGCGATGACAGGCTCGGGGGCGGCGGTTAGGACGGGCTCGGGGGCGGCGGCGACGACGAGGACGGGCTCGGGGGCGGCGGCGACGACGAGGACGGGCTCGGGGACGGCGGCGGCGACGAGGACGGGCTCGAGGGCGGCGGCGAGCTCCGGCAGCCTGACGGCGTCGGGACAGGGCGTCAGCGTCGGGGCGAATGGGAGAGATTGGGGGAAATTTCGACAAGTCCTGCCTTATATGCGAACACCTTTGGTCCCGGTTGGTGGCACCAACCGGGACTAATTCCCCCCTTTCGTCCCGGTTGGTGCCTCAAACTGGGACTAAAGGTCAATTTCAGCAGCCCAAAGGGCGGGAATCAGAGACCTTTGGTCCCGGTTGGTGGATCCAACCGGGACTAAAGGTGGGCATTAGTCCCGGTTGGTGCCACCAACCGGGACGAAAGGGATGCATTGGTCCCGGTTGGAGCCACCAACCGGGACTAAAGGGTTGGTCCTGGCTGTGGTGGGAGTTTAGTCCCACCTCGCCAAGCGAGGGGCGCTCGCACCAGTTTATAAGCCCGCCCCTATCTGCCTTGTTGAGTTCCTCTCAAAGTGAAAATAGATGCCCTTATACGATAAATTTGACCTGAAATCAAAGTGAATTTCACTCTGATTTCAGGTTGAATTTTCCCTATAAGCGCATCTATGTTCATTTTTGCTATTTTTTATGTTATTTTTTTGCATATTAAAAGTTCTTAACAAAAAATACTTTATGAATATTCTTTTTGCTATTAAAGTTTTTAACAAAAATAACTTTGATAATTTTAGTTGCATAAATTTATATAATATTAAGTTAAATAACTTTGATCGGACGAAAACACGTCTATTACAAAGGGATTTCAATTTTTTAAACATATTTTAACTCAAGACTTTTTCTGCATTCAATATGCACCATTAATTCAAAGCCACATCATCACTTTTCAACCCTTTTCTAACTTCATTTGCTATTTTTCATGCATTTCATGATTTATTTTGAGCTAAAATGACCCTGAATTAAAAAGCACTGCAAATGAACTCTGAAATGGTTGAAAGTTGGCATGGTATCATAATTTCACCCACATAGCATGTGCTAAAAAGTTGAGAGGGTTACGGGAAAAACTGGATGCACTTCGTGTACAAAATGAACAACCTCTTTCGAAGTATCAGGGTTTCAGACGAAAACTCGTCTATTACAAAAGGATTTCAATTTTTTCAACATATTTGAACTCAAGACTTTTTCTGCATTCAATATGCACCATTCAAAGCCACATCATCACTTTTCAACCCTTTTCTGACTTCATTTGCTATTTTTCATGCATTTCATGTTTTATTTTGAGGTAAAATGACCCTGAAATGAAAAGCACTGCAAATGAACTCTGAAATGGTTGAAAGTTGGCATGGTATCATCATTTCACCCATATAGCATGTGCTAAAAAGTTGAGAGGGTTACGACAAAAAATGGATGCATTCCGTGTACAAAATGAACAATCTCTTTCGAAGTATCAGGGTTTCAGACGAAAACTCGTCTATTACAAAAGGATTTCAATTCTTGACATGTAACTGCAGTGATATTCTAGATCAAAGCCATCATCAGAATAGTTGTGGAGAGAAAGTCTTCACTTTTTCTTCGCGTGTGTCCCTTGCTTATTGCGCCGTAACCATGGATAATCTTCATCGTTTAACAGGGTGCTTGGGTCAGCCTTCACTTTGAAGGGAGGAATTTCATGAAACTTTTCATAATCTTCAGACATGTCTGTCTTGCCCTCCACTCCCATGATGTCTCTTTTCCCTGAAAGAACTATGTGGCGCTTTGGCTCATCGTATGATGTATTCGCTTCCTTATCTTTTCTTTTTCTTGGTTTGGTAGACATGTCCTTCACATAGAAAACCTGCGCCACATCATTGGCTAGGACGAATGGTTTGTCTGTGTACCCAAGATTGTTGAGATCCACTGTTGTCATTCCGTACTGCGGGTCTACATGTACCCCGCCTCCTGACAGATTGACCCATTTGCACCGAAACAAAGGGACCTTAAATTCATGTCCATAGTCAAGTTCCCATATCTCCTCTATGTAACCATAATATGTGTCCTTTGCCCCATTGGTGATTGCTGCATCAAAGCGGACACCACTGTTTTGGTTGGTGCTCTTTTGATCTTGGGCGATCGTGTAAAATGTATTCCCATTTATCTCGTACCCTTTGTAAGTCAATATAGTCGAAGATGGTCCCCTGGCCAACGAGTACAGCTCATCTGCAACAGTGGTGTTACCCATGAGATGTGTTTGCAACCAACTGCCGAAAGTCCTGATGTGTTCACATGTAATCCAGTCGTCACACTGCTCCGGGTGTTTGGAGCGCAGAATATTCTTGTGTTCATTGACATACGGGGTCACCAAGGTAGAATTCTATAGAACAGTGTAGTGTGCTTCAGACCAAGAATGCCCGTCCCTACATATTATTGAATTCGCTCCTAGCGTGCCTTTTCCAATCAGTCTCCCCTCATACCGCGATTGAGGGAGACCAATCGGCTTAAGGTCAGGAATAAAGTCAACACAAAACCCAATGCTTTCCTCTGTTTGATGGCCCATGGAGATGCTTCCTTCTGGCCTAGCACGGTTACGAACATATTTCTTTAAGACTCCCATGAACCTCTCAAAGGGGAACATGTTGTGTAGAAATACAGGGCCCAGAATGCCAATCTCGTGGACTAGATGAACTAGGACGTGCGTCATGATATTGAAGAAGGATGGTGGGAACACTAGCTCGAAACTGACAAGACATTGCACCAAATCACTCTTTAACCTTGGTAGGATTTCTGGATCGATTACCTTCTGAGAGATTGAATTGAGGAATGCACATAGCTTCACAATGGCTAATCGAACGTTTTCCGGTAGAAGCCCCCTCAATGCAACCGAAAGCAGTTGCGTCATAATCACGTGGCAGTCATGAGACTTTAGGTTCTAGAACTTTTTCTCTGCCATATTTATTATTCCCTTTATATTCGACGAGAAGCCAGACGGGACCTTCATACTGAACAGGCATTCAAAGAAGATTTCCTTCTCTTCTTTGGTAAGAGTGTAGCTGGCAGGACCTTCATACTGCTTTGGATGCATGCCGTCTTTTTCGTGCGCACGTTGCTGGTCCTCCTGTGCCTCCGGTGTATCTTTTGTCTTCCATACACTCCCAAGAAGCCTAGCAGTTCACGCAAAGATTCTTCGTCACGTGCATCACGTCGATTGCAGAGCGGACCTCTAGGTCTTTCCAATAGGGTAGGTCCCAAAATATAGATTTCTTCTTCCACATGGGTGAGCGTCCCTCAGCGTCATTCGGAACAGATAGTCCGCCAGGACCCTTTCCAAAGATTACTTGTAAATCATTGACCATATCAAGTATGTGATCACCAGTACGGAGGGCGGGCTTCTTCCGGTGATCTGCCTCACCTTTGAAATGTTTTCCTTTCTTTCGACATTGATGGTTGGTCGGAAGAAATCGATGATGCCCCAGGTACACATTCTTCCTGCATTTGTCCAAATATATACTATCGGTTTCATCTAAACAGTGCGTGCATGCGTGGTATCCCTTGTTTGTCTATCCTGAAAGGTTACTGAGAGCAGGCCAATCATTGATGGTTACAAACAGCAACGCATATAGGTCAAATTCCTCCTGTTCGTTCTCATCCCACACACGTACACCTTTTCCATTCCACAGTTGTAAAAGTTCATCAACTAATGGCCTTAGGTACACATCAATGTCATTGCCGGGTTGCTTAGGGCCTTGGATGAGCACTGGCATCATAATGAACTTCCGCTTCATGCACAACCAAGGAGGAAGGTTATACATACATAGAGTCACAGGCCATGTGCTATGCTTGCTGCTCTGATCCCCAAAAGGATTAACGCCATCTGCACTTAAACCAAACCATGCGTTCCTTGGGTCACCTGTAAAGTCCCCCCACTTTCTCTCGATCTTTCTCCACTGCGACCCATCATCGGGTGCTCTCAACTTCCCGTCTTTCTTACGGTCTTCCTTGTGCCATCGCATCAACTTGGCATGCTCTTTGTTTCTGAACAAACGTTTCAACCGTGGTATTATAGGAGCATACCACATCACCTTGGCAGGAACCCTCTTCCCAGTGCGCTGGCCCTCAACATCACCAGGGTCATCTCGTCTGATCTTATACCGCAATGCACAGCATACCGGGCATGCGTTCAAATCCTCGTACGCACTGCGGTAGAGGATGCAGTCATTAGGGCATGCATGTATCTTCTTCACCTCCAATCCTAGAGGGCAGACAACTTTCTTTGCTTCGTATGTACTGTCGGGCAATTCGTTGTCCTTTGGAAGCTTATTCTTCATTATTTTCAGCACCTTTTCAAATGCCTTCTCAGATACACCATTCTCTGCCTTCCATTGTAGCAATTCCAGTGTGGTACCGAGCTTTGTGTTGTCATCTTCGCAATTTGGGTACAACCCTTTTTTGTGATCCTCTAACATGCGATCGAACTTCAACTTCTCCCTTTCACTTTGGCATTGTCTCTTTGCAGCAACAATGACCCGGCGAAGATCATCATCGGGCACATCGTCTGGTTCTTCCTCTTAATCTTCAGCTTCCCCCATTGCAGCATCACCGTATTCAGGGGGCGGATAGTTGTCATCATCCTCTTCTTCTTCGTTGTCTTCCATCATAACCCCTCTTTCTCTGTGCTTGGTCCAAACATTATAGTGTGGCATGAAACCCTTCTCAAGTAGGTGGAAGTGAAGGGTTTTCGAGTTAGAATAATCCTTCGTATTCCCACAGATAGTACATGGACAATACATAAAACCATTCTGCTTGGTTGCCTCAGCCACTTCGAGAAAATTATGCAGGCCCTTAATGTACTCGGAGGTGCGTCGGTCACCGTACATCCATTGCCGGTTCATCTACGTGCATTATATAATTAAGTGTATCAAAAACCATTACAAAACATCATGAATAGAGAAGTGACCAAATTAATAGAAGTTCATCATCACATTAAAACCAAAGTACAGTAGTGACCAAAATAAATACATAAAGTTCATACATAGTTCTCATTGAACAACATATAGCTCTCTAGAGCATCTAATTAAAACATACATTGAAACTATGCAAAACATTTAAATGCAACAACAAATGCGATCATAACCGCAACTAAGGTACCAATTGATCCAACGGCATAATGATACCAAGCCTCAGTATGAATGGCATATTTTCTAATATTTCTAATCTTCAAGCGCATTGCATCCATCTTGATCTTGTGATCTTCGACGACATCAGCAACATGCAACTCCAATTCCATCTTCTCCTCCTCAATTCTTTTCAATTTTTTCTTTAAGTAATTGTTTTCTTTTTCAACTAAATTTAACCTGTCGACAAGAGGGTCGGTTGGAATTTCCGGTTCACATACCTCCTAGATAAAAACATCTATGTCACGTTGGTCGGCATAATTGTCATAAACACTAAATGAAACAAATAGTTATAAAAGATAATATACCACATCCGAATCATAGACAGGACGAGGGCCGACGTGGGCGGATACCATAACCATGGCACTATATAATAACAAACAATAATAAAAGTAAGAAAATTATACAAGTATCTATCTAAATCATACAAGTAAGAATTGTTTTTCTTTTAGAAAGAAGATAAGAACAAGAGGCTCACCACGGTGGTGCCGGCGATGAGATCGGCGCGGGTGATCGACGGCGGTGAGGACGGGGATGGGGACGTGACGGCCCGCCAAACCTAGACAAATCTTGGGGAAAATGGAGCTTGGAGGTCGAGCTTGGAGAGGAGAAAGCTTAAGTGTGGATCGGGCATTTCATCGAACACCTCGTGTGCATAGGAGGTGAGAGCAGAGCAGCACACACCTCCCACACGCCGGCCGGCCAAAAAACAGAGGAATGAGCGGGCAGGGGCAAGCATATATATAGGCATATCTTTAGTCCCGGTTGGTGGCTAGAACCGGGACAGAAGACTGCCCTTTAGTCCCGGTTCCAGCCACCAACCGGGACTAAAGGTGCTGCGCCAGGAGCGAGGACCTTTAGTCCCGGTTCGTGTCTGGAATCGGGACTAAAGGGGTCAGACGAACCGGGACTGATGCCTGCCGAGGCCCGGCCGGCGTCCTGGCCTCACGAACCGGGACTGATGCACCCATTAGTCCCGGTTCGTAACACGACCGGGACTAATGCAATTATCTGGCCTGGACCAAAGCCCTGTTTTCTACTAGTGCATGATGCAACTGGCGGTGGGCAAGGCTACGACCCGCCACCACCGGAGTTGCGACCGGCACATGCAAAAGTTGCAACTGGTTAAGGCGGTGACTGCGACCAGCAGTAGTTAAAGTTGCGACCGGTGTCCGTAGAAGCCGTGATCGAAGTCTAAAGAAGCTGGAACCGATGGATGAGAAAGCTGCGCCGATGCCTGCAGAACCTACGAAGGGTGAATGTGACGGCTACGGCCGACGGCCGCAGAAGCTGCAATGAGCACAGTAAGGAAAGTTGTGACCATCAACCACGAAATCTGCGATCGGCGGCGCGGAAGCTGCAACCGTCGGTTGTGGTTTGCTGGGATGCAGAAATTCAGTTTGACAGTTCCAGCATCGTCGTCGGCCGGTTCCAACATAACACTTGGTGGCAGAGATCGCAACATTCGTCGACACCGGCTCCAACACTTTGTGACCATGGTCGTAGTTTTAGCATGTGATGATTGTAGTACCATCTTTTCCAGCGGCGGTCACGTGCCATTCTAGCATTCCGCTACGCTGGTTTACAGATCAATGTCGTGTCGGTTGCAACATCGTGCACATCTAGTTGCAGCTTGGCACGGGCGCTGCAAGTGTCGGGGTAGCGGGTGCTTGCATGAGTCATCTACCGGAGTGGCGCATGAGCCATCCCTTGCTAGGTGTTGTAATGATGCACCCTTGTGTGGCGCACGCTAATGGGGTGGGGTTGTGCATGTGGGATGCTAACGAGAAGGCATGACGAGGGAAGGAAGGACTGCTTTTCCCGTGTTCACACGAGGGGGCAGATCAAGGAATGATGAGATGAAGATCAACGGCGCCAGACGTTCTGATCCAACGACAGCACGATAACCAACCTGGGGTCTAGTCGGTCAGCCGGCACAGAGCGCTGCTGTTTTAGAAACGTCGTGTATCGATCTCAAAAATATACACACACATATGCATGCACATCATGGTTACCATGGGCGTAGGACATATTTGGTTACCCACGATCAACCCATACAAGCCCTATGGATGCAAAATGAGTGTGTTTGATTGTCTGGGTACACCGCAATCATGGCCCACACGCTTCTTAAAGCAGTACGTGGCATGGCTGAGAGGGAAACGACCAAAGAGTCAGGCTCTAGCGTGTACATCATGCCACACTACTGCATGTGTTGGGAAGTGCGGGTGACATGATGCTTCAACTTAACTCCCCACTTCACTCCCCCCATCACTTCAAACCACGTTCTCTCACCCCCTCCCTCAATCGTTGCCATCGGTAGTCAGCGCTGCTCCACCCCCGCACACCCTGAATCCTTGCCTCGCCTACAAGAATTCTCACCCCTGATGGTTTGCCACCATTGAGTTGAGGCAAAGGAGACTTAAACTTGGGGGTTTGGAGAAGTTGTTGAAGGTCCCTTCTCCTTTCTGTACTCTAAAATGCTCAGCATATTGGGACCTAACACTGGCGGTGGGTGGGACTTCATCTACGGCAGCGGTCGCTTCCTTTATGGGTCCTGGGACATCCGTAGAGACAGAGGCAGGAATTTCAATCGTTGTCGCAACGGTTGCAACAGAAGCATTGGGGAATTCTTCTTTGGCCTCCGCGTCAGTAGTTTTACCTCCCGCGGCCACTGTAAGTATCTCAATCATATCTCTTGGTTACATTTGTTCATAGATGTAGATTGGGGGAGGGTACACAGTTAGGGTTTTCAGGCTGGTTCTTGACGCTTGCTTCTCCACCTTCGGCAAGAATGCTTATTTTAGGGCAAGGACTAGATTCACAGTGATAGATCCCTAGATTCGTCTATTCGATTAGATTGTATATTTTAAATTATGGTAGGCATTGTGCATGTCAATCCAAAGTGAGGGGATGTTTGTGCTTTCCATGCTTATCCATCTTGCTTATGCTTTGCAAGTTAATGCATGTTCATTGCATGTCCATGTTTGTGCTTCATTGTGCACTTACTATGTCTTGGATCATAAGTATGTGCATGTCCATTCTTATGCTTCATTGCGCACTGCATATGTCTTGGATCACACTAATATGCATGTTCATGGTTATGCTTCATTATGCACTACCTTTGTCGTGGACCATACCAATCTGCATGTCCATGCTTATGCTTCGTTGTGCACTGCTTATGTCTAGGACCATACCAATATGCATTTCCATACTTATGCTTCATTGTGCACTGACTTTGTCTTGGATCACCAATTTGCATGTCCATAGTTATGCGTCATTGTGCAATGCCATTGTCTTGGGTCATACCAATCTACATGTCTATGGTTATGCTTCATTGTGCATCGCCTTTATCTTGGACCATACCAATCTGCAAGTCCATGCTTATGCTTAATTGTGCACATTCTTTGTCTTGGACCATACAATTTGCGTATCCATTGTTATATTGGATTGTGCACTGCCTATGTCTTTGCATTTCCATGCTTGTGCTTGAGTGTGCACTACCTATGTCTTGGAATTAGCATAGACACATCCTTTTTGAAACAAATGCAAAGATTGCATTACAAAGTAGACGGATCCCAAATACCTCGCCACATGGTCCGGTAAAAGGGGAATTATCTACTTGTGTATTTTCATCTGAACTTAAAAGTAGCCATAGATTTCTTAATAGTGTGTTGCTCTATTTCAACTATGATTAGAAAAATGGAATTATAGTGATCAATGTTTTCTTTAGATATTCTTTAAGATATGCCATTACAAAGTAGACAACCAAATGATCAACATCACCCCTTCTATCAATCCTATTAACACATGATGTAACGGACACACCCACCCTTCCCCCTAAACAATATGACGTCCTCTTTGGCCTAGCAAGATGTTATAGAAACTCCCACCCTCCCTTAAATAATCTAACGTCCTCGTCGTCCCAGCAGAACACTCCCTCTTTGCACATGTCTATGCGCGACAGTGCGAGCATCCACATGTTCCCATGCCATGTGCCATGATGGGCCACACGCTCCATGTACAACTCTGCGACACTGGCCCGCACACTCGGTGTAACTATGAGGGACGTCTCTGATACCATTCTGTAATGCTCTCGGACTAGCTACCGGGTATAAGGCCGCTACATCTGATTACCACGTGAGATGTAGATTGACCCCACAAACCAATATTAGTCTTTCATATGAACTTTCTCCCCACTCGTGCACACCTAGAACCAATTTTTGGGTCGGTCACCCATCCTCAAATTGCTAAAGTCAAGCATGCTTAACTTGAAGGTTCCTTGCACATTGGCTCCCCGAAAAGAAAATCCCTCGTTCATATGAGTAATCTAACATGGATGTTATAAAGAACACCATTTACTTTTTGTCATGTACTTTTATGTTATTTACTTGCAGTTCTTATTCGAGTTTTGTTACTTACACCACAATCACTCTTCCACAATCACCATCATAATTCTTGCAAATAATGAACTACTCAATTCACTCGAGACCAGTGCGACCGAAACACTCGCAAGTGCTCTTGATTGGGAACCATGAAAGTGTGCTTCATCCAGCCATGTGCACTTGCAGGACATCGGCTTAGCACCACTAGAACTCATACATTCGGATCAATGCGAGATGAATGTCGTGTTTACAAAAGGTACAATGAGATTATTTCATGACGTTGATTGATGATGCAGCAAGATTTTACTATGTTTATTTGCTACGAATTAAAGGTGAGACTTTTGACTACTTTAAAATCTATAAGGACAAAGTTGAAAATCAATTAGAGAGAAGGATCAAGCGTCTTAGGTCGGATCGTGGTGGAGAGTATTTTCCCGAAAAAAATGACGAATTATGTGAGGAACACGATATTATGTATGAGATGACACATCCCTATTCGTCTCAATCAAACGAGATTGTCGAGAGGAAAAACCGCATGTTGATTGACTTGGCGGATGCCAAATTAGACACTGTTGGTTTATGTAATGAATGGTGGGGGAGACTTTATTGACTTCATGACATGCCGTGAATAGAGTCTCAAAGAAGAATAAAGGTAAAATAAACCTATGAGGGGTGGGTCGGGACAAAACCATCGCTTTTTTATTTGCGCACTTGGGGATGCTTAGCGAGAGTGAACGTACCAATTTTTAAGAAATGCAAGCTCGGACAAAAGAGAGTGGATTGTGTCTTGCTACGTTATATGTGCCAGAGCATTGTCTATATATTTTTAGTGGTTAAATCTGTGATGTCTGATATGCATGTTAATACTATAATAGAATCTCCTGATGCAACATTTTTTGAGAATATTTTTCCTCTGATAGATATGAATAGCACTCTTGGAATTTATTCTGAGATATTTCCTTAATCTTGTACATCTTGTGAGTATTTCAAACAACCACATGAAAGTCCTTGAGAAAGATGGCAATGAAACACCTGCAGGGAGTAAGAGACAGAGGATTGCAAAATTGTTTGGTAATGATTTCATTGTGTAACTTGTGGAGGATACTCTCATGTCTATTGCACAGGCATATGCATTTTCAAGTGTAGATGACTAAAGAGAAGTTGTCCATAATGAGATGGACTCGATTCTTTCTAATTGAATTTCTACAGTATTTTAAATATGTTTGTCAAGAAAGTGTGAAACTTCCTAGATTTGTCATCATGGCGTTGTTGATTTTACAGAAACTTTTCAGTTTTTGCTGAACACTTTGAATTTTTTTGTCACAATTTGACAAAAAAGGGTTAGAATTAAATTTCTACTACGTTTTCAATATATATTTTTTAAAGCGTGAACTCTCCCAGATTTTTCAGCATGGTAGTGTTGATTTTGCAGGATTTTTTTCCAAACACACTTCTCTCTTTTATTTACAGTATCCTGCAGCGTGTTTCATCAGAAGTGGAAAAAGATCGGCCCTTGCTATCTGTATATGTGAAAATGATCTAAGAGATGAACAACTATCATTTACTCCCTTTCTTTAATGATCTAAACACTTTTATAATTTTTTACCGAGGGAGTGTGTTTTAGTCGGTGCTATGTGTAGACAGTGATGTACTATAGTTCCAGGTTTTGCTGTTGCGACTTTGGGATTACAATAGTCCAAATTGATGAGCTACCGTCCAAGTCAACGAACAAGTTTGACATCATGCGTGACATCAACCATACGGTCCATATACATTCCGGTAAATTAACCAAGCGCTTAGCTTTCACAGTAATAACATCGAGAAAACATCAAGTTTACTCAATGAAGAAACACACAATCCACGATAAATTAGGTTCCTAATAATACAAGTGACAACCACAACTCAAGAGGCAAATAAATTAACTCGAAAACCCAGCAAGGTTTGAACAGTTGATCGACGGCCAGGCGAAGCATGCACTGCAAGCATTGGTTGATGATGATGTACGCCTTACGTGCATTAGATGCGGCCGGATGGATGGATCTACCAGGCCTTGACGGCGAGCTTCATGTTCTTGTCGCAGTGGCCCGGCAGGCCGCAGATGAAGTAGTTGTTGCCCCGGCGCAGCGTCACCTGGTCGTTCCCGGTGCGCATCACCCAGCTCTTGGTGCTGTGCCTCGGCACCTCGCACCGCCGGTACCCCTTGCCGCCCAGCACCGTCACGTCGTGGAGCTCCTTGTCGTACTTGAACACTGCATCCATTCCAAACATGTAACTGTAAGTATACAACCCATGCATGCATCAATGGCCAAGGCTATAGCCCATGCCTAGCTAGCTGCCCAGCTGGAAGAGAACATCACAACAGCAACGACTCACCGAGCACGTCGCCGGCGTAGAAGGTCTTTCCGTTCGGCCACCATGAGTTGAGGTCGCGAGCCCAGCCTTTGTCGTCGCCGACCATGTACGTCCTCGGCGCCCGCCCCGCCATCGCGGCCACGCCGGTGATTGGAAGGAGCACGCACAGGAGCATGACGCCGGCGACGAGAGCGCTGGCCGCACCGCCTCTTCCCTGAGCCACCATTGCCGCAAATCCGCAATGCAAATCACCAAAAAAAACTAAATCGAGCTCGATCGATGCTTCAGGTTCAGGGATGTGCTAGCTTGCAGGGTGAGAGTTCCGATCCCGCCGTGAGGTCTTTATAGCTCGCTAGCTAGACCTAAAGCCTTGGACCTTGGTGTGTACTGCACTCTGGATCGATCAGTGCGAGTCGATGGGGTTAAAGCACATTGAATGTACGATGTTGTGCGCGGAGTTCAAATTAGTCAGTGCATCTAATTTGCTAGTACCCTAAACCTGAAGCGAAAATGTAATAAAATACCACCAAGCCATGTGGTCATGTGAGGGCTGCTCTGGTACACGCTTGCTTGCTGCTCCTGCTCCATTATCGATGGCGTGCGGTGGGTTTCACGACACTTGCGAACCACTGCTTCGCCACCGTCAGTCCAAGTGCATGCGTGCACGTCGTCGACTCGGCCTCAGAGGCTACAGGGAGGAGTAGAAGTCAGACTTCGGCTTCCGTGATCCGTGCCTTTTTTTACTCTCATGTTCAGTGGACTTTTGCTCAAGAAGATTCCTCCGTAGCTGCGTGCCGAGTGCCGTACGATTGGTGGCTCCGGTTTGTCTGCGTCCCGACACGATCCGCGGTCTGCGCTGCTTCGAAAGCGATAAGCGACCAGGCAGATAGTAGAGCACGACGCCACTCCACGCTGCACCGCCCCTGTCCATGTTAATGTTACTCCACGTTTCGGATGGCATCAACTGATTGTAAAAGTAGGGGTAAAGGCGTAGGGCGAGCTGAACACTCATTAATTTTTCAAAATATATGGAATGATACGGCGCGAACGTTAGGTGCAGCGTCCTGTTCTGTGCGCAGCGCGCCACATGTCAAAGTATATTTAGCATGTATATTTGTATACCTGATCCACCTCATAAATTCTTGTATAGTTAAGGTTGTGATCCACCTTGTACATCATATATACATGCACTTGCACTCGATCAATACATCGAGTGTTGCATTTTATTCCTCTACATGGTATCAGCCTACCCTTGATCCCTACCCTAGCCGCCACCGTGTCGTGCCTCCCCCACCGCTGCCGCTAACTGCCGTGCCGCCGCCCCCCTTCGGCCGCCGCGTGCCTCCTCCCACCCACGCCGCCGCCTCCCTCCGGTCACCGCGCCCCTCCTCAACCGTACCTCTCCCTCCTCTCCTCCCAAAACCCTAGCCCACCACCACCCGCGCCGCCCAAACCCTAACCCTACCCACGCCGCCGCTCCCTCCTGCCGCAGCAACCCCTTCGGTTCCTCCTTCGACTCCGACTCCGAGGTCCCCAATGCCACCCACATCCGCGACGTTCCTCTCTCCGATCACGTCCCCATCAAACTCTCCTACAAGGAGGCCAACTACTACGCCTAGAAGACCTACTTCAACCTCCTCTTCCGGGAGTACAACCTCAGTGATCACGTTGACAGCTCCGCCAACCTCCTCGCCATTGGCCGCGACGCCAACTAGCTGGCCATCGACGCCACCCTCATCCGGTGGTTCTTCCTCACCGTCTCAACGGACATCTTCCATACCGTTGTTCGCGATGAGAACGATGCCTACACGGTATGGACCAAGATCGACGGCCTCTTCACCGACAACAAGCTTCAACGCATTGTGTTCTTGTAGCGGGAGTTCTTTGGGAGTCACCAAAACGACTCCTCCATCGACGCCTATTGTCTCCACCTCAAGACCCTCTCCGATGAGCTCAATGATATCGGCTTCAAGGTTGGAGATGAGCTCCTCCTCTCCACCCTCACCGCCGGCCTCAACGAGGACTTCGGCAATGCCGCCTCCAACCTCACCCTCATGGTCGACCCCACCTTCGAGCACGTGGTGGCCTATCTTCGTCTCGAAGAACGGCGGATGAAGAACACACGTACGCGCGCCGTCCACACTGCCCTCGCTACCGGTCTCTCCCGCGATGGCCCCGCGCCTCCGCCCCCCGGCTCCGGCTCACCAGCCGAGCCCCCCGGCTCCGCAGCCGGCCCCTCCGGCGCCGTTCCCGCCCTCCCCGCAGCCGCAGCAGCGCAACGGCGGCAAAGGCAACCGCCGACGCGGTCGCGGTGGCAACCGTAACGGTGGCGGCTCCGGCGGCGGCGGCGGCCAGTCATGCTTCTCCAACCAGCAGGCTCCGCCGCCTTGGCGCGGTGGCTACAACCCCTGGACGGGGGTCGTGCATGCCTACAGCATGCCCGTGCCGCGGCCCCCCGCCCCGGGTCTCCATGGTCCGCATCCGCAGGCGCACCACACGCTGCTCGCCATGCAGCAGCCGGGCATCGCCGCTCCCACGCAGCACGGCCATGATACGTCTCCAACGTATCTATAATTTTTTATTGTTTCATGCTGATATATTATCATTCTAGGATACTTTTTGGGTCTTTATTTACCAATTTATGATATTTTTAAGCACTAACCTATTGACCTAGTGCCCAGTGCCAGTTGCTGTTTTCTGCATGTTTTTGCCTTTTCAGGTTTACAGTACCAAACGAAGTCCAATTGCCACAAAACTTTTTGATGATTTTTTTTCTGGACCAAAAGAACACCTAGAAGCTTCGAAAGGAGGTCGGGAGGCGCACGAGGGCCTCACCACACATCAGGGTGCGCCTTGGGGGGCCGCTCCCTGATATGTGGTGGCCCCCTCGTGTCTCCTCCGACGTCCCTCTTTGGCCTATAAATTCTCTAATATTGCAAAAACCCTGAAGGCAGTCCCGAAACCCTTTTTCTGCCGCCGTAAGTCTCTGTTCCGTCGCGAGGCCATCTGGAGCTCCGTTCCGGCACCCTGCCGGAGGGGGGATCGATCACGGAGGGCCTCTTCATCAACCTTGCCGCCCTCATGATGATGTGTGAGTAGTTCACCATAGACCTACGGGTCCATAGATAGTATCTAGATGGCAATCTCTCTCTCTTATGATCTTCAATACAATGATCATAGCATCTTCGCTTTGATCTATCCGATGTAAACCTATTGTGCGGTGTGTTTGTTGGGATCCGATGAATTGTGGGTTTATGTTCAGATTATTCATGAAAAGTAGTTGAGATACCTCTGATATATATTGTCTATTAATTGCATGATCATTATAGCTTCGTAATGCTCTCCGATCTATTGATGTTCTTTGGCCAAGTAGATTGATATTTCATCGGTGGGAGTGGTGCGTTGTGGTAGGTTCAACATGGTGAGTTTCTATATCCCAGTGACAAAGTAGGGGACAAGATGTGTCTTTGTGTTGTTGCTACTAAGGATAACACGATGGGGTTCATTCATATTGTTTGAGTTTACTTTGTCTACATCATGTCATCGTTCTCCAGGCATTACTCTGTTTTACTTAATACTCTAGATGCATGCTGGATAGCGGTCGATGAGTGGAGTAATAGTAATAGGTGCAGGCAGGAATCGGCATATTTGCTTATGGACGTGATGCCTATATACCCATGGTCATTGCCGTGAAAATAGCATAACTATCCGCTTTTCTATCAATTACCCAACAGTAATTTGTTACCCACCATATGCTGCCTACATGAGAGATGCCGCTAGGGAAAACTATGGCCCCCGGGTCTATTCACGTATATATTTACAAACGCTACAATTACCTTGCTGCCATTATTTACCTTTAATTTTATTTTGCAATTTATATTTATCAACAATTATCTACACAAATCATTTGCTTGCAAATAACGGGATCAAGGGGATTGACAACCCTCTTGCCCGCGTTGGGTGCAAGTTGTTTGTTCATTTGTGTGCAACCGCTTAAGACAGTTGAGGATTGATATTCCTATTGGTTCGATAAACCTTGGTTTCATAACTGAGGGAAATACTTACCAACTTTGTGCTGCAATTATCCGTTCCTGTTCACGGAAAACCCAACGCAGATCACAAGTATCAGGAAGGATTTCTTGCGCCGTTGCCGGGGAATATCATCATCAACTACCAAGTAACTTCACACAAATTTTCATTCACTTGTTCTTCTTTTTATTTGCTGTTATATTGAGCTTGTCTCATAAAAATAAAAAATACAAAAATATTTATCTTTGCTTGTTACTAGTTTACTTCTTCACTTGCTAGTTTACTTGTCTTGCTTGTCACTTTGCTTGTTCGGTCACCATGGCTCAAGATACTACCAAGTTGTGTGACTACTCAAATACTAATAATAATGATTTTATTAGTACCCCTATACCACCCGCCACTAGTGCGGAGTCTTTTGATATTAATGCTGCATTGCTAAATCTTGTCATGAAAGATCAATTTTCGGGAAGTCCTAATGAGGATCCTGCGTCACATCTTAATACCTTTGTTGAATTATGTGATATGCAAAAGAAAAAGGATATGGATAATGATATTGTGAAATTAAAATTATTTCCTTTTTCACTAAGAGATAAAGCTAAGGCTTGATTTTCATCTTTACCTCGTAATAGTATTGGAACATGGGATAAGTGTAAAGATGCTTTTATTGCCAAGTATTTTCCTCCTGCTAAGATCATCTTCCTTAGAAATCAAATAATGAATTTTAAACAGCAAGATCAAGAGCATGTTGCACAAGCTTGGAAGAGAATGAAATTAATGATAAGAAATTTTCCAACTCATGGCTTAAATTTGTGAATGATTATCCAAAACTTCTATGCTAGACTAAACTTTGTGTCTAGAAATCTTTTATATTCTGCTGCATGTGGTACCTTTATGGATGTGACCTTAGGAGAGGCCACAAAACCTCTGGACAACATTATGACAAATTATTCTCAATGGCATACCGAAAGGGCTCCAACCGGTAAGAAGGTAAATTCTGTTGAAAAAAATCGCTACTTTGAGTGAAAAAGTGGATGCTCTTATGAATATGGTTGCTAGTAAAAATGCTCATGTTGATCCCAATGATATGCCCTTGTCTACTTTTATTGAGCAAAATAATGATGCTATTGATGTGTACTTTGTCTCATGAAATAATTTCAATAGCAATGCTTATAGAGGAAATTTCAATTCTAGACCGTATCCCGGTAATTCCTCTAACAACTATGGAAATTCTTATGGTAATTCTTATGGCAATTCTTCTACAAATTCTAATAGGATACCCTCTGATCTTGAGAACACAATTAAAGAATTTATTAATTCTCAAAAGGTTTTCAACACTATGGTAGAAGAAAAATTGCATGTAGTTGACACTTTGGCTAAAAACATGGATAGAATTGCTCTTGATGTGGAAACTCTTAAAAATAAAGCTTTGTCACCCAAGCATGATTTTAATGATGCTATTAAATCTATCCAAATATCTATCAATGAAAGTAAGGAGAGGACCGCTAAGTTGAGAGCTAAGCGGGAATTCTTAGAAAAAGCTCTTGCACCCGGTTTTTACCGGAATCATGATGAAGATCTTAAAATGATTGGTATTTCTCCTATCGAATCTTTATTTACCTCTATGAATATAAATGATAAAGGGACTGGAGATGAGTCAACTTTAGTTGAGAAGCGTCCGGTTTGCTTGGAGGGTGATGATTTTGATGCTAAAACTGAAAAGCGTGGGTTTGGAGAGGTCAAAACTTTAACTAGTGATGTGCCCACTATTTTGGATTAAAAGGACTTTAATTATGACAATTGCTCTTTAGTAGAATGTATTTCCTTTTTGCAATCTGTTATTAGCTCACCCAATACTTATGAACAAAACAAAGCTTTTACCGAACATATAGTAGAAGCTATGATAAAAGCTTATGATGAGAAACTTGAGCTTGAAGTTTCTATTCCTAGAAAATTGCATGATGAGTGGGAACCTACTATCAAAATAAATATCAATAAATATGAATGCAATGCCTTGTGTGACCTTGGTGCTAGTGTTTCAACTATTCTTAAAACTCTTTGTGATGTGCTTGGTCTCACTAATATTGAAGATTGTTCCCTCAACTTGCATCTTGCGGATTCTACCATTAAGAAACCTTTAGGTAGAATTAATGATGTGCTTATTATTGAAAATAAAAAATATGTGCCTGTAGACTTCATTGTGCTTGATATTGATTGCAATCCTTCTTGTCCCATAATACTTGGAAGACCTTTCTTATGAACTACAATCATTGACATGAAAGAGGGAAACATAAGATTCCAATTCCCATTAAAGAAAGGGATGGAACACTTTCCTAGAAAACGAATTAAACCACATTATGAATCAATCATGAGAGCTACTTATGGGTGGATTGTCAAGGATGACAATACTTGAAACTATGCATTATGCCTAGTTAGGGGCATAAAACAATAGTGCTTGTTGGGAGGCAACCCAATAGTTATCTTTAAATTTTTGCTTTAAACTTTCTGTTTATTTTTAATAGAATGATTGTTGCCTCTGTAATGATTATGTTTTTGTGTTTAAACTAGTGTTTGTGCCAAGTAAAGCCTTTGGGATGACTCACAAGATAAGTAGAATCGATGCTGAAACAAAACAGAAACTTTTGACTCTAGTACAGGAATTTTCATTTTTTTACTGGAGAGTGATAATGATCTGAAATTTTTACTCAGAGTTGATATACAAACTTTAGAGGTATTCCTAATTTTTCAGAATTTTTAGAGTTACATAAGTATAGGTTCTCTACAGATTTCTACAGACTGTTCTGTTTTAAACAGATTCTGTTTTTGCTTGCATAGTTGCTTGTTTTGATTCTGCTATGGATTGTATCGGGGGGTATAAGCCATGGAGAAGTTAGAATACAGTACCTATTATGCATTTATGAAATTGGAATCAATTTATAACAGTACTTAAAGTATGCAATATGTTTCTTATACTAACGGATCTCACGAAGTTTTGTGTGATTGAAGTTTTCAAGTTTTGGGTGTTATCGTGATGGACAAAGGAATAAGGAGTAGCAAGAGCCTAAGCTTGGGGATGACCAAGGCACCCCAAGGTAATATTTAAAGGAGACTCAAGTGTCTAAGCTTCGGGATGCCCCGGAAGGCATCCCCTCTTTCGCCTCAAATCCATCGGTATGTCACTTGAAGCTATATTTTCATTCGTCACATGATATGAGTTTTGCTTGGAGCGTCGTTTGCTTTTGTTTAATTTTACTTTCAGTATGCCACAATCATATTTAGCTAGACACACCTATTTAAGAGAGACACACCTTCATCATAATTTGTTAGAATACTCAATGTGCTTCACTTATATCTTTTGAGCTTAGCAGTTGCTCTAGTACTTCACTTATATCTTTTTGAGCACGGTGGCGTGTAGATTTTATAGAAATAATTTCACTCTCGTTCTTCACTTATATTTGTTTGAGAGTTAATAAATAGTGATGGTAATTTGCATGGGTCATAAGACTAGTCCAAAAATATTAGGTATTCAATGAGTGATAATCAAAACCATCATGTAGCACATATAAAGAAATTGTGGGTTAATGATATTAATGTAGTAATATGAAATAGGTGTGAGTTCATAATTGTTAAACCATAGAAGTGTCGATATTAAGAAAGGTTGACCTTTTTGTTCATATAAAAATTAAATAGGCATGGTGATGATGTGTGAGCATTTCTATTCCTCGTTGAAATCCTAGTGTTGTTTCGGGTCGGAAGCGCGCGATGGTTAACTCCTACCAACCTCTTCCCTCGGGGCATGCGAGTAGTACTTTGATTTATGATAAACTAATAAAACTTTGCAATAAGTATATGAGTTCTTTATAACTAATGTGAAACCATGTACATACACAATCTCACTTTTCATAATTTGCTAGCCTCTTTGGTACCGTGCATTGCCCATTCTCACCTCGAGGATCGGTGCAACTTTCACCGGTGCATCCAAACCCCGTGACATGATACACTCTGTTGCACATAAGACTTATTATATTTCCCTCAAAACAGCCACCATACCTACCTATCATGGCATTTCCATAGCCATTCCGAGATATATTGCCATGCAAATTCCATCGTCACTTCACATGACTAGTTCGTTCATCATCATATTGCTTTGCATGATCATATAGAGCTGACATAGTATTTGTGACAAAGCCACGATTCATCATATTTTTGATACATGTAACGCTAGATCATTGCACATCCTGGTACACTGCCAGAGGCATTCATACAGAGTCATATCTTCATATCAGTTCTCCATATCGAGTTGTAAGTAAATAAAAGTGTGATGATCATCATTATTAGAGCATTGTCCCGGTGAGGAAAGAATGATGGAGACGATGATTCTCCCACAAGTCGAGATGAGACTCCGGACGAAAATAAAGATGGGGAGGCCAAATGATCCCACCATCCATTCAAAAAATTGAGAGAAAATGAGAGAAGGGACTTTGCTACTATCCTTTACCACACTTGTGCCTCAAAGTGGCACCCTGCTCCTCATGTAGAGAGTCTCATAATATATCACTTTCATATGCTAGTGGGAATTACCTATTCATTATTACAAACTTGGCTTGTATATTCCTATGACGGGCTTCCTCAAATGCCCGAGGTCTTCATGAGCAAGCAAGTTGGATGCACGCCCCACTTAGCTTCATTTGAGCTTTCATACACTTATAGCTCTAGTGCATCATTTGCATGGCAATCCCTACTCCTTGCATCGACATCTATCGATGGGCATCTCCATAGCCCGTTGGTACGCCTAGTTGATGTGAGACTATCTTCTCCACTTTTTACCCCTTTGATATCTACCACCATACTCTATTCCACTTAAATGCTATGTCCAATGGCTCACGCTCATGTATTGCATGAAGAATAAAATGTTGATGCATATTGAAAAAGTACAATCCAATTGCTTGACTTGGACATCGTGGTGCTTGACATTTGTATTAATGTGGTGAATATGGAGCCATGCCTTGCTAATATAATAAGATGAATGGGGGGGTAAACATTTCTTATCGATCGTATACTTTTAAGAATTAATGATTCTGTTTCTTACATTTTAATTATTGCTATGTTAATAGTTGTTGATTCATCTTTTCTCAATGAGCATACATGCATAAAATTACATAGTGGATAGCATGTCACATTAAAAATTCTGTTTTTATCATTTACCTACTCGAGGACGAGTAGAAATTAAGCTTAGGGATGCTTGATACGTCTCCAACGTATCTATAATTTTTGATTATTCCATGCTGATATATTATCATTCTAGGATAATTTTTTGGTCTTTATTTACCAATTTATAATATTTTTGAGCACTAACCTATTGACCCAGTGCCCAGTGCCAGTTCTTGTTTTCTGCATGTTTTTGCCTTTTCAAGTTCACAGTACCAAACGAAGTCGAATTGCCACGAAACTTTTTGATGATTTTTTCTGGACCAAAAGAAGACCTAGAAGCTTCGGAAGGAGGTCGGGAGGCGCACGAGGGCCCCACCACACATCAGGGCGTGCCCTGATATGTGGTGGCCCCCTCGTGGCTCTTCCGACGTCCCTCTTCGGCCTATAAATTCTCTAATATTGCAAAAATCCTGAAGGCAGTCCCGAAACCCTTTTTCCGCCGCCGTAAGTATCTGTTCCGTCGCGAGGCCATCTGGAGCTCCGTTTCAGCACCCTGTCGAAGAGGGGGTCGATCACGGAGGGCCTCTTCATCAACCTTGCTGCCCTCATGATGATGTGTGAGTAGTTCACCATAGACCTACGGGTCCATAGCTAGTATCTAGATGGCAATCTCTCTCTCTTATGATCTTCAATACAATGATCATCGCATCTTCGCTTTGATCTATCCGATGTAATCCTATTGTGCGGTGCGTTTGTTGGGATCCGATGAATTGTGGGTTTATGTTCAGATTATTCATGAAAAGTATTTGATATACCTCTGATATATATTGTCTCTTAATTGCATGATCATTATATCTTCGTAATGCTCTCCGATCTATTGATGTGCTTTGGCCAAGTAGATTGATATTTCATCGGTGGGAGTGGTGCGTTGTGGTAGGTTCAACCTGGCGAGTTTCTATATCACGGTGACAAAGTAGGGGACAAGATGCGTCTTTGTGTTGTTGCTACTAAGGATAACATGATGGGTTCATTCATATTGTTTGAGTTTACTTTATCTACATCTTGTCATCGTTCTCCAAGCATTACTCTGTTTTACTTAATACTCTAGATGCATGCTGGATAGCGGTCGATGAGTGGAGTAATAGTAATAGGTGTAGGCAGGAGTCGACCTATTTGCCTATGGACGCGATGCCTATATACACATGATCATTGCCGTGAAAATCGCATAAATATCCACTTTTCTATCAATTGCCCAACAGTAAGTTGTTACCCACCGTATGCTGACTACATGAGAGATGCCGCTAGGGAAAACTATGGCCCCCGGGTCTATTCACTTATATATTTACAAACGCTACAATTACCTTGCTGCCTTTATTTACCTTTTATTTTATTTTGCGGTTTATATTTATCAACAATTATCTACACAACTCATTTTCTTGCAAATAACGAGATCAAGGGGATTGACAACCCTCTTGCCTGCATTGGGTGCAAGTTGTTTGTTCATTTGTGTGCAGCCGCTAAAGACGGTTGAGGATTGATATTCCTATTGGTTCGATAAACCTTGGTTTCATAACTGAGGGAAATACTTACCAACTTTGTGTTGCAATTACCCGTTCCTCTTCACGGAAACCCAACGTAGATCACAAGTATTAGGCCACGGCGGCCTCCTCTGGTCTATGGCGCCGCTGCGGCTGGCGCCCCCTACGGCCGATAGCCCGGCCACCAAGGGTATCCCTCGGTGGACCCGATGCTACTAGACGCCCTTCAGCAGGCTCCTATGACGCCCTACACCGGTGGTGGTGACCGTTTCATGGATACCGGGGCATCGGCACACATGGCAGCACACCTGGGTAACCTTTCCATCGCTTTTCCCACTTGCACTTCTTCTCGCATCATCGTCGGTAATGGTGTTGGCCTCCCTATATCGCACGTTGGTTCCACTACCTTTCCTTTATCATCTAGGCCAATTTCTCTCCAAGATGTCATTGTCTCTCCTGAGCTTATTCACAACTTAGTTTGTGTTCCTAAACTTTCATGTGATAATTCTGTAACTGTGGAATTTGACGAAGTTGGTTTTTCTATTAAGGACGCTTGCACCAGGATGGTTCTGCACAGATGTGACAGTCCTGATGGTCTATATCCAGTTCAGCCGCCATCCTCCACATCCGCTGCACCATGATCTCTCTCCGCTGGCGTCGATCTTTGGCATGCGCGCCTTGGGCACCCAGCTCCACTTTGCTTCGTCAAATAATGAGGATTTTTTACATCTAATAAAACGGATGCTCACTCCTGTGAACCATGTCGTCTCGGCAAACATGTTCGCTTTCCCTTTAGTTCCTCCTCCACAGTTGCGTCTTTTCCTTTCGAGTTACTTCATTGTGATGTATGGACCTCTCCTATTTCGAGTAATTTCGGTTTTATTTACTATCTTGTTATGTTGGATGATTACTCACACTTTGTGTGGACGTTTCCTCTTCGTAGGAAATCTAACGTTCCCGTCACCCTCATTGCTTTCTACTCCTACATCTCCACGCAATTTGGCCGTTCCATACTCGCTCTCCAAACCGATAACGGAAAGGAGTTTGATAACCTCACCACTCACACACTCCTTTCCACCCACGACATCATCTTCCGCCTCACTTGTCCTTACACCTCTCAGCAAAACGGTCGCGATGAACGCATCCTTTGCACCCTCAATGAGTGTGTTCGCACTCTTCTCTTTCATGCCTGCATGCCACCATAGTTCTGGCCCGATGCTCTCACCACCGCCACCCTCCTCGTTAACATTTGCCCGTGTCGTTCGCGATGGAACTACTCACCCCACCATCTTCTTTATGACACTCCACCTTCCTACGACAGTCTCCGTATTTTCGGTTGTCGTTGCTACCCTAGTATAGCTTCCACTGCCCCTCACAAACTCGCTCCCCACTCGCTGCCTTGTGTCTTCCTCGGTTACCAGACTAACACCAAAGGCTACCGCTGCTATGACCCGGTGTCTCACCGTGTCATCACCTCCCGAAACGTGTACTTTGATGAGTATTGTTTCCCATTTGCACAGACATAGATGGAGCCGTCTCCCGTGGTTGGTGTACCGCGCCGCCGTATCACGCCGGCCCTAGGCGCCATCACGGCACCGACTTCCGCGCCCTACAGTGAGCCCGCCGCCCAACCGGCCTTGGGCGCCCTTGCGCCGCTGGCTGTTACACCCTCTGGTGAGCCAGCCGGCTCTCCGCCAACAACTAACGGGTCGGCCACCACCATCGTGGAATCCTCCACCATGGCCGGGACGGCCTCGCCGGCTGGGCACCTCACCGGCCGCCTCGTCGGCCTCTGCTCCATCATCGCCATCACCGGCGGCAGCACCCGAGGCTGCCTCCGCGGGCCTGTCATCATCGCCCCCGTGGCGGCTCCCGCTGGCCCTCTTACCCGTGCACGCGCGGGGCTCTTCCATCCGAGCTCTCGCTATGCCTCGGATGAGTATGCATGCACGGCCTCCACCTCGACATTGTCGCCTTTGCCGACATCTGCCCGTGCGGCGCTTCGTGATCCTCTCTGGTTTGTTGCGATGCAGGAGGAGTTTGATGCATTGCAGCGGAACCGGACATTGTAGCTTGTTCCCCGTCCCCGGCACACCAACGTGATCACCGGGAAGTGGGTCTATAAGCACAAGCTTCGACCGGATGGCACCCTCGACCGCTACAAGACGCGTTGGGTTGTCCGTGGCTTTCGATAGCGTGTCGGCATCGAGTTCACTGACACTTTCGCCGCAGTTGTCAAATCAGGGACAATCAGAACTGTTCTACATCTTGCGATGTCTCATGGTTGGTTGGTGCATCAGATGGACGTCTCCAACGCCTTCCTTCACGGTCATCTCGATGAGCAGGTCTTTTGCCAGCAGCCCACGGGGTTCACTGATCCCAACTTTCCAGATCATGTGTGTCTACTTTCGCGCTCGTTATATGGGCTCAAACAGGCTCCCCCGCGCCTGGTACCAGCGCATCGCGGCGTTTCTTCACCGACTCGGCTTCCGCTCCACATGATCCGATGCTTCGCTGTTTTTATACCACCAGGGCGCTGACACGGCATATCTGCTCCTCTACATTGACGACATCATCCTGACAGCTTGCACACCTAGCCTTCTTCGACGGCTCACTGACCATCTTCATGCTGAGTTCGCCATCAAGGACTTAGATCCTTTGCACTACCTCCTCGGCGTTGAGGTGGTGCACCGCTCCGATGGCTTCTTTCTTCATCACCGGAAGTATGCACATGAGCTCCTCGACCACGCTAGAATGCTTAACTGTAAACCCGCGACCACGCATGTTGATACGAAGGCCAAGATCTCTGCCACTGATGGTTTGCCTGCTCCGGATGCTCCCTTCTACCGGTCCATTGTTGGTGCTCTTCAGTACCTTACTCTCACTCGACCGAAGCTGCAGTATGCGGTCCAGCAGGTGTGCCTTCATATGCACGCTCCCCGCGATGCTCACTGGACTGCGGTGAAGCAGATTCTTCGCTATATCCATGGCTCTATGGATCTTGGCATCACGTTACACGTCTCCACCGTCACCAACATCACAGCTTACTGTGACGCTGACTGGGTCAGCTGCCCAGATACATGCCACTCCACTTCGCGATATTGTGTGTTCCTTGGACCATCACTCATTTCCTGGTCGTCCAAGCGGCAGCCCACAGTTTCTCGTTCTAGTGCTGAGGCTGAGTATCGTGCAGTGACCAACGTTGTCGCGGAGTGTTTGTGGCTTTGTCAGCTTCTTCTCGAGTTCCTCATGCCCTGTTGATAAGGCCACATTGGTGTACTGCCACAACGTCTATGTCGTCTACCTCTCCGCCAACCCGGTCCATCATCATCGGACCAAGCACATTGAGCTTGATATTCATTTTATTCGGGAACAGGTGGCCCTTGGTCATGTATGTATTTTACACGTCCCTACTTCTCAACAATTTGCCAATATCATGACCAAGGGCTTGCCTACGGCGTATTTTGAGGATTTCAGGTCCAGCCTTTGCGTCAGCACCGGTGACGCTTCGACTGTGCAGGGGGGAGGGGGAGGGTGTTGAGTATATTTAGCATGTATATCTGTATACCTGGCCCACCTCATAGATCCTTGTATAATTGAGGTTGCGGCCCACTTTATACATCATATATACATGCGCTTGCACCCGATCAATACATCAAGAGTTGTATCATATTCCTCTGCGCGACAGCGTGCTCAGCCTCCGTGAAGCGATTCTAGCTGGCGTGGCCGCATGACCCATCGGCAGCACACAACACGATGGCCGTACTACCTACGTTTCTTAAAATAAAATGCTAGATTTATAAAGAATCTACAAACGTTTTACTTACTTTTTAAACTATAGTTCTCCATCCCCCCCTCTGAATTCAACTGTGGTGGGCCCCTTCATCCCACTATTACCAATCATGATCTCCCCGCATCATCTTGCCTGTAAATTTTTGAAGTAACCTTTTATAGATGTAGCATTACTCTACGCCATAGTGCGGACAATCACAAGCGCGAGAGCTACTTCTCGAGACCTCCTGCTTAGAGTGTCATGTCGCCCGCCAACACCCTGACTGGCGCAAAAATGGGTTGCGGCCCAAATAATGCTTACATCGTTGGGGTGTCCTTGGTCTTAAATCCCCTGATGCCAAGTCCTTTGGTCGCCTGGTGGTAACTGATCGCTCGATCGTCACGTAAAAAATATAAGTGGTTCAGGGGGAAAACGCATTTCAGGACCTACAAAGAATCTACAAACGTTTTACTTAACTTTCCAAACTATAATTCTCCCCCCCTCCCCTTGAATTCAACTGGGGTGGACCCCTTCATCCCACTATTACCAATCATAACCGTCCACATCATCTTGCCTGTAAATTTTTGAAGTAACTTTTTTGTAGATGTAGCATTACTCTACTCCATAGTGCGGACAATCAAAAGCGCGAGAGATACTTCTCGAGACCTCCTGCTTAGAGTGTCGCGTCGCCCGCCAGCACTCTGACTGGCGTGAAAATGGGTCACGGCCCAAATACCGCTTATGTCGTTGGGGTGTCCTTGGTCTTCAATGGCCTGATGCCAAGTCCCTCGGTCGCATGGTGGTAACTGGTCGCTCGATCATCACGTAAAAACATAAGTCGTTCAGCGGAAAACCGCATTTCAGTTTTTTGTTTATAAACAAATTATACACTATAAAGTGTTCCTTAATTAAAAAAATATTTTGAATCTTAAAAGTTCATAAATGACCATCAATTTTTTAAAGTTCTCGAATTTGAAAAAAAGTCCATGAATTCAAAACCAAGCTAAGAAATTTTGAAAAGTTCACACATTCGAAAAAAGCTAATGAATTTTAAAAGAGTTTGCAAATTGAAAACAAATTCATGTTTTGAAAAAAAATCACACATTTGAAAAAATTATGAATTTGAAACGAAAAAATAGCAAATCTAAAAAAAATCACAGGATTAGGAATATTTCACCTGTCTGAAAAAAAACATTTTTAATAAAAAAAGAAAAGGAATAAAAGCAAAAGGCAAAGAAATGTGATAAAAATAGAAAAACATACAAGCTCAGTAATATAGTACAAAATAAAAATTCAGACCAGAAATATCCAGAAGCGTCGCAAAATTGGCCCACAAGCTTCTGTAAACTTCGCAACGCCGATAGGAGCTTTAAAAAACGAGGATTGCACATCATACTATTTGGGACGACCTTTTAACGCCCGACCGTTGCACGAGCTATATCTGGCAATAAGCGAGACAGAAGCTACTATCGCATCAAGAGTCTACAGTAACTAGTCGGCCCATTAGCGCATTTAAAAAAATAGAGTAGAGAAAAAGGAATCGAGCGAGATTCAATACTAAGAACACCTAATTACAGCGCACTGCTAGTCGTTGAATTCTTGTTACATTACTACGGCAAGACCAACTTTAACAAAACAACCCAGGTTTCCAAATGCTTTATGGGTTTTTGGTTTTTCTTTTTTCTTGTTTTCTCCGATTTTTCTTCATTTCTTTATCCGTTTTTACTTTTTTCTTCTTTTTTTCTTTTCTTTGTTTTCTTTCATCTGTTTTCCTTTTGTTTTCCTCTGTCGTTTTCATTGTTTTTCAGACAATTTTGATATATATATCTAATACATTTTTTCTAATACACGTTTAACATTTTTCAAATATTTTTCATTACATGAACAACATTTTGAATATACACATTTAATTTTTTTAAATACTTTATTAAAAAATTCAAATATCCATTCAACATTGTATCAAATGCTAGGTTCATTTTGATGTGCATGACAAAAAAAATTAATATATGTTCAACATTTTTTCTATGCACAATTATCGTTTTCCAAATGCAAGATTAACATTTTCTATATACTTGTTGAAAAGAAATTCAAGTGCTTGATTAACAGTTTTATATACAAGGTCAAGTTCTTTTTTATTATTTCAATACATGGTCAACATTTCTTATAATTGATTAACATTTTTTCAATGCTTGATTAATATTTTCCAAATACTCTTTCAACTTTTTTCTTAAATGCTTGATTAACATGTTTATGTGCATGATCAAATTTTCCATCATTTTATAGTGCATGCTAAACATTTTTTCTATCCACATTTAATATTTTTCAAATTCTAGACTAAAAAAATTCAAATACTTTTTCAACATTTTTTCAAGTACTTTATTAACATTTATATATAGACTATCATATTATTTTATTTCTTAATGCATGGTTAATATTTTTTAATACATATTTAACTTTTTTAAAATCCTTGAAACATTTTTCAAATACTAGTTCAACAATTGTTCAATTTTTATTAACATTTTTATAGAAATGATCAAATTGAAAAAAAAATACATGGTCAACATTTTTTATATACACATCTACAATTTTCTAAATGCTTCATTATCATTTTTTAAATACTTATTCAACTCTTTGTCAAATGCTTGATTAAAAAAATTATATACATGATAACAAAAAATCCTTATTTTTCTTGATACATTTTCAACATATATATATCAGCGCCCGTGCACCACTTGCAATTGACACTCAGCGCCGAATAGGATATGGCCTATTTCTACGGAAAACCCTATTCGCCGCATTCTGCAATAAGTTGACCATCTTTCGCACAGGGAGAGATCGGCTTGGGCCAGCTCGTTTAATCCCTTCAGCGATCTGATTTTGGGAACCTTCTAGAGGTTTCCGGGCGGGTTTTTTCCGGTTTTGGAAAACTTTTAGAAGGTTCCTAAACCGGTTTTTATATTTTTTTCTCCTGTTTCATTGTTTTTTTTGTTTATTTTTCTTTACGTTTTTTCTTATTATGTTTTTTTACCGTTCATTTTTTATTTTATCTCATTTTATTTTTATTTTTCCAACTTAATTTTTCCTTTTTGTTTATGTTTCTACTTATTTTCCTTTTGGTTTTTCTCTCTTTTTCTTTTCCTTTTTGTTTTTTAAAGAAAATTAAAGTCCTCCTGGACTCGAATTTCAAAAAATGTTCTCTTTTTCAAAATTTGTTCACAATTTTCAAAAACTGTTCCGGAATTTCAAAAAATTTCTTATTTTCAAAATTTCGTTTTGCAAATTCAAAAGATGTTCGTATTTCAAAAAATGCTCCCGTATTCAAAATTTTGTTCACAATTTTAAAATGTTGTTCACGAATTAAAAAAAGGTTTTTGTTCTTTTAAATTTTTTTACAATTCGAAAAATGTTCATGGTTTCATAATTTGGTCACAAATTTGAAATATGTTCGTGGTTCCAATTTTTTTTGGAACTTGATGAAAAGTTCTATTTTTCAATTTTTGTTCATAAATTCTAGAAATGTTCATAGCTATACTTTTTTCTTCTGAATTTCCTGAAATGTTCCATTTTTTAAAATATTTTTCAAAAATACAAAAAATGTTTTTGGTTTCTAAAATTTTCCAGAATTTCATAATTTGTTCACGTATTCAAAAAAATATTCGTCTTGTTGACAATGTGTTCAGGAATTCAGAAAATGCTTGCACATTTTCATAACATACACTTTAAAAAAGTACACTTTTTTCAAATCACCTTCACAAAATTTGTTATTGTTTTTCGTAATGTTCACAAAATTTTCAAAATCTGTTTGAAATTTCGAATTGTGTTCACATTTCCTCAAAAATTATTTTCGTCTTTTCCAAAATGTGTTCAATTTTTAAAAATCACGTACAGAAAATAACATTCAAGGGTGAATATCCCGTAGTAGTAAGTTTTTAAATAGTATAGCAATGCGTTATTGTTCACATGTAGTGACTTGCTCTGGTGGCTAGCAGCGTTTGTGGTGGAAAGAGACGTCATAGGTTCGATTCCTGCTGTTTAACCTCTGTTTGTGTGAATTTTACCGCCGTAGACACACCTCGCGGTGACTCTCTGTGACGTCCTGGTTTTGTGTTACAGTAATCTCTGTAATTAAGCTACAACAATCCCGCGCTAATGGTGTCACGTCACCGCGTTTACTGTTGTTAAACTCGCGTTGGTTCAAACCCCGTTTGATTCCGTTGCAAATTTAATTCGTCCGAGTAGTGGATTTTAAAAGTTTTGCGAAACTGGAATTAAAAATGTTGGATGGGTTGTAAATATTCCCTAAGGATTTATAAAATTGAAACCGGAATTTTTCGAAGTATTTTAGAGCCCCTAAATATTTAAAACAGAAACTGGTTATTTAAAAGAAAAAAAATCCCTATTGGAGCTCCTATAAGGAGCCAGCCAGGCGAACCCGAGTCGCTCCCGATTCCCCCCCCCCCCGCCGCCGCTCGCTCGCCCGCTCGCGGCGCCCGAGCCCCGCGCCCGCTCGTTCCCGCCCCCCACCCCCCCGCCGAAGCAGGCCGGCCCGACGCCGCCACGGCCTCGCCACCTCACCGTCACCCCGCCAGCTCGTCCCTGTCGCCCGCACCGCCGCCGCCATCGCCATTCGTCGGGCCCCCCCGTGAGCCTTCCCCCCCCCCCCCCCCCCCCCGCGCGCCGTCGACCACCGGCCGCCGTGCCGTGGCTGCGCGCGCGCGTATGTGTGCATGTGTGTGTGCTTGCGCGCGCTTTGCGCACCCGGACATGTCCGGTGTCCGAAGGGACACAGCCGGATGTGTCCGGCCTGGCCCACTGACAAACGGGCCCAATGGCCCTATTTAAAAAATAAAATAAAATAGAAAACATTAATAAAAAAATGAATTTACAAAATAAATAAATAATTAGTTATTAATATTAATAATTAACTAATTAGATTAATTAATTAGGTAATTAATTAATTAATTAGATGATTAAGATTAATTAGATTAATTAATTAATCTGTTATTTAATTAATTAAAATAAACAGTAATTATTACTGTTTTGGATAATTCGGATTAAATAATTAAATTAATTTCAGAATATTATTAAATCTTTAATAATTAATATAAAATAAACCGTAGCTCGGATTAAAAAGTTTTGAACATGAAAGTTGCTCAGAATAATTCTACGGTTCCAACTGCGCTGCCCGTTAGTCTGTCACATGCCTCTAGCATAGCAAACTTGGAACTTTTCCATCGTTTTTATTTGTCCGGTAGTAGCCCGAG
Source organism: Elymus sibiricus (assembly GCA_039707655.1). NCBI lineage: Eukaryota > Viridiplantae > Streptophyta > Magnoliopsida > Poales > Poaceae > Elymus > Elymus sibiricus. The sequence goes on from CM077675.1 coordinate 148,847,827, forward strand.
ACCCGGGAAATATCATCAGATATTATTCCGATCCGTCTGCGACGTATAATACAACGTTAGTGCATGCCTAGCCCTCCATATTGCCATGCCATGCATCGTGATGCATTTGTCTGCTTTATATTTATTGTTTCTCCCCCTCTTCTTACCGGTAGACCCCGAGACTAACGCTGCTGCCGGCTACGACTACGCCGTTGACGACCAGCCTTTTTGCGCAGAGCAGCAAGGCAAGCAACCCCCCCCCCCCCTTGAGCATTCCGATATCGCCTATTCCTTTCCCTCTTATTCTTGCATTAGAATTTTGCTACTGTATTAGTTAGCTCCTATTCTGATGCATAGCCTGATTTTGATAAACTGCTACTATACTTGCAACACTATCAACTGCTTAGTATAGGTTGATCAATGAATCCCCTGTGACCCCCCTAGTCCCAGTTGCCCCTGCTTCTTCATCGACGACTCGACGACTCGAAGACTCGGTCAACCGACCGACAAGCCACGCCCCTCACATCACCGCACTCCCCCTTAGTTGTACGACTCTGCAACGCTACTATCGAGTACCGAGGGTGACACCTCGTGAAGTACTCATGATGCTAGCTCTGTAGTGCAGCTAGTCGGTCGTGGTTATCGAGGGTGATTCCTCCTTCACCACTCCCGACGATGACTCTGTCGTGCAACCCCTCAAGTGTGGGATCCTCGAGGGTGATTCCTCTAAGTCCACCTTGATGGTTTCATCGAGCGGGACCCCGTGAGGGTGATTCCTCGGGTTCCGTCTTGATGTTTTATACACACAGTTACTATGACCTGGTTACAGAAACATGTTGGTGATGGGTCGGCCCTAAGGGGTACCCACGGTTTGATGATGATGAGGCATGGACTGGCGAGAGAGGCCTTTGCCACACATCCTCGAGGCGGGGCGACGGACCGCACTTCATGGGTCGCGTTTTCCCCGCATTAATAAAATGCTAATGGGTTGGGTATTTGATCTGAGTTGGGTCGTTGGCCTTTTTACGCACCAAACCATCGCGTGGGAGAAGTTATGGGTACTCAGCGTCGTTGTATCAGCCGAAGCTCTTCGGACGTCGGCAATGGAGCGGCGCGCGCCGGATTGGACTAGACGGTGCAGCTCTTGGACTGGAGTGTACTAGGTCTATTTCCGACCGCCCACGCATCGTGCAGGAGCGCAAGGTCAAGTGGGCCCACGAACCTGCGCGCTTAGGATTTAGACCGGCGGGCTGGCCTCTTCGTTGAGCCTAGGTGGGGCGACGACGTGCTGCTATCCCGAGGCCAGGCATGACCCAGGAAAGTGTGTCCGGCCGGAGGTGATCAGGCGTGTTGGAAATGCGGTGCACCCCTACAGGGATGAATAATCTATTCGAATAGCCGTGTCCACGGTAACAGGACGACTTGGAGTTGTGCCTTGATCTTATACAACTATAACTGTGATTTAAATTTGAAATGAATTGTGGCTCCGAGGTTGCTTCCTCGCAGGGAGTCGAGGAAGAATCTCTGGGCGTGGTTACTTAATAAAATTGCTACAATAATATGACTATATATGAGTTACAGGTCTACTCTCTTCTAATGCTGCAAGATGCTGAAGATGCTAGTCTTCGATAGGACTAGGCCTTCCCCTATTCTTGCTTTCGGCAGTCAGTCCAGATATAACCCCTTCCCTTGATAATGTTGCATACTTAGCATAGTTCTGATGTCAGTCTTGCGAGTACTTTGGATGAGTACTCATTGATACTTTGCATCCTCTTCCCCTCCCCCTCGATACGATTCTGCGTTCAGACGATGGAGCCCAGGAGATGGAGTACGCCGGAGACGACTACTACACCACCACTGGAGCCTACTACTACGTGGAGAACGCTGACGCTCAGGAGTAGTTAGGAGGTTCCCAGGCAGGAGGCCTCGCCTCTTTCGATCCGCTGCTTATGTTTGTGCTAGCCTCCTTAAGGCAAAACTTGTCTAACTTATGTCTGTACTCAGATATTATTTGCTTCCGCTGACTCGTGCTTTGTCGAGCTTAGTATTCGAGCCCTCGAGGCCCCTGGCTTGTAATATGAAGCTGTATGACTTTAATTTGTGTCTAGTGTTGTGTTGTGATATCGATCAGTGAGTCCCTAATCTTGGTCGTACGCATTGCGTGTATGATTAGCGTACGGTCGAGATCGGGGGCGTCACAAGTTGGTATCAGAGCGAGGTTTCGATCCTCGAACCTGTGGGTTATGGGCCCACATCTCAATCGGGTGGTATTAGGATCTTTTATTTCTCATCCTTACTCTGGGTTCTGATCCCTCTTCTCTTTCGGGTTAAAGATTTTGCTAAATCTAACATTAGGTTCTCGTGATCACATCCACCGGAGAATTGTTTCGTCGACAATTGTTTTACCTTGAAGTATGATGCACACACTGTCTTTTCACATCTTGAATCTCCTTGTTACAGATGCGTCCCACTAGGCAGATCGTTCGTATGACCTTTGCGCACGATACGACTGGGTTCCCGGCTATTCTGGTCGGCCTCTTGAAGAAGCTGGGATATCGCTGGTACCCCGAGTACACTGTTTACGAGGACTACCGCGAGTTCAACCAGGAACAGTATGAGGCTGAGATGGTTATCTGGGATCGACATGACCTCTCCATCACTGAGCTGCACACCTTCCGTGGCATTGGAGTGACCATTGAGATGGCAGTGCAGGATGCTGCCTATGCTGCTATTGTTCGTCTCCGTGCAGCGAACCCCTGTTTGGAGGAGACAGCATACCGATACATCCCGTATGTTCCTGCTGGAGTTGATACAGCAGCCGACGCTGAGGTCTTGACCCCTTTCGCGCCGTAGCGCAACGACCGGTCCTACACTGCTGTCTGCACCCCCTACGTGAGTCGTCGTTACGACCCACAGGTTCTGGTCCAGTACACTGAGGCACTGGATCGCACTATCAGGGCTCTTAACGTCGAGCTGTACGCCACCCGTGCTCGTCTGTATCAGGCTATGGAGCACTTGTGGCCAGCAGTCCATGCGAGGATACATCCGGAGCACATCCTTTACCCGCCTCGGACTGAGTTTCCCCCAGGTCTTGGATGGCCTGAGGTTGGAGGTCGTACTCCGGCACGTGGACCTGCGCTCCCGCTTGGTATGCAGGTTCTGCATCGGAGTGTGCACGGGATGCAGGACCCTGCCACCGGGTTTCACAATCAGGGTCATCTGCAGTTCCGTGGCTACTTTCGTTGTCCTGGACGTTGATGTAGCATATCGCTATGTCTCGTTGTTGTATCCCTCCACCGCGTGCCTGCGTGCCGCCTAGTTGTCTAGGTTATTTTCATGCCGGACCTATCGTCTGTTTTGTAACGAACTTATGGTTTGTAATAGACCTATGTATGGATCTGTATGTCGAAATTTGAACTACTATGTCGTATTTATTGCATTTCCTTCTTTGTGCAATTTACTTCATGAATGATTCATTGATTTTACAATTACCAAATGCTAAACTACCACTGTTAAAATTTGACAGAATGGTTAGGCCAGCTGGTCGTGGTCGTGGTGCGCCTGAACCACCACCACCACCGGACTACATGGCTGGTATGATGCAACAGTTTGAACTGAATCGCCAGTTTATGCAAGGGCTGATGGACCAGATCCCGAGGCCGAATATGAATCAGCAGCCAGCCCCAATGACTCTGCAAGACTTCATGCGCCTCAACCCTACGACCTACCGCAGCTCAACTCAGCCGCTTGACGCAGATGACTGGCTCCGTGACATCACTTATGAGCTGGAGTCTTCAGGCGCCCCAGTGGCTAGCTATGTCACCTTTGCCTCGTACTTTCTGAAGGGTCCCACTCCTCAATGGTGGGACAGCCACAGGCGCTCTCAGCCTGTTGGAACAATCATCACTTGGCCAGAGTTTCAAGCTGCGTTCCGTGCTCGTCACATTCCTCAGGGAATGATGGATAAGAAGAAGCGTGAATTCCGCAACTTAGTCCAGGGCAACAAGACTGTGGATGCTTATCAGCGGGAATTTCTGGACTTATCTCGCTATGCTGAAGAAGACGTCGCAACTGATGCTCGTAGGCAAGAGAAATTCCGTGAAGGCCTCCACCCGGATATCAAACTAGCACTCATTGCTCAAGACTTCGGTAACTTTGCCACCTTGGTGAACAAGTCTATTATAGTGGAAACGGGTCTGTACGACTACAAGGACATCAGCAAGCGCAATCGTGACATGGGCTCATCTTCGGGCTCATCTGCTCAGAACCGCAAGATCTGGATCCCCCACAACATGTACCATGCACCGCCTCCTGCTCCGAGGCCGTCCTATGCTGCACCTCGTCTGCCTCCACCCCACCTAGGCAGCCGAGGCTCCCAGCTCCGCCACCACGAGCTCCTGCTCCCCCTTCTCGTCTTGAGGATGGGCTGTGCTTCAAGTGTGGTCATCCAGGACACCGTGCTAGAGAATGCAGGCAGAATCAGAATCAACTTGCACTGCCTACAAACCAGCCCCGCAACAACAATGCCATGCCTGCTCAGGGACGTGTTCAAGCCAACAATATTGTTCTGAATGAAGTTCAAGACCAGCCTACTACTGTGATGGGTACTCTTCTCGTCAACTCAGTACCAGCTTCTGTATTGTTTGATACAGGAGCATCGCATTCTTTTATGTCTGAAGATTTCGCATGCATGCATGATGTTAAGTGTGAAGAGATGAACGTCCCAATAGTGGTAAACACTCCCACGGGCCAATGTCGGACCTCCATTAATAGTCCCAATGTCACCATTGAAATTGAAGGGTTGGAATTCCATGCCTCCCCCATAATGTTGAAGTCTTCCAATATCGATCTCATTCGCGGAATGGATTGGTTGAAGGCACATACCGCTTCAATTGTTTGCGACACCAAAACCGTCCACCTCCTACATCCTTCGAATGAGATCGTAAGCTATCATGCTCATCTTGTTCGGAATGCTGAAGCCCGACTATATGCTATGAATGCATTAAATGAGTCACCTCTCGAAGGGATTGAAAACATTCCAGTTGTCCGGGATTTCCAAGATGTTTTTCCGGAAGAACTTCCAGGGATCCCCCCTGCTAGAGCTGTCGAGTTTGTCATCGACTTGGTACCTGGTACCACTCCTATAGCCAAGCGTCCGTATAAGATGCCACCACATGAACTCCTTGAACTTAAGCAAGAAATTGACAATTTGCTTCGTCTGGGTTTCATTCGTCCAAGTTCCTCTGCTTGGGGAGCACCTTCTCTCTTTGTCAAGAAGAAAGATGGTACGAATCGGTTAGTTCAAGATTACCGTCCCATCAACCAAGCAACGATTCAAAACAAATATTCGCTTCCTCGGATCAACGATCTGTATGAGCAACTTGCTGGTTCAGCGGTGTATTCAAAACTCGACTTGAGGTTGGGTTACCATCAGATCCGGGTTCGTGAAGAGGATATTCCCAAGACTGCATTTGTTACTCGCTATGGTTCTTACGAGTACACCGTCATGTCCTTCGGCTTAACCAATGCTCCAGCAACCTTCTCTCGCCTGATGAACTATATATTCATGGATTACCTCGATAAATTCATCGTGGTTTATCTGGATGATATCCTGGTTTACTCCAAGAATAAAGAAGAGCATGCTGAACATCTTCGTCTTATACTGGAGAGGCTTCGAGAACATCAACTTTATGCAAAGTATTCGAAGTGTGAGTTCTGGATGGACGAAGTAACCTACCTTGGTCATGTGATTTCCAAGGATGGTATTGCGGTCAACCCTGAACGAGTTCAGGCTATTCTTGACTGGACTCCCCCGAAGAATGTCAAGCAAGTCAGAAGTTTTCTCGGACTCGCCAGCTATTGCCGTTGATTCGTCGAGAACTTCTCCAAGATTGCAAAGCCCTTAACCAATCTGCTTCACAAAGGTGTTAAATATGAGTGGACAAAAAAATGTCAGGAGAGCTTTCAAGCACTTAAGGACAAACTGGCGTCTGCTCCAGTGCTTGCTCCTCCGGATACTCGTAAGGACTTCGTCATCTATTATGATGCTTCACGTCAAGGAATGGGTTGTGTCCTAATGCAAGAACACAGAGTGGTTGCTTATGCATCTCGTCAATTGCGTCCTGATGAAGAGAACTATCCAGTTCATGACCTTGCACTTGCAGCAGTAATTCATGCACTGAAAGAGTGGCGACAATATCTGTTTGGTAATCGTTGCGAGATCTACACCGATCACCAAAGTCTGAAGTACCTGTTTACTCAACCAGATCTGAACCTCCGTCAACAGAGATGGATGGAGCGCATAGCAAACTACAATGTGGGTATTTCTTATACACCAGGCAAGGCTAATGTAATGGCTGATGCTTTGAGCCGCAAATCATACTGCAATCACCTTCAGGTTCATAAGGTTCATCCCCGTCTTCAAGAAGAATTTCGCAAGCTGAACCTCCATATTGTTCCTCAGGGTTATCTTGCTCCCCCTCCTGAAGGGTCCTACAAAATAAACCTCCACGTTGTTTCCCAGGGTTCTCTTAATACCCTGGTTGCTAAACCAGATCTTGTGGACGTCATCAAGTGGATCCAGAAGTGTGACAGTGAAGTCGAGAGGATTAAATTCGATCTCGCAGAAGGGAAGCCCTCACCCTTCACTATTGCTGAGGATGGCGCTTTGTACTTCAAGGGCCGCCTAGTGGTACCGAGTAAGGAGGAAAACAATGATTTGACTCAGGAGGTCATGAAGGAAGCACATGACACTCCGCTGTCTATTCATCCTGGTAGTACCAAGATGTACCAAGACATTCGTCAAAGATTCTGGTGGTCTAACATGAAGCAAGACATTGCTCGCTATGTTGCTGAATGTGATGTGTGCCGTCGTATCAAAGCAGAACATCAAAGGCCTGCTGGAACTCTACAACCTATTTCTATTCCTGAATGGAAATGGGATCATGTTGAAATGGACTTCATTACTGGTTTTCCCAGGTCATAGAAAGGTAATGATGCTATTCTTGTCGTCATTGACCGACTGTCCAAAGTTGCACATTTTCTGGCTGTCAAGGAAACTATTACTGCTAGTCAGCTGGCAACTCTCTACATGTCCAGAATTGTTTCACTTCACGGTATTCCACTGGTTATCAGTTTGGACCGTGGCAGCTTATTCACTTCAAGATTCTGGGCAAGTTTTCAGGAAGCTATGGGAACTCATTTGTCATTCAGCACCGCTTTTCACCCTAATCCCAGGGACAAGTTGAAAGAGTCAACTAGATTCTCGAAGACATGCTTCGAGCTTGTGTCATTTCTTTCGGCAAGAAATGGGAGGAATCTCTCCCGTATGCCGAGTTCTCCTACAACAATAGCTATCAAGCTAGTCTGAAGATGGCTCCTTTTGAAGTATTATATGGACGTAAGTGTCGGACTCCTCTGAATTGGTTAGAAACGGGGGAACGTACACTTATCGGTCCAGATATTATCCAACATGCCGAAGATCAAGGCCGCATTATTCATGCAAATCTGAAGGCTGCTTAGTCTCACCAGAACAGTCAGTATGACCGTCATCACAAAGATATGGTCTATCAACCTGGCGAAAAGGCTTATCTTTGAGTCATGCCAATGTGAGGTACACACCGATTTGGGATCAAGGGCAAGCTGGCTCCTCGATATATTGGTCCTTTCACTATTCTCGAAAGGCATGGTAAAGTGGCATATCAACTGGAATTACCGTCAAACCTTTCTCAGGTTCACGATGTGTTCCATGTGTCGCAACTTCGTCGCTGCTTCAAGGATCCAATCCGAGCGGTGGATCATGATATGCTTGAGCTGCAACAAGATCTCTCTTACCAAGAGCAACCAGTCCGCATTCTCGATGAAACTGAACGTCGGACTCGTCAGAAGGTTACCAAGTTCTTCAAGGTGTAGTGGGCAAACCATTCTGAAGATGAAGCTACATGGGAACGCAAAGATCTTCTTCGTGCAGAACACCCCGGGCTCTTTCCTTCTACTTCTTGATTCTCGGGACGAGAATTCTTTTTAGTAGGGGAGAATTGTGACGCCCTGGTTTTGTGCTACAGTAATCTCTATAATTAAGCTACAGTAATCCCGCGCTAATGGTGCCACGTCACCGCGTTTACTGTTGTTAAACTCGCGTTGGTTCAAACCCCGTTTGATTCCGTTGCAAATTTAATTCGTCCGAGTAGTGGATTTTAAAAGTTTTGCGAAACTGGAATTAAAAATGTTGGATGGGTTGTAAATATTCCCTAAGGATTTATAAAATTGAAACCGGAATTTTTTGAAGTATTTTAGAGCCCCTAAATATTTAAAACAGAAACTGGTTAATTAAAAGAAAAAAATCCCTATTGGGCCTAAACAGGCCGGCCCAGCCAGCTCCTATAAGGAGCCAGCCAGGCGAACCCTAGCCCGAGCCGCTCCCGATCCCCCCCCCCCGCCGCCCGCTCGCTCGCTCGCGGCGCCCGAGCCCCACGCCCGCTCGTTCCCCCCTCCCCCGCCGAAGCCGGCCGGCCCGACGCCGCCTCGGCCCCGCCACCTCGCCGCCGCCCCGCCAGCTCGTCCCTGTCGCCCGCACCACCGCCGCCGCCGCCGTCGCCATTCGCCCCCCCTCCCCCCGTGAGCCTGCCCCCCCCCCCCCCCGCCGGCGACCACCGGCCGCCGTGCCATGGCTGCGCGCGCGCGTATGTGTGCATGTGTGTGTGTGTTGTGAGTGTGTGTGCTTGCGCGCGCTTTGCACACCCGGACATGTCCGGTGTCCGAAGGGACACAGCCGGATGTGTCCGGCCTGGCCCACTGACAAACGGGGCCTAGTGCCCCTATATAAAAAATAAAATAAAATAGAAAACTTTAATAAAAAAATGAATTTAGAAAATAAATCAATAATTAGTTATTATTATTAATAATTAACTAATTAGATTAATTAATTAGGTAATTAATTAATTAATTAGATGATTAAGATTAATTAGATTAATTAATTAATCTGTTATTTAATTAATTAAAATAAACACTAATTATTACTGTTTTGGATAATTCGGATTAAATAATTAAATTAATTTCAGAATATTATTAAATCTTTAATAATTAATATAAAATAAACCGTAGCTCGGATTAAAAAGTTTTGAACATGAAAGTTGCTCAGAATAATTCTACGGTTCCAATTGCGCTGCCCGTTAGTCTGTCACATGCCTCTAGCATAGCAAACGTGGAACTTTTCCATCGTTTTCATTTGTCCGGAAGTAGCCCGAGACTCGGGAAATATCATCAGATATTATTCCGATCCGTCTGCGACGTATAATACAGCGTTAGTGCATGCCTAGCCCTGCATATTGCCATGCCATGCATCGTGATGCATTTGTCTGCTTTATATTTATTGTTTCTCCCCCCTCTTCTTACCGGTAGACCCCGAGACTGACGCTGCTGCCGGCTACGACTACGCCGTTGACGACCAGCCTTTTTGCGCAGAGCAGAAAGGCAAGCAACCCCCCCTTGAGCATTCCGATATCGCCTATTCCTTTCCCTCTTATTCTTGCATTAGAATTTTGCTACTGTATTAGTTAGCTCCTATTCTGATGCATAGCCTGCTTTTGATAAACTGCTACTATACCTGCAACACTATCAACTGCTTAGTATAGGTTAATCAATGAATTCCCTGTGTCGTGGTTTTGTCACGGCAGATGTCCGAAGACTTAGGTTCGAGGCCATCGCTAAGGCGGTGGACTCAAAGGGGTTGGTCGAGACGAGGGACACGAGTTTACCCAGGTTCAGCCCCTCAAGAAGAGGTAAAAGCCTACGTCCTGCTTGTGTGGTATTGATCGGAGTATCGATTACAAGGGAGCGGATTCGCTTGACCTAGTTCTCGATTGATTGGTTTCTCCTCTAAGCCGCCCCAGGGTCTCACCTTTATATAGGAGGTCAAGGCCCTGGGTTACACGAGTCTCACACCGACTCATACAACGTACTCAATCCTGTCTCTAAGCCGGCTTGCCTTCTTGGGCAAGCCGTCTCCGGGCGGCTTAACCGCCCGGGTCTTTATTCCATCTTTTGTCTCTGGATCTTCGTCTTGGCCCGTCCGGTAAGCCGCCACGCGGCCCGGCCTTCATCTTCCGGCCCACTTAAAATATCTGGGCTATGAGCCGCCAGGTATGACCCGGCCCCTCCTGGGCGGGTCTTCCCACGGGGTTATATCCCCAACATTAGGCCCCAGGTTGATTTGAGCCTGCTCATGTCAATCTTCAAACTTACTTGGCGGCTAGTCTCACATTTCTGTCACCTGAAAAGAAAACTTATAACCCGCCATGACGTTATATCGAATATTCTGAGAAGATTCTGTGACGTTTGCAACGGATCCTCTCATTGAAGGGTCGGCCCGAAAATCGAGGCGCCCTCTTCGATCAATCATCCTTGTGCCTCCTCGATTTTCGCGCGCACTGTTGCCTTCTATCTCATAAATAGGGACACGTGGTGTCTTCTTTCCTTTCTCCGCCCCTTCTGTCTTCTTCCTCCTTCAGCCAGCTTTGCCTCCAGAGCTTCGCCGCCCCCGACCGGATCTCACTGTCGCCCTCAACGCCGGCCACTGCATCAACCCAAATCGGACCAGATTTTCGCCGGCCCGTCCGCATCCGCAAGGTATCATTTCCAGCCTTTGTTGAATCTGCAGTTGTCTTCATTAAGATCTCCCGAGTTCATCGGGTTCCTCTAATGTTCACCGCTGTTCATCAGTGATCTTCATAGTATAGATCGCCCAACATCACTTTGCATCCCATAATACTGTCTATCCGCTGCGGTTATCCTTTTAACGCCAATGCCCACTTGATTTGGATCTGCATAGCGATCTCCACCGCGTGTTGTCCGCCTGTTCTTCTTCTGTCTTTTTAGGTTTTTGAATATGTCTCATTTTACCTTCACCCGTAGATCTTGCAGCTATAAAGATAATCTGTGGAACCTGTTTGTCCGCACTTAGCTTTATTTTCCAGCGTTGCCTTACCCACCTAACCCGCCATTGCATTGGCGGCTCTCCAAGAACATATTTCGGCGGCTTAACACCTTACCATTACGCTGACCATAGTTTCCTTGACTGCTGAACATTTTCCTAACCCGCCATACTCCGTGCCTTCGCAGCTTAACCCGCCATTATGTCAAGAGCACCTGCATCTTGTGATTGGGTCGGCTCTGGAGTCACCGAACAGCTTCTACTTGACTTCGTAGAGTTGGGTATTTTGCCGGCTCAGGACGTTATACACTGGCGGGTTCCAGGGCCAGAAATCAGACCTACTCCCAAGGAAGGGGAAGTCGTCGTGTTCACTGATCACCTCCTTCGCGGATTTAGCCCGCCCGGGTCAAAGATTTTCCGGGATGTTCTTCATTTCTACAAGCTTCACCCCAAGACATAGGCCCAAATTCTGTCACCAACATGTGTCAGTTTCAAGTTTTATGTGAAGTTTACCTGCAAGAAGAGCCGTCCGTCGACCTCTTCCGTGACTACCACTACGTCAACTGCCAAACTGAAGTGGCAGCCGGACCAAGTTTGGAGCTTGGCGGCGTTTCTATCCAGAGACGGAGAGATTTGCCTTATCCAGCAGCTATCCTACCAAGTCACCCCAAGGATTGGAACAAGACTTGGTTTTACTGCAAAGACACTTCTCCTGAAGGGGAGAATCCGCTGCCGGGTTACCGTCCTACCCGGCTCTGCAACACTGGAGAACTCCCAGATCGAATGTCCGCCGCAGAGCGAGCGAAGTATGCTCCGGCTTTTGTGAAGATTAGGGCCTTGATGGCCAACGGCTTGACTGGCGTCGACTTAACCCGCTGCTGGGTTAGCTGGAAAATCTTGCCACTGAGCCGGCGTGATCGACTCATGCACCAATTCACGGGTGAACCCAATGACACTCTCTGCTTCAGCACCACCCCTCTAATAGAACAAGACATCAATTCCTCCGTCAAAGGACTTCTTGGCGAAAAGCAAGCGGTTTGCAACAAAGTTGGGTTGAAACCATTCTGTGTCAAGAACCCGGCTCCTGCTGTAAGACATTTTTCCACAAATTTGGTCAAACTTTAACTTTATCTTGCTCCTTCTAACCTTCGTTGGCGACTTATGTACAGGCCAGCTCCTCTTTCTGGAAGAAGAAGTATAACCCTCCTGTGAGGAAACCTAAAGTAGGTAAAACCCGCGTTCAGAAGAAGAAAACTGCCGCTCAGGAGCCGCCTGAGCTTGACGACTCAGAGGTAGAACTTGACTCCCTTGGCCATCTCTTTATGCAACTTATTGACAACAATTATCCACAGGAAGAAATGGAAACAAGCCCTGCAGACGCCCCTGAGGTAACCTACATTTCCTCTGACTCAGAAACTCTTCCACCAGAGAAAATACGGCGGGTCATCCGAAAAATCCCCTTTTCTCATCCTCTTGCTCATTTAGACCCCAATTTTCTTTTGAAAAAGCAACAGTACAACTCCCGACATCAAACCCGGAGCGCCGGCTCTGAAGATCTTGTGGCCGGGTTATCGAATTCTCCGGCTCCGCGGAAACGGCCGGCTGACGTATTCTTTAGACTAAGTCCAGCTTTAAACAATCTTGCATTGTAACCTTACTTCTGCTATTATCGTCTTAATCTTTCTTTAGGATACACCCCCTTCATCTGGCGACTCTACTGCCTCCAAGCTGCCTCCTCTGAAGATCAACCCAGAGTGCGTATCCTTGCTCTTGCACCATATCTTTTAATACTCTTGTACTCTATGTAACAATCTTTTCTGTCTTCCAGGGCTCAAGGAAAAAGAAGGAAGACCAGCGGGTCTGCCGCTGCTCCGATTGCCCAAGAGCCGGAGATTGCTAAGCCAGACTCCCCTTCAACTCATGCTGAGCCTACTGACGTTATGAAAGATGCACCTGAAGACACTCATCAGCCCTCTGAGCCGGCTGACCATAACACGGCAACTGAAAGTCCTCCAAGGGATGATCCTAAGCCGCCCAGCCCTTCAACAGCCGTCGAAGACACAGTTCTTCCAGATGTTATCATCACTGGGACGGGTCATCAATCTCCCGAGCCTCATGTATTAACAAGACATACCAGCAAGGCTGAAGCTTCTTTGCCTGAGAAGTTTGATTTTGAATTCCCTGTGTTGGAGAAGTTAACTGCAGATGAGTTACACGCTGGTTATCTGAACCGCCTGTCAACAAGCCGGAACATGGAGCTCAAACTTGTTGGTTTGATGAAGAAAAAATATGAGGTACTCCTCCTGCTTTTTCCTTATACCCTTATGTAGCCCCCAAGAGCTGGTTTAGTATTGCAAATGGTAGACCGGGTCTTCCAATCCTTGTCATAGCTAGAATAGCTTAGTCTGTAGCCCCCAAGTATCGGGTTAATATACATATTAGGCCGGTACTCAGTTTGAAGAGTAGAGCAATGGTAGCCCCCAAGTCCGGGTCAGTATAAAAATGATGAGCCGGAACTTCACTGTAAACTTGGAAAACGCGGATTGTAGCCCCCAAGTGCCGGCTTATCTTTATGAAGATGAGCTGGAACTTCATTGTATACTTGAGCGCCGTGTGTAGCCCCCAAGTGCCGGCTTATCTTTGCGAAGATGAGCCGGAACTTCATTGTAGACTTGAGCGTCGTGTGTAGCCCCCAAGTGCTGGCTTATCTTTGCGAAGATGAGCCGGAACTTCATTGTAGACTTGGAGCGCAAACACAGACATTAGCCCCCAAGTGTCAAGTATATTGCTTGCAATCTGCTTGAGACTTGTCGTAGCAGCTTCTTCAATCATATACTAATATCTCATCCTGGCGACCCAAACCTGCTGACATGCTTGATTTTTGTAAAATACAGGAAGCTTTAGACACGGCCGAGTCTGATCTGACCGGCGTAAAGGAAACCCTTGCTGCACAACAAACCGCCCGGTCTGAGGCGGAAGAAAAATGGCGGGTTGCTGTTAAGGAGCTTGAGAAGGTTCAAGCTGATTTTGATGCTTTCAAGAAGACTGCTGAATCTGAGCAAGCCGCCCTGTCAAAACGCGCAGATGAAGCTGATGAACGGCTCAAGCTTGTATTAGAGGAGCTACAAACCCTGAAGCGCCATATATCCAGGATGACTTCTGCTATCTTTGGTAAGTATTGAAGACTTATAAAATTTCCTTGCCTTGCGTGAAAAAATTGTGCAGGTGGCTTATAACGCCTAATCTTTCCTTGCAGGTCAAGGAAGCCGCCAGCTATCTTCTGATAGCTTGTTGAAGCTGAAAGCAGTATACACCCTGACAGAACAGCTGTACTGCGGGACCCTTTGCACCATCAAAGCAATGCTGGATGAAAGAAGCATCCCCAAATTCATGAAGGGAGTGATAGAACTCCTGTCAACTCTGCCGAAGCAAATCGAAGAGCTCAAACGATCAGCCGCCAGGAAGGGAGCAATGGCCGTGCTAAGCCGGTCTTTGGCCTTTGCCCCTGAACTGACGGCAGAAGAGATGATGGATGGCTTTCCGTCCAAGAAAGACGACGGCTCAGATTTCACAGAAGCTGATTATGCCAAGTGTATGAAGGCCTCCAGAGTACTCGCATCAACACTGGCGGATGAAGTTGATCTGACTACCTACCAGGCGGCTTACAGCGCGGACAGCAAACGAGTACGCTGCCCAACCTTCGAGGCCAGGGACCTGACTCCTGCACGCCGTAAGCAACTCTTTGCTCCTGAAATTGACCCGTCCCCCCTCTTTGACGAGGCTTAGTTTGAGGCTTTAACAAACTGCAACTGGGATGTGGACAATCTTCAGATCGAAGAGGTCGAAGACCCGGCACAGGATGACCCGCCATCGAGCTGAACACTTTGCTTCTGAAACTGATAACCCGGCTTTCTGAGCCGCCGAAAACTGGAAGTTGTACAGAAACTTTAAGTCCATTGTATTTTGTGCTCCTTGGGGAGTTTTGTAATAGGCATAGAAAAACTTGTTTGCCTGAGCCGTGCCATCGCGCACATATGAATCTTTGCACAACTTGATGCATGCTTGTCTGTCTTGTATTCTCATAATATCGGATTTCACGGCGGCTCATCTTTAGGAGATAAACCCTGCAAAAACAAACAAGACAGAATATGTTCTGTATTGCGTTGAGGGCGGCTTGAAAAAGCACAACCCGGAGATGTTTAATCTTTCATGACCTTGCCTTTCTTTTCAAAAACTCATATGCCGGTTCTTCTGGGTGGACTCGCTACTTGAACTCTTAACAGTACAGGGTCTCTAACGAGATTGAGTGTCAATTCCTTTGAACGGCTCAGGGTCTCTAGGCGAGATTAACTAATGAGAGCGCAACGAACCAGAGAGAGACGCAGCAGGGCATGAGTACCCTTAGGGCCCATAAGCTACCTCTCACGTGACATAAATCCGTCGTTTGAACCTTAAACAATGCAGGGTCTTTAAAAGAGTAACTGTTTTAAGAGTACGAGCGGGCCACATAGCGGAGAGTCGGTAGCAGATGGGTGAGTTTATCCTCGCTTTCCGTAAGCCGGCCCTCACGTGACAAGAGCCGCCGGTTTAACCTTGACCAGTACAGGGTCTATAACGAGAGTGACTGTCCAATATGTTTGAAAAGCTCATGGTCTCTAATCGAGATTAACTGGAAAGAGTTCGGCGTGTCACCTGGCGGAGCAGCAGCAACTTACAGGCAGGTTTAACTCCAACTTGCGGTGGCTGAAGAGTCGATCAAGAGGGTGTGTAAGCTAAACCCGGCGGGTTGGAAGCCCCCAAATGACCTTGTTGACGGAGTCAACTTTTTGGGTATATAACCCGGCCTTACAGTGGTTGAAGAGCCGATCAAGAGGGTGTGTAAGCTAAACCCTGGCGGGTTAGAAGCCCCCAAATGACCTTTTGGTTGTATCCATCTTTGCACAATCTGAGATACGCAAAACGGCAGAGGCCCCGGCTTGCAGGGATGCCAACTTTATTATATATATAAGTGATATATACAATGATGACGTACAATGGGGGGAGTCGATGACTCAAGTATAGCAAGGCCGTAGATGAGCGATATTCCACGGCCGGTGGGTCTCCTGCCCAGAAGTGTGTGACTCGTCTCGTACGTCAATGAGATAGTATGACCCATTGTTGAGGTTTCTGCTAACCACAAAAGGTCCTTCCCATGGAGGAGATAGCTTGTGCACATCCGTCTGATCTTGAATTAGACGTAACACCAAGTCGCCTTCTTGAAACGTCCGGGTCTTAACCCTGCGGCTATGATAGCGACACAGGTCTTGTTGATAAATCGCCGATCGAGCCGCCGCCAGACCACGCTCTTCATCCAAAGCATCTAACGCATCCTGACGTGCTGTCTCATTATCTGTCTCAACGTAAGCCACCACTCTCGGCGAGTCATGACGTATATCACTTGGTAACACGGCTTCTGCGCCATAAACCATGAAGAAAGGCGTATACCCTGTAGACCTGTTGGGAGTAGTTCTGATGCTCCATAAAACTGATGGTAACTCTTCTACCCAACAACCCGGTGTTCGCTGTAGAGGAACCATAAGCCGGGGCTTGATGCCTCTCAAGATCTCCTGGTTAGCACGCTCCGCCTGACCATTGGATTGTGGATGCGCAACAGCAGAGACGTCAAGCCGGATGTGCTCACTTTCACAGAACGCCTGCATAGCCCCCTTGGATAGGTTTGTGCCATTATCTGTGATGATACTATGAGGGTATCCAAAGCGGTAGATCAATTTTTTGACAAACTGAACCGCCGTAGCCGCGTCACACTTGCCGACCGGCTCAGCCTCCACCCACTTGGTAAACTTATCCACCGCCACCAAAAGGTGGGTCTTCTTGTCTTTAGATCTCTTGAAGGGCCCGACCATATCAAGCCCCCAGACCGCAAACGGCCAGGTAATTGGAATCATACGCAACTCCTGAGCCGGCACATGAGTGTTGGGGAACGTTGCATGGGAAACAAAAAATTTCCTACGCACACGCAAGATCTATCCATGGTGATGAGCATCTACGAGAGGGAGAGTGAATCTACATACCCTTGTAGATCGCTAAGCGGAAGCGTTAAGAAACGCGGTTGATGTAGTCGAACGTCTCCGCGATCCAAATCGCAAGTCGTCCCTCGAACCGATCACGAACTAGTGCCGAACAGACGGCACCTCCGCGTTCAACACACGTACGGCTTGATGACGCCTTCACCTCCTCGATCCAGCAAGCGATGGTGAAGTAGTAGATGAGTTCCGGCAGCACGACGGCATGGTGATGGTGGTGAGGAACAATCTCTGCAGGGCTTCGCCAAGCACTACGGAGATTATGACGGAGGAACTAGAGGGCTAGGGTTGCCGGCACACGGCTTGGGAAATCCTGATATGTCCCGTGTGCTAGCCCTGCCCCTCTATTTATATGTTGAGCCCTGGGGTCTAAACTTGGAGAGAAAACCTCTACAAGGTCGGTTTGGCCCGCAAGGAAAGAGTCCAACTCGGATCCCTGCAGTACCGCGCACAAGCGGTAGTACAGCTCGTGAGCGGTAGTACCGCTTCACACAAGCGGTAGTACCGCTTACGCGGTAGTACTACCTTACCAGCGGTAGTACCGCTTAAGGCAGCAGCAAAACTTCCTTTTGCACTTTCCAATACCTCGTGGGTTTTATCCCTTTGGCCCATATAAAGTGTTGCTGCACCCGAACACTTCGGTAAACATCCGAAACCCCTTCCGGTGAATTCCGGAACCCTTCCGGAGATCAAAACACTAGTATCACATATATCAATCTTTACCTCCGGACTCTTCCGGAGATTCTCGTCATGTCTGGGATCTTATCCGAGACTCCGAACAACCTTCGGTCACCAACACAATAACTCAACTATACTAATCGTCACCAAACGTTAAGTGTGTAGACCCTGCGGGTTCGAGAACTATGTAGACATGATCGAGACACCTCTACGGTCAATAACCAATAGCGGGACCTGGATGCCCATATTGGTTCCTACATATTCTACGAAGATCTATATCGGTCGAACCTCTATGTCAAGGATTCAGTTAATCCCGTATGTTGTTCCCTTTGTTCTTCGGTATGTTACTTGCCCGAGATTCGATCGTCGGTATCCCTATACCTAGTTCAATCTCGTTACCGGCAAGTCTCTTTACTCGTTCCGTAATACAAGATCCCGTGGCTAACACCTTAGTCACATTGCTTGCAAGGCTTATAGTGATGTTGTATTACCGAGTGGGCCCTGAGATACCTCTCCGTCACACGGAGTAACAAATCCCAGTCTTGATCCATGCCCACTCAGCAGACACCCTCGGAGATACCTGTAGAGCATCTTTATAGTCACCCAGTTACGTTGTGACGTTTGATACACACAAGGCATTCCTCCGGTGTCAGTGAGTTGCATGATCTCATGGTCATAGGAACAGATACTTGACATGCAGAAAACTATAGCAATAAACTGACACGATCATATGCTACGTTTATAGTTTGGGTCTTGTCCATCACATCATTCTCCTAATGATGTGATCCCGTTATCAAATGACATCTCATGTCTATGGCCAGGAAACCTTCACCATCTTTGATCAACGAGTTAGTTAACTAGAGGCTTACTAAGGACACATTGTTTGTCTATGTACCCACACATGTATTTGAGTTTCCAATCAATACAATTATAGCATGGATAATAAACGATTATCATGAACAAGGAAATATAATAATAACCATTTTATTATTGCCTCTAGGGCATATTTCCAACAGTCTCCCACTTGCACTAGAGTCAATAATCTAGCTCACATCACTATGTGATTTACATTGTAATGAATCTAACACCCATACAGTTCTGGTGTTGATCATGTTTAGCCCTTGGAAGAGGTTTAGTCATCGGATCAGCAACATTCAGATCCGTGTGCACTTTGCAAATATTTATGTCGTCCTCCTTGATGTAATCACGGATGGAATTGAAACGTATCTTTATGTGTCTGGTCCTCTTGTGAAACCTGGGTTCCTTGGCTAGAGCAATGGCACCAGTGTTGTCACAGAACAGAGTCATCGGGTTTAGTGCACTAGGCACTACTCCAAGATCTGTCATGAACTCCTTCATCCAGACACCTTCCTTCGCCGCCTCCGAGGCAGCGATGTACTCCGCTTCTCATGTAGAATCAGCTACTACGCTTTGCTTGGAACTGCACCAGCTAACCGCACCCCCATTGAGAATAAATACGTATCCGGTTTGCGACTTAGAGTCATCCGGATCAGTGTCAAAGCTTGCATCGACGTAACCCTTTACGACGAGCTCTTGATCACCTCCATAAACGAGAAACATGTCCTTAGTCCTTTTCAGGTACTTCAGGATATTCTTGACCGCCGTCCAGTGTTCCATTCCTGGATCACTTTGAAACCTTCCGGCCATACTTATGGCAAGGCTGACATCGGGTCTTGTGCACAGCATTGCATACATGATAGAGCCTATGGCTGAAGCATAGGGGACGACACTCATCTTTTCTCTATCTTCTGCAGTCACTGGGCATTGAGTCTTACTCAACTTCACACCTTGCAAAACAGGCAAGAACCCCTTCTTGGACTGATCCATTTTGAACTTCTTCAAATTCTTATCAAGGTATGTGCTTTGTGAAAGTCCTATTAAACGTCTTGATCTATCTCTATAGATCTTGATGCCTAAGATGAAAGCATCTTCTCCTAGGTCCTTCATTGAAAAACTCTTGTTCAAATATTCCTTCACGCTTTCCAACATTTCTATATTGTTTCCAATCAGCAATATGTCATCCACATATAATATTAGAAACGCTATAGAGCTCCCACTCACTTTCTTGTAAATACAAGCTTCTTCGTAAACTTGTATAAACCCGAACGCTTTGATCACCTCATCAAAGCGAAGATTCCAACTCCGAGATGCTTGCACCAGTCCATAAATGGATCGCTGGAGTTTGCAAACTTTGTCAGCATTCTCTGGATCGACAAAACCTTCTAGTTGCATCATATACAACTCTTCCTTAAGGAAACCGTTAAGGAACGCTGTTTTGACATCCATCTGCCAAATTTCATAATCGAAAAAGGCAGCTATTGCTAACATGATTCTGACAGACTTAAGCATCGCTACGGATGAGAAGGTCTCATCGTAGTCAACTCCTTGAACTTGTAAAAAACCCTTTGCCACAAGTCGAGCTTTATAGACGGTGACATTACCGTCCGCGTCCGTCTTCCTCTTAAAGATCCATTTGTTCTGAATGGCCTTACGCCCTTCAGGTAATACTTCCAAAGCCCATACTTTGTTTTCATACATGGATCCCATCTTGGATTTCATGGCCTCTAACCATTTCTCGGAATCCGGGCCCATCATTGCTTCTCCATAGCTCGTAGGTTCATCGGTGTCCAACAACATGACCTCTAAGACAGGGTTGCCGTACCACTCAGGAGCAGTACGCATCCTTGTCGACCTACGAGGTTCGATAGCAACTTGATCCGAAGCTTCATGATCATCATCATTAACTTCCTCTTCAACTGATGTAGGCTCTGCAGAAACATCTTTCTGCGCTGCGCTACTCTCTGGTTGAAGTAAAGGTTCAATAACCTCATCAAGTTCTATCTTCCTCCCACTCAATTCTTTCGAGAGAAACTCTTTCTCAAGAAATGTTCCGTTTTTAGCGACAAACACTTTGCCTCGGATCTGAGATAGAAGGTATACCCAACTGTCTCTTTTGGGTATCCTATGAAGACGCATTTCTCCGCTTTGGGTTCCAGCTTTTCAGGCTGAAGCTTTTTGACATAAGCATCACATCCCCAAACTTTAAGAAACGACAATTTTGGCTTCTTGCCAAACCATAGTTCATATGGCGTCGTCTCAACGGATTTCGATGGTGCCCTATTTAAAGTGAATGCAGCTGTCTCTAATGCATAACCCCAAAACGATAGTGGCAAATCGGCAAGAGACATCATAGATCGCACCATATCCAATAAGGTTCGATTACGACGTTCGGACACACCATTACGCTGTGGTGTTCCAGGCGGTGTCAATTGTGAAACAATTCCACACTGTCTTAAGTGACTACCAAACTCATAACTCAGATATTCTCCTCCTCGATCAGATCGTAGGAATTTAATCTTCTTGTTACGATGATTCTCGACTTCACTCTGAAATTGCTTGAACTTTTCAAACGTTTCAGACTTGTGTTTCATTAAGTAAATATACCCATATCTACTTAAGTCATCAGTGAAGGTGAGAAAGTAACGATAACCACCGCGCGCCTCAATGCTCATCGGACCGCACACATCAGTATGTATGATTTCCAACAAGTCACTTGCCCGTTCCATTATACCAGAGAACGGCGTCTTAGTCATCTTGCCCATGAGGCATGGCTCACATGTGTCAAGTGATTCAAAATCAAGTGACTCCAAAAGTCCATCAGCATGGAGCTTCTTCATGCGTTTTACGCCAATATGACCTAAACGGCAGTGCCACAAGAAAGTGGTATTATCATTATCAATTCTACAACTTTTGGCATCAATGTTATGAACATGTGTATCATCACTATCGAGATTCAATAAGAATAAACCCCTCATATTGGGTGCATGACCATAAAAGATATTATTCATATAAATAGAACAACCATTATTCTCAGATTTAAATGAGTAACCGTCTCGCAATAAACAAGATCCAGATATAATGTTCATGCTTAACGCGGGCACTAAATAACAATTATTCAGGTTTATCACTAATCCCGATGGTAATCGAAGAGCGAGTGTGCCGGCGGCGATCACATCAACCTTGGAACCATTTCCCACGCGCATTGTCACTTCGTCCTTTGCCAGCCTCCGTCTATTCCGCAGTTCCTGTTTTGAGTTGCAAATGTGAGCAACCGCACCGGTATCAAATACCCAGGCACTACAACGAGAGTTGGTAAGGTACACATCAATAACATGTATATCATATATACCTTGTTTGTTGTTGGCCGCCTTCTTGTCAGCCAAATACTTGGGGCAGTTCCGCTTCCAGTGACCAGTTCCCTTGCAATGAAAGCACTCAGTTTCAAGCTTGGGTCCAGCCTTGGGTTTCTTCACGGGAGGAGCAACTGCTTTGCCACTCTTCTTGGAGTTACCCTTCTTACCCTTGCCATTCTTCTTGAAACTAGTGGTTTTATTGACCATCAACACTTGATGCTCCTTCTGAATCTCAGACTCAGCGACTTTCAACATCGCAAACATCTCGGCGACTGACTTGTTCATCCCGTGCATGTTATAGTTCAACACGAAGCTCTTGTAGCTAGGTGGCAAGGATTGAAGAACTCTGTCAGTGATAGCCTCTGGCGGAAGGGGCATCCCCAATTCAGCCAGACGGGTGGATTACCCAGACATTCTGAGTATGTGATCACTGACAGACCCGTTCTCCTCCATCTTGCAAGCATAGAACTTATTGGAGGTCTCATACCTCTCGATCCGGGCATTCTTCTGAAAGATGAACTTCAACTCCTGGAACATATCATATGCTCCATGACGTTCAAAACGTCTTTGAAGTCCCGGTTCTAAGCCATACAACATTGCACATTGAACTATTGAGTAATCATCAGAACGAGCCTGCCATGCGTTCACAACGTCTGGAGACTCAACTGGAGCGGGTGGATCACCAAGCGGTGCATCAAGGACATAAGCCTTCTGGGAAGCCGTAAGGATAATCCTTAGATTACGGGCCCAGTCCACAAAGTTACTTCCATCATCTTTCAACTTAGCTTTCTCTAGGAACGCATTAAAATTCAGGGGTGCTACTGCGCGAGCCATGATCTACAACATAAATATTGCAAAGACAACTTAGACTATTGTTCAAGATAATGAGTTTAGTTAATCATATTACTTAAAAAACTCCCACTCAAATTGACATCCCTCCGGTCATTCGAGTGTCACATGATCCAAATCAACCAACTCAAGTCCGATCATCACGTGAGTTGAGGTGGTTTCAATGGTGAACATCTTCATGTTGATCATATCTACTATATGACTCATGTTTGACCTTTCGGTCTCTTGTGTTCCGAGGCCATGTCTGTACATGCTAGGCTCGTCAAGTTTAACCCGAGTGTTCCGCACGTGCAACACTGTCTTGCACCCGTTGTATGCGAACGTAGAGTCTATCACACTCGATCATCACGTAGTGTCTCGAAACGACGAACTTTCGCAACGGTGCACACTCGGGGAGAACACAATTTTATCTTGAAATTTAAGTGAGGGATCATCTTATAATGCTACCGTCGTCCTCAGAAAAATAAGATGCATAAAAGGATTAACATCACATGCAAATCATAAGTGACATGATATGGCCATGAACTTGTGCTTTTGATCTCCATCTCCAAAGCACCGGCATGATCTCCATCGTCACCGGCATGACACCATGATCTCCATCATCTTGATCTCCATCAACGTGTCGCCATGAGGTTGTCGCGCTGACTGTTGCTTCCACGACTATTGCTAACTCATAGCGATAAAGTAAAGCAAAACGGCGAAAATAATTAAAGACAACTCTATGGCTCCTGCCAGTTGCCGTACTCATCGACATGCAAGCCGTGATATTCTATACAACACATGATCATCTCATACATCACATATATCTCATCATGTAATTGGCCATATCACATCACAAACATACCCTGCAAAAACAAGTTAGACGTCCTCTAATTGTTGTTGCAAGTTTTACGTGGCTGCTACGGGTATCTAGCAAGAACGATTCTTACCTACGCAAAACCACAACGTGGTGTAGTGATTGCTTTTTGATCTTCTAAAAGAACCCTCTTCATTGAACCGATTCAACTAAAGTGAGAGAAACAGACACCCGCCAGTCACCTTTATGCAACAAGTGCACGTAGCGGTGAAACCAGTCTCGCGTAAGCCTACGCGTAATGTCGGTCCATGCCGCTTCATCTCAAAATACCGCCGAATCAAGTATCAACTAGTAACGGCAAGCAATATGTATACACCCACGCCCACAACTCCTTTGTGTTCTACTCGAGATCTCATCTACGCATAGACCTAGCTCAGATGCCACTGTTGGGGAACGTTGCATGGGAAACAAAAATTTTCCTACGCACACGCAATATCTATCCATGGTGATGAGCATCTACGAGAGGGAGAGTGAATCTACATACCCTTGTAGATCGCTAAGCGGAAGCGTTAAGAAACGCGGTTGATGTAGTCGAACGTCTCCGCGATCCAAATCGCAAGTCGTCCCTCGAACCGATCACGAACTAGTGCCGAACAGACGGCACCTTCGCGTTCAACACACGTATGGCTTGATGACGCCTTCACCTCCTCGATCCAGCGAGCGATGGTGAAGTAGTAGATGAGTTCCGGCAGCACGACGGCGTGGTGATGGTGGTGAGTAACAATCTCTGCAGGGCTTCGCCAAGCACTACGGAGATTATGATGGAGGAACTAGAGGGCTAGGGTTGCCGGCACACGGCTTGGGAAATCCTGATATGTCCCGTGTGCTAGCCCTGCCCCTCTATTTATATGTTGAGCCCTGGGGTCTCAACTTGGAGAGAAAACCTCTACAAGGTCGGTTTTGCCCGCACAAGGTCGGGTTGGCCCGCAAGGAAAGAGTCCAACTCGGATCCCTGCAGTACCGCGCACAAGCGGTAGTACCGCTCGTGAGCGGTAGTACCGCTTCACACAAGCGGTAGTACTGCCTTACCAGCGGTAGTACCGCTTAAGGCAGCAGCAAAACTTCCTTTTGCACTTTCCAATACCTCGTGGGTTTTATCCCTTTGGCCCATATAAAGTGTTGCTGCACCCGAACACTTCGGTAAACATCCGGAACCCCTTCCGGTGAATTCCGGAACCCTTCCCGAGATCAAAACACTATTATCACATATATCAATCTTTACCTCCGGACTCTTCCGGAGATTCTCGTCATGTCCGGGATCTTATCCGAGACTCCGAACAACCTTCGGTCACCAACACAATAACTCAACTATACTAATCGTCACCAAACGTTAAGTGTGTAGACCCTGCGGGTTCGAGAACTATGTAGACATGACCGAGACACCTCTACGGTCAATAACCAATAGCGGGACCTGGATGCCCATATTGGTTCCTACATATTCTACGAAGATCTATATCGGTCGAACCTCTATGTCAAGGATTCAGTTAATCCCGTATGCCGTTCCCTTTGTTCTTCGGTATGTTACTTGCCCGAGATTCGATCGTCGGTATCCCTATACCTAGTTCAATCTCGTTACCGGCAAGTCTCTTTACTCGTTCCGTAATACAAGATCCCGTGGCTAACACCTTAGTCACATTGCTTGCAAGGCTTATAGTGATGTTGTATTACCGAGTGGGCCCTGAGATACCTCTCCGTCACACGGAGTAACAAATCCCAGTCTTGATCCATGCCCACTCAGCAGACACCCTCGGAGATACCTGTAGAGCATCTTTATAGTCACCCAGTTACGTTGTGACGTTTGATACACACAAGGCATTCCTCCGGTGTCAGTGAGTTGCATGATCTCATGGTCATAGGAACAGATACTTGACATGCAGAAAACTATAGCAATAAACTGACACGATCATATGCTACGTTTATAGTTTGGGTCTTGTCCATCACATCATTCTCCTAATGATGTGATCCCGTTATCAAATGACATCTCATGTCTATGGCCAGGAAACCTTCACCATCTTTGATCAACGAGTTAGTTAACTAGAGGCTTACTAAGGACACATTGTTTGTCTATGTACCCACACATGTATTTGAGTTTCCAATCAATACAATTATAGCATGGATAATAAACGATTATCATGAATAAGGAAATATAATAATAACCATTTTATTATTGCCTCTAGTGCATATTTCCAACACTGAGCACGTCGCACGAACTTCTGACATCCATCGCACTTGAGAACCAAGTCTTCTGCATCCTTATGAGCCGTCAGCCAGAAGAAACCATGCCGAAAAGCCTTGGCCACCAGAGATTTTGAGCCGGCATGATGACCACAATCGCCAGCGTGAATCTCATTTAAGATTTCCTTACCTTCTTCAGGTGAAACACAACGTTGAAAAACGCCGGTGACACTGCGCTTATGTAACTCGCCATTGACGATCGCCATGGACTTGGATCGCCTCATGACTTGCCTTCCCAAGGTCTCATCCTCGGGTAACTCGCCGCGAGTCAGGTACGCCAGGTAAGGCAATGTCCAATCAGGGATAGCATGTAGAGCCGCCACCAGCTGCCCCTCCGGGCCAGGTACAGCCAGATCCTCTTCCGAAGGTAGCGTAACTGACGGGTGATATAACACATCCAAGAAAACATTAGGTGGCACCGGCTTTCGTTGAGAGCCCAGCCTTGACAACGCGTCAGCCGCCTCGTTCTTGTGACGGTCAATATGATCCACTTGATAACCCTTGAAGTGACCAGCAATGACGTCCACCGCCTGCCAATAAGCCGCCATCCGCGGGTCTTTGGAATCCCATGTGTCTGATACTTGCTGAGCCACGAGGTCTGAGTCGCCGAGGCATCTGACCCGGCTCAGATTCATCTCCTTAGCCACGCGGAGGCCGTGAAGCAAGGCCTCGTACTCAGCTGCATTGTTAGTACAGGGAAACATCAACCTTAACACATAACAAAACTTGTCACCTTTAGGAGAAGTTAAGACAACTCCAGCCCCGGACCCTTCCAACTGCCTGGATCCATCAAAGTGAATTGTCCAGTATGTGCTATACGGCTTCTCCTCGGGCGACTGACACTCTGTCCAGTCATTTATAAAGTCCACCAAGGCTTGAGACTTGACAGCCGTGCGAGGCACATATTTCAGATTTAGAGGCCCAAGCTCCAATGCCCACTTTGCAATCCTGCCGGTGGCTTCTCTATTTTGAATTATGTCACCCAACGGTGCAGAACTAACCACAGTGATCTGGTGTCCCAAGAAGTAGTGTTTCAACTTATGATTCGCCATGAACACCCCATATATCAGCTTCTGCCAATGTGGGTACCTTTGCTTGGATTCGATCAAGACTTCACTGACATAGTAAACCGGCCTCTGAACCGGATACTCCTTTCCTGCCTCCTTACACTCCACAACAATCGCGGCGCTGACTGCCCTGTTGTTAGCCGCCACATAGAGGAGCAAAGGTTCTTTCTCAGCCGGAGCGGCCAAGACCGGCGGCTCAGCAAGCTGCCTCTTGAGCGCCTCGAACGCCTCACCCGCCGCATTGCTCCAAACAAAGTTGTCTGTTTTCTTCATCACCTGATACAAAGGAATAGCCTTCTCACCCAGGCGGCTTATGAAATGGCTTAGCGCATCGACTCGGCCCGCCAGGCGCTGAACGTCATTGATGCATGCCGGCTCAGACAGGGAAGTAATAGCCTTTATCTTGTCCGGATTAGCTTCAATGCCACGCTCAGAGACTAGAAATCCCAGGAGCTTACCTGCAGGAACTCCAAAGACACACTTAGCCAGGTTAAGCATCATCTTGTAGACCCGTAAATTATCGAACGTTTCCTTCAGGTCGTCAAGTAGAGTCTCCTTGTTTCTTGACTTGACCACAATATTATCCACATAAGCATGAACGTTGCGCCCAATTTGACTATGAAGACAGTTTTGCACACAACGCTGGTAAGTCGCCTGGGCACTCTTGAGCCCAAAAGGCATAGACACATAGCAGAAAGCACCAAAAGGCGTGATGAAAGCCGTCTTCTCTTGGTCTTTAACTGCCATCTTGATCTGGTGATAACCTGAATAACCGTCCAGGAAGCATAAACTCTCGCAACCCGCCGTCGCGTCAATAATCTGGTCGATGCGGGGGAGAGCAAACGGGTCAACTGGACAAGCCTTGTTAAGATCCGTATAATCCACACACATCCGCCACGTGCCGTTCTTCTTAAGTACCAACACCGGGTTAGCTAACCACTCCGGGTGAAAAACCTCCACGATGAACCCTGCTGCTAAGAGCCGGGCCACCTCTTCCCCAATTGCTTTACGCCGCTCTTCATTGAAACGGCGAAGGAACTGCTTGATCGGCTTGAACTTAGGATCCACATTAAGGTGGTGCTCAGCGAATTCTCTCTGTACACCCGGCATGTCAGACGGCTTCCATGCGAAGATGTCCCGATTCTCACGGATGAATTCGATGAGCGCGCTTTCCTATGCGGGGTCCATGTTAGCCCCGATAGTGAACTGCTGTGATGAGTCGCCCGGAGTGAAATCCACCAGCTTGGTATCATCCGCCGCAAACTTGAGGGGCGGCTCAGATTCCGTGCTAGGCTTCTTGAGTGGAGTCACGCCTTCCGGGTCTACATTTTCTTTATAGAATTTGAGCTCTGCCTCAGCACAACTTGACTCTGCGTAGGCTGCGTCTCCCTCCTCACACTCAAGAGCCGTTTTCCGATCGCCATGCACGGTAATCGTCCCGTTCAACCCGGGCATCTTGAGCTGTAAGTAAACATAGCAAGGCCTAGCCATGAACTTGGCGTAAGCCGGCCGTCCGAACAGAGCATGATATGGGCTTTTGATTTTAACAACTTCAAACCACAAAGACTCCACCCTGTAGTTGAATTCATCTCCAAAAGCTACTTCCAAAGAAATCTTCCCCACTGGATAAGCCGACTTGCCAGGCACCACACCATGAAAAACTGTTGAAGAGGGTTTAAGATCTTTATCAAGCAGACTCATCCGGCTGAAAGTGTCATAATACAGGATGTTGATGCTGCTGCCACCATCCATAAGCACTTTGGTGAACACATATCCTTCCACTTGGGGGGCAACTACCAAAGCCAGTTGCCCCGGGTTATCAACACGCGGCGGGTGATCCGCCCGGCTCCAAGTTATGTCATACTCAGACCACTTCAAATACCGCGGGAGAGCCGGCATGACTGCATTAACCGCCCGCTTGCATACCTTTCGGTCTCGCTTGTCAAGGCTGGTTGTAAAAACATGATACTGACCCCCACTGAGCTGTTTCGGGTTAGTCTGGTACCCCGATTGGTTATTCTGCTGCTGGCCTCCACCGCCAGACTGCTGATGATGACCTCCTTGATTGCCTTGACCCTGGTACCCGGACCCTGAGCCGCCAGCACCAAACCCGGCTCCTGATCCGCCCGGTCCTGAACCGCCTGATGGACCATTACCGTTATTACGATGCTGTTGAAGGCTGTAATCCCGAAACTGCCGCATAATACTGCAATCCCTCCATGTATGGCCTGCCGGCTTGTCCGGCCGGCTGTGCTCTGGACAAGGTTTATTGAGCATCTCCTCCAAGTTGAAAGGAGCCTTACCCTTGTTAAAGTGTGCCCTGAAGTTCCCATTGCCCTTAGCACGACTGTTCCCAGCGCTGGTGTTCGCCACCAATTATGACCCGCCGTCCGGGTTCTTCCGCTTGCCCGGGTTGCTATTCCCGGCCGCGCCTTGCTGTTGACCCTTGCCATTGTTGCTTTTCTTACCCTGACCCGATTTCTCATCATCGGAGCCAGGGTCCTTCGTGTTATCGGAGTCTGCATACTTGGTGAGAGCCGCCATGAGCTCCCCCATATCCTGGCACGTACGCTTGAGCCGGCCAAGCTTCTGCTTCAAAGGTGTGAAATGGCAATTCTTCTCTAGAATCAAAACTGCTTGAGCCGCCGTAATCTGTTCTGAAGAGTGGATGATGGTTGAGACCCGCCGGACCCAGTGATGAGCCGACTCATCATCCTGCTGCACGCAATGGTCCAGATCCACAATCGTCATGGGCTGCTTGCACGTTCCTTGGAAATTTTTGATGAATTTCGCCTTTAACTCAGACCAGGAATTAATGGTGTTTGGTGGCAAGCCCTTCAACCACGTGCGAGCCGGCCCTTCCAGCATCATGATGAAATATTTAGCACATACTGCATCACTGACGTCTAACATCTCCATGGCCAGCTCATAGCTTTCGATCCAAGCCTCTGGAGGTAGGTCAGCAGTATAATTGGGCACCTTGCGAGGACCTTTGAAATCCTTTGGCAGACGCTCATTCCGTAGAGCCGGCACTAAGCACGGCACTCCCACAGCCCTGGAGGTTACTCCTGCCCCTACTGAGACGGAAGGTGCAATTGTGGGTTCCTGATGAGCCGCCGCCGCAGCCAGAGCCGCCGGTTCTCGCTGTGCCCTTGCCCGATCCACCAGCTCCTGAGCATCCAGAGTCGCCCGGTCGACTCGCGGCGGGTTCCGATGTCGTTCACTGCTAGAAACCGCCGGCGACTCATAATGCCGGCTGTAGCTGCGGCTGGGGATGGGAGTTGAATGCACGTGGCTCCGGCTGTAAGTATACTTCTCCTGCTGGGCCACCGCCGTCCGCAGATATCCAATAGCGTTCCGCACCTCCTCTGCAAAAGGCGCTTCATCGGGGATGGGAATTGTATCAAGCCTGGCGGCCGCCGCCACCAAGTTCTCCGCCGGGTTAGAATAATGACCCGGCGGCGTCGGAAAAGGCTGTGGTGGGGTCGAGTTCCGGCGGGGCGGGTCTGGCCGCTGATGCTGGACCGCCGTCCGGCTTCCAGGTACTTCCGCCGTCCGGGTCACGGTCAAAGGTACGTTCCGTCCCGTCCCTGGCGTGTTGAAAAGATTTCTGGCTTCATACTGATCCGGCAAGCGGGATTGATGCCTCATCCGCTGAACCGCCGTCGCAGACTGCTGCTCTAACTCAAAACGGAAAGCGTCCGCCCTAAGGCGCTCCGCCTCAGCATCCATCTGAGCCTTCAGCGCATTGATTTCCTGTTGGACTCCGGTCATCTGGTTCTTTAACCTCGCGATCTCCGCATTACGGGCCGCTTGGTTTTCAACAGTGACCTCAGTCGCCATCAGGGTTGTAAGCTCATTCATCAGATCCAGAAGAACCTGAGCCGGCGGCCTGCCAGCCCCAGACCCAGTCGCACCGGCGGCTGAGCTGCCAGGAGCCGCCGCTGAACCCACCATGAAGACGGCAGCGCGGTTCGGCGGCTCATAACCCTCCGGCTCATGATACTTCGACTCGGGGTAAGGCTCGATGTAGCCCCCGAGCCCGCCGTTGTGAAGCTGGTAGATTGACTCCGTCTCTCCGCTCGAGGATCCATCCTCTGAGCAGATGAGGGTATCTTCCCGCGACATAGAACCTTCAAGCTCCATGCCCTGGGTGAAGCCGACGAAGACATGCTTCCTGCCCGGGTTAGCACGGGCGGGTTGCACGCGTCGGGCGGGTTGCTCGCGCCGGGCCGGTTCGACGATGTCGGTGCAGATGTCCGGCCCGGGTTCAGATCCGCCGATCTTGCCGATGAAGACGTGGATTCCGCCAAAGGGGACCCGGAAACCGTACTCAATTGAGTCGGCCTCGGGGCCCCAGCCGGCGTCGTCGATGTAGAGCCGTTCGCGGCGACTCCTGGTCATCCTGCCAACAGCATACCCCTCGATCCCTGGGAGAGAGCCCTTTGAGAACTCAACACCACCGAGCGCTAGCCCCACGGTGGGCGCCAACTGTCGTGGTTTTGTCACGGCAGATGTCCGTAGACTTAGGTTCGAGGCCATCGCTAAGGCAGTGGACTCAAAGGGGTTGGTCGAGACGAGGGACACGAGTTTACCCAGGTTCAGCCCCTCAAGAAGAGGTAAAAGCCTATGTCCTGCTTGTGTGGTATTGATCGGAGTATCGATTACAAGGGAGCGGATTCGCTTGACCTAGTTCTCGATTGATTGGTTTCTCCTCTAAGCCGCCCCAGGGTCTCACCTTTATATAGGAGGTCAAGGCCCTGGGTTACATGAGTCTCACACCGACTCATACAACGTACTCAATCCTGTCTCTAAGCCGCCTTGCCTTCTTGGGCAAGCCGTCTCCGGGCGGCTTAACCGCCCGGGTCTTTATTCCATCTTCTGTCTCTGGATCTTCGTCTTGGCCCGTCCGGTAAGCCGCCACGCGGCCCGGCCTTCATCTTCCGGCCCACTTAAAATATCTGGGCTATGAGCCGCCAGGTATGACCCGGCCCCTCCTGGCCGGGTCTTCCCATGGGGTTATATCCCCAACACCCTGTGACCCCCCCCCTTAGTCCCAGTTGCCCCTGCTTCTTCATCGACGACTCGACGACTCGAAGACTTGGTCAACCGACCGACAAGCCAGGCCCCTCACACCACCGCACTCCCTCCTTAGTTGTACGACTCTGCAGCGCTACTATCGAGTACCGAGGGTGACACCTCGTGAAGTACTCATGATGCTAGCTCTGTAGTGCAGCTAGTCGGTCGTGGTTATCGAGGGTGATTCCTCCTTCACCACTCCCGATGATGACTCTGTCGTGCAACCCCTCAAGTGTGGGACCCTCGAGGGTGATTCCTCTAAGTCCACCTTGATGGTTTCATCGAGCGGGACCCCGTGAGGGTGATTCCTCGGGTTCCGTCTTGATGTTTTATACACACAGTTACTATGACCTGGTTACAGAAACATGTTGGTGATGGGTCGGCCCTAATGGGTACCCACGGTTTGATGATGATGAGGCGTGGACTGGCGAGAGAGGCCTTTGCCACACATCCTCGAGGCGGGGCGACGGACCGCACTTCATGGGTCGCGTTTTACCCGCATTAATAAAATGCTAATGGGTTGGGTATTTGATCTGAGTTGGGTCGTTGGCCTTTTTACACACCAAACCATCGCGTGGGAGAAGTTATGGGTACTCGGCGTCGTTGTATCAGCCGAAGCTCTTTGGACGTCAGCAATGGAGCGGCGCGCGCCGGATTGGACTGGACGGTGCAGCTCTTGGACTGGAGTGTACTAGGTCTGTTTCCGGCCGGCCACGCATCGTGCAGGAGCGCAAGGGCAAGTGGGCCCACGAACCTGCGCGCTTAGGATTTAGACCGGTGGGCTGGCCTCTTCGTTGAGCCTAGGTGGGGCGACGACGTGCTGCTATCCCGAGGCCGGGCATGACCTAGGAAAGTGTGTCCGGCCGGAGGTGATCAGCCGTGTTGGAAATGCGGTGCACCCCTGCAGGGATGAATAATCTATTCGAATAGCCGTGTCCACGGTAACAGGATGACTTGGAGTTGTGCCTTGACCTTATACAACTATAACTGTGATTTAAATTTGAAATGAATTGTGGCTCCGAGGTTGCTTCCTCGCAGGGAGTCGAGGAAGAATCTCTGGGCGTGGTTACTTAATAAAATTGCTACAATAATATGACTATATATGAGTTATAGGTCTACTCTCTTCTAATGCTGCAAGATGCTGAAGATGCTAATCTTCGATAGGACTAGGCCTTCCCCCTATTCTTGCTTTCGGCAGTCAGTCTAGATATAACCCCTCCCCTTGATAATGTTGCATACTTAGCATAGTTCTGATGTCAGTCTTGCGAGTACTTTGGATGAGTACTCGCTGCTGCTTTGCATCCTCTTTCCCCCCCTCGATACGATTCTGTGTTCAGACGATGGAGCCCAGGAGATGGAGTATGCCGGAGACGACTACTACACCACCGCTGGAGCCTACTACTACGTGGAGAACGCTGACGCTCAGGAGTAGTTAGGAGGTTCCCAGGCAGGAGGCCTCGCCTCTTTCGATCCGCTGATTATGTTTGTGCTAGCCTCCTTAAGGCAAAACTTGTCTAACTTATGTTTGTACTCAAATATTATTTGCTTCCGCTGACTCGTGCTTTGTCGAGCTTTGTATTCGAGCCCTCGAGGCCCCTGGCTTGTAATATGAAGCTGTATGACTTTAATTTGTGTCTAGTGTTGTGTTGTGATATCGATCAGTGAGTCCCTAATCTTGGTCGTACGCATTGCGTGTATGATTAGCGTACGGTCGAGATCGGGGGCGTCACACTCTCAGTGAGCCGGCCCAGCCGCACGCCTTCTGTGCATTGCGCTGGCCATTTCTATCTCGTACAGAGACCTAACTCGGTCTCCCCTCCCGCGTTGGAGGCACACCCGCTTTAGGGAGCCATTCACCTAAGCGGATTTGTGAACGTTATATAAACCGGTCCTGTTTTTTTTTTAGTTTTTTGTGTTTCTTTCTCTAGTTTTTTTCCTTTTTATTTTTCATTTTTCATTATCCTATAGTTTTTTATCGGTTTTCTTCCCCTTTTCCTTTTTCGTTTTATTTCTTTCTTTTTCTTTCGCAGGTTTTTCTATAATTTCTTTCTCTTTCATTCCTTTTTTTCAGCATATGTTTACTTTTTTCAATACGCATTGTATATCTTTCTTATACATGTGTAACATTTTTGGCATGATATTTTTTTAGAATGTATGAATATATTTTTAGATGTCACGGAAATATTTTGGAAACATGTGAACATTTATTTAAATTGTCACGTACATGTTTTTCACTGGTATGAAACAGTTTTTGAAATATTTTTCACCTTTAGGGTCGTTATTAGCAACATATTTGCCTAAAAAAAAGTAACATATAGCCGCGCCCAATCGTGCCAAATACATCTCTCTGCCTCCCAATTGGCAACCACCAGATGGGTGGTCCAATGCGTTCCTGGGGAGAGGTTTTAGGAAGCTTAAATTGTCACTTTGGAGAATTTTAGAATCTTCTGGTCGTTTTTCTTTCTGTTTTTCTGGTATGTTCCTTTTTTTCATTTTCTTTTTCTATTTTTTCAATACATATCTACCTTTTTTATTACATGTTGTACATTTTCCGTTCATACGTGCGACATTTTTTCTATGCACATTGACCATTTTACAAATAATGATGAACATTTTTTCAAATATATGTTTTGACTTTTTTAATACGTGTTAAACATTTTTTAAATACATGTTTAACATTTTTTTAATGAAACGAAACATTTTTCTAAAGCTTCTCAAACATTTACTTACAATGTATCACGGGCATATTTTTGAACTAGTGATATTATTACAAAAAATGTTACGAACATGTTTTTGGATGCTACGGCTTTTATCAAATTGCATGAACATTTTTCTTTAATTTTCACGTCTTCACTCTCTGTTATGTTTGTATTGGTAAATATGTATTTTCTAAAGGATAAATACCCTCCTGCATCTGCATTGAACGATGCACACAGCCATTAAGGACAGTAAAACCGAGCCTATTCCGAGCTCTCACGTGCATCCTTGTTCGTGAGGCGTCGATTCCGTGTCTGGGATGTAGATCCCCGTCAAATCAGTGTTCAGGACGCGATTTGGGCTGTCCGATGCGCCTCTCCTCGCGCATGGGCTACTAATGGGCCGACTGTCCTGGGGGCCGCTGCTCCCGAAACCAGTTTGAAGCCCTCTCGTTCGCCTATAGGAGTTAACGTCCGATGCCGAACGAGCGGCCGTGATACGCTTATGGATAGGCTAACCCCATCCCACCTCCTCGTGACTTGCCTTGCCTCGCTCGTCTCCTTCTCACACACGGATGAAAACGGCGACGGTGGCGCATCAGCTTCCCAAGCTCGTCGCAGCCTTCCCTCGTGGTGACGCCATTGGTCATGTTGCTGAGCACCGGATCCCCGTGGAGCCGCAACCACGCCTGCGAGGGTATCGAGCGCCAGAGAAGCAGGCCGATCCAGCGCGCGGGGAGTGGATCCGGCGCGAGGGGAGGCGATTGAGGGGATCCAGCGGGACACGCTTCAGCCAATGCGCGCGAGGGAAACAGATCTAGCAGACCAGGGGATCCAGCGGGCGTGAGAGATGCAGATGAATCGGGGCTCGGCCGATCCAGCCAACACAGTCGAACCACCTACATGCAAGGGGATCCCACTTCCCTGACCTCCCGTCACGGCACGGCCCTCCGCTTCGTCACGCTTCTTCGCGTCGCCACGACGGTGGCCAGCTGCACTGTCCTTCTCCAATCTTTGCTCTGAAGGTGCAGCAGGTACGTGCTTCACTCTAAAATCACTGGCGACGAAGGGTTCAACTCTCAGATTGGTACAATAGGGAGGAACTTTGCTGCAGCGTTCGTCTTGGCAAGGGGAAAGGGTCCGGACCTCCATCCCCATGGCTATGCAAATATCACTTCCTTCTCTTTATCTTGGATGTTCTAATTTTCAGATATGTCTACTTTCTACATGCCGAGTAGTATTCCACAACAATCAGGAAGTGGCCGCCGTCAGTGCCCTTTTACTCAAAATTATCCATGTTAATCTATGCATGGGCATGGCTGCCCATGAGTGAACTTTGCTTTTTTTTACTGCTTTCTACCGTCCTTACTTTTTGTTGAATGTTCATCTATGTTAGAAAATATGTTATAACAAAGGGGATTTGTTATATGACTACTTTAAATTTAAATTGCTGACTATGAATTCTTTAATCCAATATGTGTGTTCTTTACATGAAACATATTATGTCCAATTACTACACTGGACAGGTCTATATATCTTGAGCTATGTAAGAGGCGGATATTTTCGTTTAAGTGATTATTATATATAAGAGGATATGTTTTTGGTATTCTTCATAGGTATTATGGTATGGCAGTACTTGCTATTATTCGGCGTCCTTGGGGTGATCTCGTAGTTCCTACGGGGTGGAGACAATGGGGTCGGTCCATGGATTTTCCTTCCTTTTGCTACATTTCGCTCAAAGGGTTGAAGGGAGATAGTCGATCGTATCTAAGATCCTTTTTTTATCTGGGTTGCTAACTCAATGGTAGAGTACTCGGCTTTTAAGTGCGACTATGATCTTTTACACATTTGGATGAAACAACAAATTCGTCAGAATCTGAAGAAACTAATTCTGTATGGAGAAACAAAAAATCTCTCATTTCCGACGCGAATAGATTTTTTTTCTTCGAAATAAAGGTTCTTGTCTTTTTTCAATGCGATAAAATAAAGCGACATCGTGTCTATTTTTCTTTGCTAAAGGGGTATTTCCATGGGTTTGCCTTGGTATCGTGTGAACTTTGTTTTTTTTACTGATTTCTACCATCCTTACTTTTTGTTGAATGTTGATCAATGTTAGAAAATATGTTACAAAGGGGATTTGTTATATGAGTATTTTAAATTTAAATTTAAATTGCTGACTGTGAGTTCTTTAATCCAATATGTGTGTTCTTTACATGAAACATATTATGTCCAATTACTACACTGGACAGGTCCATATATCTTGAGCTATCTAAGAGGAGGATATTTTTGTTTAAGTGATTATTATATATAAGAGGATATATTTTTGGTATTCTTCTTAGGTATTATGGAATGGCACTACTTGCTACTATCAATAGATAAACTGATTCATCTTTTCCTATAATCTCTTCCTATAAATTCTATAGACTAAGGTGAAGGCTTTGAATTTTAGTGCCATATTTACTTGTCTTTTTTAATTTTTAGGTATGCTTAGCTCTCTATTTCTTTTCATCTGATTTATTTTATCTCTATGTTAGAAACTCCATTTGTTCATGCTAACTTGTGGGTGACTTGCTCTTTTGTAGGCCCCTCACATTCAGTTTTTTTTAGCTTACTCCTTCACTTATTCACACGTGTTGCACATCATGAATTATGTACACACAAAATATATGTTCTATTTTTTTATTGCCTCTTGAGTGTTTCTTGATATTACTCGATGAAAATGTATAACCAGTGTCAATATTTCACTAATTCATCTCATTTATGGGTTTGTGCTTCAGGGACATCAAGAACAGATGTGTTACGTTTTCTTTTCTTTGAAAATTATTTGCAAAATAAACAATGTTTTTCTTGTGTCTCAGAAAGTTTGGTCATGTCTCCCTTGTTCTATTTACTTCTTAAGTGTATCAGTTTAATGTTGTCAACAAGAATGCCCAGGATGGTTTGAATTTCATAGTTCTAAATGGCAACGCCTTCTACCAACATCCTTTTCGGCTTGGCAATATGTTAAGATCGAGATGTGTTAATTGCCAACATCTGAGTATATTTAACGGTCATAATGGCATGTTAAAGTTTCAGTAATTAGATTATAACATGTTTTGTTCTAAATGTTGTTCCTATACAATGCTAGCTTGGAAATAATGTGAACTTTGCATGGGTGTTTTGAGGGTTCAGGTCAGGATTTTTCAAGGCTTAGCAGTTTTGGTGTCAGAATTCCAAGCCAATCCAGTGATCTAGCTTTCAATACAAGAAGATCCACTTCGTACTCCCATTTCATTGAGATGCTAAGAAACCACCCATCAATAGAGCTATTATCATATCTATGTTCAGGTTTAGTTTTAAGTGTAATTAATATACTGAGAATAGAGATCTGTTGCCAAAAGTATATCATTTATGCACATGTAAGTTGTATTTACAAAATCCTCACTATAACCATTGACCTGCAGTTCTTTGCGCAAGTAGCTAAGTTCACTCCAGCATTACCATGTGGAAATATATTGCAATCTATCACTATAGACACATATACATGCATGCATATACACGGAGTCTCGACATTGGAAATTCCCACTAATAAAATTGTTTCCATCTTTATCACGTAGTAGTGGAAAATGACTCGTGTGTCAGAGGTATGATCTAGGTCTTGAGAAATGTCTGACTAAGGTAGGCATTTGATTTCTGGCCCATTGCATAGTGTCTAACCAGTAATGCATTCATGTTTGTTAATGTA
The DNA here is from genome assembly GCA_039707655.1 of Elymus sibiricus. Classification (NCBI taxonomy): domain Eukaryota; kingdom Viridiplantae; phylum Streptophyta; class Magnoliopsida; order Poales; family Poaceae; genus Elymus; species Elymus sibiricus. The sequence continues at coordinate 148,886,217 of CM077675.1, forward strand.
GTAAATAACAATAATGATAAATAACTTAACTTGGATTTAGTGTTCTATTATATCTTCAACTCAAAAGGAAGTTCTCTATAGCAGTACAATTGAAATTTAGCATCGTAAGTCTACGCGAGGAAATGAATTGGTTTCTTAACCTAATTTAACAAGACATTATTTGGCTTCATATATTTGTATAAATCCCTAACATTACAGTGTGGAAATGGATGGGCGCAGCAACGCCCGCCATCAATGATCTAGTTTTATTATATTATTTAATAGAATCCAGCAAAACAAATGCATGCATCAACCCAAAGCCACCTCCCTCGCAACTATTGTCGCTACACCTACAATGTTGATGGCGTGCCTTGACCTCGTATCAACACACAACATCTATTCCGACGACCTCGTCAAGCCACTAGTCGACAAAGCAAGAGCACCAACCGATCTAGCTAGACCCTTTGCGCGCACCGCATGCGCACGCTCTAGGATCAGCTGCTACCATCGTCCGTCATCCCACCTTCACGAGTGGTCAACGCATTCACCCCCCGCCAGGCCATACTACCGTCGATGTCATCGTGATACCAGACAACGCTACTATCTTGCATGTGTCCGTCCACACGCTCCCGTCCAGAAACTCCACTAGGCCATGCTGCCGAGACCCGTCATCAGCCTTGCGGTAAATGTAAAATCATCCCTCCTCTGGTCCCCTCCAACTAGCATGATACGTCTCCAACGTATCTATAATTTTTTATTGTTCCATGCTGACATATTATCATTCTAGAATACTTTTTGGATATTTATTTACCAATTTATAATATTTTTTTAGCACAAACTATTGACCCAGTGTCCAGTGCCAGTTCCTGTTTTTTGCGTATTTTTGCCTTTTCAAAGTTACAATACTAAACGGAGTCCAATTGCCACGAAACTTTTTGGTGATTTTTTCTGGATCAATACAAGACCTAGAAGCTTCAGAGGAGGGCAAGAAGATGCACCAGGGGCCCACAAGCCAGGGGACGCGGCCAGATGTGTTATGGCCCCCTGGAGCCTCGTCCGACGTCTTTCTCTGGCCTATAAATTCACATCTACCCTAAAAACACCAAAGCACTCCCGAAACACCTTTTCCACCGCCGCAAATCTCTGTTCCGATGGGAGGCCATCTACACCTCCGTTCCGGCACCCTGTCGGAGGGGAGATCGATCACGGAGGGCCTCTTCATCAACCTTGATGCCCTCACCATAACGTGTGAGTAGTTCACCACAAACCTACGAGTTCGTAGGTAGTACCTATATGGCAATATCTCTCTCTCTCTTGATCTTCAATACAATGTTCATCGCATCTTTGCCTTGATCTATCTGATGTAATCCCTTTGTATGGTGTGTTTGTTGGGATCCAATGAATTGTGGGTTTATGTTCAGATTATTCATAAAAAGTATTTGAGTCAAACCTGATTACTATGATTCTTATTTGCATGATCATCATAGCTTCGCAATGATCTCCGATCTATTGAGATAGTTTGGCCAACTAGATTGACATTTCTTCGGTAGGAGTGGTGCGTTGTAGTTTCTATATCCCAGTGACAGAAGGGGACAAGTTGCGTCTTTGTGTTGTTGCTACTAAGGATAAAACGATGGGGTTTATTCATATTAGTTGAGTTTACTTTGTCTACATCAAGTCATCGTTCTCCAAGCATTACTCCGTTTGTCATGAACTTAATACGTAGAGAGGTAAGCATAGAAGCGCTCTTGAAGTGGAGTAATAGTAGTAGGTGCAGGCAGGAGTCGGCCTATTTCCTTATGGATGTGATGCCTATATACACATGATCATTGTCATGAACATCCAATAATTATTCACTTTTCTATCAATTCCCCAACAGTAATTTGTTTACCCACCGTATGCTTTGCTTATGAGAGATGCCACTAGAGAACTCTACGGCCCCCAGGTCTATTCACTTATATTTTCACAAACGCTATCATTACCTTGCTGTTATTTATTACCTTTTATTTTATTTTGCACTTTACTATTATCTACAATTATCTACACAATTCACTTGCTTGCAAATAACGAGATCAAGGGGATTGACAACCCTCTTCTCGGCGTTGGGTGCAAGTTGTTTGTTCTTTTGTGTGCAGCCGTTGAAGACGGTTGAGGATTGGTATTCCTATTGGTTCGATAAACCTTGGTTTCATAACTGAGGGAAATACTTACCCACTTTGTGCTGCGATTACCGTTCCTCTTCACGGAAAACCCAACGCAGATCACGAGTATCAGGAAGGATTTCTAGCGCCATTGCCAGGGAATACCATCACCAACTATCAAGTAACTTTGCACAAAATTTCATTCACTTGTTCTTATTTTTATTTGCTGTTATATTTAGTTTGTCTCATTAAAATCAAAAATACAAAAATATTTACCTTTGCTAGTTACTAGTTTGCTTCTAGTTTGCTTTACTTGCTAGTTTACTTGCCTTGCTTGTTTTGCTTGTGTGGTCACCATGTCTCAATATACTACCAAGTTGTGTGATTTCTCAAATACTAATAATAATGATTTTATTAGTACTCCTATACCACCCGCCACTAGTGCGGAGGCATTTGATATTAACGCTGCATTGCTCAATCTTATCATGAAAGATCAATTTTTGGGAAGTCCTAATGAGGATCCCGCATCACATCTTAATACCTTTGTTGAATTATGTGATATGAAAAAGAAAAAGGATATGGATAATGATATTGTGAAATTAAATTTATTTTCTTTTTCACTAAGAGACAAAGCTAAAGCTTGGTTTTCATCTTTACCTCGTAATAGTATTGGAACATGGGATAAGTGTAAAGATGCTTTCATTGCCAAGTATTTTCCTCCTGCTAAGATTATCTCCCTTAGAAATCAAATAATGAATTTTAAACAGCAAGATCAAGAACATGTTGCTCAAGCTTGGGATAGAATGAAATTGACGATAAGAAATTGTCCAACTCATGGCTTAAACTTGTGGATGATTATCCAAAATTTCTATGCTGGACTAAACTTTGTGTCTAGAAATATTCTAGATTCTGCCACAGGTGGTACCTTTATGGATGTGACCTTAGGAGAGGCCACAAAACTTCTGGACAACATTATGACAAATTATTCTCAATGGCATACTGAAAGAGCTCCAACTGGTAAGAAGATAAATTCTGTTGAAGAAATCGCTACTTTGAGTGAAAAAGTGGATGCTCTTATGAATATGGTTGCTAATAAAAATGCTAATGTTGATCCAAATTATATGCCTTTGTCTACTTTGATTGAGAAAAATAATGATGCTATTGATGCGAACTTCATCTCGCGAAATAATTTCAACAATAATGCTTATAGAGGAAATTTCAATGCCAGACCGTATCCCGGTAATTCCTCTAACAACTATGGAAATTCTTATGGTAATTCATATGGCAATGCTTCTACAAATTCTAATAGGATACCTTCTGATCTTGATAATACAATTAAAGAATTTATTAATTCTCAAAAGGTTTTTAACACTACGGTAGAAGAAAAGTTGCATATGATTGATACTTTGGCTAAAAAGATGGATATAATTGCTCTTGATGTTGAAACTCTTAAAAATAAGTCTTTGCCACCCAAGCATGATTTTAATGAGACTATTAAATCTATCCAATTATATATTAATGAAAGTAAGGAGAGGACCGCTAAGTTGAGAGCTAAGTGAGAATTCTTAGAAAAAGCTCTACCACCCGGTTTTTACCGGAATCATGATGAAGATCTCAAAATGATTAGTGTTCACCCCAACTTTTTGAAATTGATAAAGGAACCTATGGCAAGCCTTCCATTGTTCCTATTAATCATAGTTGTGTTATCAAGCTGCTGAATGTCAAAGATGACAACACTTGAAACTATGCATTATGCCTAGCTAGGGGCATAAAACAATAACGCTTGTTGGGAGGCAACCTAATATGTAGCTTAATTTTTGTTTTTACTTTCTGTTTTTGTGTGATAACATGATTGTTGCCTATGTAATGATTGTGATTTTATGTTTTAATTAGTGTTTGTGCCAAGTAAAGCCTTTGGGATGACTCACAAGATGAGTAGAAACGATGCTGAATCTGAAAAAGAAACTTTGACTCCAGTGCAGGAATTTTCATTTTTGACTGGAGCGCGATAATGATCTGAAATTTTAACACGGTATTTATATACAAATTCTTTACGTTGTCCTATTGTTTCAGAATTTTTAGAGTTACAGAAATATGAGCTCTTTACAGATTGCTACAGATTGTTCTGTTTTGCTTGCATAGTTTGCTTGTTTGGATTATGCCATGGACTATATCGGGGGGTGTAAGCGGAAGTTAGAATACAGTACCTATTATGCAAAAATAAATTTGAACCAAATTATCACAGTACCTCAAGTATGCAATATGTTTCTTATACTAACGGATCTCACGAAGTTTTGTTGAGTTTTGTGTGATTGAAGTTTTCAAGTTTTGGGTGTGATCACGATGGACTACGGAATAAGGAGTAGCAAGAGCCCAAGCTTGGGGATGAACAAGGCACCCCAAGTATAATTCTAAGGAGACTCAAGTGTCTAAGCTTGGGGATGCCCCGGAAGGCATCCCCTCTTTCGTCTCAATCCATTGGTATGTCACTTGGAGCTATTTGATTTCATCACATGATATGTGTTTTGCTTGGAGGGTCGTTTGCTTTTGTTTGCTTTTACTTTAAGTTTGTCACAATCATCATTTGCTAGAAACACCTATTTGATAGAGACACACCTTCATGATAATTTGCTAGAATACTCTATGTGCTTCACTTATATCTTTTGATCTAGGCAGTTGCTCTAGTACTTCACTTATATATTTTTGAGCACGGTGGTGTGTAGATTTTATAGAAAAAATATGCTCTCGTTCTTCACTTATATTTGTTTGAGAGCTGAGTAATAGTGACGGTAATTTGCATGGGTCATAAGACTAGTCCAAGAATATTAGGTATTCAATGAATGATAATCAAAACCATCGTGTAGCACATATAGAGAAGTTGTGGATTAATGACATTGATGTGGTAATATGAAAAAGGTGTGAGTCCAAAATTAGATTCGTAGAAGTGTCGAGATTAAGAGGTGTTAACTTGTTATTCATCTAAAAATTAAATAGGCATGATGATGATGTGTGAGCATTTATATTCCTCGTTGAAATCTTAGTGTTGTTTTGAGTCGGGGGCGCGCGATGGTTAACTCCTACCAACCTCCTCCCTCGGGGCATGCGAGGAGTACTTTGATTTGTGATAAAACTAATAAAACTTTGCAATAAGTATGTGAGTTCTTTATGACTAATGTGACACCCTGGACATACGCATCTTCACCTTCTCATATTTGCTAGCCTCTTCGGTACCGTGCATAGCCCATTCTCACCTCGAGGATCGGTGCAAATATTCGCCGGTGCATCCAAACCCCGTGACATGATACGCTCTGTTGCACATAAGCCTCATTATATCTTCCTCAAAACAGACACCATACCTACCTATTATGGCATTTCCATAGCCATTCCGAGATATATTGCCATGCAAATTCCATCGTCACTTCATATGACTAGTTCGTTCATCATCATAATTGTTTGAATGATCGTATAGAGCTGACATAGTATTTGTGGCAAAGCCATCGTTCTTCATATTTTTGATACATGTCATGCTAGATCATTGCACATCCTCATACATTGCCAGAGGCATTCATACAGAGTCATATCTTCCTATCAGTTCTTCATGTTGAGTTGTAAGTAAATAAAAGTGTGATGATCATCATTATTAGAGCATTGTCCCAGTGAAGAAAGGATGATGGAGACGATGATTCCCCCACAAGTCGGGATGAGACTCCGGACAAAAAATGAAATAAAAATGGGGGAGGCCAAATGAGCCCACCATATAAAAAGCGAAAATGGGGGAGGCATTAAAAAAGGGAGAAAAGCCCACCATATAAAAAAATAAAAAAATAAAAAAATGAGAGAAAAGAGAGAAGGGACTTTGCTACTATCCTTTACCACACTTGTGCCTCAGAGTGGCACCATTTTCTTAATATAGAGAGTCTCCTATGTTGACACTTCCATATGCTAGTGGGAATTACCATTTCATATAATAAACTTGGCTTGTATATTCCTATAACGGGCTTCCTCAAATGCCCGTGGTCTTCATGAGCATGCAGGTTTGATGCACACCCCACTTAGCTTCAGTTGAGCTTGCATACACTTATAGCTCTAGTGCATCATTTGCATGCCAATCCCTACTCCTCGCATTGATATCTATCAATGAGCATCTCCATAGCTCGTTGGTACGCCTAGTTGATGCGAGACTATCTTCTCCACTTTTTACCCCTTTGATACCTACCACCATATTCTATTTCACCTATATGCTATGTCCAATGGTTCACGCTCATGTATTGCGTGAAGAATAAAAAGTTGATGCATATTGAAAAAGTACGATCCAATTGCCTGACTTGGACACCATGGTGCTTAATATTTGTATCTATGTGGTGAAGACGGAGGCATGCCTTGCTAATATAATAAGATGAATAGGGGTAAACATTCTTTTAGGATCGTATACTTTGAAAAATTAATTATTTTGTTTATTATACTTATAAATATTACTATGTTACTGTTTGTTAATTCATCATTTCTCAATGAGCATACATACCAAAGATTACATAATGGGTAGCATGTCGCATCAAAAATTCTGTTGTTATCATTTACCTACTCGAGGACGAGCAGGAATTAAGCTTGGGGATGCTGATACGTCTCCAACGTATCTATAATTTTTTATTGTTCCATGCTGACATATTAACATTCTAGGATACTTTTTGGGTATTTATTTACCAATTTATAATATTTCTGAGCACTAACATATTGACCCAGTGCCCAGTGCCAGTTCCTGTTTTCTGCGTGTTTTTGCCTTTTCAGAGTTACAACACTAAACGGAGTCCAATTGCCACAGAACTTTTTGGTGATTTTTTCTGGACCAATACAAGACCTAGAAGCTTCGGAGGAGAGCAAGGAGATGCACCAGGGGCCCACAAGCCATCTGGCCGTGCCCCCACGGGGGGCGCGGCCAGATATGTTGTGGCCCCATGGAGCCTCTCCCGCCATCGTTCTCTGGCCTATAAATTCACATCTACCCTAAAAACACCAAAGCGCTCCCGAAACACTTTTTCCACCGCCGCAAGTCTCTGTTCCAACGGGAGGCCATCTACACCTCCGTTCCGGCACCCTGCCGGAGGGGAGATTGATCATGGAGGGCCTCTTCATCAACCTTGCTGCCCTCACCATGATGTGTGAGTAGTTCACCACAGACCTACGGGTCCGTAGGTAGTACCTAGATTGCAATCTCTCTCTCCCTTGATCTTCAATGCAATGTTCATCGCATCTTTGCCTTGATCTATCCGATGTAATCCCTTTGTATGGCGTGTTTGTTGGGATCCGATGAATTGTGAGTTTATGTTCAGATTATTCATGAAAAGTATTTGAGTCAAACCTGATTACTATGATTCTTATTTGCCTGATCATCATAGCTTCGTAATGCTCTCCAATCTATTGAGATAGTTTGGCCAACTAGATTGATATTTCTTCGGTGGGAGTGGTGCGTTGTAGTAGATTCAACCTGACGAGTTTCTATATCCCAGTGATAGAAGGGGACAAGTTGTATCTTTGTGTTGTTGCTACTAAGGATAAAACGATGGGGTTTATTCATATTAGTTGAGTTTACTTTGTCTACATCATGTCATCGTTCTCCAAGCATTACTCTGTTTGTCATGAACTTAATAAGTAGAGAGGCAAGCATAGAAGCGCTCTTGAAGTGGAGTAATAGTAGTAGGTGCTGGCAGGAGTCAGCCTATTTTCTTATGGAAGTGATGCCTATATACACATGATCATTGCCGTGAACATCGCATAATTATTCGCTTTTCTATCAGTTGCCCAACAGTAATTTGTTTACCCACCGTATGCTTTGCTTATGAGAGATGCCACTAGAGAACTCTACGGACCCCAGGTCTATTCACTTATATTTTCACAAACTCTATCATTACCTTGCTGTTATTTATTACCTTTTATTTTATTTTGCACTTTACTATTATCTACAATTATCTACACAACTCACTTGCTTGCAAATAACGAGATCAAGGGGATTGACAACCCTCTTGCCGGCGTTGGGTGCAAGTTGTTTGTTCTTTTGTGTGCAACCGCTGAAGACGGTTGAGGATTGGTATTCCTATTGGTTCGATAAACCTTGGTTTCATAACTGAGGGAAATACTTACCCACTTTGTGCTGCGATTACTCGTTCCTCTTCACGGAAAACCCAACGTAGATCACGAGTGATACATATCCAATGTATCGATAATTTATGAAGTATTCATGCCATATTCACCTATGTTTACAATACTTTTATATGGTTTTGATGCACTTCACATGATTTATTTACAACTAACCCGGACTGATGTTGTTTTTAGCAGAACTACCGTGGTGGTGTTTTTGTGCAGAAAATGAAAGTTCTCGGAATCGCCCGAAACTTTTTGATGATTTTTTTGGAACAAAAGAGGCACTAGGCACATCGTGGGAGGGCCAGAAGAGCCACGAGGTGGGCACAACCCACCAAGGCGCGCCAGCCCCCCCCCCCCCGGCGCGCCCTCGTGTATCGTGCTCACCTCGTGGCCCACCTTCACGTAAAACCAACTCCAAAAATTCCTATAAATATAGAAACCATCAGAAATAACCCTAGACTCTCCGCTCCGCCGCCGCAACTCTCTGTATCGATGAAAAACCAATCTGGAGACGTTCCAATACCCTGCCGGAGAGGGGAATCCATCTCCGGTGGCCATCTTCATCATCCCGGCGGAGGCCATGACGAGGAGGGAGTAGTCCACCCTTGGGGCTGAGGGTATGTACCAGTAGCTATGTGTTCAATCTCTCTCTCTCTCTCTCTCTCTCTCTCTCTCTCTCTCTCTCTCTCGTGTTCTTGAGATGTCACGATCTTGATGTATCACGGGCTTTGTTAATATAGTCGGATCACATGATGTTATTCCCTTGCTATCATGTTGTGATGAATTGAATCTTTCCCTTTGAGATATCGTTATGTTGGATTGAATATTGGATTTGAGAACACTTGATATATGTCTTGCATATGGATACCCATGGTGACAATGGGGTGTTCTATTGATTCACTTGATATATGTTTTGTACTCAACTTGCGGATTCCCGAGGTGACATTGGGGTAATCTATGCATAGGGGTTGATACACGTTCTTGTCCTACTTTCTCCGGTAGAATTCTTGGGGCACTCTTTGAGGTTCTTGGTGTTGGATTGAGTATTATGAATCTGAAATTGTTTGATGCGTATCGTATAATTAACTCATGGATACTTGTGGTGACATTGGAGTATCTAGGTGACATTAGAGTTGGTTGATGCGTATCATATGGTGTTATTCTAGTACGAACTCTTAGATAGATCGATCGGAAAGGATAACTTGGTGTTATTTTAGTATGAACTCTTGGATAGATCGATCAAAAAGGATAACTTTAAGGTGGTTTCGTACCCTACAAACAATTTCTTCTTATGTTCTCCGCTAGATAAGAACTTTGGAGTGATTCTTCGTTGCACATTGAGGGATGGTTATGTGATCCAATTATATTAGCATTGTTGAGATATTGCACTAGAGAAAGTACGGACCCTAGGCGTTGTTTTCAAGCATTGCAATACCGTTTGTGCTCACTTTTGTTACTTGCTACCTTGCTGTTTTTATATTTTCAGATTACAAAAACCTATATCTATGATCCATATTGCACTTGTATCACCATCTCTTCGCCGAACTAGTGCACCTATACAATTTGCCATTGTATTGGGTGTGTTGGGGACACAAGAGATTTCTTGTATTTGATTGCAGGGTTGTTTGAGAGAGACCATCTTCATCCTACACCTCCCACGGATTGATAAACCTTAGGTCATCCACTTGAGGGAAAATTGCTACTGTCCTACAAAACTCTGTGCTTGGAGGCCCAACAAAGTCTACAAGAGTAAAGTTGCGTAGCAGACATCAACGAGTATCACAGCACCTGCTCCAAACGATGCCCCCAAGAGGACACTGATGGAGTCATCATTGTCCGATCCGGGATACCCGAATCTAGGGTTTCCACCGAAACATACCGACATGGTGACGCAACCTGCAACAACGATGACTCAAGAAGGAAATGACATCATAGACGTCGCAGTCATCCGCCATGACCGCAGTCGACCCAATTTTCATCGGAAGTTGCGTCACCCCAATCTTGCAGTTGGGTGGATCCACGAGCGCCCTTGCCAAGTAGATGTACGGCACAGTCGAAAAACCGGTGAAGACCTTCGGCCTCCCCACACCGGTCCCATCACGCGCCCTGGCCGTCCAAAGCCTTGCCTTGAAGGATCTGGCCGGGACGCCAGATCAACGGCCGCCGCTGCCCATCGCAGAGTCGGAGAGCCCACCGGAGCACCCTGTCGGCCATGGGGTCGCTGATTGTCGCCGCACGGCCAGAAAGCCGCCCTGGCCGTCTTGCAAGGGACCCTTCCCAAGGCTCCCCACTCACCACATGGGGTAGCCCCCACATCCGCCTGCCCTAACCCCTTTGGCGTCGGCCCCGGCGGCAGCGGCAACAGGGATCTGCGGGTGCGGGGGTCGGGTGCGCTAGGATCTGATCCCCCTAGTGTCGCACGGGGGAGGCAGTGCGAGCGGGTCGGGAGTCGCAAGTGGGTCAGGAGTCGTACCTCCTTCTTGGTAAAGATCTGATCTGCCCTATGCATCTTCATAGTGATTCTATGCATATACGTTAGCTCGGTAATTTTTTATTTTGTACTATGTTCCCAAACATAGCCTTGTAATATGTAAGGTCTTGCTTTAGCTCTTGATCGTCTAACCCATCGATGAACTCCAAGATGGGTATATCCTGAATTGTACAATTCACGTCGTCATCAGCGGAATTCTTTTCCACCGTCTTTTCGTGGTCTATACTTGCATATATAATCGATGGATGCTTTGACTTGGATCATTCGAAACACATCACGTGCTCCTATGGATCTTGTTGGCCATATCAGTGGAGGATATTGGGATTTTCTTGTTAGATAAGCCCCCGTATATTTCCTCTAAGATTCCTGCTTGAGTGTAGTGCCATGTATGATTCACTGTTCCATGGCGATGATAGTATGTCACATGTCATAGTGGCAAAAAAAGGGTTTCTCCCGCTTTATATTATAAATCAACCATCACACCATCATTCATACGGATACAAGTTTAGAAAGGAAAACAAACAAATACAGAAACAACAAAGATACAAGATGCTGAAAGAGCCACTAACAAGCTTCAAATGCCCAAGCGCGGACTTGAGCATCGAGGCCCTCAGCGAACAAGATCCTACAAACGACACGACAAGACCAAGGGAGCAACCCATAGCCGGAGGAAGACCGTACTCCATCAACTACAATTAGGCCAACTGTAACCGCCCGGGACCGACGCTCCAGATGCCTTCAAGTTATTTTGAGTTTTGCCGTGTGTTTTATTTGTTTGTCGCATTCATCATCGCACCATTCTCATCATTCACATTGCATCGGTACTCCATTGCCATCGTTTTCGAAAACTTGCATCCATTCGTAGTTCTCGGTTCTCCCCGTTCTCGTCGATGACCATTTCGAGACCAAACACACTCGCACACGCCCGCGACATCGTTTCAATATTATCTTATATGTAAGAATAAAACGTTCTCAGAATGGGTTGAAAGTTGGCACGCAGTCTTAGTATATTGTAGGTAGACCGCCTGCCAAATTTCATCGCATTCGGAGTCCGTTTGATACCCGAACCGTTAAACATATAGCGGCATTATGGCCGGTAAAATCGCACACGTTTCGGTTTTCAAAATATCATTGTCAGGCTATCATCTTCCTATCATCTTAGCCCAAAGCCCCCTCTACACATCCCACTAAGCCTACCCTAACCCTCTACGCAACCGGAGCCGTCCGATCGTGATCGCACGGCTTGAAAACGGCCTCAAAACCTAACCCTAGACCCCCTGCATATTTAAGCACACCCCCTATCTAAAAATGGACATCCCTAACCCTCCTTGTTTTTCGCGCCTTCCCATTCCCCCCCCCCCGCCACTTGACGCCGCCAGCCGCAGCCTCCACCCACCTCCAGCCGCTCTAGGCCTGCCCGAGCCCATCCAGCCCCGCGCGTGCCGCCGCTCACCCTCGCCTCCTGCAGCCAGGGAGCCAGCCCCGTTGTCGCGTCATCGCATGCGCCTCACCACTGAGCTGCAGCTCACCGGAGCCCCGCTAGAGAAGCTTGAAGCCACCTAGGCCGACCTCGTTGCCCTTGCCCTCTCCTTCTCCTGTTCTTTCTCTCTCTTCCGTAACCCCTCTCTCTCCTCTAACCCCTGCAGGAAACCAGCACCGCCTTGAAGCTCCGCCTTGGTCGCGTTGTGCGCCAGATCTGGTCGGCCCGACCTCCAGCCGTCGGATACGGTCCCATCCGCCTCCTCCGGCCATCTCCTGTCGCGCTGCCGCGCGTCCGCCTCGCCATGGCCTTCCCCTGCCTCGATCCAGTGGGATTGGGAGGAGGACGACAATGCTCAGGTGTCGCATGGGCCACGTCGCCCGCGTGGGTCGCCGGCCCGCTCGCCCGTCGGCCCAGCGCCGCCTGACCTCCCAGCCGGCCCGGTCCACCGGACCAGCTCGACCTGCCTTGCCTCTCCACCGAACTAGGCTAAGCCCATGGTGAGCCTCCCCAGCCCATTCCCTACTGCCTTCTTATATGATGCCCTGTGCGCTAGATAGCTATCCGACGCTCAGTGAGAAATGACCAAGTCCTTGATAAAAATTGTGTGTTTAAACTCATATATGCATTTTGTGACTGCTACAATTTTTGCATGTTGATCCGATGGTGATGATCTTTATATGTAAATTTATCTACAAGATGTGCTCTACATGATGGTGGTTGTTGCATACCTACTAGGACTCATTAACATTCCTAAATCTCTGTTGCAAAAGTGCATCATGCTATTACCTATAGAAAACTATTATTTTGATCAAACTTTGCTTGATGATTGCATCTAATCCATGAGTCATATGCATTTGTTTCCTTCATGTAAATTGGTCTATGTGATGTCTACTTTGATTCCATGCCATTTCTTGCCATGTATAGCATCTATATCTTGTTCCTTTGCTGCTCTAAAGTAGCCTTCGTGTTAAAATTGTTTTGCTGTTAATGATAAGTTCCGTTTTGCGAAATTCATATTAACCAAAGCATGCATCCTATGAACTTGTCAATGGAGTAATTTGAAGTATGTCATGTCTACTTACTGATAGTATTTTTGATATGCCATGAAATCCATTTTTAGCTATAGTTTTCATCATGTGGACATGCCTACACAATGTTGCTGTTTTGAGCTAGCTAAATAATTCTAAGTCTGAAATATGTTCATCAACTTAGCATTTTGTCTTGTTAATTGCTATGGATCTATAGCTCTTTTGAGTATGCTCACTTTGGGTGTTTTGTAAAGCATGTTGTGGACTATCATGTTGTGCCATTAGTTGTCATGAATAAACTTGGCATCATAATCATTTCTGGTCTCAAACATGTCAACTTGTTAAAAACTGCTGCTCATGTCTACTCTAATTTTCACGAAGTCTGAGAATCTATAATGTGCAACATTGTATCTTGTATGGATAATAGCCATGTTTATGTGAATCTTTTGCTCATCCTCATGTTGAATGAATTGAAGTGCATTATGTCTACTACCATGTTATGCAATTTCATGCTATGATAAGTACTGTAGCTTATTTATTTCTTGCCATGAATATGCCTTCATGTTAACTTTGTTTGTGAAATTTTGTGATTTTCACTAAGTCCTTATCTGCTATATTTTCTAGACATGTTGTGAGCATCCTAACAATTAACCCATGACTCTTTTCAACATGAACCTTTTGGATGAAATCATGAGCATATAAAATACTACTATCCCATGTCTTGTTTGTGCATTTTAAGTGTCTGTAGCATGCTATTTTGATGGTTGCGAAATGCTATGTTGCTGTTTTGGACAGATTGTAACAAAAACTTGAGTTGATTGTTATTGTGAATCGTGGCTCCGTTTTGAACATGTTGTACATGAAACTTGCCTAGAATTCCATGTAGTTTCATAATATGTTGTTGCATCCTGATTAAAATGTTTGTGGTTGTTGTTTGCCTGCATTTTGCATTCATGACATATTTATCTCATGTTGGTCATATCTTTTAGGTCGTAGCTCCATTTTAAGTGATCTATATATGTAACTTGCCTAGAACAACGAGTAGAATCACATGGTGCATTTTTTCCTGTTTAATAAATATAAGATATTTTTTATACAGATCTAGACCATTTTCGAAATTTGCATATGGGGTCGTTTCGGTAATACTATATGTTGTTTCTGACCTCATTTAAAATGCCTAGTTAGTGTAGTTTCATTATGCTTCACCTCTTGCCATGATAAACAACATTTAAAATTGTTGGGTACTTAAACAAGAGTGAGCTAAAGAATTCTAATGTGGAGTTTCCTCAATATGCAACTCGTTGCATATTGAACTTCAATTAATGTGTAGTACTTGATTGTTGTGCTTTGCCATGTCTTGCATAATTAAACATGAAATGCATCATCCTTTTTTGTGCATCATGCCATGAATATGTTGTGGTGTTTACCGTGTCATTTGTTTGTTTCCGGATTTGCTTCTCCTCGCTAGAGTTTCAAAAGCGTTCGGAGTGTGAGGATTCGTTCGACTACGTCCCATTCGTCTACTTCATGGATTCGTTCGTCTTCCAAGCGGGATTTCATGCAAGATGACCATTACCTTGGATATCACTAGTATCATTGATATGCTAGTTGTCTCGTTTCTATTGCTATGTCTCGCTTCCTACCACTTGTTTGTCAAGCCTCCCAATATGCCATAATAAACCTCTAACCCTCCACATCCTAGCAGACCATTGTTTGGCTAAGTTACCGCTTGCTCATCCCTTCTTATAGCGTTGCTAGTTGCAGGTGCAGGTTGTTCCATGTGATAACATGGATATCTTTGGGATATCACAATATTCTTGCTATTTCATTTAATGCATCTATATACTTGGTAAAAGGTGGAAGGTTTGGCCTTTCGCTCGGTGTTTTTTTCACCTTGGCTGCCCTAGTTCCGTTTACCGGTGTTATGTTCCATATTGAGCGCTCGTAACATGCTCGAGGTTGTTATGGGGACCCCCTTGATTATTCGTTTTAGGATAAAACTCTTCTGACAAGGCCCAACATTGGTACTACATTTGCTTAACTAATAAAAACTTGCATAGGGAATGGACAACCCGTGGATAATTTAATCAACAACCCGGGCCAGTTACGGGCCCACCCGGGGCAACCTGTGGATAATAAAAACTTCCAAAACAAAGTCGTGTGCGGGGCCACCCAGGGCAACTCAGGTGCTTAATCTGGCCACTGTACGTTGTGCTTATCTGGTAGTGCCCTGAGAAAGAGATACATGCGGCTACTATCGGGATCTGACCTACCAGGCGGTTTTGCTAGATTTGTTTTACCTTTAACAAATGGTTATGAATGACTCGTAAGTAGGTGTTCAGGATCACTTCTTGATCATTACTAGTTCACGTCTGTTTTTTGCGTAGATCACTCTTCTTATTCTTGTACTCGTAAGCTAGCCAGATATAAAATGCTTAGTGCTTGCTGCAGCTTCACCACTTAACCATTCCTCACCCATTAAGCTTTGCTAGTCTTGATACCCTTGGTAATGAGATTGCTGAGTGCATGTGGCTCACACATTACTACTACAATAGTTGTAGGTATAGGTAATGTGATGCTTTGACGTGAGAGCGATGCTTATTTGATTTGGAGTTCTTCTTATTCTTCAACGATCATAGGATGGGTTCCAGGTCGGCAGCATGGGATAGCAAGATGGATGTCGCTTTTATCATTTGATTTCGTCCGTAGTCGGACCCTGCTTTTATGTATGATGATTTCTATGGATGATTGTATTTAAGATGATCATGATTTAGCTTGTGGCGAGTGTAAGCCAATTCCATATACTCATCTCCTCTTTACATGTACTTGTAATGATATCCATTCTTGCGAAACGACGAGATGCTCTTATATCCCTATCGAGGCCATCGGGCCAGGATGAGGATAGTACCGCATCTTGTATGTTACACCAACCGTAATTGATCCGACGTTCGTCTCTGCCCCCCGAAGAAGGTAACACTGCCCTTTCATCCTGGATCGAAGAACACCACACATTTGGCAAGCAAAGCCACTCACCCCCGAGCTCTTATGAACGAACAGGGCCAATATAATAGGTTACCGTGGAAAGGATGAGAGCACAGCTACCTCACCATGCGCAGCGATGCCCCATACCTAGTCATGGTCGTCGGTAAGGATCACATCAACAACAAGCAACCAAGCCGGAACCCGCTGAAGATCTCTAGTAGTCCACCTCCAGTGCCGCAACCCCGACCACCATGCCATACTCCCAAGGTGATGCCTTCAAGAAGTTAATCGAGGATGGAGGGTCGTTGCCACCCAATCAAAGGATTTTGGGTTTTCACTCGGAACATGAAGGAAGAGGGTAGTGGACGATCTCAATGACCTTTAGGAAGGAGACCAACGCCCAGAGAATCACCGTCATCATGGCCATAGCAGTCGGCTAAGGGTTTCCCCCAATCTAGAGCCACCAGCCCCCACCCTTACCCAGCCACTAAACCCGGTGAGCCAAAGGACGCCGGTAGCATGGACTGACGGGGCAGGAAGAGGTGCAAGGGAGGGGACCACCATCTTCCAGATCCGCTCCGAGGACCGCGGGGAAATCCCGGGAGATCCTTGCCCGCGAGTCCAAGGTGTCGGTGCTAAAATCAGTGAATATCGGGTATGGGGTCCTAAGCTGGTGGTCTTGGCTAGATGGTAAGAGGAAGTAGAGAAAACACAATGTTTACCCAGGTTGGGGCCCTCTCTAAGAGGTAATACCCTACGTCATGCTTCGATTGTATTGATTGTGATGGGGTACAAAGTACATGATGATCTACCTCGAGATCATATGAATGAATACTCTCCTTTGAGAGTTGAGATGATCTATTGACTAGCCTAGCCTCAGTTTATATAATGTAACTGAGGCCTAGGATTACAAGAGTCCTCGCCTTGTGCACCAAGTCTTGTGAAATCTTCCTTGTATGTGTCATGGTCCTCCCCAACTAGATCTTTAATGAACATCCACGGGGGTCCTCGGCCCGGCCCTCCTGGCTAAACCGGTCTTCAAGTTGCGGACGCTCCTTGGTTCTTTTGAACTGTTCTTTGTCTTCGGTCATCGGTCTTGATAGTGGGTTCAACAAATCTTCTTATCTCCGATCTCAAGAATCACCAATCCAAAGAGTTCACATTTCGGGCATCTGAGGAGCCCCTTTAAGTTCTCAGCCTTTACACATGACTTGTTATTTTCATGCCACACCTCGTATTTGAAGTTTTTCCAGAGCGGCGGTGTCCTCTTACAGTCGAGCTCCAATGACGGACTGCATCTGAGGTGTCTTCTTGCAGCCGAGCTCCAACACCACACAACATCTGAGGTGTCATAGATCACCTCGGTCTTGAAAAGGTTGAAGGAGTTTTAGCTGAGCTTCACGGTGAAAAAAATTCCTGTGTAGCCAGCCTCTCGCAGCCAAGCTCCAATGCCAGACTGCTTCCGAGGTGGTGCACCACCTTAGTCGGGCTAATTTTTTGCGATTTTTTTTATTGACGCAATTTATTCGCTGCCGAGATGTATAGCCAGTAGTCGTGAAGGTGTGTGTCGGCCTAAAGTCCAGTATGCACCCGAAGGACAAAATAAAACTTTTGATCCCATTAGCCCTTGAGACTCAGGTCGATTCGCAAAATCTGCATGAGAATCAAGTCCTTACTCGGCACCATACTTTAGGAAAAGAAACGCGGTATGCAGTAGCCCCCGAGACTCGGGTTGGGTGCGGCCGACCAACCCAAGGATCATAATTTCCTCGGAAAGCGTATTGGATTTTTAAATGGACTGCATCCTGGGACTTGGGTTGAGAAACATGGCCGACCTAGGACCGTATCTCCTCGGGAACTAGTCCGAACGTCGTATGCGTTTTGCCAATGTCGAGGTGCGGCTCGGCAGGGAAGATGCCAAACTGCAGGTCGAAAAATATCTCTCCCGAGCAGACTAACACGTAGTACACCTCGACCAAGAGGATGACCTTCCTCCTGAAAGAAAAACATACAAATAGGTTAAAAGTGTTATAAGTTTGAAAAACCAAAAAACCTATGTAAAACCTTTACATTTGAATTAAATAAAGTGTTTTTGTGCCAATCTGAAATTGGTCTTAAAATTAATTTGTGCTTCTGTTGTGCTTTAATATGACACATGTGATCTCTAGACTTTAAATGGGCCAGCCTTCGGCTTCAACCTCCTTTTTCCGAAGGGGGAGTTGTCGGTGTCAAAACCGGCGTATCTCGTAGTAGGGGTCCTAAGCTAGGCGTCTTGGAGCGATGGTAACATGGACACGGGATTTTACCCAGGTTTGGGCTCTCTCAAGGAGATAATACCCTACGTCCTGCTTTTGATTGTATTGGTATGGGGATAGTACATAGTACAGGTATCTACCACGAGATTGTAGTAATGAATATGAGATTGTCTATCGACTAGCTTGGCCTCGGTTTATATAATGCACCAGAGGCCTAGGGTTTAGAAGAGTCCTTGTCTTGTGCACCAAGTCTTGTGGAATCTCCCTTGTATGCATCATGGGCTCTCCGAACTGGCCCATTAGCGAATCGCCCTGGGGGTCCTCGGCCCGACCCACTGGTCGGGAGACGACGTGGTGAGTACCCCCTAGTCCAGGACACCGTCAGTAGCCCCCTGAACCGGTCTTCAAGTTGGGGACGCTCCTCGGTTCTTCTGAACTGTTCTTCATCTTCAGCCGTCGGTCTTAAAAACTGGTTCAACAAATCTTCCCATCTCCGATCTTGAGGATTGCCGAGGTGTATCTGAAGAGTTCACACGTCAGGCATCCGAGGAGCCCCTTTTAAATTCTCGGCCTTTATCAATGCCTTGTTATTTTTTACGCCACACTTAGGGTCTGAAGTGTTTCCTGTGCGGCGGCGTCCTCTTGCGTCCGAGCTCCAACGCCGAACTGCATCCGAGGTGTCTTTTTGCATCCGAGCTCCAACGCCGAACTGTGTCCGAGCTCCAACGCCGGACTTTATCCGAGGTGTCATAGATTACCTCAGTCTTGAAAAAGTTGAAGGAGTTCATCCGAGCTTAATGCCGAAAATAGTCTTTTATGGAGCCAGCCATCGCATCCGAGCTTTATTCCGGACTACTTCCGAACTCCAATGCCGGACTTCATCCGATCTCCAATGATGATGAGCGTCCGAGGTGTCATAGATTACCTCGGTCTTTAAAAAATTGAACGAATTCAGCCGAGCTTAATGCCGGAAATGCCCTCTATCGAGCCAGCCACTTGCGCCCGAGCTTTATGCCGGACTACTTCCGGGGTGGTGCACCACCCCGACCGTGGGCTGATTTTTTGATTGGTGCAATTTATTCTCTGCCGAGATATATAGCCAGTAGCCCTCAAGGTCCGTGTAGGTCTAAAACCCGGGATGCACCTAAAGGATAAAATAATACCACTAATCCCAGTAGCCCCTGAGACTCGGGTCGATTCGCGAAATCGGCCTGAGGATCAATTCCTTTGTCGGCAGCATACTTTAGAAATTAAAATGTGTTGTGCAGTAGCCCCCGAGACTCAGGTTGGGTGCGGCCGACCAACCCGAGGATCATAATCTCGTCGGAAACTGTTTTGCACTTAAATTTTCTGCATTGAATCGTCAATGCAGTAGCCCCCGAGCCTTAATTTGGGCACGGGTGGTCGAATTAAGGTTCGATATTTATTTGACACAAACTTTGTTATGTTTGACCTAATTTATTAGTAATGATTCTATGTATCTAAGTACTTTACATCATTTATGCTGGGATCCGCATTGTACAAGACTTTGTTGACCGACCATCGGCTTCAACCTCCTCGGCCAGTAGCCGAGGAGTGTTTGTCCTACTTTATAAAGCCTTTATGAGGGCAAAGATTTACGGCAAACAAGGCAATCCGGCCATATGGTTTTATAAACAAAGGTACGCGGAGAGATATGTTATATTACTATTTAACGTAAGAAACATCTTCGGGGAAAATAGTTCCTTTATAAGTTCCTTTTCCCAGTCTATCATGTTGACCATGATCGTGAAACCTCAACTCCGATCAATGTGGGAGGAAAATATTGAGGATTTAGTTCGGGGAAAGTTTTCGAACTCTGTGGTCCTTAGTGAACCTAAATTTTCACTTCCGTCGTTGCCGACCAATTATATTCTTAAGATGGCTAGCTTTCGGCTTCACCCAGTCTGAGGTACTAACACGGATGACCCGGAAGTAACAATCGCAGAGGTGCTCCCTTTACCCCCTAGCCGAACAATCGGGAACGTAGGGGATAAGCACAGGAGCCAGGCAACCCAGCTTGGCCAAAATCTTAAGTCAAATTGATGCATATTTATGGCTTTATAACGATGATTACGGAAGGCAGCACTCGTATATTGAATACAAATGCTTTTATGTTATATGCTATTTTGACTCCTTTGTGACCGTTTATCATTTGAGAGTGGCCCATCGTTGGCTTCTACCCCTTTGTAGATGCTACGCAGGGTGTTTAAGCAGTAACAAGACAACGCTTAGCCAACGTCTCGGTGCCCGGAGGCGGTTGTGTTAGCGGAAACGAGGCAATCAGATATCTAGGCTTTATAACTTTCACTTGGTCATGGGAGCTTAAAGTTTGGGAAGCCAGTTACTAGCCCCCGGTTAGTGTTCAGCATCAGCCGAGGTCAAGCCGTTAACACTCTGGCCAATTTTATGAAAGGCCCGTTGTTTAATACGGTCATCGGATCGCCGACCAGTTTATGCTCATTGTGACAGTCAGTTTTCGGCTTTCTCCATTGAGGCACTTAACCAGTTAAACCGGAAGTACAATCGCAGTGGTTCTCTGTCGGCGTACGACACCTATGGGATCGTGTGGATCCCTTTTATGGTTCGGCAGGGAAAAGGCTTGCACAAAGAGCAGATCCAACGATCAATGCGAGGGAATTTTACCCAGGTTCGGGCCGCTGAGAAGCGTAAAACCCTACTCCTGTTTTAGTTGTATTGGATGTGTTTGAACTCTAGCCCCAGGAGCGCTTGCGATGAACAGTACGTTCGAGCAGCAGCTACGCATGCAGAATGGGCCAGAAGGTCCTCTCCTCTGTAGCTACGCCTTGGGCCTCCTTTTATACGTCGAAGGGGTCACCAACAGTGGCGAAGTACAAGAGGTGTAAAGTTGCTACAGTGTTATCATACCTAATACTGACGACTTAAGACAAATGCATTAAATGCTCCGTTTAGGTGTCCCTTACTTTCTTGAGGACGGAAAAAGGGGCCGTCCCATCAGCACCGCTTAACCCCATCCGCCGTTAGCACCTTGACACGCACCCAGGAGGACAAAACCTAAATGACAGGCTGGTCGCTGCGCTGGAGCGGTGACAGGGTGACAGGGTGACGAAGTCTTGCCGGGTGCGAATCTTGCCGGGGCTCCGCAGGCCATCCCGGCAAGATCTTGCCGGGACCCCAGCCTTTGGTCTTCTGTCTTCTGATTATTGACTTGAATGCTTTCTTGATATTCTTGCACTTGCATCCAGCTGTCCCCCGGCAGGCCTTGCCGCTGGTGTGGCTACAACCGTCCGTGCACATGTATGGGGTACTAAAAGACCCAAACTTTAGTACACCGACATGAGCCCCCGGGCCTAGGCCATACACGGGTGCAAGGCATTGTTGGGCTAGGCCCAAACAGTGCACGGGCACGCGTGGCAGGAGTCATTTGTTGTAATCATTCCGCTTACTGCGCCACCCCCCCCCCCCACGATGCACATTGAATGCGCGACGTGGGATACGTGCGTGGAGCAGCCGTAATAGCAGCGTGCTCGCAAAAGCGTTTTCATATTGACTAGTAAAGAGGCAGCCTCACGCCTTCCCCATAAAAAGGAATCCGCAGAGGTGCTTGCTCATTTACCTCTTGTCCTTTCCAATCTGGAAACCGCCGTCGTCTCCTTCCTCGAGCTCGAAACAGAGCCTCTCCCACTCATCCGCCGCCTCCACGCCCTCACCGCCCTCGGCCTCTGTTCCCACAACCGCCATGCCGCCCAAGGCGAGCAAGGGCAAGGAGGTGAAAGCCGCCGTCCCGGAGAACGAACTGGTGAAGATGCAGAGGAAGCATGCCGTCTTCACTTCGGCGCTTGATGCAAACGCTCTGAAGGACCGATACATGTGCATGTCGGCGAGGGAGACGAAGGCTCATCCTGCTACTCGCGTGAGCCCAGGTTCCTCCAAGGGTGGCCCAGATAAATTCCCCTTCTTTGTTGACTACTTTTACTGCGGGCTCTGTCCCCCGTTTTCTGATTTCTTCATTGACATCATGTACACATACGGCTTCCATCTCTTGGATTTTACGCCGAATGCCGTGACATGCATGTCAGTCTTTGCCCATCTTTGTGAAAATTTTGCCGGAGTAATCCCCAACACAGCCCTCTTCCGCCATTATTTCGTTCCCCGTATTCAAAAGGGAGAGGCCCTTTCTAGTTCTATCACTTGGATTCCAAGGTCATGGAACAAAGAGATATACCCAGACGGGGTCTACCGCGAGAAGTGGGAAGAATGGCGGGCCAAGTGGTGCTAGCTTCAGGAGAAAGACCCTCAGCCCTTCTGTTTGCCTCGGCAAACAAAAATGGCGCGTGGTAATGACTGGAGCGCCCTCGATCCTCAAGATGAGAAGCTCACAATTGCAATTATCAGGATCCACCGCCTCAAAGTTGCCGGGCTCACAATAGAAATGATTGGCGCTGATTTCCCTCGCCGGCGCATCGCCCCTCTGCAGAACAATGGGAGACCAGCCTGGGAGTTCCGGAATGCGGCAGATATCATGAGGCTGCGCCCTGGTTTGAATAACAACTTGACGGTCATGCAGCACACAGCTCTCTGCCACAAACTGTTCAGGACTGACGCAAGGTACAAGTTGCCGGGTTGCGTAATTCCCTTGTGCAACAACTCCGCCTTGGCCTCAATCATCGCCATGATGCCGGTGTGTGATGCTCACGGCCTTGACGGAACTTGGGACGAGCCATCCGCAGAGCAGGCACAAGAATTCTTTGACAACTTGTCAGAGAGGGCCATCCGGGAAGAAACGAACCTCATCCGCCCCACCACTGAAGAAGAAGTGGCGTATATCGCTAGCAGGGCGGAAGAGGCGAATCTTGCCGCGGAGGCTGGCAGCGCTGGCTTCACGGAAGGGGAAGCCAGTGAAGAAGAAGTGATGTCTGAGGGAAAACTTGCCGGGCAGGGCGAGGTTGCCGGAGAGCAGAGTGGCACAGCTGACGGGGGCCCTTCTGTCGAAGATACAGCCGAGGAGTAGCTGCACGAGGAGCCCCCAGCTCCCGAGAAGAGGAAGCGTGTTCTTCGGAAGGCCACTTCTGGTGCCTCAACCCACCAACCTTCCGTTTCTGCCGCAGCCAAGCGACCCAGGACCACTCCTTCACCTCCTCACACGGACACCGTGGCGGAAGTTGACTTCGACCTCTCTGCCTTTAGTTCGAAAGGAGAAGAGTAAGGGTCCTGTCACATCCTTTATCTTCTGGATTTCTGGTTTTGCTTAACTAATTTGTCTTGCCTTGGCCTGTCCCCGCAGAGATATAGATACGTTGGCGCAAAGGATGGCGAAGAGGGCAAAGACTTCAACAGGCGATGAGCCGCCAGCAAGCACAACAGGTGCGCCAGAGCCGATTACCATTAGCCCGGAGTCCAGCCCACGACGCAGTCCTCAACACAGCCCCCGACGCAGCCCCCAGCGTGAGTTCACTACTCACTTTCCGCTGGCAAGTGTCGGGGTGTGTATCTTCACTGCTGACATCACTAGGCTTGTAGGAGAGGAGCGGCAACAAGGAGCACCATTGGAGGCCGTTCCTAATGCGCCGCCTCCGTCAACTACGCCGCCCAGAGACGGATCTTCGGCAGGGGCTTCCGCTAGCAAGCCCATTCTTGTTGAGGAGGGGCCGGCAAGCACAGGCACCGGCAGTCCTACATCGGCAACCAATGTTGCCGGGAAAGGAGAAACCACCTCTCAACAGCTTGACGCGGGTAAACCGTTTGCCTCAGAATACTTGTTATTCTGTCTTTCTTTTTGTCTTCTTGAACTTCCACCTCAGCCTTATCTTGTTTGTTTTCTTGGCCTTCAGGTCTTCCCTCGATGGAACACATGGATGTTGATGCCGTTATCGAGGAGACCGCCAGGGATGCTGCCGCCGAGGCCGACAGAGTTGCCGCTGATGAGGCCGCCAAGGATGCTGCCGCCGAGGCCACCAAGGTCGCACAGGAAAAGGCCACTAAGGAGTCTGCTGAGAGGGCCGGCAAGGAGACCGGTGACCATACTGACGGCATTCCTGCCGCAGGAGCGCTTGGTGCTACACCGGTCACAGAGCCCCCAGCCGCCGGTGAGGCGAGTGTCGAGGATCAACCGTCAACATCTGGCGCCCCCCCGTCAAGCAAATACCTCAAGGTTGGCAACAACCTGTTCGTCAGCATACCAGGGACGGCAAGCATTGGGGCGCCAACTAAAGGGGAAATCTTTGACGAAGACGTCATCGCCGCTGCTGGGCTCAAGATTGTCGACGAGCCACGCACCAGCAGCAGAAAATCCGAAGAAGAAAAACTCCTCCAGGCCATGAGTAACAACTTTTAGAAGCTCCAAGCGCTTCACCGCGCCCGGAAAGAGAAGCTGGACTCCAGGGCAGCAGTTGTCAAAGCAGCGGAGGCAGATTTCCAGAAGCGCATTGAGGAAACACAAATCTGGTACGCTGAGGCCTTTCAGGAGCTGAAGGCGAGTCAAGAGCAGCTGAATCAGAGCTGGAACGAGCTCCTCGTGAAGCAGTCTGATGTTGAGAAGGCACAAGAGGAGGCCGCACAACAGGCCTCTGTAGAGGAAGCTCGCCTAACAGAGCGTCGTGTCGGGCTCGACGCTCATGAGGAGGACCTCGCCGCTCGCGAGAAGGCACTTGCCGACAAGCTTCGCGGCAAGGACGAAGAGATTGAAAGGCTTGTCACGCAGCGGACCCAAGAGCTGGAGCAGAAGCACAAGGAAGCACTCAAAGCTCTGGCCACAGACCACGCCGGCAAGCTAAAGGAAGCCGTCGATGCTGCCGGAGCTGCAGAGGCCGCCAAGAACGAACTGGATCAGAAGGTGAAGGGGCTGGAAGCAGATCTTGAGGATCACGGCAAGAAGCTCTCGACACTCAAAACCGAAAGAGAGAAGACTCTCTACAGCTTGGCGGAGATACAAATTGCCATGTCCGACAAGATCATGCAGCTCTCCTCAGCCAATGACTCCATTACTGGTCTGAAGCTGAAGCTGACCACGCTGGAAGAATCCCTTGAGAACATCAAGGCTCGTGAGAAGGTCTTGATCAAAGATCTCCGGAATGAGAAGGACCTGCTCAAGAGCGCCGCCGCCACTTATAATGACTTCGAGAAAGGCGTCAAGATCTGGACTGAATGCCTTGTCGATGTTGCAGAAAGGCTTGCAGCAGAACTATCCTCCATGGGCTTGCAGAACTTCAGGTATTCTTCTGATGAAAGAGTGTCTCCGAGCGCCAAGGTGACCTTGTTCTTCGAGGGCATGATCGATGCGCTCAAGCTACTCCACTCTGATCGAGCAACCCATCTGGCCAACGAATCCCGCAAACTCTGCCGGGCCGTCCTCCGCAAGGTGCTCATAAAAGTGGTGCACAAGAACCCTGGCATCAACCTCACCAACGTCCTCGACACCTTGCCGAAGAATGTAGACCTCAAGGCACTCGAGGAGCTTGTCGCGCCCATCGTCGACAAGGTGGGTCAAGTCAAGAGGATTGAAGGCGAGCGCAGAGACTAGCTACTTCACTTCTCATTGTCGCCACCATTCCATGCCAAAGACAATTTTGTCTTATGTTAGAATCGCGGCAGCTATCAATGTAATATAGCTTGCTGTGTTTTGAATGAATGCACGCTATTCCTCTTGTCTGATTTCTTTCTGTATGGAAAAAACAGTACGCTTATTGGAAACTTGCCGGCGCGCGCACCCTTGCCGCGAGCGCTAGGTGCGGGACTTTAGCAGCCTGCTAGAGGTGCTGCTACCGGCAAGAAACCTTGACGTTTTCAGTGCAGCCACTTAAACTGTTGAGCGGACTCGAAACAAAATAAGGGCGCAACCGATCATGACAAGGTTCCTTCGCGTGCAGGTTTCCCATACATAGGCCGAAATCGTTCAAGGAGAATAACCTTACAAAAAATTGTTTAAAGTTTCTGCAACTTAGCTTTTCGTTGCTGTACTCCTTCCGGCAGGATGTCAACCTTCAACGTCACCTGTCGGTATCCATACCATCATCCCCCCGGCAAACTTGCATGCGAGGGAACCTTCTGTCCTTTGAGAAAAAGAAAGAAGAGAAAATAGAGATATGGAACCTTGGCGGCTCGTTAATGCTTATCGGAAGCAGGTGTAATACAATGTCGCAGATAAGCATGCATATAGATTAACATGGAAATCGACAAGAACTATAAAACACTTAAGCTTATTCAACTATGCACAGGGTCTGCGCCTGGCTTTGTACAAAGGATTACATGCATGCCTTGGCGGCAAGACTCGTACAAAAGGTAGTTGCCGGGAGACCCGGCAACCGCACCTTATGGATAGAACTTATGAAGATGTTCAATATTCCAGGAATTACTCACTGGGACTCCATCTTCGGTCTCCAGGCGGACTGCGCCAGGCCTGGTGACTCGTACTACCCGATAAGGGCCTTCCCACTTCGGCGTCAACTTGTTGGAATTCTTGGCCGACTGAACGCGCCGAAGAACAATGTCGCCTTCCTCAAGACTTCGGGCATGAACCTTGCGGCTATGGTAGCGGCGCAAGGCTTGCTGGTAGCGTGCAGCTCGCACAGCAGCCTGAAGACGATCTTCCTCAAGGAGCGTAACGTCATCTTGCCGCAACTGCTCTAGCTCAAGCTCATCATAGGCGAGCACTCGAGGTGACCCGTATGTGAGTTTCGTGGGGAGAACTGCTTCCGCCCCGTATACTAGGGAGAAGGGTGTCTGGCCGGTGGCTCGATTTGGTGTCGTTCTGATTGACCAAAGAACTGCCGGCAGCTCATCAATCCAGCGTCTTCCACACTTGCGCAGTTTGTCGAAAGTTCTTGTCTTAAGACCTCGCAACACCTTAGCATTTGCCCTTTCCGCCTGGCCGTTGCTCCTTGGACGAGCAACATTAGCAAAACAGATCTTGCCGCCAAGGTCTTGGACGTATTGCATGAAGGTGTGGCTTGTGAACTGTGTGCCGTTGTCAGTGATGATCCTGTTTGGCACACCAAAACGGCAAACTAGTCCTTTGAAGAACTTGACGGCTGATTGTGATGTCACCTTTCTCACTGCTTCCACTTCCGGCCACTTTGTGAACTTGTCGATTGCGACGTACAAGTATTCAAAGCCCCTGGTAGCGCGGGGAAAAGGGCCCAAAATGTCGAGCCCCCAGACCAAAAATGGCCAGGAAAGAGGGATTGTCTGAAGAGCTTGAGCTGGTTGATGCAATTTCTTTGAATGGAACTGGCACGCTTCACACTTGGTTACTAGTGCAGTTGCATCCTAAAGAGCAGTGGGCCAAAAGAAACCTTGCCGGAATGCCTTACCAACAAGGGCTCTTGATCCTATGTGGGAGCCACATATGCCTCCATGTATCTCTGCCAACAGCTCCAGTCCATCCTCCCGAGGAATGCACTTCAATTTCACACCGTTCGGTCTTTTCTGTACAGGACATTGTCCACAAACTGGTACATATTAGACTGATGGGCTACTTTCTCCGCTTCTTCCTGTTCTTCGGGGAGTTCTCCTGTTTGGAGGAACTGAACAATGTGATGTGCCCATGCTGGAGCCTGGGGCTCGACAACAAGGATTAAAGGCATGTCTTCTGCCGCGGGAGCGTTTGTCTCTACAACAAAGGCTCGAGGCCTTGCCGGAGCCTGTTGCTCCCCGGCGAGCTCAGCGGGAGCGTTTGTCTCTACGGCAAGAGCTTGAGGCCCTGCCTGAGCCTGTCGCTCACCGGCAAGCTCGGTGTCGTTCCCGGCAACTTCTTTGCCGGCGGCCTCTGAGAGCTCTGCCGGAAAATACTTGCCGGGACTCAACTTCCTTCTCTTATCTTGCTTCGCGGATGGTACTACGGATGGCTGAGTCAATTGAAGCACAAAACTCCCTGGTTCCACAGGTAACTTGAGGGCAGCACGTTTTGACAGGTCGTCGGCAATGTTGTTCTCTGTACGAGGAACATGCTCTGTTTGCAGACCGTCAAAGCACTCCTCCAACTTCCTCACTTCATCTACGTAAGCTTCCATCAACGGGCTCTGATAATCTTTGTTGACTTGCTTGACGACAAGCTGTGAATCACCTCTGATGATGAGCTTCTTAATTCCAAGGTCTGCCGCGATCCTGAGACCGGCAAGCAGCCCTTCATATTCCGCAGTGTTATTTGTCGATCTATCCCGGGGAAAGTGCATCTGAATCACGTATTTGAGGTGCTCTCCGGTGGGTGCGACAAGTACCACGCCGGCACCGGCGCCTTGCAGCGAGAAAGCCCCATCAAAATACATAATCCACTCTTGATTCGTTTCCTTGCCGGGGAGAGTTGTCTCCGGAATCTCTTCGTCTGGCGTTGGGGTCCATTCCGCAATGAACTCCGCCAAAGCTCTGCTCTGAATGGTTGAAGTACTTTCAAACTTGAGACCAAAACTTGATAGTTCCAAAGCACACTTCAAAATCCTGCCGGTTGCATCTGGATTTCGCAAAATCCGCTGCAACGGAAAGCGAGTGACGACGGTGATCTCATGTGCCTGAAAATAATGGCGCGGCTTCCTGGAGGCCATAAGGAGGCCGAAGAGCAACTTCTGCACACCAGAGTATCTTGACCTAGCCCCCTGCAAAAGGGAGCTGACAAAATAAACTGGGCGCTGCACCATTTTCTTCTTCTGTGTTGCTTCATTTGACTGCGCAGATCCTACTTTATCAGCACCAGACTCTGCCGGGGAAGATCCCAGCTCATTGCTTGGTGGTCTTGCCGCTGCCGCTGCTTCTACGTTGACTTCTCTCTCTGCCACTAATGCAGCACTCACCACTTGATTCGTCGCCACTAGATATAGCAACAACGGCTCTTGTGGTTTAGGTGCGGCTAGTACTGGCGGAGAAGAGAGGTACCTCTTCAAATCCTGCAGCGCTGCCTCCGCTTCCGGAGTCCACTTCATTGGACCTGCCTTTTTCAAGATTTTGAAAAAGGGCAGGGCGCGCTCAGCAGATTTGGAGATGAACCTACTCAGAGCGGCAATGCAGCCGGCAAGACGACGCACATCTTTGACGCGTCTTGGCGCTTCAATTTTCTCAATTGCCTTGATCTTGTCGGGATTCGCCTCGATCCCACGCTGAGACACAAAGAACCCGAGAAGCTTGCCGGACGGAATGCCAAACACACACTTCTCAGGATTGAGCTTCAAATTGATCTTGCGCAGATTTGCAAATGTCTCTTCTAAATCTTGTATGAGCGTCGCCTTGTCCTTGGTTTTGACCACTATGTCATCCATATAAGCTTCCATATTTCTATGTAGCTGGGGCTCAAAACCAATCTGGACCGCTCTTGCAAATGTTGAACCAGCACTTTTCAACCCAAAAGGCATACACACAAAGCAATATGTACCACATGGGGTGATAAATGTGGTTTTCTCTTCGTCTTCCTTTGCAATGAAGATCTGATGATATCCTGAATAGGCGTCAAGAAATGAAAGCAAATCGCAGCCGGCAGTGGAGTCCACAATCTGGTCGATGCGCGGCAAGGGAAAAGGATCTTTTGGGCAGGCTTTATTGATATCTGTATAGTCAATACACAACCTCCATTTTCCATTCGCCTTGCGCACTACAACTGGATTGGCTAACCATGTTGGATGGAGCACTCCTCTTACCAAACCTGCCGCTTCCAATTTCTTGATTTCCTCGGCAATAAACTGTTGCCGCTCCAAAGCCTGCTTCCTAACCTTCTGCTTGACGGGCCGTGCATGAGGACAGACAGCAAGATGGTGCTCAATCACCTCCCTGGGAACACCGGGGATATCAGATGGTTGCCATGCAAACACATCGACATTCGCCCGCAGGAAGGTAATGAGCGCGCTTTCCTATTTGTCGTCGAGGGTGGAACTTATAGTGAAAGTTTCTCCCGTACCATCCTCCTTGACGGAAACCTTCTTAGTTTCTGGTGGAGCTACCTTGGATTTCTTGCTCTTGCCGGTGGAGCTCTCTGGCACATCCTCAACAGGAGCGCATCACTCCGAGGAGGTGCGTTTGCCGGGGTGTGTGCTAGAGGTCTTGCCGGTCTTCTTCCCCCTGGGAGCTTCAGCGGCAGGAGCAAGTGCCTTGGCGACAGGTGCTGCAACTACCTCCCGGTAAAGTTGGTCGGTGTAGATAAGCGCATCCTTCTTGTCGGAGTTGACAATGATGACGCTCATCGGCCCGGGCATCTTCAATGTATTATAAGCGTAGTGCGATGCCGCCATGAACTTGGCCAACGCTGGACGGCCAAGGATCCCATTATATGGCAATGGAATCTTGGCGACGTCGAAAACAATCTTTTCTATTCTGAAGTTCAGGTCATTACCAAATGTTACTGGTAGTGTGATCTTACCCTTCGGCTGGCTCCTTCCTGGATTGATCCCTTGAAACGTGCCCGTTTCCTCGAGATCTCCATCAGGAATTTGCAACCTTTTGATCACATTGGGTGAGATCAAGTTCAAACCGGCCCCACCGTCAACTAACATTTTCGTCACTTTGAGGTTGCGAATCGTTGGTGAAACCAACAATGGCAGACACCCGACCGCAGTTGTGCGATCAGGGTGATCCTCAGCGTAAAAAATGATAGGCGTGTTGGACCATTTCAATGGTTTCCGGGCATCGACAGATGGCTCTGTCGCATTAACCTCGCGCATCCACTGTTTAAGTCGGCGGTGGGAAGAATGCAACGAGGCGCCCCCGTCAATACACATGACTTCTGTAGCTTTTTGAAATTCATGCTCGCTGGACTCGTCGTCCTCCTCGTCATCATCGTCACCCCCTCTTGCTTGTCGCGGCCTAGAACGGGCCTCTCCTTCTGTTGCTTGGCCTTGCCGCGGCGACCTCCTCGGCCACCGCGTTTCTTGCCGGACCCCTCTGCACCATCCTGGCCCTTCTCCTTATCTCGCCGTTCATACTCAGCTTTCTGCTTCTCGACAAGCTGCTCAACTTGCCGGCAGTTTTGGAGATCATGGCCCTTGGTGCGATGGATCTTGCAGTACTGCTTGTCGGAGCCCTCCGGCTTGTCGGCAGCCGCCAAGGCCTGACAGGAGGCGCACCCGGCAACCTCCTTGCCGGGGCCGTCTACCTTGATCTTCTTGGTCGTGTCGAGGTTGCCGGATCCCTCGACGGCAAGCACGGCCTTGCCCTTGCGTTTCCTATTACGCTGTCGGCCTTTCTTTGCCGGGGCGGCGGCGTCTTCGTCTTCAGAGTCGATTCCTGCGCCAGCATCCTCACCAGGGAATCTCCTCCCTTCTTCAGCTCGAGCACATTTATCAGCCAGAGCATAGAGCTCGGCAACATCCCTGACTTTGTTCATCGCCAGCTCTTCGTGCATCCTGTGGTTGCGCACGTTCTGATGGAACGCGCTGACAACAGCGGCAGGATGAACGTTTGGGATGTTGTGATGTACTTGCGCAAGGTTTCGCCCTCTTTCTAGGGGATGAGATGCAAATCACTTTCCTGGCTAGGAGCTTGGTGGCCTCCGGTAAAGGCGCCAACAAACTCATGACACAGATCTGCCCAGGAAGAAATGGAATTTTCCGGCAGATGCATCAACCACGACCTGACGTTGGGCTTAAGTACCAACGGGAAGTAGTTGGCAAGTATCTTGTCGTCGCGAGCCCCGGCAGCCTGCACCACAATGGTGTAGATGCTCAAGAACTCCGACGGGTGAGTCTTGCCGTCGTATTTCTCCGGGACCTCCGGTTTGAATGTTTGGGAATTGGGCCACTGGACTCGCCGCAGCTCACGGGTAAAAGCTGGACAACCCACCTCATAAGGTAGGTCACCAGGATACCCTGGCGCAGGCTCATCTACAGTGGGTCCTGCGCGCTTATCAGATTGATGGCGCGCTTCCCGCCGCCGCTCGATGGTAGTCCGAGCGTCTTCTTTGCTTCGTTCCCGAAGAACTTGACGTTGATCGCGGCGAGTTCGCGGATCAGACGACGCCGTTGAATCGTCATCATAGGCGTCGATCCGCCGAGTCAGCGACCACTGTTGCCACCGTGGAGGAGAGTGCATCGTGGTCGTACCGCCTCCAGTCTTTTCGCCATCGGCGCGAGCCGGCTCGATGGTCTGCCACCGCGAAGGCTCCACCCGCTGCAGCCCATCTTCATTAGCGAGGCCGACGAGGCTCTGAATAGCAGCTCTCCATTCTTCGAGCTTCTCCGCAGCAGGAGGAAAATTCAGGAGCAGCTGTGCTCGCGCCAATGCTTCTGCTGGTGTAGGCGGCGGCGAAAGGTGCGAGGAACGTGAGGTGCTCTGACTCCTAACCATGTTAGAAGGAGCTCCATCACGGTCCCGCGACCGCGTGCCGCTTCCACCAGTATTTTGGCGTGCATGCTGGTCCCGTGCATCTCGAGAGTGATGCTCAGGAGTCTTTCCTTGGGGATGCTTAGAACCACCAACGTCACGGCGCTGTTCATCGCGTGCGACCTGAGAAGGCCGCGGCGCATGCGCCAGCGTGGGTGTCTTAGAAGGCGCCCTCCCGTCCTTGGAGTTCGCTATGCCGCCCGTAGGCAACACAGCTCCGTCCTTAGATCTAGTAGCGCGCAGGTTGCCGTCGCTGCTACGAACAACGCCGCTCGCTTGGCTTTGATCACCAAAACGTCGTGGAGGCTCAAGACCTCCGCCTCCTCCGCCTACGTCCACACTGTCGCCCGTCTGTGTAGCTACAGCCGCACCGGACGCGGATGGACCAACCGCCGTAAAACCCTTCTTTTTGGGAGCCATGGCGATGAAGATGATGAAGAAACTGGCGCGCTGATCACTAGATCAGGTTGGCGCGACCTTTTCCCTACCTGGCGCGCCAAAGATGTCGGCGTACGACACCTATGGGATCGCGTGGATCCCTTTTATGGTTCGGCATGGAAAAGGCTTGCACAAAGAGCAGATCCAACGATCAACGCGAGGGAATTTTACCCAGGTTCAGGCCGCTGAGAAGCGTAAAACCCTACTCCTGCTTTAGTTGTATTGGATGTGTTTGAACTCTAGCCCCAGGAGCGCTTGCGATGAACAGTACGTTCGAGCAGCAGCTACGCATGCAGAATGGGCCAGAAGGTCCTCTCCTCTGTAGCTACGCCTTGGGCCTCCTTTTATACGTCGAAGGGGTCACCAACAATGGCGAAGTACAAGAGGTGTAAAGTTGCTACAGTGTTATCATACCTAATACTGACGACTTAAGACAAACGCATTAAATGCTCCGTTTAGGTGTCCCTTACTTTCTTGGGGACGGAAAAAGGGGCCGTCCCATCAGCACCGCTTAACCCCATCTGCCGTTAGCGCCTTGACACGCACCCAGGAGGACAAAACCTAAATGACAGGCTGGTCGCTGCGCTGGAGCGGTGACAGGGTGACAGGGTGACGAAGTCTTGCCGGGTGCGAATCTTGCCGGGGCTTCGCTGGCCATCCCGGCAAGATCTTGCCGGGACCCCAGCCTTTGGTCTTCTGTCTTCTGATTATTGACTTGAATGCTTTCTTGATATTCTTGCACCTGCATCCAGCTGTCCCCCGGTAGGCCTTGCCGCTGGTGTGGCTACAACCGTCCGTGCACAAGTATGGGGTACTAAAAGACCCAAACTTTAGTACACCGACATTCTCCCTTTGCACTCCTAGCCGAACAAAGCGGAACGTATGAGGCAAGCACAGGAGCCGGGCAACCCAACTATTGACCGAAGACACAATTCGAAACTGGTGCATATAAAGCAATATCCGAGAACATTTTGCCGAGGACTCTTCGGAGTGCCTTGGCTTTTGGTGGGTTCGGCTCTAGTCACAGCCCCCCGTTGATATTGCCGATGCTTTAAAAGTGTACTGCGAGAGTTATGCTCGGAAAAAACAAAATTTATGCAAAAAACTTTCTGTTTAGATAAAAGAAAATTGTGCCAATCCGAAACTGGTCTTAAAATTAATACGTGCTTCGGTCGTGCTTTAACATGATACATCCGATCTCCGGGCTCCAAGCGGGCCAGCCTTTGGCTTCAACCTCCATATCCCGAAGGCGGAGTGTTTCTCCGAGACCTGTTTAGCGAACTAAACTCAAGCGGCTTTAGAAAGAAACCAGGCTATCCGGCTATTGACCACACACTAGTGTCGGAAAAAGGAGTGGTAGAAAAAGACTTTGCAACGACCAAGAAGAAAACACATTTATTATAAAATAGCTCATACAAATTAAAGAGCCCCCAGTTAACTTTGGGGAAAGGAAATCGTTTTTAACAAACGATTTTTTTTGTTTAACAAAAAATATAATGTTTGGTTGAACCGAACAAAAAGTAAAATTTCAAAAAGAGCTGAGCACAAAAAACGACTTAGCTGGTTAATGTGCTCGGTGCGGTCCTGGGTTGTGGCGGGACGGAGACGTAGTCTTCAGCCTGGCCGAGGTTCCAGCCCCCAAGCCCGAGCTAATCGAGCGAAGAGCTCAGGCCAGGAAGTGGAAACGCAGCACAGTTGCTGCGGCGAGGCGAAGCCTCGAGTCCAGCCGAGGAGACAGAGTAGTTCGGCAGCGTGATGGCAAAGCCCCCACGTCAGTCGATCATGCCGATGACGCTATTTGGTTGATGGAGGCGGGATGACGATGTCGGCACGCTGAGGTGACCGCATGATGCGGTCGAAGTTAATTACTTGTGCACACAATACATTGCAAGCCAAGAGTAATAACAAATAATAATAAAATGAGAATCGTCTACTTAATTAACTTAAGTGAAGTAAATAATAAGAAAACATATAGCCTAAGGGCAGAGGTCAGCAGAGGCGGGACGACGATGTCGGCTCGCCGAGGTAGCAGCATCGTGTCGTCGAGGTCGATTATCTGGTGCGAGGTCGATGTCGACACAGGTCGGAAACACACAAGAGGCTAGCCAGACCGACGTCATACACGAATATTGATAGAATATCTCTGAAAAAATAATGCAGTGCAAAACCAATAGAAAATATTCGGTGCATAATAATAATTTTATGTTCTGCGGGCATATTTAGGAAAAACAAAACCTGGTATTCACCCGATGTAACACCCCCGGTTATCATGGGAAAAGAAAGTGTTTTTAACAAAAAAAAAACTTTTTTTATTTAACACAAATATAATGCTTAGTCGAACCGAACAAGAATTTAAAATTTTGACCATGAAAGCGACTTAGCTGGTTAATGTGCTTGGTGTTGATGATGTGGGCCGAGCTTACAGCGGGTCGAGGTCCCAGCCCCCAAGCTGGTCCCGAGGTGTCCGAGCAAAGAGCTCGACACTCTAGAGTGGCGACAGAACTCAGCCGATGTGTCGAGGCAAAGCCCCCAGTACAACCGAGGTGAGGAAGTAGTTCGGCGAGATGACGCCGATCTCCATGGGTGAGCCGATGTGATGAAACAGGTCGGCACAATATACGTCATCCTGAAGAAGTGACGACGTGGGGACGTCGGCATATGGCAGCTCATAGGGGTGGCGACGTGGACTGGTTGAAGTCTGACTTACCTATGTACATAAAATAGTGACAGCTAAAAGTAGTAATGCTAATAATAAAATCTTCCAAGTAATTAATTTAGTGAAGTATATAATTAAGAAAATATGGCCAGATCGTCGAGGTCGGCCCAGCAGAGTGGTGACGCAGCGAGGTTGACGTCAGCCAGATGAAGCGATGGGGCGGCGGTGTAGATGCCACCAGATCCCATGGAACGTCGGTTCAGCGTGCGCGGAACAGCGACGCCGACGTAGCACAGTGGCAGCGAGACGAAACATGAACTCGGAAGACGACATAACCATAAATTACCTATCCTGTGTACGGAAAGTAATACTGGCCGAAGCCATGATTCCCAAAGAAAAATATTATGTATTGAAAGTACTTTGGAGATATAGCACCTGACAGTCGCGCAGGAGGTTAGCCAAGTTGAACGTCGGTAAAACAAAGTCCGACGAAAAAACTGCCTGGCAGCAGCGAAACGACGGAGCCGACCATTAGCAGTCAGGCGATCTCCATGAAAAGTAATCCTGTTGTTCCTCGCGGCTGCTTCAATTGTCCAGTAAATTCGATGAATCGTCGTTGTCGGATCGTACGGGAAGACCGGATCCCTCGACGGCTCTTGAGATCAAACTTAATCTGTCAATAAAATAGCGCGAGACGAAACTTGGATGGTCGAACCATCACGCTGCCTTAGCACTAGCTGTGAAGAGAAAATCTGCATACAAAAACCAATGCAAACAAGCAAACCGAGAGGTACTCTGGCAAGATTAAGTTGTACAAAGTAATTAACTGGAACAGTGGCACCTGAGCACGTTCAACCTCTACTTCTCGGACACTGAGATCCTTGGAAAGCGTGCCTTTAAGACTTGCCTCCTCACGTGGAGCAATGTTCACATACTACTAGGATCCTCCTAGCCCAGTTGATACAGCAGATTCAGTTGACCGCATTGTCGATGCCTTGCGACCTGCGGCTGGCCGTGCTACTCGATCGTTGCTGATGTGATCGTCAGCTTGCAACTTTGGTCGAGCAGATTCGTCCGCAGGTTGATCCAAACGCCTCGGAACTTGAAGTTCCTCTGGATAGATGGGATAGCAGCGCAGCGAACCGCTGGATTGCTACCCTCCGGGCTGCATCTGATTGCTGTAATTGCGATTAGATCGGATCCGACAAATCGCTAAGCATCAGTTAGGTTGCCGTCATCAATCTTCAGCTCATCCCGATTTCCTGTGACAATATGCACGAGACCTCGGCAATAATTTGCAGGAAAGATAACTATCAAAAAATAAATCTAATTGAAAAAATATCACCTAAATCATCCCATTGATCCGTGACGACCGCCCAGCAGGCCTCAATGAAAGCACCAATGTCGGTGTCAAAACCGACGTATCTCGTAGTAGGGGTCCTAAGCTAGGCGTCTTGGAGCGATGGTAACATGGACACAGGATTTTATCCAGGTTCGGGCTCTCTCAAGGAGATAATACCCTACGTCCTGCTTTTGATTGTATTGGTATGGGGATAGTACATAGTACAGGTATCTACCACGAGATTGTAGTAATGAATATGAGATTGTCTATCGACTAGCCTGGCCTCGGTTTATATAATGCACCAGAGGCCTAGGGTTTAGAAGAGTCCTTGTCTTGTGCACCAAGTCTTGTGGAATCTCCCTTGTATGCATCATGGGCTCTCCGAGCTGGCCCATTAGTGAATCGCCCTAGGGTCCTCAGCCCGACCCACTGGTTGGGAGACGACGTGGTGAGTACCCCCTAATTCAGGACACCGTCAGGAGTGCTTCTGAGGCTAGTTTAACAAACTAAACTCGAGCAACTTTAGAGAGAAACCAGGCTATCCGGCTATTTGACCATACACTCGGGTCAAAAATGGAGTGGTACAAAAAGACTTTGCAATGACTTAGGAAATAATAATAATAATAATAATAATAATAATAATAAACACATAAATTTATGAACACTAGTTAACTTGGGTAAAGGAAGTTGTTTTCACCAAACAGTGTTTTTAACAAACAAAGTTTTTATCAATCAGCTTTTTGTTTAACAAAAATATAATGCTTGGTTGAACCGAACAAAAATTAAAAAACTGGAAAAATGAGCATGTAAGCGACTTAGATGTTTAATGTGTTTGGTGTTGATGACGCGGTCCGAGCTTGTGGGACGAAGTCGCGTATCGCTTTCTGACAGATCTGGTATGGTGTGTAGTCCTCGGCCTGGCCAAGGTCCGAGATTCCAAGACCGTCTCGAGGTGACTGAGCTAGAAGCTCGGCTTGTGAAATGGCGATGTAGCAAGGTGAAGGTCCTGGTCCAGCCAAGGTGACGAAGTAGGCCGGTAAGGTGACACCGAAGTCTCGGGGTAGGTTGGAGAGGTGATAACGAAGCCTACGGTCCTGCCGAGGTGACGGAGCAGGTCGACGCGATGGTCGTCGGCTCGATGAGGAAATGCCAACGCTTGTCGGAATTTGTAACACGGTCGATGTCGACTTGATGAAGTGACTGCGTGGCGATGCGAGTGCACCCGATCCGTGCAACCCGTGGGGCGATGATGTGGTCTTGACAATGATTTGGCTTTTGCGATGTCGAACACTTGGTCGGCTCATCGAGGCGATGATCCGAAGTGTTTTTCATCGGCTTGATGGAGCGACGTCGCAGTCGATGCTGGCGTAGGTCGGCATCCGTTGGGCGACAAGGTCGGGTTGGTTTGACACCGGCATCCGTGGAGCGAAAAGGTCAGGTTGGTTTGACACCGACAAGACGATGAAGATTACCTTGAAAAAGGCTTAAAAATTTTGTGCACGTGTTTCAAAACAAAACACAATACCTATCGTGGGAACAATTCCGACAATAGAAACGGGTAGTGTAATGGAGCATGATCTATCGAGATGCAAATGGATGACACGAGTGTTTTAGCGAGTTCGGGCCTCTCACGGTGAAGATAACAGCCCTACGTCTCATGCTCCGGAGAGGCTTTGCTTATCTGTCATGAACACGGAGTTACATGGTGTATTTGAGAGAGAGGGGAGAGCGGATCTCCATGCCTGAGCTAAGTCCTGAGACTAGTGAGAGCTAGAGCGCTAAGGGAAGAAAGAGCTAGCCCGAGCTATGTGGTGGGGGTGGCTTATATAGAGTGCGCCACCCCCTCACCTCTTGTGTTACAAGATGGTGGCGTTAATGCCTAATGACAGCCCACTACGAAACCTCCACTGGGAGGAGGATGCTCCGACTGTCTTGCTGATTGTTGGACCTCGCATATCCGAGTGAGTCATACGGCTGAGTGATTGACCGTCATCCGAGTGGATGGGACGTTGCTTGTCTGAGTGAATAGTATGTCTGAATGTATCTAGACCCACTTGATGTGTGGACCCCATGCTATTATGGTATTTTGACCCTTCATGGGCCTACCTATTATGTGTATCCCAACAGTAGCCCCTGATACTCCGACTGATTGCTGGTAGTCGGTTGGAGTGTGTAGAGTCTGTTGAACTTGACTGTTGTTGCTGGACCTGACCAAGCAGAATGTTTTTTTTGTAATTCTCTTCCAGTGGGCGCACGCTGAGTGCACCCACTGGGTGTAGTCCCCGAGCCTCTGTCGGACTAGATGAGTCTGGCAGAGGGTTTAAGTCTTCTAGTGTGAAACTGAACTGAACAGGTGAACTATCATGCGCTTGGCATCGTAAATTTTTGCGATTTGAAGCGGAATCAGTCGGACTGATCTTTGTGCGCTGGGCACGGTAAATGAATTTAGCCTGGAACTGGGTCAGTCAGGCAAATCTTCATGTGCTCAGCATACTGAATGCTTGTTGAGTCTGCCTTATATGATTTCTGGATCAAGGCTGAGTCCCCGAGTGTATTTTTTTAACTTTGGTGATTGTTGGACAACATCTAAGCCCCGAGTGTGGATGATGTCTTCACTTTAACTTAGACGATACGGGGTCGCAACTAAGCCCCCGACTGTGGATGATGTCCTCACTTGGATTACTTTTTAACTTAGGTGATGCGGGGTCGCAGCTAAGCTCCCGAGTGTGGATGATGTCCTCACTCGGATTTGTTTTTAACTTCGGCGATGCGGGGTCGCAGCTAAGCCCCCAAGTGTGGATGATGTCCTCACTCGGATTTGTTTTTAACTTAGGCGATACGGGGTCGTAGCTAAGCCTCTGTGTGTGGATGATGTCCTCACTCGGATTTGTTTTTAACTTAGGCGATATGGGGTCGCAGCTAAGCCCCCGAGTGTGGATGATATCCTCACTTGGATTTGTTTTTAACTTAGGCGATACGGGGTCGCAGCTAAGTCCCCGAGTGTGGATGATGTCCTCACTCGGATTAGTTTTTAACTTAGGCGATACGGGGTCGCAGCTAAGCCCCCGAGTGTGGATGATGTCCTCACTCGGATTAGATTTTAACTTAGGCGATACGGGGTCGCAGCTAAGCTCCAGAGTATGGATGATGTCCCCACTCGGATTTGTTTTTAACTTAGGCGATACGGGGTCGCAGCTAAGTCCCCAAGTGTGGATGATGTCCTCACTCGGATTTATTTTTAACTTAGGCGATACGGGGTCGCAGCTAAGTCCCCTAGTGTGGATGATGTCCTCACTCTGATTTATTTTTAACTTAGGCAATACGGGGTCACAGCTAAGTCCCCGAGTGTGGATGATGTCCTCACTCGGATTCGTTTTTAACTTAGGCGATACGGGGTCGCAGCTAAGCCCCCGAGCATGCATGATGTCCTCACTCGGATTAGTTTTTAACTTAGGCGATACGGGGTCGCAGCTAAGCCCCCGAGTTTGGATGATGTCCTCACTCGGATTAGATTTTAACTTAGGCGATACGGGGTCACAGCTAAGCCCCCGAGTGTGGATGATGCCCTCAGTCGGAGTAGTTTTTAACTTAGGCGAAATCAGGTTCGCTGCTAAGTCATTCACCCACTGGGGGCGATATAGCCTCTAAGGTACGAAAAACACCGGAGTGAGTGGCGACGCTCAGGGCGTCCTAGTGATGAATACGCACCACACTGAGTGGCGACGCGCGGGGCGTCCAAGTGATGTAGACGCATCCCGCGGAGTGGCGACGCGCAGGGCGTCAAAGCGATGAAGACGCGCCGCATGGAGTGGCGACGCGCGGGGCGTCCAAGTGATGTAGACGCATCCAGCGGAGTGGCGACGCGCAGGGCATCCGAGTGATGAAGACGTGCCGCACTGAGTGGCGAGGCACGAGGCGTCCGAGTGATATCGCCGCATCCCGCGGAGTGGCGACGCGCAGGGCGTCCAATTGATGAAGACGCGCCGCACAGAGTGGCGACGCGCGGGGCATCCAAATAATGTAGATGCATCCCGCGGAGTGGCGACGCGCAGAGCATCCGAGTGATGAAGACGTGCCGCACTGAGTGGCGACACGCGGGGCGTCCAAATGATGTAGACGCATCCCGCGCGTGGCGACGCGCAGCGCATCCAAGTGACGAAGATGCTTACAGCTGAGCGACAGCGCGCGGGGCTGCCGAGTGATGACGACGCGTCCAGCTGAGCGACGGCGCGTGGGACGGTCGTGCGATGAAGACGCGTACAGCTGAGTGACAACGCTCGGGGCGACCGAATGATGAAGACGCATACAGCTGAGCGACGGCACGCGGGGTTGTCGAGTGATGACGACACGTCCAGCTGAGCGACGCCGCGCGGGGCGGCCGAGTGATGAAGAGCGTATAGCTGAGCGATGGCACGCGGGGCGACCGAATGATGAAGACGTGTACAGCTGAGCGACGGCGTGCGGGGCTGCCGAGTGATGACGACATGTCCAGCTGTGCGACGGCGCGCGGGGCGGCCGAGTGATAAAGACGCGTACAGGTGAGCGACGGCGCGCGGGGCGACCGAATGATGACGACACATCCAGCTGAGCGACGGCGCGCGGGACGACCGAGTGATGAAGACGCGTACAGCTGAGCGACGGCGCTCGGGACGACCGAATGATGAAGACGTATCCAGCTGAGTGACGGTGCCCGGGCCGTCCGAGTACCTGCACGCCAGTCATGTGGATGGAAATGCCATCAAAATAAACCTGGACGTCTTAGTTGTCATCGTAGACGTTTAGTTGTCCGAGTGACCGTTGGCGAAGTGAAACCGACGCTGCAGAAGTGACTCGTCTTCACCACCGGCACAGACATCCCATGATAGGACGAGCAGATTCTCTGCCGTCGTTGAGCAGAATCGACCGTAGCCGATTCACGCTGCCGGAGGGAATTGAGCGGAATCGACCGTAGCCGATTCATGCTCCCGGAGGGAGGAACCATCGGGGCATCCATGGGCACCAGACATGCTCCCCTACGGTGGTTACTCCATGCATGTGAAACTGATCGTGTTTACTCCATGCATGACGTGGGGCATAGCTAGTTAGTCAATGCATGTAAAACTGAAGGCGCTAATAGCTAGTTAATCCATGCATGCAAAACTGAAGGAATTAAGTCTATGCATGACGTGGGGTATAGCTAGTTAGTCCATGCATGCAAAACTGAAGGTGTTAATAGCTAGTTACTCCATGCATGCAAAACTGAAGGAATTAAGTCTATGCATGACGTGGGGTATAACTACTTATTGTATGCATGCAAAACTGGAAACGTTAGGTATAATGCATGACCTGATTGTTTGGACTACCGTGCATTGATTGCAGGCGGGGGTGATCGTGGCTGCGGCAGGCCTTCACCGTGAAGACTATCGCCGTACAGGCGATGCCGAAGAACGGAGTTGTCGTGTGTGGGAGCTCGACGGTGATGTCGTAGACGAGGCCGGAGACGACGGGACGGACCGTGCCGGTGGCCGTTAGTACGAGTTACGGGGCGTTGTAGACGAGGTCGGAGACGACGGGACGGACCGCGTCGGTGGCCGTTTGTACGAGCTCAACGGTGGCGTCATAAACGAGGCCGGAGACGACTGGACGGACCACGTCGGTGGGCGTTTGTACGAGCTCGACGGTGGCGTCATAGACGAGGCCAGAGACGACGGGACGGACCGCGTCGGTGGCCGTTTGTAGGAGATCGCCGACGATGAATGAAAAAGGAACCATCTGCATCATGGTTCGATAGACGCCATGCCCCACGGTGGGCGCCAAATGCCGTGGGAATGATTCCAACAATAGAAAGGGGTAGTGTAATGGAGCATGATCTATCGAGATGCAAATGGGTGACACGAGTGTTTTAGTGAGTTCGGGCCTCTCACGGTGGAGGTAACAGCCCTACATCTCATGCTCCTGAGAGGCTTTGCTTATCTGTCATGAACACGGAGTTACATGGTGTATTTGAGAGAGAGAGAGAGAGGGGAGAGCGGATCTCCATGCCTGAGCTAAGTCCTGAGACTAGTGAGAGCCAGAGCGCTAAGGGAAGAAAGAGCTAGCCTGAGCTATGTGGTGGGGTGGTGGCTTATATAGAGTGCGCCACCCCCTCACCTCTTATGTTACAAGATGGTGGCGTTAATGCCTAATGTCAGCCCACTAAGAAACCTCCACTGTGAGGAGGATGCTCCGACTGCCTTGCTGATTGTTGGTCCTCGCATATCCGAGTGAGTCATACGGCTAAGTCATACGGCTCACGATCACAGGGAGACAGTTGGTTTTGCGTCGCGTGCAACGTGCGACTTTTCTTGTTTTTTCTTCTCTGCTATTTATTTGCTTACAGGAAAGAGGAGCTGGTGGCGATCCTAACAATTCGCCACGATCCGCCGGACTCGCGCCATCCCACGAGTCGTGATCGTGCCTCCTAGCCACCAGCGAAACTACCGGGGCCACGACGGCTGCGTCGATCTACTGGCCCATGCAAAGCTACATGCCCGGCACGCACACATCGCGGCTCAGGCTATCCTATCTGTTTATTTGAACGGAAGGAAAAACAGCTAATGTAAACGACTAGATTAGCTAACAAATCACCCCCCTAATCTTGTCGTTGGCGAATCCTTTCAACCATGCCGATCCTCCTCCTCAGCTCCTGGAAGATAAGGCGCCCAAGTGCTTTCGTCAGAGTGTCAGCGAGCTGATCGCTGGTCCTGACATAATCGATGAGGATCCGTCCCTGCTCCACACATTCGCGAATGAAGTGATACCTGATCTCTATGTGCTTGCTTCGGTCGTGGAAAACAGGGTTCTTCGCCAGGGAGATCGCCGATTTGTTGTCGACGAGAAGCTTCGGCTGCACAGCTTCCTTGTTCAGCATTTCTCCAAGTAG
The DNA here is from genome assembly GCA_039707655.1 of Elymus sibiricus. Classification (NCBI taxonomy): domain Eukaryota; kingdom Viridiplantae; phylum Streptophyta; class Magnoliopsida; order Poales; family Poaceae; genus Elymus; species Elymus sibiricus. The sequence goes on from CM077675.1 coordinate 148,930,343, forward strand.
CCGTGCCAGCCAGATGCCCTGACACGCAGCGGTGGTGGCCGCCATGTACTCAGCCTCGCACAAGGAGATCACCACCACCCTTTGCTTCTGAGACTGCCAGCTCACCGGGCTCTTGCTGAGGAAGAAGATCACGCCCGTAGTGCTCTTCCTGTCGTCCGTGTCCCCGGCATGATCCGAATCACTATAGCCGGTTAGCTGCAGTGCTCCTTCGCCACGCCCATATGCGCAGCCATGATCCAGCGTCCCCGCCACGTACCGCAAGATGTGCTTCACCGCGGCGTAGTGGTCGGAGGCAGGCTTCTCCATGAACCTGCTCAAGTACCCGATTGCGAACGAGATGTCGGGTCTTGTGTGTACCAGGTACCGTAGCCCGCCGATGATGCTGCGATACAGAGTCTTGTCCACCGGGTCGGCGGAGCTCTCCTTGCTCAGCTTGAGCCGCACCTCCATGGGAGTGTTGCATGGGTTGCACTCCTCCATGCCCGCACGCTCCAACAGCCGCTTGGCGTAGGCCGCCTGCCCGAGCACGATCCGATCGCGCTCTTGGCTCACCTCGATCCCGAGGTAGTAGCTGAGCTTGCCCAGGTCGCTCATACGGAACAGCCTGGTCATCTGCTGCTTGAAGGAGTTGATCTCAGTCGTGGCCGCGCCGGTGATGACGAGATCGTCGACGTAGACGCCGACGACCGCGTGCTCCGACGGATAACGCTCGAAGCCCAGTGCGCACAGGCTCTCGTCCAGCTTCGCGTTCCAGGCTCTCGGCGCCTGGCGGAGTCCATACAGCGCCTTCCGGAGGCGCAACACCTTGCCCTCCTGGCTGGCCACGACGTACCCCGGCGGCTGCTGCACGTACACTTCCTCGTGCAGGTCACCATTCAAGAAAGCGGACTTTACGTCCATATGGTGTACCTGCCAGCCATGGTGCGCCACGAGCGCGACGAGGACACGCACCGAGTCCATGCACGCGACCGGCGCGAAGACCTCCTCGAAGTCCACGCCCTGCCGCTGAACGTAGCCCTTCGCCACCAGCCGCGCCTTGTGCTTCACCACCACGCCTCGGGGGTCCTTTTTTAGCTTATAGACCCACTTCAGGCCGATCGGGCGGTGACCGGGCGGGAGCTCACTAAGCTCCCACGTCTCGTTGGCGACAATGCTCTTCATCTCTTCGTCCATCGCTGCATGCCAGCCTTGCTCCCTCTCCGCCTCAGCGAAGGAAGCGGGCTCCTCTCCCGCGAGCATGCACAGTTCGCTGTCACTGTAGATCGCCTCCACTTCTTCGGTTGTATCCCACAAGTTCTCCAGCGTGCGGTATCGGCGTGGTGCCTCCGCGCCGAGGGGTGCCTCCGATGCGCCAGTGGGAGGGGAGGCGAGCTCAACACCCTTAGGTGTCGAGATTGGCGTTCCGTACGTCGGGGAGGCTGGAGAGGGCGTGTCGATCACCGTCCGCGGCGTGGACGGCTTTGCGTTGGGCGTGGGCACCGCGTCGTGTGCGCCCGAAGTGTCCGCCGGTTTCGCCCGGGCGTTGGGCGTAGATGCGGGCACCAGCTCGATGGTGAAGGAATCCATGCGCTTGCCTTGTCCCTCCGTGACAGAGCTCCAGTCCCACGATGCGTTCTCGTCGAACACGACGTCACGAGAGACGTGGGCACGCCCCGAGGGCGGGTGGAAGACGCGGTAAGTCACAGATCCTGGCTCGTACCCTAGGAACACCATGGGCACGCTGCGATCGTCGAGCTTCTTCGGATTCGGGCGCGTCACCTTTACATGGGCGACGCATCCGAAGGTGCGGAGGTGCTGCACATTAGGCCGGTTGCCATACCAGGCCTCGTAGGGCGTCATGCCGGAGACGCTCTTCGTCGTCGCTCGGTTGAGCAGGTACACGGCCATGGTCACGGCCTCGCCTCAAAAGCGCGCCGGGACACCCTTGGCTTTGAGCAGGCTCCATGCCATGCCGACGATCGTCTGGTTGCGCCGCTCCACCACCCCGTTCTATTGCGGCGTGTAGGGGGCGGTGAGCTGCCGATGCACCCCCAGTTCGGCGAAGAACTCGCCGAGGCTCGTGGAGTTGAACTCCCCCCCGCGATCGGTGCGTAGGGTCTTGAGACGGTGACCGGACTCGCGCTCTGCAGCTGCCTGGAACTGCCTGAGTGCCGTTTCCGCCTCGTCCTTGGTCACGAGCAGGCGCAGCCACATGAACCGGCTCTTGTCGTCGACGAGCAGGAGGAAGTACCGTTTTCCTCCCGGGGTGGCGGGCGTGATCGGCCCGCACAAATCCGCGTGCACGAGTCCGAGCACGTCCTCAGCGCGGTTCTGAGCTTGTCGAGGGAAGGGGGCTCGCCGGTGCTTGCCCACAAGGCACGCCTCGCAGACTCGATCCACCATGTCCTCCCGCGCGAGTGTCCGGAGCGCCTGGAAGTCGATATGGCCGTAGCGTGCATGCCACAGCCATGCGTCATCGCCTCCGTGCATGGCAAGGCACACCTGGCGCGCCACGCTCAGGCGCAACACGTACATGCGTCCTTGGTTGCGCTGCACACGCGCGAGCAGGCGCCCGCCTGGGTCTCGTAGCTGCAGAACGCCCTGATGGATGTGTGTGTCGTAGGCGTTCTCGTCCAGCTGGCCTATGCTCACAATGTTGCTGCATAATCGAGGGATATAGTACACCTCAGAGAGTACCAAATGCTCACCATTCAGGCATTGGAACAGGATGGTTCCCCTCCCCTCGATCTGCACAGCCGAGCCGTCGCCCAACTTAACGGAGCCGCGCACGCCGGTGTCAAGCTCGGAGAAGATCTCCCGCCGCCCGGACATGTGGTTGCTGGCGCCCGTGTCCAGGAACTAGGAGGTGTCGCACCCTCCACCGTCCGACGCGGGGCGCGCCTGGGAGCGCTCCTCATTGAGCATGACATGCTCCACGGCCATCTCCGTGGGCGCGGTGAGCGCGTACAGGCTCGCCAGGAGGAGCGTGGACTCCTCGGTCCCGCCTTCCGCCAAGTGAACCCGCTCCTTGCGCTTGCGCCGGGGCTCAGTGCAGTCCCGCGAGAAGTGCCCCATCTTGTTACAATTTTAGCACTTGACCTTGCTCATGTCGCGGCCGCCCTTGCCGTTGCGACCGCCCGACCCGCTGCCGGTTTGGGGTGGACGGGAGTCGTTCCTCCGTCCCTGATTCTTGCCACGGCCGTTGTTCTGGCCGCCGCCGCCGCCAGAGCCTTGGCCGCTCTCCCGCCCTTGCTTGCGCGCCTCCCACTGCTCCTCAGTGAGAAGGAGCTGCCCGCCGCCCTGGTTCGGTGCAGGTGCGCCGCAGCGCTCCTCGGCGGTCCGCAGCCGGCCGACGAGCTCCTCAACCGAGATCGTGTTCAGGTCGAGAAGCGTTTCAATCGCCATTGCGATCTGCGCGTATCGTGAGGGAACAACACGCAATACTTTCTGCACGACGCGTACCTCCTCAATGTTGTCGCCGAGGGTGCGCAGCTGGTTCACGAGGCTGGTGATGCGCATGTCGAAGGCGTCGAGGGACTCCCCGTCGTGGAAGGTCATCTGCTCGAATTCCGCGCGGAGTCGTTGCGCGGTGGCCTCACGCACACGGTGCACCCCCATGCGCATGACCTTCACGGTGTCCCAAGCCTCTTTGGCCGTCTCCTTGACGACGAGGACGCCGAGCATCTCCGGCGGAACGGTCCGGAACAGGAGCCGAGCGCCAGCTTGTCGTCGCGCACGCACTGCGCGTTGCCCTGGATGGCGTCCCAGAGTCCCCAGGACTCCAGATGCACCTTCATCACCAGCGACCACTCGATGTAGTTCGTGGAGGTGAGCGTTGGGAACGTGGTGCCGGCGCCCGGCACGAACGGCGCGCTCTCCGTGGCCGCCGCCTGGTGGATCACCACCTGCCGCTCCCGCCTCACACGGCTACGCCCGCGGCTGCGCTCCCGTGGTAGAGTCGCTGAGCGGCTCGGCCCACCCCTGCCTCCGTTGCGGGGTGCTGCCACCGCCGCCGCTGCCGCCGCTGCCTCCTGGTCCGGCCGCTCTCTGGTGTCGGACATGATCGCCTAGATCGCAAAACGAGGCTCTGAATACCACTTGTTAGGAAACTATGCTAGCTAATCTCACGATCACAGGGAGACAGTTGGTTTTGCGTCGCGTGCAACGTGCGACTTTTCTCGTTTTTTCTTCTCTGCTATTTATTTGCTTACAGGAAAGAGGAGCTGGTGGCGATCCTAACAATTCGCCACGATCCGCCGGACTCGCGCCATCCCACGAGTGCTGATCGTGCCTCCTAGTCACCAGCGAAACTACCGGGCCACGACGGCTACGTCGATCTACTGGCCCATGCAAAGCTACATGCCCGGCACGCACACATCGCGGCTCAGGCTATCCTATCTGTTTATTTGAACGGAAGGAAAAACAGCTAATGTAAACGACTAGATTAGCTAACAGCTACTGCTACAAGCTGGAACGCGCTCCTGATGACGATGACATCCACCATTGTGAACTCGTGGCACGGTGCCGTGACGGTCACTGCCGTTATATCTGGCCATGGGAAGCCCGGCTCGATCGGCCAGGCCCGACCCGACCCAAAAAAACCCGAACCGGTCCGCCCCGACCTTGCCCACGGGCCGGGCTCGAGCCTAGATTTTGAGCCTGATAACCGGGCCGGACCCGTCATATTTACATTTTACCGAAAAGGTCCGGCCCGAGGCTCGACGGGCTTTATCAGTGACGGGCCGGGCTTGGGCCTAAAACCAGGCCCGGCGACCGGGCCGGGCCGGGCTGGGCCGGCTGGGCTGGGCTCGGGCGTACTTTTTTTTTTGCTCGGGCTTGGTTAGGCCCGGCCCGGCCCGGTGGATGGCCAGGTATAACTGCCGTGAGCCGAGGCGACAGTGCTGTTAGCCACGGGCGCGCTGCTGCAGTGGCGGAGCGAGTACGCTCGGGATCAGGATGGGAGAGGGGTCTCGCTGGTACGAGCTTTTCTTTTTTTTTGTCGGTGAAAAAGCGTGATTGGACGGTCGTCAAACGCAGCAGATCGTGTGGTGTGGGAGGCGATCGTTCGGTCGACCGACGCCTACCTGCCTTCGCCGAAGATGGCGCGCAGGCGGAGGGCGTAGGGGCACAAGGCGCCGCCTGAAAGACAAAGGAGTGTCCTGCTCTTCCAAGGCTCAAATGGCGTGGTGTCACTGTCCGACTCCCGAGCCGAGACGAAGCCGCCAAGCGCCAGTTAAGGCGGAACAAAGGAGGCCTCCCCCGATGCGAATACGCCGGCGCAGGGAGGTCCTGCCTGCCCAGGATACTTCGCCCCAGGTTCCGCCAGTCCCCACTCTTCGCCTCCCCCTGATTCTTGATTGGTTTTTCTGAGCTCACGATTCGGTTCCAACTTCGTTCCAAGATAGCAAGATAGTCCGGTCGCGCATGGTGACCTGTGCTTGATTAGCCCGGCAACGCTGATGCATATGTACAGTTGGGGAATTTAGTTGAATTTCGAGATCTTTGGCTGTTCGTGCCTAGAACAGAACAGGGGGAGGGGGGTTGGCGAGAATGTCTAGCGGGTTCAAGAACAAGAAGAAGGGCCACGAATGGGATTTGAACGACTGGAGATGGGACGGAAACCTCTTCCTGGCCACGTCGTCGTCAAACGCGAACGCTCCGTCGGGGTGCGGCAGCAGGGAGCTTGGGCGAGCTGAGGAGGGGGGCAGTTTTGGTGCTGCTGCTGACAAAAGCAGGAGGAGGAGGAGGAGAGGCACCACGGTGGATAACCCCGAGGAGCCTCCTCATGAAAGGATTGCTGTTCGGAGAGGACAGATCGGAGAAGAAGAGAGAGCTGAAAATGCAACAGCAGCTGCATCTTCCAGCTCTGCTCCATCTTGCCTGGTCGACGGCTGCCACGCGGATCTCCGCGACGGCAGGGACTACCATAGGAGGCACAAGGTGTGTGAAGTGCACACCAGGTCGACTCTCGTTCGTATCAAAAACATAGAGCATCGGTTTTGCCAGCAGTGCAGCAGGTCAGTCAACGATTCATTTCTTCGTGTTATCATGCATGCTACTTATACCTTAAGCCATTGCTTAAATTGTTTCGCAGAAAAAGCATTGCTTGTACCTTAAGAGAGAGGCGTTTTGGAGGCCGAGCTCCATGGAGGCCTTTATTTTTGAAAAATTCAAATTCAAATTTTTATGGTTCAAAAAATTCTGAAAAAAAATATGCGTGTATGTAAGGATGTAACCCACATGTGTGTAAAAATTCATGATGAAATACCTTGAGTTGCGACCTGTACAAAAAAGACAAATTCATGGCCTGGGAGGATGAATATTATCATGTGTTAAACAGCCCCAGATTTGTCTTTTTTGCATAGCCCTCATTTCAATGTATTTTGAACTGAAAATTTACACACATGTGTGTTATGTCTTCATGTATATCTGTATTTGTTTTCAGAATTTTTTGAAATGCAAAAATATGAATTTCGATGAAATTTTGAATTTGAATTTGGAGGCCTCACTGGAGGCCGAGCTCCAAAAGGGATTTCCGCAGAAGAAAATGCTTTTTGTACACCCAAGAACTGTACTGACAGCTTTGTCTAAGCTTTGCTGTGGTTTGAAGGGGAATCATTTGACATTTGTTTCTAGGTTTCACCTTGTCCAAGAATTTGATGAAGGGAAGAAGAGCTGCCGCTCACGCCTAGCAAAACATAATGGAAGGAGGAGGAAAGCCCCAACCCAGGCTGTGAATTCCTCAAGTGAAAATCAGTCCTTAACCAGCACATTACTCCTCTTATTGAGACAACTCGCTGGACAAGATTGTAAGTTTCTCGGATAGTATGTACAGTACGGTGCTACACATTGATTTTTGTTGGTTCATATGCGGTTGATCCATGCTCATATAACCTCAGTGTTATGTCGTCTCAGCTGCTGCTAGCTCATCTGAGCAAATCAATGGTCCGAATTTCTTGGTTAATCTTTTGAAGAACCTTGCTGCTGTTGCTGGCACACAGGCATGTCAAGATATGCTAAAGGATGCAACATCATCAAATGCTGGTAACTATGTTGGGAATCAAAGTAGACCGCAAGTCCCTGCAGGTAAATAGTCCTCTGATTAACTGCTGTTGCACAAGTCAAATAAGTACATATTCTGAAAATAAATGATGTGTGCACAACTTGACATGTGTCCCCAGAAGAGCCTCCTGTGAAAAGGCGTGCGCGGAATTTTGATCTGAATAACGCTTATGTCGAGGAAGATGAGGTACATTATTTAGGTTGATTCTCTTAGGTTTCCTGCTGACTAATTGCGTTTTAGCTGCAGTATCCCTGATGCCCCCAAAACATTTGCAGAGCCGAACAGATAAAATTGTCTTCAAGCTCTTTGGCAAACAGCCAAATGATTTTCCTGCTGATCTACGTGCACAGGTCATTTACCATATGCAGATTGGAAATAGTGCTTCTCTTGACAACTTTATCCCTTCAAGTTTTTGGAACAATTTTTTGTTTTGGTTTGCAGATCCTAAACTGGTTGTCACATTATCCAAGTGACATGGAAAGCTATATTAGGCCTGGTTGTGTAATTCTAACTATTTACCTTCGTCTTCCTAACTGGATGTGGGATAAGGTAGCGCTGCGTTATATAAATAGTACTAGTGTTCTAAACATGCTTATCTCTTCTCTATGGTCACTAGTGAATAAACTGCTTACGAATTCAAATAGCAAAACCTAAACTGCGAACCATGGATAGAGAAGCATAATCCTCACTTACTGTTATTTTTCTTTTGTCTGAATTTCTCTAAAGCTTAATGTCGATCCAGCTCCTTGGATAGAAAATCTCATTAGCATATCCACTCATGGTTTCTGGGAGACAGGATGGATGTATGCTCGGGTGCAGAACCGCCTGACATTAAGCTGCAATGGTTTGTTCGCCTTATTTTTCTATTTTTACATCCTTGTTCATTTTTCTATTTTTATATACGTACGCAACCAACAGCTTCATATGTTTGTGGCTTCCCTTTCTTTGCAGGCAGGCTTATGTTGGTGTCTCCATGGCTACCTGTAATAGGTGACAAGCATCAGATACTGTGTGTAACTCCCATTGCGGCTTCTTGTAATTCGACGGCAAACTTCTCAGTGAGAGGCTTCAACATAGCTCAACCAACCACAAAGTAGGTACCACGCGTCAGTCTACACTGACCTGACCTGGATTTATTACACTGGCAATAATGGTGATATTCGTTCCAGATTACTTTGTATATTTGGAGGGAAATATTTAGTCCAAGAAGCAACACAAAAACTACATGATGATCCTGCGGTTCAGCAAGGCCCTCAATGTCTGACCTTTTCTTGCTCCTTCCCTAGTTCAAGTGGAAGGGGCTTCATAGAGGTGAGTTATTTTTCCTTTTCTCTTTTACGTTCTTTGAGTTGTTTGTTTTTATACATCATCATTTCCTTTTTAAAGTTACTCAACTTAATGGTTCCTTATCCAGGTTGAAGACTATGATCAAAGCAGTATTTCCTTTCCCTTTGTTGTCGCCGAAGAATCTATATGTCGTGAGATTCGAATGTTGGAGCAGAAACTGAATATAATTGCATTTGGTGAAGGAAGAGAAGATCTGATGGCTTCTCGCAGCCAAGCCTTGAAGTTCCTACATGAAATAGGGTGGCTTCTCCAAAGGAGCCACACACGAGCTACATCATCCAAGGCTCCGCGACATCTTGGTGTGGGTTTTCCTGCTGCAAGATTCAGATGGCTCCTGTCCTTTGCGGTTGATCAGAAATGGTGCGGCGTCCTACAGATGCTGCTGGACACCTTGTTCCAGGGCAATATCGACGTCCCCTCACCAATTGAGTTTGTCCTGGGAGAGAGTTTAGTGTTCAAGGCTGTCAACAAGCGGTCCAAGCCCTTGGTTGACTGCCTACTGAGATACACAAAGAATTCTGCACCGGTGGGCAGTGGAGCCGTGGCCACACCAGCTCGGTTCGTGTTCACGCCTGACATGACTGGTCCATCAGATATTACACCTCTCCATGTTGCAGCTACCATCACCAATGCTGCTGCTGTTTTGGATGCTCTAACTGATGATCCCCAACAGGTACTTGTGCTGAACTCTCATGCGACTTTTTTCCCTCGAATTGGAAAATTCTCGAACAAACAAAAAAACTTAGTGCGTGTGCGAATCAGAACCTTGTTGAGTAGCTACGGCAGGGTTCTACATTAGTGTTGGATCAAAGATGGAGTTGCCTTCAACCTTTTCATTTACTTTTGAGAATTTGTTGCCGACACTGAAACTAGGGCTACTGAGTGGCTTCTGCTTGCAATATTTTCTCCTTGTATTTTCTTTTCATTCCGTTGCTCACTCGGCCTAAATGTGACAGCTGGGGATCAAAGCCTGGAAGAATGCCCGCGATGCTACCGGGTACACTCCAGAGGATTATGCTCGGAGGAGCGGCCACACGTCCCACATCCAGATGGTACAGAACAAAATCAACAGCAGGTTACCTACAGCCCATGTGTCTGTTTCCATGACCACCACTGGTATCGCCGAAGAGCATGCAGATGCAGGTCGGCCGAGATCAACTGATCAGACCGTATTTGATGTCGAGAAAAGCCCACCGGGGTGCAGACAATGTGTCCAGCTCCAGCACAATGCCTACCGGCCCTGCCCAAACAGGTTCTTGTCGAACAGGCCTGCGGTGCTATCCTTGGTCGCCATTGCCGCTGTCTGTGTCTGCGTAGGGTTGATAATGCAGAGCCCGCCGGTCGTCCGCGGTATGCCGGGCCCTTTTCTCTGGAATCGCCTCCGTTGGGGACCCACTTGAAACAGCCAGTCGGCTGCAGGTTCTGCTATAGTCTGTACACTCGAGAGCGAGGATGCTTGTGATAGACCAAAGTGCAAATTCTGTACATTATATGAGTTGTGGAGCGCCTAACTCTGCTTAGGTAGCAGTAGTTCGTGCATATTCAACCTTTTCATTGCTGTGCTGTGATAGAGAAACGGTCACAAGAGCCCGGTATACCTTCCTACTGGGGTGGCCGGCGTGCATCACATCGCAATTCTCTGCCTGCAGGAGACCAAGATTGATATTTGGTCAGCGGGCAATTGACCCGCGTTGCGGGGCGGACATTTTCAGAGATAGGAGATCCTGAGAGTGTATTGCAGAAAACATCGACATTGAAGACTAGGGTTGCAGGAATCACAATTCTACATTTTTGTACCAAAAATCACTAATTCTGAGGATATTATTTTTACAAAAAGCACCAGTTGGCGGCTTAGGCCGTTTTAAACACGATTATAACAGGTGGGTCCCAAATTTGCTAACGTGGCGTAAACACAGATGGCGTTAGACGGTGGTTAGTCCGAATTTACAGAACAACCCCTTGTATTTTGCATAGACACCCTTCATTCGTAATAAAAAACGCGATCAGCCCCCAACTCGGCCATCTCGCCGGGGAGGTGCCCGGACGCTGGCCATCTCGCCGGGGAGGCACCCGAACGTCGGTCGCCCCCTGCACGTGCTTCCCGCTGGACCCGCGGGTGGCAAGGAGGCCGAGCCCCCATCTTCCCTCGTCGACGCCGTTCCACGCTGCCTTCTTTCGCCCCGGACAAGCTGCGGGACGAGGCGACGTAGCAACGGGAGGAGGCGACAGCGAGAGCAATCGGCGGTCGCGGCCAGAGCAACGGGAGGAGGTGACCGCCAGAGCAATGGGAGGGAGAGGAGGTCGGAGCTGGAGTCGTGATGACCCACAAGTATAGGGGATCTATCGTAGTCCTTTCGATAAGTAAGAGTGTCGAACCCAACGAGGAGCAGAAGGAAATGACAAGCGGTTTTCAGTAAGGTATTCTCTGCAAGCACTGAAATTATCGGTAACAGATAGTTTTGTGATAAGATAATTCGTAACGGGTAGCAAGTAACAAGTGTAGCAAAGGTGCAGCAAGGTGGCCCAATCCTTTTTATAGCAAAGGACAAGCCTGGACAAACTCTTATATAAAGCAAAGCGCTCCCGAGGACACATGGGAATTTTTGTCAAGCTAGTTTTCATCATGCTCATATGATTCGCGTTCATTACTTTGATAATTTGATATGTGGGTGGACCGGTGCTTGGATGCTGTCCTTACTTGGACAAGCCTCCCACTTATGATTAACCCCTCTCGCAAGCATCCGCAACTACGAAAGAAGAATTAAGATAAATCTAACCATAGCATGAAACATGTGGATCCAAATCAGCCCCTTACGAAGCAACGCATAAACTAGGGTTTAAGCTTCTGTCACTCTAGCAACCCATCATCTACTTATTACTTCCCAATGCCTTCCTCTAGGCCCAAACAATGGTGAAGTGTCATGTAGTCGACGTTCGCATAACACCACTAGAGGAGAGACAACATACATCTCATCAAAATATCGAACGAATACCAAATTCACATGATTACTTATAACAAGACTTATCACATGTCCTCGGGAACAAACGTAACTACTCACAAAGCATATTAATGTTCATAATCAGAGGAGTATTAATGATCATTAAGGATCTGAACATATGATGTTCCACCAAGTAAACCAACTAGCATCAACTACAAGGAGTAATCAACACTACTAGCAACCCACAGGTACCAATCTAAGGTTTTCAGACAGAGATCGGATACAAGAGATGAACTAGGGTTTGGAGAGGAGATGGTGCTGATGAAGATGTTGATGGAGATTGACCCCCTCTCGATGAGAGGATCGTTGGTGATGACGATAGCTTTGATTTCCCCCTCCGGGAGGGAAGTTTCCCCGGCAGAACAGCTCTGCCGGAGCCCTAGATTGGTTCTGCCCAGGTTCCGCCTCGAGACGGCGGCGATTCGTCCCGAAAGCTCTCTTATGATTTTTTCCAGGTCAAAACCCTCCATATAGCAGAAGATGGGCACCGGAGGCCTGCCAGGTGGGTCACAAGCCACAGGGGCGCGCCCAGGGGGGTAGGGCGCGCCCCCCTGGCTTGTGACTGCCTGGTGGGTCCCCCCTGGTATATTCTTCGCCCAATATTTTTTATATATTCCAAAATAATTCTCCGTAGATTTTCAGGACTTTTGGAGTTGTGCAGAATAGGTATCTCAGATTTGCTCCTTTTCCAGTCCAGAATTCCAGCTGCCGGCATTCTCCCTCTTCATGTAAACCTTGTAAAATAAGAGAGAAAAGGCATAAGTATTGTACCATAATGTGTATTAACAGCCCATAATGCAATAAATATCGATATAAAAGCATGTTGCAAAATGGACGTATCAACTCCCCCAAGCTTAGACCTCGCTTGTCCTCAAGCGAAAGCCAAAATCGATAAATATGTCCACATGTTTAGAGATAGAGGTGTCGATAAAACAAAATACGGACATGAGGGCATCACGATCATCTTTAGAATAGCAACATATATTGGCATATAATTTCTTATGCTAAAGTGACAATTCATTCACAAGGTAAAGTATGAATCAAGAACTCTATTGAGAACCAACAAACTATGATCTCAGTCATTGAAGCAATTCCAATTTATCATAACATCGGAAAGAGTCAAAATAAGAGCTTGTAAAGCAAATCCCCATACTCAATCATCTTTTAGTCTTTCATAATTGCTAACACTCACGCGGTACCTATGAGGTCAAAGCTTCAATCAGACACAGAGAAAGATAGGGGCTTATAGTTTTGCCTCCCAACTATTTACCTCAAGGGTAATGTCAATAGCAATAACTCATGCTCACCCACATCCGAGTGGATATATGTGTCTAGATCTTTCCTCAACACGTGACGCTTGCCAAGAGATAAAGGCGAAATAAAGGAAGTGGTGAAGATCACCACGACTCTTGCATAAAGGTACGTACTAGAAAATAAAAGTAACAGATAGGCCCTTCGCAGAGGGAAGCAGAGTTTGTCATGCGCTTTTATAGTTGGATGCGCAATCCCTTAATGCAAAAGAACGTCACTTTATATTGCCCCTTGTGATAAAGAACTTTATTATGCAGTCTGTCGCTTTTATTTCTTCCATATCACAAGTTCGTATAAAGTTTATTTTCCTCACACTAATAGATCTTGCATATTTATAGAGCAATTTTTATTGCTTGCACCGATGACAACTTACTTGAGGGATCTTACTCAATCCATAGGTAGGTATGGTGGACTCTCATGGCAAAACTGGGTTAAGGGTGTTTGGATGCACAAGTAGTATCTCTACTTGGTGCGGAAATTTTGGCTGATATGGGGTGGAAGCAAGCATCACATGCTGAAGGATCTATAACCATATAACTTCTATTCGGAAATAAGCAAACATAAACCATTATGTTGTCTTCCTTGTCCAACATCAACTTTTTAGCATATAATATTTTAATGAGTGCTCACAATCATAAAAGATGTCCAAGATAATGTATTTATATGTGAACCTCTCTTTCTTTATTACTTCCTTTTAATTGCAACAATGACCAATAGCTATGTTTGTTAACTCACAACAAATTTCAATCGACATACTTCTTATATATGAAGTCATCACTCCCCGTAAGATTATTATATAACTCTTTGCTTTTATTTTATACTTCTTTCTATTTCTTTTTCCCAAGATCATAGCAAGCAAACAAAGCCCTCAACTCAAAACTACTCTTTATTATATAACTCTCGGACTTGCTTACATAGGGGGAACATAAAGCAAAACTCAAAACTAGATCACACTAAAACTTTATTCTACTAGATCAAGATGTAATCAAAAAGATCGAACTAAGAAAAACGATAAAAGTAAAAGATGTGATGGTGATACGATACCGGGGCACCTCCCCCAAGCTTGGCACAAGCCAAGGGGAGTGTCCATACCCCTGTGTTTAGTTGTCTTCCTTCGTAGGTGGTGGTGTTGGAGTTGGATCTTTAAGCTTGTCCAGTTTCCACTTAAGCATAAATTTTTGTTCCCTCAGATCGTCCACTTCCTGCTCGAGCTTCAATATCCTTTGACATAATTCTTGCTTGCTTTCCTGTAGGAAACGAGAAGGGATAAATAGAACCTTGGGTTTTCTCCTTGTGTTTGGGAGGCTAGATTTCTTGAACTCCACGTGCGTATCTCCGGGTTGAGGCAAGGGGATCTCTTCTTCATTCGTGCTTTCTTCCTCATACTTGCCTTCTTGTTCCTCCTCCGAGAACAATCCATAAGGATCTAAATCTCCATAGAGCTTGGGATTGGCAAGATAATGTGATACATAGCTCTCCCCATCGGAATCTTGGGACGACATATTGCCTTGAATCTGCTGCAGAAACAGCTCAAAACAAAAACAGGAGGTATTGTCGTGATACGAAGGTTAAAACCTTCTGGAGATTATATAATTAATTTTTACCGACATAAAGGAGTATACCACAAGAAAACGGAGTCCGGATGATGCACGGGGTGGCCACAAGCCACAGGGGCGCGCCCAGGGGGGTAGGGCGCGCCCCCCTGGCTTGTCGCCTCCTCGTGCACTTTTCGGACTACTTTAAATTTTCCTAATTTTTTAAATATTCCAAAACGGATAAAAATTGCCATTGGAAAAGTTTTGGAGTCAGTTTACTTACCGTACCACATACCTATTCCTTTTCGGAGTCTGAAACGTTCTGGTAGGTCTCCCTAATGTACTCCTCCGGAGTTATGGTATTGATAACATTGGTTTCAACATTTATGGGAGTACCTGAGATATAGTGTTTGATTCTTTGCCCGTTTACCACCTTCGGATTTGTGCCTTCGGTGTTGTTGATCTTGATGGCACCGGAACGGTACACTTCCTCGATAATGTAAGGCCCTTCCCATTTAGAGAGAAGTTTTCCTGTAAAAAATCTTAAACGAGAATTGTATAGCAAGACATGATCACCTACATTGAATTCACGCTTCTGTATCCTTTTATCATGCCATCTCTTAACCTTTTCTTTAAACAACTTGGCATTCTCATAGGCCTGGGTTCTCTATTCATCAAGTGAGCTAATGTAAAATAACCCCTTCTCACCAGCAAGTTTGAAATCATAGTTGAGCTCTTTGATTGCCCAATAAGCTTTATGTTCTAGCTCAAGAGGTAAGTGACATGCTTTACCATAAACCATTTTATACGGAGACATACCCATAGGGTTCTTGTAAGCAGTTCTATAAGCCCATAATACATCATCAAGTTTCTTAGACCAATTCTTTCTGGATCTATTAACAGTCTTCTGCAAGATCAATTTAATTTCTCTATTGCTCAATTCTACTTGACCACTAGACTGAGGATGATAAGGAGATGCAATTCTATGGTTAACATCATACTTAGCAAGCAATTTACGGAAAGCACCATGAATAAAGTGTGAACCACCATCAGTCATTAAATATCTAGGGACTCCAAATCTAGGGAAAATAACTTCTTTAAGCATTTTAATAGAAGTGTTATGATCAGCGCTACTAGTTGGAATAGCTTCTACCCACTTAGTAACATAATCAACAACAACTAGAATATGAGTATACCCGTTAGACTGTGGAAAAGGTCCCATATAATCAAAACCCCAAACATCAAATGGTTCAATAACAAGAGAGTAATTCATAGGCATTTCCTGACGTCTACTAATATTACCAATTCTTTGACATTCATCACAAGACAAGACAAACTTACGAGCATCCTTGAAGAGAGTAGGCCAATAAAAACTAGATTGTAATACCTTGTGTGCGGTTCTATCTCCAGCGTGGTGTCCCCCATAGGCCTCGGAGTGACACTTGCGTAGGATCTGTTCCTGTTCATACTCAGGTACACAACGTCTAATAACACCATCTACTCCTTCTTTATAAAGGTGTGGGTCATCCCAAAAGTAATGTCTTAAATCATAGAAGAACTTTTTCTTTTGTTGGTATGTGAAACTAGGCGGTATAAATTTAGCAACAATGTAATTAGCATAGTCAGCATACCATGGAGCATTACGCGAAGAATTTATGACTGCTAATTGTTCATCAGGAAAGCTATCATCAATAGGTAGTGGGTCATCAAGAACATTTTCTAACCTAGACAAGTTATCTGCTACGGGGTTATCAGCACCCTTTCTATCAATAATATGCAAATCAAATTCTTGTAGCAGAAGAACCCATCTAATAAGTCTAGGTTTAGCATCTTTCTTTTCCATAAGGTATTTAATAGCAGCATGATCGGTGTGAACAGTTACTTTGGAATCAACAATATAAGGTCTGAACTTATCACAAGCAAACACAACCGCTAGAAATTCCTTTTCAGTGGTAGCATAGTTTCTTTGAGCACTGTCTAGGGTTTTACTAGCATAATGGACAACATTTAATTTCTTATCAACTCTTTGTCCTAGAACAGCACCAACAGCATAATCACTAGCATCACACATAATTTCAAAGGGTAGGTTCCAATCAGGTGGTTGAACAATAGGTGCGGAAATCAAGGCATTCTTAAGAATTTCAAATGCTTCTACACAATCATCATCAAAAACGAACGGAACATCCTTTTGCAAAAGATTAGTGAGAGGCCTAGAAATCTTAGAGAAGTCTTTAATAAACCTCCTATAGAAACCAGCATGACCAAGGAAACTTCTTATACCTTTGATATCCGTAGGGCACGGCATTTTTTAAATAGCATCAACTTTAGCTTTATCAACTTCAATACCTCTTTCAGAGATTTTGTGTCCCAAGACAATGCCATCATTAACCATAAAGTGGCACTTCTCCCAATTCAAGACAAGATTAGTTTCTTCACATCTCTGCAAAACTCAATCAAGGTTGCTCAAGCAATCATCAAAAGAAGTTCCATAAACGGAGAAATCATCCATGAAAACCTCAACAATCTTTTCACAAAAGTCAGAGAATATATCCATCATACATCTTTGAAAGGTAGCAGGTGCATTGCATAAACCAAAAGGCATACGTCTATAAGCAAAGGTACCGAAAGGACAAGTAAAAGTGGTATTTTCTTGATCCTCTTTTGACACAGGTATTTGAGAGAAACCAGAATAACCATCTAGAAAGCAAAAGTGTGTGTGTTTGGATAGTCTTTCTAGCATTTGATCAATAAAAGGTAGAGGGTAATGATCTTTCCTAGTAGCTTTATTTAATTTCCTAAAATCAATTACCATTCTATATCATGTAACAATTCTTTGCGGGATCAATTCATTTTTATCATTAGGAACAATGGTAATACCTCCTTTCTTAGGGACACAATGAACGGGACTAACCCATCTACTATCAGCAATAGGATAAATTATACCTGCCTCCAGAAGCTTTAGTATTTCATTTCTTACCACTTCTTTCATTTTAGGATTCAACCGTCGTTGGTGATCAACAACTGGTTTAGCATCAGGCTCCATATTGATTTTATGCTGACATAGAGTGGGACTAATGCCCTTAAGATCATCAAGAGTATATCCAATAGCAGCACGGTGCTTCCTAAAGGTTTTCAATAATCTCTTTTCTTCATGCTCTGAAAGGTTAGCATTAATAATAACAGGATATATCTCCTTTTCATCAAGATAAGCATATTTCAGAGTATCAGGCAATTGTTTAAGCTCAAACACGGGATCACCCTTGGGTGGAGGAGGATCCCCAAGTATTTCAACAGGTAGGTTGTGTTTCAAAATAGGCTGCTGATCAAAGAAAATCTTATCTATTTCATTCCTTTCATTCATATGCATATCGTTTTCATGGTCTAGCAAATATTGTTCTAAGGGATCAGTAGGAGGCACAACAATAGAAGCAAGACCAATAATTTCATCTTTACTAGGCAATTCTTTGTCATGGGGTTGTCTACGAGATTTAGAGAAATTGAACTCATGAGACACATCCTCAAAACTTACAGTAACAGTTTCTTTCTCACAATCAATCATGGCATTAACAGTATTCAAGAAGGGTCTACCAAATATAATGGGACAAAAATCATCTTGTGGGGAACCAAGAACAAGAAAATCAGTAGGATACTTTATTTTCCCACACAAGACTTCAACATCTCTAACAATCCCAATTGGTGCAATAGTATCTCTATTAGCCAGCTTAATGGTAACATCAATTTCCTCTAATTCAGCGGGTGCAATATCATTCATAATTTATTGATATAAGGTATAGGGAATTGCACTCACACTAGCACCCACATCACATAAGCCATGATAACAATGATCTCCTATTTTAACAGAAACAACAGGCATGCCAACAACAGGTCTATGTTTATCTTTAGCATCAGGTCTAGCAATTCTAGCTGCTTCATCACAGAAATGAATGACATGTCCATCAATATTATCAACCAAGAGATCTTTAACCATAGCAATACTAGGTTCAACTTTAATTTGTTCAGGGGGCGTAGGTGTTCTAGCACAACTCTTACGAACCACAGTTGAAGCTTTACCATGTTCCTTTATCCTAACAGGGAAAGGTGGTTTCTCAATATAAGCGGTAGGAACAACATGATCAACATTATAAGTAATGGTTTTTTCTTCAACTTTAATAGGTTCAACTACTTTCACTTCAATGGGAGGATGCTATTTAAACCACTTCTCCTTAGGGAGATCAACATGAGCAGCAAAAGATTCACAGAAAGAAGCTACTATCTCAGAGTCAAGTCCATATTTATTGCTAAATTCACGAAAAGCATCGGTGTCTATAAAGGATTTAACACAATCAAACTTAAGGTTTATACCTAACTCATTACCTTCGTCGAGTTCCCAATCTTCAGAGTTGCGTTTAATTCTTTCCAATAAGTCCCATTTGAATTCAATATCTTTCTTCATAAAGGAACCAACACAAGAAGTATCGAGCATGGATTGATTATTACGAGAAAGCCGAGCATAAAAATTCTGAATAATAATTTCTCTTGGGAGCTCATAATTGGGGCATGAATATAACATTGATTTAAGCCTCCCCCAAGCTTGAGCGATTCTTTCTTCTTCACGAGGCCAAAAATTGTAAATATAATTCCGATCACGATGAACCAGATGCATAGGATAAAACTTCTGATGAAATTCCAATTTCAATCGGTTGTAGTTCCATGATCCAATATCATCACATAGCCTATACCATGTCAATGCCTTCTCCTTCAAAGATAAAGGAAAAACCTTCTTCTTGACATCATCCTCGGGCAAACCTGCAAGTTTAAATAATCCACAAACTTCATCCACATAGATTAGATGCAAATCAGGATCTAGTGTTCCATCTCCTGCATAAGGATTAGCTAGCAGTTTCTCTATCATACCCGAATGAATTTCATAATAAATATTTTCAGTAGGTATAGTAGGTTGAGGAGCATCTCTTTGTGCTTCCGGTCGAGGTGAAGATACCCCGAACAAGCCCCTCAAAGGATTATTTTCCATAGTAACAAGTGACAGTAAATTTCAGCACACTATATAAATTTTTCCTTACCAAATTCCACTCACCAAAGGCGCTTCACTCCCCGGCAATGGCGCCAGAAAAGAGTCTTGATGACCCACAAGTATAGGGGATCTATCGTAGTCCTTTCGATAAGTAAGAGTGCCGAACCCAACAAGGAGCAGAAGGAAATGACAAGCGGTTTTCAGTAAGGTATTCTCTGCAAGCACTGAAATTATCGGTAACAGATAGTTTTGTGATAAGATAATTCATAACGGGTAGCAAGTAACAAGTGTAGCAAAGGTGCAGCAAGGTGTCCCAATCCTTTTTATAGCAAAGGAAAAGCCTGGACAGACTCTTATATAAAGCAAAGCGCTCTCGAGGACACATGGGAATTTCTGTCAAGCTAGTTTTCATCATGCTCATATGATTCGCGTTCATTACTTTGATAATTTGATATGTGGGTGGACTGGTGCTTGGGTGCTGTCCTTACTTGGACAAGCCTCCCACTTATGATTAACCCCTCTCGCAAGCATCCGCAACTACGAAAGAAGAATTAAGATAAATCTAACCATAGCATGAAACATGTGGATCCAAATCAGCCCCTTACGAAGCAACGCATAAACTAGGGTTTAAGCTTCTGTCACTCTAGCAACCCATCATCTACTTATTACTTCCCAATGCCTTCCTCTAGGCCCAAACAATGGTGAAGTGTCATGTAGTCGACGTTCACATAACACCACTAGAGGAGAGACAACATACATCTCATCAAAATATCGAACGAATACCAAATTCACATGATTACTTATAACAAGACTTATCCCATGTCCTCAGGAAAAAACGTAACTACTCACAAAGCATATTAATGTTCATAATCAGAGGAGTATTAATGATCATTAAGGATCTGAACATATGATCTTCCACCAAGTAAACCAACTAGCATCAACTACAAGGAGTAATCAACACTACTAGCAACCCACAAGTACCAATCTGAGGTTTTGAGACAGAGATCGGATACAAGAGATGAACTAGGGTTTGGAGAGGAGATGGTGCTGATGAAGATGTTGATGGAGATTGACCCCCTCTCAATGAGAGGATCGTTGGTGATGACGATGGCTTCGATTTCCCCCTCCGGGAGGGAAGTTTCCCCGGCAGAACAGCTCTACCGGAGCCCTAGATTGGTTCTGCCCAGGTTCCGCCTCGAGACGGCGGCGCTTCGTCCTGAAAGCTCTCTTATGATTTTTTCCAGGTCAAAACCCTCCATATAGCAGAAGATGGGCACCGAAGGCCTGCCAGGTGGGTCACAAGCCATAGGGGCGTGCCCAGGGGGTAGGGCGCGCCCCCTGGCTTGTGACTGCCTGGTGGGTCCCTCCTGGTATATTCTTTGCCCAATATTTTTTATATATTCCAAAATAATTCTCCGTAAATTTTCAGGACTTTTGGAGTTGTGCAGAATAGGTATCTCAGATTTGCTCCTTTTCCAGTCCAGAATTCCAGCTGTCGGCATTCTCCCTCTTCATGTAAACCTTGTAAAATAAGAGAGAAAAGGCATAAGTATTGTACCATAATGTGTATTAACAGCCCATAATGCAATAAATATCGATATAAAAGCATGATGCAAAATGGACGTATCAAGTCGCACCTTGCAGGCCTCCCATGCAGGCGCGCCCCGGAGCATGCCACAACGGCGGCCAGATGTGATCGGATCCGGCGCGATGGCCGCAAGGCCTGCCGGGGAGGGAAGGGGCGATGACGGCGATGGGCTCATCCCGGAGCAGTGGAGGCCACAACGGCAACCAGATGTGGTCGGATCCGGCGCGACGACGACGGGGCCTGCCAGGGAGGGGAGGGACAGCGGCCCGGGGAGGGGAGGAGCGGCGGCAGCCGGGGCGGGGAGGAGCAGTGCAGGCCACGACGGCGGTGATAGGCACATCCCGGAGGAGGAGAATTGGCTATTTATTTAATAAGAAAGGAGTTTTTGGCACAAAAAAAATACGTCTAACGATGTCTAAGCCAAACCGTTACGCCACATTAATAATAGCGGGCTCCACATGTCATAATCGTGCTTAAAACAGCCAAAGCCGCCAACGGGTGTTTTTTTGCAAAAAAATAGCCTCGAAATTAGTGGTTTTTGGCGCAAAATTGTAGAAGTGTGGTTTCTGCAACCCTAGCCTTTAATGTCGATGTTTTCTGCAATTCACTCATATCCTGACCATGACATGGCATGCGATTGGGCACTTCTCCATCACTGCCAACGTGCCCATAATCGTCGGCCACCTTACGGGCCAGCTGATGACGCCCACAAGGACGAATTTCTCGCCGAGCTAGCTAGGCCTGCTCCACCCCTTTGGTGAACCTTGGCTGATCAATGGTGACTTCAATTTGATCTATGAGGCTAGAGAAAAACCAACCACAAAATTAACAAATGAATTATGGGTAGATTTAGAGCCGCGATCGACGTTGCGGAGCTGCGTGGAATCAAATGCAAGAATAGATGATTCACATGGAGTAACGAGAGGGAGGATCCTACGATTGTTAGCATCGATAAGTTCTTCTGCAACATTAGTTAGGAGGCGTTGTTTCCATCTTTCCTCCTGATGGCGGCATGGACATCATGCTCTGACCACTCCCCCATCCTCCTAGCTAGTGCTACCGCCCCCACCGGCTTGGGTGGTTCCCTTTCGAGTTCTTTTGGTTGTGCTTACCCCACTTCCACAAGACGGTCACCAAGGTATGGCAATGCCCAGTGCAACACGGCTGCACCTTCACACGCCTGAAGATTAAGATGCAGAGGACAACCAAGGGATCTGATGATTTGGAGAAAGACGTTGTTAAGCAACATAAGGGTACAATTCTACATTGCAAATGATGTCTTCTTGCATCTCCATGACATGTAGGAAAGTAGGCAGCTCACAGCCGCAGAGCTCAACCTAAGAAGGCTTCTTAAGCAGCTCATAATCGGGCTCGATACCATTGAAAGGGCAAGTAAGAGGTAGGCATCAAGGATCACTTGGTTTCAGGCGGAGGAAGCTAACATGTCATCGTCCATGGCAAGGTGTGTTCGGGACAATGCAAGAAGTTCATCCACTCCATCCAGGCGACGAAGCAAACGACAATGGGCCCATGCTGACAAGGAGACGATCGATCATGAAAAATTCAATCAAGTTCTCGAAACTAGATCCCCCCTCAGTGCACTATCATCTCCAACAACACCTCCATCATTGCTATGGCCACCGACAACCCCTTCATCATCACCATCATGCTCTTATCCTTTATGTGTGAGTAATTTCTTGTGGACATATTGGGTGGATCTAATCCAGATGATGGAAAATCATGTAATAATGTTAAGATTGATGTAGTATTGACCTCTCATGTTTGAGAATTGTTGTTGATATGACTATGTTGTGCCCAATGCTTATTATTAGGGCTCGAGTAATATGATTCCAGATCTGAACCATATTTGTCTTTTGTGTGTTTTTGTTCATGATTGTACTTGCAAAACATATGCAGATGTTATAGTTTTACACCGGCTACCTCGAGGGTAACGGACCGTGGTATTACATATATCAATCAAGTGTTAATGCATTATTCTGGTTTACCCACAAGGTTATCTTAATAACCCTTAGTTTTGTTATGGACCCCGATGCAAATGGGGAGTTGGATTGTAGATGAGAGGTAAGTGTTTTTAAGCACGTTTCTCAATTGAAGGAATACATGCCAACATTGTTTGAGATAATTCAGGAGTCATGCTATGTTAATGCACTATGTAATGATTTATTCCGTCTGGGTGATATCCATCCATATGCCTATGTTTTTCATCACTGCTTGCTCTCTTTCAAATATTTGATACTTGGCAACTGTTGGGTACTTGCTGCTTGTTACTGTGTGTTGTGTTACTCTGCTGCAATCTACGCCAATCAATCCACTTGATACTTAGTAAGGTAAACACTAAAAGTGGAAAGATAGTTTTGTGAGTGACACACATAACTTGGAAGAATAGAAAACCTACCCTTAGCTCCCACGGGGTTCGACACGCATATACTTACACATCCACATTGAAGAGTGCTACACTAACTCCCTGCACATGAGGATTATTAAGTTCTCTTTCCAGTGATGTCGTTTGTCATCGGCAGAGGGCTTATGGAGTTTCAACTAGCTAGATCTTGGGCCTTTTTTTTGTCTTTGTCTTATCTAGGTAGGACGGCACTGGTTCAGGTTAAGTCCGATTGAACAATATCAAATCCATACCCCAATCCATAAAGGTATTCTCTGCCGTACATGAAAAACGCAGGGGAAGAAAATCATGCCTATGTCTAAACTCAATGGACATCCATCAGGTCCCATCAACACATATATTTCATACCTTAGGAAATAACAAAAACACATGCCAACTCTAAGATTAGCACTTCAAACAATATCAAAATCAACATACGTACACAACACGTCAATTCTCAATCTAAGTTCCTCACGAAATGGCATAGTACAACATCGAAAATTAGACTCAAAAAATTATGCAGCATAACTCAAGAAGACGATGAAGTAAGTTACTCAGGGTTCTTTTTCTTTGCTTTTCTGATTAAAACTATGATTGGAAAAGGATAATGGGGTAGGGATCAAAGAATATTACGCCCACAAATTAGACTCTCAGGTTGGGTGTGGTCATAACCACGTGAAAGATCGTCGGTGTCGCCTGGAGGGAGGGGGTGAAAAGGCGCTTTAAAATATTACGGTTTAGGCTTGAACAAATGCGGAATAAAACTAGCGTTTAATTTGTCAAGCACAAAACCTAAAAAAACTAGGCTCACCTATGAGCACCAACAACTTATGCTAAGCAAGATAAACAACTAAGTGATATCAAGATATATAACATGAAACGCTATGGCTATCACAAAGTAAAGTGCATAAGTAAAGGGCTCGGGTAAGATATAACCGAGGCACGCGGAGACGATGATGTATCCCGAAGTTCACACCCTTGCAGATGCTAATATCCGTTTGGAGAAGTGTGGAGGCACAATGCTCCCCAATAATCCACTAGGTTCACCGTAATCTCCTCACGCCCTCGCACAATGCAAGATGTTGTGATTCCACTAAGGGACCCTTGAGGGCGGTCACCGAACCCGTATTATTGGCAACCCTTGGGGGCGGTCACCGGGTACCCGTACAAATTGCTCGGGGCACTCTCCACAACTTAATTGGAGTCTCCCGAAGCTTGTCCGAAGCTTTACACCACAATGATTGAGCTTCGACAACACCAACCGTCTAGGACACCAATGCACCCAAGAGGAACAATCTCTAGTGTGTCCAAACACCCAAGAGTAATAAGCTTCTCAACTACACTTACACATATCACTTTCAAGAACTCAAAGTATGCACCAAATGCAATGGCAAGGGCACACGGAGTGCCCAAGTCCCTCACTCGCAAATCCCACCAAAGCAACGAAAGCTATGGATGAATATGAGAGGAAGAGCAAGAAACAGAACACAGAGAACTCCAAGATCTAGAACCAAGGGGTTCCCTCACATAGAGGAGAAAGTGATTGGTGAAAATGTAGATCTTGATCTCCTCTCTCTTTTCCCTCAAGAACTAACAAGAATCATTGGAGGGATTGAGAGATAACAAGCTCGAAGAAGATCAACAATGGATGAAGAACACGTGCTCAAGGGATGAGGTCCATTGGGGAAGAAGGCCCCCTTTTATAGGCCCCCCAAATCCAACCGTTATGTGCATTAGACGCACACAAGTGGTAATACCGCTCCATGGAGCGGTACTACCGCTCGGGCGGAAGATCTCAGAGTATAGTGCAAAGGCGAAACACCCTGAGGCAGTAGTGCCGCTAGAGCGGTACTACCGCTCCCCCAGCGGTACTACCGATGGGGTTGCAGTACACAGGGGAGAAGCGGAGGTAGGGAAGAGTATGGTGCAGTACCACTTATAAGCGGTACTTGCCTTACTACCGCCCTACAAGCACGAAGAGGCAAACGAGTCCAGAGGCTAAAACATAAGCGAAAGTGGAGCGGTAATGGGCGGGCGGTACTATCGCTTATAAGAGGTACTATCGCTCACACTACCGTTCTACTACTGCGCAACCCGACACGAAAAGTCGAGTCCCCAGAAGCAGCGGTAGTAGCCGCGGTAGTGGACAGCGGAAGTACCGGTTGTAAGCGGTATTGCCGTGAGAGAGCCACAAAGAAGCTCAAGCAAACCAGATGGATACAATAAAACCTGAACCGTCATACTTCTACAAATGAGCTCCGAATAGAGTAAACTCAAGCTTGTTGGATAGATGACGACAAATACTATCCCCAACCTCTATGAACGAAGAACTGGCAAAAACCCCAACATCAAAAACATCATGGAACATGCATGTGAACTCCGTTTTTGATGAACAAGAACTTGTCATGAAGATGACCATAAGCTCCAAATCTCACATAGAGAAACATCAAACAAGAACCAAGAAAGATGATGCAAAGATGCAATGGTTTGAGCTCTCTACGAACGATACGATCAAGCTACTCACTCAAGATCCCCCCTCGATAGTATGCCAATCGATCATATAACCCGATCTCCCAACTAACATAATGAGCAAGTAAAATGGAAAAAGCCTATCAAGGGCAAACCTTTGCCTTGCGCATAATCCACTTGAGCTAGATGATGCGATCTTGTCCTCCTCAAGATGGACCACCTTTCTTGATTGTGTCGGTTTCGTGAAAACTTGTAGATTTCTCCCCCATATTCCACTACGGGTGAGCCTCTCTTCAGCGCATCTTCACATGTCCATTGTCACCACAATGAACGGCAAGCTTCAAGCATGTGATCTCTTCGTGATGCTACCACTAGTGCAGCCGCGTGCTATAAAAACGGTTTTTAACCCCTTTCCATGACGTAGTCTTAAACCTTCGCCTTGCATGTGTGGGCGATAGGGGGGGCTATCCCACACGACAGGCAAAACCCGTCGGCGATGCCTGCACCTGGTCGCACACGATGGGCAAAAACATATCGTTTGCGATTGGAAAGACCATCACAAACAGACATATTGGGGAAGACGTGTGAGATGAGCTTAGCATCCCACACAGGGAATCCCAAGGGTACGTTTCCGTTCGTATTGCAGATCACACACAATTTTCTGCATCACATCGTTTGTGATAGGTGTGTTCATCACACACGATAGTTATAATTCTGTCGGTTGCGTTAGGCAAAACATCACTCACGGTGTCTAGAAGAAACTGTTTGGCATTGGGCTTCCCATCACACACACTAGCTATGTGAAAACATTTGTGATTGGGTGTCCTAAAGCACACAGTTATCGACCAGAATTCGTGTGTGATTGCTCAACGATCCAACACGCCAACTTTCTAGAAACCGTGTGGGTTTGTTCAAGTCATCGCCCACGGTGGTTTCTTAGAAACTGTCTGCAATGGGATCCCCAATAATCAGCCCGATTGATCAATTATTTATAATCCATTTAGTAATCAAAATTAACATTTCATATCAACCACAAAATATATTTCTTATTCGTAGTACGGCAACTAGGATTTCATAATTGAATTACATCAGGGTACAACAACATATAGGCATATACTGCCTAGCTACTCAATTGCACAACAAGACAAAGTTTCAAATGCAACATCTAAAACCTTTGGAAATTAAGTATCATCATATATGGTAAATAGACAGATGAATCTCATCTAGAAAACTGTTAAAGCGGAAGGCGAATACTGAGCCTTCAATGATGTTGAAGGTCCTGGCAACTTTAGGCCAGTGCCTGTGGATGATTGCCCGCCCATCCTTCGTGCTCTTAAGGAAGACTTCAAGATTATACCGTGGGTGTTGTATGAATACCTTCATCGCCTCTTGATCATACAGGTGGTTTGAGATGTAATCATCGATGAACTGCCTTGAGAAGGACTGAAAACAAACATATGCATAAATATCCTTTCTAAAATTTTAAATGGCGCAAATGGAAAAGGACAAGGTGAAAGAGATGGTACCATCCTATAGTTGACTGATGTCTTTTTCATTGTGCAGACAAACATCTTGTTGTTTTTCGTAGCTAGTTTTTTTATCTTAACAATCTTTTTGAGTTTCTCGATTTGACTGATATTCAAGGACACCTCATTTCCCCACATGCAAAAAGGGTCGAACAGTGGGTCTAAACCTCTTACAGCAGGACCTACATGTGCAAGAACAAATTATTAATAAAAACATTCATATTACAATGGTTTCTGCAATTGCACAATAATGTGCTATTAGCCAAATGACTATGGATGTGCAAACCTCGATGGTAAACTTCAGTGTTCCCCATTGTTTCCCCCTGCAACATATTTAAGACAAATATTGATCAGGTTACAAGTGATATTTGGCATACTATCACTGAAATATGTTAATGGAAAATAAACACATTGCGGATCCAACAAATTAGATCGAGCCACATTGAAAATCCAATTATCTAAACCAAGCGTGCTAAGAACTAGGAAATGTAGCAATTCTATATGTTGCACATGTATTTAGTACATCTAAATTCGATTTATTCGTCACATGCATAACAATACAAAATTGTACCAATAACAATCGTACATCACATTTCAGAATTGAATTAAATAGTTAAATGATCACTACAACAAATGAACAAAACTGTTAACTAAGCACCACATTGCACAATAGAACATACTAGAAGTTCAGGTTGCAGTAGCATTACATTGGACATTTCACTAGAATTTCTAAATTAAAGGCAGTAGCGGAACACGCAATAGCTAAACGAAACGTGCTTAACCGGCGTAGCTAGGTGAACATAGGTCCTTAGTGATAAAGCTAAGAAAAACAAGCTATTCCTCATCGTCGGAGATATCGATGATGATGGGCTCCGTCAACTTGGAAGAGGGCGAGGCCTCCACACCGTGGGTGCACCCCTCGTAGTGGTGAGTGGCCTGATCCTGCCCTGGAACTAACATGCCGGCTCTGGAGTTGAGGTAAGCACGTGCACGCTGAGAAAACACATCGAAGTCTTTGTCGAACGCACCAGCGGTGCCCTCGAGAAAAGACCACGAGCTGTCGTTTATAGCAGCCAACCGCGTGGCGGCGTCAGCGCGCGAGGCATCGACAGTGGCCTCGACGGCGAGGTGCTCCTCCAAGATCTGGGGGTCAGCACGCATGGAAGCCATAGCTGCCTCATCTGCGTGTGCAGCCGCGATTTGCTTCTCCGCAACCAAATGCTCTATGAGATCCTGGCTATACTGCGTGCACCATGGCTTTCGGCGGCGATTATTTGGAGGATGGGGGCGGTGATTTGGGTGGAAGGTGTCGCGCCGACGGTCGGGCCATGTGGAATGGAGGAGGAGGGGGTGAGGGGGTATTGGGGAGGTGTCGATTACCTGACTAGATGGACGAGGCCGAGCAGCAGGAAGGAGCGTCGCCTGCGAGGAGGTGGCGCTGCAAGCAAGCAATGAAGGTTTGAACTAGGAAAGGTAGAGGAAAAGGGGGAAATGTGGCTTTTGATTGGTACCGGGGGGCGAGGGAGGTAGATATTTCTGCGGCAGCCCAAAATTTTCATTCGGTGCAGCGAAAAACTGGCGTGGAAAGCACCATCGGAAACAATCCCTTATTCGGAACCATGTGCGATATCAAAACATCACAAACGAAGCCCGTGTTATACACCGTGTGTGATGAACTTGAACATGCAAATTTTTTAGAATAGTTCTTGATATCAACACATCACAAATGAAGCCTGTGATATACCCCGTGTGTCATGAACTTGGACGTGCAAATGTTTGTCTCCAATCTTCGGACGTAAGATTGGGTACTACATTGCACACGGTTCATTCCAAAAAAGTGTGTGTGATGAACTTCAATTTCATTTTCAATTGGAAGATGGAATGGGGATATGGCGGCAAATTTTTGGTCCGAATTTCCCTGGTTACAGTGGTCATCCACGTCGTCACATAATTTAACATCAATTGCTAATTTGGGTACTGCACAAAAGAGCCTACACCACAGCCCGCACTTACTTAATCGAGCAATTAAACAGAGCTGGTTGACCTAAACATTACTCTAACAAAATACCAACGCTTTAAACAACGACTAATGTTCCGCCTGACGCTCGCCTATCTCCGCTGCATCCTCCATGACCAGCTCGCGCTCGACGACCTCCAGGGGAAGGGGCTCCATGGCATCCGTCGCCACATACTCTGCAAGCATCTCGCCGTCCGCGTCTGCCATCTCTTTGGAAAAGACCGCCACGAGTTTGGTGTGGGCGGCCGTGGTCCGGGCATTGACGGCCTCCATCTTGGCAAGGGAGGCTGCCAACGAAAGGACGGCTGCCCGAGCGCTCTCGGTGATTGCCAACTCTTCGGATGTAGGTTGCCGACCGTTGTCAGAGAAGGCCGCTGCTATTTATGCAGTGACCGACACGAGCTAGGCATGGGCGGCATCGACATAGGCGTGGGCAGCCGCTATCAGGGCTAGGGCGGCCGCCGAGGAACGGACAGCTGTTGTGTCGTTCTTGCTGCCGCCCAGTCGCGGATGTTGCTGCCGCCATCTCAGATGCAACAGCTGCCCTTTCCGCGGCCACAGCCGCCCTGTCGGAGAGTGCGGCCGCGCTCAAGGATGTTGTGAGCACGTTCATGGCTGATGCAACCGAGCTCGGGCCGGAGTGGGTCGCCGAAGTTGCCCTCATGACGCAGATCCACGTCCCCATCTTTCACCGGCGACGCTTGAACAGTATAGTGGTCTTGGGGAACAAGTGTGACTGTGTGGTTGACGCGCCGGCGGTGGACTGAAGCTTCCGGCATAAGCCATATATGAGGATTGGCCCAAGATATTTTGATACCACATCACACACGTTTCATGATCAAGAACTGTTTGCGATGTATTTGATTTTCAAACTGCTTTGAGACAAGAAATGAAGTTACATTGGCAATTGAAGGTGTTTGGATGGCAATAACATTTATCTGCAGTGAACTTGCAACTATAGGACTGTGTGTTAAATATGGAATAATTCAGGGTTGTTTAGGCCCTTTAAAGCATTTAAAGAGTTTTTTAGACATTTCATGTGCATAGTTCAAATTTGAACCGCAGTTAATTAAGCACATACTAGCTAGAGTGCACCTGAATGGGTTGAAAATCAACTATTTGTCACTGGATACATGTTTTGGTCCCATGCAAGAAATGGAAATTAAATGAATTCCAAACCTCATGATATTTTGGCTCGGCCGTAGACTTTGAGAAGCCGTGTTTTCAAATTCCAGTAAATCCAAATATCGTGAGAAATTCATGAAACTTGGCATGGTGTGATGTCATGGCGCATGTGTGTTGTGGTAAAAACAATGCCTAGTTCCGGACAAGTTTTGCCACAAACCTCTTACAAACCGAAGATTCTCACAAGAAGTCATGTGGTTCTGGTAGGGACAATTCACATTTTATGTGCGAAACAACATCCGATGTTGCTTCTCGCCTTGAATTTATTTCTAGAGTCTCCATAGAGTAACGTGAATGTGTCGTGCGAAACAATGAAATCTTACTGAGTTCGTTTGGCCTTTTAAGTACATTAATTGAGTTTTCTAGGCATTCAATGTGCATATATAATTCAAATTTGAACAACAATCACTGCACGGTCCAGCTCATGAAAATATGTTGAAAAACCATATACGTTTCCCTGGCTGCATGTTTATTTAGGTCCCACACAATAAATGGGAATGAATTTCAAACATATCATCATCGTCTTGGCTCGACCGCAAACATTGGGAAACTTAGTTTTTAAATTCATGTAAATGCAAACCTCGACAGAAATTCATGAAATTTGGGCATGGTGCCATCAATTGCCCTGTGTGTGTTTGTTGTGGTAAAAAAAATTGCCCAATTTTGGACAAGTTTTGGCACAAAGCCTCTTACAAACCGAAGGTTCTCACAAAAAAGTCGTGTGTTCCGATAGGGAAAGCTCACATTTTATGTGCGAAACAACTTCCGTTGTCTCTTTTGGCCTTGTATTTATTTCTGGAGTCACCATAGAGCAACTTTCCGACGGTCATGCTAAACTGTGGATTTTTTCCAGGGTTCGTGAGACCTGTTTAACACATTAATTGAGTTTTCTAGTCGTTTAATGTGCATAATCCAAATTTGACTTACAATCACAAGGTCCAACACATGAAAAATAGGTTGGAAAAATATATGCCTTTCCCTAGATGCATGTTTAGGTCCCACGTAAGAAATGGGAATGGATTTCTAACATCTCATTGACTGTTTGCTCGGCCGCAAACATTGGGATGCTTGGTTTTCAAATTCCCGTAAATTCAAAACACGCCAGAAATTCATGAAACTTGGCATGCTGTCGTGACAAGGGCACACACAAGCCGTGGTAAAAAAATTGTCCAATTTGGACATGTTCTTGCACAATCCTCTTACAAATCGGAGCTCCTCACAAGAAGCTTTGTGGTTTCGATAGGGAACATTATATATGCATGTCACATATGCGGGCGAAATTAAAGACATTTGATGCCTCTTCTCTCCTTGATTTTCTTTATATAAACAACATAGACATCTACGTGCGAAGTGCAAAAATATGATTAAATTAAGGGATCGCCTGGCTTTTAAATACATTAATTGAGTTTTCGATGCATTATTTAATGTGCATAATTCAAATTTGATCTACAATCACAAGGTCCGGGGCGGCAAAATGGGTTGAAAAATCATATATGCATCCTTGGATGCATTTTTTAGGTCACATGCAAGAAATGAGAACGAATTTCAAACATCTAAGCATGTTGGCTCGGCCACAAATATTGAGAAACTTTGTTTCCAAATTCTCATAAATCTAAAACTCTATCAGAAATTCATGAAACTTGGAATGGTGTCATGTGAAGGCACACATATGCCGTGGTAAAAAAATACCAAGTTGGCCATGTTTTGTCATAAGCCTCTTACAAAAATGAGGTTCTCACACAATAAGCTACGTCCAGTGGTTCCGTTAGGGAACATATATACGCATGCCACATCTGCGGGTGAAAAACGACATCCGATGCCTCTTCTCTCCTTGATTTTTTCCTAGAAACAACATAAAGCAGTAGGTGTGTACTGCAAACATATTAAATTATTAACGGTTTGTATGGCTTTTTTATACATTAATTGAGTTTTATGTGCATTTAATGTACATAATTCAAACATGAACTACAGTCACAAGGTCTATGTTGGGCAGGGCCTCATCATATAAAGCATAAATATGTTGTGCTATTTTTAGTGTCCACTTTGAGAGAAAGAGTAAGCATTATTAATAGCCAACAAAGGCATTTTGGAACAAAAATCTGTCACGTTACCATCGCAAACGAGCGTATTATTTATAATTCGTGGATGTTCTACAGACCATTTACATGCGGGCCACATGTCGCTATGTGTATTGGCAAGGAGGTAGCATGCGGACAGGTGTTTGGGTAGACGGGTGGCGTGCGAGCAGTGTCCTGCACACGCTCATCGGGGTGGCGTGTCCATTGCCAGCCGTCAAAGACATTTCAGACTGAATACCCGTATGCAAACCGAGGGCAATTGTTCCTTCCCTACTAAGCCAAGAGAAAATCTGGCGCGAAGGAATTTTTTCATTGTGTCATCGCAAACGGTTTTGAATGATGACCCGTGTGCCCTTCCCGATGCTACAACTTCTACTGTTTCTAACTGCTGAGGTTGCCATATATGCAAAAAAAATTGATGTGGGAAGGTAATTAAGGAGATATATGAGTTTGTTGACCACATGAAGAAACAATGCCCAGCGCGTGAACCTTGGCAAAACACTTAGGTGAACGAACTCACCAATGCATGCAAGAGTTTAGTTGCTAAATCATTAAATGAAGGGACCTTAGCAACAATGCATTGTGGACTTGAGTTGCTAAGACATTTAATACACTAAGCACCCCATGTAAGCACTGATCGATGCATTGGCAGCAGGAGTCAGGTAAGATTCGAATCTGTCATATTGGGTAAATTTTCATTTGTCAAATTGGAAACACTGAGATTTGTCCAATTTTGCAGGAACAAAATCACTATTATGGTGCAATTTTTGCAACTGAAATTCAATAAACATGGATTTCATTCATAGATCAAGCATTGGTATTTGTACAAAATAATTCAACTCGACAGGTGAATCGAACAAACTTTTCCCCATTTGTTGCCAACCACGTACAGAAATAGCTAGTTCAACTATATATACTAGCTATTTTAAAGTACGTGGCACACTTCAACCATATCTATAGTTAGATGAACTGAACAAAATAACACCTAAATACTACTCCGGAGGGGCTTCGTGCTACTGCCAACAGCCTTCTCCTCTGCCGAGCGCGTTCAGTAAGAGGCAGAGGAGGAGAAGCCTACCGACGAGCTGGAGGAGTCGACTTCGTCGGCTGCCGACGCTGCCCTCCGCCGCTCCTGACGCGCCTCCTCGAAGCGGCGGGACTCGGCATAGATCTCCTAGTTGACCTCGCCGCGGCCATCATCGACCCCTACTACAGAGACATGAAGGCTGAGTGCCACAAGGACAAGACTGCCTGGCACACTACCTGGGTGAACGAACTGGATGAAGAACACATCAAGTACGCGGCCAAGGACGCGTACACCAGCTACGAGATGTACAGGAGGATCATTGACATGAGGAAGTGCCTCCTTCCTGCAGACGGCGAGGGATAGCCACAAGCAGAGCAGTGTCGGCAACCGTGGCCAGAAGAATAGTATGATTTGGTGATCGTCTACTTCTTGTAAATTTATATCGAGGAATGTACATGTGTTGTGTAGTCACCTATGTAACTATATGTTCAAGTTGGTTATGCAATAATAATGTTGGTGTTCTGTAGACAGAGCATATAGATGTTGTGCAAACAGAGCAAATCACATCTCATAAATTATTAGCAGCAACCGTGTGTCCACAACACACATAGGTTGTCAGGATGAATTGTTTGGGTTATTGCTGGTCTTCCCACACAGGTCTGATGGATGAACTGTTTGCCGGGTACCCACAACACACACGTTTGTCAGGATGAATTGTTTGGGTTATTATTGGTCTTCCCACACAATTCTAATGAGTGAACTGTTTGCCGGGTATCACACACGCCTTCTTAGGCTATCTCGTTTGTGTTTTGCTGGATCAGCGCAAACAGTTTGTCCGAGGGAACTGTATGCCGCACTACGCACACGTATATAGTTTGTTAACCGTTTCTATTATCTTCCATAATCACAAATAGTTCATAAGAACAAACTGTATGCAACGCATCACACACACAACTATTTTTTGGACCGTATTTGCTCGTTCCTTCATCGTGCACAGTTTTCGTCATTGGCGGCGGAGCTTGAACTATACCGTTTGCGATTGATGGATCGCAAACAGTTTCGTCAAAGGGTCTCTGATTGATGTGTCGTGTTTGGACCATTTTGTAGTAGTGTACACTTGAACTTGCACACCGCAAACTTGATGGCGATCACCACTTGATGTCATTCTCCATGGGTTATATGATATCTTCCTTTTGATGCACGCCCATGGAAACAAACCTAACCCCGCAAAGAACTCTCACATAGAGCATGGGTTAGTACACAAAGCGCAATGTGCAATTCTTACCATACCATGAGATCACTTGATCCCACTCGGTAAATTTTCTACGCTTTGTTTGTTGATCAAGTTGAATCACTCTTTGTACTTAGTCTTGATCAACCTTGTATATTTCCAACTTTCTTCATTAGTATGATGTCTTGAAGGTAAACATGAATAATCACACAATCTTTTTATTTAAGACATACTTGCAATAAGCTCAACTCTCACATGACCAATCTTTGGATAATTACTTGAATAACACCTTGGTCAACACATAATCACCTTCTAATAACCTTGAAACCAACAAATAGTCTTCAAGCAATGCCTATGAACACACCCTTCAAATATAGCTCAAGAAAACCATTAGTCCATAGGGATTGTCATCAATTATCAAAACCACACATGGGGGCACCATGCACTTTCACCACGAGTATAGAATTATGCTCATGCCCTACCCACAACTAATCAGGTCGGGTTCTAGCGCTACCCATCGGCGTAAAAACATATCTGAACCCTATTAATTCGGGTCGAGTACCCACAATTATCCATGTCCATGGGTAAAATATTCATAATTATACCTAGGTGATCGGCGCAACACTATGGAGTGGGTGTGTTTTCTCTCTGGTTCCTTCTCCGTCCGATGAAGCTCGGCGAGATCATGATCCCCAGGGTCTTTTGATTTGTATCCTGCTATTTTCCCTGTGTTTAGATGCTTTCTAGACTTTTTGATTTTCTTTTCCTTTTGAGCTGGTGATTTTCTAATTACAAGCGCACACATAAGGGTCACAGCCTGCAATGCTAACTAGTAGTACTATTTTAGCAACGTTCGGATTACTAAATAAATTAATAGTCCAATTAAGCTCCAAATCAAGCACCCAAACAGGCAAAACAAATTTGTTTCTCCCTAACAAACACTGCGGCAAGTTGTCATTTTAGCGTCTGCATGATCGATTTGGATGGCCTCAAAATCAATCTCTACCTAATAATAAAGCACGAAGTGCTTCTGCCCGCTCACCGTCAATTAAATTACCCCTAGAGT
The DNA here is from genome assembly GCA_039707655.1 of Elymus sibiricus. Lineage (NCBI taxonomy): Eukaryota > Viridiplantae > Streptophyta > Magnoliopsida > Poales > Poaceae > Elymus > Elymus sibiricus. The sequence continues at coordinate 148,966,197 of CM077675.1, forward strand.
TGCCACGAATTACCCACCATGCCACCCATAAGTAAAGAAAACGGTTCGTTTTTTTAAGTAGCCGCATGATTTGGTTCTTATAACGTATTACACTTATATAACACAAACACAGACCTAGCACAATGGCTGAGGCCTTAGGCTTTTGCACCGGAGACCACGGTTCGATCCCCAGTTCCATCATTTTTGCTCCCCTTTTTCTGCCTGTACGCGGGGTAATGGGCCGGCCCATATACTGGTCATGACGCCACCTTTTTTTTATTTTGCTTTTTCGTTTCTCGTTTTTTTTTGGTTTTTCCTTCTTTAAATTAACCTGGGATTTCCAAATTTTTTAAAGTTGTGAGTACTGAAGAAAATATATAGAGAAATCATAAAAAGTTTATGAATTCAAAATATATTCAAAAAATCCTAAAAATTTCATGATTTCATAAAAAATGTTCACCTATTATAAAAATCATAATTTTAAAAAACTTTAAATAAAAATGTTCATGATTTTTAAAATATGATCGTGTATTCACAATATATCCAGGAATTTGAAAAAATTGTCCATGAAATTTAGAAAATGTTCACAAAAATAAAAACAAATTCATAAATAACGAACAAAACGAACCATCACTTAGGTAGAGGTTTTATTAGGGGAAGCATAGAGGTCGTATATGATTTTATTTAGTCCCTCATGTGCTGGGTAACAAAAAAATTGACGCAGCTTCCTGTGAGTTAGTTTTTGTAAGCTATATATATGAAAATAACTAAATGCCTATTTTGCCTCCATATACAGCTATTCTGATACCACATTTTTATTGGTTATAAAAAACACTGCTACGCTAGATCAAGTCGAGACACACCATGCATCAGTCTAGCTCAAGCAGGGTCCATAACGGAATTTGCTTAGCCAAAAAATATTTCATTGTGGCGCCTTAGGAAATTAAGTCGTGATGAGACCATCACATTTTTAGTTTTTGAAATGAGTTTCTAAAAGTCCCTTCTCATTATGACATCACTCAGACATAGTTTGTGAAATGACATTTTAAAAATCTTTATCTCATCCTAGCATTTGATTCGGACTTTTTTTACCCTTACCACGTCTGCATAATCTGATTGTTTTCTTCCGTTGCAACGCAAGGGCACTTTTGCTAGTAACAACAAAAGATGCTCATTGCACATGTGAAAACGAAAGAAAAATGAACGGGCGTTGCATGCTTTTGTTCATTGTCGATAGCTCACTATTAATGCCGACTGGTACGGGCGCTGCATGCTTCATCTGACTTTTGAGACAAGAAAGCACGGTGCGCAGGCGCACAAGGAACATAAAAGCTCGATAGGTCCCACTATAATCATGTGGGAGTGCCTTCATTTTTCCACATCTAATATTATTGATAGAAACACAGATATAGTACTAGCACTAAAGCTCCCAAAAGTTCGATGTTTAACTTCACATCACCATAGCCGGGCACAGGAATTAATAGCATAATTCAGATCTAGTAACGTCTTGATGGCCCAGTAATAACCATCAACCGCAAGCTGGCACCCCAGAAGAAGAAAGAAAATCTAGAATCTAGGGGCACTTGGGGCCTCCCTCCTTGGTCTTCCAGTTGTTGTAGCAGGGGCAGGCGCCCTTGTTGCCGTAGGTGCCCGGCGGCACGCAGAGGCAGGTGGCGCAGCACTTGTTGCAGTAGGTCAGACACGCCTTCTTGTACTGCGTCCCCGAGCACCGCGACGAGCACTTGGACGAGCACTCTGCACACACAGCACGCCCCAAAAAACATCAGTCCGTCAAAGAAAAAGACCAAGCGAGACGGACGAAACGCGGCAAATGTGGCGAGATTGCGAGCGGGCTTACCCCATGGCTTGAGCCTGCCGCCGCCGCCGCCGCCACCCATCACGTCCTGCACGGCACGGTCCAAAGGAGAAGAGCGCCGGTGAGCGAAGGAAACATACATATACATGCATGGCTGAGGACGAAGGAGAGAGGCGAAGTGGCGCGGGTGATTACCACGGGGAACGCGACGGTGAGGACGAGGAGCGCCAGGAGGAGGAAGGAGATCTTGGACATGGCGCCTGCTGCTTCTCTGCTCCGCGCGTGCGTGCCTGGGTAGGAGCGATGTGAATTGTGGACTTGAGATCTTTTGGTTGGATCTCCTGGAGTCCTGGGTATATGTAGAGCAGGGAGAAGGGCAGCTGGGCACGAGGCGGGGGAGAGGGGGTGGTGGACGGTGGCGGGGGGTGAGCAGTTATGGAAGCGTTACTGCGGAGAGGACGGTCCTGCTGTCTGTACTCGGCATGTGATGCTCCACCGGGTGCTCAGACAAAGGATTGGTGATCGGCCATGCATGCGTTGCAGACCTGCGGTGCACCGCGACCCTGCTCTCTTTTTCCGTGGGAGGTCTCTTGCTTTTGTATTTCGTGGTGTGCCGGAGGGTAGGAGATATAACCGTGAGATAGGCAAATTTCTGATAAAATATCTGGGATTACAATCTGCAATGACAATATCTCTTCTAGTAATGTTTTTTCATTGTCGAAAGGGTAGAAAATAATTTGGACTCTTGGCAACGCCAACATTTATCTTTGGTTTAGTTTCCCAGGTAAGGATATACTAAAGTTTCTCCTGGCGAATATACAAAAGTTTGACATCGAAGAAATTGATGGTAGCTAAATTATCGAAAAAGGGTTTCGCCTTGTTTTATGTATAAGCAAACCACCACTAACACAATTAGAGTCCAGCAGGATAGCAATATAACAAACGTAAATAATTTGCTATCCATGGTGATAGCTACGCACGGCCCTAAATTTTTATCTCTAGTTATTTTGGACTATAAAAAATAACATTATAACAAAAATATCGTGACATTGAACCAGTCAGGCAAGCAAACATACAATTATGCAAAAAAAAGAAGCAAAAAGACAGAGAGAAATGAAAAAATGCCCTTTCTATACAACGAAAAGGCACTTCTGTCAAAAAGGTAATGAAAAGATAAAGAAATGTGAGAAAAAGTCATTTCTATAAAACAAAAATGCACTAGTGCCAATGCCGAAAAATCCGACGTCTCGTATATATAGAAAAAAACACTTATACCAAAGGGTGTGTAGCTGTCATCATGCGTGCGTAGGTACCACCGTGCATACAAAATCGCCTCATAACAAACAAAACACACCACAGACACAAACTAAGAGGTAGCGCAATAAGAGGATTTTGCTGATGGCACCACTTAACAAGCCCTAAAAAAACAGCAAAGGGTAGCTAAATTGTGAGCATTCAAACTTTGGTGTAGTTCGTGAGGAGGATAACCAACCAAACGGATGTATAGTTCACGCATATGCTAACACTGGAGTGTTGGTAGATGAGCTCATGAACAGTGTTGTTCTTGCTGCCAACAAGTTGCCAACCGAAGTGGATGAGCCATAAATACAGAGTGGTGCTGCTGAGTAGTAAAAATTAATTAGACCTCAATAGACTCGTCCTTTAATTCGACACATGGCATCTCATTTGTGTTGTTACTTATTTTTCTTTTCACCCACGCTGACGATGGACATGGTGCTTACAATGACAACATATTTTGAATGTTGTCGATTCTAAGGCGTCTCGGTCGACATAAGATGAAAAAACTTTTTTTTTCTTGAGGTTTTGACGAGGCTTGCATGCATGGTTATAGATGGGTTTTTTGTGTGTCCAAACCTGGTTTTAGGTGTTCATTTTCAATCTGAATTGACACCAATATGAATGAAAGACATATCATGCTATATTGATTAAGGTGGCACTCTAAATAACATTTTTGAAATAGTTAACATGTAAAATAAGATCATATTTAGATTCTACACATTTTTAATCAAATTCCATATATAACATGTTAAATGTGAAGTTAGGGTTTAAAATATATGCATATTTTCTAAAAGATACGTACTTCGGGTTAATCAACCCAAATATTAGAAGGTTTCCTGTAAAAGCAAAAAACTGACTTAAAACTGACATGCGGGTTCATTATCAGAAACATGAGGAGGTTTTCTGAAAAACAAAATATGAGTTAAAGCTTGAATGTAGGGTTGATTACCGGAAAGATGAGAGGTTTTTCTTCAAAATAGCATGACGGACCAAAATACCTATTTCCTTTATTAGTGGGTATATAGATTAAAAAGGTTTCCGCCTCTTCCCGTCGGCGCCGCCACCGGTTCACCTCATCTTCGATGGCCTTTGGGACATGAAGGTGTAGAGGACCTAGGGCCCCCGCCGATGAGAGGGAACCCATTATCGTTCTTGTTAGATTTAGCGTCTTGGTTGGGGATGTGTGGCGGCGGCGATGTTCCTTAGTAGGAATAATCTCTCCCATGTTCTATCCTCGTCCCGATGGTGTGTCTTTCTTCGTCGGAGGGCGTGTGGAGGTCTGTCTCTGTCGGATCTTGAGGGATTCGCTTGGTGCGGGTCTTCGGTGGGTTTGTTTGGATCCGGTCTTTGTGCCTCTTCATTTGGGTGTTCACAGGTCTGATCCTTCCAATCTACGACTCTCTTCATCGTCGATGGTTGCTACTCTTGTGCGCTGGTACTATGGGGTCTTAGCACGATGACTTCCCGACTGTCTACTATAACAAGGTTTGCATGGCTCTGATACATCTCCAACGTATCAATAATTTATGAAGTATTCATGCCATGTTTACAACAAATTTATTTGGCTTTGGTGCACTTTTATATCATTTTTGAGAACTAACCTATTAACCCAGTGCCCAGTGTCACTTGTTGTTTTCTGCGTGTTTTTGGCTTTTCAGAAAATCTGTACCAAACCGAGTCCAAACGCGACGAAACTTTTTGATGGTTTTTTCTGGACCAAAAGAAGACCTTGAAGCTTCGGAGGGAGACCTGACGCCGCACGAGGAAGTGACAAGGGAGGGGGACGCGCCCTCCCCCCTTGTAACTCCCTCGTGGGTCCAACTTACCGCCTCTCTGCCTATAAATTCACATATATCCAAAAAACTCTAGGGGAGCTCCCAAATTTTTTACTCCGCCGCCGCAAGCCTCTGCTCTGAAGCGATCGCATCCGGAGTCCTTTTTCGGCACCCTGCCGGAGGGGGAAAACCATCACCGGAGGCCATCTTCATTGTCCCGACAATCTCCATGACGAGGAGGGAGTAGTTCACCATCGGGGCTGAGGGTATGTATCAGTAGCTATGTGTTTGATCTCTCTCTCTCTCATGATCTTGATAGGACACGATCTTGATGTACCTTGAGCTTTGTTAATATAGTTGGGTCATATGGTCTTCTTCCCTCTCTATCTTGTTGTGATGAATTGAGTACCGCTCTTTGAAGTTCTTTGTGTTGGATCAAATATTATGAATCTGAAATTGTTTGATACATATCGAATAATTAATTCACGGATACACGTGGTGGCATTGGAGTATCTGGGTGACATTAGAGTTGATTGATGCGTATCATATGGTGTTATTGTAGTACGATCTCTACGGATGTTTGTGACACTTAGTGATGGCTCAGTAGATTGATTGGAAAGATAACTTTGAGGTGGTTTTGCTACCTACAACAATTTCATCTTATGTTCTCCGCTATTGATAAGAAATTTGGAGTAATTCATTATCACATGTTGAGGGATTATTATGTGATTCAATTATGTTAGTGATGTTGAAAGATTGCGCTAGTGAAAGTATGAACCCTAGGCCTTATTTCCAAGCATTAATATACCGTTTTGCTTGCTTTTTGCCACTTGCTACCTTGCTATTTTTATATTTTTCAGATTACAAAAACCTATATCTACTATCCATACTTGTATCACCATCTCTTCGTCGAACTAGTGCACCTATACAATTTTCCATTATATTGTGTGTGATGGGGACACAAGAGATTTCTTGTATTTGATTACGGGGTTGTTTGAGAGAGACCATCTTCATCCTACACCTCTCACGGATTGATAAACCTTAGGTCATCCAGCAGATAAAAATTTGCTACTGTCCTACAAAACTCGACGCTTGGAGGCCCAACAAAGTCTACAAGAATAAAATTGCATAGTAGACATCAGGCTCCGACGAGGGAGGGGCGATGATGGAGGCGCGCCTTCGGCTCGCTCGAGTGCTTGTAGTTGTCACTAGGTGATCCATGGACATGGTTGTACTTTTTATTACCTCTGATGTTCTTATTACTACCACGATTGAGAATGAATAGATTGGAAGTTTCTCGCAAAAAGTAGGTATATAGATTAGAATCCTCGGAGAAAACATGCAATGGTTGTTTTACACTATATTTCGAAGGGAAGAAATCATCCACCCAAATCTCCTTGCAGAAGTCATTTGGTTTTCCTATGAAAGCAGACATTATTTATTCCAAATTAATGTGGTTCCATGATATTAGAACATTGAAGAGGGCATGCCACTCTAAACTAAATCAGTCTTACTAAATTTCAGTCGATCGAGACTTGGTTATGTCTCAGTCGATGCTATATTCATGAGATCTTATATTGAGATACGTGATTTTTTTTTATTTTCAGCTCCGTCTTTCTTTCTTACACTTTTTATGCCACTTGATTGAAACTTGGTTAAGTCCCATTCGATTTAGACCTGGCCACACCCACTCTAGTTTTCTACGTGTTTTCATTCCTACATTTTGTCAATCCTGTGAAACAAATAGGTTTAGTGTCGATTCATAAAACATTTTTGTGGTAAGATTTTTAAAATTAATATGATTATATAACTAACTATGGTTATGTGTCAGCAAGCAATATGTTTCTACACCATTGCAACCATACTCATAAGAGCAATTACAATAAGGTAACACAAGCAAGCTATAAGGACTAAATTATTATATCTTTGCTGAGTGGAAGAGAGAGAGAAGGAAAGCGGGTTGTAGAATAAGAGCCGACTATAACATGAGATCCAAGACATTATGAGATTGTAAGGTGGGCCAACTATTAGTAAAGTAGTATATATTTAAAACTTACTATTGTACACGCCGGCTATTAGCTTGGCTCTGGATGACATGACAACTTCTTATAGCCGATTGTTGACTATATTATTAATCATGCTCTAAGGCTATTCATAGTGGGGAGTAACTTAGACTAGCAACATGCATATGTAATATTCTATGTTACCGCCATTATAGTGGATAGTGTCATAAGTGTGGTAACATAGATATCTTCATTTATTACTCTAGGGCATCTCCAACGCCGACCCACAAACCGCCCGCATCCGTCTGGAGCGCGCAGTCTGGACCGCGGAAGCGATCCAACGAGGGCATGTATCGGTCCGGACCATGATTTTCCCGCAAACCAGAACCAAACACGTAGGAGGGGGTTGCGGGAGTCTGGACACGAGAAACGTCTGAATCTTACCCCCAGCCCACCGCAAAGGAAGGCAGAGCACACAGTTTTGTAGCAACCCGTACTATTTCGGCGCCAAAATCCCCTACTCCCTTCTTCAATCCCCCGCTGCCCTCCAACCAATTCCCGCCCTTTTCTTCCACCCTCTCCTTCGTTACGCCACTGACACATTGAACTGGAGGAGAACCGGCCGGAGATGGAGGTGGCGGAGGTGCTGGGGGATCCGACCATCCTGTTCGCCCGGAAGATCAACTCGGCTACGCGGCAAAGTCGTCACGTCAAAGCGATGGCCGCAAATGAGGAGAATCTCAAGTAGCTAATGGCCGCTAGTGGGACGTGGTGATCGTGGCGGATGTCGCAACGGAGGTCGCGATGCTCAGACAGGCACGCCCACAGTATAGACGGCGTTGTGACCGGACCATTACAAGCCTCCGTACTACTACGCCATCAAGAAGCTCGGAACCATCGTTGGAAAGGTGCCTTATAGTCTCGACGTAAATGCGCCACCGCTCTTCTCCAAGTGTTCTTCCCTGCAGCTCGTCCGGGCTCGGACGACGGGCGGGGAGCAGACGGGCGCCTGCACGTTGTTCGCCACAATGCCTAGAGTGGGAGACCCGGTGTACGACAACCTGGACAGTTAGATGCTTGACATTATCCATGATAGAGGCGGAGGAGGAGGATATGGCTATGAGGAAGGACAGGCGGAAAAATCGGATCCTGCCTAGTTGGACAACTACCCGCAACAACAGTCCTACACCCAGATGGGCACACAGGAGTCCTACACCTAGACCGACGTGAGCACACTATTGGAAATATGCACTAGAGGCAATTATAAAGTGGTTATTATCATATTTCCTTGTTCATGATAATCGTTTATTATCCATGCTAGAATTGTAATGATCGAAAACTCAGATACATGTGTGGATACATAGACAACACCATGTCCCTAGTGAGCCTCTACTAGACTAGCTCGTTGATCAAAGATGGTTAAGGTTTCCTAACCATAGACATGAGTTGTCATTTGATAATGGTATCACATCATTAGGAGAATGACGTGAGGGACAAGGACCAAACCGTAAGCATAGCATATGATCGTATCACTAAGTTTATTGCTACTGCTTTCTTCATGTCAAGTATCTATTCGTAAGACCATGAGATCGTGCAACTCCTTGACACCTCAGGAATGCCTTGTGTGTATCAAACTTCACTTCGTAACCGGGTGATCATAAAGGTACTCTACCGATATCTCCAAGGGTGTCTGTACGGTTGGCATGGATCGAGACTGGGATTTGTCACTCTGTTTGACGAAGAGGTATCTCTGGGCCCTCTCTATAATACAACATCACAAGAAGCTTGCAAGAAATGTGACTAAGGAGTTAGTCATGGGATCTTGCATTACAGAACGAGTAAAGAGACTTGCCCGTAACGAGATTGAACTAGGTATGGAGATACCGACGATCAAATCTCGGGCAAGTAACATACCGATGGACAAAGGGAACTGCATACGGGATTGACTGAATCCTTGACATCGTGGTTCGACCGATAAAGATCTTCGTGGAATATGTAGGAACCAATATGGGCATCCAAGTACAGCTGTTGGTTATTGACCGGAGAGGTGTCTCGGTCATGTCTACATGATTCTCGAACCCGTAGGGTCCGCACGCTTAACGTTCGATGATGATATGGTATTAATGAGTTATATGTATTGATGACCGAATGTTGTTCGGAGTCCTAGATGAGATCCCGGACGTGATGAGGAGTTTTAGAATGGTCCTGAGATGAATATTCATATATGGGAAGTTGGTATTTGGGTTCCGGAATAGTTCCGGGATTTACCGGATTTCGTCAGGAATGTCGGAAGGGGTTCCGGGGGTCCATCGGTGGGGGGGGGGTCCACCTGCCCCGAAGGGCCCCATGGGCTGAGAAGGGTGGCACACCGGCCCCTGGTGGGCTGGGCGCCCCCACCTCCCAAGGGCCCATGCGGCCAAGGGTGGACACCCTAGGGTGGCCGCTGCCCCCCTTACCTTGGGGGCCAAGGCAGCCCCCTAGGGAGCCGCTACCAACCCTAGGAGAAACCCTAGGGCGGCCGGCCTCCCCCTTCCCCCTATATATATGAGAGTTGAGGGAGGGCAGCCGCACCTCAAGTCTTGGTGCAGCCCTCCCTCTCTCCCTAGATCGTTTTCTCCTCAAATTGCATCGCGGCAGCGCTTGACGAAGCCCTGCTGAGATTGCTCCACCGCCACCACCACCACGCCGTCGTGCTGCCGGAGAACTCATCTACTACTCCACCCTCACTCGCTGGATCGAGGAGGCGGAGTAGTCATCGACCTGCACGTGTGGTGAATGCGGAGGTGCCGTCCATTCGGCGCTTGATCGGGACGGGCCACGATTGGATCGTGAAGACGTACGACTACATCAACCGCATTTCTGAACGCTTCTTCTTAGCGACCTACAAGGGTATGTAGGTGCACTCCCCCTCTCGTAGCTATACATCTCCATGGATAGATCCTGTGTCTGCATAGGAATTTTTTTTGTTTCCCATGCAACGTTACCCAACAGTGGCATCATGAGCTAGGTCTATGCGTATATGATATGCACGAGTAGAACACAAAGAAGTTGTGAGCATTGATGTTAGGATTGCTTACCTCCTTAGTGTTATTTTGATTCGGCGGTATTGTGGGATGAAGCGGCTCGGACCAACCTTACTTGTCCTCGCACAAGAGACCGGTTCCACCGACTGACATGCAACTTGTTTGCATAAAGGTGGCTGGCGGGTGTCTGTCTCTCCCACTTTAGTTGAAGCATATTCGACGAAGGTTGTCCTTGTAGAAGGTTCAAAGTCAACTTGATTACCACCGTTGTGGCTTTGCGTAGGTAAGAACGGTTCTTGCTAGTTACCCATAGCAGCCACGTAAAACTTGCAACAGCAAATTACAGGATGTCTAACTTGTTTTTGCAGGGTATGTTGTGATGTGATATGGCCAAGACGTGATTTGATATATGTGATGTATGAGATGATCATCTTTTTGTATAGTTATCATGACTTACATGTCGATGAGTACGGCAACCGGCAGGAGCCATAGGGTTGTGTTTAATTTATGTGTGCCATTTGCTTTACTTTATCTCTATGAGTTAGCAATAGTTGTAGAAGCAATAGTTGGCGTGAAAACCACATGACGACACGATGATGGAGACCATGGTGTCATGCTGGTGACGATGGAGATCATGAGGGTGCTTTGAAGATGGAGATCAAAAGCACAAGATGGTGATGGCCATATCATGTCACTGATATTATTTGCATGTGATGTTTGTCCTTTTATGCATCTTATTTTGCGTAGGACAACGGCCGCATTATAAGATGATCCCTCACTAATTTCAAGATAAAATTGTCTTCTCCCCAAGTGTGCACCGTTGTGAAAGTTCGTCGTTTCGAAGCACCTCATGATGATCGGGTGTGATTGACTCTTCGTTCACATACAACGGGTGTAAGCCAGTTTTACACGTGCAGAATACTTGGGTTAAACTTGACGAGCGTAGCATGTACAGACATGGCCTCGGAACACAAGAGACCGAAAGGTCTAACATGAGTCATATAGCAGATATGATCAACATGGATATGTTCACCATTGAAATCACCTCATCTCACGTGATGATCAGACTTGGGTTGGTGGATTTGAATCATGTCACACTTAGACAACCTGAGGGATGTTGATTTGAGTAGGAGTTCTTTAGTAATATGATTAACTGAACTCATTATCACGAACATAGTCTAAAGTTGTCTTTGTAAACTAAGTTGTAGATCAAAGGCTTGCGCAGTAGCTCCCCTGAATTTGAATGCGTTCCTAGAGAAAGCTAAGTTGAAAGATGATGGAAATAACTATGCGGACTGGGTCCATAATCTGAGGATTATCCTCACGGCTTCGCAAAAGGCTTATGTCCTTGATGCACGGCTCGGTGCGCCAGCCCCTCCAATGTCGTCTGCAGATGTTGTGAACGTCTGGCAGGCGCGTTATGATGACTACTCAATAGTTCAGTGCGCCATGTTGTACGACTTAGAATCGGGACTTCAAAAGCGTTTTGAATGCCATGGAGCATATGAGATGTTTGATACGTCTCCAACGTATCTAATTTTTTTGATTGTTCCATGCTGATATATTATCATTCTAGGATACTTTTTGGGTCTTTATTTACCAATTCATAATATTTTTGAGCACTAACCTATTGATCCAGTGCCCAGTGCCAGTTGATGTTTTCTGCATGTTTTTGCCTTTTCAGGTTTACTGTACCAAACGAAGTCCAATTGCCACGAAACTTTTTAATGTTTTTTTTGGACTGTATGAAGACCTAGAAGCTTCGGAAGGAGGCCAGAAGGTGCACGAGGGCCCCACCACATATCAGGGCGTGCCCTGGTGGGGCGCCCTGATATGTGGTGGCCCCCTCGGCTGCGTCCCGACGTCCCTCTTCGGCCTATAAATTCTCTAATATTGCAAAAACCCTGAAGGCAGTCCCGAAACCCTTTTTCCGCCACCGCAATTCTCTGTTCCGTCGTGAGGCCATCTGGAGCTCCGTTCCGGCAACCTGCCGGAGGGGAAATCGATCACGGAGGGCCTCTTCATTAACCTTGCTGCCCTCATGATGATGTGTGAGTAGTTCACCCCAGACCTACGGGTCCATAGCTAGTACCTAGATGGCATTCTCTCTCTCTTATGATCTTCAATTCAATGATCATCGCATCTTCGCTTTGATCTATCCGATGTAATCCTATTGTGCGGTGTGTTTGTTGGGATCCTATGAATTGTGGGTTTATGTTTAGATTATCCATGAAAAGTATTTGAGATACCTCTGATATATATTGCCTCTCAATTGCATGATCATTATAGCTTCGTAATGCTCTCCGATCTATTGATATGCTTTGGCCAAGTAGATTGATATTTCATCGGTGGGAGTGGTGCGTTGTGGTAGGTTCAACCTGGTGAGTTTCTATATCCCAGTGACAAACTAGAGGACAAGATGCGTCTTTGTGTTGTTTCTACTAAGGATAAAACGATGGGGTTCGTTCATATTGTTTGAGTTTACTTTGTCTACATCATGTCATCGTTCTCCAAGCATTACTCTGTTTTTCTTAATACTCTAGATGCATGATGGATAGCGGTCGATGAGTGGAGTAATAGTAATAGGTGCAGGCAGGAGTCGGCCTATTTGCTTATGGACGGGATGCCTATATATACATGATCATTGCCGTGAACATCACATAACTATCCGCTTTTCTATCGATTGCCCAACAGTAATTTGTTACCCACCGTATGCTGCCTACATGTGAGATGCCGCTAGGGAAAACTATGGCCCCCGGGTCTATTCACTTATATATTTGCAAACGCTACAATTACCTTGCTACCTTTATTTATCTTTTATATTATTTTGCAATTTTTATTTATCAACAATTATCTACACAACTCATTTGCTTGCAAATAACGAGATCAAGGGGATTGACAACCCTCTTGCCCACGTTAGGTGCAAGTTATTTGTTCATTTGTGTGCAACCACTGAATACGGTTAAGGATTGATATTCCTATTGGTTTGATAAACCTTGGTTTCATAACTAAGGGATATACTTACCCACTTTGTGCTGCAATTACCCGTTTCTCTTCACGGAAAACCCAACGCAGATCACAAGTATCAGGAAGGATTTCTGGCGCCGTTGCCGGGGAATATCATCACCAACTACCAAGTAACTTCACACAAATTTTAATTGACTTGTTCTTCTTTTTATTTGCTCTTATATTTAGCTTGCCTCATCAAAATTAAAAATACAAAAATATTTATCTTTGCTTGTTACTAGTTTACTTCTTCGCTTGCTAGTTTACTTGTCTTGCTTGTTACTTTGCCTGTTCGGTCACCTTGTCTCAAGATACTACTAAGTTGTGTGACTTCTCAAATACTAATAATAATGATTTTATTAGTACACCCATACCACCCACCACTAGTGCAGAGGCTTTTGATATTAATGTTGCATTGCTAAATCTTGTCATGAAAGATCAATTTTCGGGAAGTCCTAATGAGGATCCCATTTCACATCTTAATACCTTTGTTGAATTATGTGACATGCAAAATAAAAAAGATGTGGATAGTGATATTGTGAAATTAAAATTATTTCCTTTTTCACTAAGAGATAAAGCTAAGGCTTGGTTTTCGTCTTTACCGCATAATTGTATTGGAACATGGGATAAGTGGAAAGATGCTTTTATTGCCAAGTATTTTCCTCCTGGTAAGATCATCTCCCTTAGAAATCAAATAATGAAATTTAAAAATCAAGATCAAGAGCATGTTGCACAAGCTTGGGAGAGAATGAAATTAATGATAAGGAACCGTCCAACTCATGGTTTAAATATGTGGATGATCACCCAAAACTTCTATGCTGGACTAAACTTTGTGTCTAGAAATCTTCTAGATTCTGCTGCAGGTGGTACCTTTATGGATGTGAGCTTAGGAGAGGCCACAAAACTTCAGGACAACATTATGACAAATTATTCTCAATGGCATACCGAAAGGGCTCCAGCCGGTAAGAAGGTAAATTCTATTGAAGAAATCGCTACTTTGAGTGAAAAAGTGGATGCTCTTCTGAATATGGTTGCTAGTAAAAATGCTCATGTTGATCCTAATGATGTTCCCTTGTATACTTTGATTGAGAAAAATAGTGATGCTATTGATGTGAACTTTGTCTCTCCAAATAATTTCAATAACAATGCTTATAGAGGAAATTTTAATTCTAGACCGTATCCCGGTAATTCCTCTAACAACTATGGAAATTCTTATGGAAATTCTTATGTCAATTCTTCTACAAATTTTAATAGGATGCCCTCTGATCTCGAGAACACAATTAAAGAATTTAATAATTCTCAAAAGGTTTTCAACACTATGGTAGAAGAAAAATTGCATGTAGTTGACACTTTGGCTAAAAACATGGATAGAATTGCTCTTGACGTGGAATCTCTTAAAAATAAAGCTTTGCCACCCAAGCATGATTTCAATGATGCTATTAAATCTATCCAAATATCTATCAATGAAAGTAAGGAGAGGACCGCTAAGTTGAGAGCTAAGCGGGAATTCTTAGAAAAAGCTCTTCCACCCAGTTTTTACCGGAATCATGATGAAGATCTTAAAATAATTGGTGTTTCTCCTATTGAATCTTTATTTACCTCTATGAATATAAATTATAAAGGGACTGGAGATGAGTCAACTCTAGTTGAGGAGCGTCCCGTTTGCTTGGAGGGTGATGAATTTGATGCTAAAACTAAAAAATGTCGGTTTGGAGAGGTCAAAACTTTAACTAGTGATGTGCCCACTATATTGGATTACAAGGACTTTAATTATGATAATTGCTCTTTAGTAGAATGTATTTTATTGTTGCAATCCATTATTATCTCACCCAATGCTTATGAAAAAACAAAGCTTTTACCGAACATATAGTAGAAGCTATGATAAAAGCTTATGATGAGAAACTTGATCTTGAAGTTTCTATTCCTAGAAAATTGCATGATGAGTGGGAACCTACTATCAAAATAAATATCAATAAATATGAATGCAATGCTTTGTGTGACCTTGGTGCTAGTGTTTCAACTATTCCTAAAGCTCTTTGTGATGTGCTCGGTCTCACTAATATTGAAGATTGTTCCCTTAACTTGCATCTTGCGAATTCTACCATCAAGAAACCTTTAGGTCGAATTAATGATGTGCTTATTATTGCAAATAAAAATTATGTGCCTATAGATTTCATTGTGCTTGATATTGATTGCAATCCTTCTTGTCCCATAATACTTGGAAGGCCTTTCTTACGAACTATAGGTGCAATCATTGACATGAAAGAGGGAAACATAAGATTCCAATTCCCATTAAAGAAAGGGATGGGATACTTCCCTAGAAAAATAATTAAACCACCTTATGAATCAATAATGAGAGCTACTTATGGGTGGAGTGTCAAAGATGACAACACTTGAAACTATGCATTATGCCTAGCTAGGGGCATAAAACAATAGCGCTTGTTGGGAGGCAACCCAATAGTTATCTTAAAATTTTGCTTTAAAATTTATGTTTGTTTTTAATAGCATGATTACTGAATCTGTAATTATTATGTTTTTGTGCTTAAATTAGTGTTTGTGCCAAGTAAAGCCTTTGGGATGACTCACAGAATGAGTAGAATCGATGCTGAAACAAAACAGAAACTTTTGACTCCAGTACATGAATTTTCATTTTTTACTGGAGCATGATAATGATCTAAAATGTTTACACAGTGTTGCTATACAAATTTTCGAGGTTGTCATAATTTTTTATAGTTTTTAGAGTTACATAAGTATAGGCTCTCTATAGATTGCTACAGACTGTTCTGTTTTTAACAGATTCTGTTTTGGCTTGCATAGTTGCTTGTTTTGATTATGCTATGGATTGTATCGGGGGGTATAAGCCATGGAGAAGTTAGAATACATTACCTATTATGCATTTATGAAATTTTAATCAATTTATAACCGTACTTAAAGTATGCAATATGTTTCTTATACTAACGGATCTCACGAAGTTTTGTTGAGTTTTGTGTGATTGAAGTTTTCAAGTTTTGGGTGTTATCTTGATGGACAAAGGAATAAGGAGTAGCAAGAGCCTAAGCTTGGGGATTACCAAGGCACCCCAAGGTAATATTTTAAAGGAGACTCAAGCGTCTAAGCTTGGGGATGCCCCAGAAGGCATCCCCTCTTTCGTCTCGAATCGATCGGTATGTCACTTGAAGCTATATTTTTATTCATCCCATGATATGAGTTTTGCTTGGAGCGTCGTTTGATTTAGTTTGATTTTACTTTATTTTGCGACAATCATTGTTTGCTGGACACACCTATTTAAGAGAGACACACCTTCATCATAATTTGTTAGAATACTCTATGTGCTTCACTTATATCTTTTGAGCTTAGCAGTTGCTCTAGTACTTCACTTATATCTTTTTGAGCACGGCGGCGTGTAGATTTTATATAAATTATTTCACCCTCGTTCTTCACTTATATTTGTTTGAGAGCTAATAAATAGTGACGGTAATTTGGATGGGTCATAAGACTAGTCCAAGAATATTAGGTATTCAAAGAGTGATAATCAAAACCATCATGCAACACATATAAAGAAATTGTGGGTCAATAATATTGATGTAGTAATATGAAATAGGTGTGAGTTCATAATTTTTAAACCGTAGAAGTGTCGATATTAAGAAAGGTTGGCCTTTTTGTTCATCTAAAAATTAAAGAGGCATGGAGATGATGTGTGAGCATTTCTATTCCTCGTTGAAATCCTAGTGTTGTTTCGGGTCGGAAGTGAGCGATGGTTAACTCCTCGTAACCTCTTCCCTCGGGGCATGAGAGTTGTACTTTGATCTATGATAAACTAATAAAACTTTGCAATAAGTATATGAGTTCTTTATGACTATTTTGAAACCATGGACATACGCAATCTCACCTTTTTCATAATTTGCTAGCCTCTTCGGTACCGTGCATAGCGCGTTCTCACCTCGAGGATCGGTGCAACTTTCGCCCGGTGCATCCAAACCCCGTGACATGATTGTTGGGGAACGTTGCATGGGAAACAAAAAAATTCCTACAAACACCCAAGATCTATCTATGGAGATCAACAACTACAAGAGGGGGAGTGCATCGACATATCCTTGTAGATCGCTAAGCGGGAAGCGTTAAGAAACACGATTGGTGTAGTCAAACGTCTTCGCGATCCAATAACGATTCGTCCCGCGATCCAATCTTGTTCCGTTCTGATCTAGCGCCGAACGGACGACACCTCCACGTTCAGCACACATATAGCTCGATGACGTCTCCGCCTCCTTGATCCGGCAAGCGAGGGTGGAGAGGTAGATGAGATCTCCGGCAGCACGACGACGTGGTGGCGGTGGCGGTGGAGCTATTCCGGCAGGGCTTCTCCATGCACTACCGAAAACCGATCTAGAGGAGAAACTGATCTAGAGGGAGAGAGAGGGCTGCGCCGTGGCTTAAGGGTGCGACTGCCCTCTCCTCCCTCAAGTATATATAGGGGAGGGGTGCTACTTCTCGAGCATGCGTTGGTTTTCCCTTGAAGAGGAAAGGGTGATGCAGCAAAGTAGATAAGTATTTCCCTCAGTTGTTGAGAACCAAGGTATCAATCCAGTAGGAGATACAAGCAAGTCCCCAATAGATGTACCTACACAAATAATCAAACACTTGCACCCAACGCTATAAAGGGGTTGTCAATCCCTTCACGGTTACTTGCAAGGATGAGATCTGATAGAGATAGATAGATAGGATTGCTAAAACGAAAAGTAAACTAAAAGTAAAAAGATTGCAGCAAAGTATTTTTGGTATTTTTGGTTTATAGATATGAAAATATATTATGGAAAATAGACCCGGGGGCCATAGGTTTCACTAGAGGCTTCTCTCATGAAGGAAAATAATACGGTGGGTGAACAAATTACTGTCGAGCAATTGATAGAAAAGCGAATAATTATGAAGATATCCAAGGCAATGATTATGCATATAGGCATCACGTCCGTGTCAAGTAGACCGAAACGATTCTGCATCTACTACTATTACTCCACACATCGACCGACTCCTGCCTGCATCTAGAGTATTAAGTTCATGAAGAACAGAGTAACACATTAGGTAAGATGACATGATGTAGAGGGATAAACTCAAGCAATATGATGAAAACCCCATCTTTTTATCCTCGATGGCAACAATACAAATACGTGCCTCGCTACCCCTACTTTGTCACTGGGTGAGGACACCGCAAGATTGAACCCAAAACTAAGCACTTCTCCCATTGCAAGAATTACCAATCTAGTTGGCCAAACCAAACCAATAACTCGAAGAGACTTGCAAAGATAGGAAATCATGCATATAAGAATTCAGAGAAGATTGAAATAATATTCATAGATAAGCTGATCATAAACCCACAATTCATCGGATCTCGACAAACACACCGCAAAAGAGTATTACATCGGATAGATCTCCATGAAGATCATTAAGAACATGGTATTGAAGAACAAAGAGAGAGAAGAAGCCATCTAGCTACTAGCTATGGACCCGAAGGTCTGTGGTGAACTACTCACGCATCATCGGAGGGGAAATGGAGTTGATGTAGATGCCTTCCGTGATCGAATCCCCCTCCGGCAGATTACCAGAAAAGGCTCCAAGATGGGATCTCACGGGAACAGAGGCTTCCGGCGGCAGAAAAGTATTTTTGTGGCTCTTTTTGGTATCCAGGGAATATTTGGGAATTTATAGGCCGAAGAATAGGGTTAGGAGGGCTGCCGTAGGGCCACAAGCCAGGGGGCGCCCCCCCCTAGGGCGCGCCCTGGTGGCTTGTGACGCCACGGCAGGTCTCCTGCCTTCATCTCCAAGTCTGCTAGGTTGCTTCTGGTCCAAGAAAAATCATTCCGAAGATTTTATTCCATTTGGACTCTGTTTAATATTCCTTATCTGCAATACTCAAAAACAAGGAAAAAACAGAAACTGGCACTAGGCTCTCGATTAATAGGTTAGTCCCAAAAATAATATAAAATAGCATATTAATGCATATAAAATATCCAAAACAGATAATATAATAGCATGGAACAATCAAAAATTATAGATACGGTGGAGACGTATCAAGGGGTGGAGATGCGGCCGCCCTAGGGTTTCCCCTAGGGTTGGGCAGCGGCCAAGGGGGCAGCTGATACGTCTCGGTCGTATCTACTTTTTCCTCACACTTTTGCCCTTGTTTTGGACTCTAATTTGCATTATTTGAATGAAACTAACCCGGACTGACGTTGTTTTTAGCAGAACTACCATGGTGTTGTTTTTGTGCAGAAATAAAAGTTCTCGGAACTGGACGAAACTTTTTAGAGATTTATTTTAGAATAAATAAAAAATACTGGAGCCAAGAACCCAGAGGGGGCCCCCTGGCTGGGCAAGATACACCAGGGCGCGCCAGCCCCCCCCAGGCGCGCCAGCCCCCCCAGGCGCGCCCTGGTGGGTTGCGCCCACCTCGTGGCCCCACAGACCCTAATTCCAACGCTATAAAATCCTATTTTTGGAGAAAAAATCAAGGAAAAAGTTTCATCGCGTTTTACGACATAGAGCCGCCGCCACCTCCTGTTCTTCATCGGGAGGCCAGATCTGGAGCCCATTTGGGGCTCTGGAGAGGGGAATCTTCGGTCTTCGTCATCATCAAGCCTTCTCCATCGCCAATTCCATGATGCTCCCCACTGGGAGTGAGTAATTCCTTCGTAGGCTTGCTGGTCGGTGAGGAGTTGGATGAGATTCATCATGTAATCGAGTTAGTTTTGTTAGGGCTTGATCCCTAGTATCCACTATGTTTTGAGATTGATGTTGCTATGACTTTGCCATGCTTAATGCTTGTCACTAGGGCCCGAGTGCCATGATTTCAGATCTGAACCGTTTATGTTATCACCATTATATCTATGTTCTTGATCCGATCATGCTAGTCATATGCACCTATTACGTGTTCTGATCCGCAAACCCCGGAGTGACAATAGTCGGGATACTTTCCGGTGATGACCGTAGTTTGAGGAGTTCATGTATTCACCGTGTGTTAATGCTTTGTTCCGGTTCTCTATTAAAAGGAGGCCTTAATATCCCTTAGTTTCCTTATGGACCCCGCTGCCACGGGAGGGTAGGACAAAAGATGTCATGCAAGTTCTTTTTCATAAGCACGTATGACTATTTACGGAATACATGCCTACATTACATTTATGAACTGGAGCTAGTTCTGTGTCGCCCTAGGTGATGACTGTTATATGATGAATATCATCCAACGAGTTCACCGATCCAGTGCCTATGAGTTTTTCCACTTATTGTTCTTGCTATGTTACTATTGATGTTGCTACTGTTCCAACTTCTATAAAACTATTGCTACCATGGTTACCATTACTGTTACTGTTACTGCTGCTATCAAACTATCATACTACTGTGCTACTGATCACCCTGCTGCAGATATTTAATCTCCAAGTGTGGTTGAATTGACAACTCAGCTGCTGAAAGCACATTTGCTCCGTTGGTGGTTTTGGTAATTAATAACAACATATATATCATTGAACTAATGTTTCCACTAAGTATATTTCAGGAAAAGTTCAATGATAGGTTGGCAAAAGGATTGTGGAGAAACCCCTAGAAGCAAGGAAATGGATTGGCAAAGCTTCAAGCAAGAGGACTCTACATTTTACTTTGTGAGAAATCACTTTGAGTTCATAGGAAAGCCAATACTATTAAAAGGGGGTAAGGTACTGTTGGTGAACAAGATGCTCCACGTGCACAAGTGATAGTCACCTAAAACACCCACAAACTCTTCCACAAAAGTCTGTCCAAGCCTATCATGAAAATCGGTGCTACCAACAATTTCCACTCGGTCCCACCGATTCCCAAACTCAGAAAGACCCATGCCAAACCCTAGCCCTTCGGTGCAACCGATTCTGCATCGGTGCCACCGAGTTCAGCTTGCCAGCTTTCTATTACCTCGTTTCCTAAAATTGGTCTTACCGAGTTTTTTGGATCGGCGTCACCGAGTTGTGCAATCTGACCGTTGGTCACCTAATCGGTACGACCGAGAGTTATGTATCGGTCTCACCGAGATTCAAAAGTTACTGCCTTTTGGTCACTTTGGTACCACCGAGTTTTACACTTTGGTGTCACCGAGTTGGTCATTTTAGGTGTAACGGTTGGATTTTTGGGGATGCCTATATATACCCCTTCACCACCACCCACTCGAAAGAGAAGCACTCAGAACTATTCCACACTTGCCCCATCCAATTTTCTGAGAGAGAGCCACCTACTCATGTGTTGAGATCAAGCTATTCCATTTCTACCATATGAATCTTGATCTCTAGCCTCCCCAAGTTGCTTTCCACCAAATCAATCTCTTCCACCATAGCCAAATCTCTAAGAGAGTGATTGTGTGTTGAGGAGTCTATCATCTTGAAGCACAAGAGCAAGGAGTTCATCGACATTGCCGAGCCTATTACCTTTTGGAGGGTGGTGCCTCCTAGATTGGTTAGGTGTCGCTTGGGAGCCTCCTACTTCGTGGACCCTTATGGGTGGAGCCCTCCGTGGACTCTCGCGACCGTTACCCTTCGTGGGTTGAAGACTCCATAAACGTGGACGTACGATAGCACCACCTATCGAAACCACGGGAAAAATCTTCGTGTCTTCAAATTGCGTTTGATCTTCCTTCCTACCCTCTACTACATATGCTTGTTGTTACTTTCCGCTGCTATACTCTTAGACATGCATGTGTAGGGTGTGCTTGAATTGCTATCAATGCTAAAATCTGCCAACACTTAAAATTGGGAAAATGTAGAATTTTTATTTGGTCAAGTAATCTAATCACCCCCTCTAAACATACTTTCGATCCTACAAGTGGTATCAGAGCGAGGTTTCCATTGCGTTGGTCTCACAACCTAGGAGAGTATGGCGTCTAGTGAGGGAAATTATCACCGTAGAGGTCCGTACTTCGATGGCACAAATTTTGCTAGTTAGAAGCACAAAATGAAATTGCATATTCTTGGTCATAACCCCGCCGTTTCGGCTGTTGTTCATGTTGGCTTGCAAGGTGAATTCTTTGGTGATGGAAAGGAACCGGATCGTGAAGCGACTGCGGATGAATTGATGATGCTGCAATACAACGCTCAAGCATGTGACATTCTTTTCAACTGCCTATGCCCCGAAGAATTCAACAAAATAAGCCATCTTGAGAATGCCAAGGAAATTTGGGATACTTTGGTTGATATGCATGAAGGTACCGAATCCGTGAGAGAATCCAAGTTGGATGTTCTTCAAAGTCAGCTTGACAAGTTCAAGATGAAGGATGGTGAAGGAGTCGCAGAGATGCACTCTAGGCTAGCTCTCATCACCAATGAGATTGCCGGCTTAGGAAGCGAAGAAATGACCGACAAATTCATCATCAAGAAGATACTTCGAGCTTTGGATGAGAGATACGACACCGTGTGCACATCGATCCAAATGATGCCCAACTACAAAGATCTCAAGCCTACGGAAGTCATTGGAAGGATTGTTGCTCATGAGGTGACACTCAAAGACAAAGAAGAGCTTCACAACAAGTCTAGCGGTGCTTACAAAGCCACAAGTGAAGCTCCCGCAACTTCAAGTGACAACCTTGTCACCAATGAAGAGATAAGCCTCATGGTCAAGAAATTCAACAAGTTCTACAAGAATAGAGGCAAAGAACGAAGCTCCAACTCAAGATATGAAGACAAGCATTCGTCAAGTCATGACCGAAACTGCTACAATTGTGGGAAGCCCGGACACTACTCCAATGAGTGCACGGCTCCCTACAAACGAAGAGAAGAGTCACCTAGAAGACGAAGCTCAAGGAATGAATCACCTCAAAGAGAGAGAAGGAGTAGAGATGATCGTTATGAACGAAGACCCTCAAGGAGAAGTAGGGACTCGGACAAGAAGGACAAGTACACCAAGAGCTACACAAGAAGAAGACATCAAGCTCATGTTGGTGAATGGGTTTCTGGCTCTGAATCCGACAACAACTCCGAGAGAAGCTATCACTCCAACTCTGACTATAGTCAAGATGAAGGTGTTGCCGGACTTGCACTAGTGACTACCAACTCCTATGATCTATTTGATTCACCAAATGGAGGGAGTGGAAGTTTCTTCATGGCTAAAGGCCCCAAGGTATCACACCCCGAATATCTTGATTTCAATAGTGATGAAGATGATTTACTTGGTGATGATGACTTGCTCTTTGATAAAAATAGTGATGTTAGTCAAAATGAACTTGATAATTTTCATACTAGTCAAGATAAGTCGTGTGATGATGATAAGATGGAAATAGAACGACTAACTAAAGAATTAAACACTCTTAAGTTAGCCCATGAATCTACTCTCGAATATCATAGAGAGGTTGTAAGGACTCATGAGAAGCTACGCTTCGAGAAGTTCACCTTGGAGCAAGAACATGAGTTTCTTAAAGCTATCAATGACGATCTCCGAAAGAAGACTTCATCTTCTATAGCCAAACGACTACTCTTGTCTACATTCATGCCACAAGTTAAACCTAGACAAACTAGTAACAAAGGCAAGAAAGGTCCTTCATCTAGTAGCAACACTAAAAATGCTAAATCTAATGATGTTGCTTCTAGTAGTTCTATTGATTCCACTAATGATGATTCTCTTAGCCAAGTTACACTTGAGCAAGAAAATGATTTATTGAAAGGAATTATAGAGAAAGGTATCTACAAGAGTCTTGCCTGGTGTAAGCAATTTGAGGAGATTGTACGCAAGCACGGAGGATGCCGGAAGAACCATGGCATCGGCTACTTCAACGCAAATGGAGTTGAATGGGAAGAAGGTCAATACCCCAAGCCCAAGTTTGTTCCTCAAAGGGAGAAGTATGAACATACTCTTCCCAAGGGAACAAACATTCAAGATGACCTTCCACCACAAGACCACAAGCTCAAGGGCAAGGACAAGCTTCAAGAGGACATTGACTCATATGAAGATGAATCCCAAGCTTTGGTGAAGTGGGTTCCCAAGGCTACTTCAAGCTCAACTTCTACAAGCGCCACTTCAACACTAAGGATCCCCATCACGTTAATGTGGGTTCCCAAGAAGAAGAACTAGAGAAGTTCTTGAGGGGTGACTCCGCCAATGAAATTCACTCACATTCATTATTGGCAAGAACTAGTTGCAATCAACGTCAACATCATGCAATAGTTCAAGGAGTCACACATTCCCTCAAAGGTAAGCAAGGGACAAGGTAATCAACAAATCCATGGACATCATCATGTATGCATTGCACTCCATGTCCATAGATATCCTTGTATTTGCCTCTTGTGTGTTGGGACTAACCCATGTAGGTGAGAAGAGTAAGGAAACAACAAGGATGCTCCCAACTCTTGGTGATCTTCATCAACCTTGAGCATCCACCACTACCTCACCAACATGAAGTCTTCATCGACAAAACCCAAGGTTAGTTTATCCCTCCTATGGGGGGATGTGATACGTCTCCATCGTATCTATAATTTTTGATTGTTTCATACCAATATTCTACAACTTTCATATACTTTTGGCAACTTTTTATACTATTTTTGGGACTAACATATTGATCCAGTGCCCAGTGCCAATTCCTGTTTGTTGCATGTTTTTTGTTTCGCAGAATATCCATACCAAACGAAGTCCAAACGCGATAAAAACTTACGGATATTTTTTTGGAATATATGTGATTTTTGGGAAAAAGAATCAACGTGAGACGATGCCCGAGGGGCCCACAAGCCGTAGGGGTGCGCCCTACCCCCCTACGGTAGGTGTGTGATTGAAGTTTCCAAGTTTTGGGTGAGATCACGATGTATGAAGGAATAAGGAGTGAAAAGGGACTAAGCTTGGGGATGCCCGAGGCACCCCAAGGTAATATTCAAGGACTCCCAAGAAACTAAGCTTGGGGATGCCCCGGAAGCCATCCCCTCTTTCTTCTAACAACCATCGGTAATTTTACTTGGAGCTATATTTTTATTCGTCACATGATATCCGTAAATCTTGGTGCATCGTGTGCTTTTTATTTTTCTTTTAATAATGCACCATGCTGGTATGAGAAAGTCCTTGGTTGATTTATAGAAGGCTCTTTGCACCTCACTTATATCTTTTGACTATGGCTTTATAGAATGCTTCATGTGCTTCACTTATATCATTTGAAGTTTGGATTGCCTGTTTCTCTACACATAGAAAACCGCCATTTGTAGAATGCTCTTTTGCTTCACTTATATTTGTTAGAGCGTGGGCATATCTTTTGTAGAAAGAATTAAACTCTCATGCTTCACTTATATCTATTTTGAGAGTTAACAGCAGTTGGTCATTCACATGGTTAGTCATAAAATCCTACATAAAACTTGTAGATCACTGAATATGATGTGTTTGATTCCTTTCAATAGTTTTGCGATATAAAGATGGTGATACTAGAGTCATGCTAGTGAGTATTTGTTGATTGGTAGAAATACTTGTGTTAAAGTTTGTGATTCCCGTAGCATGCACGTATGGTGAACCGTTATGTGATGAAGTCGGAGCATGATTTATTTATTGATTGTCATCCTTTGTGTGGAGGTCGGGATCGCGCGGTGGTTAACTCCTACCAACCCTTCCCCTAGGAGCATGCGTGTAGTACCTTGTTTCGATGACTAATAAATTTTTGCAATAAGTATGTGAGTTCTTTATGACTAATGTTGACTCCATGGATTATACGCACTCTCACCCTTCCACCATTGCTAGCCTCTCTAGTACCGCGCAACTTTCACCGGTGCATTAAACCCACCATATTCTCTTCCTCAAAACAGCCACCATACCTACCTATTATGGCATTTCCATAGCCATTCCGAGATATATTGCCATGCAACTTCCACCGTTCTGTTTATTATGACACGCACCATCATTGTCATATTGCTTTGCATGATCGTAAGATAGCTAGCATGATGTTTTCATGGCTTGTCCCTTTTTTGATGTCATTGCTACGCTAGATCATTGCACATCCCGGTACACCGCCGGAGGCATTCATATAGAGTCATATTTTGTTCTTGTATCGAGTTGTAATTCTTGAGTTGTAAGTAAATAAAAGTGTGATGATCATCATTATAGAGCATTGTCCCATGTGATGAAAGGATGATGGAAGCTATGATACCCTCACAAGTTGGGATGAGTCTCCGGACTTTATGAAAAATAAAAGAGGCCAAAGAAGCCCAAATAAAAAAAAGAGGCCAAAGAAGCCCACCAAAAAAAAGAGAGAAAAAAAATAAAAAAAATAAAAAAATGAGAAAAAAGAGAGAAGGGGCAATGCTACTATCATTTACCACACTTGTGCTTTAGAGTAGCACCATGTTTTTCATATAGAGAGTCTCCTATGTTGTCACTTTCATATACTAGTGGGAATTTTTCATTATAGAACTTGGCTTGCATATTCCAATGATGGGCTTCCTCAAATTGCCCTAGGTCTTCGTGAGCAAGCAAGTTGGATGCACACCCACTTAGTTTCTTTTGAGCTTTCATACACTTATAGCTCTAGTGCATCCGTTGCATGGCAATCCCTACTCACTCACGTTGATATCTATTGATGGGCATCTCCATAGCCCGTTGATACGCCTAGTTGATGTGATACTATCTCCTTCTTTTTGTCTTCTCCACAACCACCATACTCTATTCCACCTATAGTGCTATATCCATGGCTCACGCTCATGTATTGCATGAAAGTTGAAAAAGTTGGAGAATACTAAAGTATGAAACAATTGCTTGGCTTGTCATAGGGGTTGTGCATGATTTAATACTTTGTGTGAGGAAGATGGAGCATAGCCAGACCATATGATTTTGTAGGGATAACTTTCTTTGGCCATGTTATTTTGAGAAGACATGATTGCTTTATTAGTATGCTTGAAGTATTATTGTCTTTATGTCAAATGATAGACTATTGCTTTGAATCACTCGTGTCTTAATATTCATGCCATGACTAGATTATATGAACAAGATTATGCTAGGTAGCATTCCACATCAAAAATTATTTTTTTACCATTTACCTACTCGAGGACGAGCAGGAATTAAGCTTGGGGATGCTGATACGTCTCCATCGTATCTATAATTTTTGATTGTTTCATGCCAATATTCTACAACTTTCATATACTTTTGGCAACTTTTTATACTATTTTTGGGGCTAACATATTGATCCAGTGCCCAGTGCCAGTTCCTGTTTGTTGCATGTTTTTTTGTTTCACAGAATATTCGTACCAAACGAAGTCCAAACAAGATAAAAACTTACGGAGATTTTTTTT
Organism: Elymus sibiricus; assembly: GCA_039707655.1. Taxonomy (NCBI): domain Eukaryota; kingdom Viridiplantae; phylum Streptophyta; class Magnoliopsida; order Poales; family Poaceae; genus Elymus; species Elymus sibiricus. The sequence goes on from CM077675.1 coordinate 148,993,347, forward strand.
GGAATATATGTGATTTTTGGGAAAAAGAATCAACGCGAGACGATGCCCGAGGGGCCCACAAGCCGTAGGGGCGCGCCCTACCCCCCTAGGCACACCAGGGTGGCTTGTGGTCACCCCTTAAGACGGTTGGGGCCCTTCTTTCGTCATAATAAATCTAATATCCGGATAAAAATCGTGTTAAAATTTCAGCCCAATCGGAGTTACGGATCTCCGGGAATTGAAGAAACGGTGAAAGGCCAGAATCTGGGAAGGCAGAAACAGAAGGAAACAGAGAGAGAGATCGAATCTTGGAGGGGCTCCCGCCCCTCCGCTGCCATGGAGGCCAAGGACCAGAGGGGAAACCCTCCTCCCATCTAGGGGGGAGGTCAAGGAAGAAGAAGAAGGAGGGGGGCTCTCTCCCCCTCTCTCCCGGTGGCGCCGGAACGCCGCCGGGGCCATCATCATGACGACGATCTACTCGAACAACTCCGTCATCTTCACCAACACCTCCATCACCTTCCCCCATCTATCTACAGCGGTCCACTCTCCCGCAACCCACTGTACCCTCTACTTGAACATGGTGCTTTATGCTTCATATTATTATCCAATGATGTGTTGCCATCCTATGACGTCTGAGTAGATTTTTGTTGTCCTATCTGTGATTGGTGAATTGCTATGATTGGTTTAATTTGCTTGTGGTTATGTTGCTGTCCTTTGGTGCCCATCATATGAGCGCGCGCGTGGATCACACCATAGGGTTAGTTGTATGTTGATAGGACTATGTATTGGAGGGCAAGGGTGATAGCAGCTTCAGCCTAGCATAGAAATTGATGCATACGGGATTGAAGGGGGACCAATATATCTTAATGCTATGGTTGGGTTTTACCTCAATGAACGTTAGTAGTTAAGGATGCTTGCTAATAGTTCGAATCATAAGTGCATAGAATTCCAAGTAAGGGATGACATGTTAGCAGAGGCCTCTCCCACATAAAACTTGCTATCGGTCTAGTAACGTAGTCAATTGCTTAGGGACAATTCGGCAACTCCTACCACCACTTTTCCACACTTGTTAAACTAACTTAATTGTTACTTTATCTAAACAGCCCCTAGTTTTTATTTACGTGGTCTTTATTATCTTGCAAACCTATCCCACAACACCTACAAAGTACTTCTAGTTTCATACTTGTTCTAGGTAAAGCGAACGTTAAGCGTGCGTAGAGTTGTATCGGTGGTCGATAGAACTTGAGGGAATATTTGTTCTACCTTTAGCTCCTCGTTGGGTTTGACACTCTTACTTATCTAAAGAGGCTACAACTGATCCCCTATACTTGTGGGTTATCAAGACCTTTTTCTGGCGCCGTTTCCGGGGAGCAATAGCGTGGGGTGAATATTCTCGTGTGTGCTTGTTTGCTTTATCACTAAGTAGATTTTATTTGTTGTTCTAAGTTGTTCTCTATCTTTAGTTATGGATATGGAACACGAAATACCAAAAAAATTAGGTGTACTTGCTACTCATGGAGATGGGGAACCTCCTAAAACCCTCGATGCTCGTTATGTGAAAGATATTATGCACTACTTTATTAATCCTGAGAAAACCCCATTCAATTATATAATGGGACACACGTTGGATCAACGTGAATACTTTAGGGATTATCGCTTGACTCAAAAAGGGAAACTGTTATGGGATCAAATTCATATGTTACATTGGTATGCTCGGAATTTATGCTTGAGATATGATTATACTTGTTGCTCTAGGATGAAGGCTCCACACCTTCCCTTTTCATGTAAATTTAATGATAATGAAACCTTGGATTCTTATGCTAATGGTATATATGATTACTATGATGTGGAACGAATAGAAGAATTCGTTGCTTTTATGGGTGCTTATGAAATTAAATGTTTGTTTGAGGAGTATGAAAATTATGATGATGCTGTTTACAGATATGAAAATCTTGCTATACTTCGATATTGCTATGAGAATTATAAATATAATGCCGGTATTAATGATTTTATTGAGAAAGTCTCCGCTATCCCAGAAGAGACTAATATTTTGCAGGAATCTATGGAAGAAGAAATTCCTGACACTGTGAGCTCATTAGATGAAAAAGATGACGAGGAGAGCGAAGAACAAAAGGAGGAAGAGCGGATTAGCTACCCGTGCCCACCTTCTAATGAGAGTAACTCTTCAACTCATACATTGTTTAATTTCCCTTCGTGCTTACCGAAGGATGAATGCTATGTTGATTGCTATGATCCCTTGGATTTATTTGAAATATCCCTTTTTGATGAAATTGATGCTTGCTATACTTGTTGCCATGATGCCAATATGAATTATGCTTATGGAGATGAACTTGATATAGTTCCTTATGTTAAGAATGAAATTGTTGCTATTGCACCCACGCATGATAGTCCTATTATCTTTTTGAATTCTCCCAACTATACTATATCGGAGAAGTTTGCGCTTATTAAGGACTATATTGATGGGTTGCGTTCTACTATTGCACATGATAATTTTGATAAATATAATATGCATGTGCTTGTTGCTCCTACTTGCAATTATTATGAGAGAGGAACTACATCTCCGACTCTCTATGTTTCCAATAAGATAAAATTGCAAGAAACTGTTTATACTATGCATTGGCCTTTACTTTGTGTGCATGAATTGTTCTTTTATGACATGCCGATGCATAGGAAGAGAGTTAGACTTCGTTGTTGCATGATATATGTTACTTTGTGCTCACTACTAAATTACAAATCATTGTTAATTAAAATTGGCTTTGATATACCTTGGGATCCGGGTAGATCCATTACTTGAGCACTTTATGCCTAGCTTAATGGCTTTAAAGAAAGCGCTACCAGGGAGACAACCCAGAAGTTTTAGAGAGTCATTTTATTCTATTGTGTGCTTTTATATAGTTCAAAAAAAAAGAGGAACCTAAAACTTTTTCAAAAAGAGAAGTGAAAGTAAGAAGGACGAGCACCGTTGAAGTGGGAGAGCTCCTTGAACTTTGTTCATGCCCATGGAAACTTTGCGAATCTTAATTACAGAAACATTTCAACAAAAATAATTATCCCCTTGTATAAATCCCTTGTATTATAAAAATAATGTGCCAAGATTTGCCTTTAGGATGATTAGATTGCTTGTTTGGTGTGTGCAGTGCAAAAACAGAAACTTTCGCTGTAGTGCGTGAATTTACATTTTTTACTGGAATGTCACAAGTTTCTGATTTTTTTTACACAGTAATGCTATGCAAATTTTTTATTTTGTCCTAATGTTTCAGAATTTTTAGAGTTACAGAATTATAGTAAATGTTCAGATTTCTACAGACTGTCCTGTTTAAGACAGATTCTGTTTTTGATGCATTGTTTTGCTAGTTTTGATGAAACTATCGATTTTATCGGTGGTAGAAGCCATAAAGAAGTTATAATACAGTAGCTACAATGCAAAAATAAAATGTGAATGGGTTTGCAACAGTACTTAAAGTGGTAATTTGCTTTATTATACTAACGGATCTCACGAGGGTTTTGTTAAGTTTTGTGTGATTGAAGTTTCCAAGTTTTGGGTGAGATCACGATGTATGAAGGAATAAGGAGTGAAAAGGGACTAAGCTTGGGGATGCCCGAGGCACCCCAAGGTAATATTCAAGGACTCCCAAGAAACTAAGCTTGGGGATGCCCCGGAAGCCATCCCCTCTTTCTTCTAACAACTATCGGTAATTTTACTTGGAGCTATATTTTTATTCGTCACATGATATCCGTAAATCTTGGTGCATCGTGTGCTTTTTATTTTTCTTTTAATAATGCACCATGCTGGTATGATAAAGTCCTTGGTTGATTTATAGAAGGCTCTTTGCACCTCACTTATATCTTTTGACTATGGCTTTATAGAATGCTTCATGTGCTTCACTTATATCATTTGAAGTTTGGATTGCCTGTTTCTCTACACATAGAAAACCGCCATTTGTAGAATGCTCTTTTGCTTCACTTATATTTGTTAGAGCGTGGGCATATCTTTTGTAGAAAGAATTAAACTCTCATGCTTCACTTATATCTATTTTGAGAGTTAACAGGAGTTGGTCATTCACATGGTTAGTCATAAAATCCTACATAAAACTTGTAGATCACTGAATATGATGTGTTTGATTCCTTTCAATAGTTTTGCGATATAAAGATGGTGATACTAGAGTCATGCTAGTGAGTATTTGTTGATTGGTAGAAATACTTGTGTTAAAGTTTGTGATTCCCGTAGCATGCACGTATGGTGAACCGTTATGTGATGAAGTCGGAGCATGATTTATTTATTGATTGTCATCCTTTGTGTGGAGGTCGGGATCGCGCGATGGTTAACTCCTACCAACCCTTCCCCTAGGAGCATGCGTGTAGTACCTTGTTTCGATGACTAATAAATTTTTGCAATAAGTATGTGAGTTCTTTATGACTAATGTTGACTCCATGGATTATACGCACTCTCACCCTTCCACCATTGCTAGCCTCTCTAGTACCGCGCAACTTTCACCGGTGCATTAAACCCACCATATTCTCTTCCTCAAAACAGCCACCATACCTACCTATTATGGCATTTCCATAGCCATTCCGAGATATATTGCCATGCAACTTCCACCGTTCTGTTTATTATGACACGCACCATCATTGTCATATTGCTTTGCATGATCGTAAGATAGCTAGCATGATGTTTTCATGGCTTGTCCCTTTTTTGATGTCATTGCTACGCTAGATCATTGCACATCCCGGTACACCGCCGGAGGCATTCATATAGAGTCATATTTTGTTCTTGTATCGAGTTGTAATTCTTGAGTTGTAAGTAAATAAAAGTGTGATGATCATCATTATAGAGCATTGTCCCATGTGATGAAAGGATGATGGAAGCTATGATACCCTCACAAGTTGGGATGAGTCTCCGGACTTTATGAAAAATAAAAGAGGCCAAAGAAGCCCAAATAAAAAAAAGAGGCCAAAGAAGCCCACCAAAAAAAAGAGAGAAAAAAAATAAAAAAAATAAAAAAATGAGAAAAAAGAGAGAAGGGGCAATGCTACTATCATTTACCACACTTGTGCTTTAGAGTAGCACCATGTTTTTCATATAGAGAGTCTCCTATGTTGTCACTTTCATATACTAGTGGGAATTTTTCATTATAGAACTTGGCTTGCATATTCCAATGATGGGCTTCCTCAAATTGCCCTAGGTCTTCGTGAGCAAGCAAGTTGGATGCACACCCACTTAGTTTCTTTTGAGCTTTCATACACTTATAGCTCTAGTGCATCCGTTGCATGGCAATCCCTACTCACTCACGTTGATATCTATTGATGGGCATCTCCATAGCCCGTTGATACGCCTAGTTGATGTGATACTATCTCCTTCTTTTTGTCTTCTCCACAACCACCATACTCTATTCCACCTATAGTGCTATATCCATGGCTCACACTCATGTATTGCATGAAAGTTGAAAAAGTTGGAGAATACTAAAGTATGAAACAATTGCTTGGCTTGTCATCGGGGTTGTGCATGATTTAATACTTTGTGTGAGGAAGATGGAGCATAGCCAGACCATATGATTTTGTAGGGATAACTTTCTTTGGCCATGTTATTTTGAGAAGACATGATTGCTTTATTAGTATGCTTGAAGTATTATTGTCTTTATGTCAAATGATAGACTATTGCTTTGAATCACTCGTGTCTTAATATTCATGCCATGACTAGATTATATGAACAAGATTATGCTAGGTAGCATTCCACATCAAAAATTATTTTTTTACCATTTACCTACTCGAGGACGAGCAGGAATTAAGCTTGGGGATGCTGATACGTCTCCGTCGTATCTATAATTTTTGATTGTTTCATGCCAATATTCTACAACTTTCATATACTTTTGGCAACTTTTTATACTATTTTTGGGGCTAACATATTGATCCAGTGCCCAGTGCCAGTTCCTGTTTGTTGCATGTTTTTTTGTTTCACAGAATATTCGTACCAAACGAAGTCCAAACACGATAAAAACTTACGGAGATTTTTTTTGGAATATATGTGATTTTTGGGAAAAAGAATCAACGCGAGACGATGCCCGAGGGGCCCACAAGCCGTAGGGGCGCGCCCTACCCCCCTAGGCACGCCAGGGTGGCTTGTGGTCACCCCTTAAGACGGTTGGGGCCCTTCTTTCGCCATAATAAATCTAATATCCGGATAAAAATCGTGTTAAAATTTCAGCCCAATCGGAGTTACGGATCTCCGGGAATTGAAGAAACGGTGAAAGGCCAGAATCTGGGAAGGCAGAAACAGAAGGAAACAGAGAGAGAGATCCAATCTCGGAGGGGCTCCCGCCCCTCCGCTGCCATGGAGGGCAAGGACCAGAGGGGAAACCCTCCTCCCATCTAGGGGGGAGGTCAAGGAAGAAGAAGAAGGAGGGGGGCTCTCTCCCCCTCTCTCCCGGTGGCGCCGGAACGCCGCCGGGGCCATCATCATGACGACGATCTACTCGAACAACTCCGTCATCTTCACCAACACCTCCATCACCTTCCCCCATCTATCTACAGCGGTCCACTCTCCCGCAACCCGCTGTACCCTCTACTTGAACATGGTGCTTTATGCTTCATATTATTATCCAATGATGTGTTGCCATCCTATGATGTCTGAGTAGATTTTTGTTGTCCTATCTGTGATTGGTGAATTGCTATGATTGGTTTAATTTGCTTGTGGTTATGTTGCTGTCCTTTGGTGCCCATCATATGAGCGCGCGCGTGGATCACACCATAGGGTTAGTTGTATGTTGATAGGACTATGTATTGGAGGGCAAGGGTGATAGCAGCTTCAGCCTAGCATAGAAATTGATGCATACGGGATTGAAGGGGACCAATATATCTTAATGCTATGGTTGGGTTTTACCTCAATGAACGTTAGTAGTTGCGGATGCTTGCTAATAGTTCGAATCATAAGTGCATAGAATTCCAAGTAAGGGATGACATGTTAGCAGAGGCCTCTCCCACATAAAACTTGCTATCGGTCTAGTAACGTAGTCAATTGCTTAGGGACAATTCCGCAACTCCTACCACCTCTTTTCCTCACTCGTTAAACTAACTTAATTGTTACTTTATCTAAACAGCCCCTAGTTTTTATTTACGTGGTCTTTATTATCTTGCAAACCTATCCCACAACACCTACAAAGTACTTCTAGTTTCATACTTGTTCTAGGTAAAGCGAACGTTAAGCGTGCGTAGAGTTGTATCGGTGGTCGATAGAACTTGAGGGAATATTTGTTCTACCTTTAGCTCCTCGTTGGGTTCGACACTCTTACTTATCGAAAGAGGCTACAACTGATCCCCTATACTTGTGGGTTATCAGGATGTCACATCAAGGAGGAGCTTTACTCTAAGACTCGAGTTAAAGCATCTCTTAGAATGTGACAACATTAAATGCTTTATGTAAAAGTGGTAACCCCACTTGTGCTTAAACGATGAGTATGACCTATGATCAAGTATTCTTACTTGGCTCCTAAGTCAATATACTCATATATAGATGACTCCGTCATCGCCAAAATGCTTGATAGATGCTAGTATGTATGTGCATGTTTGCCATGATTTCATTTGACATCTTATTGTGTGAGCATGTTGGTCTGCATTTCTTTAACCATTCGAGGACATCCAATTGTTGCTATTTGATTTTTTATTTTTATTTTGCCAATTGGATGGACAATAATTCCTAGGACCACTCTCTAGCTATCTATGCTTTCTCGTCTCATATTCCATTCTTGCTGCATCACAAAATTTGAACAAGTACTTTTCGATCTCTCTGTGTGAGGAGCACTCGGAGTTCCGTCTCGACAAAGGACTGACCATTAAAACCTCCCAAGTGCATCTCGGTGGAACCAATACCAAAATCTCGGTCTCACCAAATGCCTAGGGTTGATCTGGTTTTCATTCTCGGTATCACTGATTCCATCTTCTCGGTTACACCGAGTTTCCCTGTCAGCTGACAGTAGAGAAACTCGGTGACACCGAAAAGTTAGAACCGGTGTCACCGACACCCACGGGTATATAAAGAGGCGGACCCGACTTTTGAAATTAATTCCTCAAACGTCTTCCCCTCCAAAACCCTAGCTACCGAACAAGGACCCCTGGTCGTCGCCTTCGTCTTCCCGAGCGCCTCTGCCATTGGAAGTCCACGCCATCGACGGATTCTTCCCCCCCCCCCCCGTCGCCGCCGTAGCGAGATCGTCACCGAGTTAGGGTACGATTTCGACCCCTCATGCGCTCCCCTCTCCGAATCTTGCGCATTAGGATTTTTCCATCGATAAGGCAAAGTATGAGATCGATCTATCCACTAGAAATTTCATTAGACTAGCGAACGAACGATTTTTTAGGGTTTGCCGTCCGCAACTTGAATCTCGGTAACACCGAAGCAAAAGAATCGGTAGCACCGATTCCCTTTTCTGGTCGACTGAGAACAAGCTCGGTGAAACTGAGTGCCCATTTTCGGTCTCACCGAAAGTGGTGCCAAGTTTCTGTTTAGCAGGTTGTTTGTCTCGGAGGGTCCAAAAAGTTTGCATCGGTAGTACCGAAATTCACTTGGCAGAATGCAAATCTTGAGAAATTTTAGTTCAAACCTTTGAGAAAATCTTCTGCAATTTTTGTGATGACTCAACCTATCCACTCTTCTATACTCTATTTCACAGGGTCGGAGATGTCAGGTTCTGATGACAGCCAAAATGACTTCAGAGAGAGAAGTGTTGACATGAGCTCAGGCACTAGTCCTGAAGGGAGCTATGATGATGTTCCTAGCCCACCTGATCTGCCCAAGGCTGCAACTAGGGCAAGAAGGAAGCTCAACTCAAATGAGGAAGATGAAGATTTTATACCTGAGGATCTATCCAAGAAAGATGATACTGCCAAGAGCACTGCTACTGCCACTTCATCCAAAAAGAAGAAGGCAATAAGGAAAGAGTATGCTAGCTCTAAGTCAGTGAGTGCACCAGAGAGTGCTAGGGCAACAATGACTGTTGAGCCCTCCAAGAAGTCTATACCTAAGAAGGCAGGAGAGAAGAAGAAGTCTAGGAAGAGGATCATTCATGTCATGGGAAGGAAGTACATCAAGGACAATGAGGATTACTTCCCAAGTGTTCAAGACAACTTTCATTGCATTTGACTTGATAAGTTTGTTGGTAAGGAGTTTACTGCCTGGAATGATGAAATGATCATGCAATTCTACTCCACTGCTCACTTCTATGGCGATGGTAGAATTGTATGGATGACTGAAGGTGCAAGGTATGAATTCACAGTTGAGGAGTGGGCTGCCATCTTAGGAGTCCCAGAGGTGGAAGATGGTGACATTAATGTTTACAATGATCCAAAGGCAAGCCACAATGCCATGAAGAACATGTACAATGAGATTCCTGCTGCACATCAGAAGTCTCAAAGCTAGGATCTATCTATTTCCTCCAGGCTGGTCTTCACTCGATCAACACTATTCTGAGGTATACCTTGATGCCTAAGTCTAGAGATGAGAAGATGATAAGAGGCTACTCCATCAACATGCTGCTCCATCTAGATCAACAGACGAGGTTTAGAGTGATGGATCTAATTGTGGAGACTGTGAAGAGGGTTGATGTTGATCATAAGCGCTCATGTTGCTATGCACCCTATATTCAGATGATTATCAACTCCAAGTTGGAGAAGCACATATTTGCACTTGACCGACCACATTTGCCACTTTTGCCAGAGCTAGAAGACAACGTTGTGGTGATGGACCCAGACCATCCCACCTCAGCCATAGCACAGGCACATGCAGAGGCAGCCAGAGACTCCATTTCTCAGATGCCAAGGTCTAGGAGTGAGCAGATGGATCTCCTACTTAGCTCTATGCTCAGCATGCAGAAGGACATCGGGAACATATTGAAGAACCAGGAGAGCCTCTCGAGGATTGTTGACACCAAATTTCATACTCTCAACAACAAGGTGGATGAGCTCACAGTGATTGTGAATGAGCTCAAGAAGGAAGTTGATGGCGTTCCCAGTCCCCACACTACTGATGATGATGAGGATACCTCACCGCTCCGGACAACCACTCAGTTCAGGACTCAGCCCATATCTGCTACAGTGCAAGTTCCAGAGTCTAGACCTTCTTCATCAGCACCTGTCGCAGCTCCTTCAGCTCCTTCAGCTCCTCCAGCACCTCCAGTTGCTACTCCGACTCCGTCCATGACGTCTGCAGAAGTCTTCGCTGATGCTGTTCTCTCAACTCCTTCATCAGCCACCGGAGGAGATCAGCCCCAGAAGAGCGCTTAGATATATACCTTTGGACTTTTTGGTAACTTGTTGCCAAAGGGGAAGAAGATGTAGATAGATCTTTAGGCTTCGAGAGAGAGAGCATTGATTTTTATCGCTTTTCAAAACATTGATATCTTTTGGTTGGTTTGCTTGTGTTAAACTTTGTTGGTGTTTGATCATACACTTGATGTGTATTGCTACTATTTCCTATCCTTGTTATGCTTATGAGATGATCATTCACCTTTACTTGATTGTGTTGTGCTATGATATTCATTATTATTATTCTCGCAAACCACCAAGTTGTATGTGACATGAAAGAGTGCCCCATGTACCTAATCGATTGTGCATTTGCATTCAAATGCAAATTCAAAATAATGCACAAATTTAGGGGGAGCTCTTGCTTATCACATACTTCTCAAAGCGACGATTATATTCATTGATTATATCATATGTCGAAGCTTTGATCTATATGTTGTCATCAATTACCAAAAAGGGGGACATTGAAAGCACATTTGCTCCCTTGGTGGTTTTGGTAATTAATAACAACATATATATCATTGAACTAATGTTTCCACTAAGTATATTTCAGGAAAAGTTCAATGATAGGTTGGCAAAAGGATTGTGGAGAAACCCCTAGAAGCAAGGAAATGGATTGGCAAAGCTTCAAGCAAGAGGACTCTACATTTTACTTTGTGAGAAATCACTTTGAGTCCATAGGAAAGCCAATACTATTAAAAGGGGGTAAGGTACTGTTGGTGAACAAGATGCTCCACGTGCGCAAGTGATAGTCACCAAAAACACCCACAAACTCTTCCACAAAAGTTTGTCCAAGCCTATCATGAAAATCAGTGCTACCAACAATTTCCACTCGGTCCCACCGATTCCCAAACTCAGACAGACCCATGCCAAACCCAAGCCCTTCGGTGCAACCGATTCTGCATCGGTGCCACCGAGTTCAGCTTGCCAACTTTCTGTTACCTCGTTTCCTAAAATCGGTTTTACCGAGTTTTTTGGATTGGCGTCACCAAGTTGTGCAATCTGACCGTTGGTCACCTAATCGGTACGACCAAGAGTTATGTATCGGTCTCACCAAGATTCAAAAGTTACTGCCTTTTGGTCACTTCGGTACCACCGAGTTTTACACTTTGGTGTCACCGAGTTGGTCACTTTAGGTGTAACGGTTGGATTTTTGGGGATGCCTATATATACCCCTTCACCACCACCCACTCGAAAGAGAAGCACTCAGAACTATTCCACACTTGCCCCATCCAATTTTCTGAGAGAGAGCCACCTACTCATGTGTTGAGATCAAGCTATTCCATTCCTACCATATGAATCTTGATCTCTAGCCTCCCCAAGTTGCTTTCCACCAAATCAATCTCGTCCACCATAGCCAAATCTGTGAGAGAGTGATTGTGTGTTGAGGAGTCTATCATCTTGAAGCACAGGAGCAAGGAGTTCATCGACATTGCCGAGCCTATTACCTTTTGGAGGGTGGTGCCTCCTAGATTGGTTAGGTGTCGCTTGGGAGCCTCCTACTTTGTGTTGTGGAGTTGAACCAAGAAGTTTGTACGGGCAAGGAGATCGCCTAATTCATGAAGATCTACCCATAGTGAGGCTAGTCCTTCGTGGATGGAAGCCGTTATGGAATAGTCAAGGTTGCTACTTCGTGGACCCTTATGGTTGGAGCCCTCCGTGGACTCTCGCGACCGTTACCCTCCGTGGGTTGAAGACTCCTTAAACGTGGACATACGATAGCACCACCTATCGGAACCACGGGAAAAATCTTCATGTCTTCAAATTGCGTTTGATCTTCCTTCCTACCGTCTACTACATATGCTTGTTGTTACTTTCCACTGCTATACTCTTAGACATGCATGTGTAGGGTGTACTTGAATTGCTATCAATGCTAAAATCTGCCAACACTTAAAATTGGGAAAAGGTAGAATTTTTATTTGGTCAAGTAATCTAATCATCCCCCCCTCTAGACATACTTTCGATCCTACAGCTGCTAATACTCGCAAATATTCTTTGGCTCCCCTTGTGTCGAATCTATAAATTTGGGTTGAATACTCTACCCTCGAAAACTGTTGCGATCCCCTATACTTGTGGGGTATCAAGACCTTTTTCTGGCGCCGTTGCCCGGGAGCATAGCTATATTTGTTGAGTCACTTGGGATTTATATCAATTGATCACTATGAAGAATCTGAAGGATCCAAAGACCAATATTTTCCCTCTAAGAAGAGGGGAAGTAAGGAACTGCCATCTAGCTCTGCACTTGATTCACCTTTTGTTATGAGTAAGCAGTAACACCAGCACATGCTACTAATCCTGATATGTCGCAAGTTATTGATGATGCTACTTCTACTATGAATGATGCTTATGATGATGCTAGTACCATGCTTGATGATAATGTGCCACTAGGAGAATTTCTTGATGAACAAATTGCTAGAGCTAAAGAGAATGAAATTACTGAAACTGATGAGATTGCTGAAAGTGATGAGGACCTTGAAACTGATGACTATGAAACACCTATTAGTCCTAGCTCTCCTAGATTTGAAATGCCTAAGATACCTGAAGGTGATGTTTTAGATGGAGAGATAGCTAGAGAAATACTTTCTTGCAAGGATAGAAAGCATCTTAAGAAATTGCTACGCAAGTATAAGGAAAAGACTTTGAATGCTAGAATGAAATATGATCCCAAGTTTGCTACTTCACCTATCTTTGTTACCGATAAGGATTATGAATTCTCTGTCGACCCAGAGTTAATTACTTTGGTTGAATCTGATCCTTTCCATGGCTATGAAACTGAAATTGTAGTGGCACATCTTACTAAACTGAATGATATAGCCACCCTCTTTGCTCATGATGAGAAAATTCGCTACTATTACATTCTCAAGTTATTTCCGTTCTCATTAAAGGGTGATGCTAAGACATGGTACAAAACTCTTACTCCTGGTTGTGTGCGTAGTCCCCAGGATATGATCTACTATTTCTCTAAAAAATATTTTCCTGCTCATAAGAAACAAGCAGCCTTACAGGAAATATTTAACTTTGTGCAAATTGAAGAAGAGAGTCTCCCACAAGCTTGGGGGAGGCTTCTCCAATTGCTTAATGCTTTGCCTGATCATCCTCTCAAGAAAAATAAAATACTTGATATCTTCTATTATGGACTAACTGATGCTTCTAGGGACTACCTAGATAGTCGTGCTGGTTGTGTTTTCAGGGAACGAACTGTTGAACAAGCTGAGGAGTTATTGAATAACATATTGAAGAATTATAATGATTGGACTCTTCCCGAACCACCGCTCAAACCCACTCCGAAGAAGAGGGGTATCTTATTTCTCAGTCCTGAAGATATGCAAGAGGCAAAGAAATGTATGAAAGAAAAAGGTATTAAAGCTCAGGATGTTAAGAATTTACCACCTATTGAAGAAATACATGGCCTTGACACACCACCACCTCCACAGGAGGTAGAGGTAAATTCTTTATTAAAGTTTGATGAAAGTGCTACTCCTTACAGTAAACATCCTAGTCAGTGCTTATATGAGTTTGACAACTATATTATGAAGCAAGATAATTTCAATGCACATGTCCTGAAACATTGAAATATAACTCTGATATGATTGCTCGCTTGAGTGACTTTCTATTTAGAATCAGTAATGATGTTAGAGGTGTAGGAAAGCATGCCTCTATGGTTCAAACTCAGTTAGAACAAGTGGCTAAGTCTCAAACATAATTGCTTGATGAAATGAATAGTAATATGAATGATTTTGCTGCTAGAGTAGTAACTAGAGGAGGTAGAATGACCCAAGAACCACTTTATGCTGAGGGTCATCCAAAAAGAATTGAACAAGACTCTCATAGAATTAATACTGATGCACCTAGTCCTTGTAGAAAGAAAAAGAAAAAGAAAAATGATATGACTTTGCATACCTCTAGTGAACCTGAGATACAAAAACCTCCTGATAATAATGATGTCTCTATTTCTGATGCTGAAACTCAATCCGGAAATGAACATTCACCTAGTGATAATGATAATGATGATGTTCATGAAGATGCTCAACCTAATAATGATAAAGAACCAGATAATGATGTTGAAATAGAGCCTGCTGCTGACGTTGATAACCCACAACCTAAAAATAAACGTTATGATAAAAGAGACTTTGTGGCTAGGAAACATGGTAAAGAAATAGAACCATGGGTTCAAAAACCCATGCCCTTTCCTCCTAAACCATCTAAGAAAAAGGATGATGAAGAATTTGAACGCTTTGCTGAAATGATTAGGCCAATCTTTTTGCGTACCCGCTTAACTGATATCCTAAAGATTGCCCCTTATGCAAAATATATGAAAGACATCATCACTAATAAAAGAAAGATACCCGAAGCTGAAATCTCCACCATGCTTGCTAATTATTCTTTTAAGGATGGAGTGCCTAAAAAACTTGGAGATCCGGGAATACCAACTATACCTTATGCATTAAAAGAAACTATGTCAAAACTGCTTTGTGTGACTTGGGAGCCGGTGTTAGTGTTATGCCTTTCTCCTTATATAAGAGACTTGATTTGAATAAACTCACACCTACTGAAATATCATTGCAAATGGCTGACAAATCAACTGCCATACCTATCGGTATTTGTGAGGATGTGGCCGTTGTTGTTGCAAATGTTACTATCTTAACTAAATTTGTTATTCTTGAGATGCCCGAGGACGACAACATGTCGATTATCCTTGGTAAACCCTTTTTGAATACTGCAGGGGCTATTATTTATTGCAATAAAAGCAAATTCACTTTTCATATAATGGTAATGAGCATACGGTGCACTTTCCGAAGAAACAATTCCAAGTGAATGGTATAAATGTTATTGAAGAATCTCCGACCATCACTATTGGAAGTTTTCAATTACCTCTACCTACTGCCAAAAGAAATATGATATACTTATTGTTGGGGATATGCATATCCCCATTGAGGTAACTTAGTGTTTTATGAAAGTTCTTCGGTTTCATGCTAATCGGAAGTGGTTGTTAATAAGACTTGATCAACCTTATTAATGGATCATTTTTGAGAGGTATGAAGTTGATGAATCTAGTAAGCACAACTCTCTGCTCCCACATTTTACTTTTTGTTTTAGTTAGTCAAATAAAATAAAATGCCATTATTATCCTGTTTTCTGTTTTCACGGTGCAATAAAAAATGACCCAGAAATAAAAGTTTTCAGAATGTCCTGAAAATTTGATAAGATTTTTTCCCGAATATTTCTGAATTTCTGGTGCAAATAATACCAGAGGGGGGTGCACCTGGTGCCCACAAGACACCAGGGCGCTCCAGCACCCCCAGGTGCGCCCTAGTGGGTTGTGGCCCCCACGTGCCCCCCTCACTTATTCCTTTAGCCCACATCATCCCCTACCTCCAAAAAAATCACCACATCCACCATTCCCGTGTTCTTGCTCTCAAACCCGCGGATTTCGATCTCTTTGCTTGAAGCTCCATTTCTGAAACTGTTTGGAGGGATTGCTACTTGGTATGTGACTCCTCCATTGCTCCAATTAGTTTTTGATTTAGTGGGTTATTTTTAGAGTAATTATATACTCTTGGTGCGGCTGTAGATGAGCTTGGATGTTGAATTCTTAGAGTTCGAAGTAGTTTGAATGCTTAATATGGCCTCTATGCATGCTTAGGAGTAGTTGCTATCAATTTCACAAAGTTTTGTTGACAAAATTTTTGTGTCTAAAAAATATTTCAGAATTTTGTTCGCAAATAAACATGCAATTCTTTAGGAGTTCTTCGAGGAGGAGATCCTCGGAGGCCTCATCAAGTGGAAGCTCGGTTCGACAATCTTATGTTGAGCCAAGCGAAAGCTCGATGCGAGATGCCGCCACTAAATCATGCTTGTGGCCGTGCGACGAGTTGATGGAAGGTGCAGATATTAAGGGGGAATTTGAACAATATATCCACAATACAAACTTGCTCCCTTCATCGCAGATAAGTGCCCTCAGTATGTAGAACTCACGAAAACATTCACAAATAAATTTAAAGATTTTCCTCGTGAGTCTAGAGTTTCATTCAACCTTTATGACCGTTCCTTCACCGTGCCGTTAGAAATGTTTAGTGAAGCATGCAAACTTCCATATTGGGGTTCATGAACCAACAAAATCTGAATACGAGTCATTTTTGGTTAATCTTTGTTATGGTGAAGATAGGGGAGTAACACAAGGAAGAATTAAAAGTATCCATTTCCCATCAATACACTACTTCACACTCTTTAATGGCAAATGTATCGTAGGTAAACAAGATTGTAGCACACTGTGTACTCCTGATTCGAGCCTCATACACACTGCCATAACTAGAAATAAATGTTATAATCTCGTAGCAATTGTTGCACGGAGATTGCAGCACAATGCTGCTAGTGGTAACTTTTATGGAGGAATTTATGCCTCCCGTGTAGCAGAGAGACTAAATGTACCACCTTGGCCTGATGACCCCATCTTACCTATTCAGTATTTAGAATTTGATGCCATGAAGCGTCATAAGTTCCTTACGGACACGACAACTAACTATACCTATAACTTGAGATTTAATAAAAAAAACGTTGTGCCTGTCACTTTGCCTGCTCCTGCTCTCTTTGATTTTCACAGTAGGGAAAGATACTATGTTCTTGAGAGCGAAGCCCATGCGTATAATGCGGAGGTCGAAGCTGCCAGGAGGGCCGAGGAGTTTGCACCAAGGGCCTCGGTTAGCTATCGCTCAGACTATTATCCATGCGGATGGTGATTACCAAGCTAGGCCAAAAGCCTAAGCTTGGGGGAGTACGTATTTCCCCCGACATTACATGCATGTTCACACATTTCATTCCAGTTGTCGGTGCTCATACCTTTTCATTGTAATATCCATGTAGATTTATTTTCTCGCTTTCTTTTTGTGTGTTTGAAAAACTTTGAGAAAATCCAAAAATATTTCCTACTTCTTTTCAGTTTTTCTTTCTAGCCTAGTTTAATTGTAGTATCGAAAGAAAACCCAAAAAGATTTCTGATTTCTTCTTTTGCTTGTTGGGAGCTCTCCCATGTAAATAGTTTTTCTCATTTTTGTTTTTCCTCTTTAATTTGCTTTCTTCAAGAAAAACCAAAAACTCTAAAAATATTTCAGTATGTTTCTCTGAAATTCTTTTCTTTTTTTCTTTGAGCCGTACCGAGGAGAAGACCACGATGAAAATGTTGAGTGGCTCTCATATGCACTATTGTTAATCTAACAAAGAGCCCATGTTACCTTGTCTTCTCCTCTTGAATAAAATGTTGCAGATTCCAGCTTAGTCCACGGCACTCTTGCACTATTATTATTTTCTTATCATTCAGTCGTGCAAGTGAAAGGAAATAATGAGGATATTTGATGAAGTGACTGTGGCAGAGAAAATTGGGTATGAACTCAACTTGTTTTTGTTTTTGTAAATATGTTTAGCCTAGTATGCTTGATTCAGCTTATTATGATCAAACATGTTTGCAATGACCATTAGAGATTATAGTTGTTCATGCCATGCTTAAGTAGCTAGGAGGGGATAATGATTTATCTTGGATGTCAACATGCATTAAAATGGTTGTGATGTGGTATGATGATATTGTATCCTCCTCTGAATGTTTCAAGTGGCTTGACTTGGCACATGTTCACACATGTAGTTGAATCAAAACCAACATAGCCTTCATGATATTTATGTTCATGGTGTCCATATCCTACTCATGCTAGTAGTCAATGTTTATTATATGTAATGCATGTTCATGACCGTTTTTGCTCTCTAGCTGGCCGCTTCTCAATCTATTTGCTAGCCTTCGCCTGTACTAAGCGGGAATACTGCTTGTGCATCAAAATCCTTAAACCAAAGTTATTCCAGATGAGTCCACTATATCTACCTATATGCGGTATTACCCTGCCGTTCCAAAGTAAATTTGCATGTGCCATCTCTAAAAATTCAAATGAACATCTGTTTTGTGTGCCTGGACCGCTCATGGAGCGACAGGGGGCGGTCAATATCTTCCAGGCTAAGCGGGTTATTCTCATGATGAGTGTTTATTCACTCGTCCTTACATGAGAGGGGCGGTAATAGGAATTCCCAGTCCTGAAATCAAAAATTACAAATAATTAAACAAAACTCCCCCAGGAATGTTGTTGGTTTGGACGGTACCCGTGGATGCGGCTAGCCGTGGAGTGTGATTGTTGGTGGAGGGGGAGTAAACCTTTACTTTTACCACTTGGGAACCGCCGCTAATTTGTTTAGCATGGAAGATATTGATAACTCTTGGTCGTAACGTTGACAGGAAGGGTGTACCTCCCAAAATTATATCTATCTCTATTTTAAAACTTGAGCTCTGGCACCTCTACAAATCAATGCTTCCCTCTGCGAAGGGACTATCTATTTACTTTTATGTTGAGTCATCACTTTCTCAAATAAGCGCCGGACCTGAGAGCACTATTGTCATCCTCACGCATTATGTATAGTTGATGTTGGGTGCAGCATGACTGGATCTTTTCTACCATGAATTACAATGTTTAGTCGCTACTTGAACTTTGGAGGTGCTCTGCATTTATGTTTTGCGGTCTCAGAAAGGGCTAGCGAGATACCATTATTGTCATATTGCATCATGATTGTTTTGACAAAGTGTTGGCGTTTGAAATATCTTATTATTGCCCGCTAGTTGCTTATGTCATTCATATGAGTTAATATAATTTCTAATAGTTATTGTTGGCAAGGTTAGTCATAATCTTTGATGAAAACTTGGGTGCTACTTAAGCATATATATGTAAACAAGAACAAAAGAGTTCGTAGACGTTTTTCTTTATCACTTTCAGTTTGTCAACTGAATTGCTTGAGGACAAGCAATGGGTTAAGCTTGGAGGAGTTGATATGTCTCCGTCGTATCTACTTTTCCTCACACTTTTGCCCTTGTTTTTGACTCTAATTTGCATTATTTGAATGAAACTAACCCGGACTGATGCTGTTTTCAGCAGAACTACCATGGTGTTGTTTTTGTTTAGAAATAAAAGTTCTCAGAACTAGACAAAACTTTTTAGAGATTTATTTTAGAATAAATAAAAAATACTGGAGCCAAGAACCACTAGAGGGGGCCCCTGGCTAGGCAAGATACACCAGAGCGCGCCAGCCCCCCCAGGTGCGCCCTGGTGGGTTGTGCCCACCTCGTGGCTCCACTGACCCTGATTTCGACGCTATAAAATCCTATTTTTGGAGAAAAAATCAAGGAGAAAGTTTCATCGCGTTTTATGATATGGAGCCGCCGCCACCTCCTGTTCTTCATCGGAAGGCCAGATCTGGAGCCCGTTTGGGGCTCCGCAGAGGGGAATCTTCGGTCTTCGTCATCATCAACCCTTCTCTATTGCCAATTCCATGATGCTCTCCACCGGGAGTGAGTAATTCCTTCATAGGCTTGTTGGTCGGTGAGGACTTGGATGAGATTCATCATGTAATTGAGTTAGTTTTGTTAGGGCTTGTGTCAGATTTCGGGCTCTGCAAAACCAAAAGAGGTTCGAACTCAGGGGCGTGTGCGAAGATCCCAACCAGCTTCGTCCCGAGGCTCACAGCTCCAAAGCTTAGCCCAATCGACTCTCTCAATCACGGGGAAGAAGACCAACACGCGGATTTACCCAGGTTCGGGCCGCTGCGAAGCGTAAAACCCTACTCCTGCTTTGGGTGGATTGCCTCTCGAGGAGGTTTGTGGATGAACTGGTACAGAGGTGAGCTGCCTCGCGAGGGCGCTCGGGTGGTTCTCGCTCTCCCCCCCTCCATGGAGCAGCCTAGCCTCTATTTATAATGGCCCGGGTCCTCTTTCCTTATCGCTCTGGCGGGAAGAGATCACACAGCGGCCAAATTCGAAAGGGGATAGGAGGTACATCTTATCCTGACGAAAGGTGGTCTTCACCTGCAAAGTAGCTGGTGGTGATGCATGGGTGGGCTCGGTGATGACGTCCGTCCTGCGGGGCTTGCGGTCTTGGTCTTGTTACGCCAAAGTGGAAACCTTTGGGGGGATGTCTTGGGAACGCGCGTACGTCCTTGCCTCCTTTGCACCAAAGGGGAACCTGTCTCCCCTGTTCCCGCTGGCGCCCGCCTAGCCTGGCTTGCGTCACCCCTAACCTCACGAGGACGGGCGCTGCATAGGGAGCTCCGCCCCTCGGGAGGCAACCCGGGGAGGCCCCCTCCCTCCGGGGGTCCTGGCGTTCTCCCCCTCGTGAGGGTGGGGCTCTCGTGAGGGCCTTGTCTTGAGCGAAGCTAAGCCGGGCCGCACCAGGCTATCGAAGTGGGCCATGCCCTAGGCCATAGGCAGGCAGGTCTGGGTACCCCCGTTCCCAGGACGTCGATAGTAACCTCCGGGCCCAAGGCGCGCTCGAGCTGGCTTCGGGGCGAAGCCGAAGAAGATGGCCCGAAGCGCCGTGGGCCCCAATAGCCTCTGAGCCCAGCCTGCCGCGTGGCAAGTAACGAGGCGCGGACGTCTCCACTTCCCCACGGCGCCTCGACAACCGCTCCGGCTGACAAGCAACCGGCGCGTGTCGCAGGGCCATCATTGCCCGGGATGTGGAGGGGCGCCGGTTGGCCTCCACCCGGCAATAAATGGGCGGAGGGGACGGAGCCCCCAGCCCATCTCTACTTCTCGCTCCCCCGCTTCCAGCCTCCACCTCCTCAATCATGATGCCTGTGAGGAGGTTTTCTGCTGTCGAGAAGGGGAAAGCCCGCCAGGAGGGGCCGGACCAACAGCCACCCAAGAGGAGCCGGGGCCGTCCTCGCAAGTATACCGTGGTGTCGATGGCGGCGCCCCGGGGGCGCGGCCGCACCTTCGCGAGGGCCGGTGGCTCCGCCGGCGTAGGCGGAGCCAGCGGGCGTTGCGACCGTGGCCAAGGAGGGAGGCCCGCGGCGGGTGCCCGGCCGCCGCGCCCGTGCGCCCACACGGCCGATGTGGGCCAGGAGTTCCTGGTGCTGGTGGAGAGGCCGGCGATCACCTGGCTGCAGCTCCCGTGCTTCTTCGCGGAGACGCTGCGGGCCAACGAGCCCGCAGGTCTATGGCTGCAAGCCGATGGTTGTTGTAGCGGCACACTGTGGGTGGAGGTCGACGTTACCCTCGCAGGTTACGGCTTCTTGAGCCATGGGTGGCAGACCTTCGCCCGTGCCCACGGCCTGGAGGGGAGGCTCACGCTCCATTTCAAGCATGACGGCGCGGCAACGCTTTTTGTCAGGATCTTTGGGGAGGACGGCAGGCGCTTAGGGTGCTGCCTGGAGGACGGTGGCGGCGGAAGTGGCGCCCTTGGAGGTGAGCTTGCCCTTGGCGACGGCCGTCATGCTTCCAGTAGTAACGACACCTCCTCCGAGGAGAGCCCGAGCGATGATAGCTATGATGCACCACCGCGTCGGCGCGCTCCGACTTCGGGGGGTAGCCAGCCGCGACGCGCCGTACCCCCACCCGGGAAGCGGCTACGCCGGCGTGCCACCACCGGCCCGTCAAGGAGGAGGAGGACTCCGACCGAGCGTGATTGCGCCGGAGCCTGGGCCTCAAGAGCGGCCGCCCTTGAGGGGGCCACCTTTGCCTTCTTCTTTTCCTTTTCCTGCAAACAAGAATTGTGGAGGGCCCCGCGGGGCATGTAATGAATTATGGCGCTTGCGCCTTTACTTTTAATGTTTTCGCCGCACATCCTGCTTCCCGTATTACTGTTAATTAAGATTTTCCGCCCGTCGTGGTTAGGGTACTTAGCTCGATGCGTCCGTGGCGGGCCTCTGTTTCGTGAGGTTCGTCTGTGGCACCTGGGGAGCTTGGCGATCTCACCAGGAGGGTCTTCTTTCTTGCGAGCGAGGCAGTTTTGGAGCCCTTTCGGCACTCTACGTCGGCGGGGCCTGATCCCGCGCTTACCTCGACCGCCGTTGGGGTGTCCGGATCACCAGGACGAGACCAAGGTGCGAGGGGCTACGTGACCAGTGAAGCTCCTGAGTCGCGTTGCTCAGGAGTCCCCCTTGATGCTCGAGCGGCGCTCTACGTCGGCGGGGCCCAACCCCGCGCATACCTCGACCGTCGTTAGGGCGTCCGGATCACCAGGACGAGACCAAGGGGTGAGGGGCTACGTTACCAGTGAGGCTCCTGAGTCGCGTTGCTCATGAGTCCCCCTTGACGCTCGAGCGGCGCTCTACGTCGGCGGGGCCCAACCCCGCGCATACCTTGACTGCCATTGGGGCGTCCGGATCATCAGGAGGAGACCAAGGGGCAAGGTGCTACGTGACCAGTGAGACTCCTGAGTCGCGCTGCTCAGGAGTCCCCCTTGACGCTCGAGCGGCTCCCATACCTTTCCTTGCCAGTTCCTGCCTCAAGAGGTGCCTAGGCCCCCAGAGGCTCCATGATGGCGCGCCTGCCGGCTAGCCCGAGAGCGCCGCGTGAGGACCAGGATGCCAAGGTCTTGGCACGGTGCGCGCACCATGCCCAGGCCCCACTCGCAGGGCGCGCGAGGGGGAGACCGACAGGCGTTGATTCAGAAAACAAAGCTTCAAGATGGAAAAGACTACAGGAAAAATTCCCACCCCCTTTTGAAACAAGGTTGCAAAAACTTCAAATTTCATTCCAGAAAACGGCAAATTCGAATACAAAAAGAAGCAAAGAACTGCCGCGACCGGCTCCTAGGCTAGTCTTCGTCTTCCCCCAGTGCGGAGCATAGGGCCTCCACTAGGCGTGGGCATAGTCATTGGATGACAGTGTTGTCCGCAAGTGCGGAGCATGGGGCTTCCACTTGGGCGTGGGTGGGAACCCCTCCGCATCCTCGGGGGCTCCAGGCGTATACTGCCCACTCATTATTATGTGAGAGTGTCACGGGTTGTGCCCAGGGGCACGCAAGGGGCTCCATGCCTCCGGGACACGGAGCACACTTCCTGCCTCCAAGCATGACGCGGCGAGGCGGGGCCGGCTCCGAACGGGCCCTCGAGCGCGGGGGGAGCCCCCGACGCTCTCCGCAGGGAGGACCCGGCCCGGAATGGGGCCTCAGGCCCCCAAGGGCCCCGAGGTGAATGTCGTCGCTGCAGTGGCGCCGCAGCTGCTCACGCTGCAGGCGAGGCTCTGTGCAGGACCCTTCCGCCAAGCGCGAGACTGACGCTTGGGGCGGTGCCCCAGTGCACCTCACTGGGGTGCCCTGGAGCCTCGTGCAGACAATCAGCCCTCTGCCCCCAGGTGGGCCGGGGTGGACCTGGGGACATGGGTGAGCATCTGATCTCCTGCCACCAGACCGGTGATGCCTGGCCCAAAGACATGGGTGTGTGTTCCACCCTCCGTCTCTGGGCCGGGGACGCCCGCCCCGGAGACATGGGCGTGTGTTCCACCCCGTGTCTCCAGGCTGGCGACGCCCGTCCTGGAGACATGGGCGTGTGTTCCACCCTCCGTTGAAAGCACAATGTGCTCCCCTGGTGTTTTTGATAATTCATGACAACATACATTGTCTCTTGGACTAATATTTCTACCTAGTGTATTTGAGGTGAAAGTCCAGAGAGAGAGATGGGTTGGCAAAAAGGGTTGTGTGGAGATACCCCAAGATGCAAAGAAATGGATTGGCAAAGCTTCAAGCAAGAGGACTCTGCTTTTTTACTTTGTGAGAAGTCACCTTGAGTCCATAGGAAAGCCAATACTATTAAAAGGGGGTAAGGTACTGTTGGTGAACAAGATGCTCCACGTGAACAAGTGATAGTCACCAAAAATACCCACAAACTCTTCCACAAAAGTCTGTCCAAGCCTATTTTGCAAATCGGTGTAACCAACAATTTCCACTCGGTGCCACCGATTCCCACCTCAGAGAGATCCATGCCAAACCATAGCATCTCGCTACTACCAACATTCCATTCGGTGCCACCGAAATCAGTTGCCAACTTTCGGGTATCCTATTTTCAACTATCGGTACCACCGAGTTTTGCCAATCGGTCTCACCGAGATTTGGACCAACTTTCTGGTTAGCCATTCTCAAGAATCGGTACCACCGAGTTTTGTGAATTGGTCTCACCGAGTTTTGGACCAACTTTCTGGTTAGCCGTTGTCAAGAATTGGTACCACCGAAATTTGAGAATCAGTCTCACCGAGTTGTGCAATCTGACCGTTGGTCATCTTATCGGTACCATTGAGAATTATATATCGTTCTCACCGAGATTCAAAAGTTACTGCCTTTTGGTCACTTCGGTACCACCGAGTTTTACACTTTGGTGTCACCGAGTTGGTCACTTTAGGTGTAACGGTTGGATTTTTGGGGATGCCTATATATACCCCTTCACCACCACCCACTCGAAAGAGAAGCACTCAGAACTATTCCATACTTGCCCCATCCAATTTTCTGAGAGAGAGCCACCTACCCTTGTGTTGAGATCAAGCTATTCCACTCCATCCATATGAATCTTGATCTCTAGCCTCCCCAAGTTGCTTTCCACCAAATCAATCTCTTCCACCATAGCCAAATCTATGAGAGAGTGATTGTGTGTTGAGGAGTCTATCATCTTGAAGCACAAGAGCAAGGAGTTCATCGACATTGCTGAGCCTATTACCTTTTAGAGGGTGGTGCCTCCTAGATTGGTTAGGTGTCGCTTGGGAGCCTCCTACTTCGTGTTGTGGAGTTGAACCAAGAAGTTTGTACGGGCAAGGAGATCGCCTACTTCGTGAAGATCTACCCATAGTGAGGCTAGACCTTCGTGGATGGAAGCCGTTATGGAATAGTCAAAGTTGCTACTTCGTGGACCCTTATGGTTGGAGCCCTCCGTGGACTCTCGCGACCGTTACCCTTCGTGGGTTGAAGACTCCATAAACATGGACGTACGATAGCACCACCTATCGGAACCACGGGAAAAATCTTCGTGTCCCTCATGCGTTTGATCTCCCTATCTCAATTCCTTACTTCCATGTGCAATGTCTTTACTTTCCGCTGCCATACTTGTTGACTTGCATGTGTAGGGTGTGCTAGACTTGCTATAATTTCTAAAATCTGCCAACCAATTAACTTGGGAAAAGGTTAGGTTTTTAATTCCTGCAAGTAGTCTATTCACCCCCCCTCTAGACACTCTTCTAGTGATCCTATAACCGGTATCAGAGCATTGGTCTCCATTGCATCGCTTTCATCACCGTGGAGGAGGATGGATGTGTCTAGTGTGGGAAGTTTGAGTTGTAGAGTGCCTATTCTTGATGGGGAGTACTATAGTCAATGGAAATATAAGATGCTTGAGATATTCAATGAATTTCATTTAAGCAAGTATGTTAAGAACCCCTATGTACCTCCTATTGATCCTTTACATCCCACACACGAAGAGGAAATTGATATGCTATGCAATCTTAGAACTGTTAATCTTATCGTTAGAGGATTGCCTAGAATTTTGCTTAATCAAATGAAGAATTTTGAATGTGCTTATACTTTGTGGAATGACTTGGAGAAACGATATCCAAGTTATTCATTAACTAATATTGATGAAGTTCTTCATAAAACTATTGTCTTTCACAAAATGATGCCTAGTGATCCCAAGTTTGATGAATATCTATTTGAGCTTAGAGACCTCATGCGTGCTAAAGGAGATGTCATAACTATCAACAATATCATTGTAGAAGCCATTCGTATTCATAATCTTGAACATTGTCATGATCACAACCCTAACGAATCTCTTGTTCCTTGTGACGAGGATTTCCCACTTGATCATGACAATGTGGAACATGGATACTATGATGAAGATGAGTTGTTCGACATCGAGCATGAGAACATCATGAAGAATCTAAGTCTCATGGCAAACTTCAAGGATTACATGTCCGGAGGAAAAGAGTGGATTCTCGATAGTGGATGCACCGATCATAAGACCGGAGATAGAGACATGTTTGAAGAGATCACACCAAAGCATTGACCGCGAAGGTATGTAACTTTTGGAGACAACTCCAAGGGTAAGGTACTTGGTCTTGGTAAGGTGGCCATATCCCATGATAGCTCTATTCAAAATGTCATGCTTATTGAATCTCTTGGCTACAATCTTCTTTCCGTATCTAGACTTGCCGACTTTGGTTTTAATGTGCTATTCATGAAAGTAGATTGCCAAGTGTTTCGTCAAGATAATCATAACATGGTCTTTACCGGTTTCCGTAGAGGTGATCTATACATTGTCGATTTCACTAAGAGATCCAAACCTCGTACTTGTCTTATAGCAAAATTTTCTAAAGGTTTGCTTTGGCATAGAAGACTAGGACATGTTGGCATGCGTAATCTAGACAAGCTTATCAAAGGTGATCATATACTTGGTGTTAAAGATGTTATCTTTGACAAAGATAGACTTTGTAGTGCCTATTAAGCTGGAAAGCAAGTAGGTGGAAATCATCCCGTAAAGAATCTCATGACTACTAGGAGACCACTCGAGTTACTTCATATGGATCTTTTTGGTCCCAATGCTTACAAGAGTCTCGGTGGAAATTCCTATGGTCTAGTCATAGTTGATGATTTTTCCAGATTTACGTGGGTATTCTTTCTTGATGATAAGTCGCAGGTACAAAAGATCTTCAAGAACTTCGCTCGCAAAGCGCAAAATCAGTTTGAAGTGAATATCAAGAAGGTTCGAAGCGATAATGGATCGGAGTTCAAGAACACCCATGTAGATACCTTTCTTGACGAAGAAGGTGTTTCACATGAGTTCTCGGCTACATACACGCCTCAACAAAATGGAGTTGTTGAGAGGAAGAACCAAACTCTTATTGAGATGGCAAGAACGATGCTTGACAAATACAAGACGCCAAGACACTTTTGGGCAGAAGCCGTGGAAACAACATGTCATGCCACAAACCGACTCTACTTGCACCAGCTTCTCGGTAAAACGGCATAAGAGCTACTCACCGGTAACAAACCCCAAGTTGGATACTTTTGGGTATTCGGCTCAAAGTGCTACATTCTTGATAAGCATCGTCGTAGTAAATTTTCTCCTAAATCTCATGAAGGATTCGTACTTGGTTATGGATCAAACTCTCACACTTACCGTGTCTACAACAACTTCACTCGAAAAGTTGAAGAGACGGTAGATGTGAAGTTTGATGAATCTAATGGTTCGCAAGTCGAACAATTGCCAAATGATGTAGGAGATAAGGATCCTTCGGAAGCTATCCAAGACTTGTCCATCGGCAAGATTCGTCCCATGGAGGTGAAGGAAAGTACTTCGTCAACTCAAGTGGAAGCCCCTACTTCACGTCAAGGTGATCCTCAACATGACTTGGAGGCATCCACAAGCGGTACATGACAAGATGAAGAGGAAGAAGTTCATCATGATGATCCACCGCAACCACCTTCGCCACCACCTCAAGGAAATGACACCTTCAACAACAACAAAGATGAAGGAGATGATGATGAAGAAGCTCCACCATCTAACAAGCCCAAGCTACCCCGAGTTCGAGCAAGAGTGACCAAGAACCATCCTCTAAATCAAATCTTTGTTGACATACAAACCGGGAGAATCACTCGCTCTAAAACTCGCTTAGCTAATATCTATGAGCATTATTGTTTCATCTCTAGCATTGAACCCTTGAAGGTAGAACAAGCTCTTGAAGACCCGGATTGGGTGAACGCCATGCATGAAGAGCTTCACAACTTCGAAAGGAACGAAGTGTGGACACTCGTGGAGAAGCCCAAGGACGAGCACAACATCATTGGAACCAAATGGGTGTTTCAGAACAAGCAAGATGAAGACGGTCAAGTTGTACGCAACAAGGCGCGTCTCGTAGCCCAAGGATATACGCAAGTCGAAGGTATGGACTACGGTGAGACCTATGCACCCGTTGCCAGACTTGAAGCTATTCACATTCTTCTTGCCTATGCTAATCACCATGATATCACGCTTTATCAAATGGACATTAAAAGTGCATTCCTAAATGGTGAGATTGAAGAGGAGGTCTATGTTAAACAACCTCCCAGATTTGTGAATCCTAAGAAACCTAATCATGTCTACAAGCTTCGTAAAGCTTTTTATGGTCTTAAGCAAGCTCCACGTGCTTGGTACAAATGCTTAACAAAGTTTCTCATTAAAAAAGGTTTTGAAATTGGTAAAATTGACGCAACCTTATTCACTAAAAGAGTTAATGGTGAATTATTTGTGTGCCAAATCTATGTGGATGATATTATCTTTGGATCTACTAACCCACAATTTAGTGAAAGATTTGGAAGGTTGATGTCCGAGAAATATGAGATGTCCATGATGTGTGAGCTGAAATTTTTCCTTGGTTTGCAAATCAAGCAAACGAGAGAAGGAACTTTCATCTCTCAAACCAAGTATACCAAGGTCTTGATCAAGAAGTTCAACATGCAAGAGTGTAAAGGTATGAAAACTCCTATGCCTACTAGTGGACATGTTGACCTTACCAAAGAGGATGAACCGGTTAATCAAAAGGTCTATCGATCCATGATTGGTTCATTGCTATATCTATGTGCCTCCCGTCCCGATATTATGCTTAGTGTTTGCATATGTGCTAGATATCAAGCTGCACCTAAAGAGTGTCATCTTTTGGCCATGAAACGTATTGTGAGATATTTGATACAAACACCAAACTTTGGCATTTGGTATCCCAAGGGATCTTCCTTTAACCTTGTTGGCTATTCCGATTCGGACTATGCCGGTGACAAGGTTGATAGAAAATCCACCTCGGGTACATGTCAATTTCTTGGTAAATCTCTTGTGTCTTGGTCCTCCAAGAAACAAAACTCGGTATCTCTATCTACTGCCGAAGCTGAGTATATTGCTGCCGGATCATGTTGTGCACAATTGGTATGGATGACACAAACGCTTAAGGATTATGGAATCCATGTGAAAAATGTTCCATTACTTTGTGACAATGAAAGTGCTATTAAGATTGGTCATAATCCTGTGCAACATTCTCGAACTAAGCATATTCAAGTTTGACATCATTTCATTCGTGATCATGTTGCCAAAGGAGATATCAATCTTAAGCATGTTCGAACCAATAAGCAATTGGCAGATATCTTTACTAAGCCACTTGATGAGAAAGTGTTTTGTCACTTGAGGAGTGAGTTGAACATCCTTGATGCTTCAAACTTGAGCTAAGCTCACTCGGATGCATGCAAGGGAATGAGCTTACTTGACCATTCCATGCCATCATTACCATGAAACTTCCATGATACGCTTGACATGTTATCTTATATCTTGGAATTCTATGCTCCCTTGTATTGCATCTAACCTTTTGTAGGTACTTGGAAGAACAACACTTCACAAGATTGCCATCAACTCATATCTTAAGCAATCTTGTCTTAGCCAAGTATCCACCACCTCTATTGATGATGGAAGTAAGAAGACAACTCAACCATATCCTTGACATATATTTGATGTGATCATATTTGCTAATTCTCAATTGATATCATGTCAAATGGATATATATTGTTCTTCCTTGCATGACTAACATATGTAGGTGATAAGTGTACCAAAACAAGAAGGATTGCTCCCAACTCAAGATGAACTTCATCAACCTCGAGAATCCTCAACAAGTTCACCTACAAGCTACGTCATCAACATCACTCAAAGGTATGTACTCATATCCTTGAAAAAGCTTTACTCCAAGTCATGAGATAAAGCAACTCAAGTGATATGAAAACATTAAAATGTTTAATCGAAAAATGGTAACCCCATTTTGAGCTTAACGATGAGTATGACCTGTGATCAAGTATTCTTCCTTGGATCCTAAGTCAATATACTCTAATATAGGTGACCTAGTCACCGACCATCATCTAGTTAAGTATCTTGTTTGGTTCATTCATTATTTGCAAGATTTCTTGGAACCACTCAAATCTTCTCTAGTTGATGTTTCTTTGTAAAGTCTTTTGTATTTCCTTTGAAGATCCTTTTGATTTTTTTTGTTACAAGTTTTCCAAACTCTTACAAGTTTCTAAAACATTGCCAGGTTTCTATTTACCCCTCGGAGCCTCCGACTCAAATGACTTGGTTTCACCGATTTAGCAGATGAGCTACAAATGCACGTCTCGGTTCCACCGACTTATTTGCCTCGGAGCCACCGACTTTGCTACCTTTTCTATCCTTTGTTAAATTTAGCAATTCTCCAATTCTTTGATGATCCCTTATTAAAAAAAGGGGGGGAGAAACTTTATTCTAGGATCCCTAACTCAAAGGAGGAGAAGTCTTACAAGCTCTCAGATCAGCCAAAGGGGAAGAAATTATTTTCCATGATTCCCTCAGTTTTTAATGCTCTCTATAATTTTCATTCTTTTCTGTGAACTCTACATTCTATGACCCTTGCTCTCAAGGATCCTTATAACTCCATGATCCCTGTGTCTGACCCTGAGTATGGACCTTTTTGGAAATTAATGCCAAAGGGGGAGAAATACCAAAGCTTCAAAAGCTAAAGGGGGAGAAACAATCAAGGGGGAGAGTATCAAAGTCTATGTTTACATAGACAAGGGGAGAATACCAAAGTAGGGGGAGAAAAATATGTTTGGGAGAAAAATATGTTTGTTTCATTTAACTACTCATGTCAGCATTTTCTCACCCTATCCAATCCCAATATCTACGTGCTAGGATTTAGAGGGAGAGGATGACCTACTATTTCACATCTAGGGGGAGAAAGTTTCTAAATGTTATTGGATACATATCAACCTTAAGGAATACTACATTCTACATGTTCTCTACATCTTGGTACTATTGAGTTCTATTGCTTTTTGATTAGTAGAATACTGATACGTCTCCAACGTATCTATAATTTTTGATTGTTCCATGCTATTATATTATCTGTTTTGGATGTTTTATATGCATTAATATGTTATTTTATATTATTTTTGGGACTAACCTATTAATCTAGAGCCTAGTGCCAGTTTCTGTTTTTTCCTTGTTTTTGAGTTTTGCAGATAAGGAATATTAAACGGAGTCCAAACGGAATAAAATCTTCGGAATGATTTTTCTTGGACCAGAAGCAACCCAGCAGACTTGGAGATGAAGGCAGGAGACCTGCCGTGGCGTCACAAGCCACCAGGGCGCGCCCTAGGGGGGGGGGCACGCCCCCTGGCTTGTGGCCCCACGGCAGCCCTCCTAACCCTATTCTTCGGCCTATAAATTCCCAAATATTCCCTGGATACCAAAAAGAGCCACGAAAATACTTTTCCGCCGCCGAAAGCCTCTGTTCCCATGAGATCCAATCTTGGAGCCTTTTCCGGTAATCTGCCGGAGGGGGATTCGATCACAGAGGGCATCTACATCAACTCCATTGCCCCTCCAATGATGCGTGAGTAGTTCACCACAGACCTTTGGGTCCATAGCTAGAAGCTAAATGGCTTCTTCTCTATCTTTGTTCTTCAATACCATGTTCTTCATGATCTTCATGGAGATCTATCCGATGTAATACTCTTTTGTGGTGTGTTTGTCGAGATCCGATGAATTGTGGGTTTATGATCAGCTTATCTATGAATATTATTTGAATCTTCTCTGAATTCTTATATGCATGATTTCATATATTTGCAAGTCTCTTCGAGTTATTGGTTTGGTTTGGCCAACTAGATTGGTAATTCTTGCAATGGGAGAAGTGCTTAGTTTTGGGTTCAATCTTGCGGTGTCCTCACCCAGTGACAACGTAGGGGTAGCGAGGCACGTATTTGTATTGTTGCCATCTAGGATAAAAAGATGGGGTTTTCATCATATTGCTTTAGTTTATCCCTCTACATCATGTCATCTTACCTAATGCGTTACTCTGTTCTTCATGAACTTAATACTCTAGATGCAGGCAGGAGTCGGTCGATGTGTGGAATAATAGTAGTAGATACAGAATCGTTTCGGTCTACTTGACACGGACGTGATGCCTATATGCATAATCATTGCCTTGGATATCGTCATAATTATTAGCTTTTCTATCAATTGCTCGACAGTAATTTGTTCACCCACCGTATTATTTTTCTTCATGAGAGAAGCCTCTAGTGAAACCTATGGCCCCCGGGTCTATTTTCCATATTATATTTTCAGATCTATAAACCCAAAAGTACCAAAAATACTTCGCTGCATTCTTTTTACTTTTGTTTTACTTTTCGTTTTAGCAATCCTATCTATCTATCTCTATCAGATCTCATCCTTGCAAGTATCCGTGAAGGGATTGACAACCCCTTTATAGTGTTGGGTGCAAGTGTTTGATTATTTGTGTAGGTACATCTATTGGGGACTTGCTTGTATCTCCTACTGGATTGATACCTTGGTTCTCAACAACTGAGGGAAATACTTATCTACTTTGCTGCATCACCCTTTCCTCTTCAAGGGAAAACCAACGCATGCTCGAGAAGTAGCAAGAAGGATTTCTGGCGCCGTTGCCGGGGAGATCTACATCAAGCCTACCAAGTACTCATCACAAACTCATCTCTTGCAATTACATTATTTGCCATTTGCCTCTCGCTTTCCTCTCCCCCACTTCTAAAACGATTTTCCAAAAATATTTGCCTTTTTATTCGCCCTTCTTCCGTTCGTCTTTTCGTTTGCTTTTTGTTTGCTTGTGTTGCCATGTGCCTTCTACTTGCTTGCATCTTCGCTTGCTAAAAATCTATTGATATGGATCCTCATCCACTTGCTAATCGTTTCAAAAGGCCAAATTATTATGAACCAATTCCTAGTGAGTTGAGTGCACTTGATTATCTCTATGAAGTTTTGTTTGAAAATCATGAATCTGAAAATTTTGATGAAGTGTTGAAAGAAGAAATTTATAAGGTGATTCATGATAGCTCCTTGATTGAAAAGCATGATTGCAATGATGTTACTATAAATTCTATTAATTTCAATTATGCTAATGATATGCAAAGCCACAAGCTTGGGGATGCTATGTTTGATGACGATGATATTTTTTGTCCCCCAAGTTTTGATGAGCAAATTCATTATGATGATTGCATGCTCGTATATCATGAAAAGAATGATTTATGTGATAGTTATATTGTTGAATTCCTTCTAGATGCTACTGAAATTTATTATGAGGGAGGAACATATGCTTGTAGGAATTGCAATAATATCAAGTTTCCTCTCTATGTGTTCAAAGTTTTGAAGTTATGCTTGTTTTGCCTTCCTATGCTAATTGGTTCTTGTTCCCATAAATTGTTTGCTCACAAAATCCCTATGCATAGGAAGTGGGTTAGACTTAAACGTGTTTTTCATGAGATTCATGATGCTCTTTTGCGTATTTCAATTACTACTTTTTATGTGAGCATCATTGAAATCGTTATGCCTAGCTAGGGGCGTTAAACAATAGCGCTTGTTGGGAGGCAACCCAATTTTATTTTATGTTTCTGTTTTTTTGCTTATGTTTTTGAGTTTTCCACACATTATTACTTCTGTAGTAATTGTGTTTTCTTGTTTAATTTAGTGTTTGAGACAAGTACGACCTTTGGGATGGTCTACGGTGTTTGTGGTTTGATTTTTCATAAAAACAGAAACTTTTGCTCTCAGTCCAGGAATTTTGTAAATTCACTGGAACGTGATTTTGATCTGAAATTTTTACAAAAGATTTATACACAAATTTCCCTGATTTTCCTAATTTTTCAGAATTTTTGGAGTTACATAAGTATTCGAAGTCTATAGATTTCTACAGACTGTTCTGTTTTTGACAGATTCTGTTTTCTTTGTGTTGTTTGCTTATTTTGATGTATCTATGGGTTGTATCGGGGGTTATGAACCATGGAGAAGTTGGAATACAGTAGATATTACACCAATATAAATAAAGAATGAGTTCACAACAGTACCTAAAGTGGTGATTTATTTTTCTTATACTAACGGATCTCATGAGTTTTCTGTTGAGTTTTGTGTTGTGAAGTTTTCAAGTTTTGGGTAAAGATTTGATGGACTATGGAATAAGGAGTGGCAAGAGCCTAAGCTTGGGGATGCCCAAGGCACCCCAAGCCATATTCAAGGATACCAAAAAGCCTAAGCTTGTGGGTGCCCCGGAAGGCATCCCCTCTTTCGTCTTCAATCCATCGGTAAATTTACTTGAGGCTATATTTTTATTCACCACATGATATGTGTTTTGCTTGGAGCGTCTTGTATGATATGAGTCTTTGACTTTTAGTTTGCCACAATCATGCTTGATGCACACATATTTTTGAGGGGGACACGCATTAATCATGAATTTATTAGAATACTCTATGTGCTTCACTTATATCTTTTGAGCTAGGCGATGTTGCTCTAGTGCTTCACTTATATCTTTTTAGAGCACGGTGGTGTTTTATTTTATAGAAATTATTGAACTCTCATACCTCACTTATATTATTTTGAGAGTCTTTAAAAAGCTTGGTAATTGGTTTAGGTTATGAATTTAGTCCTAATATAATGGGCATCCAAGAGGGATATAATAAAAACTTTCATATAAAGTGCATTGAATACTATGAGAAGTTTGATTCCTTGCATATAGTTTTGAGATATAGAGATGGTAATATGAGAGTCATGCTAGTGAGTAGTTGTGACTTGGAACAAATACTTGTGTTAAAGTTTGTGATTCCCGTAGCATGCACGTATGGTGAACCGTTATGTAACGAAGTCGGAGCATGATTTGTTTAATGATTGTCAACCTTTGTGTGAGGGTCGGGAGCGCGCGATGGTTAACTCCTACCAACCTCTCCCCTAGGAGCATGCGTCTAATACTTTGCTTCAATAACTAATAGACTTTTGCAATTAGTATGTGAGTTCTTTATGACTAATGTTGAGTCCATGGATTATACGCACTCTCACCCTTCCACCTTTGCTAGCCTCTCTAGTACCGCGCAACTTTCGCCGGTGCATCAAACCCACCTTCCTCAAAACAGCCACCATATATTTTCCTCAAAACAGCCACCATACCTACCTATTATGGCATTTCCATATCCATTCCGAGATGTATTGCCATGCAACTTCCACCGTTCCGTTTTTCATGACATGCACCATCATTTGCATATTTGCCTTGCATTCGTAAGCATTCATATAGAGTCATATTTTGTTCTAGGTATCGAGTTGTAAGTAAATAAAAGTGTGATGATTTTCATTATTAGAGCATTTGTCCTGTGAGAGAAAAGTATGATGGAAACTATGAATCCCTCACAAGTTGGGATGAGTCTCCGGACTTTATAAATAATAAAAGAGGCCAATGAAGCCCAAATAAAAAAAAAGAGGCCAAAGATGCCCACCAAAATAAAATAAATAAAAAAATGAGATAAAGAGAGAAGGGACAATGCTACTATCTTTTTCCACACTTGTGCTTCAAAGTAGCACCATGATATTCATGATAGACAGTCTCCTATTTTGTCACTTTCATATAGCTAGTGGAATTTTTCATCATATGCACGACCACTTAGTTTCTTTTTGAGCTTTCATACACTTATAGCTCTAGTGCATCCGTTGCATGGCAATCCCTACTCACTCACATTGATATCTATTGATGGGCATCTCCATAGCCCGTTGATACGTCTAGTTGATGTGAGATTATCTTCTCCTTTTTCCTCACAACCTCCATCATATTCTATTCCACCTATAGTGCTATATCCATGGCTCACACTCATGTATTGCGTGAGAGTTGAAAAGGTTTGAGAACATAAAAGGTGTGAAACAATTGCTTGACTTGTCATCGGGGTTGTGCATGATTTAGAGACTTTGTGTGGGGAAGATGGAGCATAGCCAGACCATATGATTTTGTAGGGATAACTTTCTAAGGCCATGTTATTTCGAAAGGACACAGTTGCCTTGTTGGTATGCTCGAAGTATTACTATTTTTATGTCAATATTAGACTTTTGTTTTGAATCTTATGGATCTGAATATTCATGCCACAATAAAGAATATTACATGGATAAATATGTTAGGTAGCATTCCACATCAAAAATTCTGTTTTTATCATTTACCTACTCGAGGACGAGCATGAATTAAGCTTGGGGATGCTTGATACGTCTCGAACGTATCTATAATTTTTGATTGTTCCATGCTATTATATTATCTATTTTGGATGTTTTATATGCATTAATATGCTATTTTATATTATTTTTGGGACTAACCTATTAATCTAGAGCCTAGTGCCAGTTTCTATTTTTTCCTTGTATTTGAGTATTGCAGATAAGGAATATTAAACAGAGTCCAAACGGAATAAAATCTTTGGAATGATTTTTCTTGGACCAGAAGCAACCCAGCAGACTTGGAGATGAAGGCAGGAGACCTGCCGTGGCGTCACAAGCCACCAGGGCGCGCCCTAGGGGGGGGGGGGCACGCCCCCTGGCTTGTGGCCCCACGGCAGCCCTCCTAACCCAATTCTTCGGCCTATAAATTCCCAAATATTCCCTGGATACCAAAAAGAGCCACGAAAATACTTTTCCGCCGCCGGAAGCCTCTATTCCCGTGAGATCCAATCTTGGAGCCTTTTTCGGTAATCTGCCGGAGGGGGATTCGATCACGGAGGGCATCTACATCAACTCCATTGCCCCTCCGATGATGCGTGAGTAGTTCACCACAGACCTTCGGGTCCATAGCTAGTAGCTAGATGGCTTCTTCTCTCTCTTTGTTCTTCAATACCATGTTCTTCATGATCTCCATGGAGATCTATCCGATGTAATACTCTTTGGCGGTGTGTTTGTCGAGATCCGATGAATTGTGGGTTTATGATCAGCTTATCTATGAATATTATTTGAATCTTCTCTGAATTCTTATATGCATGATTTCATATCTTTGCAAGTCTCTTCGAGTTATTGGTTTGGTTTGGCCAACTAGATTGGCAATTCTTGCAATGGGAGAAGTGCTTAGTTTTGGGTTCAATCTTGCGGTGTCCTCACCCTGTGACAAAGTAGGGGTAGCGAGGCACGTATTTGTATTGTTGCCATCGAGGATAAAAAGATGGGGTTTTCATTATATTGCTTGAGTTTATCCCTCTACACCATGTCATCTTACCTAATGCGTTACTCTGTTCTTCATGAACTTAATACTCTAGATGCAGGCAGGAGTCGATCGATGTGTGGAGTAATAGTAGTAGATGCAGAATCGTTTCGGTCTACTTGACATGGACGTGATGCCTATATGCATAATCATTGCCTTGGATATCATCATAATTATTCGCTTTTCTATCAATTGCTCGACAGTAATTTGTTCACCCACCGTATTATTTTCCTTCATGAGAGAAGCCTCTAGTGAAACCTATGGCCCCCGGGTCTATTTTCCATATTATATTTTCAGATCTATAAACCCAAAAATACCAAAAATACTTCGCTGCATTCTTTTGACTTTTGTTTTACTTTTCGTTTCAGCAATCCTATCTATCTATCTCTATCAGATCTCATCCTTGCAAGTAACCATGAAGGGATTGACAACCCCTTTATAGCGTTGGGTGCAAGTGTTTGATTATTTGTGTAGGTACATCTATTGGGGACTTGCTTGTATCTCCTACTGGATTGATACCTTGGTTCTCAACAACTGAGGGAAATACTTATCTACTTTGCTGCATCACCCTTTCCTCTTCAAGGGAAAACCAACGCATGCTCGAGAAGTAGCAAATACTCTTGTGTTTCCTAATATTGTTTTCTCAAGTGTGTTTTTACTACTAGAATGCTCAAGAACTCAAGGTAAGTATATGCATCATATCCTTGATCAAGATGATCTCTTGCTTCTTGCACATATTGTTTGCAAGAGTGAAGTCTTGAACAAGGATACATCTCATTCGTATATATTTGATGCATATAGCCAAGATACACATGACTCATATTATCTTCCCTACTATATGTGTGCCTATGCATTCCAAGGCAACTATCCTTTAAAGGGATTGCACACATTTAGGGGGAGCAAGTCTTTGTCATGTGTCTCTCAAAGTCTTCATTATATCTTTGCATATCTTTATTTGAAGCTTTGATTGTATGTTGTCATCAATTACCAAAAAGGGGGAGATTGAAAGCACAATGTGCTCCCTTGGTGGTTTTGATAATTCATGACAACATACATTGTCTCTTGGACTAATATTTCTACCTATTGTATTTCAGGTGAAAGTCTAGAGAGAGAGATGGGTTGGCAAAAAGGGTTGTGTGGAGATACCCCAAGATGCAAAGAAATGGATTGGCAAAGCTTCAAGCAAGAGGACTCTGCTTTTTACTTTGTGAGAAATCACCTTGAGTCCATAGGAAAGCTAATACTATTAAAAGGGGGTAAGGTACTGTTGGTGAACAAGATGCTTCACGTGCACAAGTGATAGTCACCAAAAATACCCACAAACTCTTCCACAAAAGTCTGTCCAAGCCTATCTTGCAAATCGGTGTAACCAACAATTTCCACTCGGTGCCACCGATTCCCACCTCAGAGAGATCCATGCCAAACCCTAGCATCTCGGTACTACCAACATTCCATTCAGTGCCACCGAAATCAGTTGCCAACTTTCGGGTATCCTATTTTCATGTATCGGTACCACCGAGTTTTGCCAATCGGTCTCACCGAGATTTGTACCAACTTTCTGGTTAGCCATTCTCAAGAATCGGTACCACCGAGTTTTGTGAATTGGTCTCACCGATTTTTGGACCAACTTTCTGGTTAGCCGTTGTCAAGAATTGGTACCACTGGAAATTTGAGAATCGGTCTCACCGAGTTGTGCAATCTGACCATTGGTCATCTTATCGGTACCACCGAGAGTTATATCGGTCTCACCGAGATTCAAAAGTTACTGCCTTTTGGTCACTTCGGTACCACCGAGTTTTACACTTCAGTGTCACCGAGTTGGTCACTTTAGGTGTAATGGTTGGATTTTTGGGGATGCCAATATATACCCCTTCACCACCACCCACTCGAAAGAGAAGCACTCAGAACTATTCCATACTTGCCCCATCCAATTTTCTGAGAGAGAGCCACCTACCCTTGTGTTGAGATCAAGCTATTCCACTCCATCCATATGAATCTTGATCTCTAGCCTCCCCAAGTTGCTTTCCACCAAATCAATCTCTTCCACCATAGCCAAATCTGTGAGAGAGTGATTGTGTGTTGAGGAGTCTATCATCTTGAAGCTCAAGAGCAAGGAGTTCATCGATATTGCCGAGCCTATTACCTTTTGGAGGGTGGTGCCTCCTAGATTGGTTAGGTGTCGCTTGGGAGCCTCCTACTTCGTGTTGTGGAGTTGAACCAAGAAGTTTGTACGGGCAAGGAGATCCCCTACTTCGTGAAGATCTACCCATAGTGAGGCTAGTCCTTCGTGGACGGAAGCCGTTATGGAATAGTCAAGGTTGCTACTTCGTGGACCCTTATGGGTGGAGCCCTCGGTGGACTCTCGCGACCGTTACGCTTCATGTGTTGAAGACTCCATAAACGTGGACGTACGATAGCACCACCTATCGGAAGCACGGGAAAAATCTTCGTGTCCCTCATGCGTTTGATCTCCCTATCTCAACTCCTTACTTCCATGTGCAATGTCTTTACTTTCCGCTGCCATACTTGTTGACTTGCATGTGTAGGGTGTGCTAGACTTGCTAAAATCTGCCAACCAATTAACTTGGGAAAAGGTTAGGTTTTTAATTCCAGCAAGTAGTCTATTCACCCCCCTCTAGACACTCTTCTAGTGATCCTACATCCGTCTCCAGGCTAGCGACGCCCGTGCCGGAGACATGGGCGTGTGCTCCACCCTCCATATCCAGGCAGGGAACATCTGGCCTAGGGACATGGGCGTGTGTTCCACCCTCCGTCCCCAGGCAGGTGACACCCGGTCCGTGGACGCAGGCGTCTGATCAGGGTAACCCCCCACCAGCGGGCGTGCCTCACGAAGCTGCCAATGCCAGGCACCCTCGCAAGACCGACCCCGCCAGCAACCCTCACGACAGCCACTCGCGAGGTCACGCATGCTCCTTCTGTCGCCATAGTGTTCGGCGCCACGCCCTCCACGGCTTGGGCGCCTGCTAGCATGCTCGTCGTAGAGGGGCTCGAGCCCCCGGGTGGTTCTCGCTCTCCCCCGCTCCATGGAGCAGCCTAGCCTCTATTTATAATGGCCCAGGTCCTCTTCCCTTATCGCTCTGGTGGGAAGGGATCCCACAACGGCCAAATTCGAAAGGGGATAGGAGGTACATCTTATCCTGACGAAAGGTGGTCTTTGCCTACAAAGTAGCTCGTGGTGATGCGTGGGTGGGCACGGCGATGACATCCGTCCTGCGGGGCTTGCGGTCTTGGTTTTGTTACGCCAAAGTGGAAACGTTTGGGGGGATGTCTTGGGAGCCCACGTACGTCCTTGCTCCTTTGCACCAAAGGGGAAACTATCTCCCCTGTGCCCGCTGGCGCCCGCCTAGCCTGGCTTGCGTCACCCCTAACCTCACGAGGCCGGGAATTGCATAGGGATCTCCGCCTCTCGGGAGGCAACCTGGGGAGGCCCCCTCCCTCCAGGGGTCCTGGCGTCGTCCTCCTCGCGAGGGTGGGGCTCTCGCGAGGGCCTTGTCTTGAGCGAAGCTACGCCGGGCCGTACCAGGCTGTCGAAGTGGGCCACGCCCTGGGCCGCAGGCAAGCAGGTCTGGGTACCCCCGTTCCCAGGACGCCGACAGCTTGATCCCTAGTATCCACTATGTTCTGAGATTGATGTTGCTATGACTTTACCATGCTTAATGCTTGTCACTAGGGCCCGAGTGCCATGATTTCAGATCTGAACCGTTTATGTTATCACCATTATATCTATGTTCTTGATCCGATCTTGCTAGTCATATGCACCTATTATGTGTTCTGATCCGCAAACCCTGGAGTGACATTAGTCGGGATACTTTCCGGTGATGACCGTAGTTTGAGGAGTTCATGTATTCACCGTGTGTTAATGCTTTGTTCCGGTTCTCAATTAAAAGGAGGCCTTAATATCCCTTAGTTTCCTTATGGACCCCGCTGCCACGGGAGGGTAGGACAAAAGATGACATGCAAGTTCTTTTCCATAAGCACGTATGACTATTTACGGAATACACGCCTACATTACATTTATGAACTGGAGCTAGTTATGTGTCGCCCTAGGTTATGACTGTTATATGTTGAATATCATCCAACGAGTTCACCGATCCAGTGCCTACGAGTTTTTCCACTTATTGTTCTTGCTAAGTTATTATTGCTGCTGTTACTGTTCCAACTGCTACAAAACTATTGTTATCACTATTACCGTTACTATTACTATTACTGCTGCTATCAAACTATCAAACTACTGTGCTACTGATCACTCTGCTGCAGATATTTAATCTCCAGATGTGGTTGAATTGACAACTCAGCTGCTAATACTCGCAAATATTCTTTGGCACCCCTTGTGTCGAATCTATAAATTTGGGTTGAATACTCTACCCTCGAAAACCGTTACGATCCCCTATACTTGTGGGTTATCAGCAGCCTTGGCCCCCAAGGCAAGGGGGCGGCGACCACCCTTGGGCCAGCCCTTGCCCTGGCCGCATGGGCCATGGGGTGGTGGGTGCGGCCAGCCCACTAGGGGTTGGTGCGCCACCTCTCTCAGCCCATGGGGCCCTCCGGGCAGGTGGACCCCCCGGAACCCTTCCGGCACTTCCGATGAAACCCGGGCAAACCCCGAAACTATTCCGGTACCCGAATACCAACTTCCCATATATGAATCTTTACTTCCGGACCATTCCGGAACTCCTCGTCATGTCCGGGATCTCATCCAGGACTCTGAACAACTTTCGGTCACCAACATATACATCTCAACAATACCAAATCGTCACCGAATGTTAAGTGTGCAGACCCTGCGGGTTCGAGAACTATGCAGACATGACCGAGACACTCTCTGGTCAATAACCAATAGCGGGACCTGCATGCCCATATTGGTTCCTACATATTCCACAAAGATATTTATCGGTCGAACCACGATGTCAAGGATTCATACAATCCCGTATACAGTTCCCTTTGTCCATCGGTATTTTACTTGCCCGAGATTCGATCGTCGGTATCTCCATACCTAGTTCAATCTCGTTACCGACATGTCTCTTTACTCGTTCTGTAATACAAGATCCCATGACTAACTCCTTAGTCACATTGCTCGCAAGCTTCTTGTGATGCTGTATTACCGAGTGGGCCCAGAGATACCTCTCCGTCATACGGAGTGAAAAATCTCAGTCTCGATTCACGCCAAGCCAACTAACACCCTCGGAGATACCTGTACAGCACCTTTATTGTCACCCAGTTACGTTATGACATTTGATACACATAAGACATTCCTCTGGTGTCCGGGAGTTGCATGATCTCATGGTCTTAGGAACTTATACTTGACATTGATAAAGCAGTAGCAATAAACTA
The DNA here is from genome assembly GCA_039707655.1 of Elymus sibiricus. NCBI lineage: Eukaryota > Viridiplantae > Streptophyta > Magnoliopsida > Poales > Poaceae > Elymus > Elymus sibiricus. Next base: position 149,035,822 of record CM077675.1, read on the forward strand.
ACACGATCAGCTGCTATGCTTACGGTTGGGTCATTGTCCATCGCATCATTCTTCTAATGATGTGATCCCGTTAGCAAACAACAACTCATGTCCATGATCAGGAAACCTTAACCATCTTTGATCAACGAGCTAGTCTAGTAGAGGCTCACTAGGGACATAGTGTTGTCTATGTATCCACAGATGTATCTGAATTTCCAATCAATACATTTATAGCATGGATAATAAATGATTATCATGAACAAGGAAATATGATAATAACCATTTTATTATTGCCTATAGGGCATATTTCCAACAATCTCCCACTTGCATTAGAGTCAATAATCTAGTTCACATCGCTATGTGATTTACATTGTAATGAATCTAACACCCATAGAGTTCTGGTGTTGATCATGTTTTGCCCGTGGAAGAGGCTTAGTCAACGGGTCTGCAACATTCATATCCGTATGTACTTTGCAAATATTTATGTCCTCCTCCTTGAGGCAATCGCGGATAGAATTGAAGTGGCGCTTTATGTGTCTGGTCCTCTTGTGAAACCTGGGCTCTTTGGCTAGAGCAATGGCACCAGTGTTATCACACAAGAGAGTCATCAGATCCAGTGCACTCGGCACAACTCCGAGATGTGTCATGAACTCCTTCATCCAGACTCCTTCCTTCGCCGCTTCCGAAGCAGCGATGTAGTCCGCTTCACATGTAGAATCAGCTACCACGCTTTGCTAGGAACTGCACCAGCTTACCGCTCCACCATTTAGAATATATACGTATCTGGTTTGAGACTTAGAGTCATACGGATCTGTGTCAAAGCTAGCATCGACGTAACCCTTTACGATGAGCTCTTGATCACCTCCATAAACGAGAAACATTTCCTTAGTCCTTTTCAGGTACTTAAGGATATTCTTGACCGCTGCCCAGTGTTCCATTCCTGGATCACTTTGAAACCTTCCGGCCATGCTTATGGCAAGGCTGACATCAGGTCTTGTGCACAGCATCGCATATATTATAGATCCTATGGCCGAAGCATAGGGGATGACGCTCATCTTTTCTCTATCCTCTGTCGTCGCTGGGCATTGAGTCTTACTCAACTTACACCTTGTAAGACACGCAAGAACCCTTTCTTGGACTGATCCATTTTGAACTTCTTCAGAACCTTATAAAGATATGTGCTTTGTCAAAGTCCTATCAAGCGTCTCGACCTATCTCTATAGATCTTGATGCCTATTATGTAAGCAGCTTCTTCGAGGTCTTTCATTGAAAAACTTTTGTTCAAATATACCTCCACGCTTTCTAAAAGTTCTATATTGTTTCCAATCAGCAATATGTCATCCACATATAATATTATAAATGCTATAGAGTTCCCACTCACTTTCTTGTAAATACAAGATTCTCTATAAACTTGTATGAACCCAAACGCTTTGACCACCTCATCAAAGTGAAGATTCCAACTCCGAGATGCCTGCACCAGTCCATAAATGGATCACTGGAGCTTGCACACTTTGTCAGCATTTTCAGGATCGACAAAACCTTCTGGTTGCATCATATACAACTCTTCCTTAAGGAAACCATTAAGGAACGCTGTTTTGACATCCATCTGCCAGATCTCATAATCGAAAAATGCAGCTATTGCTAACATAATCCTAACGGACTTAAGCATCGCTACAGGAGAGAAAGTCTCATCGTAGTCAACTCCTTGAACTTGTGAAAACCCTTTTGCAACAAGTCGAGCTTTATAGACGGTTACATTACCATCTGCGTCCGTCTTTTTCTTAAAGATCCATTTATTCTGTATGGCCTTACGATCATACGGTAAGTACTCCAAAGTCCACACTTTGTTCTCATACATGGATCCTATCTCGGATTTCATGGCCTCTAGCCATTTGTTGGAATCCGGGCCCACCATCGCTTCTTCATAGCTCGTAGGTTCACAGTTGTCTAACAACATGACCTCCAAGACAGGATTGTCATACCACTTAGGGGCGGTACGATTCCTTGTCGACATGCGAGGCTCAGTAGTAACTTGATCTGAAGTTTCATGATCATCATCATTAGCCTCCTCTTCACTTGGTGTAGGCGCCGCAGAAACATCTTTCTGCATTGCGCTACTATCCAATTGAAGTGACAGTTCAATAACCTCATCAAGTTCTACCTTCCTCCCACTCAATTCTTTCGAGAGAAACTCTTTCTAGAGAAAGGACCCGTTCTTAGCAACAAACACTTTGCCCTCGGATCTGAGATAGAAGGTATACCCAACTGTTTCCTTGGGATAACCTATGAAGATGCATTTGTCTGCTTTGGGTTTGAGCTTACCAGGTTGAAGCCTTTTCACATAAGCATCGCAGCCCCCAACTTTAAAATATGACAGCTTAGGTTTCTTGACAAACCATAATTCATATGGTGTCATCTCAACAGACTTTGATGGTGCCCTATTTAAAGTGAATGCGGCTGTCTCTAATGCATAACCCCAAAATGATAGTTGTAGATCAGTGAGAGACATCATAGATCGCACCATATCCAATAGAGTACAATTACGACGCTCGGACACACCATTACGCTATGGTGTTCCAGGTGGCGTAAGTTGTGAAACAATTCCACACTGTCTCAAATGCATACCAAACTCATAAATCAGATATTCTCCACCATGACCAGATCATAGAAACTTTATCTTCTTGTTACGATGATTTTCTACTTCACTCTAAAATTCCTTGAACTTTTCAAATGTTTCAGACTTGTGCTTCATCAAGTAAATATACCCATACCTACTTAAATCATCAGTGAAGGTAAGAAAGTAATGATATCCACCGCGTACCTCAACACTCATCGGACCGCACACATCAGTATGTATGATTTTCAACAAGTCACTTGCCCGCTCCATTGTACCGGAGAACGGGGTTTTCGTCATCTTGCCCAAGAGGCATGGTTCACATGTATCAAGCGATTCAAAGTCGAGTGATTCCAAAAGTCCATCAGCATGGAGCTTCTTCATGCGTTTTACACCAATATGACCTAAGTGACACTGCCACAAGAAAGTGGTACCATCATTATTAACTTTGCATCTTTTGGCATCAATGTTATGAATGTGTGTATCACTACTATCGAGATTCAACAAGAATAAACCATTCACATTGGGTGCATGACCATAAAATATGTTACTCATATAAATAGAACAACAATTATTCTCTGATTTAAATGAATAACCGTCTCGCAATAAACAAGATCCAGATATAATGTTCATGCTCAACGCAGGCACCAAATAACAATTATTTAGGTTTACTACTAATCCCGATGGTAATTGAAGAGCGAGCGTGCCGACGGCGATCACATCAACCTTGGAACCATTTCCGACGCGCATCGTCACTTCATCCTTCGCCAGCCTCTATTTATTCCGCAGTTCCTATTTCGAGTTACAAATATGAGCAACCGCACCGGTATCAAATACCTAGGCACTACTACGAGAGCTAGTGAGGTACACATCAATAACATGTATATCAAATATACCTTTGTTGATGTTGCCAGCCTTCTTATCAGCCAGGTACGGCAATTCCGCTTCGAGTGGCCAGTCCCCTTGCAATAGAAGCACTCAGACTCAAGTTTGGGTCCAGCCTTGGGTTTCTTCACGGGAGCGGGAACTTGCTTGCCACCCTTCTTGAAGTTTCCCTTCTTTCCCTTGCCTTTCTTGAAACAAGTGATTTTATTCAGCATCAACACTTGATGCTCCTTTTTGATTTCTACCTCCGTGACTTTCAGCATCGCGAACAGCTCGGAGGCAGACTTTACCATCCCTTGCATATTATAGTTCATCACGAAGCCTTTGAAGCTAGGTGGAAGTGACTGGAGAATTCTGTCAGTGATCGCTTTGGGCGGAAGCTGGACTCCCAAATTATTCATATGATTGTAGTACCCAGGCATTCTAAGTAGGTGTTCACTTACAAAACTATTCTCCTCCATCTTGCACGCGAAGAACTTCTCGGAGGTCTCATACCTCTCGATCTGGGTATTTGCTTGAAATATTAACTTCAACTCCTGGAACATCTCATATCACTGGTGCAACGACGTGCTATACAAACGGTTTTTAACCCCATTCCACGATGTACTTTGAAACCATCGCCTTGCATTGTGGGCGATAGGGGGGGTCCATCCCACACGACACAGAATAATCATCGGCGATGGTGTCCAACGAATGCAAACGTTTGGCAAAACTAAGCGTATGGGATGTCTGCATCTATCACAAACGAGAGTCACGGGTCAACCATTTGAGATATGGTGGACTTCCCATACGACCCATCCTTGCAACTCGTGTGAGATCACACTAACATCGCACACGTTATTCTGTGGCTCACCGTTTATGATGTGCACCTAATCACAAACAGTTCACGATTATGAAGCGTGTATGATAAGGGGTATATCACAAACACTTATATTGGACGAACCGTTGGCGATATTTAACTAAGATTATAATTTAACCATCGTACAAGTATCGGATAGGTTTAAGAAATGTCGTACTCGCGTCCGACAGGATAAGTATCGCACGCACTATTATGTGGTCCAACTTTTATGATGCATACTACATCACAAACAGTTCATTATTTTAAACTGTGTGCGACAAAGATTGTATCACCAACGTTGCATTCGGTTGCACCGTTTGTTATATTATCTGAAATCACACACAGTTCGCAAACGGCAACTGTGTGCATGGTCGCACATATTTTCTATCTGTGAAACGTGTCGGATCTTGAGGTATATCACAAACGTTGAGACTTACAAACCGTGTGCGGCGTAATGACCCGTAGAGCATTTTATTATTATTTTAATCACTACAATTTAAAATTGTATAGAATTTGAATTTGAAAGTAGGGAATAGCTTTTTACATATACATAGATAGGTTCATCAACCAATGCATTATTCCATTCACAGGTACATACGCTGAAGAATTACGTCAACGAAAGAATTACATAAGCACCAAATAAAGAATGATGAACGACGGTTGAATACTTGTATTAAAGACGGCAAAGAAAGAGGCAAAATATATTCTGATTGCTGTAAAAGGTGAAGCGGAATGCCCGTAGTGTGCCCTCCTCCATGTCGTCTGCACACACGACTCTAGCCCAATCCCTTGTGATGGTTGACCGCCCATCCTTCAATATCTTCATGACTTCCAGATAGTCATTCTAGTCTGGTAGAAATACATGTACATTTGCATGTCCAACAATCATGTAGTTTGAGAGGTGATCTTGGGTAGACTGCGTTGGGAACCAGTGCAAAGGAAAAAGATGCAGAGATTGTCATCTAACAACTCATTATGTGCAGTAAAAAGGGTACATAGTTATGACTTAATATACTTCATAAGACTGTTGTCTTGGACAAACTGTAAATAAATTGGTTAATTGCCACATTTTGACCCATTGTACTAGCAATCTTTATTAGTTACCTCACATGATGCTCTCTCCGTCCCACTATATAAGATCTAATTACATCCAATGCACAAACATATTGGATGTATTAGCGTCTTTTATTATGGGGCGGAGGGAGTATAACATGGGAAACAAATATAGCCATGTGAACCAAAAACCATTAAAATAGGCATATGCTCACTACATCAGGCATAACAACAACCAAATAAAGTCATTCATAATGGTATTGTTGAATTTGCATAGAACAAAGCTTGTACTTAAACCTCAAATTGTATAATTGAACATCACAAAGTGAAAAAGAAACAAGCGGTGTATAACTAAATAAACAAGGCATACTATAGCAACCAAATAGTCATTCATATCAGTATTGTTGAAATTGCATAGAACGTAACATGTGCTTAAACATCAAAATCTATGATTGAACATCACATTGTTAGAAAACCGAAATAAACAAGGGCATGTTAACTATACCAGCTTTATCAGGAACCAATTGTATGATTGAACAACCAAATCTAGCAATTGAAACTAGACATATGTTCACTACAAACAACCAAAAACAGCTAAACAAGGTATATGCTCACTACAGGCAAACAAACATAGGCGTTCGTGAAATTGAACTGAAAAATTCATACTCGAGCATAGGGTGCACTTGTCGACGACAAGTTGTTGTCGTCAATGAGACCTGACTTGGTAGCTGACGATGCCAAAACATCGCCATAGAACGCGACTTCCATAAATGACAAAAGGGTCCCATTGGCGATGAAGAAAATTTCCTGACAGCAAAGCAGAGTAGATCAGATGCATACTACAAACAACCAAATATAGGTATATGCTAACTACAGACAACCAAACATAGGCAGTGAAATTGAACTGAACAATTCATACTCCAGCATATCAAATTGCACTTTTGAACATTACAATTCATACTCCAGCATAGCACATTCCTGACAGCAAAGTAGAGTAGATCAGAGGCATACTACAGACAACCAAATATAGCAATTGAAACTGGACAAATCATAACCACTAACCACCAAAAAACCTTTAAAGGAAGCATATGCTCACTACAACAGACTTAACAGCAACCAAAAAGCCATTCATATCAGTATTGTTGAAATTGCATAGAAGATAGAATGCACCATGTGCTTAAACATCAAATTGTATGATTCAACATCACATTGTGAGAAAACTGAAATAAACGGGGGCGTGTTAAATACACCAGCTTTAACGGGAACCAATTGTATGATTGAACAACCAAATCTAGCAATGAAACTGGACATATGTTCACTACAAACAACCACATATCACGCTAAACAAGGTATATGCTCACTACAGACAACCAAACGCATCATCACTAAAATTGAAATGAACAACTCATACTCCAGCATATCAAATTGCACTTTTTAACAATTCATACCCCTTGGAATAGCATGGAGTGGGGTGCGCACCGTGCGCTCCCTGTTGTGGCAGCTTATCTCCTTGCCTTTGGAAGACCACGTCTGTAGGGTGACGTCCCTGATGTCGTGGATGTGCTATTTCCCCTTGGAAGAGATGGATAGGGTGCCTTGTCGTCGTCGTCGTCAATGAGGTCTGACTTGGCAGCTGACGATGCCGAGCCACCGCCATATATATAGAACGCGACCTTTAGTAATGACAAAAGGGTCTCGTTGGCGATGAAGGCAAAATCCTGACAGCGAAGCAGATTAGATCCGCGCGCGCGGGGGTGGGGGGGTGGGGGATGGAGGAGATCCAAGGAGGTTGAAACCGAAGGGGCGGGGGTGATATACTTAACTTGTGTCATAGCCCGCGTCTGGGGGCCTTGGCGGCCACCTTGCCGTCGTCCAGCGGACAAGCCTCGATATACCTATTTTTGGCCATTCGCTCCTCCAGCTCCCCGGGAAGCATAACCGGGATGAGGCAGCGACACTCTGGAGTGTGGGTGAGGATGGGGATGGGGACCTGCGGGGAAGAGGGTGCTTCGCAGGCTAACACTACGGGGTGGACCAGAGTTGTGCGTGCATTATTTGACATGGAGAAGCACTACTGTCGATTGCACGGACGACTCTAGTCCAACCCCCTTGTGATGGATCTTCATGAGGACTTCGAGATAGTCACGAGAAGGCCTGTAGTGGATGATGGTGGAGTCGAGGGCGGCGGCGGTGGCGGGCTAGCTATGGTTCGAGCGAGGGAGAGGAGTGGTGCGAGTGGGAGCGGAGGTTTTCCTTTTTTTTAAGTTATCTGAGCAGAGGTTTTGTGGTGGGGAGGGGCGGTAGGTGGTGTTTGAGGAAATGCCGCACGGCTATTGAAAATTTTACTAGGCGGGAATGCCGGGGCTACTGAAAATTTAGATTACGGGATTGAAGCGGCGCGGCCAGGGCGGGAGCAACAAACATCGCACACAGCCAAAACATAATAAGTGTGTGCTATCAAATAGGAAAAACCCGCGAAACCGCCATTTTTCAAATGGCTCAAGGTGGTAGATATTTTTACGAGGGAAGTCTTGTGGAACCCAATCGTGTCCGGCGCCCACCAGTTGACCATACTAATGTGCCAGCGGCGGATGGAATGGTTTCTGTTGAGTCTACAATCGCAAATGGTTGTTACATTCGAATCGTTTGCTATTTACTCCTGGAATAATAATATAAAGGAGCAGTTCATCAAAAAAAATGCTGGAAAGGGGTCAGAACACATATACACGCCTGCGTTGTCTCAAAAAAAAAACATACACGCTGATACGTCTCCATCGTATCTACTTTTCCAAACTCTTTTGCCCTTGTTTTGGACTCTAATTTGCATGATTTGACTGGAACTAACCCGGACTAACGCTGTTTTCAGCAGAATTGCCTTGGTGTTATTTTTGTGCAGAAATAAAAGTTCTCGGATTGACCTAAAAATTTGCGAAGAATATATTTGGAATTAATAAAAAATACTGGCGAAAGAATCAACCGGAGGGGGTCCACCCATTGGCCACAAGCCAGGGGGCGCGCCCCACTAGGGCGCGCCCTGGTGGCTTGTGGGCCCCTACAGCTCCTCCGACCTCAACTCCAACTCCATATAACCCTATTCGGGGAGAGAAAAATCAGAGACAAGAGGTCATCGCATTTCACGATACGGAGCCGCCGCCACCTCCTGTTCTTCCTCGGGAGGGCAGATCTGGGGTCCGTTTTGGGCTCCGGAGAGGGGAAATCGACGTCGTCGTCATCACCAACCATCCTTCATCACCAATTTCATGATGCTCTCCGCCGTTCGTGAGTAATTCCATCGTAGGCTTGCTGGACAGTGATGGGTTGGATGAGATTTACCATGTAATCGAGTTAGTTTTGTTAGGGTTTGATCCCTAGTACCCACTATGTTCTGAGATTGATGTTGTTATGACTTTGCTATGCTTAATGCTTGTCACTAGGGCCCGAGTGCCATTATTTCAGATCTGAACCTATTATGTTTTCATGAATATATATGTGTTCTTGATCGTATCTTGCAAGTTGTATACACCTATTACGAGTTATGATCTGCAGACCCCAAGGTGACAATAATTGGGATTCTTTCCGGTGATTACCGTAGTTTGAGGAGTTCATGTATTCACTAAGTGTTAATGCTTTGGTCCGGTTCTCGATTAAAAGGAGGCCTTAATATCCCTTAGTTTCCATTAGGACCCCGCTGCCATGGGAGGGTAGGACAAAAGATGTCATGCAAGTTCTTTTCCATAAGCACGTATGACTATATATGGAATACATGCTTACATTATATTGATGAATTGGAGCTAGTTCTGTGTCACCCTATGTTATAACCGTTGCAAGATGAATGCCATCCGACATAATTATCCATCACTGATCCGTTGCCTATGAGCTTTTCACATATTGATCTTTGCTAAGTTACTTTTCCGTTGCCACTGTTACAATCACTACAAAACTGCTACTGTTACCTTTGCCACCGTTACCGTTACTTTCACACTACTTTGCTACTAAATACTTTGCTACAAATATTAAGTCTTTCAGGTGTGGTTGAATTGACAACTCAGCTGCTAATACTCGAGAATATTCTTTGGCTCCCCTTGTGTCGAATCAATAAATTTGGGTTGAATACTCTACCCTCGAAAACTGTTGCGATCCCCTATACTTGTGGGTTATCAAGACACGCCTGCATGTGGAACAAAAATATGTATGCACAACGTGGTTTGATCGTTAAAAATACCCAATGCGCAACCTTTATGAGGCACATGTCTCCTCCGTTGCCACTTCGTGTCGGTGGAGGGGGAATCCTAGCTACGAATACATGCCCCCAAACAGGTATTGCGTATCACTCATGTCGTAACACGAAAATGAAACATATACGTGAATCCAGCATGGTCGAACCACACCATCTCTTTTCCGGTCAACGGTGGACTATGGCCCGTGCGCCTCGAAACACGGACATCCCGACCAAATAATCAACACTTTTTGGTCAAACCTCTCCCGTTGTCGGTCAAAGGATGGACGTCCATCGAGGCCCATGAATGGGCGTGGCACCGATAATTAACCACGCGGTGGAGTGTCGAAGACAGCCATCACCTGTTGGTGGTGCAAACATGTGTACGGAAATGTTGTGTTGCGTTTGAATTCATTAATATATACCTCATGTGCAACTTTGATGGGTCACATGCTTTGGAACGGGAAAGTCCCCCAACCCCCCGAGCGAGTGTTCATGACGCCTACAACTAGTATGTCGAGCGTCGATGGGAATGATTCACGCATTTGTAGGCTTGTGCTCAGACTTGGCTAAGGAAACTCAAATGACCTATATAATGTATACCATAACACAAAACAATTGAAGATTCCACCATGGTAACCTCTCTTTCGTTGTTAGTTAATGTGATGGACATCCATGCGGGCCCAGTAATGGACTTTCCAACGACAACCACGCGAAGGAGTATCCAAAGACAATCACCATGCATGGAAGTGTTGTGTGATGTTTACATACCCAGCACACAAACTTTAGTGTGGCACACCTTCCTCGGGAATCTTAAAGTCTGCACGGAAAGCGAGGTTCACGACGCGTGGTATATATATACCCCCCCCATTCGAGCCGATGGGAGAGACATTCATGCGTACACTACACGCACTCAAATTATACCATGTAATCTCACACCCATGGCCTAGCGCAAACATCGACCAAAAAAGATTCCATAATAATTAACCTCTCTCGTTGCGGTACAAAAGTACGCGAGGCCACAGATGGGAGTGACACTAATAATTGTGCGAGGGGGGCGGTGTGTCCGAGGACAACCACCGCCTCCATGCTGCCTTAACATATGTACGAAGGTGTTGTGTGATGTTTTGAATACCCAATGCACACCTTTTATGTGGCACCTTCGCAAATCGGAAAAAAGGGAGGTTCACAACTTGTACAATGAGCACGCGCATGCACACATGTGCCCAAACTTTCGTCCATAATCTCACCATGATATTCGCCGAAACATGGACTAAGATGAATCCACCTTTGATCAAACCCCTCTCGCGCGCGCCATCGAAGGTGATAGACCACGCGGGGGCAACGAATGGGTGTGTCGGTGGTAATCGCATGAGTGAGTGTACGAGGACCACCTTCGCATGCATGAGACACAAACATATGCATGAAAAGGTCATGATCGAGATGCTTTAAATATATAACCAATGCACGACTTTTGACGTGGCATGTGTGCCTCACCTGAAGCTGTCAATGGTTAAAACCGTTACCCGCATCCCCATGGGTGTTTACTATATTAGGGCACGGAGAAGTGCGAGCTTGAATTCACATGGGGAAGATGGTGAGTCAAATATCTTACCCAGCGTGCAGGACGAGGATGGTGTTGGGGAACGTTGCATGGGAAACAAAAAATTTCCTACGCACACGCAAGATCTATCCATGGTGATGAGCATCTACGAGAGGGAGAGTGGATCTACATACCCTTGTAGATCGCTAAGCGGGAAGCGTTAAGAAACGCGGTTGATGTAGTCGAACGTCTTTGCGATCCAAATCGCCGAGCGTCCCGCGATCCAATCACGACCCGTCCCGCGATCCAATCACGAACTGTTCCGCGATCCAATCACGGTCCTTCCGATCTAGCGCCGAACAGACAGCACCTCCGCGTTCAGCACACGTACAGCTCGATGACGATCTCCGCCTTCTTGATCCAGCAAGAGGGAGCGGAGAGGTAGATGAGTTCTCCGGCAGCGCGACGGAGCGGCGGCGGCGGTGGTGGTGGAACTATTCCAGCAGGGCTTCGCCTAAGCACTGCTGAAAACTAGAGGAATCAATCTATCGGGAGAGAGGGCTGCACTATGGCCTTTTTGGGTTGAAGTGCTTTTGCCCTCTCTCCCTCTAGTATATATAGGAGGGAGGGGAGGGAGGCCGGCGCCCCTAGGGTTGCCCCTTTGGTGCGAACGAAGTGGGAGGTGGAGGAGTCCTACTCCAATCCTACTAGGAGTAGGATTCCTCCTCTCCACTTGGAAACCCTTCCCACCTTTGGGTTTTTCCCACCCCTAGCCGCATGGGCCTTAGTGGGGGGTTCGGCCAGCCCACTAGGGGCTGGTTTGACTCCTCCCACAGCCCATGAGACCCTTTGGGGCGAGAGACCCCCCCCCCCCGATGGTCCCCCGGTACCCTCCCGGCACTCCCGGTACACTACCGAAGTACCCGAAACTTTTCCGGTGACCAAAACAGGACTTCCTATATATCAATCTTTACCTCCGGACCATTACGGAGCTCCTCGTGACGTCCGGGATCTCATCCGGGACTCCGAACAACCTTCGGTCACCACCATACATAACTCAATAATACCAAAACGTCACCGAACGTTAAGTGTGCAGACCCTGCGGGTTCGAGAACTATGTAGACATGACCGAGACACCTCTACGGTCAATAACCAATAGCGGGACCTGGATGCCCATATTGGTTCCTACATATTCTATGAAGATCTTCATCGGTTGAACCACTATGTCAAGGATTCTGTTAATCCTGTACGCTGTTCCCTTTGTTCTTCGGTATGTTACTTGCCCGAGATTCGATCGTCGGTATCTCTATACCTAGTTCAATCTCGTTACCGACAAGTCTCTTTACTCATTCCGTAATACAAGATCCCGTGGTTAACTCTTTAGTCACTTTGCTTGCAAGGCTTATTGTGATGTTGTATTACCGAGTGGGCCCTGAGATACCTCTCCGTCACACGGAGTAACAAATGCCAGTCTTGATCCATGCCAACTCAACATACACCCTCGGAGACACCTGTAGAGTATCTTTATAGTCACCCTGTTACGTTGCGACATTTGATACACACAAGGTATTCCTCCGGTGTCAGTGAGTTGCATGATCTCATGGTCATACGAACAAATACTTGACATGCAGAAAACAATAGCAATAAACTGGCATGATCATATGCTATGTTCATAGTTTGGGTCTTGTCCATCACATCATTCTCCTAATGATGTGATCCCGTTATTAAATAACATCTCATGTCTATGGCTAGGAAACCTTCACCATCTTTGATCAATGAGCCAGTTTAACTAGAGGCTTACTAGGGACACATTGTTTGTCTATGTACCCACACATGTAATTGAGTTTCCAATCAATACAATTATAGCATGGATAATAAATGATTATCATGAACAAGGAAATATGATAATAACTAATTTATTATTGCCTCTAGGGCATATTTCCAACAGTCTCCCACTTGCACTAGAGTCAATAATCTAGTTCACATCACCATGTGATTTACATTGTTATGAATCTAACACCCAATGAGTTCTGGGGTTCGATCATGCTTTGCATGTGAGAGAGGTCTTTAGTCAACGGTCTACAACATTCAGATCCGTGTGTTCTTTGCAAATCTATATGTCGTACTACAGATGCTACCATGCTCCACTTGGAGCTATTCCAAATGGCTGCTCCACTATATGTATCCAGATTGCTACTCAGAGTCATCCAGATTGGTGTTAAAGCTTGCATCGACGTAACCCTTTACGACGAACTCTTTATCACCTCCATAATCGAGAAATATTTTCTTAGTCCTATAGTTACTAAGGATAACTTTGACCGCTGTCCAGTGAGCCACTCCTGGATCACTCTTGTACCCCTTGACACACTCATGGCAAGGCACACACAGGTGCGGTACACAGCATGGCATACTATATAGAGCCTATGGCTAAGGCATAGGGGACGACCTTCGCCCTTTCTCTTTCTTCTGCCGTGGTCGAGCTTTGAGTCTCACTCAACTCCACACCTTACAAATCAGGCAAGAACTCTTTCTTTGACTGATCCATTTTGAACTCTTTCAAAATCTTTTCAAGGTATGTACTCATTGAAAGTTTTATCAGATGTCTTGATCTATCTCTATAGATCCTGATGCCCAATGTTTAAGTAGCTTCATTCCAGGTTTTCCTTTGAAAAACTCCTTTTCAAACAACCCCTTTATGCTTTCCAGAAATTCTACATCATTTTTGATCAACAATATGTCATCCACATAAACTTATCAGAAATTCTATAGTGCTCCCACTCACTTTATTGTAAATACAAGTTTCTCATAAACTTTCTATAGACCCAAAAACTTTGATCACCTCATCAAAGCGTATATTCCAACTCCGAGATGCTTGCTCCAGTCCATAGAAGGATCGCTGAGGCTTGCATACATTTTAGCATCATTAGGACTGACAAAACCTTCTGGTTGTATCACATACAACCTTTCCTCACGGAAACCGTTAAGGAAACTCTGTTTTGACATCCATCTGCCACATTTCATAATCGAAAAATGTAGCAACTGCTAACATAATTCCAACAGACTTTAGCATCGCTATGGGTGAGAAAGTCTCATCATAGTCAACTCCTTGAACTTGTGAAAAACCCTTTGCCACAAGTCGAGCTTTATAGACGGTGACATTACCGTCTGCGTCCGTCTTCCTTTTAAAGATCTATTTGTTCTGAATGGCCTTTCGCCCTTCAGGTAATACTTCCAAAGCCCATACTTTGTTTTCATACATGGATCTCATCTCGGATTTCATGGCCTCTAACCATTTCTCGGAATCCGGGCCCACCATCGCTTGTTCATAGCTCGTAGGTTCACTGTTGTCTAACAACATGACCTCCAAGATAGGATTGACATACCACTCAGGGGCGGTACGAGTCCTTGTTGACCTACAAGGTTTGGTAGTAACTTGATCCGAAGCTTCATGATCATCATCATTTGCTTCCTCTTCACTTGGTGTAGGCATCGTAGAAACATCTTTCTGCGTTGTGCTAGTATCCAACCGAAGTGACGGTTTAACAACCGCATCAAGTTCTACTTTCCTCCCACTCAATTCTTTCGAGAGAAACTCTTTCTCGAGAAAGGACCCGTTTTAGCAACAAACACTTTGCGCTTGGATCTGAGATAGAAGGTATAGCCAACTGTTACGTTAGGGTATTCTATGAAGATGCATTTGTCTGCTTTGGGTTTGAGCTCATCAGGCATAAGCGTCGCATTCCCAAACTCTGAGAAATGACAGCTTAGGTTTCAGCCAGACCAAAATTCATACAGTGTCATCTTAACTGACTTAGATGGTGCCCTATTTAAAGTGAATGTATTTGTCTCTAATGCATAACCCCAAAACGATAGTGGCAAAACGATAAGAGACATCATAGTACGCACCATATCCAATAGAGCACAACTATGACGTTCGGACACACCATCACACTATGGTGTTCCAGGTGGCGTGAGTTGTGAAACAACTTCCACATTGTCTTAAGTTGCATACCAAACTCGTAACTCAGATATTTACTTCCATGATCATATCATAGACATTTTATCTTCTTGTCACGATGATCTCAAACTTCACTCTGAATTTGTTTGAACTTTTCAAACGTTTCAGACTTGTGTTTCATTAAGTAAATATACCCATATCTACTCAAATCATCAGTGAAGGTAGGAAAATAACGATATCCACCGCACGCTACAACACTCATTGGACCGAATACATCAACATGTATCATTTCCAATAAGTCACTTGCCTGCTCCATCATACCGGAAAACGGGGTCTTAGTCATCTTGCCCATGAGGCATGGTCTGCATGTCTCAACCGATTCGAAATCGAATGAGTCCAAAGATCCATCAGCATGGAGTTTCTTCATGCGCTTTATACCAATATGACATTTAGTGGCAGTGCCACAAGTATGTGGTACTATCATTATTAACTTTGTATCTTTTGGCATCAATATTATGAACATGTGTATTACTACGATCTAGATTCAATAAACCATTCTCATTGGGTGCATGACCATTGAAGGTATTATTCATGTAAACAAAATAACCATTATTCTCTAACTTAAATGAATAACCGTATTGCAATAAACATGATCTAATCAGGTTCATGCTCAACGCAAACACCAAATAACATTTATTTAGGTTCATCACTAATCCCGAAGGTAGAGAGAGCGTGCGATGGTGATCACATCAACCTTGGAAACACTTCCAACACTCATCATCACCTCACCCTTAGCTAGCCTCCGTTTATTCCGTAGTTTTTATTTCAAGTTACAAACATTTTGCAACCGACCGGTATCCAATACCCAGGTGCTACTAGGAGTACGTACTAGTAAGGTACACATCAATAACACGTATATCAAATATACTTCTTTCGACGTTGCCAGCCTTCTTATCTACCAAGTATCTAGGGTTTGTTCCGCTTCAGCGACCGTTCTCCTCATAATAGAAGCACTTAGTCTCGGGTTTGGGTTCAACCTTGGGTTTCTTCACTGGAGCAGCAACTGACTTGCCATCCATGAAGTTTCCCTCCTTGCCCTTGCCCTTCTCAAAACTAGTGGTTTTACTAACCATCAACACTTGATGCTCCTTCTAGATTTCAACCTTTGCGGTGTCAAACATCGCGAATAGCTCAAGGATCATTATTTCCATCCCTGGCATTTTATAGTTCATCACAAAGCTCTAGTAGCTTAGTGACAGTGACTTGGAGAACTATATCAATCACTATCTTATCTGGAAGATCAACTCCCACTCGATTCAAGCGATTGTAGCACCCAGACAATCTGAGCACATGCTCACGGATTGAGCTATTCTCCTTCATCTTGCAGGCAAAGAATCTTGTTGGAGGTCTCATACCTCTCAACACGGGCACGAGCCTGAGATCCCAATTTCAGCTCTTAGAACATCTCATATGTTCTGTGACGTTCAAAACGTTTTGGAGCCTCAATTCTAAGCCGTAATACATGACGCACTGAACTATCAAGTAGTCATCAGAACGTGCCTGTTAGATGTTCACAACATCTACAGACGACGCTTGAGGGGGTGGCGCACCGAGCGGTGCATTAAGGACATAAGCCTTCTGTGCAGCAATGAGGACAATCCTCAGATCATGGACCCAGTCCACATTATTGCTACCATCATCTTTCAACTCTATTTCTCTAGGAACCTATAAAAATTTAAGGGAGCTACAGCGCGAGCTAGTAATCTACAACATAATTTGCAAAGACATTTTGACTATGTTCATGATAATGAGTTTAGTTAATCATATTACTTAAAAACTCCCACTCAAATTGACATCCCTCTGGTCATTCGAGTGTCACATGATCCAAATTCACCAACCCAAGTCCGATCATCACGTGAGATGAGGTGGTTTCAATGGTGAACATCTTCATGTTGATCATATCTACTATATGACTCATGTTCGACCTTTCGGTCTCTTGTGTTCCGAGGCCATGTCTGTACATGCTAGGCTCGTCAAGTTTTACCCGAGTGTTCCGCATGTGCAATACTGGCTTGCACCCGTTGTATGCGAACGTAGAGTCTATCACACCCGGTCATCACGTGGTGTCTCGAAACGACGAACTTTCGCAATGGTGCACACTCGGGGAGAACACAAATTTATCTTGAAATTTTAGTGAGGGATCACCTTATAATGCTACCGTCGTCCTAAGCAAAATAAGATGCATAAAAGGATTAACATCCATGCAAATCATAAGTGACATGATATGGCCATGAACTTGTGCTTTTGATCTCCCTCTTCAAAGCACCGGCATGATCTCCATCGTCACCGGTATGACACCATGATCTCCATCATGTTGATCTCCATCAACGTGTCACCATGAGGTTGTCGCGCCAACTGTTGCTTCTACGACTATTGCTAACTCATAGTGTTAAAGTAAAGCAAAACGGCGAAAATAAATTAAAGACAACCCTATGGCTCCCGTCGGTTGCCATACTCATCGACATGCAAGTCGTGATATTCTATACAAAACATGATCATCTCATACATCACATATATCTCATCATGTAATTGGCCATATCACATCACAACATACCCTGAAAAACAAGTTAGACGTCCTCTAATTGTTGTTGCATGTTTTACGTGGCTGCTACGGGTATCTAGCAAGAACGATTCTTACCTACGCAAAACCACAACGGTGATACACAAATTGCTATTCAACCTTCTCAAGGACCGCCTTTGTCGAATCCGGTCCAACTAAAGTGGGAGAGATAGACACCCGCCAGCCATCTTTATGAAACAAAGTTACATGTCAATTGATGGAACCGGTCTCTCATAAGCGTACGAGTAATGTTGGTCCGGGCCGCTTCATCCCACAATACCGCTGAATCAAGAAAAGATGAAGGGAGTAAGCAATCTGCGCATCAACGCCCACAAACTCCTTTGTGTTCTACTCGTGATCTCATCTACACATAGACCTAGCTCATGATGCCAATGTTGGGGAACGTTGCATGGGAAACAAAAAATTTCCTACGCACACGCAAGATCTATCCATGGTGTTGAACATCTACGAGAGGGCGAGTGGATCTACATACTATCGGATTTCGGGCTTCGCAAAACCCTTAAGATTCGAACACTGGGGCGTGTGCGAAGATCCCCAGCAGCTTCACCCAACCTAGCTCGCTACTCGATGAACACGGCAATGAACTCGCGCGAAGACTAGGAAGACGATGAACACAACAGTTTACCCAGGTTCGGGCCGCTGCGAAGCGTAATACCCTACTCCTGCTTTTGGGTGGATTGCCTCTCAAGGAGGTGAGGTGGATGAACAAGTACAGTGTTCTGGGGCCTCCTGAGGCTCGGTGGTCGAAGAATGGTGGAGTTGGTGGATCTGAGAGTTCCTCGTCTCTAGGGTGCAGCCTACCCTCTATATATAGCTCCGGCCCGTGTCCTCCTCCCTTATCGCAATGGCGGGAAGGGATCCCACAACGGCCAATTTTGAAGGGGGACAGGGGTTCGTGCTCGCCCTGCCCAAAGGCGGTCTTCACCTGCAAAGTGGCTGTCGACGGCGCAGGGACGGGCTTAGTGATGACGTCCGTCCTACGGAGCCGGTGGTTGCGGTCTTCTTACACCGGAATGGAAACCTTTGGGGGTGCTTTGGGAACCCGCGCACGTCCTTGCTCCCTTTGCACCAAAGGGGAAACTGCCCCGCCTGGCGCTCTGGTGCCCACCTGTCCTTGTGTGCATCATCTTTGACTCCCGAGGCCGGGCCTTGCATGGAGATTTCTGCCGCTCCGGAGGGGACCTGATGAGGTCCATCCCCTGCCGGCCTTGATGCCATTCCTCCCCGCGAGGCTTGGACCCTCGCGAGGGCCTTGTCCTGAGTGGGGCTACGCCAGGCCGCGTTTGGTCGATGAAGTGGGCCATGCCCTGGGCCGCAGGCAGGCAGGTCTGGGTACCCCCGTTCCCAGAACGCCGACAGTAGCCCCCGGGTCCGAGGCGCGCTCGGGCTGGCTTCCGGGCAGAGCCTCGAGGACGGCCCGTAGCGCCGCGGGCCCCAACCGCCTGCGGGCCAGGCTTCACACACGTCGGGTGACCAGGCGGCGGCGCCTCCGCTCCCTGAGGCGCCCGGCAACGCTCCTGGTCAAACTGACACGACGTCTGGGTGTTGCGCCGGCCATCATTGTTCCTTATTGAATGCTGTCTCCACCTCAGGCCTCCACCCCTCGGGCCACGCGGATGTGACCCTTCAGTTGGCAGGGGAGGTGATGTGAATGGTAAGGCATTAACCGAAACACCTCGCGGCGCCCGAGGGGCGCACGATGCCTGCCCTCCCACGACGCTCGGCGGCTGTGGTTACGCCTATAAATCCGCCCCGCCTGTGGCAAGGGGGGGGCATTGCAGTCTCGAGCCTTCTTCATGTCCCCTTTGCTCCGCCGAGAAAACCCTCTTTCCTTCCCATCTTCTTGCCCTGCATGGCGTCCGGGGGAAGCGACGCTGGCGGAGGGAAGCGTGCGGCTCCGCCGACTCCCTCGCTCGCCTCCGGAGGCAGCGGTGGAGGGTCTTCTGGGTCGGCGCAAGTTCGCCGACGCTGGGCTCTGATCAACGAGTAAGTGCTCCGCCGCTTCCTTCTTATTCGGTCCTTCCGCCCAGCTTTCTGAGCATGACTCTCTTCGCCTCCCAGGGCGCCTGCGGCCAAGAAGCGCAAGCTTGGCGAGCTCCAGGAGGAGGTGGAGGCGCTACGGGCCCGGCTGGCCACCGCCGAGGTCGCCTTCCATGCCGCCCTCCGGGGTGAGGCGAAGGCCAAAGCAGAGCTGGCATCCCTCCAGACGCAGGTCCAGGAGGCGGCCGACGCCGTGCAAGCCGCCGAAGACAAGGCGGCGCACGCCAGGCTGCTGGAGTCCCAGCGTGCCAAACAGTTCGCGGACATTGCCAGCCGTGCGGCCGGTGCGGTGAACCGGTTCGTCGGGGACGCTCCCGCGCTGCCGAACGTGCGCGGCGACGGGGGCTACCTTGAGTTCTTCCGGAAGGTGGTGGAGGCGCTGGAGACCGGCGTCTCCCGGGTGGACGCGGACAGCGCGTCCGACGCGCGTGACCTTCTGGACCTCGCTTTGATGGTCGCCTTCTCCAACATGCGCCGCTTCGCCCCGCAACTCGACCTCCGGCGTGTCGGGGAGCGAGTGCCCGACGAGCTACAGCGCCCCCTCCGGGACGAGGTTCGCCCGTACGTGGAAGGCATTGTGGAGCGGTTCATCCAGGTGCCCGCCTCCAGCGAGGAGGACGACTCCGACGCCGAGCCGGCCGGCGGCGCGGGTGGCGACGGCGGTTTCTCCTCCTAGGCGTCCTCTGTTTCCCCTTCCCGGTTCCTGTAATGCCAGAAGAAGAACTCTGCCCTGTTGGGCGTTAATCTTTTGCGTGTTATCTTTGCCGTTTACCTTCCCCCCTTGCGCCGCTGGGCTATCCGTGCGCTAATGTCGTGGCTTAGCTTCCTCACGTGGGGCTTGATGCTAATCACGCCGTGGTCTGGTGACAATGGCCGTCAGAGCCCTCACGAGGTGTCTCCTCCCGAGGCGCCGCTTGCGCCACCGTTCGCCAGGTCGGTGGCCTTGCCGCTTATCGTGGCTTGGTCCGTAGTACCTGCATCCTTTCGTTAGTACCCGCAGCTCTTATTTCCGCCCCTGGGTCGACATGAGGTCAAGAGGCCCTTGCTCGGTTTTGTAGTGTACTTAGCTTAAGGGGTGGCGATGGCCTCGCTCGCAACTCCTCATGAGTTGCTCCTTCCTTGTTTGTGGGACAGTTTGGGGCCCTTTCGGCACTATGTGTCTGCAGGTCCCAGTCCCGCGCATTTCCCTACCACCGCCGCGTACGACCGGATAACCAAGGACGCAGCAACGGGGTCAGGCCCCGACTCCCCTGACGCCGACCGGAAACCAAGGACGACATCAGGGTGGTCGAGTGGCTATATGACCGGTAAGGCTCCTGAGGCGCGCTGCTCAGGAGCCCCCTTTGACGCTCAAACCGCTCTACGTCGACAGGTCCTAGTCCCGCACATTTCCCCACCACCATTAGGTACAACCGGAAACCAAGGACGCTCTTCATGGGACGAGGCCCCGACACCTCTGATACCGACCGGAAACCAAGGACGGCATCAGAGGGGCGAGTGGCTTTGTGACCAGTAAGGCTCCTGAGGCGCGTTGCTCAGGAGCCCCCTTTGACACTCGAGCGATCCCCCATTCCATCCCTTCGGCCGCTGCCCCAGGAGGCCCCGAGACCTCCCGAGGCTCCATGCGGCGGTATCACGCTGCGGTCGGAGCCCCCGAGCGAGGGTCGACAGCTAAAAGATGCACGCCCCTGAGGCAGTAAAACCTCGTTACCTAGCTCTGACGTGCCTCAGGGCGACGTAGGGCTTTTGAAACACCGTTCAGCGAGCGAGAAGCCAGGTTCAGTAAAGAGAGAGAATCACAGAGAGAAAAATCCCCGCCCCTTTTGTTTTTAAATATAAAATCTCGAAATCCTCAGACTTCATTCCAAAAAATAGCAGCTCGAACACCAAAAAGAAACAAGCAAACGCTGTGTACGGCACCTAGGCTAGTCTTCGTCTTCCCCCAGCGCTGAGCGTAGGGCATCCACGTTGCATGGGCATAGCCATTGATGGGCAGTGTTGACTTCTCCGCCAGCTCTGGGCTGTGGCTGCCACATTGCGTGGAAGGAACCCCTCCGCGTCCTCGGGGGGCTCCGGGCATATACATCCCGCTCATTATTACGTGAGAGTGTCACAGACGTACATAGCTGGGCGAGCCCCCAGGCGCTCGGCCTGGTGGCTCCCAACTCCGTCAAGAACCGTCCCGTGCATTTCTGCCCGGTTGCGCGCCCTTATGACCCTAACCCGATTGCATCGTTCCCCGCGCGACCTCGGGATTGCGCTCTCGAGGCCCAAACATGAGCACGATGCATCGCCGCGGCCATAAGGGTGTTTTGTCGATGAAGATTACCTTGTGAGGCATCCGAGCGCCCTCCGGACGAAGTCCCGAGGCCGCATCAGTGTCGTAGTTGCCGTGGGTGGCCCGCGCTGCTTGTGCCTTGCCGCTCACCCCAGGTCATCACTCCTGAGGGCTGAGGGCTCGGCCGGTTGTCACTTTCCCGCGGGGGCGTCGGCCGGTGCCGCGCCCCGCAGCTCGAGGGCGCCCCCCTACTTGCGCAACCCGGTCCCGGTGCTCCGCTGGCGGGAGCCCCCAGGGCCGGCTCGAGGGGGGGACGCCCATGGTTCTCCTTACTCTTGGGGTGTGTTGGCGCCTGCGGCGGGCGCCCGTACCACCCACCCGCCAGGCGGGCCAGGTGGTATGATGTAGCATGGTACGTAGGGCTCCACGTAGGTGCTCGGTCCGCCCCCTGAGTCGTCCGCCGGTGCGCCGGGAAAGGCCCCCCCGGCGGCGGGGGAAGGTCACCCCGTGCGCGTCACTCGCAGACCCTCCTGCGCCGGGCCTCAGAGCGGAGTTGCTTACCTCTGCCACCGCCGTTTGGTGGCCCTCGCGTCCCCTGGTGTAGATTCCCCCCTTGGAGTCCCGTTGCGCCTCCGCTGTTGCTGCTTGCTCGTCCGGCCGCCTGCGCCGCCTTCTCGCTGCGCCGGATGGCGCGCTCCCGCCTGGTCAACCCGGGCTGCTGAGGGCCCACTGGGTCACGGGGATGCGTGTCGGTGCGCGCGCCGTGCACCCCGTTGTTCCCTTCGTGCACCTGGTGGTTGTCGCCGGGCGGCATCCCGAAGCCGGTCATCGGGATTCGGAGGAGAACGAGCACAGCGTGCGGCGCGCCCCGCTCGGCCCCGTCTGGCGTTGAAGGGGCCCTCCCGCCGGCGGGCCTGGGGGCGGACGCGGCATGCGAGCCCCCGACGCCTGACGCCTGCGATCTTGAAGAGGAGTGAGAAAGGATGGCGTTCTGGGCGACGGTGACCAGCTCCGCGATGTGGTCTACCCATGCGTCGAAGCCCCCGTGCGTTGGTCGGTGGCGGAGCATCTCGCTTGCCAATAGTAGCGCGTCATGCGCGTCGAGGTCCCCCACATAGGTGCGACGTGTTGATGATGCCGTGAGCGCTGCTTGCCCGCCATGCGCTTGAGCGGCGCGGGAGGCGGTAACGGTGGAGGCGACACTAGCGGCCTGGTACTGGCCGCTTGGTACCACGATGCCGGGGCGTGGGCCTCCGACCGCCGCGGCGGGGTTGACAGGGGCCTGCCCATCGCGGCCCGGGGAAGCTTGCTGAGCGCTGGCCATCGGAGCGGCGAAGCTTGGGAAGGACGAAGCTCAGAGATGACCTCGACACGCCCCCTACCTGGCACGCCAAATGTCGGATTTCGGGCTCCGCAAAACCCTTAAGATTCGAACACAGGGGCGTGTGCGAAGATCCCCGGCAGCTTCACCCAACCTGGCTCGCTACTCGATGAACACGGCAATGAACTCGCGCGAAGACGAGGAAGACGATGAACACAACAGTTTACCCAGGTTCGGGCCGCTGCGAAGCGTAATACCCTACTCCTGCTTTTGGGTGGATTGCCTCTCAAGGAGGTGAGCTCGATGAACAAGTACAGTGTTCTGGGGCCTCCTGAGGCTCGGTGGTCGAAGAATGGTGGAGTTGGTGGATCCGAGAGTTCCTCGCCTCTATGGTGCAGCCTACCCTCTATATATAGCTCCGGCCCGGGTCCTCCTCCCTTATCGCAATGGCGGGAAGGGATCCCACAACGGCCAATTTTGAAGGGGGATAGGGGTTCGTGCTCGCCCTGCCCAAAGGCGGTCTTCACCTGCAAAGTGGCTGTCGACGGCGCGGGGATGGGGTCAGTGATGACGTCCGTCCTGCGGCGCCGGTGGTTGCGGTCTTCTTACACCGGAATGGAAACCTTTGGGGGTGCTTTGGGAACCCGCGCACGTCCTTGCTCCCTTTGCACCAAAGGGGAAACTGCCCCGCCTGGTGCTCTGGTGCCCGCCTGTCCTTGTGTGCGTCATCTTTGACTCCCGAGGTCGGGCCTTGCATGCAGATCTCCGCCACTCCGGAGGGGGCCTGAGGAGGTCCATCCCCTGCCGGCCTTGATGCCATTCCTCCCCGCGAGGGCCTTGTCCTGGGTGGGGCTGCGCCAGGCCACGTTTGGTCGATGAAGTGGGCCATGCCCTGGGCCACAGGCAGGCAGGTCTGGGTACCCCCGTTCCCAGAAGGCCGACACATACCCTTGTAGATCGCTAAGCGGGAAGCGTTAAGAAACGCGGTTGATGTAGTCGAACGTCTCCATGATCCAAATCGCCGAGCGTCCAGCGATCCAATCACGATCCGTCCCGCGATCCAATCACGAACCGTTCCGCGATCCAATCACGGTCCTTCCGATCTAGCGCTGAACAGACGGCACCTCCGCGTTCAGCACACGTACAGCTCGATGACGATCTCCGCCTTCTTGATCTAGCAAGAGGGAGCGGAGAGGTAGATGAGTTCTCCGGTAGCGCGACGGCGCGGCGGCGGCTGTGGTGGAACTATTCTAGTAGGGCTTCGCCTAAGCACTGCTGAAAACTAGAGGAATCAATCTATCGGGAGAGAGGGCTGCACTATGGCCTTTCTGGGTTGAAGTGCTTTTGCCCTCTCTCCCTCTAGTATATATAGGAGGAAGGGGAGGGAGGCCGGTGCCCCTAGGGTTGCCCCTTTGGTGCGGCCGAAGTGGGAGGTGGAGGAGTCCTACTCCAATCCTACTAGGAGTAGGATTCCTCCTCTCTAGTTGGAAACCCTTTCCACCTTTGGGGTTTTTCCACCCCTAGCTGCATGGGCCATAGTGGGGGGTTCGGCCAGCCCACTAGGGGCTGGTTTGACTCCTCCCACAGCCTATGAGACCCTTTGGGGCGAGAGCCCCCCCCCCCCCCCCCCCCGATGGTCCCCCGGTACTCTCCCGGCACTCCCGGTACACTACTGAAGTACCCGAAACTTTTCCGGTGACCAAAACAAGATTTCCTATATATCAATCTTTACCTCCGGACCATTCCGGAGCTCCTCGTGATGTCCGGAATCTCATCCGGGACACCTAACTACCTTCGGTCATCATCATACATAACTCTATACTACCGAAACGTCACCGAACCTTATGTGTGCAGACCCTGCGGGTTCGAGAACTATGTAGACATGGCCGAGACACCTCTACGGTCAATAACCAATAGCGGGACCTGGATGCCCATATTGGTTCCTACATATTCTACTAAGATCTTCATCGGTTGAACCTCTATGTCAAGGATTTAGTTAATCCCGTACGCTATTCCCTTTGTTCTTCGGTATGTTACTTGCCCGAGATTCGATCGTCGGTATCTCTATACCTTGTTCAATCTCGTTACCGACAAGTCTCTTTACTCGTTCCATAACACAAGATCCTGTGGCTAACTCTTTAGTCACTTTACATGCAAGGCTTATTGTGATGTTGTATTACCGAAATGGCCCTGAGATACCTCTCCATCACATGGAGTAACAAATCCCAGTCTTGATCCATGCCAACTCAACAGACACCCTCGGAGACACCTGTAGAGCATCTTTATAGTCACCCAGTTACGTTGCGACGTTTGATACACACAAGGTATTCCTCCGGTGTCAGTGAGTTGCATGATCTCATGGTCATAGGAACAGATACTTGACATGCAAAAAACAATAGCAAGAAACTGGCACGATCATATGCTATGTGACGGGGTTATTACCCCTGGGTAGGCCAAGACCGAGGGGTTCCAGCCCCTTCTGAAAAAAACCATACGGCCGGCTAGCGTACTGCCGGCTGGCCCGTGGCTGGCTGGAGGGCTACCGGCAGGCCCTTTGTCGACTGGCTCGCGGCCGGCTGGTCAGGAGCCGGCCGCTCAGCCCCAGGCCAGCGTCCGGCCGGCTGTCCCGCGGACGCCCTTTCCGCTGACTACTGGATGGGCAGGCGCCCGTCCCCTCCCACTGCGGCCAAAGTACGCCGCCATCCACTCCGTCACCTGCCCCGGTGTGGCTACAACGGTTGCAAACGCATGGGCAGGGATGACTACAGTCCGCATGGTCGTACCACTGACCGAGATTGATCGAGGTCTGGCGGAGCCACAGTGCCACTGCGCCGCCGTCCACTCCGTTACCTGCCCCGGCGTGGCTACAGCGCGGCCGACCGTGCCGCTGACTTCGGCCGGCTGGCGCAAGACGATGCCGGGCGGGGCGGCCCGTGCCGCGGCAGGTGGGCACGGACCAATAGGAGAGCCGGCTGGCGGGCCCCAGTCGGCGATGGGACCACGCAGCCGGCTGGCCCTACGGGCGATAAGACGGCTCGGCCGGCGGGCCCCCGGGCCGGATGGAGAGGCTGCTAGCCGAGTCCCCCCATTAGTACTTTAGGGATATTGTAAGCTGGGGGGTTGGCCTATAAAACCCCCCGAGGCCGCCATGCATCGGGCAGGCAAGCACAAAAGGGAAGAGGAGCCGGCTGCTCCTTCTTCCTCCCTTAGACATCAGCTCCAGGAGCGCCATTGTAACACCACCCACCATCTAACTAGAGCAACAGGACTAGGGGTATTACCTCCCACGGAGGGCCCTGAACCTGGGTACATCGTGTGTCCCTCACCGCTTGTGCCCAATCCCGTTCCCGGAGCCCGCCGGCGTCCTTCGGCCCCAACCACTCTCGATAAGCCACCCCATGGCATCTGCCGTGAGAAAATGACGACACTATGTTCATAGTTTGGGTCTTGTCCATCACATCATTCTCCTAATGATGTGATCCCGTTATTAAATGACATCTCATGTCTATGGCTAGCAAACCTTCACCATCTTTGATCAACGAGCCAGTTTAACTAGAGGCTTACTAGGGACACATTGTTTGTCTATGTACCCACACATGTAATTGAGTTTCCAATCAATACAATTATAGCATGGATAATAAACGATTATCATGAACAAGGAAATATAATAATAACTAATTTATTATTGCCTCTAGGGCATATTTCCAACAGATGGGGATGGGATACACATAGCATTACCCACCTTAACCATGAAGTACTTACGTGTGGGCTCTCAAATTAGTAGACCCCGCTTAATTTGCGACCTCGGTCACCCAAATTTCCACAGATCCCACCCATCTGGCCCAAATATCCCTAAGAAATCCCAAACTTAGCCACAACATATTGTTTATTTGCGTTGGAGTACTGTTTTTTTTACTGAAATACTATCGAATGTTGGTCTTAAATGCATGTTGGGTTTCCCCAAGGGGATAAAGAAGTGGCAACGGGGATGGGAAACATTTTATCCCCGCGCATGGGTACGAAGACGGTGACGGGAATGGGAGGGCGGTGATCGGGATGGGGATGGGAAACATTTTATCCCCGCGCACGGGTACGGAGACGGTGACAAGAATGGGAGGGCGGTGATGGGGATGGGGATGGGACTCCAATATACCCGCCTGAGTAATCCCTGTTGTTAGCTTGATGCCTAACTAACCGGACAACCCCACGTGGTGGCGCACATACGACGCGTATTGTGTGCCGGACCCCACACCCCCACTCGTCCCACCACACCACCGTCACTTCGAGGCATGCATGTCAAACTTTTTTATGTAGTGCACATGTGACAATAGGATTGTGGTGTTAAAATTCGATTTGTAAAGAACATTAAGACATTATATACATCAAATTGATTCCTTAGGTATTTAATTTGTAACATTCAAATTTGAACTATATGCACAGGCGGTTGTGCGCCCGAATGGATTAGAAATTCATTTTTTGTGTTGGGTGGATGTTTATAGTCCCCATGGAAGGAAAAACAATAAATTTCAAACTTATCGGGGCCGCAAACATTGGGTATTGGCTATCAATTTGCAGCAAACGCCCAGCTAAGCTAGAATTCATGAAACATTGACATGATTTCATGATATGGAACTTATAGGTCATGGTAAATAAATCGTCCAATTTGAGAGAAGTTTTCATCTAAGCTTCTTGCAAACGGGGGCTTATTAATAAATGCAACACAGAACCATCGCGTTTACGTTGCAAACGGTTTACTAATCCAAACTTTTTTTATTTACTCCACGTATTAGCGTTGGATAAAGTCAAGCTTTGTAAACTTTGACCAAATTTAGAAAAAAAAGTTAACATTTACAATTAAAAATTATTACCATTGGATTCTTTATTGAATGTACTTTCACATCATATATATTTGTCATGGTAATTATTTCTATTTCTTTCTTTAAAGTTGGTCAAACTGTATCAAGCGCGATCCTTGCACGCAAATGTGATTTGACGGGACGCATGCTAGCACCGAAGTGCTAGTTTACTTGAGAGTAATATTTATATAGGATTTATCACATACGGTTGGATCTAATAAACCATTTCCTCCGAAGCACATTATTCTAGTACATAATCCCTCAGCACCACTTGAAAAAAAACTCAGCACCCACACGTCACAAAACCCTCGCCTGCTCCCCTTCCCGCCCTCCTCCCCACCCCAGTAGCACCTACACTAACACTAGTACTCCGAGACTCTCCATGCATGTCACCGCCTATCCCCGCGGCAACGACTTAGCTCGACGCCTGTCACCGCCGCCGGTTGCCGCAAAACGCCACCACATATCTCCACTGCCGGTTGCCGCGGCCTATCGGCACTGACTTTCTCGACGCTGCTCGCTGTCGACCCAGCTCGCCCGATTGGGGAATCTTCGGTACTGTTTTTCCCCCATGAAGAACCAGGTAACTAATCTACTGAAATATTTCCGCTCATCTCTTGTCCCAGTCCGTCAGCCCCTTTTAATCACCCGTCCGAAATCGCCATGGATTCATGTTTCTTCTAGCTGATATGAGGGTTTTCATTCATAGAGGGTACAATGTAAGGACACATCAGGGCTATGCGGACTTGGCCAAAAAACCGAGGAGTTCCATCTCACCGTACCAGACGCCTTCACAGAGCGCACGGTATGTTCAATCTCACACTACCTGGGTTGACATGCATGGCCTATTCTGTTTCTGAACCTATACTATAGATTGCTACATTTGGATAAAACGTACCACATGCAGCATTTACGTCAAATGGGATTTCTTCTTCTTATCCTTCCCCTTCTATATTAGGAAAATTAATGTTGTATTGCTCTTTCGTTTACTCTCATATATATTTGCACGACATGATGGTTACATTATCTGTTTACTCGTATTTTTTGTCCTTTCAAATCAACTGATGTGCATGCTGTTCTTTTAACTACTACTCTCATACTATCACGTTAACAGGTTCTATAACAATCTTATCATTTCCTGAAGTACATCCTTTGCGCTGCAACGACAACTGTAGCGCTTAATCTTTGCCTTTACATAACTGAAGACTCCAGGGATGTCATATTGAGCACAAACCATGGATTTACAATCGTTGTTTCTGTAAAAATTGATGAAGATTGTCACTCCTACTTTGAAGAAGGCCTTTGGGGAGAAATTTCTAAGTTTTATGTACTGAAAGCTGGCACTAAAAGTACGCTGCACCTAAAAGAGCCTTACCATACGATAAATGCTAACTTCCCCGACGACATTCTCCGTACATGCTATGTTGGAAGTAAGTGTTCTTTGTAGTATCTGAATGTTGACTTGTGTAGCAATAGCAATGTAACTGTGTAGTATTTCAACAACCAATTGGGATTTCATTTTCTTAATCTGTTAAAACTGTTCCTACCTAGTAAGTAGTAACATGTAATTACCAATGCACTATTATTCTACCCTGATCTAGCTACATAATCACTATCCTCCCACTGCTCCACTCTTGACAGAAAGATACGCCGACGGCCATTCTCCGGACGTGGATGTTGAGGTTGCCAACAAGCGGAGGCGGGCTGAGCCAGAAACACAAGCGTCTACGATAGGCATAGACTTCATCAGCAGCCTCCCCGACGATATGTGGAGAGTCATCATCTTCCTCCTCCCTATCGAAGATGGCGTGTGCACAACCGTCCTCTCTCGGCGATGGCGCCCCCTATGGTGTTGCGCCCCTCTTGGCATCATCAGTGAGCATCCCAGATCCTCGGGATGCACTGTGGCCCAATCAAAGGCCTTACCATGGGCAAGTTCCGTTCCAATGGCAAGGACCGAGCCAAGCCTGACGAGTGGTTCTTATCGCCAGCCCTAGATCATCTCGAGGAGCTCCATTTTAATGATGGACATATGCGCCCACTGCCACCCTCCACGCTGGACCTCGCGGCAACGCTGCGCTTCGCAAGGTTCTTGAACTGCCATTTCCCCCAGATTAACGCCAATCCCGCTCTTTTGCTAGCTCGACTGAAGCACCTTGAGCTCGTCGCCGTCTGCATCCCCAACGATGACATGGAGCGCCTGCTCCGCGGCTGTACTGTGCTCGAGTACCTTCATATTCAGGCGATCAATGGGTTGAGTAGCCTCCACATCACCTCCATGAGTCCCCGGGCAATTTGTGTGTATTGCTGGTGTTGCAACAGGAGATTGCACAAGGTGAATCTCCAAATGGTCATTGTGTATGTGCCTTTACGTGAGAGATTACTTGTTGTTGATCAACAAGGTCCAACAAGAATCAGGGTCATTCATGCGCCGAAATTGACAGTGTTTGGCTACTCGCCCGTCAACTTATCTGAACTTGTTTTTGGATCCATAACCATCCAGGTACAACAATCGCCCTCTTCTCTTTCTTGAATTAACATTTTCTCTCTCTATTAAAGATGTATGTTCGTCTGTCATCCAGAAAATCATATCGACAAGCTTGACCCCGTATCTACGCGGAGTGAAGGTCTTAGCAGTAGAATCTATCGGCCCCGACCTGGGCCAAGTTGTCAGATTGCTGAGATTCTTTCCGTGCCTAGAGAAGCTATATGTCGAGGTGATGCTCTTTCATGTTAAATTTTGAAACCCTGCAAATCGTAAGAGGTCCGTTGTGTGTCCAAGCACTAATACATTCTCTTCTTTCGTAGATATGGTTAGGCCCGGTAGTGGATAATGTGATACAATATAACAATCCCATCGAATGCCTTGATCTCCATCTCTCAGAAATTACTTTGAACTTCTACCGAGGGACCTTACCGAAGATTATATTCGCCAGGTTCTTTGTTGTGAGAGCAAGTGTGCTAAAGATAATGAGATTTTCCCTACATTTATCGCGCAAAAAAGAATGGTTTGATGATCAGCTCCGGCGACTAGGACAGAATGGAAAACTCTCTGCAGAAGCTCAATTTCGTTTTGTAACTTCATTTGAAAGACTATTCGGAAGTCCTAATGCCAAGCCCATAAATGACATGTCAGTGGCGGATCCCTTTGCAGAAATATTGAAGTTGCGAAACTAGTAGTAATATCAGTATGAACCTATCATATATGTTCATGTTTAGCTGATCAGCGCGGGCGTCTAGAGCTGCATGACAATGTTTCCTGCATAAGCTGAATTTCATTTCTATTATCGGTTTGAACCATGTAATCTTTGAATTTGAGTCTTGTAATGCCGGAATTTGAACCTTTGTACTATTTCTATCATTTGTGATACAACCATGCAAATGACATCTTATGAGGGAGACTCTTATTTTGGTCATACTACATTTTCCTTAGTATGCAATGGCCGATTAATATCTGGACATCAATATGCAATTGACGATTAATATCCGGACCTTAAGAAGCAGAACCACGACCGAGGTGTGCGCCAATGTTATGTGTGTATTGGATGCTTAATTTGGTTATGCAATCATGTTCTTCTAAATAGAGCATAGATGTTTGTGGGCAGATTGAGCAAATCACATCGCATACGGAATAAACAACCAAATCCGTCGATGATGATTTCATTAGTCCCTGACAGTTCTTTATCCGGAACCGTTTGCCCACAACACATCCGAGTGGCCAGTGTACATCACACACATCTTGATCTAAGAATCCGTTTGTGTTATTTTTGCTTATCGCACACAGTTCATCGCAGTGGCCTGTATGCGGTCTATCACACACATCTTGATTTATGTAACCGTTTATGTTATTTTACCTCATCACAAACAGTTCATTCGAGTGAGCTGTATGCCGTCTATCACACACGTGATCATCTGGACAATTGTTTGTGTTCTGCTTGATCAGCGCAAACAGTTTATCGGGGTGAACTGTATGCCGTACATCGCACACACTTGTATTTTCATAAGCGTTTGTGTTATATTACCCAATCGCAAACAGTTTATCTAGGCCAACCATTTGCCAAACATCGCACACGCAACTATTTTTTAGATCGTATTTGATGGATACGCCATCGCACACACTTAACGTCATTAGCGACGGAGCTATAACTATACCGTTTGCGATTTGGTCATCGCACACAGTTTTCTCGAAGGGTCTCTGATTGATGTGTCACGTTAGCAGCATCCTGCAGTAGTGTATGCTCCATGGCGTTCAAAACGCTTTTGAAGTCCCGATTCTAAGCCGTACAACATGGCGCACTGAACTATAGAGTAGTCATTAGAACGTGCCTGCCAGGCGTTCACAACGTCCACAGACGATGCTAGAGGGGGTGGCACACCAAGCGGCGCATCAAGGACATAAGCGTTTTGCGAAGCCGTGAGGATAATCCTGGGATTACGGACCCAGGCCGCATAGTTACTTCCACCATCTTTTAACTTAGCTTTCTCTAGGAACGCATTAAAATTCAGGGGAGCTACTGCACGAGCCATTGATCTACAACATAATTTTGCAAACAAAACATTAGACTATGTTCATGATAATGAGTTCAATTTAATCATATTACTAAAGAACTCCCACCCAAATCAACATCCCTCAGGTTGTCTTAGTGTAACATGATCCAAATCCACCAACCCAAGTCCGATCATCATGTGAGATGAGGTGGTTTCAATGGCGAACATCTCCATGTTGATCATATCTACTATATGACTCATGTTCGACCTTTCGGTCTCCTGTGTTCCGAGGCCATGTCTGTACATGCTAGGCTCGTCAAGTTTAACCCAAGTATTCCGCGTGTGTAAATCTGGCTTACACCCGTTGTATGTGAACATAGAGTCTATCACACCCGATCATCACGAGGTGCTTCGAAACGACGAACCTTCACAACGGTGCATACTTGGGGAGAACACAATTTATCTTGAAATTTAGTGAAGGATCATCTTATAATGCTACCGTCATTCTAAGCAAAATAAGATGCATAAATATGATAAACATCACATGCAAATCATATAAGTGACATGATATGGCCATCATCGTCTTGTGCTTTTTATCTCCATCTCCAAAGCACCGGTATGATCTCCATCGTCACCGGCATGACACAATGAGCTCCATCATCATGATCTCCATCATTGTGTTGTCATGTGGTTGTCGCGCCAACTATTGCTTCTACAACTATTGCTCTCTTGCGATAAAGTAAAGCAAAAATGGCGAAAAATATTTAAAGACAACCCTATGGCTCCTGCCGGTTGCCGTACTCATCGACATGCAAGTCGTGATAATTCTATACAAAACATGATCATCTCATACATCACATATATCACATCATGATTTGGACATATCACATTACAACATGCCCTGCAAAAACAAGTTAGACGTCCTCTACTTTGTTGTTGCAAGTTTTACATGGCTGCTATGGGCAACTAGTAAGAACCGCTCTTACCTATGGAAAGCCACAACGGTGATAATCAAGTTGCCTTTTAACCTTCTACAAGGACCGGCTCTGACGAATCCGATTCAACTAAAGTGGGAGAGACAGACACCCGCCAGTCATCTTTATGCAAAAAGTGCATGTCAGTCGATGGAACCGGTCTCTCGTACGTGGACGAGTAAGGTTGGTCCGAGCCGCTTCATCCCACAATACCCCCAAATCAAGATAAGACTAAGGAAGTAAGCAATCTGAACATCAACGCCCACAAACTCTTTTGTGTTCTACTAGTGCATGTTATCTATGCATAGACCTAGCTCATGATGCCACTGTTGGGGAACATTGCATGGGAAAAAAAATCCTACGAACACCTGAGATCTATCTATCGAGATCAACAACTACGAGAGGGGGAGTGCATCTACATACCCTTGTAGATCACTAAGCGGGAAGCGTTAAGAAACGCGGTTGGTGTAGTCGAACGCCTCGCGATCCAATCACGATCCGTCCCACGTCCAATCTTGTCCGGTTCCAATCTAGCGCCAAACGGACGGCACCTTCGTGTTCAACACACGTACAGATCGATGACGTCTCCGCATCCTTGATCCAGCAAGCAAGGGCGGAGAGGTAGATGAGATCTCCGGCAGCATGACGGCGTGGTGGCGGTGGTGGTGGAGCTGTTTCGGCAGGGCTTTGCCAAGCACTACCTAAAACCGATCTAGAGGAGAAACTGATCTAGAGGGAGAGAGAGAGAGAGAGGGTTGCGCCGTGGCTTAAGGGTGCGGCTTCCCTCTCCACCCTCAAGTATATATAGGGGAGTGGTGGAGGTGCGGCCGCCCTAGGGTTTCCCCTAGGGTTGGGCGGCGGCCAAGGGGGGCAGCCTTGGCCCCCAAGGCAAGGGGGCGGCGGCCACCCTTGGGCCAGCCCTTGCCCTGGCCGCATGGGCCTTGTGGTGGTGGGTGCGTCCAGCCCACCAGGGGCTGGTGCGCCACCCCTCTCAGCCCATGGGGCCCTCCGGGCAGGTGGACCCTCCCGGTGGACGCCCCGGAACCCTTTCGACACTTCCTATGAAACCCGGGCAAACCCCGAAAGTATTCCGATGCCCGAATACCAACTTCCCATATATGATTCTTTACCTCCGGACCATTCCGGAACTCCTCGTCATGTCCGGGATCTCATCTGGTACTCCGAAAGACTTTCAGTTACCAACATATACATCTCAATAATACCAAATCGTCACCGAACGTTAAGTGTGCAGACCCTGCAGGTTCGAGAACTATGTAGACAAGACTGAGAAACTCTCCGATCAATAACCAATAGCGGGACCTGGATGCCCATATTGGTTCCTACATATTCCACGAAGATCTTTATCGGTCGAACCACGATGTTAAGGATTCACACAATCCCGTATACAGTTCCCTTTGTCCATCGGTATTTTACTTGCCCGAGATTCGATCATCGGTATCTCCATACCTAGTTAAATCTCGTTATCGGCAAGTCTCTTTACTCGTTCCATAATACAAGATCCCGTGACTAACTGCTTAGTCACAGTGCTTGCAAGCTTCTTGTGATGTTGTATTACCGAGTGGGCCTAGAGATACCTCTCCGTCATACGGAGTGACAAATCCCAGTATCGATTCACACCAACCCAACAGACACCCTCGCAGATACCTGTAGAGCACCTTTAGTCACCCATTTATGATGTGACATTTGATACACACAAGGCATTCCTTCGGTGTCCGGGAGTTGCATGATCTCATGGTCGTAGGAACTTATGCTTGACATGGATGAAGCAGTAGCAATAAACTAACATGGTCAACTGCTATGCTTACGGTTGGGTCTTTGTCCATCACATCATTAGACAACTCCTGTCCATGGTCAGGAAACCTTAACCATCTTTGATCAACGATCTAGTCTAGTAGAGGCTCACTAGGGACACAGTGTTGTCTATGTATCCACACATGTATCTGTGTTTCCAATGAATACAATTATATCATGGATAATAAACGATTATCATGAACAAGGTAATATGATAATAATTTATTATTGCCTCTAGGGAATATTTCCAACAATGATATGCTTTGTTGCACATAAGCCTTATTATATCTTCCTCAAAACAACCACCATAGCTACCTATCATGGTACTTCCATAGCCATTCTGAGATATATTGCCATGCAAATTCTATCATCACTTCACATGACTAGTTCTTTCATCGTCATATTGCTTTGCATGATCATATAGAGCTGACATAGTATTTGTGGCAAAGCCACCATTCATAATGTTTTTGATACAAGTCACATTAGATCATTGCACATCCTGGTACACCGCCAGAGGCATTCATACAAAGTCATATCTTCATATCAGTTCTCCATATTGAGTTGTAAGTAAATAAAAGTGTGATGATCATCATTATTAGAGCATTGTCCCAGTGAGGAAAGAACGATGGAGGCGATGATTCTCCCATAAGTCGAGATGAGACTCCAGACGAAAATAAAGATGGGGGAGGTCAAATGAGCCCACCATCCATTCAAAAAAATGAAATGAGAGAAAATGAGAGAAGGGACTTTGCTACTATCCTTTACCACACTTGTTCCTCAAAGTGGCACCATTCCCTTCATGTAGAGAGTCTCATGATATATCACTTTCATATGCTAGTGGAATTACCAATTCATTATTACAAACTTGGCTTGTATATTCCTATGACG
The DNA here is from genome assembly GCA_039707655.1 of Elymus sibiricus. NCBI lineage: Eukaryota > Viridiplantae > Streptophyta > Magnoliopsida > Poales > Poaceae > Elymus > Elymus sibiricus. Next base: position 149,072,206 of record CM077675.1, read on the forward strand.
GGCTTCCTCAAATGCCTGAGGTCTTCATGAGCAAGCAAGTTGGATGCACACCCCACTTAGCTTCATTTGAGCTTTCATACACTTATAGCACTAGTGCATCATTTGCATGGCAATCCCTACTACTCGCATTAACATCTATCAATGGGCATCTCAATAGCCCGTTGGTACGCCTAGTTGATGTGAGACTATCTTCTCCACTCTTTTTTTAACCCTTTGATATCTACCACCATATTCTATTCCACTTAAATGCTATGTCCAATGGCTCACGCTCATGTATGGCGTGAAGAATAAAAAGTTGATGCATATTGAAAAAGTACGAACCAATTGCCTAGCTTGGACACTGTGGTCCTTAACATTTGTATTAATGTGGTGAAGATGGAGCCATGCCTTGCTAATACAATAAGATGAATGGGGGGGGGTAAACATTTCTTAAGGATCGTATACTTTTCAGAATTAACAATTTTGTTTCTTACATTTTAATTATTGCTATGTTAATATTTGTTGATTCATCTTTTCTCAATGAGCATACATGCATAAGATTATATAGTGGATAGCATGTCACATCAAGAATTTTGTTTTTATAATTTACCTACTCGAGGACAAGCAGGAATTAAGGTTGGGGATGCTTGATACGTCTCCAACGTATCTATAATTTTTGATTGTTCCATACTGATATATTATCATTCTAGGATACCTTTTGGGTCTTTATTTACCAATTTATAATATTTTTGAGCACTAACCTATTGACCCAGTGCCCAGTGCCAGTTACTGTTTTCTGCATGTTTTTGCCTTTTCAGGTTTACTGTACCAAACGAAGTCCAATTGCCACAAAGCTTTTTGATGATTTTTTCTGGACTATATGAAGACGTAGAAGCTTCGGAAGGAGGCCAGGAGGTCCACGAGGGCCCCACCACACATCAGGGCACGCCCTGGGGGGTCACACCCTGATATGTGGTGGCCCCCTCGGCTGCCTCCCGACGTCCCTCTTCGGCCTATAAATTCTCTAATATTGCAAAAAACCTGAAGGCAGTCCTGAAGTCCTTTTTCCGCCGCCGCAAGTCTCTGTTCCGTCGCGATGCCATCTGGAGGTCCGCTCTGGCACCCTGCCGGAGGGGGATCGATCACGGAGGGCCTCTTCATCAACCTTCCTGCCCTCATGATGATGTGTGAGTAGTTCACCACAGACCTACGGGTCCATAGCTAGTACCTAGATGGCAATCTCTATCTCTTATGATCTTCAATACAATGATCATCACATCTTCGCTTTGATCTATCCGATGTAATCCTATTGTGCGGTGTGTTTGTTGGGATCCGATGAATTGTGCATTTATGTTGAGATTATTCATGAAAAGTATTTGAGATACCTCTGATATATATTGTCTCTTAATTGCATGATCATTATAGCTTCGTAATGCTCTCTGGTCTATTGATATGCTTTGGCCAAGTAGATTGATGTTTCATCAGTGGGAGTGGTGCGTTGTGGTAGGTTCAACCTGGCAAGTTTCTATATCCCAGTGACAAAGTAGGGGACAAGATGCGTCTTTGTGTTGTTGCTACTAAGGATAAAACGATGGGGTTCATTCATATTGTTTGAGTTTACTTTGTCTACATCATGTCATCGTTCTCCAAGCATTACTCTGTTTTACTTAATACTCTAGATGCATGCTGGATAGCAGTCGATGAGTGGAGTAAGAGTAATAGGTGCAGGCAGGAGTTGGCCTATTTGCTTGTGGATGCGATGCCTATATGTACATGATCATTGCCGTGAACATCGCATAACTATCGGCTTTTCTATCAATTGCCTAATAGTAATTTGTTACCCACCGTATGCTGCCTACATGAGAGATGCCGCTAGGGAGAACTACAGCCCCCGGGTCTATTCGATTATATATTTGCGAATGCTACAATTACCTTGCTGCCTTTATTTATCTTTTATTTTATTTTGCAATTTATATTTGTCAACAATTATCTACACAACTCATTTGCTTGAAAATAACGAGATCAAGGGGATTAACAATCCTCTTGCCCGCATTGGGTGCAAGTTGTTTGTTCATTTGTGTGCAGCCACTGAAGATGATTGAGGATTGATATTCCTATTGGTTCGATAAACCTTGGTTTCATAACCGAGGGAAATACTTACCAAATTTGTGCTGCAATTACCTATTCATCTTCACGGAAAACCCAACGCAGATCACAAGTATCAATGTTCCAAGAGTTGAAGTTAGTATTTCAAGAAAATTCCTAGGTTGAGAGGTATGAGACCTCCGATAAGTTCTTCGCCTGCAAGATGGAGGAGAATAGTTCTGTCAGTGAGCACATACTCAGAATGTCTGGGTACTATAACCGCTTGAATCAGTTGGGAATTGACCTTCCGCCTGAGACGGTCACTGCCAGAGTTCTCCAGTCACTGCCACCTAGATATAAGGGCTTCGTGATGATCTATAATATGCAAGGGATGAACGAGTCAATCTCCGAGTTATCCGCGATGCTGAAAGTCACAGAGGTAGAAATCAAAAAGGAGCGTCAAGTGTTGATGGTGAATAAAACCACTAGTTTCAAGAAAGGCAATGGAAAGAAGGGAAACTTCAAGAAGAGTGGCAAGCAAATTGCCGCTCACATGAAGAAACCCAAGGCTGGACCCAAGCCTAAGACTGAGTGCATCTACTGCAAGGGGACTGGTCACTAGAAGCGGAATTTCCCCAAGTACCTGGCTGATAAGAAGGCTGGCAACGTCAACAAAGGTATATTTGATATACATGTTATTGATGTGTACCTTACTAGCCTTCGTAGTAGTGACTGGGTATTTGATACCGATTCGGTTGCTCATATTTATAACTCAAAGCACGAAGTACGGAATAAATGGAGGCTGGCAAAGGACGAGGTGATGATGCGCGTCGGAAATGGTTCTAAGGTTAATGTGATCGCCGTCGGCACGCTCGCTCTTCGATTACCATCGGGACTAGTATTAAACCTAAATAATTGTTATTTGGTGCCTGCGTTGAGCATGAACATTATATCTAGATCTTGTTTATTGCGAGACGGTTATTCATTTAAATCAGAGAATAATGGTTGTTCTATTTATATGAGTAATATCTTTTATGGTCATGCACCCAATGAGAATGGTTTATTCTTGTTGAATCTCGATCGTAGTGATACACATGTTCATAACATTGATGCCAAAAGATGCAAAGTTAATAATGATAGTACCACTTTCTCGTGGCACTGCCGCTTAGGTCATACTGGTGTAAAGCACATGAAGAAACTCCAGGTTGATGGAATTTTGGAATCACTCGATTTTGAATCGCTTGATACATGCGAACCATGCCCCATGGGCAAGATGACAAAAACCCCGTTCTCCAGAACAATGGAGTGGGCAAGTGACTTGTTGGAAATCATACATACTGATGTGTGCGGTCCAAGGAGTGTTGAGGCATGATAACCCACAAGTATAGGGGATCGCAACAGTTTTCGAGGGTAGAGTATTCAACCCAAATTTATAGATTCGACACAAGGGGAGCCAACGAATATTTGCGAGTATTAGTAGCTGAGTTGTCAATTCAAACACACCTGGAGATTAAAGATCTACAGCAGAGTGATCAGTAGCACAGTAGTATTATAATTTGATAGCAGTAGTAATAGTAACAGTAACGGTAACAGTGATAGCAATAGTTTTGTAGTAGTTGGAACAGTAGCAGCAGCAATAGTAACTTAGCAAGAACAATAAGTGGAAAACTCGTAGGCACTGGATCGGTGAACTCGTTGGATGATATTCATCATATAACATTCATAACCTAGGGCGACACAGAACTAGCTCCAGTTCATAAATGTAATGTAGGCATGTATTCCGTAACTAGTCATACGTGCTTATGGAAAAGAACTTGCATGGCATCTTTTGTCCTACCTTCCCATGGCAGCGGGGTCCATAAGGAAACTAAGGGATATTACACTACAAGAAGATTGTTAATCTGTGACAGACTTCATCCGTCACGGACGAGACGAAAACTGTCAACGATGGTCAGGCGTGACGGAAAAAAAATTCGTCATGTATATCGCGTCATAATTTGTCTGCCCTACCATCCTTGACGGATTTTTCTTTCCGTCACAGACCATGATGGTACTATTTCGTCACCTATGAGCCCCCAAACCCGGCCCGCCCATCTGTGACGGGCAGTTCTGTCATGGATTTACATGACGTGTACCGAAACGTGTCTGACGTGGCATCTCCATGGGTCTGACGTGGCGCCAGCGTGGATCTGACGTGGCGCCAGCATGGATCCGACATGGTGCCAGCGTGGAGCTGACGTGGCATCCTAGACACTCATGCAACCTTCGGCCCAATAAGTTTTGGGTCATTCATTTTGGGCCGTCAAGGCTTCTGAGCCCATTTGCGGTGCAACTGCTTGGCCCATTGTTTTGGGCCGGACGATAGTTATTTCGATGTGTCCAATAAGCACCAGCCCATTAAAATTATGGGCCACTTGTGATTAACCAAAACGTGTGTTCCCAGGCCCACTTCAACGTTGGCCTATAAAATCCCCCGGGCCTCCCCCATGCAACGGGGTGGATGCGCTACACACATCACACTCACCTAGAGAGGCAGCAAGGGCAACCCAGCCCTTTCTTCCTCCTCTAGCCCTACAGCTCCAGGAGCACCATTGTAACCTCACCATTGTCTAAACTAGACCAAGCAGGACTAGGGGCGTTACCTCCCACGGAGGGCCCCGAACCTGGGTACATCGTGCGTCCGCCACCGTCTGTGCCTAACCCCGCTCCCGGATTCCGTCGGCGTCCCTCGGCCCCAACCACTCTCGATAAGCCTAGCCATGGCATCTGCCGTGACAAAACGACGACAGTTGGCGCCCACCTTGGGGGCCTACGCGGCGCTGGCCGGAATCACGCTCCGGGCGGGACCCTTCACCGCCTCCCTCGGCCGCCCCGCGTCCAGGCGGAAATGCGTGCTCGTGGGGCTTGCTCCGGCAGGCTCTACAGGCGACGCGGCCGGCCTCTCTGACGAGCTCCTCGGCCGCGATCTCGCGCTCGACGTCGCCCCGCTCGCCGGGAGTCTCGACAAGCTGAGCCTCGCCGACGAGCCGGCGGCCGATGAGTACCCTAGCCAGGTGCTCGACTGCACCGATCCCCCCGCGTCCGTGGGTGCACTCACCACGGGCGAGGCTGACAGCTCCCGCGCCTGCGTGGGAGTGATGGTCACCGCTTCCTCCACCACTTCGGGCCATGCGCGGGCCGAGGCTGACGAGGCCGCCGCCCGCGCCGGTACCTCCGACCCGCTCGCCGCTACCCTCCAGGGTCTGAGCACCCCCATCGCCCCGACGGCGGACCCGGCCACCGCCAGAGCCGAGCTGGAGGCGGCACGCCGTCTACTATTCGAAGACGCCAGCGCCCTCGCGACCGAGCGGCGCCGGATGGAAGCCGCGCAGTGGGAATACGCCTCCGCATATTGTCTCACCCCCGCTGGCACCGAGCCCAGCCGGCGTGGGGCTGTGCGTGACCGCGGCCGCGTGGTCGCGGAAATCTTTGGCGGCCGCCTTCCCGTCTACGACACCCCTGCGGCCAACCTGCGGGCCGCCAAGGTGGCCTACGAGGATCTGGCTACCTTGTTAGGTGAGGAACGTGCCGCGCGCGAGCGGCACATCAAGGACCTCATCGACACTGCCAACGCGCAACAAGTCGGTTTCGCCCCCGGCGGAGCCGTCTCCGAGCTTCCCTGTCCCGAGGGCGCGGGCACTGGGGCTGCTGACCGTCAGCCGGCTCAGCACTCCAGTTCCCCCCGCCCCTCCGGTATCCGGCGGGCCGAGGGAAGCAATGCTCGGCGTTCCCATCTGCGCGGGAACGAGCAGCCGGCTGTAAATAGCCGGCGCAGCAACAACCCGGCTGGCAGCAACCGCCGCGATGAGGCGCCGGCTGGCGGTAGCCGGCGCAGCCGCGAACACACTCCGCCTCCACGACAAGACCCGGCGTGGCCCGACCCACCGGCCGTCCGCCCCGAACTCGCGGCCCGGCTAGGGCCATGGGTGCCCCACAGCGAGAACGATGCGCGGCTCCGCCTCGACCGGCTGGCGCAGTCGGCTCTCCGCGAGGAGGAGGGCTCGATTGGCCCGGCGTGCTTCGGCCCCCGGATCCGCAACGAACCATTCCCGCCCGGCTTCACGCTTCCCCGCGACACCCCGAAGTATACCGGGGCCCCCAAGCCGGAGGAATGGCTGATCGACTACACCACCGCAGTCGGCATCGCCAGGGGGACAAGCGCGTAGCCGTCCGCTACGCCCCCCTGATGCGCTGGACGGACTTTGAAGAGGCGTTCGTCCGCAACTTCACCGGCACCTACAAGCGACCGGGCCGGCCCCGCGAGCTGGCCATGTGCATCCAGGGGCCGAAGGAACCCCTCCGCGACTACCTCACACGCTGGACCGAGCTCCGCAACTCCTGCGAGGGAGTGCACGAGGTGCAGGCTATTCAGTACTTCATCGAGGGTTGCTGCGACGGCACCCACCTCAAGCACAAGCTCTTGTGCTCTGAGCCGGCTACCCTGGCAGACCTAATGGCCAAAGCAGACAAGTACGCCACGGCCGATTCCTCGATGCAGATGAAGGCTAAAGCAACAGCCAAGCCGGCTCCGCCACCCGCCACGCCGCGGGCGGCCGCCGCCGACCGGCAGCAGCAGAACAACAAGCGCAAGGCCGACCAACCGGATCCCCGCTACGGGAGCCGGCAGGTTGCCTCAATCGAGGAAGAGCAGCCGGCTGCCCAGGCCTCCAGCCAGCGCCAGCGCACTGGCAAGGCTGCCTGGCAGCCCAAGCTCACATTCGAGCAGATGCTCGACCTCCCCTGCAAACACCATTCCGGTGCCAAGCCGGCCACGCACACGCTCCGGCAGTGCAGCTTCTCGCAGCGGCTGGCCCGGGGCGAGGGTCTTCCGACTCCCCCCCCCCGCCCCGCCGCCTCCTTGCGCGCCGGCACCGCCTCCGGCTCCCGCTCCGGCTCAGGCCCCGGCTCCGGCTCAGAACGATGGCCGGCTGCTCGACCAATTCCCCGTCCAAGATGGTTCCTATGTCGTCTTCACCAGTGAAGAGATGGACAAGCACGCTCAACACCGGTACACCACGAGGTGAATGCCACCATGCCCGCGACTCCCCAGTTCATGCACTGGTCCGAGAAGCCGGTCACCTGGAGCCGGGCGGACCACCCGGCCATGATGCCAAGCCCGGGCAGCTACGCCCTCGTCCTCGATCCAACCATCGCCTCCGAGAGGCGCACGTGCCGCTTCTCGCGGGTGTTGATCGATGGGGGCAGTAGCATCAATATCCTCTACCTCGATACGATGCTCAAACTGGGGCTCAAGGTGGAGGACCTGCAAGCGAGCCGGACCGTTTTCCATGGCATCGTGCCGGGAAAATCCTGCACCCCCGTCGGCAAAATCAAGCTCGACGTCCTCTTCGGCGGCCACAACCACTTCCGTCGCGAACCAGTGTGGTTCGAGGTAGTGGACCTCGACAGTCCCTACCACGCGCTGCTGGGCCGGCCGGCTCTTGCCAAGTTCATGGCGATCCCCCACTATGCATACCTCAAGCTCAAGATGCCGGGTCCCAAGGGCATCATCACCATCACCGGCAACTACAAGATGTCAATCGCGTGCGCGCGAGACGGCAGCCGGCTGGCCGAAGCCCTGGAGATAGCGGAGGAGAAGCGGCAGCTCGACCGGCTCGTTGCCCACACCTCTGGCCAGCCGGCCATGCCAGCTCCCCCATCCCAATCGGTCGGCGAAGCCTCGTTCTAGCCATCCAAGGACACCAGGCAGGTGCCGCTCGACCCGGCTAACCCCGGCCAGTGCGTCACCATCGGCTCCCGCCTCGACAGCAAATAGGAAAGCGAGCTCGTCGACGTCCTCCGTGAGAATCGGGACATCTTTGCATGGTCTCCCAAGGACATGCCGGGTGTTCCGAGGAAGTTCGCCGAGCACAAGCTTCAGGTACGGCCGGATGCGAAGCCGGTCAAGCAACCCCTGCGCCGTTTCTCCGAGGAGAAACGGCGTACTATAGGAGAAGAAATCGCCCGGCTACTCGTAGCCGGCTTCATCATGGAAGCATTCCACCCGGACTGGCTGGCCAACACAGTCCTGGTGCTGAAGAAGAACAAGACCTGGCGCATGTGTATCGACTACACGAGCCTGAACAAGGCATGCCCCAAGGACCCGTTCGCCCTGCCGCGGATCGATCAAGTCATCGACTCCACGGCCGGCTGCGACCTGCTGTCTTTCCTGGACGCCTACTCCGGCGACCACCAGATCAAGCTGGACCCGGCCGACCGGCTGAAAACCTCCTTCATCACCCCTTTCGGGGCCTACTGCTACATCACCATGTCCTTCGGCCTGAAGAATGCAGGCGCCACCTTCCAGCGCTGCATGCAGAAGTGTCTCCTGCCTCAGATAGGCAGGAACGTCCACGTCTACGTTGACGACATCGTCGTCAAGTCCAAGAAGCACTTCAGCCTCCTCGACGATCTCCGGGAAACGTTCGCCAACCTACGCGAATACAAGATCAAGCTCAACCCGGAGAAGTGTGTCTTCGGCGTTCCAGCCGGCCAACTCCTGGGTTTCTTTGTGTCCGCCCGCGGCATCGAAGCTAACCCCGAGAAGATCAGGGCGATCGAGCGCATGCCCAGGCCGTGCCGGCTCCGCGACGTCCAGAAGTTCACCGGCTGCCTCGCCTCCCTCAGCCGGTTCATCAGCCGGCCGGGCGAGAAGGCCTTGCCCCTTTACGGGCTCCTGCGGAAGACGGCTCTGGTCGAGCCGGGCCGCGACTCCTCGAAGAAGCCGGCCATGTTCGACTGGTCCGACGAGGCGTTCTGCGGCCTCATGCGGGCCCTCACCAGCGCGCCCATCCTGGCCGCGCCGGCTGAGAAGGAGCCTTTGCTCGCCTACATCGCGGTGACCAGGCGCGTCTTCAGCGTCGTCCTGGTAGTGGAGCGGCCGGAGGAGGGCAAAGCGCTGCCAACCCAGCATCCCGTCTACTACCTTAGCGAGGTCCTCTCCGCCTCCAAGCAGAACTACCCCCACTACCAGAAGATGTGCTATGGCATATACTTCGCCGCCCAGAAGATCAAGCAGTATTTCCAGGAGCATGTCATCACCGTGGTCAGCACCGCGCCGCTGGGCGAAATCATGTGCGGCCGGGATGCCACTGGCCGGATAGCCAAGTGGACCATCGCCCTCGCTGACTACGAGATACGGTACGAGTCGCGCACCGCCATCAAGTCGCAGGCGATGGCCGACTTCCTCGTCGACTGGGCCAAAACCCAGTTCGTGCCGCCTCCACCCGACTCCACACATTGGCGCATGCACTTCGACGGCTCGAAGATGCGAGCCGGCCTAGGAGCCGGCGTCATCTTGTCATCCCCGAGGGGAGATCAGCTCAAGTACACACTCCAAATCCACTTCGCCGCCTCCAACAACGTGGCCGAGTATGAGGCCCTCGTCCACGGCCTCTGGCTCGCCAAGGAGATCGGCATCCAGCGCATCATATGCTTCGGCGACTCTGACCTCGTGGTGCAGCAAGTCTTTGGCGAATGGGATGCCAGGAACGCCAACATGGCCAGCTATCGCTTCCTCGTCCAGCAGGTCACCGGCTCCTTCGAGGGCTATGAGTTCCATCACGTCCCCCGTGCGGACAACGAGGCGGCCGATACGCTGGCAAAGATCGGCTCCACCCGGCAGGCCATCCCAGCCGGTGTCTCCCTCGAGCGGCTGCTCAAGCCTTTGCTCAAGCCCTCTCCCGAATCGGAGTCCATCTTCGTGCGGGCTAACGCAGCCGGCCCATCGTCGGATCCGGCTGCCCAGCCGGCCCCGCCGGCTATGGCGACTTCGCCGGCTGCGCCATCTCCGGCTGCCCAGCCGGCGTCGCCCGCTCCGGCTGTCGAGCCGGCCACATCTGCAACGGACCGCTCTGAGCCCGCGGCCGTCATGATGGTGATCGACGCTCCTTCCACCGGTTCATTCCCGGGGGCTGGCGAGCCGGCCCCGGGGACTGGTGAGCCGGTGAACTCAGCCGGTCAGCCGGCCCGCATCTTGGGGGCTACACCCAGTGGTTGCGCTTGCGCGCCCCCACTGAAAATTCGATAAAGACGAAGAAGGTTTACCTCTGCGCGCTGCAGGGCGCTGTCGGCAGCTTCAGCAAACTTGGCCAGCTCCTCGTGGCACCGCGCCAGGACGCTGCCTAGCTCCTCGAGCGCCGGGACTGGGCCGCCGACCGGCGGAGGCAGGACGGTCGGGACGCGAGCCAGCGCCTCCCAGTCCTGGATCACGTCCAGCATGGTCCTCCGGGACCGGCTCCCCCCGCCGCTCGCTCCGGCATCCACCGCGGCGCCGGCTGCCGGGGGGCGGTCGCTGACCACAAGGGCTCGGGAATCGGTTCCCGACTGCCCCGCGTCCGGCGCCGTTGCCTCCTCTCCCATCCATTTCAACGCGACGGTCGCGACGACCGGCGTTCCCATCTCCGTGGCCGGCAGCTCCGGTGCCGCCTCCGGCACCAACGAGGCCTCCGGCACGACGACCGCGGCCGGCTTGGTGACGGGCGGCGTCACCACCGGCTCCGCCTGCCGGGGCCCCTCCGGTGCCGGCTCGGGGGTTGCTCCCCCCAGCCGGGCCACTTCCGCCCCGGTCGAATTCACGACCGCCTCCGCAGCCGGCCTCCGCGGCTCGCTCGGCGGAGGTCTCGATATGCGAGCTGACTCCGCCGCCGAATCCGACGCCCATGCAGGGTCCGCGGATCGCCTCCGCCTCCCGCCGCTCGAAGCCCCAGAGCGTGAGGTCCCGCCCTGGGTTCCTGACTTTGAGGCTCGCAGCTCCGCGAGCATCCTCTTCTCCTCACGGAGCGTGCCTGCGTGCTCCAGGGCCAGCTGGCTGGCGGGATCCACTAGGCCGGCCGTCGACTCCACATCGTGGAGCTCGATGGGGTCCCTGGAATAGGCGAACGCTCAGTCGCCTGCCGGCACGAAACTTACTGAGAGAAACACCCCCAAGAACCAAGGTACTTACCCGGCGACGACCGGAAGGGCTCACTTGGCCCGCGCCGACGGCTTCGCTATGACCGCCTTCACCCGTTTGCGAGCTGGCGGTTGGGCCACCGGCTCCCCCTGAGCCGGCCTCTTCACCCTAGGGAAGGTCCCGGATGCCCGGCTGCGCGACGGCCGCTCCTCGCTCCGCCCGCGCGGGCTCCGCTGAACTGCGGGGCAAGACGCGTCCAGGATCCGGACATCATCATCATCGTCATCATCATCGGTCCAATCTTTGATCGTGGGGCTGGAGGGGAACTCACCAGCCGCTCGGGACCCGCCGGCTCCCGGGTCGCCCCCCGCCTCGGCCTCTCCCGAGGAGTCGACCCCCTCTTCGGCTCCGCCCTCCGGCTCGAAGTCCTCGGGGTCGGATTCGGCGCGCTCCGCCTCGAAAATCTGGGGTGTGGGCCGTCCGGCGTGTTCTGTCGAACGAAAAGCTGCGGTCAGCGCGTCGAGTGAGATCGGGGTCCGCCTGGAAAGATTCAAAGAGAAAAAGAAAATTCACCTCAACGGGGCGTACCAGGGGTGCCAGATTGTGCCGGCTGTACGGCTCCTTGCCCAGGGACCAAGTCCCCGGCGTCAGCTTGAAGGTCATGATGGCGTTCACCCGCGCCGCCACTTGAGCCGGCGTCAGCTCGACGGTGGACAGCCGACAGGGGTCCCACCGGCCGGACATATCGCAGATCCGGTGCGGCCTCAACTAGAGGGGCAGCACCAGGCGCGCAATGAAGGCGGACACCAGGCCAGAGGCAACAAGCCCCTCCCCACTCCTCATTGCCTGGAGCCGGCCCAGCTCTCCGAGCACGGCCCCGGGCGGGCCGGTCCCCGACCAGTTCGCTCCGGAGGACGGGGCATTGACAAACGCCGGCAGCCGGATGTAATCCCGCTGCGGGTCGGCGTTCTTCACGTAGAAGAACGTTCGATTCCACCCCTTGACGGAATCGATGAGGTCGATGCGGGGAAACTGCGGGCCGCGGCAACACACCACCACGCCCCCGCAGGCGTACGGCACATCGTCCTTGTTCTTTAGGGCCTTGAGATAGAAGAGCTTCCTGAAGAGCCCCACGAAGGGAAGCATCCCAAGATAACCCTCGCACAAGGTCACGAAGCTCGCGATGTAGAGAATGGCGTTGGGGCCGAGGTGGTGCGGCTGGAGATCGAAGGTGTCCATCAGGAGACGGAAGAAGAGGCTCACCGGTAGGCCGAAGCCGCGCAGGAAGTGACAGGCGAAGATGACGTGCTCCCCCGCCTGAGGTTTGGGCACCACCTCGCCACCTGGTGCGTGAGCGATCACGCGCTCCTCCGGCAGCAGCATGTGGGCGCGGCGGAGCTTCGCAATATCCTCCTCCGTGACGACGGAGCCTCCCCAGCTACCATGCGGGCCGTCAGCCATCGTTGCGGCGGGGCGGCGCGGAGCGGCGAGCGGATGGAGCTGCGGCGTGAGGCGAGCGGGGAAGGCGAAGAGGAAGAAGACGAAGGGGGCAAGTGGAGCGCAACTGCCTCCGCCCCTCGCTCTTCCCCTTTAAATAAGGGGGCAACGCCCGGGGCAGGTGGGGATTAACTGCGCCCACTCCCCCAGGATATCCGCGAGATCGTGGGCGCCTCGGGTCGCGACCACTGTGGTCTAGGCGCAGAGGATCTCGGTCTGCGGCCCGAGGACTACTGGGCTACGCCCGCGGTCTGGCGGGCTAGGCCCAGGATGACGTACTGTCTGCCCACGCGTGCGGGCCCCATGGCTTCATTACGCCCCGCGTGGCGCGCCACGAGCCGGCGCGGGGCCCGGGGCGGCGCGACGGAACCCGAGGCGTCGGGGGCGGCCACCGCCTCGCCCGACCGTTCAGCTCCTCGCAGAAGATAAAACACCGCCTGAAGGAAGCCGCCGGCTCCCCCTCGTCGGACGGACGCGGGCCCCCGCCGGCTTCGGGGACTACTGACGGGATTATTACCCCCGGGTAGGCCAAAGCTGAGGGGTTCTCTCCCCCGTTTGAAGAAATTCAATGCCGCCGGCTGGTCCGCTGCCGGCTCCCTCACGGCCGGCCGATCGAGGAGCCGGCCGTCTGGCCTACGACCGGCTGCCTCCAGGCCGGCTCTTCCGCTGACCTTCGGACGGACAAGCTCCCGTCCCTTCCCTCTGCGTACCTACACGGCGACAAGACAAGACCCCCACGACGGATCCCCGCGTGGCCACAGTGACCACTGACACGCGGGCGCGCATGGCCACAGTGACTGCTGACCTCGCTGACCGCGACCGGGCGGAGCAACAGTGCCGGCACGCCCCAACCTACTCCATTACCTACCCCCGCGTGGCTATAGTGCGACCGGCCGTACCGCTGACCTCGGCCGGTTGCCACAAGACGACGCCCCGACGGGCGACCCCTGCCGCGACATGACCAGCACGGGGACCCACCATGCGGGCCCCGCCGGCTCCCGACGGGACCCTGTAGCCGGCGGGCCCTACCAGCGACAAGACCCCACAACCGGCGCCCCCCACAGCCGGCTAGAGAGGCTGCCGGCTGGGGCCCCCCGAGATCTCTTATTCATATTGTAACCCAGGGGGTTGGCCTATAAAACCCCCCGGGCCTCCCCCATGCAACGGGGTGGACGCTCTACACACATCACACTCAACTAGAGAGGCAGCAAGGGCAACCCAGCCCTTTCTTCCTCCTCTAGCCATACAGTTCTAGGAGCACCATTGTAACCTCACCATTGTCTAAACTAGACCAAGTAGGACTAGGGGCGTTACCTCCCACGGAGGGCCCCAAACCTGGGTACATCGTGCGTCCGCCACCGTCTGTGCCTAACCCCGCTCCCGGAGTCCGTCGGCATCCCTCGGCCCCAACCACTCTCGATAAGCTTACCCATGGCATCTGCCGTGACAAAACGACGACAAGAACACAAAGCATAAGTCGAATGAGAAATACTGATCCAGCATAACATTAAGCGCGCATCTCCACATCCACCATGGAGCAGCAAAATACAACAAGTTTGCATCCACTAGTGTGCAGTTTGCACAACAAAAGCATCACAAAATAAGAAGGTAGGTTCCAGCAATATATCACATTCACATAGCTTCCACCTTTTTTGTTTGGACTAGCAACTTACCCTTGAGCTGATCTTGGATGAATCTAACTTAGCAAAAAGTCTAGTTTTGCGTCCATCTCAGCTTGCTTCTTCTTGTTATCCTCATCTCTCTTCCTGTTCTCCTCATCTTGCCTGATCCTTGCTTCTTTGGATTCCTTCAACAACTTGGTCAAGGTGTCAACACACGCCCGAAGCTCAACATTCCTCTGCTCCGCTGCCAATTCCGCTTCATAGTTGCTAGCACTGGATCTCGCATGGGCGTGCTGGATCCCCACATAATGAAGAAACCTTGGCTTCTTAGTGTGCTTAGCAAGCATTTCAGCTACAGCCTTGGCTGAAGAGTTGGATTCCTGACCATCTTCTGTAGGTTGAGAGGCCTTGTTTTCCATCTCAGTCTAGAAATGCAAGTAACAAACATGGTTATAAGACAACTTAAGCACAAGTAGAGAAGTACTTTACAACTAAAAAATTATGATAAGAGAGTCAGATCAACAAAGTGTTAGTTCTGCCCGGTTAATCTGTTCCAACAACCATAGTAGATCCAAAACCAGTAAACAAAACAATGCATTTTGACCAGGGACAATTCTCAGTATTTCACTATTTTCTCATAAGAACAAGAGGTAACATAATTTAACCAAAATTTCCCAATATCGATGCCTCTTGCACCTGCTCGCATAACTGATGGGAGTTGTTTGAAGCTTTGTAAAACTACCTGATGGGGAGCAAACTATGTAAACTCTTGTAGCTGTATCTTTTTAGTTCATGAATTAGAGACAGGAACTGGTGTGCATACAGAGTTTACATCCTAAGGTTGATCGTACCAAATCAGCCAAGTACAAATACATGTTAAGAAAGATCTAGACCTTGGAAAATTGTAAATATGTAACTATAGCGGTGATTACTCGGTTGCTCAAAAGAATAAAGGATGTTTACTAATGTGTATTTATCAGAGAAAGAAATCAAGTCCATGAATGATATGAACAAGACAATTAAACGTTCAAGGAAGATATAAATATGAGCATGTGCCAGAAAAGAACATATGAACAAACAAA
This sequence comes from Elymus sibiricus, assembly GCA_039707655.1. Taxonomy (NCBI): domain Eukaryota; kingdom Viridiplantae; phylum Streptophyta; class Magnoliopsida; order Poales; family Poaceae; genus Elymus; species Elymus sibiricus. The sequence goes on from CM077675.1 coordinate 149,087,403, forward strand.
AATTTGTGCTAGACAAAACAATTAGGAACAAATCCATGAACTGAACAAATCATCAGCACATAGTTCCATACTTTTTAGAGAGAAGAGCTAACATATATAATTGAGTATCCGTGCAAAAGGTAAAAACTGACGGTTGATCTTTGGAAGCTGACTTACAATTGCAGCTTGCACAACACCCGTGTAGCATTTCTTTTTCTTGCTGTAGTGGCATTCCTTGAACAAATCTACAGCAGTGGGTTCTTTATCTTTGTATTTGTCTCCCTGAAAATAACATATATGAAGGCAAGTGAGCATCATACACAATTACTACATGGAAACAATAGTTTACATGAACCTATGATCAAGAACATTTGTCATCACAATGCACATCCAGAACCACATGTTTGACTTACTAGATTATCACAGTGCACATGGTAGCTACGCGAGCCAGTAGTTTGGTGAAACTTCACTTGAGCTCGATTATTTTTGTTAATTTCACATATCCCCTACGTCAAGAGACCGAAAACATGTAAGGCACACTTTCTACATTAGCATGTAGAAAGTGAGAGATTGGTCACCAGGAAGAAACATACCATCTTTTTGGGATCCTTCCAGCTTTCCACCAGCTCATTCCACTGCTCATCAGTCATCAGTCACTGTGGTTGCGCAGATCTGCACAGCGTGGTAAGATAGAGGTCCTTGAAGCAGCATAGTGTGGTGCCGGCGACGACTTGTTCTAGGGTTTGGTGGAGCGGAGGGGAGGGGGGGAGGGGGGTAGTGACCGGCGGTGGTGGTGGAAGAGCAAGGGGAGTCGTGCTCGGCAGTGGCGCAGTCTGGTGGCGGCGGCCCTTATTCTAGGGTTGGTGGAGGTGGATGGTCCGGGAGAGAGGGTCCTGACCAGAAGTGGAAGAGGATGGGGAAGGGGAGGGTCCTGACCAGCAGTGGAAGAGGATGAGGAAGGGGAGGAAGGTGGAAGACGGAGGAAAGTTGAGCTCGGCCGTGGAGGAGGTGAAGCCGTGGCCGGCGATGGGAGAGGAAGAGGGAGGGGAGGCAGGGGATTTGGTGATTTGTGGTTGGGGTCCGGTCGTGGGGTGGGGTTAGGGATCTTGTGTGTGTCAAATTACTAACAGGTCCTTCATCAGGTACTGGTGGATCAATGCATATGTGTAAATGTCAGTAACATTGCTGGGCAATAGCGTCAATTCGCATTGTGCTGTTTTGGCCTTGCCGCGGCTGGAGCGAAAACTGAAACGTGCGCGCGCGCTTTTAGCCGCCAAGCCATCTTTAGAACATTCTAGAATCTAGAGCATATATAAGAGCATTTATATTAGTTTTTTTCATGTCGAGGACTTCAACCACCGACGCGGAAGGAGGACGCGACCGCACTCTCTCCGCCGCTCCCTCCTGGAGCCGGCGATGTCGACGAAGACTCAGCCTGGAACCACACGGACGAAAAATTGTCGATCTCAGTCACTGCGTACCAGCACGACCGAGGAGAAGAGGGGCAGAGCATCGCCGATTCGAAGCAATTACCTCTCCCGCCGGTTAACGAGAGAGAGAGGATCTGAAGCAACGCCCAGGAGGGAGCAGACGAGGCACCTTTAGTCGCCGAAGCTGCGCCGCCACCACCCAGAGCAGATAGAAGGGGATGCTCGGCCCGAACAGAGGATACATCACAGCTAGACCTACCAAACCCAAACCAACGCAAGAATTCTGACATCGATCGAGCCAGAGTCTGGGACACCACGAGCACGCAAGATAGCGCCTTCAAGAAGGAAACGAAGATGAGGAAGCCATAGTTGGTCGGAACCACCACTCGGGAGGGGGGGGTGGCGGGGCTGCACTTGCCATCGGAGGATGGCACTGCCATCGATCCCACAAGCACTTTGAGGCATACAAGATAGGGCCGAAGACGAGGCAAAACCACGCAGGTGGATCTAGGGCGACGGCGTCCAGCAACGCCGGCAAACTCTGACTGTAGGGATGCAAATCCAAGTTGTCATGGCCTTAGCCGTTGTGACGTCGATGAGCCAAGTGAGCTCCGCCACTCCCCAGCACACTAGACGGGTATGATGACACATGACGGGCTTGATAGTGCAGAACATGAAAATGTGATAAGGAGATTGAGAGGTGATTGGCGCCAGGGCCACGTGGCAGGCGATAGGGATCAACCCATGTGTTCCTCAACCATGCCGATTTTGTGAACCTAAATATCCAAATAACAAGGCGAGAGGGACGGGAAGGGGAGGCGAGACACCATCGCGCAGATAATACGATTGGCTGAAAAGAAAGTGAAAAAAGGTTATGGCGTGGAAGAAATCGCTAATTAAGACTACATCAAATAGGAAAAGTTGTCGACATGAAAAATACATCGTCAAAATGAACAATTTTATTGTTTGGTTCATGTCAATCCGAGTTGATCTCGTGGTCCAAAACAATGCTCGGGTGATGGTGCTTATAAGTTGTTAGTCGGGGTGTTGGCTATTCAGTCCCTAAACCGACTTCAAACAAGAGCACAACAAAGTAGTCTTGGAAACTTTCGATGGAGTCGCGACCAGAGTCAACTCAGTCGATGGCGGCGACAGATCATCCGAGGCAACGTTAGTGATCCCAGGCCGATGGCGTCTTGCCAACATATGCTACCTAAACTACTTAAGTATGTAAAAATATGCTACCAAAATTCTTATATAAATATCAGTTCAGTTTTAAAAAAATGCAAAAATAATCAGAATATTTGGATTTGTGATTTAAACGTAGCAACTAATCAAAGTTTGGTCCCCGCCTGACCAGCTCTGCCTGTGGTTGCCGCGGGCCCCCAGGCTGCTGTCCGTGTGCGCTCTCCGGCTCCGCCGCGGTTGCCCCCTCCAACCGTAGCCATGACCTGGCATGGCGACCATGCTGCGCGCCCGGAGGAGGTGCACACCATCATCCCGGCCTCTCCGCAGATGGTCCAAGAGGCGCTGGTTCTTTGGACAAACGCCGCCATCGCCTGGTTCGACCGCGAGGTCCAAGCTTCCAAGGAAGATGTCTCCAAGGCCATTTGCAAGCTCACCGGCGCACTGCCCCCCGACGTCACCATCACCGACCACCACCCGGAGGCTTACCTGGTGCGATTCATCCACCAACATCACTGCACCATGGCGGTGGGGCAGCGAGAAGTGCCCTGTGGCGCGGCAAGGCTGCAGGTGCGGGCTTGGCGCATTGAAGGGCATGCCGAGCACGTCAACCTCAACCACCACGTGTGGCTGTGCCTGGAGGCGCTGCCCTTGCATGCCTGGGACGTGCACGCCATCTCCAACGCCATTGGCTCGGCCTGCTCCTTGGACAACGTCGAGCCGGCGTCGCTGCTCAAGACGGAGACCAAGGTTGTCGGGCTCTGGGCGTGGGTGGCTTGCCCAAGCAAGGTGCCCAAGATCAACTGGATCACCTTGACGGGCCGGAACGGCGGCACTCCGGTGTACGGCCGCAGGGGCCTTGAGCACCGTGTGCTCATTCACCTCTCCATCCACGAGGACTCCTCCGGGTCGGCCATCGTCTCCATGCCCTACGACTACCGCCTTCGCGTTGTGGATGGTGAGTCCAGGCCCAGGGACAGCCGCGAGAGGGCCTCCAGGCCGGTCCAGCACCATGGCCGCCGCGACGACGACGACGACAGGGACCGGCACCGTGATGACCGCGATGACCGCAACCGTCGCGGCCGCGACGACTCCCGCTCAGGCAGGTCCTAGGCGGACAGGGTGGGCCGGAGCATCTCCCGTGCTCCTCGCGAGGGCTCGCGGGATGCTGCGCGCGACCAGCGCCGTGACGACCATGGATATGGGCGCGGCGATGGGCGTCGTCACGCAGATGGTGTGCCGGCGCTGCTGCTTCGGGGCTCTGGTTCCACCAGCGCCGCGGCGGTGCGACAGGTCCAGCTGGCCCCGGCTGACGCGACGGGTGCCCGTTGGCGCAGTCGTCATGGCACGCCTCCCCCTGGGTAGTTCAGAGACGCTCCCAGGAGGCGCGCACTAATAACCCACAAGTATAGGGGATCGCAACAGTTTTCGAGGGTAGAGTATTCAGCCCAAATTTATTGATTCGACACAAGGGGAGCCAAAGAATATTCTCAAGTATTAGCAGCTGAGTTGTCAATTCAACCACACCTGAAAGACTTAATATCTGCAGCAAAATATTTAGTAGCAAAGTAGTATGGAAGTAATGGTAACGATGGCAAAAGTGACAGTAGCAATTTTGTAGTGATTGTAACAGTAACAACGGAAAAATAACTTAGCAAAGATCAATATGTGAAAAGGTCGTAGGCAATGGATCAGTGATGGATAATTATGTCGGATGGCATTCATCAGGCAACAGCTATAACCTAGGGTGACACAGAACTAGCTCCAATTCATCAATGTAATGTAGGCATGTATTCCGTATATAGTCATACGTGCTTATGGAAAAGAACTTGCATGCCATCTTTTGTCCTACCCTCCCGTGGCAGCGGGGTCCTAATGGAAACTAAGGGATATTAAGGCCTCCTTTTAATAGAGAACCGGACCATAGCATTAGCACTTAGTGAATACATGAACTCCTCAAACTATGGTAATCACCGGAAAGAATCCCAATTATTGTCACCTTGGGGTATGCGGATCATAACACATAATAGGTGTCTACAACTTGCAAGATAGGATCAAGAACACATATATATTCATGGAAACATAACAGGTTCAGATCTGAAATCATGGCACTCGGGCCCTAGTGACAAGCATTAAGTATAGCAAAGTCATAGCAACATCAATCTCAGAACATAGTGGATACTAGGGATCAAACCCTAACAAAACTAACTCGATTACTTGGTAAATCTCATCCAACCCATCACCGTCCAGCAAGCCTACGATGGAATTACTCACGCACGGCGGTGAGCATCATGAAATTGGTGATGGAGAATGGTTGGTGATGACGACGGCGTCGATTTCCCCTCTGCGGAGCCCAAAACGGACTCCAGATCTGCCCTCCCAAGGAAGAACAGGAGGTGGCGGCGGCTCCGTATCGTGAAACGCGATGAACTCTTCTCCTCTATTTTTTTCTCCACGGATGTGAATATATAGAGTTGGAATTAGGGTCGGAGGAGGTCTGTGGGACCCACAAGCCGCTAGGGCGCGCCCCCCTGGCTTGTGGCCAATGGGTGGACCCCCTCTGATTGATTCTTTTGCCAATATTTTTTATTAATTCCAAAAATATTCTCCGTAAATTTTTAGGTCAATCCGAGAACTTTTATTTCTGCACAAAAATAACACCAAGGCAATTCTGCTGAAAATAGCATCAGTCCGGGTTAGTTCCATTCAAATCATGCAAATTAGACTCCAAAACAAGGGCAAAAGAGTTTGGAAAAGTAGATACGATGGAGATGTATCAACTCCCCCAAGCTTAACCCATTGCTTGTCCTCAAGCAATTCAGTTGACAAACTGAAAGTGACAAAGAAAAACTTTTACAAACTCTGTTTGATCTTGTTGTTGGAAATATGTATAGCTAGCATTCAGGCTTTCAGCAAAGATTATGAACTAACCATATTCAAAATAACATTTAGGTCTCGCATTTACTCATATCAATGGCATAATCAACTAGCAAGCAATAATAGTAAGTCTGGGATGACAACACTTTTTCAAAACAATCATGATATGATATAACAAAATGGTATCTCGCTAGCCCTTTCTGAGACCGCAAAACATAAATGTAGAGCACCCCTGAAGATCAAGGACTGACTAGACATTGTAATTCATGGTAAAAGAGATCCAGTCACAGTCATACTCAATATCAATTAATAACGAAGCATACAAATGACAGTGGTGCTCTCTAACTGGTGCTTTTTATAAGAAGATGTTGACTCAACAATAATGTAAATAGATAGTCCCTTCACAGAGGGAAGCAGGGATTTACAGAGGTGCCAGAGCTCGAGCTTTTAAAATAGAGGTGAATAAAATTTTGAGCGGTATGCTTTCATTGTCAACATAACAACCAAGAGATCTCGGTATCTTCCATGCTAGATACATTATAGGCGGTTCCCAAACAGAATGATAAAGTTTTTACTCCCCCTCCACCAATCAAACACACTCCATGGCTAGCCGAATCCATGGGTACCGTCCATACAAACAACAATCCTGGGGGAGTTTTGTTTCATTATATTTTGATTTGATTTTTGAGCATGGAACTGGGCATCCCAATTACTAGCCACTTTCTCGTGAATGACAAGTGAATAAACGCTCATCATGAGAATAACCCACCTAGCATGGAAGATACTGACAGCCCCTAGTCACTACATGAGCGATTCGGGCATACAAAACAGAATATTATTTGAAGGTTTAGAGTTTGGCACATGCAAATTTACTTGGGACGGCAGGTAAATACCGCATATAGGTAGGTATGGTGGACTCATATGGAACAACTTTGGGTTTAAGGAAGTGGATGCACAAGCAGTATTCCCGCTTAGTACAAGTGAAGGCTAGCAAGAGACTGGGAAGCGACCAACTAGAGAGCGACAACAGTCATAAACATGCATTGAGATTAACCAACATTGAATGCAACCATGAGTAGGATATAAATCACCATGAACATAAATATCGTGGAGGCTATGTTGATTTTGTTTCAACTACATGCGTGAACATGTGCCAAGTCAAGCCACTTGAATCATTCAAAGGAGGATACCATCCTATCATAATACATCACAACCATTTTAAAATGCATGTTGGCACTCAAGACAAACCATTATACACTCTTAGCTAATTAAGCATGGCATGAGTAACTATAATCTCTAATTGTCAGTGCAAACATGTTTCATCCATAATGAGCTGAATCCAGAACGATGAGCTAATCATATTTACAAAAACAAAATAGGTCGAGTTCGTACCAGCTTTTCTCCATCTAAATCACTTCATCATATATCGTCATTATTGCCTTTCACTTGCACGACTGAACATTGTGAATAATAATAAGAGTGCACGTGCATTGGACTAAGCTAGAATCTGCAAACAATTATTTAAAGAAGAAGACAAGGTAATATGGGCTCTTTATAATATAAACAACAATGCATATGAGAGCCACTCAACATTTTCATCATGGTCTTCTCCTCTCGACCCAAAGAAAAGAATTTCAAAACAAGAACGAGAAAAAAATATTTACACGGGAAAGCTCCCAACAAGCAAAAGAAGAACGAGAAATCTTTTTGGGTTTTCTTTTAATACTACAACTAAACATACTAGAAAGTAAAACTAGAGCTAATTTTTTTTTCTTAAGGTTTTTTTGACACACAAGAAGAAAGCGAGAAAAAGAAATAAACTAACATGGATAATACAATGAAAAAGTATGAACACCGACAACTGGAATGAGTGTGTGAACATGAATGTAATGTCGGTGAGAAATACGTACTCCCCCAAGATTAGGCTTTTGGCCTAAGTTGGTCTATGCCCATGGATCAAAGTAGCCCTCTCCTGGGTACTGAGGAGGATCCCGAGAGTTCCACTGGTTAGCGAGCTCTTGTGGCTCCCACTGACAAACAGACTCCTCGTACGGGTCAAGTGATGGTTCTAGCTCAGGAACTGGGGATCGAGTCTGCTCCCAGTATGCATAAATATCGTCGGGCATAATAATGTACCTGCCTGAATAAATATCGAACAAAGAAGGTGCAGGCAAAGTAATAATCTATATGCCGTTGAGTCGGCCTCCAATACTCTTGGCGGGTCATCACCGCCGGGTCATAATCATTGATGATGCCGGGTCATGATTGTTGGTGACGCCGGGTCAAATAACTAGACTCCCGCTGACTTGATAAAAATATTGGGATGAAAATCTATCTGATGTAGAACCGGTCTTTTAATGCTTCGGCTAAATAAAAATCTGTTGAGCCGGTCTCACTCACAATTGACATCTTGAAAACTCTCTTTAATTTTTTGATATATCCATATTACCTGTAGCCCCCAAGCTCCAAGTTTATCCATGATGACTTGGTACTTTGCAATAATATCTTTGATTGGGTAGCCCCCAAGTGCCAGGTTGTCTTGCCTGCAGCAGCCTGGGACTTGTAACTGTCTTATACCTTATAAAACTTCAGCTGGTGTAGCCCCCAAGGGCCGGCTCACCAGTGTGTGATGGGCCGGGTCTTCAATTTGAACCTCATAATCTGTTAAACAGCTGAATACTGTAGCCCCCAAGTGCCGGTCAGTAAGAAGTACTGGGCTGGGACTTAGAAAATATAGAAAGGCTGGCTCATCTCCTTGAGACAACAGGATCTGTTGACCATGTAATGATTTGAAAGGCAACTTGCATTAGCCCCCAAGTGTCGGGTCGTCTGCCTGCGGCGACTCGAGACTTTGAAAATGAAAATCCCTGCTCGGTGCAACCCGGCAAATATATATCTGAGAAATCCATGAGTGTTGTAGTATACTATAGAGCACAGGTTGAAGAAATCCAAGAGTCGGTCAATTAAATGACACGACATTATATCTGATAGGGTGGCTCTTCAAAAATAATCAATTTTCCAAGCTGGCTTGAAAAAACCCCAATCATTTAATACTGGTTATGATAAACCATGATGAAGATCCAGCCATGTTGGCTATTAAAGATCTATTTGTTCCTGCAGTAGTTTTTTCATCATACTTAACGGCGGCTCATCTTAAGAGACAAGACCTGCAAAAATAAACAAGACAGAATATATTCTGCATTGTTGTAAGGGCGGCTTGAAAAAAGCACAACCCGGAGATGTTAAAATCTTTCATAGCCTTGCTTCTTCTTTCATAATTTTGCTCTGACCCGGTTTGGAAAAACCGGCATGATATGTATGTATGATGCAATGTATGATGCCATGCATGATGTTCTTGCTTTCCTTCCTTTTTGTTGCCAAAAAATCATATGATGGTTCTTCCTGGCTGGACTCGATGCTTGAACTCATACCAGTGCAGGGTCTCTAACGAGAGTGACCGTCAACTCCTTTGAGCGGTTCAGGGTCTCTAGGCGAGATTAACTGATAAGAGCGCAACGAACCAGAAAGAGACACATCTGCTGGTTCTGTTGGGTGGACTCATTGCTTGAACTCATAACAATACTCGGTTTCCAGGCGAGAATTGATGAGCGCAACGTCCCAGAAAGAGACACGGACACTGGTTCCGCTGGGTGGACTCGCTACTTGAACTCATAACAATACTCGGTTTCCAGGCGAGGATTGATGAGCGCAGCGTCCCAGCAAGAGACACAGCAGGGCATGAGTATCCCTAGAGCCTAGAAGCCCCCTCTCACGTGACACAGTCCGCCGTTTGAACCTTAACCAGTGCTCAGGGTCTCCTGGCAAGATTAACTGATAAGCGTTCGGCGGGTCACAGTGGCTGAAAAGCCTGATCGAGAGGGTTGAAGCTTAGCCCGGTGGGTTGAAAGCCCCCTAACGACCTTGTCGATGATATCAACTTCTGCACCGTCTTGTAAGCCGCGTCATGTGGACCGCCAACTCGTAAGCCGCCGTCCTGTAAGCCGCCGTACAATGGTGCTATTTTGGCTGAAGAGCCGATCAAGAGGGTGTGTAAGCTAAACCCGATGGGGTGGAAGGCCCCAAATGACCTTATGATGATCCAATAACTCAGGGCACCCATGTTTGAATGGTGCATCACGGCGGTTCATCCTCTTGGGCAACTTTCAATTCTTCCGCCAATAATGTAATAGCCCCCGGGATTGGGTTAACTTCCTTGCCATGATCTGGGGTTTTTGTTGAAAACGACAATGTGTCGAGCCATATCAGTAGCCCCCTGAGTCCTAAGTTGACTCGAAGAGGTAGCTTGAGAGTCTCCACTGAAGATTGAGGTTGACCGTGGCGGGTTATAGACGATCCCGTATGAATTGTTTCAATAATCCGGTTGATGGTTCGTCCCGGCTGGCTGTTGAAGTTAACCAAACTGCAGTGGCGGCGACTCGTGCGCCTATCAGTTTGGGCGGCTCGTATAGACGAACACTGATCGATATGCTGATGTAGATCAGACTGCGGACGGCGGCTTGTGCGCGTCAGTTGGGCGGCTCGTACTGGTGTATGCGGCCCCTGGCATGTTGATGTAGACATAGAAGTCAACCACGGCGTTGTAAGCCGGTTCGGCCGCGAGAGACGGCCGCGGCGTTATAAACCGGTGCTGCCGTGAGAGACGGCCGCGGCGTTGTAAGCCGGTGTGGTCGCGAGAGACGGCCACGGCGTTGTAAGCCAGTGCGGTCGCGACACGGATGAACACAGGCGCAGAATGATGTTGGTGGGCCTCCATCTCCGCAGTATAATGTCACTTGAGTAATTGTCCTGCCACCTGATGATCTTTGTAGAAACTACCGATGATCCATGTGCGGATGTAATCGGACGAAACAGTTGTCCTTCATCCAACCAGGCCCCACTTCTGATTTTTTTTTCAACCGGCTCCCCATCTCTTTCCTTTACCTTATCCTCCACGAAAAGTCACGGGAGCAGCGGCGAGGCCTCGACCGAGGACCGGCTCGAGCAAGGGGCGGAGCAGCGGCGAGGCTGGCGGGCGCGCTGACACCTGGCGAGTCAGCCAGTCGCAGCCGGCGACTTGCGCGGGAGGCGGCCGACGGGGAAAGCGGCTCGTGCGGGTGAACGAGGGCGGGAGCGGGGCCGGTACACGGCGGCTCACAGTGGAGAAGCGGGAGAAGCGGTCGTGCGCGGGAGAAGCGGAGTCGGCCAGAGGCGAGGCGGGGGAGCGGCGGCGAGGCGCGGCGGAACCGGCAGTGCGGCAGCTAGTGGCCGGCTCATGAGGCGCGGCAGAGCCGGCGGGCATGACGCGGGGCGGCGGCTCGCCGGCTGGCAGCTCGAGGGGCGAGCAGGCGAAGCGGGAGCAGCGGCGGTGGGGCGAGGCAGAGCAAAGCCGGCCATAGGGAGGTGAGGCGGAGCAACGCAAGCGTGGTGGAGGCGGAGGCGGGTGCTCCGCAGCACGGCGGAGCCAGCGGGAAGGCAGCAGCGAGCCGGCGCCATCTTGCAAGAAGGAGCGGGGCGGGTCACGGCCGCGGCGGCCTTGACGCGCGGGCGAAGAAGCAGGGCGACAAGGCGAAAGCGAGGTCGCGGGGGCGAGGCGGCTCGATGTGGCCGGCGGAAGCAAGGTCCGCGGTTGCAGAGGCGGGCGTAGGCGACGACTTTGAAGGCCGGGGCAGCGCGGAGGAGGGCCACGACGGCAGGGCCGGCTCCGCAACGGCGGAAGCGAGCTGGTCGCAGCTGCGTTTGAGCCTCCTGACGAGGAGGGGCCGGCTTGATGAGGCCGCGGCGACAGCAAGGAATACTGGCCATGGCAAAACTACAGCAGAGGTGGCGAGACATCGGTGGCGGCTTTGTGATGCTGGCGTGGGGAGGCCACGGAGGCGGTGGCTCGCGGCAGTAGCAGCGGGCAGCTCCAGGCGACGGCTTTGGGGGCGACCGAGGTGAGGCCATGGAGGCCGAGGCCAAACGAGGCGAGGTGCGGGTGAAGGCCGGAGTGAGGTGCGGGCTCGGCGGCTTAAACACGGCGGTTTGGAAGGCCGAAGCTGCAAGGGCCAGTCGCCGCAATAGCAGCTCAGAGGCGTCTTGGCGGCGGCGAGTCTTCTGGACAGCTCGACGGCTCCCGCGAGGTAAGGCCATGGCGGTGGCTCGGTGCAGGTGAGCCCGCAATGGTGCGGCGGTCGGTCGGTCGAGGCAAGAGCGAGGTGGCTCGGAGTCAGTTTGCAGAGAAACAAATCGAAGGTGATTCGGAACCGTGGCCGTTTCGATGTATTTTCCCACAGTGAAGGCCGCTTCAGAGACGGCGACTCGGATCAGAGCGGCGGGTCCAGCTACTCTGAGGCGGGTGTAGGGTCAGAGACCAGCGGAGGGACTCGCAGCAGAAGCGTTGAGACGGCCGGCAGCTTGAGATCACCACCATAGGAGGAAAGCACGGCGCCCGGTCGAAGGCGACGAGGCCATGGAGGTGACGAAAGCTGCGGCGGTTGGGAGTGCAGCCATCGACTTGGCGGTGGAGGCGGGCGGAAAGCAGCCGGCGGCTCAAATTGGGGGCGATGGCGGCTCACGGTCGGCCGCGGCTCAAGGCTCTGGGCCCGCTCCGGCCAGTGGATTGGAAGCAGTCGACGGAGGCGACGGCGACTTGGTTATAACATCCTTGGCGACGGCGGCTTGACCTGACGCTAATTTATTTTTTCATGCGGTTCTCCGCAAATACTACCGGGAGATTCCTTTAATGGATTTGATTTTGACCTGGAGTGTTGATTGATCCACAAATACGGAGACTTTAATCTTTGATGATAGCTGATGTTGACATAGCAGCCGTCAGACCCGGTGCCAATTTTTTGCAGCGGAAGATTCCTGATGATTTCGATGGATAATTGAAGTATGCTTTGGTTGTGGCGAAAACTCTCCTGTCAATCCTGGCGACTTGCGAGATAGTGGGGGCGGGATAATCCGCTATCCTAATTTTTCCTGATGAACTCGAAGCTACCACAAATCCTTTCAAACTAGCTCTTCTTCATCCAGAAAATTGCGAACTCCCCGATCCCTGGAAGAGATCCCTTCAAGAACTCAACACCACCGTGCGTGGCCCCACGGTGGGCGCTAAATGTCGTGGATTTATCACGGCAAGATGTCCGGGTTAACGGACTTAGGTGTGAGGCCATCGCAACTATGTGGCGGCTTGAGAGGGGTTGGTCGGAATCGAGAGACGCGAGTTTACCCAGGTTCGGCCCCTCCGATGGAGGTAAAAGCCTACGTCCTGCTTTGTGTCTATATTGATGATGAGGTAGATCTCTCGGTTACAAGGGTGCTAATCGCTACCTCTAATCTCGAGAGCGTCTAATCTGTCTATCTCTAATGACTTGTGTCTGTCTTCCCTTGTCCCTCTTGGGGCGCCTTACCCCTCCTTATATAAGTGGAAGGGGTAGGTTTACATGTAGAGTCCTACTGGGAGTAGGACTAGGACTAGTCTTTCATGAATCCTAATCCGGGTCTTGTTTCCTTCGTGATGGAGTCTTTCCTCTCCTTGGGTCTTCTCTGTCAGCCGCCCCTCCAAGCCCGTCCATGAGCCGCCTTGCGCCGGCTTGCTCGCTGGGGCGCCTTACCCCTCCTTTAATCTGTCTATCTCTAATGACTTGTGTCTGTCTTCCCTTGTCCCTCTTGGGGCGCCTTACCCCTCCTTATATAAGTGGAAGGGGTAGGTTTACATGTAGAGTCCTACTGGGAGTAGGACTAGGACTAGTCTTTCATGAATCCAAACGAGGCGAGGTGCGGGTGAAGGCCGGAGTGAGGTGCGGGCTCGGCGGCTTAAACACGGCGGTTTGGAAGGCCGAAGCTGCAAGGGCCAGTCGCCGCAATAGCAGCTCAGAGGCGTCTTGGCGGCGGCGAGTCTTCTGGACAGCTCGACGGCTCCCGCGAGGTAAGGCCATGGCGGTGGCTCGGTGCAGGTGAGCCCGCAATGGTGCGGCGGTCGGTCGGTCGAGGCAAGAGCGAGGTGGCTCGGAGTCAGTTTGCAGAGAAACAAATCGAAGGTGATTCGGAACCGTGGCCGTTTCGATGTATTTTCCCACAGTGAAGGCCGCTTCAGAGACGGCGACTCGGATCAGAGCGGCGGGTCCAGCTACTCTGAGGCGGGTGTAGGGTCAGAGACCAGCGGAGGGACTCGCAGCAGAAGCGTTGAGACGGCCGGCAGCTTGAGATCACCACCATAGGAGGAAAGCACGGCGCCCGGTCGAAGGCAACGAGGCCATGGAGGTGACGAAAGCTGCGGCGGTTGGGAGTGCAGCCATCGACTTGGCGGTGGAGGCGGGCGGAAAGCAGCCGGCGGCTCAAATTGGGGGCGATGGCGGCTCACGGTCGGCCGCGGCTCAAGGCTCTGGGCCCGCTCCGGCCAGTGGATTGGAAGCAGTCGACGGAGGCGACGGCGACTTGGTTATAACATCCTTGGCGACGGCGGCTTGACCTGACGCTAATTTATTTTTTCATGCGGTTCTCCGCAAATACTACCGGGAGATTCCTTTAATGGATTTGATTTTGACCTGGAGTGTTGATTGATCCACAAATACGGAGACTTTAATCTTTGATGATAGCTGATGTTGACATAGCAGCCGTCAGACCCGGTGCCAATTTTTTGCAGCGGAAGATTCCTGATGATTTCGATGGATAATTGAAGTATGCTTTGGTTGTGGCGAAAACTCTCCTGTCAATCCTGGCGACTTGCGAGATAGTGGGGGCGGGATAATCCGCTATCCTAATTTTTCCTGATGAACTCGAAGCTACCACAAATCCTTTCAAACTAGCTCTTCTTCATCCAGAAAATTGCGAACTCCCCGATCCCTGGAAGAGATCCCTTCAAGAACTCAACACCACCGTGCGTGGCCCCACGGTGGGCGCTAAATGTCGTGGATTTATCACGGCAAGATGTCCGGGTTAACGGACTTAGGTGTGAGGCCATCGCAACTATGTGGCGGCTTGAGAGGGGTTGGTCGGAATCGAGAGACGCGAGTTTACCCAGGTTCGGCCCCTCCGATGGAGGTAAAAGCCTACGTCCTGCTTTGTGTCTATATTGATGATGAGGTAGATCTCTCGGTTACAAGGGTGCTAATCGCTACCTCTAATCTCGAGAGCGTCTAATCTGTCTATCTCTAATGACTTGTGTCTGTCTTCCCTTGTCCCTCTTGGGGCGCCTTACCCCTCCTAAGGGGTAGGTTTACATGTAGAGTCCTACTGGGAGTAGGACTAGGACTAGTCTTTCATGAATCCTAATCCGGGTCTTGTTTCCTTCGTGATGGAGTCTTTCCTCTCCTTGGGTCTTCTCTGTCAGCCGCCCCTCCAAGCCCGTCCATGAGCCGCCTTGCGCCGGCTTGCTCGCTGGGCCTTGGGCCTTGTCGCTCGTCTGACCCGCCTGCCGGGTTACCAATGAACCGCCAAGTCTCGACCGGGTCACCAGTGAGTCGCCAAGTGCTGGCCGGGTCATACTTCCGGCCGGGTTATACCGCGGGGTATATCCCCGACAGGTACAGAAGGTTGTGCTTTCTAAATTCATCCATCTCATGCCCGTCAAAAGGAATTCATTAACAAGGTTGATCAAGTTTTATTAACAAACTTCTTTCGAGTAACAAGAAACCGAAGAATTTTCGAATAACACTAAGTTACCTCAACGGGGACAGGCATGTCCCCTACCATGATTATTTCATATTTCTTCTTGACAGTAGGGAGAGGAAATTTAAAACCTCCAATAGCAATTGTTGGAATTTCTCCAATAGAGTTGATACTGTGAACTTGAGGTTGTTTCTTGGGAAAGTGCACCGTATGCTCATTACCATTAACATGAAAAGTGGCATTGCCTTTGTTGCAATCAATAACAGCCCCTGCAGTGTTCAAAAAGGGTCTACCAAGGATGATCGACATGCTGTCGTCCTCGAGAATATCAAAAATATCAAAGTCTATTAAGATAGTAACGTTTGCAACCACAACAGGCACATCCTCACAAATACTGATGGGTAAAGCGGTTGATTTATCAGCCATTTGCAAAGATATTTCAGTAGGTGTCAACTTATTCAAATCAAGTCTACGATATAAAGAGAAAGGCATAACACTAACACCGGCTCCCAAATCACATAAAGCAGTTTTAACATAGTTTCTTTAATGGAGCATGGTATAGTTGGTATTCCTGGATCTCCTAATTTCTTTGGTACTCCACCCTTAAAAGTATAATTAGCAATCATGGTGGAAATTTCAGCTTCCGGTATCTTTCTTTTATTAGTCACAATATCCTTCATATACTTAGCATAAGGAGACATTTTCAGAATATCAGTCAAGCGCATACGCAAAAAGACAGGTCTAAGCATTTCAACAAAGCGCTCAAAATCCTCATCATCCTTTTTCTTGGATGGCTTAGGAGGAAAGGGCATGGGTTTCTGAACCCAAGGTTCTCTTTCTTTACCATGCTTCCTAGCAACGAAGTCTCTTTTATAATATCTTTTATTCTTAGATTGTGGGTTATCAAGATCAACAGCAGGTTCAATCTCCACATCATTATCATTACTAGGTTGAGCATCAACATGAACATCATCATTAACATTATCACCCAGTTCATGTTCATCACCAGGTTGTGTTTTAGCATCAGAAATAGAAATGTCATTTGGGTTTTCATGTGTATCTATAACAGGTTCACTAGCAGCATGCAAAGTCCAATCATCATTCTTTTTCCTTTTATTACTCGGACGACTAGGTGCATCAGTATTAATTCTCTGAGAATCTTGCTCAAATCTCTTAGGATGGCCCTCAGGATACAAAGGTTCCTGAGTCATTTTACCACCTCTAGTCACAACTCTAACAGAATGATCATTGTTCTTATCATTCATCTCATTAAGCAAATCATTTTGTGCCTTAAGTACTTGTTCTACTTGAGTAGTTACCATGGAAGCATGTTTACTAATAAGCTTAAGATCATTAATAGTTCTACTCATATAATCACCTAAGTGATCAAGCATGTAAACATTATGTTTCAATTGTCTACTAACATAAGCATTGAACAAATCATGCTCCGACTTCGTTACATAACGGTTCACCATACGTGCATGCTACGGTAATCACAAACTTTAACACAAGTATTTCTTCCAATTCACAACTACTCACTAGCATGACTCTCATATTACCATCTCTATATCTCAAAACTATATGCAAAGAATCAAACTTCTCATAGTATTCAATGCACTTTATATGAAAGTTTTGATTATATCCCTCTTGGATGCCCATTATATTAGGACTAAATTCATAACCTAAACCAATTACCATGCTGTTTAAAGACTCTCAAAATAATATAAGTGAGGTACGAGAGTTCAATAATTTCTATAAAATAAAACACCACCGTGCTCTAAAAAGATATAAGTGAACCACTAGAGCAACATTGCCTAGCTCAAAAGATATAAGTGAAGCACATAGAGTATTCTAATAAATTCACGATTAACGCGTGTCTCTCTCAAAAGATGTGTACAGCAAGGATGATTGTGGCAAACTAAAAAGCAAAGACTCATATCATACAAGACGCTCCAAGCAAAACACATATCATGTGGTGAATAAAAATATAGCCTCAAGTAAATTTACCGATGGATTGAAGACGAAAGAGGGGATGCCTTCCGGGGCATCCCCAAGCTTAGGCTTTTTGGTATCCTTGAATATGGTTTGGGGGTGCCTTGGGCATCCCCAAGCTTAGGCTCTTGCCACTCCTTATTCCATAGTCCATCAAATCTTTACCCAAAACTTGAAAACTTCACAACACAAAACTCAACAGAAAACTCATGAGATCCGTTAGTATAAGAAAAATAAATCACCACTTTAGGTACTGTTGTGAACTCATTCTTTATTTATATTGGTGTAATATCTACTGTATTCCAACTTCTCCATGGTTCATACCCCCCGATACAACCCATAGATACATCAAAATAAGCAAACAACACAAAGAAAACAGAATCTGTCAAAAACAGAACAGTCTGTAGCAATCTATAGACTTAGAATACTTATGTAACTCCAAAAATTCTGAAAAGTTAGGAAAATCAGGGAAATTTGTATATCAATCTTGTGTAAAAATTTCAGATCAAAAGCACGTTCCAGTGAATTTACAAAATTTCTGGACTGAGAGCAAAAGTTTCTGTTTTTCAGCAAAATCAAATCACAAACACCGTAGACCATCCCAAAGGTCTTACTTGGCTCAAACACTAAATTAAACAAGAAAACACAATTACTACAGAGGTAATAATGTGTGGAAAACTCAAAAACAGAAGCAAAAACAAAAGCATAAAAATAAAATTGGGTTGCCTCCCAACAAGCGCTATTGTTTAACGCCCCTAGCTAGGCATAACGCAATAGATCTAGGTATTGTCATCTTTGGTATGCAATCCATAAGTAGCTCTCCTTAATGGAAATTGGAATCTAATATTTCCTTCCTTCATATCAATAATTGCACCAATCGTTCTAAGGAAAGGTCTACCAAGAATAATAGGACATGTAGGATTGCAATCTATATCAAGAACAATGAAATCTACGGGCACATAATTCCTATTTGCAACAATAAGAACATCATTAATCCTTCCCATAGGTTTATTTATAGTGGAATCCGCTAGATGCAAATTTAAAGAGCAATCATCAAATTCACGGAAACCTAGCACATCACATAAAGTTTTCGGAATCGTGGAAACGCTAGCACCCAAATCACACAAAGCATGGCACTCATAATATTTAATATTAATCTTAATAGTAGGTTCCCACTCATCATAAAGCTTCCTAGGTATAGAAACTTCCAACTCAAGTTTTTCTTCAAAAGATTTCATCATAGCATCCACGATATGTTTAGTAAAAGCTTTGTTTTGATTATAAGCATGAGGAGAATTCAACATGGATTGTAACAAGGAAATACAATCAATCAAAGAACAACTATCATAATTAAAGTCCTTGAAATCCAAAAGAGTGGGTTCATTGCTAATTAAAGTTTTGACCTCTTCAATCCCACTTTTACAATCTTAGCATTAGGATCTATAAACTCCAAATCATTGGGACGCCTTTTAACTAAAGTTGACTTATCTCCAGTCCCATATTTATCAAGATTTATTTTAGAAAACAAAGATTCAATAGGAGTCACATCAATCACTTTAAGATCTTCATCAATATTATCACGAGAACACACCTTTTCAAGCCATTCACGCTTAGCACGTATTCTAGCGGTTCTTTCCTTACACTTATCAATAGAGATTCTCATAGCTTTTAAAGACTCATTAATATCATGCTTGGGTGGAATAGATCTAATTTTCAAAGAATCAATCTCAAGAGAAATTCTATCAACGTTCCTAGCCAAATCATCAATCTTGAGCAGTTTTTCTTCAATCATAGCATTGAAACCCTTTTGCGAACTAATAAATTCTTTAATATTATTCTCAAGATCAGAGGGCATCTTATTATAATTTCCATAAGAGTTGTTGTAGGAATTACCATAATTATTAGAGGAATTACTAGGAAACGGCCTAGGATTGAAATTACCTCTATACGCGTTATTACCAAAATTGTTCCTACCAACAAAATTCACATCCATAGCTTCATTATTATTTCCAATCAAAGAAGACAAAGGCATATCATTAGGATCAATAAGAGCACTCTTTCTAGCAAACAATTTCATCAATTCATTCATCTTTTCACTCAAAGTATTTATTTCTTCAATAGCATGCACTTTTTTACTAGTAGGAGATCTTTCGGTATGCCATTGAGAGTAATTTGCCATAATATTATCTAGGAGTTTAGTAGCTTCTCCTAATGTGATTTCCATAAAAGTACCACCCTGTCAGTGTACATAGAACCAGGGTATCCATTACCCAGACTTGTGCGCGGGCAGCTCCCTGGAGCCGACAAGATTTAGTCAGGCCTTGGAGTCGAAGACAGCAGTAATCAAGAAGATAGAAAGCCAAGGGCTGGCGCCCCGGCAAGGTCTTGCCGGGTGGCTCACAACCCCGACAAGACTCATGCCCGGCAAGCCCCTCTCACTGTTCTAGCGCGCCACCCCAGGGCAACTACCAGCTTGTCTTTTAGCTTTTGTTCCCCTGGGTGCGTGGCGGACGCTGACGACGTGATGGGCTAAGGCGGTTCGATGGGATGGCCCCTTTTTCCATCCCGACGCAAGGCAGGGATACCTAACAGGAGCATTAAATGCCCTTGTCCTAGGCCGTCAGTATTAGGTATGATAAGCACTGTAGATACCTTGACACCTCATGTATTTACTATGCTGCCACCTTTGTACTTTGCCACTGTTGGTGACCCCTTCGAGAGTATAAAAGGAGGCCCAAGGCATAGCTACAGGGGGGCCGGATCTTGGCTGGCCGTTCTGTAAGTGTAGCTGCTAGTTACTGTAGCGCTCCAGGAACTCAGCCTAAACACATCCAATACAACCAAAGCAGGAGTAGGGTTTTACGCATCCTTGCGGCCCGAACCTGGGTAAAATCCCCCGCGCGTTGACCACTTGATCTGCTCTCTGTGCAATCTTTCTCCCCGCCGAATCGTAAAGGGATCCTCGTGATCCCATAGGTGTCGTTTCCCCGACATCTTTGGCGCGCCAGGTAGGGGAGAAGAGGCTGCGTGGACCTGATCCTGTGATCAGCGCGCCAGTTCTTCGTCATCATCACCACCATGGCCCCCAAGAGGAAGGGTCTGACGGCGGTTGGACCATCCGCATCCGCCGCGCCCGTGCTTACGCGCATGGGCGATGGAGTCGATGCGGGTGGAGGAAGTGGAGATCCCGAGCTTCCACGACGCTTCGGTGATCGCAGTCAGGCAAGCGGCGTCGTTCGCGCCGCTGGATCCAGAGATGGAGCCATATTGCCAGCGGGCGGTGCGGCGAACTGCAGAGATGGACGGGCGCTCTTCAAGACACCCACGCCGGCGCACGTGCCGCGGCCCTCCCAGGGCGCGCGCGAGGAGCTTCGCCACGACGTTGGAGGTCCCGGACGTCCCCATGGGAAATCTCCTGAGCATCATTCTCGGGGGGTGCAAGGCTAACATGCGCGTCCACGTGCTGGTGCCAGCGGCGTACGGTCGCAGGATCGTGTTGTTGCTCCTTCTAACACGGTTAGGAGTCAGAGCACCTCACGTTCCTCGCACCTGTCACCGCCGCCTACACCGGCAGAAGCGCTGGCGCGTGCACAACTGCTCCTAAACTTCCCTCCTGCTGCGGACAAGCTCGAGGAGTGGAGATCCGCCATCCAGAGCCTCGTTGGCCTGGCCAATGAAGATAAGCCGGAGCGGGCGGAGCCCTCGCAGCGACGGTCCATCGAGCCAGCGCGCGTCAGCAAGGAGAAGGTTGTGGGCGGCACGGCTACGGTGTATTCCCCCCCCACAGCAGCGGCGGACGGCGACTCGGCGGGTCGACACCCGTGAGGATGATTCCACGGCGTCGTCCGACCCACGAACCCGCTGCGATCAACGCCAAGTTCTTCGGGAGCGGAGCAAGGAAGACGCTCGAACTACCATCGAGCGCCCCCGGGAAGCGCGTTACCAGTCCGACAAGCGCACGGGACCCACTGTAGATAAGCCTGCGCCGGGGTACCCTGGCGATCTGCCTTACGAGGTGGGTTGTCCAGCGTTCACCCGTGAGCTGCGGCGAGTCCAGTGGCCCAATTCTCGCACATTCAAGCCGGAGGTCCCGGAGAAATATGACGGCAAAACCCATCCGTCAGAGTTCCTGAGAATCTACACCATCGCGGTGCAGGCTGCCGGGGGTCGTGACGACAAGATACTTGCCAACTACTTCCCGTTGGTACTCAAGCCCAACGTTAGGTCGTGGTTGATGCACTTGCCGGAAGGATCCATTTCTTCCTGGGCAGATTTGTGTCACGAGTTTGTTGGCGCCTTCACTGGCGGCCATCAAGCTCCTGGCCAGGAGAGTGACCTACACATCATCCCCCAGAAGGAGGGCGAAACCCTGCGCAAGTACATCCAGAGGTTCAGCCGCGTTCACCACAACATCCCAGACGTTCACCCTGCTGCTGTCATCAGCGCGTTCTATCAGAACGTTCGTAACCGCATGATGCGGGAAGAGCTGGCGATGAACAAGGTCAAGGATGTCGCCGAGCTTTATGCCCTGGCCGACAGATGTGCGCGCGCTGAAGAAGGGAGGAGGCTTCCCGGTGAAGGTGCTGGCGCGGGAGCTGACTCTGACGATGATGCGCCGGCCCCAACAAAGAAGGGTCGGCAACGCAATAGGAAGCGCAAGGGCAAGGCCGTGCTTGCCGTCGAGGGATCCGGCAGTCCCGGCACCGCCAAGAAGACCAAAGTTGATGACCCCGGCAAAGATGTTGCTGGGTGTGCCAACTGTCAGGCCTTGGCGGCCGCCGACAAGCCAGAGGGTTCCGGCAAGCAGTATTGCAAGATCCATCGCACCAAGGGCCACGACCTCCAAGACCGAATACGACAGGCGAGATAAGGAGAAGGCTCAGAATGGAGCTGAGGGGTCCAGCAAGAAATGCGGCGGCCAAGGAGGCCGTCGCGGCAAGGCCAATCAACGGAAAGAGAAGCCCGCCAGAGGCCGCGACAAGCAAGAAGGGGATGATGATCATGATGGCATGGAAGAGGATGACGAGTCCAGTGAGCAAGAGTTTCAAAAAGCCACGGACATGATGTGCGTCGACGGAGGTGCTTCCTTGCATTCTTCCCACCGTCAGCTCAAACAATGGGCACGTGAAGTGAATGCAACGGAACCGTCTGTCGCCGTCCGAAAGCCGTTGAAATGGTCCAGCACGCCTATCATTTTTGACATCGAGGACCACCCTGATCGCACAACTGCGGTCGGGTGTTTGCCATTGTTGGTCTCACCAACAATCCGCAACCTCAAGGTGACAAAAATGCTAGTTGACGGCGGGGCCGGCTTGAACCTGATTTCGCCTGAAGTAATCAAGAGGCTACAAATTCCTGATGGAGATCTCGAAGAGACAGGCTCCTTTCAAGGGGTCAATCCAGGAAGAAGTCAGCCCAAGGGAAAAATCACGCTGCCGGTAACATTTGGTAGCGACCTGAACTTCAGGACGGAGAAGATAGTGTTTGACGTCGCCAAGATTCCATTGCCATACAATGGGATCCTTGGCCGCCCAGCGCTGGCCAACTTTATGGCGGCATCACACTATGCCTACAACACGTTGAAGATGCCCGGGCCGATAAGTGTCATCATTGTCAACTCCGACAAGAAGGATGCACTCGTCTGCACCGACAAGCTCTACCGGGAAGCAGTTGCAGCATCTGCCGACAAGGCACTTGCTCCTGCCGCTGAAGCTCCCGGGGGGAAGAAGACCGGCAAGGCCTCTCGCACTCACTCCGGCAAGCGCACCTCTTCGGAGTGCTGCGCTCCCGTTGAGGATGTGCCTGAGAGCTCCACCGGCAAGAGCAAGAAATCCAAGGCTGCTCCGCTAGAGACCAAGAAGGTGCCCGCCAAGGAGGACGGTACGGGAGGAACTTTCACGATAAGTTCCACCCTTGATGACAAATACGAAAGCGCGCTCGTTGCCTTCCTGCGGGCGAATGTCGATGTGTTTGCATGGCAACCATCCGACATCCCCGGTGTTCCCAGGAAGGTAATTGAGCACCACCTCGCTGTCTATCCTCACGCGCGGCCTGTCAAGCAGAAGGTCAGGAAGCAAGCCTTGGAGCGGCAGCAATTTATTGCTGAAGAAATCAAGAAATTAGAAGCGGCAGGCTTGGTCAGAGGAGTACTCCATCCAACATGGTTGGCCAATCCAGTCATAGTGCGCAAGGCGAATGGCAAATGGAGGCTGTGTATTGATTATACAGATATCAATAAAGCCTTCCCAAAAGATCCTTTTCCCTTGCCGCGCATCGATCAGATTGTGGACTCCACTGCCAGCTGCGACTTGCTTTCATTCCTTGATGCCTACTCTGGATATCATCATATCTTTATGTCAAAAGAAGATGAAGAGAAAACCGCATTTATCACCCCATGTGTTACGTACTGCTTTTTTCGTATGCCTTTCGGGTTGAAGAGTGCTGGTTCAACTTTTGCAAGAGCAGTCCAAATCGGTTTTGAACCTCAGCTACATAGAAATATGGAAGCCTATATGGATGATATAGTGGTCAAAACCAAGGACAAGGCAACGCTCATTGCAGACCTGGAAGAGATATTTGCAAATCTGCGCAAAATCAATCTGAAGCTCAATCCTGAGAAGTGTGTGTTTCGTGTCCCATCCGGCAAGCTTCTCGGGTTCTTTGTATCTCACCGTGGAATTGAAGCGAATCCTGACAAGATCAAGGCAATTGAGCAGATTGAAGCGCCCAAGCGTGTTAAAGATGTACGTCGCATTGCTGGCTGCGTTGCCGCATTAAGTAGGTTCATCTCCAAGTCTGCTGAGCGCGCCTTGCCATTTTTCAAAATTTTGAAGAAGGCAGGTCCAATGAAATGGACTCCGGAAGCGGAGTCAGCGCTGCAAGATTTGAAGAGGTACCTCTCCTCTTTGCCAGTACTAGTCGCGCCAAAACCACAAGAGCCGCTGCTGCTATATCTAGCGGCAACAAATCAAGTGGTGAGTGTTGCATTAGTGGCGGAGAGAGAAAATGATGAAAAAGCAGTGGCAGCGGCAGGGCCGACAAGCGACTTGCCGGGACCTTCCCCGGCAGAGTCAGATGAGACCACACAGAAGAAGAAGATGGTGCAGCGCCCAGTTTATTTTGTCAGTTCCCTCTTGCAGGGGGCTAGATCAAGATATTCTGGCATGCAGAAGCTGCTCTTTGGCCTTCTCATGGCCTCGAGGAAGCTGCGCCATTACTTCCAAGCACATGAGATCACTGTCGTCACCCGCTTTCCGCTGCAGCGAGTTCTACGGAATCCAGATGCAACCGGCAGGATTGTGGAGTGGGCGTTGGAATTGTCAAGCTTTGGTCTCAAGTTTGAAAGCACTTCGACTATTCAGAGCAGAGCCTTGGCGGAGTTCATTGCAGAATGGACCCCAATGCCAGATGATGAGGTTCCAGAGTCAACTCTCCCCGGCAAGGAGACGAATCAAGAGTGGGTTATGTACTTTGATGGGGCTTTCTCGCTGCAAGGCGCCGGGGCTGGTGTGCTGCTTGTCGCACCCACCGGAGAGCACCTCAAGTATGTGATTCAGATGCACTTTCCCCGGGAGAGGTCGACAAACAATACTGCAGAGTATGAAGGGCTGCTTGCCGGTCTCAGGATCACGGCAGACCTTGGAATCCGGAAACTCATCGTCAGAGGTGATTCTCAGCTTGTCATCAGGCAAGTCAACAAAGACTATCAGAGCCCATTGATGGAGGCTTATGTAGATGAAGTGAGGAAGTTGGAAGAGCGCTTTGACGGTCTGCAAATGGAGCACGTCCCTCGTGCAGAGAATAACATTGCTGATGACCTGTCAAAGCGCGATGCCCTTAAGCTGCCTGTGGAACCAGGTACCTTTGTGCTCCCACTCACTCAGCCATCCGTGACACCATCAATCGGACAAGAGAAAAGAAGAAAGTTGAGTTCCGGCAAGTACTTCCCGGCAGAGCTCCCAGAAGCCGCCGGCAAGGAAGTTGCCGGGAACAACGCCAAGCTTGCCGGTGAGCGACAGGCTCAAGCAGGGCCTCAGGCTCTTGCCGTCGAGACAAACGCTCCCGTCAAGCTTGCCGGGGAACAGCAAGATCCGGCAGGGTCTCAGTCCCTTGCCGTCGAGACAACTGCTTCCGCGCGGAAGATTTGCCTTTAGTCCTTGCCGTCGAGCCTCAGGCTCCAGCATGGGCGCAGCACATCGTCCATTTCCTTCAGACAGGAGAACTTCCCGATGAGCAAGAAGAAGCAGAGAAAGTAGCCCGTCAGTGTAAAATGTACCAGTTTGTGGACAATGTCCTGTACAGAAAGAGGCTGAACGGTGTGAAATTGAAATGCATTCCTCGGGAGGATGGACTGGAGCTGTTGGCAGAGATACATGGAGGCATATGTGGCTCCCACATAGGATCAAGAGCACTTGCCGGCAAGGCATTCTGGCAAGGTTTCTTTTGGCCCACTGCCCTCCAGGATGCAACTGCGCTAGTAACCAGGTGTGAAGCATGCCAGTTTCATTCAAAGAAGATACATCAACCAGCTCAGACTCTCCAGACAATCCCTTTATCCTGGCCATTTTCGGTCTGGGGACTCGACATCTTGGGCCCTTTCCCCCGCGCTACCGGGGGCTTTGAGTACTTGTACGTAGCAATCGACAAGTTCACAAAGTGACCGGAGGTGGAAGCAGTGAGGAAGGTGACAGCACAGTCAGCCGTCAAGTTCTTCAAGGGAATAGTTTGCCGTTTTGGTGTACCCAACAGGATTATCACCGACAACGGCACACAGTTCACCAGTAACACTTTCATGCAGTACGTCCAAGACCTTGGCGGCAAGATTTGTTTTGCCTCTGTTGCTCACCCAAGGAGTAACGGCCAAGTGGAGAGGGCGAATGCTGAGGTGCTGCGTGGTCTCAAGACAAGAACTTTCGACAAGCTGCGCAAGTGCGGAAAGCGCTGGATTGATGAGTTGCCAGTGGTTCTTTGGTCAATCAGGACGACACCAAATCGAGCCACCGGCCAAACACCCTTCTCCCTAGTCTATGGGGCAGAAGCAGTTCTCCCCACGGAACTCATATACGGGTCACCTCAAGTGCTCGCCTATGATGAGCTTGAGCAAGAGCAGCTGCGACAAGATAACGCGTTGCTCCTTGAGGAAGATCGTCTCCAGGCTGCTGTGCGAGCTGCACGCTACCAGCAAGCCTTGCGCCGCTATCATAGCCGCAAGGTTCATGCCCGGAGCCTTGAGGAAGGCGACCTTGTTCTTCGGCGCGTTCAGTCGGCCAAGAATTCCAACAAGTTGACGCCGAAGTGGGAAGGCCCTTATCGGGTAGTACGAGTCACCAGGCCTGGCGCAGTCCGCCTGGAGACCGAAGACGGTATTCCGGTGAGCAACTCCTGGAATATCGAGCATCTTCGTAAGTTCTACCCATAAGGCGCGGTTGCCGGGACTCCCGGCAACCCCTTTTGTACAAGTCGTGCCGCTGTAGCACGTAATCCTTTGTACAAAGCTGGGCGCAGACCCTGTGCATAGTTAAATAAAGCTGAGTGTTCTTTGCAAATCTTGTTGATTTTCGTGTTTGCTTATATGCATGTTAGTCTGAGATTTTGCATTACACTTATCCCCAACAAATGCTAACGAACCGCCAAGGTTCCATATTTCTATTTTCTCTTCTTTCTTTTTCTAAAAAGGGATAGAAGGCTACCTCACGTGCAGCTTTGCCGGGGGAGGAGAATGGTGGTATGGATACCGATGGGCGACGTTCAAGGAAGTCACTTTGTCGAAAGGAATGCAACAACAAAAAGCTAAGTTGTCCAAAATTTCAAACAGTTTTTTACTTTAGTTGTTTCCCTCGAACGATTTCGACCTTTGTATGGAAAACCTGCACGCGAGGGAACCTTGTTGTGATCACGTTGCGCCCTTATCCTGTTTCGAGTCCGCTCAACAGTTTAGGTGGCTGCACCGAAAGCACCAGGGTTTCTTGCCGGCAGCGGCCCCGCCAGCAGGCTGCTAAAGTCCCGCACCTAGCGCTCGCGGCAAGGGTGCGCGCACCGGCAAGTTTCCGAACAAGCGTAGGGCGAGTACACACAAATAGAAATCAAGCAAAGGGAAATAACATAACGGTTATCCAAGACATAACAAGTCATATTACAATAATAGCTGTCGCGATTCTAACATAAGGCAATAATTGTCTTTGGCATGAGAGCGACGGCGACAAGAAATAAAGCGGCTAGTCCCGGCGGTCACCTTCAACTCGCTTGACGCGGCTTATCCTGTCGATGATGGGCGCGACGAGCTCCTCGGCTGCTGTAAGGTCCGCGTCCTTCGGCAGGCGGTCAAAGACGTTGGAGAGGTTGATGCTGGGATTTCTGAACACCACCTTGGTGAGCACTTTGCGAAGGACGTCCTGGCAGAGCTTGCGTGACTCGCTGGCCAAATGAGCTGCTCGATTGGAATCCAGCTGCTCCAGAGCCCCAAGCACGTGGCCGAAGAATATGGTCAGTTTGGTGCTCTGGGGTGCTCTGTCATCGAGAGGCCTGTGATCTTCCAAGCCGATGAGGGACAGCTGTGCGGCAAGCCTCCTCGCAACGTCGGCAAGATTCTTGGTCCAGTTCTCCATGCCCCTCACATAGTCATTGTGCTCAAGAGCGGCGCTCTGGACCAGCGCTCGTTCGTTCTGGAGTTCCTTGGTCAGAGCCTTCCCGTGGGCCTCCGCCTTTTTAAGGGACTCTGTCAGCTTGGTCAGCTTCAGCCCCAGCTCGGTGATGGATTCGTTGGCAGTGGAGAGCTCCTTGGACTTGTCAGAGACGGCGACCTGTGCCTCCGCCAGACTGCGAAGAGCTTCGCCTCTTTCGGTCTCGAGCGTTGAGACCTTCTTGCCGTGCTCCTCAAGTTCCTCCTCCAGCTTATTCACCCTCCCGACAAGTTCGTCCTTGGCGGCCTCTGCTGCCTTGGCGGCATCGACGGCCTCCTTCAGCTTGCCGGCGTGGTCGACAGCCAAAGCCTTCAGCGCCTCCTCGTGCCTCTGCTCCAGCACCTGAGTCCGCTGGGCGACGAGCTTTTCAACCTCCTCGTCCTTGGCATGGAGCTGCTCGGCGAGCGCCTTCTCTCGGGCTTCAAGCTCTTCATCATGAGCCTTAAGCTCGACGCGGAGCCCGTTCAGACGCGATTCCTCTGCTTCAACTTGCTGCTGGGCTTCGTCCTGGGCTTTCTCAATATCGGACTGCTTGAGGAGGAGTTCATCCCATTGCTGCTTCAGCTGCGCCTGGTTTGACGCCAAGTCCTTGTAAGACTCATCAAACCAACCCTGAACTTCTTCGACGCGCTTCTGGAAATCTGCCTCCACCTGGCTAGCAACCGCAGCCCTGGAGTCCAACTTTTCCTTGCGAGCGCGGTGAAGAGCCTGGAGCTTCTGGTAGTTGCTGTTTATTGCCCGGAGGAGCTTCTCTTCCTCAGATCTGTCACGACCGATGTTGGGTTCGTTAACAACCTCAAGCCCGGCAGCGGTGATCACTTCCTCAAGAGTTTCTCCTTCAATTGGCGCCCGAATGCTTACTGCTCCCGGCAGGCTCACAAATAAGTTGTCGCCGACCCTGATGTATTTGCTTGAAGAAGGAGCTTCGGATGATGGCGGTTGCTCTTCGACAGCCGGCACACCGGCGGCTGAGGACTCCGGAGCTGGCTCAGCGCTATGCGCTCCTGCGGCAGGAATGTCGTCAGTGTGGCTCCTGGACTCCTCGTCGACCCTCCTGGCAGCTTCCTCAGCGGCGGCACCCCTGGCGGCCTCTTCAACGGCAAGCCTGTCAGCTTCGACGGTGGCGTTCTTGGCGGCCTCTTCAGCGGCAAGCTTGTCGGCTTCGGCGGCAGCGTCCCTGGCGACATTCTTAATGGTATCATCGACGTTCATGTCCTCCGCCGATGGGATGTCTAAAAGCCAAAGAAGTAAAACAGGATGGAGATGAAGAGGAAGTTCAAGAAGACAAAAAGAAAGAACAAATAACAGATATCCAAGATAGGCAGCTCACCTGCGCCAGGCTGCCGGGTCGAAGGTTCTCCCTCCCTGACAACATCAGTTGCCGGCGCACGGTTGCCGATGCCTCCGCTTGCTGGCTCCTCATCGCGATAAAGCGAGCTAGAGGAGGTCTTGGTCGGAGACGCATCTCTGGGCGGCGTAGTTGATGGAGGCGGCATGTCAGGGTTGACCTCTGGCGATTCTCCTTGTCGCCCTTCTCCTCCTGCACGTCCGGTGATGTCAGCAGTGTAGATGCACACCCCGGCACTCGCCAGCGGAAAGAGAGTAATGGGCTCACGCTGGGGGCTGCACCGGGGGCTGAGACGGGGACTGCGTCGCGGGCTGGGCCTTGGACTAGTAGTAGCCGTGGCTGGTGCACCAGAGGTGCCCACCGGCGGCTCCTCGTCCGTAGAGGTCCTCGCCCTCTTCGCTGCCCTCTGCGCCAAGGTTTCTGCTTCTCTGTGGGAACAAGTCAAAGCAAATGATGAGATAAAGCAAAATGAGAGATTCAGAAAGCAGAGGAGCGGCAAGTATCTTACTCTTCGTCTTCTCCTGAGCTAAGGGCGCAAAGGTCGAAGGCGACTTCCACCATGGTGCTCGCGCGAGGAGGTGGAGGGGAGCTCCTTGCTCGCTTGGTCGCGGCAGGCGTGGGTTGCTGGTGAACCTCTTGTCGCTGCGCCGCCTTGCCGGCCGCTTCCTTGTCGGGGGCTGTGCTACTTGAAGAAGCTTGGCGGACCGGGGCCCCTGTAGCAGCACTCCGGAGGGTGCGTCTGCTCTTCGGCTGAAGGGTCGAGGCTTCCTCTACCAGCTCCTCCTCCTCTGTGTCTTCGGCAGGATGGTCCCCGGCAGGCGTGTCCCCCTGTTCCCCAACAGTGTTGTCCTGCCCGGCAACCTCCTCCTCTTCTTCGCTGGATCCTTCTTCCGCAAAGCCAGAGCCGCTAGCCTCGTCGGCAAGACCCGCCTCCTGCACTCTACCGGCGATGTACGCCATCTCCCTTTCGGTGGTGGCGGCGACAAGTTTTTCGTCCTGAAGGATGGCCCTTTTCGACAGACCGTCAAAGAATTGCTGGACCAAGTCGTCAGAAGGCACGTCCCAGCGCCCGTCAACACTGTGGGCGTCAAGCACCGGCATCATGGCAAGAATCGAGCTCAGGCGAGAATTGTTGCACAAAGGGACTACACCTACCGGCAGATCACGCACCGCTGCACTCCCGAATAACTTTTGGCAGAGGGACCCGTGCTGCATGGTTGTAAAATTGTGATCCAGCCCAGGGCGCAGCCTCATGATGTCCGCCGCGTTCTGGAATTCCCATGCTGGCCTCCCCTTGTTCTGCAAGGGGGCAATGCGCCGGCGAAGGAAGTCGGCGCTTATCATCTCTACGGTCAGCCCGGCATTCTTCAGGTGGAGGATTCTTGTCGTGGCAATGGCGAGCTTCGCGTCTTCGGCATCGAAGGCGCTCCACTCATTGTTGCGGGCAATCTTCGTCCCCCACGGCAAGCAGAAAGGTTGAACCTTTTTTTCCACTGACTCCCGAACCCAGCACCATTTGCCCCGCCATTCCTCCCACCTACGGCGTTAGGCCCCTTTTGGATAGACCTCCTTGGTTCCCATTCGCGGGATCCAAGTGACGGAACCAGAAAGGACCTCGCCCTTCTCAATCCGAGGGATGAAATAGTGGCGGAACAGGGCTGTACTGGGATGAACTCCGGCGAAGTTTTCGCAAAGATGAGCGAAAACAGACATGCACGCTACGGCGTTTGGCGTAAAATCTAAGAGCTGAAAGCCGTAGGTGTTCAAGACATCTTTGAAGAAGTCGGAGAAAGGGGGGCAAAGACCGCAGTAAAAGTAATCGGCGAAAAAGGGATATTTCATTGGATCAGCTCCGGCAGCACCTGGACTTGCACGAGTGGCCGGATGCGCCGTCGTCTCCGCCGCCCACATGAACTGGTAATGATCCATCAAGGCCTTCCCATCAAGCCCCGGCGTGAAGACGACGTGCTTCTTCCGCAGCGCCACCAACTTGTTCTCCACCGCCCTCTTGCCCGTGCTTGCTTTCGGCAGCATGGCGGCTATGGCGGCTGGATGATGAGATTGGCGAGGATGTGGAAGCAGTGGGGGGATGGAGAAAAGGCTCGAAGAGGAAGACGACGGCGGTTCCTAAATCGCGAAAGGCGGAGGGTAAATGAGCCGCGGCCCTTGCAGATTCCTTTTTATGGGAAAGGCGCAGGGCTGCCTCTTTACCAGAAGTAATAAAAGAATTCCTCGCGAGCGTGCTGCTACAGCGGTCACGTTGCGCACGTTCCCCACGACCCGCATTTAATGGGCGGCGTGGGGGGCGCAGTAAAGAAATGATGTCATGCAGTAACTCCTGCCACGCGTGCCCGTGCACTGTTGGGCCTGGCCCAACGACGCCGCGTGCCCCCGTGTGGCCCAGGCCCGGGGGCTCCGGTGTCAGACACTTGTGCACGGGCCCGTCGGGGCTATACCTACGACAAGACTTGCCGGGATGCTTACGGCAAGGGTTACCAGCATGTTCGTTCACCATGTTGGCGGCAAGGCTTGCCGGGACGCCTGCGCAAGTTCAAGGTACATCTGCAGCAAGTACAAAATCATAAAGACAAGAACTACAAGTTGAAGACCAACAAGACAGCAGTGGGACGTCTTCGACGGATGGCAGCGATGGCAAGAATACGTGTATGAATCGAGCATCGCCCTCGCGGCAACCCTTATGGGAAAGGCCCGGGGGCTGACTCTTCATCACACAGCGCGGTGTTCTATCTTTAGACCCGCGGCTCTTGTCGATACTCCGTTCTATTCGTCCACATCATCGACAAGCCTGAAAAACGGCAAGACCTCCGGCGAGCGCACCTCTTTGAGTGTTGCGCTGCCGTCGAGGACTTGCCGGAGGGCCTCTCGGCAGGATACTTGCCGGGGAGGACAGCGAGAAACAAAGGAACATGCAAGAGCAAGATTTCAAACCAAGAATTTTTTCGAAGATAAGTACCCGATGCATTTCTTCTTGAAGTAGCCAAGGACTACATTGGGTACGGTTCGATACATCAAAAGAGATCTACAGCTACTACGGCGCGGCGACCGATCCGGAAACAAGGTCTCGCGGATGGAACAGTGGGACCTAACTACGGCGCCGAGCATGCCTAGTCAGGGACCCCGTTCCTCATCCGAAGGCGTCGTCCTCGTCGGTGCCATCCTCGTCGCCACTGTCGCTGGAGGAGTCGAAGTCGCTGTCGCTTGAGCTCTCGGCACAGCACTCCAGGCGAATGCCAGCCGCCCTGAAGAACCTCACAGAGAGGGTGCCGGGGTCGACAAGCTTGAAGTGGAGCAGGTGCCCGGGGGTGAGGCCGCGGGGGCGAGCGAACGACTTCCACCCCCTTGTCAGAAACATGGCGCTACCAGGGGTGAGGTCGACTGCCACCCACCAAGGGCCGTTGCTGCAGCCGTCCACACGAAGCCAGAAGCCCCGGGGCCGATTGCTCTTCATGGCCCTTGCGAAAGGGTCAGGGAGACGCAGCCAGCTTCGGAGCCGGCGTGGAAGGACGATGACGAACTCTCGCGCCTCCTCCCCCGCATGGATCCCCGCGTGAGGCTGCGGCACAGGCGCGCTGCTGCGACTGCCGCCCCCTGCCGGAGCCGTCCTCGCGCGGCCGCGGGATGCCGACCCGCCGCGGGAGCTCGGACCCGCCATCGTCACCACCACACGCGCAGGGGTTCGAGGGCTGCTCCTCGAGGCGCTAAGGGAACCTCGGGGGCGACCACGTCCTCTTGCCATCTTGGGGCGCAGCGAAGGTGGTGGCGAAAGGCAGAAGAGAAAGGAATCGAGCAGCGGAAGATCAGGAGTTTGCAGATGGGTGGCCTTCTTCTTCTTTCGCCTCCCTTTTTATAGGGCTGGGCGCTGAAGAGGGAGAGGGGCCGACCCGTCGCAATCCTGAGCAACACGCGTCATGCAAGGCGCGTCGTTCGAGATATCAATATGGAGGCGAACGGGCGCCGTCCTGTCCATCACTCCTACTCCCGAGGAGGAAGGCGGACCGGCTCGCTCCGATATTCCCAAGACCTGCAGTCATTATGCGTCGTGGGAGAAAGTTATCACCAGCCATCATTGCTATGACCACGTGTACCCGCGCACTGTTTTGGGCCTAGCCTAACAGCGCCGCGCGCGCATGTATGGCCCAGGCCCGGGGGCTCCTGTCAGTGTACATAGAACCAGGGTATCCATTACCCAGACTTGTGCGCGGGCAGCTCCCTGGAGCCGACAAGATTTAGTCAGGCCTTGGAGTCGAAGACAGCAGTAATCAAGAAGATAGAAAGCCAAGGGCTGGCGCCCCGGCAAGGTCTTGCCGGGCGGCTCACAGCCCCGACAAGACTCACGCCCGGCAAGCCCCTCTCACTGTTCTAGCGCGCCACCCCAGGGCAACTACCAGCTTATCTTTTAGCTTTTGTTCCCCTGGGTGCGTGGCGGACGCTGACGACGTGATGGGCTAAGGCGGTTCGATGGGATGGCCCCTTTTTCCATCCCGACGCAAGGCAGGGATACATAACAGGAGCATTAAATGCCCCTGTCCTAGGCCGTCAGTATTAGGTATGATAAGCACTGTAGATACCTTGACACCTCATGTATTTACTGTGCTGCCACCTTTGTACTTTGCCACTGTTGGTGACCCCTTCGAGAGTATAAAAGGAGGCCCAAGGCATAGCTACAGGGGGACCGGATCTTGGCTGGCCGTTCTGTAAGTGTAGCTGCTAGTTACTGTAGCGCTCCAGGAACTCAGCCTAAACACATCCAATACAACCAAAGCAGGAGTAGGGTTTTACGCATCCTTGCGGCCCGAACCTGGGTAAAATCCCCCGCGCGTTGACCACTCGATCTGCTCTCTGTGCAATCTTTCTCCCCGCCGAATCGTAAAGGGATCCTTGTGATCCCATAGGTGTCGTTTCCCCGACACACCCGCGGTGGAATCTAAGAGATTCCTAGATGCAAAATTCAACCCCGCATAGAAAATTTGTATAATCATCCATAAACTCAAACCATGTGCGGGGCAATTTCTAATCACTAGTTTCATCCTCTCCCAAGATTGGGCAACATGCTCATGATCAGGTTGCTTAAAATTCATTATATCGTTCCTAAGGGAGATGATCTTAGCGGGCGGAAAGTACTTGGAGATAAAAGCATCTTTACACTTATTCCATGAATCAATACTATTTTTAGGCAAAGATGAAAACCAAGTTTTAGCACGATCTCGTAGTGAGAACGGAAATAGCTTCAATTTATCAATATCATTATCCACATCTTTCTTCTTTTGCATATCACACAACTCAACGAACGTATTTAGATGGGATGTGGCATCTTCATTGGAAAGGCCGGAAAATTGTTCTTTCATAACAAGATTAAGCAAAGCAGCATTAATTTCATAAGATTCCGCACTAGTGCTGGGAGCAATCGGAGTACTAATAAAATCATTATTATTAGTATTGGAAAAGTCACACAACTCGGTATTCTCTTGAGTCATCATGACAAAGCAAGCAATCTAGCACACAAGCAAACAAAAAGCAAACGAAAAGACGAACGGAAGAAGGGCGAATAAAAAGGCAATTTTTTCTGAAAATCGTTTTAGAAGTGGGGGAGAGGAAAACAAGAGGCAAATGGCAAATAAAGTAAATGCAAGAGATATGTTTGTGATGGGTACTTGGTAGGCTTGATGTAGATCTCCCTGGCAACGGCGCCAGAAATCCTTCTTGCTACTTCTCGAGCATGCATTGGTTTTCCCTTGAAGAGGAAAGGGTGATGCAGCAAAGTAGATAAGTATTTCTCTCAGTTGTTGAGAACCAAGGTATCAATCCAGTAGGAGGTACAAGCAAGGCCCCAATCTTTGCACCTACACAAACAATCAAACACTGGCACCCAACGCTATAAAGGGGTTGTCAATCCCTTCACGGTTACTTGCAAGGATGAGATCTGATAGAGATAGATAGATATGATTGCTAAAACGAAAAGTAAGCTAAAAGTAAAAAGATTGCAGCAAAGTATTTTTGGTTTATAGATCTGAAAATATATTATGGAAAATAGACCCGGGGGCCATAGGTTTCACTAGAGGCTTCTCTCATGAAGGAAAATAATACGGTGGGTGAACAAATTACTGTCGAGCAATTGATAGAAAAGCAAATAATTATGAAGATATCCAAGGCAATGATTATGCATATAGGCATCACGTCCGTGTCAAGTAGACCGAAACGATTCTGCATCTACTACTATTACTCCACACATCGACCGACTCCTGCCTGCATCTAGAGTATTAAGTTCATGAAGAACAGAGTAACGCATTAGGTAAGATGACATGATGTAGAGGGATAAACTCAAGCAATATGATGAAAACCCCATCTTTTTATCCTCGATGGCAACAATACAAATACGTGCCTCGCTACCCCTACTTTGTCACTGGGTGAGGACACCGCAAGATTGAACCCAAAACTAAGCACTTCTCCCATTGCAAGAATTACCAATCTTGTTGGCCAAACCAAACCAATAACTCGAAGAGACTTGCAAAGATATGAAATCATGCATATAAGAATTCAGAGAAGATTCAAATAATATTCATAGATAAGCTGATCATAAAACCACAATTCATCGGATCTCGACAAACACACCGCAAAAGAGTATTCCATCGGATAGATCTCCGTGAAGATCATGAAGAACATGGTATTGAAGAACAAAGAGAGAGAAGAAGCCATCTAGCTACTAGCTATGGACCCGAAGGTCTGTGGTGAACTACTCACGCATCATCGGAGGGGCAATGGAGTTGATGTAGATGCCCTCCGTGATCGAATCCCCCTCCGGCAGATTACCGGAAAAGGTTCCAAGATTGGATCTCACGGGAACAGAGGCTTCCGGCGTCGGAAAAGTATTTTCGTGGCTCTTTTTTGGTATCCAGGGAATATTTGGGAATTTATAGGCCAAAGAATAGGGTTAGGAGGGCTGTCGTGGGGCCACAAGCCAGGGGGCGCCCCCCCTAGGGCGCGCCCTGGTGGCTTGTGACGCCACGGCAGGTCTCCTGCCTTCATCTCCAAGTCTGCTGGGTTGCTTCTGGTCCAAGAAAAATCATTTCGAAGATTTTATTCCGTTTGGACTCCGTTTAATATTCCTTATCTGCAATACTCAAAAACAAGGAAAAAACAAAAACTGGCACTAGGCTCTAGATTAATAGGTTAGTCCCAAAAATAATATAAAATAGCATATTAATGCATATAAAACATCCAAAACAGATAATATAATAGCATGGAACAATCAAAAATTATACATACGTTGGAGACGTATCAAGCATCCCCAAGCTTAATTCCTGCTCGTCCTCGAGTAGGTAAATGATAAAAACATAATTTTTGATGTGGAATGCTACCTAACATATTTATCTATGTAATATTCTTTATTGTGGCATGAATATTCAGATCCATAAGATTCAAAGCAAAAGTCTAATATTGACATAAAAACAGTAATACTTCGAGCATACCAACAAGGCAATTGTGTCCTTTCAAAATAACATGGCCTTAGAAAGTTATCCCTACAAAATCATATGGTCTGGCTATGCTCCATCTTCCCCACACAAAGTATCTAAATCATGCACAACCCCGATGACAAGTCAAGCAATTGTTTCACACTTTTATGTTCTTAAACCTTTTCAACTCTCACACAATACATGAGCGTGAGCCATGGATATAGCACTATAGGTGGAATAGAATATGGTGGAGGTTGTGAGGAAAAAGGAGAAGATAGTCTCACATCAACTAGGCGTACCAACGGGCTATGGAGATGCCCATCAATAGATATCAATGTGAGTGAGTAGGGATTGCCATGCAACGGATGCACTAGAGCTATAAGTGTATGAAAGCTCAAAAAGAAACTAAGGGGCTGTTTGGTTTGGAGCCTTGTGCTGCCTGCCAAAAAATCGGTCGTTAACCAGGCGTCGGGAGGCTGTTTGGATCGCCTCCAAAATATTGGTGCGCCAGCCCGCCCTGGCTCCATCCTACTACTTTTGCGCCAAATCGTTGGCAGAATCGAGGGCGGCCGAATCCCTCGCCAATTTTTTGGCGCGCCAACAACGCCCAGGATTTGGCAGGGCGGCCGTAGGAACGAACCAAACAGCCCCTAAGTGGTTGTGCATATGATGAAAAATTCCACTAGTTATATGAAAGTGACAAAATAGGAGACTCTCTATTATGAAGATCATGGTGCTACTTTGAAGCACAAGTGTGGAAAAAGGTAGTAGCATTGTCCCTTCTCTCTTTCTCTTAAATTTTTTTCCCTTTATTTTTTATTTTGGTGGGCATCTTTGGCCTCTTTTTTTTGGGCTTCATTGGCCTCTTTTATTATTTTTAAAGTCTGGAGACTCATCCCAACTTGTGAGGGATTCATAGTTTCCATCATCCTTTTCTCTCACGGGACAAATGCTCTAATAATGAAGATCATCACACTTTTATTTACTTACAACTCGATACCTAGAACAAAATATAACTCTATATGAATGCTTACGAATGCAAGGCAATATGAAAATGATGGTGCATGTCATGAAAAACAGAACGGTGGAAGTTGCATGGCAATATATCTCGGAATGGCTATGGAAATGCCATAATAGGTAGGTATGGTGGCTGTTTTGAGGAAAATATATGGTGGCTGTTGTGAGGAAGGTGGGTTTGATGCATCGGCGAAAATTGCGCGGTACTAGAGAGGCTAGCAAAGGTGGAAGGGTGAGAGTGCGTATAATCCATGGACTCAACATTAGTCATAAAGAACTCACATACTTATTGCAAAAGTCTATTAGTTATCGAAGCAAAGTATTAGACGCATGCTCCTAGGGGAGAGGTTGGTAGGAGTTAACCATCGCGTGCTCCCGACCCTCACACAAAGGTTGACAATCATTAAACAAATCATGCTCCGACTTCGTTACATAACGGTTCACCATACGTGCATGCTACGGGAATCACAAACTTTAACA
This sequence comes from Elymus sibiricus, assembly GCA_039707655.1. NCBI lineage: Eukaryota > Viridiplantae > Streptophyta > Magnoliopsida > Poales > Poaceae > Elymus > Elymus sibiricus. The sequence continues at coordinate 149,125,453 of CM077675.1, forward strand.
CAAGTATTTCTTCCAATTCACAACTACTCACTAGCATGACTCTCATATTACCATCTCTATATCTCAAAATTATATGCAAGGAATCAAACTTCTCATTGTATTCAATGCACTTTATATGAAGTTCCTTACCTGTCCTCGTAGTTGAGGGATAGATCTTGGTTTTAGCATCTTTCAAATTCTTCATAATGATCAACAGATATAAATCCCAAGTGACTCAGAGAATAAAGCTATGCTCCCCGGCAACGGCGCCAGAAAAAGGTCTTGATAACCCACAAGTATAGGGGATCGCAACAGTTTTCGAGGGTAGAGTATTCAGCCCAAATGAAAGCACATTTGCTCCCTTGGTGGTTTTGGTAATTCATAACAACATATAAGTCATTGAACTAATGTTTCCACCAAGTATATTTCAGGAAATGTTCAATGATAGGATTGGCAAAAGGATTGTGGAGATTGTGGAAATACCCCAAGATGCATGGAAATAGGTTGGCAAAGCTTCAAGCAAGTTTACTCTACATTTTACTTTGTGAGAAATCACTTTGAGTCCATAGGAAAGCCAATACTATTAAAAGGGGGTAAGGTTTTGTTGGTGAACAAAATGCTCATACGTGCACAAGTGATAGTCACCAAAAACACCCACAAGCTCTCCCACCAAAGTCTGTCCAAAGCCATATACTCAAAATCAGTGCAACCAACGTTTCCATCCCGGTGCCACCGATTCTCAACCATAGACAGACTCAGCCAAACCCTAGCCACTTCGGTGCAACCGATTCCATACCGGTGTCACCGAGTTTAGGTTGCCAACTTTCTGTTACGCAAATTCACAATATCGGTACCACCGAGATTGTTGGATCGGCGTCACCAAGATTGGGAATCTGACCGTTGGTCACCTTATCGGTGCAACCGAGTTTCATATATCGGTCTCACCGAGATTCAAAAGTTGCCACCTTTTGGTCACTTCGGTACCACCGAGATTAACACATCAGTGTCACCGAGTTGGTCATTTTGTGTGTAACGGTTGGATTTTTGGAGATGTCTATATATACCCCTCCACCACCACCTACTCGAAAGAGAAGCACTCAGAACTATTCCATATTTGCCCCATCCAGTTTTCTGAGAGAGAACCACCTATTCTTGTGTTGAGGTCAAGATCATCCACTCCAATCATATGGATCTTGATTTCTAGCCTCCCCAAGTTGCTTTCCACCAATCCCATCTCTTCCACCAAGCCAAATCTGTGAGAGAGAGATTGTGTGTTCAGGAGTCTATCATCTTGAAGCACAAGAGCAAGGAGTTCATCGACATTGCCGAGCCTATTACCTTTTGGAGGGTGGTGCCTCCTAGATTGGTTAGGTGTCGCTTGGGAGCCGCCTACTTTGTGTTGTGGAGTGAACCAAGAAGTCTGTACGGGTAAGGAGATCGCCTACTTCGTGAAGATCTACCCATAGTGAGGCTAGTCCATCGTGGACGGAAGCCGTTATGGAATAGTCAAGGTTGCTACTTCGTGGACCCTTATGGGTGGAGCCCTCCGTGGACTCTCGCGACCGTTACCCTCCGTGGGTTGAAGACTCCATAAACGTGGACGTACGATAGCACCACCTATCGGAATCACGGGAAAAATCATCGTGTCTACAATTGCGTTTGATCTTCCTACCCTTACCTTTCTACTCATGCTTGTTGTTACTTTCCGCTGCTATACTCTTAGACTTGCATGTGTAGGGTGTACTTGACTTGCCATGAATGCTAAAATTTGTCAACCCTAAAATTTGGAATAGGCAAAACTTTAATTTGGTCAAGTAGTCTAATCACCCCCCCTCTAGACATACTTTCGGTCCTACACCAAATTTATTGATTCGACACAAGGGGAGCCAAAGAATATTCTCAAGTATTAGCAGCTGAGTTGTCAATTCAACCACACCTGAAAGACTTAATATCTGCAGCAAAATATTTAGTAGCAAAGTAGTATGGAAGTAACGTTAACGATGGCAAAAGTGACAGTAGCAGTTTTGTAGTGATTGTAACAGTAACAACAGAAAAATAACTTAGCAAAGATCAATATGTGAAAAGCTCGTAGGCAATGGATCAGTGATGGATAATTATGTCGGATGGCATTCATCATGCAATAGTTATAACCTAGGGTGACATAGAACTAGCTCCAATTCATCAATATAATGTAGGCATGTATTCCGTATATAGTCATACGTGCTTATGGAAAAGAACTTGCATGACATCTTTTGTCCTACCCTCCCGTGGTAGCGGGGTCCTAATGGAAACTAAGGGATATTAAGGCCTCCTTTTAATAGAGAACCAGACCAAAGCATTAGCACTTAGTGAATACATGAACTCCTCAAACTATGGTAATCACCGGAAAGAATCCCAATTATTGTCACCTTGGGGTATGCGGATCATAACACATAATAGGTGTCTACAACTTGCAAGATAGGATCAAGAACACATATATATTCATGGAAACATAACAGGTTCAGATCTGAAATCATGGCACTCGGGCCCTAGTGACAAGCATTAAGCATAGCAAAGTCATCGCAACATCAATCTCAGAACATAGTGGATACTAGGGATCAAACCCTAACAAAACTAACCCGATTACATGGTAAATCTCATCCAACCCATCACCGTCCAGCAAGCCTACAATGGAATTACTCATGCACGGCAGTGAGCATCATGAAATTGGTGATGGAGGATGGTTGGTGATGACGACAGCGTCGATTTCCCCTCTCTGGAGCCCAAAACGGACTCCAGATCTGCCCTCCCGAGGAAGAACAGGAGGTGGCAGCGGCTCCGTATCGTGAAACGCGAAGAACTCTTCTCCTCTATTTTTTTCTCCACGGATGTGCATATATAGAGTTGGAATTAGGGTCGGAGGAGGTCTGTGGGACCCACAAGCCGCCAGGGCGCGCCCTAGGGGGGCGCCCCCTGGCTTGTGGCCAATGGGTGGACCCCTCTGATTGATTCTTTCGCCAATATTTTTTATTAATTCCAAAAATATTCTTCGTAAATTTTCAGGTCAATCCGAGAACTTTTATTTCTGCACAAAAATAATACCAAAGCAATTCTACTGAAAACAGCGTCAGTCCGGGTTAGTTCCATTCAAATCATGCAAATTAGAGTCCAAAACAAGGGCAAAAGAGTTTGGAAAAGTAGATACGATGGAGACGTATCACGCACGGCCCCTGCTTCGCCCCCCCTGTCGCCTACCTCGGTGTTGCATGGTGTCCATCCATCCAAGCGAGATGTGGCTCCTCCGATGTGTTGGAGAACGTTGCATGGGAAACAAAAATTTTCCTACGCACACACAAGATCTATCCATGGTGATGAGCATCTACGAGAGGGAGAGTGAATCTACATACCCTTGTAGATCGCTAAGAGGAAGCGTTAAGAAACGCGGTTGATGTAGTCGAACGTCTCCGCGATCCAAATCGCAAGTCGTCCCTCGATACGATCACGAACTAGTGCCGAACAGACGGCACCTCCGCGTTCAACACACGTACGGCTTGATGACGCCTTCACCTCCTCGATCCAGCGAGCGATGATGAAGTAGTAGATGAGTTCCGTCAGCACGACGGCGTGGTGATGTTGGTGAGGAACAATCTCTGCAGGGCTTCGCCAAGCACTACGGAGATTATGACGGGAGAACTAGAGGGTTAGGTTTGCCGACACACGGCTTGGGAAATCTTAATGTGTCCCGTGTGCTAGCCCTGCCCCTCTATTTATATGTTGAGCCTTGGGGTCTAAACTTGGAGTAAAAGCCTCCTCCAGGTCGGTTTTGCCCCCACAAGGTCGGTTTGGCCCGCAGGGAAAGAGTCCAACTCGGATCCCTGCAGTACCGCGCACAAGCGGTAGTACTGCTTGAGCGGTAGTACCGCTTCACACAAGCGGTAGTACCGCTTGGGCGGTAGTACCGCTTCACACAAGCGGTAGTACCGCTTACGCGGTAGTACTGCCTTTACCAGCGGCAGTACCGCTTAAGGCAGCAGCAAAACTTCCTTTTGCACTTTCCAATACCTTGTGGGCTTTACCCCTTTGGCTCATATAAAGTGTTGCTGCACCCGAACACTTCGGTAAACATCCGGAACCCCTTCCGGTGAATTCCGGAACCTTTCCGGAGATCAAAACACTTTTATCACATATATTAATCTTTACCTCCGGACTCTTCCGGAGATCCTCGTCATGTCCGGGATCTTATCCGAGACTCCGAACAACCTTCGGTCACCAACACAATAACTCAACTATACTAATCGTCACCAAACGTTAAGTGTGTAGACCCTGCGGGTTCGAGAACTATGTAGACATGACCGAGACACCTCTACGATCAATAACCAATAGCGGGACCTGGATGCCCATATTGGCTCCTACATATTCTACGAAGATCTTTATCGGTCGAACCTCTATGTCAAGGATTCAGTTAATCCCGTATGCTGTTCCCTTTGTTCTTCGGTATGTTACTTGCCCGAGATTCGATCGTCGGTATCTCCATACCTAGTTCAATCTCGTTACCGGCAAGTCTCTTTACTCGTTCCGTAATACAAGATCTCGTGGCTAACACTTTAGTCACATTGCTTGCAAGGCTCATTGTGATGTTGTATTACCGAGTGGGCCCTGAGATACCTCTCCGTCATACGGAGTAACAAATCCCAGTCTTGATCCATGCCAACCCAACAGACACCCTCGGAGATAACTGTAGAGCACCTTTATAGTCACCCAGTTACGTTGCGATGTTTGATACACACAAGGTACTCCTCCGATGTCAGGGAGTTGCATGATCTCATGGTCATAGGAACAGATACTTGACATGCAGAAAACAATAGCAATAAACTGACACGATCATATGCTACGTTTATAGTTTGGGTCTTGTCCATCACATCATTCTCCTAATGATGTGATCCCGTTATCAAATGACATCTCATGTCAATGGCTAGGAAACCTTAACCATCTTTGATCAACGAGCTAGTCAACTAGAGGCTTACTAGGGACACAGTGTTGTCTATGTACCCACACATGTATTTGAGTTTCCAATCAATACAATTATAGCATGGATAATAAACGATTATCATGAACAAGGAAATATAATAATAACCAATTTATTATTGCCTCTAGGGCATATTTCCAACAGTCTCCCACTTGCACTAGAGTCAATAATCTAGTTCACATCACTATGTGATTTACATTGTAATGAATCGAACACCCATGCAGTTCTGGTGTTGTTCATGTTTAGCCCTTGCAAGAGGTTTAGTCATCGGATCTGCAATATTCAGATCTGTGTGTACTTTGCAAATATTTATGTCGTCCTCCTTGATGTAATCGTAGATGGAATTGAAACGTTGCTTTATGTGTCTGGTCCTCTTGTGAAATCTTGGTTCCTTGGCTAGAGCAATGGCACCAGTATTATCACAAAACAGAGTCATTGGGTTAAGCGCACTAGGCACTACTCCAAGATCTGTCATGAACTCCTTCATCCAGACACCTTCCTTCGCCGCCCCCGAGGCAGCGATGTACTCCGCTTCGCATGTAGAATCAGCTACCACGCTTTGCTTGGAACTGCACCAGCTAACCGCACCCCCATTAAGAATAAATACGTATCCGGTTTGCGACTTAGAGTCATCCGGATCAGTGTCAAAGCATGCATCGACGTAACCTTTTACGACGAGCTCTTGATCACCTCCATAAACGAGAAACATGTCCTTAGTCCTTTTCAGGTACTTCAGGATATTCTTGACCGCCGTCCAGTGTTCCATTCCTGGATCACTTTGAAACCTTCCGACCATACTTATGGCAAGGCTGACATCGGGTCTTGTGCACAGCATTGCATACATGATAGAGCCTATGGCTGAAGCATAGGGGATGACACTCATCTTTTCTCTATCTTCTGCAGTCACTGGGCATTGAGTCTTACTCAACTTCACACCTTGCAACACAGGCAAGAACCCCTTCTTGGACTGATCCATTTTGAACTTCTTCAAAATCTTATCAAGGTATGTGCTTTGTGAAAGTCCTATTAAACGTCTCGATCTATCTCTATAGATCTTGATGCCTAATATGAAAGCAGCTTCTCCTAGGTCCTTCATTGAAAAACTCTTGTTCAAATATTCCTTCACGCTTTCCAACATTTCTATATTGTTTCCAATCACTAATATGTCATCCACATATAATATTAGAAACGCTATAGAGCTCCCACTCACGTTCTTGTAAATACAAGCTTCTCCGTAAACTTGTATAAACTCGAACGCTTTGATCACCTCATCAAAGCGAAGATTCCAACTCCGAGATGCTTGCAACAGTCCATAAATGGATCGCTGGAGTTTGCAAACTTTGTCAGCATTCTCTGGATCGACAAAACATTCTGGTTGCATCATATACAACTCTTCCTTAAGGAAACCGTTAAGGAACGCTGTTTTGACATCCATCTGCCAAATTTCATAATCGAAAAAGGCAGCTATTGCTAACATGATTCTGACGGACTTAAGCATCGCTACGGGTGAGAAGGTCTCATCGTAGTCAACTCCTTGAACTTGTGAAAAACCCTTTGCCACAAGTCGAGCTTTATAGACGGTGACATTACCGTCCACGTCCGTCTTCCTCTTAAAGATCCATTTGTTCTGAATGGCCTTACGCCCTTCAGGTAATACTTCCAAAGTCCATACTTTGTTTTCATACATGGATCCCATCTCGGATTTCATGGCCTCTAACCAGTTCTCGGAATCCGGGCCCATCATCGCTTCTCCATAGCTCGTAGGTTCATCGTTGTCCAACAACATGACCTCTAAGACAGGGTTGCCGTACCACTCAGGAGCAGTACGCGTCCTTGTCGACCTACGAGGTTCGATAGCAACTTGATCCAAAGCTTCATGATCATCATCATTAACTTCCTCTTCAGCTGATGTAGGCTCTACAGAAACATCTTTCTGCGCTGCGCTACTTTTAGTTTGAAGTAAAGGTTCAACAACCTCATGAAGTTCTATCTTCCTCCCACTCAATTCTTTCGAGAGAAACTCTTTCTCAAGAAATGTTCCGTTTTTAGCGACAAACACTTTGCCTTCGGATCTGAGGTAGAAGGTATACCCAACTGTCTCTTTTGGGTATCCTATGAAGATGCATTTTTCCGCTTTGGGTTCCAGCTTTTCAGGCTGAAGCTTTTTGACATAAGCATCACATCCCCAAACTTTAAGAAACGACAGCTTTGGCTTCTTGCCAAACCAAAGTTCATATGGCGTCGTCTCAACGGATTTCGATGGTGCCCTATTTAAAGTGAATGCAGCTGTCTCTAATGCATAACCCCAAAACGATAGTGGCAAATCGGCAAGAGACATCATAGATCGCACCATATCCAATAAGGTTCGATTACGACGTTCGGACACACCATTACGCTGTGGTGTTCCAGGCGGTGTCAATTGTGAAACAATTCCACACTGTCTTAAGTGACTGCCAAACTCATAACTCAGATATTCTCCTCCTCGATCATATCGTAGGAATTTAATCTTCTTGTTACGATGATTCTCAACTTCACTCTGAAATTGTTTGAACTTTTCAAATGTTTCAGACTTGTGTTTCATTAAGTAAATATACCCATATCTACTTAAGTCATCAGTGAAGGTGAGAAAGTAACGATAACCACCGCGCGCCTCAATACTCATCGGACCGCACACATCAGTATGTATGATTTCCAATAAGTCACTTGTCCATTCCATTGTTCCAGAGAACGGCGTTTTAGTCATCTTGCCCATGAGGCATGGCTCACATGTGTCAAGTGATTCAAAATCAAGTGACTCTAAAAGTCCATCAGCATGGAGCTTCCTCATGCGTTTTACGCCAATATGACCTAAACGGCAGTGCCACAAGAAAGTGGTATTATCATTATCAATTCTACATCTTTTGGCATCAATGTTATGAACATGTGTATCATTACTATCGAGATTCAATAAGAATAAACCCCTCACATCGGGTGCATGACCATAAAAGATATTACTCATATAAATAGAACAACCATTATTCTCTGATTTAAATGAGTAACCGTCTCGCAATAAACAAGATCCAGATATAATGTTCATGCTTAACGCAGGCACTAAATAACAATTATTCAGGTTCATCACTAATCCCGATGGTAATCGAAGAGCGAGCGTGCCGACGGCGATCACATCAACCTTGGAACCATTTCCCACGCGCATCGTCACTTCATCCTTTGCCAGCCTCCGTCTATTCCGCAGTTCCTGTTTTGAGTTGCAAATATGAGCAACCGCACCGGTATCAAATACCCAGGCACTACAACGAGAGTTGGTAAGGTACACATCAATAACATGTATATCATATATACCTTGTTTGTTGTTGGCCGCCTTCTTGTCAGCCAAATACTTGCGGCAGTTCCGCTTCCAGTGTCCAGTTCCCTTGCAATGAAAGCACTCAGTTTCTGGATTGGGTCCAGCCTTGGGTTTCTTCACGAGAGGAGCAACTGCTTTGCCACTCTTCTTGGAGTTACCCTTCTTACCCTTGCCATTTTTCTTGAAACTAGTGGTTTTATTGACCATCAACACTTGATGCTCCTTCTGAATTTCAGACTCAGCGGCTTTCAGCATCGCAAACAGCTCGGCGACTGACTTGTTCATCCCGTGCATGTTATAGTTCAACACGAAGCTCTTGTAGCTAGGTGGCAATGATTGAAGAACTCTGTCAGTGATAGCCTCTGGCGGAAGGGGCTTCCCCAATTCAGCCAGACGGGTGGAGTACCCAGACATTCTGAGTACGTGATCACTGATAGACCCGTTCTCCTCCATCTTGCAAGCATAGAACTTATCGGAGATCTCATATCTCTCTATCCGGGCATTCTTCTGAAAGATAAACTTCAACTCCTGGAACATCTCATATGCTCCATGACGTTCAAAACGTCTTTGAAGTCCCGGTTCTAAGCCATACAATATTGCACATTAAACTATTGAGTAATCTTCAGAACGAGCCTGCCAGGCTTTCACAACGTCTAGAGACTCAACTGGAGCGGGTGGATCACCAAGCGGTGCATCAAGGACATAAGCCTTCTGGGAAGCCGTAAGGATAATCCTTAGATTACGGACCCAGTCCACAAAGTTACTTCCATCATCTTTCAACTTAGCTTTCTCTAGGAACGCATTAAAATTCAGGGGTGCTACTGCGCGAGCCATGATCTACAACATAAATATAGCAAAGACAACTTAGACTATTGTTCTAGATAATGAGTTTAGTTAATCATATTACTTAAAAACTCCCACTCAAATTGACATCCCTCTGGTCATTCGAGTGTAACATGATCCAAATCTACCAACTCAAGTCCGATCATCACGTGAGTTGAGGTGGTTTCAATGGTGAACATCTTCATGTTGATCATATCTACTATATGACTCATGTTCGACCTTTCGGTCTCTTGTGTTCCGAGGCCATGTCTGTACATGCTAGGCTCGTCAAGTTTAACCCGAGTGTTCCGCACGTGCAACATGGCTTACACCCATTGTATGTGAACGTAGAGTCTATCACACCCGATCATCACGGCGTGTCTCGAAACGACGAACTTTCGCAACGGTGCACACTCGGGGAGAACACAATTTTATCTTGAAATTTAAGTGAGGGATCACCTTATAATGCTACCGTCGTCCTAAGCAAAATAAGATGCATAAAAGGATTAACATCACATGCAAATCATAAGTGACATGATATGGCCATGAACTTGTGCTTTTGATCTCCATCTACAAAGCACCGGCATGATCTCCATCGTCACCGGCATGACACCATGATCTCCATCATCTTGATCTCCATCAACGTGTCGCCATGAGGTTGTCGCGCCGACTGTTGCTTCCACGACTATAGCTAACTCATAGCGATAAAGTAAAGCAAAAACGACGAAAATAATTAAAGACAACTCTATGGCTCCTGCCAGTTGCCGTACTCATCGACATGCAAGTCGTGATATTCTATACAACACATGATCATCTCATACATCACATATATCTCATCATGTAATTGGCCATATCACATCACAACATACCCTGCAAAAACAAGTTAGACGTCCTCTAATTGTTGTTGCACATTTTACGTGGCTGCTACGGGTTTGCAAGAACCGTTCTTACCTACGCAAAACCACAACGTGGTGTAGTGATTGCTTTTTGATCTTCTAAAAGAACCCTCTTCATTGAAATCGATTCAACTAAAGTGAGAGAGACAGTCACCCGCTAGCCATCTTTATGCAACGAAGTTTACATGTCAGTTGAAGGAACCTGTCTCGCGTAAGCGTACGCGTAATGTCGGTCCGGGCCGCTTCATCTCACAATACCGCCGAATCAAGTATCAACTAGTAACGGCAAGCAATATGTATACACCCACGCCCACAACTCGTTTGTGTTCTACTCGAGATCTCATCTACGCATAGACCTAGCTCAGATGCCACTGTTGGAGAACGTTGCATGGGAAACAAAAATTTTCCTACGCACACACAAGATCTATCCATGGTGATGAGCATCTACGAGAGGGAGAGTGAATCTACATACCCTTGCAGATCGCTAAGCGGAAGCGTTAAGAAACGCGGTTGATGTAGTCGAACGTCTCCGCGATCCAAATCGCAAGTCGTCCCTCGATCCGATCACGAACTAGTGCCGAACGGACGGCACCTCCGCGTTCAACACACGTACGGCTTGATGACGCCTTCACCTCCTCGATCCAGCGAGCGATGATGAAGTAGTAGATGAGTTCCGGCAGCACGACGGCGTGGTGATGTTGGTGAGGAACAATCTCTGCAGGGCTTTGCCAAGCACTACGGAGATTATGACGGGAGAACTAGAGGGTTAGGGTTGCCGACACACGGCTTGGGAAATCTTAATGTGTCCCGTGTGCTGGCCCTGCCCCTCTATTTATATGTTGAGCCTTGGGGTCTAAACTTGGAGTAAAAGCCTCCTCCAGGTCGGTTTTGCCCGCACAAGGTCGGTTTGGCCCGCAGGGAAAGAGTCCAACTCGGATCCCTGCAGTACCGCACACAAGCGGTAGTACCGCTTGAGCGGTAGTACCGCTTCACACAAGCGGTAGTCCCGCTTCACACAAGCGGTAGTACCGCTTACGCGGTAGTACTGCCTTTACCAGCGGTAGTACCGCTTAAGGCAGCAGCAAAACTTCCTTTTGCACTTTCCAATACCTTGTGGGCTTTACCCCTTTGGCTCATATAAAGTGTTGCTGCACCCGAACACTTCGGTAAATATCCGGAACCCCTTCCGGTGAATTCCGGAACCTTTCCGGAGATCAAAACACTTTTATCACATATATTAATCTTTACCTCGGGACTCTTCCGGAGATCCTCGTCATGTCCGGGATCTTATCCGGGACTCCGAACAACCTTCGGTCACCAACACAATAACTCAATTATACTAATCGTCACCAAACGTTAAGTGTGTAGACCCTGCGGGTTCGAGAACTATGTAGACATGACCGAGACACCTCTACGATCAATAACCAATAGCGGGACCTGGATGCCCATATTGGCTCCTACATATTCTACGAAGATCTTTATCGGTCGAACCTCTATGTCAAGGATTCAGTTAATCCCGTATGCTGTTCCCTTTGTTCTTCGGTATGTTACTTGCCCGAGATTCGATCGTCGGTATCTCTATACCTAGTTCAATCTCGTTACCGGCAAGTCTCTTTACTCGTTCCGTAATACAAGATCTCGTGGCTAACACTTTAGTCACATTGCTTGCAAGGCTCATTGTGATGTTGTATTACCGAGTGGGCCCTGAGATACCTCTCCGTCATACGGAGTAACAAATCCCAGTCTTGATCCATGCCAACCCAACAGACACCCTCGGAGATACCTGTAGAGCACCTTTATAGTCACCCAGTTACGTTGCGATGTTTGATACACACAAGGTACTCCTCCGATGTCAGGGAGTTGCATGATCTCATGGTCATAGGAACAGATACTTGACATGCAGAAAACAATAGCAATAAACTGACACGATCATATGCTACGTTTATAGTTTGGGTCTTGTCCATCACATCATTCTCCTAATGATGTGATCCCGTTATCAAATGACATCTCATGTCAATGGCTAGGAAACCTTAACCATCTTTGATCAACGAGCTAGTCAACTAGAGGCTTACTAGGGACACAGTGTTGTCTATGTACCCACACATGTATTTGAGTTTCCAATCAATACAATTATAGCATGGATAATAAACGATTATCATGAACAAGGAAATATAATAATAACCAATTTATTATTGCCTCTAGGGCATATTTCCAACACGATGATCAGCGACTTCGCGTGCTCCAACCTCATAGACATGTGTGCTCCAGCGATGATGCTCAGGCCACTGGTCAACTTGTCACCTGCACACCCCCTGGCTTCGAGGCGTCACCTACTCCTCCGCTGCCCGGCAATGACCCGTTTTCCTGCACTCCATCACCAACTCGCCGTCGACAAGAGCTGCTGTCCCTTGCTGGCCTCAAGGGCCTGTACGTGCCGGCGCAGAAGCCTCTTCTTCCTGCCTCGGATGTTGCCCCGGCCTCCCCACCCATGGTGCTTGCCACGGTGAGGCGCCAAACTTTGGCCGGGGTCACCATCTCCTCTGCCAGAGGGCTGTCGCTCAGGCGCACTAGCAACCGGCTCGCTGCTGCTGGGCGCGTGAAGAAAGCGCCAGCGGCTAAGCAGGCGGAGGCTGCCATTTGCCGCAGCCTTGGGATCGTCAAGGATGGGGAAGACATCACGGTCAAGGCCATTGACGACTTCGCGGCTCGGTTCAAAGACCAGCTGTCTGATAAAGTAATTACAGCCATGCGGGATTTCTTCAAGCTCGACGACACACATGTTAACGCTGCCAAAGAAGGGCTGATTCAGCATGGAGGAGAGGAAGCATTGGACCATGAGGGAGGAGAAGCCGTGGTGGCAGGTGCCTGATGGTGTGGTGTGCTGGGTTTATTCAGTGTTAAATGTTTAGCTACCTCCCAAGGGTCTGCAACGGTTCAGACTGTTGCATGCATGTTAGTCGTATTAGCTCCCAAGCTGTTGCTGACCTGTGGTGTTTCAGTATGTGTGCTTACTGTAGCAATGTACTAGGGCATGTTTGGTTTAATCATGTTAGAAAACCCAATTGATGTTCTCAGTGGGAATGTGAGAGGTCTCAACTGCCCGAATAGCTGCGCCACAGTTAGTGAAACAGTTGCGGCCTCCTCATGTCAAATTGTGTGCTTGCAAGAAACTAAGCTGGACAATGTCGACACATTCATCGCCTTGCTTCTGGGTGGGAACCGGCCCCGTAGCTACGCTCAAAGACCGGCCATTGGTACCCGAGGGGGAATCCTTATGTTGTGGGATGACCAGATGGTAGACATTACATCCATTCAAGCATCAACTTTTTTGTCTCTCAGCCATGGTCCTCATCATTGGCTTGGACACAAGCTACAAGATCACTACAGTATACGGTCACACTGCTTCGTCTTTGAAGGACGCTTTTTTCGCCGAGCTGGTCGCCCAAAAGCCACCGGTCGGGGTCCGCTGGTTGGCGCTTGGAGATTTCAACCAAATTTACAGGGCACGGGACAAAAATAAGAGAAATGTTAGCACCAGTCGCATCAACCGGTTCCGGGCTGTTCTTCTCTCTTGTGAGCTGAAGGAGATCCACCTTTAGAACCGTCGTTTCACTTGGAGCAAGGAACGACAAAACCCCACTTTGTGCAAGTTGGACTCCTTCTGCAATGACGACTGGGACATCCATTTTGACACTCACATCCTCCAGGCGCTATCCTCTTCGCTCTCAGACCATTGCCCCTTGCTGCTGGCGGACGCCATCAGGCCGCGCAGGCCAAAGACCTTCAAATTTGAAAACTTCTGGTCCTCTCTTCCGGGTTTTGACGTCGTTGTCTCCAATGCCTGGAGCGAGCCCTCGAGCCACACTGAGCCATGTCAAGTTCTTCATCATAAGCTCAAAACCACTGGCAATCGCCTTGCCGCATGGAGTCAAAAGCTCTTCTCCAATGCGAAGGTCCAACACCATGCGGCTCTGTGGGTCATCCTGCACCTTGACATCGCTCAGGAGCAACGTCGACTCTCAGTTGATGAGAGTGATCTGAGGCCTAGGCTCAAAAGAAGGGTCATTAGCCCAGCCGTTCTCGAGCGTGCGCGTAAGAAGCAAAGTGCACGAATCTCCAACCTGAAAGAGGGTGATGCAAACACCAAATTCTTTCACCGGTGAGTTAACGCTAGGCGCAGAAAAAACCACATTCACCGGATCAAGCACAATCAAGGTTGGGTGACTGACCATATGCAGAAGGAGGAAATCATTCACGCGCACTTCTCCGAAGTGATGGGAAAAGGAAGCCCTAGGGAAAGCGACTTTAACTGGGAGGAGCTAGGCCTGGAATCTCATGACCTGGCCTCCCTTGAGGAGCCCATGTCTACTGATGAGGTCCGGGACGCAATTCATCAAATGTCATGTGATAAGGCACCTGGCCTGGATGGCTTCACGGGACTATTCTTTCGTAAATGTTGGAACATTATTAAAGATGATATCATGAGGGTGGTTGACCTTTTTGGCAGTCTGCGCATAGCCAATTTTTAGTGGCTAAACTCTGCCAACATCGCTCTGTTGCCAAAGAAAGAGGGCGCCGAAGAGATTTCGGACTACCGCCCCATTAGCCTCATCCATTCGGTGGCAAAAATCATCGCTAAAGTCATGGCCATCAGATTGGCCACGCACATGCACTCTATCGTCTCGCACGCCCAGAGCGCCTTTATCAAAATGAGAAGCATCCACGACAATTTTATGTATGTGCGGAACTTGGCGCACCGTCTACACAAGCGCAAGACGCCTGCACTGCTCTTCAAGCTCGACATTCGCAAGGCCTTTGACTCGGTCAGATGGGAATACCTACTAGACCTGCTCCAACGCATGGGGTTCCCTGCCACCTTCTCTGAATGGGTCGCCGCCCTGTTGTGCACTTCATCTTCGCGCGTATTGCTCAACGGGGTTGCCGACAAGCCGATCATCCACGGTCAGGGTCTTCGGCAGGGTGATCCTCTGTCTCCCCTGCTATTCGTCCTCGCTATGGACCCACTCCACCATATCCTGGAGGCCGCAACGAGGCAGAGATTGTTGCACAAGATCTGCGGCCGTGGGGTGGTAGTTCGAACCTTGCTATACGCGGATGACGCTGCGGTGTTTTATGGCGCCTATCAAGAGTGATATTGATAACCTCTCCAACATTCTGCGAGTTTTTGGGAGCGTCACGGGATTGTGCACCAACTTTCAAAAATGCTCTTTCGTCCCAATCCGGTGTGGGGGCACCAACCTGACACACATCACTCAGAGCTTGCCTGCGCCTCGGGCTGCGTTCCCTATCATGTACTTGGGCCTCCCGCTTTCGGTTTGGTAACTACGGAAAGAGGATTTTCAGTTTCTTGAGGACAAGGCAGCGGCCAAGCTTGTCACCTGGGATGGGAAGAACATCACCATGATTGGGCGCACAGCGCTTGTCAAATCTGTCTTGACCTCTCTGGCCGTGTACTTCAAGATTTCGCTTATTATCCCACAGAGCACTCTCAACAACCTTAATAAACTTGAACGAGCGTTCTTGTGGGCGGGAACGGAGACTGTTTCGGGCGCCAAGTGCAAGGTCAACTGGGACTCGGTTTGTCGTCCTCTGGCGTATGGGGGCCTCGGCGTCCTAAACATTGACAAATTCTCTAGGGCCCTTCGACTGCGCTGGCTATGGTTCGAGTGGAAGGAGCCAACCAAGTTATGGGTGGGGATGGGAAACCCGTGTGATGACAAGGATTATGACCTATTCTACTCTTTCACCACCATCACCGTCGGCAA
Source organism: Elymus sibiricus (assembly GCA_039707655.1). Lineage (NCBI taxonomy): Eukaryota > Viridiplantae > Streptophyta > Magnoliopsida > Poales > Poaceae > Elymus > Elymus sibiricus. The sequence goes on from CM077675.1 coordinate 149,141,284, forward strand.
CGGCACCCGCACCTCCTTTTGGGATGCGCCATGGGTGCAAAACCGGAAGCCCAAGGACATTGCTCCACGAATTTACAAGGCCTCAATGAAGAAGAAATGCAAAATCAGGGATGCACTGGATGGTGATGCATGGATTTCCAAGATCAAGATGTCTGCAGACTTCTCCATTGCGCACTTCTGAGAGTTTCTGCAACTCTGGTCCTATCTTCGTGGCTTCCATCTTCAGCATGATATGGAGGACGAGATCATGTCGAAGCTCACTGCAAGCGGACTCTACTCTGCAGGGTCCGCGTACAACGCCCAGTTTAATGGCATGATTCGTTCCTCTGCGGAGCTCTCGATATGGATGGTTTGGGCTCCGCCAAAGGTCAAGTTTTTCGCATGGCTTGCCTCCCAAAACAGAGTCTGGACAGCTGACAGGCTTGCTAAGCGTGGTTGGCCCAATTGTGGTCTATGTCCTTTATGCAAGCAGGCCCAGGAGATGATTGACCACCTACTTTTCCAGTGTCGGTACATGATCACAACATGGGGCATGATCAAGTCATGGCTTCAGCTAGACTACATCGACCCAGGCGAGTGGCAAACCCTTCCCTCGGCCAGGGGGTGGTGGATGCGCCTATCCGACCAATCCATGCCAAACAGGAAGGTGGTGGCCTCTCTTGCCCTGTTAACTTCGTGGACCATCTGGAATGAACGCAATGCACGGGTCTTCCACCACAAGTCGGCTCCGCCTTCGGTCATCTTCGGTATCATCAAATGTAGCGCGAGCCTTTGGGGTTCGGCGGGAGCAAAAAAGTTGAGTTCAATTATGCCGGGAAAGTAATTCTTTCTATTTTCGAGGGCATGCATGTAACACCTTAAAACTGTACTTCGGCTTCGGCCTCTCCTTCTTAATTAATATACGAGGCAAATCTTTTGCCTGGCTTTCAAAAAAAAAGTTTGGTCAATAGTTTTACTATTTTCTTTCAAACAGAAAAACCAGGGAAGGGCCACGTCGATCACATATTTCCGTAGAATATGCTACCCATCATGGAGCGCGTCGGCAGTGGCGTATCTCCCCGTGGAGCGCGTCGAAGGAGGGAGGCTCACGCGATGCAACAGACCCGCATCTGGTGGGTTGCGCCGTATCTCCCCGTGGAGCGCGTCGAAGGAGGGAGGCTCGCGCGGTGCATCAGACCCATGTCTGGTGGGCTGCGCCGTATCTCCAGGGATAAAGAACCTGGTGGCAGGTGGCTTCGTCCAGCAAATTTCAGATTCGCATTTCAGCCACAGTGTTGTCTCAATTGCTCTGCTTGAGGGTGATTATTCTGCTTTGAATAATTAAGCTCTTGGGTTCTCTCCAAATTCATATTCATCCGTCTTAATGATCTTGGACCCTCACGATCAGGTGCTCCACCCTGTCTATGTTCCGTTTTTTCTAAACACGACGTCACACCGAAACCGACACGGGATCCGCGGCCGCTCGCCGCCGGCGTGGGTGGCCCTCTTCAGCAGCTCCGCGACCCTGTTGGACAGGCTGAGCTTGGCCGCAGGCGACACCCCGTGCTTGCCGATGATGGACTCCAGCACGGCCTTGGAGAAGAGTCCTTGGAGAAGGCGACGGTGCCGGATCTGGGCCGTGGGAGTTGCACCGGCCGGCACGGCAGAGCAGCTCCCGTCGGGTCTGGCAGGAGGGAAATGATCGCGGGGGCGGGAGAGAGCTATAGGCGAGAGGGGCGAGCGAGTAGGGGCCTGAGTCGCTCGTGGCGCTGCCAGAAACGCACAGAGCGCCACTATTGCATGCCAGGTCGCTGGTCACAACACGCTCTCCCTTTCTATGCATTAGTTGAAGAAACCGACCGTGTCACAGTGTGCTTCTAGGCTCAATTAGGGTATATAAATAAGCTAGACGTTAATGGCTAAGAACAGGTGCACTGTTTGGATGAAAATTAGTTTCTGCAGCAAACTTTGATGCCTGATGTACTGGCCTTCCATAGGGTATTTTGTCCAGAGGTTTTCGGTAGATGTACAGGGTAGAAAGGAGTGTCATTCTGCCAATTTACACGGCCAGGACTGTTGGCTAGCTTGGGGTGCCTTCACAAAGGTCTAAAATGACCAGAATTACGTTCTGGAAGATGGCATCTAAACTAGATACAAGGAACTTGATTTTAGGCCATATTATGAACATACATGAGCCATATGAATTTCAGGAATTATTTGTGAACCTGAATAGCCAATGAAAACACACATATGCGAACAGCAGGTACATAGATAATATATTGTCAGGCATACAAGAAGGTTACAATCACAACGACTTTGTTAACACACTGACAGACTATAACTCTGATGCAGATCACAACAAGGATCATCTGGCATTGGCCTATCAAGGCAAACAAAATAAAACGCCAGATACAACTCTGTTACGGGTCACAACAAGGATCACCGGTCATTGCCGTATCAAGGCAATAAAACTTCAGATACTACCATTGTAGATGACAGTATTACAGAGCCAAAAGCATTGTACAGACCAACTTGAGCTCGCAGCACAACCTTTTTCAGCATCTCCTTCTCAGCAACGCCTGTCGAATATTTCAAATTAGAAGGGCATTTATACTGTAGTTATTCAAAAAGAGAAGAAAAACACCTCAGTCTCCCATGTATTGTACTGAACTAATACTATGTATCAGTGAGAAGAAAAACACCTCACTCTCTTGTACTGTAATGAACAAGCATGTAGTGTGTAAACAGCAACAGGATATTGCAGTAGCAAAGGCAAAAGTTATGCAACAGGAAAGAGACCAAGAGAAAAATTATTGTCATCCACATCATACAGGCTTTGCAAAGAATATAGTACACTAGAAGAAGAATGAAGATAGTACCTTCTACATTAAAACATCTACTCGTCATCGCTGTCGACATCCATTGTGGCACCTCCTTCGTTTTCACTGCAATACTCCAGACCTGTATCTTCTTCTTCATCTTCGTCGCCACCTTCATACACTTTTGTAGTTTTTTCTTTCATCAAGCGGGCAACTACATCAGCTTCAAAAATTATGCCTTGCTCATCATCTCTATGCAAAGGCTTCTCAGATGTAAGGTCGGAAACTGATGTTCTCCTACCCTCCTCTTCACAACACTCCTCTTGATATGCAGGACCACTAAAAGGTACACCCTCAGTTTCACTAATATTGAACAGATGCCTATGGTCGAATGTTTGCACAACTTGCCAAATTTTCCCATACTTCGTGTCTGGCAAATAAAAGACCTTACTAGCCTGAGTAGCCAGAATCAAAGAATCATGCTTGTACCACCAACTTCCAACATGTATGCTTTTGAAAAAACCATCATTTTTAAGTTCAGTCTTCTTTCCATCAAGTTTAAACCAGTCACATTTAAACAAAACAACTGACCTATCTTCTAAGTTATAATCTAACTGAATGATCTCTTTCAAGGTTCCATAAAAATCTATGACCTTATGGTCATGTTCACCTTCGGTCATGACTCCACTGTTCTGCGTCCTCTTGTTGCTATCACGGTTAACAGTGCTAAATCGAATCCCATTCACTATGCACGATGAGAATTTCCGGACTCTCCGATCAGGACCACATGCCAAGGCAAAGAGATGTTCATCTACCTCTTCACCACCCTCATCCCACAGCCTCATCATCTGCAACAACACACAAACACATACATTAGAATGTGTAGTGAAATTCGACAACCAAACATTATAACTAGATGTGAATGAAAACATACATAGTTCCTGAACCATGTCTGAATTTTTTGTTGAAGCTCTTTATCACTGTCCGGCAAACGTTTTCTCTTAACTCATCTCTAAACATACTGTAAAATAAAACAAATTAGTCTCGACATCACTTATGTACAACACAAATGCAACATACACAAGTTTCAGATGTGACAACGTACTCGATATATTTCTTAGCTTGATCACAATTGTTCAACACATACACACCATCTGGTCAAATTCTTTTTTCTCATGCACATATTCATATTCATATCCTGAAGTAAAATTAACTCCATGCCCAAAAACATCAACACCATACGCTTCTTCATCTGAAAAACCTATATTTTTGGTTTCCGATCAAATATTGTTTCAACATCATCCATGTACTTGGAGCAAAATGTCAGGCATTCATCCGCAATATATGCCTCGGCAATCGAACCTTCTGGTCGCGCCATATTCCTCACATAGCGCTTTAAAGTATATAGCCTTCTTTCAACTAGGTACATCCACCCATATTGTACGGGACCTCGGAGCAATGCCTCTTCAGGTAAATGTATGGCAAGGTGCGCCATCACATCAAAGAAAGCAGGCGGGAAAATTTTCTCAAGCTTGCACAAAATTACACGGATTTCCTTCTTCATTTCAGCCAAGACATCGCTATTAAGAGTTTTGCTGCAAAGTTCCCTGAAAAACTTGCCTAATTCAGCTATTGCTTGTTATATATCACTGTCCAAAAATCCTCTCAGGCCGGCAGGTAAGATTCTTTGCAGAAGAATGTGACAATCATGTGTTTTTAGGCCTTGCACCTTGGTTCCATCAGCACTTGTGCATCTTGATATGTTGGAAGCAAACCCATCTGGAAACTTTAACTCCCATAAAAATTGAGAAAATGCAATCACTTGTTCTTTAGATAAGGTATATCGGGCCCGATGCATCACATATGAGTTTCCTTCCTTCCTCAATTGCAACTCCTCTTTAATATTCAAATCTTTGAGATCAATCCTAGCATTAAGTGTGTCCTTTGTCTTACCCTCCAAATTCAGAATTGTCCCAATGAGGTTTTCACATATATTTTTCTCAATGTGCATGACATCAAGATTGTGTCTCAGATTCAACTTTGCCCAATACTTCAAATCCCACAAACAAACCCTCCGGCCCCAAATTGGCACATGATCCTTCTTGCTGCCCAAGTCAGAACGCTTCCTTTTCCTACTTTCTTGTTGTCTCCCAGGTCTAACCTTCTCCAATTCTGCTTGCAACTCTTCCTCAGAGAATTTACCTGGCTCATCATTGCTTTCATGAAGACCAACAAATTCATTGTTTCTCCACAAACGATGACCCCTTGGAAGGAAACGATAGTGACCAATATAACCAATTTTACTCCTTAGGCTGTAAGAAAGAGGGTGTTTGTCACAATGAATACATGCAAAATAGCCTCTGGTGGTACGCCCTGAAAGAGTGCTCGGAGCTGGGTAATCGTGAATGCACCATAGAACTGCAGCATGAAGATCAAATATTTTTCCACTAAGAGCATCATATGTACGCACACCCTCCAAGAGCTCAAGTAATTCTTCTACAAGTGGTTGTAGAAAGACATCAAAGTGCTTGCCAGGTGATTTGGGACCTGGAATAAACAGAGCCATCATGAAATTTGACTGATCCATGCATGCCCAAGGTGGAAGGTTATATAGTATAACAAATACATGCCACATACTATAGGTTGTGTTAAAAATTCCAAAAGGGTTGAATCAATCAGTGGCAATATCAAGCCTAAAATTTCTGGCATCTTTTGCAAATTCTGGAAATTTTTCATCAAAATCTTTCCATGCATCACCGTCGGCTGGAACACTCAATTCCTTCTCACTGGGCTACCTCTTTAGCTTATGCCATTGTGCGTCTTCAGCCCCTTTTTTGGAAAGAAACATCCTCCTTAGCCTAGGCACCAATGGAAAATGCCTCAACACTTTCTGTGGAATCTTCCTTCTAGCAGGGTCTTTCCACCTTGATAAGCCACAAACTAGGCAGTCGTCATGATTGGCATATTGCTTTCGGAACAGAATGCAATTATTGAAGCACACATGTGTAGACTCATACCCAAGGCCTAATTCCATCAGAATATTCTTTGCTTCCTTATATGATTTGGGGAGCGTATTGGGTTTAGGGAATGCTTCAGCTAATAGCTTCAAAATTTTAGTAAATGCACTATTCGGGATCCTATGGCGTGACTTCAAATGAAGAAGCTTTACCACAAAGGAGAACCTTGAAAACTTGGTACAATCATGATAAAGCTGTCGTTTTGCCTCCTTCAACACATTCTTCAAAAAAGACTCATTGTCAGAAGGGTTTCCACCATTGTTAGCATCTTGATTTTCAGTTTCACTTTGAGATTGTTCTACTGTTGTGCGTAGGTCTTCGAACATCTCTTCAAACCGGTCAGCGCCATTGTCGCCATCCCCGGTGTCATGCACATCAACAGGGTGTTCAATAACATCTACATCAAAGTATTCTCCATGATATATCCAGCGAGTATATGTACTTTCTATGCCATACGTCAATATGTGCGTGTTCGCTACGGTCTGATGTTGGTACTTATGATTAAGGCATTTTCTACATGGGCAGAGTATTTTATCATCCTCGCTGAATTTCTCTTGAATGAAGTTCATAAATTCTTTGACACCTTCGATGTACTCACGGTAAAACAATGTACCATGAATCCAACGCCTATGCATCTGCATTGCAGAAAAAGAACCAACTCAATAAAAGGTTTACCCCGGCCATCAAATTAATGTCTACAATATAGCAAACTAAACTAAGTTCAGAATTAAATTATACTGCTTCGCACTATACTGAACAGTATGCATTGGGGTATCTCTCCTACTGTAGTTTTTCTGCAGTATTGAAAAGAGAGGTCTCAACCACTTTTAAAAAAACTGAACCAAGTTCATCCTGTTGATGTCGTCATCTACACTACAGATCAGAAAATCTGCTATATTTTAAATGGAATTTGCTGGTTGCTGATTACTTTCAGCACGTCTCAAACTAAGCTAGCTCGTTAATGGATTGGTTGGTGGAGCACACTTGTATACAGGAGGCTGAACTCGTGCATGGCGATGTAGCTGCAGGTGATTAACTCAGTGTTGCTTTTTAGGTGTTGCTGTTAATACATGATATACATTCAAAACTGCAGCAAAACAAAACGACCCAAATGCATAGGTGGACTTGACAAAACTAAGAAAAACTATAGTTTTTAAAAACTAGAGTATTTCTTGCATGCACATAAGTATATTGTGGTTTTCACACTATACGTGAGCACTACTGGAATCAGGGTCTTTGCCGTCTGCCATAGCAGACGGCAAAGGCCTGCCTGGCGGACGGCAAAGCCATTGCCGTCCGCCAGCAGACGGCCAACAGTCCGGCCGAACAGTAGCCGGCAAAGGACACTTTGCCGTCTGCTGGCAGACGGCAAAGAAGCCAAGCTCTTTGCCGTCTGCTGGCAGACGGCAAAGCCCCTGGACGGCAGACAAAAGGTGCCAACCCCGTTAGGGGGCTAACGGCGCTCTTTGTCGTCTGCTGGCAGACGGCAAAGAGCTGCAGCTGACATCAGCTGGGCCAACGCAGGCTCTTTGCCGTCTGCCAGCAGACGGGAAAGAAGCAAAGGTCTTCGCCGTCTGCCAGCAGACGGCAAAAAGGCCAAATAGGCCAGCCCAGGTTGCACAGGCTGCTGCCACATGGCCTCTTTGCCGACTGCTAGCAGACGGCAAATCTCTTTGCCGTCTGCTAGCAGACGGCAAAGTGGCTATATTGCCACTGTTTTTTTTTCTTAAATTCAATCAATTTCACAGATATATATATATATATATATATATTCATTTCAAAATATTTCAACAAGTACATATAGCCAACATATCCCTGCCATATGGATATGATCATCCAACACATATATACACCAAATGAAAAGTCCAACATATCCAACAATTAAGCAAAAGGTCCATATAGTTTCATCCATACATACATATATAGGTAGCAAGTTTCACATTGTTCATCCTACAAAATCACAACAAAAAGGAAGGACAAGGAGAAGAATAGACTCCAACGCAAGCTTCCGTGATCTGAAGCCAATCTGCAAAATGGGAAAGAAGAAAGTTAGAAGAAGAAGAAGACTAGAAGAAAAAGAAGAAAAAGAAGAAGAAGAAGACTAGAAGAAGAAGAAGAAAAAGAAAGAGAAGAAAAATTATTTTTCTTCTCTTTCTTTTTCTTCTTCTTATTGCTTACTTGTGTCATTTTAGAGCTAACCTAGTTAAATAGGCCATTTTTGACCTAAATATGCTAAGTATGGCATAAATGAACTAAATAAGCTAAGTATAGGTCATTTCAGAGCTAACCTAGGTAATTATGCCATTTTTGAGCTAATTAAGCATATTAAGTCATTTTGGAGCTAAATAGGTCATTTCTTAAGCATATTATGTCATTTTTGAGCTAGCTAAGCATATTGAGTCATTTCGGAGGAATAAATGCTAAGTATAGGTCACTTTAGAGCTATCCTAGGTTAAATAGGTCATTTGTGAGCTAATTAAGGTTATTATGTCATTTTTGAGCTAGCTAACCATATAAATTCATTTTTGGAGGAATAAATGCTAAGTATATGTCATTTTAGAGCTTTCCTAGGTTAAATAGGTCATTTTGGAGCTAAATAGGTGATTTCTTAAGCTAAGCTAAGTATAGGTCATTTGAGAGCTATCCGTGGTAAAATTGGTCATTTTGGAGCTAATTAAGGTTATTATGTCATTTTGGAGGAAATAATGCTAAGTACAGGTCATTTTAGAGCTAAATATGTCATTTCTTAAGCTAAGCTAAGTATAGGTCATTTGAGAGCTATCGATGGTAAAATTGGTCATTTTGGAGCTAAGTAAGGTTATAATGTCATTTTCGAGGAAACTAAGCTAAGTATACGGCATTTTGGAGATAAATAGGTCATTTCTTAAGCTAAGGCATTTGTTATGCTAAACACTTGCGAAAACTTACCGTCATCACGGAGGTGTAGTTGTAGGACCGGTCGCGCCAGTGGTTGACGGAGGAGGATCGGTCGATGCTTGTCGGGAGTTATGCTGCACCAAAGATCATTTCCAATGTATCGTTAGCATGATGCAACTCAAATGTGAAGACTAGTAACTAATGACCATTCAAATGAAACTCACCGTGCCCGCCGAAGCAATGACTGGCATCGGCGGAGGGGTCGTGCCGGTCTTCTCGCACAGGGTCTGCACATTTGGTTTTGACGAGTCAGTCATATTAGATACTACTGTAAGGAACATTACGTGCATGATTTGGCTAATATGCAGAAGAAACTTACCGTGAACATCTCGTATAGGGCCCGGTTAGCCATCATGTTCCGGTTCCTCTCCTCCAACACATTAGCCGTCCTGTCCTCAAGCTCCCTCTCCCTCTCCGCCGCCTGCTGGTCCCTCTCCTCTAGAAGCGCCTGGGTCTTCGCTCTCTCTGCCTCAATAGCAGCCTGCAACACCACTCGTTAGCATTGTAATCATCGACGGCCGCACACACAATGTAATGAAGGAAAGGTATCTGAGTCCGTATAACTAACCTTGAATTCGAGCTCCACTGGCCATGCACGAGGCAATATCTTAGGATCGGAGCTGGTCTGGCGCTTCTTGATCTGCGGGAAAGTGCTACTACAACGTATCAGTCCATTCCCAATGGCTAACGAGCCATGTTGCCTCCGGCCACCAGATATCATCACCAGCTCTGGATCAAGAGGTTGCTGGCTCGGGTTAAAGTCCGGCCCTTTCCTCGCCTTCCCCTCGTCTCTGTACCTCACAAGCTTGTTGTGGGAGGCGCGGTTGCTGAATTTCTCTGGATCATCGAGGTCAGACTCAGAGAATGCCTTGGCCTTCTTGTACGAGGCAGTATTGGACATGGCATAGAGGTCGAACAGCTGTGGCACTGGAGCCTTGTTCTCTCACGCCTAAAAGAGAGGAACAGAGTATTAGTTGAGGGCTCAAGCTAGCATGAAGAATAAATTTGCATGAATCATGAAGCAAACCACATACCCAGTTTTCCCCGTACTGATGTAGGTTGACGCTGCCTAGATGGTGTGGGACACCTTTCATTTTGCCACGCTTGTCCTTTGCAGTGTCGTGGGTGGAGCGCCATTGGGGAGAGCACCACTCATCCACCAACGCCTCCCAACAGTCCATCCTATCCGCACACCATCTCGGGGGCACCTAAGTTAAGCAAGAGAAATTTGAGCGCTACGCCTACGAATCAAATCAAGGAAACTAAGTACAAGGCCTTAAGAATAGGTAATTACCTTCCTGTACTTCTCCTTACTCAGAAACTTGACGCGGCACTTCTCTCTTTTCCTCCTAATACCAGCCGAGGCGAAGTAGTCTCGAACAGCCTGCGTCCGAGCCCCGTGCCGAAAGTTTTGAAGTAGGCGCCTGCACTCGTTGTCGATAACCCGAGCCGCGGCCTTCTCCTGTCCCTCAGCACACCTGTAGAAGGTCTACAATAAAACAAGAAAACACGGATTAGTACAATCACTAGGGTTGCCAATCAAAGAAGGAAACACAACGTAGACGGCAAAGGAGAAATTACCCAAAACGTCTGGATCACAATGTCGGCCACCTTGTGGCACTCGACATCGCCGATCCTATGCCCCGGCGGGGCCGGGGCAGCCAAGTAGTGCTCCCAGGTCATTCCTAGCTCTGGAACCCGGCCCTCACCGGGCAACGTGACCCACCCCGGGAAGCTCTAGCGACAAATCACACCAAGGACACTGTTGGGCCTGCGGACACGAGGCTCGTGTGTCCAAGACCTGCAGTATGACAAGGCCAACGCATTAGATATTCGAAGAAACGTGAAGGCAAAAGGTTAAAAAAGAGTAAATGCAGTTACTTGTCCCCGTTAGGCGCAATCAACCACCTCTGGTCGGGGGTCGCCGGGGTGGGCGGGAGCTTTGTACCACCACGCTGGTAGACTTTGCGCCCCTCAACCCACTCACCCTCGCTATAGCTATCAGAACTATAGCCACCCTCAGCACGGCCACTCGACTCCGTCGAGTCCGCCCATGGGTTCCGCTGCGACTCAGCGTGATCCCTGCTGAGCTCCGGAGTCTCGTGGGACGGAGTCTCGTGGGACGAAGGCTCGTCGGCCCGACGCTCGTCGGCCCGAGGCTCGTCGGCCATAGGCGCGTCTGCCATAGGCTCGTCGGCCCGAGGCTCGTGGACCGGAGTCCGAGACGGGTCCACCTCAGGCGGCTCCATCTCAGACGGAGCACTCCTGTGGTCGGGTGAATCAGCTGGGGGTGGCGGCGAGGAAGGCGTAGTAGCAGCCTTCCTACCTCTCCCGCCGCCACGTCCACCTCTACCAGCCTTCTTCCCCCCCCGACCTCTCCCGGCCGAAGAAGAAGCGACCGCCAGTGGTGTCTGCATACTGAGATCCAGCGCTCTCCGGAGGCTATGGGGTGGAATGGAACTACCCCTCCCACCACGCGCCGTGGTAGGAGCCTCGGAGCGCTCTCGACCCACGCCCACCATCTGTCAACACCTGCAATGACAAAGAGTAAACGAAATTAGTACAACATAAAAAGAATGAATACCTGGCATGAATAATATGTATATAATTTAAGTGTATCATCATCATGAACATAATAAAAAATTGAATACCTAAAAAATTGAATACTTAATTTAAGTGTCGGGGTGTCGGGGTCGTGGTGTCGGGGTGTCGTGTCGGGGTCGGGGTGTCGTGTCGGGGTCGGGGTGTCGGGTAGGGGTGTCGGGTCGGGGTGTCGTGGTGTCGGGGTGCCGTGTCGGGGTCGGGGTGTCGGGTCGGGGTCGGGGTGTCGGGTCGGGGTGTCGTGGTGTCGGGGTGTCGTGTCGGGGTCGGGGTGTCGGGGTGTCGTGTCGGGGTCGGGGTGTCGGGGTGTCGGGGGTGTCGTGTCTGGGTGTCGTGGTGTCGGGGTGTCAGGGGTGTCGGGGTGTCGGGGTCGGGGTGCCGTGTTGGGGTCGGGGTGTCGGGTCGGGGTCGGGGTGTCGGGTCGGGGTGTCGTGGTGTCGGGGTGTCGTGTTGGGGTCGGGGTGTCGGGGTGTCGTGTCGGGGTCGGGGTGTCGGTGTGTCGGGGGTGTCGTGTCTGGGTGTCGTGGTGTCGGGGTGTCAGGGGTGTCGGGGTGTCGGGGTCGGGGTGCCGTGTCGGGGTCGGGGTGTCGGGGTGTCGGGGTCGGGGTGTCGGGTCGGGGTCGGGTTGTCGGGTCGGGGTGTCGTGGTGTCGGGGTGTCGGGGTGTCGTGTCGGGGTCGGGGTGTCGTGTGGGGTCGGGGTGTCGGGGTGTCGGGGGTGTCGTGTCTGGGTGTTGTGGTGTCGGGGTGTCAGGGGTGTCGGGGTGTCGGGGTCGGGGTGCCGTGTCGGGGTCGGGGTGTCGGGGTGTCGGGGTCGGGGTGCCGTGTCGGGGTCGGGGTGTCGGGTCGGGGTGTCGTGGTGTCGGGGTGTCGTGGTGTCGGGGTGTCGTGTCGGGGTCGGGGTGTCGGGGTGTCGTGTCGGGGTCGGGGTGTCGGGGTGTTGGGGGTGTCGTGTCTGGGTGTCGTGGTGTCGGGGTGTCAGGGGTGTCGGGGTGTCGGGGTCAGGGTGCCGTGTCGGGGTCGGGGTGTCGGGGTGTCCTTTTCTTTTATTTCCTATCTTTCTTCTACTTCTTCTTCTTTCCTTTTTCTTCTTCTCTTCTTCTTTCCTTTTTCTTCTCCTAAATCTTACTCCTATTACCTAAACTAGTAAACGTGCACGTGCACCGCACGTCTTGTGAAGAAGACTTGATTTGCTCTCTCCTAACCTCTCTCTCTAAGGCTATAAGACATGGTTTGCTCTCTCCTAAACTCTCTCTCTAAGGCTATAAGACATGGTTTGGTCTCTCCTAACCTCTCCCTCTAAGGGGATAAGGGCGGAGATAGTTTGCCCCCTCCCTTTGTCATCAAGATAGTGGGTCCTTGCCTCGTCGACGCCACCCCAAAATAATATACCGTGCTCTCCTCCCACCTTCGTCGTGTTGTAGTGAACCCAAAAATTATTGATAACTCACCGTTCATGTCATATTTTTCTCTTATGGGGGAAAATACAATATATTTATTGTTTATGTTGGGAAGCAGACAAAAATAGTCCAGCTGGGTTATGCTGTTCACTGCCTATTTTGAGCTCCAGAAAGACAGACTAAGACAGCTCCAATCATAGTACCAGCATATGCTCAATGATCCACAAAATGATGTAACCAAGGGCATATGTGGTTCCCAGCCACAGTTTGCTATGCCTAACGTTAGGCTAGTCACAGATTTTTAGGTATGTGTCTAATATGCATTATAAACATTGCTGCACTTTAATATGGCTTTCTGTCACAAACTTTTGACTTTTTGCTTAATCTTCCATGCTTGTGGCCTGTTTTTCTTACTCACACATCTATAGCAAGCTGCACTTTGCCTTAGCTTAGTTCTGGCAAGCTATAAATGATACATGTTGTGCCAAACTTTGCAAATTAGACATTGTTCCTTAAAATATTGTGGTGTTTCATGATACTATTAGCTTTGTAAAAATAGGAAGAAAAAAAAGTAAAGAATATATGCTGCAATAATAAACAATAAATGCTCTATGTTCTGAGGAAGACAAATATAAAACCTATATTACATTAAAGGTGTTGAACCAAGCAAATCGACAAGGGGATGTATCGTTTTATCCGTGAACAAGATGAATCACAGGCTTCCAAGTATTAAAACCAAAATAAATCTCAAATCCTACAAGTTAAAAATTGTGAACCCAATTGGTCTTCAATCCACCAAATACTAAGCTCTCACTATGTGATACATGAAATAAGCATGGCACCAGGTTTATCTAACTAACACAAAAAAAGAACAGGGGAGGAGGGGGTTTACCTTCCGGTGGCTGCGGGTGGGGGGGAGGTGGCTGCGGGGAGGAGGATGGCTGCGGGTGGGGGGAGCTGGCGCCGGCGACGGTGCGGCTCCGGCGGCGGGGCGGGGCGACGCGACGCGGCGCGGCTCCGGCGATGGGGCGGGGCAGGGCGGCTGCCGCGGCCTGGGTCTGCTGGGCGGGGCGGCCGGTGACGGGGCGGGGCGGCGGTGCGGGGGCGGCGGAGGGGGAGGGGCGGGGAAGCGTCGGGCGGCGGCGGCGGGGGACGAAAATTAAAAGGGGATAGGGCGCGGGAGAGAGAGAAGAGAGAGAGGGAGAGAGAGAAGAGAGAGAGGAGGTGGGGGGGTAACGGCCGTTAGGGGGTTATTTTCTTTGCCGTCTGCCAGCGGACAGCAAAGTTTCTTTGCCGTCCGCTAGCAGACGGCAAAGAGGTGGGGTTGGCCGTTGCAGTTAACTGGCCTCCACGGGGCCCCACCCCACCTCTTTGCCATCTGCTAGCGGACGGCAAAGAAAGTTTGCCGTCCGCTGGCAGACGGCAAAGAGATGGCTGATGGCAAACAGTGACTTTGCCATCAGCCTGATCTTTGCCGTCTGCATTGCCAAAGCAGACGGCAAACAACCTGTTTGCCATCTGCCAGCAGACGGCAAAGATCTGGCAGATGGCAAAGTCCCTGATTCCAGTAGTGGAGTAAGCCTTATTGACATTGTTCTCGGAAGCATCAGCAAATAATTACAATTATAGATCCATCAACACATTCAGTAATTGAGTAATCTAAATAGCACACCATTAAACCTAAAGGGGAAAAGGTTCACCCCAAATTCTGAAGGGGAAAATTGCAAATCACAATATTTAATCAACAAATTCTAAAGGATAGAGATGATTTCTGCCGGAGACATACCGCTTGCTCCTGGCTGAGGTTGGTGTAGGCAAGAACAGGGGAGTGTCTTGTGCAGCAACTGCTGGCAGAAGCTGGCTCGTTCGTGCAGCAATGGTGGCCGGCGGCTGGATCATTGGCGCGGCAATAGCGGGCGGAGGCTGGCTCGTCTGTGCAGCAAAGGTTGGCGGTGGCAAGGCTGGAGGCCAGCCGGATGTAACCACCCTCGCCCAGGCAGTCGTCGGTGGCACTAGCGGTGGCGACGGCCGACGGCCGATTGGATCTGGAGGATGTGAGAATCGGGAAAAGAAATAAGTCTCCTATGTTTTTCTCCGTGAAGCAACATAATGTAAAATACACTGTCATGTGGGGCATAGAATGACACCCATGTATCCTTTCAGTTTTTTTTTGAGCAAAACGAATGCTCCGACTGACATGTGGGCCAAAGAAGGGGCATGTACGCCACATCAGCAGGAGCGCAGTCCATGACGGTCTGGATGGTGTATATGGACCAAGCAAAAAAAAGATGGTGTATATGGAAAAAATGCTAGCCCGACCAAGCCCACTTGGTCGATTCGTGACAGTTTTCTTGACGGTATCACGACGTCCGTCATCAAGGGCCTGCTATTTTCCAGCCCAATCGAGACTGCAAATCGGTGACGGTACTCGTGACGGGTAAGGGTGAACCGTCGTAATCTGTGACAGAAAGCAAAACCGTCAGAATGAATCCGTCATGTATTAACAAGTTTCTTGTAGTGTTAAGGTCTCCTTTTAATAGAGAACTGGAACAAAGCATTAACACATGGTGAATACATGAACTCCTCAAACTACGGTCATCACCGGAAAGTATCCTGACTATTGTCACTCCGGGGTTTGCGGATCAGAACACGTAATAGGTGCATATGACTAGCAGGATCGGATCAAGAACATAGATATAATGGTGATCACATAAACGGTTCAGATCTGAAATCATGGCACTCGGGCCCTAGTGACAAGCATTAAGCATGGCAAAGTCATAGCAACATCCATCTCAGAACATAGTGGATACTAGGGATCAAGCCCTAACAAAACTAACTCGATTACATGATCAATCTCATCCAACTCCTCACCGACCAGCAAGCCTACGAAGGAATTACTCACTCCCGGTGGGGAGCATCATGGAATTGGCGATGGAGAAGTGTTGATGATGGCGAAGACCAAAGATTCCCCTCTCCAGATTCCCAAACGGGCTCCAGATCTAGCCTCCCGATGAAGAACAGGAGGTGGCGGCGGCTCCGTATCATAAAACGTGATGAAACTTTTTCCTTGATTTTTTTGTCCAAAAATAGGATTTTATTGTGTCGGAATTAGGGTCAGTGGGGCCACGAGGTGGGCACAACCCACCAGGGCGCGCCTGGGGGGGTGGGGGCTGGCGTGCCCTGGTGTATCGTGCCCAGCCAGGGGCCCCCCTCCGGTGGTTCTTGGCTCCGGTATTTTTTATTTATTCTAAAATAAATCTCCAAAAAGTTGCGTCCAGTTCCGAGAACTTTTATTTCTGCACAAAAACAACACCATGGTAGTTCTAGTGAAAACAGCGTCAGTCCGGGTTAGTTTCTTTCAAATCATGCAAATTAGAGTCCAAAACAAGGGCAAAAGTGTGAGGAAAAGTAGATACGATGGAGACGTATCAACTCCCCCAAGCTTAACCGATTGCTTGTCCTCAAACAATTCAGTTGACAAACTGAAAGTGATAAAGAAAAACTTTGACAAACTCTTTTGTTCTTGTTTACATATATATATGCTTAAGTAGCACCCGGGTTTTCAGCAAAGATTATGACTAACCATGCCAGCAATAACTCTTAGAAGTTATATTAACTCATATCAATGACATAAGCAACTAGCGAGCAATAATAAGATATCTCAAACGCCAACACTTTCTCAAAACAATCATGATACAATATGACAATAGTGGTATCTCGCTAGCCCTTTCTGAGACCGCAAAACATAAATGCAGAGCACCTCCAAAGTTCAAGCAACGACTAAACATTGTAATTCATGGTAGAAAAGATCCAGTCATGCTGCACTGAACATCAACTATACATAATGCATGAGGATGACAATAGTCTCAGGTCTGGCGCTTATTTGAGAAGGTGATGACTCAACATAAAAGTAAATAGATAGTCCCTTCGCAGAGGGGAGCATGGATTTGCAGAGGTGCCGGATTTCAAGTTTTAAAACAGAGATAGATATAATTTTGGGAGGTACACCCTTCCTGTGAACGTCACGACCAAGAGTTATCAATATCTTCCATGCTAAACAAATTAGCGGCGGTTCCCAAGCGGTAAAAGTAAAGGTTTACTCCCCCTCCACCAACAATCACACTCCACGGCTAGCCGCATCCACGGGTACCGTCCAAACCAACAACATTCCTGGGGGAGTTTTGTTTAATTATTTGTAATTTTTGATTTTGGGACTGGGAATCCCTATTACCGCCCCTCTTGTGTAAGGACGAGTGAATAAACACTCATCATGAGAATAACCCGCTTAGCATGGAAGATACTGACCGCCCCTGTTGCTCCATGAGCGGTCCAGGCACACAAAACAGATGTTCAGTTGAATTTTTAGAGATGGCACATGCAAATTTACTTTGGAAAAGCAGGGTTATACCGCATATGGGTAGATATAGTGGACTCATCTGGAATAACTTTGGTTGAAGGATTTTGATGCACAAGCAGTATTCCCGCTTAGTACAGGCAAAGGCTAGCAAATAGATTGAGAAGCGGCCAGCTAGAGAGCGAAAACGGTCATGAACAAGCATTACATATAATAAACATTGACTACTAGCATGAGTAGGATATGGACACCATGAACATAAATATCATGAAAGCTATGTTGGTTTTGATTCAACTACATGCGTGAACATATGCCAAGTCAAGCCACTTGAATCATTCACAGGAGGATACCATATCATCATACCACATCACAACCATTTTAATGCATGTTGACATCCAAGATAAATCATTATCCACTCCTAGCTACTTAAGCATGGCATGAACAACTATAATCTCTAATTACAAAAAGAAAAACAATTTGAGTTCATACCCGCTTTTCTCTGCCACAGTCAATTCATCAAATATCGTCATTATTGCCTTTCACTTGCACGACCGAATGATAAGAAAATAATAATAGTGCAAGAGTGTCGTGGACTAAGCTGGAATCTGCAACATTTTATTCAGGAGGAGAAGACAAGGTAACATGGGCTCTTTGTTAGATTAACAATAGTGCATATGAGAGCCACTCAACATTTTCATCGTGGTCTTATCCTTGGTACGACTCAAAGAAAAATAAAAGAATTTTAGAGAAATAGACTGAAATATTTTTGGAGTTTTTGGTTTTTTCTTGAAGAAAGCGAATTAAAGAGAAAAACAAAAACCAGAAAAACTATTTACATGGGAAAGCTCCCAACAAGAAAAAGAAGAAACGAGAAATCTTTTTGGGTTTTGTTTTGATACTACAACTAAATTAAGCTAGAAAGAAAAATTGAAAAGAAGTGAGAAATATTTTTGGGTTTTCTCAAAGTTTTTCAAACACACAAAGAAGAAAGCGGGAAAACAAATTCAACATGGATATTACAATGAAAAAGTATGAACACCGACAACTGAAATGAAATGTGTGAACATAAATGTAATGTCGGTGGAAATACATACTCCCCCAAGCTTAGGCTTTTAGCCTAGCTTGGTGATCAGCGTCTGCATGGATAATAGTCTGAGCGATAGCTCATCGAGGCCCTTGGTGCAAATTCCTCGGCCCTCCTGGCAGATTCGACCTCCGCATTGTACGCATGGGCTTCGATCTCAAGAACATAGTATCTTCCCCTACTGTGAAAATCAAAGAGAGCAGGAGCAGGCAAAGTGGCAGGCTCAATTTTTTTTATTAAATCTCAAGTTATAGGTATAGTTAGTTGTCGTGCCCGTAAGGAACTTATGCGCTTCATGGCCTCAAAGTCTAAATACTGAATAGGTAAAATGGGGTCATTAGGCCAAGGTGATACATTTAGTCTCTCTGCTACACGGGAGGCATAAATTCCTCCATAAAAATTACCACTAGCAGCATTGTGCTGCACTCTCCATGCAACAATTGCTCCGAGATTATAACATTTATTTCCAGTTATGGCAGTGTGCATGAGACTCAAATCAGGAGTACACAGTGTGCTACAATCTTGTTTCCCTACGATACATTTGCCATTAAAGAGTGCGAAGTAGTGTATTGATGGGAAATGCATACTTTTAATTCTTCCTTGTGTTACTCCCCTATCTTCACCATAGCAAAGATTAACCAAAAATGACTCGTATTCAGATTTTGTTGGTTCATCAAGGGAACCCCAATATGGAAGTTTGCATGCTTCACTGAACATTTCTAACGGCATGGTGAAGGAACGGTCATAAAGGTTGAATGAAACTCTAGACTCACGAGGAAAATATTTAATTTTCTTTGTGAATGTTTTCGTCAGTTCGAGATGTTGAGGGAACTTATCTGTGATGAAGGGAGCAAGTTCTGTATTGTGGATATATTGTTCAAATTTCCCCTTAATACCTGCACCTTCCATGAACTCGTCGCACGGCCACAAGCATGATTTGGTGGCAGCATCTCGCATCGAGCTTTCGCTTGGCTGAACATAAGATTGTCGAACCGAGCTTCCACTTGATGAGGCCTCCGAGGGTCTCCTGCTCGAAGAACTCCTAAAGAATTGCATTTTTATTTGCGAACAAAATTCAAGTAGCAATCCCTCCAAACAGTTTCGGAAACGGAGCTTCGAGCAAAGAGATCGAAATCCACGGGTTTGAGAGCAAGAACACGGGAATGGTGATTGTGATGATTTTTTTCCAGAGGTAGGGGATGATGTGGCCTAAAGGAATAAGTGAGGGGGCCCACGTGGGGGCCACAACACACCAGGGCGTGCCTGGGGGTGCTGGCGTGCCCCCAGGCACGCCAGGTATTATTTGTGCCAGAAATTCATAAATATTCGGAAAAAAATCGTATCAAATTTTCATGACATTTTGAGAACTTTTATTTTTGGGTCAATTTTTAATGCACAGAGAAAACAGAAAACAGGAGAATCATGGTTTTTTTATTTTATTTGACTAACTAAAACAGAAAATAAAAAGTGGGAACAGAGAGTTGTGCTTACTAGATTCATCAACTTCATACTTCTCAAAAACGATCCATTAATAAGGTTGGTCAAGTCTTATTAACAACCACTTCCGATTAGCATGAAACCGAAGAACTTCGTAAAACACTAAGTTACCTCAATAGGGATGTGCATATCCCCAACAATAAGTATATCATATTTCTTTTTGGCAGTAGGTAGAGGTAATTAAAAACTTCCAATAGTGATGGTCGGAGATTCTTCAATAACATTTATACCATTCACTTGGAATTGTTTCTTCGGAAAGTGCACCGTGTGCTCATTACCATTGATATGAAAAGTGACTTCGCTTTTATTGCAACCAATAACAGCCCCTGCAGTATTCAAAAAGGGTCTACCGAGGATAATTGACATGTTGTCATCCTCGGGCATCTCAAGAATAACAAAGTCCGTTAAGATAGTAGCATTTGCAACAAAAACGGGCACATCCTCACAAATACCGGTAGGTATGGCAGTTGATTTGTTAGCCATTTACAATGATATTTTAGTATGTGTGAGTTTATTTAAATCAAGTCTCTTATATAAGGAGAAAGGCATAACACTAACACCGGCTCCCAAATCACACAAAGCAGTTTTGACATAGTTTCTTTTAATGGAGCAAGGTATAGTTGGTATTCCTGGATCTCCAAGTTTTATAGGCACTCCATCCTTAAAAGAGTAATTAGCAAGCATGGTGGAGATTTTAGCTTCAGGTATCTTTCTTTTATTAGTGATGATGTCTTTCAAATATTTTGCATAAGGGGCCATCTTTAGGATATCAGTTAAGTGGGTACACAAAAAGACTGGCCTAATCATTTCAGCAAAGCGTTCAAATTCTTCATCATCCTTTTTCTTAGATGGTTTAGGTAAAAAGGGCATGGGTTTCTGAACCCATGGCTCTCTTTCCTTACCATGTTTTCTAGCCACAAAGTCTCTTTTATCATAACGTTTATTTGTAGGTTGTGGGTTATCAAGATCAGCAGCAGGCTCTATTTCAACATCATTATCTGGTTTTTATCATTATTAGGTTGAGCATCTTCATGAACATTATCATTATCATTTTCATTATCACTAGGTGAACGTTCATTACCAGATTGAGTTTTAGCATCAAAAATAGAGACATATTATCAGGAGGTTTTTGTATCTCAGGTTCACTAGAGGTATGCAAAGTCCTATCATTTTTTTTCTTTTTCTTTCTAGAAGGACTAGGTGCATTAGTATTAATTCTCTAAGAGTCTTGTTCAATTCTTCTAGGATGACCTTCAGGATAAAGAGGTTCTTGGGTCATTCTACCTCCTCTAGTTACTACTCTAGCAGCAAAATCATTCATATTATTATTCATTTCATCAAGCAATTCTTTTTGAGACTTAGCAACTTGTTCTAACTGAGTTTGAACCATAGAGGCATACTTTCCTACACCTCTAACATCATTACTGATTCTAAATAGCAAGTCACTCAAGCGAGCAATCATATCAGAGTTATATTTCAATTGTTTCAAGACATGTGCATTGAAATGATCTTGCTTCGTAATATAGTTGTCAAACTCATATAAGCACTGACTAGGATGTTTATTGTAAGGTATATCACCTTCATCAAACTTTAATAAAGAATTTACCTCTACCACCTGTGGAGGTGGTGGTGTGTCAAGGCCATGTATTTCTTCAATAGGTGGTAAATTCTTAACATCCTCAGCTTTAATCTCTTTTTCTTTCATAGATTTCTTTGCCTCTTGCATATCTTCAGGACTGAGAAATAAGATACCCCTCTTCTTCGGAGTGGGTTTGAGCGGTGGTTCAGGAAGAGTCCAATCATCGTAATTCTTGAATATGTTATTCAATAGTTCCTCACCTTGTTCAACAGTTCGTTCCCTGAAAACACAACCAGCACAACTATCTAGGAAGTCCCTAGAAGCATCTGTTAGTCCATTATAGAAGATATCAAGTATTTAATTTTTCTTGAGAGGGTGATCAGGCAAAGCATTAAGCAATTGAAGAAGCCTCCCCCAAGCTTGTGGGAGACTCTCTTCTTCAATTTGCACAAAGTTAAATATTTCCTGTAAGGAAGCTTGTTTCTTATGAGCAGGAAAATATTTTTCAGAGAAAGAGTAAATCATATCCTGGGGACTACGCACACAACCAGGAGTAAGAGTATTGTACCATGTCTTAGCATCACCCTTTAATGAGAATGGAAATAACTTGAGAATGTAATAGTAGTGAATCTTCTCATCATTAGCAAAAAGGGTGGCTATATCATTCAGTTTGGTAAGATGTGCCACTACAGTTTCAGTTTCATAGCCATGGAAAGGATCAGATTCAACCAAAGTAATTAACTCTGGGTCGACAGAGAATTAATAATCCTTATCGGTAACAAAGATAGGTGAAGTAGCAAACTTAGGATCACATTTCATTCTAGCATTCAAAGTCTTTTCCTTATACTTGCGTAGCAATTTCTTAAGATCGTTTCTATCCTAGCAAGAAAGAATTTCTCTAGCTCTCTCTCCATCTAAAACATAACCTTCAGGTATCTTAGGCATTTCAAATCTAGGAGAGCTAGGACTAATAGGTGTTTCATAGTCCTCAGTTTCAAGGTCTTCATTAGTTTTAGCAATCTCGTCAGTTTCAGTAATTTCATTCTCTTTAGCTCTAGCAATTTGTTCATCAAGAAATTCACCTAGTGGCACATTATCATCAAGCATGGTACTAGCATCATCATAAGCATCATTCATAGCAGAGGTAGCATCATCAATAACTTGCGACATATAAGGATTACTAGCATTTGGTGGTGTTGCAAGCTTACTCATAATAGAAGGTGAATCAAGTGCAGAGCTAGATGGCAATTCCTTACCTCCCCTCGTCTTAGAGGAAAAAATCTTGGTCTTTGGAACCTTCAGATTCTTCATAGTGATCAATTGATATAAATCCCAAGTTACTCAACAAATATAGCTATGCTCCCCGGCAACAGCGCCAGAAAAAGGTCTTGATAACCCACAAGTATAGGGGATCGCAACAATTTTCGAGGGTAGAGTATTCAACCCAAATTTATAGATTCGACACAAGGGGAGCCAAAGAATATTTGCGAGTATTAGCAGCTGAGTTGTCAATTCAACCACACCTGGAGATTAAATATCTAGAGCAGAGTGATCAGTAGCACAGTAGTATGATAGTTTTGATAGTAGTAGCAGCAGTAACAATAACGGTAACAGTGATAGCAATAATTTTGTAGCAGTTGGAACAGTAGCAGCAGCAATAGTAACTTAGCAAGAACAATAAGTGGAAAACTTGTAGGCACTAGATCGGTGAACTCGTTGGATGATATTCATCATCTAACAGTCATAACCTAGGGCGACATAGAACTAGCTCCAGTTCATAAATGTAATATAGGCATGTATTCCGTAAATAGTCATACGTGCTTATGGAAAATAACTTGGATGACATCATTTTTCCTACCCTCCCGTGCCAGTGGGGTCCATAAGGAAACTAAGGGATATTAAGGCCTCCTTTTAATAGAGAACTAGAACAAAGCATTAACACACGGTGAATACATGAACTCCTCAAAATACGGTCATCACCGGAAATTATCCCGACTATTATCACTCCGGGGTTTGCGGATCAGAACATGTAATAGGTGCATATGACTAGCAAGATCGGATCAAGAACATAGATATAATGGTGATAAGATAAACGCTTCAGATCTGCAATCATGGCACTCAGGCCCTACGACAAGCATTAAGCATGGCAAAGTCATAGCAACATCAATCTCAGAACATAGTGGATACCAGGGATCAAGCCCTAACAAAACTAACTCGATTACATGATGAATCTCATCCAACTCCTCACCGACCAGCAAGCCTACGAAGGAATTACTCACTCCCGGTGGGGAGCATCATGGAATTGGCGATGGAGAAGGGTTGATGATGACGAAGACCGAAGATTCCCCTCTCCGGAGCCCCAAACGGGCTCCAAATCTGGCCTCCCGATGAAGAACAGGAGGTGGCGGTGGCTCCGTATCGTAAAATGCGATGATACTTTTTCCTTGATTTGTTTCTCCAAAAATAGGATTTTATAGCGTCGGAATTAGGGTCAGTGGGGCCACGAGGTGGGCACAACCCACCAGGGCGCGCTTGGGGGGGCTGGCGTGCCCTGGTGTATCGTGCCCAGCCAGGGGCCCCTCTCCGGTGTGTGACACCCTGATTTTGGCAACTTTTTCGTTTCAAAAACATGTGGGTTTTATTTGCAATTTAGTTGATTTTCAAAATCTTTTTAGTTGAGTTAACCTATGTCTTGTTAAAAAAATTCTTCAAGCATCCCAAAACCTTTATCATCTTGATAAAACCCTTCCATGCTCTCCTGGATAATTTTTCCAATATTTAATCTTTTTCCTAAAATCATTTTCTCAATTTGGGAATTTAGGTCATCACTATGGGTTGTGAAGCAACCTATAGTTTGGGTGGTCAATTAACATCTATGTGAGGGCCACAAGCTCATCTAGTTTCTGGACCAGAATGTTGGTTTTCAAAGCAACTATATTCATTTCTTTCTCAAACCCTCTCAAACTTTGCCAGTCTCTAGTCCTTCCAACCTAGATGATCCCAGACATCTCCATTGGTTCTATCTCAATCTTATTTTCTCTCCAGAATCCTCTCAAGTTAGCTGGCAGAAGCTGTTGCTGAGGTTACCCATCGCACCAGAGTGTATCTGGTCGATCCAGTGGTATAGAGAGGCTAGGGGGTCGAAGGTCTAGACCCTGGACAAGGAATGCCAGGCCTGCGTGGCTTCCTGATGGCCGCACCCGTGGTGATCACGGTGCTGGCATACCACAGGGCACGCTCTGCGCGGCGCAAGAGACTGACGCGCTCGCCCGAGCCGTCTTTCGCTGCCCCCCTTGTCCTTGGTGCCGACAGCATCCCTGGCGAGCGCGTGTCGCCTCCCGAACCATCCTGACCGCCAGCGAAGGCCGCCTCCGCTCCCAGCCAAGCTCCGCCATGGGCAGAACAGTTGGCTCCGGCCACTGTGGTCGTTCGCAAGCTCTTAATGGCTCCGGACCTGTCCCGTCGCTCCCCCTACCCTCCTCCATCACCTCAATTCGCACCGCGACGGCCAGCTCATCGTCCTAGCTGCAGTGGCCGGCCCGAGCCTTGCCGCTTCGGGAGGGATCGGCAGAGCTCGCCGCTGGCCTATAAAAGGGCCTGCCTGGCCCCTCCTACCTCCTCATCCCCTGCTCCCCACCTCTGAATCGCCATAGTGTTCCCCAGCAAGAGCCGGGAGCTCGTCTCCCTCGACTCCGACGAAGGCTCCGCCGTCTGAATCTTCCCTGTCGCCAGCCTCCTCCACCCTCCTTCCTAGCCTTCTGAGCCCTCCTTTGAGTCCAGTAGGTTCCCCTGGTTCGCCTAGAGCTCATCCCCGATTGGATTGCTGCCGGATTGGACCTCCCCAACGATCACCGAACGCCGCCACCGCCGGAGAAGAAGGGGCCGATGCCGTCCGTCCATCCCCGAAGAAGCTGCGGGTACGTGCATGTTTGTCTCTGAGTGCCCGATCCATTCCCATCCTCTCCGAGCGCCGCCGCCATCTCTGTCGCCGGCGACCGTCGCCGGAGCTGCGCCCTGTCCCTGCCTTCCCTCTCTCTCTCTCTGTTTCAAATGACAGGTCCCACCTGTCGGCCGCGCCCGAAGCGGTAAGTGGAGGCGCCCCCTCCACTTTACGCTTTCGGCGTGGCCCCTCTTGATTTTCTAATTTTTCTATTTAAATTCAGATTTTGACCAGACTTTGACCATTAATAATAGTCTTGAACCCCTTTATTTATTGACAAATTCTGGTATTTTTCCTATACCCACAGAATATCTGGTTAATAAAAATGCTTTATGTGACACTTTCAATTGTGTTTTCAAAATATTTCCAGAGGGAGATTTTGGTACCTTTGAAGATCAAGAGTGTTTAAACCACCCAATAGAGCAAGGCAAGCCATGATACCCATTTCATGCATGCATTTCTCTTGCATTGCATCTTTATATGCATTAGGCTAATTTAATTGATATAGATAATTCCTAGTAATATTTAAATATTTAAGTATTGTGTTGAACCACTATAGTTGACAAATGAACTTAGTGGTTGATCTTGAGTCACCTGTCCGGGCATACTCGTGCAACCACATTTGCCGGTATGGGACGGCCCTGACCGGGCCTGACTGCGTGATCTTTCACCGGTACCTCCAAAGAGGGAGGGTTATGCACGCACGCTACCCTGATCAGGTAGGCGATGATAACCCTGTGAGCCCAGTTGATAGTTGAGTTTATGCCGGCGTCTCCGTTTGGGACAGTAGCCCCCGTTTGGGTCTACATAGTTTGGCCACGACGGTGGCAGGTGTCATGAGGACACAGGGGCCACCCAAGGCTGACCTCCGGGGGAGGAAGAGTGCCGGTGGTACGATGAAAGAGTCACGGGTCAGGCAGGTTTTGTTGAAGCAACACTGGTCCATCCGAATGGGATCACGAGGCCAGGTGCTTCATGGTGTGGCTAAAGTGCGCAACCTCTGCAGAGTTTAAAATCTATTCGAATAGCCGTGTCCACGGTATTGGACAGCCTGTCCAGACCTCAGTAGGTGATCAATCGTATTACTGATAGTAATGATGGAAGAACTCGCCTTGCGTTCGGAAGTACTCGATGGTTATGAGTATTCTGAGGGTTGTGGGACAACCCGGAAGAGAGTAAGTGGATGATCAGTACAGTAAGTGAATTACTTAAATGATATCATGTTGATAGCTATGCTATTATTTGCTACATTACTTGGTTGTCGTGAGCTTGCGAGTACATTCAAAGTACTCACCTGGCGTATCTTGCCAGATGCAGGAGAATCCGAGGACGGAGGTCTTGAAGGTGCTGGCTATGCTAACTAGGATGTGTCCACAGCAGTGTCCCTGTGGATGAAGTTGCGCTAGGTTCCGCTACGCAGTAGAAGTACTTGGTATTCCGAGGCCCTGCTATGTGACATAAATAATGTAGATACTGTCATAGCACCGAGGGTGCTTTTGGCCTCGTCATCACTGTAAAATATGCGCCTGTACCCGATGCCTATCAATAAAGTTCAGTTCTGTTCTATACCAAGTTGTTGTGTGTTTCCAGAAGACATGATCTCTGGGTTGGAAACACTGGTAATCCGGTTCTCTGAGCCGGTGTGCCACACGGTGGTTCTTGGCTCCAGTATTTTTTATTTATTCTAAAATAAATCTTCAAAAAGTTTCATCCAGTTCCGAGAACTTTTATTTCTGCACAAAAACAACACCATGGTAGTTCTGCTGAAAACAGCGTCAGTCCGGGTTAGTTTCATTCAAATCATGCAAATTAGAGTCCAAAACAAGGGCAAAAGTGTGAGGAAAAGTAGATACGACGGAGACGTATCAAGGCACGCGGTGGATATCGTTATTTTCTTACCTTCACTGATGATTTGAGTAGATATGGGTATATTTACTTAATGAAACACAAGTCCGAAATGTTTGAAAAGTTCAAGCAATTTCACAGTGAAGTAGAAAATCATCGTAACAAGAAGATAAAGTTTCTACGATGTGGTCGTGGTGGAGAATATTAGAGTTATGAGTTTGGCATGCATTTAAGACAGTTTGGAATTGTTTCACAGCTCACGCCACCTGGAACACCATAATGTAATGGTGTGTCCGAGCATTGTAATCGTACTCTATTAGATATGGTGCGATCTATGATGTCTCTTACTGATCTGCCACTTTCGTTTTGGGGTTATGCATTAGAGACAGCCACATTCACTTTAAATAGGGCACCATCTAAATCCGTTGAGACGACACTGTATGAATTATGGTTTGGCAAGAAACCTAAGCTATCATTTCTTAAGGTTTGGGGCTGCGACGCTTATGTGAAAAGGCTTCAGCCTGATAAGCTCGAACCCAAAGCGGAGAAGTGCGTCTTCATAGGATACCCTAAGGAAACAATTGGATACACCTTCTATCTCAGATCCGAAGGCAAAGTCTTTGTTGCCAAAAATAGATCCTTTCTTGGTTGTCGTGAGCTTGCGAGTACATTCAAAGTACTCACCTGGCGTATCATGCCAGATGCAGGAGAATCCGAGGACGGAGCGCCTGAAGGTGCTGGCTATGCTAACTAGGATGTGTCCACAGCAGTGTCCCTGTGGATGGAGTTGCGCTAGGTTCCGCTACGCAGTAGAAGTACTTGGTATTCCGAGGCCCTGCTATGTGACATAAATAATGTAGATATTGTCATAGCACCGAGGGTGCTTTTGGCCTCGTCATCACTGTAAAATATGCGCCTGTACCCGATGCCTATCAATAAAGTTCAGTTCTGTTCTATACCAAGTTGTTGTGTATTTCCAGAAGAAATGATCTCTCGGTTGGAAACACTGGTAATCCGGTTCTCTGAGCCGGGGTGCCACACGGTGGTTCTTGGCTCCAGTATTTTTTATTTATTCTAAAATAAATCATCAAAAAGTTTCGTCCAGTTCCGAGAACTTTTATTTCAGCACAAAAATAACACCATGGTAGTTCTGCTGAAAACAGCGTCAATCCGGGTTAGTTTCATTCAAATCATGCAAATTAGAGTCCAAAACAAGGGCAAAAGTGTGAGGAAAAGTAGATACGACGGAGACGTATCAAGGCACGCGGTGGATATCATTATTTTCTTACCTTCACTGATGATTTGAGTAGATATGGGTATATTTAGTTAATGAAACACAAGTCCGAAATGTTTGCAAAGTTCAAGCAATTTCACAGTGAAGTAGAAAATCATCGTAACAAGAAGCTAAAGTTTCTACGATGTGGTCGTGGTGGAGAATATCCGAGTTATGAGTTTGGCATGCATTTAAGACAGTTTGGAATTGTTTCACAGCTCACGCCACCTGGAACACCATAGTGTAATGGTGTGTCCGAGCGTTGTAATCGTACTCTATTAGATATGGTGCGATCTATGATGTCTCTTACTGATCTGCCACTATCATTTTGGGGTTATGCATTAGAGACAGCCACATTCACTTTAAATAGGGCACCATCTAAATCCGTTGAGACGACACTGTATGAATTATGGTTTGGCAAGAACCCTAAGCTATCATTTCTTATGGTTTGGGGCTGCGACGCTTATGTGAAAAGGCTTCAGCCTGATAAGCTCGAACCCAAAGCGGAGAAGTGCGTCTTCATAGGATACCCTAAGGAAACAATTGGATACACCTTCTATCTCATATCCGAAGGAAAAGTCTTTGTTGCCAAAAATAAATCCTTTCTTGGTTGTCGTGAGCTTGCGAGTACATTCAAAGTACTCACTTGGCGTATCATGCCAGATGCAAGAGAATCCGAGGACGGAGGTCCTGAAGGTGCTGGCTATGCTAACTAGGATGTGTCCACAGCAGTGTCCCTGTGGATGGAGTTGCGCTAGGTTCCGCTACGCAGTAGAAGTACTTGGTATTCCGAGGCCCTGCTATGTGACATAAATAATGTAGATATTGTCATAGCACCGAGGGTGCTTTTGGCCTCGTCATCACTGTAAAATATGCGCCTGTACCCGATGCCTATCAATAAAGTTCAGTTCTGTTCTATACCAAGTTGTTGTGTGTTTCCAGAAGAAATGATCTCTGGGTTGGAAACACTGGTAATCCGGTTCTCTGAGCCGGGGTGCCACACGGTGGTTCTTGGCTCCAGTATTTTTTATTTATTCTAAAATAAATCATCAAAAAGTTTCGTCCAGTTCCGAGAACTTTTATTTCAGCACAAAAATAACACCATGGTAGTTCTGCTGAAAACAGCGTCAATCCGGGTTAGTTTCATTCAAATCATGCAAATTAGAGTCCAAAACAAGGGCAAAAGTGTGAGGAAAAGTAGATACGACGGAGACGTATCAAGGCACGCGGTGGATATCATTATTTTCTTACCTTCACTGATGATTTGAGTAGATATGGGTATATTTACTTAATGAAACACAAGTCCGAAATGTTTGAAAAGTTCAAGCAATTTCACAGTGAAGTAGAAAATCATCGTAACAAGAAGATAAAGTTTCTACGATGTGGTCCTGGTGGAGAATATCCGAGTTATGAGTTTGGCATGCATTTAAGACAGTTTGGAATTGTTTCACAGCTCACGCCACCTGGAACACCATAGTGTAATGGTGTGTCCGAGCGTTGTAATCGTACTCTATTAGATATGGTGCGATCTATGATGTCTCTTACTGATCTGCCACTATCATTTTGGGGTTATGCATTAGAGACAGCCACATTCACTTTAAATAGGGCACCATCTAAATCCGTTGAGACGACACTGTATGAATTATGGTTTGGCAAGAAACCTAAGCTATCATTTCTTAAGGTTTGGGGCTGCGACGCTTATGTGAAAAGGCTTCAGCCTGATAAGCTCGAACCCAAAGCGGAGAAGTGCGTCTTCATAGGATACCCTAAGGAAACAATTGGATACACCTTCTATCTCATATCCGAAGGAAAAGTCTTTGTTGCCAAAAATAAATCCTTTCTTGGTTGTCGTGAGCTTGCGAGTACATTCAAAGTACTCACTTGGCGTATCATGCCAGATGCAGGAGAATCCGAGGACGGAGGTCCTGAAGGTGCTGGCTATGCTAACTAGGATGTGTCCACAGCAGTGTCCCTGTGGATGGAGTTGCGCTAGGTTCCGCTACGCTGTAGAAGTACTTGGTATTCCGAGGCCCTGCTATGTGACATAAATAATGTAGATATTGTCATAGCACCGAGGGTGCTTTTGGCCTCGTCATCACTGTAAAATATGCGCCTGTACCCGATGCCTATCAATAAAGTTCAGTTCTGTTCTATACCAAGTTGTTGTGTGTTTCCAGAAGAAATGATCTCTGGGTTGGAAACACTGGTAATCCGGTTCTCTGAGCCGGGGTGCCACACGGTGGTTCTTGGCTCCAGTATTTTTTATTTATTCTAAAATAAATCATCAAAAAGTTTCGTCCAGTTTCGAGAACTTTTATTTCAGCACAAAAATAACACCATGGTAGTTCTGCTGAAAACAGCGTCAATCCGGGTTAGTTTCATTCAAATCATGCAAATTAGAGTCCAAAACAAGGGCAAAAGTGTGAGGAAAAGTAGATACGACGGAGACGTATCAAGGCACGCGGTGGATATCGTTATTTTCTTACCTTCACTGATGATTTGAGTAGATATGGGTATATTTACTTAATGAAACACAAGTCCGAAATGTTTGAAAAGTTCAAGCAATTTCACAGTGAAGTAGAAAATCATCGTAACAAGAAGATAAAGTTTCTACGATGTGGTCCTGGTGGAGAATATCCGAGTTATGAGTTTGGCATGCATTTAAGACAGTTTGGAATTGTTTCACAGCTCACGCCACCTGGAACACCATAGTGTAATGGTGTGTCCGAGCGTTGTAATCGTACTCTATTAGATATGGTGCGATCTATGATGTCTCTTACTGATCTGCCACTATCATTTTGGGGTTATGCATTAGAGGCAGCCACATTCACTTTAAATAGGGCACCATCTAAATCCGTTGAGACGACACTGTATGAATTATGGTTTGGCAAGAAACCTAAGCTATCATTTCTTAAGGTTTGGGGCTGCGACGCTTATGTGAAAAGGCTTCAGCCTGATAAGCTCGAACCCAAAGCGGAGAAGTGCGTCTTCATAGGATACCCTAAGGAAACAATTGGATACACCTTCTATCTCATATCCGAAGGAAAAGTCTTTGTTGCCAAAAATGGATCCTTTCTTGGTTGTCGTGAGCTTGCGAGTACATTCAAAGTACTCACCTCGCGTATCATGCCAGATGCAGGAGAATCCGAGGACGGAGGTCCTGAAGGTGCTGGCTATGCTAACTAGGATGTGTCCACAGTAGTGTCCCTGTGGATGGAGTTGCGCTAGGTTCCGCTACGCAGTAGAAGTACTTGGTATTCCGAGGCCCTGCTATGTGACATAAATAATGTAGATACTTTCATAGCACCGAGGGTGCTTTTGGCCTCATCATCACTGTAAAATATGCGCCTGTACCCGATGCCTATCAATAAAGTTCAGTTCTGTTCTATACCAAGTTTTTGTGTGTTTCCAGAAGACATGATCACTGGGTTGGAAACACTGGTAATCCGGTTCTCTGAGCCGGGGTGCCACAACGCTTGGTATCAGAGCCGTGCTGACTGTAGGACACCCTAGTTAGTCAGCGCTAGCACCGCGATTAGTATAGGATCCTGAGTATGCATCCTGCTTGCTGCATTTGATTGTTGCATTTGATTGTTGCATGGCATGTATCATAATCCATTATTCTTCTAACTGTGGTCTTGTGAGTGTAGATGGCACCAATTCCATACCATTATCATTTTGAGCCTGCACCATCCACCTTTCCAGTACTGCTCCAGAACGTCTGGCTTTGATTGTATCCTCACGGCGAAGATCCAGTGTACCAGGTGTTTCGAGAGCAGCTTGCTGAGTCGGTGTACGAGTACCATGCAGAGGCTTTCCTGATCGCGAGCTCGGACCTTGGGTGCTACTCTCGCTCTACCAAGGGCGGGACGGCTTCCACCCCTGAGTTGGCGATTGAGTTTGCCGCAATGGAGGCTCTCACTGACTTACGCTTCCACGAGGTTGAGATGCAGACTCATCCAGGTTTTCTCTATTACCCCACCATGTCGCCTACGACAGGGCGAGTCATTTTCGCTACTGTTGACCCGGCATGTGACCATGCGACTGCTATGCTGTCTCGCTATTTGAACGCCAGCTATCGTACGATCATATCCCTGTCCAAGGAGCTGTCTCGAGTCTTAGCGGCACTTGCAGCCGTGACACCGGTGCCACCTCCACCTCAGCCTACCTATCCACCCATATATCCTCCACCAGTTCCACCTCCACCTAGATTTGAGGCTCCTTCCACCTCCACTTTGCCACCAGGCCTTTCGTCTGGTAGCCGTCGTGAGACCCCAGCTGAGTGGGCCTCACTGCTTGCCACTCCAGCTGCTCCGATGCTGAGGCGTCGTGCTTCCTCTTCCCCAGAAGGAGAAGCGTCCCAGCAGCGTCATCGTGTTTCCTTTGATCCGAAGGATGAGATTCATATCATCAGTTCCGACTCGGACTCAGGATCAGATGACGAGGAGTCTGTGGTTTGGCAGTGTTCGTGCCATCAGCGCCACTAGAGTGGAGGCTTGAGTTGTTGAGCATGCATCTTTGCATATGGCAACTGCCGTATGAGCAGTCTAGCCATGATATTCCCCTGCTAGCTTGCCATGTATGATGTTGGGTTATATTGTATAATTATGTGGTTTGCTTTATTCGCCTTTTTCGCATATTTTCCTTCTGGTGTCATATAACTGTGTTTCCCTTATGGATGTTGCTCATCGATTCGGTATTTTGCAATGGGAACAAATTTAGGATGAAGAGAAGTTGTAGCCAAGGTGGCGATGGACCCTCCGTTCGTCGATCCGCCAGACAAGCAGGTCAACCACCAGAAGATTTACCACCACCACCACCTCAAGCACCTACTACTGATCAGATCATGAGAATGTTTGAGGAAAAGAGAAACCAGGATCTTATGGAATTCTTGAAGAGTATGCAGATTATGGTAGGTCAGAACCACAATCACAACGGATCACATTCCAGGTTGTCTGATTTCCAGTGCACAAAGCCACCCAATTTTGGTCAAGCTGTGGATCCGATAGAAGTAGACGATTGGCTAAGGACCATAGAAAAGAAGTTGGAAATAGCCCGCTGCAAGGATTCAGACAAGGTGCCGTTTGCCACTCACTACCTGGAAGGGCCAGCAGCTATATGGTGGGATAATACAAAGGCAACATGGTCTTCTGAAGAAGAAATTACCTGGGAGAAGTTTAAGGAATTATTCCGCAAATATCATATTCCTACTGGCATCATGAAGGTGAAGCAAAGGAAGTTCCTTGCTCTGACACAAGGAAGCATGTCGGTAGCAGAGTACCTTAACAAGTTCAACAATCTGTCACGGTACTCTACTTATGATGTGGCCACCGAAGAGAGAAAGGTAGATCGGTTCCTGGGAGGACTGAATCACTCCCTCCGATGTCAGCTATGCATGCTAGACTTTCCTGACTTTCAGACACTGGTAAACAAGGCTTTCATAGCCGAAAGGGAGCACAAGTCCGGACACGATAACCAAAAGCGGAAGTTTGAGCCCAAGAAGGACAACCGGGAGCCGTTTGCGCAGAAGCCACGCATCTGACAGCCAGGCACATCTGAATATAAACCTACCTGGAGCAACGGTAGCAACAATAACAAGACAGTGAGCCAGACCAAGACCTTCGGCAAACAGCCTGTGATAGAAGACTGCCGCCGCAATAATACCTGCTTCACTTGCGGCCAAAGTGGACACTACTCCAAACAGTGCCCCACCAACAACGGGAAGTCATCCGCCGATGTCAAGCCTCAGGTCAACACTATTGGACGCCGCCCCAATCCTAATGTCTGCCATGGACGCGTCCACCATATCTCCGCTGAGGAAGCCTGTGAAGCTCCAGAAGTAGTCCTCGGTATGTTTTCTGTTAATGACATACCTGCAGTAATTTTATTTGATTCCGGGGCTTCCCACTCGTTTATTTCGCGGAGTTTTGCCACCTTGCACAAATTCTCCCCATCACTTTTAGACAAAATTATGGTGGTCCAATCCCCTGGCTCCCTGCTCAGAACAAATCTGATCTATAGAGATCTGGAAATTTCAATACATGGAGTTAAGTTCCCAGCTGCACTCATCGCCATTGAATCTTCGGGATTGGACGTAATACTGGGAATGGACTGGTTGACACCACACCAGGTGTGCATCAATTGTGCCAGTAGAACAGTAACACTGGTTAACCCAGCAGGACAAACCGTCCAATTCCTTGCCAGTAAGATGGTATCAAAGAAGGGAATGGCATACCAAACTACCGCCACGGATATGAACTTGATTATGGTAGTATGCGAGTTTCCGGATGTGTTTCCCGAAGAATTACCTGGAATGCCACCTGACCGGGAGTTGGAGTTCGCAATCAAAGTGGTTCCCGGTACCGCCCCAATTTACAAGAAATACTACCGTATGCCAGGACCAGAGTTGGCGGAGTTAAAGAAGCAACCGGATGAATTGTTGCAAAAAGGGTACATTCGCCCCAGCATCTCGTCATGGGGATCACCAGTGCTCTTTGTCAAGAAGAAAGATGGAAGTTTACGTATGTGCGTAGACTATCGCCAGCTGAACGAGGTCACCATCAAGAATAAATACCCGCTTCCTCGCATCGATGACTTGTTTGACCAGTTGAATGGAGCCCGGGTATTCTCAAAGATTGACCTTCGAACCGGATATCATCAGCTAAAAATCCGAAAGGACGATATCCCCAAGACAGCGTTCACCACCCGATACGGACTATATGAATTTACAGTCATGTCATTCGGATTGACGAATGCTCCAGCCTACTTCATGAGCATGATGAATAAAGTCTTCATGGACTTTCTGGATAAATTTGTGGTGGTGTTCATCGATGATATCCTGATATACTCCAAAGATGAAGAGGAGCATAAGAAGCATCTCCGTGCTGTCTTGGAAAGATTGAGAGACCGCCGCCTGTACGCCAAATTCAGTAAATGTGAATTCTGGCTAAAGGAGGTGGGATTTCTGGGACACATCCTGTCAGAACAAGGAGTAGCCGTCGACTCCAGCAAGGTAACTGCAGTGTTAAATTGGAAGACACCAGCCACGGTGACCGATGTCCGTAGCTTCCTGGGATTGGCAGGCTATTACCAATGCTTCATAGAAGGCTTCTCTAAAATAGCCAAGCCCCTGACGGAGTTGCTCAAGAAGAATCAAAGGTTTGTCTGGACGTCGGAATGCGACAGCAGTTTCCTGGAATTAAAGACCAGGCTCACTACAGCACCTGTCCTAGTCCTTCCAGACATAGACAAGGGTTTTGATATCTACTGTGATGCTTCCAGACGTGGAATCGGCTGCGTACTGATGCAAGAAGGGAAGGTTGTAGCATATGCATCCAGACAGCTACGACCCCATGAGGAGAACTACCCCACTCACGACTTGGAATTAGCAGCCGTAGTTCATACCCTGAAGATTTGGAGGCATTACCTCATTGGACAACGCTGTGAAATATACACTAACCATAAGAGTCTCAAGTATATTTTCACTCAGCCTGACCTAAATCTCAAGCAACGAAGATGGCTTGAACTAGTCAAGGACTATGACATTGGGATAAACTATCATTCAGGGAAAGCCAATGTGGTCGCGGATGCTCTCAGCCGAGAACAAGGCACCGTGAATGCACTAATTGGAAGTATGCATCCAAGGTTACAAGAAGAGTTCGCCAAACTCAACATGGTGCTATGTGGCCCAACTACCTCAGACACGTTGGAAATTACTCCCACCCTTATGGAAGAAATTAAGAAGGCCCAAGAGCCAGATGAAGGAATCAAAGAGATCAAGGAACTGATTCCGAAAGGGAAAGCCAAGTCCTTCCGCGTGGATGATCAAGGCACCGTATGGTTCGAGAAGCGTATATGCGTGCCCGATCAGGATAATCTGAGGCAGCAAATACTCAAAGAAGCTCATGATCCTCATACTCTATCCACCCGGGAGGCACAAAAATGTATCAGGACCTGAGAGAGACATTTTGGTGGCCAGGAATGCGAAGAGATATAGCATACTATGTCGCCTGATGTGATATCTGCAACAAGGTTAAGGCGGAACACCAGAAACCCGCTGGGCTACTACAACCCTTACCGGTACCCCAGTGGCAGTGGGACGACATATGCATGGACTTTATTGTTGGACTACCCAAGTCAACAAGAGGCAACGATGCTATTTGGGTCATTGTGGAAATACTCACGAAGGTGGCTCACTTCATTCCAGTAAAGACCACTTTCAACGCAAACCAGCTGGCACAGCTCTACATGTCCCAGATAGTTAGCCTCCATGGAGTACCCAAGTCCATCACCTCAGACAGGGGTTCCCTATTCACCTCAGCATTCTGGCTGCGACTAAATAAAGCCTTGGGAACCATGCTAAAGCACAGCACGGCATACCATCCTCAGACAAACGGGCAGACTGAAAGAGTGAACCAGATACTAGAGGATATGCTTCGATCATGTGCTCTCACCCATGGACCCAAGTGGGAAGACAGTCTGCCATATGCTGAATTCTCTTATAACAACAGCTATCAGTCAAGTCTGAAGATGTCACCTTTTGAGGCATTATATGGGCGGAAGTGCCGTACCCCTTTGAACTGGTCTCAGACAGGAGATAGCCGAATCTTTGGTACAGACTTGATGCTCGAGGCTGAGAAGCAAGTTAAGGATATCCAGGAACGTCTTCGAGCAGCCAAGTCCCGCCAGAAGAGTTACTATGATCCAAAGCACCGGGAAGCGACCTTTGAACCCGGAGAATATGCGTACATCAGAGTAACCCCCATGAAGGGCGTGAAGAGATTCCATACTCGGGGAAAGCTTGCACCAAGATATATCAGCCCGTTTCCAGTGGTTACTAGAAGAGGCAGAGTGGCATATCAGTTGGAACTACCACCAGAATTGTCGGAAGTGCACGATGTTTTCCATATATCACAATTGAGAAAGTGCATTGCACCACCAGTCAAGCAAACGGATATGAGTGATCTCGAGCTGGCTAAAGACCTGACCTACGAAGAGAAACTTGTCAGGATCCTGGATGAAATGGAAAGAACCACCAGGAGTAAGGTAATCAGATTTTTCAAGGTGCTATGGGAGCATCACACAGAGGAAGAGGCTACATGGGAAAGGGAAGACTTCCTAAGATCCGCCTATCCGTACTTGTTCCCTGAGCAACCGAATCTCGAGGACGAGATTTATCCTAAGGGGGGTAGGTTTGTGACACCCTGATTTTGGCAACATTTTCTTTTCAAAAATATCTGGGTTTTATTTGCAATTTAGTTGATTTTCAAAATCTTTTCAATTGAGTTGACCTATGTCTTGTTAAAAAATTTCTTCAAGCATCCCAAAACCTTTATCATCTTGATAAAACCCTTCCATGCTCTCCTGGACAATTTTTCCAATATTTAATCTTTTTCCTAAAATCATTTTCTCAATTTGGGAATTTAGGTCATCACTATGGGTTGTGAAGCAACCTATAGTTTGGGTGGTCAATTAATTCCCAAACTTTTCCCTCACCTTCTCATCATCATAGGATTCCATATTCTCCAAAAATATCTAGTTGCCCAATGGAAAATTTTGGCCAGAATAATTATTTTGTTTCTGACCAGAATCTATCCATTGTGAAGAAACCCCATTTTTCCTATCTCAGAAAATTCCCAATAAATTCGTCAAGCTCCTAGAGATCCTATCTAGCCCCAATATCCAAAAAGATCATCTGGTCCAATACAAATTTTGAGCGGCAGGACCCTGTCAAGTTTCTGCTTATTTTGAACATCTGTAAAGGAAGTGCAAGCTAGGGGTGCACAATTGAGCTATAATTTTTCCGGCATGTGTGCACTACCAAATAACTTCCTTCCACCAAGTTTCATCATTTGCAGAACATCTATGTGAGGGCCACAAGCTCATCTAGTTTCTGGACCAGAATGTTGGTTTTCAAAGCAACTATATTCATTTCTTTCTCAAACCCTCTCAAACTTTGCCAGTCTCTAGTCCTTCCAACCTAGATGATCCCAGACATCTCCATTGGTTCTATCTCAATCTTATTTTCTCTCCAGAATCCTCTCAAGTTAGCTGGCAGAAGCTGTTGCTGAGGTTACCCATCGCACCAGAGTGTATCTGGTCGATCTAGTGGTATAGAGAGTCTAGGGGGTCAAAGGTCTACACCCTGGACAAGGAACGCCAGGCCTGCGTGGCCTCCTGATGGCCGCACCCATGGTGATCACGGTGCTAGCATGCCAAAGGGCGCGCTCTGCGCGGCGCCAGAGATTGACGCGCTCGCCCGAGCCGTCTTTTGCTGCCCCCCTTGTCCTTGGTGTCGACAACGTCCCTGGCGACGGCGTGGCAACTCCCGAACCATCCTAACCGCCCAGCCAAGCTCCGCCATAGGCAGAACAGTCGGTTCCGGCCACTGTGGTCGTCCGCAAGCTCTTAATGGCTCCGGACCTGTCCCGTCGCTCCCCCTGCCCTCCTCCATCACCTCAATTCGCACCGCGACGGCCAGCTCATCGTCCTAGCTCCAGTGGCCGGCCCGAGCCTTGCCGCTTCAGGAGGGATCGGCAGAGCTCGCCGCTGGCCTATAAAAGGGCCTGCCTGGCCCCTCCTAGCTCCTCATCCCCTCCTCCCCACCTCTGAATCGCCATAGTGTTCCCCAGCAAGAGCCAGGAGCTCGTCTCCCTCGACTCCGGCGAAGAATCCGCCGTCTGAATCTTCCCTATCGCCATCCTCCTCCACCCTCCTTCCTAGCCTTCTGAGCCCTCCTTTGAGTCCAGTAGGTTCCCCTGGTTCGCCTAGAGCTCATCTCCGATCGGATTGCTGCCGGATTTGACCTCCCCGACGATCACCGAACGCCGCCGCCGCCGGAGAAGAAGGGGCCGACGCAGTCCGTCCATCCCCGGAGAAGCTGCGAGTACGTGCGTGTTCGTCTCTGAGCGCCCGATCCATTCCCATCCTCTCTGAGTGCCGCTGCCGTCTCTGTCATCGGCGACCGTTGCCGGAGCTCCGCCCTGTCCCTGCCTTCCCTTTCTCTCTCTGTTTCAAATGACAGGTCCCACCTGTCGGCCGCGCCCGAAGCGGTAAGTGGAGGCGCCCCCTGCTCTTTACGCTTTCGGCGTGGCCCCTCTTGATTTTCTAATTTTTCTATTTAAATTCAGATTTTGACCAGACTTTGACCATTAATAACTTTTTATCTATAGCTCCAATTCAGTTGATTCTTTTTGCATTGTGTTAGTCTTGAACCCCTTTATTTATTGACAAATTCTGGTATTTTTCCTATACCCACAGAATATCTGGTTAATAAAAATGC
This sequence comes from Elymus sibiricus, assembly GCA_039707655.1. Taxonomy (NCBI): domain Eukaryota; kingdom Viridiplantae; phylum Streptophyta; class Magnoliopsida; order Poales; family Poaceae; genus Elymus; species Elymus sibiricus. The sequence goes on from CM077675.1 coordinate 149,180,888, forward strand.
TTTATGTGACATTTTCAATTGTGTTTTGAAAATATTTCCAGAGGGAGATTTTGGTGCCTTTGAAGATCAAGAGTGTTTAAACCACCCAACAGAGCAAGGCAAGCCATGATACCCATTTCATGCATGCATTTCTCTAGCATTGCATCTTTATATGCATTAGGCTAATTTAATTGATATAGATAATTCCTAGTAATATTTAAATATTTAAGTATTGTGTTGAACCACTATAGTTGACAAATGAACTTAGTGGTTGATCTTGAGTCACCTGTCCGGGCATACTCGTGCAACCACATTTGCTGGTATGGGACGGCCCTGACCGGGCCTGACTGCGTGATCTTTCACCGGTACCTCCAAAGAGGGAGGGTTATGCACGCGCGCTACCCTGATCAGGTAGGCGATGATAACCCTGTGAGCCCAGTTGATAGTTGAGTTTATGCCGGCGTCCCCGTTTGGGATAGTAGCCCCCGTTTGGGTCTACATAGTTTGGCCACGACGGTGGCAGGTGTCATGAGGACACAGGGGCCACCCAAGGCTGACCTCCGGGGGAGGAAGAGTGCCGGTGGTACGATGAAAGAGTCACGGGTCAGGCAGGTTTTGTTGAAGCAACACTGGTCCATCCGAATGGGATCACGAGGCCAGGTGCTTCATGGTGTGGTTAAAGTGCGCAACCTCTGCAGAGTTTAAAATCTATTCGAATAGCCGTGTCCACGGTATTGGACAGCCCGTCCAGACCTCAGTAGGTGATCAATCGTATTACTGATAGTAATGATGGAAGAACTCGTCTTGCGTTCAGAAGTACTCGATGGTTATGAGTATTCTGAGGGTTGTGGGACAACCCGGAAGAGAGTAAGTGGATGATCAGTACAGTAAGTGAATTACTTAAATGATATCATGTTGATAGCTATGGTATTGTTTGCTGCATTACTTGGTTGTCGTGAGCTTGCGAGTACATTCAAAGTACTCACCTGGCGTATCTTGCCAGATGCAGGAGAATCCGAGGACGGAGGTCCTGAAGGTGCTGGCTATGCTAACTAGGATGTGTCCACAGCAGTGTCCCTGTGGATGAAGTTGCGCTAGGTTCCGCTACGCAGTAGAAGTACTTGGTATTCCGAGGCCCTGCTATGTGACATAAATAATGTAGATACTGTCATAGCACCGAGGGTGCTTTTGGCCTCGTCATCACTGTAAAATATGCGCCTGTACCCGATGCCTATCAATAAAGTTCAGTTCTGTTCTATACCAAGTTGTTGTGTGTTTCCAGAAGACATGATCTCTGGGTTGGAAACACTGGTAATCCGGTTCTCTGAGCCGGGGTGCCACACGGTGGTTCTTGGCTCCAGTATTTTTTATTTATTCTAAAATAAATCTTCAAAAAGTTTCATCCAGTTCCGAGAACTTTTATTTCTGCACAAAAACAACACCATGGTAGTTCTGCTGAAAACAGCGTCAGTCCGGGTTAGTTTCATTCAAATCATGCAAATTAGAGTCCAAAACAAGGGCAAAAGTGTGAGGAAAAGTAGATACGACGGAGACGTATCAAGGCACGCGGTGGATATCGTTATTTTCTTACCTTCACTGATGATTTGAGTAGATATGGGTATATTTACTTAATGAAACACAAGTCCGAAATGTTTGAAAAGTTCAAGCAATTTCACAGTGAAGTAGAAAATCATCGTAACAAGAAGATAAAGTTTCTACGATGTGGTCGTGGTGGAGAATATCAGAGTTATGAGTTTGGCATGCATTTAAGACAGTTTGGAATTGTTTCACAGCTCACGCCACCTGGAACACCATAATGTAATGGTGTGTCCGAGCATTGTAATCGTACTCTATTAGATATGGTGCGATCTATGATGTCTCTTACTGATCTGCCACTTTCGTTTTGGGGTTATACATTAGAGACAGCCACATTCACTTTAAATAGGGCACCATCTAAATCCGTTGAGACGACACTGTATGAATTATGGTTTGGCAAGAAACCTAAGCTATCATTTCTTAAGGTTTGGGGCTGCGACGCTTATGTGAAAAGGCTTCAGCCTGATAAGCTCGAACCCAAAGCGGAGAAGTGCGTCTTCATAGGATACCCTAAGGAAACAATTGGATACACCTTCTATCTCAGATCCGAAGGCAAAGTCTTTGTTGCCAAAAATAAATCCTTTCTTGGTTGTCGTGAGCTTGCGAGTACATTCAAAGTACTCACCTGGCGTATCATGCCAGATGCAGGAGAATCCGAGGACGGAGGTCCTGAAGGTGCTGGCTATGCTAACTAGGATGTGTCCACAGCAGTGTCCCTGTGGATGGAGTTGCGCTAGGTTCCGCTACGCAGTAGAAGTACTTGGTATTCCGAGGCCCTGCTATGTGACATAAATAATGTAGATATTGTCATAGCACCGAGGGTGCTTTTGGCCTCGTCATCACTGTAAAATATGCGCCTGTACCCGATGCCTATCAATAAAGTTCAGTTCTGTTCTATACCAAGTTGTTGTGTGTTTCCAGAAGAAATGATCTCTGGGTTGGAAACACTGGTAATCCGGTTCTCTGAGCCGGGGTGCCACACGGTGGTTCTTGGCTCCAGTATTTTTTATTTATTCTAAAATAAATCATCAAAAAGTTTCGTCCAGTTCCGAGAACTTTTATTTCAGCACAAAAACAACACCATGGTAGTTCTGCTGAAAACAGCATCAATCCGGGTTAGTTTCATTCAAATCATGCAAATTAGAGGCCAAAACAAGGGCAAAAGTGTGAGGAAAAGTAGATACGACGGAGACGTATCAAGGCACGCGGTGGATATCGTTATTTTCTTACCTTCACTGATGATTTGAGTAAATATGGGTATATTTACTTAATGAAACACAAGTCCGAAATGTTTGAAAAGTTCAAGCAATTTCACAGTGAAGTAGAAAATCATAGTAACAAGAAGATAAACTTTCTACGATGTGGTCCTGGTGGAGAATATCCGAGTTATGAGTTTGGCATGCATTTAAGACAGTTTGGAATTGTTTCACAGCTCACGCCACCTGGAACACCATAGTGTAATGGTGTGTCCGAGCGTTGTAATCGTACTCTATTAGATATGGTGCGATCTATGATGTCTCTTACTGATCTGCCACTATCATTTTGGGGTTATGCATTAGAGACAGCCACATTCACTTTAAATAGGGCACCATCTAAATCCGTTGAGACGACACTGTATGAATTATGGTTTGGCAAGAAACCTAAGCTATCATTTCTTAAGGTTTGGCGCTGCGACGCTTATGTGAAAAGGCTTCAGCCTGATAAGCTCGAACCCAAAGCGGAGAAGTGCGTCTTCATAGGATACCCTAAGGAAACAATTGGATACACCTTCTATCTCATATCCGAAGGAAAAGTCTTTGTTGCCAAAAATGGATCCTTTCTTGGTTGTCGTGAGCTTGCGAGTACATTCAAAGTACTCACCTGGCGTATCATGCCAGATGCAGGAGAATCCGAGGACGGAGGTCCTGAAGGTGCTGGCTATGCTAACTAGGATGTGTCCACAGCAGTGTCCCTGTGGATGGAGTTGCGCTAGGTTCCGCTATGCAGTAGAAGTACTTGGTATTCCGAGGCCCTGCTATGTGACATAAATAATGTAGATACTGTCATAGCACCGAGGGTGCTTTTGGCCTCGTCATCACTATAAATATGCGCCTGTACCCGATGCCTATCAATAAAGTTCAGTTCTGTTCTATACCAAGTTGTTGTGTGTTTCCAGAAGACATGATCTCTGGGTTGGAAACACTGGTAATCCGGTTCTCTGAGCCGGGGTGCCACACGGTGATTCTTGGCTCCAGTATTTTTTATTTATTCTAAAATAAATCTTCAAAAAGTTTCGTCCAGTTCCGAGAACTTTTATTTCTGCACAAAAACAACACCATGGTAGTTCTGCTGAAAACAGCGTCAGTCCGGGTTAGTTTCATTCAAATCATGCAAATTAGAGTCCGAAACAAGGGCAAAACTGTGAGGAAAAGTAGATACGACGGAGACGTATCAAGGCACGCGGTGGATATTGTTATTTTCTTACCTTCACTGATGATTTGAGTAGATATGGGTATATTTACTTAATGAAACACAAGTCCGAAATGTTTGAAAAGTTCAAGCAATTTCACAGTGAAGTAGAAAATCATCGTAACAAGAAGATAAAGTTTCTACGATGTGGTCGTGGTGGAGAATATCCGAGTTATGAGTTTGGCATGCATTTAAGACAGTTTGGAATTGTTTCATAGCTCACGCCACCTGGAACACCACAGTGTAATGGTGTGTCCGAGCGTTGTAATCATACTCTATTAGATATGGTGCGATCTATGATGTCTCTTACTGATCTGCCACCATCGTTTTGGGGTTATGCATTAGAGACAGCCACATTCACTTTAAATAGGGCACCATCTAAATCCGTTGAGATGACACTGTATGAATTATGGTTTGGCAAGAAACCTAAGCTATCATTTCTTAAGGTTTGGGGCTGCGACGCTTATGTGAAAAGGCATCAACCTGATAAGCTCGAACCCAAAGCGGAGAAGTGCGTCTTCATAGGATACCCTAAGGAAACAATTGGATACACCTTCTATCTCAGATCCGAAGGCAAAGTCTTTGTTGCCAAAAATGGATCCTTTCTAGAGACGGAGTTTCTCTCGAAAGAATTGAGTGGGAGGAAGGTAGAACTTGATGAGGTTGTTGAACCGTCTCTTCAGTTGGAAAGTAGCACGACGTAGAAAGATGTTTCTGTGGCGCCTATGCCGAATGATGAGCAGGCCAATGATGATGATCATGAAGCTTCAGATCAAGTCACTGCCGAGCCTCGTAGGTCGACAAGGACACATACCGCCCCTGAGTGGTATGGCAATCCTGTCTTGGAGGTCATGTTGTTAGACAACGATGAACCTACGAGCTATGAAGAAGCGATGGTGGGCCCGGATTCCGACAAATGGCTAGAGGCGATTAACTCCGAGATAGGATCCATGTATTAGAACAAAGTGTGGACTTTGGAGGACTTACCATATGATCGTAAGGCCATACAGAACAAATGGATTTTTAAGAAAAAGACGGACGCGAACGGTAATGTCACCGTCTATAAAAGCACGACTTGTTGCAAAAGGGTTTTCACAAGTTCAAGGAGTTGACTACGATGAAACTTTCTCTCCCGTAGCAATGCTTAAGTCTATCAGGATTATGTTAGTAATATCTGCATTTTTCGATTATGAAATTTGGCAGATGGATGTCAAGACAACGTTCCTTAATGGTTTCCTTAAGGAAGAGTTGTATATGATGCGACCAGAAGGTTTTGTCGATCCTGGAAATGTTGACAAAGTGTGCAAGCTCCAGAGATCCATCTATGGACTGGTGCAAGCATCTCGGAGTTGGAATCTTTGCTTTGATGAGGTGATCAAAGCATTTGGGTTCATACAAGTTTATGGAGAAGCTTGTATTTACAAGAAAGTGATTGGGATCTCTATAGCGTTTCTAATATTATATGTGGATGGCATATTGCTTATTGGAAACAATATAGAACTTTTGGAAAGCGTGAAGGTGTATTTGAACAAGAGTTTTTCAATTAAAGACCTCAGAGAAGCTGCTTACATATTAGGCATCAAGATCTATAGAGATAGATCAAGACGCTTAATAGGACTTCCACAAACACATACCTTGATAAGGTTTTGAAGAAGTTCAAAATGGATCAGTCGAAGAAATGGTTCTTACATGTCTTACAAGGTGTGAAGTTGAGTAAGACTCAATGGCCAGTAAGTACACAAGATAGAGAAAAGATGAGTGTCGTCCCCTATGCCTCAGCCATAGGCTCTATCATGTATGCAATGCTGTGCACAAGACCGGATGTGAGCCTTGCCATAAGTATGGCCCGAAGGTTTCAAAGTGATCCAGGAGTGGCACACTGAACAACGGTCAAAAATATCCTTAAGTATCTGAAGAGGACTAAGGAGATGTTTCTCGTTTATTGAGGTGATCAAGAGCTCGTCCTAAAGGGTTACGTCGATGCTAGCTTTGACACAGATCCGAATGACTCTTAAGTCTCAAACCGAATACGTATTTATTCCGAATGGTGGAGCAGTCAGCTGGTGTAGTTCCAAGCAAAGCATGGTAACAGATTCTACATGTGAAGCGGAGTACATAGCTGCTTCGAAAGGAATGAAGGAAGGTGTGTGGATGAAGCAGTTCATGACAGATCTTGGAGTTGTGCCCAGTGCACTGGATCCAATGACTCTCTTTTGTGACAACACTGGTGCTATTGCTCTAGCCAAGGAGCCCAGGTTTCACAAGAGGACCAGACACATAAAGCGTCGGTTCAATTCCATCTGCGATTATATCAAAGAGGAGGACATAAGCATTTGTAAAGTACATATGGATCTGAATGTTGCAGACCCGTTGACTAAACCTCTTCCACAAGCAAAAAATGATCAACACCAGAACTCTATGGTTGTTAGATTCATTACAATGTAAAGCTGGATTATTGACTCTAGTGCAAGTGGGAGAATGTTGGAAATATGCCCTAGAGGCAATAATAAAGTGGCTATTCTCATATTTCCTTGTTCACGATAATCATTTATTATCCATGCTAGAATTCTATTGATCGGAATATTAGATACATGTGTGGATACATAGATAACACCGTGTCCCTAGTGAGCCTCTACTAGACAAGCTCGTTGATCAAAGATGGTTAAGGTTTCCTAACCATAGACATGAGTTGTCATTTGATAATGGGATCACATCAATAGGAGAATGATGTAATGGACAAGACCCAAACCGTAAGCATAGCATATGATCGTATCACTAAGTTTATTGCTACTGATTTCTTCATGTCAAGTATCTATTCGTAAGACCATGAGATCACGAAACTCCCTGACACCGGAGGAATGCGTTGTGTGTATCAAACGTCACTTCATAATTGGGTGATCATAAAGGTACTCTACAGGTATATTCTCCGAGGGTGTCTGTTCGGTTGGCATGGATCGAGACTGGGATTTTTCACTCCGTCCGACGGAGAGGTATCTTTGGGCCCTCTCTGTAATACACCATCACAAGAAGCTTGCAAGCAATGTGACTAAGGAGTTAGTCACGGGATCTTGTATTATGGAACGAGTAATGAGACTTGCCCGTACCGAGATTGAACTAGGTATGGAGATACCGACGATCGAATCTTGGGCAAGTAACATACCGATGGATAAAGGAAACTGCATACGGGATTGATTGAATCCTTGACATCATGGTTCGACCTATAAATATATTCGTGGAATATGTAGGAACCAATATTGGCATCCAGGTCCCGCTGTTGGTTATTGACTGGAGAGGTGTCTTGGTCATGTCTACATGATTCTCGAACCCGTAGGGTCCGCACGCATAACGTTCGATGACGATATGGTATTAATGATTTATATGTATTGGTGACCGAATGTTGTTCAGAGTCCCGGATGAGATCCCGGACGTGACGAGGAACTTCGGAATGGTCTGGAGGTGAAGATTCATATATGGGAAGTTGGTATTCGGGTTCTGGAATAGTTCCGGGATTTACCGGATTTCGTCGGGAATGGCGAAAGGGGTTCCGGGGGTCCACCAGTGGGGTCCACCTGCCTCGGAGGGCCCCATGGGCTGAGAAGGGTGGCGCACCGGTCCCTGGTGGGCTGGGTGCCCCACCTCCCAAGGGCCCATGCGGCCAAGGGTGGAAACCCTAGGGTGGCCGCCGCCCCCCTTACCTTGCGGGCCAAGGCAGCCCCCCTAGGGCGCCGTCCCCAACCCTAGGAGAAACCCTATGGCGGCCAGCCTCACCCCTCCCCCCTATATATATGAGAGGGCAGTTGCACCTCAAGTCTTGGTGCAGCCCTCCCTCTCTCCCTAGATTGTTTTCTCCTCAAATTGCATCGCGACAGTGCTTGGCGAAGCCCTACTGAGATTGCTCCAACACCACCGCCACCACGCCATCGTGCTGTCGAAGAACTCATCTACTACTCTGCCCTCGCTCGCTGGATCGAGGAGGCGGAGACGTCATCGAGCTGCACGTGTGCTGAACGCGGAGGTGTCGTCCGTTCGACGCTTGATCGGGACGAATCGCGATTGGATCGTGAAGACGTACGACTACATCAACCGCATTTCTAAATGCTTCCGCTTAGCGATCTACAAGGGTATGTAGATGCACTCCCCCTCTCATAGCTATACATCTCCATGGATAGATCTTGCGTGTGCGTAGGATTTTTTTTGTCTCCCATGCAACGTTACCCAACACACACAACAACATCGGCATTGGGCAGTCAACAACAGTTGTAGGAGGAAGAGGAGTAGGAGGACGGTGAGGATGTTGATCCGGATGGTATAGACGGTGATCCAAAGAAGAACGGTAGGAGAGAAAGCTTCGACATGCAGGAGGATGAGCTGTTGTGCGATGCATGGTTGGCCACTAGCCACGATCAGATCCATGGCACGGAGCAAAAGTGCACAACATTTTGGAAAAACATTCACATTTGATTCTACGAACACAAGCATTTCGCCCCCTACTCCGACGCGGTCATCCGCAACCGCGAATTGAAGTCCCTCAACCATCGATGGTACACCATCCAAGAGGCCATGTCGAAGTATTACGGGCACTTGAAGCATCTCATCGCACGATGGCCTAGCGGTGCACAAATAACCTAGCAAGTAAGTTGATCACTAGCTAGATATCCTTAGTTTTATTCCTCACTAGCCAAATATGCTTATTTTGTTGCTCACTAGCCAAATATGCTTAGTTTTGTTACTCACTAGCCGGATATGCTTAGTTTTGTTGCTTGCAAGCCGTATATGCTTAGTTTTGTTGCTCACTAGCTGGATATGCTTAGTTTTGTTGCTTCCAAACCGAACATGCTTAGTTTTGTTTCTCACCAGCCGTATATCCTTAGTTTTGTTTCTCACCAGCCGTATATCCTTAGTTTTGTTGCTCACTAGCCGGATATGCATTTTTGGCAACGTATCATTTTGTAGCCTTCTTGTGCTTGTTTGGTGTATAAGAAGCTGGAGAAGAAAAACTTCAACGTCATGCATTATTGGTTGAAGTTGAATGGGCAACTAGAGTGGAACCTTTTCATAGCCAAGACCGCCACCCAACCCACCGAGAATGAAACCGATGACACTACCGGCCCTACCCAAGAACCGTCGAAGAAGTTTAGAAGATTTTTATGGGGCAAGAAGTGCGAGGAGGAGGGGGCAAAGCGAGAAGGTGCGGCGGACAAGCTAATGGAGAAATTCGAGAAAATCTTGTCATAGCAGGAGGAGGAATTCATGAAGTGCTCGACCTTAAGGAGGAGAAAAAGGTGGATAGGTTCAAATTGTTTATGAATGTGATGGAGAAGAAACTCAAGCTCGAAGAGAGGAGAACCATGATCAAAGAGAGGAATGCCGCGCTCGAGGAAAAGAAGTTAAAGATCGCTGCCAATGTGATGGATCCTTGAATGTGGCCTCTTTGGATGCCGAGCAACAATGATCGTATAATCTGTCCGCTACCAGATGTTGCAGCGGAAGACATATAAGTTGATAACGATGGACACTTAGGACGCGGCAAAGGTGGAGGTTGCATACGCGGCGGCGACAATGCCTTGATCGGCGAGCAGATGGCTGCGATTGCCGGTCCGACAAGACAGAAAATTGCACGGACTGTCGGACTGAAGTTTTTTTTGGATTCGGGCATGTAAAAACTAAGGAACTTGCCTATTTTTAGTTGTGATCGGGGCATGTGATCTGATGCTGCTGTGATCCGGTGCGCTATGTGGATTGGACTAAATTTGAATTTCAAATTTCCCTTTACTTGCGAATATATATCAAATAGCGTTGGATGGCGGTCTCTTGCACCCGTGTCAGTGGACTGGTCCACTCTATCCGTGAGTAGATGCGGGAGGAAATCTGTGTGTCTGCGTTGGAGATGCCCTTATAGATTCATTTTACATTTGGAATTTCTATGTGATGGTAACATATTATGTTACTCTGTTTTTTGAAAAGTGGCGCTTTATTACTTAAAATATTTAAGATTACACCTGGCCTCTGCATGATTAAGATGCACACAACCAATGATGGGGTCGCCTACTAGTGGTAGGGTCATGGACCTGACGTCCGAGGCCCACCTAGGACCCCACACCATCATTAAGGTCCCAGGACCATAGGTGCATTCAGATGCATATATCGGGATCCACTCGGATCCACTAAGTCACTCGGATGTCTCCCCAACAATCGGCCATGCTCCAGCACTCGGACAGAGACAAGATGTGGGCGACTTGGGAGATGCAACGGTCGGAGGACTTAAAAAATACATTAAGTGTAGTCATAGCTTATGTTACTAGTAACTGCTATAGTTAAGGCCTTAAGGGCTATCGTTACTAGAAATTGTCGTCATAATGGCATTAATTCACCCTTGTAAAGTGTAGGATCCGAAGTATGTCTAGAGTGGGGGTGATTAGACTACTTGACCAAAATAAAATTCTAGCCTTTTCCCAATTTAGATGTTGGCAAGTTTTAGCAATTGTATCAAGTCAAGCACACCCTACACATGCAAGTCTAAGAGAATAACAATAGAAAGTAAGAACATGCACATGTAAGTAGAGGGAAGGGATAGGAGTATCAAACACAATTGGAGACACGACAAGTTTTCCCGTGGTTCCGATAGCTGGTGCTATCGTATGTCCACGTTGATGGAGACTTCAACCCACTGAGGGTAGCGGTCGTGAGAGTCCACGGAGGGCTCCACCCAAAAGGTTCCAAGAAGTAGCAACCTCATCTATTCCATCACGGCTTATGTCCACGAAGGACTAGCCTCACTCAGGGTAGATCTTCACGAAGTAGGCGATCTCCTTGCCCTTGGTTCAACTCCACACACGAAGAAGGAGGCTCCCAAGCGACACCTAACCAATCTAGGATACACCACTCTTCAAAAGGAAATAGATGTGGTAAGAATGATGAACTCCTTTCTCTTGTGCTTTAAAAGATAGTCTCCTCAACACACAATCACTCTCTCACATATTTGGCTTGGTAGAAGAGGTTGATTGGGTGGAAAGCAACTTAGGGAGGCTAGAAATCAAGATTCATATGGTAGGAGTGGAAGATCTTGATCTCAACACATGAGTAGGTGGTTCTCTCCCAGAAAATTGGATGGGGCAAGTGTTGGTATGTTCTGAGTGCTTCCTCTATGAGCGAGAGGTAGGTGGAGGGGTATATATAGGAATCTCCCAAAATCCAACCGTTACAACATTATTGCCCAGCTCGGTGAAACCGAAGCAAAAACTCGGTTGCACCGACTAGTGCAAAATGTGGCAACTTTTGCGTTTCGGTGAAAGCGATATATAAATCTCGGTGGGACCGAATTGGCCGACCTAGGCAGTTTCCAAAACTCGGTGAGACCGATTCCTAAAACTCGGAAATTCCGATTCTTAGAAAAGGGTTAACCGAAAGTTGGTCACTGATTTCGGTTTCACCGAAATGAAAGTTGGTGTCACCGAGACCTTAGGGTTTGGCTTAGGATCTGTCTAGGGTGAAACTCGGTAGGGCCAATTTGGAAATATTGTTGGCACCGAATTTGAGTGGTAGGGTTTAGACAGAGTGTTTCGTGGGAGAATTTTATGGGTATTTTTGGTGGCTAACTCTAAGCACTTGAGCAACCAGATCATCATGGATAGCTCATCCCCTTTTAATAGTATTGGCTTTCCTATGGACTCAAGTGTGATTTCTCACAAAATGCAAAATGTAGAGTCTTGAAGCTTATTTCCAATTGATGTTCCTTGCATCTAGGGGATCTCCACACAGTCCTTTGCCAATCCATTCATTGAAATTTACCTGAGCTATACTTGGTAGAATCATTAGTGCAATGAAATATTTGTTGTTATTAATTACTAAAACCACCTAGGGAGAAGTTGTGCTTTCATAAAGGCGCTCAACGGATCCAGGCGAACTCTATCTAAGCAACCACCAAGCTCCTGGACAAGGGTTCAACACCCTCTTGTAATCACCCCCCCCCCCCAGAGAAAACACAAGCTTCCGGACACGAGACATAGGGTTGTTACCTCTCCGAGAGGGGCCCAAACTCGTATAAACCGAGTGTTACACTTGCGCCGTAGCTAGGTTCCGCCCCTCGTTCGGACCCATAGTACTCATTGTCCGGCTCGTTGCCTCGACATTTGGCGCCCACCTTGGGGCAGCGTGTCTAGCGATATCCGACGCAAGTGGGATTTTCATCTTCATCGTCATGATCATTGACGGAGAGATCCGATTCGGCTCCTTGATTTTGTCGCCGATGACTCGGCTTGGCTTTAGGAAGCTCCGTTGGACGTGGAAGCATTTCCTATCCATGGGGTGCCGCACTTCCACGCATCTTCATTCGTAGTCCTACTCCGGCAGCCATCGGTCCCGTACCATCCGGCACCTCTCCTCTCGGCTTGATGCCATCGCAAGCGCTCCAGGCTCTCACGGCTTCAGCGTTGGATCAAGCATGTTCTGGCTCTCATGGCCACGGCCGAGCAGGTGGCGATGCTTGACTCCGACGAGCCCACCTTTGATTTATTCTCCTTGCTGCATGAGTACTCCATCGACGAGTCTGAGTGCAAGAGCAGCGAGCCTGCTGTAGAAGTTGTGATGGCGGGGAGTGAGCAACGGAATGGACCTCCCAGATATGATGGAGGCTCCTCTCTCGGGCGTGCTAGCGGCGGCCTTGGCGATGGCCTCAACACCGACGCCGAACCATAAATCCTGCATCCCCTCAGTCGGGAGCAGCGGGAGGAGCTTAGGCAGAGGAACAAGCAAACCCTGCTCACCCCGATCATGGGGATGACTCCAGAAGCATTGGCCCTACAAGCCACGCGCCAGGCCACTCTTACTGAGCGCGAATGACTCGAGCGGCCTTAGAAGTCACTCAATGACCAAGCCTCCCGGTATCAGCCCAGCTCCAGTCGGAACCACCGGTGATTGTTTCCGAATGATCGTCTGCAAAATTACCAAGTTATGTGCACCGTGTTGCAGAACTTGGCTGCGAAAACACGAATAGCCGACTCCATCCAGCCGTCTGGTTCCATGGCAGGAGAAGGCATTCGGCAGATCCAGGCACTCCTTAAGACCGCCCTGGCTAAGAATATGTTTGTGTCTCGGTCGTAGAACCGCATCCACATCAAGTCAGTCCGGGCGGACACAACCAAGAGATCTATACAGGAATAGGAGGCGTGATCATATCACCCCCCTTGGCGGCCTGACGATCAACATCGCACTCGGTCGCCCCCTCCGGGGGAGGCCGCGTACGGACGCCAGTCCTGCGACAGCAAGCGGCCGTACAAGGACGACCGGAGGCGTAGCCTGCTACATGTAAATTGCGTTGGCATTTTCCCCAAAGAGGAGATGAGATGCAGCACAGTAGAGATAAGTATTTGCCTCAGTGAGAAGGAAGGTTATCGAACCAATAGGAGGACCACGAAAATTCACGTCTTCAGCACCTACACACAAAAGAGCACACACTTGCATGCAACACGGGCAAGAGGGTTGTCAACCCCCTTGAACTCGTTACTTGCAAGGAATGTTGAGGATATCGCTTATCGTTAGCGTCTCGGTCGGTTGGGGATTAGAGATTAATCAGAAATTGGATGATTAATCAATTTTATCGATTGACTATTAATCGGTCATTTTTTTACAAACCTCAGGTTTCTAGCACTAAAATATGCTATATTCAACAAAAAATTATTGGACAATTGTTTTACCGTGATTCCTTACCTTTCAATCCTGGTATAATGGCAAACAAAACATGATAGTTGTACATATTACATAACAAGGTCCGCTAAACATAAATAAACATAGTTTCTTGCGCACATAGTGCTAAAAATAGGCCTGATTTATCAGTAATTCCTGATAAATCGCTTGTTAGAGTGATAAATCGGTCCAACTGATAAATGGTGATGATATGGCATAATCTTATCAGTCGCCCACCGATTAGCGATAAATCGGATGATAAATCTCTAAATCGGCCGATTTTTTTAACAGTGCTTGCAAGCGATAAGTAGTGATAGATAGATATTATAAATATAAAATAAAATAAAATTAAATAAATGGCAGCAATATTTTTGGTGTTTTTGTAATAAATAAATTGTGAAGACCCTTGGTCCATAGTCTTCGTTAGAGGCTTCTCTCTCGAAGAAAGCATACGGTGGGTAAACAAATTACTCTTGGGCAATTGATAGAAAAGCGCATAGTTATGCAATATTTATTCATGACAATGATCGTGTATATAGACATCATGTCCATAAACAAGTAGACCGACTTCTGCCTGCATCTACTACTATTACTCCACCCATCGACCGCTATCCAGCATGCATCTTGAGTATTAAGTAAAAACAGAGTAATGCTTGGAGCAAGATGACATGATGTAGACAAAGTAAATCCAATCAGTATGAATAAACCCCATCATTTTCCCCTTAATGGCAGTAAAACAATATGTGTCTTGACCCCTTCTGTCATGAGGATAGAGCACCGCAAGATTAAACCCATCACAACGCACCACTTCCGCTGAAGATAAATCAATCTAGTTGGCCAAACAAAACCGATAGATCGGAGAACAATACGAAGCTATAACAATCATGCATATAAGAATTCAGTAAAGACTCAATATATTTTCATGAATAATCTGAACATAAACCCTCAATTCATCGGATCCCAACAAACACAAAATAAAGGAAGATTACATTGGATAGATCACCGCGGGAATCGCAGTGAACTTTGTATTGAAGTTCATAGAGAGAGAGCCATCTAGGTACTAGCTATGAACCTGTAGGTCTATGGTAAACTACTCACACATCATCATGGAGACAGAAAGGTTGATGTAGAGGCCCTCCGTGATCGACCCCCCCTCCGACAGGGCACCGGAACAGGGCTCCAGATGGCCTCCCATCGAAACAGAGACTTGCGGTGGTGGAAAAAGTATTTTGGATGGTGGGGGAGTCCCGGACTAGGGGGTCCTCGGGCCGCTGGCCCATCTCTTAATAGGCCGGCTCGATGGGCCGTTCTTTGGCTATCACAGGAAAGGCCGGTTACATCGAGACTCCACATTCCAGAAGGAAGCCCCGAAGGCGCGTCGTGCACTCCAAGTCAAGATGAGGAAATCGACATTTCCATCCCCGGCAGGGGGCCCATCATGTGTAAACCCTAGGCACCCCCCCCGGTGTATATATAAACCGGGAGGGTTTTAGAATGTAGGACACGAAAACTCATCTAGGGTTTTAGCTAGTCGATCTCGAGGTAGATCAACTCTGTAACCTTCATACCATCAATATAATCAAGCAGGACATAGGGTTTTACCTCCATAGGAGGGCCCGAACCTGGGTAAACATCGTCTCCTTCGTCCCTTTGTTACCATCGATCCTAGTCTCACAGCTCGGGACCCCCTACCCGAGATCCGTCGGTTTTGACACCGACATTGGTGCTTTCATTGAGGGTTCCGCTGTGATCCCCAAAGGAATTGATGGCTCATGTTGTCATCAACGAAGAGGTCCGTAGCATGGACTCCTTCGTCCCTGGACAAATCTTCGGTTTCGACAGCATCGTGCTGCACGCTGACCCGACCGGCCGCCTTGGCCGGGTCAAGAGTTTCGCCCCTGATCAAGAAGTCAGATTCGGGATCTTAGAGTTCTCCGTAGACCCTCGGGACGATCTCTTGCTCACCAGGCTCGCAGTCTCATCTGATGCGCCCGAGGACTCCGAGGCCTTAACCTTTGATGTCGTATTCAATCCCGCTCACGGGGCCAATCCTGATGATGATCTGGACTTCAATCCAGATCCGGCTATAGCGCCCGATGGCCGGGCATCAATTCCTGCCGAATGCACTTCTCGTGCGGACGCGTCAGAAGTTAACTCCAAACGCGCCGGGCAGATTGACCCGATCGAGCTCTCGACAATCGACGAAGCTCTAGATCGGAGCTCATCGATGAAAATTACTGATGACCCAGCCCCGATCCACACTCAGATCGGTCTTGAGGCGGGTCAAGAGGAATTTTTCGTCCCACCCACCACCCACTTAGTAGCCACTATCGAAGACTTAACCGATATGTTGGACTATGCCTCCGAGGAGGCAGAAGACATGGAGAAGAGGATCGCGCTCCCACCCCCGTCAACACCGGGCGATGGACCGCCACCTCCACCTATGACGTCTACATGGTGGATACGCCAGCCAGTAACGGCGAGCGCACACCAGCAAACAATGGCGATGACTCAGGTGAGGCGCCGTCAAGACGTCGGAAACCGCGTAAGCGATCAAAGACAAAAAAGGGAAGGGAAGCTATTGCCGGCACCGGGGAAAACGATACCCCGGAAGACCTCGGCGATCCCGATATCCCCGAGTATCCGTTGGAGGACCATGAAAGGCCGGAGGACCAGCGCGACCCCGAAGATCCGAACGACTCCGAGGATGACAACTACCTCCCCCCTATAGAGGAGGAGGATAGCCCGGAAGACGAGGACCTCATCGTCCCCGAAACCATTGAGGATCAGGAACGGTTTAGGCAACAGCTTTTAGCCACTGCCCGAAGCCTAAAAGCAAAAGCGCGACAGCTCAAGGCCGAACAAGACACCCTCAACGACAGATGGACAAGGGTTCTATCTGCCGAGGAAGAACACAGCGCCGGTCTATGGGACCAACCCAAGAGTTACCCCCGCCGGCGGTTGCTGCCACAATTCGACGACGAGCTCCCCAATAGGTCGTCCCCCAAGCACACTCCATACGACCAGCCGGACCGCCCTCCCCGAGGACGAGATAGGACGGCTGGCGAGGCCGGTTATAGGCCGGCGATACCCCGCAGAAGGGGAAAAGAGCCAATGGAGCCTGAGGACAGGTATGACCTGCGACGCGACCTGGATGATAGAACAGGCCGCACGAGATCCATCTACGGATCTAGAGGGTACTCCCCTGGTAGAAGGGACGAGTACCGGCCCTGGCTCGACCGAACCAACAGAGTTCGGGACCAAAACCGGGCCAGAACAGACGCCGACTACCGGCGTGATATAGCCCGGGTCAGAGGCGCTGCCCACCCACTCTGCTTCACCGATGAGGTGATGCAGCATCAGTTCCCGAAAGGGTTTAAACCCGTGAACATCGAGCAATATGACGGAACAACTGACCCAGCAGTGTGGATCGAGGATTTCCTCCTCCACATTCACATGGCACGAGGAGACGACCTCCACGCCACCAAGTACCTACCCCTTAAACTTAAGGGGCCAGCTCGGCACAGGTTAAACAGTCTCCTCGAAAACTCTATCGGGAGCTGGGAGGACCTCGAGGATGCATTCCGATCTAACTTCCAGGGCACCTATGTATGGCCCCCGGACTCCTCCGGCCTAAGCAATGTCGTGCAAAAGGCAGGAGAGTCCGCTCGACAATTCTGAATCGGTTTTTGACCAAGAAAAACCAGATCGTCGATTGACAGATGCCGAAGCTATAGCCTCTTTTAGGCACAGTATTCGGGATGAGTGGCTGGCTCGCCAGCTCGGTGAGGATAAACATAGGACCATGTCCGCCCTTACTAAAAGCACATTTGCTCCCTTGGTGGTTTTGGTAATTAATAACAACATATAAGTCATTGGACTAATGTTTCCACTAAGTTAATTTCAGGAAAAGTTCAATGATAGGATTGGCAAAAAGATTGTGGAGATTGTGGAATTACCCCAAGATGCAAGGAAATGGATTGGCAAAGCTTCAAGCAAGAGGACTCTACATTTTACATTTGTGAGAAATCACTTTGAGTCCATAGGAAAGCCAATACTATTAAAAGGGGGTATGGTATTGTTGGTGAACAAAATGCTCATACGTGCACAAGTGATAGTCACAAAAAACACCCACAAGCTCTTCCACAAATGTCTGTCAAAGTCAAATATCCAAAATCGGTGCAACCAACACTTTCCACTCGGTGCCACCGATTCCCATACTCAGACAGACCTAAGCCAAACCCTAACCTATCGGTGCAACCGATTCTGCTTCGGTTCCACCGAGTTTGGTTGCCAACTTTCTGTTATGCAAGTTCACAAAATCGGTCCTACCGAGATTGTTGGATCGGCGTCACCGAGATTGGGCAATCTGACTGTTGGTCACCTTATCGGTGCAACTGAGTATTATATATCGGTCTCACCGAGATTCAAAAGTTGCCACCTTTTGGTCACTTCGGTACCACCGAGATTAACACATCGGTGTCACCGAGTTGGTAATTTTGTGTGTAACGGTTGGATTTTTGTGGATGCCTATATATACCCCTTCACCACCACCTACTCGAAAGAGAAGCACTCAGAACTATTCCATACTTGCCCCATCCAGTTTTCTGAGAGAGAGCCACCTACTCATGTGTTGAGATCATGCCATTCCATTCCAACCATATGAATCTTCATCTCTAGCCTCCCCAAGTTGCTTTCCACCAATCCCATCTCTTCCACCAAGCCAAATCTGTGAGAGAGTGATTGTGTGTTGAGGAGTCTATCATCTTGAAGCACAAGAGCAAGGAGTTCATCGTCTTACCGAGCCTATTACCTTTTGGAGGGTGGTGCCTCCTAGATTGGTTAGGTGTCGCTTGGAAGCCTCCTACTTCGTGTTGTGGAGTTGAACCAAGAAGTTGTAAGGGCAAGGAGATCGCCTACTTCGTGAAGATCTACCCATAATGAGGCTAGTCCTTCGTGGACGGAAGCCGTTATGGAATATTCAAGGTTGCAACTTCGTGGACCCTTCGTGGGTGGAGCCCTCCATGGACTCTCGTGACCGTTACCCTCCGTGGGTTGAAGACTCCATAAACGTGGACGTACGATAGCACCACCTATCGGAACCACGGGAAAAAATCATCGTGTCTACAATTGCGTTTGATCCTCCTACCCTTCCTTTACTACTCATGCTTGTTGTTACTTTCCGCTGCTATACTCTTAGACATGCATGTGTAGGGTGTACTTGACTTGCTATGGATGCTAAAATCTGCCAACACTAAAAATTGGGAAAAGGCTAGATTTTTATTTGGTCAAGTAGTCTAATCACCACCCCCCCTCTAGACATACTTTCTGTCCTACAAGTGGTATCAGAGCTTTGGTCTCCATTGCATTGGTCTCACAACCTAGGAGAGTATGGCGTCTAGTGAGGGAAATTATCACCGTAGAGGTCCGTACTTTGATGGCACTAATTTTGCTAGTTGGAAGCACAAAATGAAAATGCATATTCTTGGTCATAACCCTGCCGTATGGGCTGTTGTTCATGTTGGCTTGCAAGGTGAATTCTTTGGTGATGAAAATGAACCGGATCGTGAAGCGACCACGGATGAGTTGAAGATGTTACAATACAACGCTCAAGCATGTGACATTCTCTTCAACTGCCTATGCCCCGAAGAATTCAACAAAATCAGCCATCTTGAGAATGCAAAAGAGATTTGGGATACTTTGGTTGATATGCACGAAGGAACCGAGTCCGTGAGAGAATCCAAGTTGGATGTTCTTCAAAGTCAGCTTGACAAGTTCAAGATGAAGTACGGTGAAGGAGTCGCAGAGATGTACTCTAGGCTAGCTCTCATCACCAATGAGATTGCTGGCTTAGGAAGCGAAGAAATGACCGACAAATTCATCATCAAGAAGATACTTAGAGCTTTGGATGAGAGATACGACACCATGTGCACATTGATCCAAATGATGCCCAAAACAAAGATCTCAAGCCTACGGAAGTCATTGGAAGGATTGTAGCTCATGAGATGACACTCAAAGAAAAAGAAGAGCTTCACAACAAGTCTAGCGGTGCTTACAAAGCCACAAGTGATGCTCCCGCAACTTCAAGCGACAACCTTGTCACCAATGAAGAGATAAGCCTCATGGTCAAGAAATTCAACAAGTTCTACAAGAATAGAGGCAAAGAAAGAAGCTCCAACTCAAGATATGAAGAGGAGCGTTCGTCAAGTCGTGACCGCAATTGCTACAATTGTGGGAAGCCCGGACACTACTCCAATGAGTGCACGGCTCCCTACAAACGAAGAGAAGAGTCACCTAGAAGACGAAGCTCAAGGAATGGATCACCTCCAAGAGAGAGAAGGAGTAGAGATGATCGTTATGAACGAAGACCCTCAAGGAGAAGTAGAGATTCGGAGAAGAAGGACAAGTACACCAAGAGCTACACAAGAAGAAAACATCAAGCTCATATTGGTGAATGGGTTTCCGGCTCCGACTCCGACAACAACTCCAAGAGAAGCTATCACTCCGACTCCGACTATAGTCAAGATGAAGGTGTTGCCGGACTTGCACTAGTGACTACCAACTCCTATGATCTATTTGACTCACCAAATGAAGGGAGTGGAAATTGCTTCATGGCTAAAGGCCCCAAGGTATCACACCCCGACTATCTTGATTTCAATAGTGATAAAGATGATTTGCTTTGTGATGATGACTTGCTCTTTGATAAAACTAGTGATGTTAGTCAAAATGAACTTGATAATTCTCATGCTAGTCAAGATAAGTCATTTGATGATGATAAGATGAAAATAGAACAACTAACTAAAGAACTAAACACTCTTAAGTTAGCTCATGAATCTACTCTCAAAGATCATACAGAGCTTGTAAGAACTCATGAGAAGCTACGCTTCGAGAAGCTCAACTTGGAGCAAGAGCATGAGTTTCTTAAATCTATGAATGACGATCTCCGAAAGAAGACTTCATCTTATCTAGCCAAACGACTACTCTTGTCTACATTCATGCCACAAGTTAAATCTAAGCAAACTAGTAACAAAGGCAAGAAAGGTTCTTCATCTAGTAGCAACAATAAAAATGCTAAACCCAATGATGTTGCTTCTAGTAGTTCTATTGATTCCACTAATGATGATTCTCTTAGCCAAGTTACACTTGAGCAAGAAAATGCTTTATTGAAAGGAATTATAGAGAAAGGTATCTACAAGAGTCTTGCCGGGTGTAAGCAATTTGAGGAAATTGTACGCAAGCACGGAGGATACCGGAAGAATCATGGTGTTGGTTACTTCAACGCTAATGGAGTTGAATGGGAAGAAGGTCAATACCCCGAGCCCAAGTTTGTTCCTCAAAAGGAGAAGTATGAAAATACTCTTCCCAAGGGAACAAACACTCAAGATGACCTTCCACGACAAGACCACCAGCTCAAGGGCAAGGACAAGCTTCAAGAGGACATTGACTCATATGAAGATGAATCCCTAGCTTTGGTGGAGTGGGTTCCCAAGGCTACTTCAAGCTCAACTTCTACCAAGGCTACTTCAACACCAAGGATCCCCATCAACTTGATGTGGGTCCCCAAGAATAAGAACTAGAGAGTTCTTGAGGGGTGACTCCGCCAATGAAATTCACTCACATTCATTATTGGCAAGAATTATTTGCAATCAACATCAACTCTATGCGATAGTTCAAGGAGTCACACATTCCCTCAAAGGTAAGCAAGGGACAAGGTAATCAACAAATCAATGGACATCATTACACATGCTTTGCACTCCATGTCCATAGATATCCTTGTATTTGTCTCTTGTATGTTGGGACTAACCCATGTAGGTGAGAAGAGTAAGGAAACAACAAGGATGCTCCCAACTCTTGGTGATCTTCATCAACCTTGAGCATCCACCACTACCTCACCAACATGAAGTCTTCATCAACAAAACCCAAGGTTAGTTTATCCCTCTTATGGGGGGATGTCACATCAAGGGGGAGCTTTACTCTAAGACTTGAGTCAAAGCATCTCTTAGTATGTGACAACATTAAATGCTTTATGTAAAACTGGTAACCCCACTTGTGCTTAAACGATGAGTATGACCTATGATCAAGTATTCTTACTTGGCTCCTAAGTCAATATACTCATATATAGATGACTCCGTCATCGCCAAAGTGCTTGTTAGATTCTAGTATGTTTGTGCATGTTTGCCATGATTTCATTTGACATCTTATTGAGTGAGCATGTTGGTCTGCATTTATTTACTCATTCGAGGACATCCAATTGTTGCTATTTGGTTTTTGATTTATCTTTTGCCAATTGGATGGACAAGAATGCCTAGGACCACTCTCTAGCTATCTATGCTATCTCACCTCATATTCTATTCATGCTGCATCACAAAATTTGAACAAGTACTTTTCGATCCCTCTATGTGTGGAGCACTCGGAGTTCCGTATCGACAAAGGACTGACCATTAAAACCTCCCAATGCATCTCGGTGGAACCAACCCATAATTCTCGGTCTCACCGAATGCCTAGGGTTGATCTAGTTTTCTATCTCGGTACTACCGATTCCATATTCTCGGTTACACCGAGTTTCCCTGTCAACTGACAGTTGAGGAACTCGGTGACACCGAAAATTTAGAATTGGTGTCACCGATAGCAAAGGGTATATATGCCGTGGACCCGACGCTTTGAAAATCAATCCTCAAACCGTCGCGCCTCAAAAAACTACGCTGCCGATTCGCGACCCCTGGTCGTCGCCTTTGCTTCCCCGTGCGTCTCCACCGCTGGGATCCTCGCCGTCGACAGGCATCTTCGCCGCCGTCTTCGCCGTAGCGGATCCGTCGCCAAGTTAGGGTACAGATTCGATTCTTCTTGCGCTCCCCGTCTGATTCTTGCACAATGAAGTTAGATTTTATCGATAAGCCACAGATTGCAATCCTCTCTATCCTCTAAAACTTCTAGTAGATAGCGAATGATCGATTTTCTAGGGTTTACCGTCCGCCCGATGGAACTCGGTGGAACCAAAGCAAACAAATCGGTGTCACCGATTTGCCAATCTGTGCTGCTGAAAACTATCTCGGTGAAACCGAGTACACTTTTTCGGTCTCACCGAAAGGAGTGCCAAGTTTCTGTTAAAGAGAAAGTCACTCTCGGTAGCACCGAAATCTTTGCTTCGGCTGTACCGATTTTCATATGACAGAATGTAAACCTTGAGAATCTTTTGTTCAAACTTTCAAAAATAGCTGCATTTTGTGATGACTCATCTTCTTCTATTCCTCTATACTCTATTCACAGGGTCAGTATGTCTAATGCTGAGGACAGTGAGAACAACTTCAGAGAGCAGAGTGTTGAATTGGATTCAGGCACTAGTCCAGAGTCTAGTTCATCTTCAGATCCAGGCACCCCCAGTTCTCATGGATTGCCCAAGGCTGCTACTAGGGCCAGGAAGAAGCTAAATTCAGATGAGGAGGATTCAGATTTCGTGCCAGAGGAAGTTCTTGCCAAGAAGGAAGAGAAAGCTGCCAAGAAGTCTGCTAATGAAGCCACTTCTTCCAGGAGAGCTGTCAGCAAGGTTTATGCTAGCTCTGAGGCTATGAGAGCACCTGAGAGTGCCAGGACAAGAATGGCTCTTCACCTTGAGTCACCCCCAAGGAAATCTATGACTAAGAAGGCAGGAGAAAAGAAGGCCAGAAAGAGGATTGTCTATGTCACTGGTAGGCAAACTTCCATGTATGAGGACCCTGAGGAGGCTGCTGGTGCTGCTGCTGAGGAGGAGGAAGAACAGGTTGTCAAGGCACCTCCCAAGAAGAAGCAAAAGAAGCTTATGGCAGATGCTATGCCAAAGACTGGCACATCCAAGAGCACCAAGTCTGCTCCCAAGAAAGCTGCTGCTGAAAAGCCCAAGAGGACATCCAGACAGATTCCAGCTTCTCAGAAGAACAAGGGAACTACCTCCAGAGATGAGGATGAGGATGCCATGTCTGCCTTGATGAAGCTTAGACCACACCTTCCTGTACACAATCCCAGTCATCCACTTGCTGAAGACATGAAGAAGAGGAAGGATTCTGGTTTGAGAGCATGGAGAGCTGTTGATCCATATGCCCAAAGGAGAAAGACAGTTGTGGACTACAGATTCTACACCAAGGAGCAACAGGACTTCTATGAGACTGTGCTGCTTGACAAGAGTCCAGCTGTGAGTGACATGAGATATGTTGACTGGAAATACATCAAGGAGAATGAAGATTTCTTTCCAAGTGTTCAAGACAACTTTCACTACATTGGCTTGGATGAGTTTGTTGGCAAAGAGTTTACACCATGGAATGATGAGATGATCATGCAATTCTACTCCACTGCTCATTTCTATGGAGATGGTAGGATTGTATGGATGACTGAAGGAGCTAGATATGAGTCCACTGTGGATGAATGGGCTGCCATCTTAGGAGTCCCAGAGATGCAGGATGGTGACTTGGATGTCTACACAGAATCCAAGGAGAGCCACAATGCTATGGCTAACATGTACAATGAGATTCCTGCTGCTCATGTGAAGTCTCACAAGCTAGGTTCTATCTATTTCCTCCAGGCTGGCCTCCGCACCATGAATACCATTTTGAGGCACACTTTGATGCCCAAGTCAGGAGATGAGAAGATGATCCGAGGCTACTCCATCAACATGCTGATCCACCTTGACAGACACACCAGGATTAGAGTTATGGATCTGATTGTAGAGACAGTGAAGAGGGTTGCTGCTGATCAGAAGTGCTCATGCTGCTATGCACCCTACATCCAGATGCTCATTAACTCCAAGCTGGAGAAGCACATCTTTGCTCTGGACAGACCCCACTTGCCCCTACAGCCAGATTTAGAGGACAACGTTGTGGTGATGGACCCAGAACATCCCACATCAGCTGCAGCTCAAGCTCAGGCAGAGCCAGAGGCAGCTAGAGCCACTAGTGCTCAAGTCCCTAGATCCAGGAGCGAGCAAATGGATCTTTTGATCTCATCAGTTCAAGGCATGCAGAAGGATATTAAGGACGTTCTGGACAATCAAAACAGTCTTATCAGGATCTTTGAGAACAGGATCAAGACCTTGAATGACAAAGTAGATGGGCTGACCAAGACAGTTAATGAGCTCAAGAAGGAAGTTGACTCTGTGCCTCTTCCTCAGTCTTCTTCTTCTGATGATGATGATGAGGAGGATGACTCACCTCTCAGGCTAGGCACACACTTCACCACTCAGGCCAGATCAGCCACTGTGCCAGCTCCAGATTTGAGGCCCTCTTCATCAGCACCTGCTACTGTCACCTCAGCTCCATCAGCTCCAGTTCCTCCAGTTGCCACTCCAACTCCATCCAGGACATCTGCTGAAGTCTTCGCCAACGCGGTTCTCTCGACTCCTTCATCAACAACCGGAGGAGATCAGCCCAAGAACGCTTAGATATATGCCTTTGAACTTTTTGGTAACTTGTTGCCAAAGGGGGAGAAGTGTATATAGATCTTTAGGCTTCGAGTGAGAGAGCGTTTGGTTTTTATCGCTTTTCAAAACATTTGATCTTTTGGTTGCTTGTGTTAAACGTTTGTTGGTGTTTGATCATACGCTTAATGTTTGCTACTACTATTTCCCATCATTATGCTGCTTATGAGATGATCTTTCACCCTTGCTTGATTGTGTTGTGCTATGATATTAACTCTTATTATTCTCGCACACCACCAAGATGTATGTCACATGGAAGAATTGCCCCATGTACCTAATCGATTGTGCATTTGCATTCAAACGCAAAATTTAAAATAATGCACAAATTTAGGAGGAGCTCTTGCTTATCACATACTTCACAAAGCGACGATTACATTCATTGATTATATCATATGTCGAAGCTTTGATCTATATGTTGTCATCAATTACCAAAAAGGGGGAGATTGAAAGCACATTTGCTCCCTTGGTGGTTTTGGTAATTAATAACAACATATAAGTCATTGGACTAATGTTTCCACTAAGTATATTTCAGGAAAATTTCAATGATAGGATTGGCAAAAAGATTGTGGAGATTTTGGAATTACCCCAAGATGCAAGGAAATGGATTGGCAAAGCTTCAAGCAAGAGGACTCTACATTTTACATTTGTGAGAAATCACTTTGAGTCCATAGGAAAGCCAATACTATTAAAAGGGGGTAAGGTACTGTTGGTGAACAAAATGCTCATACGTGCACATGTGACAGCCACCAAAAACACCCACAAGCTCTTCCACAAATGTCTGTCAAAGTCAAATATCCAAAATCGGTGCAACCAACACTTTCCACTCGGTACCACTGATTCCCATACTCAGACAGACCTAAGCCAAACCCTAACCTATCGGTGCAACCGATTCTGCTTCGGTGCCACCGAGTTTGGTTGCCAACTTTCTGTTACGCAAGTTCACAAAATCGGTCCTACCGAGATTGTTGGATAGGCGTCACCGAGATTGAGCAATCTGACCGTTGGTCACCTTATCGGTGCAGCCGAGTTTTATATATCGGTCTCACCGAGATTCAAAAGTTGCCACCTTTTGGTCACTTCGGTACCACCGAGATTAACACATCGGTGTCACCAAGTTGGTCATTTTGTGTGAAATGGTTGGATTTTTGGGGATGCCTATATATACCCCTTCACCACCACCTACTCGAAAGAGAAGCACTCAGAACTATTCCATACTTGCCCCATCCAGTTTTCTGAGAGAGAGCCACCTACTCATGTGTTGAGATCATGCCATTCCATTCCAACCATATGAATCTTGATCTCTAGCCTCCCCAAGTTGCTTTCCACCAATCCCATCTCTTCCACTAAGCCAAATCTGTGAGAGAGTGATTGTGTGTTGAGGAGTCTATCATCTTGAAGCACAAGAGCAAGGAGTTCATCGTCTTACCGAGCCTATTACCTTTTGGAGGGTGGTGCCTCCTAGATTGGTTAGGTGTCGCTTGGGAGCCTCCTACTTCGTGTTGTGGAGTTGAACCAAGAAGTTTGTAAGGGCAAGGAGATCGCCTACTTCGTGAAGATCTAACCATAGTGAGGCTAGTCCTTCGTGGACGGAAGCCGTTATGGAATAGTCAAGGTTGCTACTTCGTGGACCCGTCGTGGGTGGAGCCCTCCGTGGACTCTCGCGACCGTTACCCTCCGTGGGTTGAAGACTCCATAAACGTGGACGTACGATAGCACCACCTATCGGAACCACGGAAAAAAATCATTGTGTCTACATTTGCGTTTGATCCTCCTACCCTTCCTTTACTACTCATGCTTGTTGTTACTTTCCACTGCTATACTCTTAGACATGCATGTGTAGGGTGTACTTGACTTGCTATGGATGCTAAAATCTGCCAACACTAAAAATTGGGAAAAGCATAGATTTTTATTTGGTCAAGCAGTCTAATCACCCCCCCTCTAGACATACTTTCGGTCCTACACTTACATCACTCATGACGCACTTTTGCGCGGGCGAGGATAACTGGCTAGCAAGGCGAAGCCACAACCCCGAAGACCCCGGCACTTCCGACGTCCGGGATGGAAATGGGAAACCACGACGCAACAAAAACAAACGCCGGCACAGCACTAGCGACGCCGATGGCACGGCCGTTAATGCCGGTTTCCGCAACCCAAGATCCGGGCAGCGGAAGAAGCCTCCTGAAGGCAACCGCGACGGACCCACCCCGCTGGACAAGATCATGGAGATTCCTTGCCAGATCCATGGCACTTCGGACAAGCCCGCCAACCACACCAACCGTAACTATTGGGTGTTCAAACAGGGCGGCAAACTCACCGCCGAGGAGCAGGGCAAAGGCCCACGCAGCGAGGACGACGAGGAGCCCCACGGTCCGAGCATTGGAGGTCAGAAGCAATTCCCTCCAGAAGTAAAAATTGTGAACATGATATACGCCACTCATATACCGAAAAAGGAGAGGAAGCGCGCCCTTCGAGAGGTCTACGTCGTAGAGCCTGTAGCCCTGAAGTTTAACCCATGGTCGGCCTACCCGATCACCTTTGATCGACGAGATCACCCGACCAGTATCCGTCATGGAGGTTCGGCGGCCCTCGTCTTAGACCCCAATATCGATGGGTATCACCTCACTAAAGTCCTAATGGACGGAGGAAGTAGCCTCAATCTGATCTACTCAGATACAGTGAAAAAGATGGGTATAGATACATCAAGGATCAAACCCAGCAACACTACCTTTAAAGGAGTGATCCCAGGCGTCGAGGCCCGGTGCACGGGCTCTGTGAGCCTGGAAGTGGTGTTCGGCGCGCCCGATAACTTCCACAGCGAGGACTTGATCATCGACATCGTACCTTTCCGCAGCGGCTACCACGCCCTGCTGGGCCGTACAGCGTTCGCCCGCTTTAACGCCGTCCCACACTATGCATACCTCAAGCTCAAGATGTTGGGGCCCAAGGGGGTCATCACCGTCAATGGCAACACAAAGCGTTCCCTCCGAACTGAGGAACATGCATTGGCCCTGGCGGCCGAATTCCACTACGAGGACGGTCGGCAAACACCTAAATCTGCCGTAAAGGCTCGTAAGGTCGACAAACGAGTTCGGTTTCAATCCGAACTCCCAAATTCCTCTTCTCCCTAGAAATAGGAACACGCCCCCCATTGCACAGCCTTAACAACCGCCAAATATGTTCCAAGAAGGCACAACTTCGCACTCAAGATTCCATGGGCAGCAATGGGGAACAACCATCAAAGGGTAAGTGTTCGGCCGGACCGAACCATTAGTACACGTCCTTCGGACAAAACACAGGTACCATCAAGGACCTGCTAAAAGCGTAAAGCTCATCCACACTTCGGCGACTTCTCAAGACCTTCTTCGCAAGGTCCGCTCGGCCATAGCATCACCCTTAAAGGGATGCAACCACCACAGAGGAATATGAACGGACAGGCGACAGGACACATCGAGGACGTCATGTCACCAATCGAAGACCCCTGGTACAGCCTCCCCTCTGTAAATTTTATATTTCATCTTCAAAAACCTGTAAGCAGTTGCTTCGGCAATCCAAGTTATAAGAATTATTGAGCAAGTACAAGACCATCATATATGGCCACATCGTTGTCTTTTATACATCCTCTGTTCTTCCCTTGGTAACGCTTCTTGCGAAAACTGTTCGGTATATATTATGATGCAACCGGCTAATAGACCGGGGGCTTGAATTTAAAAAAAATCACCTTGAACATCACCCCAACACAACTGGTCATGTGTTCGGCGTCTTGGATTTTGCTTTATATGCATCGGATCCGAACTATGTCTTGGGTCAATAGTTGGGTTGCCCGGCTCCTGTGATTGCCCCCTTACGTTCCGCTCGTTCGGCTAAAGGGGCAAAGGGAGAACCACTGCGATTGTGTTTCCAGTTCACCTGGTCAAGCACCTCAGGGGAGAAAGCCGAAAACTGACTGTCATAGTAAGTGAGAACTGGTCTGCAAATCCGAGCATAAGTGTCATACTAAAAGATCGATAGAGGTTATTCCGTGTTATACGATGGGTTTCGTTCTTGTACAAACCATGTGATGCTGGCTTCGGCCCCGAACATCA
This sequence comes from Elymus sibiricus, assembly GCA_039707655.1. Lineage (NCBI taxonomy): Eukaryota > Viridiplantae > Streptophyta > Magnoliopsida > Poales > Poaceae > Elymus > Elymus sibiricus. The sequence continues at coordinate 149,210,117 of CM077675.1, forward strand.
CACTGGGGGCTGGTTAATAGCCACCGCATTTTTTTATGCTCCTACGGCTAAGTGAAAGCAATAAAGCATCATAGTCCGATTGCCTTGTCCCCCCCGCACTACCGCCTTCGGGCACCGATACCTCGACTAAGGGTCACAGTGCGGATACAGAGACACCCCGTGTAGTATATACGTGGGGGCTGAAGCCGACGACTCGCAACTTTCAGATAAACCATCCACACAGGAGTCAAAATAAAAATCAAATACTTATAAGACATGATAAACCATGCATCACTAGTTATAAAGCGTTAAAGGTCTTCGGACATATTACAACGCGCTCATTCATACAAAACGTCCTTGGAGCATTGAGCCTCTATTGCCCGAGCACCCTCCATCACTGCGGGGAAGTATCGCTCGGGGCGCCTATACTCCTTTCCAGGAGGCGGAGGTGCGGTATCCATCTCGGTTGGCTTGAGCTTCGGCCAATGCACCATGGTCTTCGCAAAGCCCATCCGCGCGCCCTCGATGCACGTAGAATGCTTCAGCACATCGACCCGAGGCGCAGCTTCGCATAGTTTCTGCACTAAGCCGAAGTAGCTGCTCGGCAACTGCTCATCGGGCCACAGATGGATGGAGAGGTACTTCATGGCCGGCTCCGCCACTCTGTGCATCTCCATCAGTTGCTTCATTTGCTCGATGAGGAGAGGAGAGCGCTCGGGGGACTCAAACTGCACCCAGAATAGCCGGGCCTCATCATCCTCCGCCCGTGAAGCATAAAGCTTGTTCGCGTCCGCTGCACTCTTCTGGAGATCCGCACAGACGCCTAAGGAACGCCACACCTGGGTGAGCAAAGCAAACTTGCTACCACAAAAGGCGCATTGTTGTGAATACGGCTTACCATCGATGACGGCCTTGACTTGGCGAAGTTCCTCTTCAAAGGACCGCCTATCCACCCGCTCCTTTTGGAGCTCGGATTTGAGCGCGACTAGCTCAGCGGCTTGCTCTTTGCCTTTCTGCTCAAGGGCCTCGCACTTCTTGCCGGCAGCCTTGAGCTCTTGTTGCACCTCCTCCACTCGGGCCTCATGCTTGGCACTCGTGGCCTTCAAAGCGGAAAGCGTGGCCGCTGCTTGTGCAGCAGCCGCCTTCTCCTTCGCGGCCTCTTGCTTCATTCGCTGAAGCTCGGCCTTGAGTTTTTTGACCTCCGCAGCTGAAGCTGTAGAAGCAATAGACAAACGGTCACGCTGGGTTACCAGTGCGGATCATTATCGATATATAGCTCGGATATTACTATTCGGCTTACCTTGTGCCTCGGCGAACCTCTTGTTTAGGCTATCAAGCTCCCCCTCGGAGATCTTGAGCTTCCGATTAAGTTCGGTTAGCTCCGCGGCATTAACAGTCGTCGCCGATGACGAGGCCAACAAAAAATGCATCCAGTTAAGTGCGTTCAAACCCCCGAACTATCAAGGATATGACTCTCTGTTCGGTCCTTTCAAGGACTTTTAGATCATTGCAGGACTAAATGGTGACTTGTGCATCATTGTTCATTCCCTCTTGTTTGACCCCCGGATGCGTTTTTGCAAACCCATCCGGGGCTCGAGGGCTACTACATATATAAAGATAGTACAAACTTAAAATTTACGTTGTTCGGGAAAAGGATATTACGTGACTCACCTTGAAGCCCGCCAAGAGACCATTGAAGGCCTCTTTCAGTCTGTTATCAACGGACTGAATTCCTTGTAAAACCGCACCCACAAGAGTGCGGTGATCCTCGGAGATGGAGGCGCTTGCTAGCGCCTCCTCCATAACCGGCCACCCAGCCGTTGGTGGCATCGGTGGTGACCGGACAGTCCGATCTATGACTGGGGACTGAGCTGGTATCTCCGGAGGCACAGCGTGCTCCGGAGACGTCCTCGGAGGGGACTGGGAATCTCTTTGCCCTTCCCCTTCGGCGACCAGGGGAGTATTCTCCCCCTGGTCCTCAGCAGCCTGGGGAATTTCTTCTCCCTGGCCTTCGGCGGCCGCGGCGTCAGCCTCGGCCATGGTGTGGTCGACCCCGCCGCCCGTGTTCGGCTCCAACGGAGCCTGGCTGGATGACACCTCCGCGGCATCCTTCGCGACCCCTGGAGGTGTGGGGTGCGATGCAGTCCCGCTCTATGCCAGCTCGGCGGGTGGGGACTCCCCGTCCGATATTTGGTCAGTGGGGAGAACGCGCGGTGGGCTGCAAATCAAGAGACGCGCTTGTGTTTAAAGCATTGAAAAACCCTGCATAAATAACCCGGGAGTCTTCGGATTCATACCTTTGAGCGGGGGGCTTGACCCTTAAGCTCCTTCGGAGAACCCTCTCAGATTCCTCGGATTCTGCGTCAGAATCCGTGCTGTCATCGGGCAAGATCAACCTCGCCCGGCGCGCCCTCTTCAGGGCAGGAGGAGCTGCGTCCTCCGCGGCGTCCGATGACGCCGCCCTCTTCCTTGGGAGGGGGGAAACGCCTTCCCCTCCGTCTTCACGCTCCTCCTCGTGACTCGAGGAGGCATGGGTTTCCTCGGACGCGGCGTTCGGCTGGTCCTTGATGCGAAGACCCTCTCTGGCCTTCTTCTTCTTCTCTTTCTTCTCGGGCGCCGAGTACGGTGCCACAACAAGCATCGCCGCCAACAACTCCGACTTGGGGTCTTCGGGTTGTGGAGCCGGGCAGTTAACTTTCACGGCTTTGCTCAGCCACTTCTGCGAAAATAAGGGAGAAGGTGTTCAGTCTTTTGGTCGAAGAAACGGAGTCATCAGATTAAAATTATGCCATACCTTGGTGGGGGGGTTATCGGTGCTTAGGCCCGAATCCTCTTCCGTGGCTGGCCAGCTTTTCTCGGGCTTGAACAAAGCTTTCCACAGCTTCTCAGGGGTGGTGCGGAAGAATTGGCGCACGGTAGGCTCGTCATCAGGCCGGTAAGCCCACATGGGGGATGCCCGGCGCTGGTAGGGAAGAACACGGCGGTGGAGCATAACCTGGACTACGTTAACCAGCTCCACCTTGGCCTCGATCACCGAGGTGATGCGCTTCTGCAGTAGCTTAACCTCAGCATCCGACCCCCAGTCGAGGCCCTTCCTGAGCCATGAGGTCAATCTCGTAGGGGGTCCGGATCCGAATTCGGCGGGCGCCGCCCAGCTCTCGTCCCATGGCTCGGTGATGTAGAACCACTCCTTCTGCCAGATTTTGATCATGTCGATGAAGGTGCCGGATGGCCACTCGACGCGGGGGAGCTTGCTGATTACCGCCCCTCCGCAGTCCGCGTGCTCGCTTGCCACGGTCTTCGGCTTGACGTTGAAGATTTTGAGCCACATGCCGAAGTGTGGTTTGACCCGCAGAAAGGCTTCGCAGACGATGATGAATGCCGATATGTGCATGAAGGAGTTCGGCGAAAGGTCGTGGAAGTCCAGCCCATAGAAAAACATGAGACCCCTGACAAAGAGGTGGAGCGGAAAGCTCAGTCCCCGAATGAAGTGGGGGACGAACACCACCCTCTCGCCTGCTTTGGGGGTGGGATCACCTGGTTCTTCTCCAGGGCGCGGTGGAAGACGTTGGCGGGGAGGTAGCCGGCCTGCTTTAGGTCCCGGATATCCTGGTCAATGACCGTGGAGGCCTCCCACTTGCCATTGGAGCCCGAACCCGCCATGGCTAATCTCAGAGGAGAGGGCGAGGAAGAACTAGATCTGGGCTCTCGAAGCTTGGGGAGATTGAGGAGGCAAAGGATACGAATGGGAAGCGTGAATAGGCTTTGGGGTTTTTCCCTTTTTATGAGACGTGTCGTCGATTAGCCTCCCTTATCGCGCCGCAAATCCCTCCGCTTCCCAAGACATGCGTGCCGTTTTGCGCACATGAAGATTAATCATATCCCGTGTGAAACGGAGCACGATCTGCGCATTGATAAGTCGTGTCACTGTAAAAATGGCCTCGAACCGTGAATCGAGTTCTCATAACTGGTTCAGCGGTCATGGTAGGCCACGACCCTTCGTCAGAGGGGGGTGTCAGAAAACACTGTTTTCACTTTGACGAGTGGCCTTCGGGGCTAAGCAATTCATGGTGTTCGGTCAATTATATGATCGGATGAAATACATGTCATCGGAAGCCGAACTAGTCTCAGCCGATCATTGAAAGGGAAGAAAAACTCACCCCGCAAGCCGAAGACCCTGATCATATGAAGCAGCTGGAGCTGAGACCCTTGGCGTTGGGGGCTAGTTCGGGGGCTACTGAGGGAGTCCCGGACTAGGGGGTCCTCGGGCCGCTGGCCCATCTCTTAATAGGCCGGCTCGATGGGCCGTTCTCTGGCTATCACAGAAAAGGCCGGTTACATCGAGACTCCACGTTCCAGAAGGAAGCCCCGAAGGCACGTCGTGCACTCCAAGTCCAGATGAGGAAATCGACATTTCCATCCCCGGCAGGGGGCCCATCATGTGTAAACCCTAGGCACCCCCCGGTGTATATATAAACCGGGAGGGTTTTAGAATGTAGGACACAGAAACTCATCTAGGGTTTTAGCTAGTCGATCTCGAGGTAGATCAACTCTGTAACCTTCATACCATCAATATAATCAAGCAGGACGTAGGGTTTTACCTCCATAGGAGGGCCCGAACCTGTGTAAACATCGTCTCCTTCGTCCCTTTGTTACCATCGATCCTAGTCTCACAGCTCGGGACCCCCTACCCGAGATCCGCCAGTTTTGACACCGACAGATGGCTCTTGGGTGTTTTGCCTATTTTAGATAATATATAGAGGCAGAATTAGGTCAGGAGGCCGTGGGAGGTGGCCCCAAGCCATCAGGGCGCGACCACCCCCTGGGCGTGCCCTGTTGGCTTGGCGCCACCCCATGTGGCCTCCGGTCTCCCTCTGATACTTCCAGGTCTTATTTTTTCCAGAAAAAATCATCAAAAAGTTTCGTGATATTTGGACTTCGTTTGGTACAATATTCCTGAATGGCCAAAAACAAGGAGGAGACAACAACTGGAACTAGGCACTAGGTTAATAGGTTAGTTCGCAAAAATGATATAAAACGAGATATAAATGCATATAAAGTAGCCAAGAATGATAATATAGTAGCATGGAACAATCAAAAATTATAGATACGTTGGAGATGTATCATAGCCCCACTCGTCCACCGAGTGAGCGCCGTCGGAGGGACTACAATGACGAGTTCCAAGATCCACCACAGGACACAAGGTCCATCCTTGCCCAAAACCTAGTCGATAGGGCCCGGGCAACAGAGAAAGGCCGAGTGGCTCAATCGCCTCTGGCCTCGAGTGTTTCAGTAGATTCATCGAGAAGCCGACATCCCCTCCAACTACAGGTTGGCGACAGGGGTGTCGAAATTCAGCGGCGAATCCAAGCCAGAAACTTGGTTGCAGGACTACTGAGTGGCCATCTAGATCGGTGGCGACAACGATTATGTCGTGATGAATCACCTTCCTCTAATGTTAGAGGGGTCCGCGAGAGCCTGACTCAACCAACTCCCTGCCGGCAGCACCTAAGTGTTTGTCAAAACATTTAAATGCACTTACAAGTGGTTGGGTGGATTGACCGAACTCCAACACTGTGTGCAGAAGAGCAACGAGACTCTCCATGAGTACATTCAGCGTTGGACCACTCTGCACAATTCTGTGGAGAACGTCACTAAGCATCGGAAGATCTACGCCTTCCGAGCCGGAGTGAAGTATCGAGAGCTCATTCCGAAGTTCGGCCGAACAGAAACTCCGACCCTGAGTTGAGTGATGAAGCTGGCCAATCGATAAGCCAACGGTGAGGAGGAGGACCGACTGAGTAACGACAAAGGGCGGACCAGTGAAGTCCACCAGTCAGGAAATAACTCCAACAAGAAGCAGAAGCGGAAAGCTGACCAGGCCGTCAAGTCCGAAGCCGCGGCTCTGGCCGAGAAAGGCAAAGGCAAAGGGAAGCAGAAGCGGAAGAAGGAATGGGCCACCAAGAAGATTTGGCAGCTGGGATTTTAGGGTGTTTGGCTGCCTTCTCCGGCGACCCCGCAGACTCGGACCGTCCGTGCTTCGAGCTTCGGGTAGCGGGTGCCGCTGCTGTCGGCTTGGGGCCACTCATCCCCTTGGCGCCCCCAACACGGGCGCTCGGGTCATGGCGCGCCTTGGAACGACCCTCAGTCAGGACGTCCTCCAACGGAGAAGAATCTGCCTCATCTCCATCTTCGAAGTCTCCTTCGTCGTCCTCGTCTTCCTCATCATCATCATCTTCAGGGTGCTCGGTGTCACTCGCCACATCCTTGGGCATGCGATCGACAGTCGGCAAAGCGTAAACCATCTCAGTGAAACTCTGCCAAGAGAGAAAGCATCAAAGTCAGGAACAACCAAGCAGCAATGAAATCACTTGGGTTAGAAAGATTCAGAAGTACCTCAATCGGCGGATGGTCCTTATCGAAAGGAGCTATCACTCTAGTGCCCCTGGGGGTTGTCACGCACTGAGGTGATGGACATGAGCTTAGCCTCCAGCGTCTTCGTCGTGAACTGCTCCGGATGGACTCCAGTGGAGTCATTCGGACCTTCATACTCCCACATGGGGTGGGCCCTTGCCTGCAGGGGCTGGATGCTCCGCTGGATGAAGACCTCCAGCAGGTCCATCTTGTTGAGGCCCTTCCTGACTATGGTCACGAGGGCCAACACGAGGATCTCTACATCCGTCTTATCCTCCTTGGACACGGACAGGGATGGGGGATATCTCACCATCTCTGCCGAGTACGGCGGGAGGCCCTACTGACCGCTGACGAGTGGGATGTCCTTGTAGTAGGACCATGGACTTGACATCTGAGGCCCACCTAGGACCCCACACCATCATCGAGGTCCCAGGACCGTAGGCACATTCGGATGCATATATCGGGATCCACTCGGATCCACTAAGTCACTCGGACGTCTCCCCGCCAATCGGCCAGGCTCCGGCACTCAGACAGAGACAAGACGTGGGTGATGTGGGAGCTGCAACGGCCGGAGGACTTAAACAATACATCAAGTGTAGCCATAGCTTCTGTTACCAATAACTGATATAGTTAAGGGCTACTGTTACTATAAACTGTTGTCATAATGGCATTAATTCACCCTTGTAATGATGCTTAACGGGTCCAAGCGAACTCTACATAAGACACCCCCGAGCTCCTGGACAAGGGTTCAGCACCCTCTTGTAATCACACTCCCCAGATAAAACACAAGCCTTCGGGCACGAGACGTAGGGTTGTTACCTCTCCGAGAGGGGCCCAAACTCATATAAACCGAGTGTTACACTTGCGCCGTAGTTATGCTCCGCCCGTCGTTCGTACCCCTAGTACTCATTGTCAGGATAGTTGCCTCGACAACCAACAAAGTTCTCTCACCAAGCAAAAAAAGGCAAAATACAAATGAACGTGAAGAATCTGTATAATGCCTAAATTGTAGGTGGCCGAATCCTAAGATCATACTGCCACACATGTTGGATAAAAGTACCAGCCTCCAATTGTGTACACATCTCCATAAACAGGCTTCAATTCTTCACTCGTTTTGTTTGAAAGATCCTGCTAATTGCTGGCTTCAATTTGATTTAGCAGAAAGCAGCGGGAAAAACAACATGGGGAGGATCCAAAGATCAAAGAAAAAGAAAAAGGCAACTCTATTGACTGCAGAACGAGACTATGCTTACAAGGTGGAAACCATCCACCCACATCAAGGCAACGCAGCACTCCGACACTAGTGCAGAAAAGCCTAGCTATGGCGTGGCGAAAATGGCCATGCTGGCATGGAGCCCCGACGCCACCAATAAGGCGCCACAGTTAAAAAATACTACTGGCGTTGGATTTGATGCCAGCACTATTCCATGCGTTTATGGCGTGCCTCTTGTCCAACGCCAGCAGTAATGTACGTCAGAAGTGGCATTGGATGTTAGTGCTACGCCAGCAATATAATTTTCAGATTTACACCAAATCTGTATAGCAGCGCGATACAGCAAAAATGACAGCATAATCAAAGTTTTCGACAGTAATTAAACAGTACATTGCAAATACCAAAATCTAAGTCCAAGAGTCATTATTTATTGACATTATTCAGAAAAGTATCAAAAAGAGGCATATAACACAAGTACACACAAGTTCGGATAAATTAACAGGAGGTGATATGGCATGCATGTCCTACTAGCTAGCTAACTCAGACAATACGCCGGGTGGAGTCAGGATCATAGTCTGGAGTAAGTGGACCATCATCATCGGTGCCAGCAGGCCTGTAGTAGACCATGATCTCGTCACGATCGTAGTCAAGGTAGAACGTGGCTCTCTCCCTAGCTTCCATCTGGTAAGCAGTTGCAAGAGTTGTCCAACCAGGGCAACCGAAATAGGTGTCGTCTGACTCGTTGGTGACAAGGCAATTGAAGTGTTCGGTCGTCAGCATCTTCATTAGGGTGCATTGGAACGTGATGGTTGCATCAAGCGGAACTCAAAACTTCTCTAAGAAGTCACGCCTTGCCCCGCAAGGGATGACCTGAGCGAAATTTGAAAAAATAACTAGTAAGACAATTTCGGCCACAAACGTACTATATGAAACTCAATCAGAACATGTTAAACTAAATCACACACACACACACACACACACACACACACACACACACACACACACACACACACACACATATATATATATATATATATATATATATATATATATATATATTATATACCGTCTTAGCAATGAAGTCCGTCGGAAGATCGATGAAGAACTTCCTATCCTTCTGGCATCTCAAAGCACCACAAGTCTTACACGGGGCATCCATTTTTTGCTCTCAATATCGTTGATCAAAGTAAGAATAGATAATTAAACTAAATAACTAACACATTAAAATAGAACATATATGCACTAGTAATTAAGCATATACGAAATAGCTAATGCTACGTCCATCTCTAGCATAATTAAGCACGGTTCAAACATATAATAACATGCATAAAGTTATACAATCATTCATATACGAAATAGCTAATGCTACGTCCATATCTAGCAAGCTAACGGCCAGAGGGGCCGGCCTCGTGGTCGTCCCTGGTGGACCTATGACGACGCAGTAGCGACTGAAGCTCCTCCTCCTCCTCGAGCTTATCCCAATCTATGGGATCCTCCTCTGCGCTCTTCTTCGCTGCATACTGAAGGAGCATCATCTTGTTGGTCTCTAAGAGTTTGTCATCTCTCGCAAGCTCCGTCACTAATGGGTCAAACAATTGCTCGGCCTGGAGGTTGTCCTTCTCCTCAGCCCTAGTGCATATCATTATGTTCTCCTGCACAAGGAACTGCGCGTACTCACGGCAATCAGGGAAGTTTAGAATCGCTTTTTCCTTGTGATACTCAACCGTCTTTGCATCGTAGGCGCTCGCCGCTAACTCTGGGGTGTCCCAGTGGCCAACCTGGTGGACGACATTGTCCTTTGTGATGGTTGCATAATACTTAGTACCCTTCTGTCGCATTAAAATCTGAAACTACGAAACTACACTAAAATCTGAAAATACAAAACTACACTAAAACCTGAAACTACAAAACTACACTAAAATCTAAAACTACAAAACTACACCAAAATCTAAAACTACACATACTAAACTAAAAATCTGAAACTAAACAAGTACACTAAAAATCTGAAACTACACATGCTATACTACTGAAACTACACAAACTACACTTAAAACCTGAAATTACACAAGTACACTAAAAATCTGAAACTACACAAACTACACTAAAAACCTGAAAGTACACAACTACACTAAATATTTGAAACTACACAAACTACACTAAAAATCTGAAACTAAGCAAGTACACTAAAAATCTGAAACTACACAAACTACACTAAAAATCTGAAACTACACATACTATACTAAAAATCTGAAACTACAAAACTACCCTCAAAATCTGAAACTACAATTACTCACCCGCGATGGAGGCGACGGGACGGCGGTGGAGGCGCGGAGACAGCGACGACGGTGGTGGCGAGGAGACGGGGACGGCGGAGGAGGCGCGGAGACGTCGACGGCGGTGGAGGCGCGGAGATGGCGACGACAGTGGAAGCGCGGAGACGGCCACATCGGTAGAGGCACGGAGACGGCGACGGCGACGGCGGTGGTGGCGCGGAGAAGGCGACGGCGGAGGTGGAGATGGAGAGGGCGACGGCGGCGATGTGGAGTAGGAGATGGCGACGGCGGCCAGGGGGATTGGTCATTGGCGGCGGCGGCGGCGACGGGTTGGGATTGATTTGGGGGAGTTTGTGTGGGGATTAGATCCGTGTGTGTATATACGAGTTGTTGGGTTTGACGGGCTGTGTGGTGTGTTTGATAGCGTTGGCCCATGTGTCCAACGCCATTTCAGTTCATTATTATTTTATTTTCATCTTTGGTGAATATATATATATACAAAATTAAAAGATTAATCCAAAATATAATTCACATAGATGAACAACATAGATTTCATTAATTAATCTGGCCTGCTTACATACATTACAGAAGGATAATAAAAAATAACAATTATAGTTTACTACTACTAGATCTAAACTAAGAACATCATCAGTGTGATGACGACCACCAGAAGAAATGGTGTCATCGATCCAGCTGGGAGAAATAGGCCAAGCAGGCAACCGGCTAAAAGAGCATATCGAAGCATCTTGAATTTTTTTTATTTGGCCTCGCATCACATCGTTCTGGAGTTGCATCTCGTCTATCTGTAGTCTCAAAGGTCCAATGGAGTAGTCAAGAACCTTGCTTACATACTTCTCGACGAGATCAACCTATATCCATGTGAACCAATATTTTCCCCCTGTTTTCTGTGGATCACAATATATATATGCACACACATGCATATTGATGTGAGCGACGCTAGAGGAGTTGAATTGTGCAAATTAGCTGAAAGCCAATCAATATGTACGTACATACGTACCTTTCCACGGTTAGCGCACATGTAGAACTCTCGCTCTGGATTCCATTCCATGTGCGACATATGCTTATCAAGAGGGCGACGACAGCCGCAAAGCAGCACAGGGCCAATATCTTCGACGCTGGTGGCGTAGCTGCCGGATTGAACAGAAGTGCCGCTGCTGCGGCGGGATGATTTGCCGGACTGCATTGGTCGTGGCGAGCTCATGGTGTAGCCAACAGGACCAGATGGGAGCTTGGCCAGGGCGGCGGAGTCCCAAACTTTCGACACGCTCCATCGACGTGGGTCCATAACTAAGAGGAGCTACCTAGTTATTAGGGACAAGAATTGGAAGTGAATGTATTTTGAGAAGCAAAGGGGCTTCCAACACCAGGTTATATAGTCAAACACATAATGTTGGCGTTAACGAGCAGGGAACGCCAGAACTACAAAATATATCTATGGCGTGTCAGAACGAACGACGCCAGCAATGCATCCCGACTGGTCAGCTCAGCAGGGCCCACTTGCTGGTGGCGTTCCACTTTATGTCCACGCCGGCACTAACTGCACAACGCTGTCGTACCATTTCGTCCAACGCCATCGCTATTTGGAAATATTAGTGCTGGCGTTAATGAAAAATGGCGCGCCACCAACAAGAGTTGTGGCTAGCCATTTCTCTACTAGTGCGACTGAGAACTACGGAGAACAAAGCAAGGTTGGCGTCACGGGAGATCGCCGAACGGACCACCTGTCGCCCGTCATCGTACGCCACTGGGGCCCCCCACCGCAGCTTCGACTTCACAGCAACAAGCCGCCGAGGTAATCTCATGGACACGTCGGAGAAGAGCCGACTACCATGACTAAAGCCGCGCCTCCGACATTGTTCACCACTGTCATCGTTGCCACAGGAGCCAAAACCGCCCCCAATGCCGGACGGACAAGACCAAGCAGCACGAGCAACATCCCCCATCTATCACTGGTCCCTCTGGCCGGCAAGGGGCTCCTGAAACGATGCCCCAAGAGGTGCGACCTCGTCGCCATCATCGTTCGATCCCATGGGATCAAGGGTTTCCCCGAGACATCTTGCATAGTGGAGCGAGCAGGAACGCCTCAGCAACGCCTTCAAGAAGGCAGCGGCGCCCGCAGGCGTCGCCGTCGCCTGCCTCGACCCAAAAACCGGCAGCAAGGTCTTCACCCGACTCTGCACCTCCAACCATGAACCCGAGCCAGACCACCATCACAGACACAGGCCTGGTGGACGCCGGCCCCCCGTGCCCAACATCCGCCGCGGCCACCTACAAATCTGGACGTCGGGGCCCAGGTCCCCATCGCTGCCACCGGTCCGCGCCGGGTGACCGCCGGCCCCATGCACCCGACGGTCATCGCGTCCACCTCGCAGAATAGGACGCCGGGGCCCGAACTGCCTCGCTCCTCCCCTGGAGTCCATCGAGTCGACGGCCGCCGAAGCACAGAGCCGCTAACGTCGCCGAGAAGCTCGCTCCTGCGTGACCCTAGCCCTCTACCTTTGCGCTGACAACGAGCCTGCCTGGCTATGGCCACCAAATCCAGCTGGGGCACGCCCTCGTGCGGCGCCTCCGCGTCCCGGGCGACCACCGCACGCACCGCGTCGCCGCCAGCCTCGCCATGCCGCCCTCGCCGCTCGATAGCGCAGCATCTGAGTAGAGGAGCTCCACCTTCGCTACCTTTCGCTAGATCCACGCCGCGCGCTAGATCCCCCTGTGCACGCCTGATCCGCCCCGCGCATGCCCCCGCGCCCCGCGCCTCCATGCGCTGCCTCACCGGCCAGCTAGCCGTGCCAGCCCGAGCGCACACGGCCGCTCGAGCTTCCACCGAAGCCACATGCCCGCGCCAGCAACCTACGGAAGGAAGGAGAAGGGCCCCGCCGCCGCCGGGCCGCGCGGGATTTACCCGGTGACCGTTGCCAGCGTCGGCGAGGGGGAGGAGGGATGGTGGTTGGGTTGTTCGCGGCGGCGGCTAGGGTTTGCTCCCGAGCCGCCCGTGGGAGCGACGCGGGATCCCTTCCCTGCGAGTCTTCACTCGTTATAGAGAGGACCATAAACGAAGGGTTTTGATACATATGTAGATAACATGCATAAGAGAAGTACTTTTATCATTAAAAGCCTTATCATTTCTACATAGCCAAAGCGACCAAATCACGACAAGCGCTCCCACCCTAAGAATAATTCTAAACCTATGATCAATCCCATGTAACGAGTTGCCAAATATATTAGCAACACTACAAAGTGGATACAAGCCAGAAGTTATTTGGATGACCGAGCATAGAGCGAGTTTAATTGTTTCATCATGCGGACAAAAGGCACATTGCATACTTCCATGCTAATTTTTCTTAATACGGTTATCTTTAGTAAGAATGACTCGACGACGAAGATATCAAGCAACTTCTGAACGTCACGTTTGGTGGAAATGATTCCAAAATTTTGGCGATAGTATGATCCTTGTGACGCACAATATTGTATAGAGCTGGATATTGTTTCTGGAGTGTAGCGTTACCTAGCCACTTATCCTCCCAGAATCTAATTTTCAAGCCATCCTTAATCGAGAAGGAACCATAGGGGAAGAAATATTTATTCGTTGCAATTAGTCCCGCCCAAAAGTAAAACTCTTCGGACTTCCAGCATACTTGGGATACCGCCTTTGAACCCACATATTTTTTTCCTTAGAAGGGTTTGTCATACGCCATCTTCCGTCAATAACTTAAACAACCATTTACCGAGGAGGAATGCCTCTCTTCTATTTAATTACTCGTCACATTATCTTTTTCTTACGTGGCATACATGTTACTCGCCCTATGACTAGTCTAAAGCACATGTATTACTCGATCGCTTAAGAAATTTCTTAAAAACGAATCGGCAACACATTTTGGTCGTGTACTTTTACAGTCTGGGACTCATTGCACCTAATTAAATTCTACCCGTGCAGTGGTCATATCCTATTGCGTTGTTTACTTTCACTAGTGGTAGATAGATCGCGCAGCACATGGCGCAGCAGGCAGCCCATGCCCACACGGAGGCGCCGTGTCCATTGCGGAAAGCATGCGCACCGGGGAAAAAGTCGAGAAAATATCATGTGCGCTACTCCTAGCTCATAGTAGTAGAACTGGAGCAGGTCAGTATCATCGGAGACGGGACTGGCCTAGGGCGTACCCTTCCCCAACGACCGAGTACCCCGTAGCTGCGACGCTGCGGCGTGCCCATATCAGGTCTGGAGCAGAGCGTGCGCGGCTCCCGGCGGCGAGTGGGCAAGCATCCATCCATTGCGCGGTCGAACGGTGCACGGCGGTGTCCCCGTCGACACGCGTGCAGGCACTGTAACTGCTGCGGTGCCACCGTGCTGGTCGTAGTTGCTACTTGGCACTTGCCATTACCACCGCATGTGACCGCAGCTGCCGCGGTCTTCCCGTCCCACATGGTAGAGCCCCACCCGGATGGCGATACCATCATGGCCCGGTGCGGCGAGCCAAAGATGGGGGGTGTACGTGGGGCTCACCGTCGGAGGAGGAGGTGGTGATCTGCGTTTTTGCATGTGCCGTGGTTGCCGAATGCCGGCCGGTGAAAGCTATAGGACTGGAGGAGCAGGTAACATGGGGAGTGGAGTGTGGCAGCGGCCAGGAGAGGCGAATGTTAGGTTAGGAGTCATTGATCACTAGGCCCCGACGCCGGTGGGTTTCCCGTTCGAGTTCTTCCCGTTTCCACCGGCTATTCATGCACTTCAACGGACCGATTTAAACGGATGCCCGTTTTGTGCGTTTGGATCGGTCGAGCGGACGACCGTGTCAGTTTTTTAATTTAGGTCAACGCATGTATCCAACGCTAATCCGATCCATCTTTTTTGCGCACCACATGAAGAGTCAAGTTCAAACTTAATATTAATTAAACATTAAGACGGCGGTCAACCGTCCACCAAAGTCCACATCTATACCTAGTATATTAATTAGAGACTCCCAAGAAATTACCACGTTAATTAAATTTTACGAGGCGTTAATCTGGTGGGACCGAATTATTACGGTGTAAATCGACTCACGGAAGAAAAAAACAGACATAACTATTCAGAGAAGAAGAAAACAGACATATCTCTCTCCCATAGCCTTACTCTCTCAATCTCTTGCGTCACGTGCATTGAAAAAGAAAAACTCTCGCATCACGTATCTCTCTCCCATGACCTTACTCAATCTCTCACGTCTCACGTATATCTTTTCAATGTGAATTAAAAATGCCCTCAAAAAAATGAGAAATAAAAAATCACGTATCTCTCTCCCAACTCCATCAATCTTTCATGTATCTCTGATTCCATCCGGCTCTTCTCCCCATCTGGCATGTCCCGCCGTTTTCTCATTCCATCCGTCTTCTCCCCATCTGGCATGTGCCGCCGTTCTCTCTCACCTCGATGGCGCTCCACGCCGCCACCTAGGGTTCATGTTCATTGTCCAATAAGATTACTCCTTCTACTTGCTACCTATTCCCGTGCGATTCTTCCAATTACCATTAGAATCTCCATAGCATGAGTACTCCCATAACAGGGAGATCAACACTCAAAAAATCTGGCGATTAGGACAGAGACGCTTGATACCGCTAGAGGCATATGGAATCTCGGCGGAACAAGCTGCCAAGAAAAGGATGTTCTGACGCAAACTCATACGCTGGTCAATGAACCGCTCTCTAATTATTGGTTCTGTAAGTTCTATTGTACGTATGCATTCTCTACTACGAGAAAAAGGATATGGGTAATGATGTTGTGAAATTAAAATTATTTCCTTTTTTACTAAGACATAAAGTTAAGGCTTGGTTTTCATCTTTACCACGTAATAGTATTGGAACATCGGATAAGTGTAAAGATATTTTTATTGCCAAGTATTTTCCTCCTGCTAAGATCATCTCCCTTAGAAATCAAATTATGAATTTTAAACAACATGATCAAGAACATGTTGCACAAGCTTGGGAAAGGATGAAATTGATGATTAGAAATTACCCTACTCATGGTTTAAACTTGTGGATGGTTATCCAAAACTTTTATGTTGGACTAAACTTTGTGTCTAGAAATCTTCTAGATTCTGCTGTAGGTGGTATCTTTATGGATGTGACCTTAGGAGAGGACACAAAACTTCCGGACAGCATCATGACAAACTACTCTCAATGGCATACCGAAAGAGCTCCAACTGGTAAGAAGGTAAATTCTGTTGAGGAAATCACTACTTTGAGTGAAAAAGTGGATGCTCTTATGAATATGGTTGCTAGCAAAAACACTCATGTTGATCAAAATGATATGACCTTGTCTACTTTGATTGAGAAAAACAATGATGCTATTGATGTGAACTTTATCTCGCGAAACAATTTCAACAACAATGCCTATAGAGGAAATTTCAATGCTAGACCATATCCCGGTAACTCCTCTAATAATTATGGCAACTTTTATGGTAATTCTTATGGAAATTCTTCAACAAATGCTAATAGGATACCCTCTGATCTTTAGAACACAATTAAAGAATTTATTAGTTCTCAAAAGGTTTTTAATACTATGGTAGAAGAAAAGTTGCATACGATTGATGCTTTGGCTAAAAACATGGATAAGATTACTCTTGATGTTGAAACTCTTAAGAGTAAAACTTTGCCACCCAAGCATGATTTTAATGAGACTATTAAGTCTATCAGGATTCGTTCGATCGTCCAATTCCCATACATCATTTAATCAGAACTGCATCATTTCCTCTTGAATGGCATTCATCCAATCGGGATCATTCATGGCATCCTCATACTTAGTGGGTTATGTCCATGATACAAAGGACAAACTGCCACAATAGTTAGCCAAACCAGTGCAAGAGCGAGTTGTCGGTCTGTAACCTGGGTTCTCGAGATCTTCGAGAATTAGTGCAGGCTCAACTCGATTCGCCACTCAAGGAAGTGGATTTCCATCAGGGTGATCATTTTGACTTTCCTCGACATCAGTATCTGGGTTTGCATTTCGAGTGTCATTTTCATCCGGATTGCCATTATGTTTAACATTTTGATTCTCGAATGTGTTTGGAATGACATTTGCTTCCGTAGTTGCTTGGCGAGTTGTCCTTCGAGAAGCAGGAGCATCATCATCGGAGGATTCAGGAGCATTTACTTCAACTAGCCTGGCATCACCGATTACCATTTGACAAATAGCATCAGAAAAGGGAGGTTCATCTATCACATTTGGCAGGTGCTCTTCTTGAGAGCCGTTTGATACTTGTGATCTGCGTTGGGTTTTCCACGAAGAGGAATGGGTTATTGCGGCACAAAGTGGGTAAGTATTTCCCTCAGTTATGAAACCATGGTTTATCGAACCAATAGGAATATCAATCCTCAACCGTCTTCAGTGGCTGCACACAAAAGAACAAACAACTTGCACCCAACGCGGGCAAGAGGGTTGTCAATCCCCTTGATCTCGTTATTTGCAATCAAATGAGTTGTGTAGATACTTGTAGATAATTGTAAATTGCAAAATAAAAAAAGTAAATAAAGGCAGCAAGGTAATAGTAGCTTTTGTAATTTTATAAGTGAATAGACCCGGGGGCCATAGTTTTCCCTAGCGGCATCTCTCATGCAGGCAGCATACGGTGGGTAACAAATTACTGTTGGGTAATTGATAGAAAAGCGGATAGTTATGTGATTTTCACGGCAATGATCATGTGTATATAGGCATCATGTCCATAAACAAAGAGGCCAACTCCTGCCTGCACCTATTACTATTACTCCACTTCAAGAGCGCTTCTATGCTTGCCTCTCTATGAATTAAGTTCATGACAAACAGAGTAATGCATGGAGAACGATGACATGATGTAGACAAAGTAAACTCAAGCACTATGAATGAACCCCATCATCTTATCCTTAGTAGCAACAACACAAAGACGTATCGTGTGCGCTACTTTGTCAATGGGATATAGAAACTCGTCAGGTTGAACCTACCACAACGCACCACTCCCACTAAAGATAGATCAATCTACTTGGCCAAAGAACATCAATAAATCGGAGAGCATTACGAAGCTATAATGATCATGCAAATAAGAATCTTAATATTTAGAGGTGACTCAAATACTTTTCATGAATAATCTGAACATAAACCCACAATTCATCGGATCCCAACAAACACACCGCACAATAGGATTACATCGCATAGATCAAAGCGAAGATGCGATGATCATTGTATTCAAGATCAAGAGATAGAGAGATTGCCATCTAGGTAGTAGCTATGGACCCGTAGGTCTGTGGTGAACTACCCACACATCATCATGAGGGCAGCAAGATTGATGAAGAGGCCCTCCGTGATCGATCCCCCCTTCGGCAGGGTGCCGGAACGGAGCTCCAGATGGCCTCGCGATGGAACAGAGACTTGCGGCGGCGTATAAAGAGTTTCGGGACTGCCTCTAGGGTTTTTGGAATATTAGAAAATTTATAGGCCAGAGAGGGGCGTCGGGAGGCGCTCGAGGGGGCCAGCACACATCAGGGCGGCCCCCCAGGGCGCACCCTGTTGTGTGCTGGGGCCCACGTGCGGCCTCCTGACGCCTCCTGAAGCTTCGAGGTATTCTTTTGGTCCATAAAAAATCATCAAAAAGTTTCGTGGCAATTGAACTTCGTTTGGTACTGTAAACCAGAAAAGTAAAAAACATGCAGCAAACAGTAACTGGCACTGGGCACTAGGTCAATAGGTTAGTGCTAAAAATATTATAAATTGGTAAATAAAGACCCAAAAAGTATCCTAGAATGATAATATATCAGCATGGAACAATCAAAAATTATAGATACGTTGGAGACGTACCACCGTTAGATTCATCAAACCGCACATTTACCGTTTCCATAACTTTCCCGTGGTGAGAGTTATAGACCCGATAAGTATGCGAGTCCGAGCCATAACCAAGAAGAAAACCTTCATGTGCTTTGGTTGCAAATTTAGAGTTGTGATTCATATCACGAATATAACATGGAGCACTGAAAACACGCAAATATGAAACATTCGATTTCTTGCCAGTGATAAGCTCATATGAGGTTTTCTTAAGGAACTTGTGAAGATAGACATGATTGATAACATGGCATGCGGTGTTAATAGCATCAACCCAGAAGCGAATGGGAGTTTTGTACTCACTGAGCATAGTTCTTGCCATCTCAATAAGAGTCCTATTCTTTTGCTCAACAACACCATTTTGTAGAGGGGTATATGCAGCAGAGAACTCATGGGTAACACCATTCATCGAGGAAGTCTTTGATATGAGTATTTTTGAACAGTACCATTGTCACTCCTGACATGCCTGATTCGAACATCATATTCTTTCTTGGCCTTCTTGGCGAATCATTTGAAGATGTCTTGGGTGCAGGTTTTGTCTTCGAGAAAGAATACCCAGATGTGCCAAGAGAAATCATTAATGATAACTAGACCATAGTGACTGCCACCGAAATTTGCATAATTCTGTGGCCCGAATAAATCCATATGAACAATTTCCAGAGGTCTTGTTGTGGTCATGACCGTTTTCGAATAATGTTGTTGATTGGCTAATTTTCTAGCCTCACATGCACCACAGAGACGGTCCTTGTCGAATTTCACATCAGGAATACCACGAAGATGATTTTTCTTCACTAGAGTTTGCAGATTCCTCATACCTGCATGACCAAGTCTTCGGTGCCACAGCCATCCTTCGGTTGCTTTTGCAAGGAAACGAGTTTGGACTGAGGGGCCTTTAGAGAAATCCACAATAGACATATCACCTTTTCTATTTCCATCGACTACGAAGGAATTGTCAGAGGCCATAAAGACATTGCATTTGTATATGGACAATATACTAGCATGCCTAGATGGCAAAGCTTGCCAACTGACATAAGATTAAAACCAAGGGACTGGACGAGTAGAACATCATCAATGGTCTTGTCCTGAGATATGGCAACTTTACCTAACCCAAATACCTTTCCTTTGTTGTTGTCACCAAAAGTAATGTACTTCAATGGAGAAGAATTTAAGTTGGGGTCGACAAACAATGACATCTCCGGTCATGTGACTAGTGCAACTACTATCCGTAATCCATTCGGTACACCCGGAGACATAGTCCTTTCATTTTGATGCTTTGGCCATGAAGCAATAGGCAGGAGATTCATCATCGCTTGAGTGGTTTCCGAAGAAGTTCGATGGAGTAGAGGCACATGCTATGCCAGCCATGCCTGAGTCTGAATCATCATCGGAGTCAGATTCTTCTTTAGAGCCTGATGACACTTCTTCATCCAAATCCATTTCCTTGTTGATGTATGTCTTGGCCTTGCGAGAAGAGTTCTTGCAGTAGGAAGAGGACTAGGAAGGATTTTGCAAAGATGATCTTGACGAGGACTTGGAGGAGGTGTTGTCCTTCATCTTAAAGAACTTCGTGGTTTTCTTCTCATCATCTGAATCATAGTTCTTGCTCTTTCCTTTCTCATGGTTGTTGTTTCCAGAGTTATATCTGCCACTGGCACGAATCTCACCTTCCTAGAGAGGGCAGTCCGAAATGAAGTGTCCTGGCTTTGTGCACTTGAAACATGTGTAATCTCCAGTAGGTTTGGAGGACTTGGAGTTGCCAGAACTGCTTGAGCCTTTCTTTTGAAACTGGTTTTTCTTTCAGAAACATTGGAATATTTTCATGATCAATGCGAGATCCTTGTTTATTTGTTCTAGGTCATCTGAATATTTTTTGGCATTGTCTTCTAAGGAGGATTCAGCAACAGCTTTGAGGGCATGATTATTTCGATGAGCAGAACCATATAGATCTCTCTTCTCTTCCTCTTGTTCCTCATGTGTGTTCAACCTTTCCATGATATGAGCAGAGTCGAGGTCTTTGAAATCAGCTCTCTCTCGAATCATTAGAACCAAGGTATCCAAAGAACTATCTAGGGATCAGAGCAGTTTCTTCAAAAATTCATGATCAGGGATACCTTTTGCGCCGAGACATTGTAGTTCATTTGCGATGTTACTTAGGCGATCGATAGTCTACTGATAGCTTTCATTTCCAACTCTCTTGAATCGATTGAACTTGGCGCAAAGTGTGTCAATGCGAGCTTCCTTCCAATATGATACTCCTTCATTGATCTTCTTGAGGACGTCCCACAAGTCCTTCCAAGTTTCACACTGACGATAGCGAAGGAATTGAGCACGAGAGAGATGGCCACCAATTTCATCTTTGGCTTGAGCATCCATCTCAATGAGTTCCTTCTCGTGGTCAGTAGGGACCTGAGGAACTTCAACCGTGAATCCATTCTGCACCACATTCCACATATGATCATCAATGGCTCGCAGGCGAATCTTCATCTTCTCTTTCCAAACTAGATAGTCCGTCCCATCGAAGATCGGGATCTTGAGGTGTAACATCCCAAATTTTAAATTTGGAATGTTTTACAATTATAGCCAACACTACTGGAATCAGGGACTTTGCCATCTGCCAGCTCTTTGCCGTCTGCTGGCAGATGGCAAAGAGGATATTTGCCGTCTGCTTTTACAAAGCAGACGGCAAAGAACATACTGATGGCAAAGAACTCTTTGCCGTCTGCCAGCAGACGGCAAAGACCAAAGTGGGGCCCACGGGGTACTGCGTTGGCTAGGTCACACGGGCCACTTCTTTGCCGTCTGCTGGCAGACGGCAAAGAACTCTTTGCCGTCTGCCAGCAGACGGCAAAGAGGTGAGGGGGGCCCCACAGTGCAACGGCGGGGACGGGCTAACGGTCACCGTCTTTGCCGTCTGCCAGCAGACGGCAAAGAGGGGGGCTTAATTTTTGCCCCCCGCGCCCAAACCCCCTCTCTCTCTCTCACATCTCTCTCTCTCTCTGTCTCTGCGCGCCGCCGCCGCCCCCTCCCCGCCGACCCCCTCCTCCCCGCCGCCGCCCCCTCCCCTCCTCCACAGCGCCGCCGCCGCCCCCTCCCCTCCTCCACAGTGCCGCCGCCGCCCCCTTCCCTCCTCCACAACGCCGCCGCCGCCCCCTCCCCGCCGACCCCCTCCTCCCCGCCGACCCCCGCCGACCCCCTCCTCCCCGCCGACCGCCGCCGCCCCCCTCCTCCCCAGCGCCGCCGCCTCGACCACCCTCCGGTGAGCTCCACCATTCCCCCCTTTTTTGTTTTTTTCCTGTTTTTTTTTTCTGTTTTTATTAGTTCATTTAGTTAGTTTATATTAGTTAGTTATTAGTTCATATTAGTTAGTTTTTATTAGGTAGAAAAAACTTAGATAGAAAATAAGAAAATAAAAAACCTAGAAGAAAAAAAAGAAGAAAAGAAGATGAAAAAAAAGGAAAAATAAAAAAGAAAAAGAACAAAAAATAATAATAAGAAGAAGAAACAGAAGAAGAGGAGGAGGAGAAGAAAAAAGAAGAAGAAGAAGAAGAAAAAAAGAGGAGAGGAGGAGAAGAAGAAGAGGAAAAAGGAAAGGAAGAAGAAGAAGAGGAGGAGGAGGAGAAGAAAAAAGAAGAAGAGGAAGAAGAAGAAGAAAAAAGAGGAGAGGAGGAGAAGAAGAAGAGGAAAAAGGAAAGGAGGAAGAAGAAGAAGAAGAAGGAAAAAAAAGGAAGAAAAGGAAGAAAAGAAAGAAGAGGAAGAAGAAGAAAAGAAAAAAAGAGAAAAAACCCCGACCCCGACACGGCACCTCGACCCCGACCCCGACCCGACACCCCGACCCCGACACCCCGACCTCGATCCCGACCCCGACACGGCACCCCGACCCCGACCCGACAACCCGACCCCGACCCGACACCCCGACCCCGACACCCCGACCCCGACCCCGACCCCGGCACGGCACCCCGACCCCGACCCGACACCCCGACACCGACACGGCACCCCGACCCCGACCCGACACCCCGACCCCGACACGACACCCCGACCCCGACACCCCTGACACCGC